>JAPQWQ010000186.1:12836982-15673964 GCA_028017165.1 Herpetospermum pedunculosum | reverse complement strand
GAAGGGTCGACTTGCCAGTGATGGTTATATCAGAGGACATAATATATCTATTATGAGGAGAGTGCAACCCTCGAACTATAGTGGAGTCTCCGGGGGTTAACGAATGTTGATTAGTTCGGTTGAAAGAGTTTTGACCGGATAATCTCGTATCGTTGGAGCTCATGATCTGTAGGTCCTTTAGGTTCTCCTGGCTAGCTCGGATAACGTCGTGCAACAGTATAAAAGAAAAGAAAAAGAAAAAGAATTTGAATTGTTCAAATTCGGTTTGTGGGAGAAGGATGAACATATTTAAATATGATTTAAATATGGGAATGGCCTAAAACATGAGTAGGATTCATGTGTATAAACAAGTCGGTTTTCGGAAAACCGGGCTTAGTCATATTATTTAATTAATATTTGATATTGAATTAAATAATATTTATTAATTAAAAAGTTTAATTAATAATATATATTTTATTTATTAAAAAGTTTAATAAATAAAATTATTATTATTTTTAAATAATAATAATAATTATATATATATATATGTTAACTTATATATATATAAGTATATAAGTTTCCTTTTGGTCAAATGAAGATACACAGAGGGAGGGGTACACGATTTGGATGAAGAAAAAAAAAAGAGAATTTTTTTCTCTGTTTTGAGGTTTTTCATCGCTGCCTCTTCTTCTTCTTCTTCCTTCCTCTTTTCTTTTTCATTTTCTCTTCTTTCGGAGTCCCACAACTCCGTTGCTTAACGCCGAGGATAGCGGGACTACCTGGGTGGTCCTCGGGGCGTTCGTGAGAAGAGGCCGGAAGAGTTCGTGACGAGGAACAGTCGGCGGACTTGAAGAAATTGGAACTACAAGGGTATGTATTTCTGATTTCTTATTTCCGTCTTTTGAGTATGTTTTCTATTTGTTAAATTGATGAAATTATAGTATCATCGGTCCAAAATCGTTTTCCGCTGCGGTAAATCGCTCCATCAATTGGTATCAGAGCGATTTTGTGATTAACTCAAATTTGCATCAATTTAAGTTGGTGGGTATTTTAATTTAGAAATTGTTTCTGAATTGGCGTCTGAAGTGAATATCGATTTTGGCATAGTTTCTTTTTTAATTTCATTATTTGTAATTGCCCGAGAATGTATGGGCTTTAATGTGTGCTGAAACGTGTGTATTTTTAGAGTCATTAGAGTCCATATAGGTTTCTTTGTGAAAGAAGCTCGAGTTTGGAGATCGCCGAAATGTTCGGTACAAGTTCAAACTCGTTATAGGCGATACGAAGAGAAATTCAAAGAGAAATTGGCCGAAGCATTCGGGGAAGCAAGATGGTCAAAGGCGGTGCGAAGAGTTCGAAGTCCGCTCAAGACTTAGTTTGTTGTTCAAGCTTGTAATAAAATAGTTATTGCTTGCTAAATGCAAAAATCGATCCACTTTAGTGTGTTTAATTAATTATGCATTGCGAATGTATGTTTTAATTAAAATCCATGTTTGTATGTGCATAACGTATGCCATATAGATTTAAAATGCCACCGTAGGAAGCATGCTCCATGCATTGGTAATATGTTATAAGTGTTATAATTTATAGTATGCATATTTGGGAATTCATGAGTATTAATATAAGAGTTATATTAATTCATGAATTAAATGTTGTTAATTTAATAGAATAATTGATATAAGTGTTATATTAATTATGAAATTAAATATACAACATAGGTTGCCCTGGTTTTATGCATATTGTAGGTTATAAATGTTATAATATATTGGATGCATGTTTAATTCATGAGTATTAGTATAAGAGTTATATTAATTCATGAATTAGTTGTTGTTTGCTTAATAGAATAATTAATATAAGTGTTATATTAATTATGAAATTAAACATCCAACTTTAGATGCATATTGTATGTTATAATGGTTATAATGTATAGGATGCATGTTTAATTCATAAAATCGATATAAGTGTTATATTGGTATATGAATTAGGAGTTGTATATTTAAGAGCATAATCGATATAAGTGTTATATTGATTATGAAGTTAAATATTCAACTTGTAATGCCTTAGTGAATGTATGTTTGACAAACATATAGTTTTTTTGTTATAGATAGTCTAGTTTTTGCAATTGTTGTAAAAATGACTTAGACTTTTAAAATCTATAACAAAGAAAAGCATGTTCATTTAGGGTTAAATGGTTCGATTAGGTTCATTAGATGAACATGTCGAAATATCGTAAATGCTAAGGTTATGAGAAACTCACCTGGTGAAATCCTGTCAAAGGTTGGAGGAAAATGAATTGACGGAACACCTTCTACCTGAGGACGATCTGGTACTTGTGTAAAGTTAACCGGCTTTATGAGCATGCATTAGAGGTGTGAGGTTAGTAAAGTGTTTATAACCTAGACATCTCAGGTAAAATAGTTTGCCTAGACTTAAGGTTTTATTTTCTTAGCCGGATAAAACGTGAGTTTTTACCCTAAAACTGTTTACGATGCTTAGTAGAAGTGTTGAGAAGGAATATATGATATATCCATCTCCAGCTACGCACTCCCTAAAGTTCACAACGTGAGAATTTTGCTCGGCCTCAAGATGTCAATAGGGCATCTCCATTCGGATGGTATTTGCAACTTTCAATAGCAAGGTGAATGGAGTAAGTATCTATAGTAAGTGGGAGAAGGAAATACGTCAGTACATCCTATGGTCTCCTCCATTGGATTGAACTGTAAGATTCCCATGTTCCGCCTGCAGGTTGCTCTTAGTGGCGCCATCCATTCGGAGGGCAGGGCATGGGGGATCGAACATCTCAGTCACCATTTATGGATAGTGAAACATAGGGCCATTCCCAACACTAACATTCCATTCGGTTGCTATGTTAGGGTCGTTCTGTGCGTTCTAAAAATGAAGGGTCACACTTACAGGATTTGCTAAGGAGTTAGTAAATCTTGACCAAAGAACGATAACTAAGATGCTATAGGAATAAGAGTTATTCTGGTAGTAGCATTTAGTCAAGAATGTCTTGGTTTAGTGAAAGAATGCTTGACTACCATTCGGTAGCGACCATTCTGACTCACTGAAGTATCGTTGCGAGTAAATAAAGAGTTTGGGTACTTTATTTACTGCTAAAGCTTTTAATTGGTTTAAATAGGTTAAAATCGTTTCACTAATAGTTTTACATTCTTTCAGCATGTCGAGTTCGTTCATTCAGTTGCTATCACACGAAGAATTAACTGGTGAAAATTTTGGGACATGGAAGTCGAACGTTAATGCAGTTTTGGTTCTCGATAACCTAAGATTTGTCTTAACGGAGAAGTGTCCTCCGGTTCCTGGTTTAAATGCCTCACGAACTGTTCGTGAAGCATATGATGGTTGGATTCAAGCTAATGATAAAGCTCGAGTTTACATCCTGACAAGCATATCTGATGTTTTGTCAAGGAAGCATGAGGGGATGGTTTCCGCTAAGGAAATCATGGCTTCACTACAAGAGATGTTTGGAAAGTCTTCCTCATCTCTTAGGTATGAAGCCCTCAAGCACATTTACAACTGCCGTATGGCTGAAGGAACCTCTGTTAGGGAACATGTCCTTAACATGATGGTGTACTTCAATACAACAGAAGTAAATGGGGCAACCGTTGATGAACAAGGTCAGGTTGGATTTATCTTGGAATCTCTTCCGAAGAGTTTCCTGCACTTTAGGACCAATATGGTCATGAATAAGATAGAATACAATCTGACGTCTCTTCTGAACGAGCTTCAGATTTATCAGTCCCTGCATACCTCGAAAGGAAAGGAGAAGGAGGTAAATGTTACCACTTCTGTGAAGTTCCAGAAAGGGTCTGGGTCTGGGACTAAATCTGAACCTCTTACTGTGAGTAATAAGATTATTCACAAAAGAAGAGAAGTGTTAGGAAAGGTAAGACCCCAGCTGTAGGCAAGGTTAAAGCTACACACAGTGGAAAGTGTTTTCATTGTGGTGAAGAAGGGCATTGGAAGCGTAACTGCCCTAAATACCTTGCGGAGAAAAAAGGCAAAGAATGAACGACAAGGTAAATATGATTTATCTTCTGTATAAATATGTTTTGTGGATTATGATTGTCATACCTAGATGTTGATTCAGGAACCACTAATCATGTTTGTTATTCTATTTCAGGAAACTAGTTCCTGTCTGTCTGTTTCTTGACGAAGACGACTTATGAAGACGTCTACGCAGTATCTACAGTGGGAGTTTGCAGTTTGTTTAGTTGTCTGTATAGAAATAATTTCAACTGTTGTAATTATTGTCTATAAACTCAAGTTTGATGTGAACGCTTTAGATGTATATAGTATCTTTTGTTTTTTAATGAATAGTTCATTTTGCAAAAGATGTATAAAAGTAGTGTTCTATTAAACTTGGTAACAGCTTAAGTGTTAAGACTTATCTTGTTTTATATTGAAAGCTAATTTATAAATTAACAATGGTTGTTAGTTATGCTGGTTCTTCTCAAGTGTTGAGAAAGCTTTGATGCAGTGGGAGAATTATGAGATAATTCGGCCTGCTGTATTAGCATGTTTTATGACTCTAGTTATCATGCTTGATGTTGACGGTGAGTTCATAAAACAAGAATCAGTAGCTCAAAGCCATGGATCTTCAAGAGGTTTACAAACCAAGTCTATGAGGTGAAAACCTATAAGGCTTGACTTTCTGGCAAAGGGACTGTCCTGAAGAGAAGAGGTTAATTGTGTATTAACTTCATCTCTTGTTGTCAGATATAAGTTATATAGTATACTCGTATCCATTACCCTGTTCTATCTTATAGAACAAGGTAAATGGATATCAAGACTAGCTATCTTGATAGAGTATCTATTAGTCTCAACCAGGGAGATACATTTTTCAGGATTAAGAGCAAATCGTTTGCGAGCTTCTTCAATCCATTTATGAATTGGAATAAGCATCTATATTCTGATTTATAAGGTTTGTTTTTCAAATCTTATGGTTTTGAACATTACATTGATAATACTTGTTGGACAAGTGTTTAATCAATGTTAAAGCTTTCATAATATATTCCCGTAATTTTGTCATAATCATTGAGAATGATGTAGGATTCACTTCTGACATTTTAGCATAAACTAGCGACCCACTCCCAAATAGTTGATCTGGAGGTAGGCTTAGTTTATTTTAAGGATTCAACTTGATCTGAGTCGTAAGAACAAATCGCTAGTGCTGTCTCTAAAATCTTTTATTCATAAGTTGTTGTCAATATTCGATGGTCTATGGAAATGGTTTCCTGAGACACCTCAAGTGTTGAGGATACGAGACGCACACAAGTGCATTTACATGTTGGAGGTCAGATGTATCTTTTGAGATACATGACCCGATATGTGCTATGCAGTGGGAGCTGTCAGTAATATTAGTCCAATTGGATTGGATTCCGGTTAAAGTTTTGTCCTTGTACTTAGAGGAGTAGAATACAAGAGTTGTATTGTTGATTCCTCGTTGGTAGCTAAGTCTATTTGCAGCTTGTGAAGCAGCAATAGGTTTATAAGTTGAACTCAAGTATAGTGCTATGAGAAGATGTGATGGTCACATGGAAAACCTCGTAGTACTTCATGCTGATTGGTTTACTATGTCTCTCATGGCTAAAGTGTTTGAGAGACACCTAGAAGAGTCTAGGGCTCCGAGTTGCTGGAGAGGACAGTGGGAGAAAACTTCTTGATATATGATATATTAGTTTTCTCCACCTAACATGTACACCACAGACGTTTAAGTCCAAGTGGGAGTTTGTTGGGTTTTATGTCCTAAAACTCGTGGTTTGTAAACTGTTATGTTTGTAAATATTCTATTTAGAATAAAGAGTTATTAGTTTTATTCAGTAAAAGAGTTTACTGGAATAAAGTGAAACGTGTTTAAGTTAACCTATACCAATGACCAACACCCTTGGTTGAATATGAGTACTTGAGCTTCATGTATGACATGATTGTGGATCAGGCTCAAGTAGTCATTCAAAACGGTCTATAGCATACGGATAAGGCTGGGTACCTTATCTTGGTAACACTATTGGATGCGGCTCACTTTGTATTGTACAAAACGATGTGATCCAAATCGTTTCACATGGAGATGTGCGAGTGAGGGCGTCCTGTGCAAAGAGTTTGCATAAGACCGAACCGCGTATTAAGTCGCTCTCTCTTTATAACTTCGTTTACTGATGAGACAGACTTATACATATTGATGGCCTAGGTAACTTGATCTCAATCCTGAGCTCGCTATGAACTCCTACTTATTCACTAGTATCCTTTGACTTGCACGGGTGAGAGTGGCCCATAAGCGCCGACTCAATAAGCCTACCATCTTGGGGATAAAGTCGAATAGGTAGCTGGGGACATAGTACAGCAAGATTGGAGTTCACTCCTAACCCGTTCTTCAGGGTTAGTAGATAGGTTGTTCCCTTAATAGCTGACTCCGGGGCTTGAACAATTAGCGCGCACACTCTCATGATATGAGAGGGTTAATTGATCTGTTGGTTGGACCACAGATCTATTGTTCATTAGAGATGTCAGTGGTACTTAAGGAACAAGACGCAATGCAGGGGTTAAATGGTTTAAACGACCCAGCTGTGATTACGAACAACCTGTGAAGGGTCGACTTGCTAGTGACGGTTATATCAGAGGACATAATATATCTATTGTAAGGAGAGTGCAACCCTCGGACTATAGTGGAGTCTCCGGGGGTTAACGAATGTTGATTAGTTCGGTTGAAAGAGTTTTGACCGGATAATCTCGTATCGTTGGAGCTCATGATCTGTAGGTCCTTTAGGTTCTCCTGGCTAGCTCGGATAACGCCGTGCAACAGTATAAAAGAAAAGAAAAAGAATTTGAATTGTTCAAATTCGGTTTGTGGAAGAAGGATGAACATATTTAAATATGATTTAAATATGGGAATGGCCTAAAACATGAATAGGATTCATGTGTAGAAAAAAGTCGGTTTTCGTTAGACCGGACTTAGTCATATTATTTAATTAATATTTGATATTGAATTAATAATATTTATTAATTAAAAAGTTTAATTAATAATATATATATATATATATACCTAGGGAAATTGTAGTAAATGACAATTTAAGACTTATTGTTTGCAAATATAGCATGTTTTTAAAAATTTTGCGGATATAGCAATTTCTATCGCTGATATCTTATGACTGATAGAAGTCTATCGCTGATCACCTCAGCTTTTTATAGATTTTTGTCAGTGATAATAGTCTATCAGAGATAATAGTATATCACTGATAGAAGTCTATGAGTGATATAATAAAGTCTATCAGTGATAGAAACGGGTTTTTTTGCCATATTTGCAAAACATTTTAAAGTTTGCTAAATTTGCAATTAGTTTTGGCCTGATTGCTATTTGTGCAACCAGCCCTATATACCTATATATATATTATTTATTAAAAAATTTAATAAATAAAATTATTATTATTATTTTTAAATAATAATAATAATTAAATATATATGTATATATATATGTTAACTTTTATATATATATATATATAAGTTTCCTTTTGGCCAAATGACGATACACAGAGGGAGGGGTACACGATTTGGATGAAAAAAAAAGAAGAGAATTGTTTTGAAGTTTTGAAGTTTTTCCTCTCTGCCTCTTCTTCTTCTTCTTCTTCCTTCCTCTTTTCTTTTTCATTTTCTCTTCTTTCGGAGTCCCACAACTTCGTTGCTCGGCGCCGAGGATAGCGGGACTACCTGGAGTGGTCCTCGTGGCGTTCGTGAGAAGAGGCCGGAAGAGTTCGTGACGAGGAACAACCGTCGGACTTGAAGAAATTGGAACTACAAGGGTATGTATTTGTAATTTCTTATTTCCGTCTTTTGAGCATGTTTTCTATTTGTTAAATTGATGAAATTAGAGTATCATCGGTCCAAAATCGCTTTTCGTTGCGGTAAATCGCTCCATCAGTTTAAAACTAAGGGATTTTGACCGATATCTCCTCATTTGTAGGGGAGGATTGTGTATTGTCTGATCCCTATTTTTTGGAAAAGATTTACAAAAATAATGGAACTAGTAATTACACACGCAGGCTCCAGCTGCATACCCCTACCATTTTTTCTGGTGCGCAATGGTTGTATATACCCACGGGTGTGTCCTAGCGTATACCCCGACAGAGGGTGTTAGTGTCGGATCTACTCACAGCAACATATGGAGATACAAAATGGCTGACGTTAGTTAACGGAAAAAGAAAAACGATTTATTTTTACGTGAAATGATCCAGCTCACCAAATAAACTATTAAAATTAATTTAATTTAAAAATAAATTAAACTAATTTCAATCCTAATATTTTTTAAAAAAGTGAATCCTAACCGGGTATAATGGAGAAACCACTTAAATAGATTTGTCCTAAAAAATCTCTAGACATTCATTCCAAAGAAAACACGTACCTTGACATTTTTCATTAACCGTTTTTTATTGTAGACATTCCTCTGGTTTTCCCATATTAATAATGTATAAATTATAAAAAAAAAAATTTAAGGGGACCTCTAACCCCTTGGGCCCTTAGTAAATCTGCCCCTGGATGAGACAACCCATTATGGCCACGATTGGTGTGAAGGAAGGATATTTCGGCCCATGCATGTGCCAAACTCTGCCTCTTTGATAAAAAAAAATAATAACCTCAGCAAGATCAGTGGAGGTGTTATTTAGAAGATTTATCACCTCCACGCAATCAAACTCCAATTCCAATTTACAATGGTGGAGTGAGAGTATTCTTTAAGCCTTCTATGATGGCTAAAGTCTTCAGTGTCTTGATCTCACAACTCTTGGTGATTGGGTTTATTCTAGCTTGACGAACCTGGCCCAAAGGTCACGAAGAACCCAGTCCACACCACCTATCTGGCGGTCTGGATTCCACGCAGCATCGATGTTTAGTTTCCACCTATTCATAGGAGGTGAGGACCAGCCTGAAGCCGCCAAGAGTAGGGGTGTACATGGGTTGGGTTGGGTTTGGTTGGGTTGGGTTGCAGGGTTTTTCAACCCAACCCGAAAATTTTGGGTTGGTGAATTCTCAACCCAACCCAACCCAACATTTCAGTCAACCCAACTGTTGCGTGCTCAATGTGTAAATTAAAATGCAATGTGAGAGCACTCAGAACATGCAAGCATACATGGTCTTGTAGCAAGTAATAAGTATTTTTTCATTCGATTTCCCACAGAGATTTATTCTTAGTTACTAGCGAAGTGAGATGTTAAATTAGAAAGGATGGTTTAAATGGGGTAGAATTGGGATTAATGTGCCTAACTAATAAAGAACGTGCGAGATATGCAAGCATAAACAAAGACAAGTAAAGAGGTTTACTTGAATGTAGAAGAAAAAGAATTGCGGAGAAAGAAACTATCTAGCAATAAAATCGCAAAACAGAAAACTGAAAAAATGGCTAAGGCAAAAATAAAACTAAGAAAATTGCGCAGACAACAATTTTCTAGCAATTGTACTAACAGCGTTTTAAGGGTGAGATGGGGGAATAAGGCCAACTAACGACTCCTCTGTAGGCTTTTTCATACGATTCTTCAGCAGTAGATCAACTTATCATGCATCAATTTAACTCATTCTCATGTATCTCTCGATTACATGCATTAAATCCTTTAGTTCACTCATATCCATGTAAGACTTAAGCATTTATTTATATAAGCAAGTTAATGAATTGTGCTAGGAAAACGCCTATTCCTAGGTCGTTTTCTGGCTACCATGAAAGGCTAGCATGAATGGACGACTCTGAACTTTTACTCCTTCCGGAGGTTAGGAGTTCTTTGGACAAAATGGATGGCCAATCGAAATTGCCCGTGGGATGAAGCATACATACATTCAATGCATTTGAAGCTACCCTACATGCTGAGTTCACGTATTTCTACCTACAGATTCATCATTAGCAGACCCTTGTGTGTTTAGTTACTCATGGATGAGATGGAAGTGGAAAGATTAGGTTGATTAAGCATGATTGACAGTAGAATGAAAGTAGAGAAGGAAACAGAAAGCGATAAAGAAACTTGTAACGTGGGTAAATGATCCTCTATTCAATAAGATTCAAAGCTTAATGTGCAATGACTATAAAGCAGAAACGACTAAGGAAATGGAAATGAATTGAACCAATGTAGCTAACAGCAGTAAAGGCAGCAAACAGAAACGAAAAGGAAAGACAGAAAGCAGTAGAAAGCGCATAAACGTGTGCGTGAACTCCTCGCCGCAAGCGCCTCGGATGAAGGGGGAAGGTGAGCTTTGTTTGGGGATGAATCCAATCAGAAGAGAAGAAGGATCTTCTCTTCTTCCTCTCAGATTATCGATGCCAACAGCTGATTCCTTCACGCCAACAAAAGGGAGAGAAAATAGAGAGAAACTGCGTTGAGATGGAGAGTTCTACGCTTCCAAGCTTGTTGTTCTCCTTCCCCTTGACCTCCTTTTATAGTGTTTTGCAGGTACTCTTCAGTCAAGGAGAACCATCCATTATGAACGACGACCTTCCACGTGGCAGCAGGAGAGAAATTGGGCGGCTGAAAGATCGCAATAAGACGGCGGACGGTTGGAACAACTTATCAATTTCAGCTTAAACATTGCGGAGACAGCAATGTTTCCGCAATTTTCCTGCAATACAGAATTTCAACTCTTTTAGCTTTGTTTTTTATCCTTTCTTGTTCCTTTTACAAATAACTCTTGATTTAGTTCCATTCTATGAATTCTCATATATAAGCACATGTTTAGACTAAATTCTATCAAAAACGCTTAAGAGTTTACACAATTCTATAGCAAATAAGTCCCTAAATTAAGTACTTTTGGAGACGTAACACACCCCCAAACTTAAGTTATTGCTCGTCCTCGAGCAATATAAGGGCTTACTTGGGCTGCTATTTCTCCATCTGACTACTTGCTGACTTCCCTAAGTTCACTATCTAAGGCATGACTGTTCTGTGACACTCTTCTAAGTTCAAACTAACTTCTCATTCTGCTTATTCTGATTTATCTTGCCTTGTAAACCTACTGCTTTTATAAACTTCCTACAACTGATCTATCTGCCTTATGTCCTTAGGTTCATTATGCAGCTATCCCTAAATTTTCAAATTCTTCCTTGTTTTACCCCAGACTCAGTACATGCTTCTAATGTTTTTCTTTTAAGCTACCTAGGATTCCTTAGAGTCATGCCAGTCTTAGTACACACAAGTAACAGTAGTACCTTTCATAGAACAACCTAAACCCTGGCATCACTACATTGGATATACATTCATCTCCCTTAACAAACCTACAAGCTACAACCCTGTGCTTAGCTAATTGAGGATCAGAGTTCATTCATACAGGACACCTAAGCACATAAGCTATAACTCATAGGCATACATTCTTCTTCCTTTGTTTTTCCTTTTCCCCTTTTTTTTTCTTTTCTTAGTAGAGTCTCTCTTTTGGTTTGCCTTTTGATGCAGTGCCAATTGTGGGTTACACAAATGGCCCTGATTACTCAGCAACCTCAATTGAGACACTACTCTTTATTCTTTTTCTTTTCAAAATGTTTTCTTTTCATCATTTTTTCAAAGAAGAAGAATGCTTATGCTTAAAGAGGGAGAGAGGAATGTTCCTAGGCCTAGAGGCTGCCTCCCCCAAACTTAGACTCCTCATTGTCCTCAATGAGAATCGGAGGTGGCACACCCCCAAACTTGTCCTAGAAGCATCTAGTCTAAGCCAAAACAAGTAAAATTTAAAACTCCTAGGCATAGAATGACCTTCCTAAAGCATATAGCACAGAAACAGAACTTTTGTAAAAACAATATGCGAAGGGCTTACAGAGGTGCATGCTGAGCAAGAAAGGAAGCTAAATTAAACTACCAAAGGTGTACTATGACACTCATCCAGCATGCTCAGCAGATAGAGTACATATTGAAGTCAGTAAGATAGCAGAAAATCGAAATTTAAACAGAGCTAGCCCATCCAAAAAGAACATCTAACAGCATGCACAAACTAACAAAAATTGCGGACACCGCAAGAAATTCGCAATAAACCTACAGAGCAAATTTGGCTGTGATCAAGGCTCCTAGCATGCTATATTCAGATATTAACAACTACATCAAACAACAAAACTAACTAAGCTAACTACTCAGAGACCATCAAGCTAAACTAAACTACTCTATACAAACACAAGAACGATTAAAACAGATCATTGAATTGATTAAAAATACGGGTAACAGTTCACAAAAAAGCATGGTTTTTTTTTCAAAGAGGGATCAGAAAACTCCCTCGAATGTCGTTCAGATTGGCATTCAAACATCTTCATCCTCATCTCTCCTGTCTCTAGGAGGCGCCCATGGCTTCAACAGATCCGTAGGGAAGGTAGGGAATATGCATCCCAGCTGGTCAGCTACATCCTTATCCCTCGCCTGCGCATACTCAGCCCACTGAGCCATCTTGTGCTGCAGGTCCATCAGGCAGGTCATGGACAGCGATTGTGCAGCAGCCAGGCCGTCCATCTCAAATTCCATGTTGCCCCGCCTTCGCATCCTCAATAATGTGGGCAGCTCCAGATGGCCAGTGTAAGCCAACTGCCTCTCATTCTTCTCCATTGGCACACCTACACGTAAACATAGTTTAGTTATGGTGTTTGGGAAAAATAGCTGACCCTTACCTTTCTTTGAACAGTCAGTGATGGAGGCGGCAATGACTTCACCCACGTCAATGGTGAGTCCCCGCATGATAGCATACAGCAGTGTTGCGTGCTCAATGTGTGAAATAAATAGCAATAAAAGAGAGAGAGCACTCAGAACATGCAAGCATACATGATCTTATAAGCAAGTAGTAAGTATTTTTTCATTCGTTTTCCCACAGAGATTTATTATTAGCTACTCGTGAAGTGTATTGTTAAGAAAGAATGGGTGGATTTGATGGGGTAGAATTGGTTTTAAATTGTCTAAGTTCTAAGGAATATGTAAAGGGTAGCAACATAAAAAAGTGCAAGTCAAAGATAAACTCAAATGAAAAGAGAAGAAATTAATAGACGAAGAGGAAAATAGCTAAACAGAATTTTTAACTTAGCAGAATTGCGAGAACAACAATTCTACCGCAATGTTACCAACAGCGAAAGTGTGTAAAATGGAGAAACAAGGGCTACTAACGACTCCTCTATAGGCATTTTTATACGATTCTCAAGCACTGGATCAACTCACTATGCATCAAACTAACTCAATCTCATGTATCTTCCGATTTCATGCATTAGATTCTTTAGTTTACTCATGTCCAAGTAAGGTCTTAAGCATCTTGTTAAAGCAGAAAGATATGGTTTGTACTAGGAAAACGCCTATTCCTAGGTCGTTTTCTGGCTACCTTGAAAGGCTAGCATGAGTGTATGACTCTGAACTCTTACTCCTTCCAGAGGTTAGGAGTTCTTTGGACAAAATGGATGGCCAATCGAAATTGCCCGTGGGATGAAGCTTACATACAATCAATGCTTCGAGAGCTATCCTACATGCTTGGTTCACGTTTTTTAGCCTATAGTATTGTCGTTAGCTTTCCCCTATGTGACTTAGTTACTCATGGATGTAGAAAGAACAAACATAAGCGATGAAGTAGACATGCTTAGAAGAGAAATAAGCTTAAAACAGCAAGGTAAAACAGTAGCAGCAAAAGATAAGAAACTGTGAAATAATGAATTGTGCTTTGATTACTTGATTGCTCGAATGAACAAAAGGAAGCTTAAAGTAAATAACATAAAGACAGAAAGCAACGAAATGAAATGAACTAGCTACTAGAAGAGAAACAACAACAAAGCAGAACTGGAAATTAGAAATGAAAGACAGAAAGCAGTAATTAAGCTTGAACGTCTCGTTGCAAACGCCTCGGCTGAAGGGAGAGAAAGGGTAGCCTTGCTTGGATGAATCCAATCGGGAGAGAAGAGGAATCTTCTCTCCTTCCTATCAGATTGTCGATTCCAACAGCTGAACCTCTCACACCAACAGACGGAGAAGAAAAACAGGAGAAAAGATGGAGCTGCGAAGAGGCTTCTACGCTTTCGGATGATGATCAAACCCTCTACTTTGACCCCCTTTTATAGTAATCTGCAGGTGCGTTTGGGCCAAGGAGAACCATCCATCCTCAACGTCATACTTCAAAATGGATGGAGGAGAAAGAATGAATCCCTGAAATAACGGAAATTAACAGAAAAAGATCAGTCAACTTACGGTTTTCACTTGAAACATTGCGGTTTCAGCAATGTTTCCGCAATGCTCATTTTTCCTTCTTTTAACTTCGGTTTTTAATCCTTTTCTTTCCTTTTGCACACAAGTCCTACTTTAGCTACCTTCTTCTAATTCTCATATATAAGCATAGGTTTAAGCTAAATCCTATCAAAAACACCTAAGAGTGTACATCTTTCTAAGCTAAATTAGTCCTAAAAAGGTCACTTTTGGAGACGTAACAAGCAGCAATGATCGCCCCTGGTTGATAGTCGTTTCGTGTGTCACAGGGGATATGCGTCTGCGCACAAGGGAGAACCAAACTGTCGCCTTGTCTCGAAGGGTTGCACTCATCAGGGTGTGCTTCCCGTTCCTTGAGACCGCCCAACATGCCTCTGGTTTGCCTATCGTGTGCAAGGCCTCTTCTAGGACCGCCTCAGATGCCGAGTCAATGATCTTGGCATAATCAGAATGTGTAGACCCTTTGAGAGCATAAGCCTCATTGATGGCGTTGGCAGAGAAGTCAACCTCTACCCCCCTCACTGTGGACAGACATGCTTCCGGGTGTGTGAAGTTGGCGTAGAAGTCGTACACCATGTCGGGGTAGGCTGGAATTGGGGGTCTGCACAGCTCCTCCCAGCCATGGGTGATAATTTCTGCGCGCAAGAATTGCGGCAGGTCCGCCAACGCATCAAGGAATCCTCGCTCGTGGAGGAGTTCCTTCTTCCTCAATTCGAGGCCCTTGGCCTCTGCTTTTTGTGAGACAAACCTCGCAGCCTGAGGTTCGTCCTCGGGATACATCTTCTTTTTCCCCTTCTCTTTTGCCTTGGCCGACTCAGCAGCCTCAACTTTCAATCTCTTTAAAGAAGGTTCACTCCCCACCTTCTTCTTCTGGGCTTGCTTGGAGGCCTTCGGCCGCTTGCCTTTCACGATCACAGGGACCCTCTTCTTGAGGCGCGCCTTGGTGGTGATTTGCTGGAGGCAATCCCCCAACGTTTCGTCCATGGAGTCCTTGCTTCCCCCCTCCACAGGGCTGTCAAGACTGACTTCCCTTAAGGGGGAGAAGACCTCCTCGTCCTCCGCCGGCTCTTCACTTGGCACCTAGGCATGCTTTTTCCAGTCATTCAAGCTATACAAAAATGAAGCTAAACTACTCTACCTATGCAGCTATCATCAGACTATACTAAACAATTTTAAAAATTAACACTAAAGAACTAAAACAGATCAAAATATTAACTCAAAACAGCATAATTCACATGGTTTTTAAAAAAAACAGTTTGATTTTTTTTTCTTTATTTTAAGGGAACATCAATACTCCCTTGAGTGCCTAGCACTCAGATGTCCGCATCTTCATCATTCCTTCTTGGTCTTGGTGGCACCCATGGAGTTAGGAGGTCCGTGGGAAATTCAGGGAAGATGCATCCCAATTGGTCAGCAACCTCCTTGTCCCTTGCCTGCGCATACGTGGCCCATTGAGCCATCCTCTTCTGCAGATCCATCAGGCATGCCATGGACAGAGACTGAGCAGCAGCCAAACCATCCAGCTCGAACTCCATGTTCCCCTTCCTTCTCATCCTCAAGCCTGTAGGTAGCTCCAAGTGACCTGTGTAGGCCAGCTGCCTTTCCATTCGCTCGATTGGGACCCCTGCACGCAAACAGAGCTTAGTAATTGTATTAGGAAAGAAAAGTGGACCCTTACCCTTCTTGGCGCAGTCAGCAATTGAAGCTGCAATGACCTCGCCCACGTTGATCGTGAGACCTCGCATGATCGCGTAGACCAGCAGCGATCTGCTCTGGTTGATGGTGGTCTCATGGGTCACTGGGGACAACTTCCTCCGCACGAAGGAAAACTAGACAGCCGCCTTGGCTGTGAGGTTGGCACTCATGAGAGTGTGCCTCCCATTGCGCGATACTGTCCACGATGCCTCTGGCTGGCCAATGATCCGAATTGCCTCCTTCAAGACAGCTTCCGTTGGCTCATCAACGATCCTTGAATAATCAATGTGTTTTTGGCCCTTGAGGCCATAGGCTTCGTTGATTGCCTTTGCTGAGAAGTCCACCTCGACTCCTCTGACCACAGACAGGCCATCCTCAGGACTCATCAAATTGGCGTAAAAGTCATACACCATGCTTGAGTAGGCTGGATTGGGTTGTCTACACAGCTTCTCCCAGCCGTGATTCGTGATTCCTGCGCGCAAGAATTGCGGCAGGTCAGCAGGTGCGTCGAGGAATCCCTTCTCGTGCAGCAGCTCCCTCTTCCTCAGCTCAATGCCTCTAGACTCAGCGTTAGAAGACACGTACCTCACTGATTGAGGCTCATCTTCAGGGTAAAGCTTGGCTTTCCCTTTGTCTTTCGGTTTGGCTGACTCAGCAGCCTCAATCTTGAGCTTCTTCAGAGACGGCTCATCACTCCCCTTTTCTGATGAAGGCGCCCTCCTGGTTTTCTTTTTCTTGGACTTCTTGGGCCGTTTGGCCTTGACAACCTTGGCGGCCTTCTTCTTCTTCAACCTCGCCTTGATTGTGATCTGCTGGAGGCAAGCCCCCAGCGTTTCGTCCATCGAATCATCCCTCTGCACAGGGCTTCCAGGGCTGGCTTCCCTCAAAGGAGAGAAGACCTCTTCTTCCTCAGCTTCCCCACTACCCTGCGTCGATTCTTGATACTCTCCATATGGAAATTCAGGGTCAGGTTGTGGGGAAGTGGGTGATGCTTCAGGGCTCTCTGCTGGTGGGGTGTGTTCAGAACTCTGCGGCGATGGAGGAAGCTCAGGGCTTCGCGCTGGTGGAGATGGCGAAGAGCTCTGCTTGGCTGACTCTTGTGACCGACGGTCACTTTCTTGACTCTCCACAGAGGGAGTCTTCTTCTTGTTCGTTTCGTCAGCCACCGCCATGCTCCACTTGCGCTTCTTGGGTGTTCCTGCTGGTTCAAAGGGTCCAGCAGGTATCTCCGTAACTACCTTCCACTTCTTCTTGCGGATCGGCAGTTTGGGGAGTCGTTCAGTGCGCGCAGCCTCAGCGTCTGCAAGGGCAAGAAGTGCTTCCCTCGCAGTAATTTCAGCGTCGTCAGCCCTCTTCTTGGACGCAGATCTTTCAGCTCTCGTTAGCACCATTGTTGAATCGTGGGAATCTGGAAAGAAGGATTGCAGATGAAGAGGGATAGAGATTTCTTGGAGTTCAGATAATGGGGAAATCGTACGGATCATCGCGCCTCTAACGGATATAAATAATGATGGAAATCCCAACGGCTCTTTTCCGTTGCGGATTCTGCAAATCCAGCGCAATTCTAGTGACCGTTGGAGATTTTCTGAGTTTAAATGCCAATCTTCTCTCAACTAAATCTTTGATTTGGCTTGATATCTCCTCGATTTTTTTTATCTTGATTTCATCCCCTTGATTCCCTCTATTGATTCCCTATTAAAAGAAATAAAATAAACATCAAATGCATAATTAAAATTACACAAAAATATACACAAACAGTAACCGGAAAATCGCAAAAAAAAATAAACTAAGGCATGAGCCTCGCATGGACGAGCACAGCAATCACTCGTCCTCTCTCGTTCTTGTTTTCACGTCTCAGTCAAGAGGAAGGCCGAGAGAGTCTTTACATCTCCTTCCTCATAATAGTGCTTCAATCTTGCACCATTAACCATGAATGGTTGTCCTTGCTGCAGGTTCTTTACCTCGATTGCACCATGAACAAACACATTAGTTATTACAAATGGACCTGACCATCTAGACTTAAGTTTGCCTGGAAATAATTTCAATCGTGAGTTAAATAATAAGACAAGCTGGCCTTTCTTAAAGTCCTTAATCCTAAGTCTACTGTCGTGCCAAATCTTGGTCTTTTCCTTATACATTTTAGCATTTTCATAAGACATATGCCTAAGCTCATCAAGCTCATGTAATTGCAAAGACCGCAATGTTCCCGCATCAGTCAAGCAGTAATTCAGCTCCTTTAGGGCCCAAAATGCCTTAATTTCTAACTCGAATGGCAAGTGACATGCTTTGCCATACACAAGTCTATAAGAAGACATACCTAGGGGTGTTTTATATGCAGTTCTATATGCCCAAAGTGCATCCTCGAGTTTAAACGACCAGTCTTTTCTATTGGGTTTGACCACTTTTTCAAGTATGTTTTTAATCTCCCTATTTGAAATTTCAGCTTGGCCATTCGAATGTGGGTGATAAGGGGTGGCTACTCTATGTCTAATATTATACTTAGCCAACACTTTCTCCATAGCTTTGTTAATGAAATGTGTCCCCTCATCACTGATTATAGCACGAGGTGTCCCAAATCTAGTAAAAATATGTCTATGCAAGAATCTTATGACTGTTTTGGCATCATTATTTGGACATGCTATGGCCTCTACCCACTTAGATACATAGTCTACTGCTACCAATATGTAAAGGTTACCTGATGATGGGGGGAATGGTCCCATGAAGTCAATGCCCCACACATCAAAGAGCTCCAACTCTAAGATGTAAGTGAGGGGCATCTCATCCTTTCGACTAAGGTTACCTGTTCTCTGGCATTCATCACAACTGTGTGCATAGTTGTGGGCATCCTTGAAGATCGTTGGCCAATAGTAGCCACTCTGGAACACCTTTGCAGCTGTTCTTTGGCCACCAAAGTGTCCACCATAGGGTGCTGTATGGCAGTGCTGCAGCACAGACTTCGCCTCAGCAGCTGAAACACACTTCCTTAGCAGACCATCAGCACATGTCTTGTAAAGTGTGGGATCATCCCATATAAACTTCCTTGCTTCATGAAGGAACCTCTTCTTCTCGTGTCCTCCCTTGAAAGTTGGTAGTACCTGCGATGCAAGGAAGTTAGCAATGTCAGCAAACCAAGGTTCCTCATCGTTATCACGATGAGTCAATACAAAGACATGTTCATCAATAAAAGCATCAGAAATTGCGGTTTCCGCAATTTTTCCGCAATTATGCTGCAATCTAGAAAGATGATCCGCAACCACATTTTCACATCCTTTCTTATCTCTAATGTCTAAATCAAATTCCTGCAGCAATAACACCCATCTAATCAACCTAGGCTTAGCATCAGCCTTCCTCATAAGGTACTTCAAAGCAGAATGGTCAGTGTACACGATTGTCCTAGTGCCTACAATGTAATTCCTAAACTTCTCACAAGCAAACACTACAGCTAGCATCTCCTTCTCAGTAGTTGTATAATTACATTGTGCCTCATTAAGTGTCTTACTAGCATAGTACACAGGGTGTGTTAACTTGTCAATCTTTTGTCCTAGCATGACCCCTACAGCATAGTCACTTGCATCACATAACATCTCAAATGGGAGATCCCAATTTGGCCCTACTATAATAGGTGCTGTGACTAGTGCTTCCTTAAGGGTTTTCCAAGCTAGGAAACATTCTTTAGAGAAGATGAAGGGTTTGTTTAGCTCTAGAAGCTCACATAAAGGCTTGGAGATCTTAGAAAAGTTCTTAATGAACCTTCTATAGAAGCCTGCATGCCCTAGGAAACTTCTAATGGCTTTTACATTCTGAGGTTCTACCAGCTTCTCTATTATCTCAATCTTGGCCCTATCGACCTCTACACCTGCCCTGGACACTCTATGACCTAAGACAATCCCTTCGTCCACCATGAAGTGGCACTTTTCCCAGTTAAGGACTAGGTTGGTCTCCTCACACCTAGCCAGGACTTGTCCTAAGTTCTCTAGACAGTTTGTAAATGAATCCCCAAAGACTGAGAAATCATCCATGAATATCTCTATCATGGACTCATCTAAATCAGAGAAGATTGCCAACATGCAGCTTTGGAATGTTGCCGGTGCATTGCATAAGCCAAAAGGCATTCTGCGAAAGGCAAAAGTTCCAAAAGGGCAAGTGAAGGTAGTCTTTTCTTGGTCCTTGGGGTCTATAGTAATCTGGTTATATCCTGAATAACCGTCTAAGAAGCAGTAATAGGCTCTACCAGCTATCCTATCTAACATTTGGTCAATGAATGGTAGAGGGAAGTGGTCTTTTTTGGTTTCCTTATTTAATTTCCTATAATCCATGCAAACTCTCCATCCTGTGATAGTCCTAGTTGGAATCAGTTCATTGCTCTCATTGACTACCACAGTCATCCCTCCCTTCTTAGGTACACATTTTATAGGACTCACCCACTGGCTACTAGCTATAGGGAAGATCACACCAGCATCTAACCATTTTATTATTTCCTTTTTAACTACCTCTTTCATAGAGGGGTTCAACCTACGTTGATGATTTACTCGGGGTGTATGCTCTTCCTCTAATATAATCTTATGCATGCAATAAGAAGGGCTAATGCCTCTAATGTCAGCAATAGTCCATGCAATAGCCTTCCTATGTTGCTTAAGTAATAAAATCAATTCAACCTCATGCTTTTCACTTAATTTAGAAGAAATAATCACAGGCAAAGTCTCATTACTTCCTAAGTATGCATACTTGAGGTGAGTGGGCAGTGGTTTCAATTCTAAGACAGGTGGATGCTCAATGGATGGTTTTAAAGGATTTAAGGATCTATCAGTTAAGTCATTATTTATACATACATGCTGTGTTTTATCTACAGGTATATCCATTATCTCAGATACATTCAAGTCAGCTACATCTAATTGTACATATTCATTAGCATGCTTAGTTAATAATACATGCTCCAGCTGTTCTTCCATTAATGAATCTACGATGTCCATGCTAGCACAAGATTCAGAGTCAGAGGGGTACCTTAAGGCTTTATATACACTAAATTTCACCTCTTCATCATGAACCCTCATCGTGAGCTCACCTTTTTGGACATCTATCAGGGCCCTACCTGTGGCTAGAAACGGTCTGCCTAATAGGATGGGGACCTCCTTGTCTGCTTCATAATCCAGGATAATGAAATCTGCAAGGAAATTAAACTTGTCAACTTTTACAAGAATATCCTCAATCTTACCCTCAGGGTAGGCTATGGATCTGTCTGCTAGTTGTAAAGTGACAGTGATTGGACGTGCTTCTCCTATTCCTAGCTGGCGGAATAGTGATAGGGGCATGAGGTTTATGCTGGCTCCCAGGTCACAAAGAGCTCTGCCCACGTGCTTGCCTCCTAGCTCTACTGGTAAGGTGAAGGAACCAGGATCCTTCTCCTTCTTGGGTAGCTGTTGCGTGCTCAATGTGTAAAGATAATTATGCAAAAGTGTAGAGAGAGCACTTAGAACATGCAAGCATACATGGTCTCACAGCAAGTAGTAAGTATATTTCATTCGTTTTTTCCACAGAGACTCATTTTTAGCTATTCGCGAAGTGTGTTTGTTAAGAAAGATGGGATGAATTTTATGGGGTAAAATTGGTTTTTAATTATCTACTTTTTGCTGAATGTATAAAGGGATATAACATAAACAAATGCAAGTTAAAACTAGACTTAAAAGGCAAGAGATGGAATTAATAAACGAGAAAGAAAACAGCTAAACAGAATGAAAATCTGGCAGAATTGCGAGGACCGCAATGTTTCCGCAATTAAACAGCAACGAACGTGTGTAAATGGGTGGATTAAGGGCTACTAATGACTATCCTATAGGCATTTTCTTACGATTCTCAAGCATTGGATCAACTCTCTATACATCAAACTCACTCTATCTCAAGTATCGTCCGATTCCATGCATTAGAGTCTTAAGTTTACTCGACTTCAAAGTAAGGACTTAAGCATCTTGTTTAAGCAGGAGTGTTTAGTTTGTACTAGGGAAACGCCTATTCCTAGGCCGTTTCCTGATTACCATGAAAGGCTAGCATGATTATATGACTCTGAACTCTTACTCCTTCCAGAGGTTAGGAGTTCTTTGGACAAAATGGATGGCCAATCTAAATTGCCCGTGGGATGAAGCTTACATACAATCAATGTTCGAGTGTTAATCTGCCTACTTGATTCACGTTTTTTTTAGCCTATAGTTCTGTCATTAGCATGCCCCGAAGTGACTTAGCTACTCATGTATATATAGAGAACAGAAATGGCAGATAAGATAGACATGCTTAGAAGGAAAATGTGCTTAAAACAGTAATACAAAACCGTAGCAGCAGAAGGTAGACACTGTGAAATGCAGAAGTGTACTTTGATTGCTTTGATTGTTTGACGACAAAGGAAAGCTTTAAAAGAAATGATTAAAAGACAGACAACAACGAAATGCAGTAACTCAAACTCTAAACTAAGAACAACAGTGATCAGAACTGGAAGTAAGAAGAACAAGACAGAAAAGCAGTAAAGGATTGCTGGAAAGCTTCGTGGCAGTCGCCTCGAATGAAGGTGGTGAAAAGTCAGCCTTGCTTGGATGAATCCAATCGAGAGAGAAGAAGAATCTCCTCTCCTTCCTATCAGATTATCGACTCCAAAAGCTGAGACTCTCACTCCAACAAACGGCAAAGGAAAACAGAGAGAAATGATGGACTGCGAGAAGACTTCTGCGCTTCGAATGATGATCAAACCTCCGACTTTGGCCCCCTTTTATAGTAGTTTGCAGGTGCGTTTGGGCCAAGGAGAACCATCAATCTTCAACGTCGTATATCAGAATGGATGGAGGAGAAAGAACGAATCCCTGAAATTACGGAAATTAACAGAAAAAGATCAGTCAACTTACGGTTTTCACTTGAATAATTGCGGCCTCAGCAATGTTTTCGCAATTCATTCGCAATGCTCATTTTTTCATTCTTTTCCTTCGGTTTTCAACCCTTTTTCTACCTATTGTACATAAGTCCTATATTAGCTACCTTCTTCTAATTCTCATATTAAAGCATAGGTTTAGGCTAAATGCTAACAAAAACACCTAAAAGTGTACATCTTCCTAAGCTAAGTGGGTTCTAAATAAGTCACTTTCAGAGACTTAACACACCCCCAAACTTAAGGCTTTGCTTGTCCTCAAGCATACTAAGGACTTACTTAGGCTGCTGTTTTATCTTCTTTAACTACTTACCGACTCCCCTATATCCCTATCTCTAGCAGTGCTGTCCTGCGACACACTTCTAAGTTTAGAATTAACCTCTTATCAAGCTTCTTCTGACTTCACCTGCCTACTATACCTGCTGTTTCTGTTAACCCCTTACTACTGATCTAACTACTTCTATGATATCATGCTACTATCCCTAAGGTTTCAAATTCTACCAAGCTTTACTCCAGACTCAGTACATGCTTCTAGCTTAACTTTTAATGTGCCTAGGATTCCTTAGAGTCATGCCAGTCTTAGTATTAACAGTGACAGTGGTACTTTTAGAGAACAACCTAAGCCCTGGCATCACTACATTGGATATACATTCATCTCCCTAGACAAACCTAAAAGCTACAACCTTGTGCTTAGCTCATTAAGGATCAGAGTTCTAGGACATCTAAGCCACAAGATTATAACTCCTAAGCATACATTCTTCTTCCCCTATTTCTCCCTTTTTCCTTTTTTACTTAGGTGGAGTCTCTCCTCGGGTTGCCTTTTGATGCAATGCCACTTGTGGTTTACACACTTGGCACTGATTACTCAGCACTTGAGAGAGACTCCCCTCTTTATTCTATTTTTCACTTTTTTCTATTTATCACAAAAAAATTTTTCTTAAAGGAGAAGAGGAATGCTTATGTCCTAAGGAAGAGAGGAATGTTCCTAGGCCTAGGGTGGCCTCCCCCAAACTTCAACTACTCATTGTCCCCAATGAGTGTTTGAGGTGGCACACCCCCAAACTTATCCTAGAAGCATCTAGTCTACAGTAAAACAAAGAGAATCTAAAAATCCTAGGCATAGGCAAAACATTCTAAAAGCAATTATTCCAACAGCAGAAAATTTGAACATAACAGACAGTTTTAAGGACTTACGGTTTATGCATGCTGAGCACTATTCAGAGGCGAATTTAAACTATCAAAGCGTGTCCTATGACACTCATCCAGCATGCTTTAAGATCAGCTATATAAGGTAGTCATGCTAGCAGCAACAGATAGAATATAACAGATCACAGCCTAACTAAACAGACAGGCCAAAACATGCAATCAGTCACAAAAATTGCGGGAACCGCAATTATTTCGCAATCCAATCCGGGCAGATTTAACATTGATTCAGGCCCCTAGCATGCTTTTTCCTGTTACTCATGCATCCTAAAAATAAAACTAAACTATCCTACCTATTCAGCTAACATCAGACTAGACTAAGCAGAAGAAAAAACATAAAACTAAACATTAAAAACAGATCAAAAGTTGAACACAAAACAGCATAATATACATGATCCTATCAGAAAGCAGAAAAATTGTTTTTTTTTCTAAGGGAACAGCAATACTCCCTTTAGTGCACTTCAAACCAGCACTCAATTCTCGTCATCCTCATCTGGTTGCCTTGGTCGTGGGGGCACCCATGGAGTTAGGAGATTGGTAGGGAAGTCCGGGAAGATGCACCCCAGCTGGTCTGCAACTTCCTTATCCCTTGCCTGCGCATAGTTGGCCCATTGAGCCATTCTCCTCTGCATGTCCATCAAGCAGGCCATGGATAGGGACTGTTCAGCAGCCAACCTATCCAATTCAAACTCCATATTCCCCTTTCTTCTCAGCCTCAGGTTAGCAGGCAGCTCCAAATGGCCTGTGTACGGCATCTGCTGCTCCAAACGCTCGGTGGGGACTCCTGCAAGCAAACATAGCTTGGTTATGGTATTAGGGAAAAACAAGGGTCCCTTACCTTTCTTTGCGCATTCAGCAATGGCAGCTGACATGATTTCCCCCACATTGACCGTGAGACCGCGCATGATAGCATAAACCAGCAGTGATCTACTCTGGTTGATTGTCGTCTCGTGGGTCACAGGGGACAGTTTTCTCCTCACAAAGGCAAACCAAACAGCTGCCTTTGCTGTCAGATTGGCACTCATTAAGGTGTGCCTCCCATTGCGTGAGACAGTCCACGCTGCTTCAGGCTGGCCAATTGTGCGAATGGCCTCTTCCAGCACTGCCTCAGTCGGCTCATCAACTATCCGTGCATAATCTGTATGAGGTTGGCCCTTGAGACCAAAGGCTTCATTGATGGCCTTGGCTGAGAAATCCACTTCCACCCCTCTGACCACAGACAGGCCATCCTCAGGGCTGAGCACATTGGCGTAGAAATCGTACACCATGCTCGTGTATGCTGGATTAGGCGGTCTGCAGAATTCCTCCCAGCCGTGGTTGATCACTCCTGCGCGCAAGAACTGCGGCAGGTCAGCGAGGCGGTCGAGGAAACCTTTCTCGTGCAACAGGTCCCTCTTCCTTAGCTCAGCACCCCTAGATTCAGCGTCAGACGAGACATACCTCACTGACTGAGGTTCGTCTTCAGGGTAGAGTTTAGCCTTCCCCTTATCTGCTGGTTTGGATGATGCAGCAGCCTCCACCTTGAGGCGTTTGAGCGAAGGCTCAGCACTCTCCTTGTCCGTCGATGGCACCTCCTTGGCCTTTTTCTTCAACTTCTTGGCCTTAACAATCTTGGCCTTCTTCTTCTTCTTGAGCCTGGCCTTGATATTGATCTGCTGGAGGCATGCCCCCAACGTTTCTTCCATAGAATCGTCCTGCTGTGCAGGCTCGGCAGGGCTATCTTCCCTCATAGGAGAAAAGACTTCGTCTTCCCCAGCATCTCCACTGCCTTGCGTGGACTCTTGATAATCCCCATAAGGGAATTCAGGATCAGGCCGTGGATAATTGTGCTCTGCTGATGGTGTCTGCGCAGAACTCAGTGGCGAAGATGGCAGCTCAGGACTCTGCGCTGCTGCAGGTGTCGGATCAGAACTCTGAGGTGCTGGAGACAACACGGGGCTCTGTGCAGGCGGTGACGACTCTGCGCTTGGCACTGGTTCAGATGGGAGAGGGCTGTGCGCAGGTGAGGCAGACGGTGACGATCCTTCTTTGGTTGACTCGTGGGATGCACGATCAGGTTCTTGACTCTCCACAGAGGGAGTCTTTGCTGTGCTTGGTTCGGCGGCCGTCTTGACACTCCACCGGCGTTTCTTGGGCGTGCCCACTGGCTCAGATGGTCCAGCAGGGATCTCAGTGACCACCCTCCACTTCTTCCTACGAATAGGAAGCTTGGGAAGAGGACCGGTGCGAACGGCACCATCGTCTGCAAGGGCGAGAAGCGCTTCCCTCGCAGCCGCTTCAGCTGCGTCATCAGCCTTCTTCTTGGCTGCGGATCTTTCAGCACGTGTGGCCACCATTGTCGAATCTTGGAGGTTTGGAGAGATGGATCAGAGATGGAGAGAACCGCAGATTTCTTGAAATCAGAGAATGAGAGATTCGTATCGAACAAGCGCGTTCTAACGGCTATAAATGCAACGGAAAAAAAAAATCCCAACGGCTCTTTTTTG
The DNA here is from genome assembly GCA_028017165.1 of Herpetospermum pedunculosum. Taxonomy (NCBI): domain Eukaryota; kingdom Viridiplantae; phylum Streptophyta; class Magnoliopsida; order Cucurbitales; family Cucurbitaceae; genus Herpetospermum; species Herpetospermum pedunculosum. Next base: position 15,647,505 of record JAPQWQ010000186.1, on the reverse strand, counting down.
CGGATCCAGCAATTTTAGCGCAATTGTAGGGATATTATTTCATAAAAAATCTCCAACTTTGCTCGTCCATATCTTTTATTTGGCTCAACCGTTTCTTGATTTTTAAAGCTTGATTTACTCTCCTTGATTCCCTCTTTCGATTCCCTACAAAAACAAATAAAACAAACATTAAATACGCAATTAAAAACACACCACAAAACATACAAACGATAATCGGAAAAACAGTAAAAATAAACTAAGGCATTTGGCCTTGACTAAACGAGCACAGTAACCACTCGTTCTCTCTCGTTCTCTTTGTTATGCTTCAGTCAAGAGGAAGGCCGAGAGAGTCTTCACATCTCCTTCCTCATAGTAGTGCTTCAACCTAGCACCATTGACCATAAATGGCTGACCTTGCTGCAAGTTCTTTATCTCTATTGCACCATGAACAAAGACATTAGTAATAACAAATGGACCTGACCATCTAGACTTTAGTTTGCCTGGAAATATCCTTAAACGTGAGTTAAATAATAGGACAAGTTGGCCTTTCCTAAAGTCTTTGATCCTAAGTCTACTGTCGTGCCATATTTTGGTCTTTTCTTTATACATTTTGGCATTCTCATAGGCCATATGCCTAAGCTCATCAAGTTCATGTAGCTGCAAAGATCTCAATGTCCCCGCATCCTTTACACAGAAATTCAATTCCTTCATGGCCCAAAATGCTTTGTTTTCTAACTCAAGTGGCAAGTGGCAAGCCTTGCCATACACCAACCTATAGGGAGACATGCCTAGGGGTGTCTTATATGCTGTTCTATAAGCCCAAAGTGCATCCTCAAGCTTAAATGACCAGTCTTTCCTATTAGGTTTGACTACCTTTTCTAGGATGTTTTTTATCTCCCTATTAGAAATTTCAGCTTGACCATTCGAGTGTGGGTGATAGGGAGTAGCTACCCTATGTCTAATGTTATATTTAGCCAATACTTTCTCCATAGCCTTATTAATGAAATGTGACCCCTCATCACTAATGATAGCACGAGGAGTCCCAAATCTAGTGAAAATGTGCCTATGCAAGAAGCTAGTGACTGTTTTAGCATCATTATTAGGACATGCTTTGGCTTCGACCCACTTGGACACGTAGTCTACTGCTACTAAAATGTAAAGGTTACCTGATGATGGAGGGAATGGTCCCATGAAATCAATGCCCCACACATCAAAGAGCTCCAACTCTAAGATGTAGGTGAGGGGCATCTCATCCTTGCGACTGAGGTTACCTGTCCTTTGGCATTCGTCACAGCTGTGGGCATAATTGTGGGCATCCTTGAAGATTGTTGGCCAATAGTAGCCACTCTGAAATACCTTCGCAGCTGTCCTTTGACCACCAAAGTGTCCACCGTAAGGAGATGAGTGACAGTGCTGTAGCACAGACTTCGCTTCAGCAGCTGAAACACACTTCCTTAGTAAGCCATCAGCACAGGTTCTGTAAAGTGTGGGGTCATCCCAGATGAATTTCCTTGCTTCATGAAGGAACCTCTTCTTCTCTTGTCCTCCCTTGAACACTGGTAATACCTGTGATGCACGGAAGTTAGCAATGTCAGCAAACCAAGGTTCCTCATCGTTATCACGATGAGCCAAAGCAAAGACATGTTCATCTATAAAAGCATCAGAAATTGCGGTCTCCGCAATTTTTTCGCAATTGTGCTGCAATCGAGACAGATGATCTGCAACCACATTTTCACAACCTTTCTTGTCCCGAATGTCCAAATCAAATTCCTGCAGCAATAACACCCATCTAATCAATCTAGGCTTAGCATCAGCCTTCCTCATAAGATATTTTAAAGCAGAATGGTCAATGTATACAATGGTCCTAGTGCCTACAATATAGTTTCTGAATTTTTCACAAGCAAATACTACAGCAAGCATTTCTTTCTCTGTAGTTGTATAATTACATTGAGCCTCATTCAAGGTCTTACTAGCATAATAGACAGGGTGTGTCAGCTTGTCAATCTTTTGTCCTAACATGACTCCTACAGCATGGTCACTGGCATCACATAGCATCTCAAATGGGAGATCCCAATTTGGTCCGACTATGATAGGTGCTGTGACTAGTGCTTCCTTAAGGGTTTTCCAAGCTACTACACATTCTTTAGAGAAGATAAATGGTCTATTTAGCTCGAGAAGCTCGCACAGAGGCTTGGCTATCTTAGAAAAGTCCTTAATGAACCTTCTGTAGAAGCCAGCGTGCCCTAAGAAGCTTCTAATGGCTTTGACATTCTGGGGTTCTACCAATTTCTCTATGATCTCTATTTTTGCCCTATCCACTTCTACACCTGCCCTTGACACTCTTTGATAAGACAATCCCTTCATCTACCATAAAATGGCACTTCTCCCAATTTAGGACTAGGTTGGTCTCTTCACACCTAGCCAGGACTTGTCCTAAGTTTTCTAGACAGGTTTTAAATGAATCCCCAAAGACTGAGAAGTCATCCATGAATATCTCTATCATGGACTCATCCAACTCAGAGAAGATTGCCATCATGCACCTTTGGAAAGTTGCCGGTGCATTGCATAAGCCAAAAGGCATTCTGCGGAAGGCAAACGTTCCAAAAGGGCAAGTGAAGGTGGTCTTCTCTTGATCCTTAGGGTCTATAGTAATTTGATTATAGCCAGAGTACCCATCTAAAAAACAATAGTAGGCTCTACCAGCTATTCTGTCTAGCATCTGGTCAATAAACGGTATAGGGAAATGGTCTTTTTTAGTTTCTTTATTTAATTTTCTGTAATCCATACATACCCTCCAACCTGTGACAGTCCTCGTTGGAATTAGTTCGTTATTCTCATTGACTACCACAGTTATTCCCCCCTTTTTAGGTACACATTGGATGGGGCTCACCCACTGGCTACTAGCTATGGGGAAAATTACTCCTGCATCTAACCACTTGATTATTTCCTTCTTCACTACCTCTTTCATAGAGGGGTTCAACCTACGCTGGTGATCTACCCTAGGTGTGTGCTCTTCCTCTAGTATAATTTTGTGCATGCAATAAGAAGGGCTAATGCCTCGAATATCAGCAATCGTCCATGCTATAGCCTTCCTATGTTGCTTAAGCAGTAAAATTAAATCAACCTCATGCTGTTCACTTAGTTTAGAAGAAATAATTACAGGCAGCGTATCATTATCTCCTAAATATGCATATTTGAGGTGAGTAGGTAGTGGTTTCAGTTCTAACACAGGTGGATGCTCAATGGAGGGTTTTAACGGATTTATAGTTCTATCAGTTAAATCTATATTCATACATACATGTTGAGGTTTATCTACAGGCATATTCATTATGTCAGATACATTTAAGTCAGCTACATCTACTTGTACATATTCACTAGCATGCTTGGTTAACAATACATGCTCTAATTATTCTTCCATTAGTGAGTCAACAACATCCATGCTAGCACAGGATTCAAGGTCAGAGGGATACCTTAAAGCTTTATAAACACTAAATTTTACCTCTTCATCATGAACCCTCATAGTTAACTCACCTTTTTGAACATCTATTAGTGCCCTACCTGTGGCTAGAAATGGTCTACCTAGCAGGATGGGGACCTCCTTGTCTGCCTCATAGTCCAGGACAATGAAATCTGCAAGGAAAATGAATTTGTCAACTTTAACTAGAATATCCTCGATCTTACCTTCTGGATATGCGATGGATCTGTCTGCTAGTTGTAAAGTGACTGTGGTTGGACGTGCTTCTCCCATTCCCAACTGGCGGAATAGGGACAGGGGCATGAGGTTTATGCTGGCGCCCAGGTCACAAAGCGCTCTGCCCACGTGCTTGCCTCCAAGTTCTACAGGTAAGGTGAAGGAACCAGGATCCTTCTCCTTCTTGGGCAGTTTGTTCTGGAGGATGGCACTGCACTCCTCGGTGAGGTTCACTGTTTCAAACTCACCAATTATTTTCTTGTTAGTAATAATGTCCTTCAAAAACTTTACATATGAAGGCATAGACTGTAAAACCTCTACAAAAGGAATGTTAACATGCACTTGCTTAAGTATTTCTAAAAATTTATTAAAATGAACTTCTTGTTCCTGCTTCTTCTTAAGCCTTCGGGGGTATGGAGGTGGTGGCACATATGCAGGCACGTCAGGACGCCTTAAGATTGGTGGAGGCCTTGGAATTTCTTCTACGTCCTCAACAATTGGCTCTAGCCTGGCTCCTGATGTGCTAGTTGGTGGTGGACCTTGGCTTGGCAGAGACTCCAGTGGAGCACTAGACTCAGTGTTCTCTACTCTCTTTGGTGTGTCCTTTGTGTTGTTCACCAAGGGTCTACCACTTCTAAGTTCAATTGCTTGAACTTGTTCTTTGCCATCTCTCCTTGGTACCTCGGTATCAGCAGGGAGTCTACCTTGGGGCCTACTTTTAAGTTCATTGGCTAATTGGCCTATTTGGTTCTCTAGGCTCCTAAGAGTAGCTTGCTGGCTCTGAAGAGTAGCATCATTCTTAGCTATATATTCCTTGAGTAGGTTTTCTACAGAAGATCCTACAGGTTGATTGTATGGTTTTTGGTACATTGATTGGTTATGTTGGGGAGTGAAACCAGGTGTTCCACTGGGCCTTGGTTGGTTAGAATTTTGGTTAGCGTTTTGTTGGCCACCCCATGACAGGTTAGGGTGGTTTCTCCAACCAGGGTTATAGGTGTTGGAGTAGGGGTTATTCCTAGGCTGCTGCTGGCTTCCAACATAGCAGACTGAAGATGGATTCCCAGGGCAGTATTCATATGGGTGCCCTTCCCCACAGAATCCACAGATAGGTGCCTCGCCTTGATTTGGTTGGGTGCCCATTGACATAGCTGTGGCGGTATTGGCACTGGTTTGGAGATTGGCCTGAGCCATTTGCTTAACTAGGTTGGTCAGGGCATTTATTTGGGTGCTCATGGCGCTTAGAGCATCCTTATCTTGAGCCCTAGTTGGCTCTACTGGATCGTCTGACCACCTACAGTGAGATGTTGAGATCTTCTCCAAGATCTCATAAGCTTCGTTGTAACTCTTGGACAACATGGAACCTCCAGCAGATGAATTTAAAACTTGTCTGGTGCTTGGGTTGCATCCTTTAAAGAACACTTCTATTTGGATACACCATGGAATGCCATGGTGTGGACATTTAATGAGAAGGTCTTTGAATCTTGTCCAAGCTTCGTGAAGAGACTCACTTGGAGCTTGTTTGAACTTTATGATATCATCACGAAAGGTAGAATTCCTATCAGGTGGGAAGTATTTGACTAGGAATTTTTCTGCTAAATCTGTCCAATTGCGGACAGATCCTGAGGGTAAAGAATTTAACCATGTTTTGGCTTTGTCCCTCAAAGAGTAAGGGAAAAGATATAGCCTCAGGGCTTCTTGGGAAACTCCAGGGATTAGGAAGGTGTCACTAACTCTTAAGAAGTTCCTAAGGTGGTTATGGGGGTCCTCATTTTCTATTCCAAAGAATTGCCCCACAGTGGACAACATTTGGAACATCACTGGCTTTAACTCGAATGAGTTGGCAGTGATTTCAGGACGGATTATGCTGGGGTTCAGCTCCCCAGGCATAGGTACTAAATATGAAAGGATGGCGTTATCCTTGTCATTCGCTATTTCAATGGGATTGCGAGTGACAGGCACCAGGTTTTGATTTACTCCAGCCATTTCTTCTTGAGGTAATTGCGGAGGAATTGTAGTCTCTGCAATGATTGGAGGTAAAAAGGTTTGTTTAAAGAGACGTTTCTTGGCTCTATTCCTAGCTCTAAGTAATCTCTCGGGCTCAGGGTTGAACTCTAGATCACTACTTGGAGTCTCATTCATAAACTACCCTAAATGGTACCTGAAAAAGAAATGAAGATGGATCAAATTCAATGGAAAATAATTTGATGTTTCAGACTTAACAAACTTCGTTTTCACTTAAAATAAGTCCCCGGCAGCGGCGCCAAAAACTTGTTGCGTGCTCAATGTGTAAAGATAATTATGCAAAAGTGTAGAGAGAGCACTTAGAACATGCAAGCATACATGGTCTCACAGCAAGTAGTAAGTATATTTCATTCGTTTTTTCCACAGAGACTCATTTTTAGCTATTCGCGAAGTGTGTTTGTTAAGAAAGATGGGATGAATTTGATGGGGTAAAATTGGTTTTTAATTATCTACTTTTTGCTGAATGTATAAAGGGATATAACATAAACAAATGCAAGTTAAAACTAGACTTAAAAGGCAAGAGATGGAATTAATAAACGAGAAAGAAAACAGCTAAACAGAATGAAAATCTGGCAGAATTGCGAGGACCGCAATGTTTCCGCAATTAAACAGCAACGAACGTGTGTAAATGGGTGGATTAAGGGCTACTAATGACTATCCTATAGGCATTTTCTTACGATTCTCAAGCATTGGATCAACTCTCTATACATCAAACTCACTCTATCTCAAGTATCGTCCGATTCCATGCATTAGAGTCTTAAGTTTACTCGACTTCAAAGTAAGGACTTAAGCATCTTGTTTAAGCAGGAGTGTTTAGTTTGTACTAGGGAAACGCCTATTCCTAGGTCGTTTCCTGATTACCATGAAAGGCTAGCATGATTATATGACTCTGAACTCTTACTCCTTCCAGAGGTTAGGAGTTCTTTGGACAAAATGGATGGCCAATCGAAATTGCCCGTGGGATGAAGCTTACATACAATCAATGTTCGAGTGTTAATCTGCCTACTTGATTCACGTTTTTTTTAGCCTATAGTTCTGTCATTAGCATGCCCCGAAGTGACTTAGCTACTCATGTATATATAGAGAACAGAAATGGCAGATAAGATAGACATGCTTAGAAGGAAAATGTGCTTAAAACAGTAATACAAAACCGTAGCAGCAGAAGGTAGACACTGTGAAATGCAGAAGTGTACTTTGATTGCTTTGATTGTTTGACGACAAAGGAAAGCTTTAAAAGAAATGATTAAAAGACAGACAACAACGAAATGCAGTAACTCAAACTCTAAACTAAGAACAACAGTGATCAGAACTGGAAGTAAGAAGAACAAGACAGAAAAGCAGTAAAGGATTGCTGGAAAGCTTCGTGGCAGTCGCCTCGAATGAAGGTGGTGAAAAGTCAGCCTTGCTTGGATGAATCCAATCGAGAGAGAAGAAGAATCTCCTCTCCTTCCTATCAGATTATCGACTCCAAAAGCTGAGACTCTCACTCCAACAAACGGCAAAGGAAAACAGAGAGAAATGATGGACTGCGAGAAGACTTCTGCGCTTCGAATGATGATCAAACCTCCGACTTTGGCCCCCTTTTATAGTAGTTTGCAGGTGCGTTTGGGCCAAGGAGAACCATCAATCTTCAACGTCGTATATCAGAATGGATGGAGGAGAAAGAACGAATCCCTGAAATTACGGAAATTAACAGAAAAAGATCAGTCAACTTACGGTTTTCACTTGAATAATTGCGGCCTCAGCAATGTTTTCGCAATTCATTCGCAATGCTCATTTTTTCATTCTTTTCCTTCGGTTTTCAACCCTTTTTCTACCTATTGTACATAAGTCCTATATTAGCTACCTTCTTCTAATTCTCATATTAAAGCATAGGTTTAGGCTAAATGCTAACAAAAACACCTAAAAGTGTACATCTTCCTAAGCTAAGTGGGTTCTAAATAAGTCACTTTCAGAGACTTAACAGTAGCTTATTCTGGAGTATGGCACTGCACTCCTCAGTGAGATTTACTGTTTCAAACTCACCAATTATTTTCTTGTTAGTGATAATATCCTTCAAAAACTTTACATAAGAGGGCATAGACTGTAAAACTTCTACAAAAGAAATATTAACATGCACTTGCTTAAGAATTTCTAGAAATTTATTAAAGTGCACTTCCTGTTCTTGTTTTTTCTTTAGCCTTCGAGGAAATGGAGGTGGTGGCACATATGCAGGCACTTCAGGTCGCCTTAGGATAGGTGGGGGCCTTGGAATTTCTTCTATCTCCTCTATGATTGGCTCCAGCCTTGCTCCTGATGTGCTTGGTGATGGTTGACCTTGGTTTGACAGAGACTCCAGTGGAGCACTAGACTCAGTGTTCTCTACTCTTTTTGGGGCTTCCTTTGTGTTGCTCACCAACGGTCTACCACTTCTAAGTTCAATTGCTTGAACTTGCTCCTTACCATCTCTTCTTGGCACCTCAGTGTCAGCAGGAAGTCTACCTTGGGGCCTACTTTTGAGTTCATTGGCTAGTTGCCCTATTTGGTTCTCTAGGCTCCTAAGAGTAGCTTGCTGGCTTTGTAGAGTAGCATCATTCTTGGTGATGTACTCCTTGAGTAGATTTTCTACAGAAGACCTTACTGGTTGGTTGTATGGTTTTTGATACATGGATTGGTTATGTTGGGGAGTGAAACCAGGTGTTCCACTCGGCCTTGGTTGGTTAGGAGCTTGGTTAGCATTTTGTTGGCCACCCCATGACAGGTTTGGGTGGTTCCTCCAACCAGGATTGTAAGTATTGGAATAGGGGTTGTTCCTAGGCTGCTGTTGGCTTCCAACGTAGCAGACTGAGGCTGGATTCCCAGGGCAGTATTCATACAGGTGCCCTTCCCCACAGAATCCACAGATAAGTGTCTCACCTTGACTTGGTTGTGTGCCCATTGACATGGCTGTGGCGGTGTTGACACTTGTTTGGAGATTGGCTTGAGCCATTTGCTTTACTAGGTTGGTCAGGGCGCTTATTTGACTACTCATAGCATTGAGTGTGTCCTTATCTTGAGCTCTACTTGGCTCTATTGGATCATCTGACCACCTATAGTGAGATGCTGAGATCTTCTCCAAGATCTCATAAGCTTCATTATAACTTTTGGACAACATGGAACCTCCAGCAGATGAATTTAAGACTTGTCTGGTGCTGGGGTTGCATCCTTTGAAAAAGACCTCTATTTGGATACACCATGGAATGCCATGGTGTGGACATTTAAGAAGAAGGTCCTTGAACCTTGTCCAAGCTTCGTGAAGAGACTCATTCTCAGCTTGTTTGAACTTGACTATGTCATCACGAAAGGTAGAATTCCTATCAGGTGGGAAGTATTTAACTAGGAATTTCTCCGCCAAGTCTGTCCAATTGAGGACTGATCCAGAGGGTAATGAGTTTAACCACGTCTTTGCTTTGTCCCTCAATGAGTAAGGGAAGAGGTATAGCCTCAAGGCTTCTTGGGAAACTCCAGGAATGATGAATGTATCACTAACTCCTAGGAAGTTTCTAAGATGGTTGTGGGGATCCTCATTTTCCACTCCAAAGAATTGTCCCACAGTGGACAACATTTGGAACATCATTGGCTTTAACTCGAATGAGTTGGCAGTGATTTCAGGGCGGATTATACTTGGGTTTAGCTCCCCAGGCATGGGAACTAAGTATGAGAGAATGGCACTATTCTTGTCATTCGCTATTTCGATGGGATTGCGAGTGACAGGTACCGGATTTGGAACTAATCTATCCATTTCTTCTTGAGATGATTGCGGAGACCCTGCGGTTTCAGCAATTATTTGAGGTAAAGGGGGTTGGTTAAAGAGACGTTTCTTGGCTCTATTTCTAGCCTTAAATAATCTCTCAGGCTCAGGGTTGAATTCTAGATCACTACTTGAAGGCTCATTCATAAACTAACCCAACTAGTACCTGCAAAAGAAATGAAAACAGATCAGCTTCAATAGATATTAAGAGTTGGTTTTCTAACTTAACAAACTTCGTTTTCACTAAACTAAATCCCCGGCAGCGGCGCCAAAAACTTGTTGCGTGCTCAATGTGTGAAATAAATAGCAATAAAAGAGAGAGAGCACTCAGAACATGCAAGCATACATGATCTTGTAAGCAAGTAGTAAGTATTTTTTCATTCGTTTTCCCACAGAGATTTATTATTAGCTACTCGTGAAGTGTATTGTTAAGAAAGAATGGGTGGATTTGATGGGGTAGAATTGGTTTTAAATTGTCTAAGTTCTAAGGAATATGTAAAGGGTAGCAACATAAACAAGTGCAAGTCAAAGATAAACTCAAATGAAAAGAGAAGAGATTAATAGACGAAGAGGAAAATAGCTAAACATAATTTTTAACTTAGCAGAATTGCGAGAACAGCAATTCTACCGCAATGTTACCAACAGCGAAAGTGTGTAAAATGGAGAAACAAGGGCTACTAACGACTCCTCTATAGGCATTTTTATACGATTCTCAAGCACTGGATCAACTCACTATGCATCAAACTAACTCAATCTCATGTATCTTCCGATTTCATGCATTAGATTCTTTAGTTTACTCATGTCCAAGTAAGGTCTTAAGCATCTTGTTAAAGCAGAAAGATATGGTTTGTACTAGGAAAACGCCTATTCCTAGGTCGTTTTCTGGCTACCTTGAAAGGCTAGCATGAGTGTATGACTCTGAACTCTTACTCCTTCCAGAGGTTAGGAGTTCTTTGGACAAAATGGATGGCCAATCGAAATTGCCCGTGGGATGAAGCTTACATACAATCAATGCTTCGAGAGCTATCCTACATGCTTGGTTCACGTTTTTTAGCCTATAGTATTGTCGTTAGCATGCCCCTATGTGACTTAGTTACTCATGGATGTAGAAAGAACAAACATAAGCGATGAAGTAGACATGCTTAGAAGAGAAATAAGCTTAAAACAGCAAGGTAAAACAGTAGCAGCAAAAGATAAGAAACTGTGAAATAATGAATTGTGCTTTGATTACTTGATTGCTCGAATGAACAAAAGGAAGCTTAAAGTAAATAACATAAAGACAGAAAGCAACGAAATGAAATGAACTAGCTACTAGAAGAGAAACAACAACAAAGCAGAACTGTAAATTAGAAATGAAAGACAGAAAGCAGTAATTAAGCTTGAACGCCTCGTTGCAAACGCCTCGGCTGAAGGGAGAGAAAGGGTAGCCTTGCTTGGATGAATCCAATCGGGAGAGAAGAGGAATCTTCTCTCCTTCCTATCAGATTGTCGATTCCAACAGCTGAACCTCTCACACCAACAGACGGAGAAGAAAAACAGGAGAAAAGATGGAGCTGCGAAGAGGCTTCTACGCTTTCGGATGATGATCAAACCCTCTACTTTGACCCCCTTTTATAGTAATCTGCAGGTGCGTTTGGGCCAAGGAGAACCATCCATCCTCAACGTCATACTTCAAAATGGATGGAGGAGAAAGAACGAATCCCTGAAATAACGGAAATTAACAGAAAAAGATCAGTCAACTTACGGTTTTCACTTGAAACATTGCGGTTTCAGCAATGTTTCCGCAATGCTCATTTTTCCTTGTTTTAACTTCGGTTTTTAATCCTTTTCTTTCCTTTTGCACACAAGTCCTACTTTAGCTACCTTCTTCTAATTCTCATATATAAGCATAGGTTTAAGCTAAATCCTATCAAAAACACCTAAGAGTGTACATCTTTCTAAGCTAAATTAGTCCTAAAAAGGTCACTTTTGGAGACGTAACAAGCAGCAATGATCGCCCCTGGTTGATAGTCGTTTCGTGTGTCACAGGGGATATGCGTCTGCGCACAAGGGAGAACCAAAATGTCGCCTTGTCTCGAAGGGTTGCACTCATCAGGGTGTGCTTCCCGTTCCTTGAGACCGCCCAACATGCCTCTGGTTTGCCTATCGTGTGCAAGGCCTCTTCTAGGACCGCCTCAGATGCCGAGTCAATGATCTTGGCATAATCAGAATGTGTAGACCCTTTGAGAGCATAAGCCTCATTGATGGCGTTGGCAGAGAAGTCAACCTCTACCCCCCTCACTGTGGACAGACATGCTTCCGGGTGTGTGAGGTTGGCGTAGAAGTCGTACACCATGTCGGGGTAGGCTGGAATTGGGGGTCTGCACAGCTCCTCCCAGCCATGGGTGATAATTTCTGCGCGCAAGAATTGCGGCAGGTCCGCCAACGCATCAAGGAATCCTCGCTCGTGGACGAGTTCCTTCTTTCTCAATTCGAGGCCCTTGGCCTCTGCTTCTTGTGAGACAAACCTCGCAGCCTGAGGTTCGTCCTCGGGATACATCTTCTTTTTCCCCTTCTCTTTTGCCTTGGCCGACTCAGCAGCCTCAACTTTCAATCTCTTTAAAGAAGGTTCACTCCCCACCTTCTTCTTCTGGGCTTGCTTGGAGGCCTTCGGCCGCTTGCCTTTCACGATCACAGGGACCCTCTTCTTGAGGCGCGCCTTGGTTGTGATCTGCTGGAGGCAATCCCCCAACGTTTCGTCCATGGAGTCCTTGCTTCCCCCCTCCACAGGGCTGTCAAGACTGACTTCTCTTAAGGGGGAGAAGACCTCCTCGTCCTCCGCCGGCTCTTCACTTGGCACCGAGTCTTGGTGCTCTTCAGGTGGAGCTTCAGGCTCCGGCGTCTGTGGAGAAAGCCCAGGGCTCTTTCTGGCCGTCTCATATGATGGACGACCACTCCCACGGCTTTCCTCGCTGGGAGTCTTTCTCACCCTGATTGGCGAATCATCCGTCGCGATTCGCCACTTCCTTTTCTTAGGTGTACCGACTGGTTCAGAAGGACCAGCGGGTATCTTAGTCACCACCTTCCACTTCTTTCGTCGCACTGGTAGCTTCGGAGGCCGTGAGGGCTGCGCAGCATCGGCGTCTGCTAAGGAAAGCAACGCCTCTCTCGCAGCTTCTTCTGCGTCAGGCGACTTTTTTTTAGGTGTGGATCGATCTGCTCGTGTGGATACCATTGTCGTTCTTTGAGGATCTGAAGGTAGGAGATGCAGAGGAAGAAGAAGATTGAATTCTTGAGGTCCAACGGATTGAGAAAACGTAGAGGGCAGGGATCCACTGACGGCTATTTGTACTCGAGTGTATTCCAACGGCTCTATTCTGTTGCGGACTCAGCAACTTCTCCGCAATAAATTCGCCTAGCCGTTAGGATTTTTCTTGATTGAGTTGCAAGATTTAGCAACCGAATCCTTGATTTAGCCCGATCTTCTCGTGGATCTTCTCCCCTTGATTCATCTCCTTGATCTCCTCTTAAAGATCTCCTAGTAAAATGCACCTAATTAAAACAAAAATCCGTAATTAAAATAAAAAATAAACACACAACACAAACAGAAAATACGAAAGAAAAAAAAACTAAGGCATGGCCTTCTGATGGATGAGCACAGTGGTCACTCATCCCCTCTCGATTTGTTTCTCAAGCTTCAGATAGGAGGAAGGCCGAGAGTGTCTTCACATCTCCTTCCTCATAGTGGTGCTTCAACCTTGCACCATTGACCATAAACGGCTGCCCGTGCTGTAGGTTTCTAATCTCAATAGCACCATGAACAAAGACATTAGTAATAACAAAAGGACCTGACCATCTGGACTTAAGTTTGCCTGGAAATAACCTTAACCGTGAGTTGAATAATAAAACATGCTGGCCTTTTTTAAAGTCCTTGATCCTAAGTCTACTATCATGCCAAATCTTAGTTTTTTCCTTATACATTTTAGCATTTTCATAGGACATATGTCTTAGCTCATCTAACTCATGTAATTGCAGAGACCGCAATGTTCCAGCATCGGTCACGCCATAATTCAGCTCTTTTAAGGCCAAAAAGGCTTTGATTTCTAATTCGAAGGGAAGATGACATGCTTTTCCATACACTAGCCTATAAGGAGACATACCTAAGGGTGTTTTATATGCAGTCCTATATGCCCAAAGTGCATCGTCCAACTTAAAAGACCAATCTTTTCTATTAGGTTTGACCACTTTTTCAAGTATATTCTTGATCTCCCTATTGGATATTTCAGCTTGTCCATTTATGTGTGGGTGATAAGGGGTTGCTACTCTATGTCTAACATTGTATCTAGCTAGTACCTTTTCCATAGCTCTATTTATAAAGTGGGTTCCCTCATCACTAATTATAGCACGTGGTGTACCAAATCTTGTAAAAATATGCCTATTAAGAAACTTAATGACTGTTTTGGCATCATTTGATGGACATGCAATAGCTTCTACCCATTTAGATACATAATCTACAGCTACGAGTATATAAAGATTACCTGCAGATGGAGGGAATGGTCCCATGAATTCAATGCCCCACACATCAAAGAGTTCCAACTCTAAGATGTAGGTGAGAGGCATCTCATCCTTCCTACTGAGGTTACCTGTCCGTTGACACCATTGCAGCTGTGTGCATGGTTGTGTGCATCTTTGAATATCGTGGGCCAGTAGTAGCCACTTTGGAACACCTTTGCAGCCGTCCTTTGGCCACCAAAATGTCCACCATAAGGAGACGTATGGTAGTCCATGCTAAGAAACATTCTTTTGAGAAGACAAATGGTTTATTAAGCTCTAGAAGCTCACACAAAGGCTTGGAGATTTTTGAAAAGTTTTTAATGAATCTCCTATAGAAACATGCATGTCCTAAAAAACTTCTAATAGCTTTTACATTTTGAGGTTCCACTAGCTTCTCTATTATTTCTATTTTGGCCCTATCAACCTCTACTCCTTCTCTAGACACTCTATGACCTAGGACTATCCCTTCTTCCTCCATAAAGTGGCATTTCTCCCAATTTAGGACTAGGTTGGTCTCCTCACACCTAGCTAGGACTTGTCCTAAGTTCTCTAAGCAATTATTAAAAGAATCACCAAATAATGAGAAGTCATCCATAAATATTTCTATCATGGACTCATCTAAGTCAGAGAAAATGGCCAACATGCACCTTTGGAATGTTGCTGGTGCATTGCATAAGCCAAATGGCATTCTGCGAAAAGCAAATGTTCCAAAGGGACATGTAAAGGTTGTTTTCTCCTGGTCCACAGGGTCTTTGGTGATTTGGTTATATCCAGAATAACCATCTAAAAAGCAGTAATAGGCTAGGCCAGCTATTCTATCTAACATTTGATCTATAAATGGTAAAGGAAAATGATCTTTTTTTGTTTCTTTGTTTAATTTTCTATAGTCCATACAGACTCTCCATCCTGTAACAGTTCTAGTTGAAATTAGTTCATTATTCTCATTAACTATTACAGTCATTCCACCCTTCTTAGGCACACATTGAATTGGACTAACCCATTGACTATTGGCTATAGGGAAGATTACACCAGCATCTAACCATTTAATAATCTCTTTTTTAACTACCTCCTTCATGGAGGGGTTCAACCTACGTTGGTGATCTACTCTAGGTGTATGTTCCTCTTCTAATAATATCTTATGCATGCAATAGGAAGGACTAATACCTCTTATATCAGCAATCGTCCATGCAATAGCTTTTTTATGTTGCTTAAGCAGCAATAATAGCGCAATTTCATGCTTTTCACTTAACTTGGACGAAATAATAACAGGCAAAGTATCATGCTCTCCTAAATATGCATACTTGAGATGATCAGGAAATGGTTTTAATTCTAATAGAGGTGGATGCTCAATTGATGGTTTCAATGGATTCGTGGTTCTTTCAGACAAGTCATTAGTCATACAAACATGCTGAGGTTTGTCCACAGATATATCCATCAACTCAGAAATGTTTAAGTCAGTTATATCTATTTGTACATAGTCAGTAGCATGCTTAATTAACAGTTCATGCTCAAGTTGTTCTTCCATCAGTGAATTTACTACATCCATACTACCACAAGATTCAGAATCAGAGGGATACCTTAGAGCTTTAAAGACACTAAATTTAACCTCCTCATCATGAACTCTCATGGTGAGCTCACCTTTCTGGACATCGATCAAAGCCCTACCTGTGGCTAGAAATGGTCTGCCCAATAAGATTGGTACCTCCTTGTCTGCCTCATAATCCAGAATGATGAAGTCTGCAAGAAAAATGAATTTGTCAACCTTGACAAGTATATCCTCAATTTTACCCTCAGGGTATGCTATGGATCTGTCTGCAAGCTGCAAGGTGACAGTAGTAGGACGTGCTTCCCCTATTCCAAGCTGACAGAATAGTGATAGGGGCATGAGATTGATGCTGGCTCCCAGATCACAAAGAGCTCTGCCCACGTGCTTGCCTCCCAACTCAACTGGTAAGGTGAAGGAATCAGGATCCTTCTCCTTCTTTGGAAGCTTGTTTTGGAGTATAGCACTGCACTCCTTAGTGAGATTCACTGTTTCAAATTCACCAATAATTTTCTTGTTAGTAATTATATCTTTCAAGAATTTAACATAAGAAGGCATAAATTGCAAAACTTCTACAAATGGGATATTCACATGCACTTGTTTTAAAATTTCTAAGAACTTATTAAAGTGCACTTCCTATTCTTGTTTTTTCTTCAGCCTTCTAGGGAATGGAGGTGGTGGCACATATGTAGGCACTTCAGATCGCCTAATAACAGGTGGAGGCCTTGGTATCTCTTCTGGTTCCTCAATGATAGGTTCCAGCCTCACCCTTGTTGTGCTTGGTGGTGGTTGATCATGGTTTGGCAGAGAATCCAGTGGAGCACTAGACTCTTCATTCTCTACTCGCTTTGGTGCTTCTCTATTGTTGCTCACCAATGGTCTTCCACTACGAAGTTCAATTGCTTGAACTTGCTATTTTCCATCCCTTCTTGGCACTTCAGTGTCTGCAGGCAACCTACCTTGGGGCCTATTTTTCAGTTCATTTGCTAACTGCCCTATTTGGTTTTCTAAGCTCCTAAGGGTGGCTTGCTGACTTTGTAGGGTAGCATCCTTTTTTGCAATGTACTCCTTAAGTAAATTCTCTACTGATGACCCTATTGGTTGGTTATATGGCTTTTGGTACATGGATTGGTTATTTTGCTGAGTGAAACCAGGTGTTCCACTCGGTCTCGGTTGGTTTTGAGCTTGGTTAGTATTTTGTTGCCCACCCCAAGAAAGATTTGGGTGGTTCCTCCAACCAGGATTATAGGTGTTAGAATAGAGGTTGTTCCTAGGCTGCTGTTGACTTCCAACATAGCAGCCTGAGGCTGGATTCCCAGGGCAGAAATCATACAAGTGCCCTTCCCCACATAACCCACAGATTAGTGTCTCACCTTGACTAGTTGATGCGCCCATTCAAATGGCTGCTGCGATGTTGACACTAGGTTGGAGATTGGTTTGAGCCATTTGTTTTACTAGATTGGTCAGGGCATTAATTTGGCTACTCATTGCACTAAGTGCATCCTTGTCTTGAGCTCTCTTAGGCTCTACAGGATCGTCTGACCATCTACAATGGGAAGTTGAGATTTTCTCCAAAATCCCATAGGCTTCATTGTAGCTCTTTGAAAGCATGGAACCACCAGCTGAGGAATTCAGCACTTGCCTTGTGCTGGGGTTGCATCCTTTAAAGAACACTTCTATTTGGATACACCATGGAATACCGTGGACATTTAAGTAGTAGATCTTTGAATCTTGTCCAAGCTTCGTGAAGGGATTCGTTTTCGGCTTGTTTGAACTTGATTATATCATCACGAAAGTTGGAATTCCTATCAGGTGGGAAGTATTTGACTAGGAATTTCTCAGCTAGATCTGTCCAATTGACAATTGATCTAGAGGGAAGGGAATTTAACCACGTTTTGGCTTTATCTCTTAATGAGTAAGGAAAGAGGTAAAGTCTTAAAGCTTCTTGGGAAACTCAAGGGATGAGGAAAGTATCACTAACTCCTAGGAAATTTCTCAGATGATTGTGGGGATCTTCGTTTTCCACTCCAAAGAATTGTCCCACAGTGGACAGCATTTGGAACATTACTGGCTTTAACTCGAATGAGTTGGCAGTAATCTCAGGGCGTATAATGCTTGGGTTAAGCTCCTCAGGCATGGGAACTAAGTATGAAAGGATGACACTATCCTTATCATTCGCAATTTCGATGGGGTTGCGAATGGTAGGTGCTTGGTTTGGGACTGGTCTATCCATTTCGATTTGATGGAATTGCGACGACTCTGCGGAGTCAACAATGTTTTGAGTTACAGGGGGCTGTTTAAAGAGGCGTTTCTTAGCTTTGTTTCTGGCCCTAAGAAGTCTTTCAGGCTCAGGATTGAACTCTAGGTTGCTATTTGAATGCTCATTCATAAACTAGCTCAGTGGTACCTGTAAAAGAAATGAAAGAAGATCAGCTCCAATAGATATTAAGATTTTTGTTTATAACTTAACAAACTTCGTGTTTACTAAACAAAATCCCCGGCAGCGGCGCCAAAAACTTGTTGCGTGCTCAATGTGTAAATTAAAATGCAATGTGAGAGCACTCAGAACATGCAAGCATACATGGTCTTGTAGCAAGTAATAAGTATTTTTTCATTCGATTTCCCACAGAGATTTATTCTTAGTTACTAGCGAAGTGAGATGTTAAATTAGAAAGGATGGTTTAAATGGGGTAGAATTGGGATTAATGTGCCTAACTAATAAAGAACGTGCGAGATATGCAAGCATAAACAAAGACAAGTAAAGAGGTTAACTTGAATGTAGAAGAAAAAGAATTGCGGAGAAAGCAATTATCTAGCAATAAAATCGCAAAACAGAAAACTGAAAAAATGGCTAAGGCAAAAATAAAACTAAGAAAATTGCGCAGACAGCAATTTTCCAGCAATTGTACTAACAGCGTTTTAAGGGTGAGATGGGGGAATAAGGCCAACTAACGACTCCTCTGTAGGCTTTTTCATACGATTCTTCAGTAGTAGATCAACTTATCATGCATCAATTTAACTCATTCTCATGTATCTCTCGATTACATGCATTAAATCCTTTAGTTCACTCATATCCAAGTAAGACTTAAGCATTTATTTATATAAGCAAGTTAATGAATTGTGCTAGGAAAACGCCTATTCCTAGGTCGTTTTCTGGCTACCATGAAAGGCTAGCATGAATGGACGACTCTGAACTCTTACTCCTTCCGGAGGTTAGGAGTTCTTTGGACAAAATGGATGGCCAATCGAAATTGCCCGTGGGATGAAGCATACATACATTCAATGCATTTGAAGCTACCCTACATGCTGAGTTCACGTATTTCTACCTACAGATTCATCATTAGTAGACCCTTGTGTGTTTAGTTACTCATGGATGAGATGGAAGTGGAAAGATTAGGTTGATTAAGCATGATTGACAGTAGAATGAAAGTAGAGAAGGAAACAGAAAGCGATAAAGAAACTTGTAACGTGGGTAAATGATCCTCTATTCAATAAGATTCAAAGCTTAATGTGCAATGACTATAAAGCAGAAACGACTAAGGAAATGGAAACGAATTGAACCAATGTAGCTAACAGCAGTAAAGGCAGCAAACAGAAACGAAAAGGAAAGACAGAAAGCAGTAGAAAGCGCATAAACGTGTGCGTGAACTCCTCGCCGCAAGCGCCTCGGATGAAGGGGGAAAGTGAGCTTTGTTTGGGGATGAATCCAATCAGAAGAGAAGAAGGATCTTCTCTTCTTCCTCTCAGATTATCGATGCCAACAGCTGATTCCTTCACGCCAACAAACGGGAGAGAAAATAGAGAGAAACTGCGTTGAGATGGAGAGTTCTACGCTTCCAAGCTTGTTGTTCTCCTTCCCCCTTGACCTCCTTTTATAGTGTTTTGCAGGTACTCTTCAGTCAAGGAGAACCATTCATTCTGAACGACGACCTTCCACGTGGCAGCAGGAGAGAAATTGGGTGGCTGAAAGATCGCAACAAGACGGCGGACGGTTCTTATCAATTTCAGCTTAAACATTGCGGAGACAGCAATGTTTCCGCAATTTTCCTGCAATACAGAATTTCAACTCTTTTAGCTTTGTTTTTTATCCTTTCTTGTTCCTTTTACAAATAACTCTTGATTTAGTTCCATTCTATGAATTCTCATATATAAGCACATGTTCAGACTAAATGCTATAAAAAACGCTTAAGAGTTTACACAATTCTATAGCAAATAAGTCCCTAAATTAAGTACTTTTGGAGACGTCACACCAACCCAACTCAACCCTTCAATTTTCGGGTTGGGTTGGGTTGGGTTGGGTTGTCGGGTTGGTATTTTTTTCTAATTTTTTTTTAATTATTTAAAATACTATGAACAACAGAAACCAAATGAATTATTAAAAAAATCCTTCATATTCTTATTTGAAATCAACAAAATTGACCTTAGAATTCGTTAACAACAAAGTTTAAAACAATAAGGGAATATAAAAAACTGGACAAGGTAGTAGGTATGCATTTCTAATTTACTTAGATACTATTTTTCATTTGAACTTTCATTTAAAGGGAGAAAATAAATTAGATCAAGCTTCTCATTCAGACAACTTCGGTAAAAGATCAAGCTTTTCATCCACACAACTTCAGTAAAAGATCAAACTTCTCATTCACACAACTTCAGTAAAAAATCAAGCTTCTCATTCACACAACTTCAATAAAGGCTTAAAAAGTTGCAAATAATATTAGTTTCAGAATCAAAAGAATCCTATATTTGGATTTTAATTCCCAAAGGCAAAGGTTATTACCTCATCATACAAGTTTAAATTTCACAACATTATAAGTAATAACAGAAAGTTCATCCATTTAGAGTGGATTGAAATCAAATCATACATTGTACCCAATTTTCAACAATTATAAATTTTCAGTCGCAACCCGAAAAAAACCCGCAACCCGTTCGAAGGCCTCAGGCAACCTACCACAAATTCAACATCGAGAAGGCCTTGAGCCGACAATGGTGGAGAGCGACTGCAGCGAGGATGGCGGAGAGCGAGGTCAGCGGGAGGCGACTGCGAGGCGGAGAGCGAGGTCGGCGGTCGGCGAGGCGGAGACGAGAGAGGGGAGGTGGAGGGCGAACGCGCGAGAGAGAGAAGGGAGGCGGAGGGCGCGAACGAGAAAGAGAAGGGGAGGCGGCTGGATTGATAAATGGGAATAGAATGGATGAACAAACCATAATTCATTTTTTTAATATATTTAATTCGGTTCGGTTTGGGTTGAACCGAGCCAAATTTGGTTCAACCCGCGAATTGAACCAAAAAATTGGTTTTTAAAAAATGCAACCCAATCCAACCCATATTAAAAAAAACCAACCTAACCCGAAAAGTTGGGTTGGGTTGGGTTGGGCGGGTTGCGGGTTTTTTGTACACCCCTAGCCAAGAGCGTCGGAGTAGGGGACACTAAATTTTGTAGAATCGTTACCATCTTCCCTATCAAATCTTGAAACACCTTCCTAACAACATCCAATAGACGAGCTATAGAAGCGTTGATTGAATCTGCATTAGCTCGTCCATACGATCTTGATCTAGAATTCATTTTCAATGGGCTTGAAGGTTCCATCTTGTTTTGTCATCACAGAGAATATCAACATTAGTGGAGAGAAAACGAGGTCAAATATCCTTAGTTACCTTACATTTTCCATAGTAGGTGGGTCAATGAATTCTCATGGTTCCTACAATAGACACACAACAATCAGTATGGACACCCTTAAGGGCCAAATTACCTTGAGATCATGATAGAGCTTCCAACAATAGATTTTTGCTTTTGGAGAGGAGGACTTTGGCCTTCAGAAAAGTTTTCTATCGTTTCTTGGAAGGCTCCATATTAGATGAAGAAACCTCATTCAAATTGGCATGCTTCATTCCAAGAAAATATTTACTTTTAACAGAAAATACTTTTTGTTTTGTCGAGATACGAAATGATCGCATCCTCATGGCATGCTCATGCAAAGTAATCTGAATAATGTCAACTACATAACCCGAACAGAAAGATGATCTAGTGATCGTTTCATTCCATCGGCCACCTTCGTGTATTAGAGATCCCACGTTACTATCCCGTGGAGATAGGGGCACGAACGGTGAAATGCAGAGTCCCTCTCTGGAAATCCAAGGGTTCGATGTAATTTGAGTTGTCTTACCATCTTCTATATGTCATTGATAGCCTTTTTCAAAAAGATTTCAGCCCCAAATGCTTCACCAGACATAGGAAGGATTATGCCTTAAACCTGCATTAAAAAAAAGTCTCAGTTTTGAAATACTTACCTTGCAACACCTTATAGAGTAAACTATTAGGCTGCTTGAGAATTCTCCAACTTTTTTTTGCCAACATCGCCTAATTAAACACATGAAGATCTGTGAATCTGAGCCCACCATCTTTCTTCCTTTGGCAAACTCTATGCCTGCTACGCTAATGAGTTCTCTTTTTATCCCCCACCGAGTCCCACTAGAATCTAGCATACATAGAACATATCTCTTCGCAAGGGACTTTGGCAACTGAAAAACAACTAATATTATATATCGAGATGGCCTGAGCCACTGTTTTATTTAACACTTCGTTACCACCCATGGAGAAAAACTTCTCCTTCCAACCTTGCAAAACTTTCCACACACGATCTTTTATGACATTGAAAGCTTGGCTCTTTTTCCTCGAGGTTTCAGAGGGCAGCCCCAAATACTGGCCCAAGGTAGGTGTGTGAGAGATCCCAGATGTGGATTTGTTGCACCACCTCAGGTATGGTATTTTTCTGTAGGTTTATGGTCGGACCCAACGCCCCTTCAAAAATTTGGAGAACCAGCTTAACAGTACTCCAATCGTCTTCCCCAAGCTCGAAAAAGATAAAGTTTTCATCTAAAAAAAATAAGTGAGAGATAAGAGTGTTAGGAAAAAATCCCACTTCTACCGTAGGAATAAACAGAAAATAACTGAGAAATTAAAAGAAAGCAATACAAATAAAAAAAAACACAAGAATTTACGTGGAAAACTCCAAATCCGGAGAAAAACCACGGCCCACCAGAAAGAACTTATGCTATGTGAAAAATTGTTACAATCGCACAGAATTCTCTCCCCGATCGTAATTACAAAACACTATCGCTAATTTGCACCACTCACACTCTTTTGCCCAACTCTAACACTAGAGAATACAATAGGAAATTTAATTAGAGTTAACACACCAAGCTTAAAATGTTTCTAACTGAGATAATTAAAACTCAAAGTCATAGGCTCCTTTTATAGTCCTAGGAGCACATGACTTACCTGAATCTTTCTTATGTGGGACAACCAACCTTCTTATATATTGTCAAAATCCCTACAAATTCCACCTTGGCAAGATATTTGAAGAATCCACAACTTCTGTTGCATCTGTTGTCTTTGCCGACAACCATAGTCCACAACTTTTGTTGCATCCGTTGTCTTTACCGACAACCATAATCCTCAACACAGAGAACTATAACTCATCATTGTCTTTACCGACAACCATAATCCTCGACACCGAGAACTATAACTCACCATTGTCTTTACCGACAACCATAATCCTCAACACAGAGAACTATATAACTCACCATTGTGTTTACCGACAACCATAATCCTCAACACAGAGAACTATATAACTCACTATTGTCTTTACCGACAACCATAATCCTCAACACAGAGAACTATAACTCATCATTTTCTATACCGACAACCATAATCCTCAACACAGAGAACTATAACTCACCATTGTCTATACCGACAACCATAATCCTCAACATAGAGAACTATAACTCACCATTGTCTTTACCGACAACCATAATCCTCAACACACAGAATTATAACTCACCATTGTCTTTACCGACAACCATAGTCCTCAACATAGAGAAGTATAACCCACTCCACCATAAATAGTAGACCACTTGGAATATCACATTCCAAGATTTTTACTTCTTCGTCACATGCCGATAAACCTTGCTGAAATTTATGGTGCAACTTCTACTTACTTGGCTCACCTTGTAGTTCTTCAGTCATCGACATAACTTCCACCACACACCTTGCATAACCGCCAAGTCAAGGCCCGTGTGCAAACCTGTGGAACCGTTGACATCACATCTTCTATCATGGTAAAGCAGACATACCACAAGGATGAATTATGTCTTTCTTCAATGGAAGCCAGAAACATCTCCTCTAGCGAGAGAGACAATGTCAGCATCCGACCCAGAGCCCTTTGACGAACCTGATCTGTTAGGACAATCCTGTTTCAAGTGCCCAAACTGTCCACATTCCCAGCAACCTTTCTTCTGCACGAAGTTCTTCTTCCAATTGCCAACTACCAACACTGAATTCTCTTGTGAAGTACACCCTTCACTCTTCAGCCTTCTTTCTTCTGAAAGAAGTTTACTAGTAGCCTCAGCATAATCTAAAGTCTTCTTCCCGTACATCAAGATTGGCTTCATGAGTTCATAAGAAGATGAAAGTGACAAGATGAGCCTGAGGGCCTTATCATCATCATCTATCTTCACTTAAATTACCTTCAGCTCCCGATGTCATTGAGAACACTCAGATGATCTGAGATTTTTGTACCTTCCCATTCTTCATCACTCATGTTGGACTTCTTATAACCTCTACTAGAACCTCCACTAGACTCCATTGGACAACCATCACCGCTTAACTTTTCAGAAGAACCATCACATGTTCTTCCCTTTAAATCATTGTGTAACCCAAATTGTATCAACACATCCTTGACTTGCAGTTGCCACGAGCCAAAATTCATCTTTCCATCAAATGTTCTACATAAATCTTCACTGGACTCATAAAGCTTGACATCTCTGCTTCACTCCTAGCAAATCTGCAAATAGTGAACAACCCACACTATTCACAATACCAGCCTAATTCGTTTCAAGAAATCTTTTCTGATGTGGAAGCTCAGACAATGTTGCAACCACAGAGCATACTTAGAAATCAAGAAACTACAAACCTGGCTGGGAAAAAACCTCCCACTTCAACCGCATGAATAAGCAGAAAATAACTGAGAAATTAAAAGAAAGCAATACAAATAGAAAACACAAGAATTTACGTGGAAAACTAAAAAACCGGAGAAAAACCACAACCCACCAGAAATAACTTCCACTATGTGAAAATTTGTTACAATCACACAAAATTCTCTCCCCAATCCCAATTACAAAACACTATCTTCAGAGCTAATTTACACCACTCACACTCTTTACAAAACACACTCTCTTCAAAGCTAATTTGCACCACTCACACTCTTTACAAAATACTCTATTCAAAACTAATTTGCACCACTCACACCCTTTTGCCAACTCTAACACTAGAGAATACAATAGGATATTTAACTAGAGTTAGCACACCAGGCTTAAAATGTTTCTAACTAGGATAATTAAAAGCCAAAGTCGTAGGCTCCTTTTATAGTCCTAGGAGCACAGACTTACCTGAATCTTTTCGATGTGGGACAACCACCCTTCTTATATATTGTCAAAATCCCTACAAAGAGGACAGTAAGAGTTAATTTGGAAACATGTAAGGCATAAAGCCTACTCCTCCTGATGGAGAAGTGCAAAGGAAGTGCAAAGAGGCCTTCCATACAGATGAGAAAAATGTACGAAGAAAGCGAATCACCCTAACGCAAACTTCTGGACACGGTCTAAATTTTTTTTGTTATTATCCTTAAATAGAACCGAGAACGTAATTGATTCAACGCATTGCATAACCAAATCAATTCAACGGTGACAGAACTATACCTCATCTTAGTCATAACCTGACGAATATAGTTAATTCAAACCAGTCATAAGCTTTACTCATGTAAAACTTAAGAGCAACACTTCCATCTTTACCATTCCGCTTATTATTCAAATAGTGAAATACACTCAAAATCAATTATGGCATTACCCTTAATTAACCTTTCGGGCACAAAAGTGTATTGTGAAGGAGAAAAAATTAGATCTAGCACGCTCTTGACAATGACCTTAGAAATAATCTTATAGATTGATTGACAATAGCCTTAGAAATAATTAAGGGTGATCATCAGTGGGTCGGTGTCATTTTGGGGGAAAAATGGCGCCAAAAACCGACCAGACGGTTTCCTTTAAATGGAAATCGACAGTTTTCTAGGGAAAAAATTTCGACCGAGCGGTCGATTTTTGTCGTTTTTTTTTTTATTATTTAAAAAAATAAGTAAGTGATGCTAGATTTCCACTTTTTCCATTCATTTTAGCCATCGTACATTATTTTCCTTCTAACTTCGGACTCCCTATCTAGAGCTGTCCATTTGCCCCGCCCCGAATGGGATGGGGAATCCCCGTTTACACGGGGAATGGGGCAGGGAGCGGGATTTTTTTTTTGCCCCATTTGCTAAACGGGGCGGGGACGGGTAATAGCATACCCGCTCCGCCCCGTATACTTTTATATATATACATATATATATATTATTCATCAAAAAATTAACTACACACTCATGTTTTGGTCTAACAAAATACACATGTTACCAATAGAGTTCCAAAAAACACACATCTTACAAATAAAGTTTATTGAACGAAATATATATAATATTAATCAACTTAACAAATAACAAAACTTTAAAAAAAATGATAAGAATAAATTAAAATGTAAATTATTCACGGGGAAAATTACCGGCGGAGAATACCCGCTCCGTCCCCGCGAAATTAAACGAGGAATTTCGCGGGGACGGGTAATGAAATGGGGGACGGGGACGGGGACGGGGGCGGGGAAGGCATTACCCGCCCCCGCCCCGCCCCATGGACATCTCTATCCCTATCACCAATTTATCATGTCCTTTCCTTTTTCCTTCTGACTCCCCATCACCACATTTTCTACTAAATGATTCGACTTTTTTGAGACTCTCGACTCAATTTTTCCCGTGAGAGTTTCTGATGAGCTTCTAACCTTACTATCTCCGATTTTTGGATTTCATTTGAGTTCCATGCACTGTTTTTAGACTTCAGGCTATGAGAATAAGCTTCTTCGGGCTTTTTCTCACTAGAATCAAGATTGTCCTCCGGTGTTCCAACCTCTGCCACTACTTATATTTCTTTATTTCCTCTTTTTTATGCATGTGACAGTCCGTCGGTCAGTTTTCGACCACCTAGTTGTATTGATCGACCAACACTCGGTTTTTGAAATTGTTAAAGTTGATCACGGTCGATTTTTTGTTTGATGATGGTCACCCTTAAAAATAATTTTTTGAGTTTTTACCTCTGAGAATAACGAGTTGTGTTGTTGATTTTCTCCTAGCCTTCACCTCAGAATCCCAAATCAAATATTCATTCATTGTATTTATGATGATAAGATTTTTTTTTTCTTCTTTTTTTTTTATACAATATGATTATAAGATTTGATTGGGAAAGAATCTATGATCAATTCTCCACTTTCTTTTAGATACTTTTAAAAATATATAAAGATGAGAATGGTGGGTTTTATCTATGAGGTGATCTGTCATCATCAAATATCTCTTTATTATCAATAATTATTAATTTTTATATTTATGTTATTATAATTATCAAAAAAAAAAAAAAAATTGTTTTTAAACATAATTTATATCTTTATCATTTTGAGTTTAGAGTTTAAATAATTTATCTTTATCGATTAGAAAATCCTCCATCAATATAACATCACTTCATACATCCTAATATTTTTGGACCATGAATTAAGAGATATCTATACTTACTTGAAATACGTGGAAACTTTTCGAACCTAAAAGCATTCGTCATATTGTACTAGCTCCCTTGAATAATTCATGGTTGAAGGATCAATGAAACGAAAAAAAATAATTATCTAGTAAAAAGACACATTTGGCCTCCAATGGTTGAAAACAATAACATTATCTACTTCTTCATATTACCTACCACCATGTAAAGACATAGACAAGCAAATACGAAGCAAAAGTCCCAAAGTATAAAATAGTAATAATGAGAATAATAAAATGAGAGAGATAGGAGAAAAAAGAAGAAGAAATTATAGAAATTTGGAATATTACAATTTATAAATCTCTGTTGTTGGTGATCCAAAAAAATAAGAAAGAGAATTGACGGTGGATGATTAAACAATCACAAAGTGAATAATAATAATAGAATTAAAAAAAGAAAGAAAAAAAAGAAACTAATCCTGATGAGGAGGAGTCCATGGGGTCATATCCATGGGATAACTGCCCAATACCCTAAGGAAGGAAGTGAATTCCTGAACCTCGGCCAGTGCGTTCTGAGCCCTAGGCTCCGCCATGGACGCCTCGAAATCCACATAGAACAGGTACTCGAAGTGCTTGGCCGTGCCGGCGTCGGCGCCGTCCACCACTCTGATCGGGTGGCTCCGGTGCGGCCTCGATTCGATCTTCGTCAAGCTGATGTTCCTGAAAGCAAACGCGGAGAGGACCTTGAACAGCACCGAGGTTCCTTTCTCGTGAGCGAACACGATGCTGGTCTTGAATGGCCGATCGGTTCGTGGAATGATCGGTTCTCTTGCCAGCATCACGAATCTTGTCACGTTGCCGGAATCGTCCTGGATTTCGTTGGCCAAGATGTCGAGTCCGTAGAGGTGTGCGGCTCTGGCGCTGGCGATCGCGGCGGTGTCGTGGAGGTTGTTGAGAGCAACGAACTCGGCGGCGCCGGCAGTATCGTCGACGGCCTCGCGTGTGACGTTGAGGCCGAGTTTGGTGAGAGTGTGCTCGCACTGAGCTAGGGCTTGGGGATGGGAGATTACGCGAGTTAGGTACTCTTTGCGTACTCCTGGTAAGGCCAATAGGCAGTGGTGGACTGGTAATTGAACTTCCCCGACGATGTGGAGCTTGTGGCGAAGGAGGAGGTCGTAATTCCTATGAATGGAACCGCCGAGGGAGTTCTCAACGGGGAGAACGGCCCGATCGGCGATCCAGAGCTCGACAGATTGGAAGGCGACTTCGAATTGGTCGCAGGGGATGGCGTCGCAGTTGGGGTAAGCTTTTCCAGCGGCGGCTTCGGAGTAGGCTCCAGGGACGCCTTGGTAAGCGACACGGAGTTTGGAGCCGTGCATAGGAGCAGGAGCGAGATCGGTGATGGTGAGGGGCTTGGGTTGGGGCCTGAGTGCGGTGGAGTCGGCGGTGATGGGTACAAGGTCGAGATTCTCGAGGCTGGAGGTGTGGCCGTTGACGGAGGCTATGAGATCGGCGGGGGATTGGTGGATGGGGTGTTGCTGTTGTTGTTGTTGAGAGACGACCTGGCTGGAGAGGATGGCGCAGGAGCTCTGCCAATCGGCACGGCTGGAGCCGACGGCGTTGGGGTAGCTGACGGGGTCGTACCTGTAGGCGCATTGAATGGGGAAGGCGCGGGCGGCGGGGCGAGGGCGAGGGCGAGGGCGAGTGGAGAATTGGTGAAGGAGGGAATGAGAAGGGGCAGAGGAGAGAGATTGCATGATGATTGGTTTAGGATGTTTGATATTTGAAATTTGTAAGTTGGTTTTGTTGAGGGTGAAGAAATGAAGATGTTAGGTTGGGAAGAGAGAAGGGGGGTTTGTTGGGTTTATATATTGAAGGACACAAAGTAGAGAAGAGTAAAGTGTTAGGAAGTTTCACACAATGGGATGGATGCGTGCCTTCCTTCTTCCTTCTTCCTTCTCTTCCTTCTTCTGGTCAAATCTTACACCTACCTACCCCCCTTCTTTCCCAATTACCCAATTTCTCTCCCTCTCCCATTTCTTTCGCTCTCTAACCTAATTACTCCATAAATTATTTTACTACACATGTGCCTCACAATTTTGCAACAATTTCATTTATTATTATTATTTTTTTTTTTTTTTTTACAAATGGGAATGAAGTTTTGAAGGGGTGTTTGGCTCATGAAGTTGGTCGGAGTTGGAGTTGTTTAACATGGGTTGTTCTGGGTTGTTCTGAAGTATGTGTGTTTGGGGCAGTGAGTTATTTAGTCTGGAGTTCTGACGTGTGTGGTGTGTTTGGGAGAGCGAGTTGTAGAGTTTGGTTTTCTTTTACACAATTGTTTTCAACAAAATTTCATTATTAAAGACTTCTTCCAATTCCAATTAATTCTAAAAAAATGAAAATATTTTATTTTTATTTTATCTATGGTGGACTAATTTCTTTGGATATAACAAAAATAATTTTTCAGCACAATTTTTTATTTTAAGAATGTGATTTTTGCTTTTTTATTTTATTTTCCTTCACAAATTTCTTTAAAGATAACAAAAATAATTTTGACTTACTTCACCCTCTTTTTTTCAATATCACTCACATTAATTTTTTGTTTTATTTTGATAGTTTTGAAATAAAGGAGAGTCGTACAATATTGTGTTAAATATTACATGTGAATTTGAAAAATTTTAATTCATTAATTTAAATGGATCCAAATAAGTTGATGTTCTTATTTCTGTCCATGCTAGAATACTATATTTTGAATTTGGTTTAAGTACCAATTTTGATTGAAGAACCTAATTTATATTTAAAATAATAAAAATAGGTTGAATTGCATTTTTAGTCCTTTTACACATTTCGTTTAAATTACGTTTTTTTTTAAATAATTAAAAAAAAGTGTGAGTGGGAGGGAGAGAGAAATGTGTTGACTCGAAAAATGTGAAGACTTCAATAGTAATTATTGTAGAAGTCTAGGGAGTTCAATAGTAATTAATGTAGAAATCTGGTAAATTGATATTTTTTATGTGAGTCCAACAAGTCTGTGGGCCAAACGGGAAGTTAACTTCTCCTCCCAACTCCTTGGGTTAAACACTCCCTAAGTATGTATTCGGTAAATACAAGCTGAAATTTATAGTTTCAAACATTACATAAAGTTTGAGCTTCTCGTGAATTATAAACAAAGAATGAATTCAAAAAATTAAAAATAAAAACAAAAATCTAATTTTGTAATTCGAAAAAAAAAATTCTCGTTAGATAAAAGTTATCATGAAAATAATATTATGATTGAATATTGTTAATTATTATTATTTTGAGCTTTTAATATGTTAACTTAAAAATTAAATATTATTTTTTAAAATATTAATATAAGTAAATCGCTTAAAATATATATATATATATATATATATATATATATATATATTTTTGATATAACATTTTTCTTATCTTTCCAGTAGAGAACTATTGTTAATTAGATTAAATATGGATGAATGGAAAAATTAATTTTATTTAAAAATCTATATAATTATAATTAAAATCGGAGGAACTAACTATAATTATAAGAGATTGTGTGACTACTATAATTACAAAAACAATTAAGAGAGAAATGATGAGACCCACCATAATTATAAGAAAAATTGAGAGTGAAATGATTGAACCCACCACAATTGTAAGAACAGTGGAAAGATAACGGTAAATCTCATCAAGATGTTGTAATTTGTAGAGAAAACATGAATTTTAAAGAAATTCGGACGAATTAACCAATGATTTTGACTTCCCAACTTCAAGGTACCCAAGCCCTAGTCCCAGACTTAATTTGGATTTAGAACTTAAAACCTAACTCAAACGTCCCTTATAACCTCTTAAGATAGTCGTTAAAACTTAGAAGGTGAGTTTGAAAAATAAAACAAAAGGATAAATTTATGTGAGTGTGAAATCTCCGTGAAGCGTGTGGTTTGAATTAAGTTTTTTTTTTTTTTTTTTTAATATAAATTTTGGTTGGTGGCTTTGTTTCTAACTCAGTTATTTTTGTCAAAAACTAAGAAAAACATAATTATCTGATGTATGTAATAGTGATTAAAATTAAAAAGTTTAGGTTCAATTTCACATACTTACCTGTTTTCTTTTTTTATATTCTCAATTGTTGAACTAAAAAATGCGTTAGATATTTAATTAAACGAGTTTTTTCATTTAATTGTTAATTTTTTTTATTATTATTATTTTTACTTTTATGTCATTTTATATATAAATTTGTGAGCAGAAAAATAGAAAATTGAATTGGAGTGCTGCTTTTGATTTCAAAAGGGTTTGTGTGCGTTGACTGACTCACTCAATAAAGGCGTTCTATAATATATAAACTGCAACTGCAAGTTGGTTGAGAAATAAAGGCTTATACTTTTTTAAAAATATATAAATATTTTAGGATAAGTGGAGAGTGTTTAATTTTTATATCACATGTGCATATATACTTTATTTCCTATGAAACTAATCATTCAAGTCCAAAGTGAGCATGGTTCAGCGGACATATGTATATGTTGACGATCAAGAAGTCTGTGGTTCAAATTCCCCCACCCCAATGTATTAAAAAAAAAAAAAAAAAAGTAATCATTCAAGACATCAATATTAATATTAAGTGTCTAAGATAAATTCAATTGACATTTTTAACTAAGAGATCAGAAGTTGAATTCTTACATTAATTAAATATATTTACAAAAAAAAATATTAATATTAAAAATTAATCGATAATCAATAATAATTAATATCTTTAAGTTATTAAAAATAATAATAAATAAAATAAATAACAAAATATCTTCATAAATATTTATAAAATATAAAAAATATCATCTATCGAATATAAATACTACTAACAACATTAATAATTTAGTTATTTAGTTGTAAGTTAAAAAAAAAACTAATTATTAAGTTAAATTTTGAAAAACGAGATAAAAGAAAAGGGTAAATTTCAAAATATTTATAAATTTAAATTAAGTCTGTATACAGTAGATAGACAATTTGGGATAAATGTTGTCGATAAAAAAATAATCCATCCCCTCCTTTCTATATGAAAAAATTCAAAATGTCAATTTTAGATGAGTTGTCTTTATAAATTATCTTTTGGAGAGAAAAATCTAAAACTAGCTCTTAAGGGCATGTTTGGGTTTGACACGGAGTTGGGAGGAGAAGTTAACTCCCCGTTTGGCCCAAGGACTTGTTGAACTCGGATAAAAAATATCAACTCCCTAAACTTCTACAGTAATTACTATTGAACTCTCCAGGCTTCTACAGTAATTACTAGTCTGTCCCATTTTTCGAGACAAACACATTTCTCTCTCTTTCTCTCTCTCCCTCCCACAATATTTTTAATTATTTAAAAAAAAACGTAATTTAAACAAAATGTGTAAAATGACTAAAAATGCAATTCAACCTATTTTTATTATCTTAAATATAAATTAGGTTGTTCAATCAAAATTGGTACTTAAACCAAATTCAAAATGTAGTATTTCTTACCATAGAGATAAATAAAAACATCAACTTATTTGGACCCGTTTAAATTAATAGTTTAAAATATTTCAAATTCACATGTAATATTTAACACAATATTGTACGAATTTATTTTATTTCAAAACTATCCAAATAAAATGAATAATTAATGTGAGTGATATTGAAAAAAGAATGTGAAGTATTGTGGTCAAAATTATTTTTGTTATATTAAAAAAAAAATTGTGAAGGATACATAAAATAAAAAGCAAAAATCACATTCTTAAAATTTATTGAAAGAAGTCTTTAAAAAGAAAATATGGAAAATTATAGAAAAAAAAATGTACAAAAAAAAAGCTAAAATAAACTATCATGATTTACGGGTGGAGTGGATTCAGATGGAATGACAAGTTTAAGATGGTGGAGGCGGAGAAAGATGTGTTTGACACACATGGATAGACTATACTTATGGGTAGATAATCTTATAATTCATAAAATTAAATATGAGTCCTAAGAAAGTATTTTTATATATGTCAAATCGAGCATAGCTCAATTGACATAAGGTTGTGTCCGTGACTAAGAGGTGAAATTTGTCAAGGATAGATAAAATAAAAAAAAAAAATTTCATTTTTAGAATTTATTGGAATTGGAAGAAGTCCTTAATAAGAAAATTTTGAAAGTTTGTAGAAAACAATTGTGTAGAAGAAAACCGCTAAAATAAACTCAGACTTCACAACTCCAGACTAAACAACTTCCTGCTCCAAACACACCACAGACTTCAGAATTTCAGACTAAACAACTCCCTGCCTCAAACAGACATACCTCAGAACTCTCCAGACTAAACAACTCCCCAGACTAAACAACTCCAACTTCCCCAACTCTTTGAGCCAAACGCCCCCTACAAGATATGTTGTTTAGTTGGTGATTTGAAAACAAAAGTTTGACTCCAAGAGTTTTAATAAAATTATAATTTATTTCATGTTTTCAAATATGTGCTTCGCAACAGGTTTAGAGCCTCTCGCCTTCGTTCCCTACGTCGCCTTGCCATTTTCGCCAGTTGTCTCATATCGCAAGTTGCTTCTCCTCGTCTTACATCGCCAGTTGCCTCATCTCTTCTTTTGTTTACATCCGACAATCATCCAACAAAGGTTTATTTTGCTTTTCTCTCGTACTTTTCCTTTCCTTTTTTTATTTTTTTTTTATTTTTTTTTTATTTTTTTCCTTCTTTCTTTCCAACAAATAAAATCAACTTAAACAATTAAAAATGGTTGAAAACATCCAAGTTACTACCTAATTTCTTCAAATTAAGCTTCAAATACTTAATTTACAAACACAAGGTTGGTCTTAAAAGAATTTAAATCCAAAATCAAACTCTAAAATTAAAAATGGACTTACTTAAAGTTCACCCGCTTTAGAAAGTCATCAAGTAGCATCTTGGAGCTAAGACTTTTAATTAAATCCCAACAATGGGATTAACGATCTAACTAGAACTTTTTTCTCAAAATGAAATGAATGTTAATTAATAGTTAATACAACTTAGAAACTATACTAAAATTTTAATTTTTTAATTTATAACTCATAAATAAAGAAGTTCAATTAATCTATAATTCACGGACTAAAAAGGGAATAAAGACATAATTCTGAATTAACTAATTTAGAAACGCGGGAGTTACACATCAGTCGTGGGTGTTCAAATCTAAGATTGAACGTAGCGTGGTTTATGAACTCAAATTGATTTAAGGTCCGATTTCGATTTATGTCGCTGATGGAACAAGGAATATGAGAAGATTGTTCTTATTACAAAATTGTCACTCATTATATATTTACTTAAATACTCCTTAAATAACTTTAAATGAGATGATGTTTTTTTTTCACAATTTTCACTTTCTCTCGTTTATGTTATTGGTTAATTAATTTTTTTTAAATGTAAATTAATTATAATTAGATTTTTGAGTTTCTATTTTAATTTAATTATAAATTTATTTCATTAAAAAAATCGTACAAAACTGCCTCGAAAGCCTTCCAACACTTTGTGTGGCTCCTCTAGACCCTTCCTCGCACCTTCAATGCCTTCGTCATACCCTGCTGTGTAAATGAGAATTAGGGTTCTTATATATAGAATAAAATATATAATATTAGATTTTCTCCTCTCTTTTTTTTTTTTAATTAATTATTATTATTATTATTATTAATTATTAATTAATAATTAATTATTTTTATTATTTATTTATTTATTATTATATTTATTATTTATTATTTAGTTGTAAATTAATTATACTTGTTTTATAAGTATTTTTAGTTTTTAAAAAAACGTTTGAGCAAAAAAAATGATAAATAAATATAAACCATTTAGGACATTTTAAAATAGTCGTTCATTGATGACATTAGAAAACTGTCATCAAGTTTCGAAAATCTGAAAAAACTCCGTTTTTTCCCGCAAAAAACGCGCTCAAACTGAAGATGACACTTTTTTTTTTCTCCCCTTATATTTCCTTGACCCACATATCATCTATTCTTCATTTTCTAGTAGTGCTCCTTTTATTTTGTTCACATCTGAAAGTCGCAGTAGCAACCTTCACGCAGTTCCAATCTGGCAGTCTTCGCCTTGCCGATTGTCGTTACTCCTCTTTTAGCCGGCAGCTGACAACTCGGTGACCCAACCCAGAAATATATGGGTTAGGTTGAGTCTCATGAAAATAGTTGATCGGGTTGAGGATTTGACAATCTTAAAAATTCGAGTTGATCCAAAAAAATCTAATCCAACCCAACTTACCCTTCCAACTAATTGTTCAAAATGTGTTTGATAATATATTTATAAATCATAATAAAACTAGTCATATGTATAATAATTAATTTATGTTTCATCATCCAAGAACCAAGTATTAGAAAATTTGTAATTTCTCACACTATTATAATAAAATAACATCAATAATTGCTCTTGCAATTATAATGACTTCATATCCCTTCATGAAGGGGGCAGATCAAGCTTTTTCAGGTACTTTCACTGTCTTTTCATTTTTTCATGCCATTTTTCCCATGAATGTTTTTCAATACATTTTTTTTTTTTTTTTTTTTTTTTTTTTTTTTTTTTTTTGCATATTTGTGGTTCTATTTGTATATTTAATTAAATACTTCAAATTTGCTTGGAAGAACAGAACAGAACAAAACTATATTTTATATCTTTCTCTCTAAGCCTATCTTGTAGCTCTTTCTTCACTTAAACTTTTTTCTCTATCTTCACTCAACTTTCAAAACACATAACTTTGTCAATTTGGAAAAGGAAAGCTAAAAGTAGAATGAAATGAACTTCTGGTTAATGCAACTTTGCTTTTGCTTTATCAATCAATAAGATTCATAGAGAGAAGTTAAAAATCCCCTCCCCTTTTGGGACGGAATAAATTTGGAGTGAAAAGATTCTATTTTCTAGACCTAAACTTGAAATATAAAACAAAGTTTTATGAGTTGATTGTTCCTAGCAAGTCAATAGAAGTGATTCATAACTTAAACACAAATAACATAAAACAAATGCTTTAGAGAAATGCAAAAATATCTGGGATTCAAGATTTGAAAATTAAGTTTTATATTGTTGAAACGTATACGATAGGACGTAGCTAGACTATCGAAAATATTTGAATTTTTTTAGGACAAAAGGTACGCAAAGAATCGATTAACCGAATGAGCCAGTCGAAAGAGAGGGACCGGCCCCCAAAAGGGTCAGCTCGGGAGAAGAGTCATTGACCCAAGGGGGTCGGCCGGTGCAAGTGAAGCCGATCCCTCAAGGGATCGGTCAAATTCGAGGAACCCGACCCATAGAAGGGTCGGACTGAGACACAAAGTGTCGACCCCTAGGGGTCGGCCGAACCAAAAGCACAACTGACCTCATTCAGATGGTTTCATATAATTAATTGCCCAGGTTGTTACAAACGCTCATCAATAGACCAATTATGAGTATATATAACGGTCCATAACAATTGTATATGAAGCTTATAAAAGGAGGTGATGCATGGTGGAAAATGTAACTTTAATACTTTCCTTATGAGCTTTATTCTTACCATACATGGAGATGATCTCTCCATATATCCTAAATCATTCTCATATCTGACTTGATCGTCGGAGCATGTGTGGTTAGCACCACACCGGTGCAAAACATCACATATCTTCTTTCTTGCAGGTCCATACTCGTTATGCCAAGATATACAAATTCACTATTGACCAAATTTTGGTATTAACAGTTGGCGTCGTTGGTGAGAACGAGTAATTCAACAAGAATCCTGCAAAATTCTAGATCTCGCCATGGTGAATAACCACATAGAAAGAACTAGCCATCTATTGATGGAAGAGCTAGATCTAGCCCAGCAGCGCAACGAGCAATACTAGTGGAACCGGATCCAACAGTAGCGCAGGGGGCAAGGCCAACAACGTTAAACCCGTCTACAGTTCAAAAATTCATATTGGATGAGCAATATGCGATTTTAGGAGCAATTTTTTTGGAGTTAGACCAAAATGTAAACGACATCCTAGAGCTCCTACAAAAGTGACGAAAAGAACAATCTCGAAACTTTCTTAGAGCAGGTGAATCCTTTGTTCACGGTAGAAAATATAAATAGTTGAACAAGTATTTTAGGAGTTGGTTAGTTCTATAAATAGTTGAATAACTATTTTAGAAGTTTGTTAGTTCTATATTAGGAAATATGTTGTTCTTTATTTCCTATTTTCTTGTCATTAGTTGCTCTAGTTGATTATCTTTGTATGTATAAATTGCCTCTCTTTGGCTCATCAAATGATCAAGTGATTCTATTCACCAAAACTTCATGGTATCCGAGCCTTGTTAGAAAGCTAAAACCAAACCGTGTTTAGTTTTGTTTTCCGGAAAAAACAGGCCGAAAACCAAAGAGTTCTTCCTCCCAAATCTGCACATCCTTCGGTGGTATACCTATCCAGACCCGTTGCAGCCCCTCTAAAATATACATACAGATCCTTCAGCGTTTTTTAGCCGAACCAGACTGACCCAAACTTAACCCGAACCATACCGACCCAAACTAAACCTGAACCATACCGAACCAAACCAAACCGATCCTAAAAAAAATAAAATATATATATACCGTGATGAATACACAACCAGAAGCACACCTGATAGCTTAGAAACCAACCCTCAGAAATCCTTCATCGCCGAAACCAGTACCCAAAAACCATCCCCGGTTCAAGCCACCACTGTGGAGACCTACAATTCATTTATACACATCACTATGCATCGATTGAATGAGAGGAACTACCTAGAGTGGTTGTTGCGTGCTCAATGTTAAAATAAATATGCAATGAGAGAGCACTTAGAACATGCAAGCATACATGATCTTGTAGCAAGTAGTAAATATTTTTTCATTCGTTTTCCCACAGAGACTTATTATTAGTTACTCGCGAAGTGTGTTGTTAAGCAAGAATGGGTGGATTTGATGGGGTAAATTTGGTTTTTAATTGCCTAATTACTAATGAATATATAAAGGATAGCAACATGAACAAGTGCAAGTCAATGATAAACTTAAATGTAAAGAGAAGAGAATAATAAACGAAGAGGAAAATGGCTAAGCAGAATTTTGAACTTAATAGAATTGCGAGAACAGCAATTTTACCGCAATGTTACTAACAGCGAAAGTGTGTAAAATGGAGAAACAAGGGCTACTAACGACTCCTCTATAGGCATTTTCACACGATTCTCAAGCATTGGATCAACTCACTATGCATCAAACTAACTCATTCTCATGTATCTTCCGATTTCACGCATTAGATTCTTTAGTTTACTCATGTTCAAGTAAGGTCTTAAGCATCTTGTTAAAGCAGTAAGTTATGATTTGTACTAGGAAAACGCCTATTCCTAGGTCGTTTTCTGGCTACCTTGAGAGGCTAGCATGAGTGTATGACTCTGAACTCTTACTCCTTCCAGAGGTTAGGAGTTCTTTGGACAAAATGGATGGCCAATCGAAATTGCCCGTGGGATGAAGCTTACATACAATCAATGCATTCGAGAGCTATCCTACATGCTTGGTTCACGTGTTTTAGCCTATAGAATTGTCATTAGCATGCCCCTATGTGACTTAGCTACTCATGGATGTAGAGAGAACAGAATTAATAGATGAAGTAGACATGCTTAGCAGGAAATTAAAGACAAAACAGCAAGGGAAAACAGTAGGCAGAGAAGGTAAAGACAAAGTTTGAAATGATGAATTGTACTTTGATTAATCAATTGTTTGAGTGAACAAATGAAGACTTAAAGTTACTAACATAAAGACAGAAAGCAACGAAATGGAATGAACTAACTAATGGAAAAGAAATAACAACAAAACAGTGCTGGAAATGAAAAGAAAAGACAGAAAGCAAAAAAAATGAGCTTGATCGCCTCGTCGCAAACGCCTCGGCTGAAGGGAGAGAAAGGTGAGCCTTGCTTGGATGAATCCAATCAGGAGAGAAGATGAATCTTCTCTCCTTCCTATCAGATCCTCGACTCCAACAGCTGAACCTCTCAAACCAACAGACGGAGAAGAAAATGAATGGGAAAGACTACGCTGCGAAGAGACTTCTACGCTTTCGGATGATGATCGAACCCTCCTCTTTGACCTCCTTTTATAGTATTCTGCAGGTGCGATTGGGCCAAGGAGAACCATCCATCCTCAACGTCGTACTTCAAAATGGATGGAGGAGAAAGAACGAATCCCTGAAATATCGGATCACAACAGAAAAAGGTTAGCCAACTTACGGATTTCACTTAAAACATTGCGGTTTTAGCAATGTTTCCGCAATGCTTCCGCAATGCACAATTTTCATTCTTCTAACTTCGTTTTTCATTCTTTTTCTCTCCTTTTGCACACAAGTCCTAATTTAGCTTCCTTCTTCTAATTCTCATATATAAGCATAGGTTTAAGCTAAATCCTATCAAAAACACCTAAGAGTGTACATCTTTCTAAGATAAATAAGTCCTAAAAAGGTCACTTTTGGAGACGTAACACACCCCCAAACTTAAGGTTTTGCTCGTCCTCGAGCAATCTAAGGACTTGCTTAGGCTGATATTTTATCCTCTTTAACCACTTGCTGACTCCCCTACATTCCTATCTATAGCAGTGCTGTCCTGTGACACACTTCTAAGTTTACAACTATCCTCTTATATTGCTTCTTCTGACTTTGCACGCCTAATACTCCTGCTGTTTCATTAACTCCCTACGACTGATCTACTTGCTTCTGTCATATCGTGCAACTATCCCTAAGGTTTCAAATTCTACCTAGCTTTACCCCAGACTCAGTACATGCTTCTAGTTTTTACTTTTGAGCTACCTAGGATTCCTTAGAGTCATGCCAGCCTTAGTATAAACCAGTGACAATAGTACATTTAGAGAACAACCTAAACCCTGGCATCACTATATTGGACATACATTCATCTCCCTAAACAACCCTACAAGCTACAACTTTGTGCTCAGCTAATTGAGGATCAGAGTTGCAACTCCTAGGTATACATTCTTCTTCCTTATTTCTTCCTTTTTTTCTTTCTTACTTTGGTGGAGCCTCTCCTTTGGTTGCCTTTTGATGCAATGCCACTTGTGGGTTACACACTTGGCACTGATTACTCAGCAACCTAAGAGAGAGACACCCCTCTTTATTCTATTTTTCATTTTTTTTTTTTTTTCAGCTCATCATTTTTTTGTAAAGGAGAAGTAGAATGCTTATGCTTTAAGGGAGAGAGGAATGTTCCTAGGCCTAGGGTGGCCTCCCCCAAACTTAAACTACTCATTGTCCCCAATGAGTGTCTGAGGTGGCACACCCCCAAACTTGCCCTAGAAGCATCTAGTCTAAGGTAAAACAAAGAGAATCTAAAAGCCCTAGGCATAGACAGAACATTCTAAAAGCAAATATCACAGCAGCAGAAATTTATAAAAACAGGTAGGGAAGGACTTAAAGCTACGCATGCTGAGCAATTTTGAGAGGATAATTTAAACTATCAAAGGTGTCTTATGACACTCGTCCAGCATGCATTTAGATAAGCTATATAAGGTAGTCAAGATAGCAGCAAAAGAACAAATTTAAACAGAACCAGCCTAGCTAAACAGTCAGTCAAAAACATGCATTTACTAATAAAAATTGCGGATTCCGCAATTATTTCGCAATGGATACAGGGCAGATATATCAGTGATCAAGGCCCCTATGCATGCTCTTTCCCGTTATTTAAGCTATACAAAAAGGAAACTAAACTAAACTACCTATTCAGCTACCATCAGACTATCCTAAACAAATTCCAACAACAAAAATAAAGAACTAAAAACAGATCAAAATTGATTCCAAAATAGCAGAATTCACATAGTTAACGAAAAGCAGTTTGATTATTATTTTTTTCTTTTAGGGAACAGAAATACTCCC
This sequence comes from Herpetospermum pedunculosum, assembly GCA_028017165.1. Classification (NCBI taxonomy): domain Eukaryota; kingdom Viridiplantae; phylum Streptophyta; class Magnoliopsida; order Cucurbitales; family Cucurbitaceae; genus Herpetospermum; species Herpetospermum pedunculosum. The sequence goes on along the minus strand of JAPQWQ010000186.1, from coordinate 15,606,453 downwards.
TTGAGTGCTAATCAGCCTAGCACTCAGATGTCCTCATCATCATCATCCCTTCTTGATCTTGGAGGCGTGATAACTCCATTTTGGAGCTATTAAATACGTCCTAATTATAGCTAAAGGCCGCTCGCAATTGATTAAATATATCTCTTTTGTAGGAGAAAAGCGGCAAAGACCTCGTGCGTCCGTTGGACATGTTCGAGCGCTTAAAGCAGAGTTTTAGCGCCCCGGGAATGCATCGGGAAGAGGGGAACTTGTTCCGTGAAGAAACGGGCCAAAACAGCCTTGGAGAGGCAAAGCTTCAGCCCCAAACCCGAGAGCCAGCGTCGAGCTATAGCGTCGAGACGCTGGCTCGACGCTGGAAAAACCCGAGAGCAAGCGTCGAGTGATAGCTTCGAGACGCTAGCTCGACGCTGCCATGGCGTCGAGACCCTGCTTGGCGTCGAGACGCTTCGGAGGAGGCGCGCGCTGGAAATTCATCGGGGCAGCGTCGCGACGCTGGCCTAGCGTCGCGACGCCATCGCGCGCGCGCGGATTACTTAGGGCACAGCGTCGAGACGCTGGCCTAGCGTCTCGACGCTACGACGAAGGCAGTAGCTAAAAGACGATTTTTCTGCACATTTTTGGGCATCTTCATCTTCTTCATCTCTCAACGGATTCCGGCGATTTTTAGCTTCTTCTTCTCCGTTTTCTCTCTATATTCCGTGGAGCTCCGCCATTGTTGGCATGCTTGAGAGCTCCACTCTCCATTGTAATAGGTAGATGAACTCTTCCATGGTCGTTGGTGGAGCGGGATTGACGATCCGCGCCATGAGCGGCTAAGGTAAGGGTGACGGTTTGGGATTTGTTTAGGGGAATTTTGTTAGACATTTATGGCTTTGATAATCTGAGTATAATTTTGCATATTGGAATCTGATTATTGGCATCTGTTTACCTTGCTTAATCCCACGCTCATGCTAAATTACGTTGATTGACACTCGGGTAGCTTCGCATGTTGTGTATGTTAAAGAGTAGCGATGCCGTGCCTCTCACTGCTCGACTAAGTGACACAGGTAAATAGAACTAAATCGAAGTATCGGGTCGGGTAGGATAAATGTTGGTTGCATACAGCGTTTGCGGGCAACCTACTAGCATTTAGAATTCACGCTCGAATGTTCGTCGCGGTTAGCTAGTGACTGTCTAAATTCATCTTAGGACCGATCATCTTAATGTGAGCTTAGATAACGTGTAATTAGAACTGTGTGGTCTAATTAAAATCCATGGAGTCGGCTACTTTGGGGCTTCTCTGGTAGTCGTCCGCGTGCTAAATAAACTGTATTCCATGTCGTTAGAATTAAATGATAAGCTGAATGTTGTCTAACAATTGATCCCGAGACTCCCCAAACCGTTCACACGCTCTCTACATATTATTCTTCCTTCGTTACTTTCTTCATTATTTCTCTTGCATGATTAAAACCCCCCGTTACCAATTAATCAATTAAATCCCAATTTTGATTATACTTTTGATCATTCCTATTCCTTGGATCGACCCTGTTACCACTGGCTGCAAAGCCTTGGCAATAGGCATTATAAATCGTATTTTGGCAAGCCTCGACAGCTTGAGATTAGGCGGATATTCAAAATCCAGCCCACCAAAATTGGCGCCGTTGCCGGGGAATAGGCAATTGGTTGAATTTATGATTGGAGTTTGAATTTGATTTATTGATGGTTGACTGAAATTTTTTTCTGTTTGTATGTTGTATGTTTAGATTTTTGTTTGTGTATGACCCGTTCCTCTGAGGGTAGTTTGCAGTATATCCCTGAGATTGACAGAGAGGAGCGGCGGTTACGGAGAGAAGCCCGGGAGGGGCAAGGACAGTTTGAAAGAGAAGAAGGCAATCCCTTCTTATTTGACGAGATGGCGCAAGGTGATGCGCCACGGACGCTTAAGCAGCTGGCAGCACCAGACCTGAACCTGCAGCCTTTGTGCATTAACTACCCCGTGGTAGCAGGTAACTTCGAGTTGAAATCTGGTTTAATTCACCAGTTACCTTATTTCCATGGAAATGCAGGTGAGGACGCGAACAAACATTTGATGGAGTTCCATTGCGTCTGCGCGGGGATGAAGCCCGCAGGAGTCACGGAGGAGCAACTGAATATGAGGGCATTCCCCTTTACGCTGAAGGATAAGGCCAAGGATTGGCTGTATTACCTGCCCTCCGGATCCATCACCACGTGGCAGGATATGAAGCGGGTATTTTTGGAGAAATACTTTCCCGCATCCTTAGCCACCACTCTGCGGAAGAGGATATATGGGATCACCCAAGATGTAGGTGAGTCCCTACACGAATACTGGGAACGCTTCGGGCGCCTGTGCGCGAGCTTCCCACATCATCAGATCGCCGATCACCTGCTCATACAGTACTTTTATGAGGGGATGACGCCCCATGACCGGCAGATGATCGATGCAGCGAGTGGAGGGGCACTGATTGACAAGACCCCAGTTGAGGCCAAACAGTTGATTGCAAATATGGCCACCAACTCGCAGCAATTCGGTATTCGGGGACAAGGCCAAGTGCACAGCGTGGCTCAGAGCCACGAGATGACTGAAATGAGGGCCCAGGTGGCCGAGATAGGCAGTATGCTGAAAAAAATAGTTGGAGGACACCGTGAGGATGCGGAGGTCAACGCTATCGGGGGGTATGCTTCCAACCCAAGGAAGTACGACCCATATGCAAACACTTACAACCCCGGTTGGCGCGACCATCCAAATTTCAGCTATGGGAACAGGGAAGGACAAAATCGCTTCCAAGGCCAGTCCCAGGATAGGCCTAATTCTTCCACCCAGGCTCAAGCCTCGAGCTCCTCCAGCTCGCTTGAAGAGATGGTTAGGACCATCGTGACTAGCACCAGCCAGTTTCAGAAAGAGGCTCGTGAAGAACTCAATTCCCATAAGGCAGAGCTGCAAAATTTGAACAAGCAGCTGACACAGATGGCGGTGTCTATTAGTAAGATTGAGAGCAAGAGCTCGGGGAAGCTTCCTTCCCAAACTACTGTGAACTCATGTGAAAACGTGAGTGCCATTCAGCTGCGCAGTGGGAAGTCACTTTCCACCAGAGCTGCGAAGGAAGCCACGGACAGCCTGAACAAGTCCGCCCCGACTGCTCCCGAGACTCAGAATGAGAAAAGAAATGAGAAGGTCAGTGTACCTGAGGATGTTGCCATAGCACCATTCCCGAGTAGGCTTGCGAAGCCTACTTTGGAATCTGAAAATGAGGAGGTCCTGCGAACTTTCCAAAAGGTGATGGTGAATATCCCGCTCCTAGAGGCAGTCAGTCAAGTGCCCAAGTATGCGAAATTTCTAAGGAGCTGGTGCACTACAAAAAGGAAGTCCAGAGGGACTGAGAATAAGAAAGAGAACGTCTCTGCCATACTCCCAGGTACGTTGCCTGCAAAATGCAACGATCCAGGTACTTTTACTATCCCTTGCACTATAGGTAGTAAAATTGTTCATAATGCCATGTTAGACCTAGGAGCCTCTGTTAATGTTATGTCTTATGCATTATATCGTGAACTGAATTTGAATGAAATGCATGAATGTAATGTTTCTGTTCAGTTGGCTAATGGGTCGAGCATCTGTTCTAGGGGGAAGGTTGAGGATGTTTTAGTTAGAGTTGGGAATATGACGTTTCCCGCTGATTTCCTTGTTTTAGATATGAATGAGAATTCATTGCATGCTTCGTCCTCCATGTTGTTAGGACGTCCCTTTCTTAAGACCGCTAGGGTCAAAATTGATGTGTATAAGGGCGTTGTTTCTCTGGAGTTTGATGATACTTTGCATGAGTTTTCTTTATTTGGAAAATCTGTGGGAAATGTATCTGTTGTTGACCATGTTGAGAATGGGAGTCTACCCTCGCGCTTGAGGGATAGTTCCCATGTCTCTGTTGAAATTTCTGAATTAAATTTGTTTGATGACACTGCTGGTTTTTGCGCTAACAATGTTGATATTCACGTGCCCGAGGCACGAAGAGTGCAAAATATTTTTCAGGTGGATGGCAGGAAAGGTGTGGCCAAGGACAAGTCTGGATCGTCCCCCGCACCTACAGACTATGGATGAGTCTATTGAGCGAATACAGTCGAGCAACCGACTTTAAAAATTCTGCGCTTCTCGGAGGCACCCGAGCGATGGACTGTTTTTGTGTTTTAGTTTAGTTTTATTGCTTTTTAGATTAACTTAGTTTTAATTAGCTTGCTTTTTTTTTTTAGGAATCGAGGATGAGAAGACAATTTTGGGCTCTAAGGCGTTCGTGCGCCGCTTCCTCGCCCTCGCCAGCTTCACCAAGAGTCAGGGAAGTGTATTTCTTCTTCCCTTTTACTTTGATGTATCTGACTGGTTGGCATTGAGGACAATGCCAAATTTTGAAGTTGGGGGTGGAGTAGTCCGTTGGATATGCATGTGTAGTTTGTTGAGAAGTGTTATAAAGATATTGAAGTGCTTGGGACTCTGTTTACTGTTTTCTGGCTGTGATTGCCTAAGAAATGCATGTTGGAATTCTGAGCATGTTCATAATCGAGTTTTTGCATGAGTTTTGTGTTTATTAGGTTCATGTCAAAAATTTTAAATTTTTTTGCTTTTGCTCTCTTGCACTCATCGCGCACTTAGCAACTTCTCCATAGATTCCGTAAGCTTGGTTTATCGCATGTTTAGCTAATTCTCGTTGTCACCCCGAAAGGCACCCTTAGGTAACTTGTTGCATGAGAGTTAGTAGTTAGTTAATTGAGAAAGCATGTGCTTAGCCTAATTTTAAAAAAAAATAGAAAAGCATGTTGGTAGAAAATTCCTCTCGAGGCGCTCCTCCTTCTTTGTAGCGCTTAAAAGAAGTGAGCGTCAGTCCTTAAAAACGTGAAGCTTTGGCCAAAGTTTGACGTGTTAGGCAGCTCGAGAAGGAAAGAAAAAGAAAGAAAAAGTTGGTTCAAAGAACCCAAATAAAAGAGTACAAAGTACTTTTGAAAAGAAAGAAAAAGAATGAGAAAATAATTAGGTCTCTTAATTTACTTCTCTCTCTCGTGTAAGTCAAGTGTAGCTGTTCTTAAACGCTAGAAGTAGGGGGAAAACGGGATGTGCGTTGCATGTTGGTTTTCCGGGTTTACGTGAGTTTAGGAGTGGTTGTCTAGCACACACACACGTTAGGGGGCAAGAGTTAATTTTTGATATGTCCTAGTTAATACATGAACAAATGCTTCCATGATTATGCTCGTGTTCAAATTTTAATATGCATGGAGGTTTGAGTTAGAATATATGTAAACGCGTCCTTAGAGTCAATGTCTTTGTAGTGCTTGCTCGAGGACTAGCAATGTTTAAGTTGGGGGTGTTTGATAACTCCATTTTGGAGCTATTAAATACGTCCTAATTATAGCTAAAGGCCGCTCGCAATTGATTAAATATATCTCTTTTGTAGGAGAAAAGCGGCAAAGAGCTCGTGCGTCCGTTGGACATGTTCGAGCGCTTAAAGCAGAGTTTTAGCGCCCCGGGAATGCATCGGGAAGAGGGGAACTTGTTCCGTGAAGAAACGGGCCAAAACAGCCTTGGAGAGGCAAAGCTTCAGCCCCAAACCCGAGAGCCAGCGTCGAGCTATAGCGTCGAGACGCTGGCTCGACGCTGGAAAAACCCGAGAGCAAGCGTCGAGTGATAGCGTCGAGACGCTAGCTCGACGCTGCCATGGCGTCGAGACCCTGCTTGGCGTCGAGACGCTTCGGAGGAGGCGCGCGCTGGAAATTCATCGGGGCAGCGTCGCGACGCTGTCCTAGCGTCGCGACGCCATCGCGCGCGCGCGCGGATTACTTAGGGCACAGCGTCGAGACGCTGGCCTAGCGTCTCGACGCTACGACGAAGGCAGTAGCTAAAAGACGATTTTTCTGCACATTTTTGGGCATCTTCATCTTCTTCATCTCTCAACGGATTCCGGCGATTTTTAGCTTCTTCTTCTCCGTTTTCTCTCTATATTCCGTGGAGCTCCGCCATTGTTGGCATGCTTGAGAGCTCCACTCTCCATTGTAATAGGTAGATGAACTCTTCCATGGTCGTTGGTGGAGCGGGATTGACGATCCGCGCCATGAGCGGCTAAGGTAAGGGTGACGGTTTGGGATTTGTTTAGGGGAATTTTGTTAGACATTTATGGCTTTGATAATCTGAGTATAATTTTGCATATTGGAATCTGATTATTGGCATCTGTTTACCTTGCTTAATCCCACGCTCATGCTAAATTACGTTGATTGACACTCGGGTAGCTTCGCATGTTGTGTATGTTAAAGAGTAGCGATGCCGTGCCTCTCACTGCTCGACTAAGTGACACAGGTAAATAGAACTAAATCGAAGTATCGGGTCGGGTAGGATAAATGTTGGTTGCATACAGCGTTTGCGGGCAACCTACTAGCATTTAGAATTCACGCTCGAATGTTCGTCGCGGTTAGCTAGTGACTGTCTAAATTCATCTTAGGACCGATCATCTTAATGTGAGCTTAGATAACGTGTAATTAGAACTGTGTGGTCTAATTAAAATCCATGGAGTCGGCTACTTTGGGGCTTCTCTGGTAGTCGTCCGCGTGCTAAATAAACTGTATTCCATGTCGTTAGAATTAAATGATAGGCTGAATGTTGTCTAACAATTGATCCCGAGACTCCCCAAACCGTTCACACGCTCTCTACATATTATTCTTCCTTCGTTACTTTCTTCATTATTTCTCTTGCATGATTAAAACCCCCCGTTACCAATTAATCAATTAAATCCCAATTTTGATTATACTTTTGATCATTCCTATTCCTTGGATCGACCCTGTTACCACTGGCTGCAAAGCCTTGGCAATAGGCATTATAAATCGTATTTTGGCAAGCCTCGACAACTTGAGATTAGGCGGATATTCAAAATCCAGCCCACCAAGGCGCCCATGGTGTCAGTAGGTCCGTGGGGAATTCAGGAAAGATGCAGCCCAATTGGTCTGCCACATCTTTATCCCTTGCCTGCGCATATGTGGCCCATTGCGCCATCTTCTTTTGCAGGTCCATCAGGCAGGCCATCGATAGAGACTGTGCAGCAGCCAGGCCATTGTTAAGTCTCTGAAAGTGACTTATTTAGGACCCATTTAGCTTAAGAAGATGTACACTTTTAGGTGTTTTTGATAGCATTTAGCTTAAACCTATGCTTTAATATGAGAATTAGAAGAAGGTAGCTAATTTAGGACTTATGCACAATAGGTAGAAAAAGGGTTGAAAACCGAAGGAAAAGACTGAAAAAATAAGCATTGCGAATGAATTGCGAAAACATTGCGGTGACCGCAATTATTCAAGTGGAAACCGTAAGTTGACTGATCTTTTTCTGTTAATTTCCGTATTTTCAGGGATTCGTTCTTTCTCCTCCATCCATTCTGATATACGACGTTGAAGATTGATTGTTCTCCTTGGCCCAAACGCACCTGCAAACTACTATAAAAGGGGGCCAAAGTCGGAGGTTTGATCATCATCCGAAGCGCAGAAGTCTTCTCGCAGTCCACCATTTCTCTCTGTTTTCCTTTGCCGTCTGTTGGAGTGAGAGTCTCAGCTGTTGGAATCGATAATCTGATAGGAAGGAGAGAAGATTCTTCTTCTCTCTCGATAGGATTCATCCAAGCAAGGCTGACCTTTCATCCCCTTCATTCGAGGCGACTACAACGAAGCTTTTCAAGCACCTTTACTGCTCTTCTGTCGTTCTTCTTCTTATTTCCAGTTTGATCATTGTTGTTCTTAGCCTAGTGCTTTAATTACTGCATTTCGTTGTTGTCTGTCTTTGAATCATTTCTTTTGAAGCTTTCCTTTGTCGTTCAAACATTCAAAGTAATCAAAGTAAAATTCTGCATTTCCCAGTTTCCACCTTCTGCTGCTACGTTTTGTCTTATTGTTTTAAGCATATTTCTCTTCTAAGCATGTCTGTTTTATCTACCCTTTCTGTTCTCCATATATCCATGAGTAGCTAAGCCACTTAGGGGCATGCTAATGACAGAACTATAGGCTAAAAAACGTGCATCAAGTATGTAGGATAGCTCTCGAATCATTGATTGTATGTAAGCTTCATCCCACGGGCAATTTCGATTGGCCATCCATTTTGTCCAAAGAACTCCTAACCTCTGGAAGGAGTAAGAGTTCAGAGTCATATAATCATGCTAGCCTTTCATGGTAATCAGGAAACGGCCTAGGAATAGGCGTTTCCCTAGTACAAACTAAACACTCCTGTTTTAACAAGATGCTTAAGACCTTACTTTGAAGTCGAGTAAACTTAAGACTCTAATGCATGGAATCGGACGATACTTGAGATAGAGTGAGTTTGATGTATAGAGAGTTGGTCCAATGCTTGAGAATCGTAATAAAATGCCTATAGGATAGTCATTAGTAGCCCTTAATTCACCCATTTACTCAGTTTCGCTGTTATTTAATTGCGGTAACATTGCGGTCCTCGCAATTCTGCCAGATTTTCATTCTGTTTAGCTGTTTTCTTCCTCGTTTGTTAATTCCATCTCTTGTCTTTTAAGTCTAGTTCCAACTTGCATTTGTTTATGTTATATCCCTTTATACATTCAGCAAAAAGTAGATAATTAAAAACCAATTTTACCCCATCAAATTCATCCCATCTTTCTTAACAATCACACTTCGCGAATAGCTAAAAATAAGTCTCTGTGGAAAAAACGAATGAAATATACTTACTACTTGCTGTGAGACCATGTATGCTTGCATGTTCTAAGTGCTCTCTCTACCTTATTGCTTATTTATCTTTACACATTGAGCACGCAACAAGTTTTTGGCGCCGCTGCCGGGGACTTATTTTAAGTAAAAACGAAGTTTGTTAAGTTTGAAACATCAAGTTATTTTCCATTGAATTTGATCCATCTTCATTTCTTTTTCAGGTACCATTTAAGGTAGTTTATGAATGAGACTCCATCTAGTGATCTAGAGTTCAACCCTGAGCCCGAGAGATTACTTAGAGCTAGGAATAGAGCCAAGAAACGTCTCTTTAAACAAACCCTTTTACCTCCAATCATTGCAGAGACTACAAATCCTCCGCAATTACCTCAAGAAGAAATGGCTGGAGTAAATCAAAACCTGGTGCCTGTCACTCGCAATCCCATTGAAATAGCGAATGACAAGGATAGCGCCATCCTTTCATATTTAGTACCTATGCCTGGGGAGCTGAACCCCAGCATAATCCGTCCTGAAATCACTGCCAACTCATTCGAGTTAAAACCAGTGATGTTCCAAATGTTGTCCACTGTGGGACAATTCTTTGGAATAGAAAATGAGGACCCCCATAACCACCTTAGGAACTTCCTAGGAGTTAGTGACACATTCCTAATCCCTGGAGTTTCCCAAGAAGCCCTGAGGCTATATCTTTTCCCTTACTCTTTGAGGGACAAAGCCAAAACATGGTTAAATTCTTTACCCTCAGGATCTGTCCTCAATTGGACAGATTTAGCAGAAAAATTCCTAGTCAAATATTTCCCACCAGATAGGAATTCGACCTTTCGTGATGATATCATAAAATTCAAACAAGCTCCAAGTGAGTCTCTTCACGAAGCTTGGACAAGATTCAAAGACCTTCTCATTAAATGTCCACACCATGGCATTCCATGGTGTATCCAAATAGAAGTCTTCTTTAAAGGATGCAACCCCAGCACCAGACAAGTTTTAAATTCATCTGCTGGAGGTTCCATGTTGTCCAAGAGTTACAACGAAGCTTATGAGATCTTGGAGAAGATCTCAACATCTCACTGTAGATGGTCAGACGATCCAGTAGAGCCAACTAGGGCTCAAGACAAGGATGCTCTAAGCGCCATGAGCACCCAAATAAATGCCCTGACCAACTTAGTCAAGCAAATGGCTCAGGCCAATCTCCAAACCAGTGCCAATACCGCCACAGCCATGTCAATGGGCACCCAACCAAGTCAAGGCGAGGCACTAGTCTGTGGATTCTGTGGGGAAGGGCACCCTTATGAATACTGCCCTGGGAATCCATCCTCAGTCTGCTATGTAGGAAGCCAGCAGCAGCCTAGGAATAACCCCTACTCCAACACCTATAACCCTGGTTGGAGAAACCACCCTAACCTGTCATGGGGTGGCCAACAAAACACTAACCAAAATTCTAACCAACCTAGACCGAGTGGAACACCTGGTTTCACTCCTCAACATAACCAGTCAATGTACCAAAAACCTTACAATCAACCTGTAGGATCTTCTGTAGAAAACCTACTCAAGGAATATATAGCTAAGAATGATGCTACTCTTCAGAGCCAGCAAGCTACTCTTAGGAGCCTGGAAAACCAAATAGGCCAATTAGCCAATGAACTTAAAAGTAGGCCCCAAGGTAGACTCCCTGCTGACACCGAGGTACCAAGGAGAGATGGCAAAGAGCAAGTTCAAGCAATTGAACTTAGGAGTGGAAGACCATTGGTGAGTAACACAAAAGACATACCAAAGAGAGTAGAGAACACTGAGTCTAGTGCTCCACTGGAGTCTCTGCCAAACCAAGGTCCACCACCAACTAGCACATCAGGAGTCAGGCTAGAACCAATTATTGAGGAGGTAGAAGAAATTCCAAGGCCTCCACCTATCCTAAAGCGCCCTGACGTACCTGCTTATGTGCCACCACCTCCATATCCTCGAAGGCTGAAGAAGAAGCAGGAACAGGAAGTTCATTTTAATAAATTCTTAGAAATACTTAAGCAAGTGCATGTTAACATTCCTTTTGTAGAGGTTTTACAGTCAATGCCTTCTTATGTAAAGTTTTTGAAGGACATTATTACTAACAAAAAAATAATTGGTGAGTTTGAAACAGTAAACCTCACCGAGGAGTGCAGTGCCATCCTCCAGAACAAGCTGCCCAAGAAGGAGAAGGATCCTGGTTCCTTCACCTTACCTGTAGAACTTGGAGGCAAGCACGTAGGCAGAGCGCTTTGTGACCTGGGCGCCAGCATCAATCTCATGCCCTTGTCCCTATTCCGCCAGTTGGGAATAGGAGAAGCACGTCCAACTACTGTCACTTTACAACTAGCAGACAGATCCATCGCATATCCAGAAGGTAAGATTGAGGATATTCTAGTTAAAGTTGACAAATTCATTTTCCTTGCAGATTTCATTGTCCTGGACTATGAGGCAGACAAGGAGGTCCCCATCCTGCTAGGTAGACCATTTCTAGCCACAGGTAGGGCACTAATAGATGTTCAAAAAGGTGAGTTAACTATGAGGGTTCATGATGAAGAGGTAAAATTTAGTGTTTATAAAGCTTTAAGGTATCCCTCTGATTCTGAGTCTTGTGCTAGCATGGATGTTGTTGACTCACTAATGGAAGAACAATTAGAGCATGTACTGTTAACCAAGCATGCTAGTGAATATGTACAAGTAGATGTAGCTGACTTGAATGTATCTGACATAATGAATATGCCTGTAGATAAACCTCAACATGTATGTATGAATATAGATTTAACTGATAGAACTGTGAATCCGTTAAAGCCCTCCATTGAGCATCCACCTGTTTTAGAACTTAAACCACTACCCACTCACCTCAAATATGCATATCTAGGAAATAATGATACACTACCTGTAATTATTTCTTCTAAACTAAGTGAACAGCATGAGGGTGAATTAATTTTACTGCTTAAGCAACATAGGAAGGCTATAGCATGGACTATTGCTGATATTCGAGGCATTAGCCCTTCTTATTGCATGCACAAAATTATACTAGAGGAAGAGCACACACCTAGGGTAGATCACCAGCGTAGGCTAAACCCCTCTATGAAAGAGGTAGTAAAGAAGGAAATAATAAAATGGTTAGATGCAAGAGTGATCTTCCCAATAGCTAGTAGCCAGTGGGTGAGCCCCATCCAATGTGTACCTAAAAAGGGGGGAATAACTGTGGTAGTCAATGAGAACAACGAACTGATTCCAACAAGGACTGTCACAGGGTGGAGAGTGTGTATGGATTACAGAAAACTAAATAAAGAAACTAAAAAAGACCATTTCCCTATACCGTTCATTGACCAGATGCTAGACAGAATAGCTGGTAGAGCCTACTATTGTTTCTTAGATGGCTATTCAGGCTATAATCAAATTACTATAGACCCTAAGGATCAAGAGAAGACCACTTTCACTTGCCCTTTTGGAACGTTTGCCTTCCGCAGAATGCCTTTTGGCTTATGCAATGCACCGGCAACTTTCAAAAGGTGCATGATGGCAATCTTCTCTGAGTTGGATGAGTCCATGATAGAAATATTCATGGATGACTTCTCAGTCTTTGGGGACTCATTTAAAACCTGTCTAGAAAATCTAGGACAAGTCCTGGCTAGGTGTGAGGAGACCAACCTAGTCCTAAATTGGGAAAAGTGCCATTTTATGGTAGATGAAGGGATTGTCTTAGGACATAGAGTGTCAAGGGCAGGTGTGGAAGTGGATAGGGCAAAAATAGAGATCATAGAGAAGTTGGTAGAGCCCCAGAATGTCAAAGCCATTAGAAGCTTCTTAGGGCACGCTGGCTTCTACAGAAGGTTCATTAAGGACTTTTCTAAGATAGCCAAGCCTCTGTGCGAGCTTCTAGAGCTAAATAGACCATTTATCTTCTCTAAAGAATGTGTAGTAGCTTGGAAAACCCTTAAGGAAGCACTGGTCACAGCACCAATCATAGTAGGACCAAATTGGGATCTCCCATTTGAGATGCTATGTGATGCCAGTGACTATGCTGTAGGAGTCATGTTAGGACAGAAGATTGACAAGCTCACACACCCTGTCTATTATGCTAGTAAGACCTTGAATGAGGCTCAATGTAATTATACAACTACTGAAAAAGAGATGCTTGCTGTAGTGTTTGCTTGCGAAAAATTCAGAAACTATATTGTAGGCACTAGGACCATTGTATACACTGACCATTCTGCTTTAAAATATCTTATGAGAAAGGCTGACGCTAAGCCTAGATTGATTAGATGGGTGTTATTGCTGCAGGAATTTGATTTGGACATTCGGGACAAGAAAGGTTGTGAAAATGTGGTTGCAGATCACCTGTCTCGATTGCAGCACAATTGCGAAAAAATTGCGGAGACCGCAATTTCTGATGCTTTTATAGATGAACATGTCTTTGCTTTGGCTCATCGTGATAACGATGAGGAACCGTGGTTCGCTGACATTGCTAACTTCCGTGCATCACAGGTATTACCAGTGTTCAAGGGAGGACAAGAGAAGAAGAGGTTCCTTCATGAAGCAAGGAAATTTATTTGGGATGACCCCACACTTTACAGAACCTGTGCTGATGGCTTGCTAAGGAAGTGTGTTTCAGCTGCTGAAGCGAAGTCTGTGCTGCAGCACTGTCACTCATCTCCTTATGGTGGACACTTTGGTGGCCAAAGAACAGCTGCGAAGGTATTTCAGAGTGGCTACTATTGGCCAACAATCTTCAAGGATGCCCACAACTACGCCCACAGCTGTGATGAGTGCCAAAGGACAGGTAACCTCAGTCGCAAGGATGAGATGCCCCTCACCTACATTTTAGAGTTGGAGCTCTTTGATGTGTGGGGCATTGACTTCATGGGACCATTCCCTCCATCATCAGGTAACCTTTACATTTTGGTAGCAGTAGACTACGTGTCCAAGTGGGTAGAAGCCAAAGCATGTCCTAATAATGATGCTAAAACAGTCACTAACTTCTTGCATAGGCACATTTTCACTAGATTTGGGACTCCTCGTGCTATCATTAGTGATGAGGGGTCACATTTCATTAATAAGGCCATGGAGAAGATATTGGCTAAATATAACATTAGACATAGAGTAGCTACCCCCTATCACCCACACTCGAATGGCCAAGCTGAAATTTCCAATAGGGAGATAAAGAACATCCTAGAAAAGGTGGTCAAACCTAATAGGAAAGACTGGTCATTTAAGCTTGAGGATGCACTTTGGGCTTATAGAACAGCATATAAGACACCCCTAGGCATGTCTCCCTATAGGTTGGTGTATGGCAAGGCTTGCCACTTGCCACTTGAGTTAGAAAACAAAGCATTTTGGGCCATGAAGGAATTGAATTTTTGTGTAAAGGATGCGGGGACATTGAGATCTTTGCAGCTACATGAACTTGATGAGCTTAGGCATATGGCCTACGAGAATGCCAAAATGTATAAAGAAAAGACCAAAATATGGCACGACAGTAGACTCAGGATCAAAGACTTTAGGAAAGGCCAACTTGTACTATTATTTAACTCACGATTAAAGTTATTTCCAGGCAAACTAAAGTCTAGATGGTCAGGTCCATTTGTTATTACTAATGTCTTTGTTCATGGTGCAATAGAGATAAAAAACTTGCAGCAAGGACAGCCATTTATGGTCAATGGTGCTAGATTGAAGCACTACTATGAGGAAGGAGATGTGAAGACTCTCTCGGCCTTCCTCTTGACTGAAGCATGACAAAGAGAACGAGAGAGAACGAGTGGTTACTGTGCTCGTTTAGTCAAGGCCAATGCCTTAGTTTATTTTTTCTGTTTTTCCGGTTATCGTTTGTATGTTTTGTGGTGTAATTTTAATTGCGTATTTAATGTTTGTTTTATTTGTTTTTGCAAGGATTCGAAAGAGGGGATCAAGGAGAGTAAATCCAGCTTTAAAAATCGAGAAACGGTTGAGCCAAATAAAAGATACGGACGAGCAAAGTTGGAGATTTTGATGAAATAATATCCCTAGAATTGCGCTGGAATTGCTGGATCCGCAAAAAGAGCCGTTGGGATTTTTTTTCCGTTGCCTTTATATCCGTTGGAAGGCGCTCGATCGATACGATTATCTCTCTCTTTGCTCTCCAAGAATTCAGCGATTCTCTCCATCTTTGATTCTTCTCTCAAGATCTTCAAGACTCAGCAATGGTGTTCACACGAGCGGAGAGATCTGCAGCCAAGAAGAAGGCTGATGACGCAGCTGAAGCGGCTGCGAGGGAAGCGCTTCTCACCCTTGCAGACGATGGTGCCGTTCGCACCGGTCCTCTTCCCAAGCTTCCTATTCGTAGGAAGAAGTGGAGGGTGGTCACTGAGATCCCTGCTGGACCATCTGAGCCAGCGGGCACGCCTAAGAAACGCCGGTGGAGTGTCAAGACGGCCGCCGAACCAAGCACAGCAAAGACTCCCTCTGTGGAGAGTCAAGAAACTGATCGTGCATCCCACGAGTCAGCCAAAGAAGGTTCGTCGCCGTCTGCATCACCTGCGCGTAGTCCTTTACCATCTGAACCAGTGCCAAGCGCAGAGTCGTCACCACCTGCACAGAGCTCCGAGTTGTCTCCAGCACCTCAGAGTTCTGACCCGACACCTGCAGCAGTGCAGAGTCCTGAACTGCCATCTTCGCCACTGAGTTCTGCGCAGACACCATCAGCAGAGCACAATTCTCCACGGCCTGATCCGGAATTCCCTTATGGGGATTATCAAGAGTCCACTCAGGGCAGTGGAGATGCTGGGGAAGACGAAGTCTTCTCTCCTATGAGGGAAGATAGCCCTGCCGAGCCTGCACAGCAGGACGATTCTATGGAGGAGACGTTGGGGGCATGCCTCCAGCAGATCAACATCAAGGCCAGGCTCAAGAAGAAGAAGAAGGCCAAGATTGTCAAGGCCAAGAAGTTGAAGAAAAAGAAGGCCAAGAAGGTGCCGTCGACGGACAAAGAGAGTACTGAGCCTTCACTCAAACGCCTCAAGGTGGAGGCTGCCGAATCATCCAAACCAGCAGATAAGGGGAAGGCTAAACTCTACCCTGAAGACGAACCTCAGTCAGGGAGGTATGTCTCGTCTGACGCTGAATCCAGGGGTGCTGAGCTGAGGAAGAGGGACCTGTTGCACGAGAAAGGCTTCCTCGACCGACTCGCTGACCTGCCGCAGTTCTTGCGCGCAGGAGTGATCAACCACGGCTGGGAGGAATTTTGCAGACCGCCTAATCCAGCCTACACGAGCATGGTGTACGATTTCTACGCCAATGTGCTCAGCCCTGAGGATGGCCTGTCTGTGGTCAGAGGGGTGGAAGTGGATTTCTTAGCCAAAGCCATCAATGAAGCCTTTGGTCTCAAGGGCCAAACGCACACAGATTATGCGCGGATAGTTGATGAGCCGACTGAGGCAGTGCTGGAAGAGGCCATTCGCACAATTGGCCAGCCTGAAGCAGCGTGGACTGTCTCACGCAATGGGAGGCACACCTTAATGAGTGCCAATCTGACAGCAAAGGCAGCTGTTTGGTTTGCCTTTGTGAGGAGAAAGCTGTCCCCTGTGACCCACGAGACGACAATCAACCAGAGTAGATCACTGCTGGTCTATGCCATCATGCGCGGTCTCACGGTCAATGTGGGGGAGATCATGTCAGCTGCTATTGCTGAATGCGCAAAGAAAGGTAAGGGACCCTTGTTTTTCCCTAATACTATAACCAAGCTATGTTTGCTTGCAGGAGTCCCCACCGAGCGCTTGGAGCAGCAGATGCCTTACACAGGCCATTTGGAACTGCCTGCGAACCTGAGGTTGAGAAGAAAGGGGAATATGGAGTTTGAACTGGATAGGCTGGCTGCTGAACAGTCCCTATCCATGGCCTGCTTGATGGATATGCAGAGAAGAATGGCTCAATGGGCCACTTATGCGCAGGCGAGGGACAAGGAAGTTGCAGACCAGCTGGGGTGCCTCTTCCCTGAGTTCCCTACCAATCTCCTAACTCCATGGGTGCCCCCAAGACCAAGGCAACCAGATGAGGATGACGAGAATTGAGTGCTGGTTTGAAGTGCACTAAAGGGAGTATTGCTGTTCCCTTAGAAAAAAAAAAACAATTTTTCTGCTTTCTGATAGGATCATGTGCATTATGCTGTTTTGTGTTCAACTTTTGATCTGTTTTTAATGTTTAGTTTTATGTTTTTTCTTTTGCTTAGTCTAGTCTGATGTTAGCTGAATAGGTAGGATAGTTTAGCTTTATTTTTAGGCTGCGTGAGTAACGGGAAAAAGCATGCTGAGGGGCCCTAATCAATGTTATATCTGCCCGGATTGAATTGCGAAATAATTGCGGTTCCCGCAAATTTTGTGACTGATTGCATGTTTTGGACTGTCTGTGTAGTTAGGCTGTGATCTGTTAAATTCTATCTTTTGCTGCTAGCATGACTACCTTATATAGCTGATCTTAACGCATGCTGGATGAGTGTCATAGGACACCCTTTGATAGTTTAAATTAGCCTCTGAATAGGGCTCAGCATGCATAAACCATCAGTCCTTAAACTGTCTGTTTTGTTCAAATTTTCTGCTGCTGGGGTAATTGCTTTTAAATGTTTTGCCTATGCCTAGGATTTTTAGATTCTCTTTGTTTTACTTTAGACTAGATGCTTCTAGGACAAGTTTGGGGGTGTGCCACCTCAGACACTCATTGGGGACAATGAGTAGTTGAAGTTTGGGGGAGGCCGCCCTAGGCCTAGGAACATTCCTCTCTTCCTTAGGACATAAGCATTCTTCTTCTCCTTTAAGAAAATTTTTTGTGATAAATAGAAAAAGTGAAAAATAAGAATAAAGAGGGGAGTCTCTCTCAAGTGCTGAGTAATCAGTGCCAAGTGTGTAAACCACAAGTGGCATTGCATCAAAAGGCAACCCAAGGAGAGACTCCACCTAAGTAAAAAAGGGAAAAGGAGAAATAGGGGAAGAAGGATGTATGCTTAGGAGTTATAATCTTGTGGCTTAGATGTCCTATTTAAAAAAGAACTCTGATCCTCAAAGAGCTAAGCACAAGGTTGTAGTTTCTAGGTTTGTCTAAGGAGATGAATGTATATCCAATGTAGTGATGCCAGGGTTTAGGTTGTTCTCTAAAAGTACCACTGTCACTGTTAATACTAAGACTGGCATGACTCTAAGGAATCCTAGACACATTAAAAATAAAGCTAGAAGCATGTACTGAGTCTGGAGTAAAGCTTGGTAGAATTTGAAACCTTAGGGATAGTGGCATGATGTCATAAAAGTAGCTAGATCAGTAGTAGGGGGTTAATAAAAACAGCAGGTATAGTAGGCAGGTGAAGTCAGAAGAAGCTTGATAAAGAGGTTAGTTCTAAACTTAGAAGTGTGTCACAGGACAGCAGTGCTAGAGATAGGGATATAGGGGAGTCGGTAAGTAGTTAAAGAAGATAAAAAAACAAGCCTAAGTAAGTCCTTAGTATGCTTGAGGACAAGCAAAACCTTAAGTTTGGGGGTGTGTTAAGTCTCTGAAAGTGACTTATTTAGGACCCATTTAGCTTAAGAAGATGTACACTTTTAGGTGTTTTTGATAGCATTTAGCTTAAACCTATGCTTTAATATGAGAATTAGAAGAAGGTAGCTAATTTAGGACTTATGCACAATAGGTAGAAAAAGGGTTGAAAACCGAAGGAAAAGACTGAAAAAATAACATTGCGAATGAATTGCGAAAACATTGCGGTGACCGCAATTATTCAAGTGGAAACCGTAAGTTGACTGATCTTTTTCTGTTAATTTCCGTATTTTCAGGGATTCGTTCTTTCTCCTCCATCCATTCTGATATACGACGTTGATGATTGATGGTTCTCCTTGGCCCAAACGCACCTGCAAACTACTATAAAAGGGGGCCAAAGTCGGAGGTTTGATCATCATCCGAAGCGCAGAAGTCTTCTCGCAGTCCACCATTTCTCTCTGTTTTCCTTTGCCGTCTGTTGGAGTGAGAGTCTCAGCTGTTGGAATCGATAATCTGATAGGAAGGAGAGAAGATTCTTCTTCTCTCTCGATTGGATTCATCCAAGCAAGGCTGACCTTTCATCCCCTTCATTCGAGGCGACTGCAACGAAGCTTTTCAAGCACCTTTACTGCTTTTCTGTCGTTCTTCTTCTTATTTCCAGTTTGATCATTGTTGTTCTTAGCCTAGTGCTTTAATTACTGCATTTCGTTGTTGTCTGTCTTTGAATCATTTCTTTTGAAGCTTTCCTTTGTCGTTCAAACATTCAAAGTAATCAAAGTAAAATTCTGCATTTCCCAGTTTCCACCTTCTGCTGCTACGTTTTGTCTTATTGTTTTAAGCATATTTCTCTTCTAAGCATGTCTGTTTTATCTACCCTTTCTGTTCTCCATATATCCATGAGTAGCTAAGCCACTTAGGGGCATGCTAATGACAGAACTATAGGCTAAAAAACGTGCATCAAGTATGTAGGATAGCTCTCGAATCATTGATTGTATGTAAGCTTCATCCCACGGGCAATTTCGATTGGCCATCCATTTTGTCCAAAGAACTCCTAACCTCTGGAAGGAGTAAGAGTTCAGAGTCATATAATCATGCTAGCCTTTCATGGTAATCAGGAAACGGCCTAGGAATAGGCGTTTCCCTAGTACAAACTAAACACTCCTGTTTTAACAAGATGCTTAAGACCTTACTTTGAAGTCGAGTAAACTTAAGACTCTAATGCATGGAATCGGACGATACTTGAGATAGAGTGAGTTTGATGTATAGAGAGTTGGTCCAATGCTTGAGAATCGTAATAAAATGCCTATAGGATAGTCATTAGTAGCCCTTAATTCACCCATTTACTCAGTTTCGCTGTTATTTAATTGCGGTAACATTGCGGTCCTCGCAATTCTGCCAGATTTTCATTCTGTTTAGCTGTTTTCTTCCTCGTTTGTTAATTCCATCTCTTGTCTTTTAAGTCTAGTTCCAACTTGCATTTGTTTATGTTATATCCCTTTATACATTCAGCAAAAAGTAGATAATTAAAAACCAATTTTACCCCATCAAATTCATCCCATCTTTCTTAACAATCACACTTCGCGAATAGCTAAAAATAAGTCTCTGTGGAAAAAACGAATGAAATATACTTACTACTTGCTGTGAGACCATGTATGCTTGCATGTTCTAAGTGCTCTCTCTACCTTATTGCTTATTTATCTTTACACATTGAGCACGCAACAGCCATCTAGCTCGAACTCCATGTTCCCCTTCCTTCGCATCCTCAAGGCAGTAGGCAACTCCAGGTGCCCCGTGTAGGCCAGGTGCCTTTCCATCCACTCGATTCATACCCCTGCACGTAAGCAAAGCTTAGTGATTGTATTGGGAAAGAAAAGTGGACCCTTACCCTTTTTGGCGCAGTCAGCGATTGAGGCTGCAATGACCTCGCCAACGTTGATTGTGAGGCCTCTCATGATCGCGTAGACCAGCAGCGATCTGCCTTGGTTGATGGTGGTCTCGTGGGTCACTGGGGACAGCTTCCTCCGCACGAAGGAAAACCAGACAGCCGCCTTGGCTGTGAGGGTAGCACTCATCAGGGTGTGCTTCCCATTGCGTGAAACTGTCCACGCTGCCTCAGGTTGGCCAATGATCCGAATTGCTTCCTCCAGGACAGCTTCTGTTGGCTCGTCAACAATCCTGGCATAGTCAGTGTGTTTTTGACCCTTGAGGCCATAGGCTTCATTGATTGCCTTCGCTGAGAAGTCCACCTCGACTCCTCTGACCACAGATAGGCAATCCTCAGGGTTCATCAAATTGGCGTAGAAATCATACACCATGCTGGAGTAGGCGGGGATAGGCGGTCTACACAGCTCCTCCCAGCCGTGATTGGTGATCCCTGCGCGCAAGAATTGCGGCAGGTCTGCGAGCGCGTCAAGGAATCCCTTCTCATGGAGCAGGTCCCTCTTCCTCAGCTCAGTGCCCCTTGATTCTGCATCAGAGGACACATACCTCACAGATTGAGGCTCATCTTCGGGGTACAGCTTGGCTTTCCCCTTGTCTTTTGGTTTGGCTGATTCAGCAGCCTCGATCTTGAGCTTCTTTGGGGAAGGCTCACTACTAACCTTCTTTGATGAAGGCTCACCCATGGCTTTCTTTTTCTTGGACTTCTTCGATGCTTTTGGCCGTTTGGCCTTGACAACCTTGGTGGCCTTCTTCCTCAATCTGGCCTTGGTTGTGATCTGTTGGAGGCAATCCCCCAACGTCTCGTCCATCGAATCATTCCCTTTCATAGGGCTGTCGGGGCTGACTTCCCTCAAAGGAGAAAAGACCTCCTCTTCTTCAGCTTCTTCACCCCCCTGCGCCGATTCTTAATGCTCTGCATCTGGGATTTCAGGTTCAGGCGTCAGGGAGATGGGTGATGCTTCAGGGCTCTGCGGCGGTGGAGAGTGTTTAGAGCTCTGTGGCGACGGTGATGGTTCAGGGCTTCGCGACGGTGGAGATGGCGAATGACTTTGCCTGGCCGTCTCGTAGGATGGACGGCCACTCTCTCGACTCTCCACAGAGGGAGTCTTCTTCTTGATTGCTGCATCAGCCACAACCATACTCCACTTCCTCTTCTTGGGCGTTCCTGCTGGTTCAGATGGTCCAGCAGGGATCTCTGTCACTACCTTCCACTTCTTCTTGCGAACAGGAAGCTTGGGAAGGCGTTCAGTACGCGCGGCCTCAGCATCTGCCAAGGCAAAGAGTGCCTCTCTCGCAGCGATTTCAGCGTCGTCAGCCTTCTTTTTGGATGCAGATCTCTCAGCTCTTGTTAGCACCATGGTGGAGTCGTAAGAATCTGGAAAGAGGGATTGCAGAGGAAGAAGGAGAGAGCTTTCTTGGAGTGCAGGGAATGAGGGAAGCGTACGGATCAGAGCGCTTCTAACGGCTATAAGTAATGATGGAAATCCCAGCGGCTATTTCTGTTGCGGATTTCGCAAATCTACCGCAATTAAATGGCCGTTGGAGATTTACTTCGTTTCAACTGCCCATATTTCCTCAACTCAATCTTTGATTTGGCCCAATATCTTCCCCGATTTTTAATCCTGGATTCATCTCCTTGATTCCCTCTATCGATCCCCTATCAAAAGAAATAAAATCAACATCAAATTCGTAATTAAAATCACACAAAAATCTACACAAACAGTAACCGAAAGAATAACAAAAAATAAACTAAGGCATTAGCCTCGCATGGACGAGCATAGTGATCACTCGTCCTCTCTCGCTCGTATTTTCACGTTTCAGTCAAGAGGAAGGCCGAGAGAGTCTTCACATCTCCTTCCTCATAATAATGCTTCAATCTTGCACCATTAACCATGAACGGTTGCCCTTGCTGCAGGTTCCTAATCTCGATTGCACCATGAACAAACACGTTAGTTATCACAAAAGGACCTGACCATCTGGACTTAAGTTTGCCTGGAAATAATCTCAACCGTGAGTTAAATAACAAGACAAGCTGGCCTTTCTTAAAGTCCTTAATCCTAAGTCTACTATCATGCCAAATCTTAGTCTTTTCCTTATACATTTTAGCATTTTCATAGGACATATGTCTAAGCTCATCAAGCTCATGTAATTTCAGAGACCGCAATGTTCCCGCATCGGTCACGCAATAATTCAGCTCTTTCAAGGCCCAAAATGCTTTAATTTCCAATTCGAATGGTAAGTGACATGCTTTGCCATACACAAGTCTATAAGGAGACATACCTAGGGGTGTCTTATATGCAGTCCTATATGCCCAAAGTGCATCCTCGAGTTTAAACGACCAATCTTTTCTATTGGGTTTGACCACTTTTTCGAGTATACTTTTAATCTCCCTATTTGATATTTCAGCTTGTCCATTCGAATGTGGGTGATAAGGGGTGGCTACTCTATGTCTAACATTGTATTTAGCCAACACTCTTTCCATAGCTTTATTAATAAAATGTGTTGCTTCATCACTAATTATAGCACAAGGTGTTCCAAACCTAGTAAAGATATGTCTATGAAGGAACTTAATGACTGTTTTGGCATCATTGTTTGGACATGCTATGGCCTCTACCCACTTAGACACATAGTCTACAGCTACAAGTATGTAAAGGTTACCTGATGATGGGGGAAATGGTCCCATGAAGTCAATGCCCCACACATCAAAGAGCTCCAACTCTAAGATGTAAGTGAGAGGCATCTCATCCTTTCGACTAAGGTTACCTGTTCTCTGGCATTCATCACAGCTGTGTGCGTACTCGTGGGCATCTTTGAAGATTGGGGGCCAGTAGTAGCCACTTTGGAACACCTTTGCAGCTGTTCTTTGGCCACCAAAGTGTCCACCATAGGGGGCTGTATGGCAGTGCTTCAGCACAGACTTCGCCTCAGCAGCTGACACACATTTCCTCAGCAAACCATCTGCACATGTCTTGTAAAGTGTAGGATCATCCCATATGAACTTCCTAGCTTCATGCAGGAACCTCTTCTTCTCTTGGCTTCCCTTGAAAGTTGGTAGTACCTGCGATGCAAGGAAGTTAGCAATGTCAGCAAACCAAGGTTCCTCATCGTTATCACGATGTGCTAAAACAAAGACATGCTCATCGATAAAGGCATCAGAAATTGCGGTTTCCGCAATGTTATCGCAATTATGTTGCAATCTGGAAAGATGATCCGCAACCACATTTTCACAACCTTTCTTATCTCTAATGTCTAGATCAAATTCCTGCAGCAACAACACCCATCTAATCAACCTAGGCTTAGCATCAGCCTTCCTCATGAGGTACTTTAAGGTAGAATGGTCAGTGTACACGATTGTCCTAGTGCCTACAATGGAATTCCTAAACTTCTCACAGGCAAACACTACAGCTAGCATCTCTTTCTCAGTGGTTGTGTAATTACATTGTACCTCATTAAGTGTCTTGCTAGCATAGTATACAGGGTGTGTTAGCTTGTCAATCTTTTGTCCTAGCATAACCCCTACAACATAGTCACTTGCATCACATAACATCTCAAATGGAAGGTCCCAATTTGGCCCCACTATAATAGGTGCTTTGACTAGTGCTTCCTTAAGGGTTTTCCAGGCTATTAAACATTCTTTAGAGAAGATGAATGGCTTATTCAGCTCTAGAAGCTCACACAGAGGTTTGGAGATCTTGGAAAAGTTCTTAATGAACCTTCTATAGAAACCTGCGTGTCCTAAGAAACTTCTAATGGCTTTCACATTCTGAGGTTCCACTAGCTTCTCTATTATTTCAATCTTGGCCCTATCGACCTCTACTCCTGCTCTAGACACTCTATGACCTAGGACTATCCCCTCTTCCACCATGAAGTGGCACTTTTCCCAATGAAGGACTAGGTTGGTCTCCTCACACCTAGCCAGGACTTGTCCTACGTTCTCTAAACAGTTTGTGAATGAATCACCAAAGACTGAGAAGTCATCCATAAATATCTCTATCATGGATTCATCTAAGTCAGAGAAGATTGCCAACATGCACCTTTGGAACGTTACGTTGCTGGTGCATTGCATAAGCCAAAAGGCATTCTGCGAAAGGCAAATGTTCCAAAAGGGCAAGTGAAGGTGGTCTTCTCCTGGTCCTTAGGGTCTATAGTGATTTGGTTATATCCAGAATAACCGTCTAGAAAGCAGTAATAAGCTCTACCAGCTATCCTATCTAACATTTGGTCAATAAATGGTAGAGGGAAGTGATCTTTCTTTGTTTCCTTATTCAATTTCCTATAATCCATACAAACTCTCCATCCTGTAATAGTTCTAGTTGGAATCAGTTCATTGCTCTCATTCACTATTACAGTCATCCCTCCCTTCTTAGGTACACATTGTATAGGACTCACCCACTGACTACTAGCTATAGGGAAGATTACACCTGCATCTAACCACTTTATGATTTCTTTTTTTACTACCTCTTTCATAGAGGGGTTCAACCTACGTTGGTGATCTACTCGGGGTGTATGTTCTTCCTCTAATATTATCTTATGCATGCAGTAAGAAGGGCTAATGCCTCTAATGTCAGCAATAGTCCATGCAATAGCCTTTTTATGCTGCTTAAGTAATAATATTAGTTCAACCTCATGCTTTTCACTTAATTTAGAAGAAATAATCACAGGCAGAGTATCATTACTTCCTAGATATGCATACTTGAGGTGAGTGGGTAAAGGTTTCAATTCTAAGACAGGTGGATGCTCAATGGATGGCTTTAAAGGATTCATGGATCTGTTAGTCAGGTCTTTATTTATACATACATGCTGTGTTTTATCTACAGGTATATCCATTATCTCAGAAACATTTAAATCAGTTAATTCTAATTGTACATATTCATTAGCATGCTTAGTTAATAATTCATGCTCCAGCTGTTCTTCCATCAATGAATCTACAATGTCCATGCTAGCACAAGATTCAGAGTCAGAGGGGTACCTTAAGGCTTTATAAACACTAAATTTAACCTCCTCATCATGAACCCTCATAGTGAGCTCACCTTTCTGGACATCTATCAGGGCCCTACCTGTGGCTAGAAATGGTCTGCCTAATAGGATGGGGACCTCCTTGTCTGCTTCATAATCCAGGATGATGAAATCTGCAAGGAAAATAAACTTGTCAACCTTTACAAGAATATCCTCAATCTTACCCTCAGGGTATGCTATGGATCTGTCTGCCAGTTGTAAGGTGACAGTGGTGGGACGTGCTTCTCCTATTCCTAGCTGGCGGAATAGTGATAGGGGCATGAGGTTTATGCTGGCTCCCAGGTCACAAAGAGCTCTGCCCACGTGCTTGCCTCCTAGCTCTACTGGTAGGGTGAAGGAACCAGGATCCTTCTCCTTCTTGGGTAGCTTGTTCTGGAGTATGGCACTGCACTCCTCAGTGAGATTCACTGTTTCAAATTCGCCAATAATTTTTTTGTTAGTGATTATATCCTTTAAAAACTTTACATAAGAGGGCATAGACTGTAAAACTTCTACAAATGGAATATTAACATGCACTTGTTTAAGAATTTCTAAGAATTTATTAAAGTGCACTTCCTGTTCTTGTTTCTTCTTTAGCCTTCGAGGAAATGGAGGTGGTGGCACATAAGCAGGCACTTCAGGTCGCCTCAGGATAGGTGGAGGCCTTGGAATTTCTTCTATCTCTTCTATGATTGGCTCTAGCCTTGCTCCTGATGTGCTAGTTGAGGGTTGACCTTGGTTTGGCAGAGACTCCAGTGGAGCACTAGACTCATTGTTCTCTACTCTCTTTGGGGCTTCTTTAGTGTTGCTCACCAATGGTCTCCCACTTCTAAGTTCAATTGCTTGAACTTGTTCTTTTCCATCTCTCCTTGGCACTTCAGTGTCAACAGGGAGTCTACCTTGGGGCCTACTTTTGAGTTCATTGGCTAGTTGCCCTATTTGGTTCTCTAGGCTCCTGAGGGTAGCTTGCTGGCTTTGCAGAGTAGCATCATTCTTGGCTATGTATTCCTTGAGTAAGTTCTCTACAGATGACCCTACTGGTTGGTTGTATGGTTTTTGATACATGGATTGGTTATGTTGGGGAGTGAAACCAGGTGTTCCACTCGGTCTTGGTTGGTTAGGAGCTTGGTTAGTATTTTGCTGGCCACCCCATGAAAGGTTTGGGTGGTTCCTCCAACCAGGATTGTAGGTGTTAGAGTAAGGGTTGTTCCTGGGCTGCTGTTGGCTTCCAACATAGCAGACTGAGGCTGGATTCCCAGGGCAGTATTCATACAGGTTCCCTTCCCCACAGAATCCACAGATAAGTGTCTCACCTTGACTTGGTTGTGTGCCCATTGACATGGCTGTGGCGGTGTTGACACTAGTTTGGAGATTGGCTTGAGCCATTTGCTTTACTAGGTTGGCCAGGGCGCTTATTTGGCTACCCATGGCATTGAGTGCGTCCTTATTTTGAGCTCTACTTGGCTCGATTGGATCATCTGACCACCTACAGTGAGATGCTGAGATCTTCTCCAAGATCTCATAGGCTTCGTTATAACTCTTGGACAGCATGGAACCTCCAGCAGATGAATTTAGAACTTGTCTGGTGCTGGGGTTGCATCCTTTGAAAAAGACCTCTATTTGGATACACCATGGAATGCCATGGTGTGGACATTTAAGTAGAAGGTCCTTGAACCTTGTCCAAGCTTCGTGAAGAGACTCATTTTCAGCTTGTTTGAATTTTATTATATCATCACGAAAGGTAGAATTCCTATCAGGTGGGAAATATTTGACTAGGAATTTCTCCGCCAAGTCTGTCCAATTGAGGACTGATCTAGAGGGTAATGAGTTTAACCACGTCTTTGCTTTATCCCTTAAAGAGTAAGGGAAGAGGTAGAGCCTCAAGGCTTCTTGGGAAACTCCAGGGATGAGAAAGGTATCACTAACTCCTAGGAAGTTTCTAAGATGGTTGTGGGGGTCCTCATTTTCCACTCCAAAGAATTGTCCCACAGTGGACAACATTTGGAACATTACTGGCTTTAACTCGAATGAGTTGGCAGTAATTTCAGGGCGGATTATGCTTGAGTTTAGTTCCCCAGGCATAGGTACTAGGTAAGAAAGAATGGCACTATCCTTATCATTCGCTATTTCGATGGGATTGCGAGTGGTAGGTACCAGATTTGGGATTGGTCTTTCCATTTCTATGTGAAGGGATTGCGAAGACTCCGCAGAATCAGCAATTAGTTGAGGTATAGAGGGTTGGTTAAAGAGACGTTTCTTAGCTTTGTTTCTGGCCCTAAGTAATCTCTCAGGCTCAGGATTGAACTCTAGATCGCTACTTGAATGCTCATTCATAAACTAACCCAATGGTACCTGCACAAGAAATGAGAAAAAGATCAATTCCAATGGATATTAAACTTTGTGTTTCAAACTTAACAGACTTCGTTTTCGCCAAACTAAGTCCCCGGCAGCGCTGCCAAAAACTTGTTGCGTGCTCAATGTTAAAATAAATATGTAATGAGAGAGCACTTAGAACATGCAAGCATACATGATCTTGTAGCAAGTAGTAAATATTTTTTCATTCGTTTTCCCACAGAGACTTATTATTAGTTACTCGCGAAGTGTGTTGTTAAGCAAGAATGGGTGGATTTGATGGGGTAAATTTGGTTTTTAATTGCCTAATTACTAATGAATATATAAAGGATAGCAACATCAAAAAGTGCAAGTCAATGATAAACTTAAATGTAAAGAGAAGAGAATAATAAACGAAGAGGAAAATGGCTAAGCAGAATTTTGAACTTAATAGAATTGCGAGAACAACAATTTTACCGCAATGTTACTAACAGCGAAAGTGTGTAAAATGGGGAAACAAGGGCTACTAACGACTCCTCTATAGGCATTTTCACACGATTCTCAAGCATTGGATCAACTCACTATGCATCAAACTAACTCATTCTCATGTATCTTCCGATTTCATGCATTAGATTCTTTAGTTTACTCATGTCCAAGTAAGGTCTTAAGCATCTTGTTAAAGCAGTAAGTTATGATTTGTACTAGGAAAACGCCTATTCCTAGGTCGTTTTCTGGCTACCTTGAGAGGCTAGCATGATTGTATGACTCTGAACTCTTACTCCTTCCAGAGGTTAGGAGTTCTTTGGACAAAATGGATGGCCAATCGAAATTGCCCGTGGGATGAAGCTTACATACAATCAATGCATTCGAGAGCTATCCTACATGCTTGGTTCACGTGTTTTAGCCTATAGAATTGTCATTAGCATGCCCCTATGTGACTTAGCTACTCATGGATGTAGAGAGAACATAATTAATAGATGAAGTAGACATGCTTAGCAGGAAATTAAAGACAAAACAGCAAGGGAAAACAGTAGGCAGAGAAGGTAAAGACAAAGTGTGAAATGATGAATTGTACTTTGATTAATCAATTGTTTGAATGAACAAATGAAGAGTTAAAGTTACTAACATAAAGACAGAAAGCAACGAAATGGAATGAACTAACTAATGGAAAAGAAATAACAACAAAACAGTGCTGGAAATGAAAAGAAAAGACAGAAAGCAATAAAAAGGAGCTTGATCGCCTCGTCGCAAACGCCTCGGCTGAAGGGAGAGAAAGGTGAGCCTTGCTTGGATGAATCCAATCAGGAGAGAAGATGAATCTTCTCTCCTTCCTATCAGATCCTCGACTCCAACAGCTGAACCTCTCAAACCAACAGACGGAGAAGAAAATGAATGGGAAAGACTGCGCTGCGAAGAGACTTCTACGCTTTCGGATGATGATCGAACCCTCCTCTTTGACCTCCTTTTATAGTATTCTGCAGGTGCGATTGGGCCAAGGAGAACCATCCATCCTCAACGTCGTACTTCAAAATGGATGGAGGAGAAAGAACGAATCCCTGAAATATCGGATCACAACAGAAAAAGGTTAGCCAACTTACGGATTTCACTTAAAACATTGCGGTTTTAGCAATGTTTCCGCAATGCACAATTTTCATTCTTCTAACTTCGTTTTTCATTCTTTTTCTCTCCTTTTGCACACAAGTCCTAATTTAGCTTCCTTCTTATAATTCTCATATATAAGCATAGGTTTAAGCTAAATCCTATCAAAAACACCTAAGAGTGTACATCTTTCTAAGATAAATAAGTCCTAAAAAGGTCACTTTTGGAGAAGGTAGAGAGAGCACTCAGAACATGCAAGCATACATGGTCTTACAGCAAGTAGTAAGTATATTTCATTCGTTTTTTCCACAGAGACTTATTTTTAGCTATTCACGAAGTGTATTTGTTAAGAAAGAAGGGGTGGATTTGATGGGGTAAAATTGGTTTTTAATTATCTAATTTTTGCTGAATGTGTAAAGGAATACAACATAAACAAATGCAAGTTGAAATTAGACTCAAAAGACAAGAGATGGAATTAATAAACGACGAAGAAAACAGCTAAACAGAATGGTAACTTAGCAGAATTGCGGACACCGCAATGTTATCGCAATTGTAAAAACAGCAAACGTGTGTAAAATGGAGAATTAAGGGCTACTAACGACTATCCTATAGGCATTTTAATACGATTCCCAAGCATTAGATCAACTCTCTATGCATCAAACTCACTCTATCTCATGTATCGTCCGATTCCATGCATTAGATTCTTTAGTTTACTCAACTCAAAGTAAGGTCTTAAGCATCTTGTTAAAACAGAAGTGTTTAGTTTGTACTAGGGAAACGCCTATTCCTAGGCCGTTTCCTGGTTACCATGAAAGGCTAGCATGATTATACGACTCTGAACTCTTACTCCTTCCAGAGGTTAGGAGTTCTTTGGACAAAATGGATGGCCAATCGAAATTGCCCGTGGAATGAAGCTTACATACAATCAATGCTTCGAGAGCTATCCTACATACTTGGTTCACGTTTTTTAGCCTATAGTTCTGCCATTAGCATGCCCCTAAGTGACTTAGCTACTCATGGATATATAGAGAACAGAAATGTAAGATAAAACAGAGATGCTTAGAAGGGAAATATACTCCAAACAGTAAGACAAAGCCGTAGCAGCAGAAGATGGAAACTGTGAAATGAAGACTTGTAATTTGATTACTTTGAATGTTTGAACGAACAAAGGGAAACTTAAAGTAAATAATTCAAAGACAGAAAGCAACGAAATGAAGCAGACTAATCACTAAACCAGAAGCGATGACTAAATAATGCTGGAAATGAGAAAGGAAAGAGAAAAAGCAGTAAATGGTGCTTGAAAGCCTCGTTGCAGTCGCCTCGAATGAAGGATCAAAAAGATCAGCCTTGCTTGGATGAATCCAATCAGGAGAGAAGAAGAATCTCCTCTCCTTCCTATCAGATTATCGATTCCAACAGCTGAGCTTCGCAAACCAGCAGACGGCAAAGGAAAACAGGAGAAAAGATGGACTGCGAGAAGACTCTACGCTTTCGGATGATGATTGAACCTCCGACTTTGACCCCCTTTTATAGTAGTTTGCAGGTGCGTTTGGGCCAAGGAGAACCATCAATCTTCAACGTCGTATATCAGAATGGATGGAGGAGAAAGAACGAATCCCTGAAATCACGGAAATTAACAGAAAAAGATCAGTCAACTTACGGTTTTCACTTGAATAATTGCGGCTTCAGCAATGTTTTCGCAATGCTGTCGCAATGCAGTTTTTTTCATTCTTTTCCTTCGGTTTTCAACCCTTTTCTTTCCTATTGTGCATAAGTCCTAATTTAGCTACCTTCTTCTCATTCTCATATTTAAGCATAGGTTTAGGCTAAATGCTATCAAAAACACCTAAAAGTGTACATCTTCTTAAGCTAAATGGGTCCTAAATAAGTCACTTTCAGAGACTTAACACACCCCCAAACTTAAGGTTTTGCTTGTCCTCAAGCACACTAAGAACTTACCTAGGCTGCTGTTTCTTCTTCTTTAACCACTTTACTGACTCCCTTATATCCCTATCTATAGCACTGCTGTCCTGTGACACACTTCTCAGTTTAAAACTACCCTCTTATCTAGCTTCTTCTGACTTCGCCTGCCTAACACTCACCTGCTTTTATTAACTTCCTACAACTGATCTATTTGCTTTTGTCATATCATGCCACTATCCCTAAGGTTTCAAATTCTGCCTAGCTTTACCTCAGACTCAGTACATGCTTCTAGCTTTATTTTTAATGTGTCTAGGATTCCTTAGAGTCATGCCAGTCTTAGTATTAACGGTGACAGTAGTACTTTAAAGAACAACCTAAACCCTGGCATCACTACATTGGAAAAACACTCATCTCCCTAAACAACCCTACAAGTTACAACTTTGTGCTTAGCTAATTGAGGATCAGAGTTCTTTTTAAATAGGACACCTAAGCCACAAAGTTATAACTCCTAGGTATACATTCTTCTTCCCTATTCTTTTCCCTTTTTCTTACTTAGGTGGGGCCTCTCCTTTGGTTGCCTTTTGATGCAATGCCACTTGTGGGTCACACACTTGGCACTGATTACTTAGCAACCTAAGAGAGACCCCCCTCTTTATTCTATTTTGCATTTTTTTTTTTCAGTTTCATCAATTTTAAGGAGAAGAAGAATGCTTATGTTTCCAAGGGAGAGAGGAATGTTCCTAGGCCTAGGGTGGCCTCCCCCAAACTTCAACTACTCATTGTCCCCAATGAGTGTCTGAGGTGGCACACCCCCAAACTATCCTAGAAGCATCTAGTCTAAGGTAAAACAAAGAGAATCTAAAGCCCTAGGCATAGACAGAACATTGAAAAGAAAATATCACAGCAACAGTAATTTTAAAAACAGACAGTCAAGGGCTTAAAGCTATACATGCTGAGCTTTTTTAGAGGTTGATTTAAACTAGCAAAGGGTGTCCTATGACATTCATCCAACATGCTTTTAGATAAGCTATATATGGTAGTCATGATAGCAGCAAAAGATGGAATTTAAACAGATCACAGCCTAGCTAAACAGACAGTCCAAAACATGCTTTTAGTAATGAAAATTGCGGGGACCGCAATTATTTCGCAATTAAGTCAGGGCAGATATAACAGTGATTAAGGCCCCTAAGCATGCTTTTTCCAGTCATTCAAGCTCTTCTAAAAATAAAACAAAACTAACCTACCTAGGCTCCTATCATCAGACTATACTAAGCAAAATTAAAAACATAAAACTAAGCATCTAAGACAGATCAAAAGTGTACTAAAACAGCATAATTCACATAGTCTATCAGAAAGCAGAAAATTGTTTTTTTTTTCTAAGGGAACAGCAATACTCCCTTCAGTGCACTTCAAACCAGCACTCAAACATCTTCATCCTCATCTGGTTGTCGTGGTCGTGGAGGCACCCATGGAGTCAGGAGATTTGTGGGGAAGTCAGGGAAGATGCACCCAAGTTGGTCTGCAACTTCCTTGTCCCTTGCCTGCGCATAAGTGGCCCATTGAGCCATTCTCCTCTGCATATCCATCAGGCAGGCCATGGATAGGGACTGATCAGCAGCCAGCCTATCCAGTTCAAACTCCATATTCCCCTTCCTCTTCAGCCTCAGGCTAGCAGGCAGCTCCAAGTGGCCTGTGTAAGCCATTTGCTGCTCCATGCGCTCGGTGGGGACTCCTGCAAGCAAACATAGTTTGGTTATGGTGTTAGGGAAAAACAGTGGTCCCTTACCTTTCTTGGCGCACTCAGCAATAGCAGCAGTGATGACTTCTCCCACG
The DNA here is from genome assembly GCA_028017165.1 of Herpetospermum pedunculosum. Taxonomy (NCBI): domain Eukaryota; kingdom Viridiplantae; phylum Streptophyta; class Magnoliopsida; order Cucurbitales; family Cucurbitaceae; genus Herpetospermum; species Herpetospermum pedunculosum. The sequence continues at coordinate 15,573,635 of JAPQWQ010000186.1, read as the reverse complement.
TTGATCGTGAGACCTCTCATTATCGCATACACCAGCAGCGATCGGCTCTGGTTGATTGTAGTCTCGTGAGTCACTGGGGACAATCTCCTTCTCACGAACGAAAACCAAACAGCCGCCTTAGCCGTGAGGTTGGCACTCATGAGAGTGTGCCTCCCATTGCGTGACACGGTCCAGGAAGCTTCAGGCTGGCCAATGGTCCGAATGGCCTCTTCCAAAACTGCCTCAGTAGGCTCATCAACAATCCGTGCATAATCTGTATGTGTTTGGCCCTTGAGACCATAGGCTTCGTTGATGGCCTTAGCTGAGAAATCCACTTCTACCCCTCTGACCACAGACAGGACATCCTCAGGGCTGAGCACATTGGCGTAGAAATCATACACCATGCTCGTGTAGGCTGGATTGGGCGGTCTGCAAAATTCCTCCCAGCCGTGGTTTATCACTCCTGCGCGCAAGAACTGCGGCAGGTCAGCAGGTCGGTCGAGGAAGCCTTTCTCGTGCAGCAACTCCCTCTTCCTCAGCTCAGCACCCCTGGACTCAGCATCAGAGGAAACATACCTCACTGACTGAGGCTCATCTTCAGGGTAGAGCTTTGCCTTCCCTTTATCTGATGGCTTGGCTGACTCGGCAGCCTCAACCTTGAGTCGTTTGAGCGAAGGCTCAGTGCTCTCTTTGTCTGCTGAAGGCGCCCTTTTAGCCTTCTTCTTTTTCAGCTTCTTGGATCGCCTGGCCTTGACAATCTTGGCCTTCTTCTTCTTGAGCTTTGCCTCAATGTTGATCTGCTGCAGGCATGCCCCCAGCGTCTCTTCCATGGAATCATCCTGCTGTGCAGGACTCTCTGGGCTAGCTTCCCTTGCAGGCGAGAAGACCTCGTCTTCACCACCTTCCCCACTGCCCTGAGTGGATTCCTGGTACTCCCCATATGGGAATTCAGGGTCAGGCCGTGGAGGCGTGTGCGAAGGTGTGGCACTCTGCTCTTCTGTAGGCGTCTGCACGGAATTCAGTGGTGAAGACGGCGTCTCAGGGCTCTGTGCAGGCGGCGATGATGAAAGCTCTGGGCTGTGCACTGGTTCAGATGGTGAAGGGCTGTGCGCAGGTGAGGCAGATGGCGTCGAACCCTTCTTGGTTGACTCGTGGGACGCACGATCCGTTTCTTGACTCTCCACAGAGGGAGTCTTCGCTCTGCTTTGTTCGGCGGCCATCTCGACACTCCACCGGCGTTTTTTGGGTGTACCTGCTGGTTCAGAGGGTCCAGCAGGGATCTCAGTGACAACCCTCCACTTCTTCCTACGGATCGGAAGCTTGGGAAGAGGTCCGGTGCGAACAGCACCAGCATCTGCAAGGGTAAGAAGTGCTTCCCTCGCAGCTGCTTCAGCTTCATCAGCCTTCTTCTTGGCTGCGGATCTTTCAGCCCTTGTGGACACCATTGTCGAATCTTGGAGATTTGGAGAGAAGAATCAAAGATGAAAAGAATCGCAGCTTTCTTGGAAATCAGAGAGTGAGAGAATCGTATCGATCGAGCGCCTTCTAACGGATATAAAGGAAATGGCTAAATCCCAACGGCTATATTTTGCGGATCCTGCAATTCCAGCGCAATTTTAGGGATATTTTTTCATAAAAATGTCAATCTTTGCTTGCCCGTATCTTTTATTTGGCTCAACCGTTTCTTGATTTTTAAAGCTGGAATTACTCTCCTTGATCCCCTCTTTCGATTCCCTATAAAAACAAATAAAACAAACATTAAATACTTAATTAAAATCACACCACAAAACACACAAACGATAACCGGAAAAAGTGAAAAAAATAAACTAAGGCATTAGCCTTGACTAAACGAGCACAGTGACCACTCGTTCTCTCTCGTTTTTAGTTTCATGCTTCATTCAAGAGGAAGGCCGAGAGAGTCTTCACATCTCCTTCCTCATAGTAGTGCTTCAACCTCGCCCCATTGACCATAAATGGCTGACCTTGCTGCAAGTTCTTTATCTCTATTGCACCATGAACAAACACATTAGTAATGACAAATGGACCCGACCATCTAGACTTAAGTTTCCATGGAAATAGTTTCAACCGTGAGTTAAACAACAAAACAAGTTGACCCTTCTTAAAGTCCTTAACTCTAAGTCTACTATCGTGCCAAATCTTGGTTTTTTCCTTGTACATCTTAGCATTTTCATAGGCCATATGCCTAAGCTCATCAAGCTCATGTAATTGCAAAGACCTCAGTGTCCCCGCATCCTTTACACAAAAATTCAATTCCTTCATGGCCCAAAATGCTTTGTTTTCTAACTCAAGTGGTAAGTGACAAGCCTTGCCATATACCAGCCTATAAGGGGACATACCTAGGGGTGTCTTATATGCTGTCCTATAAGCCCAAAGTGCATCCTCAAGCTTGAAGGACCAGTCTTTCCTATTAGGTTTGACCACTTTTTCTAGGATGTTCTTAATTTCCCTATTTGAGATTTCAGCTTGTCCATTTGAGTGTGGGTGATAGGGAGTGGCTACTCTATGTCTAATGTTATACTTAGCCAACACTCTCTCCATAGCCTTGTTAATGAAATGTGACCCCTCATCACTAATGATGGCACGAGGTGTCCCAAACCTAGTAAAAATGTGCCTATGCAAGAATTTGGTGACTGTTTTAGCATCATTATTGGGACATGCTTTGGCCTCTACCCACTTGGACACATAGTCCACTGCCACTAATATGTAAAGGTTACCTGATGATGGAGGGAATGGTCCCATGAAGTCAATGCCCCACACATCAAAGAGCTCTAACTCTAAGATGTAGGTGAGGGGCATCTCATCCTTTCGATTGAGGTTACCTGTTCTTTGGCATTCATCACAGCTGTGGGCATAGTTGTGGGCATCTTTGAAGATCGTTGGCCAATAATAGCCACTCTGAAATACCTTTGCAGCTGTTCTTTGGCCACCAAAGTGTCCACCATAAGGAGATGTGTGACAGTGCTGCAGCACAGACTTCGCTTCAGCAGCTGAAACACACTTCCTTAGCAAGCCGTCAGCACATGTTCTGTAAAGTGTGGGGTCATCCCATATGAATTTCCTTGCTTCATGAAGGAACCTCCTCTTCTCTTGTCCTCCCTTGAAAACTGGTAAAACCTGTGATGCACGGAAGTTAGCAATGTCAGCAAACCAAGGTTCCTCATCGTTATCACGATGAGTCAAAGCAAAGACATGTTCATCAATAAAAGCATCAGAAATTGCGGTCTCTGCAATTTTTTCGCAATTATGCTGCAATCTGGAAAGATGATCCGCAACCACGTTTTCACATCCTTTCTTGTCCCGAATGTCCAAATCAAATTCCTGCAGCAATAACACCCACCTAATCAATCTAGGCTTAGCATCAGCCTTCCTCATAAGATATTTCAAGGCAGAATGGTCAGTGTACACAATTGTCCTAGTGCCTACAATATAGTTTCTGAATTTCTCACAAGCAAATACTACAGCAAGCATTTCTTTCTCAGTAGTTGTATAATTACATTGAGCCTCATTCAAGGTTTTACTAGCATAATATACAGGGTGTGTTAGCTTGTCAATCCTCTGTCCTAACATGACTCCTACAGCATAGTCACTGGCATCACATAGCATCTCAAATGGGAGATCCCAATTTGGTTCTACTATTATAGGTGCGGTGACTAGTGCTTTCTTAAGGGTAGTCCAAGCTACTAAGCATTCCTTAGAGAAGATGAATGGTCTATTTAGCTCTAAAAGCTCACACAGAGGCTTGGCTATCTTAGAAAAGTCCTTAATGAACCTTCTGTAGAAGCCAGCATGCCCTAAGAAGCTTCTAATGGCTTTGAGATTCTGGGGCTCTACCAACTTCTCTATGATCTCAATCTTTGCCCTATCAACTTCTACTCCTGCCCTTGACACTCTATGTCCTAAGACAATCCCCTCATCCACCATAAAATGGCATTTTTCCCAATTTAGGACTAGGTTGGTCTCCTCACACCTAGCCAGGACTTGTCCTAGGTTTTCTAGACAGTTTGAAAATGAGTCCCCAAAGACTGAGAAGTCATCCATGAATATTTCTATCATGGACTCATCCAACTCAGAGAAGATTGCCATCATGCACCTTTGGAAAGTTGCCGGTGCATTGCATAAGCCAAAAGGCATTCTGCGAAAGGCAAAAGTTCCAAAAGGGCAAGTGAAGGTGGTCTTCTCTTGATCCTTAGGGTCTATAGTTATTTGATTATAGCCTGAATACCCGTCTAAGAAACAATAGTAGGCTCTACCAGCTATTCTGTCTAGCATCTGGTCAATGAACGGTAGAGGGAAGTGATCTTTTTTAGTTTCTTTATTTAATTTCCTGTAATCCATACACACTCTCCACCCTGTGACAGTCCTTGTTGGAATCAGTTCGTTGTTCTCATTGACTACCACAGTTATTCCCCCCTTTTTAGGTACACATTGGATGGGGCTCACCCACTGGCTACTAGCTATTGGGAAGATCACTCCTGCATCTAACCATTTTATTATTTCCTTCTTTACTACCTCTTTCATAGAGGGGTTTAGCCTACGTTGGTGATCTACCCTAGGTGTGTGCTCTTCCTCTAGTATAATTTTGTGCATGCAATAAGAAGGGCTAATGCCTCGAATATCAGCAATAGTCCATGCTATAGCCTTCCTATGTTGCTTAAGCAGTAAAATTAATTCAACCTCATGCTTTTCACTTAGCTTAGAAGAAATAATTACAGGCAGTGTATCATTATTTCCTAAATACGCATATTTGAGGTGAGTGGGTAGTGGTTTCAGTTCTAAAACAGGTGGATGCTCAATGGAGGGCTTTAAAGGATTCACAGATCTATCAGTTAAATCTATATTCATACATACATGTTGTGGTTTATCTACAGGCATATCCATTATGTCAGATACATTCAAGTCAGCTACATCTAATTGTACATATTCATTAGCATGCTTGGTTAATAGTACATGCTCTAATTGTTCTTCCATTAGTGAGTCAACAATATCCATGCTAGCACAAGACTCAGAATCAGAGGGGTACCTTAAGGCTTTATACACACTAAATTTCACCTCTTCATCATGAACCCTCATAGTGAGCTCACCTTTTTGAACATCTATTAGTGCCCTACCTGTGGCTAGAAATGGTCTACCTAGGAGGATGGGGACCTCCTTGTCTGCCTCATAGTCCAGGACAATGAAATCTGCAAGGAAAATAAATTTGTCAACTTTCACTAGAATATCCTCAATCTTACCTTCAGGGTATGCGATGGATCTGTCTGCTAGTTGTAAAGTGACAGTGGTTGGACGTGCTTCTCCTATTCCCAACTGGCGGAATAGGGACAGGGGCATGAGATTTATGCTGGCGCCCAGGTCACAAAGCGCTCTGCCCACGTGCTTGCCTCCAAGTTCTACAGGTAAGGTGAAGGAACCAGGATCCTTCTCCTTCTTGGGCAGCTTGTTCTGGAGGATGGCACTGCACTCCTCAGTGAGGTTTACTGTTTCAAACTCACCAATTATTTTTTTGTTAGTAATAATGTCCTTCAAAAACTTTACATAAGAAGGCATAGACTGCAAAACCTCTACAAAAGGAATGTTAACATGCACTTGCTTAAGAATTTCTAAGAATTTATTAAAATGCACTTCCTGTTCCTGCTTCTTCTTGAGCCTTCGAGGATATGGAGGTGGTGGCACGTATGCAGGTACGTCAGGTCGCCTTAGGATAGGTGGAGGCCTCGGAATTTCTTCTGTCTCCTCAACAATTGGCTCTAGCCTGGCTCCTGATGTGCTAGTTGGTGGTGGACCTTGGTTTGGCAGAGACTCCAGTGGAGCACTAGACTCAGTGTTCTCTACTCTCTTTGGTGTGTCCTTTGTGTTGCTCACCAATGGTCTTCCACTCCTAAGTTCAATTGCTTGAACTTGTTCTTTGCCATCTCTCCTTGGTACCTCGGTGTCAGCAGGGAGTCTACCTTGGGGCCTACTCTTGAGTTCATTGGCTAATTGGCCTATTTGGTTTTCTAGGCTCCTAAGAGTAGCTTGCTGGCTTTGAAGCGTAGCATCATTCTTAGCTATGTATTCCTTGAGTAAGTTTTCTACAGAAGATCCTACAGGTTGATTGTATGGTTTTTGGTACATTGACTGGTTATGTTGGGGAGTGAAACCAGGTGTTCCACTCGGTCTAGGTTGGTTAGGATTTTGGTTAGTGTTTTGTTGGCCACCCCATGACAGGTTTGGGTGGTTTCTCCAACCAGGGTTATAGGTGTTGGAGTAGGGGTTATTCCTAGGCTGCTGCTGGCTCCCAACATAGCAGACTGAGGATGGATTCCCAGGGCAGTATTCATATGGGTGCCCTTCCCCACAGAATCCACAGATAAGTGCCTCGCCTTGACTTGGTTGGGTGCCCATTGACATGGCTGTGGCGGTATTGGCACTGGTTTGGAGATTGGCCTGAGCCATTTGCTTAACTAGGTTGGTCAGGGCGTTTATTTGGGTGCTCATGGCGCTTAGAGCATCCTTGTCTTGAGCTCTAGTTGGCTCTACTGGATCATCTGCCCACCTACAGTGAGATGTTGAGATCTTCTCCAAGATCTCATAAGCTTCGTTGTAACTCTTGGACAACATGGAACCTCCAGCAGATGAGTTTAGAACTTGTCTGGTGCTGGGGTTGCATCCTTTAAAGAAGACTTCTATTTGGATACACCATGGAATGCCATGGTGTGGACATTTAATGAGAAGGTCTTTGAATCTTGTCCAAGCTTCGTGAAGAGACTCACTCGGAGCTTGTTTGAATTTGATGATATCATCACGAAAGGTCGAATTCCTATCTGGTGGGAAATATTTGACTAGGAATTTTTCTGCTAAGTCTGTCCAATTGAGGACAGATCCTGAGGGTAGTGAATTTAACCACGTTTTGGCTTTGTCCCTCAAAGAGTAAGGGAAAAGATATAGCCTCAGGGCTTCTTGGGAAACTCCAGGAATGAGGAAGGTATCACTGACTCCTAGGAAGTTCCTAAGGTGGTTATGGGGGTCCTCATTTTCTATTCCAAAGAATTGTCCCACAGTGGACAACATTTGGAACATCACTGGTTTTAACTCGAATGAGTTGGCAGTGATTTCAGGACGGATTATGCTGGGGTTCAGCTCCCCAGGCATAGGTACTAGGTACGAAAGGATGGCGCTATCCTTGTCATTCGCTATTTCAATGGGATTGCGAGTGACAGGCACCAGGTTTTGATCTATTCCAGCCATTTCTTCTTGAGTGGATTGCGGAGACTCTGCGGTTTCAGCAATTATTTGAGGTAAAAGGGGTTGTTTAAAGAGACGTTTCTTGGCTCTATTTCTAGGTTTAAATAATCTCTCAGGCTCAGGGTTGAACTCTAGATCACTACTTGGAGTCTCATTCATAAACTACCCTAAATGGTACCTGAAGAAGAAATGAAGATGGATCAAATTCAATGGAAAATAACTTGGTGTTTCAGACTTAACAAACTTCGTTTTCCCTTAAAATAAGTCCCCGGCAGCGGCGCCAAAAACTTGTTGCGTGCTCAATGTGTTAAGAATAAATAAGCAAGAAGGTAGAGAGAGCACTCAGAACATGCAAGCATACATGGTCTTACAGCAAGTAGTAAGTATATTTCATTCGTTTTTTCCACAGAGACTTATTTTTAGCTATTCACGAAGTGTATTTGTTAAGAAAGAAGGGGTGGATTTGATGGGGTAAAATTGGTTTTTAATTATCTAATTTTTGCTGAATGTGTAAAGGAATACAACATAAACAAATGCAAGTTGAAATTAGACTCAAAAGACAAGAGATGGAATTAATAAACGACGAAGAAAACAGCTAAACAGAATGGTAACTTAGCAGAATTGCGGACACCGCAATGTTATCGCAATTGTAAAAACAGCAAACGTGTGTAAAATGGAGAATTAAGGGCTACTAACGACTATCCTATAGACATTTTAATACGATTCCCAAGCATTAGATCAACTCTCTATGCATCAAACTCACTCTATCTCATGTATCGTCCGATTCCATGCATTAGATTCTTTAGTTTACTCAACTCAAAGTAAGGTCTTAAGCATCTTGTTAAAACAGAAGTGTTTAGTTTGTACTAGGGAAACGCCTATTCCTAGGCCGTTTCCTGGTTACCATGAAAGGCTAGCATGATTATACGACTCTGAACTCTTACTCCTTCCAGAGGTTAGGAGTTCTTTGGACAAAATGGATGGCCAATCGAAATTGCCCGTGGAATGAAGCTTACATACAATCAATGCTTCGAGAGCTATCCTACATACTTGGTTCACGTTTTTTAGCCTATAGTTCTGCCATTAGCATGCCCCTAAGTGACTTAGCTACTCATGGATATATAGAGAACAGAAATGTAAGATAAAACAGACATGCTTAGAAGGGAAATATACTCCAAACAGTAAGACAAAGCCGTAGCAGCAGAAGATGGAAACTGTGAAATGAAGACTTGTAATTTGATTACTTTGAATGTTTGAACGAACAAAGGGAAACTTAAAGTAAATAATTCAAAGACAGAAAGCAACGAAATGAAGTAGACTAATCACTAAACCAGAAGCGATGACTAAATAATGCTGGAAATGAGAAAGGAAAGACAAAAAGCAGTAAATGGTGCTTGAAAGCCTCGTTGCAGTCGCCTCGAATGAAGGATCAAAAAGATCAGCCTTGCTTGGATGAATCCAATCAGGAGAGAAGAAGAATCTCCTCTCCTTCCTATCAGATTATCGATTCCAACAGCTGAGCTTCGCAAACCAGCAGACGACAAAGGAAAACAGGAGAAAAGATGGACTGCGAGAAGACTCTACGCTTTCGGATGATGATTGAACCTCCGACTTTGACCCCCTTTTATAGTAGTTTGCAGGTGCGTTTGGGCCAAGGAGAACCATCTTCAACGTCGTATATCATAATGGATGGAGGAGAAAGAACGAATCCCTGAAATCACGGAAATTAACAGAAAAAGATCAGTCAACTTACGGTTTTCACTTGAATAATTGCGGCTTCAGCAATGTTTTCGCAATGCTGTCGCAATGCAGTTTTTTTCATTCTTTTCCTTCGGTTTTCAACCCTTTTCTTTCCTATTGTGCATAAGTCCTAATTTAGCTACCTTCTTCTTATTCTCATATTTAAGCATAGGTTTAGGCTAAATGCTATCAAAAACACCTAAAAGTGTACATCTTCTTAAGCTAAATGGGTCCTAAATAAGTCACTTTCAGAGACTTAACAATCACTAGAGAAGCGAAGAGACCAAAAGAGAGTGAAGATGGCTACAAAATCTGGAGGTCGGAGAATTCGCTCGTCACAGCGTGGCTGCTCAATTCCATGGATGCTTCGATTTCCAAGCCACATCTATTTATGAAGACGGCAAAAGAGGTATGAGACTCAATTCGGGAAACCTACTCAGATCTCAAAAACTCGTCGCAAATATTCGAGCTAAAGACAAGATTGTGGCAGTCCAAACAGGGGAATTATGACAGGAGTTGGATCATTGTCACGACGATGTATGGGATAATGTTAATGATTATGTGCGACATCAAAAAAATGAGGAGAATGATCGTGTATACATGTTTCTCGCAAGGGTTAATAGACAACTTGATGAGGTGAAGGGGAGAATTCTTGGGAGAAGTCTGCTGCCCTCAATCCGAGAAGTTTTCTCCGATGTTCGATTAGAAGAAAATCAAAGAAAAATCATGAATATGGTGGTATAACAGAACCAGTCACTGAAACCTCTGCTTTGTTCATCAGAGGGGGAGGACAAGAAGAAGAGAGTCGGAAGAAACCTTGGTGTGACTATTGCAGAAAATTGTGGCATACGAGAGATACGTGTTGGAAACTTATTGGGAAACCACCCGGAGTTGGGAAGAAGAAACCCGAGAGAGCCTTCCAAGCCGTGACTGAAGCTTCACAAGAGTAGCCCATCAAATCGGGTCAGCCACAATTCACAAAGGATCGATAGAGCAACTCATTAAACTACTCCAAGTCTCACAAAAAACACCTAGCCCCAATCTTGATATTTCTTCATGTTCTTTTGCTCAAAATGGTAAAGTTGTCTCTATTTCCTCTTACTTATGTTCCACCAATAATAACACTTGGATCATCGATTCAGGTGCCTCTGACCATATGACAGGAAACTTTGTCTTTTTTCGGGCCTATAAATCATGTGCATGCAATAGAAAAGTTCGAATAACTGATGGATCTTACTCAGCAGTTGCAGGGATAGGAGACATAAAAATCTCACCTTCCTTATCTTTATCTAAAGTTCTACATGTTCCTAATTTTCCCTGCAATCTCATATCTATCAACAAAATAACCCATGACCTTAATTGTAGTGCTAATTTCCTTTCATCTCATTGCGTTTTTCAGGATTTGGCAACGGGGATGATTGGCAATGCAAGGGAACGTGATGGTCTCTATTTATTTGAAGAGGGAAAACACTCGAATAAAGAAGGTTTAGAGAACTCCTGCCTGCAAATTATTTCCATTCCTGGTGATAAAGAAATTTATTTACAACATTTTCGACTAGGTCATCCTAGTTTTCATTATTTGAGAAAATTGTTTCCTGGTTTATTTAGAAATAAATACCCCTCGTTGCTCCAATGTGAGATATGTGCTTTATCAAAACATCATAGGAACACATATCCTCCACGTGCATATAAGCCTTCCAAACTTTTTTCTCTCATACATAGTGATATTTGGGGTCCATCTAGAATATCAACGTATAATGAAAAAGAAGTGGTTTTTTACATTAATTGATGATCACACGAGAGTCAATTGGGTGTGTTTGTTAAAAGAAAAATCATAGGTTGAATCTGTTTTCAAACGCTTTTACAATATGATTCAAACTCAATTTAACACAAACATTCAAATGCTTAGGAGTGATAATGGGAAAGAATATTTTGTAAAAGTTTTGGAAATTTTTTTTAAGGAAAAAAGAATTATTCATCAAAGTTCTTGCACAGATACACCACCACAAAATGGCATAGCAGAGAGGAAAAATAGACATATGTTAGAAGTCACTCGTAGTTTAATATTTTCAACAAAAACACCAAATTATCGTTGGCAAGATGTTGTTCTTCATGCCACATATTTAATAAACCGTATGCCATCAAAAGTGTTAGATTTTAAAACTCCCATCAGCATATTAAAAAGGGAATTTCCAAAATCACGAGTGTTTCATTCTATGTCATTAAATTTTTTTGGGTGTTTTGTGTTCATTCGAAATCCTAATAGGAATGCAAGTAAATTAAATCCTAAAGGATTAAAATGTGTGTTTGTAGGGATAGCTCCAACTCAACGTGGTTACAAGTGTTTTGATCATTCTCGTCGAAAAATGTTTGTTACCATGGATACCCTATTCTTTGAAAATCAACCGTTTTTTAACACTCATTTTCAAGGGGAGATAAATCAGGAAATTCTAAAGGAAAATTCGTTTGAGCTTGATGTTTTAATACCTGATTTCGTGTCACCTGTTATTAGGAATGACACTCTATAAAAGTAAGGAATCGGTTGACTTTGAAGTTTTAAATTCACCAGAAAATTCTCAAGGAAACAAAGAACTAGTTGACTTGGAAAATTTAGATCCCGAAAATATTAGTGATAATGAGCCCACAATTTTAATACCACAAAATCAGCCAAGTAGCACTAAACCGATAACCTATGTGGAAGGAAATAATAACAAGGCAGACAGATCATATGGCCAAGTTTACGAGAGGAGATTCTCAAATCAAATAATAGAGACGGTTGCACCTCCGGCAAGCCATGAATCCGAACCGGAGCTAGAACCTGAGACCAACGATGAATCTCTTATTAAACTTTTACTGATCTTGATTTACCAATTGCCATTAGGAAAGAAAAACGTTCTTGTGTTAAATATCCTACATCTACCTTTGTGTCTTATTCTAAATTATCCTCTGTTTTTTTCAACATTTTCCACAAATGTAGCGTCCATTGTCATTCCGAGTAGTATGCAAGAGGCTCTATCTAAACCAGAGTGGAGGAATGCTGTATTTAAAAAGATGGATGCTCTTCAGAAGAATCAGACGTGGAAGGTAGAGGAGCTTCCGAAGGGAAAGCCTACGGTGGGATGTAACTGGGTGATTACGCCGAAATTCAATTCAGATGGTACCCTAGAGCGATATAAGGCAAGGCTTGTAGCTAAAGGATACAAACAGACATATGGTATTGACTACACTGAAACATTTGCTCCAGTTGCTAAACTTAACACTATGAGAATTTTGTTATCAATTGCATCAAATCGAGAATGGCCTCTTAGGCAATTCGATGTGAAGAACGCCTTTTTAAACAACAGGTTAGAAGAGGAAGTCTATATGACTCCCTCTCCAGGATTCGAAGATCGGTTTAACTTCAAGATCTGTAGGTTGGAGAAAGCTCTCTATGGTTTGAAATAGTCACCCCGAGCCTAGTTTGACTGATTTACTCAGTTTGTTAAACATCAAGGATACACACAAGCGCACAATCAGACCATACGCTCTTCATGAAGTTCTCAAGTGAAGGAAAAATTTCTATCCTGATCGTGTATGTTGATGATATAATCTTTACCGGGGATGATCAAGTGGAGTTGAAGAATCTGAGGTAGAAGCTTGCCAAAGAGTTTGAAGTAAAAGACTTAGGAGAATTGTGATATTTTCTAGCCATGGAGATTGCAAGGTCAAAAAGGGGTATAGTGGTCTCATAGAGAAAGTATATCCTAGATCTATTGAGAGATACATGAATGAGTGGATGTAGGCCTGCTGACATACCCATAGACCCAAACCAAAAACTTGGTGACATCAAGTAGGGAGTTCCAGTCAATGTACAACAGTACCAACGACTTGTTGGGAGACTTATTTACCTTGCTCACACACGACCAAATATTGCATTTGTTGTAAGCATGGTTAGTCAGTTTATGCATGCTCCATATCAAGAACACCTTGAAGCAAATCATCGTATATTGAGGTACTTGGAGAGTTGTCCAGGAAAGGTTCTGTTATTTCGTAAAATCGAAAGTAGAAATGTAGAGGCACTCACTGATGCAGACTGGGCAGGTTCAATACTGGATAGAAAATCTACCTCTGGTTACTGTACCTATGTGTGGGGTAATTTAGCAACATGGAGGAGTAAGAAACAAAATATTGTGGCGAGAAGTAGTGTGAAGGTTGAATACAGGTCAATGGCTAATGAAATATGCGAAGTATTGTGGATCAAACATATACTCAGAGAATTAAAGCTGGAAATCAACCCTCCAATTAAGTTATTTTGTGACAACAAAGCTGCGATAAGTATTGCTCATAATCCGGTGCAACATGACCGGACCAAGCATATCAAACTTGATCGACATTTCATAAAGGAAAACTTTGAAAATGGAACCATCTGCATACCGTTTGTGACTACAAAGGAGCAAACGACAGATATTCTAACCAAGGGATTATTTAGGCCGACATTTGAGATACTTGTAAACAAGTTGGGTTGCATGACATTTATGCACCAACTTGAGAGGGAGTGTAGAAAATATAAATAGTTGAACAAGTATTTTAGGAGTTGGTTAGTTCTATAAATAGTTGAATAACTATTCTAGGAGTTTGTTAGTTCTATATTAGGAAATAGGTTGTTCTTTAGTTCCTATTCTCTTGTCATTAGTTGCTCTAGTTGGTTATCTTTGTATGTATAAATTGCCTCCCTTTGGCTCATCAAATGATCAAGTGATTCTATTCACCAAAACTTCATTCACAAATGAGGTCATGTAGAAAGATATCACAAAGAATCGATCTTTCTCGTTTATCTTAACGAGACCGACCAAAAAATGGTATGAGCAGCTAAAAAATGGTGAGCCCCTCGGGAGGAACCGAAAAAGGGTGACCCCCTCGGAAGGAGCCGAAAATAGTGACCCCCTAGGGAGGAACCGAAAAAGATGACCCCCTTGAGAGGAATTGTTGCCCCCGTCAAGGGGGTCGACTGGTGCAAAGGAATCTGATCCCGCGAGGGATCAGTTGAGGCCAACCCCTAGAGAGGTCGACCAAGCATCATGGAATCGACCAGACAGCTTGAGGCCAACCTCTAGAGGGGTCGGCCAAGCATCATGGACTCGACTAGCCAGCTTGAGGTCAACCCCTATAGGGGTCGGCCAAGCGTCGTGAAATTCGTCAAGCATCATTAACTCGGCGCGAATGCTCTCTACCTCCGCGAGAGATAAAACCATATTTGGTGGATCCACCCGCGAAGAGTTAGGAAGAAAGGTATATCACTAAGAGCATTGAGAAGCAACTATTTTATGGTTATTTCCCAGTTTTTGAAAATGAAAACTCTATGAAGTATGTGGCAAGTTTTTGCCATTTCTTCATACTTGAAGCTCTTTCGATCTCGAAGCATTCCCGAAGCGCTAAAATGACTTCCTTAGCCTTGAAACACATCCAATGGACATCACGAGCTCTTTGCCACAAATCACCTAAAAATAAGGTAAATTATACAATTAAACACGACTTTTAGCTAGAGTTAGGGAGTGAAATATAGCTTCAAATTGGAGTTATCAGTATGTCTTCCTTTACTCAAGTACATTAGTGTTAAGCAAGCAGCAATAAAAAAACCAAATAAACTTGAGTGGGGACAAAGAGACAGATATTCATTCATTGAAACAACAAAACTCGACAGTACATCAAACTAAAAAATCGACAGTACTAGAATTCGAAAGAAAAGCAGTAGAACAAAACGAAGGCTATAGCAAAAATAGAAAGTCAAATCAGGTGTCAGGAAACTCCAGAACATCATCCAGGAAGTCCTCACTAACAGCAGCTTCGAAGTCCTCAAACATAAGAGGAAGGTCTTGAAGTTCCTTGAACTGACTGTGTAGGAACTCAAAATTGCAATCAGGGTAGCGCTCCTTTGTGAGATCGGCATACCAGGTGACTCCGATCCCCATCAGTTCATCCTAAAGAGAAAACGTATTGAAGACTCTTCTTGAATTCACCAGCTAGAAACAACGGGTCACTCAAGCGGGCATTAGTCAATGAGAGCTCCTGCTTGATCGTTGCAAGCTTCGCCACTAGAGAAGCCCTAGCACCTGCTAGAGACTAAATGGTCTCAGTATGAATAACTTCCACGCACTCTAGATCAGATCGAAGAAATAAGACCGACAAAGATAGAGAATCTCGTCATAAATTCTATGAGCAGACGCATACATATCCAGAAAGGTTTGTCAACAAACAAAAAGTTGGTCAGAGAACACCCAAAACAAGAAGAGAAAAGTAAAGAAGAAGCATACCATGTGCATGTGCATAGTCGCACTATAGAAGCCTTGTCGGGGACGGGCGTAGTTGACCACGAGCTTATAGTCTGACAAGTCCAACCAATTCAAGGAGACCCGTTCCAAGGAAATCGTCTGGTCAAAATCCGAAAGGAGTGGTCCGTCGAACTTAGTCAAGTCAACCCCAGAGGAACTCCCTTGGTCAGATGGTGGACTAAAAAGAGGAGTACCAACTCGATTGCTTGACTGAGACGAAGACGAAAAAAGAAGGCGTTGCCTCCAAACAGGACGTCCCTCAGACACCTCAATAGAAGAGCTCATGACGAAGATGACTTTGAGAGGACCCAACGTTGAAGATATATGTCGTTTACGAGCAGCCAAGTTCAGACAATCTGCTACAAACATAAAGCGGTGAGAAGATGTACCTGAAAGATAGTCATAAAGAAGTCAATTCTGACGGGAGATAATATTACTGTAGATTGGGTATCGACGGGGAACAGACAAGCTCAATACAAAAAACCGACATCGTAAAAGTCAAATCTGTAAGAAAATGAGTCGATCCCTGTGGGATCGGCCGGTCATATGGGGAAATTGACTCTAAAGGGTCAAACCCGCTCAAATGAAATCGAACTCGGTAGGATCATACCTATACCAAAAGTATTGACCCAGACGGGTCAGCCAGACAAAGGGTAATCGACCTTGTAGAGTTAGACCCACCAAGGAGCCGATTCTTGTAGAGTTGGCCGAGCACATTGGAAATTTGGTCTCGGTAGGACCAAGATTTGCTCTAAAGGAAATCGATCCTGGTTGGATCAGATCTGAACTAAAGGTGCCAGCCCAAGTGGGGTTGGCCAGGCAAAGGGAAACTGACCCTGTAGGATCGGACCCACCGTAAATGAGTCGATTCTTGTAGACTCGACCAGACAAATTGGAAGTTGGCCCTTGTAGGATCAATCCCGCTCTAGGGAAATCGTCCCTTAAAGGGATGGCGCTGCACTTAAGGTTCATATCCACTAAGGGAGGGAATGAGTAATTAGGAAACTAACTTTTCAAGGGAGACCTATCCTAAAGAGAACCACTCTTGGAGGAATGGCCAAAATAGTAAAGAATATAGAAAAATCCACATACATGTTGGCAGTTGTTGCTTTGCTAAATGGGGTTATATATTGATTAAATTAAGCAAATAACCATGCAAGTATACACGATCTCCAGCAAGTGATGAGTATATTTTATATCGTTTTCCCACAGAGACTAGGTTGAGGGAATGTCGATTCTATGCGTATTAAATTAGATAAAGTAACCAGGGATGATATGGGGTTTAATTCGAGACACAAGATTGTAAAGGACGCAAAGTCAACGCAAAGTTACTGTAACGTAAAATAAACTAAGGAAACTACAATCTAAGAAACAGGCTGACTAACTCGCAGAATAGAAAATAGTATTGCGGGTCTCACAATACTTTCGCAATAAGCTAGCAACAGATTAACAGACAATTAAAATCTAAGATAACGACATAAAATGGTATTGCGATTCTCGCAAAACTTCCGCAACAGACTCGCAACGAGTGAAATCTAAAATAAAAACAGCAAGGTATGGCTAAGAGTCCTCCACAAGCATAAACCATGATCATTCAGCAACAACTTAACATTACATGCATCGTTTTAGCTAGATCTCATACATCTTCCGATTTCATGCTTTAGATTCTTAAATTACTCATATCCAAGTAAGGGTAACAACCTATTTATGTAATCAAGCTATCAAACGTGTTAGGAAAGTGCCTATTTCTAGACCACACTCTATCTACCGTGAAAGGCTAACATGCATGAGTGACTCGGAGTTCTTACTCCTTCCGGAGGTTAGGAACTCTTTAGAACAAAATGGATGGCCGGTCGAAAATGTTCATGGGATGAAGTTCACACTCATTCAATGCATGCATGCTTATTTATATTCTGAAATTACATAGTTATGTTCTACAGATTCATCTTAACAAACCTTTATAACTCTAGCCACGCATGATAATAGAAGAACTCAACAAAACTAATTGATTACTCATGATAATAGAAGAACTCCACAAAACTAATTGATTACTTATGAAAAGGAAACCTAGTAATAATTCGAAAAGCAAAACACAATTCAATCCGAAAACAATGACTAAAGTAAAGCAATAGAATAGGTGAAGGTCCTCTCGTCCACGATTCGCCTCGGTTGAAGGAGAAGAATGGCTTGTCTTGGGAAGGAACTCAATCAGAAGAGAAGATGGATCTTCTCTTCTTCCTCTTGAATTACTGACGCTAAGGGAGCCTTTGTTTCTTCGATCCAACAAATGGGAGAGCTAATTCTTGACTGCGGTATTTTGCCTTCTCTGAGTCTCTTCACCGTAAAGTCGATTTCTTTCTTTCTTCATCTTGCTCTCTTATATAGCCTTCAGTGGTTCCATAGTCTGTATCCTAATCACGGATCTCCATCCAAATTAGGGAAACAACCTCAGACGTGGCGGATACAGGAAGGGTCGGCGGCTGAAAAAACGCAGCAGAAGAAAAAGTATTGCGATTGCGTTGCGATCGCAAAGCTCTGTTTCCGGTTGCGTTCCTTCTAATGCCATTGCGCTCCTCACAAAACTTCAGCAATACATCTGCAAGGCATTAATTAGACATTTTTTCACCAATTACACACTTATGCACAGATTTTCCACATAAGCGTTAATGTTAGCAGCATTTCACAAATGTCACTACTAAACACATATTATGCTCAACAATAGCTAGAATGCTCAAAAGACTTCACGAATATAAAGCAATTATAGCCCTAAATAACTCTCATTTGGAGAGTTAACGCACCCCCAAACTTGAGCTATTGCTAGCCCTCGAGCAATACTATAAAACTCACCTTCCCTCTCTTTCTCTTTGGTCTAGCTGCTAAGTCTTTTCCTTCTCTCCAACTAACCAAACTGTAATTCTCTTAGCTTACTGCCGAAGGCAATGCTGTCCTGTGACACACTTCAAGCTAAAACCAACTTCATGTTATCATTCTGAATTCCTTTGCCTTTAAAACCTTCAGCTTTTAATAACTCCCTACCTTCTAGTTTATCTGCCTATATCACCAAGCTCGTTGTGCAGTCATCCTTTAGCTTTAAAATCTACCTACTGTCAACTTAAAACTCAGTACATGCTTCTAAATTTTATTCTTTTATTTCCTAGGAATCCTTAAAGTCATGCCATGCTTAGAACCAAAAAAAGTGTCAGAGTACAGAATCCATAGAACAATCTAAGCCATGGCATCATTTCTATTTAGGACAGACACTCATTTCCCTAGATAAGCCTTCTAGTTACAGCCCCTTGCTTAGCTAACTTAGGATCAGATTTCAGTACATAGGAACATCTAAGCATTCAAGGCTGCAACCTTCTAGCATACATTCTTCTTCTTTGTTTTCTGTTCTTTTTTTCTTCTTTTTTTTCTTTTCTTTTTCAATGCTTTCTTTTTCCTTAAGTTTGCCTTTTGATGCAGTGCCACTTGTGGGTTACACAAATGGCCCTGATTACTCAGCTTTCCTAGAAAAAAAAGAAAATGTTTTTTTGTTTTTTTGTTTTTTTTTTTTCAAAGAAGAACAATGCATATCTAATAAGGGAGAGATGAGTGTTCCTAGGGGCTAGAAGGTTGCCTTACCCCCAAACTTGGACTTCTCATTGTCCTCAATGAGTGCATTGGGTGGCACACCCCCAAACTTAGTTAGAAGCATCTAGTTTAAGTGAAAAGCAGGCAGACTTTAAACATCTAAGGGTTGGAATGGCTCTCCTAGGTTAGATAACACATCAAGCAGAGGTTTATTCAAAACAAAGGTAAGGTCTTACAGGGTTGCATGCTTTCTAACCTATGAAGCTAATTCAATCTTAAAGCGTGTACTCGACACTCATCCAACACACCCAACAAGCAGCTGTTGCGTGCTCAATGTGTTAATAAGAATAAGCAATAAGAGAGAGAGAGCACTCAGAGCATGCAAGCATACATGATCTTATAGCAAGTAATGAGTATTTTTTCATTCGTTTTCCCACAGAGACTTATTTTTAGCTATTCACGAAGTGTTTTGTTAAGAAAGAAGGGGTGGATTTGATGGGTTCAAATTGGTTTTTAATTGCCTACTTCTTACCGAACATATAAAGGAATGTAACATAAACAAATGCAAGTTGAAATTAGACTCAAAGGACAAGAGATGGAATTAATAAACGAAGAAGAAAACAGCTAAACAGAATGGTAACTTAGCAGAATTGCGGATACCGCAATGTTAGCGCAATTGTAAAAACAGTAAAAGTGTGTAAA
Organism: Herpetospermum pedunculosum; assembly: GCA_028017165.1. Classification (NCBI taxonomy): domain Eukaryota; kingdom Viridiplantae; phylum Streptophyta; class Magnoliopsida; order Cucurbitales; family Cucurbitaceae; genus Herpetospermum; species Herpetospermum pedunculosum. The sequence goes on along the minus strand of JAPQWQ010000186.1, from coordinate 15,554,091 downwards.
ATGGAGAATTAAGGGCTACTAACGACTATCCTATAGGCATTTTAATACGATTCCCAAGCATTGGATCAACTCTCTATGCATCAAACTCACTCTATCTCATGTATCGTCCGATTCCATGCATTAGATTCTTTAGTTTACTCAACTCAAAGTAAGGTCTTAAGCATCTTGTTAAAGCAGAAGTGTTTAGTTTGTACTAGGGGAACGCCTATTCCTAGGCCGTTTCCTGGTTACCTTGAAAGGCTAGCATGATAATATGACTCTGAACTCTTACTCCTTCCAGAGGTTAGGAGTTCTTTGGACAAAATGGATGGCCAATCGAAATTGTCCGTGGGATGAAGCTTACATACAATCAATGGTTCGAGAGCTATCCTACATACTTGGTTCACGTTTTTTAGCCTATAGATCTGTCATTAGCATGCCCCTAAGTGACTTAGCTACTCATGGATATGGGGTAAGTAGAAATACGAGATGAAACAGACATGCTTAGAAGGAATTTAAAGACAAAACAGTAAGGGAAAGCAGTAGAATGCAGAAGCAAGAAACGGTGAAATGAAGAATGGAGATTCGATTACTTGATTGTTTGATTGGACAAAAGAAAGCTTAAAAGTAAATAACAGAGAGACAGAACACAACGAATTATCTTAATCTAGCTATTAGAAAGGAAGCAACAACAAGGCAGAGTTGGAAAAATAGAAATGAAGAACAGAAAGCAAGAAACAGCTCGAATGACTCGTTGCAGTCGCCTCGAATGAAGGATGAGAAAGGACAGCCTTGCTTGGATGAATCCAATCGGGAGAGAAGAAGAATCTCCTCTCCTTCCTATCAGATTATCGACTCCAACAGCTGAGCTTCGCAAACCAGCAGACGGCAAAGGAAAACAGGAGAAAAGATGGACTGCGAGAAGACTTCTACGCTTTCGGATGATGCTTGAACCTCCGACTTTGACCCCCTTTTATAGTAGTTTGCAGGTGCGTTTGGGCCAAGGAGAACCATCAATCTTCAACGTCGTATATCGGAATGGATGGAGGAGAAAGAACGAATCCCTGAAATCACGGAAATTAACAGAAAAAGATCAGTCAACTTACGGTTTTCACTTGAATAATTGCGGCTTCAGCAATGTTTTCGCAATGCTGTCGCAATGCAGTTTTTTTCATTCTTTTCCTTCGGTTTTCAACCCTTTTCTTTCCTATTGTGCATAAGTCCTAATTTAGCTACCTTCTTCTCATTCTCATATTTAAGCATAGGTTTAGGCTAAATGCTATCAAAAACACCTAAAAGTGTACATCTTCTTAAGCTAAATGGGTCCTAAATAAGTCACTTTCAGAGACTTAACACACCCCCAAACTTAAGGTTTTGCTTGTCCTCAAGCACACTAAGGACTTACCTAGGCTGCTGTTTCACCTTCTTTAACCACCTACTGACTCTCCTATATCCCTATCTATAGTACTGCTGTCCTGTGACACACTTCTAAGCTTAAAACTACCCTCTTATCTAGCTTCTTCTGACTTTGCCTGCCTAACACTCCATCTGTTTTTATTAACTTCCTACAACTGATCTATTTGCTTTTGTCATATCATGCCACTATCCCTAAGGTTTCAAATTCTGCCTAGCTTTACCTCAGACTCAGTACATGCTTCTAGCTTTATTTTTAATGTGTCTAGGATTCCTTAGAGTCATGCCAGTCTTAGTATTAACGGTGACAGTAGTACTTTTAAAGAACAACCTAAACCCTGGCATCACTACATTGAATAAACACTCATCTCCCTAAACAACCCTACAAGATACAACTTTGTGCTTAGCTAATTGAGGATCAGAGTTCTTTTTAAATAGGACATCTAAGCCACAAAGTTATAACTCCTAGGTATACATTCTTCTTCCCTATTCCCTTTTTCTTACTTAGGTGGGGCCTCTCCTTTGGTTGCCTTTTGATGCAATGCCACTTGTGGGTTACACATTTGGCACTGATTACTTAGCAACCTCAGAGAGACCCCCCTCTTTATTCTATTTTTCATTTTTTTTTTCAGTTCATCATTTTTTGTAAAGGAGAAGAAGAATGCTTATGTTTCTAAGGGAGAGAGGAATGTTCCTAGGCCTAGGATGGCCTCCCCCAAACTTCAACTACTCATTGTCCCCAATGAGTGTCTGAGGTGGCACACCCCCAAACTATCCTAGAAGCATCTAGTCTAAGGTAAAACAAAGAGAATCTAAAGCCCTAGGCATAGACAGAACATTTAAAAGAAAATATCACAGCAGCAGTAAAAAAAAACAGACAGTTAAGGGCTTAAAGCTGTGCATGCTGAGCTTTTTAGAGGTTGATTTAAACTAGCAAAGGGTGTCCTATGACATTCATCCAGCATGCTTTTAGATAAGCTATATATGGTAGTCATGATAGCAGCAAAAGATGGAATTTAAACAGATCACAGCCTAGCTAAACAGACAGTCCAAAACATGCTTTCAGTCATAAAAATTGCGGGGACCGCAATTATTTCGCAATCAAGTCAGGGAAGATATAATAGTGATTAAGGCCCCTAAACATGCTCTTTCCAGTCATTCAAGCTCTTCTAAAGATAAAACAAAACTAACCTACCTAGTCACCTATCATCAGACTATACTAAACAAAATTAAAAACATAAAACTAAGCATCTAAGACAGATCAAAAGTGTACTAAAACAGCATAATTCACATAGTCTATCAGAAAGCAGAAAATTGTTTTTTTTTTCTAAGGGAACAACAATACTCCCTTCAGTGCAACCAGCACTCAAACGTCTTCATCCTCATCAGGTTGTCGTGGTCGTGGAGGCACCCATGGAGTCAGGAGATTTGTGGGGAAGTCAGGGAAGATGCACCCAAGTTGGTCTGCAACTTCCTTGTCCCTTGCCTGCGCGTAAGTGGCCCATTGAGCCATCCTCCTTTGCATATCCATCAGGCATGCCATGGATAGGGACTGATCAACAGCCAGCCTATCCAGTTCAAACTCCATATTCCCCTTCCTCTTCAGCCTCAGGCTAGCAGGCAGCTCCAAGTGGCCTGTGTAAGCCATCTGCTGCTCCATTCGCTCAGTGGGGACTCCTGCAAGCAAACATAGTTTGGTTATGGTGTTAGGGAAAAACAGTGGTCCCTTACCTTTCTTGGCGCACTCAGCAATGGCAGCTGACATGATTTCCCCCACATTGACCGTGAGACCTCGCATAATGGCGTAGACCAGCAGCGACCTGCTCTGGTTGATGGTCGTCTCATGGGTCACAGGAGACAGCTTTCTCCTTACAAAGGCAAACCATACAGCTGCCTTTGCTGTCAGGTTGGCACTCATGAGGGTGTGCCTCCCATTGCATGACACCGTCCACGCTGCTTCAGGCTGGCCAATGGTTCGAATGGCCTCCTCCAGCACTGCCTCAGTAGGCTCATCAACGATTCGTGCATAATCAGTGTGTCTTTGGCCCTTGAGGCCATAAGCTTCGTTGATGGCTTTTGCTGAGTAGTCCACCTCTACTCCTCTTACCACAGAGAGCCCCTCTTCAGAGTTGCGCAGGTTGGCGTAGAAGTCGTATACCATAGCTGTGTAAGCCGGATTGGGTGGCCTACATAATTCCTCCCAGCTGTGATTTATAATTCCTGCGCGCAAGAACTGCGGCAGGTCAACAGGTCTGTCGAGGAAGCCCTTCTCGTGCAGCAACTCCCTCTTCCTCAGCTCAACGCCTCTGGATTCAGCGTCAGAGGACACGTACCTCACGGACTGAGGCTCATCTTCAGGGTAAAGCTTGGCTTTCCCTTTGTCTGCTGGCTTGGCTGACTCCGCAGCCTCAACCTTGAGTCTTTTGAGTGATGGCTCAGTGCTCTCTTTGTCTGCTGAAGGCGCCCTCTTGGCCTTCTTCTTTCTCAGCTTCTTGGATCGCTTGGCCTTGAGAATCTTGGCCTTTTTCTTCTTCTTGAGCTTTGCCTCAATGGTGATCTGCTGGAGGCAGGCTCCCTACGTCTCTTCCATTGAGTCAGTCTTCTGTTCAAGACTCTCCGGGCTAGTGTTGCGTGCTCAATGTGTAAAGATAAATAAGCAAGAAAGTAGAGAGAGCACTCAGAACATGCAAGCATACATGGTCTCACAGCAAGTAGTAAGTATATTTCATTCGTTTTTTCCACAGAGACTTATGTTAGCTATTCGCGAAGTGTATTTGTTAAGAAAGATGGGGTGGATTTGATGGGGTAAAATTGGTTTTTAATTATCTAATTTTTGCTGAATGTGTAAAGGAATATAACATAAACAAATGCAAGTTGAAATTAGACTCAAAGGACAAGAGATGGAATTGATAAACGAAGAAGAAAACAACTAAACAGAATGAAAATTTAGCAGAATTGCGGGGACCGCAATGTTTCCGCAATTAAACAGCAGCGAAAGTGTGTAATTGGGTGAGTTAAGGGCTACTAATGACTATCCTATAGGCATTATTATACGATTCTCAAGCACTGGATCTACTCTCTATGCATCAAACTCACTCTATCTCATGTATCGTCCGATTCCATGCTTTAGATTCCTAAGTTTACTCGACTTCAAAGTAAGGTCTTAATCATCTTGTTAAAACAGAAGTGTTTAGTTTGTACTAGGGAAACGCCTATTCCTAGGCCGTTTCCTGATTACCATGAAAGGCTAGCATGATTATATGACTCTGAACTCTTACTCCTTCCAGAGGTTAGGAGTTCTTTGGACAAAATGGATGGCCAATCGAAATTGCCCGTGGGATGAAGCTTACATACAATCAATGTTTCGAAGGCGATCCTACATGCTTGGTTCACGTTTTTTAGCCTATAGTTCTGTCATTAGCATGCCCCTAAGTGACTTAGCTACTCATGGATATATAGAGAACAGAAATGTAAGATGAAACAGACATGCTTAGAAGGGAAATAAACTTAAAACAGCAAGACAAAACCGTAGCAGCAGAAGAAGGAAACCGTGAAATGAAACTTGCACTCTGATTACTTTGAATGTTTGAACGAACAAAGAGAAACTTAAAGGCAGTAATTCAAAGACAGACAACAACGAAATGCAGTAACTAAAACACTAAACTAGGAACAACAATGATCAAAACTGGAAATTAGAAGAAGAACGACAGAAAACAGTAAAATGGCGCTTGAAAGCTTCGTTGCAGTCGCCTCGAATGAAGGGGATGAAAGGTCAGCCTTGCTTGGATGAATCCAATCGAGAGAGAAGAAGAATCTCCTCTCCTTCCTATCAGATTATCGATTCCAACAGCTGAGACTCTCACTCCAACAGACGGCAAAGGAAAACAGGGAGAAAAAGTGGACTGTGAGAAGGCTTCTACGCTTTCGGATGATGATCAAACCTCCGACTTTGGCCCCCTTTTATAGTAGTTTGCAGGTGCGTTTGGGCCAAGGAGAACCATCAATCTTCAACGTCATATATCAGAATGGATGGAGGAGAAAGAACGAATCCCTGAAATTACGGAAATTAACAGAAAAGGATCAGTCAACTTACGGTTTTCACTTGAATAATTGCGGCCTCAGCAATGTTTTCGCAATGCTGTCGCAATGCAGTTTTTTCATTCTTTTCCTTCGGTTTTGAACCCTTTTCTTTCCTATTGTGCATAAGTCCTAATTTAGCTACCTTCTTCTCATTCTCATATTTAAGCATAGGTCTAGGCTAAATGCTATCAAAAACACCTAAAAGTGCACATCTTCTTAAGCTAAATGGGTCCTAAATAAGTCACTTTCAGAGACTTAACACACCCCCAAACTTAAGGCTTTGCTTGTCCTCAAGCATACTAAGGACTTCCCTAGGCTGCTGTTTCTCCTTCTTTAACCACCTACTGACTCCCTTATACCCCTATCTATAGCACTGCTGTCCTGTGACACACTTCTCAGTTTAAAAACTCCCCTAGCTTCTTCTGACTTTGCCTGCCTAACACTCACCTGCTTTTATTAACTCCCTACAACTGATCTATTTGCTTTTGTCATATCATGCCACTATCCCTAAGGTTTCAAATTCTGCCTAGCTTTACCTCAGACTCAGTACATGCTTCTAGCTTTATTTTTAATGTGTCTAGGATTCCTTAGAGTCATGCCAGTCTTAGTATTAACGGTGACAGTGGTACTTTTAAAGAACAACCTAAACCCTGGCATCACTACATTGGATCAACACTCATCTCCCTAAACAACCCTACAAGTTATAACTTTGTGCTTAGCTAATTGAGGATCAGAGTTCTTTTTAAATAGGACATCTAAGCCACAAAGTTATAACTCCTAGGTATACATTCTTTTTTCCTTTTCTTTTTTTTACTTAGGTGGGGCCTATCCTTTGGTTGCCTTTTGATGCAATGCCACTTGTGGGTCACACACTTGGCACTGATTACTTAGCAACCTAAGAGAGACCCCCCTCTTTATTCTATTTTTCATTTTTTCTTTTTTTTTTCAGTTCATCATTTTTTTGTAAAGGAGAAGAAGAATGCTTATGTTTCTAAGGGAGAGAGGAATGTTCCTAGGCCTAGGGTGGCCTCCCCCAAACTTCAACTACTCATTGTCCCCAATGAGTGTCTGAGGTGGCACACCCCCAAACTTATCCTAGAAGCATCTAGTCTAAAGTAAAACAAAGCGAATCTAAAAGCCCTAGGCATAGACAGAACATTAAAAAGAAAGTATCACAGCAGCAGCAGTTAAAAAAAAACAGACAGTTAAGGGCTTAAAGCTGTGCATGCTGAACTATTTAGAGGTTGATTTCAAACTAGCAAAGGGTGTCCTATGACACTCATCCAGCATGCATTGAGATAAGCTATATACGGTAGTCATGATAGCAGCAAAAGATAGAAGTTAAACAGATCACAGCCTAGCTAAACAGACAGTCCAAAACATGCTTTTAGTCATGAAAATTGCGGGTACCGCAATTATTTCGCAATTAGATCAGGGCAGATATAACATTGATTAAGGCCCCTAAGCATGATTTTTCCAGTCACTCAAGCTTCCTAAAAATAAAACTAAACTATCCTACCTAGTCAGCTAACATCAGACTATACTAAGCAAAAGGAAAAGCATAAAACTAAACATCTAAAACAGATCAAAATTGAACCAAAAACAGCATAATTCACATGGTCCTATCAGAAAGCAGAAAATTGTTTTTTTTTTCTAAGGGAACAGCAATACTCCCTTTAGTGCACTTCAAACCAGCACTTAAACTTCTTCATCCTCATCTGGTTGCCGTGGTCGTGGGGGCACCCATGGAGTCAGGAGATTTGTGGGGAAGTCAGGGAAGATGCACCCCAGTTGGTCTGCAACTTCCTTGTCCCTCGCCTGCGCATAAGTGGCCCATTGAGCCATTCTCCTCTGCATATCCATCAGGCAGGCCATGGATAGGGACTGTTCAGCTGCCAGCCTATCCAGTTCAAACTCCATATTCCCCTTCCTTCTCAGCCTCAGGTTAGCAGGCAGCTCCAAGTGGCCCGTGTAGGCCATCTGCTGCTCCAGGCGCTCGGTGGGGACTCCTGCAAGCAAACATAGCTTGGTTATGGTATTAGGGAAAAACAGTGGTCCCTTACCTTTCTTGGCGCATTCAGCAATGGCCGCAGTGATGACTTCTCCCACATTGATCGTGAGACCTCTCATTATCGCATACACCAGCAGCGATCGGCTCTGGTTGATTGTAGTCTCGTGAGTCACTGGGACACTCTCCTTCGCACGAACGAAAACCAAACAGCTGCCTTAGCCGTGAGGTTGGCACTCATGAGAGTGTGCCTCCCATTGCGTGACACGGTCCAGGAAGCTTCAGGCTGGCCAATGGTGCGAATGGCCTCTTCCAGCACTGCCTCAGTAGGCTCATCAACGATCCGTGCATAATCTGTATGTGTTTGGCCTTTGAGACCATAGGCTTCGTTGATGGCCTTGGCTGAGAAATCCACTTCTACCCCTCTGACCACAGACAGGCCATCCTCAGGGCTGAGCACATTGGCGTAGAAATCATACACCATGCTCGTGTAGGCTGGATTGGGCGGTCTGCAGAATTCCTCCCAGCCATGGTTGATCACTCCTGCGCGCAAGAACTGCGGCAGGTCAGCAGGTCGGTCGAGGAAGCCTTTCTCGTGCAGCAACTCCCTCTTCCTTAACTCAACGCCCCTGGATTCAGCGTCAGATGAAACATACCTCACTGACTGAGGTTCGTCTTCAGGGTAGAGTTTGGCCTTCCCCTTGTCTGCTGAAGGCACCCTCTTGGCCTTCTTCTTCTTCAGTCTCTTGGATCGCTTGGCCTTGACAATCTTGGCCTTCTTCCTCTTCTTGAGCTTAGCCTTGATATTGATCTGCTGGAGGCATGCCCCCAGCGTCTCTTCCATGGAATCATCCTGCCGTGCAGGACTCTCGGCACTAGCTTCCCTTGCAGGCGAGAAGACCTCGTCTTCACCACCTTCCCCACTGCCCTGAGTGGATTCCTGGTACTCCCCATAGGGGAATTCAGGATCAGGCTGTGGAGGCGTGTGCGAAGGTGTGGCACTCTGCTCTGCTGTAGGCGTCTGCACGAAATTCAGTGGTGAAGACGGCGTCGCAGGGCTCTGTGCAGGCGGTGACGATGAAAGCTCCGGGCTGTGCACTGGTTCAGATGATGAAGGGTTGTGCGCAGGTGAGGCAGACGGCGACGAACTCTTCTTTGGCGACTCGTGGGACGCACGATCCGTTTCTTGACTCTCCACAGAGGGAGTCTTGGCTTTGCTTGGTTCGGCGGCCGTCTCGACACTCCACCGGCGTTTCTTGGGCGTGCCCGCTGGTTCAGAAGGTCCAGCAGGGATCTCAGTGACAACCCTCCACTTCTTCCTACGGATCGGAAGCTTGGGAAGAGGTCCGGCGCGTACAGCCCCAGCATCTGCAAGGGTCAGAAGTGCTTCCCTCGCAGCCGCTTCAGCTGCATCATCGGCCTTCTTCTTGGCTGCGGATCTTTCAGCCCTTGTGGACACCATTGTCGAATCTTGGAGGTTTGGAGAGAAGGATCAAAGATGAAGAGAATCTCAGTTTTCTTGGAAATCAGAGAATGAGAGAATCGTATCGATCGAGCGCCTTCTAACGGATATAAAGGCAACGGCTAAATCCCAACGGCTCTATTTTGCGGATCCTGCAATTCCAGCGCAATTCTAGGGATATTTTTTCATCAAAATCTCAAACTTTGCTCGTCCGTATCTTTTATTTGGCTCGATCGTTTTTTGATTTTTAAAGCTGGGATTACTCTCCTTGATTCCCTCTTTCGATTCCCTACAAAAAGAAATAAAAACAATATCAAATACGTAATTAAAATCACACAACAAAACACACAAATGACAACCGGAAAATCGCAAAAAATAAACTAAGGCATGAGCCTTATGTTGACGAGCACAGTAACCACTCGTCCTCTCTCGTTCTCATTGTCACGCTTCAGTCAAGAGGAAGGCCGAGAGAGTCTTCACATCTCCTTCCTCATAGTAATGCTTCAACCTCGCCCCATTGACCATAAATGGTTGGCCTTGCTGCAAGTTTTTTATCTCTATGGCACCATGAACAAACACATTAGTAATGACAAATGGACCCGACCATCTAGACTTAAGTTTCCCTGGAAATAGTTTCAACCGTGAGTTAAACAACAATACAAGTTGACCCTTCTTAAAGTCCTTAACTCTAAGTCTACTATCGTGCCAAATCTTGGTTTTTTCCTTGTACATCTTAGCATTTTCATAGGCCATATGCCTAAGCTCATCAAGCTCATGTAATTGCAAAGACCTCAGTGTCCCCGCATCTTTTACACAAAAATTTAATTCCTTCATGGCCCAAAATGCTTTGTTTTCTAACTCAAGTGGTAAGTGACAAGCCTTTCCATATACCAGCCTATAAGGGGACATTCCTAGAGGTGTCTTATATGCTGTCCTATAAGCCCAAAGTGCATCCTCAAGCTTGAAGGACCAGTCTTTCCTATTAGGTTTGACTACTTTTTCTAGGATGTTCTTAATTTCCCTATTTGAGATTTCAGCTTGGCCATTTGAGTGTGGGTGATAGGGAGTGGCTACTCTATGCCTAATGTTATATTTAGCCAATACTTTTTCCATAGCCTTGTTAATGAAATGTGACCCCTCATCACTAATGATAGCACGAGGTGTCCCAAACCTAGTAAAAATGTGCCTATGCAAGAAGTTGGTGACTGTTTTAGCATCATTATTAGGACATGCTTTGGCCTCTACCCACTTGGACACATAATCCACTGCCACTAATATGTAGAGGTTACCTGATGATGGGGGGAATGGCCCCATGAAGTCAATGCCCCATACATCAAAGAGCTCTAACTCTAAGATGTATGTGAGAGGCATCTCATCCTTTCGACTGAGGTTACCTGTTCTTTGGCATTCATCACAGCTGTGGGCATAGTTGTGGGCATCTTTGAAGATCGTTGGCCAATAATAGCCACTCTGAAATACCTTTGCAGCTGTTCTTTGGCCACCAAAGTGTCCACCATAAGGAGATGTGTGACAGTGCTGCAGCACAGACTTCGCTTCAGCAGCTGAAACACACTTCCTTAGCAAGCCACCAGCACAGGTTCTGTAAAGTGTGGGGTCGTCACAGATGAATTTCCTTGCTTCATGAAGGAACCTCTTCTTCTCTTGTCCTCCCTTGAACACTGGTAATACCTGTGATGCACGGAAGTTAGCAATGTCAGCAAACCAAGGTTCCTCATCGTTATCACGATGAGACAAAACAAAGACATGTTCATCAATAAAAGCATCAGAAATTGCGGGCTCCGCAATTGTTTCGCAATTGTGCTGCAATCGAGACAGGTGATCTGCCACCACGTTTTCACATCCTTTCTTGTCCCGAATGTCCAAATCAAATTCCTGCAGCAATAACACCCATCTAATCAACCTAGGCTTTGCATCAGCCTTCCTCATAAGATATTTCAAGGCAGAATGGTCAGTATATACAATTGTCCTAGTGCCTACAATATAGTTTCTGAATTTTTCGCAAGCAAACACTACAGCAAGCATCTCTTTTTCAGTAGTGGTATAATTACATTGAGCCTCATTCAAGGTCTTACTAGCATAATAGACAGGGTGTGTTAGCTTGTCAATCTTCTGGCCTAACATCACTCCTACAGCATAGTCACTGGCATCACATAACATCTCAAAGGGCAGATCCCAATTTGGTCCTACTATGATAGGGGCTGTGACTAGTGCTTTCTTAAGGGTGGTCCAAGCTACTACACATTCCTTAGAGAAGATGAAGGGCCTATTTAGCTCTAATAGCTCACACAGAGGCTTGGCTATCTTAGAAAAGTCCTTAATGAACCTTCTGTAGAAGCCAGCATGCCCTAAGAAGCTTCTAATGGCTTTGACATTCTGGGGCTCTACCAACTTCTCTATGATCTCAATTTTGGCTCGGTCAACTTCGACTCTTGCCCTCGACACTCTATGTCCTAAGACAATCCCTTCATCCACCATAAAATGGCATTTTTCCCAATTTAAGACTAGGTTGGTCTCCTCACACCTAGCCAATACCTGTCCTAAATTCTCTAGACAGTTTGTAAATGAATCCCCAAAGACTGAGAAATCATCCATGAATATCTCTATCATGGACTCATCCAAATCAGAGAAGATTGCCAACATGCACCTTTGGAAAGTTGCCGGTGCATTGCATAAGCCAAAAGGCATTCTGCGAAAGGCAAAAGTTCCAAAAGGGCAAGTGAAGGTGGTCTTCTCTTGATCCTTAGGGTCTATAGTGATCTGGTTATAACCTGAATAACCGTCTAAGAAACAGTAGTAGGCTCTACCAGCTATTCTGTCTAACATTTGGTCAATAAATGGTAGAGGGAAATGGTCTTTTTTGGTCTCTTTATTTAGCTTCCTATAATCCATACATACTCTCCACCCTGTGACAGTCCTTGTTGGAATCAGTTCGTTGTTCTCATTGACTACCACAGTTATTCCCCCCTTTTTAGGTACACATTGGATGGGGCTCACCCACTGGCTACTAGCTATTGGGAAGATCACTCCTGCATCTAACCATTTTATTATTTCCTTCTTTACTACCTCTTTCATAGAGGGGTTTAGCCTACGCTGGTGATCTACCCTAGGTGTGTGCTCTTCCTCTAGTATAATTTTGTGCATGCAATAAGAAGGGCTAATGCCTCGAATATCAGCAATAGTCCATGCTATAGCCTTCCTATGTTGCTTAAGCAGTAAAATCAGTTCAACCTCATGCTTTTCACTTAATTTAGACGAAATGATAACAGGCAGAGTTTCATTACTTCCTAAATATGCATACTTGAGGTGAGTAGGGAGTGGTTTCAGTTCTAAAACAGGTGGATGCTCAATGGAGGGCTTTAAAGGATTCACAGATCTATCAGTTAAATCTATATTCATACATACATGTTGTGGTTTATCTACAGGCATATCCATTATGTCAGATACATTCAAGTCAGCTATATCTAATTGTACATATTCGTTAGCATGCTTAGTTAATAATACATGCTCTAATTGTTCCTCCATCATGGAGTCTACTACGTCCATGCTAGCACAGGATTCAAGGTCAGAGGGGTACCTTAAAGCTTTATATACACTAAACTTCACCTCTTCATCATGAACCCTCATAGTAAGCTCACCCTTTTGGACGTCTATAAGTGCCCTACCTGTGGCTAAAAATGGTCTGCCTAGCAGGATGGGGACTTCCTTGTCTGCCTCATAGTCCAGGACAATGAAATCTGCAAGGAAAATAAACTTGTCAACTTTAACTAGAATATCCTCAATTTTACCTTCTGGATATGCAATGGATCTGTCTGCTAGTTGTAAAGTGACAGTGGTTGGACGTGCTTCTCCTATTTCCAACTGGCGGAATAGGGACAGGGGCATGAGATTTATGCTGGCGCCCAGGTCACAAAGCCCTCTGCCCACATGCCTGCCTCCAAGTTCTACAGGTAAGGTGAAGGAACCAGGATCCTTCTCCTTCTTGGGCAGCTTGTTCTGGAGGATGGCACTGCACTCCTCAGTGAGGTTTACTGTTTCAAACTCACCAATTATTTTTTTGTTAGTAATGCTGTCCTTCAAAAACTTTACATAAGAAGGCATAGACTGTAAAACTTCTACAAAAGGAATGTTAACATGCACTTGCTTAAGAATTCTAAGAATTTATTAAAATGAACTTCCTGTTCCTGCTTCTTCTTAAGCCTTCGAGGGTATGGAGGTGGTGGCACATATGCAGGTATGTCAGGGCGCTTTAGGATAGGTGGAGGCCTTGGAATGTCTTCTACCTCCTCAATAATTGGTTCTAGCCTGGCTCCTGATGTGCTAGTTGGTGGTGGACCTTGGTTTGGCAGAGACTCCAGTGGAGCACTAGACTCAGTGTTCTCTACTCTCTTTGGTATGTCTTTTGTGTTGCTCACCAGTGGTCTTCCACTCCTAAGTTCAATTGCTTGAACTTGTTCTTTACCATCTCTCCTTGGTACCTCGGTGTCAGCAGGGAGTCTACCTTGGGGCCTACTCTTAAGTTCATTGGCTAATTGGCCTATTTGGTTTTCTAGGCTCCTAAGAGTAGCTTGCTGGCTTTGAAGCGTAGCATCATTCTTAGCGATGTATTCCTTGAGTAGGTTTTCTACAGAAGATCCTACAGGTTGATTGTATGGTTTTTGGTACATTGACTGGTTATGTTGAGAAGTGAAACCAGGTGTTCCACTCGGCCTTGGTTGGTTAGAATTTTGGTTAGCGTTTTGTTGGCCACCCCATGACAGGTTAGGGTGGTTTCTCCAACCAGGGTTATAGGTGTTGGAGTAGGGGTTATTCCTAGGCTGCTGCTGGCTTCCAATGTAGCAGACTGAGGATGGATTCCCAGGGCAGTATTCATATGGGTGCCCTTCCCCACAGAATCCACAGACAAGTGCCTCGCCTTGACTTGGTTGGGTGCCCATTGACATGGCTGTGGCGGTATTGGCACTGGTTTGGAGATTGGCCTGAGCCATTTGCTTAACTAGGTTGGTCAGGGCGTTTATTTGGGTGCTCATTGCACTTAGAGCATCCTTGTCTTGAGCCCTAGTTGGCTCAACTGGATCATCTGACCACCTACAGTGAGATGCTGAGATCTTCTCCAAGATCTCATAGGCTTCGTTGTAACTCTTGGACAACATGGAACCTCCAGCGGATGAGTTTAGAACTTGTCTGGTGCTGGGGTTGCATCCTTTAAAGAAGACTTCTATTTGGATACACCATGGGATGCCATGGTGTGGACATTTAATGAGAAGGTCTTTGAATCTTGTCCAAGCTTCGTGAAGAGACTCACTTGGAGCTTGTTTGAATTTGATGATATCATCACGAAAGGTCGAATTCCTATCTGGTGGGAAATATTTGACTAGGAATTTTTCTGCTAAGTCTGTCCAATTGAGGATAGATCCTGAGGGTAATGAATTTAACCACGTTTTGGCTTTGTCCCTCAAAGAGTAAGGGAACAGATATAGCCTCAGGGCTTCTTGGGAAACTCCAGGAATCAGGAATGTGTCACTAACTCCTAGGAAGTTCCTAAGGTGGTTATGGGGGTCCTCATTTTCTATTCCAAAGAATTGTCCCACAGTGGACAACATTTGGAACATCACTGGCTTTAACTCGAATGAGTTGGCAGTGATTTCAGGACGGATTATGCTGGGGTTCAGCTCCCCAGGCATAGGTACGAGGTATGAAAGGATGGCGCTATCCTTGTCATTCGCTATTTCAATGGGATTGCGAGTGACAGGCACCAGGTTTTGATCTATTCCAGCCATTTCTTCTTGAGTGGATTGCGGAGACTCTGCGGTTTCAGCAATTATTTGAGGTAAGAGGGGTTGTTTAAAGAGACGTTTATTGGCTCTATTTCTAGCTTTAAATAATCTCTCAGGCTCAGGGTTGAACTCTAGATCACTACTTGGAGTCTCATTCATAAACTACCCTAAATGGTACCTGAAAAAGAAATGGAAATAGATCAAATCCAATGGAAAATATCTTGGTGTTTCAGACTTAACAAACTTCGTTTTCACTTAAAATAAGTCCCCGGCAGCGGCGCCAAAAACTTGTTGCGTGCTCAATGTGTAAAGATAAATAAGCAAGAAAGTAGAGAGAGCACTCAGAACATGCAAGCATACATGGTCTCACAGCAAGTAGTAAGTATATTTCATTCGTTTTTTCCACAGAGACTTATGTTAGCTATTCGCGAAGTGTATTTGTTAAGAAAGATGGGGTGGATTTGATGGGGTAAAATTGGTTTTTAATTATCTAATTTTTGCTGAATGTGTAAAGGAATATAACATAAACAAATGCAAGTTGAAATTAGACTCAAAGGACAAGAGATGGAATTGATAAACGAAGAAGAAAACAGCTAAACAGAATGAAAATTTAGCAGAATTGCGGGGACCGCAATGTTTCCGCAATTAAACAGCAGCGAAAGTGTGTAATTGGGTGAGTTAAGGGCTACTAATGACTATCCTATAGGCATTATTATACGATTCTCAAGCACTGGATCTACTCTCTATGCATCAAACTCACTCTATCTCATGTATCGTCCGATTCCATGCTTTAGATTCCTAAGTTTACTCGACTTCAAAGTAAGGTCTTAATCATCTTGTTAAAACAGAAGTGTTTAGTTTGTACTAGGGAAACGCCTATTCCTAGGCCGTTTCCTGATTACCATGAAAGGCTAGCATGATTATATGACTCTGAACTCTTACTCCTTCCAGAGGTTAGGAGTTCTTTGGACAAAATGGATGGCCAATCGAAATTGCCCGTGGGATGAAGCTTACATACAATCAATGTTTCGAAGGCGATCCTACATGCTTGGTTCACGTTTTTTAGCCTATAGTTCTGTCATTAGCATGCCCCTAAGTGACTTAGCTACTCATGGATATATAGAGAACAGAAATGTAAGATGAAACAGACATGCTTAGAAGGGAAATAAACTTAAAACAGCAAGACAAAACCGTAGCAGCAGAAGAAGGAAACCGTGAAATGAAACTTGCACTCTGATTACTTTGAATGTTTGAACGAACAAAGAGAAATATAAAGGCAGTAATTCAAAGACAGACAACAACGAAATGCAGTAACTAAAACACTAAACTAGGAACAACAATGATCAAAACTGGAAATTAGAAGAAGAACGACAGAAAACAGTAAAATGGCGCTTGAAAGCTTCGTTGCAGTCGCCTCGAATGAAGGGGATGAAAGGTCAGCCTTGCTTGGATGAATCCAATCGAGAGAGAAGAAGAATCTCCTCTCCTTCCTATCAGATTATCGATTCCAACAGCTGAGACTCTCACTCCAACAGACGGCAAAGGAAAACAGGGAGAAAAAGTGGACTGTGAGAAGGCTTCTACGCTTTCGGATGATGATCAAACCTCCGACTTTGGCCCCCTTTTATAGTAGTTTGCAGGTGCGTTTGGGCCAAGGAGAACCATCAATCTTCAACGTCATATATCAGAATGGATGGAGGAGAAAGAACGAATCCCTGAAATTACGGAAATTAACAGAAAAGGATCAGTCAACTTACGGTTTTCACTTGAATAATTGCGGCCTCAGCAATGTTTTCGCAATGCTGTCGCAATGCAGTTTTTTCATTCTTTTCCTTCGGTTTTGAACCCTTTTCTTTCCTATTGTGCATAAGTCCTAATTTAGCTACCTTCTTCTCATTCTCATATTTAAGCATAGGTCTAGGCTAAATGCTATCAAAAACACCTAAAAGTGCACATCTTCTTAAGCTAAATGGGTCCTAAATAAGTCACTTTCAGAGACTTAACAGCTAGCTTCCCTTACAGGCGAGAAAACCTCCTTGTCCTCACCTTCCCCACTGCCCTGCGTTGATTCTTGGTACTCCCCATATGGGAATTCAGGGTCAGGCCGTGGGGTAGTGTGCGACGGCGTGGTGCTTTGCTCTGCTGTAGGTGTCTGCGCAGAACTCTGAGGTGATGAAGACAACTCAGGGCTCTGTGCAGGCGGCGATGAAGAACGCTCTGGGCTCTGCACTGGTTCAGATGGTGAAGGGCTGTGCGCAGGTGATGCAGATGGCGACGAACCCTTCTTGGTCGACTCGTGGGACGCACGATCCGTTTCTTGACTCTCCACAGAGGGAGTCTTTGCTTTGCTTGGTTCGGCGGCCATCTCGACACTCCACCGGCGCTTCTTGGGTGTGCCCGCTGGTTCAGAGGGTCCAGCAGGGATTTCTGTGACAACCCTCCACTTCTTCCTACGGATCGGAAGCTTGGGAAGACGTTCAGTGCGTGCAGCGTCAGCCGTAGCCAAGGCAAGTAGTGCATCTCTCGCAGCTGTTTCAGCAGCGTCTTCAGCCCTCTTCTTGGCTGCAGATCTTTCAGCCCGTGTGAACACCATTGTTGAGTCTTGGAGGTTTGGAGAGAAGAATCAAAGATGAAGAGAATCTCAGTTTTCTTGGAAATCAGAGAATGGGAGAATCGTATCGATCGAGCGCCTTCTAACGGATATAAAGGAAACGGCTAAATCCCAACGGCTATATTTTGCGGATCCTGCAATTCCAGCGCAATTTTAGGGATTTTTTTTATCAAAATGTCAATCTTTGCTCGCCCGTATCTTTTATTTGGCTCGATCTTTTCTTGATTTTTAAAGCTGGAATTACTCTCCTTGATTCCCTCTTTCGATTCCCTACAAAAAGAAATAAAAACAACATCAAATTCGCAATTAAAATAATACAACAAAACATACAAACGATAACCGGAAAATCGCAAAAAATAAACTAAGGCATGAGCCTTATGTTGACGAGCACAGCAATCACTCGTCCTCTCTCGTTCTTTTTTCATGCTTCAGTCAAGAGGAAGGCCGAGAGAGTCTTCACATCTCCTTCCTCATAGTAGTGCTTCAATCGTGCACCATTAACCATAAACGGTTGGCCTTGCTGCAAGTTCTTTATCTCTATGCCACCATGAACAAACACATTAGTAATCACAAATGGACCTGACCATCTAGACTTAAGTTTCCCTGGAAATAGTTTCAACCGTGAGTTAAACAACAAGACAAGTTGACCCTTCTTAAAGTCCTTAACTCTAAGTCTACTGTCGTGCCAAATCTTGGTCTTTTCCTTATACATTTTAGCATTTTCATAGGCCATATGTCTAAGCTCATCAAGCTCATGTAATTGCAAAGACCTCAGTGTCCCCGCATCCTTTACACAAAAATTCAATTCCTTCATGGCCCAAAATGCTTTGTTTTCTAACTCAAGTGGTAAGTGACAAGCCTTGCCATATACCAGCCTATAAGGGGACATACCTAGGGGTGTCTTATATGCTGTCCTATAAGCCCAAAGTGCATCCTCAAGCTTGAAGGACCAGTCTGTCCTATTAGGTTTGACCACTTTTTCTAGGATGTTCTTAATTTCCCTATTTGAGATTTCAGCTTGTCCATTCGAGTGTGGGTGATAGGGAGTGGCTACTCTATGTCTAATGTTATACTTAGCCAACACTCTCTCCATAGCCTTGTTAATGAAATGTGACCCCTCATCACTAATGATGGCACGAGGTGTCCCAAACCTAGTAAAAATGTGCCTATGCAAGAATTTGGTGACTGTTTTAGCATCATTATTAGGACATGCTTTGGCTTCTACCCACTTGGACACATAGTCCACTGCCACTAATATGTAGAGGTTACCTGATGATGGAGGGAATGGCCCCATGAAGTCAATGCCCCATACATCAAAGAGCTCCAACTCTAAGATGTAGGTGAGGGGCATCTCATCCTTTCGACTGAGGTTACCTGTTCTTTGGCATTCATCACAGCTGTGGGCGTAGTTGTGGGCATCTTTGAAGATCGTTGGCCAATAGTAGCCACTCTGAAATACCTTTGCAGCTGTTCTTTGGCCACCAAAGTGTCCACCATAAGGAGCTGTGTGGCAGTGCTGCAGCACAGACTTCGCTTCAGCAGCTGAAACACACTTCCTTAGCAAGCCGTCAGCACATGTTCTGTAAAGTGTGGGGTCATCCCATATGAATTTCCTTGCTTCATGAAGGAACCTCCTCTTCTCTTGTCCTCCCTTGAAAACTGGTAAAACCTGTGATGCACGGAAGTTAGCAATGTCAGCAAACCAAGGTTCCTCATCGTTATCACGATGAGTCAAAGCAAAGACATGTTCATCAATAAAAGCATCAGAAATTGCGGGGTCCGCAATTTTTTCGCAATTGTGCTGCAATCGAGACAGGTGATCCGCAACCACATTTTCACATCCCTTCTTGTCTCGAATGTCCAAATCAAACTCTTGCAGCAGCAGTACCCACCTAATCAACCTAGGCTTAGCATCAGCCTTCCTCATAAGATACTTCAAGGCAGAATGGTCAGTGTACACAATTGTCCTAGTGCCTACAATATAGTTTCTAAATTTTTCGCAAGCAAACACTACAGCAAGCATCTCTTTCTCAGTAGTTGTATAATTACATTGAGCCTCATTCAAGGTTTTACTAGCATAATAGACAGGGTGTGTTAGCTTGTCAATCTTTTGTCCTAACATCACTCCTACAGCATAGTCACTGGCATCACATAACATTTCAAAGGGAAGATCCCAATTTGGTCCTACTATGATAGGGGCTGTGACTAGTGCTTTCTTAAGGGTGGTCCAAGCTACTACACATTCCTTAGAGAAGATGAATGGCCTATTTAATTCTAGAAGCTCACACAGAGGCTTGGCTATCTTAGAAAAGTCCTTAATGAACCTTCTGTAGAAGCCAGCATGCCCTAAGAAACTTCTAATGGCCTTGACATTCTGAGGCTCTACCAACTTCTCTATGATCTCAATTTTGGCTCGGTCAACTTCTACACCTGCCCTTGACACTCTATGACCTAAGACAATCCCCTCATCTACCATGAAGTGACACTTTTCCCAATTAAGGACTAAGTTAGTCTCTTTACATCTAGCCAAGACTTGTCCTAAATTATCTAGACAGTTGGTGAATGAATCCCCAAAGACTGAGAAGTCATCCATGAATATTTCTATCATGGATTCATCCAACTCAGAGAAGATTGCCATCATGCACCTTTGGAAAGTTGCCGGTGCATTGCATAAGCCAAAAGGCATTCTGCGAAAGGCAAAAGTTCCAAAAGGGCAAGTGAAGGTAGTCTTCTCTTGGTCCTTAGGGTCTATAGTAATCTGATTATAGCCAGAATAACCATCTAAGAAACAATAGTAGGCTCTACCAGCTATTCTGTCTAACATCTGGTCAATGAACGGTAGAGGGAAGTGGTCTTTTTTAGTTTCTTTATTTAATTTCCTGTAATCCATGCACACTCTCCATCCTGTGACAGTCCTAGTTGGAATCAGTTCGTTGTTCTCATTGACTACCACAGTCATCCCACCCTTTTTAGGTACACACTGTATAGGGCTCACCCACTGACTACTAGCTATGGGGAAGATCACACCAGCATCTAACCATTTTATTATTTCTTTCTTAACTACCTCTTTCATAGAGGGATTCAGCCTACGTTGGTGATCTACTCTAGGGGTGTGCTCTTCCTCTAGTATAATTTTATGCATACAATAAGAAGGACTAATGCCTCTAATATCAGCAATAGTCCATGCAATAGCCTTCCTATGTTGCTTAAGCAGTAAAATCAGGTCAACCTCATGCTTTGCACTTAATTTAGACGAGATGATAACAGGCAGAGTTTCATTACTCCCTAAATATGCATACTTGAGGTGAGTGGGTAGTGGTTTCAGTTCTAAAACAGGTGGATGCTCAATGGATGGCTTTAAAGGATTCACAGATCTATCAGTTAGGTCTATATTCATACATGCATGTTGTGGTTTATCTACAGGCATATCCATTATGTCAGATACATTCAAGTCAGCTACATCTAATTGTACATATTCATTAGCATGCTTAGTTAATAGTACATGCTCCAATTGTTCTTCCATTAAAGAATCAACAACGTCCATACTAGCACAGGATTGAAAGTCAGAGGGATACCTTAAAGCTTTATACACACTAAATTTCACCTCTTCATCATGAACCCTCATAGTGAGCTCACCTTTTTGGACGTCTATAAGTGCCCTACCTGTGGCTAGAAATGGTCTGCCTAGCAGGATGGGGACCTCCTTGTCTGCTTCATAATCCAGGATAATGAAATCTGCAAGGAAAATAAATTTGTCAACTTTCACTAGAATATCCTCAATCTTACCTTCAGGGTATGCGATGGATCTGTCTGCTAGTTGTAAAGTGACAGTGGTTGGACGTGCTTCTCCTATTCCTAGCTGGCGGAATAGTGATAGGGGCATGAGGTTTATGCTGGCGCCCAGGTCACAAAGCGCTCTGCCCACGTGCTTGCCTCCAAGTTCTACAGGTAAGGTGAAGGAACCAGGATCCTTCTCCTTCTTAGGCAGCTTGTTTTGGAGTATGGCACTGCACTCCTCAGTGAGGTTTACTGTTTCAAACTCACCAATTATTTTTTTGTTAGTAATAATGTCTTTCAAAAACTTTACATAGGAAGGCATAGACTGTAAAACTTATACAAAAGGAATGTTGACATGCACTTGCTTAAGAATTTCTAAGAATTTATTAAAATGCACTTCCTGTTCCTGCTTCTTCTTAAGCCTTCTAGGATATGGAGGTGGTGGCACATATGCAGGCACGTCAGGGCGCCTTAGGATAGGTGGAGTTGGCTCTAGCCTGGCTCCTGATGTGCTAGTTGGTGGTGGACCTTGGTTTGGCAGAGACTCCAGTGGAGCACTAGACTCAGTGTTCTCTACTCTCTTTGGTGTGTCCTTTGTGTTGCTCACCAATGGTCGGCCACTTCTAAGTTCAATTGCTTGAACTTGTTCTTTACCATCTCTCCTTGGCACCTCGGTGTCAGCAGGGAGCCTACCTTGGGGCCACTCTTGAGTTCATTGGCTAATTGGCCTATTTGGTTCTCTAGGCTTCTAAGAGTGGCTTGCTGGCTTTGAATAGTAGCATCATTCTTAGCTATGTATTCCTTGAGTAAGTTCTCTACAGAAGATCCTACAGGTTGGTTGTATGGTTTTTGATACATTGATTGGTTATGTTGGGGAGTGAAACCAGGTGTTCCACTCGGTCTAGGCTGGTTAGGATTTTGGTTAGCATTTTGTTGGCCACCCCATGACAGGTTTGGGTGGTTCCTCCAACCAGGGTTATAGGTGTTAGAATAGGGGTTGTTCCTAGGCTGCTGCTGACTCCCAATGTAGCAGACTGAGGCTGGATTCCCAGGGCAATATTCATACAGGTGCCCTTCCCCACAGAATCCACATACAAGTGTCTCACCTTGACTTGGTTGGGTGCCCATTGACATGGCGGTAGCGGTGTTGACACTTGTTTGGAGATTGGCTTGAGGCATTTGCTTAACTAGGTTGGTCAGGGCATTTATTTGGCTGCTCATTGCACTTAGAGCATCCTTGTCTTGAGCCCTAGTTGGCTCAACTGGATCATCTGACCACCTACAGTGAGATGCTGAGATCTTCTCCAAGATCTCATAGGCCTCGTTGTAACTCTTGGACAACATGGAACCACCAGCAGATGAATTTAAGACTTGCCTAGTGCTGGGGTTGCATCCTTTGAAAAAGACCTCTATTTGGATACACCATGGGATGCCATGATGTGGACATTTGAGAAGAAGGTCCTTGAACCTTGTCCAAGCTTCGTGAAGAGATTCATTATCAGCTTGTTTGAATTTAACTATGTCATCACGAAAGGTAGAATTCCTATCAGGTGGGAAGTATTTGACTAGGAATTTTTCTGCTAAATCTGTCCAATTAAGGACAGATCCAGAGGGTAATGAGTTCAACCATGTTTTGGCTTTGTCCCTCAAAGAGTAAGGGAACAAGTATAGCCTCAAGGCTTCTTGGGAAACTCCAGGTATGATGAAGGTATCACTAACTCCTAAGAAATTCCTAAGATGGTTGTGGGGGTCCTCATTTTCTATTCCAAAGAATTGTCCCACAGTGGACAACATTTGGAACATCACTGGCTTTAACTCGAATGAGTTTGCAGTGATCTCAGGACGGATTATGCTGGGGTTCAGCTCCCCAGGCATAGGTACTAAATATGAAAGAATGGCACTATTCTTGTCATTCGCTATTTCGATGGGGTTGCGAATGACAGGTACCTGATTTGGAACTATCTCTTCCATTTCTTCGATTTCAGGTATGATAGGAGGTTGTTTAAAAAGACGTTTCTTGGCTTTATTTCTGGCTTTAAATAGTCTCTCGGGCTCAGGATTGAACTCTAGATCTCTACTTGAAGGCTCACTCATAAACTAACCCAATAGTACCTGCAAAAGAAATGAAACAGATCAGCTTCAATAAGCAATAAACTTGGTGTTTCAAACTTAACAAACTTCGTTTTCACTTAAATAAGTCCCCGGCAGCGGCGCCAAAAACTTGTTGCGTGCTCAATGTGTTAATAAGAATAAGCAATAAGAGAGAGAGAGCACTCAGAGCATGCAAGCATACATGATCTTATAGCAAGTAATGAGTATTTTTTCATTCGTTTTCCCACAGAGACTTATTTTTAGCTATTCACGAAGTGTTTTGTTAAGAAAGAAGGGGTGGATTTGATGGGTTCAAATTGGTTTTTAATTGCCTACTTCTTACCGAACATATAAAGGAATGTAACATAAACAAATGCAAGTTGAAATTAGACTCAAAGGACAAGAGATGGAATTAATAAACGAAGAAGAAAACAGCTAAACATAATGGTAACTTAGCAGAATTGCGGATACCGCAATGTTAGCGCAATTGTAAAAACAGTAAAAGTGTGTAAAATGGAGAATTAAGAGCTACTAACGACTATCCTATAGGCATTTTAATACGATTCCCAAGCATTGGATCAACTCTCTATGCATCAAACTCACTCTATCTCATGTATCGTCCGATTCCATGCATTAGATTCTTTAGTTTACTCAACTCAAAGTAAGGTCTTAAGCATCTTGTTAAAGCAGAAGTGTTTAGTTTGTACTAGGGGAACGCCTATTCCTAGGCCGTTTCCTGGTTACCTTGAAAGGCTAGCATGATAATATGACTCTGAACTCTTACTCCTTCCAGAGGTTAGGAGTTCTTTGGACAAAATGGATGGCCAATCGAAATTGTCCGTGGGATGAAGCTTACATACAATCAATGGTTCGAGAGCTATCCTACATACTTGGTTCACGTTTTTTAGCCTATAGATCTGTCATTAGCATGCCCCTAAGTGACTTAGCTACTCATGGATATGGGGTAAGTAGAAATACGAGATGAAACAGACATGCTTAGAAGGAATTTAAAGACAAAACAGTAAGGGAAAGCAGTAGAATGCAGAAGCAAGAAACGGTGAAATGAAGAATGGAGATTCGATTACTTGATTGTTTGATTGGACAAAAGAAAGCTTAAAAGTAAATAACAGAGAGACAGAACACAACGAATTATCTTAATCTAGCTATTAGAAAGGAAGCAACAACAAGGCAGAGTTGGAAAAATAGAAATGAAGAACAGAAAGCAAGAAACAGCTCGAATGACTCGTTGCAGTCGCCTCGAATGAAGGATGAGAAAGGACAGCCTTGCTTGGATGAATCCAATCGGGAGAGAAGAAGAATCTCCTCTCCTTCCTATCAGATTATCGACTCCAACAGCTGAGCTTCGCAAACCAGCAGACGGCAAAGGAAAACAGGAGAAAAGATGGACTGCGAGAAGACTTCTACGCTTTCGGATGATGCTTGAACCTCCGACTTTGACCCCCTTTTATAGTAGTTTGCAGGTGCGTTTGGGCCAAGGAGAACCATCAATCTTCAACGTCGTATATCAGAATGGATGGAGGAGAAAGAACGAATCCCTGAAATCACGGAAATTAACAGAAAAAGATCAGTCAACTTACGGTTTTCACTTGAATAATTGCGGCTTCAGCAATGTTTTCGCAATGCTGTCGCAATGCAGTTTTTTTCATTCTTTTCCTTCGGTTTTCAACCCTTTTCTTTCCTATTGTGCATAAGTCCTAATTTAGCTACCTTCTTCTCATTCTCATATTTAAGCATAGGTTTAGGCTAAATGCTATCAAAAACACCTAAAAGTGTACATCTTCTTAAGCTAAATGGGTCCTAAATAAGTCACTTTCAGAGACTTAACAGCAGCCCACAGAGAGAAATCACAATTCAGCTAATTATTAAGAGATCAAGATAGAACAAACAACAGAAGGTTCATTGCTCAGCAACAGCATGCTTGGATTTTTCTAATGAGAGCATGCTAATTTAGACACAAACATGCTTGAGATGGACATGCAGAGAGCGCAACGAAACCGCAAACAACTAACAGAGCAAATATGTCACTCATCAAGGCTCCTAACTACTCTAATTATATTGTGGGCCCATGTGGCTTTTAGAAAAGTAAAGACAACAAAAAAAGAACTATCTAAACTAACTGTGCTATACTAAGTTAAACTAATCTAAGCTACTCTAAACTAAGCTAACTACTGAAATTAAAACAGAACATCATTTGATATTGGGGGGGGGGGTATCCGGTTAACAGAAAAGCAGGGAAAAGGAAGGGAAGAACAACTCCCTCGAATGCCGTCAATCAGTGGCATTCAATTATCCTCTTCTTCATCTACAAACTCCTCCACACTTGGAGGCATCCAGGGTTCCAACAAGACAGTAGGCAATGCAAGGAATTTGCACCTCAGGTGCTTCAGCCAATTCTATGTCCCTTGCTTGTGAGTACTCTGCCCATTGGGCTAACTTTTGCTGTATGTCCAGCAAACAGGACATGGACATAGACTGGGCAGATGCAAGGCTTTCCAGCTCAATCTGCATATTCCCCTTTCTTATCAATTTCAACTCGTTAGGCAGCTCTAAGTGGCCTGCATACGTGTTACCTCTCCAAAAGAGAGTTATTTAGGGCTATAATTACTTGATATTCATGAAATCTCTTTAGCACTTTAGCTACTATTGAGCATAATATGTGTTTATGGTGAAATTTTGTGAAATGTTGTTGTATAAGACTTATGTGGAAAAGCTACGAATAAGTGTGTAAATTGATGAAAAAATGTCTAATTAATGCTTTGCAGATGTATTGCTGAAGTGCGAGCAGCGCAATGGGATCAGAAGAAGCACAATGGAAAACAGAGCATTGCGATCGCAACGCAATCGCAATACTGGTCTTTGTTGCTGCGTTTTTCCAGTCGCCGGCCTTCCTATAGCTGCCACGTGTGAGGTTGTTACCTCAAATTTGGATGGTGATCCATGATTAAGGAGCCAACTATGGAACCACTAACGCTATATAAAGAGAGCTAGATGAAGGATCAAAGCATTGAATTGAAGGGAATTCAATCCATAAACCACTCGAGGGTGAAGAGAATCAAAAACCCTCTCCCGATTGTTGGATTGAAGAACCAACGATCCCTTGGGTCGATAATTCAAAAGGAGGAAGAGAAGATTCATCTCTCTTCTGATTGAATTCCTTCACAGGATCGGCCATTCTTCTTCTTCATCCAAGGCGAATCGTGGTCAAGAGGATCTTCATCTGATCTACTGCTTTCTTTAATTGCTTTTCGAATTAGATATTGTTCCTCTTAGTTCTTGTTCGGTTCATCTACTGTTTTTCTTTAATATCGTTTTCGGATTGAGTTGTGTTTGCTTTACGAATTGTTATTTGATTTGCCTTTTAAGAGTAATCAATTAGTTTTGTTGAGTTCTTCACTTAATTGTCTTTCAATCAATTAGTTTTGTTGAGTTCTTCATTCCATGAGTAGTCAATCAATTTCGTTGAGTTCTAAAGTCATGCGTAGCTAAGTTTATAGAGGTTTTCTAGAGATGAATCTGTAGGATATGCTTATGTGAATTCAGCATGTAAAGTAGCATGAATGCATTGAATGAATGTGATCTTCATCCCATGGACAATTTCGACCGACCATCCATTTTGTCTAAAGAATTCCTAACCTCTGAAAGGAGTAAGAATTCAGAGTCGTTCATTCATGTTAGCCTTTCATGGTAGTAAAGAGAGTGGCCTAGGAATAGGCATTCTCCTAGCACGTTTGTTAGCATGCATTTATAAATAGGTTTTTAGCCTTACTTGGATATGAGTAATCTAAGAATCTAATGCATATAATCGGAAGATGTATGAGATCTAGCTAAGACGATGCATGAGGTGTTAATTTACTGCTGAATGATCATAGTTAAATGCCTATAGAGGACTCTTAAGCCAACCTTGCTGTCTTTATTTTAGATTTTAATCGTTGCTTGTTTATTGCGAGAATATTGCGAGAACCGCAATATCACTTTCTGCCTTTACCTTAGTATTTTATCAGTCTTTTAATCTATTGCGAATCCATTGCGAAAGTATTGCGAATCCCGCAATACTATTCTTTAAACATTGTAGTCTCCTTAACTCATCTTGCTTTGTGTTAACCTTGCATTTTTCTTGCACCCGTTATAAATTCGTGTCTCAACCCAAAATCCATTCATTTCTAGTTACCTTATCTAATTTAAAACGCATCAAATCGTTAACGCAGCAACCCAACCAACAACATTTGTCACCGGTTACATTTTCCTTCAATCAACCTGTACTTAGCATAAACTTAATCAAATCTCTGTGGGAAAACGATATAAAATATACTTATCACTTGCTGCAGACCATGTATACTTGCATGATCTGAGTGCTCTTCGCATCTAATTTACACACACACTGAGCACGCAACAATACGCCAACTTCTTCTCCTCCTCTGTCACAGGCACTCCTGCACGTAGACAAAGTTTAGTAATGGTATTAGGGAAGAAGAGTCTGCCCTTTCCCTTCTTTGAGCATTCGAGGATGTTGGCAGATATGAGTTCTCCCACGTCAATTGTCAACCCTTTCATGATCGCATATACCAGCAAGGACCTCCCTTGATTGATTGTTGTCTCGTGTGTAACTGGGGTGATTCTCCTTTTGATCAGGAAAAACTAGACGACCGCCTTGTCCTTCAGCACTGTACTCATCAAGGTGTGCTTCCCTTGTTTTGAGATTGCCCACATTGCTTCGGGCTTGCCTATTTCACTCAGAACCTTCTCCAGAATAGCCTCAAATGGGTTGGCTACTATCTTCGCATAGTCCGAATTCTTATGCTCCTTGAGACCATAAATTTCATTGATTGCCTCAGCTGAGAAGTCTATCTCAACACCCCTCACTGTGGAGTAGCAACCTTCTGGATGAATCAGGTTGACATAGAAGTCTGTTACGTCTCCAAAAGTGACCTTTTTAGGACTTATTTACCTTAGAAAGATGTACACTCTTAGGTGTTTTTGATAGGATTTAGCTTAAACCTATGTTTATATATGAGATTTAGAAGAAGGTAGCTAAATTAGGACTTGTGTGCAAGAGGAAAGAAAAGGAATGAAAACCGAAGGAAAAGAGTGAAAAATGCGCATTGCGATAGCATTGCGGAAACATTGCTAAAACATCAATGTTTCAAGTGAAAACCGTAAGTTGACTGATCTGTTTCTGTTAATTTCCGTTATTTCAGGGATTCGTTCTTTCTCCTCCATCCATTTTGAAGTACGACGTTGAGGATGGATGGTTCTCCTTGGCCCAAACGCACCTGCAGATTACTATAAAAGGGGGTCAAAGTAGAGGGTTCAATCATCATCCGAAAGCGTAGAAGTCTTCTCGCAGCTCCATCTTTTCTCCTGTTTTTCTTTGCCGTCTGTTGGTTTGCGAAGTTTAGCTGTTTGGAGTCGACAATCTGATAGGACCCGATTGGATTCATCCAAGCAAGGCTGATCTTTCTCATCCTTCAGCCGAGGCGGTTGCGACGAGGCGTTCGAGCTCATTTACCTGCTTTCTGTCTTTCATTTCTAATTTCCAGCATTGTTTAGTTGTTGTTTCTGTTCTAGTGACTAGTTCATTTTATTGCGTTGCTTTCTGTCTTTATGTTACTCACTTTAAGCTTTCCTTTGTGCATTCAAACAATCAAGTAATCAAAGCAAAATTCAGCATTTCACAGTTTCTTGCCTTTGCGATCTACTGTTTTTCCTTACTGTTTTGTCTTTAAATTCCTTCTAAGCATGTCTGTTTCAACTCTTATTTCTGTTCTGTCTATATCCATGAGTAGCTAAGTCACTTAGGGGCATCCTAATGACAATACTATAGGCTAAAAAACGTGAACCAAGCATGTAGGATAGCTCTCGAAGCATTGATTGTATGTAAGCTTCATCCCACGGGCAATTTCGATTGGCCATCCATTTTGTCCAAAGAACTCCTAACCTCTGGAAGGAGTAAGAGTTCAGAGTCATACACTCATGCTAGTCTTTCAAGGTAGCCAGAAAACGACCTAGGAATAGGCGTTTTCCTAGTACAAACCATCACTTTCTGTTTTAACAAGATGCTTAAGACCTTACTTGGACATGAGTAAACTAAAGAATCTAATGCATGAAATCGGAAGATACATGAGATTGAGTAAGTTTGATGCATAGAGAGTTGATCCAAAGCTTGAGAATCGTGAGAAAATGCCTATAGAGGAGTCGTTAGTAGCCCTTGTTTCTCCCTTTTACACACTTTCGCTGTTAGTAACATTGCGGTAGAATTGCTGTTTTCGCAATTATGCTAAGTTTACAATTCTGTTTAGCTGTTTTCTTCTTCGTTTATTAATCTCGTCTCTTTTCCGTTGAGTTTAACTTTGACTTGCACTTGTTTATGTTGCTATCCTTTACATATTCCTTAGGAATTAGACAATTTAAAACCAATTCTACCCCATCAAATCCACCCATTCTTTCTTAACTTTACACTTCACGAGTAGCTCATAATAAATCTCTGTGGGAAAACGAATGAAAAAATACTTACTACTTGCTATAAGATCATGTATGCTTGCATGTTCTGAGTGCTCTCTCTATCTTATTGCTTATTTATTTTAACACATTGAGCACGCAACAAGTTTTTGGCGCCGCTGCCGGGGATTTATTTTAGTGAAAACGAAGTCTGTTAAGTTTGAAACACCAAGTTTATTGTCTATTGAAGCTGATATGTTTTCATTTCTCCTGCAGGTACTAGTTGGGTTAGTTTATGAGTGAGCCTTCAAGTAGTGATCTAGAGTTCAATCCTGAGCCTGAGAGATTACTTCGGGCCAGAAATAGAGCCAAGAAACGTCTCTTTAACCAACCCCCTTTACCTCAAATAATTGCTGAAACCGCAGAGTCTCCGCAATCTTCAGAAGAAGAAATGGAAAGGATAGTTCCAAATCCGGTACCTGTCACTTGCAATCCCATCGAAATAGCGAATGACAAGAATAGTGCCATTCTCTCATACTTAGTTCTCATGCCTGGGGAGCTAAATCCAAGTATAATCCGCCCTGAGATCACTGCCAACTCATTCGAGTTAAAGCCAGTGATGTTCCAAATGTTGTCCACTATGGGACAATTCTTTGGAGTGGAAAATGAGGATCCCCACAACCATCTTAGAAACTTCCTAGGAGTTAGTGATACATTCATCATCCCTGGAGTTTCCCAAGAAGCCTTGAGGCTCTACCTCTTCCCTTACTCTTTGAGGGACAAAGCAAAGACGTGGTTAAACTCATTACCCTCTGGATCAGTCCTCAATTGGACAGACTTGGCGGAGAAATTTCTAGTTAAATACTTTCCACCTGATAGGAATTCTACCTTTCGTGATGACATAGTCAAGTTCAAAGAAGCTGAGAATGAGTCTCTTCACGAAGCTTGGACTAGGTTCAAAGATCTTCTTCTCAAATGTCCACACCATGGCATCCCATGGTGTATCCAAATAAAGGTCTTTTTCAAAGGATGCAACCCCAGCACTAGACAAGTCTTAAATTCATCTGCTGGAGGTTCCATGTTATCCAAAAGTTATAATGAAGCTTATGAGATCTTGGAGAAGATCTCAGCATCTCACTGTAGGTGGTCAGATGATCCAATAGAGCCAAGTAGAGCTCAAGATAAGGACACACTCAATGCTATGAGTAGTCAAATAAGTGCCCTGACCAACCTAGTAAAGCAAATGGCTCAAGCCAATCTCCAAACAAGTGTCAACACCGCCACAACCATGTCAATGGGCACCCAACCAAGTCAAGGTGAGACACTTGTCTGTGGATTCTGTGGGGAAGGGCACCTGTATGAATACTGCCCTGGGAATCCAGCCTCAGTCTGCTACGTTGGAAGCCAGCAGCAGCCTAGGAACAACCCCTATTCTAATACTTACAACCCTTGTTGGAGGAACCACCCAAACCTGTCATGGGGTGGCCAACAAAATGCCAACCAAGCTCCTAACCAACCAAGACCGAGTGGAACACCTGGTTTCACTCCCCAACATAACCAATCCATGTATCAAAAACCATACAACCAACCTGTAGGGTCTTCTGTAGAAAACTTACTCAAGGAATACATAGCCAAGAATGATGCCACTCTACAGAGTCAGCAAGCTACTCTTAGGAGCCTAGAAAACCAAATAGGGCAACTAGCCAATGAACTCAAAAGTAGGCCCCAAGGTAGACTTCCTGCTGACACTGAAGTGCCAAGGAGAGATGGTAAAGAGCAAGTTCAAGCAATTGAACTTAGAAGTGGGAGACCATTGGTGAGCAACACCAAGGACACACCAAAGAGAGTAGAGAACACTGAGTCTAGTGCTCCACTGGAGTCTCTGCCAAACCAAGGTCCACCATCAACTAGCACACCAGGAGCAAGGCTGAAGCCAATCATAGAAGAGATAGAAGAAATTTCAAGGCCTCCACCTATCCTAAGGCGACCTGAAGTGCCTGCATATGTGCCACCACCTCCATTTCCTCGAAGGCTAAAGAAAAAACAAGAACAAGAAGTGCACTTTAATAAATTTTTAGAAATTCTTAAACAAGTGCATGTTAATATTCCTTTTGTAGAAGTTTTACAGTCTATGCCTTCTTATGTAAAGTTTTTGAAGGATATTATAACTAACAAGAAAATAATTGGTGAGTTTGAAACAGTAAATCTCACTGAGGAGTGCAGTGCCATACTCCAGAACAAGCTACCCAAGAAGGAGAAGGATCCTGGTTCCTTCACCTTACCAGTAGAGCTAGGAGGCAAGCACGTGGGCAGAGCTCTTTGTGACCTGGGAGCCAGCATAAACCTCATGCCCCTATCACTATTCCGCCAGCTAGGAATAGGAGAAGCACGTCCAACCACTGTCACTTTACAACTTGCAGACAGATCCATAGCCTACCCTGAGGGTAAGATTGAGGATATTCTTGTAAAGGTTGACAAGTTTATTTTCCTTGCAGATTTCATTATCCTGGATTATGAAGCAGACAAGAAGGTCCCCATCCTATTAGGCAGACCTTTTCTAGCCAAAGGTAGGGCCCTGATAGATGTCCAAAAAGGTGAGCTCACTATGGGGGTTCATGACGAGGAGGTTAAGTTTAGTGTTTTTAAAGCACTGAGGTATCCTTCTGACTCTGAATCTTGTGCTAGCATGGACATTGTAGATTCATTAATGGAAGAACAATTGGAGCATGAATTGTTGACTAAGCATGCTAATGAATATGTAGGATTAGAATTGACTGACTTAAACATAGCTGAGATAATGGACATACCTGTAAATAACCCTCAGCATGTTTGTATGAATATTGACTTAACTGAAAAATCTTTGAATCCATTAAAACCATCCATTGAGCATCCACCTGTTTTAGAATTGAAACCACTGCCCACACATCTTAAGTATGCATATTTAAGAAGTAATGATACTTTTCCTGTGATTATTTCTTCTAAATTAAGTGAAAAGCATGAGGTTGAACTGATTTTATTACTTAAGCAACATAGGAAGGCTATTGCATGGACTATTGCTGACATTAGAGGCATTAGCCCTTCTTATTGCATGCATAAGATTATATTAGAGGAAGAGCATACACCTAGAGTAGATCACCAACGAAGGCTGAATCCCTCTATGAAAGAGGTAGTTAAAAAGGAAATAATAAAATGGTTAGATGCTGGTGTGATCTTCCCCATAGCTAGTAGCCAGTGGGTGAGCCCTATACAATGTGTACCTAAGAAGGGGGGGATGACTGTGGTAGTCAATGAGAACAATGAACTGATTCCAACTAGGACTATCACAGGATGGAGAGTTTGCATGGATTATAGGAAACTAAACAAGGAAACCAAAAAAGACCATTTCCCTCTACCATTCATTGACCAGATGCTAGATAGGATAGCTGGTAGAGCCTACTACTGCTTTTTAGACGGTTATTCAGGATATAACCAGATTACTATAGACCCTAAGGACCAAGAGAAGACTACCTTCACTTGCCCTTTTGGAACTTTTGCCTTTCGCAGAATGCCTTTTGGCTTATGCAATGCACCGGCAACATTCCAAAGGTGCATGTTGGCAATCTTCTCTGATTTGGCTGAGTCCATGATAGAGATATTCATGGATGATTTCTCAGTCTTTGGGGATTCATTTACAAACTGTCTAGAGAACTTAGGACAAGTCCTGGCTAGGTGTGAGGAGACCAACCTAGTCCTCAATTGGGAAAAGTGCCACTTCATGGTGGATGAAGGGATTGTCTTAGGTCATAGAGTGTCAAGGGCCGGTGTAGAGGTTGACAGGGCAAAAATTGAAATAATAGAGAAATTGGTAGAACCTCAGAATGTCAAGGCCATTAGAAGTTTCTTAGGGCATGCTGGCTTCTATAGAAGGTTCATTAAGGACTTTTCTAAGATCTCCAAGCCTTTATGTGAGCTTCTAGAGCTAAACAAACCATTCAGTTTCTCTAAAGAATGTTTCCTAGCTTGGAAAACCCTTAAGGAAGCACTAGTCACAGCACCTATTATAGTAGGGCCTAATTGGGATCTGCCCTTTGAGATGTTATGTGATGCCAGTGACTATGTTGTAGGGGTTATGTTAGGACAAAAGATTGACAAGTTAACACACCCTGTATACTATGCTAGTAAAACACTTAATGAGGCACAATGTAATTACACAACTACTGAGAAGGAGATGCTAGCTGTAGTGTTTGCTTGTGAGAAGTTTAGGAATTACATTGTAGGCACTAGGACAATAGTGTACACTGACCATTCTGCTTTAAAGTACCTTATGAGGAAGGCTGATGCCAAGCCTAGGTTGATTAGATGGGTGTTATTGCTGCAGGAGTTTGATCTAGACATTAGAGATAAGAAAGGATGTGAAAATGTGGTTGCGGATCATCTTTCTAGATTGCAGCATAATTGCGAAAAAATTGCGGAAACCGCAATTTCTGATGCTTTTATTGATGAACATGTCTTTGTATTGACTCATCGTGATAACGATGAGGAACCTTGGTTTGCTGACATTGCTAACTTCCTTGCATCACAGGTACTACCAACTTTCAAGGGAGGCCAAGAGAAGAAGAGGTTCCTTTATTAGGCAAGGAAAGTCATATGGGATGATCCCACACTTTACAAGACATGTGCTGATGGTCTGCTCAGGAAGTGTGTTTCAGCTGCTGAGGCGAAGTCTGTGCTGCAGCACTGCCATACAGCACCCTATGGTGGACATTTTGGTGGCCAAAGGACAGCTGCAAAGGTGTTCCAGAGTGGCTACTATTGGCCAACAATCTTCAAGGATGCCCACAATTATGCACACAGTTGTGATGACTGCCAGAGAACAGGTAACCTTAGCCGAAAGGATGAGATGCCTCTCACTTACATCTTAGAGTTGGAGCTCTTTGATGTGTGGGGCATTGATTTCATGGGGCAATTTCCTCCATCATCAGGTAACCTTTACATCCTTGTAGCAGTAGACTATGTATCTAAGTGGGTAGAGGCCATAGCATGTCCAAATAATGATGCCAAAACAGTCATAAGATTCTTGCACAGACATATTTTTACTAGATTTGGGACACCTCATGCTATAATCAGTGATGAGGGGACACATTTCATTAACAAAGCTATGGAGAGAGTGTTGGCTAAGTATAATGTTAGACATAGAGTAGCCACCCCTTATCACCCACACTCGAATGGCCAAGCTGAAATTTCAAATAGGGAGATTAAAAACATACTAGAAAAAGTGGTCTGTCGCAACGTCATCGCGACGCGGAGCGGCCGACGTCCTCTTTTAAGGGTTTTGGTTTAAAAAAACAAAGAGATGGAGTCGCCACCAACCATTTTGGGTGTGATTGGTCACCTTAAAACAAAAACTGGTCTAAGAAACTAGAAATCAAGTTCGGGGGTCGGTTGAGTGTAGGGAAGGTGTTAGCACCCTACAACACCCGTTAAAACGGTAGCCAAAATTTGTATTTATTATCCAATTAAATTTATTTAAAATGTCCTTAATTTGAGAAAAGAGAAAAAGAAATAACATGAAAGAGAATGTTTCAACTAATCTTGCCTTAACTTTAAAGTAAAGTAAGGATTTGATTTGTGAATGGAATTACCCTTCAATTTTGCCATTAGTTGCCTTAATCCCATAACGGGGATTACGCAATAAACAAATATTTTTTGAAAGATTTTTGAAATACTTTTGATTTCAAAATTAATTTGAAATTCATTTCAAACCAGTTTAAAACAAAAATAAAATTTCATGTTTTGAGAAACAATTTTGAAAGTCAATTTAAAACATTTAATAGAAAACTAATTCATTTGAAAATATTTTAAAACAAAACAAAATTTTGAGATCCCGGTAAATTATAGATTTAGAAATAAAATGAAAATCAAAGTTTTAAAAATCAATCGAAAATCAATTTAACAATTCGTTTGGAAAAGAATAACAAAATTAAAGTAAAATCATTTGAAATTTTAGATTTAAAATAGTTTGGAAATCAATTGGAAAACTTTTAAAATACAATTTTGTAAATGGCACATAATGGCATGTTCGTAATTTAGACCAATAACAAAGATGTAATTAAACCGGCAAGAAAACAAATAAAATTAGAAACAGAATGAAACCTCATATAAATCGAGTATATTTGAAATCTCATATAAACCAAGTTATATTTGAAATTTATATAAACCATGGCATATTTGAAATTTCATATAAACTAGGAGATATATTTGAAAATTAAGTGAAAGTGGCAGTTTTGTAATTTAAACAAAACTAACCAAATTTGCTTACCCAAGGAAAAGCTTCATGCCCGTCTGCTTTGAGCTTCGCCGGAGCCTCATCGTCCGAGTTCGCGCCGCCGCTATGTTCTCTGCCTCCCGTTCGTCTGGGTTCGAGTTGAGGAAGAAGACCGCGCTGCCGTCGTGAAGGCCGGCTCGTCGAGGACTCAAATCACCGCAGCTCCGTCGTTGGCTCGTCTACCTCCGCTGCCGTTCGAGTTGGGGTTGCCATCGACGTCTTCTTCCCCTCAGGAAGCTTTGCCGCTGCTGTTCACGTGAATCCGGGTTTTGTGTCGCCGCCGTCTGCTTCGTCCACCGGCTGTCGAGGTCCGTCGTGAGGTTTCGTCCGCGGATCTGACCGCGTCTACGTCGTTGAAGGCCGCGTGGTTCGCCGCCGAGGAGTTCTGCCGCCGGTTGGAGGAGGTTGGCCCGTCGTTGGTTGCTTATTCAGTCGCCGGAGTTAGGTAGAAGATAGTTGAGGAAGATGATGAATAGTAGGTTCCTCGGTTTGCGTGCATGAGATGGAAAAGAAAAGTTGAGTTGGATGAGAGAGAAAATCAATTTTGACTTGATTTGACTCAAATCAAATCCTTTTTATCTTTTACATTTTTTTTGCTCTAAATTGCCTAAGTCTTTTTGTTATCCCTATTCCGTTCTCTATAGTCGGTATTTATAGATCGTTGGAAACTCCCACCAAAGGTAAAAAATTGAAGTAAATTTATGATTCAATATTTTTCTCATTCAAAACTGATTTTTGACCATAAAATGAACCAATATTTTATACTCATAAATGAATATAAAATTTTAACCCAAAAATGAATTAAATATTTTATACTCATAAATGAATATCAAATTTTAACCCAAAATGAATTAATTATTTTATACTCATAAATGAATATCAAATTTTAATCCAAAATGAATTAAATATTTTATACTCATAAATGAATATCAAATTTTAACCCAAAATGAATTAAATATTTTAACTCATAAATGAATATCAAAATTTAGTCATAAAATGACTCAAGAATTTTATACTCATTAAGTATTAATCTTTATTGTCAAATTAGGTAAAAATTCTTCCCAAACAATTAAAACATTATTTTTGTTATTTTTCTCCAATTTCAAAATTAATTAAATACATAATAAAAAGTGAATTTACAACTTAAAAAGATTCAATCAAATATGATAAAAATAAATAAATAAGGTAAAAACATTAATAATAAACAAATGCCCGGACCAAATACGGTGTCTACAGCTTGCTCCCCTTTGTGTATCTTTGAAGAATTGAAAGGGTAGACAAAGGACGAAGACAACGTATTGGGAAGGTGAAAATTTGTTTATTATTAAAACGAAGACGGACCTGGGTTTACACAGGCTACGACCTCTAATCTTGGATTAGGGTTCGATTTAACCAACAAGGAAAAGAAACGGACCTGGGTTATGTCCACAAGCTTCGACCGCTAATGCTGGATTAGGGTTCGATTTAACCAACAAGGAAATGAAACGGACCTGGGTTATGTCCACAGGCTTCGACCGCTAATCTTGGATTAGGGTTCGATTTAACCAACAAGGAAATGAAACGGACCTGGGTCATGTCCACAGGCTTCGACCACTAATCTTGGATTATGGTTCGATTTAACCAACAAAGTAAATGAAACGGACCTGGGTTATGTCCACAGGCTTCGACCGCTAATGCTGGATTAGGGTTCGATTTAACCAACAAGGAAATGAAACGGACCTGGGTTATGTCCACAGGCTTCGACCGCTAATCTTGGATTAGGGTTCGATTTAACCAACAAGGAAAAGAAACAGACCTGGGTTATGTCCACAGGCTTCGACCGCTAATCTTGGATCAGGGTTCGATTTAACCAACAAGGAAATGAAACGGACCTGGGTTATGTCCACAGGCTTCGACCGCTAATCTTGGATCAGGGTTCGATTTAACCAACAAGGAAATGAAACGGACATGGGTTATGTCCACAGGCTTCGACCGCTAATCTTGGATTAGGGTTCGATTTAACCAACAAGGAAAAGAAACGGACCTGGGTTATGTCCACAGGCTTCGACCGCTAATGCTGGATTAGGGTTCGATTTAACCAACTGAAAAGAAACGGACCTGGGTTATGTCCACAGGCTTCGACCGCTAATCTTGGATTAGGGTTCGATTTAACCAACAAGGAAATGAAACGGACCTGGGTTATGTCCACAGGCTTCGACCGCTAATCTTGGATCAGGGTTCGATTTAACCAACTGAAAAGAAACGGACCTGGGTTATGTCCACAGGCTTCGACCGCTAATCTTGGATTAGGGTTCGATTTAACCAACAAGGAAAAGAAACGGACCTGGGTTATGTCCACAGGCTTCGACCGCTAATGCTGGATTAGGGTTCGATTTAACCAACTGAAAAGAAACGGACCTGGGTTATGTCCACAGGCTTCGACCGCTAATGCTGGATTAGGGTTCGATTTAACCAACTGAAAAGAAACGGACCTGGGTTATGTCCACAGGCTTCGACCGCTAATCTTAGATTAGGGTTCGATTTAACCAACAAGAAATGAAACGGACCTGGGTTATGTCCACAGGCTTCGACCGCTAATGCTGGATTAGGGTTCGATTTAACCAACTGAAAAGAAACGGACCTGGGTTATGTCCACAAGCTTCGACCGCTAATGCTGGATTAGGGTTCGATTTAACCAACAAGAAATTAATGTAAAATATTGAGTGATTGATTTTGATTTTGATTTTGATTTTGATTTTTTTTATTTATTTTGAATTTAAATGGGACAACGGTTTTTATTTCAAAACTTAGTTGTCAAAATGAAAGACACTTTTAAAATAGGGACTTCGTATTTCAGAAATTTGTTTTAAAAGGGACAACGGTTTTTATTTCAAAACTTAGTCGTCAACACAAAAGACACTTTTAAAACAGGGACTTCGTTTTTCAGAAATTTGCTTTAAAAGGGACAACGGTTTTTATTTCAAAACTTAGTTGTAAAAAATGAAACCCTTTTTTTTAGAGATTAAGACTTCATGAATATGAAGAAAACTGAAATGTATGAGTTATCAGATATGAGTTGGTCAAATGATGTGAAAACTAGAATGAATTGATGACTGACTCTCAACAGAAAATGTGATGACATGCCAATGTAAAAATGTCAAATGCAAATGGATTAGTTTCGCCCAGCGTCGCGGCGAACTTGCTCATCAATAATGCATGACAATGTGTGTCTTAATTTGTTTTGGTTTGACCAATGAAATTTATTTTGAAGGCATGATGCATTGATGCATTGATGCATATGCACGCCAATGGTAGAAAAATGAATGTCATGAATGCAATATGTATGCATGTGCATGCTAATGGTGTATTAAAAATGTCATGAATGCAACATGTATGCATCTACATGCCAATGGTAGATAAATGCAACATGGTATGCCTGATCTGTATCTAACCATGATATATGAGAAGGATTTTTGTTTTTTTTTTTTTTTTTTTTTTTTTTAAGAAATAATGATGTAAATGATCTTAAATCGATTAACGAAATGTAAGATATGTGGAAATTATGACATCAAAATTATTTTCATGTTTAAGGAAAATGATTATCCTTGTCTACTCTCCTTGTTGTTGTTAGCTGATATTTAACAAAGAATTAAAAGAGAAAATGTTATCATCATCAGATAGTTTTTTTTTTTTTTTTTTTTTTTGAATGCTTTCACTCGAACGGGATTATGTATGTCAATCATAGAGTACTCAACCATATTAGGCATGGTAAATATTTTGGAAGTGTCTCATGTGCTAGGTTAGAGAACTATCAAAAGTAAGTTGTAGAATTGAATATCATACTTGATTAACTGCTTCATAATTTAGTTTTGTAATGGACACAATAATGTGAATGCAAGAAAATGAGTTTGAATTCGAATTAAGTATGAAATGGTAAACAATACATGTTTTCTTCATAAGGAAGAAAAACAGAGGAGAATGTGGTCTTCAAATCTCCTGAACAATAAGAGATTGATTATAATTTTTTAATGTTCGAGTAAGAGATTGGAATATGATCTAATGGAAGACGAATAAAGTGATTTCAATTCTGTTGACAATAATTTTGAGAACATGAAGCAGCTCCTTAGGAAATCATCTCATGTATATATTCTCTTTCTTTGAGTAAGCTCGGAGTCATCGATTATCTCCACCTTGACATGGTCTGGTGTGACGAATATGAACGATTTTGCCCAAATGCGGCAAAGGTGAAGGCTTTGCCCAGTGTTGTAAGTGGTAGCTTCTTGATCTATTGATTGCACCAATATTTTTTTTTTTTTTTTTTTTTTTTTATCAGTGAAATGGTGCAATCAATTACTCCAGCTTGTTGATATCGACTTTACCCCAGTATTACAAAGATGAAGTCCTTGCTCCAGTTTGCAAAGATGAAGACTTTGCTCTAGTCTTTTTGTGGTAGCGTTGTTCCGGTGTGGCAAAGACAAAAGCTTCGCTTCAATTTGATGATAACTTTGCTCCAATGTGGCAAAGGCAGAAGTTTTGCTCCAGTTTTGTTGATGATGACTTTGCTCCAGTGTGTAAAGTTGAAAGAATTGTCTTAGTTTAGCGAAGATGGAGGCTTTGCCCCAATTGGTTGCTTTGCAGAGGAGATTTTTCAAGCCTTCTAAATGTAATTCTTTGATCTATTGATTGCACCAATCTCGTTTTTTTTTTTTTTTTTTTTCTTCTTCTTCTTCATCAGTGAATGGCGCAATCAAATACTTCAGCTTGTTGATTTTTTTCTGTGTGGATGATGACCTTGCTCTAGTTTGTCGATAGTGGTCTTGCTCCAGTGTGACAAAAATAAAGGTTTTGCTCCAATGTGCAAAGTTGAAAAATTTTGTCTCAGAAAAGATGAAGGCTTTTCCCCAACTGGTCGCCTTGCAAAGGAGATTTTTCAAGCCTTCCTGATGTAGTTTCTTGATCTATTGATTGCACAAATCTTGCAACTTTTTTTTTTTTTTTTTTTTTTTTTTTTTTAAGAAATTGTGCAATCAAATGCTCCAGCTGGCTGATGTTGATCTTGATCCCGGTGTGGATAGTGGTCTTGCTCCAATGTGGAAAATGCGAAGACTTTGCTCCAGTATGGCAAATATGAAGATTTTGCTCCAGTTTGCAAAGTTTTGAGAGTTTTTGTCCCAGTTTGGCGAAGACGAAAGCTTTGCTCCAGTATGATGATAACTTTGCTCCAGTGTAGCAAAGACAGAGGATTTGCTCCAGTTTTGTCGATGATGACTTTGCTCTTGTGTGGTAAAGGTGAAGACTTTGTCCAGTTTGCAAAGTTGAAAACTTTTTCTTAGTTTAGCAAAGATGGAGGCTTTGCCCCAATTGGTTGTCTTGCAAAGAAGATTTTCCGAGCATTTCGGATGTAGTTCCTTGATCATTTAATTGCACAAACCTCGCATTTTTTTTTTTTTTTTTTTTTTTTTTTGCTAAACATAGCCTTTTTTAGCAAGAGAATGTGCAATCACATACAAAAGATTGATGATATATGGTTACTCCTTTACAACTTTGGTAGTCTTTCTAATGTCGTTTATTTGTCCATGACCCCTGACATCGTGATGAAGATTCTTCAAGCAAAATTCATTGAATGAAGCTGAGATTTTGAGATAATTTCCAACGTTGCTGACTCATTCGTGCTTAAAATTATTATCTCTAGTCTTGGAATCACTTTCAATTTGAGGAAAGAGAAATGACAAATGATAAGAATGAAAATATATGAGAATCTGGATCAACTGAAGTTGAATATGAGGAATATATGAAAAATCACAAGTTTCAATTATGAAGCAATAGATCACAAGAGTTCAATACTATTTCATTACATTTGAAGTTCTCTTGAATAATTTGGGGTGTTTGCCATCTAATTAAAAGTGGCAGGTTTGACAAAAGGTTAGGTGGGTAGAGAGGCACCATCTAATGTAGGTGGCGAGTTTGATATGGATTTAAAGGTGGATCCACAAATCAGGGTAGATTGCCTCAAAGTTTATGTGGCACACGCAGATTCAAGGTTTTACCGTGAGTAATCTTGGACTTTCGCAAAATGGTGTTTGCCTAGTGTGATTATTAAAACCCTGTTCGGGAGTGTATGTTTAGCACATGAGAAATTTGAAGGTCAAAATAAAGTTCTCTCAATTTAGAGTTTAGGCCAACAATGAAGGTTGAGAGAGATATTTTCAAGAAAGTCATAAAATGGTTGAGAGTTACAATTTCCCATAAAAGAGTAGTGAAAGCACTCATTACTTTTTCTTCTTTCTTTTTTTTTTTTTTTTTTTTAAATTAACTTCTCCGTGTGATGATTTAACATTTTTGTCCATAATTCTTGTTAATGATTCAACTAACAAGAACGACCAAAGTAAACACAAGAATAATCAAAGTGAACACAAAAATGTTTTTTTTTTTTTTTTTTAAATGATGTGATGAAGAATGTGATAAAAATCGATAATGTTTTGTGAAAAACATGTGTGAGATGATATTATGAAATTGATGAATAACAAATGTTTTTTTTTTTTTTTTTTTTTTTTTTTTGAGATGCATTATGTGTGAGATGAAAATAAAACTTGATTTTTTTTGTGATGTATGCATGTGCACAATAACAAATGACCTTTTTTATATTTTTATTTTTTTATATATGCATGCGTGAAATGATATGATGCAATTAGTGAA
Source organism: Herpetospermum pedunculosum (assembly GCA_028017165.1). Lineage (NCBI taxonomy): Eukaryota > Viridiplantae > Streptophyta > Magnoliopsida > Cucurbitales > Cucurbitaceae > Herpetospermum > Herpetospermum pedunculosum. Next base: position 15,511,440 of record JAPQWQ010000186.1, on the reverse strand, counting down.
AAACAAATTAAATTTTCTTGAATTCTATGACTTCGATATGCAAAATGAGATGATGGTGCATGAACATTTTTTAATTTTTATTTTTGTATGCATGTGTAAGATGATATGATCCATTTTTTTTTTTTTTTTTTTTGAAATGTTACGACTTCATGCGAAATTAGATAATGATGCATTAATATTTTTTTATTTTTTTCCTCTTTTGTATGCATATGTGAGATGATATTATGCAACTAACAAATATTTTTTCTTTAAAATGTTATGATTTGACATGCGAAATTAGATAATGATGCATGAATATTTTTATTTTTTGTCATTTTTTGTATGCATATGTGAGATGATATTATGCAACTAACAAATGTTATGATTTGACATGCGAAATTAGATAATGATGCATGAATATTTTTATTTTTTGTCATTATTTGTATGCATATGTGAGATGATATTATGCAACTAACAAATATTTTTCTTTAAAATGTTATGATTTGACATGCGAAATTAGATAATGATGCATGTATTTTTTATAATTTTATTTTTTTGTATGCATGTGTGAGATGATATGATGCAATTGATGATTTGACATGCAGAATAATGCATAAATTTTTTTTATGATGCACATATGAGATGACTTTATGCATGAGATGTGTATGAATGATGTGCTATGCATTTTTTGTTATTCAAATTTTTATTTTTTTAAATGGAAGAATATCATAGACTAAAATTTTAGAAGACAAGACTCAACACTTAATTTCAATGTTATAAAATAACAAATGAAATAACTTAAGTAAAAACACTTCATGCGCCTATACGGGGGCATTTACATCCCCTCGATGGTCGACACTACTCAATCTTAAAGTTTATTTCATGCGCCTATTCGGGGCATTTACATCCCCTCGATGGTCGACACTACTCATTTTTTTTACTTTTTATTATTTTAATTATATTTTTGTTTTTTTTTGTGACAAGAAAATATTTTTTTAAAAAAAGATAATAATAATAATGAAACAAGAAAAAATAAATACATAAGACCTTTCATGCGCCAATACGGGGGCATTTAAATCCCCTCGAAGGTCGACACTACTAACTCTAATAATGAGTGAAAATTAAAATAAGACTTTTCATGCGCCTGTACGGGACATTGACAGTCCCATTGAAGGTCGACACTACTAAATCTTAAAAATATTTGATTTAAGCTAAATAGCACATGACTCTAAGTATGAGTATTTACAACTTTTTTTTATTATGTTATTTTTAGATGTAGGAAAGAATCCTACATATATTTTGTAGAAAGAAAATATTTTTATCAAAGAGAACAAACGTAATAATTTTCTTTTCCTTTTGGGATTTTAGTATTTTGATTTTTTTGGATTTCTTTTTAGAAGAATAAAAATAAAGATTAACTTCAACCTAAAAAAAAAGATGCAACCATAAATGTAATAAAACAAAATGACCTTAGAATTCAATCAACAAATAATTAAAATGAACAAAATTACAAATGATGTGACGGTAAAATTCTAATCTAAAGGATAAAGGCCCCCAAATTAATTCGAATGCTAAGAATTAACAAATGAATTAACTTGAGCGAGAATCTTTCGTGCGCCTATACAGGGGCAATTATATCCCCTTGAAGGTCGACATTACTCGATTCTCAATTCTAATCCTACAAGGTGTAGCCCGGGTAGGAGGCTTGTGGTTGTGTGTGAAATGCATGACAATGAAAAAAAAAAGAATTGTGATAAATAAGTTACAAAAAATAAATAGTACATAAATAAAATAAAACAAACCAAACAAAGGACCACCAAAGAAAATAAAATTGGATAATAAAATATAAAATGTAATGGCCTGACCCTCTAAAAAAAGGTCCCCAGTGGAGTCGCCATGCTGTCGCAACGTCATCGCGACGCGGAGCGGCCGACGTCCTCTTTTAAGGGTTTTGGTTTAAAAAAACAAAGAGATGGAGTCGCCACCAACCATTTTGGGTGTGATTGGTCACCTTAAAACAAAAACTGGTCTAAGAAACTAGAAATCAAGTTCGGGGGTCGGTTGAGTGTAGGGAAGGTGTTAGCACCCTACAACACCCGTTAAAACGGTAGCCAAAATTTGAATTTATTATCCAATTAAATTTATTTAAAATGTCCTTAATTTGAGAAAAGAGAAAAAGAAATAACATGAAAGAGAATGTTTCAACTAATCTTGCCTTAACTTTAAAGTAAAGTAAGGATTTGATTTGTGAATGGAATTACCCTTCAATTTTGCCATTAGTTGCCTTAATCCCATAACGGGGATTACGCAATAAACAAATATTTTTTGAAAGATTTTTGAAATACTTTTGATTTCAAAATTAATTTGAAATTCATTTCAAACCAGTTTAAAACAAAAAAAAAATTTCATGTTTTGAGAAACAATTTTGAAAGTCAATTTAAAACATTTAATAGAAAACAGAAAACTAATTCATTTGAAAATATTTTAAAACAAAACAAAATTTTGAGATCCCGGTAAATTATAGATTTAGAAATAAAATGAAAATCAAAGTTTTAAAAATCAATCGAAAATCAATTTAACAATTCGTTTGGAAAAGAATAACAAAATTAAAGTAAAATCATTTGAAATTTTAGATTTAAAATAGTTTGGAAATCAATTGGAAAACTTTTAAAATACAATTTTGTAAATGGCACATAATGGCATGTTCGTAATTTAGACCAATAACAAAGATGTAATTAAACCGGCAAGAAAACAAATAAAATTAGAAACAGAATGAAACCTCATATAAATCGAGTATATTTGAAATCTCATATAAACCAAGTTATATTTGAAATTTATATAAACCATGGCATATTTGAAATTTCATATAAACTAGGAGATATATTTGAAAATTAAGTGAAAGTGGCAGTTTTGTAATTTAAACAAAACTAACCAAATTTGCTTACCCAAGGAAAAGCTTCATGCCCGTCTGCTTTGAGCTTCGCCGGAGCCTCATCGTACGAGTTCGCGCCGCCGCTATGTTCTCTGCCTCCCGTTCGTCTGGGTTCGAGTTGAGGAAGAAGACCGCGCCGCCGTCGTGAAGGCCGGCTCGTCGAGGACTCAAATCACCGCAGCTCCGTCGTTGGCTCGTCTACCTCCGCTGCCGTTCGAGTTGGGGTTGCCATCGACGTCTTCTTCCCCTCATGAAGCTTTGCCGCTGCTGTTTACGTGAATCCGGGTTTTGTGTCGCCGCCGTCTGCTTCGTCCACCGGCTGTCGAGGTCCGTCGTGAGGTTTCGTCCGCTGATCTGACCGCGTCTACGTCGTTGAAGGCCGCGTGGTTCGCCGCCGAGGAGTTCCGCCGCCGGTTGGAGGAGGTTGGCCCGTCGTTGGTTGCTTATTCAGTCGCCGGAGTTAGGTAGAAGATAGTTGAGGAAGATGATGAATAGTAGGTTCCTCGGTTTGCGTGCATGAGATGGAAAAGAAAAGTTGAGTTGGATGAGAGAGAAAATCAATTTTGACTTGATTTGACTCAAATCAAATCCTTTTTATCTTTTACATTTTTTTTGCTCTAAATTGCCTAAGTCTTTTTGTTATCCCTATTCCGTTCTCTTTAGTCGGTATTTATAGATCGTTGGAAACTCCCACCAAAGGTAAAAAATTGAAGTAAATTTATGATTCAATATTTTTCTCATTCAAAACTGATTTTTGACAATAAAATGAACCAATATTTTATACTCATAAATGAATATAAAATTTTAACCCAAAAATGAATTAAATATTTTATACTCATAAATGAATATCAAATTTTAACCCAAAATGAATTAATTATTTTATACTCATAAATGAATATCAAATTTTAGTCCAAAATGAATTAAATATTTTATACTCATAAATGAATATCAAATTTTAACCCAAAATGAATTAAATATTTTAACTCATAAATGAATATGAAAATTTAGTCATAAAATGACTCAAGAATTTTATACTCATTAAGTATTAATCTTTATTGTCAAATTAGGTAAAAATTCTTCCCAAACAATTAAAACATTATTTTTGTTATTTTTCTCAAATTTCAAAATTAATTAAATACATAATAAAAAGTGAATTTACAACTTAAAAAGATTCAATCAAATAGGATAAAAATAAATAAATAAGGTAAAAACATTAATAATAAACAAATGCCCGGACCAAATACGGTGTCTACAGTCAAACCCAATAGAAAAGATTGGGCGTTTAAACTCGAGGATGCACTTTGGGCATATAAAACTGCATATAAGACACCCCTAGGTATGTCTCCTTATAGACTTGTGTATGGTAAAGCATGTCACTTGCCATTCGAGTTAGAAATTAAAGCATTTTGGGCCCCAAAAAGAGTTGAATTACTGCGTGACTGATGCGGGAACATTGCGGTCTTTGCAATTACATGAGCTTGATGAGCTTAGGCATATGTCTTATGAAAATGCTAAAATGTATAAGGAAAAGACCAAGATTTGGCACGACAGTAGACTTAGGATTAAGGACTTCAAGAAAGGCCAGCTTGTCTTATTATTTAACTCACGATTGAAATTATTTCCAGGCAAACTTAAGTCTAGATGGTCAGGTCCATTTGTAATAACTAATGTGTTTGTTCATGGTGCAATCGAGATAAAGAACCTGCAACAAGGACAACCATTCATGGTTAATGGTGCAAGGTTGAAGCACTACTATGAGGAAGGAGATGTGAAGACTCTCTCGGCCTTCCTCTTGACTGAAACATGAAAATAAGAACGAGAGAGGACGAGTGATTACTGTGCTCGTCCATGCGAGGCTAATGCCTTAGTTTATTTTTGTTATTTTTCCGGTTATCGTTTGTGTCTATTTTTGTGTGATTTTAATTACGAATTTGATGTTGATTTTATTTCTTTTTGTAGGGAATCAATAGAGGGAATCAAGGAGATTAAATCCAGCTAAAAAAATCAAGGAGATATTGGGCCAAATCAAAGATTCGGTTGAGCAAAGATTGGCATTTAAACGCAGAAAATCTCCAACGGTCACTAGAATTGCGCTGGATTTGCAGAGACTCCGCAAAAATAGAGTCGTTGGGATTTCATCAGTACTTATATCCGTTAAGACGCGCGCTGATCTGTACGATTTCCCAATTATCTGAACTCCAAGAAAACTCTCTCCCTATTCATCTGCAATTCTTCTCTCCAGATTCCAACGATTCAACAATGGTGCTAACAAGAGCTGAACGGTCTGCGTCCAAGAAGAGGGCTGACGACGCTGAAACTGCTGCGAGGGAAGCACTTCTTGCCCTTGCAGACGCTGAGGCTGCGCGAACTGAACGACTCCCCAAACTGCCAATCCGCAAGAAGAAGTGGAAGGTTGTCACGGACATACCTGCTGGACCCTCTGAACCAGCAGGCACACCCAAGAAACGCAAATGGAGTATGGCGGTGGCCGAAGAAGCAAGCAAGGAAAAGACTCCCTCTGTGGAGAGTCAAGAAAGTGATCCTCGGTCACACGAGTCACCAAAACAGAGCTCTTCGCCATCTCCGCCAGCGCAGAGCCCTGAGCTTCCTCCATCGCCGCAGAGTTCTGAACACATATCCCCACCAGAAGAGAGCCCTGCAGCATCACCCACTTCCCCACAACCTGACCTTGAATTCCCATATGGGGAGTACCAAGAATCGACGCAGGGCAGTGGGGAAACTGAGGAAGAAGAGGTCTTCTCTCCTTTGAGGGAAGCCAGCCCTGAGAGCCCTGTGCAGAAGAATGACTCGATGGACGAAACACTGGAGGATTGCCTCCAACAGTTGACAACCAAGGCGAAGTTGAAAAAGAAGAAGGCAGCCAAGGTTGTCAAGGCCAAACGGCCCAAGAAGTCAAAGAAAAAGAAAACCAAGAGGGCGCCTCCATCAGAGAAAGAGAGTGATGAGCCGTCGCTGAAAAAGCTCAAGATTGAGGCTGCTGAGTGAGCCAAACCAAAAGACAAAGGGAAAGTCAAGCTTTACCCTGAAGATGAGCCTTTGTCAGTGAGGTACGTGTCCTCTGACGCTGAGTCTAGAGGCATTGAGCTAAGGAAAAGGGAATTGCTGCACGAGAAGGGGTTCCTCGATGCACCTGCTGACCTGCCGCAATTCTTGCGCGCAGGGATCACTAATCACGGCTGGAAGGAGCTGTGCAGACCACCCAATCCAGCCTACTCCAGCATGGTGTATGACTTCTACGCCAATCTGATGAATCCTGAGGTTGGCCTGTCTGTGGTCAGAGGGGTTGAGGTAGACTTCTCAGCAAAGGCGATCAACGAAGCCTATGGCCTCAAGGTCCAAAAACACACTGACTATGCAAGGATTGTTGATGAGCCAACAGAAGCTGTCTTGGAGGAGGCCATTCGGATAATTGGCCAGCCTGAGGCATCATGGACAGTCTCGCGCAATGGGAGGCTGTTACGTGCTCAATGTGTTAAAATAAATAAGCAATAAGGTAGAGAGAGCACTCAGAACATGCAAGCATACATGGTCCTATAGCAAGTAGTAAGTATATTTCATTCGTGTTCCACAGAGATTTATTATAAGCTATTCATGAAGTGTAAAGTTAAGAAAGAAGGGGTGGATTTGATGGGGTAGAATTGGTTTTTAATTGTCTATTTCCTACTGAATACGAAGAGGGTAGCAACATAAACAAGTGCAAGTCAAAGCTAAACTCAAATGAGAAGAGACGAGATTAATAAATGAAGACAAAAACAGCTAGACAGAATTGTAACTTAGCAGAATTGCGGAGACAGCAATTCTACCGCAATGGAAATAACAGCGAAGGTGTGTAAAGTGATGAATTAAGGACTACTAACGACTATCCTATAGGCTTTTTCATACGATTCTCAAGCATTGGATCGACTCTCTATGCATCAAACTATCTCATTCTCATGTATCTTCCGATTTCATGCATTAGATTCTTTAGTTTACTCATGTCCAAGTAAGGTCTTAAGCATCTTGTTAAGGCAGAAAAATATGGTTTGTACTAGGGAAACGCCTATTCCTAGGTCGTTTCCTGGTTACCTTGAAAGGCTAGCATGATAGTATGACTCTGAACTCTTACTCCTTCCAGAGGTTAGGAGTTCATTGGACAAAATGGATGGCCAATCGAAATTGCCCGTGGAATGAAGCTTACATACAATCAATGCTTCGAGAGCTATCCTACATGCTTGGTTCACGTTTTTTAGCCTAAAGTGTTGTCATTAGCATGCCCCTAAGTAATTTAGCTACTCATGGATGTAAACAGAACAGAAGCAAGAGAAGGAGTAGACATGTTTAGAAGGAATTTAAAGACAAAACAGTAAGGGAAAGCAGTAGAATGTAAAGGCAAGAGACTGTGAAATGAAGAATTGAGACTTGATTACTTGATTGTTTGATTGACAAAGGAAAGCTGTAAAGCAAATAACAGGAAGACAGAACACAACGAAATAGTCTAATCTAGCTACTAGGAAAGAAACAACAACAAGACAAAGCTGGAAAATGGAAATGAAAAGCAGAAAGAAGTAAAACAAGCTCGAATGTCTCGTTGCAGCCGCCTCGAATGCAGGATGAGAAAGGTCAGCCTTGCTTGGATGAATCCAATCGGGAGAGAAGAAGAATCTCCTCTCCTTCCTATCAGATTATCGATTCCAACAGCTGAGCTTCGCAAACCAGCAGACGGCAAAGGAAAATAGGAGAAAAGATGGACTGCGAGAAGACTTCTACGCTTTCGGATGATATTTGAACCCTCGACTTTGACCCCTATTTATAGTAATCTGCAGGTGCATTTGGGCCAAGGAGAACCATCAATCTTCAACGTCGTACTTCAGAATGGAGGAGGAGAAAGAACGAATCCCTGAAATAACGGAAATTAACAGAAAAAGATCAGTCAACTTACGGTTTTCACTTGAAACATTGCGGTGTCCGCAATGTTTCCGCAATCCTATCGCAATGCCTGTTTTTCATTCTTTTCCTTCGGTTTTCAACCCTTTTCTTTCCTATTGTACATAAGTCCTAATTTAGCTACCTTCTTCTAATTCTCATATTCAAGCATAGGTTTAGGCTAAATGCTATCAAAAACACCTAAGAGTGAACATCTTTCTAAGCTAATTAAGTCCTAAAAAGGTCACTTTTGGAGACGTAACACACCCCCAAACTTAAGGTTTTGCTTGTCCTCGAGCAAACTAAGGACTTTCCTAGGCTACTGTTTCTTCTTCTTTAACCACTTACTGACTCTCCTATATTCTCATCTATAGCAGTGCTGTCCCGTGACACACTTCTAAGCTTAAAACTACCCTCTCATCTAGCTTCTTCTGATTTCGCATGCCTACAACTCCTACTGCTTTTATTAACTCCCTACAACTGATCTACCTGCTTTTATCATATCATGCCACTATCCCTAAGGTTTCAAATTCTACCTAGCTTTACCCCAGACTCAGTACATGCTTCTAGTTTATATTTATGAACTACCTAGGATTCCTTAGAGTCATGTCAGTCTTAGTATTAATGGTAACAGTAGTATTTTTAGAGAACAACCTAAACCCTGGCATCACTACATTGGATATACACTCATCTCCCTAAACAACCCTACAAGCTACAACTTTGTGCTTAGCTAAGTGAGGATCAGAGTTCTTTTTTAATAGGACATCTAAGCCACAAAGTTGCAACTCCTAGGTATACATTCTTCTTCCCTACTCTTTTCCTTCTCTTCTTTTTTTTTTCTTTCTCAGGTGGAGCCTTTCCTTTGGTTGCCTTTTGATGCAATGCCACTTGTGGGTTACACACTTGGCACTGATTACTCAGCAACCTAAGAGAGACTCCCCTCTTTATTCTACTTTTTTTTTTTTCAGTTCATTATTTTTGTCAAGGAGAAGAAGAATGCTTATGTTTTAAGGGAGAGAGGAATGTTCCTAGGCCTAGGGTGGCCTCCCCCAAACTTCAACTACTCATTGTCCCCAATGAGTGTCTGAGGTGGCACACCCCCAAACTATCTAGAAGCATCTAGTCTAAGGTAAAACAAAGAGAATCTAAAAGCCCTAGGCATAGACAGAACATTCTAAAAGAAAAGCTCACAGCAGCAGGAATTTTGAAAAACAGACAGGTAAGGACTTACAGCTATGCATGCTGAGCTATTTAGAGGTTAATTTAAACTATCAAAGGGTGTCCTATGACACTCATCCAGCATGCATTTAGATAAGCTATATAAGGTAGTCATGATAGCAGCAAAAGATAGCCTTTAAACAGATTACAGCCTAGCTAAGCAGACAGTCCAAAACATGCTTTCAGTAATAAAAATTGCGGGTACCGCAATTATTTCGCAATCAAGTCAGGGCAGATATATCAGTTACTAAGGCCCCTAAGCATGCTTTATCCAGTCGTTCAAGCTCAACAAAAAGAAACCTAAACTATCCTACCTAATCAGCTAGCAGCAGGCTATACTAAGCAATTTAAAAACATAAAACTAAGCAACTAAAACAGATCAAAATTGTACTAAAAACAACATAACTCACATGGTCTAACAGAAAGCAGATTGTTTTTTTTTTTTTTTTTTTTAAGGGAACAACAATACTCCCTTCAGTGCAATTCAAACCAGCACTCAATTGTCTTCATCCTCATCAGGTTGTCGTGGTCGTGGAGGCACCCATGGAGTCAGGAGATTCGTGGGGAAGTCAGGGAAGATGCAGCCAAGCTGGTCAGCAACTTCCTTGTCCCGTGCCTGTGCGTAAGTGGCCCATTGAGCCATCCTCCTTTGCATATCCATCAGGCAAGCCATGGATAGTGACTGATCAGCAGCCAACCTATCCAGCTCGAATTCCATGTTCCCCTTCCTCTTTAGCCTCAAGCCAGCAGGCAGCTCCAAGTGGCCTGTGTAAGCCATTTGCTGCTCCATTCGCTCAATAGGGACTCCTGCAAGCAAACAGAGTTTAGTTATGGTATTAGGGAAAAACAATGGTCCCTTACCTTTCTTGGCGCACTCAGCAATGGCGGCTGACATGATTTCCCCTACGTTGACCGTGAGACCTCGCATGATGGCATAGACCAGCAGCGATCTGCTCTGGTTGATGGTGGTCTCATGAGTCACGGGGGTCAGCTTCCTCCTTACAAATGCAAACCATACAGCCGCCTTAGCTGTGAGGTTGGCACTCATGAGAGTGTGCCTCCCATTGCGTGACACGGTCCACGCTGCTTCAGGCTGGCCAATGGTTCGAATGGCCTCCTCCAGGACTGCCTCAGTAGGCTCATCAACGATCCTCGCATAGTCAGTATGTTTTTGGCCCTTGAGGCCATAGGCTTCGTTGATGGCCTTTGCTGAGTAGTCCACTTCTATTCCCCTAACCACAGACAGCCCCTCCTCAGAGTTTCGCAGGTTGGCATAGAAGTCGTATACCATACTAGTGTAAGCCGGATTGGGAGGCCTGCACAACTCCTCCCAGCTGTGATTCACTATGCCTGCGCGCAAGAATTGCGGCAGATCAGCAGGTCTGTCGAGGAAGCCCTTCTCGTGCAGCAACTCCCTCTTCCTCAGCTCAATGCCCCTGGACTCAGCGTCAGAGGACACATACCTCACTGACTGAGGTTCATCTTCAGGGTAAAGCTTGGCCTTCCCTTTGTCTGCTGGTTTGGCTGACTCCGCAGCCTCAACCTTGAGTCTCTTGAGCGATGGCTCAGTGCTCTCCTTTTCTAATGAAGGCGCCCTCTTGGCCTTCTTCTTTTTCAGCTTCTTGGATCGCTTGGCCTTGAGAATCTTGGCCTTCTTCTTCTTCTTGAGCTTAGCCTTGATGGTGATCTGCTGGAGGCAAGCCCCCAGTGTCTCTTCCATCGAGTCATCCTTCTGTGCAGGACTCTCAGGGCTGGCTTCCCTCAATGGAGAGAACACCTCCTCTTCTTCAGCTTCCCCACTGCCCTGTGTCGATTCTTGGTACTCCCCATATGGGAATTCAGGGTCAGGTCGTGGGGAAGTGTGCGACGGCGTGGTTCCTTGCTCTGCTGTAGGTGTCTGCGCAGAACTCTGTGGTGAAGACGGCTGCTCAGGGCTCTGCGCTGGTGGGGCTGGTGAGAGGCTGCGCTCGGCTGACTCGTGAGATGGCTGGCTTCGTTCTTGACTCTCCACAGAGGGAGTCTTGTTCTTGATTTCTTCCTCGGCCACCGCCATACTCCATCGTCGCTTCTTGGGTGTGCCTGCTGGCTCAGAAGGTCCAACAGGGATCTCCGTGACGACCTTCCACTTCTTCTTGCGAATCGGAAGTTTGGGAAGGCGTTCGGTACGTGCAGCCTCAGCACCAGCCAAGGCAAGCAGTGCTTCTCTCGCAGCCGTTTCAGCGTCGTCGGCTCTTTTCTTGGCCGCAGATCTTTCAGCCCTCGTGAGTACCATTTTTGAATCGTGAAGGTTTGGAGAGAGGAATCACAGATGAAGAGAATCGAAGCTTTCTTGGAGTTCAGAGAATGAGAGAATCGTACAGATCAACGCGCCTTCTAACGGATATAAAGACAACGGATAAATCCCAACGGCTATATTTTTGCGGATCCTGCAAATCCAGCGCAATTTTAGGGGCGTTTGGAGATTTTTTTTTTCATCTAAATGTCATTCTTTGCTCATCCGTATCTTTTATTTGGCCCAATATTTTCTTGATTTTTAAAGCTGGATTTACTCTCCTTGATTCCCTCTATTGATTCCCTACAAAAAGAAATAAAATCAACATCAAATACGTAATTAAAATCACACAACAAAACACACAAACGATAACCGGAAAATCGCAAAAAATAAACTAAGGCATGAGCCTCATGTTGACGAGCACAGCAATCACTCGTCCTCTCTCGTTCTTAATTTCATGCTTCAGTCAAGAGGAAGGCCGAGAGAGTCTTCACATCTCCTTCCTCATAGTAGTGCTTCAACCTTGCCCCATTAACCATGAATGGTTGGCCTTGCTGCAAGTTCTTTATCTCGATAGCACCATGAACAAACACATTAGTAATCATGAAAGGACCTGACCATCTGGACTTTAGTTTGCCTGGAAATAACCTCAATCGTGAGTTAAATAATAAAACAAGTTGGCCTTTCTTAAAGTCGTTGATCCTAAGTCTACTATCGTGCCAAATCTTGGTCTTTTCCTTATACATTTTGGCATTTTCATAAGACATTTGTCTAAGCTCATCAAGCTCATGTAATTGCAAAGACCGCAACGTTCCCGCATCGGTCACGCAATAATTCAACTCTTTTAGTGCCCAAAATGCCTTAATTTCTAACTCAAATGGAAGATGACAAGCTTTACCATATACAAGTCTGTAAGGAGACATACCTAGGGGTGTCTTATATGCAGTTCTATACGCCCAAAGTGCATCCTCGAGTTTAAATGACCAGTCCTTTCTATTAGGTTTGACCACTTTTTCTAGGATGTTTTTAATCTCCCTATTTGAAATTTCAGCCTGACCATTCGAGTGTGGGTGATAAGGAGTGGCTACTCTATGTCTAATGTTATACTTAGCCAACACTCTCTCCATAGCCTTATTAATGAAGTGGGACCCCTCATCACTAATGACAACACGAGGTGTCCCAAACCTAGTAAAAATGTGCCTATGCAAGAATTTTATGACTGTTTTAGCATCATTATTAGGACATGCTATGGCCTCTACCCACTTGGAGACATAGTCTACTGCCACCAAAATGTAAAGGTTACCTGAGGATGGGGGAAATGGTCCCATGAAGTCAATGCCCCATACATCAAAGAGCTCCAACTCTAAGATGTAGGTGAGGGGCATCTCATCCTTGCGACTGAGGTTACCTGTTCTTTGGCATTCATCACAGCTGTGGGCATAGTTGTGGGCATCCTTGAAGATCGTTGGCCAATAGTAGCCACTCTGAAATACCTTTGCAGCTGTTCTTTGGCCACCAAAGTGTCCACCATAAGGAGCTGTGTGGCAGTGCTGCAGCACAGACTTCGCCTCAGCAGCTGAAACACACTTCCTTAGCAAGCCGTCAGCACATGTCTTGTAAAGTGTGGGATCATCCCATATGAATTTCCTTGCTTCATGAAGGAACCTCTTCTTCTCTTGTCCTCCCTTGAAAACTGGTAATACCTGTGATGCAAGGAAGTTAGCAATGTCAGCAAACCAAGGTTCCTCATCGTTATCACGATGAGTCAATACAAAGACATGTTCATCAATAAAAGCATCAGAAATTGCGGGCTCCGCAATTTTTTCGCAATTGTGCTGCAATCGAGAAAGGTGATCCGCAACCACATTTTCACATCCTTTCTTATCTCGAATGTCCAAATCAAATTCCTGCAGCAATAACACCCACCTAATCAACCTAGGCTTAGCATCAGCCTTCCTCATGAGATACTTTAAGGCAGAATGGTCAGTGTACACAATTGTCCTAGTGCCTACAATATAGTTTCTGAATTTCTCACAAGCAAACACTACAGCAAGCATCTCTTTCTCAGTAGTTGTATAATTACATTGAGCCTCATTCAGGGTTTTACTAGCATAGTATACAGGGTGTGTTAGCTTGTCAATCTTCTGTCCTAACATAACCTCTACAGCATAGTCACTAGCATCACATAACATCTCAAATGGGAGATCCCAATCTGGCCCTACTATAATAGGTGCTGTGACCAGTGCTTTCTTAAGGGTTTGCCAAGCTACTAAACATTCCTTAGAGAAGATGAATGGCCTATTTAGCTCTAGAAGCTCACACAGAGGCTTGACTATCTTAGAAAAGTCCTTAATGAACCTTCTGTAGAAGCCAGCATGCCCTAAGAAACTCCTAATGGCCTTGACATTCTGAGGCTCTACCAACTTCTCTATGATTTCTATCTTAGCCCTGTCAACTTTTACACCTGCCCTTGACACTCTATGACCTAAGACAATCCCCTCATCTACCATGAAGTGGCACTTTTCCCAATTTAGGACTAGGTTGGTCTCCTCACACCTAGCCAGGACCTGTCCTAAATTTTCTAGACAGCTTGTAAATGAATCCCCAAAGACTGAGAAATCATCCATGAATATCTCTATCATGGACTCATCCAAATCAGAGAAGATTGCCAACATGCACCTTTGGAAAGTTGCCGGTGCATTGCATAAGCCAAAAGGCATTCTGCGAAAGGCAAAAGTTCCAAAAGGGCAAGTGAAGGTGGTCTTCTCTTGATCCTTAGGGTCTATAGTTATCTGGTTATAACCTGAATAACCGTCTAAGAAACAGTAATAGGCTCTACCAGCTATTCTGTCTAGCATTTGGTCAATGAATGGTAGAGGGAAGTGGTCTTTTTTGGTCTCTTTATTTAGCTTCCTATAATCCATACATACTCTCCATCCTGTGACAGTCCCAGTTGGAATCAGTTCGTTGTTCTCATTGACTACCACAGTCATCCCCCCCTTCTTAGGTACACACTGTATAGGGCTCACCCACTGACTACTAGCTATGGGGAAGATCACACCAGCATCTAACCATTTTATTATTTCTTTCTTAACTACCTCTTTCATAGAGGGATTCAGCCTACGTTGGTGGTCTACTCTAGGGGTATGTTCTTCCTCTAGTATAATCTTATGCATGCAATAAGAAGGGCTAATGCCTCTAATATCAGCAATAGTCCATGCAATAGCCTTCCTATGTTGCTTAAGCAGTAATATCAGTTCAACCTCATGCTTTTCACTTAATTTAGAAGAAATGATAACAGGCAGAGTTTCATTACTCCCTAAATATGCATACTTGAGGTGAGTGGGGAGAGGTTTTAATTCTAAGACAGGTGGATGCTCAATGGATGGCTTTAAAGGATTTAAGGATCTATCAGTTAGTTCTATATTCATACATACAGGTTGTGGTTTATCTACAGGCATATCCATTATCTCAGATACATTTAAGTCAGTGGTAGAGGTACTTTTGGGGTACTCTAAATTCAAGCTGTCGAGGCTTGCCAAAATACATTTATAACTCCGCTACAACAGAGCTTTGCAGCTAGTGGTAGTCGGGTGTCGAACCACAGGGAACCAAAATTACTTCCTCTTAATTAATTTCTATTTGTTTTACAACTAAGACTCGAAAGCAATTAAAATGGGGGGTTTGACGAAATATAAACTAACGGGAAAATAAATGCGAAAAGTAAAGCGCGAAAAATTAAACGGAACACGTGCTCCTAATTTTAAGGGTCGGGGTTTACTTTGATGCGACTCAATTCATTGGGATTCAAACATACTTAGCAAGAGCATAATTGAACACGTAATTTACTTGCACGAAACTACTAATACAAGTAACCCAAATAATTAATTAGAAACGTGGAATGCAAAGCGGACTGTTCTTTTATTAATCTAAGGGGATCAATCCTAAATTAAGTAAAGAATAGAGACGAATGTAAGATTCTAATTAAACGTGGAAATGAATTAATAGGGAGCAAACGCCACCCATATTGACTCATTGACAGTAACGGGAGCATTACGACGGATGTTTAACTAGGACGCCTGAGCTAATATTCCGATTTGCCTATTTCGTTCAAGATAAATTGCCGCCAAAGATCAACTGGAAACCCACATTATCTATGACTCAACTTATCCGTGTTACTTGGCGATTAAGAGAGGCACGGCATCATAATCTTTAACAATCAAACATGCTTGAAATCAAGGGTGTCTAGGCCTAAATCATTCTTACACATTCATGTGATATGCTTAGAAGAAATAAATTCGCCCAATCAGTCATGCTAAGTCACGGAATTAAGAACGAACCCTCATGAAACGCATCAAAATTCACCCCTAACCTCAAATTAGAGCACTTACCTTAGCTCCCCGTTGTGCAAATCACGCAAAAACGCTAATGTTGAAGCTTTATTGAAGGTATAATGGAAGATAAACAAGTTTCAAGCTCCCACCCGAGCCTAACAATGGTGGAAAAACCAAAATCCAAAGAGAGGTGTGGCAAAAAACGGAGAAGAAGGCTTTTAAAGCCGGCGGAGCGTCGAGACGCTAGGGCAGCGTCTCGACGCTGCGCCCTAAATTGGCAGCGCGCGCGCACGGGGTAGCGTCGAGACGCTGCGCGGCGTCGAGACGCGCGCGCGGCGTCGAGCGAGCGTCGAGACGCTTGCGCTCGACGCTTGCTCTCGGGTGGATCATCAAATGAGCGCTTCAAACTTCGGAGCGTCGAGACGCTAGGCCAGCGTCTCGACGCTGTCGGCGTTGAGTGAGCGTTGAGACGCGCGCTCGACGCTGAGGCTCGTCAATCTTCGGGAATCGTCAGGGCGGCGTCGAGCTAGCGTCGAGCTAGCGTCTAGACGCTTGGGCGCACGCGGATCTTCAATGACGGGCGCGCGGGCGAGGCGGACACGGGCGAGGGCGCGCGGGCGCGCGCGGACATGGGCGAGGCGGAGCGGGCTGGCGCGCGGGCGCGAGGCGAGGCGGCGCGCGCGGGTGCGCGCGCGTCTGGCCGTCTGGGCGCGGGCGTGCGGTGCTTGCGAGCGGCGCGCGCGGGCGCGCGCGCGTGCTGCGTTCGTTGGGCGCCTGGGCGCTGGGCGCCGGCGCTTGGGCGCTGTCCTCTCGGCTCTTAGCCCACTTTTGGGTCGTTTTGGCTCCCGAGCTCCGTTTGGCCTATCGTTTTGACCCGAACACTTCCCGAAACATGTTAAATGACCTTTTTAGCCCCGAAAATCATCAATGGACTTCTCGAGCTCTACACCATGAAATCACCTATAAGAAAGCATTTTAATCAATATCGAGCATGGTTTTAGCGAGAATTAGGGAGTAAATAATAGCTCTAATTTGGAGCTATCAAAATACCCCCAACCTAAATCTTGCTAGTCCTCGAGCAAGGCTAATAAAGAATTTGACTCTAAGGGACCATGTATACATGCTTCTAACTCAGACCTCGATGCTTTTTACAAATCTAAACAGGACATAATCATGAAAGCAATCGGCGCATGCATTTAATCAAGATCACATCAAAAATTAACTATTGCTCCCTAACGTGTGTGTGTGCTAGCCAACCTATCCTAAACCATCGTAAGCCTAGAAAAACCACATGCAACAAATCATCCCGTTTTCCCCCTACTTCTAGCGATTAAGAACAGTCTAAACTTGACTTACACGAGAGAGAGTAATAAATTAAGAGACCTAAAATTTTCTAATTCCTTTCTTTTTTTCTTTGAGTACTTTGTACTCTTTGTTAAGGTTCTTTGAACCCAACTTTTTATTTTCTTTTTCTTTCCCATCCCGAGTTGCCTAACATGTCAAACTTAAGCTTCATTCACATTTTTAAGGACTAACGTTCACTTTTTAAGTGCGCACTTTTAAAAAGGAGGAACGCCTCGAGAGAATTTTCTTGCTAACATGCTTTTCTATTTTTTTTTTATTTAGGCTTAGCGCAAGCTACTCGATTAATCGACCACTAACTCTCATGCAACAAGCTACCTAGGGGTGCCTTTCGGGGTGACAACAAGAATTAATGCTACATGCAATCAACTAAGCCTACGAAGTCTAAGATAAGGTTGCTAAGTGCTCGATGGATGCAAGGGAGCAACAGGAAAAATTTTAAAATTTTTTGACATGAACCTAATAAATGCAAAGCTACATCATGCAAAAACTAGATTATGCAAATGCTCAGATTCCAAAAAGACACTTCCTAGATCATCATAATTAGAAAGCATATAAACAGAGTCCCAAGCACTTCAAATTTTAAATTAGCACTGCTCAACAAACTGCACATGGAATCCATCAAACATACAACTCCACCCCCAACCTAAAATTATACATAGTCCTCTATGTATCAACATTTCAGACTAAGCAGTTAAAATGCACAAAATAAAAGGGAACAGAAAACCTCCCCTGAATTTTGTTAGGTTGTTGGTTGGAGCAGTGCACTGTTCGCCTACTGATCCGATTCTTAAGCCACAAAACTCCTACAAAAGAAAGCAAGAAAAAACTAAGCTATGAAAATAAAAACTAAAAGTAAAAACATGAATTTAAAAACACATGGGTTGCCTCCCAAGAAGCGCAAATTTTTAACGTCGTTATGCTCGACGTGTCTTCCTCTCTGTCAGGGTACGTAAAAATTTTCGCATTTCTTCGGCCCCTTCTTCCTTGAATCAACGAAACCTGCTAAGAGAAGCAAGCTCTTCGACTTTTCGAGGCAGCCGGACAGAGTTGTTATTTTTTTGTATTTATAATATATGGGAAAAATAAAGACTCAACAGAATCAAATAAAATAAAAGCAGACTCAACTGACTCAACAGAAAATAAAGACTCGACCAAAGGAGGGATCGCATCAAAATTCCCGAGGCGACCAACATTAACAGAGGTACAGATGGAGGGGGGCATGCAAGATAAATCTCCTAGATTACATGAATTATCACGAGGCATAGCACAAGGAGATAAATAATCTAAAGGCACAATTGCCACTTCCTCATCCATCACATCAACATTTTCATAGCATGCTGGTTCTACATCCTCAAAGAAAAGATTTCCTAAAATACTCTCAGTATCAGACAGATGCTTGAGCTCATCAGCGCATGAATTTTCAAATAAATTTTCAATGCAAAAATCATGCTCCAAGTCAAAATCAATCGGTGGAGACATACTTACCTTATAAAACTCTCCGGGTTCCTCTTCATCTGAGAGATATTCTGCTAGAAATTCTTCTAGAGTAACCAACTTTGGAGAAGTCTTAGCTCCACTCCTTAGCTCGTTCGCATCACTAATCTCTTCGGGATGCTCCTCGAGGTCAAGCTCATCCTCCTCGGTCTCACTGTTCTTGTCTCCGAATGTCAGAAATTCCATAATTTCTTCATCAAAATCGGGGTACATCTTGATAGTGACCTCCTCCCCAGAAATTCGGAGAAGGTCTTCGGCGCTCATCTTCGTAGCTCGCCCCCAAAATTGCTGTAGAAGATCTGCCATGCTAAAACAAGAAGACACAAGAAAAGGAAAATATTTTTGTGGTTTTTGAACAAATAAAATTTAACTAAGAGAAACTAAATGGTTCCCCGGCAACGGCGCCAATTTTGGTAGAGGTACTTTTGGGGTAC
This sequence comes from Herpetospermum pedunculosum, assembly GCA_028017165.1. NCBI lineage: Eukaryota > Viridiplantae > Streptophyta > Magnoliopsida > Cucurbitales > Cucurbitaceae > Herpetospermum > Herpetospermum pedunculosum. Next base: position 15,492,489 of record JAPQWQ010000186.1, on the reverse strand, counting down.
TCTAAATTCAAGCTGTCGAGGCTTGCCAAAATACATTTATAACTCCGCTACAACAGAGCTTTGCAGCTAGTGGTAGTCGGGTGTCGAACCACAGGGAACCAAAATTACTTCCTCTTAATTAATTTCTATTTGTTTTACAACTAAGACTCGAAAGCAATTAAAATGGGGGGTTTGACGAAATATAAACTAACGGGAAAATAAATGCGAAAAGTAAAGCGCGAAAAATTAAACGGAACACGTGCTCCTAATTTTAAGGGTCGGGGTTTACTTTGATGCGACTCAATTCATTGGGATTCAAACATACTTAGCAAGAGCATAATTGAACACGTAATTTACTTGCACGAAACTACTAATACAAGTAACCCAAATAATTAATTAGAAACGTGGAATGCAAAGCGGACTGTTCTTTTATTAATCTAAGGGGATCAATCCTAAATTAAGTAAAGAACAGAGACGAATGTAAGATTCTAATTAAACGTGGCAATGAATTAATAGGGAGCAAACGCCACCCATATTGACTCATTGACAGTAACGGGAGCATTACGACGGATGTTTAACTAGGACGCCTGAGCTAATATTCCGATTTGCCTATTTCGTTCAAGATAAATTGCCGCCAAAGATCAACTGGAAACCCACATTATCTATGACTCAACTTATCCGTGTTACTTGGCGATTAAGAGAGGCACGGCATCATAATCTTTAACAATCAAACATGCTTGAAATCAAGGGTGTCTAGGCCTAAATCATTCTTACACATTCATGTGATATGCTTAGAAGAAATAAATTCGCCCAATCAGTCATGCTAAGTCACGGAATTAAGAACGAACCCTCATGAAACGCATCAAAATTCACCCCTAACCTCAAATTAGAGCACTTACCTTAGCTCCCCGTTGTGCAAATCACGCAAAAACGCTAATGTTGAAGCTTTATTGAAGGTATAATGGAAGATAAACAAGTTTCAAGCTCCCACCCGAGCCTAACAATGGTGGAAAAACCAAAATCCAAAGAGAGGTGTGGCAAAAAACGGAGAAGAAGGCTTTTAAAGCCGGCGGAGCGTCGAGACGCTAGGGCAGCGTCTCGACGCTGCGCCCTAAATTGGCAGCGCGCGCGCACGGGGTAGCGTCGAGACGCTGCGTGGCGTCGAGACGCGCGCGCGGCGTCGAGCGAGCGTCGAGACGCTTGCGCTCGACGCTTGCTCTCGGGTGGATCATCAAATGAGCGCTTCAGACTTCGGAGCGTCGAGACGCTAGGCCTATCTTTTGGGTCGTTTTGGCTCCCGAGCTCCGTTTGGCCTATCGTTTTGACCCGAACACTTCCCGAAACATGTTAAATGACCTTTTTAGCCCCGAAAATCATCAATGGACTTCCCGAGCTCTTCACCATGAAATCACCTATAAGAAAGCATTTTAATCAATATCGAGCATGGTTTTAGCTAGAATTAGGGAGTAAATAATAGCTCTAATTTGGAGCTATCAGTCAGCTACATCTAAGTGTACATACTCATTAGCATGCTTGGTTAATAATACATGCTCCAATTGTTCTTCCATTAAAGAATCTACAACGTCCATGCTAGCACAGGATTCAAGATCAGAGGGGTACCTTAAAGCTTTATACACACTAAATTTCACCTCTTCATCATGAACCCTCATAGTGAGCTCACCTTTTTGGACGTCTATCAATGCCCTACCTGTGGCTAGAAATGGTCTGCCTAACAGGATGGGGACCTCCTTGTCTGCTTCATAATCCAGGATAATGAAATCTGCAAGGAAAATAAATTTGTCAACTTTCACTAGAATATCCTCAATCTTACCTTCAGGGTATGCGATGGATCTGTCTGCTAGCTGTAAAGTGACAGTGGTTGGACGTGCGTCTCCTATTCCAAGCTGGCGGAATAGTGATAGGGGCATGAGGTTTATGCTGGCGCTCAGGTCACAAAGTGCTCTGCCCACGTGCTTGCCTCCAAGTTCTACAGGTAGGGTGAAGGAACCAGGATCCTTCTCCTTCTTGGGTAGCTTGTTCTGGAGTATGGCACTGCACTCCTCAGTGAGATTGACTGTTTCAAACTCACCAATTATTCTCTTGTTAGTAATAATATCTTTCAAAAACTTTACATAGGAAGGCATAGACTGTAAAACTTCTACAAAAGGAATGTTGACATGCACTTGCTTAAGAATTTCTAAGAATTTATTAAAATGCACTTCCTGTTCCTGCTTCTTCTTAAGCCTTCGAGGATATGGAGGTGGTGGCACATATGCAGGCACTTCAGGTCGCCTTAGGATAGGTGGAGGTCTTGGAATTTCTTCTATCTCCTCAATAATTGGCTCTAGCCTGGCTCCTGATGTGCTAGTTGGTGGTGGACCTTGGCTTGGCAGAGACTCCAGTGGGGCACTAGACTCAGTGTTCTCTACTCTCTTTGGTGTGTCCTTTGTGTTGCTCACCAATGGTCTACCACTTCTAAGTTCAATTGCTTGAACTTGCTCTTTACCATCTCTCCTTGGCACTTCAGTGTCAGCAGGGAGTCTACCTTGGGGCCTACTCTTGAGTTCATTGGCTAATTGGCCTATTTGGTTCTCTAGGCTCCTAAGAGTGGCTTGCTGACTTTGCAAAGTAGCATCATTTTTGGCTATGTATTCCTTGAGTAAGTTTTCTACAGAAGATCCTACAGGCTGGTTGTAAGGTTTTTGATACATTGATTGGTTATGTTGGGGAGTGAAACCAGGTGTTCCACTCGGCCTTGGTTGGTTAGGATTTTGGTTAGTATTTTGTTGGCCACCCCATGACAGGTTTGGGTGGTTCCTCCAACCAGGGTTGTAAGTATTGGAATAGGGGTTGTTCCTAGGCTGCTGTTGGCTTCCAACATAGCAGACTGAGGCTGGATTACCAGGGCAGTATTCATACGGGTGCCCTTCCCCACAGAATCCACATATAAGTGCCTCACCTTGACTTGGTTGGGTGCCCATTGACATGGCGGTAGCGGTGTTGACACTTGTTTGGAGATTGGCTTGAGCCATTTGCTTAACAAGGTTGGTCAGGGCATTTATTTGGCTGCTCATTGCACTTAGAGCATCCTTGTCGTGAGCTCTAGTTGGCTCAACAGGATCATCTGACCACCTACAGTGAGATGCTGAGATCTTCTCCAAGATCTCATAGGCCTCGTTGTAACTCTTGGATAACATGGAACCACCAGCAGATGAATTTAAGACTTGTCTAGTGCTGGGATTGCATCCTTTGAAAAAGACCTCAATTTGGATACACCATGGGATGCCATGATGTGGACATTTAAGAAGGAGATCTTTAAACCTTGTCCAAGCTTCGTGAAGAGACTCAGTGTCAGCTTGTTTAAACTTGATTATGTCATCACGGAAGGTAGAATTCCTATCAGGTGGGAAGTATTTGACTAGGAATTTCTCTGCTAAGTCTGTCCAATTAAGGACTGATCCTGAGGGTAATGAGTTCAACCATGTTTTGGCTTTGTCCCTCAGAGAGTAAGGGAAAAGGTATAGCCTCAAGGCTTCTTGGGAAACTCCAGGGATGAGGAATGTGTCACTAACTCCTAAGAAGTTTCTAAGATGGTTGTGGGGGTCCTCATTTTCCACTCCAAAGAATTGTCCCACAGTGGACAACATTTGGAACATCACTGGCTTTAACTCGAATGAGTTGGCAGTGATTTCAGGACGGATTATGCTGGGGTTCAGCTCCCCAGGCATGGGTACTAGGTATGAAAGTATGGCGCTATCCTTGTCATTCGCTATTTCGATGGGATTGCGAGTGGCAGGCACCGGATTTGGAACTATTCCATTCATTTCTTCTTGAGACAATTGCGGAGGAATTGCGGTTCCCGCAATTACTTGAGGTAAAGGGAGTTGTTTAAAGAGACGTTTCTTGGCTCTATTTCTGGCCCTAAGTAATCTCTCAGGCTCAGGATTGAACTCTAGATCACTACTTGAAGGCTCACTCATAAACTAACCCAATAGTACCTGCAAAAGAAATGAAACAGATCAGCTTCAATAGGCAATAAACTTGGTGTTTCAAACTTAACAAACTTCGTTTTCACTTAAATAAATCCCCGGCAGCGGCGCCAAAAACTTGTTACGTGCTCAATGTGTTAAAATAAATAAGCAATAAGGTAGAGAGAGCACTCAGAACATGCAAGCATACATGGTCCTATAGCAAGTAGTAAGTATATTTCATTCGTGTTCCACAGAGATTTATTATAAGCTATTCATGAAGTGTAAAGTTAAGAAAGAAGGGGTGGATTTGATGGGGTAGAATTGGTTTTTAATTGTCTATTTCCTACTGAATACGAAGAGGGTAGCAACATAAACAAGTGCAAGTCAAAGCTAAACTCAAATGAGAAGAGACGAGATTAATAAATGAAGACAAAAACAGCTAGACAGAATTGTAACTTAGCAGAATTGCGGAGACAGCAATTCTACCGCAATGGAAATAACAGCGAAGGTGTGTAAAGTGATGAATTAAGGACTACTAACGACTATCCTATAGGCTTTTTCATACGATTCTCAAGCATTGGATCGACTCTCTATGCATCAAACTATCTCATTCTCATGTATCTTCCGATTTCATGCATTAGATTCTTTAGTTTACTCATGTCCAAGTAAGGTCTTAAGCATCTTGTTAAGGCAGAAAAATATGGTTTGTACTAGGGAAACGCCTATTCCTAGGTCGTTTCCTGGTTACCTTGAAAGGCTAGCATGATAGTATGACTCTGAACTCTTACTCCTTCCAGAGGTTAGGAGTTCATTGGACAAAATGGATGGCCAATCGAAATTGCCCGTGGAATGAAGCTTACATACAATCAATGCTTCGAGAGCTATCCTACATGCTTGGTTCACGTTTTTTAGCCTAAAGTGTTGTCATTAGCATGCCCCTAAGTAATTTAGCTACTCATGGATGTAAACAGAACAGAAGCAAGAGAAGGAGTAGACATGTTTAGAAGGAATTTAAAGACAAAACAGTAAGGGAAAGCAGTAGAATGTAAAGGCAAGAGACTGTGAAATGAAGAATTGAGACTTGATTACTTGATTGTTTGATTGACAAAGGAAAGCTGTAAAGCAAATAACAGGAAGACAGAACACAACGAAATAGTCTAATCTAGCTACTTGGAAAGAAACAACAACAAGACAAAGCTGGAAAATGGAAATGAAAAGCAGAAAGCAGTAAAACAAGCTCGAATGTCTCGTTGCAGCCGCCTCGAATGCAGGATGAGAAAGGTCAGCCTTGCTTGGATGAATCCAATCGGGAGAGAAGAAGAATCTCCTCTCCTTCCTATCAGATTATCGATTCCAACAGCTGAGCTTCGCAAACCAGCAGACGGCAAAGGAAAATAGGAGAAAAGATGGACTGCGAGAAGACTTCTACGCTTTCGGATGATATTTGAACCCTCGACTTTGACCCCTATTTATAGTAATCTGCAGGTGCATTTGGGCCAAGGAGAACCATCAATCTTCAACGTCGTACTTCAGAATGGATGGAGGAGAAAGAACGAAATCCTGAAATAACGGAAATTAACAGAAAAAGATCAGTCAACTTACGGTTTTCACTTGAAACATTGCGGTGTCCGCAATGTTTCCGCAATGCTATCGCAATGCCTGTTTTTCATTCTTTTCCTTCGGTTTTCAACCCTTTTCTTTCCTATTGTACATAAGTCCTAATTTAGCTACCTTCTTCTAATTCTCATATTCAAGCATAGGTTTAGGCTAAATGCTATCAAAAACACCTAAGAGTGAACATCTTTCTAAGCTAATTAAGTCCTAAAAAGGTCACTTTTGGAGACGTAACAGAGGCACACCCTGATGAGTGCCACCCTCACAGCCAAGGCGGCTGTCTGGTTTTCCTTCGTGAGGAGGAAGCTGTCCCCAGTGACCCATGAGACCACCATTAACCAGAGCAGATCGCTGCTGGTCTACGCGATCATGCGAGGTCTCACAATCAACGTGGGCGAAGTCATTACGGCTTCAATTGCTGACTGCGCCAAAAAGGGTAAGGGGCCACTATTCTTTCCTAACACAATTACTAAGCTGTGCTTACGTGCAGGGGTCCCAATCGAGCGAATGGAAAGGCAGCTGGCCTACACGGGCTACCTGGAATTGCCTACTGCCTTGAGGTTGCGCAGGAAGGGGAACATGGAGTTCGAGCTCGATGGCTTGGCTGCTGCTCAGTCTTTGACCATGGCATGCCTGACGGATCTGCAGAAGAGGATGGCTCAATGGGCCACATACGCGCAGGCAAGGGACAAGGAAGTTGCTGACCAATTGGGATGCATTTTTCCTGAGTTCCCCACGAACCTAATGACTCCATGGGCGCCTCCACGACCACGACAGAATGATGATGAGGAAGACATCTGAGTGCTGGTTTGAGAAGCACTAAAGGGAGTATTGCTGTTCCCTTAGAAAAAAAAACAAACTGCTTTTTGTTGAACCATGTGAATTATGCTGTTTTGAGTTAATCTTTTGATCTGTTTTAGTTGTTTAGTGTTAATTTTTAAATTTGTTTAGTATAGTCTGATGATAGCTGAATAGGTAGATTAGTTTAGTTTCATTTTTGTATAGCTTGAATGACTGGAAAAAGCATGCATAGGGGCCCTGATCACTGATATATCTGCCCTGTATCTATTGCGAAATAATTGCGGATACCGCAATTTTTATTAGTGAATGCATGTTTTTGACTGTCTGTTTAGCTAGGTTGGTTCTGTTTAAATTCTGGCTTTTGCTGCTATCCTGCCTGCCTTATATAGCTTATCTTAAAGCATGTTGGATGAGTGTCATAGGACACCCTTTGATAGTTTAAATTAACCTCTAAAAAGCTCAGCATGCATAGCTTTAAGTCCTTACCTGACTGTTTTTTCAAGTTTCTGCTGCTGTGATATTTACTTTTAGAATGTTCTGTCTATGCCTAGGGCTTTTAGATTCTCTTTGTTTTACCTTAGACTAGATGCTTCTAGGACAAGTTTGGGGGTGTGCCACCTCAGACACTCATTGGGGACAATGAGTAGTTTAAGTTTGGGGGAGGCCACCCTAGGCCTAGGAACATTCCTCTCTCCCTTAAAAGCATAAGCATTCTTCTTCTCCTTTACAAAAAATGATGAGCTAAAAAAAAAAAAATGAAAAATAGAATAAAGAGGGGAGTCTCTCTTAGGTTGCTGAGTAATCAGTGCCAAGTGTGTAACCCACAAGTGGCATTGCATCAAAAGGCAACCAAAAGAGAGGTTCCACCTAAGTAAGAAAGAAAAAAGGAAGAAGTAGGGAAGAAGAATGTATACCTAGGAGTTGCAACTTTGTGGCTTAGATGTCCTGAATAAAAAGAACTCTGATCCTCAATTTGCTAAGCACAAAGTTGTAGCTTGTAGGGTTGTTTAGGGAGATGAATGTATGTCCAATGTAGTGATGCCAGGGTTTAGGTTGTTCTCTAAAAGTACTACTGTCACTGTTAATACTAAGACTGGCATGACTCTAAGGAATCCTAGGTAATTTAAAAATAAAGGCTAGAAGCATGTACTGAGTCTGGGGTAAAGCTATGTAGAATTTGAAACCTTAGGGATAGTGGCATGATATGACAAAAGCAAGTAGATCAGTTGTAGGAAGTTAATGAAACAGCAGAAGTATTAGGCGTGCGAAGTCAGAAGAAGAAATGTAAGAGGTTAGTTGTAAACTTAGAAGTGTGTCACAGGACAGCACTGCTATAGATAGGGATATAGGGGAGTCAGTAAGTGGTTAAAGAAGATGAAACAGCAGCCTAGGCAAGTCCTTAGATTGCTCGAGGACGAGCAAAACCTTAAGTTTGGGGGTGCGTTACGTCTCCAAAAGTGACCTTTTTAGGACTTATTTATCTTAGAAAGACGTACACTCTTAGGTGTTTTTGATAGGATTTAGCTTAAACCTATGTTTATATATGAGATTTAGAAGAAGGTAGCTAAATTAGGACTTGTGTGCAAGAGGAAAGAAAAGGAATGAAAACCGAAGGAAAAGAGTGAAAAATGCGCATTGCGATAGCATTGCGGAAACATTGCTAAAACAGCAATGTTTCAAGTGAAAACCGTAAGTTGACTGATCTGTTTCTGTTAATTTCCGTTATTTCAGGGATTCGTTCTTTCTCCTCCATCCATTTTGAAGTACGACGTTGAGGATGGATGGTTCTCCTTGGCCCAAACGCACCTGCAGATTACTATAAAAGGGGGTCAAAGTAGAGGGTTCAATCATCATCCGAAAGCGTAGAAGTCTTCTCGCAGCTCCATCTTTTCTCCTGTTTTTCTTTGCCGTCTGTTGGTTTGCGAAGTTTAGCTGTTTGGAGTCGATAATCTGATAGGAAGGAGAGAAGATTCATCTTCTCTCCCGATTGGATTCATCCAAGCAAGGCTGATCTTTCTCATCCTTCAGCCGAGGCGGTTGCGACGAGGCGTTCGAGCTCATTTACCTGCTTTCTGTCTTTCATTTCTAATTTCCAGCATTGTTTAGTTGTTGTTTCTGTTCTAGTGACTAGTTCATTTTATTGCGTTGCTTTCTGTCTTTATGTTACTCACTTTAAGCTTTCCTTTGTGCATTCAAACAATCAAGTAATCAAAGCAAAATTCAGCATTTCACAGTTTCTTGCCTTTGCGATCTACTGTTTTTCCTTACTGTTTTGTCTTTAAATTCCTTCTAAGCATGTCTGTTTCAACTCTTATTTCTGTTCTGTCTATATCCATGAGTAGCTAAGTCACTTAGGGGCATGCTAATGACAATACTATAGGCTAAAAGACGTGAACCAAGCATGTAGGATAGCTCTCGAAGCATTGATTGTATGTCAGCTTCATCCCACGGGCAATTTCGATTGGCCATCCATTTTGTCCAAAGAACTCCTAACCTCTGGAAGGAGTAAGAGTTCAGAGTCATACACTCATGCTAGCCTTTCAAGGTAGCCAGAAAACGACCTAGGAATAGGCGTTTTCCTAGTACAAACCATCACTTTCTGTTTTAATAAGATGCTTAAGACCTTACTTGGACATGAGTAAACTAAAGAATCTAATGCATGAAATCGGAAGATACATGAGATTGAGTAAGTTTGATGCATAGAGAGTTGATCCAAAGCTTGAGAATCGTGAGAAAATGCCTATAGAGGAGTCGTTAGTAGCCCTTGTTTCTCCCTTTTACACACTTTCGCTGTTAGTAACATTGCGGTAGAATTGCTGTTTTCGCAATTCTGCTAAGTTTACAATTCTGTTTAGCTGTTTTCTTCTTCGTTTATTAATCTCGTCTCTTTTCCGTTGAGTTTAACTTTGACTTGCACTTGTTTATGTTGCTATCCTTTACATATTCCTTAGGAATTAGACAATTTAAAACCAATTCTACCCCATCAAATCCACCCATTCTTTCTTAACTTTACACTTCACGAGTAGCTCATAATAAATCTCTGTGGGAAAACGAATGAAAAAATACTTACTACTTGCTATAAGATCATGTATGCTTGCATGTTCTGAGTGCTCTCTCTATCTTATTGCTTATTTATTTTAACACATTGAGCACGCAACAAAGTCGTAGACCATTTCTGAATAGGCTTGGATTGGTGGTCTACACAGCTTCTCCCAGCCATAGTTTGCAATGTCTGTGCGTAGGAATTGCGGCAGGTCAGCAAGAGTATCCAAAAACCACCTCTCGTGGAGGAGCTCCCTCTTCATCAAGGTCAAGCCCCTTGCTTTAGCCGCTTCAGACACGTATCTCTCAGCTGAAGGTTCGTCCTCCTGAAACATTTTCTTTTTACCCTTTGCCTTTGCCTTAGCTCTAGCTTTAGCTGCCTCAACAGCTTCTGTTTTCATCTTCTTTGCCGGGGGCTGGGACTCGGTCTTCTTCTTAGCCTTTTTTGAGGCCTTCGGCCTTTTTGCCTTTACTATCACAGGGGTCCTCTTCTTGGGCACCGTCTCTGCCTCTTTCTCTAATCCAGCCACTACTTCAGCAGCCACCCGTTTTATGCACTCATCTATTGTTTCGGCCGCAGGTGACCTTCTCTCGATCTCTTCCGCAATAGGACTTTCATCCCTAATGGGGCTGATGACTTCCTCTCCCTCTTGCGCATCACCAATTGTGGTAGATGCAGAATTCGGTTGCTCTGTAGGAGAGACCTCGGTCCCTGACTGCTGTTGCGTAGCTGAAGGGCTTTGCATGGCAGTTTCGAATGAAGGCATGCTGGTGGTGGGGCTTTCCTCACTTGTTTCCTCTCTGATCTTGGTCTTTGGGTCCCTCCCTGCCGTAACTTTTCTCTTTCTTTTTGCAGGGACTTTTCTAGGCTCAGAAGGGTTGGCTGCCTCAACCGAGGCTAAGGAGATCAGAACATCCCCTGCCATAGTTGTGTCTTCCGTTGTGGGAGAAGGTTTTGTTGGAGTAAAGCTTTCTGCTTCTTGACGACTAGAGTCTCGGGTTGATACCATAGGTTATTTTCTTGGAGATAAAGAGATGGATTTTTCGAGAAGAAGAAGGGAGAAATTTTGTTGAGAGCTCGAATTGGTTTTGAGATTTCGCAATAAGAATGAAGCTGCAGCCTTTTCCTATTTATAACGTTTTGCGAAATTAAAGGGACGATCGTTGCGGCCTCGCAACGCAATCGCAAAGCTGCTTCTTCTAACGGAAATCTCCAAAATATAACCGTTGGAGATTTTCTTTCCCTTTTTGGCGACTGCCGCAAAATCTTCACAATATCCAATCTCTGAATTTTCTGATTCTCCCTATATTTTCTCTCTTCCTCTTGATTGATCCACCCAAATTGCCGTTAGAATTTCAATCACCACCCTCTTAATTTTAATCACCATAAACAAGATTAATTAATTTCAGAAATTTAAGAATTCAATTGAAAACATAAAAAGAAATAAACATAAATTTTTCGTATTTATAACAAAATTTGAGCACAAGGATATTTCTAATAAAGCTCATGCTCATCCATTCTTGATTGAATTCAAACTTCGGACAAGAGGAACGCCGAGAGCGTCCCTACGTCTCCTTCCTCGTAGTAGTGCTTCAATCTTGCACCATTCCCCATAAACGGCTGGCCCTGTTCCAAATTTTTAATCTCAATTGCACCATGCACAAAAACGTTAGTAATGACAAAGGGACCAGACCACCGAGATTTGAGTTTCCCAGGAAAAATCTTCAATCTTGAATTAAATAATAACACATGTTGTCATTTTTTAAAATCCTTTGGCCTAAGTCTACTATCATGCCAGATTTTTGTTTTTTCTTTATACATTTTAGCATTTTCATATGACATGTGCCTTAGTTCATCTAATTCATGTAATTGCAGAGACCGCAATGTTCCCGCATCGGTCACGCAAAAGTTTAATTCTTTTAAAGCCCAAAAGGCTTTGTTTTCTAATTCGAGAGGGAGATGGCATGCTTTTCCATAAACTAACCTATAGGGGGACATTCCCAAATGTGTTTTATATGCAGTTCTATATGCCCATAATGCATCATCTAATTTAAAAGACCAATCCTTTCTATTTGGTTTTACAACTTTTTCTAGTATACTTTTGATCTCTCTATTAGAAATTTTTGCCTGCCCATTTGAATGGGGGTGATAGGGTGTTGCCACCCTATGCCTAACATTATACTTAACTAACACCTTCTCCATAGATTTGTTTATGAAGTGTGATCCCTCATCACTTATGATGGAACGTGGAGTGCCAAATCGTGTGAAAATATGTCTATTAAGAAATTTTATAACCGTCTTAGCATCATTTGAAGGACATGCAATTGCATCAACCCATTTTGAGACATAGTCTACAGCTACTAAAATATACAGATTACCAGCAGAGGGTGAAAATGGACCCATGAAGTCAATACCCCATACGTCAAAGAGTTCTAACTCTAAGATGTATGTCAGAGGCATCTCATCCTTCCTACTGAGGTTACCTGTACGTTGGCATTCATTGCAACTGTGCGCGTAGTCATGTGCATCCTTGAAGATTGTTGGCCAGAAATAGCCACTCTGAAATACCTTCGCAGCAGTCCTTTGACCACCAAAGTGCCCTCCATACGGCGCTGTATGACAATGTTGCAGGATGGATCTTGCTTCAGCAGCTGACACACATTTCCTTAGCAATCTATCCGCACAACACTTGTAAAGGGTGGGGTCGTCCCAAATGTACTTCTTGGCATCATTCAAGAACTTCTTCTTGTCCTGCCCTTTATCGAATTCGGGTAACACCTGCGAGGCAAGAAAATTTGCAATGTCAGCAAACCAAGGCTCAACATTATTATCACAGTGTACTAAAACAAAAATATGTTCATCAACAAAAGAATCCATCATTGCGGGCTCCGCAATAGATTCACAATAACTCTGCAATCTTGATAAGTGGTCAGCAACCACGTTTTCACATCCCTTTTTGTCTCGTATTTCCAAATCAAACTCCTACAAAAGTAACACCCATCAAATCAGACGAGGCTTGGCATCAACCTTCCTCATTAAGTACTTTATTGCAGCATGATCAGTGTAAACGATTGTTTTATTTCCTACAATATATGCTCTGACCTTCTCACATGCAAATACTACGGATAGCATCTCCTTTTCTGTGGTAGTGTAGTTGCATTGAGCCTCATTTAATGTTTTACTTGCATAATAAATAGGATGTGTTAATTTGTCTTTCTTCTGGCCAAGCATGGCTCCAATTGCATAATCGCTTGCATCGCACATCAATTCAAAAGGCATATCCCAATTTGGTCCGATTATGATTGGAGCTTTGACTAAATAAGTTTTGAGCTTTTGCCAAGCTATCAAACACTCATTTGAAAATATAAAAGTTTTATTTAGCTCTAGCAGCTCACAAAGGGGTTTTGAGATTTTTGAGAAATCCTTTATGAATCTTCTGTAAAACCCTGCGTGTCCTAGGAAACTTCTTATGGCTTTTACATTCTTAGGTTCAACCAGCTTCTCAATGACTTCTATCTTGGCCCTATCAACCTCTATTCCTGCCTTGGACACTCTATGCCCCAAAACTATGCCTTCTTCCACCATGAAGTGGCATTTTTCCCAATTCAAAACTAAATTGGTTTCCTCACACCGAGTGAGAACTCGTCCTAGATTGGCTAGACAGTGGTTAAAGGAATCACCAAATACTGAAAAATCATCCATGAATATTTCTACTATGGACTCATCTAAATCAGAGAAGATTGCCAACATACATCGTTGGAACGTTGCTGGTGCATTGCAGAGGCCGAATGGCATTCTGCGAAATAACGTGCCAAATGGACATGTAAATGTTGTCTTCTCTTGGTCTTTAGGGTCTATGGTGATTTGATTATACCCTGAGTAGCCATCTAAAAAGCAATAGAAGGCTTGACCAGCTAATCTATCAAGCATTTGATCGATGAAAGGTAGAGGAAAATGGTCTTTTTTTGTTTCTTTATTAAGCTTTCGGTAATCCATACACACTCTCCATCCCGTGACGGTTTGAGTGGGTATTAATTCATTGCTCTCATTAACTACTACTGTCATATCTCCTTTTTTTGGTACACATTGGATGGGACTGACCCACCAACTATTAGATATTGGGAAGATCACACCCGCATCCAACCATTTAATAATTTCCTTCTTAACTACATCCTTCATGGAGGGGTTCAACCTACGCTGATGCTCTATTCTAGGTGTGTGCCCTTCCTCTAACAGTATCTTATGCATACAATAAGAAGGACTTATGCCCCTAATGTCAGCGATTGTCCACCCAATTGCTTTTCTGTGTTGCTTAAGCAGCAAAATTAACGCATTTTTATGTTGTTCATGCAATTTGGAAGAAATGATGACAGGCAATGTGTCTCTCTCACCTAAGTATGCATATTTGAGGTGTTGTGGCAGTGGTTTTAATTCTAACAAAGGTGGTTGTTCAATTGATGGAATCATGGGAGTTGTGGTTCTTTCAGATAGTTCGTTGGTCATACACATATGCTGAGGGGTATTCACAGATACATCAACACAGTCAGAAATGTTGAAATCATTCAAGTTAATTTGAACATAATCAGTAGCATGCTTGACTAATAACTCATGCTCATGCTCATCTTTACGTCAAGGCTTTAAAAACACTAAACTTAACCTCTTCATCGTTGACTCGCATGGTAAGTTCACCCTTTTGAACATCAATCAGGGCCCTACCTGTGGCTAAGAAAGGTCTGCCTAAGATGATTGGCACCTCTTTGTCTGCCTCGTAGTCCAGAATAATAAAATCTGCAAGAAAAATGAATTTGTCAACCTTGACTAGAATATCCTCAATCTTACCTTCAGGATATGAGATTGATCTGTCTGCAAGCTGCAAGGTGACTGTTGTTGGACGTGCCTCGCCTATTCCAGCTGTTGGAATAATGATAAGGGCATGAGGTTTATGCTGGCTCCCAGATCACATAAAGCCCTTCCCACATGCTTGCCTCTTAATTCCACTGGCAGAGTGAAGGAACCAGGATCCTTCTCTTTCTTTGGCAGCTTGTTTTGGAGTATGGCACTACACTCTTCAGTGAGATTAACAGTTTCAAACTCCCCTATGACTTTCTTATTAGTTATGATGTCTTTCAAAAACTTTACATAAGTTGGCATGGACTGCAAAACTTCAACAAAAGAAATGTTAACATGAACTTGCTTCAGGATTTCCAAAAATTTATGGAAATGCGCTTCTTTCTCCTATTTCTTTTTAAGCCGTTTAGAAAATGGAGGTGGTTGTTGCGTGCTCAATGTGTTAATAAGAATAAGCAATAAGAGAGAGAGAGCACTCAGAACATGCAAGCATACATGATCTTATAGCAAGTAATGAGTATTTTTTCATTCGTTTTCCCACAGAGACTTATTTTTAGCTATTCACGAAGTGTTTTGTTAAGAAAGAAGGGGTGGATTTGATGGGTTCAAATTGGTTTTTAATTGCCTACTTCTTACCGAACATATAAAGGAATGTAACATAAACAAATGCAAGTTGAAATTAGACTCAAAGGACAAGAGATGGAATTAATAAACGAAGAAGAAAACAGCTAAACAGAATGGTAACTTAGCAGAATTGCGGATACCGCAATGTTATCGCAATTGTAAAAACAGTAAAAGTGTGTAAAATGGGGAATTAAGGGCTACTAACGACTATCCTATAGGCATTTTAATACGATTCCCAAGCATTGGATCAACTCTCGATGCATCAAACTCACTCTATCTCATGTATCGTCCGATTCCATGCATTAGATTCTTTAGTTTACTCAACTCAAAGTAAGGTCTTAAGCATCTTGTTGAAGCAGAAGTGTTTAGTTTGTACTTGGGGAACGCCTATTCCTAGGCCGTTTCCTGGTTACCTTGAAAGGCTAGCATGATAATATGACTCTGAACTCTTACTCCTTCCAGAGGTTAGGAGTTCTTTGGACAAAATGGATGGCCAATCGAAATTGCCCGTGGGATGAAGCTTACATACAATCAATGGTTCGAGAGCTATCCTACATACTTGGTTCACGTTTTTTAGCCTATAGTTCTGTCATTAGCATGCCCCTAAGTGACTTAGCTACTCATGGATATGGGGTAAGTAGAAACACGAGATGAAACAGACATGCTTAGAAGGAATTTAAAGACAAAACAGTAAGGGAAAGCAGTAGAATGCAGAAGCAAGAAACTGTGAAATGAAGAATGGAGATTCGATTACTTGATTGTTGATTCGACAAAAGAAAGCTTAAAAGTAAATAACAGCAAGGCAGAAAGCAACGAAATGGAATGTTCTAGCTATTAGAAAGAGAACAACACAAAGCAGAAATGTAAACTAGAAAAGGAAAGACAGAAAGCAGTAAATGTTGCTTGGAAGCCTCGTCGCAACCGCCTCGGCTGAAGGGGATGAAAGAATAGCTTTGCTTGGATGAATCCAATCGGGAGAGAAGGTGGATCTTCTCTCCTTCCTATCAGATTGTCGATTCCAACAGCTGAGACTCTCACTCCAACAGACGGCAAAGGAAAACACGAAGAGAACTGGAGCTGCGAGAGGACTTCTACGCTTCCGGATGATGATTGAACCTCCGACTTTGACCCCCTTTTATAGTAGTTTGCAGGTGCGATTGGGCCAAGGAGAACCATCAATCTTCAACGTCGTATATCAGAATGGATGGAGGAGAAAGAACGAATCCCTGAAATCACGGAAATTAACAGAAAAAGATCAGTCAACTTACGGTTTTCACTTGAATAATTGCGGCTTCAGCAATGTTTTCGCAATGCTGTCGCAATGCAGTTTTTTTCATTCTTTTCCTTCGGTTTTCAACCCTTTTCTTTCCTATTGTGCATAAGTCCTAATTTAGCTACCTTCTTCTCATTCTCATATTTAAGCATAGGTTTAGGCTAAATGCTATCAAAAACACCTAAAAGTGTACATCTTCTTAAGCTAAATGGGTCCTAAATAAGTCACTTTCAGAGACTTAACACACCCCCAAACTTAAGGTTTTGCTTGTCCTCAAGCACACTAAGGACTTACCTAGGCTGCTGTTTCTTCTTCTTTAACCACCTACTGACTCCCCTATATCCCTATCTACAGCACTGCTGTCCTGTCACACACTTCTCAGTTTAAAACTACTCTCTTATCTAGCTTCTTCTGACTTCGCCTGCCTAACACTCATCTGTTTTCATTAACTCCCTACAACTGATCTATTTGCTTTTGTCATATCATGCCACTATCCCTAAGGTTTCAAATTCTGCCTAGCTTTACCTCAGACTCAGTACATGCTTCTAGCTTTATTTTTAATGTCTAGGATTCCTTAGAGTCATGCCAGTCTTAGTATTAACGGTGACAGTAGTACTTTTAAAGAACAACCTAAACCCTGGCATCACTATATTGGATAAACACTCATCTCCCTAAACAACCCTACAAGTTACAACTTTGTGCTTAGCTAATTGAGGATCAGAGTTCTTTTTAAATAGGACATCTAAGCCACAAATTTATAACTCCTAGGTATACATTCTTCTTCCCTATTCTTTTCCCTTTTTCTTACTTAGGTGGGGCCTCTCCTTTGGTTGCCTTTTGATGCAATGCCACTTGTGGGTCACACACTTGGCACTGATTACTTAGCAACCTAAGAGAGACCCCCCTCTTTATTCTATTTTTCATTTTTTTTCAGTTCATCATTTTTTGTAAAGGAGAAGAAGAATGCTTATGTTTCTAAGGGAGAGAGGAATGTTCCTAGGCCTAGGGTGGCCTCCCCCAAACTTCAACTACTCATTGTCCCCAATGAGTGTCTGAGGTGGCACACCCCCAAACTATCCTAGAAGCATCTAGTCTAAGGTAAAACAAAGAGAATCTAAAGCCCTAGGCATAGACAAAACATTCGAACGGCAAATATCACAACAGCAGGAATAAAAAAAAAACAGACAGCTAAGGGCTTAAAGCTGTGCATGCTGAGCTTTTTAGAGGTTGATTTAAACTAGCAAAGGGTGTCCTATGACACTCATCCAGCATGCTTTTAGATAAGCTATATATGGTAGTCATGATAGCAGCAAAAGATGGAATTTAAACAGATCACAGCCTAGCTAAACAGACAGTCCAAAACATGCTTTCAGTCATGAAAATTGCGGGTACCGCAATTATTTCGCAATTAGATCAGGGCAGATATAACAGTGATTAAGGCCCCTAAGCATGCTCTTTCCAGTCATTCAAGCTCTTCTAAAAATAAAACAAAACTAACCTACCTAGTCACCTATCATCAGACTATACTAAACAAAATTAAAAACATAAAACGAAGCATCTAAGACAAATCAAAAGTGTACGAAAAACAGCATAATTCACATAGTCTATCAGAAAGCAGAAAATTGTTTTTTTTTTTTCTCTAAGGGAACAGCAATACTCCCTTCAGTGCAATTCAAACCAGCACTCAAACGTCTTCATCCTCATCTGGTTGTCGTGGTCGTGGAGGCACCCATGGAGTCAGGAGATTTGTGGGGAAGTCAGGGAAGATGCACCCAAGTTGGTCTGCAACTTCCTTGTCCCTTGCCAGCGCATAAGTGGCCCATTGAGCCATCCTCCTCTGCATATCCATCAGGCAGGCCATGGATAGGGACTGATCAGCAGCCAGCCTATCCAGTTCAAACTCCATATTCCCCTTTCTCTTCAGCCTCAGGCTAGCAGGCAGCTCCAAGTGGCCTGTGTAAGTCATCTGCTGCTCCATTCGCTCAGTGGGGACTCCTGCAAGCAAACATAGTTTGGTTATGGTGTTAGGGAAAAACAATGGTCCCTTACCTTTCTTGGCGCACTCAGCAATGGCGGCTGACATGATTTCCCCCACATTGACCGTGAGACCTCGCATAATGGCAAAGACCAGCAGCGACCTGCTCTGGTTGATGGTCGTCTCATGGGTCACAGGAGACAGCTTTCTCCTTACAAAGGCAAACCATACAGCTGCCTTTGATGTCAGGTTGGCACTCATGAGGGTGTGCCTCCCATTGCGTGATGCAGTCCACGCTGCTTCAGGTTGGCCAATGGTTCGAATGGCCTCCTCCAGGACTGCCTCAGTAGGCTCATCAACGATCCGTGCATAATCAGTGTGTCTTTGGCCCTTGAGGCCATAAGCTTCGTTGATGGCTTTTGCTGAGTAGTCCACCTCTACTCCTCTTACCACAGAGAGCCCCTCTTCAGAGTTGCGCAGGTTGGCGTAGAAGTCGTATACCATAGCTGTGTAAGCCGGATTGGGTGGCCTACATAATTCCTCCCAGCTGTGATTTATAATTCCTGCGCGCAAGAACTGCGGCAGGTCAGCAGGTCTGTCGAGGAAGCCCTTCTCGTGCAGCAACTCCCTCTTCCTCAGCTCAACGCCTCTGGACTCAGCATCAGAGGAAACATACCTCACTGACTGAGGCTCATCTTCAGGGTAGAGCTTGGCCTTCCCTTTATCTGCTGGCTTGGCTGACTCGGCAGCCTCAACCTTGAGTCGTTTGAGCGAAGGCTCAGTGCTCTCTTTGGCTGACTCGGCAGCCCCAACCTTCTTGGCCTTCTTCTTCTTCAGCTTCTTGGATCGCTTGACCTTAAGAATCTTGGCCTTCTTCTTCTTCTTGAGCTTTGCCTCAATGGTGATCTGCTGCAGGCACGCCCCCAACGTCTCTTCCATTGAGTCAGTCTTCTGTTCAAGACTCTCCGGGCTAGCTTCCCTCACAGGCGAGAAAACCTCCTCGTCCTCACCTTCCCCACTGCCCTGCGTTGATTCTTGGTACTCCCCATATGGGAATTCAGGGTCAGGCCGTGGGGTAGTGTGCGACGGCGTGGTGCTTTGCTCTGCTGTAGGTGTCTGCGCAGAACTCTGAGGTGATGAAGACAACTCAGGGCTCTGTGCAGGCGGCGATGAAGAACGCTCTGGGCGCTGCACTGGTTCAGATGGTGAAGGGTTGTGCGCAGGTGATGCAGATGGCGACGAACCCTTCTTGGTCGACTCGTGGGACGCACGATCCGTTTCTTGACTCTCCACAGAGGGAGTCTTTGCTTTGCTTGGTTCGGCGGCCATCTCGACACTCCACCGGCGCTTCTTGGGTGTGCCCGCTGGTTCAGAGGGTCCAGCAGGGATTTCTGTGACAACCCTCCACTTCTTCCTACGGATCGGAAGCTTGGGAAGACGTTCGGTGCGTGCAGCGTCAGCCGTAGCCAAGGCAAGCAGTGCATCTCTCGCAGCTGTTTCAGCAGCGTCGTCAGCCCTCTTCTTGGCTGCAGATCTTTCAGCCCGTGTGAACACCATTGTTGAGTCTTGGAGGTTTGGAGAGAAGAATCAAAGATGAAGAGAATCGCAGCTTTCTTGGAATTCAAGAGTGAGAGAATCGTACAGATCAAGCGCCTTCTAACGGATATAAAGGAAACGGCTAAATCCCAACGGCTATATTTTTGCGGATCCTGCAATTCCAGCGCAATTTTAGGGATATTTTTTCATCAAAATGTCAATCTTTGCTCGTCCGTATCTTTTATTTGGCTCAATCTTTTCTTGATTTTTAAAGCTGGAGTTACTCTCCTTGATTCCCTCTTTCGATTCCCTACAAAAAGAAATAAAAATAACATCAAATTCGTAATTAAAATCACACAACAAAACACACAAATGATAACCGGAAAATCGCAAAAAATAAACTAAGGCATGAGCCTTGTGTTGACGAGCACAGCAATCACTCGTCCTCTTTCTTTCTCGTTGTTATGCTTCAGTCAAGAGGAAGGCCGAGAGAGTCTTCACATCTCCTTCCTCATAGTAGTGCTTCAATCTTGCACCATTAACCATGAATGGTTGGCCTTGCTGCAAGTTTTTTATCTCTATGGCACCATGAACAAACACATTAGTAATCACAAATGGACCTGACCACCTAGACTTAAGTTTCCCTGGAAACAGTTTCAACCGTGAGTTAAACAACAAAACAAGTTGACCCTTCTTAAAGTCCTTAACTCTAAGTCTACTATCATGCCAAATCTTGGTCTTTTCCTTATACATTTTAGCATTTTCATAAGCCATATGTCTAAGCTCATCAAGCTCATGTAATTGCAAAGACCTCAGTGTCCCCGCATCCTTTACACAAAAATTCAATTCCTTCATGGCCCAAAATGCTTTGTTTTCTAACTCAAGTGGTAAGTGACAAGTCTTGCCATAGACCAGCCTATAAGGAGACATACCTAGGGGTGTTTTATATGCTGTCCTATAAGCCCAAAGTGCATCCTCAAGCTTAAAGGACCAGTCTTTCCTATTAGGTTTGACCACTTTTTCTAGGATGTTCTTAATTTCCCTATTTGAAATTTCAGCTTGTCCATTCGAGTGTGGGTGATAGGGAGTGGCTACTCTATGTCTAATGTTATACTTAGCCAACACTCTCTCCATAGCCTTGTTAATGAAATGTGACCCCTCATCACTAATGATGGCACGAGGTGTCCCAAACCTAGTAAAAATGTGCCTATGCAAGAATTTGGTGACTGTTTTGGCATCATTATTGGGACATGCTTTGGCTTCTACCCACTTGGACACATAGTTCACTGCCACTAATATGTAGAGGTTACCTGATGATGGAGGGAATGTCCCCATGAAGTCAATGCCCCATACATCAAAGAGCTCCAACTCTAAGATGTAGGTGAGGGGCATCTCATCCTTTCGACTGAGGTTACCTGTTCTTTGGCATTCATCACAGCTGTGGGCATAGTTGTGGGCATCTTTGAAGATCGTTGGCCAATAGTAGCCACTCTGAAATACCTTTGCAGCTGTTCTTTGGCCACCAAAGTGTCCACCATAAGGAGCTGTGTGGCAGTGCTGCAGCACAGACTTCGCTTCAGCAGCTGAAACACACTTCCTTAGCAAGCCGTCAGCACATGTTCTGTAAAGTGTGGGGTCATCCCATATGAATTTCCTTGCTTCATGAAGGAACCTCCTCTTCTCTTGTCCTCCCTTGAAAACTGGTAAAACCTGTGATGCACGGAAGTTAGCAATGTCAGCAAACCAAGGTTCCTCATCGTTATCACGATGAGTCAAAGCAAAGACATGTTCATCAATAAAAGCATCAGAAATTGCGGGGTCCGCAATTTTTTCGCAATGGTGCTGCAATCGAGACAGGTGATCCGCAACCACATTTTCACATCCTTTCTTGTCTCGAATGTCCAAATCAAACTCTTGCAGCAGCAGTACCCACCTAATCAACCTAGGCTTAGCATCAGCCTTCCTCATAAGATACTTCAAGGCAGAATGGTCAGTGTACACAATTGTCCTAGTGCCTACAATATAGTTTCTAAATTTTTCGCAAGCAAACACTACAGCAAGCATCTCTTTCTCAGTAGTTGTATAATTACATTGAGCCTCATTCAAGGTTTTACTAGCATAATAGACAGGGTGTGTTAGCTTGTCAATCTTCTGTCCTAACATCACTCCTACAGCATAGTCACTGGCATCACATAACATCTCAAAGGGAAGATCCCAATTTGGTCCTACTATGATAGGGGCTGTGACTAGTGCTTTCTTAAGGGTGGTCCAAGCTACTACACATTCCTTAGAGAAGAAGAATGGCCTATTTATCTCTAGAAGTTCACACAGAGGTTTGGCTATCTTAGAAAAGTCCTTAATGAACCTTCTGTAGAAGCCAGCATGCCCTAAGAAACTTCTAATGGCCTTGACATTCTGAGGCTCTACCAACTTCTCTATGATCTCAATTTTGGCTCGGTCAACTTCTACACCTGCCCTCGACACTCTATGACCTAAGACAATCCCCTCATCTACCATGAAGTGACACTTTTCCCAATTAAGGACTAAGTTAGTCTCTTCACATCTAGCCAAGACTTGTCCTAGATTCTCTAGACAGTTGGTGAATGAATCCCCAAAGACTGAGAAGTCATCCATGAATATTTCTATTATGGACTCATCCAACTCCGAGAAGATTGCCATCATGCACCTTTGGAAAGTTGTCGGTGCATTGCATAAGCCAAAAGGCATTCTGCGAAAGGCAAAAGTTCCAAAAGGGCAAGTGAAGGTAGTCTTCTCTTGGTCCTTAGGGTCTATAGTAATCTGATTATAGCCAGAATAACCATCTAAGAAACAATAGTAGGCTCTACCAGCTATTCTGTCTAACATCTGGTCAATGAACGGTAGAGGGAAGTGGTCTTTTTTAGTTTCTTTATTTAATTTCCTGTAATCCATGCACACTCTCCATTCTGTGACAGTCCTAGTTGGAATCAGTTCGTTGTTCTCATTGACTACCACAGTCATCCCACCCTTTTTAGGTACACACTGTATAGGGCTCACCCACTGGCTACTACCTATGGGGAAGATCACACCAGCATCTAACCATTTTATTATTTCTTTCTTAACTACTTCTTTCATAGAGGGATTCAGCCTACGTTGGTGATCTACTCTAGGTGTGTGCTCTTCCTCTAGTATAATCTTATGCATACAATAAGAAGGGCTAATGCCTCTAATATCAGCAATAGTCCATGCAATAGCCTTCCTATGTTGCTTAAGCAGTAATATCAGTTCAACCTCATGCTTTTCACTTAGTTTAGAAGAAATGATAACAGGCAGAGTTTCATTACTCCCTAAATATGCATACTTGAGGTGAGTGGGTAGTGGTTTCAGTTCTAAAACAGGTGGATGCTCAATGGATGGCTTTAAAGGATTCACAGATCTATCAGTTAGGTCTATATTCATACATACATGTTGTGGTCTATCTACAGGCATATCCATTATGTCAGATACATTCAAGTCAGCTACATCTAATTGTACATATTCATTAGCATGCTTAGTTAATAGTACATGCTCCAATTGTTCTTCCATTAAAGAATCAACAACGTCCATACTAGCACAGGATTCAAGGTCAGAGGGATACCTTAAAGCTTTATACACACTAAATTTCACCTCTTCATCATGAACCCTCATAGTGAGCTCACCTTTTTGGACGTCTATAAGTGCCCTACCTGTGGCTAGAAATGGTCTGCCTAGCAGGATGGGGACCTCCTTGTCTGCTTCATAGTCCAGGACAATGAAATCTGCAAGGAAAATAAACTTGTCAACTTTTACAAGAATATCCTCAATCTTACCTTCAGGGTATGCGATGGATCTGTCTGCAAGTTGTAAAGTGACAGTAGTTGGACGTGCTTCTCCTATTCCCAGCTGGCGGAATAGTGATAGGGGCATGAGGTTTATGCTGGCGCCCAGGTCACAAAGCGCTCTGCCCACGTGCTTGCCTCCTAGCTCGACAGGTAAGGTGAAGGAACCAGGATCCTTCTCCTTCTTGGGTAGCTTATTCTGGAGTATGGCACTGCACTCCTCAGTGAGGTTGACTGTTGATAGCTCCAAATTAGAGCTATTATTTACTCCCTAATTCTAGCTAAAACCATGCTCGATATTGATTAAAATGTTTTCTTATAGGTGATTTCATGGTACAGAGCTCGGGAAGTCCATTGATGATTTTCGGGGCTAAAAAGGTCATTTTACATGTTTCGGGAAGTGTTCGGGTCAAAACGATAGGCCAAACGGAGCTCGGGAGCCAAAACGACCCAAAAGTGGGCTAAGAGCCGAGAGGGCAGCGCCCAAGCGCCGGCGCCCAGCGCCCATGCGCCCAACACGCGCGCACCCGCCTCGCTCAGCGCCCGCTCCGCCTCGCCTCGCGCCCGCGCGCCCACGCCCGCTCCGCCTCGCCCTGTCCGCGCGCGACAGCGTCGAGACGCTGGCTGAGCGTCTCGACGCTCCGAACTCTGAAGCGTACATTTGAAGATCCACCCGAGAGCAAGCGTCGAGCGCAAGCGTCTCGACGCTCGCTCGACGCCGCGCGCGCGCGCTGCCAATTTAGGGCGCAGCGTCGAGACGCTGCCCTAGCGTCTCGACGCTCCGCCGGCTTTAAAAGCCTTCTTCTCCGTTTTTTGCCGCACTTCTTCTTGGATTTTGGTTTTTCCACCATTGTTAGGCTCGGGTGGGAGCTTGAAACTTGTTATTCTTCCATTATACCTTCAATAAAGCTTCAACATTAGCGTTTTTGCTTGATTTGCACAACGGGGAGCTAAGGTAAGTGCTCTAATTTGAGGTTAGGGGTGAATTTTGATGCGTTTCATGAGGGTTCGTTCTTAATTCCGTGACTTAGCATGACTGATTGGGCGAATTTATTTCTTCTAAGCATATCACATGAATGTGTAAGAATGATTTAGGCCTAGACACCCTTGATTTCAAGCATGTTTGATTGTTAAAGATTATGATGCCGTGCCTCTCTTAATCGCCAAGTAACACGGATAAGTTGAGTCATAGATAATGTGGGTTTCCAGTTGATCTTTGGCGGCAATTTATCTTGAACGAAATAGGCAAATCGGAATATTAGCTCAGGCGTCCTAGTTAAACATCCGTCGTAATGCTCCCGTTACTGTCGATTAGTCAATATGGGTGGCGTTTGCTCCCTATTAATTCATTGCCACGTTTAATTAGAATCGTACATTCGTCTCTGTTCTTTACTTAATTTAGGATTGATCCCCTTAGATTAATAAAAGAACAGTCCGCTTTGCATTCCACGTTTCTAATTAATTATTTGGGTTACTTGTATTAGTAGTTTCGTGCAAGTAAATTACGTGTTCAATTATGCTCTTGCTAAGTATGTTTGAATCCCAATGAATTGAGTCGCATCAAAGTAAACCCCGACCCTTTAAATTAGGAGCACGTGTTCCGTTTAATTTTCCGCGCTTTACTTTTCGCATTTATTTTCCCGTTAGTTTATATTTCGTCAAACCCCCCAATTTAATTGCTTTCAAGTCTTAGTTGTAAAAACAAATAGAAATTAATTAAGAGGAAGTAATTTTGGTTCCCTGTGGTTCGACACCCGACTACCACTAGCTGCAAAGCTCTGTTGTAGCGGAGTTATAAATGTATTTTGGCAAGCCTCGACAGCTTGAATTTAGAGTACCCCAAAAGTACATCTACCAAAATTGGCGCCGCTGCCGGGGATCCATTTAGTTTCTCTTAGTTAAATTTTATTTGTTAGAAAACCACAAAAATATTTTTCTTTTCTTGTGTCTTCTTGTTTTAGCATGGCCGATGTTCTACAGCAATTTTGGGGGCGAGCTACGAAGATGAGCGCCGAAGACCTTCTCCGAATTTCTGGGGAGGAGGTCGTTATCAAGATGTACCCCGATTTTGATGGAATTGAGGAATTTCTGACATGGGGAGACAAGAACAGTGAGACCGAGGAGGATGAGCTTGACCTCGAGGAGCATCCCGAAGAGATTAGTGATGCGAACGAGCTAAGGAGTGGAGCTAAGACTTCTCCAAAGTTGGTTACTCTAGAAGAATTTCTAGCAGAATATCTCTCAGATGAAGAGGAACCCGGAGAGTTTTATAAGGTAAGTATGTCTCCACCGATTGATTTTGACTTGGAGCATGATTTTTGCATTGAAAATTTATTTGAAAATTCATGCGCTGATGAGCTCGAGCATTTGTTTGATACTGAGAGTATTTTAGGAAATCTTTTCTTTGAGGATGTAGAACCAGCATGCTATGAAAATGTTGATGTGATGGATGAGGAAGTGGCAATTGTGCCTTTAGATTATTTATCTCCTTGTGCTATGCCTCGTGATAATTCATGTAATCTAGGAGATTTATCTTGCATGCCCCCCTCCATCTGTACCTTTGTCAATGTTGGTTGCCTCGGGAATTTTGATGCGATCCCTCCTTTGGTCGAGTCTTTATTTTCAGTTGAGTCTTGTTTTGTTTTATTTCATTCTGTTGAGTCTTTATTTTTCCCATATATTAAAAACACCAAAAAAATAACAACTCTGTCCGGCTGCCTCGAAAAGTCGAAGAGCTTGCTTCTCTTAGCAGGTTTCGTTGATTCAAGGAAGAAGGGGCCGAAGAAATACGAAAATTTTTACGTACCCTGACAGAGAGGAAGACACGTCGAGCATAACGACGTTAAAAATTTGCGCTTCTTGGGAGGCAACCCATGAGTATTTTAAATTCATGTTTTTACTTTTAGTTTTTATTTTCCTAGCTTAGTTTTTTCTTGCTTTCTTTTGTAGGAGTTTTGTGGCTTAAGAATCGGATCAGTAGGTGAAAAGTGCACTGCTCCAACCAACAACCTAACAAAATTCAGGGGAGGTTTTCTGTTCCCTTTTATTTTCTGTATTTTAACTGCTTAGTCTGAAATGTTAATACATAGAGGACTATGTATAATTTTAGGTTGGGGGTGGAGTTATATGTTGGATGGATTCCATGTGCAGTTTGTTGAGCAGTGCTAATTTAAAATTTGAAGTGCTTGGGACTCTGTTTATATGCTTTCTAATTATGATGATCTAGGAAGTGTCTTTTTGGAATCTGAGCATTTGCATAATCTAGTTTTTGCATGATGTAGCTTTGCATTTATTAGGTTCATGTCAAAAATTTTAAAATTTTTCCTGTTGCTCCCTTGCATCTATCGAGCACTTAGCGACCTCATCTTAGACTCCGTAGGCTCAGTTGATTGCATGTAGCATTAATTCTTGTTGTCACCCCGAAAGGCACCCCTAAGTAGCTTGTTGCATGAGAGTTAGTGGTCGATTAATCGAGTAGCTTGCGCTAAGCCTAAATAAAAAAAATAGAAAAGCATGTTAGCAAGAAAATTCTCCCGAGGCGTTCCTCCTTTTTAAAAGTGCGCACTTAAAAAGTGAACGTTAGTCCTTAAAAATGTGAAGCTGAAGCTTAAGTTTGACATGTTAGGCAACTCGGGATGGGAAAGAAAAAGAAAATAAAAAGTTGGGTTCAAAGAACCTTAACAAAGGGTACAAAGTACTCAAAGAAAAAAGAAAGGAATTAGAAAATTTTAGGTCTCTTAATTTATTACTCTCTCTCGTGTAAGTCAAGTTTAGACTGTTCTTAATCGCTAGAAGTAGGGGGAAAACGGGATGATTTGTTGCATGTGGTTTTTCCAGGCTTACGATGGTTTAGGATAGGTTGGCTAGCACACACACACGTTAGGGAGCAATAGTTAATTTTTGATGTGATCTTGATTAAATGCATGCGCCGATTGCTTTCATGATTATGTCCTGTTTAGATTTGTAAAAAGCATCGAGGTTTGAGTTAGAAGCATGAATGCATGGTCCCTTAGAGTCAAATTCTTTATTAGCCTTGCTCGAGGACTAGCAAGATTTAGGTTGGGGGTATTTTGATAGCTCCAAATTAGAGCTATTATTTACTCCCTAATTCTAGCTAAAACCATGCTCGATATTGATTAAAATGTTTTCTTATAGGTGATTTCATGGTACAGAGCTCGGGAAGTCCATTGATGATTTTCGGGGCTAAAAAGGTCATTTAACATGTTTCGGGAAGTGTTCGGGTCAAAACGATAGGCCAAACGGAGCTCGGGAGCCAAAACGACCCAAATGTGGGCTAAGAGCCGAGAGGGCAGCGCCCAAGCGCCGGCGCCCAGCGCCCATGCGCCCAACACGCGCGCACCCGCCTCGCTTTGCGCCCGCTCCGCCTCGCCTCGCGCCCGCGCGCCCACGCCCGCTCCGCCTCGCCCTGTCCGCGCGCGACAGCGTCGAGACGCTGGCCGAGCGTCTCGACGCTCCGAACTCTGAAGCGTACATTTGAAGATCCACCCGAGAGCAAGCGTCGAGCGCAAGCGTCTCGACGCTCGCTCGACGCCGCGCAGCGTCTCGACGCTACCCCGCGCGCGCGCGCTGCCAATTTAGGGCGCAGCGTCGAGACGCTGCCCTAGCGTCTCGACGCTCCGCCGGCTTTAAAAGCCTTCTTCTCCGTTTTTTGCCGCACTTCTTCTTGGATTTTGGTTTTTCCACCATTGTTAGGCTCGGGTGGGAGCTTGAAACTTGTTATTCTTCCATTATACCTTCAATAAAGCTTCAACATTAGCGTTTTTGCTTGATTTGCACAACGGGGAGCTAAGGTAAGTGCTCTAATTTGAGGTTAGGGGTGAATTTTGATGCGTTTCATGAGGGTTCGTTCTTAATTCCGTGACTTAGCATGACTGATTGGGCGAATTTATTTCTTCTAAGCATATCACATGAATGTGTAAGAATGATTTAGGCCTAGACACCCTTGATTTCAAGCATGTTTGATTGTTAAAGATTATGATGCCGTGCCTCTCTTAATCGCCAAGTAACACGGATAAGTTGAGTCATAGATAATGTGGGTTTCCAGTTGATCTTTGGCGGCAATTTATCTTGAACGAAATAGGCAAATCGGAATATTAGCTCAGGCGTCCTAGTTAAACATCCGTCGTAATGCTCCCGTTACTGTCGATTAGTCAATATGGGTGGCGTTTGCTCCCTATTAATTCATTGCCACGTTTAATTAGAATCGTACATTCGTCTCTGTTCTTTACTTAATTTAGGATTGATCCCCTTAGATTAATAAAAGAACAGTCCGCTTTGCATTCCACGTTTCTAATTAATTATTTGGGTTACTTGTATTAGTAGTTTCGTGCAAGTAAATTACGTGTTCAATTATGCTCTTGCTAAGTATGTTTGAATCCCAATGAATTGAGTCGCATCAAAGTAAACCCCGACCCTTTAAATTAGGAGCACGTGTTCCGTTTAATTTTCTGCGCTTTACTTTTCGCATTTATTTTCCCGTTAGTTTATATTTCGTCAAACCCCCCAATTTAATTGCTTTCAAGTCTTAGTTGTAAAAACAAATAGAAATTAATTAAGAGGAAGTAATTTTGGTTCCCTGTGGTTCGACACCCGACTACCACTAGCTGCAAAGCTCTGTTGTAGCGGAGTTATAAATGTATTTTGGCAAGCCTCGACAGCTTGAATTTAACAGACTTCGTTTTCACTTAAAATAAGTCCTCGGCAGCGGCGCCAAAAACTTGTTGCGTGCTCAATGTGTTAATAAGAATAAGCAATAAGAGAGAGAGAGCACTCAGAACATGCAAGCATACATGATCTTATAGCAAGTAATGAGTATTTTTTCATTCGTTTTCCCACAGAGACTTATTTTTAGCTATTCACGAAGTGTTTTGTTAAGAAAGAAGGGGTGGATTTGATGGGTTCAAATTGGTTTTTAATTGCCTACTTCTTACCGAACATATAAAGGAATGTAACATAAACAAATGCAAGTTGAAATTAGACTCAAAGGACAAGAGATGGAATTAATAAACGAAGAAGAAAACAGCTAAACAGAATGGTAACTTAGCAGAATTGCGGATACTGCAATGTTATCGCAATTGTAAAAACAGTAAAAGTGTGTAAAATGGGGAATTAAGGGCTACTAACGACTATCCTATAGGCATTTTAATACGATTCCCAAGCATTGGATCAACTCTCGATGCATCAAACTCACTCTATCTCATGTATCGTCCGATTCCATGCATTAGATTCTTTAGTTTACTCAACTCAAAGTAAGGTCTTAAGCATCTTGTTGAAGCAGAAGTGTTTAGTTTGTACTAGGGGAACGCCTATTCCTAGGCCGTTTCCTGGTTACCTTGAAAGGCTAGCATGATAATATGACTCTGAACTCTTACTCCTTCCAGAGGTTAGGAGTTCTTTGGACAAAAGTGATGGCCAATCGAAATTGCCCGTGGGATGAAGCTTACATACAATCAATGGTTCGAGAGCTATCCTACATACTTGGTTCACGTTTTTTAGCCTATAGTTCTGTCATTAGCATGCCCCTAAGTGACTTAGCTACTCATGGATATAGGGTAAGTAGAAACACGAGATGAAACAGACATGCTTAGAAGGAATTTAAAGACAAAACAGTAAGGGAAAGCAGTACAATGCAGAAGCAAGAAACTGTGAAATGAAGAATGGAGATTCGATTACTTGATTGTTGATTGGACAAAAGAAAGCTTAAAAGTAAATAACAGCAAGGCAGAAAGCAACGAAATGGAATGTTCTAGCTATTAGAAAGAGAACAACACAAAGCAGAAATGTAAACTAGAAAAGGAAAGACAGAAAGCAGTAAATGTTGCTTGGAAGCCTCGTCGCAACCGCCTCGGCTGAAGGGGATGAAAGAATAGCTTTGCTTGGATGAATCCAATCGGGAGAGAAGGTGGATCTTCTCTCCTTCCTATCAGATTGTCGATTCCAACAGCTAAGACTCTCACTCCAACAGACGGCAAAGGAAAACACGAAGAGAACTGGAGCTGCGAGAGGACTTCTACGCTTCCGGATGATGATTGAACCTCCGACTTTGACCCCCTTTTATAGTAGTTTGCAGGTGCGTTTGGGCCAAGGAGAACCATCAATCTTCAACGTCGTATATTAGAATGGATGGAGGAGAAAGAACGAATCCCTGAAATCACGGAAATTAACAGAAAAAGATCAGTCAACTTACGGTTTTCACTTGAATAATTGCGGCTTCAGCAATGTTTTCGCAATGCTGTCGCAATGCAGTTTTTTTCATTCTTTTCCTTCGGTTTTCAACCCTTTTCTTTCCTATTGTGCATAAGTCCTAATTTAGCTACCTTCTTCTCATTCTCATATTTAAGCATAGGTTTAGGCTAAATGCTATCAAAAACACCTAAAAGTGTACATCTTCTTAAGCTAAATGGGTCCTAAATAAGTCACTTTCAGAGACTTAACAGTGGTGGCACATAAGTAGGTGAATTGTGTTGCCTAATGACAGGGGGGGTCTAGGAATTTCTTCTGGTTCCTCAATGATGGGCTCAAGCCTCGCCCTTGTTGTTCTTGGTTGCACTTGGTCAATGTTAGACAGAGGGTCCAGTGAAGCACTAGACTCTTCATTCTCTACTCTCTTTGGTACTTCTCTGCTACTAATCACCAATGACCTTCCACTTCGTAATTCAATAGCTTGAACTTGTTCCTTACCATTCCTTCTAGGATTTTCAGTGTCAGCAGACAGTCTGCCTTGGGGCCTATTCTTTAGCTCATTTGCCAATTGCCCAATTTGATTCTCTAAACTTCTCAAAGTTGCTTGCTGACTCTGAAAGGTTGCATCATTCTTTGCTATATATTCCTTCAGCAAGCTTTCCAATGATGTTCCCATAGGCTGGTTACTGGCATACTGTTTTTGATACTGAGGTTGAGTACCTTGCTGATGTTGAGTGAACCCAGGTGGTCCATTTGGTCTGGTTTGGTTTTGCATCTGGCCAGTGCCTTGTTGTCCATTCCAAGAGAAATTAGGATGGTTTATCCAGCCGGGATTATATGTATTTGAATAGGGATTATTCCTTGGTTGTTGCTGACTCCCAACATAGCACACAAAGGCTGGATTCGCAGGGCAGTAGTCATATACATGCCCTTCTCCACAGAATCCGCAGACGAGTGCATCTAACTGATTAGCTACTGTTGTGCTTGTTGAAGCCGACGCCACTGTATTGGCATTTTGTTGGATGTTGGTCTGAGCCATTTGCTTCATCAGGTTTGTCAGAGCATTTATCTGGTTGCTCATTGCACTGAGTGCATCCATGTCATAAGCCTTTCTTCTATTTGGCTCCACAGAATTATCTGACCACCGGCAGTGTGAAGTTGAAATTTTCTCTAAAATCTCATAAGCTTCGTTATAGCTCTTAGACAGCATAGATCCTCCAACTGAGGAATTCAGGACTTGCCTCTTGCTGGGATTACATCCTTTGAAGAACACTTCAATCTGGATGCACCATGGGATGCCATGATGTGGACATTTGAGTAGAAGATCCTTGAATCTAGTCCAGGCTTCATGCAGAGATTCATTCTCAGCTTGTTTAAATTTGATGATGTCGTCACGAAAATTGGAGTTCCTATATGGAGGAAAGTATTTCACCAGAAACTTCTCAGCTAAGTCTGTCCAGTTGAAAATTGATCTGGATGGAAAAGAATTTAACCATGTCTTGGCTTTGTCTCTTAATGAGTACGGGAATAGGTACAGACGCAAAGCCTCTTGAGATACTCCTGGAATGACAAAAGTGTCACTCACTCCCACGAAGTTCCTTAAATGGTTGTGGGGGTCTTCATTCTCAACACCGAAGAATTGGCCAACTGTTGACAGCATCTGAAACATTACAGGTTTCAGTTCAAATGAGTGAGCTGTGATTTCTGGGCGTATTATGCTCGGATTGAGCTCCTCAGGCATAGGTACAAGGTAGGATAATATAGCACTGTCCTTGTCATTCGCAATGTCAATGGGATTGCGAGTGTTAAGTGCTCGATTTGGTGCTTCTTCTGGTCTTTCCATCTCAGCTTGTTGCGGTTCAGTTTGCACTGATTCTGCATGGTCAACAATGTGCTGAATTTCAGGCGGATCTTGAGTTTGTTGATTCAAACGGCGTGGAACTTCCCTTCTAGTTCTATTTCTGTTCCTTAAATTTCTTTCAGGCTCGGGATCAAACTCGAGATTTTAGTTTGGAAACTCATTCATAAACCAGTGATGTTAATGCCTGTAAAAAGGATGCAAAAGATTAGCTCCAATCATTTAAGTTGTTTCTAAAATAACACAGAATCGTTTTGACTCAACAGAGTCCCCGGCAGCGGCGCCAAAAACTTGTTTCTTTGCTCAATGGGGTTATATATTGATTAAATTAAGCAAATAACCATGCAAGTATACACGGTCTGCAGCAAGTGATGAATATATTATATATCGTTTTCCCACAGAGACTAGGTTGAGGGAATGTCGATTCTATGCGTGTTAAATTAGATAAAGTAACCAGGGATGATATGGGGTTTAATTCGAGACACAAGATTGTAAAGGACGCAAAGACAACGCAAAGTTACTGTAACGTAAAATAAACTAAGGAAACTACAATCTAAGAAACAGGCTGACTAACTCGCAGAATAGAAAATAGTATTGCGGGTCTCGCAATACTTTCGCAATAAGCTAGCAACAGATTAACAGACAAGTAAAATCTAAGATAACGACATAAAATGGTATTGCGGTTCTCGCAAAACTTCCGCAACAGACTCGCAACGAGTGAAATCTAAAATAAAAACAACAAAGTTTGGCTAAGAGTCCTCCACAGGCATAAACCATGATCATTCAGCAACAACTTAACATTACATGCATCGTTTTAGCTAGATCTCATACATCTTTCGATTGCATGCTTTAGATTCTTAAATTACTCATATCCAAGTAAGCGTAACAACCTATTTATGTGTTCAAGCTATCAAACGTGTTACGAAAGTGTCTATTCCTAGACCACTCTCTATCTACCGTGAAAGGCTAACATGCATGAGTGACTCTGAGTTCTTACTCCTTCCGGAGGTTAGGAACTCTTTAGAACAAAATGGATGGTCGGTCGAAAATGTCCATGGGATGAAGTTCACACTCATTCAATGCATGCATGCTTATTTATATGCTGAAATTACATAGTTATGTCCTACAGATTCATCTTAACAAACCTTTATAACTCTAGCCACGCATGATAATAGAAGAACTCAACAAAACGAATTGATTACTCATGATAATAGAAGAACTCAACAAAACTAATTGATTACTTATGAAAAGCAAACCTAGTAATAATTCGAAAAGCAAAACACAATTCAATCTGAAAACAATGACTAAAGTAAAGCAATAGAATAGGTGAAGGTCCTCTTGTCCACGATTCGCCTCGGTTGAAGGAGAAGAATGGTTTGTCTTGGGAAGGAACTCAATCAGAAGAGAAGATGGATCTTCTCTTCTTCCTCTTGAATTACTGACGCTAAGGGAGTCTTTGTTTCTTCGATCCAACAAACGGGAGAGCTAATTCTTGACTGCGGTATTTGGCCTTCTCCGAGTCTCTTCACCGTAAAGTCGATTACTTTCTTTCTTCATCTTTCTCTCTTATATAGCCTTCAGTGGTTCCATAGTCTGTACCCTAATCACGAATCTCCATCCAAATTAGGGAAACAACCTCAGACGTGGCGGATACAGGAAGGGTCGACGACTGGAAAAACGCAACAGAAGAAAAAGTATTGCGATTGCGTTGCGATCGCAAAGCTCTGTTTCCGGTTGCGCTCCTTCTAATCTCATTGCGCTCCTCGCAAAACTTCAGCAATACATCTGCAAGGCATTAATTAGACATTTTTTCACCAATTACACACTTATGCACATATTTTCCACATAAGCGTTAATGTTAACACCATTTCACAAATGTCACTACTAAACACATATTATGCTCAACAATAGCTAGAATGCTCAAAAGACTTCACGAATATAAAGCAATTATAGCCCTAAATAACTCTCATTTGGAGAGTTAACAGCTGTAGAGAGTACCAGTAGCCATGCGATGTTCAGCTAAAAATTACGGCTCCACTAACCATAGACCCCAGCGAGCCGAATCAGAAAGAAGGAGTGAAGAACTCTGGAAGGATCGGGCTCGGTCAGACATCTCCCATTTTTCGTCAACTACGCGTAGAAATAAAGGTCAAAATTCATGCATATGATAAGAGGAGAGAAAGAAGGGTAGTCATATACCTTGAACTCTGAAGCTAATCGGTACAACAAAGTCACCCTCAGATTTCTCCAACCAATTACCGCTCGCGAAGAACCATTGCTTTCTCCATTTTTTTAAAGTAGGACATTTGATAATGGATTCACCAGGAAAGCAAGGGAAAAGGTAATAAAAAAGAGAGGTGCGCGAACTTTGCTTCAAGACATGTAGCGACATAAAGTCTGAAATACTAATCCGAGGAACGTTCCTTTGTTGGAGCCACAAAACGTAACATCCAATCAATGAGCACCACCTGTTGGGCAAAAGTTAGCCTGGAGCAAGGTTCACCGATGATAGGAACCTCTGCAAGAAAGGGTTAGAGTGGAAGCTGAACAGCGTTCTCGAACATGGCAGAAGTTAGCCCGGAGCAAGGTTCACCGAGGATAGAGTATCACCGCTCTAGGAGGATCGGAGAAAGCTCTAGACTCTCCCCAACAACCAAGGTTTTCATCCTTACATCCGCAGGAACATGGTAAGAACTCATAAAACCATCTAAGGTTTTTTGAGTCAATGGTTCCAAGGAACGAGCTCGAGGAGTAGTAATACCAACAGAGGAAGAAGGTCGATGCCTAATTCGATTCTCCATAAAGGGGTCTAAAGTTTCATCATCCGGATCAGTCAAGGTCGATTCTTTAACTTGAGGTGGAGTTACCAAATCACCCATTGTGGAGGAAGAACGTTGAGTAATTGACTGCGAAAAAGGGGGAGGCAGGACCTTCCACTTTGTGGTAGTCAATGGATGAACCTTAGAGACAAATCCTCATTCTGAGCCTATAGATGGTCTAGAATAAGGATCGGGAACAACTCTTATGGTAAAATCAACCATGACTAGATAAATGCCCAAACGGTTAGAGTCCAAGGCCCAAATGAAGACGAAAGGTATGCGAAGAATCGACCTCCCGAATGAACCGGCTGAAAGAAAGGGACCGACCTCTGAAGGGTTTGGCCCGAGAAGAAGAGTCGCCAACCCGAGGGGGTCGGTCGGTGCAATTGGAGTTGATCCCTCAAGGGATCGACCAAATTCAAGGAACCCGACCCATAGAAGGCTGAACAAAAAGCATAACCGCCCCCATTTGGGTGGTTGCATGTCATTAATTGCCTGAACTGTTACAAACGCTCATCAATAGACCAATTATGACTATAACTGTCCACCACGGTTGTATAGGGAGCTTATAAAAGGAGAAGATGCATGGTGGAAAAGGTAACTTGAATACTTTTCATATGAGTTTTATTCTCACCATACATGGAGATTCTCTCTATATATCCTAAATCATTCTCATAACTGACTTGATCGTCGATGCCTGTGTGATTAGCACCACACTGGTGCAAGACATCACCTATCTTCTTTCTTATAGATCAATACTCGTTCCGCCAAGATATACAAATTTACTGTTGACCAAATTCTGGTATCAACAAGTATAATTAGCTATTCAAAATCTTTGAAACTTTTTAGTATAATTAGCTAATGAATCATAGGAAAATATATGAAATGAAACATATTTGTCGCTTTTTTAGGTATATCAAACAATTTTATTAAAGCTCGTGATCACACATAAGTGAGAAACTGCCATCGTTGCTATTATAAAATTGTGAGAGAGAATAGTGATAAAAGCATATTCAATAAGCAACATTTCACAAGCATAAACTCGAAAACGTACAACTCCTTAGCCTAATATATGTATAATATGGCGTGTACTTACTTCCTAATAATCTAACCAGGATTTTTCCAAGTAGGACTAGTTCGTTTTCTTTTCTTTTCTTTTCTTGTTTTGTTGGATACTTACTAAGCACGAGAAATTCGTGTATACTTACTTCTTGTAAGATCTGCTCTTCATTGCTTACAATTGGAGGAGGTCTACTGTTAAGTCTCTGAAAGTGACTTATTTAGGACCCATTTAGCTTAAGAAGATGTACACTTTTAGGTGTTTATGATAGCATTTAGCCTAAACCTATGCTTTAATATGAGAATTAGAAGAAGGTAGCTAATTTAGGACTTATGCACAATAGGTAGAAAAAGGGTTGAAAACCGAAGGAAAAGAATGAAAAAATAAGCATTGCGAATGAATTGCGAAAACATTGCGGTGACCGCAATTATTCAAGTGGAAACCGTAAGTTGACTGATCTTTTTCTGTTAATTTCCGTATTTTCAGGGATTCGTTCTTTCTCCTCCATCCATTCTGATATATGACGTTGAAGATTGATGGTTCTCCTTGGCCCAAACGCACCTGCAAACTACTATAAAAGGGGGCCAAAGTCGGAGGTTTGATCATCATTCGAAGCGCAGAAGTCTTCTCGCAGTCCATCATTTCTCTCTGTTTTCCTTTGCCGTCTGTTGGAGTGAGAGTCTCAGCTGTTGGAATCGATAATCTGATAGGAAGGAGAGAAGATTCTTCTTCTCTCTCGATTGGATTCATCCAAGCAAGGCTGACCTTTCATCCCCTTCATTCGAGGCGACTGCAACGAAGCTTTTCAAGCACCTTTACTGCTTTTCTGTCGTTCTTCTTCTTATTTCCAGTTTGATCATTGTTGTTCTTAGCCTAGTGCTTTAATTACTGCATTTCGTTGTTGTCTGTCTTTGAATCATTTCTTTTGAAGCTTTCCTTTGTCGTTCAAACATTCAAAGTAATCAAAGTAAAATTCTGCATTTCACAGTTTCCACCTTCTGCTGCTACGTTTTGTCTTATTGTTTTAAGCATATTTCTCTTCTAAGCATGTCTGTTTTATCTACCCTTTCTGCTCTCCATATATCCATGAGTAGCTAAGCCACTTAGGGGCATGCTAATGACAGAACTATAGGCTAAAAAACGTGCATCAAGTATGTAGGATAGCTCTCGAATCATTGATTGTATGTAAGCTTCATCCCACGGGCAATTTCGATTGGCCATCCATTTTGTCCAAAGAACTCCTAACCTCTGGAAGGAGTAAGAGTTCAGAGTCATATAATCATGCTAGCCTTTCATGGTAATCAGGAAACGGCCTAGGAATAGGCGTTTCCCTAGTACAACCTAAACACTCCTGTTTTAACAAGATGCTTAAGACCTTACTTTGAAGTCGAGTAAACTTAAGACTCTAACGCATGGAATCGGACGATACTTGAGATAGAGTGAGTTTGATGTATAGAGAGTTGATCCAAGGCTTGAGAATCGTAATAAAATGCCTATAGGATAGTCATTAGTAGCCCTTAATTCACCCATTTGCACACTTTCGCTGTTATCTAATTGCGGTAACATTGCGGTCCTCGCAATTCTGCTGCTTTTTCATTCTGTTTAGCTGTTTTCTTCCTCGTTTATTAATTCCATCTCTTGTCTTGTGAGTCTAATTTTAACTTGTACTTGTTCATGTTATATTCCTTTACACATTCAGCAAAACTTAGATAACTAAAAACCAATTTTACCCCATCAAATCCACCCCATCTTTCTTAACAAATACACTTCGCGAATAGCTAAAAATGAGTCTCTGTGGAAAAAACGAATGAAATATACTTACTACTTGCTGTGAGACCATGTATGCTTGCATGTTCTAAGTGCTCTCTCTACCCTTTTGCATATTTAACTTTACACATTGAGCACGCAACAAGTTTTTGGCGCCGCTGCCGGGGACTTATTTTAAGTGAAAACGAAGTTTGTTAAGTTTGAAACATCAAGTTATTTTCCATTGAATTTGATCCATCTTCATTTCTTTTTCAGGTACCATTTAGGGTAGTTTATGAATGAGACTCCATCTAGTGATCTAGAGTTCAACCCTGAGCCCGAGAGATTACTTAGAGCTAGGAATAGAGCCAAGAAACGTCTCTTTAAACAAACCCTTTTACCTCCAATCATTGCAGAGACTACAATTCCTCCGCAATTACCTCAAGAAGAAATGGCTGGAGTAAATCAAAACCTGGTGCCTGTCACTCGCAATCCCATTGAAATAGCGAATGACAAGGATAGCGCCATCCTTTCATATTTAGTACCTATGCCTGGGGAGCTGAACCCCAGCATAATCCGTCCTGAAATCACTGCCAACTCATTCGAGTTAAAGCCAGTGATGTTCCAAATGTTGTCCACTGTGGGACAATTCTTTGGAATAGAAAATGAGGACCCCCATAACCACCTTAGGAACTTCCTAGGAGTTAGTGACACATTCCTAATCCCTGGAGTTTCCCAAGAAGCCCTGAGGCTATATCTTTTCCCTTACTCTTTGAGGGACAAAGCCAAAACATGGTTGAACTCATTACCCTCTGGATCTGTCCGCAATTGGACAGATTTAGCAGAAAAATTCCTAGTCAAATATTTCCCACCAGATAGGAATTCGACCTTTCGTGATGATATCATAAAATTCAAACAAGCTCCAAGTGAGTCCCTTCACGAAGCTTGGACAAGATTCAAAGACCTTCTCATTAAATGTCCACACCATGGCATTCCATGGTGTATCCAAATAGAAGTCTTCTTTAAAGGATGCAACCCCAGCACCAGACAAGTTTTAAATTCATCTGCTGGAGGTTCCATGTTGTCCAAGAGTTACAACGAAGCTTATGAGATCTTGGAGAAGATCTCAACATCTCACTGTAGATGGTCAGACGATCCAGTAGAGCCAACTAGGGCTCAAGACAAGGATGCTCTAAGCGCCATGAGCACCCAAATAAATGCCCTGACCAACTTAGTCAAGCAAATGGCTCAGGCCAATCTCCAAACCAGTGCCAATACCGCCACAGCCATGTCAATGGGCACCCAACCAAGCCAAGGCGAGGCACTAGTCTGTGGATTCTGTGGGGAAGGGCACCCATATGAATACTGCCCTGGGAATCCATCCTCAGTCTGCTATGTTGGAAGTCAGCAGCAGCCTAGGAATAACCCCTACTCCAACACCTATAACCCTGGTTGGAGAAACCACCCTAACCTGTCATGGGGTGGCCAACAAAACACTAACCAAAATTCTAACCAACCTAGACCGAGTGGAACACCTGGTTTCACTCCTCAACATAACCAGTCAATGTACCAAAAACCTTACAATCAACCTGTAGGATCTTCTGTAGAAAACCTACTCAAGGAATATATAGCTAAGAATGATGCTACTCTTCAGAGCCAGCAAGCTACTCTTAGGAGCCTGGAAAACCAAATAGGCCAATTAGCCAATGAACTTAAAAGTAGGCCCCAAGGTAGACTCCCTGCTGACACCGAGGTACCAAGGAGAGATGGCAAAGAGCAAGTTCAAGCAATTGAACTCAGGAGTGGAAGACCATTGGTGAGTAACACAAAAGACATACCAAAGAGAGTAGAGAACACTGAGTCTAGTGCTCCACTGGAGTCTCTGCCAAACCAAGGTCCACCACCAACTAGCACATCAGGAGTCAGGCTAGAACCAATTATTGAGGAGGTAGAAGAAATTCCAAGGCCTCCACCTATCCTAAAGCGCCCTGACGTACCTGCTTATGTGCCACCACCTCCATATCCTCGAAGGCTGAAGAAGAAGCAGGAACAGGAAGTTCATTTTAATAAATTCTTAGAAATACTTAAGCAAGTGCATGTTAACATTCCTTTTGTTGAAGTTTTACAGTCGATGCCTTCTTATGTAAAGTTTTTGAAGGACATTATT
Source organism: Herpetospermum pedunculosum (assembly GCA_028017165.1). Taxonomy (NCBI): domain Eukaryota; kingdom Viridiplantae; phylum Streptophyta; class Magnoliopsida; order Cucurbitales; family Cucurbitaceae; genus Herpetospermum; species Herpetospermum pedunculosum. Next base: position 15,452,136 of record JAPQWQ010000186.1, on the reverse strand, counting down.
ACTAACAAAAAAATAATTGGTGAGTTTGAAACAGTAAACCTCACCGAGGAGTGCAGTGCCATCCTCCAGAACAAGCTGCCCAAGAAGGAGAAGGATCCTGGTTCCTTCACCTTACCTGTAGAACTTGGAGGCAAGCACGTGGGCAGAGCGCTTTGTGACCTGGGCGCCAGCATAAATCTCATGCCCCTGTCCCTATTCCGCCAGTTGGGAATGGGAGAAGCACGTCCAACCACAGTCACTTTACAGCTAGCAGTCAGATCCATCGCATACCCTGAAGGTAAGATTGAGGATATTCTAGTGAAAGTTGACAAATTTATTTTCCTTGCAGATTTCATTGTCCTGGACTATGAGGCAGACAAGGAGGTCCCCATCCTGCTAGGTAGACCATTTCTAGCCACAGGTAGGGCACTAATAGATGTTCAAAAAGGTGAGTTAACTATGAGGGTTCATGATGAAGAGGTAAAATTTAGTGTTTATAAAGCTTTAAGGTATCCCTCTGACCTTGAATCCTGTGCTAGCATGGATATTGTTGACTCACTGATGGAAGAACAATTAGAGCATGTATTATTAACCAAGCATGCAAATGAATATGTAGGATTAGATGTAGCTAATTTAAATGTATCTGACATAATGGATATGCCTGTAGATAAACCACAGCATGTATGTATGAATATAGATTTAACTGACAGAACTGTAAATCCTTTGAAGCCCTCCATTGAGCATCCACCTGTTTTAGAACTAAAACCACTACCCACTCACCTCAAATATGCATATTTAGGAAATAATGATACACTTCCAGTAATTATTTCTTCTAAACTAAGTGAACAGCATGAGGTTGATTTAATTTTACTGCTTAAGCAACATAGGAAGGCTATAGCATGGACTATTGCTGATATTCGAGGCATTAGCCCTTCTTATTGCATGCACAAAATTATACTAGAGGAAGAGCACACACCTAGGGTAGATCACCAGCGTAGGTTAAACCCCTCTATGAAAGAGGTAGTGAAGAAAGAAATAATAAAGTGGTTAGATGCAGGAGTGATTTTCCCCATAGCTAGTAGCCAGTGGGTGAGCCCCATCCAATGTGTACCTAAAAAGGGGGGAATAACTGTGGTAGTCAATGAGAACAACGAACTGATTCCAACAAGGACTGTCACAGGGTGGAGAGTGTGTATGGATTACAGAAAACTAAATAAAGAAACTAAAAAAGACCATTTCCCTATACCGTTCATTGACCAGATGCTAGATAGAATAGCTGGTAGAGCCTACTATTGTTTCTTAGATGGCTATTCAGGCTATAATCAAATTACTATAGACCCTAAGGATCAAGAGAAGACCACCTTCACTTGCCCTTTTGGAACGTTTGCCTTCCTCAGAATGCCTTTTGGCTTATGCAATGCACCGGCAACTTTCCAAAGGTGCATGATGGCAATCTTCTCTGAGTTGGATGAGTCCATGATAGAAATATTCATGGATGACTTCTCAGTCTTTGGGGACTCATTTAAAACCTGTCTAGAAAACCTAGGACAAGTCCTGGCTAGGTGTGAGGAGACCAACCTAGTCCTAAATTGGGAAAAGTGCCATTTTATGGTAGATGAAGGGATTGTCTTAGGACATAGAGTGTCAAGGGCAGGTGTGGAAGTGGATAGGGCAAAAATAGAGATCATAGAGAAGTTGGTAGAGCCTCAGAATGTCAAAGCCATTAGAAGCTTCTTAGGGCACGCTGGCTTCTACAGAAGGTTCATTAAGGACTTTTCTAAGATAGCCAAGCCTCTGTGCGAGCTTCTAGAGCTAAATAGACCATTTATCTTCTCTAAAGAATGTGTAGTAGCTTGGAAAACCCTTAAGGAAGCACTAGTCACAGCACCTATCATAGTCGGACCAAATTGGGATCTCCCATTTGAGATACTATGCGATGCCAGTGACTATGCTGTAGGAGTCATGTTAGGACAGAAGATTGACAAGCTGACACACCCTGTCTATTATGCTAGCAAGACCTTGAATGAGGCTCAATGTAATTATACAACTACTGAGAAAGAGATGCTTGCTGTAGTATTTGCTTGTGAAAAATTTAGAAATTACATTGTAGGCACTAGGACCATTGTATACACTGACCATTCTGCTTTAAAATATCTTATGAGGAAGGCTGACGCTAAGCCTAGATTGATTAGATGGGTGTTATTGCTGCAGGAATTTGATTTGGACATTCGGGACAAGAAAGGTTGTGAAAATGTGGTTGCAGATCACCTGTCTCGATTGCAGCACAATTGCGAAAAAATTGCGGAGACCGCAATTTCTGATGCTTTTATAGATGAACATGTCTTTGCTTTGGCTCATCGTGATAACGATGAGGAACCTTGGTTTGCTGACATTGCTAACTTCCGTGCATCACAGGTATTACCAGTGTTCAAGGGAGGACAAGAGAAGAAGAGGTTCCTTCATGAAGCAAGGAAATTCATCTGGGATGACCCCACACTCTACAGAACCTGTGCTGATGGCTTGCTAAGGAAATGTGTTTCAGCTGCTGAAGCGAAGTCTGTGCTGCAGCACTGTCACTCATCTCCTTATGGTGGACACTTTGGTGGCCAAAGAACAGCTGCGAAGGTATTTCAGAGTGGCTACTATTGGCCAACAATCTTCAAGGATGCCCACAACTATGCCCACAGCTGTGATGAATGCCAAAGAACAGGTAACCTCAGTCGGAAGGATGAGATGCCCCTCACATACATTTTAGAGTTGGAGCTCTTTGATGTATGGGGCATTGACTTCATGGGACCATTCCCTCCATCATCAGGTAACCTTTACATTTTAGTAGCAGTAGACTACGTGTCCAAGTGGGTAGAAGCCAAAGCATGTCCTAATAATGATGCTAAAACAGTCACTAACTTCTTGCATAGGCACATTTTCACTAGATTTGGGACTCCTCGTGCTATCATTAGTGATGAGGGGTCACATTTCATTAATAAGGCTATGGAAAAGATATTGGCTAAATATAACATTAGACATAGGGTAGCTACTCCCTATCACCCACACTCGAATGGCCAAGCTGAAATTTCCAATAGGGAGATAAAGAACATCCTAGAAAAGGTAGTCAAACCTAACAGGAAAGACTGGTCCTTCAAGCTCGAGGATGCACTGTGGGCTTATAGGACAGCATATAAGACACCTCTAGGAATGTCCCCTTATAGGCTGGTATATGGCAAGGCTTGTCACTTACCACTTGAGTTAGAAAACAAAGCATTTTGGGCCATGAAGGAATTGAATTTTTGTGTAAAAGATGCAGGAACACTAAGGTCTTTACAACTACATGAACTTGATGAGCTTAGGCATATGGCCTATGAGAATGCCAAAATGTATAAAGAAAAGACCAAAATATGGCACGACAGTAGACTTAGGATCAAAGACTTTAGGAAAGGCCAACTTGTACTATTATTTAACTCACGATTAAAGTTATTTCCAGGCAAACTAAAGTCTAGATGGTCAGGTCCATTTGTTATTACTAATGTCTTTGTTCATGGTGCAATAGAGATAAAGAACTTGCAGCAAGGCCAGCCATTTATGGTCAATGGTGCTAGGTTGAAGCACTACTATGAGGAAGGAGATGTGAAGACTCTCTCGGCCTTCCTCTTGACTGAAGCATGACAAAGAGAACGAGAGAGAACGAGTGGTTACTGTGCTCGTTTAGTCAAGGCCAATGCCTTAGTTTATTTTTTCTGTTTTTCCGGTTATCGTTTGTATGTTTTGTGGTGTAATTTTAATTGCGTATTTAATGTTTGTTTTATTTGTTTTTGCAAGGATTCAAAAGAGGGGATCAAGGAGAGTAAATCCAGCTTTAAAAATCGAGAAACGGTTGAGCCAAATAAAAGATACGGACGAGCAAAGTTGGAGATTTTGATGAAATAATATCCCTGGAATTGCGCTGGAATTGCTGGATTCGCAAAAAAAGAGCCGTTGGGATTCGTCCGTTGCCTTTATATCCGTTGGAAAGCGCCCGATCGTTACGATTCTCTCATTCTTTGCTCTCCAAGAATTCAGCGATTCTCTCCATCTTTGATTCTTCTCTCAAGATCTTCCAGACTCAGCAATGGTGTTCACACGAGCGGAGAGATCTGCAGCCAAGAAGAAGGCTGATGACGCAGCTGAAGCGGCTGCGAGGGAAGCGCTTCTCACCCTTGCAGACGATGGTGCCGTTCGCACCGGTCCTCTTCCCAAGCTTCCTATTCGTAGGAGGAAGTGGAGGGTGGTCACTGAGATTCCTGCTGGACCATCTGAGCCAGTGGGCACGCCCAAGAAACGTCGATGGAGTGTCAAGACGGCTGCCGAACCAAGCACAGCAAAGACTCCCTCTGTGGAGAGTCAAGAAACTGATCGTGCATCCCACGAGTCAGCCAAAGAAGGTTCGTCGCCGTCTGCATCACCTGCGCGTAGTCCTTCACCATCTGAACCAGTGCCAAGCGCAGAGTCGTCGCCGCCTGCACAGAGCCCCGAGTTGTCTTCAGCACCTCAGAGTTCTGACCCGACACCTGCAGCAGCGCAGAGTCCTGAACTGCCATCTTCGCCACTGAGTTCTGCGCAGACACCATCAGCAGAGCACAATTCTCCACGGCCTGATCCTGAATTCCCTTATGGGGATTATCAAGAGTCCACTCAGGGCAGTGGAGATGCTGGGGAAGACGAAGTCTTCTCTCCTATGAGGGAAGATAGCCCTGCCGAGCCTGCACAGCAGGACGATTCTATGGAGGAGACGTTGGGGGCATGCTTCCAGCAAATCAACATCAAGGCCAGGCTCAAGAAGAAGAAGAAGGCCAGAATTGTCAAGGCCAAGAAGTTGAAGAAGGCCAAGAAGGTGCCGTCGACGGACAAAGAGAGTACTGAGCCTTCGCTCAAACGCCTCAAGGTGGAGGCTGCCGAATCATCCAAACCAGCAGATAAGGGGAAGGCTAAACTCTACCCTGAAGACGAACCTCAGTCAGTGAGGTATGTCTCGTCTAACGCTGAATCAAGGGGTGCTGAGCTACGGAAGAGGGACCTGTTGCACGAGAGAGGTTTCCTCGACCGACTCGCTGACCTGCCGCAGTTCTTGCGCGCAGGAGTGATCAACCACGGCTGGGAGGAATTTTGCAGACCGCCTAATCCAGCCTACACGAGCATGGTGTACGATTTCTACGCCAATATGCTCAGCCCTGAGGATGGCCTGTCTGTGGTCAGAGGGGTGGAAGTGGATTTCTCAGCCAAGGCCATCAATGAAGCCTTTGGTCTCAAGGGCCAAACGCACACAGATTATGCGCGGATAGTTGATGAGCCGACTGAGGCAGTGCTGGAAGAGGCCATTCGCACAATTGGCCAGCCTGAAGCAGCGTGGACTGTCTCACGCAATGGGAGGCACACCTTAATGAGTGCCAATCTGACAGCAAAGGCAGCTGTTTGGTTTGCCTTTGTGAGGAGAAAGTTGTCCCCTGTGACCCACGAGACGACAATCAACCAGAGTAGATCACTGCTGGTCTATGCCATCATGCGCGGTCTCACGGTCAATGTGGGGGAGATCATGTCAGCTGCTATTGCTGAATGCGCGAAGAAAGGTAAGGGACCCTTGTTTTTCCCTAATACTATAACCAAGCTATGTTTGCTTGCAGGAGTCCCCACCGAGCGCTTGGAGCAGCAGATGCCTTACACAGGCCATTTGGAACTGCCTGCGAACCTGAGGTTGAGAAGAAAGGGGAATATGGAGTTTGAACTGGATAGGCTGGCTGCTGAACAGCCCCTATCCATGGCCTGCTTGATGGACATGCAGAGGAGAATGGCTCAATGGGCCAACTATGCGCAGGCAAGGGATAAGGAAGTTGCAGACCAGCTGGGGTGCATCTTCCCGGACTTCCCTACCAATCTCCTAACTCCATGGGTGCCCCCACGGCCGAGGCAACCAGATGAGGATGACGAGAATTGAGTGCTGGTTTGAAGTGCACTAAAGGGAGTATTGCTGTTCCCTTAGAAAAAAAAACAATTTTTCTGCTTTCTGATAGGATCATGTGCATTATGCTGTTTTGTGTTCAGCTTTTGATCTGTTTTTAATGTTTAGTTTTATGTTTTTTCTTCTGCTTAGTCTAGTCTGATGTTAGCTGAATAGGTAGGATAGTTTAGCTTTATTTTTAGGATGCGTGAGTAACAGGAAAAAGCATGTTAGGGGCCTGAATTCATGTTAAATCTGCCCGGATTGAATTGCGAAATAATTGCGGTTCCCGCAATTTTTGTGACTGATTGCATGTCTTGGACTGTCTGTTAGTTAGGCTGTGCTCTGTTATATTCTATCTGTTGCTGCTAGCATGACTACCTTATATAGCTGATCTTCAAGCATGCTGGATGAGTGTCATAGGACACCCTTTGATAGTTTAAATTAGCCTCTGAATAGTGCTCAGCATGCATAAACCATCAGTCCTTAAACTGTCTGTTTTGTTCAAATTTTCTGCTGCTGGGGTAATTGCTTTTAAATGTTTTGCCTATGCCTAGGATTTTTAGATTCTCTTTGTTTTACTTTAGACTAGATGCTTCTAGGACAAGTTTGGGGGTGTGCCACCTCAGACACTCATTGGGGACAATGAGTAGTTGAAGTTTGGGGGAGGCCACCCTAGGCCTAGGAACATTCCTCTCTTCCTTAGGACATAAGCATTCTTCTTCTCCTTTAAAGAAAATTTTTTGTGATAAATAGAAAAAGTGAAAAATAAGAATAAAGAGGGGAGTCTCTCTCAAGTGCTGAGTAATCAGTGCCAAGTGTGTAAACCACAAGTGGCATTGCATCAAAAGGCAACCCAAGGAGAGACTCCACCTAAGTAAAAAAGGGAAAAGGAGAAATAGGGGAAGAAGGATGTATGCTTAGGAGTTATAATCTTGTGGCTTAGATGTCCTATTTAAAAAAGAACTCTGATCCTCAAAGAGCTAAGCACAAGGTTGTAGTTTCTAGGTTTGTCTAAGGAGATGAATGTATATCCAATGTAGTGATGCCAGGGTTTAGGTTGTTCTCTAAAAGTACCACTGTCACTGTTAATACTAAGACTGGCATGACTCTAAGGAATCCTAGACACATTAAAAATAAAGCTAGAAGCATGTACTGAGTCTGGAGTAAAGCTTGGTAGAATTTGAAACCTTAGGGATAGTGGCATGATGTCATAAAAGTAGCTAGATCAGTAGTAGGGGGTTAATAAAAACAGCAGGTATAGTAGGCAGGTGAAGTCAGAAGAAGCTTGATAAAAAGGTTAGTTCTAAACTTAGAAGTGTGTCACAGGACAGCACTGCTAGAGATAGGGATATAGGGGAGTCGGTAAGTAGCTAAAGAAGATAAAAAAACAAGCCTAAGTAAGTCCTTAGTATGCTTGAGGACAAGCAAAACCTTAAGTTTGGGGGTGTGTTAAGTCTCTGAAAGTGACTTATTTAGGACCCATTTAGCTTAAGAAGATGTACACTTTTAGGTGTTTATGATAGCATTTAGCCTAAACCTATGCTTTAATATGAGAATTAGAAGAAGGTAGCTAATTTAGGACTTATGCACAATAGGTAGAAAAAGGGTTGAAAACCGAAGGAAAAGAATGAAAAAATAAGCATTGCGAATGAATTGCGAAAACATTGCGGTGACCGCAATTATTCAAGTGGAAACCGTAAGTTGACTGATCTTTTTCTGTTAATTTCCGTATTTTCAGGGATTCGTTCTTTCTCCTCCATCCATTCTGATATATGACGTTGAAGATTGATGGTTCTCCTTGGCCCAAACGCACCTGCAAACTACTATAAAAGGGGGCCAAAGTCGGAGGTTTGATCATCATTCGAAGCGCAGAAGTCTTCTCGCAGTCCATCATTTCTCTCTGTTTCCTTTGCCGTCTGTTGGAGTGAGAGTCTCAGCTTTTGGAATCGATAATCTGATAGGAAGGAGAGAAGATTCTTCTTCTCTCTCGATTGGATTCATCCAAGCAAGGCTGACCTTTCATCCCCTTCATTCGAGGCGACTGCAACGAAGCTTTTCAAGCACCTTTACTGCTTTTCTGTCGTTCTTCTTCTTATTTCCAGTTTGATCATTGTTGTTCTTAGCCTAGTGCTTTAATTACTGCATTTCGTTGTTGTCTGTCTTTGAATCATTTCTTTTGAAGCTTTCCTTTGTCGTTCAAACATTCAAAGTAATCAAAGTAAAATTCTGCATTTCACAGTTTCCACCTTCTGCTGCTACGTTTTGTCTTATTGTTTTAAGCATATTTCTCTTCTAAGCATGTCTGTTTTATCTACCCTTTCTGCTCTCCATATATCCATGAGTAGCTAAGCCACTTAGGGGCATGCTAATGACAGAACTATAGGCTAAAAAACGTGCATCAAGTATGTAGGATAGCTCTCGAATCATTGATTGTATGTAAGCTTCATCCCACGGGCAATTTCGATTGGCCATCCATTTTGTCCAAAGAACTCCTAACCTCTAGAAGGAGTAAGAGTTCAGAGTCATATAATCATGCTAGCCTTTCATGGTAATCAGGAAACGGCCTAGGAATAGGCGTTTCCCTAGTACAACCTAAACACTCCTGTTTTAACAAGATGCTTAAGACCTTACTTTGAAGTCGAGTAAACTTAAGACTCTAACGCATGGAATCGGACGATACTTGAGATAGAGTGAGTTTGATGTATAGAGAGTTGATCCAAGGCTTGAGAATCGTAATAAAATGCCTATAGGATAGTCATTAGTAGCCCTTAATTCACCCATTTGCACACTTTCGCTGTTATCTAATTGCGGTAACATTGCGGTCCTCGCAATTCTGCTGCTTTTTCATTCTGTTTAGCTGTTTTCTTCCTCGTTTATTAATTCCATCTCTTGTCTTGTGAGTCTAATTTTAACTTGTACTTGTTCATGTTATATTCCTTTACACATTCAGCAAAACTTAGATAACTAAAAACCAATTTTACCCCATCAAATCCACCCCATCTTTCTTAACAAATACACTTCGCGAATAGCTAAAAATGAGTCTCTGTGGAAAAAACGAATGAAATATACTTACTACTTGCTGTGAGACCATGTATGCTTGCATGTTCTAAGTGCTCTCTCTACCCTTTTGCATATTTAACTTTACACATTGAGCACGCAACATCTACCTTCTACACATGTCCGTCATGTAGCTTACTCCCACACCAACGATTATCCAATGGAAGATAACGTCGATGTCCCATGTAATATTCTTTTCCAATTAACCCACGCGATGACGTATCTTCTTTAAATATGAGACATGCTTTGTAACCCTCAGTAGACCACCTAGATAAGTCATCATATGCCAGAAAATCATTATAGTCCATAACAAACTAGCATGTGGTTGAAAGTACTCACGTTTATCACAATCATATGTTTGCACACCATTATTCCATAACTCTTTCAACTTTTCTATCAATGGTTGCAAATACACATCAATACTAGGAGATTCCGCCCCATGTATAAGTAAGAACATCAAGAAATTTGTCTCTTTCATGCATTTCCAAGGTGGAAAATTATAAGGAACTAATACTACGGGTCACATACTGTATATGGTACTCATATTTCCGAATGGATTTAACCCATCTGAAGCTAATCCTAAACGAACATTTCGTGCATCTGAAACAAACTGAAGGAATTCACGATCTAAATGTTTCCAACCTTCGGCATTTGCAGGATGTCGTAACATATCAGTTGTGTCAATACGTTTATCTTTATGCCACCTCATTTCAGAAGCACTTTGTTTTGATGAAAACAAATGCTTCAACCTCGGTATCAATGAAAAATGGCGCAAAATTTTATGTGGAATGTTCTTACGTTTCTCATCGTTAACTTTAACTTCATATCGAGACTCACCACATACTAGGAATTGTTGGTAATCGGCAAGTTTTTTCCAATATAATACGCAATCGTACTTTCAAGCATGAATAGACTCATAGTCTAACCCTAAGTCACGCAAGTTCCGTTTAACTTCATAATATGAACTAGGTATAGATGCACCTATTGAAAATGATTCTTTCAACAATTTTAGTAACTATCAAAGGACTTGTTACTCCAACCGTTAAGATTCTTGATATGCATCAACTTCACCAAAAATTTGAACGAAGAAAATTGTGTACAGCCAGGGTACAATTGATTACGTGCTTCAGTCATTAAATCCTCAAATACGCTTGAAGTATCCTTTTTCATGGACATTAGTGGGTATCTCATTCTGAACGTCTTCTCCATTGATGATTACTTGTAGATCATTTAGAAGATTCAACATCTTATTTCCTTCAACAATATTACACTTTGTACTATCCAATCCATCATCGTGTATTGAATGAGTTGTTTGGCATTCTAATTTTATAGATAAGTCGATTGGTTCTCCGTGGAATACCTAATTACTATAAGAGTGAGATATTTCATTTGTGAATAGATGTTGTTTTATCTCATCCAATGACTCACATTGCATTCATACATTTTTTGCATGGGCATCTTCTTTTTTTGAATTATTAACATGAAACTTCGTCAATGCTAGAAATCGGACTACTCCTTCTCTATACTCGACTAAAAACCTATATTTAAGTTTAATCTATGCTTTACTCATTCTTAATTATATATCTTTTCAAACCAACTCGAGATAAAACATGTAAGAGAAGTTAGACAATAGGATTAGGCTACATTTAACTTATGATTTAATTAAATTAAAGTTTTAATCAGTTAGAGTCGGGAGTAGTAAAAGACAACCCTCGAGAGCCAAGTTTTTCACTTTGAGGCTATTGAGACTTACACCTAGATCCAAATTTGTAAAGTTGTTCACTAAAGCTAAAACAACTTAAAAAATCCTAAACACATTGAACAGGTCAAGATTGAATAAATTTGTATTTCAAATACTAGTGGCTACATAAATTCAGGCTACACAACTTTGTACCTCAAACACAAACTCTCTAAACATACAAAAAAAAAAAAAAAAAAAAAAAAAAAAAAAAAAAAAAAAAAAAAAAGTTTAATAGGGAGTTAATTTTGAGCTTGTCAAAAGTAGCATAGAAAAGTTTAGTTCGCGTCCACATGAGAACTAATCATCCCTCAACGAGGTGCCTTGGAGAGTGAATGTAAGCTTTGTTATAAGTCAAACCACTCGAAAAAAAAGTACACAAAGTTTATTATACAAGGCTTTAATTACTAATTCAAATCTATCTCAAATAGAAGATCAACCATTGGTGCAACTATAAAACACGATATTATTCATTCAAGATTCAAACTAGGATAGTCGCCTATTTAGAATATTTAATATCTTATTCTGACATCAAATGCTTTTTAGGATCACGATATTATTCCATACAATTAATCAGGATGTACATAAATTGGCTCAAACACTAATTTTTTATTAAAAAAATAAAAATAGGATGTCATATGAAATTGAAGTTCCCTACTCTCCTTTTAGTATTCTTTTGGCAGAACATCATACCCAAGCAATAGATATCACATACCTTTTATATATAAATTTTGTTGCTTATCAATAAAAAATATGCACTCTTTTATAGAAGAAATCAAATCAGCTCAATTAATTAAACTCACTGTAAATAAATAAGAGGATGGATTGAAACTCACGTATATTCGAAGAGATCTACGGAGAGGGTGTTGCGTGCTCAATGTGTTAAGAATAAATAAGCAAGAAGGTAGAGAGAGAGCACTCAGAACATGCAAGCATACATGGTCTCACAGCAAGTAGTAAGTATATTTCATTCGTTTTTTCCACAGAGACTTATTTTTAGCTATTCACGAAGTGTATTTGTTAAGAAAGAAGGGGTGGTTTTGATGGGGTAAAATTGGTTTTTAATTATCTAATTTTTGCTGAATGTGTAAAGGAATGCAACATAAACAAATGCAAGTTGAAATTAGACTCAAAAGACAAGAGATGGAATTAATAAACGAAGAAGAAAACAGCTAAACAGAATGGTAACTTAGCAGAATTGCGGACACCGCATTGTTATCGCAATTGTAAAAACAGCAAACGTGTGTAAAATGGAGAATTAAGGGCTACTAACGACTATCCTATAGGCATTTTAATACGATTCCCAAGCATTAGATCAACTCTCTATGCATCAAACTCACTCTATCTCATGTATCGTCCGATTCCATGCATTAGATTCTTTAGTTTACTCAACTCAAAGTAAGGTCTTAAGCATCTTGTTAAAACAGAAGTGTTTAGTTTGTACTAGGGAAACGCCTATTCCTAGGCCGTTTCCTGGTTACCATGAAAGGCTAGCATGATTATACGACTCTGAACTCTTACTCCTTCCAGAGGTTAGGAGTTCTTTGGACAAAATGGATGGCCAATCGAAATTGCCCGTGGGATGAAGCTTACATACAATCAATGCTTCGAGAGCTATCCTACATACTTGGTTCACGTTTTTTAGCCTATAGTTCTGTCATTAGCATGCCCCTAAGTGACTTAGCTACTCATGGATATATAGAGAACAGAAATGTAAGATAAAACAGACATGCTTAGAAGGGAAATATACTCCAAACAGTAAGACAAAACCGTAGCAGCAGAAGATGGAAACTGTGAAATGAAGTCTTGCAATTTGATTACTTTGAATGTTGAACGGACAAAAGGAAACTTAAAGGAAATAATTCAAAGACAGACAGCGACGAAATGCAGTAGATAGAACACTAAACTAGAAACAACAACTGATCAAAGCTGGAAATTAGAAAAGGAAAACAGAAAGCAGGAAATGACGCGAGAAAGCTTCGTCGCAATCGCCTCGAATGAAGGATCAAAAAGAGCAGCCTTGCTTGGATGAATCCAATCGGGAGAGAAGAAGAATCTCCTCTCCTTCCTATCAGATTATCGTCTCCAACAGCTGAGCTTCGCAAACCAACAGACGGCAAAGGAAAAACAGGAGAACAGATGGACTGCGAGAAGACTCTACGCTTTCGGATCATGACTGAACCTCCGACTTTGACCCCCTTTTATAGTAGTTTGCAGGTGCGTTTGGGCCAAGGAGAACCATCAATCTTCAACGTCATATATCAGAATGGGTGGAGGAGAAAGAACGAATCCCTGAAATTACGGAAATTAACAGAAATAGATCAGTCAACTTACGGTTTTCACTTGAATAATTGCGGCTTCAGCAATGTTTTCGCAATGCTGTCGCAATGCAGTTTTTTTCATTCTTTTCCTTCGGTTTTCAACCCTTTTCTTTCCTATTGTACAAAAGTCCTAATTTAGCTACCTTCTTCTCATTCTCATATTTAAGCATAGGTTTAGGCTAAATGCTATCAAAAACACCTAAAAGTGTACATCTTCTTAAGCTAAATGGGTCCTAAATAAGTCACTTTCAAAGACTTAACACACCCCCAAACTTAAGGTTTTGCTTGTCCTCAAGCATACTAAGGACTTACCTAGGCTGCTGTTTCTTCTTCTTTAACCACCTACTGACTCCCTTATATCCCTATCTATAGCACTGCTGTCCTGTGACACACTTCTCAGTTTAGAACTACCCTCTTATCTAGCTTCTTCTGACTTCGCCTGCCTAACACTCCCCTGCTTTTATTAATTTCCTACAACTGATCTATTTGCTTTTGTCATATCATGCCACTATCCCTAAGGTTTCAAATTCTGCCTAACTTTACCTCAGACTCAGTACATGCTTCTAGCTCTATTTTTAATGTGTCTAGGATTCCTTAGAGTCATGCCAGTCTTAGTATTAACGGTGACAGTTGTACTTTAAAGAACAACCTAAACCCTGGCATCACTACATTGGAAAAACACTCATCTCCCTAAACAACCCTACAAGTTACAACTTTGTGCTTAGCTAATTGAGGATCAGAGTTCTTTTTAAATAGGACACCTAAGCCACAAAGTTATAACTCCTAGGTATACATTCTTCTTCCCTATTTTTTTCTTTTTCTTACTTAGGTGGGGCCTCTCCTTTGGTTGCCTTTTGATGCAATGCCACTTGTGGGTCACACACTTGGCACTGATTACTTAGCAACCTAAGAGAGACCCCCCTCTTTTTTCTATTTTTCATCATTTTTTTTCAGTTCATCATTTTTTGTAAAGGAGAAGAAGAATGCTTATGTTTCTAAGGGAGAGAGGAATGTTCCTAGGCCTAGGGTGGCCTCCCCCAAACTTCAACTACTCATTGTCCCCAATGAGTGTCTGAGGTGGCACACCCCCAAACTATCCTAGAAGCATCTAGTCTAAGGTAAAACAAAGAGAATCTAAAGCCCTAGGCATAGACAGAACATTGAAAAGAAAATATCACAGCAGCAGGAAATTTAAAAAAAACAGACAGTTAAGGGCTTAAAGCTGTGCATGCTGAGCTTTTTAGAGGTTGATTTTAAATTAGCAAAGTGTGTCCTATGACACTCATCCAGCATGCTTTTAGATAAGCTATATAAGGTAGTCATGAAAGCAGCAAAAGATGGAATTTAAACAGATTACAGCCTAGCTAAACAGACAGTCCAAAATATGCTTTCAGTCATGAAAATTGCGGGTACCGCAATTATTTCGCAATTAGATCAGGGCAGATATAACAGTGACTAAGGCCCCTAAGCATGCTCTTTCCAGTCATTCACGCTCTCCTAAAAATAAAACAAAACTAACCTATCTAGTCACCTATCATCAGACTATACTAAGCAAAATTAAAAACATAAAACTAAGCATCTAAGACAGATCAAAAATGTACTAAAAACAGCATAATTCACATAGGCTATCAGAAAGCAGAAAATTGTTTTTTTTTCTAAGGGAACAGCAATACTCCCTTCAGTGTAATTCAAACCAGCACTTCAAACGTCGTCATCCTCATCAGGTTGCCGTGGTCGTGGGGGCACCCATGGAGTCAGGAGATTTGTAGGGAAATCAGGGAAGATGCACCCAAGTTGGTCTGCAACTTCCTTGTCCCTTGCCTGCGCATAAGTGGCTCATTGGGACTGTTCAGCAGCCAGCCTATCCAGTTCAAACTCCATATTCCCCTTCCTCTTCAGCCTCAGGCTAGCAGGCAGCTCCAAGTGGCCTGTGTAAGCCATTTGCTGCTCCATGCGCTCGGTGGGGACTTCTGCAAGCAAACATAGCTTGGTTATTGTGTTAGGGAAAAACAGTGGTCCCTTACCTTTCTTGGCGCACTCAGCAATAGCAGCAGTGATGACTTCTCCCACGTTGATCGTGAGACCTCTCATTATCGCATACACCAGCAGCGATCGGCTCTGGTTGATTGTAGTCTCGTGAGTCACTGGGGACAATCTCCTTCTCACGAACGAAAACCAAACAGCCGCCTTAGCCGTGAGGTTGGCACTCATGAGAGTGTGCCTCCCATTGCGCGACACGGTCCAGGAAGCTTCAGGCTGGCCAATGGTCCGAATGGCCTCTTCCAGAACTGCCTCAGTAGGCTCATCAACAATCCGTGCATAATCTGTATGCGTTTGGCCCTTGAGACCATAGGCTTCGTTGATGGCCTTGGCTGAGAAATCCACTTCTACCCCTCTGACCACAGACAGGCCATCCTCAGGGCTGAGCACATTGGCGTAGAAATCATACACCATGCTCGTGTAGGCTGGATTGGGCGGTCTGCAAAATTCCTCCCAGCCGTGGTTTATAACTCCTGTGCGCAAGAACTGCGGCAGGTCAGCAGGTCTATCGAGGAAGCCTTTCTCGTGCAGCAACTCCCTCTTCCTCAGCTCAACGCCCCTGGACTCAGCATCAGATGAAACATACCTCACTGACTGAGGCTCATCTTCAGGGTAAAGCTTGGCCTTCCCTTTATCTGCTGGCTTGGCTGACTCGGCAGCCTCAACCTTGAGTCTTTTGAGCGATGGCTCAGTGCTCTCTTTGTCTGCTGACGGCACCCTCTTGGCCTTCTTCCTTTTCAGCTTCTTGGATCGCTTGGCCTTGACAATCTTGGCCTTCTTCTTCTTCTTGAGCCTTGCCTTGATGTTGATCTGCTGGAGGCATGCCCCCAGCGTCTCTTCCATGGAATCATCCTGCTGTGCAGGACTCTCTGGGCTAGCTTCCCTCGCAGGCGAGAAGACCTCGTCTTCCCCAACTTCCCCACTGCCCTGCGTTGATTCTTGATAATCCCCATATGGGAATTCAGGGTCAGGCCGTGGGGAAGTGTGCGACGGCGTGATTGGTTGCTCTGCTGAAGGTGTCTGTGCAGAACTCAGTGGTGAAGACGGCAACTCAGGGCTCTGTGCAGGCGGCGATGAAGAGAGCTCTGGGCTGTGCACTGGTTCAGATGGTGAAGGGCTGTGCGCAGGTGATGCAGATGGCGATGAACCCTTCTTGGTCGACTCGTGGGATGCGCGATCCGTTTCTTGACTCTCCACAGAGGGAGTCTTTGCTCTGCTTGGTTCGGCGGCCATCTCGACACTCCACCGGCGCTTCTTGGGCGTGCCCGCTGGTTCAGAAGGTCCAGCAGGGATTTCTGTGACAACCCTCCACTTCTTCCTACGGATCGGAAGCTTGGGAAGACGTTCGGTGCGTGCAGCGTCAGCCGTAGCCAAGGCAAGTAGTGCATCTCTCGCAGCTGTTTCAGCAGCGTCTTCAGCCCTCTTCTTGGCTGCAGATCTTTCAGCCCGTGTGAACACCATTGTTGAGTCTTGGAGGTTTGGAGAGAAGAATCAAAGATGAAGAGAATCTCAGTTTTCTTGGAAATAAGAGAATGGGAGAATCGTATCGATCGAGCGCCTTCTAACGGATATAAAGAAAACGGCTAAATCCCAACGGCTATATTTTGCGGATCCTGCAATTCCAGCGCAATTTTAGGGATTTTTTTCATCTAAATGGCAAACTTTGCTCGTCCGTATCTTTTATTTGGCTCGATCGTTTCTTGATTTTCAAAGCTGGAATTACTCTCCTTGATTCCCTCTTTCGATTCCCTACAAAAAGAAATAAAAACAATATCAAATCCGTAATTAAAATCACACAACAAAACACACAAATGATAACCGGAAAATCGCAAAAAATAAACTAAGGCATGAGCCTTATGTTGACGAGCACAGTAATCACTCGTCCTCTCTCGTTCTTTTTGTTATGCTTCAGTCAAGAGGAAGGCCGAGAGAGTCTTCACATCTCCTTCCTCATAGTAGTGCTTCAATCTTGCACCATTAACCATGAATGGTTGGCCTTGCTGCAAGTTCTTTATCTCTATGGCACCATGAACAAACACATTAGTAATCACAAATGGACCTGACCACCTAGACTTAAGTTTCCCTGGAAATAGTTTCAACCGTGAGTTAAACAACAAAACAAGTTGACCCTTCTTAAAGTCCTTAACTCTAAGTCTACTATCGTGCCAAATCTTGGTCTTTTCCTTGTACATCTTAGCATTTTCATAGGCCATATGTCTAAGCTCATCAAGCTCATGTAATTGCAAAGACCTCAGTGTTCCTGCATCCTTTACACAAAAATTCAATTCCTTCATGGCCCAAAATGCTTTGTTTTCTAACTCAAGTGGAAGATGACAAGCCTTGCCATATACCAGCCTATAAGGGGACATACCTAGGGGTGTCTTATATGCTGTCCTATAAGCCCAAAGTGCATCCTCAAGCTTGAAGGACCAGTCTTTCCTATTAGGCTTGACCACTTTTTCTAGGATGTTCTTAATTTCCCTATTTAAAATTTCAGCCTGTCCATTCGAGTGTGGGTGATAGGGAGTGGCTACTCTATGTCTAATGTTATACTTAGCCAATACTCTCTCCATAGCCTTGTTAATGAAATGTGACCCCTCATCACTAATGATGGCACGAGGTGTCCCAAACCTAGTGAAAATGTGCCTATGCAAGAAGTTGGTGACTGTTTTAGCATCATTATTAGGACATGCTTTGGCTTCTACCCACTTAGACACATAGTCCACTGCTACTAATATGTAAAGGTTACCTGATGATGGAGGGAATGGCCCCATGAAGTCAATGCGCCACACATCAAAGAGCTCCAACTCTAAGATGTAAGTGAGGGGCATCTCATCCTTTCGACTGAGGTTACCTGTTCTTTGGCATTCATCACAGCTGTGGGCATAGTTGTGGGCATCCTTGAAGATCGTTGGCCAATAATAGCCACTCTGAAATACCTTTGCAGCTGTTCTTTGGCCACCAAAGTGTCCACCATAAGGAGCTGTGTGGCAGTGCTGCAGCACAGACTTCGCTTCAGCAGCTGAAACACACTTCCTTAGCAAGCCGTCAGCACATGTTCTGTAAAGTGTGGGGTCATCCCATATGAATTTCCTTGCTTCATGAAGGAACCTCTTCTTCTCTTGTCCTCCCTTGAAAACTGGTAAAACCTGTGATGCACGGAAGTTAGCAATGTCAGCAAACCAAGGTTCCTCATCGTTATCACGATGAGTCAAAACAAAGACATGTTCATCAATAAACGCATCAGAAATTGCGGGCTCCGCAATTTTTTCGCAATTGTGCTGCAATCGAGAAAGGTGATCTGCAACCACATTTTCACAACCTTTCTTGTCTCGAATATCCAGATCAAATTCTTGCAGCAATAACACCCACCTAATCAACCTAGGCTTAGCATCAGCCTTCCTCATAAGATACTTCAAGGCAGAATGGTCAGTGTACACAATTGTCCTAGTGCCTACAATATAGTTTCTAAATTTTTCGCAAGCAAACACTACAGCAAGCATCTCTTTCTCAGTAGTTGTATAATTACATTGAGCCTCATTCAAGGTTTTACTAGCATAATAGACAGGGTGTGTTAGCTTGTCAATCTTCTGGCCTAACATCACTCCTACAGCATAGTCACTGGCATCACATAACATCTCAAAGGGCAGATCCCAATTTGGTCCTACTATGATAGGGGCTGTGACTAGTGCTTTCTTAAGGGTGGTCCAAGCTACTACACATTCCTTAGAGAAGATGAATGGCCTATTTAATTCTAGAAGCTCACACAGAGGCTTGGCTATCTTAGAAAAGTCCTTAATGAACCTTCTGTAGAAGCCAGCATGCCCTAAGAAACTTCTAATGGCTTTGACATTCTGGGGCTCTACCAACTTCTCTATGATCTCAATCTTTGCCCTATCAACTTCTACTCCTGCCCTTGACACTCTATGTCCTAAGACAATCCCCTCATCCACCATAAAATGGCATTTTTCCCAATTTAGGACTAGGTTGGTCTCCTCACACCTAGCCAGGACTTGTCCTAGGTTATCTAGACAGTTTGAAAATGAGTCCCCAAAGACTAATAGTCATCCATGAATATTTCTATCATGGACTCATCCAACTCAGAGAAGATTGCCATCATGCACCTTTGGAAAGTTGCCGGTGCATTGCATAAGCCAAATGGCATTCTGCGAAAGGCAAAAGTTCCAAAAGGGCAAGTGAAGGTGGTCTTCTCTTGATCCTTAGGCTCTATAGTTATTTGATTATAACCTGAATACCCGTCTAAGAAACAATAGTAGGCTCTACCAGCTATTCTGTCTAGCATCTGGTCAATGAACGGTAGAGGGAAGTGATCTTTTTTAGTTTCTTTATTTAATTTCCTGTAATCCATGCACACTCTCCACCCTGTGACAGTCCTTGTTGGAATCAGTTCGTTGTTCTCATTGACTACCACAGTTATTCCCCCCTTTTTAGGTACACATTGGATGGGGCTCACCCACTGGCTACTAGCTATTGGGAAGATCACTCCTGCATCTAACCATTTTATTATTTCCTTCTTTACTACCTCTTTCATAGAGGGGTTTAGCCTACGCTGGTGATCTACCCTAGGTGTGTGCTCTTCCTCTAGTATAATTTTGTGCATGCAATAAGAAGGGCTAATGCCTCGAATATCAGCAATAGTCCATGCTATAGCCTTCCTATGTTGCTTAAGCAGTAAAATCAGTTCTACCTCATGCTTCTCACTTAATTTAGAAGAAATGATAACAGGCAGAGTTTCATTACTTCCTAGATATGCATACTTGAGGTGAGTGGGTAGTGGTTTCAGTTCTAAAACAGGTGGATGCTCAATGGAGGGCTTTAAAGGATTCACAGATCTATCAGTTAAATCTATATTCATACATACATGCTGAGGTTTATCTACAGGCATATCCATTATGTCAGATACATTCAAGTCAGCTACATCTAGTTGTACATATTCATTAGCATGCTTAGTTAATAGTACATGCTCCAATTGTTCCTCCATCAAGGAGTCTACTACGTCCATGCTAGCACAGGATTCAAGGTCAGAGGGGTACCTTAAAGCTTTATATACACTAAACTTCACCTCTTCATCATAAACCCTCATAGTAAGCTCACCTTTTTGGACGTCTATAAGTGCCCTACCTGTGGCTAGAAATGGTCTGCCTAGCAGGATGGGGACCTCCTTGTCTGCCTCATAGTCCAGGACAATGAAATCTGCAAGGAAAATAAATTTGTCAACTTTCACTAGAATATCCTCAATCTTACCTTCAGGGTATGCGATGGATCTGTCTGCTAGTTGTAAAGTGACAGTGGTTGGACGTGCTTCTCCTATTCCTAACTGGCGGAATAGGGACAGGGGCATGAGGTTTATGCTGGCGCCCAGGTCACAAAGCGCTCTGCCCACGTGCTTGCCTCCAAGTTCTACAGGTAAGGTGAAGGACCCAGGATCCTTCTCCTTCTTAGGCAGCTTGTTTTGGAGTATGGCACTGCACTCCTCAGTGAGGTTTACTGTTTCAAACTCACCAATTATTTTTTTGTTAGTAATAATATCTTTTAAAAACTTTACATAGGAAGGCATAGACTGTAAAACTTCTACAAAAGGAATGTTGACATGCACTTGCTTAAGAATCTCTAAGAATTTATTAAAATGCACTTCCTGTTCCTGCTTCTTCTTAAGCCTTCGAGGATATGGAGGTGGTGGCACATATGCAGGTACGTCAGGGCGCTTTAGGATAGGTGGAGGCCTTGGAATTTCTTCTATCTCCTCAATAATTGGCTCTAGCCTGGCTCCTGATGTGCTTGTTGGTGGTGGACCTTGGTTTGGCAGAGACTCCAGTGGAGCACTAGACTCAGTGTTCTCTACTCTCTTTGGTGTTTCCTTTGTGTTGCTCACCAAGGGTCTGCCACTTCTAAGTTCAATTGCTTGAACTTGTTCTTTACCATCTCTCCTTGGTACCTCAGTGTCAGCAGGGAGTCTACCTTGGGGCCTACTCTTGAGTTCATTGGCTAATTGGCCTATTTGGTTTTCTAGGCTCCTAAGAGTAGCTTGCTGGCTTTGAAGCGTAGCATCATTCTTAGCTATGTATTCCTTGAGTAAGTTTTCTACAGAGGATCCTACAGGTTGGTTGTATGGTTTTTGGTACATTGACTGGTTATGTTGGGGAGTGAAACCAGGTGTTCCACTCGGTCTAGGTTGGTTAGGATTTTGGTTAGTGTTTTGTTGGCCACCCCATGACAGGTTTGGGTGGTTTCTCCAACCAGGGTTATAGGTGTTGGAGTAGGGGTTATTCCTAGGCTGCTGCTGGCTCCCAACATAGCAGACGGAGGATGGATTCCCAGGGCAGTATTCATATGGGTGCCCTTCCCCACAGAATCCACAGACAAGTGCCTCGCCTTGACTTGGTTGTGTGCCCATTGACATGGCTGTGGCGGTATTGGCACTGGTTTGGAGATTGGCCTGAGCCATTTGCTTAACTAGGTTGGTCAGGGCGTTTATTTGGGTGCTCATGGCGCTTAGAGCATCCTTGTCTTGAGCTCTAGTTGGCTCTACTGGATCATCTGACCACCTACAGTGAGATGTTGAGATCTTCTCCAAGATCTCATAAGCTTCGTTGTAACTCTTGGACAACATGGAACCTCCAGCAGATGAGTTTAGAACTTGTCTGGTGCTGGGGTTGCATCCTTTAAAGAAGACTTCTATTTGGATACACCATGTAATGCCATGGTGTGGACATTTAATGAGAAGGTCTTTGAATCTTGTCCAAGCTTCGTGAAGAGACTCACTCGGAGCTTGTTTGAATTTGATGATATCATCACGAAAGGTTGAATTCCTATCTGGTGGGAAATATTTGACTAGGAATTTTTCTGCTAAATCTGTCCAATTGAGGACAGATCCTGAGGGTAATGAATTTAACCACGTTTTGGCTTTGTCCCTCAAAGAGTAAGGGAACAGATATAGCCTCAGGGCTTCTTGGGAAACTCCAGGAATGAGGAAGGTATCACTGACTCCTAGGAAGTTCCTAAGGTGGTTATGGGGGTCCTCATTTTCTATTCCACCCACAGTGGACAACATTTGGAACATCACTGGTTTTAACTCGAATGAGTTGGCAATGATTTCAGGACGGATTATGCTGGGGTTCAGCTCCCCAGGCATAGGTACTAGGTACGAAAGGATGGCGCTATCCTTGTCATTCGCTATTTCAATGGGATTGCGAGTGACAGGCACCAGGTTTTGATCTATTCCATCCATTTCTTCTTGAGTGGATTGCGGAGACTCTGCGGTTTCAGCAATTATTTGAGGTAAAAGGGGTTGTTTAAAGAGACGTTTCTTGGCTCTATTTCTAGCTTTAAATAATCTCTCAGGCTCAGGATTGAACTCTAGATCACTACTTGGAGTCTCATTCATAAACTACCCTAAATGGTACCTGTAGAAGAAATGAAGACGGATCAAATTCAATGGAAAATAACTTGGTGTTTCAGACTTAACAAACTTCGTTTTCACTTAAAATAAGTCCCCGGCAGCGGCGCCAAAAACTTGTTGCGTGCTCAATGTGTTAAGAATAAATAAGCAAGAAGGTATTGAGAGAGCACTCAGAACATGCAAGCGTACATGGTCTCACAGCAAGTAGTAAGTATATTTCATTCGTTTTTTCCACAGAGACTTATTTTTAGCTATTCACGAAGTGTATTTGTTAAGAAAGAAGGGGTGGTTTTGATGGGGTAAAATTGGTTTTTAATTATCTAATTTTTGCTGAATGTGTAAAGGAATGCAACATAAACAAATGCAAGTTGAAATTAGACTCAAAAGACAAGAGATGGAATTAATAAACGAAGAAGAAAACAGCTAAATAGAATGGTAACTTAGCAGAATTGCGGACACCGCATTGTTATCGCAATTGTAAAAACAGCAAACGTGTGTAAAATGGAGAATTAAGGGCTACTAACGACTATCCTATAGGCATTTTAATACGATTCCCAAGCATTAGATCAACTCTCTATGCATCAAACTCACTCTATCTCATGTATCGTCCGATTCCATTCATTAGATTCTTTAGTTTACTCAACTCAAAGTAAGGTCTTAAGCATCTTGTTAAAACAGAAGTGTTTAGTTTGTACTAGGGAAACGCCTATTCCTAGGCCGTTTCCTGGTTACCATGAAAGGCTAGCATGATTATACGACTCTGAACTCTTACTCCTTCCAGAGGTTAGGAGTTCTTTGGACAAAATGGATGGCCAATCGAAATTGCCCGTGGGATGAAGCTTACATACAATCAATGCTTCGAGAGCTATCCTACATACTTGGTTCACGTTTTTTAGCCTATAGTTCTGTCATTAGCATGCCCCTAAGTGACTTAGCTACACATGGATATATAGAGAACAGAAATGTAAGATAAAACAGACATGCTTAGAAGGGAAATATACTCCAAACAGTAAGACAAAACCGTAGCAGCAGAAGATGGAAACTGTGAAATGAAGTCTTGCAATTTGATTACTTTGAATGTTGAACGGACAAAAGGAAACTTAAAGGAAATAATTCAAAGACAGACAGCGACGAAATGCAGTAGATAGAACACTAAACTAGAAACAACAGCTGATCAAAGCTGGAAATTAGAAAAGGAAAACAGAAAGCAGGAAATGACGCGAGAAAGCTTCGTCGCAATCGCCTCGAATGAAGGATCAAAAAGAGCAGCCTTGCTTGGATGAATCCAATCGGGAGAGAAGAAGAATCTCCTCTCCTTCCTATCAGATTATCGTCTCCAACAGCTGAGCTTCGCAAACCAACAGACGGCAAAGGAAAAACAGGAGAACAGATGGACTGCGAGAAGACTCTACGCTTTCGGATCATGACTGAACCTCCGACTTTGACCCCCTTTTATAGTAGTTTGCAGGTGCGTTTGGGCCAAGGAGAACCATCAATCTTCAACGTCATATATCAGAATGGGTGGAGGAGAAAGAACGAATCCCTGAAATTACGGAAATTAACAGAAATAGATCAGTCAACTTACGGTTTTCACTTGAATAATTGCGGCTTCAGCAATGTTTTCGCAATGCTGTCGCAATGCAGTTTTTTTCATTCTTTTCCTTCGGTTTTCAACCCTTTTCTTTCCTATTGTACAAAAGTCCTAATTTAGCTACCTTCTTCTCATTCTCATATTTAAGCATAGGTTTAGGCTAAATGCTATCAAAAACACCTAAAAGTGTACATCTTCTTAAGCTAAATGGGTCCTAAATAAGTCACTTTCAGAGACTTAACAGAGGGCAGCAACAAAGGAAATCGACGACGGTGGCAAGATCAACGACAAAGAATCTATGCGGCAGCGGCAAAACAACTCGACAGAATGGATCAACAGCGGCGCCAAGCGGAGAGGAATCAATGGCGGACAACGAGGATATAGGCGGCGGAAAAGCAACTTGGATGCGGCAAGCAGTGAGGAACCAACAGCGGGGGGGAGGAGATGGGTGGCAGCAACGTTTCTCGGTGGCGGCAAGGAGATGAGAGAGAAAAATTGATAGGGACAACGAACATCCACATTGGTATGATATTGTCCACTTTGGGCATAACCCTTATGACTTTGCGCGACAAGAAGATAGAGAAAAAATTGATAAGAACAACGGACCTCCACATTGATATGATATTTTCCACTTTAGGCATAAACCGTAAACCCTCATGACTTTGCTTTTGGTTCCACCCTAAAAGGGGTCATACCAAGAGAGAATGTTGTCCCTCCTTATATACCCTCGAACCGATGTAAGACTTTGGTCGCACTCCCAGCAGCAATCCTCCCTCGAACGAGGTACCCGAGCCTCCCCCTCAAAGAGTCATCTCTATCTGTCTAGCTCTTATCCAGGCCGGCCAACTCCTTCACTAGAGCACACCGCCAGTCTGATAGAGCTCGGATCTCCACCAATAACTACACCTTTAAGGCTCACCATATCTTTGTTCGACACCCGAGGATTCTACCGACACGGCTAAGTCAGAGGCATGACTGACCTCCACAAATCTCCACATTGGTATGATATTGTCCACTTTGAACATAACCCTCATGCTTTGCTTTTGGTTCCACCCAAAAGGCCTCATACCAATGGAGAATGTTGTCTCTCCTTATATACCCATGATCTTCCCCTCTTCTAATCGATGTGGTGTTCGCACTGTCAACAAAAATGAAGAGAAGTTTTTGTTTGGTCGAAAAGAGAAAATCGAATAAGTTAGGGCTAGATTCCGGACCTTTTCCGAAGCGATTTTTACTGCGTCGGTAAAGATCATCTTTACCGACGCCATTATGTATGACGTCGGTAAAGTATAGCTTTTAACGACGCGATTTTGACCGCGTCGGTAAGGGTGAACCCTCCTCTTGACCGCGTCGGTAAGGGTGAACCCTCCTCCCTAGTAAGTTTTGTTTTGCGTTCAACAATATTTACCGACGTGGTAGTTAGCGTCGGTAAAGGTCATCTTTTACGACGTTATTGTTCACCCTTACCGATGCGATAAGTATGACGTCGGTAAAGACTAGCCTTTGCCGACGCGATAAGTATGACGTTGATAAAGACTAGCCTTTACAAACGCGATAAGTACAACGTCGATAAAACTCTAATAACCAATGTCATATGTAGCGTCGGGAGAATTGTCGTTGGAAAAAACATTTTTTCTATAGTGTTTGCTTAATTATCATATTAAGAGTTTGGTCGAAACCACGTGCAAATGGTGAATGGGTCTACATTGAACAATTTCTACATAAATATTATGTGGGAATAAGTTGTAAGGTCATTCTTCAATTACTTTCAATACTACTAATATCATAATGTGATGATGCATGTGTACATGTGATAAGGGATTTATAAAGAATAACAACTCCAACTAAACACGGGTGGGGTTTTATAAGTACATTGTTGAACAACTTCAAACATTATAAGTACCAATTATACTACCTTACAATATTATGAAAGATGACATACAAGAAAATTGAAAAAAAAAAAAAATTATCATTACAAAGGGACAATGCTCCCATCATTTCTTACTACAACTAGTGTGGGGTCCCTACATGGCCATGGCCTCCTAGGGTAGGGTCCCCTAGATGTGACCATGGGATCTTTCGTTTCCTTTTCTTTTAGAAGGTCGTCCTTAAAAGAACATGGTACTACTAAATGTAGGTGGGGCACTTGGATGTGTATGGCCCCCTTCCTTATCGAAAAATATTCATAATGTGAATATATATATAACACTACTATAAAAATGGGAATAGGTGACATGTGAGCTAAGAAAAAAGAAGAGAGAGGAAGAAAAAAGGTGTCATCTTCAATTTGGGACGCGTTTTTGGGGGAAAAAAACGAAATTTTTTCAGATTTCTGAAACTTAATGACAGTTTTCTAATGTCATCAATTAACAGTTTTAAAATGTCCTGAATAGGTTATATTAGTTTATAACTAATTTATTTATGTTTTTTTTTTACCCTAGAACTAAAAATACTTATAAAAAATTAATTAATAAAAAAAAAAAAAAAAAAAAGGGAAAGTGAAAAAAAAAAAAAAAAAAAAAATCCAAAAGATTGAAAAAGAAGAAGAGGGAAATATAATATTATATATTTTATTATATATATATATGAGCTGGTTGCACAAATAGCAATCAGGCCCAAACTAATTACAAATTTAGCAAACTTTAAAATGTTTTGCAAATATGGCAAAAAAAATTGTTTCTATCACTGATAGACTTTATCATATCACTGATAGACTTCTATCAGTGATAGACTATTATCACTGACAAAAATATATTAAAAGCTGAGGTGATCAGCGATAGAAATTGTCATATCCGCAAAATTTTTAAAAACATGCTATATTTTTAATTATTTTATTCTAAATTGGCATTTGTTACAATTTCCATATATATATATATATTATATTATATATATTATGTATATTATGTATATATAATAAATCCCTAAAAAAAAATAGCAGACTTGCCTCCTCTGATTTCGAACAACTCCGCCGAAAGAAACCTCAGATTTGCCTCCTCCGCCACGCTCTGGTTTGCCACCGTCGCAGCGCTGGTTCTCCTCCGTTGAAGCTCCGGTCCGATATTCTCCCTCGAAGTCCGGCCACCCTCCCTTCATTCGCCTCTGTTTTCTCCGCCAAGCTCTGATTCTTCGTCGCCCAGGTCCGATCTTCTCCGTCGTAGTAAGGCCACACCTCTTACCGAAGCTCCGACGTCTTCTGCGGCCAGCTCCAGCCACGTCTCCGCCCAACTCCGGCCTCGTCTTCGCCCATTTCCGTCAACCTCGCCTCCGATCAGCCTTCTCCTCCGCCCACCGGAACACTCGTTAGAGGTATTCCGTTGCCCACTGAACAATATAATTGCTATTTTTTATACCACTTTGATATAATTGTTAGTTTTGAATTTATTTTGAACCTTTTAAAATTACTGTCGGGTCATACATTCTTCATGTTTCAGTACAAAATGGATGATTGAACAACTATTTGAAAGATGATTCTTTGTTCGAAAGGAACATTGTGTTAAAGAGGTATGTCATGTAACTTAAATATTGATCAAAAAAAAATATTTAGCACTGGAGTTTATTCGATGTCTTCGGTACTTTGTAGATTTAGACACTTCTTATTGGCTATCCTGCAGTTATGGTAGCCACTTTTGCTTTTGTTATTCTTTTCTAAACTTTATTGCATGTCTTCAGTACTTTGTAGATTTATACACTTCTTAATGACTATCCTGCAGTTATGGTAGCCAATTTTGCTTTTGTTATTCTCTTCTAAACTTTATTGCATGTTTTCGGTACTTTGTAGATTTAGACAATGACTATCGTGCAGTTATGGTAGCCAATTTTTCTTTTGTTATTCTCTTCTAAACTTTATTGCATGTTTTCGGTACTTTGTAGATTTAGACAATGATTATCCTGCAGTTATTGGAGCCAATTTTGCTTTTGTTATTCTCTTCTAAACTTTATTGCATGTATTTCCTAAGTTTTTATTAAGCTTAGTTTAATTATTATTTTCCTAAGTTTTTGTTATGAATTCTATGATAAGACTAAGCACATTTGAGTGCTTAGCGTGATGTGTTTGATTTGTGATCTGAATAGACTAATAATTTTAGTTTAGTTTAATTATAACCACTTGTTAAGTTTATTTGGGTTAAAAATGACACATGATAACTTTTTCGACACTTTTAGATTAGTTTGCATTTTTAGAATCACTTTAGACACTTTCTAGGTTCGTTTGAGATTAAAATAACACTTGGTAACTTTGTAGGCACTTGCTAGGTTCGTTGGAGGTTAAGAATGATACTTGGTAAATTTTTAGGCACTTGTTAGGTTCGTTTGAGATTAAAATAACACTTGGTAACTTTGTAGGCACTTGCTAGGTTCGTTTGAGATTAAGAATGATACTTGGTAACTTTTTAGACACTTTTAGGCTATTTTGCACGGTTAGATTCACTTTAGACATTTGCTAGGTTTGTTTGAGGTTAAAATCAATTCGTAACTTTTTAGGCATTTAGACAATTAAGTTTGTTTATCTTCTTTCGAGTCCAATTGATTCACTTTAGACATTTGCTAGGTTCGTTCATTTTAGTCACTTGCTCAATTGTTTTTCAACAACAGATTGTTTTCTAAGTATGTATTTGTTGAAATGATTTATTGTCCTACTTTCGAAGTAAGACGTTATTGTGTCTTCTTGAATTTTTATTGCAGAAACTACAAAGCGAAGTTGTTGACCGAGAAATTTCGGCCAATCAGCGGTCGCCACGTGTCTTCATCTTGGCCGGCGGATCGAATAAACTTAACCGAGCAAATTCGGTCATGGCTCAATTGGGCTCGAAATCGAATCGGGCTAAAAGTTATTTAAATGGCAATTTGGCCCAAGCCCAAATAACCATTGGGCCCAGAACCCAAAAGTCCATTGGACCCAAGCCCATTGGATCCAAGCCCAAGCCCATTGGATCCAGGCCCATGAGAACTCTATAAATAGAGAGCTCATTCTTCATTTTCAAGGTTCAGAAAATTTCTACTCCTAAGAGCTCAGAGAGAATTCCCAAACAACGAAGACTCCCTGAATCCTTGGAAGACTGAACAATCCTTCAACATCGAGAACAAGCTGCGAAGCCCTCGATCCAAATTCAACATCGAGAACAAGCTGCGAAGCCCTCGATCCAAATTCAACATTGAGAACAAGCTGTGAAGCCCTCGATCCAAATTCAACATCGAGAACAAGCTGCGAAGCCCTCGATCCAAATTTAACATCGAGAACAAGCTGCGAAACCCTCGATCCAAATTCAACATCGAGAACAAGCTGCGAAGCCCTCGATCCAAATTCAACATCGAGAACAAGCTGCGAAGCCCTCGATCCAAATTTAACATCGAGAACAAGCTGCGAAGCCCTCGAAACAAATCCAACATCGAGAACAAGCTGCAAAGCCCTCGAAATACATTTACATTTTGAGAGAGAAAGAATCAGAGGATCAAATATTAGAGATTGTAATCCACTACGCACTGATATATACAATACAAATTCAATTCAAATTCATTTACACGTGTCGAATTTCCATCCGTCGTTCGAAATCTCGTGTGAACAGATTGGCACGCCCAGTGGGACATCTCTACCTCTCATCTCTTT
Source organism: Herpetospermum pedunculosum (assembly GCA_028017165.1). Taxonomy (NCBI): domain Eukaryota; kingdom Viridiplantae; phylum Streptophyta; class Magnoliopsida; order Cucurbitales; family Cucurbitaceae; genus Herpetospermum; species Herpetospermum pedunculosum. The sequence continues at coordinate 15,422,417 of JAPQWQ010000186.1, read as the reverse complement.
CCCTCATCTCAAAGACAAGTGAAGTTATGTCGTTCAGAACTCCTTCAACAACCGTTGTCATGAACAACCCCTACACGGTTTCTACTCCTCACGATTGTCCACATGATTTTGTCACAATTGTGAGCAGAGTAATGACATCGTCAGGGGCATCTACGAGTGACAAATTTCTTGTTAGGTGTAACCCTCTGTTCGAGCTCGATTCTGACGTAGCATCCATCATAACGAATGAAACAAATACTATGGAAGAAAGAATGACATTGTCTGAGGCACCTACAAGTGACGAATTTGTTGTCAGGTGTAACCCTTTATTTGAGCTCGATTCTGACGTAGCGTCCGCCATGATGACTGAAATAAATGTTATGGAGGAAAGAATGACAGAGTCTGCGCGTGAGGGGATAATCATTCAGGAAAATTTCTTGTATGATGAATTTATTCCCTCATCTAATCAACCAAACAAGGGGTATGATCCAAATGTGATGTCTGTAATGATGGCAGACGCACACACTAAGGATAAAGCAATGGCTGAAATGGAAAAGAAATTAAATTTTCTGATGAAAGCAGTTGAAGAACGAGACCTCGAGATTGCCCAATTGAGAAATCAGATGCAAAGTCGAGAGGCTGCAGAGTCAAGTCTAACTCCTGCAGCAAGAAGGAATGACAAAGAAAAAAATGTCATCCAAGAAGACCAACCGCATCACTCAACGTCGGTCGCTTCGTTGTCTGTCCAACAACTGCAAGACATGATCACGAACACTATCAGAGCTCAATACGGTGGACCCACCCAAAGCACCCTCTTGTATACCAAACCGTATACAAAGAGGATCGACAACTTGAGAATGCCCACCGGGTACCAGCCGCCAAAATTTCAACAGTTCGATGGGAAGGGCAATCCTAAACAACACATTGCCCACTTTGTTGAGACGTGTGAGAACGCTGGAACTCGGGGAGACCTGCTGGTTAGGCAGTTTGTCCGGACTCTAAAAGGAAATGCCTTCGATTGGTACACGGACTTGGAGCCCGAAACAATTGATAGTTGGGAACAGTTTGAAAGAGACTTCCTGAATCGCTTCTACAGCACGAGGCGAACAGTCAGCATGACCGAACTCTCGCACGCTAACCAAAGGATGGGAGAGCCAGTCATCGATTTCATCAACCGTTGGAGATCGTTGAGTCTCGACTGCAAGGATCGACTCACCGAGGTGTCCGCCGTCGAAATGTGCATCGGCGACATGCATTGGGGACTTCATTACATCCTGCAAGGGATAAAGCCCCACACATTTGAAGAGTTAGCGACTCGCGCCCACGATATGGAGTTGAGTATCGCCAACAGAGGAAGCAAGGACCTCCTAATCCCGGATATCAACAAAGTGAAAAAAGAAATGAAGGACAGTGAGAATATCACGAAAAATGTCGTGGAAGAATCCATGGTCGTCAGCACGACCCCTGTAAGGTTTTCCTCAAAAGGAAAGGAAAACAAGACAGAAAGAAGAAATGACGGAGGCGAGAAACATCGCCTAACTTTAAAAGAAAGACAAGAAAAAGTCTATCTGTTCCCAGACTCTGACATTCCTGACATGTTAGAGCAACTACTGAAAATACGGCTGATTGAGTTTCCCGAGTGTAGACGCCCGAAAGAAATGGACAAAGTCGATGATCCCAACTATTGTAAGTATCATCGAGTTATCAGTCATCCGGTGAAAAAATGTTTCGTCCTAAAGGAGTTAATTCTAAGGTTAGCTAAAGAAGGAAAAATTGAGCTAGACCTTGATGAAATAGCTCAACCAAACCACGCTGCAGTAACAATGAACTTCGGCGCTCAATTATTTCCACCCTCATTTGATAAGGAAAAGGAAAGCCTAATCCAGTTTGGGACCTTCGAACCAATAATTGTTCGGTTCAGACATGAAACCCCAAAGCAAATTTCTTTGGTAAAACCTGAGGCCGTCGAAAATGAGGATAAAGGTTGGACCGTCGTGGCTCGTCAGAAAATACGACGACAAAGACCTGTCCAGAAAGAAGATTGCATGTTTCGAGATGATAAACGAAACAATAAACTTTCAAAGAAGAAAAGAAGAATCAATTCAAGGAAGCCTAAACACGAGAGAAGAGAAAGCAAATATTTTTCTCAACCTCGACGACGGGTGACTTTAAAAGAATTTTTCTCAAGAAGTTTTCTTCCCATCAAGAAAAAGGAAGAAATTTGTGCAAGTTCATGCTACATCAATGCAGAAGAAGTCAGCGACTCAAAAGAAGTCGACCAAAGAACCTCTGTCTTCAATCGCATCAAGCCTCCAACTACTCGAACTTCGGTCTTCCAAAGGATGAGTATGGCCGCGACAAAAGAAGAAAATTCATGTCTAACTTCTACCTCCACTCGAATTTCAGCTTTCCAAAGGTTAAATGTCTCCACATCAAAGAAAGACCGACCTTTAACATCTGTTTTTTATCGCCTCAAAGGGACAAGTGATCAACAAGAAGGAAAGATGAAGATCGTAGGGGCAAGACTCTTCGATGAAGTAAATAGCGACAAGAAGATTCATAGTCGTGTTCCTTCCCGCATGAAGAGGAAATTATTTGTCCTCATAAATACAGAAGGCTCCTTGAAGGTGAAGAAAAATATCATCATTCTAACCAATCCTACAAACGAAAGATCTGATCAAGACCATGATGAAGATAAGATCTTTTGAAATGTAATACTCCTTAACGTAAGAGTATAAACTACATGTTGCTCCTGGCCCGCACGAGCTTAAAAGGTGAACGACCCAAAAAAAAAAATCATTTGAACTACGTTATGACTTGATCCCTTACTTTTAAGGGTACGTAGGCAACTTAAAGAAAAATTGTACTTTAAGTTCAGTCACAATAATAAAAGAAATCATCATGTATTGAACTACGTCTCGACTTGATCTCTATTGTTCAAAGGGTACGTAGGCAGAGCTTTAAACAAGTTTTAAGTCCAGTCTCTTCAAATAAAAATAAACATAAGTGTCACGACTACTAAAGTTTGTCGTTGTAGATCAAAGGTTTTCATCCATATTTAGAGTGATGCCTCAAATTGAAGATGTCCAAACCTACTTAGAATGACGACGATACGTCAAATCCCACTGAACGACACGACACAAATTGAGAGCTTTCAACATTATCGAATGTAACACCATAATTGAAGTTACAATATGATATTAAACCTGCAGATGCACACTACAACAAAGGCGGCGCCACCAATCGAATGGGCACACTACTGTGACGGTGACACTACAAGCTTAATGTGTAAACCACTATAAGTGATACGTTTCGCCCGCCCAAAGTTTGCGCATCATCTGCGTCGTTCCCTTAAAGTTCAAATTCGAGTTTTGCCTGTTACAAGATCAGAACAGAGCGTCGCTCGCTTCAAGTCCAAGTTCGAGGCCTCACTAACTTCAAATGTGTGTTTTCGTTCGCTCCAAGTTCAAGCTTCGCTTACTTCAAGTTCCTGAAGATCAAATTCAAGTGTTGCCCACTCGCTGCGTGGCGCTGCATCTTAAGCTCCAAGTTCGCTGCTGCTGCGTGGCGCTGCATCTTAAGCTCCAAGTTCGCTGCTGCTGCGTGGCGCTGCATCTTAAGCTCCAAGTTCGCTGCTGCTGCGTGGCGGACTTGAGCCCAAGACCAAAGGAAACAAAGGTTATACATGTTCCACTTTGCCGAACAAGCTTTGTTGTTCTCATTTGTGTTCAGATTCTAATACTTCATTCAACTTGAAATTTAGGCGGGTTCTAAATTTCCTTCCATAATCATGAGTTTAAGTTCAAATTTTCGAACTTTGTGTCAAAATTGATTGGAATCCCAAAATTATACCAAGTCAAATTTTCATTCAAGCTAAATTTACAGCAAAACCCAAAATTTTCCTAAAATTAAAATTTTGGGCATATTCCAAATTTTATTTCCAAGCGTGATTTAGAGTCAAAAGTTATCTAAATCCGAGTCTCAAATCAAATATGCCAAAATAAAATTTTCAACACTTCTACTCCGAATTCAAGCCAAACTTCAAGAAAATATCATAGTTTTTCCTAGAATTAAAATTTTGGGCATATTCCAAATTTTATTTCCAAGCATGATTTAGAGTCAAATTTTATTTCCAAGCATGATTTAGAGTCAAAATTTATCTAAATCCAAGTCTCGAATCAAAATTGGCGGTTTGGGTATACTCCAAATTTTATCCCACTTCGAAATTGGAGTAAAGTTCAAAGTCAAATCCTATTCAAAATTCAATTGGGCAACTCCAAAACTCTACTCTACATCCAAAATGGAATTAAAGTAGAACACAAGAATCTACTAAAGTTCAAGTCAAGCTTCTGCCAAATAAGAAAGATCAAAATTGTAAGTCCAATTCATATTTTTTGGTCAATTGACATAGAAAGATGTATCAATCAAAAGAATTGATTTATGGACCAAATTTCATATTTCGATAAGATTGATATGTCGAGGCAGATTCGAAATTAGGGGTGTCCTACATTTCAATTTCAAAATTTAACTTTTCCGAGACTCACCCACACGTACATGTGCATAACTCTCGAAAAAGGGGGCATTTGTTGACCGAGAAATTTCGGCCAATCAGCGGTCGCCACGTGTCTTCATCTTGGTCGGCGGATCGAATAAACTTAACCGAGAAAATTCGGTCATGGCTCAATTGGGCTCGAAATCGAATCGGGCTAAAAGTTATTTAAATGGCAATTTGGCCCAAGCCCAAATAACCATTGGGCCCAGAACCCAAAAGTCCATTGGACCCAAGCCCATTGGATCCAAGCCCAAGCCCATTGGATCCAGGCCCATGAGAACTCTATAAATAGAGAGCTCATTCTTCATTTTCAAGGTTCAGAAAATTTCTACTCCTAAGAGCTCAGAGAGAATTCTCAAACAACGAAGACTCCCTGAATCCTTGGAAGACTGAACAATCCTTCAACATCGAGAACAAGCTGCGAAGCCCTCGATCCAAATTCAACATCGAGAACAAGCTGCGAAGCCCTCGATCCAAATTCAACATTGAGCACAAGCTGCGAAGCCCTCGATCCAAATTCAACATCGAGAACAAGCTGTGAAGCCCTCGATCCAAATTTAACATCGAGAACAAGCTGCGAAGCCCTCGATCCAAATTCAACATCGAGAACAAGCTGTGAAGCCCTCGATCCAAATTCAACATCGAGAACAAGCTGCGAAGCCCTCGATCCAAATCTAACATCGAGAACAAGCTGCGAAGCCCTCGAAACAAATCCAACATCGAGAACAAGCTGCAAAGCCCTCGAAATACATTTACATTTTGAGAGAGAAAGAATCAGAGGATCAAATATTAGAGATTGTAATCCACTACGCACTGATATATACAATACAAATTCAATTCAAATTCATTTACACGTGTCGAATTTCCATCCGTCGTTCGAAATCTCGTGTGAACAGAAGTAAAGATATTTTCTTCAAGCTAGAAGCCATATTGCAACAAATGATGGACTTTTTTGTTGGGTTAAATGAATATTTCATCATGTTATGCAACATTTTAGTGTTAATGTTGCAACAATTCAGAGGCATCGTAATTAGTTTCAATATTGTATACATATGAATTAATTTATGTAAAAGTTGATGAACTTTGGTATTTAAATGATATATTGATATATAGATCTTATTTCAATGATATTTCATTGTGTCAAACCTAGAGTTATTTATTTTGTTTTGTATTTACGGGTATGTATATTTATAATTGTCATTATTATTAAATAATGACAATTATAAATATATTTAGATTTTAGACAAAAAAAAAAATTGTCATAAAAACATATTTTTTGACAAAAAAATCATGTCATTGAATTCATTTTGTTGATTGATAATAGTTATCGTCTTCAACCTATTAGTGACTTTAAATAAATGTCATCAAAGCGTACAAAAGTTACTATCACCAACTCGGATTAGTTGACAAATAGTTATTGTCATCAATTTCGGTTAGTTGACAAATATTACATGTCATCAATCGCGATTAGATGACAAAAATTTCATGTCGTCAATTGCGATTAGATGACAAATTATGATATGGGTGGTCATTCAGTGACAATGTTTAAGTGTCATAAAATAAAGTATCTTGACATAAAATAATTGTCATAATCATATTATGAAGACAGAAAAAAACTGTCACCAAACCATGAAAGACGACAGTTTTCGGTTTGTGTTATTTATAGAGTAAAGAAGGTAGGGGCTATAACGACTGAAAAATGCGTCATCTAAAGTCCATATGACAGTTTTTATTTGTCATCATAGCCCTATTTTCATTTTGTTGATTGATGATATATATTTGAGAACTAAAGCTTTTTCTTTATTATTATATATATATATTTAACTTCTGACTTCTTAATGAAGGCTACAACAATTTTAAGTGTTCGATTTGACGTCTTTTCCCTTATTTAGGTTTACTTTAAAACATTTTAGAAGGAAAAAATAACCAATAATGAAACTTTAGGAAAGAATTTGAAAGAAATTTCTTAGCAATTTAAGAACGTTAATTCTATGTGGCTGACTCCAATAGCTTTTAATAAAAAATACAATAGAACAAAAATTGTTTTATATATTCAAAATGAATAGCCAACAAAGAAAAAAAAATACATCTAAGTAGAGAGAAGATTATGTAAAAAAATAAAAATAATCTTTTATGTGTCCAAGTCAATGAGGAAGGAAATTTCATTACCAATAATTTGAGTAAGAAATATTTGGTATAGAAAGTGTAATACAATTTCCTTGAGGTTCAAAAAAGTTTCCATATAAAGACCAAACACATACATATGTGATTCAAAAGAAATATAGTAAAGAAAACAAAAAGTCGTGTAATAATGTTTAACTTTTTGTATAGGACAATTGAGAGCATCCACCCCCACATGCAAGAGAAATAGCCAATAATGGAACTCATTAGGAAATAATTTGTGAAAATTGTTTTAAATTCTCTTTTAGTTTCATGCTCATTTTCATCCCTCAATTTCTAACTATTTTATTTTAGTCTCTAAATTTTGTATTAAAAACTACTTTAGCTATTGTCATTAACCTTTTTTTATTTATTGAATGAAATTTTATACGGTCAAATATTTAAAATATAATATAGTAGGTCAAATGTTAGATTTCAAAATACATGTGTTATGGGTAAAATTAATCATGACGAAATAAAGAATCAAAGAAATTAGAAACCTAAATTTTTTTACCATTGACCTAAAAAAAGATGAGAGACATAAGGCAAGTCGATCGGTCGAAGAGAAGAAGAACCAACTCCCGAAGGGGTCGGTCAGAGCAAAATAATCGTCGACCCCATCAAGGGGATCGACCAACGCAAAGGAAACTTATCCCTCGAGGGATCGGTTGAGGCTGAGGGGTCCGACCCTCCTATGGGTCAGGCCGAGACACTAAGTGTCGACCCCAAGGGGTTGGCCGAACCGAAAACATAACCGCCCCTGCCCCGCCCCCATTTGAGCGGTTTCGTGTTAATTAACTCCTTTGTTACAACACTCATCAATGAACCATTTATGAAGGAAACGGTCCACAACGTCTATATTAGGAGCCTATAAAAGAGAACGGGTGAGAATAAAAATGGTAACAAAGATTCATTCCATTTTAGACTTTCTTTTCTTTTCATATTTGAGATCCCTTCTAATTCTAACTTGCTCATCGGAGCCTATATGATTAGCACCACATTGGTGCAAGACATCACCTATATTCTGTTTTGCAGATCTAAACTCGTTCCCCCAAGATATAAATTTATAGTTGACCAAATTCTGGTATCAACAAATCCGATATCTTGTTAAATGATTAACCAATATCTTGTTAAATGATTAATGACAAAGGCTAAAATGATTTTCCTTACACAAAGTTTAATAGAACCCCACATAGAATGACTAAAATAAACAAATTTCAGAACTGTTGCTCAACTTTGATCATCTTTATCTTTCGATATACAACTTCAAAAATAGTGATATCACATATCAAATTGAAGCTCGCGGTGTTGGCTTTTCAACCATATATTGTTTGAATATTTTGCATATCTGAGGAAAAAGATATCGATCTTTGAAAGTACATTGTTCAAAAAATTTGGAGATTGTCTTTTGAAAAGATGACCGGTGTGGGCCTCGAGAAAGATAAAGATGATTTTCATCCGATGTAACAAGATCGTCTTTTCAAAAGATGATTTTTACTCGCGTGGAGAGGTCGTCTTTCCAAAAGTCGATGTCCCATCAAAACAACATTATTTTTTAAAATAGTTTCAAAACTGCAATACTTTTATAAAAAAAAATTCAAAAATTACAATATTAAAAAAAAAAACCAACCTTAAAATAGAACTAACAAATCTTCCACCATTCACATTACATATGTTTCCAAAGAAAATGGAACTAATGGTGTTCAAAATGCCTTTGCTTAATTGGTGCTATATATTAAACTTGTGATGTGTATGAAACATGTGCTTTGAATTTGGCATATATTAAAATGCTGAGAAAAATGCCAACTTTTTGGTCAATTCTTGTAGGATTTGTGATGTTAATTTGACTTCATAGAGAGCTATGTTGTACTTAGTCAAAATACTTGCACAATTTTGTAAGTATAAGGGTAATTTTATAATTTCATGTCGTACTCGATTTAGATGTAAGTGTTTGGCTTTTATTCATATCAAAACTAAAGTATATTGGTTTGAATCTTATTTTACTCAGCAAACTCTCGTCCTTATTTAATTTTAGTTCTTAAAATTTTAAATATTTTATTTTAAAATTTGAATTCTTTTCTAAAAAAAAAAAGCATAAATTTTAGTCATCCTGATGTTTTTTTTGTTTTCCCCAAATTACTTAAACCGTAGTAAAGGTCACTCTTTTTTTTTTTTTTTCGAGTATATTGGGGATGGGGGAACCACAGACCTTTTGGTCATCAAGTCATACATATGCCAGCTGAGCTATGCTCCAGGTCACCTTTTTTTGTTTGTTCATTAAATGATAGAGTAAAAGCTTATATGGACAAGTCTTTGGAATCACACTTTGCATGTCTTTCAAAAAATATGTGTTTATTTAAGTGAAATATTTATTATATAAGTATTTTTAAATCAATTTAAATAAATGTTTCCTAAAAATAAAAAATAATAATTAAAAAAGTTCACTTTTAATCATTCATTTAAAGAAAAAAAACGCTTTAAATTTGTCAAAAATACTTTTAGTCCTTCATAAATAATTTAAAGGTATGTCGAGCATGCACTTAATAGAGTGTTTTTTTTTTTGCAAAAATATTTTTAACTGGAACGGAGATTGAACTCATGATCTCTTAATCAAAGGCACAATTTTATATCAATTAAACTATGCTCATTTTGACATGCACTTAATAGAGTTAGTTATTCAATATTCGATACAGGTTTTTGCACAACATTATAAAACTATCATTCATATTGTCGGTCTATTTTAATGATTTTTTTCGAATTTTTTAAAATTCCTAATTTAATTCACCATTTTAAGGTAGGGCCCACAAAATTATAAGGTAAAAGAAAATGTTTTGGAAAATGAAATGAATATATTTTTGTACCACATTTATAGATTTTGATGTTACCTTTAAGGTTGGCTTAAATTAAAAAAAAATCCCACAAAAATGGTTGGTGGAGTATGAACACTCCAAAACAAAAAACAAAATTTCTTTCTCCAACAACCAATGAGATGGACTGTGTAATTTTTTCTTTACCCTTTTTTCCCCTTTAGAAACAATGCAATGTATCTTCCAAACCCAATAATAATATTATTAATAACAAAAATTAAAATAAATAATAAATAATATTTTAGTTTGTAGAAAGAAAAAAAATATGAACAAGTGAATAAAGCAAAGTCTTTCTTTACATAAAAATTCAAAAGCTGGTGGATGACTCTTTTGTTCAATTGTACGACTTAATAACAATATCTTAATTTAATTTGTATGTTTGTGTCTAATAAGTCGCCAAATTTTTAACATAATGATAGATTCTTGGAAAATTGTAGTAAATGACAATTTAAGACTTATTGTTTGCAAATATAGCATGTTTTTAAAAAAATTGCGGATATAGTAATTTCTATCGCTGATATCTTATGACTGATAGAAGTCTATCGCTGATCACCTCAATTTTTTATAGATTTTTGTCAGTGATAATAGTCTATCAGAGATAATAGTCTATCACTGATAGAAGTCTATCAATGATATAATAAAGTCTATCAGTGATAGAAACGGGTTTTTTTGTTATATTTGCAAAACATTTTAAAGTTTGCTAAATTTGCAATTAGTTTGGGCCTGATTGCTATTTGTGCAACCAGCCCTAGATTCTTTAGTTCTGATTTAATAACTATTTGATTTTTCGTTTTTTATTTTTAAAAATTAAGTCGGTAAATACTATTCCATCTTATAACTTTTTCTATTATGTTATATATTTTCTACCAATGTTTTAAAAAATTATGTAAAGTTTGAAAACGAAGACCTCGTTTGATAACTATTTGATTTTCTGTTTTTTATTTTTGAAAATTAAGCTTATAAACAATACATTTACACATGAATTATTTGGTTGTGTTATCTATCTTTAGAAGTTTTTCCAAAATCCAACCCAAAATTTGGAAACAAAAAAAAAGAAGTTTTCAAAAATTTGTTTTTGTTTTTAGAATTTGGCTAAGAGTTGTAAGGTTTCCTTAACAAAGATGAAAGTTATTGTAGGAATTTACATGTAAATGTATGATTTATAGGCTTTATTTTTTAAAAACCAAATAGTTATAATCCAACGGGACCTAAAAATAACTAGTTTTGTTTTCAGAATTTGGTTAAGAATTCAAAAGTTTTTCTAATGAAAGTGAAACCTATGATAAAAAACAATTAAGAGAAAATAAGCCTAAATTTTAAAAACAGGAAACTACAAACAAAATAGTTATCAAACGGAGTCGTAACTTTTAGATTTTTTTTTGCTAATAATGTCTAATATGCCTATGACATATTCCACATTTTTTTAAAAATTAGCGTATTTATCATATACAAAATGGAAAGTTCAACCTATTAGAAACAAAATTGAAACTTCGTGAACTTATCAAACATTGTTAGAAGTTTAACAACTATTAGAATCAAAATTAAAAAAATTGAAAGACCTATTAAATACGTTTTTTTTTTATATATTTCAGAGACTAAACTTATAATTTAGCTCTTCTTTTAAGAAATTTTGAAGGAACTCGGTCCTTCCACTTTTTAAATATAAGAACAAAATATTATATTTTTGAAGATTGCACAAATCACTCCTAAACTAAACCATAGTGATGATTGCTACCTACCACTATACCCACAAATTTTTAATTATAAAATTAAATCTTCAAGTTTTCATAAGTAAAAAAAGTAACACACCAGCTTTGATGGTAAAAATTAAATCCTTCAACTTTTATAAGTAAACAAAATTAAATACCCTTTACTCTTTCTTTCTCACCTCCCTAAAAATGGATTTTTTTTTTTTTTTTTTTTTTTTTTTTTTTTTTGCCAAATCGAGCCTATCTCAAATGGCATAAGGTTGTGTCATGACTAAGAGGTCATGAGTTCAATCCTCGCATTAATTAAAATAACGTTGCAAAAAAAAAATTGAATTTTTTTTTATACCGAAATTAGGTATCTAGTCATTCATATGACTCACCCTACAATTTTAGGAAATTTAATAGTTGTATTTTTTTAAATAGAAGAACTAAACTACTATATTTAAATTAATGTGCATGGAGTTAGGGACCAGATGAATACAAAATAATAATAATAATAATAAATAAATAAGTGGCAACCAAAATGTTACATACTCCAAAGACTAGAAAGATATTTTAATCGAATAATAATATAAAAAAAACAAATTGAGAATCTAAATTCATATAACACGAGCATTATTAGAATGGAGTTGGTTTGGTTCTTTGAAGCGACCCATAGTAATTGAATAAGGGATAACTAGAAGAATAACTATAATCAAATAGTGGATGTTAAAAAATAGGCGACTAATAGCTAAATTCTATATTTAGTATAATCTTTAATGTTTTAAGATTAAAATACCTTTACTAAAATCAAGCCGTTGAAAAATCTAATCACCTAAAAAAGAAAAAAGATTTAATCAGGGAGAATTATGTGAGGGAAAAAATAAAATCATAACATTCTAAGTAAACCGTTAGAATAATTTAAATTAACCAAGCACTAATAGTGATTTGATGAGAGAGAAATGATGCAGAAAATTCAAACAAAAACTCGGGCCAAACATTGTATTGCCATGTATACACTATCACAAAAACCCGAACCAACAAAACACTGTATTGCTAGATATACACTATCACGAAGATCTTAGTTACTGTATTTTTTGTAACATCGTAATTTCAAATAAAATCTTAAGCAACTAAAAAATTATAATTTGTTCATTCAACTATGCTAACACCCTAGATAAGAGAAGTCTATAACTTAAAATTTGATTTCAATTTTTTTTTTTTAAATAAAAAACTATCTAAGTAGAAATTAATTGTAGTATATACTGAAAAAATACACCATATAAGTTACAGTCGGGCAATACAGTATTGTTAGATATACATTATCACAAAAAATCGACTGACAAAACACTGTATTGCCGGATATACACTATCATGAATAACTTTTTAATTACTGTATTTTTTGTAACACCGTAATTTCAAATAAAATTCTAAGCAACTAAAAATTCACAACCCTAAAGAATAAGTCTAAAACTTAAAATTTGTTTCCAATTTTTTTAAAAAATAAAAAACTAGCTAAGTAAAAACCAACCGTAGTATATACTGGAAACTACTGGAAAATACACCTAGATGAGTAACAGTTAACCGATATCAGTAATATAAATTGAGAAATACACCTAATAATTAGTATATATATCGAGAAATACATTAACTCTAGATAAATTATATATTGAGAATTACACTCAGAAAAAAATATATATATTGGAAAGTACAGGGCGAAACGATAAATACTAAAAAGTTAAAAAACAAGGAAGAATGGTAAATAAAATTATTTACACACCTGTTCCTCAAAAATCGATTTCAAAACTCTGTTTCTCGATGGTTCAGCTTCCCTGAGTCAAATCGCTCAACGATAGGCTAGCATTATCAACAACTTGTTGCTCGCTATCTGCCTCACTCGCTTAATCAACTCATGCCTCGAAATCTCTCTTTCCTCACCACCACTTCCAACATCGTCACTGCCTCCTCCGGCAGATTGTTCATCAAATTGCTCACCGTCTCCAGTACTCCACCTTCGAGTAACCTCTCGACGGTCTCCTGATCGCTGACCAATGTCAAAATCGTCACCAGAGCATCCCGATCGTTGGCTCCCTCACTTTCGCGTGCAGGTACAACGACGTCGACGGGCAGTGAACGACATAGTTACCCGGAGACGACGAGATTTGAGGACAGGTTGCAGGCGACGTGGAAAGAAGATGAACGACGATAGAAGAGATCAAGGGAGGGTTGAGAAGCATGGTGATGGGGCTGACCTATTCTAAAACAATAATTTAATAATATTAATAGGTTTAAAGAGTCTAAACAAAATCTAAAATCAATCCCATTAGGGATTTATTTTTTATTATAATATAAATTCCGTATTTTTAGGATTTAAAGACTCTAAAATCAATCTCATATTTATGATTCTAAATAAATATATATATATATATATTAGAATTGTAAATATTCATATTCAGTTGTACGGGCAGACTGTAGATGTTCATATTTACCAGAAATATTATTGGAATTCAAAATATTCACTCTCTCCTCCTATAATCAAGGTAGCTATGGAATGCAAATATGAAACTTAATTAACTATATTTCATCAGCTTTTTAATCCTAGCTATTCTTGACCATTTCTGTCTTGCTACCTCATACAATCATCCCATGTATAATTTTGAAGGCTATGGATGTCTTTTTTCTTTCTCTGACTCAAACCGACAATTAAACAAACTCAAACCGACTTAAATCGACAAAATATATCTAAATCAAACCAATTGACATATATAAATCAAAATGACTAAAGGGCTGTTTGGGCCCCCAACAAGGGTGGGGTGGGGTTGGTTTGGGACACCGAGTTATTATAACCCCCAACTTGCTAAGTGTTACTGTAGAACTTTTTTTTTTTTTTTTCCACCCAACTTATCAATTTTTTTTCTCTTTGTTTTTTTTTTCTTTTTTTAACTCAATTTACCGATTTTTCCTCTCCTTGTCTTCATCACCTCACGATTCCTTATCTTCTATTTCTTCCAAAATTTCTCTCTCCATCGACAACTCCGAAGCCTCTTGTGATGGATTATTTGTAATTTCCTAAATAATATTTAATTTTTTAACTTTTAAAAAATTAATATGTAATATACATTTAACTATACAATACAACAAAAAATTGTAGAAAAAAAATAAACTACCATAAACACATATTTCAAACTCCGTGTTAAAAAAAATTGTATTCTAAACACAGACTTCCTAAACTCAGACTAAACAACTCTGCACCCCAAACATAGACTTACTAAACCCAGACTATACACCTCTGCACCCCAAACACGGACTATTATAACCCACCAACTATAATAACTCACGTGCGCCCAAACACTCCCTAAGAATCCATCAACATTGATAGGGGAAGTGAACAGTAGAAACAAAAAAAAAATAATGAGATAAGGGAAGAAGATGGAAGTTCCTTATAAACCACAGTATTCACTTCTGAGAAATAATAAGAATTGAAACTAGAAATCCCTAAAGAAAGAAAGAAGCTAATTAAATAAATGGGAAGAAGAAAAATATACATGACCTGACCTGCCTGACCTGACCTGCCTGACCTGACCTGCCTGACCTGGACCTGGATGGCCTCCCAAAACTTGCACAAAATGCATGAAAATCCAGTCTAGTCTGTGGAGTGTGGACAATTAAAACTAGTACATACATCATTTTATAATCTAAATTACAACACATCCAGATCACTCTGGATACTCAAAAAATGTACACAGCTATCTCCTACTAAATAAACCTATTCCGCTAATGTGTTTCGTGTAAGAAAATACACAACAAAAGAGGACTATTGACCATTTGGAATCAGATTGTAGAATCACACCACCATTGTGTTCCCTCCTGTCCAAATCACCCATCCATATGTAACAATCCTTGAGTATCTGGTCATTTAGAATCCGACCCATTTCACCCATCTGAAAACACGACCAACCCGGAATGGAAGCTCATAGTCTTTGGTAACAGCAGGCTCCCTCCTTGCACTCTCAGGATCAGACCACACATATACACCACGTTCCTGTCGACTGCCGGGCACAGTATTATCAAGGATGATGGCGACCAGGAATGCGATCACCATATGTAATGAGAATAATGTGTTGAGAACGAAACTCAGCTGCATAGAAGATCAGACAAACAATAAATAAAGCTAAGATGTTTGTTAATGATCCATTCGCAACCAAAACATGAAGATTACGTTAAAAGGGAAAATGCACAAGGATAAACGAGAAAAGATTGCAGGTGTTTTTTAAGATCTCAGATTCCTTATCCATTTTAAATATTATAGCTAATGAAGGCAAAGTTGGAACTTACACATGAAGCTCCTATAGAAATGATCTAGATGATTAATTTCCACCCCGTAATAAAATGCTGGAGCTTTGTGATCCAGAAAGAAACATTATCCCAATATTGGCACCAAAAAAGTAAAAATGTTTCGGATATTTTCCTAAACACGAGATTAAGGTATTGAGAGAGAGAGAGACATACCCCTCCAGATTTACTGTTGAAAGGTCCATGGGAAGCCACAATATATGGCTGAAAATAACTTGGAACAGACAAGTTGGAGCCTGGGGAGATACCGTACTGTTGAAAGTAGGCCGGTATCGAAAGCGAGAAAAATAATGATAATCCAACAATGATAATATTCCGAGAACTTCCTGCTTCACTATATCGAAGATTTGACAAGCCTAGTGCCGTAAGCATTGCCCACATGAAGCAAAGAAGAGCAGCAACCATGACGTCAGGAATGGAAGCAATAAGGCCCCCAACTTTACCTGCAAGGCCGATACATTATTATTGAAAGTAAACTGAAAATGGAACAAAAACAGAGGTCAAAGATATCAACAATAACCCATTGTTTGAAATCATTATTCAAGTTTCAAGAATACCTAAAGTATGACCAGATCGAGAAATGTCCCCCTATTCTACCTCTATAAACGAGTAAGAATGTAACGAATTCTGGACGATCATGACCCTGTGGGAATCTCCAACGTTGTGATTGTACCTTATTCTTCTACATTCTTTCTTCTCTCTATGCATGTGGGTGTATTTAACCGAAATTTATGTCACAAAGGTCTTTTCCACTCGGTTATATTTGCAGCAGGGAATTTCTTTCATCAATCAAAGGTAAAATATGTCTTGATCATTAAATTTTATCACCAATTTCCTGTGTAGCCAAAGTTGGCATCACTATTTTCTTGATCTTGGAAAAAACAGTAATGAGATAAAGTACTTGACAGACATTCCCCATTAATCCTGGTCCCTCAGCATTTCCTTATTTGAAAAGAAACTAGTCAGAGTTTGTAAGGGTACTAAGAGGGATTTATGAAGTAGATTAGTAGGATATTAGTAAGGTGTTAGGCCTCCTACGGCCCAGAACAATATACAGGAGGGTAGGATGGGGAAACCACTTCAGACGTACGTGAGGAGGGGTAAGAGAGGAATTGCACCCTAGTCAGTACGGTACGTATGAGAATGAGGGAGGTGCTCTGGTGGTTATTTAGGTCAGTAGGTTGTTAGTTTTCATTATGTTATTTTTGTTATGCTTTTGGTAGAGCTTAAGACTCTTGGGAGAGATTACCAGCCCTCTCGAATTGGCTGGGTTGTTTTGGTATCTTTGAGAGTGTTGTTCATCCTTTTCATTGTAATCGATCTTAGCAATTGCAATAGAAAATAGTAAGGACGTCTTGGATCCTTACAAGTGGTATCAAAGCACGTGAAATCCTGGGGAGATTCGGAAAAATGGCGCAGAGGAGGTTCGAGGAGAAGTTTGAGGAAACGGAAAAGGAGCTCGAGGAAATGAAGAGAGAATGCCAGAAAATGCCGGCAGTGGAAAAAGCGATCAAAGACTTGAACCAGAGGTTCGATGAATCGCAGCGATCGATAACGAGAGAGTTCAAGGAAATGCGTCAGACAATGGAGAAGATGTTGAGCGGTTTAACTGGAACTCCGGTACCAGCATCGTCTGGAATCACTGAAATCGCAAAAGGAAAGAGGAAACTGAGAGAGGAGGAAGACGACCCAGACCCAGGGGAGACAGGGGACTCGTCCCAACCGAAAGGGGAAGGTCGGGATCACGAGCGACAAAAAATTCAAGAAGGTAGAAATGCCGATTTTCGATGGCGAAGATCCGGATTCATGGTTCTATCAAGCTGAGAGGTACTTTGAACTACATGAATTGACAGAGAAGGAAAAACTCACCGTATCTGTGGTGAGCTTTAAGGGAAGCGCCTTGCGTTGGAGCCGATGGGCGAAATCACAGCCGGAAGCATGGACGGATTGGTCAGGATTCAAGGAACAAGTGTTTGAACGCTTCAGATCATCGCAAGAGGGAGGTCTGGTAGCGCAGTTCCTCGCCATTAAACAGATGACGACGGTGGCGGAATTTCGGGAACGATTCGAAGGATTGGCAGGGCCACTGCCCCATTTATCGGCCGAAATTTTAGAGAATACATTCACCAACGGGTTGGACCCGGCAATCAGAGCGGAGGTTTTTTGTTTCGACCCGATTGGGCTTCGACAGAAAATGCTGACGGCCCAAAGAATTGAAGAAAGGAATATGGCCCAGAAAAAGACCGGTGCAGATGTCAAGGCCCAGGGGGACAAATGGCCGACCAGACCTGTGGCAAGTACGATCGCGCGAAATGCTTCCGTTTTCACAAGATCGACGGATCAGTCGCCTACGACAACGGTAACCCTAGCAGAGAAAACGCCATCCGTTCGAAAAGAAATTCCTATGAAGAGACTATCGGATTCGGAATTTCAAGCAAGAAAAGAAAAAGGGTTGTGTTTCCGTTGTGAGGAAAAATTCACGCCGGGTCATCGCTGCAAGAAACGAGAACTCAGAGTTCTTTTGGTCAACGACGAAGAAGACAATCCTTTGACAGAGGAAGACTTAGCAATGGAAGAATCAGTCGCTGTTCAACTGATGGAGGTCGGCCCAGTGGAGCTTTGCCTCAACTCGGTGGTCGGTTTAACTACTCCCGGAACAATGAGAATTCGTGGTCTGATTGGAGAACGCGATGTGGTGGTTCTGGTGGACTGTGGAGCCACTCACAACTTCATCTCACAAACCTTGGTCGAGGAATTGGGGCTTCCGATATCAGAAACAGCAAACTATGGAGTCGTTATGGGCTCAGGGGAAGCAGTTAGTGGCCGAGGAATTTGCAGATCAATCGTTCTGCACCTGCCCGATTGCTCTATCACGGAAGATTTTCTACCCATCTCGTTGGGTGGCCTAGATGTAGTTTTGGGAATGCAGTGGCTGAAAAAACAAGGACCAATGGCAGTCAATTGGAAAAATTTGCAAATGACCTTTCGTATGGGGGAAACCAAGGTGATTTTGAAAGGGGATCCCACCCTTACTCGATTGGAAGTTTCTCTGAAAGTTCTCACCAAGACTTGGGAGGAACAGGATGAGGTATTTCTGGTGGAGTGTCGCAACTTAGAGATCACCGAGGCACTAGCAAGTTTATCAGTTGAAACCCAACCAGCGCACGACCACAAAGACGTGCAGGTACTGCTTACTGATTACACAGATGTGTTCAACATGCCCGAAGGACTGCCACCACGGCGAGAAGTTGATCACAATATACTTCTTCAACGAGAGGAACCGGTGAATGTACGACCCTATCGATATCCTCACGCTCACAAAGCCGAGATCGAACGACTTATTGAAGAAATGTTGAGATCAGGTATAATCCAATCCAGTACCAGTCCTTACTCTAGCCCAGTGATTCTTGTGCGCAAGAAGGATGGCAGTTGGCGGTTCTGCGTCGATTATCGCGCTCTCAACAGCATTACGATACCGGATAAATTTCCAATCCCGGTTATCGACGAGCTCCTTGATGAGTTACATGGCGCCGGCGTATTCTCCAAATTGGATCTCAAAGCGGGCTATCATCAAATCAGAATACGCGCCACGGACGTAGAGAAAACGACTTTTCGTACGCACGAAGGCCACTACGAATTCTTGGTAATGCCTTTCGGCCTTACGAACGCTCCGGCAACATTTCAAGCACTGATGAACCAGGTTTTCCGACCCTTCCTTCGCAAATTTATACTTGTCTTCTTTGATGATATTTTGATATACAGTCCGGATATGAGCACCCATCTGAATCACTTGATGATAGTCCTTGATCTCTTGCGCGAACACCAATTGTATGCCAACGTGAAGAAGTGCCACTTCGCGAAACAGAGGATTGAATATCTGGGTCATTGGGTTTCCGCACAGGGGGTAGAGGCTGATGAAGAAAAAATCCGAGCGATGCAACAATGGCCTCTACCTCGCAACCTGAAGGAATTGAGGGGATTTTTGGGTCTCACGGGATACTATCGCCGCTTTGTGGCAAATTACAGCAACATAGCAGCACCCCTCAACCGATTGCTTAAAAAAGATCAGTTTCTGTGGTCGGAAGCGGCTTCTCTCGCGTTTGAGGAACTCAAAAGTGCCATGTCCTCTGTTCCCGTACTCGCCCTCCCTGACTTCACGCTGCCCTTTATGGTTGAAACAGATGCATCCGGGTTTGGGTTAGGCGCGGTACTTTTTCAACAGAAACGACCCATAGCATACTTTAGCCAAGGACTATCCCCCCGTGCCCAATCAAAGTCGGTCTATGAACGTGAGTTAATGGCCATCGCGCTATCAGTTCAAAAATGGCGACATTACCTATTGGGACACTCTTTTACAGTATGTACAGATCAGAGAGCATTGAAATATCTACTCGAGCAACGAGAGGTCCAACCAGAGTTTCAAAAGTGGGTTACTAAGCTGTTGGGTTTCCACTTCACGATTCAGTACCGACCAGGGTTAGAGAACCGTGTGGCTGATGCTCTATCTCGCCTGCCCCATACCACCCAATTGACTTCCCTCACAGTGGCAAATCTTATTGATGTGGACGTAATTAAATCAGAGATCTTAGTAGATGATGAACTCCGTGTTATCGTGGAAAAATTGTTGGCCGATCCACACTCAGTCCCACACTATTCCTTTCGCAACAGCACACTGAGATTCAAGGATCGATTAGTGATATCCACAGCTTCGTGTTTGCTTCCAGACCTTCTGCACGCATATCACGACTCAGTGATCGGGGGACACTCTGGGTTCCTACGGACGTACAAACGTATGGCGGGTGAACTATTTTGGAAAGGAATGAAGAAGGAAGTGAAGACCTATGTTGAGAACTGTCTGATCTGCCAATTCAACAAGGTTCAAGCTCTGTCTCCAGCAGGACTTTTGCAACCCCTGCCCATTCCGGATAAAATTTGGGAAGACATTTCTATGGATTTCGTCGAGGGACTCCCTAAGTCCAATGGCTACAACGTCATCTTCGTGGTGGTGGATAGATTAAGTAAGTATGCGCACTTCATTGCCCTCTCCCACCCCTTTACCGCTAAAACAGTAGCAGCTCTGTTTGTCAAAGAAGTGGTTCGCCTGCACGGGTACCCTCGCTCAATTGTTTCGGATCGAGACAAAGTTTTTTTAAGCCACTTCTGGACAGAAATGTTCAAGCTTCAGAGCACGCAGTTGAAACGTAGCACCGCGTACCACCCTCAAACAGATGGGCAGACCGAGAGAGTCAATCGCTGTTTAGAAACATATCTACGTTGTTTCTGTGGGGAAAAACCAAAGGCTTGGGCCACTTGGCTGGCATGGGGAGAATACTGGTATAACACCACATTCCATTCAGCAACCCGAATGACCCCCTTTTACGCTGTTTATGGTCGTGCCCCACCCTCGTTGATCTACTATAGTGGCCAAAGCACAGCAAACAATGAAGTAGACCAACAGCTGAGGGATCGTGATCAGTTACTTGCTCGGCTTAAGGCGAATCTGGTGTTGGCCCAAAACCGGATGAAGAAGTTCGCTGACCTCAAACGTCGTGAGGTTGAATTGCCAGTGGGCAGCAAAGTCTTCTTGAAGCTCAGACCGTACAGGCAGAAGTCGTTAGCTCGCTATGCAAATGAAAAACTGGGCCCGAAGTTCTTTGGCCCGTACCGCATCCTTGAACGCATCGGAGCAGTTGCTTATCGCCTCGATTTGCCACCGGAGGCCGCCATTCATCCTGTCTTTCATGTGTCACAGTTAAAACCAGTAGTAGGCAACGATACTGTGATTCAACCACTTCCTCCGTCGGTTTCAGAAGAGTTTGAATGGCAAGGAACCCCCCAAAGCTTATTGGGTCTGCGATGGAATGAGACCGAGCATGACTGGGAATGTTTGATCCAATGGAAGGGCTCTCCGGTCAGTGACTCCACCTGGGAGCCGTTTGCAGCTATGAATACTCAAATTCCCGAGTTTAAACTTGAGGACAAGTTGTTCATCGAACCCGCGGGTATTGTTAGGCCTCCTACGGCCCAGAACAATATACAGGAGGGTAGGATGGGGAAACCACTTCAGACGTACGTGAGGAGGGGTAAGAGAGGAATTGCACCCTAGTCAGTACGGTACGTATGAGAATGAGGGAGGTGCTCTGGTGGTTATTTAGGTCAGTAGGTTGTTAGTTTTCATTATGTTATTTTTGTTATGCTTTTGGTAGAGCTTAAGACTCTTGGGAGAGATTACCAGCCCTCTCGAATTGGCTGGGTTGTTTTGGTATCTTTGAGAGTGTTGTTCATCCTTTTCATTGTAATCGATCTTAGCAATTGCAATAGAAAATAGTAAGGACGTCTTGGATCCTTACATAAGGGTATATTAGTAATTAGTTAGAGAGTTTGTTAAGATTTTTGCTATAAATAGGAGGGGATGAGAGCAAGTAGTCAATTGTTTAGTGGATTCTAGGGCTTGCCACAGTTTCTACAAAGAGAGGAGGGTGCAAAGTACCTCAAATTACTTGTTTATCTTGTAGTTTGGTTATCTTTACATTTCAATATATTGTAGATCCGGATTCTCGTAAGGTGATACCCTTACAGAGTTTAGCAATACCCAATACTCTAAAAGGATAGGACACGAATTTCAGGGAAAATGTGAAAGAACAGATGGAGTCACTTCCACCAAAAATACAAAGCTATCAATATCATCATAGAATCATTGAATTGACTTCAGGATGCTAAAAGTACATAACTGTCATAATGTGATTAATAACCAATCATGGGTCACCACTAATTCACGATGAATTGCTTAAAGAATGAAGCATAAGGGATAAGACAGTAGCCTAGGTTTTTCAAGGGAGCCAGATGCCTACCTTGGTCAAATCCTAGCTTTCCTCGCTACCTGCCCTTCCTTTTCTAACCACCACACTCTAACAAACTAGCAAATTACCCCATCAATATTACATTCTAACAAACTGACCCATAAACTAACAAATCCTCTTGGTGTGAAGCATTAATCTGCCAAAGCTCCTCTTAGTGGCCACAGTCACTCAAACCATCTGAACCAAAGAGTGAATGAGTCTTTCCTTCTTTCTTTTTTTTTGGATAAGAAACCAAGAACAATTCTATTCAAAAAGGCAAAGGAACAGCCTAAAGGCGGGGTAGAGTGAACCTCCGCCCAAAAACTAAAAGAGTCAATGTGTCAAGCCAGAACTTTCCAACACTGAGAACTTTTCCATTATCTATCTTCAAGAGATTCTGCTATCACTCCAGGCAAGGTTTGTAGCTTCAATAATTTAGTAATCCAGGTTGACACGGCTACATGAGATATTGAGATTGATAATTTACATGGACTGATGGAGATGAGGACATAAATATTGTGGTAGATCAGAGATAATAGGACATATATTCTGTTACCAAATAGAAGAGAGAAAAGTGATATAACACGAGGGAAACAACGGGCACAACTTTATCAAGCTAGCACAACCAAATTCATTCAAAGCTGGACAATGGTTTCTGTGAATGCTAAGGGTTTGAGAGAATCAGAATAATGTATTCCATTCATTAGAGAAATATATATATGACAATATACAAGGTTAACCTAATTAGGGAAAGGGGGAAAAGACAGTAAAGGACATTACAACTAATATATTTACAATACTATTCTAACACTCCCCCTCAAGTTGGAGCAAATATGTTTATCATGCCCAACTTGTTACAAAGATAATCTATGCGTGCTCCATTTAATGCTTTTGTGAAGATATCTCCTAACTGCTCTCCAGTCTTGATGTATCCTGTGGATATCAGGCCTTGCTGTATCTTCTCACGTACAAAGTGACAGTCTACTTCAATGTGTTTAGTTCGCTCATGAAATACTGGATTAGATGCGATGTGAAGAGCTGCTTGATTATCGCACCATAATTTAGTCGGTGTTGTGATATCAAAACTCAATTCAATGAGAAGTTGATATATCCACACTAATTCACATACAGATTGTGCCATTGCTCTATACTCTGACTCAGCACTAGAACGTGACACCACATTCTGTTTCTTACTCTTCCAAGAAACCAAATTACCACCAACAAATACACAATAGCCTGAAGTAGATCTCCTGTCTTCCTTAGATCCTGCCCAATCAGCATCGGTGAAACATTCAATGTTAGTATGACCATAATCTTTATATAATAAACCACGTCCAGGGGCAGCTTTCAAATAACACAAAATTTGTTCTAATGCAGCCCAATGGTCAACTGTAGGGGAAGACATATACTGACTCACAATGCTCACTGAATAGGCTATGTCTGGTCGAGTTACTGTAAGGTAATTAAGTTTTCCCACCAACCTCCTATATCTTTCAGGATCTTTCAGCAATTCGCCCTCTCTTGTGAGCTGTGAATTGGGCATCATTGGGGTACTGCATGGCTTAGCCCCTAATTTCCTTGTTTCAGCCAACAAGTCAAGTACGTATTTTCTCTGTGATAACATAATTCCCTTCTTGCTTCTTATTACCTCAATTCCAAGAAAGTATTTCAACATTCCCAGATCTTTTGTATGGAATTGACTGTGGAGAAAAGTCTTGAGAGATTGGATACCCAATGAGTCATCACCAGTAATAACAATATCATCAACGTATACGACTAACAAGATGAAACCACTCTCAGATCGTTTATAAAAGACTGAATGATCTGACTTGCTTTTCCTCATTCCAAAGTTTTCAACCACCGTACTAAATTTTCCAAACCATGCTCGTGGACTCTGCTTTAATCCGTACAAGGATTTTCGAAGGCGACATACCTTTCCATTCTCCCCCTGAGCAACAAATCCCGGCGGTTGCTCCATATACACCTCTTCTTGAAGTTCACCATGAAGAAATGCATTTTTAATATCAAGTTGATGCAAGGGCCAATGATGAGTTGATGCTAACGCAATGAATAACCTGACAAAAGCCATTTTAGCAACTGGAGAAAACGTATCAGAATAGTCAATTCCATACGTTTGTGCGTAACCTTTAGCCACAAGACGAGCTTTCAACCGAGCGACAGACCCATCAGGATTGACTTTAACTGCAAATACCCATTTACAACCAATAGGCCTCTTTCCTGCAGGAAGAGACACTAAATCCCAAGTACCATTGTCATCTAAGGCATTCATCTCCTCTACCATTGCAGCGCGCCAACCAGAATGAGACAAAGCTTCACGAACAGATTTAGGAGTAGATAAAGACTCTAGAGATGCAATGAAAGAGCATGTAGGAGAAGACAAATGGTTATATGACACAAAAGAGGAGATAGGGTAAGTGCACTGACGTGTACCTTTACGAAGAGCAATGGGACGATCATCGCTTGCATCTGGATCCAATGACGAGGAAGCCTCTGATAAAGGGCGTATAACTGTACCTGGTTGTCGACGAGAGTAAACCTGAGTCAAAGGTGGGTGAGTAGAGACAGGGACAAAGGAAGATGATTCGTTACGTGGCTCGCAAGAAGACACAATTGTATAGATAAGAAACTCGTCATCATCCTTCGTATGCTCCCCCTGACTCTTATTGGAAGGCAAAGGGAAGAAAGACGAATTTTCAAAAAACGTGACATCAGGAGAAACCAAATACCTATCAAGACTAGGACAATAACACCGATACCCTTTTTGAACACGAGAATATCCTAGAAAGATACATTTTACTGACTTTGGATCTAATTTGGTGAGTTGAGGTCGAACATCCCGAACAAAACACGTACAACCAAATATTTTTGGTGTAAGCGAAAACGATGGTTGTTTAGGACACAAAGTACGATAAGGTATCTCACCCTTAAGAACAGAAGAAGGCATGCGATTGATCAAGAAACAAGCCGTCGAAACAGCATCAGCCCAAAAATGTTTTGGAACATGCATCTGAAACATTAAGGCTCATGCTGTTTCGAGGAGATGACGATTCTTTCGTTCTGCAACCCCATTTTGAGATGGAGTATCGACACATGAGGACTGATGAAGAATGCCATGTGTACCTAAATAAGATCCAAGAGCATGAGAGAAATATTCCTTAGCATTATCACTCCGTAGGACTTTAAGAGAACCGCTAAATTGCGTTCTAATTTCAGCATGGAAGTTACAAAAATGAGAAAGCAACTCAGAACGACTTTTCATTAAATATAACCAAGTTACACGAGAATAATCATCGACAAAGGTAACAAAATATCGAAACTTTCCCTTGGACTCGATAGGACACGGACCCCAAACATCAGAATGAACTAACTCAAACGGAGCACTAGCTCGTTTATCGACTCTTGGATACAAACTCACACGATGAAACTTAGCAAACTGACATGACTCACAATCTAAAGAAGACAAATGACTAAATTGAGGACGAAGACGCTTCAAAACTGAAATAGACGGATGACCCAAACGACAATGTTCCTCAAAAGGAGAAAACACTCTAGAGCATGTGGCGGCAGTAGGTATATGTGGTTCAAAGATGTAGAGACCTCCAGATTTACGCCCTCTACCAAATAGTCTTCTTCGTCAAAAGATCCTGAAATAAGCAATAATCAGGAAAGAATAAGACACAACAATTAAGATCATGAGTGAGTTTACTGACAGAAATCAAATTGAAGGAGAACTGTGGTAAACTTAAAACAGAGGATAGTGACATTGTTTTGGTAAGATTGACTGTGCCCGATCCTAAAACAGGAGTAGTGGTTCCATCGGCGATAGTAACATGAGGCAAAGATGTAGATGGAAAAAAATGAGAGAATAAACTAGGATTACCTGTCATATGATCTGTAGCGCCAGAGTCAATGACCCATTTCGAAGAGGAGGAAAGAAGACATTTAGATTGGTTACCTGTCTCGGCGATGGCAGTAATAGGAGTAGAAGATGATGCCGTCAATGACTTTTGATACTGTTGAAATTTAGCAAACTCTGCCTGAGAAATCGTGAAGGGCTTTTCAGGGTTATCAGGAGTAGATGCAACATGGGCAGATTGAACCCTTTGATCCTGACTGTGACGAACGTTTGATCGCCATGCATAGTAGTTAGACCCATTCAACTTGTCTTCGGTAACCTTCGAAACCATCGGTATCATGCCGGACATAACTATTGTTGTCTTATCACCCATATCACAGAAAAAACAGAACTGAAAAACTCGAAAAACAAACCCAAACCGAGGGAAAATAACAAACCAGAGGAAAACCGAGTAGATTTTGGCAAACCTACATACACAGACAGGCTGGAAATACCCTTGCGAGACGAACCCAGGCGGCGGAAGCGGGAACGGACGGCGGACGCGCCCTCACGCGCCGGCGCGTGGCGGCGGAGACAAATCCTTTCGGCGGCGCGTGGGCTTCACGCGCGGCTCCTTCTGACGGACGGCGACGGCGAGTCTCCTCTCCTGACGGCGGCGCAGCTGCTGAAGTGGGTGGTGTTGACAAACGGCCACTCTAAATGAAGACCCAAACGTCAACCTACCCCCACTTGAAAAACCCTAACGGCAAAAAAATTTCTAAAACCCTAGCTCTGATACCATGTTAATGCTAAGGGTTTGAGAGAATCAGAATAATGTATTCCATTCATTAGAGAAATATATATATGACAATATACAAGGTTAACCTAATTAGGGAAAGGGGGAAAAGACAGTAAAGGACATTACAACTAATATATTTACAATACTATTCTAACAGTTTCCAATAAAATCCTAAATTTGAAGAAAAAAGAGCTATATAAAATCCAACTTATCAAGCACATCATAACAGTGCAAGAAATCCAGAGCGTTTTCTTACATCCTGATAAAACTGGATCCTAAATTCAAATTTATTCCTAATAAAAAATAAATAAATGCATGAACCCAATTTGAATTTACTCACCTACAAGAGATAACACTATCAAAATGCATGCACCCAGTTCAACTGCTCTGCGGCTTCCCATTTTTGTAACAGCTATAGTGTGAACATTTTCGGTAAGCGTTGTAGACCCGGTTCCTGTACCCCATAGACCAGCCAAAATGCTAGAAAGGCCTTCCAGTCCAATTCCTCGACTAAGAATACCAGGTGACGGGGGTCTGGATGCCACCAACAATGAAGCTGCATGATACGAACCAACCTGAGTGGTTCAAGAATAAATTAGAGTTGTGATTTAGAAACTAAATGAATTTAACATTGATAAAAATAAGTTGCACTGAAAGTAAGTGTGAAAAAATTATACACATTAACATGGGTAATGTAATGAATATACATGTTACGCAGATGTGTACAAGCATACACTCTAAGTAACATAAATAAACAATAATGGTGTTCTATAAAATAAGTTCCACGATCCATGTTGTCAGGCATTGTTCAAAATGATTTGATGATCAATCAAGACCTGCAAAGGAAAAACCATGGTAAAGAGTACTAAACTATCACTGTTCTTGACTAATTAAACACTTTTTATGAGACAAATTAAACACATAAAGTACAGGTAATTTGAGGTATATGAGAATTTTTATTGTTCATTTTGTTTACTTCATTTTCCAAACCATCAACTATACTTTCTCTAATAGGAAACAAAATATTATACATAAATATATATAAGTTGTGTAGGGAAGATGAGACATCATCCTCTCACCCCATACAAGCAAGGGGAAGTGAAGGAAAAACCCTCCAATTTCCATGAATCAAAAGAGAGCAATTAAAAGGGAATTGGAAAAAAGAACTTCATTTCAAAGCTAGGTAAGTCAACCAAAATATCTTCACCGTACTCTTTCCATCAAGAACTCAGTTTGTTTTCAGCCATAGTTCCTAACAAGTTACATGGATCAAATGAAGCCCTAAAAACTCAGCTTTACTGACAAAACAATGCTAAAACAATGTTTTTTTTTTTTTAATAGGAAACAGAAACAATTTCATTGATAATATGAAAATTGTTACAAAAGTGGTCCTATCAAGATAATTACAAAAAACTCCTTCATTGATTATAGAGGGTGGTGAGATCATAAGTACAAAAAGGAGGAGATAACTTGCACCAAGTGATGGCTAAAAGAGATGTAGACTCGATAAAAGATCGAATGTCTCTAGATACATCCTAAGAAGCACCGACACTTTAAAAATGGTAAAGTGTCGGTGTCAGACACTCCCCCGACACGACACGCCCCCGACACGTGTCTGACACGCCCCCGACACGCCAGCTGGCGTGTCTATTTTTAAATTATTATTTTTATTTTCCGACACTTCTAAGACACGTTTGTGACACTCCTGGGACACGACTGACTGATTTTTTTTTGTCTTTAAAAACATAACCCATCCAAGCAAGTCAAGACCCATACTTTTAAGCCCATTTATTTTTCATGAAAGTATTAGGGCAGGGGCAAAACTCACGATTGTTTCTCCAACTCCAAGTTCTTACTACTTCCCTCTCCCACCCAAACTCAATCGGCAAAGGACTCCTATATGAATTGTATGGAATGTATGTTGTTTTGATGTTTAAAGGTAGAAAAAAATTATATTAAAAGTATTAAATATTAACCATATGTCAAATCAAAATATGCATACACACAAATATATATATATATATATATATTAAAAAATTAACGTGTCCCCAACGTGTCGTGTCCTACTTTTTTGGAAGTTGGCGTGTCACCGTGTCGTATTGTGTCGTGTCGCATGTCGCGTGTCGGTGTCAGTGCTTCTTAGGATACATCCATAAATATGGAGTGTTTCTCTCATTGCAAAGATTCCAAAAGAAAGCTCATATAAAGCATAGCCAAAGGGTCCTCTTTTTCTTTCCAAAAGGATGTCCCATAATCAAAATATAGATCAGGGAAAGGATATCATCTGGACGAGGAAAAGTCCATCGAAAAGCCTCTTGTATGAAATAAGCAAAATGGCAATCACTAAAGAGGTGACTTTGGTTCTCGGCATTGGTTAAGCACAAGTGGCAACAGCTCAAAGATAGATAATACTCGGGAAGTCTTTTTTGGAACTTGTCATGAGTGTTAATGCAAGAGTGGTTGAGCTCCCAAATGAAGAATTTCACCTTTTTAGGGTACCGACCAGCCCATATATGCTTTTTTGGAACTTGTCATGAGTGTTAATGCAAGAGTGGTTGAGCTCCCAAATGAAGAATTTCACCTTTTTAGGGTACCGACCAGCCCATATATGCTTGTATAATGCAGCGTGAACACAAAAACCAGTAGAAGCAAGAGCCTTTGCCATAGATTTAGTAGAGAAGAGGTTATCTCTTTCCAAAGTCCGTAGACAAACATCATCCCTATCTATAGGACAGAAAGGGAGTAAAAGATTGGTAAGAGAAGCCCAATCCTCAACTTCCACATCAAGAAGGTTCTTTTTAAAGTGTAAAATTCACATCCTCGAATTAGGACACCACATCTCGGCAATAGAGGCTTCTTTTTTCAATGATATGTGATATATACGCGGAAAAAGATTTTGTAGGCTGATCGTTCCGAACCAAACATCATCCCAAAAGTAAGTCTTTTCTCCATTACCAACCTTTATGGATATGTGCTCATAGATCAATTTTTTCTTAGAGTCAATAGTTTTCCATGGACCTTTTGATGCAAGGTATGGAGTTTGGTTTGGAGCCAAAGTGCGAAGATCCAAACTTGACTTCTATGATCCGTCTCCATAGGGCCTCTTTTTCAGATTGAAAACGTCAAATCCATTTGGATAATAGAGAGATATTACGATGCTGCAAATCCAAAATGCCCAAGCCACCTTCCTCAATAGGCACTTCGACTCGATTCCATCTTAGCAGGTGGTTTCCTTTGCATTCATTACTCCCCCTCCATAAGTAATTTCTGAAAAGCCTCTCGATGTCTTCGGTCACAGCTTTAAGGGCCATGAATAGAGATAGGTAGTATGTCGGAAGGTTAGCTAAGGTGGCTTGAATGAGGGTTAGCCTCTCTCCTTTTGACAAATTAGAACCCCAAGAGGAGAGCCTTTTTTCAATCTTTTCAATAACTGGGGTCCAAAAAAGCTTAGTCTTAGCTTTATCATTTAATGGCAAACCAAGGTAGGTATTCGGCCAATAGCCTCTTTTGCAGTTAAAACTCTCGGCCAGCTCGCTAATTTGAGTTGCATCAATGTTAATACCCAAAAATTCAGATTTCTTGCAATTAATATTCAGACCCGATGCCTTTTCAAACTCCTCAACAATGAGGAAGAGATTTTTGATGTAATCCTCTTCATGTGAGGAGAAGAGGAGAGTATCATCAACAAACTGAAGGTGCGTGACCGAATGCACTTCTAGAACTGGATTTTTTCTTCAGCTAGAATGGAATAGATTATTGTCTTTTCACCTACCCCTAATTAGGTTAACCTTGTACACTTGTATATATATCTCTCTTAAGCGAATGAAATAGATTATTCTGATTCTCTCAAACCCTTAGCATTCACATGTCCTTACTAATATCATACTAATATTCCCACTAATACCCTTACACTACTCCATCCTTGAAAGACACCTTTGTCCTTAAGGTGTGCTTAACAAAACACAAAATTGGGTAAAGATCAAAACTAAACAAAGACGACGACGAAGGCAACCATGCGTGGCGGCGGTTGCCGGCGAAAACACCGGCGGTGGCAGTGGGCGGCGTGGAACTAGCACAGAAATTGGGTCTTACCCTTCTTATTTGAATTCAGCCCATTTAGCAGCCTCCCATCCCATTTCCTTTTGGATTATTCTCCAGACATTTCCCACGTGCTTAGAGTTAGATTCTCTTCCTTCTAATTATATTATTCCTTCTTGACTGGCCCACTCAAATCTCATTGCCGCCCCTACACACAAGTTGCATCGAGGTCCTCTTCGAGTCTCTCTCTCCAGCCACACGCATTCGCCGCTTCTTCTTCCGCCCCTAAATCCTAAACCCTAAACCCTTCGAAAATCGGCATCTCGACCTTCTTAAACTTACTCCGATCTCTGCTCCTTTCCTCTATTTTTCCGTCAATACCCTTTAAATGATTTCATCATCAAAGCCCGATGTTTCTCTCAAACTCTCCCCTTCCTTTTGTTTCAAACTCGACCCCTCGATTCCTGTCGACATTGTTGGTTGCGGTAGAAGCAAGTTCACCTTCATGCTCAATCTCTCAACCATCCTTGCTAATGAGGTAAGATTTTCCTCCATCATCGGTAACCTCTGGACAATTGCTCTGACTCCACTCAAATCCTCCTCGATGTCGTTGATCTCGTCGTTAGTCACATCCAACCTCTCCTCCAACTTCATCATTTTTCTTGTCTTCCCGAGGATGAAGATGCTCTGATACCAATTGTTAAGGTATTGTTTAACGAGAATCCCGAACTACAATATATTGAAATATAAAGGTAGAGCTACAAGATAAGCAAGTAATTTGAGGTACTTGCACCCTCCCCTGGAGAACACTCCCTCAAGCCCTAAAATTACCAAACAATTGTTTGCCTTCCTCTACTCTCACTCCTATTTATAACCAAATACTCTAACTAACTCCCTAACTGATTACCCTTATGCCCTTACGAATATCATACTAATATTCTCACTATTTCCCCACTAGTACCCTTACCGAAGGCAAGATGATGTATTTGATTTCGTTGAGACATAATCCTAGGGTTCAATCCTTCTAGACCCTGTAGTAGAGAAAGTTCAAAAGCATTCATTTTTCTAGAAAAAAAGGTTTTATCCCCTCAAGGTTGAAAGGCTTACATTTATCGAATTAGTCCATTGCAAAATCCTATCTATTTTCTTTCTTCGAGTAGGATTCTCCCATTAGTGCATTCTAAGGTAGAAAAGTCATCGGGAGGAACTTTTAGCAGGAGAGAGTTGAAGAGGGAGGTTCATCTCATCTAGTTAGATTGGGGTAATTTCCAAGCATAAGGTGAGGACAAGTTGGGTATAAGGAAATAGGTGAGTAAGAACTTTCTCTCCCAACTCATCAAATCTGACACCTTGTGGCAAAAGATTATTGCAAGTACAGTCACAAATTGCCTAACTCCAATTTGCAGCCCTCAATCTGTTGTTTATGCCGATCCAATGAGGAAACTCTTCGACATCTATTGTTTGGCTGCACCTTTGGATCAATGTGCTCAAGGTTCTCCTCTCGAAAATTTGGATGGAAAGGAATTCAAGGATATTTGAAGAATCTCAAAGCTCTTGGTTTGTTCGTTATGAATCAGCTCACCTCAAAGGCTCACTTTGGTGTTCTCTCTCGAGATCTTTTGAAGACTTCTCTTTGCAAGATATGAATTTAAACTAGAATGCTTTTATTTTTCCCTTGTAATTCTATTTCTTGTATTGTTTTTATTGCTTTTATTTCACTCATATGTGGAATTTGTTTCCTTTGAGCAAAGAAATGGTTTGTTTCTTGTTCAAAAAAAAAAACTTCAAATTTCTTTCAAAATTACCCTTCCATTAAATTGATGACAGAAATGTGACTTATAAAATAGTGTTACACGTGGCAAATTCGCACTCGCAGGTTTCAATTATGCTCCTAATAGGGTAGGTTTCAATTATGTCCTTATCGTTTCAAAAGTTTCACTTTAACCCTTTACTTTAAAATTGTTTCAAAACAACCATTTCATTAGCTTCCCATTAAAATGAAGACGAAGTTATAATGTGTCGATGTAAAAAGTTGAAGAGTTTTAATCACATTCAAAATTGTCTCAATTAGAGAGGGAAACAAATTTAGAAGATTGAGTTTTAGTTGAAATAGCATGGGAAGCCATGCATTGTGAGAAAAGTCACAAGTTATGATGTGGCGATGTAAAAAATTAAAGGGAAAAATACATTTTTGGTCCCCGAGGTTTGGAATAGATCTATTCGGTCCCTCAAGTTTGAAAATTGACATTTTAGCCCCCGAGGTTTGGAAAATGATTCTAAATAGTCCCTACTGTTAGTTGAGTTAACTGAATGTTGATGTGGCAGTTAAATGAGGTGTTAATTTTAGCTAATTAGACTATGACGTGGCCATCCCTCTTTCTTCCCCTTCCTTCTCTTTTTCTTCCTTCTTCTCTGGAAGCCTTGCATAGTCGTCGACGCCGCCATTCGACGCTCACCATCGCACCACCTCTGCCCACATATTTCCGCCATCTACGACACTCGACTGAGGGAGGAACTAGATCTAGAAATGTTCGTTTCTCATATCTGTAATGGGTGTTTGTTACTCAGATCTGAACCAACCATTCGTTCCCAGAAATTCCTTCACCACCAAATTCAAAGCGGCGACGATGAGCGGCAGATAACAATGGTGCGCGGCGGCGAGCCTCAGACGAACGTCCAGATCTGAGGATGAAGGCCCAAATCCAGATCGAAGAAACGAACCCCACTCGTTTCAGATCTGGTTCTCCATTCACGGCGGCAACGAGCAGCTGACGATAATGGTGTGTGGCAGCGACTGCGAGCGGTGGATGAACGTCCAGATTTGAAGATGAACGCAAAGTTACGTATCTGAGAAACCAACGCTTTCATATTTGGTTCCTCACTCACAGCGGCGACGTGTGGCAGGCGGCGCGACGATGAGCGTCAGACGGCGGTGTCAGTGCAAGGCAAGGCTGCCAGAGAAGAAGGAAGAAAAAGAGAAGGAAGGGGGGTTGCTGAAGAAGAAGGAAGAAAAAGAGAACGGAAGGGGAAGAGAGAGGAGATGGTCACGTCATGGTCTAATTAGCTAAAAATTATACCTCATTCAGCTGCCACATCAACATTCCGTTAACTCAACTAACGGTAGGGACTATTTAGAATCATTTTCCAAACCTCGGGGGCTAAAGTATCCATTTTCAAACCTGAGGGACCAAATAGACATTCATTCCAAACCTCGGAGACCAAAAGTGTATTTTGAGATTGGTTATGTCCTTGCTCGCCAATTGCCACTATTGTACGCAATGTTGGAATGTTAATCAACAACGATTTTCAGGTAACAAAAAAAAATCTTGAATCTTTTCGGTAATTATTAAATTTGAGGGTTTATTTATTTATTTATTTTTAATAATTGCAACAAGTAATTCCAAGGGAGACAGCAGAATTTGGAGCATGGGAGACAAAATACTACGTCATTTTAGTGTTGAGGGCAATCATTTGGCAAGGTTTCTTCCTTGGGGCGTTGGGGTTATTTTAAGCTCGTCGTCTCTGTTTTCAACCATTGTATTTACAGTGTTATTGTCGGTGACTCAAATTCTGGCGGTGATCGTTTTCAAGGAGAAGTTTCAAGCGGAAAAGGGAATTTCTTTGGCTCTCAATTTTTGGGGTTGTGTGTCTTATTTTTGCACAACAAAAAGAAGAAGTGAGAAGGGTCAAGAGAGAAAGCTTCATGAGAGGAATATGTTTATGAGAAGATATTGTATAAGACCGGTCAGTAGAAAGCGTGGTTCTATGGAACATAAGAGGAAAAAAAACGATTAACTAACAAATAAGTAGGACAAGTTTTATCCTCAAAGGGAAGAAATCTATCAAGAAACAATGATCCCAAGGTTCGACTATCATGGGTTTCTTTGTTTATCTTTTTCTCTTCTCCATTCATGTCGAAACCTTAATTTCCGTCAATCATTCATGAGATAAAAGCCCCAAATTTAGTTCATTCATGGTCTACTTACCCCCTCAAAAAATGTGTTCCCCCACCCCCGAAATATATGACTAAACTCTTTGATTTTTTTTTCATTTCCATCCTCATTTTAAAGGGGAAGCTAGTGGAATGGTTATTTTTGAAACAATTTCAAAAGTAAGAGTTAAAATGAAGCTTTTGAAACAATAAAAGCATAATTGAAAGCTACCCTAAAGTTCAATGGAATAATTAAAATCTACTACATTTACCACGTGTACCACTGTTAGAAATTCTAGTATTTATAATTATGTAGATATTAATTATTAATATTTAGTCTTTATTGACTTTATTTTATTTTTCCTTATTGTATTAGGTCTTTTACTTTCCTTATTGTATTAGGTCTTTCTCCTATATAAGAAGACCTAGGATTCCACATGTCTAATAAGAGATTATTATTCTCCTAAATTTAAGATGGTATCAGAGCAGGAAACCCTAGCTCTTTAAAATCCTAGCCGCCGCTTTCACCACGGCCGGAACCCTAGCCGCCGTTGTCGCAAGCACACTTCTACACCCAGTTTTTTGTTCACGCGATGAAGATGATGTTGGGTTTGTGAACCAATTTGGTTTAGTTTACTGCAATATTCGGTCAGGTTCAGTGGTTATTTGCTTGGTTTGGTTCAATTTTGGTTTATATTTATTATTTCCCATTAACTCACGATTTGATACAATGGCAAATGAGCAAATTCATCAAATCTTTAAATTGCTACCAACCAATTTATCATCTAATAATTCTTGTGTTTCATTGGCACAAACAGAGAATTATCCTCAAGTTTTCTCTAGTCACACTTCTTCTCCGTGGATTATTGATTCCGGAGCTTCGGATCATATGACTAGTTCTTCACATTTTTTTGACTCATACTCTCCTTCGTATTCTAATGAAAAGATTCGAATTGCAGATGGCAGTTTTTCTTCTATTGCAGGAAAAGGAACTATTAAATTGACTGAAAATATCTCCCTCCAGTCTGTCCTCCATGTTCCAAAATTAGCCTGTAACCTTTTATCTGTCTCGAAACTTTCTAGAGACTCTAACTGTCGTGTTATATTCTTTGAATCTCACTGTGTTTTTCAGGATCAGGAATCGGAGAAGACGATTGGCACTGCTAGGATGTTTGATGGCCTCTACTACTTTAATGAAGGTTCTTTTAGCAATAAAATAACTCAGGGTCTCAGTAGTATTAGTTCTCTTCCTGTTAATGAACAAATTATGATTTGGCATCATAGACTAGGACATCCAAGTTTTCCTTACCTCAAACATTTATTTCCAAACTTATTTAAGGGAATTGATTGTTCCTCTTTTAATTGTGAATGTTGCATTTTTGCAAAAAATCATCGTTCCACATATTTACCAAAACCTTACAAAGCTTCCAAACCTTTTTATTTAATTCATAGTGATGTTTGGGGTGCTTCTAAAATTAGGACTCATAGTGGAAAAAGGTGGTTTGTGACTTTTATTGATGATCATACTCGTCTATCTTGGGTTTTTTTAATGGAAAAAAAATCTGAGGTGAAAGATATTTTTAAAACTTTTTACAATATGATTGAAACCCAATTTCAAACCAAAATTTGTATTTTACACTCTGATAATGGAACAGAGTACTTTAATGAAGTTTTTGGTGATTTTTTGAAAGATAAAGGTATTGTTCATCAGTCTACTTGTCGGGATACTCCTCAGCAGAATGGGATTGCTGAAAGAAAAAATAGGCATTTACTTGAAGTAGCTCGGGCTATAATGTGTTCCATGCATGTTCCAAAATATTTATGGGGTGAAGCAGTTCTCACGGCTACTTATCTAATAAATAGGATGCCTAGTAAGATCTTGAATTTTAAAACTCCAATTGACTGCTTTAAACATATTTTTCCAACATCTCGCATATATTCTGATTTACCTCTCAAAGTTTTTGGGTGTACTACTTATGTTCATATACCTAGTCACTTTCGATCAAAACTTGATCATAGAGCTGTTAAATGTATTTTCTTGGGTTACTCTTCAAATAAAAAAGGTTATAAGTGTTTTGATCCTCAGACAAAAAAACTTTTTGTGAGCATGGATGTGTCTTTTTTAGAAAATCAGCCATATTTTACCCAAAGTTCTCTTCAGGGGGAGAGAGCAATTTTGGAAGATAACTTCTGGGATGTTTCTACTTGTCTTCCTAGTCTTATTTTTCCTGATGTTACTAGTCCTTCGATGCCAAATATAGAATCTTCTCAATCAGGGGGAGAAATACTACAAAATGATCCTATTGATCAAGTTCCCGAGTTACAGTTTTATACTAGAAGAAAATTCAATCAAAGTAACCAAGACCAGATAGTTGATCCTTCGCAGAGCCAATCTGAGACTCCGACGAATGAAACTGAAAATCTTGGTAATCCTTCCTTCGTTCCTACTTCTTCAATTATTCAAAATACTTTGCCAATTGTGTCTGATCTTGATATTCCCATAGCCATTAGAAAAGGTACTCGAACTTGTACCAAATATCCTATTGCAAATTACATGTCATATCAAAATTTGTCAAATGGTCATAAAGTTTTCACTTCTAGGATAGATGACTTGTTTGTTCCAAGGAATATACATGAGGCCTTAGAAGATCCAAATTGGAAAGTAGCAGTTATGGAGGAGATGAATGCTCTAAAACAAAATGGGACTTGGGAAATAGTAGAATTTCCAAAAAATAAGAAATCAGTGGGCTGTAAATGGGTGTTCACCATAAAATGTAATGCAGATGGTAGTATTGAGAGATATAAGGCCAGACTGGTAGCTAAAGGTTTCACTCAAACATATGGGATTGATTATGAGGAAACGTTTGCCCCTGTTGCTAAAATCAACTCTATTAGAGTTCTTTTGTCTCTTGCAGTAAATTCAGATTGGCCTCTTTATCAACTCGACGTGAAAAATGCCTTTCTGAATGGCGATCTTGAGGAGGAGATTTTTATGAGCTTACCACCAGGTTTTGAAAAAGAACTCGGGTGGAGTAAAATTTGCAAATTAAAGAAAACCCTTTATGGTCTTAAACAGTCTCCGAGAGCTTGGTTTGAGCGTTTTGGAAAAGTTGTGTCTAGCTATGGATTTCTTCAAAGTCAAGCAGATCATACTATATTTTATAAACACTCTGAGAATAATAAAATCTCAATTTTGATTGTCTATGTAGATGATATTATTCTCACAGGTGATGATGAAGTTGGTCTAGTTGATCTCAAGAAAAATCTTGCAAGTGAGTTTCAGATCAAGGACCTGGGACCGCTGAAATATTTTTTAGGGATGGAATTTGCAAGATCGAGGAAAGGTATCTTTGTTAATCAAAGAAAGTATGTCCTCGACTTACTCAATGATACCGGATTACTTGGTTGCAAGGTAGCAGAAACTCCTGTTGAACCTAATCTAAAGCTAGAAGTAGCAAAAGTAGAAGAAATAAAGAACAAGGAACGGTACCAGAGACTTGTTGGAAGATTAATTTATCTATCTCATACGCGCCCTGATATTGCATATGCCGTAAGCATGGTAAGTCAGTTTATGCATGCACCAGGACCAACTCATTTTGATGCTGTTTACAGAATTTTGAGGTATCTAAAAGGGACTCCTGGAAAAGGTATTTTATTCCAAAAACATAATCACTCCCAAGTAGAAGTTTATACTGATGCAGATTGGGCAGGAAGTATTACAGATAGAAGATCTACTTCTGGTTATTGTTCTTTTGTTGGTGGGAACCTGGTCACTTGGAGAAGTAAAAAACAAAATGTAGTGGCCAGGAGTAGTGCTGAAGCAGAGTTTAGAGCTTTAGCGCATGGAATTTGTGAAGGCATATGGATCAAAAGGATACTAGAAGAACTGAAGTTTTCTCAGACTAAACCTATACAGATTTATTGTGATAATAAGGCTGCCATATCTATAGCGCATAATCCAGTTCTACATGATAGAACTAAACATATTGAGGTTGACAAACATTTTATTAAAGAAAAGATTGATACAGGTGCAATATGTATTCCTTATCTTCCAACGACCGAGCAAATTGCCGATGTACTAACTAAGGGGCTTCCGAAGAAGCAATTCGATAAATTGATTGACAAGCTGGCTATGGAAGACATCTTTAAACCAGCTTGAGGGGGAGTGTTAGAAATTCTAGTATTTATAATTATGTAGATATTAATTATTAATATTTAGTCTTTATTGACTTTATTTTATTTTTCCTTATTGTATTAGGTCTTTTACTTTCCTTATTGTATTAGGTCTTTCTCCTATATAAGAAGACCTAGGATTCCACATGTCTAATAAGAGATTATTATTCTCCTAAATTTAAGAACCACTAACTATTTTACAAGTCACTGCCACGTCACATTTTCACATTTTCGTAATTATTTTAATGAAAAAGTTAACGAAATGGTAGTTTTGAAACAAATTTAAAGTTGGAAGGGTAAAAATGAAACTTTTGAAAGTTCAGGGCATAATTGAAACGAACCCTAAAGTTCAAGGGAATTTTGTATAATTTAACCTTTTTTGTTCCAAGACTAAGACCTGTTTTTTTTTTATATTTGTGAGTGTCCGGGCCAGCTTACGCGCACCTCAACTAATCTCACGGGACAGACCGTCTGACCCTACAACATTTGGCTACCAATGAAACCCGTAGAAAATTAATTCCTAGGGGCTTGTATTTTATGGAAAAGCATTTATGCAAAAGGGGAAGCTAGTGGAATGTTGGAAAATGTGGATTTTATGCAGAACAAAAAGAAGAAGTTAGAAGGGTCAAGAGAGAAAGCTTCATGAGAGGAATATGTTTATGAGAAGATATTGTATAAGACTGGGGTCAGTAGAAAGCGTGGTTACGTGGATCATATTTTACAGAGATGCCCTACTACTATGAAGGTTTGGAAGCAAAAGTTGTTGGGACATGATGGAGGATCGTTGGTTCATCCCTCTTTCATGATTGAAGTTGGCTTATCTAGCTAGTAACACTCTTTGCTATCATTAGGAAGAACAAGATGAAAAGAAATTAGAGAATCTTGAAGGTTGTTGAAGGTTATTGAGAAGAAGTTTGGAGTGCAGTGCAGCTCACGTAAACGCCTCTATTTGGGTGTCTACTACAAATTTATTAGAAGAATGCTAGGGAAAGAGAACCATGAGCACTAAGCCCTTTGTACCTGATGTAACTCAAATCTTAAAGAAGTTTGTTTATCCAAAAGATGCCCCTAAAGTGTTAATACAAGCCCCTTTATATAGGGGAAGGAATAGAACAAACAGTAACTACCCTAAACAAGTTTCAAACAAGCTAAGAAACTGATGGCAATAACAAACCAACAATAAAATAAAGGGAGTTACACCATAGATGGTTTTAAACTAAAACCTAATACATCATATTCCATCCTACCAAAATTGAACTCGTCTCGAGTGAAGAAGGAAAGCAAGTTGCCCACATCATGTCGTCTCTTTGAGTGAGAAAGTGTCTGTCATTCAAGATAGTGAAAAGTTGCCATTTATTAGTCGAAGAACGAGCCGATTTGTCATCTTTTTTTGCCAAAGGAAGCAACACCGTTTTCTTTCCCATCCAAGAAAACTCATAAGTATTATCTCGACCCCTGTGAATTGCTTGTAAGTCATATTGCCACGGACGCCCAAGAAGGATATGGCAAGCATCCATTTCTAAGACATCAAATACAATTTGGTCTTTGTAGCAATTTCCAATGGACAAGGAATGGGGCAGACTTCTTAAACTTGTTTCTCACCACCCTTAGAAATCGAGCCTACTTTGTAAGGGTTTGGGTGAGATTTGTCTTTAGATTTAGTGTTGTGGCCAACTTTTTAGAGACAATGTTCTCACTGCTGCCACTATCTATGAGATCACATTGCATATCTTGCCATTGATAATGCACCTAGTCCTGAATAAAGAATGTCGTTGGGGATTAGATTCTGTTCTTGGAGTAAGAAGCAAACGTTGTAAAACACATGATAGTTGATCCTTCTTCATCTGGTTCAAGATAATTAGCATCATCTTTAATTCCTACACTTAACTCATCTTTAGGAACCTCGTTTTCTTCCATAAATGCCACAATTCTTCTTTGGGGACAATCATTTGAAAGATGGTCTTGCTGCCCACCTCTAAAACATTTACCTAAATTTGGCCGATTATAAGGATTTGTAGTTTTCTTTGGAAATAAATCGGGTGGTTTAGGTTCCTTGGTTGGAGTTTGGTCAATCTCTTTGTGTTTGGCATTGGTAGTCGGGCTCCCTTGTTGCTGGTTTGTTGGATTGGAGCAGAAGAAGTTCCCTTGCGGTATCCGCTGCCACTGTTATGTGTATCCCATTGGTTTCTTCGACTATAAACCTTCTTGTAAAGGTTGTTATTCATCTCTTCTATAGTGTTGGCTAAAGATATAGCATCAAAAAGAAACCTCAAAGGTTGTAATTTTACCTTATCTTTGATGTCGGACCGCAAGCCTCCAACAAACCGTGCTATTAAATGTTGTTCATTTTCAGCAAGATTGGTTCTTGCTCCCAATCTATTGAATTCCTCCACATTACTCGGTCACTGTTTTTGGACCTTGGTAACAACTTTGGTATCGGTTGTACAAGATTTGTTCATAGTTTGCCGGTAGAAATCTACCTTTCAACAACTTCTTCATTCTTTTCCAAGTCTTGATCAGTCCCTTTCCACACCTTCGTCGATTGATCTCCAGTTGATCCCACCATGCCCACGCACCTCCTTTAAGTTTAAGGTCCACAAGTTGAGCCTTTTTCCTATCTGGGGTGTTTGTATATTTCCATACTTTTTACCCAATCAAGAAAGTTCTCGATATCCATCTTTCCATTGAATGTAGGCAAATCCAATTTGATTCTATAATCATTCATGTCCCTCACATGGTTATTATAATTCTTCTCTTCTCCCTCACTTAACACTTCCTCCTCACTTGAAGAATCCAGATTTTGAATATTTGTTCTTGGCAGCGTGTTTCTTGATGTTTCTTGAAGACTAGTTTGCCAATCTTGAAAGTTTCTTGATGTTGAGGGGCCTTTCGACGCAGCATTTTGCCTTTCTTTCGCGGTTTCTTTGACTTCTTCGTTCTTAGATTGCTCTTGATTGATCGACATGCGCTCCATTTGTTGCATCATTGTTTCAAACATCTTGTGCATCTCACCAATAGTCTGCTGAATTTTATTTACAGCAGCTTCGACTGACAACAAGCGTCGGGTCGTTGATCTTGGAGAGAGGGTGGTTGGTAGTTCCGCTTCTTTGGAGTTTAGGGATGAATCTCCCACGGTGGACTTCTTGCCTGCCATCAAGCCCAAGGTTCTTGGTGCCCTGATACCAAATTTGATGTAACTCAAATCTTGGAGAAGTTTGTTTATTCAAAAGATGCCCCTAAAGAGTTAATACAAGCCCCTTTATATAGGGGAAGGAATACAACAAACAATAACTACCCTAAACAAGCTAAGAAACTGATGGCAATAACAAACCATCAATAAAATAAAGGGAGTTACACCAAAGATGGTTTTAAACTAAAACCTAACACATCAGTACCCCTTAGATCCTACCTAATATGGAGAAATGGACATTCTTTTTCCTTCTACAAAGTTCAGGCATTTCCAAAATCAAATCTTTTAATACATAATATGAGCAGCCGAGGATTCTTTGCAGCATATTTTCTTTGATTGCCCATACTCCCAAAATTGTTGGCTCAAGTTATTCTCGGCATTTAATCTCTATTGGGTTTTCTTCAACTCTTTCAAAGAAAATGTTTTCCAAGTTCTCATTAGCCCCTCTCCTTGGCTCCTAAACCAAAATAATGGTGTAACACGGTGAAAGCTCTACTATCAGAACTTTGGTTTGAAAGGAATCAACGTCTTTTCCAAGATAAGTATCTCTCCTGGTTTGATCGTTTTGACTCAACTCGTCTGAAGGCCTCTTCCTGGTGCGCTCTTTCCAAGCTTTTCACAAATTACTCTTATCAAAATATATGTCTGAACTGGAACGCTTTATTTTTCCTTTGTAATTTTGTCCATCTTTTATTTTTGTTTGTTCTTTTTAGTCTTTACTTTCTCTCCTCTGTGGAGTTTGTACTTTTGAGCATTAGTCTCTTTTCATTTTTTCAATGAAAAGGTGTTTCTTGTTTGAAAAAAAAATATGAGCAAGTATGCATATATATATATATATATATATATATATATATATATATGTAGAAAATATAAATAGTTGAACAAGTATTTTAGGAGATGGTTAGTTCTATAAATAGTTGAATAACTATTTTAGGAGTTTGTTAGTTCTATATTAGGAAATAAGTTGTTCTTTAGTTCCTATTTTCTTGTCATTAGTTACTCTAGTTGGTTATCTTTGTATGTA
Source organism: Herpetospermum pedunculosum (assembly GCA_028017165.1). Classification (NCBI taxonomy): domain Eukaryota; kingdom Viridiplantae; phylum Streptophyta; class Magnoliopsida; order Cucurbitales; family Cucurbitaceae; genus Herpetospermum; species Herpetospermum pedunculosum. Next base: position 15,378,968 of record JAPQWQ010000186.1, on the reverse strand, counting down.
TATATTGCCTCTCTTTGGCTCATCAAATAATCAAGTGATTCTATTCACCAAAACTTCATGGTATCAGAGCCTTGTTAGAAAGCTAAAACCAAATCGTGTTTAGTTTTGTTTTTCGGAAAAAACAGGCCCGAAAACCAAAGAGTTATTCCTCCCAAATCTGCACATCCTTCGGTGGTATACCCATCCAGACCCGTTGCAGCCCCTCTCTAAAAGAGTTCTTCCTCCCAAATCTGCACATCCTTCGGTGGTATACCCATCCAGACCCGTTGCAGCCCCTCTAAAATATACATCCAGATCCTTTGGCGTTTTTTAGCCAAACCAGACCGACCCAAACTTAACCCGAACCAGATCGACCCAAACTAAACCTGAACCATACCGAACCAAACCAAACCAAACCCAACCCGAACCTAACCGAACCAAAAAAAAGATATATATATATATATATATATATATATATATACCGTGATGAATACACAACCAGAAAGCACGCCTGACAGCTTAGAAACCAACCCTCAGAAATCCTTCATCGCCGGAAAAAATGTGGAGAACGATCGTGTATACATGTTTATTGCAGGGGTTAATAAAGAACTTGATGAGGTGAAGGGGAGAATTCTTGGGAGAAGTCCGCTGCCCTCAATCCGAGAAGCTTCACAAGAGCAGCCCATCAAATCGGGTCAGCCACAATTCACAAAGGATCAGATAGAGCAACTCATTAAACTACTCCAAGTCTCACATAAAACACCTAGCCCTAGCCCCAATTCTGATATCTCACATAAAACACCTAGCCCTAGCCCCAATTCTGATATTCCTTCATGTTCCTTTGCTCAAAATGGTAAAGCTGTCTCTATTTCCTCTTACTTATGTTCCACCAATAATAACACTTGGATCATCGATTCAGGTGCCTCTGACCATATGACAGGCAACTCTGTCTTTTTCCAGACCTATAAACCATGTGCAGGCAATAGAAAAGTTCGAATAGCTGATGGATCTTACTCAGCAGTTGCAGGGATAGGAGACATAAAAATCTCACCTTCCTTATCTTTATCTAGAGTTCTACATGTTCCTAATTTGTCCTGCAATCTCATATCTATCAGCAAAATAACCCATGACCTTAATTGTAGTGCTAATTTCCTTTCATCTCATTGTGTTTTTCAGGATTTGGCAACGGGGAGGATGATTGGCAATGCTAGGGAACGCGATGGTCTCTATTTATTTGAAGAGGAAAAACACTCGAATAAAGAAGGTTTAGAGAACTCCTGCCTGCAAATTATTTCCATTCCTGGTGATAAAGAAATTTATTTACAACATTTTCGACTAGGTCATCCTAGTTTTCATTATTTGAGAAAATTGTTTCCTGATTTATTTAGAAATAAAGATCCCTCGTTGCTCCAATGTGAGATATGTGCTTTAGCAAAACATCATAGGAACACATATCCTCCACGTGCATATAAGCCTTCCAAACCTTTTTCTCTCATACATAGTGATATTTGGGGTCCATCTAGAATATCAACGTATAATGAAAAAAAATGGTTTATTACATTAATTGATGATCACACGAGAGTCAGTTGGGTGTATTTGTTAAAAGAAAAATCAGAGGTTGAATCTGTTTTCAAACGCTTTTACAATATGATTCAAACTCAATTTAACACAAACATTCAAATGATTAGGAGTGATAATGGGAGAGAATATTTTGCAAAAGTTTTGGAAATTTTTTTTAAAGAAAAAGGAATTATTCATCAAAGTTCTTGCACAGATACACCACCACAAAATGGCATAGCAGAGAGGAAAAATAGACATATATTAGAAGTCACTCGTAGTTTAATGTTTTCGACAAAAACACCAAATTATCTTTGGGGGGATGCTGTTCTTCATGCCACATATTTAATAAACCGTATGCCATCAAAAGTGTTAGATTTTAAAACTCCTATCAGCATATTAAAAAGAGAATTTCCAAAATCACGAGTGTTTCATTCTATGTCATTAAAAATTTTTGGGTGTTCTGTGTTCATTCGAAATCCTAATAGGAATGCAAGTAAATTAGATCCTAGAGGATTAAAGTGTGTGTTTGTAGGGGTAGCTCCAACTCAACGTGGTTACAAGTGTTTTGATCCTTCTAGTCGAAAATTATTTGTTACCATGGATACCCTGTTCTTTGAAAATCAACCGTTTTTTAACACTCATTTTCAAGGGGAGATAAATCAGGAAGTTCTAAAGGAAAATTCGTTTGAGCTTGATGTTTTAATACCTGATTTCGTGTCACCGGTTATTAGGAATGACACTCTAATAAGTAAGGAATCGGTTGACTTGGAAGTTTTAAATTCACCAGAAAATTCTCAAGGAAACAAAGAACCAATTGACTTGGAAAATTTAGATCCCGAAAATATTAGTGATAATGAGCCCACAACTTTAATACCACAAAATCAGCCAAGTATCACTAAACCGATAACCTATGTGGAAGGAAATAATAACCAGGCAGGCAGATCATATGGCCGAGTTTACGAGAGGAGATTCCCAAATCAAGGAATAGAGACGGTTGCACCTCCGGCAAGCCATGAATCCGAACTGGAGCTAGAACCTGAGACCAACGGTGAATCTCTTATTAAAACTTTTAGTGATCTTGATTTACCAATTGCCATTAGGAAAGAAAAACGTTCTTGTGTTAAATATCCTACATCTACCTTTGTGTCTTATTCTAAATTATCCTCTGCTTTTTCAACCTTTTCAACAAATGTATCGTCTATTGTCATTCCGAGTAGTATACAGGAGGCTCTATCTAAACCAGAGTGGAGGAAGGCTGTACTTGAAGAGATGGATGCTCTTGAGAAGAATCAGACGTGGAAGGTAGAGGAGCTCCCGAAGGGAAAGCCTACGGTGGGATGTAAGTGGGTGTTTACGCCGAAATTCAATTCAGATGGTACCCTAGAGCGATACAAGGCAAGGCTTGTAGCTAAAGGATACACACAAACATATGGTATTGACTACACTGAAACATTTGCTCCAGTTGCTAAACTTAACACTGTGAGAATTTTGTTATCAGTTGCAGCAAATCGAGAATGGCCTCTCAGGCAATTCGATGTGAAGAACGCCTTTTTAAACGGCAAGTTAGAAGAGGAAGTCTATATGACCCCCCCTCCGGGATTCGAAGATCAGTTTAACTTCAAGATCTGTAGGTTGGAGAAAGCTCTTTATGGTTTGAAACAGTCACCCCGAGCCTGGTTTGACAGATTTACTCAGTTTGTTAAACATCAAGGATACACACAAGCACAATCAGACCATACGCTCTTCATGAAGTTCTCAAGTGAAGGGAAAATTGCTATCCTGATCGTGTACGTTGATGATATAATCTTGACCGGGGATGATCAAGTGGAGTTGAAGAATTTGAGGGAGAGGCTTGCCAAAGAGTTTGAAGTAAAAGACTTAGGAGAATTGCGATATTTTCTAGCCATGGAGATTGCAAGGTCAAAAAGGGGTATAGTGGTCTCACAGAGAAAGTATATCCTAGATTTATTGAGAGATACCGGGATGAGTGGATGTAGGCCTGCTGACACACCCATAGACCCAAACCAAAAACTTGGTGACATCAAGCAGGGAGTTCCAGTCAATGTACAACAATACCAACGACTTGTTGGGAGACTTATTTACCTTGCTCACACACGACCAGATATTGCATTTGCTGTAAGCATGGTTAGTCAGTTTATGCATGCTCCATATGAAGAACACCTTGAAGCAACTCACCGGATATTGAGGTACTTGAAGAGTTGTCCAGGAAAGGGTCTATTATTTCGTAAAACCGAAAGCAGAAATGTAGAGGCATTCACTGATGCAGACTGGGCAGGTTCAATACTGGATAGAAAATCTACCTCTGGTTACTGTACCTATGTGTGGGGTAATTTAGTAACATGGAGGAGTAAGAAACAAAATGTTGTGGCGAGAAGTAGTGCGGAGGCTGAATACAGGTCAATGGCTAATGGAGTATGCGAAGTATTGTGGATCAAACGTGTACTCGGAGAATTAAAGCTGGAAATCAACCCTCCAATTAAGTTATTTTGTGACAACAAAGCTGCGATAAGTATCGCTCATAATCCGGTGCAACATGACCGGACCAAGCATATCGAAGTTGATCGACATTTCATAAAGGAAAACTTGGAAAATGGAACCATCTGCATACCGTTTGTGACTACAAAGGAGCAAACAGCAGATATTCTAACCAAGGGATTATTTAGGCCGACATTTGAGATACTTGTAAACAAGTTGGGTATGCATGACATTTATGCACCAACTTGAGGGGGAGTGTAGAAAATATAAATAGTTGAACAAGTATTTTAGGAGATGGTTAGTTCTATAAATAGTTGAATAACTATTTTAGGAGTTTGTTAGTTCTATATTAGGAAATAAGTTGTTCTTTAGTTCCTATTTTCTTGTCATTAGTTACTCTAGTTGGTTATCTTTGTATGTATATATTGCCTCTCTTTGGCTCATCAAATAATCAAGTGATTCTATTCACCAAAACTTCAATATATATATACACACATTTGTATAAGCATATCTAACCAAAAAGAAATGTGATGCTAGAAAGATTATCTGAACAATGAAGATCAAAAGAAGAAGACTAGAAACAAGAGACTACTAACCGAATCCACAGATGAGATGATAGACACAACACACATAATAATTGCTGTTTTCCAGTGGAAGACAGGAGTGCCCCACTGCAACGGATATGGAAATCTAAACCATGGTGAAGATCTTAGTGCATGAGAAGTATCAACTCTACAATGCTTCATCCTTGAAACATGTTTTCTGCAGTGGTCCGATATTAAATTTGAGGCAGGTACATTTGTATCACAACCTTTGTAACTATAAACTCCAGCTTCAGTCAGCAAAAAAGCCAACGCCCACGTGATAACCATTGCAAGTGGAACCTGGCAATGATAAGATCATAATCAATCCCATGCATGTTAGAGGACAACCACAACCTTAAAAAAGATTATCAGGAAACTAGCAGTTTCAAAACTAAAAAATGTCATAACATTGTAACAGTAACTCCTCACTTACTGCATATATCAGAAAAATCCGATGGCCAAGAATAGATATCTTCCGGAGGTACTGTGGAATTCATGGAAAGTGTGTTAGAAATTTGTTAGCACTTTGACTGAAAACAGTGACTGAGTGACAGGATAACTAATATTGCATAATGTTTGTCACTATTTTTTCATTGAAATAGTAAAATATGGCTCAAGGAAAAAAATTATGCAGATGAACGTACTAGAGAAAATATAATAACCAGCAGTATCTGCACGACACCAATCTCAAGACAGGCACCCACTAGTGGAAACCCATAACTATAAAATGAAAGTCCAACAGCAGCAATGGTTGGGGCCACAACTACAGGATGGATCAACCTGAAAAAGATAAATCAATTACTTACTAGTGTAATGTGCGAACAGAAAGTTATTAGATGTCAACAACATCATACCTCAAAAGCAGTGACATCAATCCACTATATCCAAGTATTGCTTGAAAAGCTGAAGCTATGATAATTGCACCTTGTAACTCCTTCATTATATGCTTAAAATTCTGCATGCTCAATGAATAAGATGTCACATTCAAGGCAAGGCTAATAAAAATAAGTCCAGTAGGAAGCTAGGACTTTCAATTACTTTGTCCATAATTAAGGTACCGATCCAAATTTTCTGCCTTTAAACAACTAATCTCTTCTAATAGCAATGACAAATAACAATACGTCACAGTGGAGGACAAAAAGTAGACTGAAGTTATGACTAATGACACTCTGATATATACCAGACTAAAGTTCAGAACTGGTGGGAAGGGGGGCAACAGTGTTACTGACAGTGGGGTGGCGAGAGAACTAGTAAAATGTATGCTTATGTAGCCATCAACTATCATTAAAGGCTTTCACCGAAGTACAATATACCAAGTACTATGAAGCAAAATAAATTAACAGAATTGAAAAGAATAGAATACAAAGGAAAAGTAAAGCTCGTCCTTTTGACAGAAAGAAACCATGACACAAAATACAGGAGTTGCTAATTTCCATACTGCAATAAAAGAGGGAAAAGAAGAAGAAAAAAAACAGAGCAAAAGAGAAGCGTACGTTCCCGTTAAGTCCTTGAAACTCTGAGGAATTGATAATTGCCAATGCTGGAGCCAGGAAAACAAATGATGGTCCTTGTATCAACGGTAACCTTGAGCCGAAAGACGTATGCAAAAGGGTAGTTATGCCCGACACAAAGAGCACCGTGGATACCACATTTGAAGTATCCTCCTATAAGTCACTAACTCCAATCAGATCGAGGAACTCGCACAAATTCCACACTAAAAGTCTCAAACAAGTAACTTTAATCTACTTACGTAAGTGCCACCCATAGCAGGAACAATAACAAGCGGAATAAGAACCAACGAACCCAACATCGAAATATAATGCTGGAATCCATATAGACCAATCGGGACTGAAAATTTGAGCAGCAAGAAACAAAATCATATCAGCCATGACCCCCAATTCCGAAACTTATCTCAATTACAACAACCCTATAATAAAAGCAATTGAGTGTTCTTTATCTGGATGATGAAAAAGAGTGAAAACTCACCAAGACCAGGCGTATCTCTGAGCTCGTACTTCATGTGCGAGTGTCTAGCCAGAAATCCATCATCATCGCCAGGCTGCGGCAGAACATCCACCACATCTTCATTTCTAGGCGGGCGGCGGGGTTGGTTGGCCGGTTCGGGAGGCGGAGGCGGAGGCAGAGTCTGTCCATTGAGAGCAGGTCCAGAGGGCTTGGGTAAGGCATCAGAATCCCTCCTCCTCTTGAGCGTATCCTTGTCCAAGGGTGGGCGAGGTGGCGGCTTGGGAGCGGCGGGGTCTCCATTAACGGCAGAAGTGTCCCGTAGGCGTCCGGCTTCGAGATCCGGGAGGGCATTGGGGTCCTTGGGCCGCGGGGGAAGAGAGAGGTGGCCGGAATCGGTGGCATTGGTCTCGCCGGAGAACTTGGGGCGGAAGCCGGTGCGTTTGGCCCAAGAAGAAGGCGGCATTGAGGATGGGTCAGGAGCTGGTGGCCAAGGACCCGGACGGGGGCGGGATTTGGGGTCGGAAGTAGACATTTGAGGAGAAGGAAGTGGAAAACTAGAGTGGCATTGAAATGGAAGCAGATCGGAGGTGGGGAAGTGGGGAGAGCAGAGTACTGGAAATGGAGGTTTTCTCTCTGTTACTCTTACTTCGTCGTCGTCGTCTTCTTCTTCAGCTCAGCTACTCTCTTGTAGTCTGTAGAGAGTGAATGAGTGGGAGAGAGTGAAGCAAACGCCAAAGAGAGACAACTCAGGAAGCGGTGGAGGCACCTCAAACCGCGTTTTTTTTCTTTTTTCTTTTTTCTTTTTTCTTCTTTCAAATCTTTTTTAAATCCAATTTTTATTTCATTCGTTTCAATCTTTTTAACTTCGTCTTTAATTAAAAAATCATAAGTGTTGTAGGATTGATCTATTACAGTTCGTCTTTGATTAAAAAATCATAAGTATTGTAGGATTGATCTATTACAGTACTTATGCAAGTTTGTGATTCAATTTAATGAAATTGAAAGTTCAAAGGCTACATTATCACACTTATATAGGTTTGGGGTCAAATTTAATAAAATTTAAAGTTTAAGGTTAAAATTGTCAAATTTAATCAAATTAAAAGTTTAAGGTTAAAATTGTTACAACCACTAAGTTTATGATCTAAAAAAATTCTCTACTTTTAAAGAAAAAAATTAAGTATTGATAAAATATTAAATTTGTCTTAACTCATTAGCTTCAATTTTGATTTTAATTGTGTTTTAAAATGGTATGTTAAATGTTAACACGAGCATAATTCAATTGGTTAAATTGTCATCTCGACTAGAAGATCGGAGATTTGAATCTTCACTCTACATATTATTAAACTAAAACAAAATAAAAAGAATCATTATCAGCATATCTCAATTGGTTAAGGTATATATCTCCGATCAAGAGATCATATGTTTGAATCATCCATCTTCTTATGTGAACTCAAAAAAAGAAAAACAGAAAAAATGTGGGAGGGGAATGTTACTATAACTCAACTTTTGGGTTTATCGTCAATTTAGCATTTTGGTTTTTGTTCTCTCACCCTTGTTGTCTGGTTTGCCGGGTCGATAAGATCTTTGAGATTGACCATTTTTTTGCTATCATGGAGTCGACGTATAGTCAAGGTAGAAGGTTTATTTTAGCTATTTATTTCCATAATCCTTACACATGGTAAACACTCTTTACTCTTTAATACTTCTTTAATATAAAGTTATTGCAATATTTTTTAGAAATTTCTTAGTGTAATATTTTGTTGAGTATAATTGAAAAATGGTATAGAAAAGAGGATGGTGGACAAAATAGTGCAAAAATAAAGATGGAGATTTTGAGAATAACAATTAAAATAGATAAAAATTGAAAATTTAAGAATATACTATACTACCATTTAAAAATATGAAGACTAAGGGGGCGTTTGGCCCCCTGTCTTGGGTTTGGGTGGGTTTGACTTCAAAAGCCAAACCCATGTTTGGAGGGATGAATTTGAAAACCATGGGTTTAGAACTCAAACCCATGGTTTTGGGTTTTCATCCTTTCTTACTTCTCCAATTTTGTTTCTCTCTCTTCATCAATTTTCAATTTGACATCAACAATTCTATCTATCTCTCCATCAATTTGACACCAACCATTTTTTATTTGATCTCTTTATCAATTTTAGCTATATGTCTATTTTTTTTTTTTTATATATATATGTATAATTTTTTTTTTTTTTTTTAAGTTAAAATATATCTTTTTCTATTATGAAAAATAGTATTCTTTGTTGAGTTTTTTTTACTACTTTCAAATATGAATATATTTTAATATTATTACAAAATTTTCATTAATAACAGTGAATTATTGGAATGTAAGTTATATCCAAACTAAGGTTTTTTGTAATTGTTTTTTCTCTCTACTATTTGTTTATTTTATGTATTTTTTCAACCGTATTCTATAAGCTAATGTTGTGTTTGTAATTTATTTTTTCTATTATAATAATTTTTTTTTAATTGAAATGTACAAAAATTCCATCAATGATGTATTTTTTTTTTTCGTTCTTTTATTTCTTGTTTTTTGTTTTTGTTGGTTTTGTTAAAGGTTTTTTTTTTTTTTTTTTTTTTTTTTTTTTTTTAAATATATATTTTTCCATCTTATTCTATAAAAAATTTTTTCATCAATAGTAATGTAACTTTTATTTTTATGTTGTAAAAAGAAAAACTTTTTCTTCCTTTATTTATTTTTTTTTCTTAATTTTTAAAAGGTATATTTTTTCATTCTATTTCATAATTTTTTTTTAATGAGTACAAAGTATGAAAATTGTTCAATTTATTTTCTTATTCTTAGACTATAACATAAATTAAATGCTTCATTTTTTAAGTCTCAAAAGAAGTTTGCTCATGTTACATGAGGCCGGATTTTATAATTCACAAGACAACCACTAGAAAATAAGGGTAAAAAAAAGGAAAAAAAAAAGAAAGAAAAGGAAATTGTTCAACCCGGGGTTCAGAACACTGCACCCCAAACACTGGTTTCTGATTCCGAGGCTTCCCAACCCTGCACCCCAAACACGGTCTTTTGATTCCCAGGGTTCAGAACCCGCCCTGACAAACCCCCCAGGGTTCTGATTCCCAGGGTTCTGATTCCAAAACAGGGGGCCAAACGACCCTGGCCCACGGAGTTGGGAGGAGTGGAGTTGTGGGGAGTAAACTTACTCCCCGTTTGTCCCAAGGAGTTGTTTAACTCGGACAAAAAATATCAACTCCCCAGACTTCTACAGTAATTACTATTCAACTCCCCAGACTTCTACAGTAATTACTATTCAACTCTCCTTCATTTTCCTTTCTTTCTCTCCCTTCCTTTTACAATATTTTTTAATTATTTTAAAAAAAAACATAATTTAGACAAAAGGTGTAAAATGACTAAAAATGCAATTCAACCTATTTTTTATTTTAAATATAAATTAAATTGTTGAATTAAAATTAAAATTGGTACTTAAACAAAATTTAAAATGTAGTATTCAAGAAGAAATAAAAATATAAAAATATAGCTTATTTGGATTCACTTAGATTAATGGATTAAAATCTTTCAAATTCACACGTAATAGTTAATCGACTATTGTACGACTATTTGTTTTATTTCAAAACTATCCAAATAAAATGAATAATTAATGTGAGTGATATTGAAAAAAAAAGGTGAAGTATGGTAGTCAAAGTTATTTTGGTTATCTTCGAATAAATTTGTAAAGGATACATAAAATAAAAAACACAAAAATCGTAGTCTTAAAATTTATAGGAAGAAGTTCTTGATAATAAAAATATGAAAAATTATAGAAAATAGGTTCTAGGTGTAGTGCATATGAAATTATGAGTTTAAGTGGGTGGAAGCGAGGAAGAGCGTGTTTGACACATAAATATGTTTATGTGTTGTTTTTTTTTTCTTTTGAGAAATTTGTAAAATATACTTACACTAAAAAAAAACAAAAACAAAATCTCACTTCTAAAATTCATAAAATTAAAAAAATTAAAGATTGAATCTTTAAAAAATAATAATAAATATATATTATTGATAATCAAGGTGAGAGATTAAAAAATTAATGTGAAGTATTGTGTTCAAAATTATTTTTTTGTTATCTCCAAAGAAATTTGGAAAGTAGATAAAATAAAAATAAAAAATTGCATTGTTAGAATTTATTAGGAAAAGTCCTTAATAAGGAAAATTAGAAAGTTTGTAGAAAAAAAAAATTGTATCGAAAAAACTAGTAAAATAAACTCAGATTTTAGAACTTGAGGTTCAACAACACTCTGTCAATGGGAGGCGGAGAAAGATGTGTTTGACACCTGAATAGACTATACTTATGGGTAGACAATCTTATAATTCATAAAATTAAGGATGAGTCCTAACAAAATATATATATATATATATATATATATATATATATTTTTTTTGATAATTAATGTGAAAAAATAATGTCAAATATTGTGCTCAAAATTATTTTTTGTTGTCTTCAAAGAAATTTGTCAAGGATAGATAAAATAAAAATAAAATATTTCATTTTTAGAATTTATTGGAATTGGAATAAGTCCTTAATAAGAAAATTTTGAAAGTTTGTAGAAAAAAAATTGTGCGGAAGAAAACAGCTAAAATAAACTCAGACTTCAGAACTCTAGACTAAACAAGTCTCTGCTCCAAACACACCACAGACTTCAGAACTCCAGACTAAACAACTCCCTGCCCCAAACAGACATACCTCAGAACTTCCCAGACTAAACAACTCCTCAGACTAAACAACTCCAGACAAAACAACTCCAACTCCCCCAACTCCTTGGGCCAAACGCCCCCTAAGAGTCTAAAAAAAACTTAAAAGTGAAAAAAAAAAAAAAAAAATATAGTATAAATTTGAATGTTATAGAAACATTATTTCTGTTAATAAAAAAAATGAGCAACATTATTTTCAAGAAATGTGTTGATTGGAGATTGTGATTGAAAAAAATAAGAGAAAAAAAAGTGCAATGGGATTAAATGGTCACATTTTTCAAATGCATAGATTAAAATCGACGTTTTGAGAATATAATGGGAAAATATATATATATATATATATATATATATATATATATAATGCGTTTGAAAAACTGGGGACCACAATAGAATCATTTTTATTATTATTATTATGGAAAGCATTTTTTCGAGGTTTACAAAATATATATATAAATATTACACTCTCAAAGACGGCTTTTTTTTTTTTTTTTTTTATGGATAACGTTTTCTATTTTTTTTTTTCTTTTTGAAATAAGATTTTATTATTATTTGACATGGCTAATTCTTAAAAAGAAATAGCAAAATTTAAAATATTTTACAAATATGACTATCACTCATTTGTTATTTCTAATATATGATTGATAGATATAGTCATTGACAAAATTCTATAAAATTCTATAAAAAAAACTTAAGTGAAATAGAAATTGTTATATTTGCAATTTTTTTTACAAAAGTACTATGTTTTTAATTATTTTACTCTAAATTGACATCTGTTATAATTTTCCAGAAATGTATTCGTCCCCTTTTTCTCTCTCTCTCTCCTTTGTAACTATAATCAAATCTTGTTTTGTCTTTAATTTTTTTTAGTACACTTCGAAACAAAGGAATTAATAAATTGATAAATTTGGAAGGATGACAAAATTTATCTATGGCATAAGGAAGTTTGAGATGAACTTGTTGCAGTAATATGTTTGAATAATGTTAGCGCAAGATTTTGGGCTTCTCTGATTCTCGTGTACTCCGCCGTGAGCGGTTGCCGCCGGAACGGTAAGATACTTGCAATTTTGGGCTTCTCTGATTCTCGTGTACTCCGCCGTGAGCGGTTGCCGCCGGAACGGTAAGATACTTGCACAAGGAAGGAAAGGGTAAACTTGCACTGGTGTGGGGCTAGGCCCACAAGGCTCTGATGCTTAAGTCAGAAAATTTTGAGCGTATACTCATCTTCCCCCTACTTCTGGCAATAAGAACAGTCTAATGGTTTTTCAATGTCGGAAAGAATAACAAAACAAAAGGCCTAACTATTTTTTTTTTCATCTTTTCTTTTCTTGAGAGCCTAACACGTCAAGCTTTTAGTTTGCTTCACGTTTTGAAGGACTAGTGCCCACTTCCGTTAGTTGCCTTTTCATGCAGTGGCAACCGTGGGTTACACGATCGTCCCTGGTTACACGGGCAACACAAGAAGGAGGAGCACCTCAGAATATATTGCCAGCATGCTTTTACTCTCAATGAACATTTTTTTATAGGCACATAGCTTTGCTAAAACAGATGATTCATTACCAATTCTAACACATCAAGCCTCCCTAAAGGTACCTTTCGGGGTGACAACGAGTTTTCAGACCAAATAAAATTATTCTAAGCCTACAGAACTAAGAGTAAGAGGTCTATGTGCTCAATGAATGTAGGGGAATAATCGAATTTTTTTTAAAATATGCTCAAAATATGCATACATTCTCATAGTTTTCTCGCAATGCACAACTATGGAGTATTTACAAACAAATCACAGAAAGTCCTCATCGGACAACATGCATTCAGATTCCTAAACATCTCAAAATCAGAGTATGACATGCTCAAGAACTACAACGAAGTCCAAATATACATTCTACCCCCCACCTAAAAGACTGCATTGTCCTCAATGCATCTAATCCCACAGATAAACAATGATAACGACAAAAATTAAAGGGAACAGAAACCTCCCCTGATTTTTTGCGGGATCGGTGAGTAGGGATGCTGTTGCGTGCTCAATGTGTAAAATAAATAAGCAATGAGAGAGAGAGAGCACTCACAACATGCAAGCATACATGATCTTATAGCAAGTAGTAAGTATTTTTTCATTCGTTTTCCCACAGAGATTTATTATTAGCTACTCGTGAAGTGTAATGTTAAGAAAGAATGGGTGGATTCGAAGGGGTAGACTCGGTTTTAAAATTCATATTTATTGCTGAATATATAGAAGGTAGCAATATAAACGAGTGCAAGTCAATGGTAAACGCAAAATGTAGAGAGAAAGAATTAATAAACGAAGAGAAAAGTAGTCAAGCAGAATTTTTAACTTAGCAGAATTGCGAGAACAGCAATTCTACCGCAATGTTACTAACAGCGAAAGTGTGTAAAATGGAGAAACAAGGGCTACTAACGACTCCTCTATAGGCATTTTCATACGATTCTCAAGCATTTGATCAACTCATGATGCATCAAACTAACTCATTCTCATGTATCTTCCGATTTCATGCATTAGATTCTTTAGTTTATTCATGTCCAAGTAAGGTCTTAAGCATCTTGTTAAAGCAGAAAGTTATGGTTTGTACTAGGAAAACGCCTATTCCTAGGTCGTTTTCTGGCTACCTTGAAAGGCTAGTATGAGTGTATGACTCTGAACTCTTACTCCTTCCAGAGGTTAGGAGTTCTTTGGACAAAATGGATGGCCAATCGAAATTGCCCGTGGGATGAAGCTTACATACAATCAATGCTTCGAGAGCTATCCTACATGCTTGGTTCACGTTTTTTAGCCTATAGTATTATCATTAGCATGCCCCTATGTGACTTAGTTACTCATGGATATAGAGAGAACAAAAATATTAGATAAAGTAGGCATGCTCAGAAGAGAAATAAACTTAAAACAGCAAGGCAAAACAGGAAACAACAAAGACAAGAAACTGTGAATTAATGAATTGTGCTTTGATTAATCGATTGTTGGGGTGAACAAAGGGAAACTTAAAGTGAATAACATAAAGACAGAAAGCAACGAAATGTAATGAACTAGCTAATAGAAAAGAAACACAACAAAACAGTGCTGGAAATGAGAAATAGAAGACAGAAAGCAGTAAGTTGAGCGTGCTCGCTTCGTCGCAAATGCCTCGGCTGAAAGGAGAAAAAGAGTAGCCTTGCTTGGATGAATCCAATCAGGAGAGAAGATGAATCTTCTCTCCTTCCTATCAGATTGTCGACTCCAACAGCTAAGCTTTCCAACCCAACAGACGGAAGAGAAAAACAGGAGAAAAGATGGAGTTGCGAAGAGACTTCTACGCTTTCGGATGATGATCAAACCCTCTACTTTGACCCCCTTTTATAGTAATCTGCAGGTGCGTTTGGGCCAAGGAGAACCATCCATCCTCAACGTCATACTTCAAAATGGATGGAGGAGAAAGAACGAATCCCTGAAATAACGGAAAATAACAGAAATAGATCAGTCAACTTACGGATTTCACTTGAAACATTGCGGTTTTAGCAATGTTTCCGCAATGCTGCCGCAATGCGCATTTTTCCTTCTTTTAACTTCGGTTTTCATTCCCTTTCTTTCCTTTTGCACACAAGTCCTAATTTAGCTACCCTCTTCTAATTCTCATATATAAGCATAGGTTTAAGCTAAATCTTATCAAAAACACCTAAGAGTGTACATCTTTCTATGGAAAACAAGTCCTAAAAAGGTCACTTTTGGAGACGTAACAGATGCGCAACCTCGTCTTCAAAACAGATCCAAAATGCAAATCATCTCTCGCTTATTACCTAAGAAAGCAAGAAAGAGCTAAGCTAGGAAAATAAAAACTAAAAGTAAAGACAAAAATTGAAATACTCATTGGTTGCCTCCCAAGAAGCGCAAATTTTTAACGTCGTTATGCTCGACGTGTCCTCCACTCTGTCAGGGTACATAAAAATTCTCGTACTTCTTCGGCCTCTTCTTCCTTGAATCAACAAAACCTGCTAAGAGAAGCAAGCTCTTCGACTTTTGGAGGCAGCTGGACAGAGTTGTTATTTTTTTTTATTTTTTTAATATATGGGAAAAATAAAGACTCTACCGACTGAAACAAAATAAAAGAAGACTCAACTCACTCAACAAAAATAAAAGACTCGACAGACTTAGGAGAAGAAGGAAGAAAGCATGCATCAATAGAGGATTTAACTGGAAATAAAACAGATAGAGGCTTGTCAGCCTCAGACTCTATCACCTGAACATCCTCCTCGAGACTAGGCTCGACCTCTTCCTTAATCTCACCGATCTCATCTTCGCATGGCAGAGCATTCTCAAGCTCTTCATCACTATCGGGGTACGTTTCCTCAAAGAACCTCTCCTCAGTGGTATGCTCAACTGGATGATCTTCCTCACCCTCCAATTCCTTCGCAGGATTGAGCAAACGACTTATTTCCTCATTCGCTTCGCGGAGCTTGGCTTCTAACCGAGCCTCGCGCATTGCCTGCGAAAATTGGTTAGTGCTATAAACTAATTCATTAACCATTTGTTCCAGTGACATACCTCGACAATAATTATGAGGAAATTGGTTTTGTTGCTCCTCCATTCCTTGCAACTCAATTTCAGTCTCTAGGCTAGACTGGCGACCTTCATGCGCAAATTGGAGCGTTTGTTGACTAATTTGTCAACCATCTGCTCCAATGTCATTCTTTGGCAAGGGATGAGAGGAGTTTCTTCGGCTTCATACCTTGAAGCTTGACCCCAATAATCAAATGGAAAACCTTTCATGCTAAACAAGAAGACAAAAGACAAAGAAAAATATTTTTGTGGTTTTTAAAGAAATAAAATTTAACTAAGAGAATCTAATTGGTTCCCCGGCAACGGCGCCAATTTTGGCAAGAGATTTTTTTAACTTAATAAAAATTCTCTAATGTTCGGGTTGTCGAGACCCGCCAAAATAAGATTTATAAATCCGATACAACAGAGCTTTGCAGCTAGTGGTAGTCGGGTGTCGAACCACAAGGAACCTAAGTTATTTTCTCTTAATTAACTTCTACTTGTTTTTAATAAAACTCAAAATAAAACAGTAAAATAAAGGGGGAAAACGCTAACGGAGAATTAAACTAAAACAGAAAAATAGCTAACGGAAAATTAAAATAAAATGCGAGAAAAATAAACGGAACACGTGCTCCTAATTTGAGTGTCGGGATTGGTTGTTGATGTGGTTCGGATCATAGACACAAAATATACTTAACTGGTTTTTGTTAACACTCACACACATTAAAAGACCCAATTAAAACAAGTGCTCACATGCTTTAATTAGAACTAATAATCCCAATTAATTAGAAAAGAGTTGACGACTCTAGACTATGCTTCGGTAATAACTCTAACTTAGGGGCGATCGCTCTCCCAAATTAGGATTAGTCGGGAGCGACGAGTATTCATGCGACGAGCCAATTGATGATATCTCTATCAATGGGACTCGATTTTATTCTATCTCTATAATTTATCAACAACCCAAAGAAATGTGGCCACATTTAATTCAGAATGCTAGAATTAATTACTCAAAACATGAAGTGTGATCGCTAAGTCATGGATTTTTAATCTAACCAACACACAATTAACAAAACGGGTATCAACCATAAAGAAAATCATGTTGGACATTAAGATCGATGCTAGAGATGAATTGAATGCTAGAACAAGCCAAGAAGAAGATGAAAAGATCAGATCTCACCTAATACACCAACAACACAAACCCTAAACCCAAATTAGAGCACTTACCTTAGTTGCTCGTTGTGAAATCCAAGAGAAATAAACAAGAAATCGACTCCAATGTATTAAAATGGGTAAGAAATATGTTTTGGCTCAAGAATTGAGCTCTACAAAGAATGGGGGCGGAAAAATTGAGAGAGAATGACCTAAAATCAGCAAAAACGGACCTAAATACCCATTTATGCGTCAGACTAGCGCCTAGGCGCCATAAGTCAGCGCCTAGGCGCCACGGGAGCGCGCGCACAGAATCGGGACAGCGCCTAGGCGCTGAGCTCTCTGGAAATTTACAAACCGGGCATTTTTGTTGACTTTTAATGACGGGCATTTTGCGTCAAGGACGGGGCGCGCGGGCGCGCGCGCGAGACTTTTGATGACGGGCGCTCGGGCGCGGAGGCGGGCGAGCGGCGCCCGCGGACTTTCGATGACGGGCGCGCGGGCGTCTGGCGTGGGCGCGGTCTGGGCTGCTGCCTCCGTTGGGCGCTGCCCTCTCGGGTCTAAGCCCAATTTTGGGTCGTTTTGGCTCCCGAGCTCTGTTTGGCCTATCTTCTTGACCCGAACACTTCTCGAAACCTCTTTAATGACCGTTTTAGCCCCAAAAATCATAAATGGACTTCCCGAGCTCTTCGCCACGAAAACACCTATAATAAGGCAATTTAACTAAATTAAGCATGGCATTTAGCTAGATTTTAGGCTATAATTATAGCTCTATTTTAGAGCTATCAGTAACTTTGCGTTTTCCTTGCGTCCTTTACAATTTCGTGTCTCGAATCAAAATCCATTTCATTCCTGGTTACCTTATCTAATTTAACACGCATAAAATCGGCATTTACTCAACTTAGTCTCTGTGGGAAATCGATATAAAATATACTTATCACTTGCTGCATACCGTGTGAACTTGTATGGTTATTTGCTTAATTTAATCAATATATAACCCCATTGAGAAAAGCAACAATACCTTATCCTGGTAACACTATAGGGTGCGGCTCACTTTGTATTGTACAAAACGATGTGATCCGAATCGTTTCACATGGAGATGTGCGAGTGAGGGCGTCATGTACAAAGAGTTTGTATAAGACCGAACCGCGAAATATGTCGCTCTCTCTTTATAACATCGTTTACTGATGAGACTGACATTTTCATTTGATGGTGTTGCGTGCTCCGTGTGTGTGTAAATTAGATGCGAAGAGCACTCAGATCATGCAAGTATACATGGTCTGCAGCAAGTGATAAGTATATTTTATATCGTTTTCCCACAGAGATTTGAGTTGAGTGACTAGCGATTTGGTGCGTGTTAAATTAGATAAAGTAACTTGAATTGAATGGATTTTGGTTTGAGGCACGAAATTATAAAAGGTGCAAGGAGAGTGCAAGGTTAACACAAAGCAAAATAAGCTAAAGGATACTATGATGTTGAAAACTAGTATTGCAGGTCTCGCAATACCTTCGCAATGGATTCACAATGGATTAAAATGTTAATAAAAGACTAAGGTAAAGGCAGAAAGTGCTATTGCGGTTCTTGCAATATGCTCGCAATAAACTCGCAACGATTAAAATCTAAAATGAAGACAACAAGGTTGGCTTAAGAGTCCTCTATAGGCATTTAACTATGATCATTCAGCAGTAAATTAATATCTCATGCATTGTCTTAGCTAGATCTCATACATCTTCCGATTATATGCATTAGATTCTTAGATTACTCCAGTCCAAGTAAGGGTAAAAACCTATTAATAAACACATGCTAACAAACGTGCTAGGAGAATGCCTATTCCTAGGCCACTCTATGTTTACCATGAAAGACTAACATGAATGAACGACTCTGAATTCTTACTCCTTCCAGAGGTTAGGAATTCTTTAGACAAAATGGATGGTCGGTCGAAATTGCCCAT
Source organism: Herpetospermum pedunculosum (assembly GCA_028017165.1). Lineage (NCBI taxonomy): Eukaryota > Viridiplantae > Streptophyta > Magnoliopsida > Cucurbitales > Cucurbitaceae > Herpetospermum > Herpetospermum pedunculosum. Next base: position 15,360,026 of record JAPQWQ010000186.1, on the reverse strand, counting down.
GGGGTGAAGATCACATTCATTCAATGCATTCATGCTACTTTACATGCTGATTTCACATAAGCCTATCCTATAGATTCATCTTCAGCAAACCTCTATTAAGTTAGCTACTCATGGTTTTAGAACTTAACAAAATTAATTGATTACTCATGAAATGAAGAACTCAACAAAACTTATTGATTGAAAGAAAAAATGAAGAACTCAACAAAACTTATTGATTGAAAGACAAAATGAAGAACTTAACAAAATTAATTGATTACTCTTTAAAGGCAAATCAAATAACAATTCGTAAGCACACATAAGACAATCTGAAAGCAGTAATTAAAGGGCAAAACAGTAGATGATCCAAAACAACATTTAAAGAAAACAATAGCTCATTTGGAAAGCGATTAAAAGAAAGCAGTAAGTTGAGTGAAGATCGTCCAAGCCGTGGTTCACTTCGAATGAATGGGAAGATTAGCTGATCTTGGAGATGAATTCAATCAGAAGAGAAGATCGGTCTTCTCTTCTTCCTTTCGAATTATCGACCCCAAAGGCTTTGTTTCTTCGATCAAACAAACGGGGGAAAGGATTTCGTCTTCGGGTTTTGGCTTCTGCCGATTTTCTTCACTTTTGAGTTCTGTTTTGGATTGAATTGACGGGGATTCAATTCAATATTTTGATCCTCCATCTAGCTCTCTTTATATAGCCTTCAAAGGCTTCTCCCTAATCATGGATCACCATCCAATTTTTGAGGTAACAATCCTCACACGTGGCAGCAGCATGGAGAGTGGACGGTTGGAAAAACGCAACAACGAAGACTGACGACTGGAAAAACGCAGCAGAAACGACTGATATTGCGATTGCGTTGCGAGGGTCGCAATGCTCTGTTTCCAGCTTCTCTTCGTCTGATCCATTGTGTGCTTTGCAAAACTTCAGCAATACATCGACAGGGTATAAATTAGCCATTTTTTTTTCACCAATTTGCATATTTTTTCGTAGCTTTTTCAAATAAGCCTTAAATTAGCATCATTTCACAAAATGTCACTTTTAAACACACATTATGCTAACTTCTAACTACAATGCTCAAGAAATTCCATGAATATCAAGTAATTAAGGCCCTAAATAACTCTCTTTTGGAGAGGTAACACACCCCCAAACTTGAGTTATTGCTAGTCCTCGAGCAATACAAAGGCTTACTTTTCCTTCTTTGCCTAACTGCTACCTCTTGTCCTTATCTCTACTTAACTACTTGCTTATTCTCTCAGTCTTACTGTCAAAGGCATTGCTGTCCTGTGACACCCTTCAAGCTAAAACTAACTTCATGTTTTGTCATTCTGAATTCCCTTGCCTTTAAAACCTTCAGTTTTTACTAACTCCCTATCTTTTGGTTTATCTGCCTATATCATCAAGCACACTGTGCAGTCATCCCTAAGCTTTAAAATCTCCCTAGTTTTAATTCAGACTCAGTACATGCTTCTAAGTTTGTATTCTTTTATTACCTAGGAATACTTAGAGTCATGCCATGCTTAAAACAACACAAGTATCAGAGTACAAAATCCATAGAACAGACTAAGCCATGGCATCACCTCTATTTTTAGGACATACACTCATCTCCCTAATCAAGCCTTCTAGTTACAGCCCTGTGCTTAGCTAACTTAGGATCAGAGTTCATTACATAGGACATCTAAGCACCTAATGCTGTACCCTCTTGGCATACATCATCTTTCTTTGTTTTCTATATTTTTTTTGTTTTCTTTGCACCTCTTTCTTTCCCTTAAGTATGCCTTTTGATGCAGTGCCCCTTGTGGGTTACACAAGTGGCCCTGATTACTCAGCAATCCTAAAGAAAAGACAATGCTTCTTTTTCTATTATTGTATTCTGTTTTTTTTTTTTTTTTCAAAGAAGGACAGTGCATATCTTACTAAGGGAGAGAGGAGTGTTCCTAGGACTAGAAGCTGCCTCCCCCAAACTTGGACTTCTCATTGTCCCCAATGAGAGTATGAGGTGGCACACCCCCAAACTTGTTTTAGAAGCATCTAATCTAAGTTAAAAACAGACAGAAGTTAAATATCCAAGGGATGAAATGGCTCTCGTAGTTCAGATAACACATCAACAGAGACTTATTAAAAACAAATGGTAAGGTCTAACAGGGTCACATGCTTATCAACGTATGAAGCTACTTTAATTTTAAAGAGTGTACTCGACACTCATCCAGCAAACTCAATAAACAGACCACAAAGAGATATCACAAATGCAGCCAAGTAGAATTAAGGACAGAACAAAATAACAGCATGCTTGAATGTTACTACTGAGACATGCTGAGTAAGACAAAACATGCTTGAAAGGGCTTTGCGAAGTACGCAATGAAATCGCAATGCAAATAACAGAGCAGATATAGCAGTGATCAAAGCTCCTAATTATGCTACTCTATTGTGGCCCTGATAGCACTCAAAAAGTGCTAATATTTAGCTCCTAAGTCTTGCGAATTAAGTAATTAATTGTGCTTAATTAATATATTTTGTATAATTTAATTACTTAGGGGTAAATCGGACCATTGAATTAATTAAGAGCTTAAAAGAACGTTTAGAGAATAATTTTGATTAATCATTCTGAGTGTTTATACTATGTATATTAATTAATCAAATGATATCTCAATTGTGATAAGTGGTCTGGTTGTGCAGGAGGAATTTGGCAAGTTGATAGGCCTGAGTTCGACTCCAGAGGAGGACAGAATTTCCGTTATTTTTCCTTCAGGCACAGACGTAGCGTCGAGACGCTGCCTGTAGGGTCTCGACGCTACCCCGACAACAGGCAATACCATCATATAAAACCCATATTTTAACGATTTTTAGGGCATTCCCTCTCGGGTTTGGCTTGTTTTTGACGATTTCTCTCTCAAATTTTGGGGGTTTTCTCCCCTTTTCTTCTATATCAAAGCAAAGACTTGTTGGATTTAGCTTGGTTTTCATCCCGAGCAAGGTAAGTGCTCTAATTTGAGATTAGGGGTTAAATTTGATGCGATTCATGAGGGTTTTAGATCTTTAATTTCGAGCTTAGCATGACTGATTGGACATTTATTTCTTCTAAGCATATCACATGAATGTGTTTGAATGATTTAGGACTAGGCAGGGGCGGATCCAGACATTGATGTTTGGGGGGGCCAAAAAATTAGAGTGTTTGGGGGGGCCAAAAAATTAGAGTGTATAAATATTAAAAACAGATCGCCAAAAATCCATAGGTTCGAATTCACACTCTCAAGTTATGTTGACATTCAAAAAAAGTTATCAGTGATAAACATATGTTAGTGTATCAAAGACTTCCGTACTAAGTTTAAATAAACTTAATACCATCATATAATTTTGCTCCTCTATTTTAAAAAAAAATAATAATAATAAAATAAAATAAAAATTATTGAGTCCCTAAACTCTAAATTTTTTTAATGCATCCCTATACTTCAGTTTTTTTTCTAATGAATTGCTAGATTTTAAAAAATGTCAAATAAATACAAGGATATATTAGACTTAAACTTAAAAATTTGAGGACCAATTAAATACAAAATTGAAAGTTAAAAAATATATTGAACCCTTTTTGAAGTCAGTGATCTATTAAACACAAAGTTCAAAGATTTATTAGACATTTTTAAAAAAATTATTAAAAAAAAAACACAATATAACATGAATTTGTTTACAAAATTTATAAAAGAGAGGTTAATATAGTCTAAATTATTCTTGAAAATGTTAATAAATAAACTAATACTAAGAGTTAATAGAAAAAAAAAAATAGGTCTTAATTATTTTTAAGAATGAAATTTATATATTTTTAAATATATATAAACAAAATATTAAAAGAGAACAATTTCTTTTTAAAAAAATATACATATATGGAAGGAAATGTAAAGCAAATAAATTATTGTTATGGTTGAGTTTCGAACTCAGGCACAACAAAACATAAATCTTGCCCAATGACCATTACAACAGAATGAGATTTTATTAATTTGGGGGGGCCAAAATGTATTTAATAACAACAGTATATATTTAAGGCATTATTTTTGCCTACGAGTATAAGAAAATCAAAATTTTTGGGGGGGCGGTGGCCCCCCTAGTCCCTTCAGAGGTCCGCCCCTGGGACTAGGCACCCTTGATTTCCAGCATGTTTGATTGTTAAAGATTATGATGCCGTGCCTCTCTTAATCGCCAAGTAACACGGATAAGTCGAGCCATAGATAACATAGGATTCCAGTTGATCTTGGTTGCAATTTATCTTGATGAAATAAAACAAATCGAAGTATCATATTAAACGTTGTGAATGTTGATTACTTCAGGGTTGCCGGGTAATCAATTAGCATTTAGGATGTTTAATTGAATGTTCGTCATAAAATGCTAGTTACTGTTTTAGTTAATTTAGAACTGATCAATCCGAGTTAATTAATAGCATCGTTTAATTAGAATTGAAAATTCTGATTAATATATATGTGGCCGGTTGCTTCAGGGTTGCCGGGCAACCGTTTATGTGTTTAATTATGTTTTTGCTAAGTATGTTTGAATCCCAATGAATCGAGTCGCATCAAGGTCAACCCCGACCCTTAAAATTAGGAGCACATGTAATTAGTTTTAATTCACCGTTAGCTACTTTTTATGCTTTTCTGTAATTTTCCGTTAGCAATCCCCCTTTACTTTAATGTTTTACTTTATCGTTTTATTTTATTGTTTTAGTTAATTAAAAAGCAAGTAGAAATTAATTAGGAGAAATAATTTAGGTTCCCTGTGGATCGACTCGACTACCACTAGCTGCAAAGCTCAGTTGTAGCGGAATTATAAATGTTATTTTGGCGGGACTCGACACCCCGAAATTTATAGGATAGTTAAAAAAACAACAGCACAAAACTAACTATCCTAAGCTAGTTTAAACTACTCCTAACTAAACTAATCTACTGACATTAAAATAAACAGCAATTTGATTTTTTTTTTTTTGGGGGGGGGGGGGGGGGGGGGGGGGGGGGTAACCAGTTACAGAAAAGCAGGGTTGAGGGAGATAAGAATTACTCCCTCGAATGCCGTCAGTTAATGGCATTCATTCATTTTCTTCTTCTTCTTCTTCTTCTTCATCACTCTTCTCCACACTTGGAGGAATCCAGGGGCTTAACAGACCAGCAGGGAATGTAGGAAATTCGCACTACAGATGCTCAGCTAACTCCATGTCCCTTGCTTGAGAATACTCAGCCCATTGGGCTAATTTTCTATGTATGTCCATCAAGCAGGACATGGATATGGACTGAGCAGCCGCAAGACCATCCAACTCAATCTCCAAATTGCCCTTCCTTCTCATCTTCAGATCGCTGGGCAGCTCTAGGTGGTCGGCATAGGCCAACTTCTTCTCCTCCTTAGTCACAGCCACACCTGCGCGAAGGCACAGTTTGGTAATGGTATTGGGGAAGAAGAGCCTGCCCTTCCCTTTCTTTGAACATTCGATGATGGAGGCTTATATGATCTCGCCCACATCAATGGTGAGTCCCTTCAAAATTGCATACACCAACAAGAACCTCCCCTGATTAATGTTCGTCTCATGTGTGACAGGGGATATCCTTCTTCGAATCAAAGAGAACCAAATGGCTGCCTTGTCTTTAAGGGCTACACTCATTAATGTGTGCTTCCCCTGTTTAGAAACCGCCCATGCTGCTTCAGGTTTGCCTATCATACTCAATGCTTCCTCCAAGACTGCCTCAGATGGTGTGGCCATGATCTTCGCATACTCCGAATTTTTATGCTCTTTGAGAGCATAAACTTCATTGATCACCTCGGGGGAGAAGTCTATCTCAACACCTCTGACCATAGAATAATAGCCTTTGGGGTGAGTGAGGTTGGCGTAGAAGTCATAAACCATTTCGGAGTAAGCTGAATTGGTGGCCTACATAACTCTTCCCAACCATGATTTGCGATGCCTGCGCGCAAAAATTGCGGCAGGTCCGTAGGAGAGTCCAAAAATCCTCTTTCGTGGAGGAGATCTCTTTTCATTAAAATCATACCTCTAGCCTCTGCCTCCTTAGACACATACCTCTCAACTGGAGGTTCATCTTCTTGAAACATCTTTCTTTTCCCTTTTGCTTTTTCCTTGGTTTTTGCAGCCTCAACAGCCTCCGTCTTCATCTTTTTGGCAGGGGGTTCAGATTCTGCCTTCTTTTTCTTAGCTTTCTTTGAGGCTTTCAGCCTCTTTGCCTTCACAATCACAGGAACCCTCTTCTTGGGCACCGATTCTGCTTGTTTCTCTAACCCAGCCACCACCTCGGCAGCCACTCGCTTGATGCATTCATCCAAAGTTTCGTCCATAGAATTCCTTCTCCCCAATTCTTTCGCAACAGGGCTTTCGTCCCTGGTGGGAGAGATGACTTCCTCTCCTTCTTTTGCATCACCACTCGGGGTAGATGTAGAATCTGGCTGTTCCACGGGGGAGATCTCAGTCCCAGACTGTTGTTGTGTGGAAGCAAGGCTTTGCATGGCAGTCTCGAACGACGACTTGCTGGTGGTGAGGCTTTCCTCACTCGTGTCTGCTCTGATTTTGCTTCTAGGATCCCGTCCAGCCGTGACCTTCTTCTTTTTCTTTGCAGGGGTCTTTCTTGGTTCAGATGTGTTGGTAGCCTCAACAGTTGCTAGGGAAATCAACGCATCCCCTGCCATGGCAGTGTCTTCTGCTGTGGGGGATGGTTTCGTTGGGGTGGAGCTTGTTGTTCGAGTTGAAACCATTGTTACTTCTTGGAGGTAAAGAACGAAAGTTTTTTGAGAAGAAGGAAAGAGAGATTCGGTTGAGAGCTCGAAGGTTGTGGGATTTGTGAATGGGAATGGGCTGCAGGCTTTCCTATTTATAACGGTTTGCGTAAATAAAGGCTACGCCTTTGCGGACTTCGCAATATATTCGCAATGCCTTCAATCTCACCCAAAATCTCACACAAGATCTTTAAAATATTACCGTTGGGAATTTATTTCTTAATTTGACGTTTGCCGCAAGATCTGAACAATAAAAATCTCTGATCTTCCCCGATTCTCCCTACATCTTCTCTTAACCTCTTGATTGATCCACCCATTTGCCGTTAGGATCTTCAATCATAAACCTTCTAATCAACATTAAAACAACTTTAATTACTTTCAGAATTTTAAAACACTTTAATAAAAAACAATAAATAAACACAATTATTTCGTATTCCTTCAACTTTTGAGCACAAGGATAATTCCAATAAACGTCCTTGCTCATCTTCCCTTAATTTCCTTTAAGTCTCGGACAAGAGGAATGCTGAGAGTGTTCTCACATCCCCTTTCTCATAATAATGCTTCAGCCTTGCACCATTCACCATGAACGGCTGACCTTGTTCCACATTTTGGATCTCGATTTCACCATGAACAAACACATTAGTACAAATGGACCAGACCAACGAGACTTAAGTTTGCCAGGAAACAACTTCAATCGTGAATTAAATAACAACACATGTTGGCCCTTTTTAAAATCCTTTATCCTGAGTCTACTATCATGCCAAATTTTAGTTTTTTCCTTATACATTTTAGCATTCTCGTATGACATGTGTCTTAGTTCATCTAATTCATGCAATTGCAGAGACCGCAATGTTCCCGCATCGGTCACGCAAAAATTAACTCTTTTAAAGCCCAAAAAGCTTTGTTTTCTAAATTAAGAGGGAGATGGCATGCTTTTCCATATATTAACCTATAAGGAGACATTCCTAAAGGTGTTTTATATGCAGTTCTATAAGCCCATAGTGCATCATCTAATTTAAAAGACCAATCATTTTTATTTGGTTTTACAACTTTTTCAAGTATACTTTTGATCTCTTTATTAGAAATTCCAGCTTGCCCATTTGAATGGGGATGATAGGGTGTTGCCACCCTATGCCTAACATTATACTTAGCTAACACCTTTTCCATGGCTTTGTTTATGAAATGTGTTCCTTCATCACTTATGATGGCACGTGGTGTGCCAAAGCGTGTAAAGATATGTCTATTCAAAAATTTAACAACTATCTTAGAATCATTTAAAGGACATGCAATTGCCTCAACCCATTTTAAGACATAGTCTACAGCTACTAGAATGTAAAGATTACCAGCAGATGGTGGGAATGGCCTCATGAAGTCAATAACCTACACATCAAAGAGTTCTAACTCTAAGATGTATGTTAGAGGCATCTCATCCTTCCTACTGAGGTTACCTGTTCGTTGGCATTCATTGCAATTGTGTGCGTAGTCATGTGCATCCTTGAAGATTGTTGGCCAAAAGTAGCCACTCTGAAATACCTTTGCAGCAGTTCTTTGCCCACCAAAGTGTCCTCCATACGGGGCTGTATGGCAATGTTGCAGGATTGACCTTGATTCAGCAGCTGACACACATTTTCTTAGCAATCCATCCGCACAGCTTCTGTAGAGGGTTGGATCATCCCAAATGTACTTCCTAGCCTCATTTAAAAACTTCTTCTTATCCTGCCCCTTGCTGAATTCTGGTAACACCTATGAGGCAAGACAATTTGCAATATCAGCAAACCATGGTTCATCATCATTATAACAATGTACTAAAACAAAAACATGTTCATCAATAAAAGAATCTGTCATTGCGGGCTCCGCAATAGATTCGCAATGACTCTGCAATCTTGATAAGTGATCAGCAACTACATTTTCACATCCTTTTTTGTCTCTGATTTCCAAATCAAACTCCTGCAAAAGTAGCACCCATCTAATTAGACGAGGCTTGGCATCAACCTTTCTCATTAAGTACTTTATTGCAGAATGATCAGTATAAACAATTGTTTTATTTCCTACAATGTATGGCCTGAATTTCTCACATGCAAACACTACTGCTAACATCTCTTTTTCTGTGGTAGTGTAGTTGCTTTGAGCTTCATTCAAAGTTTTACTCGCATAATATATAGGATGTGTTAATTTGTCTCTCTTTTGGCCAAGCATAGCTCCAATTGCATAGTCACTTGCATCGCACATTATTTCAAAATGCATATCCCAATTTGGCCCAACTATGATTGGTGCTTTGAATAAGGCATTCTTAAGCTTGGTCCATGCTATTAAACACTCATTTGAAAAGATAAATGTTTTATTCAGCTCTAGAAGCTCACAGAGGGGTTTAGAGTTTTTTGAAAAATCTTTTATGAATCTCCTATAAAACCCTGCATGTCCTAAGAAACTTCTTATGGCTTTGCCATTCTTAGGTTCAACTACCTTCTAAATGACTTCTATCTTGGCCCTATCGACCTCTATTCCTGCTTTGGACACTCTATGTCCTAACACTATGCCTTCTTCCACCATGAAGTGGCATTTTTCCCAATTCAACACTAGATTGGTTTCTTCACACCTAGTGAGAACTTGTCCTAGATTAGCTAGACAGTGGTTAAAGGAATTACCAAATACTGAAAAGTCATCCATAAAGATCTCTACTATAGACTCGTCTAGGTTAGAGAAGATTGCCAACATACATCTTTGGAACGTTGTTGGTGCATTGCATAAGCCGAATGACATTTTGCGAAAAGCAAGCGTACCAAATGGACATGTAAATATTGTTTTCTCTTGGTCCTTAGGGTCTATGATGATTTGGTTATACCCTGAGTAGCCATCTAAAAAGCAACAGAAGGCTTGGCCAGAAATTCTATCTAACATTTGGTCGATAAAAGGTAGAGAAAAATGGTCTTTTTTTGTTTCTTTATTAAGTTTTCGATAATCCATACATATTCTCCATCCTGTGACAGTTCAAGTTGGTATTAATTCATTGTTTTCATTAACTACTACAGTCATACCACCCTTTTTTGGCACACATTGGATGAGACTGACCCACTGACTATTGGATATGGGGAATATCACACCTGCATCTAACCACTTAATGATTTCTTTTTTAACTACCTTCTTCATGGAGGGGTTCAACCTACGTTGATGCTCTATCCTAGGTGTGTGTTCTTCCTCTAACAATATCTTATGCATGCAATAAGAAGGACTTATACCCCTAATGTCAGCAATCGTCCACCCAATTGCCTTTCTATGTTGCTTGAGCAGCAATATTAACGCAATTTAATGTTGTTTATTTAATTTGGACGAAATAATGACAGACAAAGTGTCTTTCTCTCCTAGATATGCATATTTTAGGTGTTGTGGCAGTGGTTTCAATCTAACACAGGTGGATGTTCAATTGATGGCATCATAGGAATTGTAGTTCTTTTAGATAATTCATTTGTCAAGCATACATGCTGAGGGTTATTCATAGATACATCCATCAATTCAGAAATATTCAAATCATTCAAATCTATTTGTGCATAATCAGTAGCATGCTTGACTAATAATTCATGCTCAAGTTCATCTTCCATTAATGAGTCTACTATATCTACAGTAGCACAGTGTTCAAGATCAGAAGGGTACCTCAAAGCTTTAAAAACACTGAACTTAACCTCTTCATCATGGACTCGCATGGTGAGTTCACCTTTTTGGACATCACTTAGAGCCATGCCTGTGGCTAAGAAAGGTCTGCCTAAGATGATTGGCACCTCTTTGTCTGCTTCATAGTCCAAGATTATAAAATCTGCAAGAAAAATAAATTTGTCAACCTTGACTAGTATATCCTCAATCTTACCTTCAGGGTATGAGATGGATCTGTCTGCAAGTTGGAAGGTGACTGTTGTTGGGCGTGCTTCTCCTATCCCAAGCTGTTGGAACAGTGACAAAGGCATGAGGTTTATACTGGCTCCCAAGTCACATAAGGCTCTGCCCACATGTTTGCCTCTCAATTCTACTAGCAAGGTGAAAGAACCAGGATCCTTCTCCTTCTTTGGCAGCTTATTTTGGAGTAGGGCACTACATTCTTCCGTGAGGTTAACTGTTTCAAACTCCCCAATAACTTTCTTGTTAGTTATAATATCTTTTAAAAACCTTACATATGTTGGCATTGACTGCAATACTTCCACAAAAGGAATATTAACATGGACTTGCTTCAAGATTTCCAAAAATTTATGGAAATGAGCTTCCTGTTCTTGTTTCTTTCTGAGCCGTCTAGGAAATGGAGGTGGTGGCACATAGGTGGGCAGTTCAGGTTGCCTAATGACAGGGGGGGGGGCCTAGGAATTTCTTCTGGTTCCTCAATGATGGGCTCGAGCCTCACCCTTGTTGTGTTTGGTTGTATTTGGTCAAGGTTAGGCAGAGAATCCAGTGGAGCACTAGACTCTTCATTCTCTACTCTCTTTGGTGCTTCTCTACTACTACTCACTAATGACCTTCCACTTCGCAGTTCAATAGCTTGAACTTGTTCCTTACCATCCCTTCTTGGAGTTTCAGTGTCTGCAGGCAGTCTGCCTTGGGGCCTACTCTTCAGCTCGTTTGCCAATTGCCCTATTTGATTCTCTAGATTTCTCAAGGTTGCTTGCTGGCTCTGCAAAGTTGCATCATTCTTTGCTATGTATTCCTTCAGCAAGTTCTCCACTGATGTTCCCATCGGTTGGTTGTTGACATATTGTTTCTGATATGAGAGTTGATTACTTTGCTGATGTTGAGTGAACTCAGGTGGTCCACTTGGTCTGTTTTGATTTGGCGTCTGGCTTGTGCTTTGTTGTCCACTCCAAGAGAAATTTGGGTGGTTTCTCCAGCCAGAGTTATATGTATTAGAGTAGGGGTTGTTTCTAGGTTGTTGCTGACTTCCAACATAGCATACAGAAGCTGGATTAGCAAGGCAATAGTCATACACATGCCCTTTGTTACGTCTCCAAAAGTGATCTTTTTAGGACTTATTTATCTTAGAAAGATGTACACTCTTAGGTGTTTTTGATAGGATTTAGCTTAAACCTATGCTTATATATGAGAATTAAAAGAAGGTAGCTAAATTAGGACTTGTGTGCAAAAGGAAAGAAAAGGAATGAAAACCGAAGTAAAAGAAGGAAAAATTCGCATTGCGGCAGCATTGCGGAAACATTGCTAAAACCGCAATGTTTCAAGTGAAATCCGTAAGTTGACTGATCTTTTACTGTTATTTTCCGTTATTTCAGGGATTCGTTCTTTCTCCTCCATCCATTTTGAAGTACGATGTTGAGGATGGATGGTTCTCCTTGGCCCAAACGCACCTGCAGATTACTATAAAAGGGGGTCAAAGTAGAGGGTTTGATCATCATCCGAAAGCGTAGAAGTCTCTTCGCAGCTCCATCTTTTCTCCTGTTTTTCTTCTTCGTCTGTTGGTGTGAGAGGTCCAGCTGCTGGATCTTCTCTTCTTATTGGATTCATCCAAGCAAGGCTATCCTTTCTCTCCCTTCAGCCGAGGCGGTTGCGACGAGGCGTTCAAGCTCAATTACTGCTTTCTGTCTTTTATTTCTAATTTCCTGCTCTGTTTAGTTGTTGTTTCTCTTCCAGTAGCTAGCTCATTTCATTTCGTTGTCTTCTGTCTTTATGCTATTCACTTTAAGCTTTCCTTTGTTCATTCAAACAATCAAGTAATCAAAGCACAATTCATTACTTCACAGCTTCTTATCTTTTGCTGCTACTGTTTTACCTTGCTGTTTTAAGTTTATTTCTCTTCTAAGCATGTCTCCTTCACCTCTTATTTCTGTGCTGTCTATATCCATGAGTAGCTAAGTCACATAGGGGCATGCTAATGACAATACTATAGGCTAAAAAACGTGAACCAAGCATGTAGGATAGCTCTCGAATGCATTGATTGTATGTAAGCTTCATCCCACGGGCAATTTCGATTGGCCATCCATTTTGTCCAAAGAACTCCTAACCTCTGGAAGGAGTAAGAGTTCAGAGTCATACACTCATGCTAGCCTTTCAAGGTAGCCAGAAAACGACCTAGGAATAGGCGTTTTCCTAGTACAAACCATATCTTTCTGCTTTAACAAGATGCTTAAGACCTTACTTGGACATGAGTAAACTAAAGAATCTAATGCATGAAATCGGAAGATACATGAGATTGAGTTAGTTTGATGCATAGTGAGTTAATCCAGTGCTTGAGAATCGTATAAAAATGCCTATAGAGGAGTCGTTAGTAGCCCTTGTTTCTCCATTTTACACACTTTCGCTGTTAGTAACATTGCGGTAGAATTGCTGTTCTCGCAATTCTGCTAAGTTTAAAATTCTGTTTAGCCAATTTCCTCTTCGTTTGTTAATCTCTTCTCTTTTCATTTGAGTTTATCTTTGACTTGCACTTGTTTATGTTGCTACCCTTTACATATTCCTTAGAAATTAGACAACTTAAAACCAATTCTACCCCCTCAAATCCACCCATTCTTTCTTAACAATACACTTCACGAGTAGCTCATAATAAATCTCTGTGGGAAAACGAATGAAAAAATACTTACTACTTGCTATAAGATCATGTATGCTTGCATGTTCTGAGTGCTCTCTCTCTCTCTCTTATTGCTTATTTATTTTAACACATTGAGCACGCAACACCCTTCTCCACAGAATCCACAAACTAGTGCATCCAATTGGTTAGCTACTGCAGTGCTTGTTGAAGCAGATGCCACTGTGTTGGCATTTTGTTGAATATTTGTTTGAGCCATTTGCTTCATTAGGTTTGTCAGAGCATTGAGCTGGTTGCTCATTGCACTGAGTGCATCCATGTCTTGAGCCTTCCTTCTATTTGGCTCTACAGGATCATTTGACCATCGACAGTGTGATGTTGAGATTTTCTCCAAAATCTCATAGGCTTCGTTATAGCTCTTTGATAGCATCGAACCTCCATTTGAGGAATTCAGGACTTGCCTCGTGCTGGGGTTACATCCTTTGAACAATACTTCAATTTGGATACACCATGGAATGCCATGGTGTGGACACTTGAGTAGAAGATCCATGAATCTGGTCCATGCTTCATGCAATGACTCATTCTCAGCTTGTTTGAATTTTATGATGTCGTCACGAAAATTAGAATTCCTATCTGGGGGGAAATACTTTACCAAGAACTTCTCAGCTAGGTCTATCCAATTGACAATTGATCCGGAGGGAAAGGAATTCAACCATGTCTTGGCTTTGTCTCTCAACGAGTACGGGAAAAGGTACAGTCGCAAAGCCTCTTGAGAAACTCCTGGGATGACAAAGGTGTCACTCACTCCTAGGAAGTTCCTTAAGTGATTGTGGGGGTCTTCATTCTCCACACCAAAGAATTGTCCAACTGTGGACAACATCTGAAACATAACAGGTTTCAGTTCGAATGAGTGAGCTGTGATTTTTGGGCGTATGATGCTTGGATTGAGCTCCTCAGGCATATGTACAAGGTAAGATAGTATAGCACTATCCTTGTCATTCGCAATTTCAATGGGATTGCGAGTGTTAAGTGCTCGGTTTGGTGCTCCTTCTGGTCGATCCATTTCAGCTTGTTGTGGTTCGGATTGCGCTGACTCTGCGTGGTCAGCAATGTGCTGAAATACAGGTTGATTTTGAGTTTGCTGCTTAAAAAGTCGTTTCCTACTTCTATTTCTGTTCCTTAGAGTCCTTTCAGGCTCAGGATCAAACTCGAGATTGTGGTTTGGAAACTCATTCATAAACCAACTTTGTTGGTACCTGCAAAATAAACGCAAAAGATTAGTTCCAATTAATTAAGCTCTTCTAAAATAACACAAATCGTTTTTACTAAACAAAATTCCCGGCAGCGGCGCCAAAACATTGTTGCGTGCTCAGTGTGTGTGTAAATTAGATGCGAAGAGCACTCAGATCATGCAAGTATACATGGTCTGCAGCAAGTGATAAGTATATTTTATATCGTTTTCCCAAAGAGATTTGAGTTGAGTGACTAGCGATTTGGTGTGTGTTAAATTAGATAAAGTAACTTGAATTGAATGGATTTTGGTTTGAGGCACGAAATTATAAAAGGTGCAAGGAGAGTGCAAGGTTAACACAAAGCAAAATAAGCTAAAGGATACTATGATGTTGAAAACTAGTATTGCGGGTCTCGCAATACTTTCGCAATGGATTCGCAATGGATTAAAATGTTAATAAAAGACTAAGGTAAAGGCAGAAAGTGCTATTGCGGTTCTCGCAATATGCTCGCAATAAACTCGCAACGATTAAAATCTAAAATGAAGACAGCAAGGTTGGCTTAAGAGTCCTCTATAGGCATTTAACTATGATCATTCAGCAGTAAATTAACATCTCATGCATCGTCTTAGCTAGAGCTCATACATCTTCTGATTATATGCATTAGATTCTTAGATTACTCCTGTCCAAGTAAGGCTAAAAACCTATTCATAAACACATGCTAACAATCGTGCTAGGAGAATGCCTATTCCTAGGCCACTCTCTGTTTACCATGAAAGGCTAACATGAATGAACGACTCTGAATTCTTACTCCTTCAAGAGGTTAGGAATTCTTTAGACAAAATGGATGGCCGGTCGAAATTGCCCATGTGGTGAAGATCACATCCATTCAATGCATTCATGCTACTTTACATGTTGATTTCACATAAGCCTAACCTATAAATTCATCTTCAGCAAACCTCTATTAAGTTAGCTACTCATGGTTTTAGAACTTAACAAAATTAATTGATTACTCATGAAATGAAGAACTCAACAAAACTTATTGATTGAAAGACAAAATGAAGAACTCAACAAAACTTATTGATTGAAAGACAAAATGAAAAACTCAACAAAATAAATTGATTACTCTTTAAAGGCAAATCAAATAACAATTCGTAAGCACACATAAGACAATCTAAAAGCAGTAATTAAAGGGCAAAACAGTAGATGATCCAAAACAACATTTAAAGAAAACAGTAGCTCATTTAGAAAGCGATTAAAAGAAAGCAGAAAGTTGAGTGAAGATTGTCCAAGCTGTGGTTCGCTTCGAATGAAGGGAAAGATTAGCTGATCTTGGGGATGAATTCAATCAGAAGATAAGATGGATCTTCTCTTCTTCCTTTCGAATTATCGACGCCAAGGGCTTTTGGTGGAGCAAGATTTTTGAATATCCTGCTAAATCTCCGGTTGTCGAGACCCGCCAAAATACAATTTATAAGCCTATTAACCAAAGCTTTGCAGCTAGTGGTAACAGGGTCGATCCACAGAGAAGGACGTGATTGAAATTAAATTGGAATTGACATTAATTGATCAGTTGGGTTTTTGTAACGAGGGGGAGTTTAAGCATGCAAATAAGGAATTAATCGCTAACGGAAAATTAAAAGAGAGAGAGATTGACGAGTGCACGGTTTGGGGATTTTCGGGATTTCTTTGTTAGACATTCAACCACTTATCATTAAATACAATCCTAAGGCTAACAGTTTGTAATACACGCGGCCAGTTACCCGGGAAACCCCTAGTGTAACCGACTCCATAGTAATTAACCAAATCAGAAGATCCAATTAAACATTATTTAAAGTTTCATTAGGGTGATCAGCCCCAAATTGACTCTAAACAGTCACTAGCATACCACGACGAACATTCGAATATGCATTCTAATTGCTAATTGGCTACCCGGCAACCCTGAAGTACCCAACAACCAGCATACATACATCGATACTCCGATTTAATTCTATTGTTCTGTGTTACTAGTCGAATAGTGAGAGGCACGACATCGCCACTCTTTAACGCTAACATATGCTAGAAAACTCGATTGTCCGTCGGCGAAATCTAACACATGCATAGGATGAAGCAAGAACACTAAATGCATACAAATCAGAAACCAAGTTGGAATTTAAAGCATGGATTATCAAAGCATAGAAGTCTAACAAATAATCCCTCAAATTATCCCAAACCGTTCACAATACCTTAGCCGTCCATGGGACGGATTGTCACCACCGCTCCAACGGAGGCCATGGAAGTCATCTCTATCCTATTACAAGTTAAAAGCTCCAAAACATGCCACAAATGGCGGAGCTAAGCTAAAGAGAGTAGAAAAACCGAGAGGAAGAAGATGAAGTTCTAAGAAATGGCAAAAAGTTGGCTGCAAAATCGTCTTGCAGCCCTTTAAAATCGTCGAAGCGTTGAGACGCTAGGGCAGCGTCGCGACGCTGCGACCTAATTCATCCGCGCGCGCCTCGCGATGGCGTCTCGACGCTAGGCGAGCGTCTCGACGCTGGTCCGATAATGTCTTGCGCGCGCCTCCTTCGGAGCGTCTCGACGTCGCGGCAAGGTCTCGACGCCAGGCAGCGTCGAGCAAGCGTCTCGACGCTGACTGCTCGACGCTTGCTCTCGGGTTTGGGCTGGAAAATTGCCTCTCCTAGGCAATTTTGGTCCGGTTCTTCTTGGATCAACTTGCCCTTTTCCCGATGCATTTCCGGGGCGTTAAAACACCGCTTTTAGCTCCAAAACGGGTCCAATGGACGCACAAGCTCTTCTCCGCAAATCTCCTATAAACGAGATAAATAAACCAATTAAATGCGGAATTTAGCTAGAATTAGGAAGTGAATAATAGCTCCAAAAGGGAGTTATCAAACACCCCCAACTTGAATCTTGCTAGTCCTCGAGCAAGGCTAATAAAGAAATTGACTCAAAGGACACACTTACATGCTACTAACTCAAATCTCAATGCATTTTACAAATTCAAACACAATATAATCATGAAAGCAATCCGTGCATGCATTTACTACGAACATATCAAAAATCAACTATCGCTCCCTAACGTGTGTGTGTGCTAGACAACCTATCCTAAACCCACATAAGCCTGGAAAAACCACATGCAACAAATCATCCCGTTTTCCCCCTACTTCTAGCGTTTAAGAACAGTCTACACTTGACTTACACGAGAGAGAGAGTAGCAAACTAAGAGACCTAAATATTTTCTCTTTCTTTTTCTTTTCACGAGTACTTTGTACCCTTTTATTGAGGTTCTTTGAACCCAACTTTTTATTCTCTTTTTCTTTCCAACCTCGAGTTGCCTAACACGTCAAATTCATGCATAAACTTCACGTTTTTAAGGACTAACGCTCACTTCTTAGGTGCACTGTTACGTCTCCAAAAGTGATCTTTTTAGGACTTATTTATCTTAGAAAGATGTACACTCTTAGGTGTTTTTGATAGGATTTAGCTTAAACCTATGCTTATATATGAGAATTAAAAGAAGGTAGCTAAATTAGGACTTGTGTGCAAAAGGAAAGAAAAGGAATGAAAACCGAAGTAAAAGAAGGAAAAATGCGCATTGCGGCAGCATTGCGGAAACATTGCTAAAACCGCAATGTTTCAAGTGAAATCCGTAAGTTGACTGATCTTTTTCTGTTATTTTCCGTTATTTTAGGGATTCGTTCTTTCTCCTCCATCCATTTTGAAGTACGACGTTGAGGATGGATGGTTCTCCTTGGCCCAAACGCACCTGATTACTATAAAAGGGGGTCAAAGTAGAGGGTTTGATCATCATCCGAAGCGTAGAAGTCTCTTCGCAGCTCCATCTTTTCTCCTGTTTTTCTTCTCCGTCTGTTGGTTTGAGAGGTTCAACTGTTGGAATCGACAATCATCATCCTTTCTCTTCCTTCAGCCGAGGCGGTTGCGACGAGGCGTTCAAAGCTCAATTACTGCTTTCTGTCCTTGATTTCTAATTTCCAGCACTGTTTAGTTGTTGTTTCTTTTCTAGTGGCTAGTTCATTTCATTTCGTTGCTCTCTGTCTTATTGTTATTTACTTTAAGCTTCCCTTTGTTCATTCAAACAATCAAGTAATCAAAGCACAATTCTTCATTCCACAGCTTCTTATCTTTGCTGCGTACTGTTTTACCTTGCTGTTTTTAGTTCATTTCTCTTCTAAGCATGTCTCCTTCACCTCTTATTTCTGTTATGTTTATATCCATGAGTAGCTAAGTCACATAGGGGCATGCTAATGATAATACTATAGGCTAAAAAACGTGAACCAAGCATGTAGGATAGCTCTCGAATGCATTGATTGTATGTAAGCTTCATCCCACGGGCAATTTCGATTGGCCATCCATTTTGTCCAAAGAACTCCTAACCTCTGGAAGGAGTAAGAGTTCAGAGTCATACACTCATGCTAGCCTTTCAAGGTAGCCAGAAAACGACCTAGGAATAGGCGTTTTCCTAGTACAAACCATAACTTTCTGCTTTAACAAGATGCTTAAGACCTTACTTGGACATGAGTGAACTAAAGAATCTAATGCATGAAATCGGAAGATACATGAGATTGAGTTAGTTTGATGCATAGTGAGTTAATCCAGTGCTTGAGAATCGTATAAAAATGCCTATAGAGGAGTCGTTAGTAGCCCTTGTTTCTCCATTTTACACACTTTCGCTGTTAGTAACATTGCGGTAGAATTGCTGTCTCGCAATTCTGCTAAGTTTAAAATTCTGTTTAGCCAATTTCCTCTTCGTTTGTTAATCTCTTCTCTTTTCATTCGAGTTTATCTTTGACTTGCACTTGTTTATGTTGCTACCCTTTATATATTCCTTAGAAATTAGATAACTTAAAACCAATTCTACCCCCTCAAATCCACCCATTCTTTCTTAACAATACACTTCACGAGTAGCTCATAATAAATCTCTGTGGGAAAACGAATGAAAAAATACTTACTACTTGCTATAAGATCATGTATGCTTGCATGTTCTGAGTGCTCTCTCTCTCTTATTGCTTATTTATTTTAACACATTGAGCACGCAACAAGTTTTTGGCGCCGCTGCCGGGGATTTATTTTAGTGAAAACGAAGTTGTTAAGTTTGAAACACCAAGTTTATTGTCTATTGAAGCTAATCTATTTTCATTTCTTTTGCAGGTACTGTTTGGGTTAGTTTATGAATGAGCCTTCAAGTAGTGATCTAGAGTTCAACCCTGAGCCTGAGAGATTATTTAAGGCTAGAAATAGAGCCAATAAACGTCTCTTTAAACAACCCCCTTTACCTCAAATAATTGCTGAAACCGCAATTCCTCCGCAATTTAATCAAGAAGAAATGGATAGATTAATTCCAAATCCGGTACCTGTCACTCGCAATCCCATCGAAATAGCGAATGATAAGGATATTGCCATCCTCTCATACCTAGTACCTATGCCTGGGGAGCTGAACCCCAACATAATCCGCCCTGAAATCACTGCCAACTCATTCGAGTTAAAGCCAGTGATGTTCCAAATGTTGTCCACTGTGGGACAATTCTTTGGAGTGGAAAATGAGGATCCCCACAACCATCTTAGAAACTTCCTAGGAGTCAGTGATACATTCATCATCCCTGGAGTTTCCCAAGAAGCCTTGAGGCTCTACCTCTTCCCTTACTCATTGAGGGACAAAGCAAAGACATGGTTAAACTCATTACCCTCTGGATCAGTCCTCAATTGGACATACTTGGCGGAGAAATTCCTAGTTAAATACTTCCCACCTGATAGGAATTCTACCTTTCGTGATGATATAATCAAGTTCAAACAAGCTGAGAATGAGTCTCTTCACGAAGCTTGGACAAGGTTCAAGGACCTTCTTCTTAAATGTCCACATCATGGCATCCCATGGTGTATCCAAATAGAGGTCTTTTTCAAAGGATGCAACCCCAGCACCAGACAAGTTCTAAATTCATCTGCTGGAGGTTCCATGTTGTCCAAAAGTTATAATGAAGCCTATGAGATCTTGGAGAAGATCTCAGCATCTCACTGTAGGTGGTCAGATGATTCAGTTGAGCCAACTAGAGCTCAAGACAAGGATGCACTCAATGCCATGAGTAGCCAAATAAGCGCCCTGACCAACCTAGTCAAGCAAATGGCTCAAGCCAATCTCCAAACTAGTGTCAACACCGCCACAACCATGTCAATGGGCACCCAACCAAGTCAAGGTGAGACACTTATCTGTGGATTCTGTGGGGAAGGGCACCTGTATGAATACTGCCCTGGGAATCCAGCCTCAGTCTGCTATATTGGAAGCCAGCAGCAGCCTAGGAACAACCCCTATTCCAACACTTACAACCCTGGTTGGAGGAACCACCCAAACCTGTCATGGGGTGGCCAACAGAATGCTAACCAAGCTACTAACCAACCAAGACCGAGTGGAACACTTGGTTTCACGCCCCAACATAACCAATCCATGTACCAAAAACCATACAACCAACCTGTAGGGTCTTCTGTAGAAAACTTACTTAAGGAATACATAGCCAAGAATGATGCCACTCTACAGAGTCAGCAAGCTACTCTTAGGAGCCTAGAGAACCAAATAGGGCAACTAGCCAATGAACTCAAGAGCAGGCCCCAAGGTAGACTACCAGCTGACACTGAAGTGCCAAAGAGAGATGGTAAGGAGCAAGTTCAAGCAATTGAACTTAGGAGTGGGAGACCATTGGTGAGCAACACCAAATAAACACCAAAGAGAGTAGAGAACAATGAGTCTAGTGCTCCACTGGAGTCTCTGCCAAACCAAGGTCCACCACCAACAAGCACATCAGGACCAAGGCTGGAGCCAATCATAGAAGAGATAGAAGAAATTCCAAGGCCTCCACCTATCCTGAGGCGACCTGAAGTGCCTGCATATGTGCCACCACCTCCATTTCCTCGAAGGCTAAAGAAAAAACAAGAACAGGAAGTGCACTTTAACAAATTTTTAGAAATTCTTAAACAAGTGCATGTGAATATTCCTTTTGTAGAAGTTTTACAGTCTATGCCCTCTTATGTAAAGTTTTTGAAGGATATTATCACTAACAAAAGAATAATTGGTGAGTTTGAAACAGTAAATCTCACTGAGGAGTGCAGTGCCATACTCCAGAACAAGCTACCCAAGAAGGAGAAGGATCCTGGTTCCTTCACCTTACCTGTAGAGCTAGGAGGCAAGCACGTGGGCAGAGCTCTTTGTGACCTGGGAGCCAGCATAAACCTCATGCCCCTATCACTATTCCGCCAGCTAGGAATAGGAGAAGCACGTCCAACCACTGTCACTTTACAACATGCAGACAGATCCATAGCCTACCCTGAGGGTAAGATTGAGGATATTCTTGTAAAGGTTGACAAGTTTATTTTCCTTGCAGATTTCATTATCCTGGATTATGAAGCAGACAAGGAGGTCCCCATCCTATTAGGCAGACCTTTTCTAGCCACGGGTAGGGCCCTGATAAATGTCCAAAAAGGTGAGCTCACGATGAGGGTTCATGATGAAGAGGTGAAATTTAGTGTATATAAAGCCTTAAGGTACCCCTCTGACTCTGAATCTTGTGCTAGCATGGACATTGTAGACTCACTAATGGAAGAACAGCTGGAGCATGTATTATTAACTAAGCATGCTAATGAATATGTACAATTAGATTTAACTGATTTAAATGTTTCTGAAATAATGGATATACCTGTAGATAAAACACAGCATGTATGTATAAATAAAGACCTGACTAACAGATCCATGAATCCTTTAAAACCATCCATTGAGCATCCACCTGTCTTAGAATTGAAACCTCTACCCACTCACCTCAAGTATGCATATCTAGGAAGTAATGATACTTTGCCTGTGATTATTTCTTCTAAATTAAGTGAAAAGCATGAGGTTGAACTGATTTTATTACTTAAGCAACATAGGAAGGCTATTGCATGGACAATTGCTGACATTAGAGGCATTAACCCTTCTTATTGCATGCATAAGATTATATTAGAGGAAGAGCATACACCCCGAGTAGATCACCAACGTAGGTTGAACCCCTCTATGAAAGAGGTAGTTAAAAAGGAAATAATAAAATGGTTAGATGCTGGTGTGATCTTCCCTATAGATAGTAGTCTGTGGGTGAGCCCTATACAATGTGTCCCTAAGAAGGGGGGGATGACTGTGGTAGTCAATGAGAACAATGAACTGATTCCAACTAGGACTATCACAGGATGGAGAGTTTGCATGGATTATAGGAAATTAAACAAGGAAACCAAAAAAGACCACTTCCCTCTACCATTCATTGACCAAATGTTAGATAGGATAGCAGGTAGAGCTTACTACTGCTTCTTAGACGGTTATTCAGGTTATAACCAGATCACTATAGACCCCAAGGACCAAGAGAAGACTACCTTCACTTGCCCTTTTGGAACATTTGCCTTTCGCAGAATGCCTTTTGGCTTATGCAATGCACCGACAACATTCCAAAGGTGCATGTTGGCAATCTTCTCTGATTTGGATGAGTCCATGATAGAGATATTCATGGATGATTTCTCAGTCTTTGGGGATTCATTTACAAATTGTCTAGAGAACTTAGGACAAGTCCTGGCTAGGTGTGAGGAGACCAACCTAGTCCTGAATTGGGAGAAGTGCCACTTCATGGTGGATGAAGGGATTGTCTTAGGTCATAGAGTGTCTAGGGCAGGTGTGGAGGTCGACAGGGCAAAAATTGAAATAATAGAGAAGCTGGTAGAACCTCAGAATGTAAAAGCCATTAGAAGTTTCTTAGGACATGCTGGTTTCTATAGAAGGTTCATTAAGGACTTTTCTAAGATCTCCAAGCCTTTATGTGAGCTTCTAGAGCTAAACAAACCATTCATCTTCTCTAAAGAATGTTTCCTAGCTTGGAAAACCCTTAAGGAAGCACTAGTCACAACACCTATTATAGTAGGGCCAAATTGGGATCTCCCATTTGAGATGTTATGTGATGCAAGTGACTATGCTGTAGGGGTTATGTTAGGACAAAAGATTGACAAGTTAACACACCCTGTATACTATGCTAGTAAGACACTTAATGAGGCACAATGTAACTACACAACTACTGAGAAGGAGATGCTAGCTGTAGTGTTTGCTTGTGAGAAGTTTAGGAATTACATTGTAGGCACTAGGACAATCGTGTACACTGACCATTCTGCTTTAAAGTACCTTATGAGGAAGGCTGATGCTAAGCCTAGGTTGATTAGGTGGGTATTGCTGCTGCAAGAGTTTGATCTGGACATTAGAGATAAGAAAGGATGTGAAAATGTGGTTGCGGATCATCTTTCTAGATTGCAGCATAATTGCGAAAAAATTGCGGAAACCGCAATTTCTGATGCTTTTATTGATGAACATGTCTTTGTATTGACTCATCGTGATAACGATGAGGAACCTTGGTTTGCTGACATTGCTAACTTCCTTGCATCGCAGGTACTACCAACTTTCAAGGGAGGACAAGAGAAGAAGAGGTTCCTTCATGAAGCTAGGAAATTCATATGGGATGATCCTACACTTTACAGGACATGTGCTGATGGTCTGCTAAGGAAGTGTGTGTCAGCTGCTGAGGCGAAGTCTGTGCTGCAGCATTGCCATACAGCCCCCTATGGTGGACACTTTGGTGGCCAAAGAACAGCTGCAAAGGTGTTCCAGAGTGGCTACTATTGGCCAACGATCTTCAAGGATGCCCACAACTATGCACACAGCTGTGATGAATGCCAGAGAACAGGTAACCTTAGTCGAAAGGATGAGATGCCTCTCACTTACATCTTAGAGTTGGAGCTCTTTGATGTGTGGGGCATTGACTTCATGGGACCATTTCCCCCATCATTAGGTAACCTTTACATATTGGTAGCAGTAGACTATGTATCTAAGTGGGTAGAGGCCATAGCATGTCCAAATAATGATGCCAAAACAGTCATTAAGTTCCTTCATAGACATATTTTTACTAGGTTTGGAACACCTCGTGCTATAATTAGTGATGAAGGGACACATTTCATTAATAGAGCTATGGAGAAGGTATTGGCTAAATATAATGTTAGACATAGAGTAGCCACCCCTTATCACCCACATTCGAATGGACAAGCTGAAATTTCAAATAGGGAGATTAAGAACATACTAGAAAAAGTGGTCAAACCCAATAGAAAAGATTGGTCGTTTAAACTCGAGGATGCACTTTGGGCATATAGAACTGCATATAAGACACCCCTAGGTATGTCTCCTTATAGACTTGTGTATGGCAAAGCATGTCACTTACCATTCGAATTAGAAATTAAAGCATTTTGGGCACTAAAAGAGTTGAATTATTGCGTGACCGATGCGGGAACATTGCGGTCTTTGCAATTACATGAGCTTGATGAGCTTAGACATATGTCCTATGAAAATGCCAAAATGTATAAGGAAAGGACCAAGATTTGGCACGACAGTAGACTTAGGATTAAGGACTTTAAGAAAGGCCAGCTTGTCTTATTATTTAACTCACGATTGAAATTATTTCCAGGCAAACTTAAGTCTAGATGGTCAGGTCCTTTTGTAATAACTAACGTGTTTATTCATGGTGCAATCGAGATTAAGAACCTACAGCAAGGGCAACCGTTCATGGTTAATGGTGCAAGATTGAAGCACTACTATGAGGAAGGAGATGTGAAGACTCTCTCTGCCTTCCTCTTGACTGAAACGTGAAAATAAGAACGAGAGAGGACGAGTGATCACTGTGCTCGTCCATGCGAGGCTAGTGCCTTAGTTTATTTTTTGCTATTTTTCCGGTTATTGTTTGTGTATATTCTTGTGTGATTTTAATTACGAATTTGATGTTGATTTTATTTCTTTTTGTAGGGAATCAATAGAGGGAATCAAGGAGATGAAATCAAGCTAAAAAGATCGAGGAGATATTGGGCCAAATCAAAGATTCGGTTGAGAAAAGATTGGCATTTAAACTCAGAAAATCTCCAACGGTTACTAGAATTGCGCTGGATTTGCAGAATCCGCAACAAATATAGCCGTTGGGATTTCCATCATTACTTATATCCGTTAGAAGCGCGCTGCTCCGTACGATTTCCCAATTATCTGAACTCCAAGAAATCTCTCTCCCTCTTCATCTGCAATTCTTCTTTCCAGATACCCACGATTCAACAATGGTGCTAACGAGAGCTGAAAGGTCTGCGTCCAAGAAGAAGGCCGACGACGCTGAAATTGCTGCGAGGGAAGCACTTCTTGCCCTTGCAGATGCTGAGGCTGCGCGCACTGAACGACTCCCCAAGCTGCCTATCCGCAAGAAGAAGTGGAAGGTGGTTACGGAGATCCCTGCTGGACCCTCTAAACCAGCAGGAACACCCAAGAAACGCAAGTGGAGTATGGCTGTGGCCGAAGAAGCAAGCAAGAAAAAGACTCCCTCTGTGGAGAGTCAAGAAAGTGACCGTCGGTCACACGAGTCAGCCAAGCAGAGCTCTTCGCCATCTCCACCAGCGCGAAGCCCTGAGCTCCCTCCATCGCCGCAGAGTTCTGAACACACCCCACCAGCAGACAGCCCTGAAGCATCACCCACTTCCCCACAACCTGACCCTGAATTTCCATATGGAGAGTATCAAGAATCGACGCAGGGTAGTGGGGAAGCTGAGGAAGAAGAGGTCTTCTCTCCTTTGAGGGAAGCCAGCCCTGAGAGCCCTGCGCAAAGGGATGATTCAATGGACGAGACACTGGGGGATTGCCTCCAGCAGATGACAACAAAGGCAAGATTGAAAAAGAAAGCCGCCAAGGTTGTCAAGGCCAAACGGCCAAAAACGAAAAAGAAGTCCAAGAAGAAGAAGACCAGGGGTGCGCCTTCATCAAAGAAGGGGAGTGATGAGCCTTCCCCAAAGAAGCTCAAGATTGAGGCTGCTGAGTCAGCCAAACCGAAAGACAAAGGGAAAGCCAAGCTTTACCCTGAAGATGAGCCTCAATCAGTGAGGTACGTGTCCTCTGATGCTGAGTCCAGAGGCACTGAGCTGAGGAAGAGGGAACTGCTGCACGAGAAGGGATTCCTAGACGCCCTCACAGACCTGCCGCAATTCTTGCGCGCAGGGATCACGAATCACGGCTGGGAGGAGCTGTGCAGACCACCCAATCCAGCCTACTCCAGCATGGTGTATGACTTTTACGCCAACTTGATGAATCCTGAGGATGGCCTGTCTGTGGTCAGAGGAGTCGAGGTGGACTTCTCAGCGAAGGCGATCAACGAAGCCTATGGCCTCAAGGGCCAAAAACACACTGACTATGCAAGGATCGTTGATGAGCCAACAGAAGCTGTCCTGGAGGAGGCAATTCGGATCATTGGCCAGCCAGAGGCATCGTGGACAGTATCGCGCAATGGGAGGCACACTCTCATGAGTGCCAACCTCACAGCCAAGGCGGCTGTATGGTTTTCATTTGTGCGTAGGAAGCTGTCCCCAGTGACCCATGAGACCACCATCAACCAAAGCAGATCGCTGCTGGTCTACGCGATCATGCGAGGTCTCACAATCAACGTGGGCGAGGTCATTGCAGCTTCAATTGCTGACTGCGCCAAAAGGGTAAGGGACCACTTTTCTTTCCTAATACAATTACTAAGCTTTGCTTACGTGCAGGGGTCCCAGTAGAGCGAATGGAAAGGCAACTGGCCTACACGGGCTACCTAGAGTTGCCTACTGCCTTGAGGTTGCGAAGGAAGGGAAACATGGAGTTCTAGCTGGATGGTCTGGCTGCTGCTCAGTCTCTGACCATGGTGTGCCTGATGGACCTACAGAAGAAGATGGCTCAATGGGCCACATATGCGCAGGCAAGAGATAAAGATGTGGCAGACCAATTGGGCTGCATCTTCCCTGAATTCCCCACGGACCTGCTGACTCCATGGGCGCCTCCACGGCCAAGAAGGAATGATGATGAGGAAGACATCTGAGTGCTAGGCACTCAAGGGAGTATTGCTGTTCCCTTAAAATAAAAAAAAATAAAAAACTGCTTTTTGTTGAACCATGTGAATTATGCTGTTTTGAGTTAGTATTTTGATCTGTTTTAGTTCTTTAATTGTAGTATTTAAATTTGTTTAGTGTAGTCTGATGGTAGTTGATTAGGTAGATTAGTTTAGTTTCATTTTTGTATAGCTTGGATGACTGGAAAGAGCATGCATAGGGGCCTTGATCACTGGTATATCTGCCCTGTATCTATTGCGAAATAATTGCGGAAACCGCAATTTTTATTAGTAAATGCATGTTTTTGACTGACTGTTTAGCTAGGCTGGTTCTGTTTAAATTCTGTCTTTTGCTGCTATCTTGTCTACCTTATATAGCTTATCTAAAAGCATGCTGGATGAGTGTCATAGGACATCCTTTGATAGTTTAAATTAACCTCTAAAATGCTCAGCATGCATAGCTTTAAGTCCTTACCTGACTGTTTTTACAAATTTCTGCTGCTGTGATATTTACTTTTAGAATGTTCTGTCTATGCCTAGGGCTTTTAGATTCTCTTTGTTTTACCTTAGACAAGATGCTTCTAGGACAAGTTTGGGGGTGTGCCACCTCAGACACTCATTGGGGACAATGAGTAGTTTAAGTTTGGGGGAGGCCAACCTAGGCCTAGGAACATTCCTCTCTCCCTTTAAGCATAAGCATTCTTCTTCTCCTTTACAAAAAAAATGATGAGCTGAAAAAAAAAATGAGAAATAGAATAAAGAGGGGTGTCTCTCTTAGGTTGCTGAGTAATCAGTGCCAAGTGTGTAACCCACAAGTGGCATTGCTTCAAAAGGCAACCAAAGGAAAGGCTCCACCTAAGTAAGAAAGAAAGAAAAAGAAAAAAATAGAGAAGAAGAATGTATGCCTAGGAGTTGCAACTTTGTGGCTTAGATGTCCTAAATAAAAAGAACTCTGATCCTCAATTAGCTGAGCACAAAGTTGTAATTTGTAGGGTTGTTTAGGGAGATGAATGTATGTCCAATGTAGTGATGCAAGGGTTTAGGTTGTTCTCTTAAAGTACTACTGTCACTGTTAATACTAAGACTGACATGACTCTAAGGAATCCTAGGTAGCTCAAAAGTAAAAACTAGAAGCATGTACTGAGTCTAGGGTAAAGCTAGGTAGAATTTGAAACCTTAGGGATAGTGGCATGATATGACAAGAGCAAGTAGATCAGTCGTAGGGAGTTAATGAAACAGCAGGAGTATTAGGCGTGCAAAGTCAGAAGAAGCAATATAAAAGGTTAGTTGTAAACCTAGAAGTGTGTCACAGGACAGCACTGCTATAGATAGGAATGTAGGGGAGTCAGTAAGTGGTTAAAGGGAATGAAACAGCGGCCTAAGCAAGTCCTTAGACTGCTCGAGGACGAGCAAAACCTTAAGTTTGGGGGTGTGTTACGTCTCCAAAAGTGATCTTTTTAGGACTTATTTATCTTAGAAAGATGTACACTCTTAGGTGTTTTTGATAGGATTTAGCTTAAACCTATGCTTATATATGAGAATTAAAAGAAGGTAGCTAAATTAGGACTTGTGTGCAAAAGGAAAGAAAAGGAATGAAAACCGAAGTAAAAGAAGGAAAAATGCGCATTGCGGCAGCATTGCGGAAACATTGCTAAAACCGCAATGTTTCAAGTGAAATCCGTAAGTTGACTGATCTTTTTCTGTTATTTTCCGTTATTTTAGGGATTCGTTCTTTCTCCTCCATCCATTTTGAAGTACGACGTTGAGGATGGATGGTTCTCCTTGGCCCAAACGCACCTGATTACTATAAAAGGGGGTCAAAGTAGAGGGTTTGATCATCATCCGAAGCGTAGAAGTCTCTTCGCAGCTCCATCTTTTCTCCTGTTTTTCTTCTCCGTCTGTTGGTTTGAGAGGTTCAACTGTTGGAATCGACAATCATCATCCTTTCTCTTCCTTCAGCCGAGGCGGTTGCGACGAGTTCAACTTCCTCGATTCCTAACAAAAAACAACAAACTACATAAGTCTAAATTAAACTAAAAACGACAAAAAACAACAACTAAACTAAGACAGAAAAAACATTTCATCCCTCGGGTGCCTTCGAGAAGCGCAGAATTTTTAAAGTCGTTTGCTCGACTGAATTCTCTCCAATGACTCATCCATATTCTGACAGTGCGGGGGACGTTCCAGTCTTGTCCTCCTCCACACTGCACCTGCAAATCACATTCAGAATTTTTTGTTCTCTTCGTGCCTCAAGCACGTGAATATCTCTTTGGTCAGTACAAAAAACAGCATTCACATTTGACAAATTTAAATCATATTTTTTTTACTGAGACATGAGAATCATCCCTCAAGCGCGAGGTAAGACTCTCATTCTCGACATACTCAACACAAGATACATGCTCCACAGACTTCTTCTCAAATAAAGAAAACTCATGCACTGTATCATCAAACTCTAAGGAAATTACACCCTTGAACACATCAATTTTGACCTTCGCGATCTTAAGAAAAAGGCGTCCTAACAACATAGAGGACGAAGCATGCAGAGAATTTCCATTCATATCAAGCACAAGAAAATCAGCAGGGAACATCATATCTCCTACTCTAATCAGAACATCCTCGACCTTCCCTCTAGGGCGTATACAAGACCCATTAGCAAGCTGAATCACCACATCAGTCTCATGCAACTCATTAAGATTTAAATCTAGAAATAAAGCATGCGACATGACATTAACAGATGCTCCAAGGTCAAGCATGGCATTTTTGACAATTTTACTACCTATAGTGCAAGAGATAGTAAAAGTACCTGGATCGTTGCACTTGGTAGGCAACGTACCTGGGAGGATTGCGCAGACATTCTCCTTTTTCTTTTCAGTCCCTCTGGACTTCCTCTTCTTTGTGCACCAGCTCTTGAGGAATATGACATATTTTGGCACTTGGCTCACTGCCTCAAGGAGCGGTATGTTCACCATCACCTTCTGGAAGGTACGCAGGACCTCCTCGTCTTCGGTTTCCAAAGTAGGCTTCGCAAGCCTACTAGGGATGGGTGCTTTGGCAACATTTTCTTGCACATTCATTTCTTCTTTCTTCTCATCATTCAGATTCTTGGGAGCAATCGGGGAGGACTCATTCAAACTGTCCTCTGCTTCCTTCGCGGCTCTGGGGGGAACTGATTTCCCACTCCTCAGCTGGATTGCACTCACGTTCTCACATGAGTTCACCGTGGTTTGGGAAGGAAGCTTCCCAGAGCTCTTGCTCTCTATTTTGCTTATCGACACCGCCATTTGCGTCAGCTGCTTGTTCAAATTTTGCAGCTCGACTTTGTGTGAGTTTAGCTCTTCTCGAACTTCTTTCGGAAACTGGCTGGTCGTCGTGACGATGGTTCTGACCATCTCTTCCAATGACCTGGAGGAGCTCGAGGCTTGAGCTTGGGTGGAATTGCTAGGCCTATCCTGGGACTGGCCTTGGAAGCGTTGCTGTCCTTCCCTATTCCCATAGCTGAAATTGGGGTGGTCGCGCCAACCGAGGTTGTATGTGTTCGAGTAAGGATCATACTTCCTCGGATTGGAAGCATATCCCCCGATTGCGTTCACCTCTTCCGCCTCGCGGTTTCCTCCGACAATTTTTTTCAATAAATTTCCAATCTCGGCCACCTGGGCCTTCATCTCTGTCATCTCATGGCTCTGGGTCACACTGTGAACTTGCCCCTGCCCACGAATACCGAACTGCTGCGAGTTGGCCGCCGTGTTTGCAATTAACTGCTTGGCCTCAACCGGGGTCTTATCAATCAAAGCCCCCCACTCGCTGCGTCAATCATCTGCCGATCATGAGGCGTCATACCCTCATAAAAATACTGGATCAGGAGCTGATCAGCAAACTGATGATGCGGGAAGCTTGCGCACAGGCGCCCAAAGCGTTCCCAGTACTCATGCAGAGACTCACCCACGTCCTGAGTGATCCCATAAATTCTCTTTCTCAGTGTTGTGGCGAGGGACGCAGGGAAATACTTCTCTAGGAAAACCCTCTTCATGTCCTGCCACGTCGTAATCGACCCGGAGGTCAGATAATAAAGCCAGTCCTTGGCTTTGTCCTTAAGCGTAAAGGGGAATGCCCTCAAATTCAGCTGCTCCTCCGTCACTCCTGCGGGCTTCATCCCCACACAGACGCAATGAAACTCCATCAAGTGCTTGTTTGCATCCTCGCCTGCATTACCATGGAAAGAAGGCAACTGGTGAATTAAACCTGACTTTAATTAAAAATTACCTGCTACCACGGGGTAGTTGATGCACAGGGGTTGCAAATTTAAATCTGGCGCTGCCAGCTGTTTCAGCGTCCTTGGCGCTTCTCCTTGCGCCATCTCCTCAACAAAGAAGGGATTGCCTTCTTCCTCAAACAATCTCTGCCCCTCGCGGGCCTCTCTTCTCAACCGCCACTCTTCTCTTTTGATCTCAAGTATAAACTGTAATCCACTAATCTCAGAAGAACGGGTCATACACAAACAAAATTTTAAACATACAAACTACAAACGGAAAAAAATTTCAGCACACAATCAATCAACCAAATTCAAATTCAAACATAACTTCAATCAATTTTTGCCCTTCCCCGACAACGACGCCAATTTTGGTGGAGCAAGATTTTTGAATATCCTGCTAAATCTCGGGTTGTCGAGACCCGCCAAAATACAATTTATAAGCCTATTAACCAAGCTTTGCAGCTAGTGGTAACAGGGTCGATCCACGGAGAAGGACGTGATTGAAATTAAATTGGAATTGAAATTAATTGATCAGTTGGGTTTTTGTAACGAGGGGGAGTTTAAGCATGCAAATAAGGAATTAATCGCTAACGGAAAATTAAAAGAGAGAGAGATTGACGAGTGCACGGTTTGGGGATTTTCGGGATTTCTTTGTTAGACATTCAACCACTTATCATTTAATACAATCCTAAGGCTAACAGTTTGTAATACACGCGGTCAGTTACCCGGGAAACCCCTAGTGTAACTGGCTCCATAGTAATTAACCAAATCAGAAGATCCAATTAAACATTATTTAAAGTTTCATTAGGGTGATCAGCCCCAAATTGACTCTAAACAGTCACTAGCATACCACGACGAACATTCGAATATGCATTCTAATTGCTAATTGGCTACCCGGCAACCCTGAAGTACCCAAAAACCAACATATATACATCGATACTCCGATTTAATTCTATTGTTCTGTGTTACTAGTCGAATAGTGAGAGGCACGACATCGCTACTCTTTAACGCTAACATATGCTAGAAAACTCGATTGTCCGTCGGCGAAATCTAACACATGCATAGGATGAAGCAAGAACAATAAATGCATACAAATCAGAAACCAAGTTGGAATTTAAAGCATAGATTATCAAAGCATAGAAGTCTAACAAATAATCCCTCAAATTATCCCAAACCGTTCACAATACCTTAGCCGTCCATGGGACGGATTGTCACCATCGCTCCAACGGAGGCCATGGAAGTCATCTCTATCCTATTACAAGTTAAAAGCTCCAAAACATGCCACAAATGGCGGAGCTAAGCTAAAGAGAGAAGAAAAAACGAGAGGAAGAAGATGAAGTTCTAAGAAATGGCAAAAAGTTGGCTGCAAAATCGTCTTGCAGCCCTTTAAAATCGTCGGAGCGTCGAGACGCTAGGGCAGCGTTGCGACGCTGCGACCTAATTAATCCGCGCGCGCCTCGCGATGGCGTCGAGACGCTAGGCGAGCGTCTCGACGCTGGCCCGATAACTTCTTGCGCGCGCCTCCTTCGGAGCGTCTCGACGCCGCGGCAGGGTCTCGACGCTGACTGCTCGACGCTTGCTCTCGGGTTTGGGCTGGAAAATTGCCTCTCCTAGGCAATTTTGGTCCAGTTCTTCTTGGATCAACTTGCCCTTTTCCCGATGCATTCTCGGGGCGTTATAACACCGCTTTTAGCTCCAAAACGGGTCCAATGGACGCACGAGCTCTTCTCCGCAAATCTCCTATAAACGAGATAAATAAACCAATTAAATGCGGAATGTAGCTAGAATTAGGAAGTGAATAATTGCTCCAAAATGGAGTTATCAGCTTTGTTTCTTCGATCCAACAAACGGGGGAAAGGATTTCGTCTTCGGGTTTTGGCTTCTACCGATTTTCTTCACTTTTGAGTTATGTTTTGGATTGAATTGACGGGGATTCAATTCAATATTTTGATCCTCCATCTAGCTCTCTTTATATAGCCTTCAAAGGCTGCTCCCTAATCATGGATCACCATCCAATTTTTGAGGTAACAATCCCCACACGTGGCAGCAGTAGGGAGAGTGGACGGCTGGAAAAACGCAACAACGAAGACTGACGACTGGAAAAACGAAGCAGAAACGACTGATATTGCGATTGCGTTGCGAGGGTTGCAATGCTCTGTTTCCAGCTTCTCTTCGTCTGATCCATTGCGTGCTTTGCAAAACTTCAGCAATACATCTGCAGGATATAAATTAGCCAGTTTTTCACCAATTTGCATACTTTTTCAAATAAGCCTTAAATTAGCATCATTTCACAAAATGTCACTTTTAAACACACATTATGCTAACTTCTAACTACAATGCTCAAGAAATTCCATGAATATCAAGTAATTAAGGCCCTAAATAACTCTCTTTTGGAGAGGTAACAGATGGCCTAGGTAACTCTATCTTAATCCTGAGCTTACTATGAACTCCTGCTTATTAGACAGTATCCTTAGACTTGTATGGGTGAGAGTGGCCCATAAGCGCCGACTCAATAACTTACCATCTTAGGGATAAAGTCCAGTACGTAGCTGGGGACATAATCTAGAAAGATTGAAGTTCACTCCTAACCCGCTCTTCAGGATTAGTAGATAGGTTGTTCCCTTAATAGCTGACTTCGGGGCTTGAACAATGAGCGCTCACACTCTCATGTGATGAGAGGGTTAATTGATCTGTTTGTTGGATCACTGATCTATTGTTCATTAGAGGTGTCAGTGGTACTTAAGGAACAAGACGTAACGCAGGGGTTAAACGGTTTAAATGACCCAACTGTGATTACGAACAACCTGTGAAGGGTCGACTTGCCATGACGGTTATATTAGAGGACACAATATATCTACAGTGAGGAGAGTGCAACCCTCAGACTATAGTGGAGTCTCCGGGGGTTAACGAATGTTAATTAGTTCGGTTAAAAGAGTTTTGACCGGATAATCTCGTATCGTTGGAGCTCATGATCTGTAGGTCCTTTAGGTTCTCCTAGCTAGCTCAGATAATGCCGTGCAACAGTATAAGAGAAAAATAAAAATAAAAAGAATTTGAATTGTTCAAATTCGGCTTATGGAAGAATGATGGACATATTTAAATATGATTTAAATATGAGATTGGCCTAAAACATGAATAAGATTCATGTGTAAAAAAGTCAGTTTTTGGAAAACCGGGTTTAGTCATTGTTCACACGAGAATTCGAACGACGAATGGTAATTCGACACGTGTAAATGAATTTTAATTTGTGTTGATGTATTGTATTTATCAGTGCGTAGTGGATTACAATCTCTAATGTATGATCCTCTGATTCTTTCTCTCTCAAATGTACATGTGTTTCGAGGGCTTCGCAGCTTGTTCTCGATGTTGGATTTGTTTCGAGGGCTTTGCAGCTTGTTCTCGATGTTGAATTTGGATCGAAGGCTTTGCAGCTTGTTCTCGATGTTGAATTTGGATCGAGGGCTTTGCAGCTTGTTCTCGATGTTGGATCTTCAGCTTCGCGTAGCGGTGAAGTCTTCAGGTGTTTGAATTTGGAGTGGCGTTCAGTCTTCAGGATTCAAAGAGTCTTTCGTTGTTTGAGAATTCTCTCTGAGTTCTTATGAGAAGAAATTTTCTGAACCTTAGAAATGAAAATGAACTCTCTATTTATAGAGTTTTCATGGGCCTGGATCCAATGGGCTTGGGCTTTGGGCCCAATGAGTTTGGGTTTGGACCCAATGGGTTTGGGTCTGGACCCAATGGGCTTGGGTTTGGACCCAATGGGCCTTTGGGCTTTGGGCCAAATTGTCATTTAATCTTTCTGGCCCAATTCGACTTCGAGCCCAATTGCAGTTTGGCCGACTTTGCTCGGTCAAGTCTATCTGATTCCCGGTCGTGATGGAGACACGTGGCGACGACTGATTGGCCGAAATTTCTCGGTCAACAAATGCCCCCTTTTTCGAGAGTTATGCACAAGTATGTGTGGGTGAGTCTCGGAAAAGTTGAATAGATAGATCGAAACGTAGGACATCCTAATTTCGACTCCGCTTTGACGTATCAATTTTATCGAAATATGAAGTTCGATTCATAGATCAATTATTTTAATTGACGTCTCTTTCCATGTCAATCGATCAAAAATATGAATTTGGCTCGTAGTTTTGATCTTTCTTATCTGACAGAAATTTGATTTAAACTTCGGTAGAGAGATTTTTTTTTCTACCTTAGTTTATCTTGAGATGTAGAGTAAGGACTTGTGTCTGCCCAATTGTATTTTGAATAGGGTTTGACTTTGAATTTTTACTCTAATTTCGACGTGGATAAAATATACCCAAACCGCCAATTTTGATTTGAGACTTGGATTTAGATAACTTTTGACTCTAAATCATGTCTGAAAATAAATTTTGGAATATGCCCAAAAATTTTAATTTTCTCGGTAAAAAGAAATGGTAAGCTTCTAAAGTTTGGCTTGAATTCGGAATAAGAGTGTTGGAATTTTTTTTGTTTTGGCATAAATAATTGGCCAGATGAAACACTAGAATGTGAAAACAAATGATAACCAAGAAACTTGTTTGGTAGAGTGGAACTTGGACGGCTTAGTTGTCATAGGTCCTGAGTTCAAGTCTGACTCCGTACATTATTTTTGCAACTTTTTTAACTTAAATGAAGGACATTTAAGTAATTTTATTCTCCAAACCCTAACCCATTTAGGTTTTCTAACTCATATAAATAGAATGAGATGGAATTTGAAGAGTTAGAATAGGGTTTTAGGATTTATTTGGAGAGGAAAGGAGAGAACTTGTTTGGAGAAGAAGGAGAGGGAGAGCTCCAGCCGCCGCCGCCGTCGCTCCGCCTGCCGTCGCCGCGCCTCCGCCAGCCGTCGCTCCGCCTGCCGTCGTCGCGCCTCCGCCAGCCGTCGCTCCGCCTGCCGTCGCCGCGCCTCAGCCCGTGCCTCAGCCGCCGCCGTTGCTTCCGCCAGCCGTCGCTCTTCAGCCCGCGTCGCTCCGCCTGCGCCGTCGCGTCATCGCTCCGCCAGCGCCGCCGTCTGCATCGCTCCGCCTGCAGCATCGCGTCATCGCTCCGCCTGCACCGTCGCGTCATCGCTCCGCCAGCGCCGCCGTCTGCATCGCTCCGCCTGCAGTATCGCGTCATCGCTCTTCATCGCGCTCCTCCGCCGCCTGCATCGCTCCGCCCGCAGCTCCGCCACAGCCGCCCAGATCCGCCTGAACGCTCCGCCACAGCCGCCCATCTGCACCGCCGCTTCAGCCACAGCCGCTGTGCCCGCAGCCCGTAAGGTGAGGTTTTTTTTTTTTTTTTTATTTGTTTTTGTTTTTTTTTGTTATTATTATTATTATTTTTATTATATATATATATCTTTTTTTTCTTTTTATGTTTTATTCTAACTTTATATATATACATTTTTTTCATATACAGGTGCTTATTTTCATTCTACCGGTGTTCTTCGTATCGACCTTAATTTGGTAAATAATCATCTTTTAATATTATTGATATGTAATTTAATTCATTGTATGCAATTTTAATATATGTGTGTAATTTATGTATGTAATTTATGTATGTGATTTATGTATGTAATTTATGTATGTAATTTAATTTATGGGTTGTAATTTATTTACGTAATTTGATGTAATTTATTATTTATGGGTTGTAATTTATTTATGGGTTGTAATTTATTTACGTAATTTGATGTAATTTATTATTTATGGGTTGTAATTTATTTATGGGTTGTAATTTGATGTAATTTATTTATGGGCTGTAATTTTGTAATTTATGCTATTTGTGATGGCCTGTAATATTTTGCATTTTGTTTGTGGTTGGTTGTGATTGCTAAATTATATTTATTTTATGAGGATTGGCGTTTAGGAATAATATTCAAATTGAGATTTTGTAATTAAAAAAAAACCAAATAAGAAATTTGTTAATTTGAAATTAAGGTTATTTTTTTTCAAAATTAATTAAAGTGATTTGAAATTTTGTAATTAAAAACCCAATAAGAATAAATTTTAATTTGAAATTAAGTTTTTTTTCAAAATTAATTAAAGTGATTTGAAATTTTGTAATTAAAAACCCAATAAGAATAAATTTTAATTTGAAATTAAGGTTTTTTTTTTCAAAATTAGTTAAAGTGATTTGAGATTTTGTAATTAAAAACCCAATAAAAATAAATTTTAATTTGAAATTAAGGCTTTTTTTTTAAAATTTAATTAAAGTGATTTGAGATTTTGTGATTAAAAAGCCAATTTTTTATTTTATTTTAATTTTAAATTAAGGCTTTTTAAAATTAGTTAAGTGATTTGAGATTTTAAAAAATTTAATTTTTTTTGCTTTTTTTTTTTTAAATGAAATTAAGAATTAGAATTAGTTATTTTAATTTTGAAATTGAGATTTTATAAATACATCAAATTTTAAATTAAGGCTTTTTAAAATCATTTAAGTGATTTGAGATTTTAAAAAATTTAATTTTTTTTGCTTTTTTTTTTTTAAATGAAATTAAGAATTAGAATTAGTTATTTTAATTTTGAAATTGAGATTTTATAAATACATCAAAGTAATTTGAGAATTGGGGGTTAGGACATTTAAAATTAGTTAAATGATTTTGAATTTGCCATTTTATGAATATATTATTTTACTATATGTATATACACCTTGATTTGAAATTTATTCACTTTTTCGATTTTAATTTGTTTATTCCAAATGGGAACGTTGCGACCTTTTTTTTTTTTTAGGTGTGTCACTTCTTTTACCGCCAAGTCGTTCTGTTCAGCTCCCGTGGCCTCGACGTAACAATCTACGGGCGTTACTTCTCCTATGCAGATGCACGTCTGTTTGGGGAACGTATTCCGTCCTAGGTTGTGCGTCGAGTCGTTCTGTTCTGTTCCCATGGTCTCGACGTAACAATCTACGGGCGTTACTTCTCTTATGCAGATGCACGTCTGTTTAGGGAACGTATTCCGTCCTAGGTTGCGCGTCGAGTGGTTCTGTTCTGTTCTCGTGGTCTCGGCGTAACAATCTACGGGCGTTACTTCTCTTATGCAGATGCACGTCTGTTTAGGGAACGTATTCCGTCCTAGGTTGCGCGTCGAGTGGTTCTGTTCTGCTTTCATGGCCTCGGCGTAACAATCTACGGGCGTTACTTCTCTTATGCAGATGCACGTCTGTTTAGGGAACGTATTCCGTCCTAGGTTGCGCGTCGAGTCGTTCTGTTCTGCTTTCATGGCCTCGGCGTAACAATCTACGGGCGTTACTTCTCTTATGCAGATGCACGTCTGTTTAGGGAACGTATTCCGTCCTAGGTTGCGCGTCGAGTGGTTCTGCTCTGTTCTCGTGGCCTCGGCGTAACGATCTACGGGCGTTACTTCTCTTATGCAGATGCACATCTGTTTAGGGAACGTATTCCGTCCTAGGTTGCGCGTCGAGTCGTTCTGTTCTGCTTTCATGGCCTCGGCGTAACAATCTACGGGCGTTACTTCTCTTATGCAGATGCACGTCTGTTTAGGGAACGTATTCCGTCCTAGGTTGCGCGTCGAGTGGTTCTGTTCTGTTCTGTGAGATCGACGTACTGATTTAAAGACGTTACTTCTCTTTTGTAGATGCGTCAGTTTGGGCATTTCCACTCTACGTGAAATGAGCGCATCTACTTAGAGAACGTACTCCGTCCTTGTTGGTGCGTCGGATCGCCGCGTTCCGTTCCCACGAGATTGACGTGCCGACTTGAAGGCGTTACTTCTCTTTTGTAGATGCGTCAGTTTGGGCATTTCCACTCTACGTGAAATGAGCGCATCTACTTAGAGAACGTACTCCGTCTTTGTTAGTACGTCGGATCATCGTGTTCCGTTTCTGCGAAGTCGACGTAACAATTTAAGGATGATACGCCGACTTAGAGACGTTACTTCTCCTTCGTAGATGCGCTAGCTTGACATTTACACTTTATGTGAAATGGGCGCGTCTACTTAGAGAACGTACTCCGTCTTTGTTGGTGTGCTTCCCCCATAACGTTCTCTCTTTTTATTTTGCTTTAAGATTTCTCCCCATTTTTGGAAGGCTATATGTGTTGTCCTTTTTTTCAAAGTTTTTTTTTTGTCATTTGGTTTGTTTTGTTTTAAGGGTGTACATAGCTCCTTTTTTTTTTGTTGTTGCGTTTTCTTGGTAACCGCTTCATGCTCGCATGTTTGTGTAGCTCATTTAATTCCTTCGCCATACTTATCGCTTTGCTTTGAATTTATTAACTCTTTCGAATTCGTTTTGCAGGAACATGGTGTATTTTGCAGAGCAAATCGTCTCTGGAGAGAAATTTCTCGTTCTTTTACAAGATGAACATCAGCCCTTAAAACGTGGAGTTAACCTCCTAGTAGAAGAACCCAAGATCGGCGATTACTCCAATAAGTGGCCGCGACTCGGAAAACCAGGTCGTTTGTCAAAATGGTCCTCAGAAAAACCTTTAGGTCAAGGTTCCTCGTCTAAGGTGTGGATGTTAGGTTCTGCGCTTCACCGCCAAAATCCCAGTCAAACCCCCGAGCTAACATTGGGACGCCGAATTATCGAAGGCACCGCTCGTTGGGGCTCTGTATTAAAGATTTCTGGAGAATTCCTTTTTATCCCTCAATATTGGGAGTGGTTGGAGCTTGTCGTCGGTCGCAGTAGGAAGATACTTCGTCATGCTTGTCTGCTAGATGCCGTGATGGCTTCGCTCTACACTTACGATCGCAATAAGGCCGTGGTACGAGCCTTTTGTGAAGCATGGTGCCCTGCAACTAATACTCTTCATACCCAAGCTGGGGAACTTTCCATCTCTTTGTGGGACC
The DNA here is from genome assembly GCA_028017165.1 of Herpetospermum pedunculosum. Lineage (NCBI taxonomy): Eukaryota > Viridiplantae > Streptophyta > Magnoliopsida > Cucurbitales > Cucurbitaceae > Herpetospermum > Herpetospermum pedunculosum. Next base: position 15,319,563 of record JAPQWQ010000186.1, on the reverse strand, counting down.
TTTGGAAATTCGGGGGTCTTCCTATTGATGGAAAATTTTATGAGGAAGTCATTCCGTGTCTTGAAGAGTTGACTGGATCGAGACGGAATGGCAGATACCTTCCAAAAAGTTGCGAACATTTATTTCGCGCTTATTATACACTAACTGCTAAGAAGACGGATCCATCTCACGTTGCCATCAGTGATTGGATTTCATTATGGTTTAAAGGCGTCCAGCGATATGGTAAAATACCGGCGCGAAGGTCAAAGAAAAGAACTGCTTCTAAACCCACCTCTCGCCCCGGCGTGACTCATAACCCTGACGGCACGAAAGTTAAATATCGTGAATGGTCAGACGATGAGTGCGACATGTTCCGTAATCTAAATATTGACGAAGGATGGAAGGATAGAACATACTTGGCCGCCTTTTTATGTTGCTGGCTCTGTGCCTTCGTATTTCCTCAGGCCAATGCTCACCACATCCGTCCAGGTGTTTTCAAGATTGCTTGTATGATGGCCGAGGGTGAAACTTTTAGTCTTGCCGTCCCGGTCTTAGCTAACCTTTACCACGTGTTAGGAAAAATCTCAATGACTGCTAGTTCGGTTGGCCGTATCGAAACCTGTCTCCCGGTGCATTACATTATAGGCTGGTTAGCTCATTACTTTAATACTCATCACAAGACTCCTGAGGAGGTCCAAGGTCCAGGGATGGTTGAATTTTCCGGCGAAGGTGGGGCTAAATATCTAGATGAATCTGAAGCGCATGAACTGATCCATGAGGGTGCATCGATAGCATGGCACGTGAATCTCCAACATAGGAATAAACACGAAATCTTAAATAGAGAAACCATCAACGACTCTGAAGATTCTTCATATTTTTCGAGCCTCCGATCGTGCTATATATCAGCGCGATGTGGGGAATCGCTTGTCATCGAATCATATAGTCCGTATCGATTTGGCCGTCAGTTCGGGTTCTACCAAGACGTGCCAAATGATATAAGGGAAGCTTCTCCTTCGGTCGATTCGTGTACTATTTTACATCATTGGCGGGTTTGTATTTACGCTGACGTAGGGTGGGAAGTGTTTCTTCCAGCTCGAATGTTGAACCCCCATGACCATGTTACTTCAAATTATCGAAAGTGGTGGTCAATTAAGCATGGCGATTATTTGAGGAAAGGTGTTGATAAATTGATTGACAGCGCTCTTCCTCACTCAGATTGTTCAAAACCTAAGAAGTCTAAGAAGGTCAATGTTAACCTAGGAGGAAAGAAAATTCATTTGCTCACAGATAAACCGTCATGCCATGCCTCAGATCAAGCTGAAGGTAGTCGAGACGTTTATTGGAAGAAGGATAAAAGGCTCAGACAGACCCCCGATCTCCCCGATCTCGACGACAGATTTTTCGACGATGTCCCTACTGCTTGTGACATACCTGATGACGTTGGAGCCCTAGTTCAGTAACTTTCTCCTTCTTCTTTTTTTTTAATATATATTTTTTTTTTATTTTTTACATCCACCTTCCGTTTAAATTTTTATGTATACATATATATATCGGCAAATAACTTGTTTGAAAATCTTCTATTGTTACAGCTTCCCCTGAATGATTATATTCAAGCCGAGGGCGAGCAACCTAGCGACCAATCGTCGGAGGGTTCAGAAGCTTCGGTTTCTATTGATAGGCGACCTGGGAGCTCTTCTGCCCCATTGGAGGAGCGAAGTACCAATTTACCTCTGCTTACCATCAGGGAGCGTTCTCAACATGTTCCATTGGATGCAGTTTCGCAAGCTCCTGAAACTTCTGTTTATTGTGCTGACAACATAGTATCCAGCCTTCAACGAAAAGCGGCCATGTCTATGTGGCAAAGCTTGCGAGAGAAAATGGCGCGTACCCCTTTTGAGGATGTTCCAAAACTTGAGCCAGAAATTCGTAAGATTCTTAAGGGCATCTCGGACACTCGGGCAAACAACCAGGTGTCTCTGCAAGAATTTGTAGAAGGCTATTGTAAGAGAGTGGAAGACTACAACCAGATGCAATCTTCAATTTCCACCCATTTAAACTCCAACAGTAGGGATTGTCAATTAGAAGAAAAGAAGAGTTATTTGGACCGATCCCTCCTAGAGGTTACAGAGGCGAAAACGGAGATAGAAGAGGCGAAAGCGAAGATAGAAGCTGCGAAGCTCGAGCTTGAGAGGCTTTCCACTTTTGTCTCTGCCCGGGAGCAAGTCTTGAGTCGCGGGACACTTGAAGTCTCGCGTGTACGCGAAGAGATTCGTGCCCTCGAATGTGCCCCCATTATTAACGAGGACGATGCTCGAGCCGTTGCTGCAGTTCGCGAGCTTCTAGAGAGCTCGCGCGCGGAGTTGAAAGAGTTTCAGTGGGCGCCTTGATTTGCGCATATATGTGCATATATATTTTTTTTATCTATCTTCTTCTAGATTTCTCTCGTGTAAAGGAACTTTATTTTTTTTTATGAACATTTGGCTTGTCTCCCTCATTTTGGAATAATACTTTTCCTTTGTTGCTTTGTTGAACTTTTTTTGTTGCTTACGTATTTCCGAAATCAAGAGATCACTTGTTTGAGCGTAGCTCGAATGGAATGAATGTATAATTTTTTTTTATTGCGCGCGACTGGACTTAAAGTATATATGTATTTTTTTCTTTAAGTTGCCTACGTACCCTTAGATGGAAGGGATCAAGTCATAACGTAGTTCAGATTACAAGAAATTTTTTTTTTTTACTTGGGCCGTTCACCTTTTAAGCTCGTGCGGGCCAGGAGCAACATGTAGTTTATACTCTTACGTTAAGGAGTATTACATTTTATGAGATCTCCTAAGAAACATATTTGGAGATGATTATGCACGAGCTTGAAGTTGGAAATGCGCAGCGCAGCAGAACTTGAAGATGCGATCGTGCAGCGCAACAGAACTTGGACTCGTGAAGCGCAGCAGAACTTGTTGATGGAGATGCAGAGCGCAGAACTTGTTGGAGATGCGCAGCACAGCGAAACTTGAACTTGGAGATGGAGATGCGGAGCGCAGTGCAGCAGAACTTGGAGATGAACTTGGAGATGAGAGATGATGCAGCGCAGCAGCGAACTTGGAGACGCAGCGCAGCAGCGAACTTGTAGATGCAGCGCAGCAACGAACTTGGAGATGCAGCGCAACAACGAACTTGGAGATGCAGCGCAGCAACGTAGCTGAATTTTTTTTCTTTTACTTGGGCCGTTCACCTTTTAAGCTCGTGCGGGCAAGGAGCAACATGTAGTTTATACTCTTACGTTAAGGAGTATTACATTATTATTATTATTTTTTTTTTTTTTTTTTTTTTTTTTTTTTTTTTTTTTACTTGGGCCGTTCACCTTTTAAGCTCGTGCGGGCCAGGAGCAACATGTAGTTTATACTCTTACGTTAAGGAGTATTACATTTCAACAGATATTATCTGCATCACGGTCTTCATCCGATCCTTCGTTTGTAGGATTCGTTAGAATAATGATAGTTTTCTTCACCTTCAAGGAACCCTCTGTGTTTATGTGGACAGAAAATTTCCTCTTCATGCGTGGAGGAACACGACTGTGAATCTTCTTGTCGCTACTTTCTTCATCGAAGAGTCTTGCCCCTGCAGTCTTCATCTTTCCTTGTTGTTGATCACTTGTAACTTTGAGGCGATCAAAAACAGATTTTGAAGGTCCGTCTTTCTTTGATGTAGAAACACTTAACTTTTGGAAAGCTGAAGTTCGAGTGGAGGTAGAAGTTAGACCTGAATTTTCTTCTTTTGTCGCGGCCATACTCATTCTTTGGAAGACCGAAGTTCGAGTAGTTGAAGGCTTGATGCGATTGAAGACAGAAGTTCTTTGGTCGACTTCTTTTGAGTTGTCGACTTCTTCTGCGTTGATGTAGCATGAATTTGCAAAGATTTCTTCCTCTTTCTTGATAGGAAGGAAACTTCTTGAGAAGAATTCTTTTAAGGTCACCCGTCGTCGAGGTTGAGAAAAATATTTGTTTTCTCTTCTCTCGTGTTTAGGCTTCCTCGAATTGATTCTTCCTTTCTTCTTTGAAAGCTTATTGTTCTGTTTATCATCTCGAAACATGCAATCTTCTTTCTGGACGGGTCTTTGTCGTCGTATTTTCTGACGAGCCACGACGGTCCAACATTTATCCTCATTTCCGATGACCTCATGTTTTACTTGAGAAATTTGTTTTGGGGTTTCATGTCCGAACCGAACAATTATTGGTTCGAAGGTCCCAAACTGGATCATACTTTCCTTTTGCTTCTCAAATGAGACCGGAGATAATTGAGCGCTGAAGTTCATCGTTACTGCAGCGTGGTTTGATTGAGCTATTTCATCTAAGTCTAGCTCGATTTTTTCTTCTTTAGCTAACCTTAGAATTAGCTCCTTTAGGACGAAACATTTATCCACTGGATGACTGATAACTCGATGATACTTACAATAGTTGGGATCATCGACTTTGTCCATTTCTTCCGGGCGCCTACACTCGGGAAACTCAATCAATCTTGTTTCCAGTAGTTGCTCTAACATGTCAGGAATGTCAGAGTTTGGAAACGGGTAGACTTTTTCTTGTTTTTCTTTTAAAGTAAGGCGACGTTTCTCGCCTCCGTCATTTCTTCTCTCTGTCTTGTTTTCATTTCTTTTTGAGGGAAATCTGAAAGGGGTCGTGTTGACGACCATGGATTCTTCCACGACATTTTTTAGTGATTTTCCCAACTCCCTTCGTTTCCGTCTTTATTTTCTTTACGTCGGGGACTAAGAGGTCTTTGTTTCCTCTGTTGGCAATACTCAGCTCCATATCATGGGCGCGAGTTGCTAATTCCTCGAATGTTTGGGGCTTTATCCCTTGTAGGATGTAGTGAAGTCCCCAATGCATGCCGCCGATGCACATCTCGACAGCAGACACTTCCGTGAGTCGGTCCTTGCAGTCAAGACTCAACGATCTCCAGCGGTTAATGAAGTCGACGACAGGCTCGCCCATTCTTTGGCTAGCATGCGAGAGTTCTGACATGCTGACTGTTCGCCTCGTGCTGTAGAAGCGATTCAGGAAGTCTCTTTCAAACTGCTCCCAACTGTCGATCGTCTCGGGTTCCAAGTCGGTGTACCAATCAAAGGCGTTTCCTTTCAAGGTTCGGACGAATTGCCTAACCAGCAAGTCTCCGCGAGTTCCAGCATTCTCGCATGTTTCGACGAAGTGGGCAATGTGTTGTTTAGGATTGCCCTTCCCATCGAATTGTTGAAACTTTGGCGGTTGGTACCCGGTGGGCATCCTCAAGTTGTCGATCCTCTTGGAATACGGTTTGGTATATAAGAGGGTGCTCTGGGCTGGTCCACCGCACTGGGCTCTGATGGTGTTGGTAATCATGTCCTGCAGCTGTTGGACAGATAAGGAAGCAACCGACGTTGAGTGTTGCGCTTGGTCTTCCTGGATGACAATTTTTCCTTTGTCATTTCCTCTTGCTGCAGGAGTTTGACTTGACTCTGCAGCCTCTCTACTTTGCATCTGATTTCTTAAGTTTGCAATCTCGAGGTCTCGTTCTTCAACTACTTTCATCAGAAAGTTTAGTTTCTTTTCCATTTCAGCGATCACTTCGTCTCTTATGCGTGCGTCTGCCATCATTACAGACATCACATTTGGATCAGACCCCTTATTTGGTTGATCAGATGAGGGAACAAATTCATCGTACAAGAAATTTTCTTGAGTGATTATCCCTTCACGCGTAGACTCTGTCATTCGTTCCTCCATAACATTTATTTCAGTCATCATGGAGGATGTTACGTCAGAATCGAACTCAAATAGAGGGTTACACCTGACGGCAAATTCGTCACTTGTAGACGCCCCCGCCAATGTCATTCTTTCTTCCATAGTATTTGTTTCAGGCGTTATGACGGATGCTACGTCAGAATCAAGCTCGAACAAAGGGTTACACCTAACAAGAAATTTGTCACTCGTAGATGCCCCTGACGATGTCATTACTCTGCTCACAATTGTGACAAAATCATGTGGACAATCGTGGGGAGTAGAACTCGTGTAGCGGTTGTTCATGACTACGGTTGTTGAAGGAGTTCTGAACGACATAACTTCACTTTTTTTTTTTAGATGAGGGAAAGAGATGAGAGGTAGAGTTGTCCCACTGGGCGTGCCAATCTGTTCACACGAGAATTCGAACGACGAATGGTAATTCGACACGTGTAAATGAATTTTAATTTGTGTTGATGTATTGTATTTATCAGTGCGTAGTGGATTACAATCTCTAATGTATGATCCTCTGATTCTTTCTCTCTCAAATGTACATGTGTTTCGAGGGCTTCGCAGCTTGTTCTCGATGTTGGATTTGTTTCGAGGGCTTTGCAGCTTGTTCTCGATGTTGAATTTGGATCGAAGGCTTTGCAGCTTGTTCTCGATGTTGAATTTGGATCGAGGGCTTTGCAGCTTGTTCTCGATGTTGGATCTTCAGCTTCGCGTAGCGGTGAAGTCTTCAGGTGTTTGAATTTGGAGTGGCGTTCAGTCTTCAGGATTCAAAGAGTCTTTCGTTGTTTGAGAATTCTCTCTGAGTTCTTATGAGAAGAAATTTTCTGAACCTTAAAAATGAAAATGAACTCTCTATTTATAGAGTTTTTATGGGCCTGGATCCAATGGGCTTGGGCTTTGGGCCCAATGGGTTTGGGTTTGGACCCAATGGGCTTGGGTTTGGACCCAATGGGTCTTTGGGCTTTGGGCCAAATTGTCATTTAATCTTTCTGGCCCAATTCGACTTCGAGCCCAATTGCAGTTTGGCCGACTTTGCTCGGTCAAGTCTATCTGATTCCCGGTCGTGATGGAGACACGTGGCGACGACTGATTGGCCGAAATTTCTCGGTCAACAGTCATATTATTTAATTAATATTTGATATTCAATTAAATAATAATTATTAATTAAAAAGTTTAATTAATAATTATATATATATTTTATTTATTAAAAAGTTTAATAAATAAAATTATTTTTATTATTTTTAATAATAATAATAAAAATAATTAAATATATATATATATATATATATTAAGTTATAAATATGTATATATGTAAGTTGGCCAAAAGGGGGGGGCGGGGTATACGAAAGAGAGAAATTAGTTTTGGTTTCGTTGCATTCAATTGAAGCCCAACTTCTTTTACAACTCCTTCTTCTTCTTTTTTTTTCTTTTCTGTTTTCTCTTCTATTCGGAGTCCCACAACTCCGTTGCGCGGTGCCGAGGATAGCGGGACTACCTCTGGTGGTCCTCGAGGCGTTCGTGAGAAGAGGCCGGAAGAGTTCGTGACGAGGAACGTGTGGCGGAGCTTGAAGAAATCAGAACTACTAGGGTATGTAATTCTAATTTCTTTATTTCCGTCGTTTGAGCATGTTTTCTATTTGTTAAATTTATGAAATTAGAGTATCATCGATCCAAAATCGCTTCCGCTGCATATATCGCTCCATCAATTGGTATCAAAGCGATTTTGTGATTAACTCAATTTGCATCAATTTAAGTTGGTGGGTATTTTAATTTAGAAATTGTTTCTGAATTGACGTCTAAAGTGAATATCGATTTTGGCATAGTTTCTTTTTGAATTTCCTTATTTGTAATTGTCCGAGAATGTATGGGCTTTAATGTGTGATGAAGCGTATGTATGTTTAGAGTCATTAGAGTCCATATAGATTTCTTTGTGAAAGAAGCTCGAGTTTGAACTGGCCGAAATGTTCGGTGTTAGTTCAAATTCGTTCTAGGCAATTCGAAGAGAAGCTCAAAGAGAATTTGGCCGAAGTGTTCGGTGGAAGCAAGTTTGTCAAAGGCGGTGCGAAGAGTTCGAAGTCCGCTCAAGACTTAGCTTGTTGTTCAAGCTTGTAATAAATTAGTTATTGCTTGCTAAATGCCAAAATCGATCCACTTTAGTGTGTTTAATTAATTATGCATTGCGAATGTATGTTTTAATTAAAATCGATGTTTGTATGTGCATATAGTATGCCATATAGATTTAAAATCCCACCATAGGAAGCATGCTCCATGCATTGAAAATATGTTATAAGTGTTATAATATATAATATGCATATTTGGGAATTCATGAGTATTAATATAAGAGTTATATTAATTCATGAATTAAATGTTGTTAATTTAATAGATTAATTGATATAAGTGTTATATTAATTATGAAATTAAATATACAACATAGGTTGCCATGTTTTTATGCATATTGTAGGTTATAAGTGTTTAATATATCGGATGCATGTTTAAATTCATGAGTATTAATATAAGAGTTATATTAATTCATGAATTAGTTGTTGTTTGCTTAATAGAATAATTAATATAAGTGTTATATTAATTATAAAATTAAACATCCAACTTTACATGCATATTGTATGTTATAATTGTTATAATGTATATGATGCATGCTTAATTCATAATAATTGATATAAGTGTTATATTAATTTATGAATTAGGAGTTGTATATTTAAGACCATAATCGATAAAAGTGTTATATTGATTATGTAGTTAAATATTCAACTTGTCATGCCTTAGCGTTTGTATGTTTGAGAAGCATATAGATGATGTTGTAAAAATGACTTAGACTTTTAAAATCTATAACAAAGATAAAAGCATGTTCATTTAGGGTTAAATGTTTCGATCTGTTTCATTAGATGAATAGGTCGATATCTCGTGCATGCTAAGGTTATGAGAAACTCACCTGGTGAACTCATGTCTAAGGTTGAAGGATTTGAATTGACGGAACACCTCCTACCTGGGGATGACCCGGTACTTGAGTAAAATTAACCCGGCTTTATGAGCATGCATTAGAGGTGTGAGGTTAGTAAAGTGTTTATAACCTAGACATCTCAGGTAAATTGTTTGCCTAGACTTAAGGTTTTATTTACTTAGCCAGATAAAACCTGAGTTTTTACCCTAAACACCGTCTACGATGCTTAGTAGATGTGTTAAGAAGGAATATACGATATATCCCTCTCCTGCTACGTACTCCCTATAGTTCACAACGTGAGAATTTTGCTTGGCCTCATGATGCCATATGGGGCATCTCCAGACGGGTGGTGTTTGCAACTTTCAATAGCAAGGTGAATGGAGTAAGTGTCTATAGTAAGTGGGAAAAGGAAGTACGCCAGTACATCCTACGGTCTCCTCCATTGGTTGAACCACGAGATTACCATGTTCCGCCTGCAGGCTGCCCTAGGTGATGGAGCGCCCATGGCACGCAGCGGAAGCGATTTGGATCATAGACACTCTAATTTCATCAATTTAAACAAAACGGAAACATGCAAAAACAATGAAAAAGAGAAAATAGAACACATACCCTTGTCGTTCGTATTTCTTCAATTTCACCGCCAGAAGCTCCTCACGAGCTCAACGAGCCTTCTCACGAAACGTTCGTGGACCACCCACGGTAGTCCCGCTATCCTCAGGCCGAGAAACGGAGTGGTGGGACTCCTTTAATTCAAGAAAAGAGGGAAGAAGCTTCAACTGAAAAAACTATTTTTTCACAGAAGCAGTGGAAGAAGACGTAGCAGAAGAGAAAAAATTCAATTGAAAATCTCATTTCACAATTGAAATTCGTGAGCCCAAAAAGGCACTCACCTAATTTATTTTTTTTTTTTTTTTTTTTTTTTTTTTTTTTAAATAGTCTCTGATGATTCAGATATATACTGTGTATATATCTTTACATGTGTCTTACATTGCATGTAAGACACATGTAAATATATATATATATATATATATATATATATATATATTTATATATTATTATTATTATTAATAAAAATAATAATAATTATTTTATTAATTAAACTTTTTAATTAATAAAAAATATATATATATATTAATTAATATTATTTAATTCAATATCAAATATTAATTAAATAATATAATTAATCCCGGTTTTCCGAAAACCGACTTTTTTGCACATGAATCTTATTCATGTTTTCAGACCAATCTCATATTTAAATCATATTTAAATATGTCCATATTTAAATCATATTTAAATATGTCCATATTTAAATCATATTTAAATATGTCTATTCTTCTTCCACAAACCCGAATTTGAACGATTCAAATTCTTTTCTTTTCTCTTATATTGTTTCACGGCTTTATCCGAGCTAGCCAGGAGAACCGTAAGGACCTACAGATCATGAGCTCCAACGATACGAGATTATCCGGTCAAAACTCTTTCAACCGAACTAACCAACATTCGTTAACCCCCGGAGACTCCACTAAAGTCCAAGGGCTGCACTCTCCTCACTGTAGATATATTGTGTCCTGTTGATATAACTATCATCAGTAAGTCGATCCTTCACAGGTCGTTCATAATCACAACGGGTCATTTATACCGTTTAACCCTTGTATTATATCTTGTTCCTTAAGTACCACTGACACCTCTAATGAACAATTGATTTGTGGTCCAACCATCAAATCAGATTCCTCCCTGATCAGGAGAGGATGGGCCCAATGTTCAAGACCTGGAGTCAGCACTTAAGGGAACAACCTCTCTACTAACCCTGAAAGCGGGTAGGAGTGAACTCCAATCTTGCTACAACTATGTCCCCAGCCACTTATTCAATCTTATCCCCAAGATGGTAGGCATATTGAGTCGGCGATCTGGCCACTCTCACCCGTACAAATCAAAGGATAAGGTCAAATAAACAGGAGTCCATAGTAAGCTCAGGATTGAGATCGAGTTACCTAAGTCATCATATGAATAAACCGGTCTTTACAGTAAACGGTGTTATAAAGAAAGAGCGATTTTATTTCTTGGTTCGGTCTTGTGCAAACTCATTGCACATGACGCCCTCACTCACATGTCTCTACATGAAACGATTCGAATCACATCGTTTTGTACTATACAAAGTGAGCCGCGTCCAATAGTGTCCCCAGGATAAGGTACCCAACCTTATCCTTATACTATAGACCATTTTGGCTGTCTACTTGAACTTGATTCACATTCATGTCACACATGAAGTTCAAGTACTCACACTACAGCCATGGGTGTTAGTTATTGGTATAGGTTAATACAAACACAATTCACTAAAAATCAATAACAACTTTATTGAAATATAATATTTACATTTACATTCAAACAGTTTACAAACTACGAGTTTTAGGACATAAAACCCAACAAACTCCCACTTGGACTAAAACGTCAGTGGAGTACATGCTGGTCGAGAGAACTAGAATATCAAATATCTAAAGTTTCTCCCACTGTCCTACTGAGCAGCTCGCAGCCCTAAACTTTTTAGGTGTCTCTCAAACACTTTAGCCGTGAGAGACTTAGTAAACGGATCAGCAATGTTGTGCTCCGAGGCTACCTGTGTGACAATCACATCTCCTCGTTGCATTATCTCCCTGATGAGATGATACTTCCGCTCAATATGCTTTCCACGCTTATGGCTTCTAGGTTCTTTAGAATTTGCCACTGCACCGCTGTTATCACAATAAAGGGTGATTGGCAAGTTCATATTTGGAACAAGTTCCAAATCTGTCAAGAACTTCCTAAGCCATACAGCTTCCTTCGCTGCTTCGCAAGCTGCGACATACTCAGCTTCCATGGTGGAGTCAGCAATACAACCTTGCTTTATACTCCTCCATATTATTGCTCCTCCGTTAAGAGTGAACACTGATCCTGATGTAGATTTCCTGGAATCTATATCAGTCTGAAAATCAGAGTCAGTGTATCCTGCAAGGATCAAATCCTTCGCGCCATACACAAGCACATAGTCTCTCGTTCTCCTAAGATACTTGAGGACGTGTTTAACGGCTGTCCAGTGATCATATCCTGGATTAGACTGGAACCTACTGACAATTCCTACTGCATAGCAGATGTCGGGTCTTGTACACAACATAGCGTACATGAGACTACCAACTGCAGATGCATAGGGAATTCGTCTCATATCCTCAACCTCTTGAGGTGTCTTAGGAGACTGTTCCTTAGACAAGTGAATTCCATGCCTAAAAGGCAGCGAACCTTTCTTGGAATTCTGCATCGAATATCTTGACAACACCTTGTCAATATAAGATGCTTGAGACAGCGCTAGCACTTTGTTCTTACGATTCCTTATGATCTGAATCCCTAGAACAAACTGAGCCTCTCCCAAATCTTTCATTTGGAATTGGGTCGCTAGCCAATTCTTAACGTCAGTTAGGAACCCTACATCATTCCCAATGAGTAGTATATCGTCTACGTACAAGACTAAGAAAGCTACAACAGTATTGACTACTTTCTTGTAAACACAAGGTTCGTCAATATTTTGTTCAAAGCCATAAGATTTGATCGCCGTATCAAACCTTATATTCCAGGATCTAGATGCTTGCTTCAACCCATAAATGGATCGATTAAGCTTGCAAACCTTTTGCTCTTGACCCTGAAGTATGAATCCGTCTGGTTGAGCCATATAGATACTCTCCTCAAGATTACCATTCAGAAAGGCAGTCTTGACATCCATTTGCCAGATTTCATAATCATAAAATGTAGAATGGATAAGAGTATTCTAATCGACTTTAACATGGCAACAGGAGAAAAGGTTTCTTCATAGTCCACCCCTTCTCTTTGGGAATAACCTTTTGCCACAAGTCGAGCCTTAAAGGTTTGCACCTTACCGGCTTGGTCTCGTTTTCTCTTGTAGATCCACTTGCAACCGATAGGTCTTTCACTATCTGGTTGGTCTACAAGATCCCAGACCGAATTGAAGTACATAGACTCCATTTCGAGATCCATGGCTTTAAGCCACTGGTCCTTGTCTATGTCATTCATTGCCTGTTTAAAGGTCAATGGATCCTCAACGCCATCATCAGGTATGACGACTTGAGTTTCAGACAATCCGATGTAGCGGTCAGGCTGTCTTACATCCCTCCCACTGCGTCGAGGCTTTCTCAACTCTTGAGAAGGACCAGCCTGATCAACAACCTTTGTTGATTCGTCTGTAGCTTTCCTGGAAAATTCGGACAAAACAATTTTGCTCGACGGTTGATGATCTCTCATGTGGTCTTCCTCTAAGAACGTGGCATTAGTCGATACTAGTACCTTGTTCTCATGAGGATCATAAAACAGACCACCTTTCGTCTCCTTGGGGTAACCTACAAATAGGCACAATTTTGAACGATGTTCCAACTTCTTTGGATTGGGTACTAGCACATGTGCCGGACACCCCCAAATCCTGAAGTGACGTAAACTACCTTTACGCCCTTTCCATAACTCATAAGGTGTTTCAGAAACACTCTTAGAGGGAACCATGTTCAAAATATATACTGCAGTCTCTACTGCATATCCCCAAAACGAACTAGGCAAATGAGCATAACTCATCATAGATCGAACCATGTCTAACAGGGTTCTATTTCTCCTCTCGGACACACCATTCTGCTGTGGTGTTCCTGGCGCTGAGAGTTGAGATACTATTCCATGTTCTATCATATAGTCCTGGAATCTTAAATCCATATACTCTCCACCTCGATCTGATCGGAGTGTTTTTATCGATTTACCTAATGTGTTCTCAACCTCTGCCTTATACTCTTTGAACTTTTCAAGAGCTTCGGACTTATGATGCATTAGATAAAGATAACCGTACCTAGAATAATCATCAATGAAACTGATGAAATATTCATACCCTCCTCGTGCTTTGACATTCAAAGGACCGCAGAGATCCGAATGCACGATTTCTAGAGGTTCTTTGGACCTATGACCTTTTTCAGAAAAAGATCGTTTGGTCATTTTGCCCTCAAGACAAGACTCACATGGAGGTAAAGAGTTGTTCTCTAAACGATTCAGCAGACCACTCTTAACCAATCTCCCAATCCTATTGAGATTAATGTGACCTAGTCTTAAGTGCCAAAGATAAGTACTTGGAGAAAGTTTCTGCCTTTTAGTTTGAGTCTCAGCTGTTTTAAACATTTCAGTGTTCAAAATAGCTTTGGCTTCGGTTGGTCTTAACACATATAAGTTGTTTTCAAGTTTCGCAGAACAAATACGTACACCTCTTTTGCTAATGAACGCTTCATTATGAACAAAAGATACTTTATACAACTGTTCTAACAAACAAGATATAGATACAAGATTCCTCTGGAAGGTAGGAACTAGGAGTACATTTTCTAGTAAAATGAAACTATCTCCATACAACAACTTTACAGCTCCCACTGCTTCAGCTGAGACAACCTCTCCAGTTCCAACTCTGAGAGTTATCTCACCGCAAGAAAGTGGCTGCCAAGAACTAGTTTCCTGAAAAGAAGAACAAACATGGTTAGTAGCTCCTGAATCAAGTATCCAGGTATGACAATCATGTTCTACTAAACATGTTTCAACAACAAGTAAATCATATTTACCTTGTCTTTCTTTCTCAGCCTTTTTCTCTGCAAGATACTTTGGGCAATTCCGTTTCCAGTGCCCATCTACACCACAATGGAAACATTTTCCTTTGTCTGTAGATTTAGTCTTGCTCTTAGCAGTAGCAGGTGCTTTTCTCTTCCTTTTATCTTTCTTCTTCTTTTGAATACTCTTATTCTTAATAGAAGAAAGTTCAGACCTACTCCCTGAAGACGACCCCTTTTGGAATTTCCTAGAAGTGACAACATTTGCCTCCTTCTCTTTTCCTTTAGAAGTCTGTAGGGACTGATAGGTCTGTAGCTCGCTGAGGAGAGAAGTCAAATTATACTTTATCTTGTTCATTACCAAATTGGTTCTGAACTGAAGGAAACTCTTCGGAAGAGATTCCAAGATAAAGCTTACTTGACTTGACTCATTTATAATAGCTCCGTTTACTTCCGCCACATTGAAGTGGACCATCATGTTAAGGACATGCTCCCTAACAGAGGTTCCCTCCTTCATGCGAGAGTTGTAAACGAATTTGAGGGCTTCATGACAGACCGATGAGGACGGAAGTCCAAACATCTCCTGTAATGAAGACATGATTTCTTTAGCAGAAACCATATCCTCGTGCTTCTTAGCTAACACATCAGATATGCTGGCTAAGATATAGACTCGGGCTTTATCATTAGCCCTTGTCCATCTATCATATGCTTCTCGAACAGTTCGAGTCGCATCCGAGCTAGGAGGGGGAGGACAATCCTCTGATAAGACGAACCTGAGATCATCTAGAACGAGAATCGTATTCAAGTTCGATTTCCAGGTCGCGTAGTTATCGCCGGTTAACTTATCGGAAGCTAGTAAGTGAATGAAAGAGCTAGACATGCTGAAAAGAGAATGAATAAATATTAGTGAAAAGGTTTTAACCTAATTTACACACCAATCAAGAATTTAGCAAAGAATAATAATGTACCCAAAACTCATTATTAAACTGCAACGATACTTCAGTGGGTCAGAATGGTCACTACCGAGGGGCAGTCAAGCATTCCTTCACTGAATCAAGACATTCTTGACTAAATGCTAATACCAGAATATCTCATATTCCTATAGCATCTTAGTTATCGCTGTTTGGTCAAGATTTACTAACTCCTTAGCAAATCTCGTAAGTGTGACCCTCCATTTTTAGAATTCATAGGGCGGCCCCAACGATGCAACCGAATGGAAATGTCAAAGTTGGGAATGGCTCTATGTTTCTTTATCCATAAATGGTGATTGAGATGTTCCGATTCCTATGAAACGGCCCTCCGAATGGATCGGTACCACTTGTGGGCACCTAGCAGGCAGAACATAGGAATCTCACGGTTCAATCCAATGGAGGAGACCGCAGGATGTATTGACATACTTCCTTCTCCCACTTACTATAAATACTTTCTCCATTCACCTTGCTCTTGAATTATGCAAATACCATCCGAATGGGGATGCCCTATTGACATCACGAGGCCGAGCATAATTCTCACGGTGTGAACTTGACAGAGAACGTAGGAGGAGAGGGACAT
This sequence comes from Herpetospermum pedunculosum, assembly GCA_028017165.1. Lineage (NCBI taxonomy): Eukaryota > Viridiplantae > Streptophyta > Magnoliopsida > Cucurbitales > Cucurbitaceae > Herpetospermum > Herpetospermum pedunculosum. The sequence continues at coordinate 15,303,715 of JAPQWQ010000186.1, read as the reverse complement.
ATCATATATACCTTCTCAACACCTCTACTAAGTATTTTAAGACGGAATGGGTAAATTACTCAGGCATTATCCGGCTAAGACAATAAGGCCTTAAGTCTAGGTAAAACAAACTTTTACCTATGATGTCTAGGTGATAAACACTTTATTACCTCACACCACTCACGCATGCTCATAAAGCCGGGTTAACTTTACTCAAGAACCGGATGGTCCCCAGGTAGGAGGTGTTCCGTAAACCGTCAGCTTAAATACCTCCAACCTCGAACAGGATGTCCCCGGGTGAGTTTCTTGTAACCTTAGCATTTACAAGATATCGACCTATTCATCTAATGAAACGAAACGATACAATCAACCCTAAGTGAGCATGCCTTTGTCTTTGTTATAGATTTTAAAAGTCTATGCCAATTTTACAACGCTTTGCAAAACTAAGACTTACTACAACAAACTTCTACATGCTTCTCAAACATGCAACACTAAGGCATGACAAGTTGAATATTTAATTTCATAATTAATATAACAATTATATCGATTATGTTTTTAAATATACAACTCCTAATTCATAAATTAATATAACACTTATATCAATTCTCATGAATTAAGCATGCATCCTATACATTATAACACTTATAACAAACAAAATGCATCTAATGTTGGATGTTTAATTTCATAATTAATATAACACTTATATCAATTATTCTATTAAGCAAACAACATCTAATTCATGAATTAATATAACTCTTATATTAATACTCATGAATAAACATGCATCCTATACATTATAACACTTATAATATACCATGTGCATAAAACTATGGCAACCTATGTTGTTGATTCAATTTCATAATTAATATAACACTTATATCAATTATCCTATTGAACTAATCAACAACTAATTCATGAATTAATATAACTCTTATATCAAAATTCATGAATTGCCAAATATGCATACGATATATTATAACACTTATAACATATATTCAATGCATGAAGCATGCTTCCTACGGTGGGATTTTAAATCTATATGGCATACGTTATGCACATACAAACATGGAATTTAATTAAAACATACATTCGCAATGCATAATTAATTAAACACACTAAAGTGGATCGATTTTGGCATTTAGCAAGCAATAACTAATTTATTACAAGCTTGATCAACAAGCTACGCCTTGAGCGGACTTCGAACTCTTCGCACCGCCTTTGACCAACTTGCTTCCTCCGAACGCTTCGGCCAAAAACTCTTTGAATTTCTCCTCGTAATGCCCAGAACGAGTTTGAACTTACACCGAACATTTCGGCGAGTTTCAAACTCTAACTTCTTTCACAAAGAACCCTATATGGACTCTAATGACTCTAAAAATACAGACTCTTTAGCATACATTAAAGCCCATACATTCTCGGGCAATTACAAAGAATGAAATTCAAAAAGAAACTATGCCAAAATCGATATTCACTTTAGAATTCCATTCAGAAACAATTTCTAAATAAAACCCACCATAACTTAAATTGATAGAAATTGAGTGGCCAAAAACGCTCTGATACCAATTGATGGAGCGCCCTTGGCACGCAGCGGAAGCGATTTGGATCATAGACACTCTAATTTCATCAATTTAAACAAAACGGAAACATGCAAAAACAATGAAAAAGAGAAAATAGAACACATACCCTTGTCGTTCGTATTTCTTCAATTTCACCGCCAGAAGCTCCTCACGAGCTCAACGAGCCTTCTCACGAAACGTTCGTGGACCACCCACGGTAGTCCCGCTATCCTCAGGCCGAGAAACGGAGTGGTGGGACTCCTTTAATTCAAGAAAAGAGGGAAGAAGCTTCAACTGAAAAAACTATTTTTTCACAGAAGCAGTGGAAGAAGACGTAGCAGAAGAGAAAAAATTCAATTGAAAATCTCATTTCACAATTGAAATTCGTGAGCCCAAAAAGGCACTCACCTAATTTATTTTCTTTTTCTTTTTTTTTTTTTTTTTTTTTTAAATAGTCTGATGAATCATCTGATGATTCAGATATATACTGTGTATATATCTTTACATGTGTCTTACATTGCATGTAAGACACATGTAAATATATATATATATATATATATATATATTTATATATTATTATTATTATTAATAAAAATAATAATAATTATTTTATTAATTAAACTTTTTAATTAATAAAAAATATATATATATATATTAATTAATATTATTTAATTCAATATCAAATATTAATTAAATAATATAATTAATCCCGGTTTTCCGAAAACCGACTTTTTTGCACATGAATCTTATTCATGTTTTCAGACCAATCTCATATTTAAATCATATTTAAATATGTCCATATTTAAATCATATTTAAATATGTCTATTCTTCTTCCACAAACCCGAATTTGAACGATTCAAATTCTTTTCTTTTCTCTTATATTGTTTCACGGCTTTATCCGAGCTAGTCAGGAGAACCGTAAGGACCTACAGATCATGAGCTCCAACGATACGAGATTATCCGGTCAAAACTCTTTCAACCGAACTAACCAACATTCGTTAACCCCCGGAGACTCCACTAAAGTCCAAGGGCTGCACTCTCCTCACTGTAGATATATTGTGTCCTGTTGATATAACTATCATCAGTAAGTCGATCCTTCACAGGTCGTTCATAATCACAACGGGTCATTTATACCGTTTAACCCTTGTATTATATCTTGTTCCTTAAGTACCACTGACACCTCTAATGAACAATTGATTTGTGGTCCAACCATCAAATCAGATTCCTCCCTGATCAGGAGAGGATGGGCCCAATGTTCAAGACCTGGAGTCAGCACTTAAGGGAACAACCTCTCTACTAACCCTGAAAGCGGGTAGGAGTGAACTCCAATCTTGCTACAACTATGTCCCCAGCCACTTATTCAATCTTATCCCCAAGATGGTAGGCATATTGAGTCGGCGATCTGGTCACTCTCACCCGTACAAATCAAAGGATAAGGTCAAATAAACAAGAGTCCATAGTAAGCTCAGGATTGAGATCGAGTTACCTAAGTCATCATATGAATAAACCGGTCTTTACAGTAAACGGTGTTATAAAGAAAGAGCGATTTTATTTCTTGGTTCGGTCTTGTGCAAACTCATTGCACAGGACGCCCTCACTCACATGTCTCTACATGAAACGATTCGAATCACATCGTTTTGTACTATACAAAGTGAGCCGCGTCCAATAGTGTCCCCAGGATAAGGTACCCAGCCTTATCCCTATACTATAGACCATTTTGGCTGTCTACTTGAACTTGATTCACATTCATGTCACACATGAAGTTCAAGTACTCACACTACAACCATGGGTGTTAGTTATTGGTATAGGTTAATACAAACACAATTCACTAAAAATCAATAACAACTTTATTGAAATATAATATTTACATTTACATTCAAACAGTTTACAAACTACGAGTTTTAGGACATAAAACCCAACACTAGGGGCACCATCCAAACGGAGGGTTGGGCATGGGAGATCAAACACCTCAGTCACCATTTATGGATAGAGAAACACAGGGCCATTCCCAACTCTGACATTCCCTACGGTTGCACTGTTGGGGCCGTCCTGTGCGTTCTAAAAATGGAGGGTCACACTTACTGGATTTGCTAAGGAGTTAGTAAATCCAGACCAAAAACGATAACTTAGATACTATAGGAATATGAGTTATTCTGGTAATAGCATTTAGTCAAGATTGTCTTGATTTAGTAAAGGAGTGCTCGACTGCCCTACGGTAGCGACCATTTTGACTTACTAAAGTATCGTTGCATGTAAATAAAGAGTTTGGGTACTTTATTTGCTGTTAAACCCTTTAATTTGTTTAAATAGGTTAAAACTGTTTCACTAATAGATTTACATTCTGTTTCAGCATGTCGAGTTCGTTTATACATCTCCTATCACACGACAAATTAACCGAAGAGAATTACGGAACCTGGAAGTCGAACTTGAATACGATTCATGTTCTTGACGACCTCAGGTTTGTCTTAACGGAGGAATGTCCTCCAGCTCCTGGCTCGAGTGCTTCTCGAAGTGTTCGAGAGGCTTACGATGGATGGATTAAGGTTATTGATAAAGCCCAAATCTATATCTTTGCAAGCATATTTGATGCTTTGTGCAAGTAGTATGAGTTTATGATTTTCGTGAAGGAAATCATGTCTTCATGATAGCACTCAAAAGGTGCTAATATTTAGCTCCTAAGTCTTGCGAATTAAGTAATTAATTATGCTTAATTGATATATAATTTGTAGAAATTAATTGTTTAGGGGTAAATCAGACCATTGCATTAATTAAGGGCTTAAAATAATATTTTAGTGGATAATAATGATTAATTGTTTTAAGCGTTTATACCATATAGATTAAATAATCAAAAATTATTTCTATTGTGATTAGTGGTCTGGTTGTGCAAGAGAACCTTGGTAGAATGACTAGCTAGAGTTCGAAACCAGAGGAATGCAGAATTTTGATTATTTTTCCTCAGGGACGTGCCTGTAGGGTCTCGACGCTCCGACTGTATAAAACCCATTTTTTAGCGTTTTTTAGGTCATTCTCTCTCGGGTTTGGACATTTTTTTAGCGTTTTCTCTCTAGAATTTTGGGGTTTTCTCCCCTTTTCTTCTATATCAAAGCAAAGACTTGTTGGATTTAGCTTGGTTTTCATCCCGAGCAAGGTAAGTGCTCTAATTTGAGGTTAAGGGTTAAATTTGATGCGATTCATGAGGGTTTAGATCTTGAATTTCAAGCTTAGCATGACTGATTGGGCAATTTTATTTCTTCTAAGCATATCACATAAGCATGTTTGATTGATAGGAGTAGACGACCTTGATTTCCGGCATGTTTTATAGTTAAAGATTATGATGCCTTGCCTCTCTTAATCGCCAAGTAACATGGATAAGTTGAGCCATAGGTAACATAGGCTTCCTTGTTGATCTTGGTTGTAACTTATCTTGAAGAAATAGATAAATCAGAATATTAAATTAGGCTTCCAGGTTAAACATCCGTCGTAGTGCTCCCGTTACTGTCAATTAATCAATATGAGCGGCGTTGGCCCCCTGTTAATTCATTGCCACGTTTAATTAGAATCGAACATTCGTCTCTATTCTTTATTTAATTTAGGATTGATCACCTTAGAGTAATTAAAGAATAGTCCACTTAGAACTCCACGTTTCTAATTAATTATTTGGGTTACTTGTATTAGTAGTTTCGTGCAAGTAAATTATGTGTTTAATTATGCTTTTGCTAAGTATGTTTGAATCCCAATGAATCGAGTCACATCAAGGTCAACCCCGACCCTTAAAATTAGGAGCACATGTAATTAGTTTTAATTTTCCGTTAGCTAGTTTACATGTACTTAATTCAATTCTTCCGTTAGCTAGTTTGCATGCTTACTTTAATTTTTTCGTTAGCAATCCCTCTTTTATTTATCGTTTTATTTTATTGTTTTAGTTAATTAAAAAGCAAATAGAAATTAATTAGGAGAAAATAATTTAGGTTCTCTGTGGATCGACCCAACTACCACTAGCTGCAAAGCTCAGTTGTAGCGGAATTATAAATGTTATTTTGGCGGGACTCGACACCCTGAAATTTATAGGATATTAAAAAATCCTAGTACCAAAATTGGCGCCGCTGCCAGGGAACCATTTAATTTCTCTTAGTTAGATTTTATTTGTTTGTTTTTCCTTTTTGTTGTTTGCTTTCTTTTGTAGGGGTTTGGCCTAATGATCGAGATAATGGGCAAAGACCGCGCCACTCCAACCACCCACCTCGCAAAATTCAAGGGAGGTTTTCTGTTCCCTTTAATTTTGTAATTTTAATTGCTTTATCTGATGGATGGATACATAGAAGACTATGTATCTTTTGAAGGTTGGGGGTGGAGATGGGTTGTCTGTTGGATTCATGTGTAGTTGTTGAGCTGTGGAGATTCTGAATTTGAAGTGCTTTGGACTCTGTTTGCATGCTTTCTGATTATGATGATCTAGGAAATATTTTTAGAATCTTCGTATTTGCATGTATGGATAAGCATGAAGTTTTTTGCACTGATTAGGTTATGTCAAAAAATTAAAAAAAAAATTGTTGCTCCCTTGCATCTATCGAGCACTTAGCAACCTCGTCTTAATCTCCGTAGGCTTAGTTGATTGCATGTTGCATAAATTCTTGTTGTCACCCCGAAAGGCACCCCTAGGGTCGCTTGTTGCATGAGAGTTAGCGGTTAATTAATCGAGTTAGCATAAGCTAAGCCTAAAGGAAAAAATATAGAAAAGCATGTTGGCTAGAAAATTCTCTCGAGGCGCTCCTCCTTCTTTTTGGTACCTAAGAAGTGAGCGTTAGTCCTTAAAAATGTGAAGCTTAGGCCTAAGTTTGACATGTTAGGCAACTCGGGATTGGAAAGAAAAAGAAAATAAAAGTTGGGTTCAAAGAGCTTTAACAAAGAGTACAAAGTACTCAAAAAGAAAAGAAAAAGTATGAGAAAATCGTTTTAGGTCTCTTAATTTATTGCTCTCTCTTGTGTAATCAAGTTTAGACTGTTCTTAAATGCTAGAAGTAGGGGAAAAACGGGATGATATGTTGCATGCGGTTTTTCCAGGCTTACGTAGGTTTAGGATAGGTTGGCTAGCACACACACACGTTAGGGAGCGATAGTTAATTTTTGACATGTTCATTGATTAAATGCAAGCGATCGATTGCTTACTTGTTTATGTAAAGCCTTGATTCTTAAAGCATCGAGATTTAAGTTAGAAGCATGCATGTATAGTCCTTAGGAGCTAATTTAGAGTATTCCTTGCTTGAGGACTAGCAAGATTTAGGTTGGGGGTTTTGATAGCACTCAAAAAATGCTAATATTTAGCTCCTAAGTCTTGCGAATTAAGTAATTAATTATGCTTAATTGATATATTTTGTAGAAATTAATTGCTTAGGGGTAAATCAGACCATTGCATTAATTAAGGGCTTAAAATAATATTTTAGTGGATAATTGTTACGTCTCCAAAAGTGACTATTTTAGGACTTATTTGCTATAGGAAGTTGTACACCCTTAAGCGTTTTTGGTAGAATTTAGCTTAAACTTGTGCTTATATATGAAAATTAGTAGAATGAAGCTAAATGAGGTCTTATGTGTAAAAGGAAAGAAAAAGAACCAAGAACAAAGCTAAAGACTTGAAATTTGCACATTGTTGAAGCATTGCGAAAACATTGCGGTTTCAGCAATGTTTTAAGTGAAATCTGTTAAGTTGTCTAACCAATTTCTGTTTTGTTACGATCTTTCAGCAGGCCATTCTTTCTCCTGCTGCCACGTGGAAGGTCGACGTTCAGAATGGATGGTCCTCCTTGGCTGAAGACTACCTGCAAAACCCTATAAAAGGAGGTCAAGATGAAAGGACAAACACACACTCGAAGGCGTAGACTTCCCATCTCAACGCAGTCTTTTCTGCTCTTTTTCTCTCTTCCGTTTGTTGGTTTGAAGGACTCAGCTGTTGGAGTCGTTAATCTGAGAGGAAGAAGAGAAGATTTGTCTTCTCTTCTGATTAGATTCATCCAAACAAGGCTCTCCTTCTCCCTTCATCCGAGGCGTTCGCGACGAGGGGCTCTACACACGCATCTACTTGCCTTTACTGCTTTCTGTTTCTGTTTTCGTTGTTGTCTGTTGTAATTCGTTTATGGTTGCTACTCTAATTCATTTCGTCTCTTTCTGTTTAGTTTTCATCAGTTTAAGTTGTTGCTTTGTTCAGTTTGAACCTTGGTAAATCAAAGAGTTAATTTGAGTACTTCGCAACTGTCTTCCCGTTCTTCCTCTCCTATTCTGTCATTTACATCCTGTTAAGCATGACTTCACCATCTATTCTTTCCATTCCATCTTCATCCATGAGTAACTAAACCACATAAGGGTATGCTAATGACAAGTCTATAGGTAGAAATACGTGAATCAAGCATGTAGGTTAGCTTCAAATGCATTGAATGTATGTAAGCTTCATCCCACGGATAATTTCGATTGGCCATCCATTTTGTCTAAAGAACTCCTAACCTCTGGAAGGAGTAAGAGTTCAGAGTCGTACATTCATGCTAGCCTTTCATGGTGCCAGAAAACGACCTAGGAATAGGCGTTTTCCTAGTACAAATCACTAAACTTGCTTTTATAAATAGATGCTTAAGGCCTTACTTGTACATGAGTAAACTAAAGGATCTAATGCATGAAATCGAAAGATACATGAGAATGAGTTAGTTTGATGCATGATGAGTTGATCTACTGCTTGAGAATCGTATGAAAAAACCTATAGAGGAGTCGTTAGTAGCCCTTGTTTCCCTACTTTACCCCTAATTCGCTGTTAGAAACATTGCTAGAAAATTGCTGTTTCCGCAATTTTCTTAGTTCAAAAGTTTGCCTTAGCCATTTTCCTTAGTCTTTTGTTTTGCGATTTTATTGCTAGATAATTGCTTTCTCCGCAATTCTTTTTCTCCTGCATTCAAGTTAACCTCTTTACTTGCACTTCTTTATGCTTTCATATCTTGCACGTTCCTTAATAGTTAGGCACTTTAAACCCAAATCTACCCCATTTAAACCACCCTTTCTCACTTAACATCTCACTTCGTTAGTCACTAAGAATAAATCTCTGTGGGAAATCGAATGAAAAAATACTTATTACTTGCTACAAGACCATGTATGCTTGCATGTTCTGAGTGCTCTCCCCTTGCATCTTTATCTTAAACATTGAGCACGCAACAAGTTTTTGGCGCCGCTGCCGGGGATTTTGTTTAGTAAACACGAAGTTTGTTAAGTTAGAAACACATCTTAATATCAATTGGAGCTGATCTATTCTCATTTCTTTTGCAGGTACCATTGGGTTAGTTTATGAATGAACATTCAAGTAGCGATCTAGAGTTCAATCCTGAGCCTGAAAGGTTACTTAGGGCCAGAAACAAAGCTAAGAAACGCCTCTTTAAACAACCCCCTGTAACTCAAAGTATTGCTGAATCCGCGGAGTCTTCGCAATTCCTTCAAACAGAAATGGATAGACCCCAGCCAAATCCAGCACCTACCATTCGCAACCCCATCGAAATAGCGAATGACAAGGATAGTGCCATCCTCTCCTACTTAGTTCCCATGCCTGGGGAGCTAAACCCCAGCATCATACGCCTGAAATTACTGCCAACTCATTCGAGTTAAAGCCAGTAATGTTCCAAATGTTGTCCACTGTAGGAAAATTCTTTGGAGTGGAAAACGAAGATCCCCACAATCATCTGAGAAACTTCCTAGGAGTTAGTGATACATTCCTTATCCCTGGAGTTTCCCAAGAAGCTTTGAGGCTTTACCTCTTTCCCTACTCATTAAGAGATAAAGCCAAAACGTGGTTAAACTCATTACCCTCCGGATCAATTGTCAATTGGACAGATCTGGCTGAGAAATTCCTAGTCAAATACTTCCCACCTGATAGGAATTCCAACTTCCGTGATGACATAATCAAGTTCAAACAAGCCGAAAACGAATCTCTTCACGAAGCTTGGACAAGGTTCAAGGACCTTTTGCTTAAATGTCCACACCATGGCATTTCATGGTGTATCCAAATAGAAGTCTTTTTTAAAGGATGCAACCCCAGCACAAGGCAAGTGCTGAATTCGTCAGCTGGTGGTTCCATGCTTTCTAAAAGCTATAATGAAGCCTATGAGATTCTGGAGAAAATCTCAACTTCCCACTGTAGATGGTCAGATGATCCAGTAGAGCCTAGAAGAGCTCAAGACAAGGATGCACTTAGTGCAATGAGCAGCCAAATTAACGCCCTGACCAATCTAGTCAAACAAATGGCTCAAACCAATCTCCAACCTACTGTCAACACCGCAGCAGCCATCTCAATGGGCGCATCAAATAGTCAAGGTGAGACACTGATCTGTGGATTCTGTGGGGAAGGGCACCTGTATGAATTCTGCCCTGGGAATCCAGCCTCAGTCTGCTATGTAGGAAGTCAACAGCAGCCTAGGAACAACCCTACTCTAACACTTACAATCCTAGTTGGAGGAACCACCCAAATCTTTCTTGGGGTGGTCAACAAAATACTAACCAAGCTCCAAACCAACCAAGACCGAGTGGAACACCTGGTTTCACTCCCCAAAATAACCAATCCATGTACCAAAAACCATATAACCAACCAATGGGGTCATCAGTAGAAAATTTACTTAAGGAGTATATTGCAAAGAATGATGCTACCCTACAAAGTCAGCAAGCTACCCTTAGGAGCCTAGAGAACCAAATAGGGCAATTAGCCAATGAACTGAAAAGTAGGCCCCAAGGTAGGTTGCCTGCTGACACTGAAGTGCCTAGAAGGGATGGAAAAGAGGAAGTTCAAGCAATTGAACTTCGGAGTGGGAGACCATTGGTGAGCAATACTAGAGAAACACCAAAGAGAGTAGAGAATGAAGAGTCTAGTGCTCCACTGGATTCTCTGCCCAACCATGGTCAACTACCTCCAAGCACATCAAGGGTGAGGCTGGAACCTATCATAGAGGAACCAGAAGAAATTCCAAGGCCTCCACCTATCATTAGGCGACCTGAAATGCCTACCTATGTGCCACCACCTCCATTCCCTAGAAGGCTGAAGAAAAAACAAGAACAGGAAGTGCACTTTAATAAGTTTTTAGAAATTTTAAAACAAGTGCATGTGAATATTCCATTTGTAGAAGTGTTGCAATCTATGCCTTCTTATGTTAAATTTCTGAAAGATATAATTACTAACAAAAAGATCATTGGTGAATTTAAAACAGTGAATCTCACCGAGGAGTGCAGTGCTATACTCCAGAACAAACTTCCAAAGAAGGAGAAGGATCCTGGTTCCTTCACCTTACCAGTCGAGTTGGGAGGCAAGCACGTGGGCAGAGCTCTTTGTGACATGGGAGCCAGCATAAATCTCATGCCCTTATCACTGTTCCGCCAGCTTGGAATAGGAGAAGCACGGCTGGTAGAGGTACTTTTGGGGTACTCCAAATTCAAGCTGTCGAGGCTTGCCAAAATACAATTTATAAACCCGATGTACACCGAGCTATTTGAAGCTTAGTGGTAACGGGGTCGATCCACAGGGAAATAAGAAATTTAATCTAACTAAGTCTAATTTGCTAGAAATAAAAGAATGCACAAATTAAAGAATGGTAATTTGGTTTGGGGGGAAGGGAGCTCCTAATATGCTTGTTGCGTGCTCAATGTGTTAAAATAAATAAGCAATAAGATAGAGAGAGCACTCAGAACATGCAAGCATACATGATCTTATAGCAAGTAGTAAGTATTTTTTCATTCGTTTTCCCACAGAGATTTATTATAAGCTATTCATGAAGTGTAAAGTTAAGAAAGAATGGGTGGATTTGACGGGGGAGAATTGGTTTTAAATTGTCTAAATCCTACGGAATATGTAAAGGATAGCAATATAAACAAGAGCGAGTCAAAGTTCAACTCAAAGGAAAAGAGACGAGATTAATAAACGAAGAAGAAAACAGCTAAACAAAATTGTAAACTTAGCAGAATTGCGGAAACGGAGAAACAAGGGCTACTAACGACTCCTCTATAGGCATTTTCTCACGATTCTCAAGCATTGGATCAACTCTCTATGCATCAAACTCACTCAATCTCATGTATCGTCCGATTCCATGCATTAGATTCTTTAGTTTACTCATGTCCAAGTAAGGTCTTAAGCATCTTGTTAAAGCAGAAAGTTATGGTTTGTACTAGGAAAACGCCTATTCCTAGGTCGTTTTCTAGCTACCTTGAAAGGCTAGCATGAGTGTATGACTCTGAACTCTTACTCCTTCCAGAGGTTAGGAGTTCTTTGGACAAAATGGATAGCCAATCGAAATTGCCCGTGGGATGAAGCTTACATACAATCAATGCTTCGAGAGCTATCCTACATGCTTGATTCACGTTTTTTAGCCTACAGTATTGTCATTAGCATGCCCCTAGGTGACTTAGTTACTCATGGATGTGGGGAGAACAGAAATAAAAGATGAAAGAGACATGCTTAGAAGATAAATAAACTGAAAACAGCAAGGTAAGACAGTGAGTTGCAAAGATAGGAAATTGAGAAATGAAGAATTATGCTTTAATTACTTGATTGTTTGAATGAACAAAAGAGAAACTTAAAGTGAATAACAGAAAGACAGAACACAACGAAATGGACTGATCTAGCTACTAGAAAAGAAACAACAACAATACAAAGCTGGAAAATGGAAATAAAGAGCAGAAAGCTGAAATTGAGCGTGAACGCCTTGTTGCGATTGCTTCGGCTGAATGGGGAGAAAGAGTAGCCTTGCTTGGATGAATCCAATCGGGAGAGAAGATGAATCTTCTCTCCTTCCTATCAGATTGTCGATTCCAACAGCTGAGACTCTCACACCAACAGACGAAGACGAATGACAGGAGAAAAGATGGAGCTGCGAGAAGACTTCTACGCTTTCGGATGATGATTGAACCCTCGACTTTGACCCCCTTTTATAGTAATCTGCAGGTGCGTTTGGGCAAAGGAGAACCATCAATCTTCAACGTCGTACTTCAAAATGGATGGAGGAGAAAGAACGAATCCCTGAAATAACGGAAATTAACAGAAAAAGATCAGTCAACTTACGGTTTTCACTTGAAACATTGCGGTTTCAGCAATGTTTCCGCAATGCTGCCGCAATGCTTACTTTTCATTCTTTTACTTCGGTTTTCAATCCTTTTCTTTCCTTTTGTACATAAGTCCTAATTTAGCTACCTTCTTCTAATTATCATATATAAGCATAGGTTTAAGCTAAATCCTATCAAAAACACCTAAGAGTGTACATCTTTCTAAGATAAATTAGTCCTAAAAAGGCCACTTTTGGAGACGTAACACACCCCCAAACTTAAGGTTTTGCTTGTCCTCGAGCAATCTAAGGACTTGCCTAGGCTGCTGTTTCATCTTCTTTAACCACTTACTGACTCCCCTATATCCCTATCTATAGCAGTGCTGTCCTGTGACACACTTCTAAGTTTAAAACTATCCTCTTATCTAGCTTCTTCTGACTTCGCATGCCTAATACTCCTACTGTTTCAACAACTCCCTACAACTGATCTACTTGCTTTTGTCATATCATGCCACTATCCCTAAGGTTTCAAATTCTACCTAGCTTTACCCCAGACTCAGTACATGCTTCTAGTTTTTACTTTTGAGCTACCTAGGATTCCTTAGAGTCATGCCAGTCTTAGTATTAACAGTGACAGTAGTACTTTAAGAGAACAACCTAAACCCTGGCATCACTACATTGGACATACATTCATCTCCCTAAACAACCCTACAAGCTACAACTTTGTGCTCAGCTCATTGAGGATCAGAGTTCTTTTTAAACAGGACATCTAAGCCACAAAGTTGCAACTCCTAGGTATACATTCTTCTTCCCTACTTTTTCCTTTTTACTTTCTTAGGTGGAGCCTTTCCTTTGGTTGCCTTTTGATGCAATGCCACTTGTGGATTACACACTTGGCACTGATTACTCAGCAACCTAAGAGAGACTCCCCTCTTTATTCTGTTTTTCATCATTTTTTTTTTCAGTTCATCATTTTTTTTTGTAAAGGAGAAGAAGAATGCTTATGCTTTTAAGGGAGAGAGGAATGTTCCTAGGCCTAGGGTGGCCTCCCCCAAACTTAAACTACTCATTGTCCCCAATGAGTGTCTGAGGTGGCACACCCCCAAACTTGTCCTAGAGGCATCTAGTCTAAGGTAAAACAAAGAGAATCTAAAAGCCCTAGGCATAGACAGAACATTCTAAAAGTAAATACCACAGCAGCAGAAATTTGAAAAAAACAGACAGATAAGGACTTAAAGCTATGCATGCTGAGCACTTTTAAGAGGCTAATTTAAACTATCAAAGGTGTCCAATGACACTCATCCAGCATGCTTTAAGATAAGCTATATAAGGTAGTCATGATAGCAGCAAAAGATAGAATTTAAACAGATCACAGCCTAGCTAAACAATCAGTCAAAAACATGCATTTACTAATAAAAATTGCGGTATCCGCAATTATTTCGCAATAGATACAGGGCAGATATAACAGTGAGTAAGGCCCCTACGCATGCTTTTTCCAGTCATTCAAGCTCTCTAAAAATAAAACTAAACTAATCTACCTAATCAGCTATCATCAGACTACACTAAACAATTTAAAAATTAACACTAAACAACTAAAACAGTTCAAAAGATTTAACTCAAAACAACATAATGTACATGGTTCAACAAAAAGCAGTTTAAATTTTTTTTCTAAGGGAACAACAATACTCCCTTTAGTGCTCCTCAAACTAGCACTCATATATCTTCCTCATCATCAGTCCCTCGTGGTCGTGGAGGCGCCCATGGAGTCATTAGGTTCATGGGGAATTCAGGGAAGACGCATCCCAATTGGTCAGCAACTTCCTTGTCCCTTGCCTGTGCGTATGTGGCCCATTGAGCCATCCTCTTCTGTAGATCCATCAGGCACGCCATGGACAGCGACTGAGCAGCAGCCAAACTATCCAGCTCGAATTCCATGTTCCCCTTCCTTCTCAGCCTCAAGCCTGTAGGCAGCTCCAAGTGGCCTGTGTAAGCCATCTGCTGTTCCATTCGCTCGATGGGGACCCCTGCACGCAAGCAGAGTTTAGTAATAGTATTAGGGAAGAACAATGGACCCTTACCCTTCTTGGCGCAGTCAGCAATGGAAGCTGCAATGACTTCGCCCACGTTGATTGTGAGACCTCGCATGATTGCATAGACCAGCAGCGATCTGCTCTGGTTGATTGTGGTCTCATGGGTCACGGGGGACAGCTTCCTCCTCACGAAGGAAAACCAGACAGCCGCCTTGGCTGTGAGGTTGGCACTCATGAGAGTATGCCTCCCATTGCGCGACACGGTCCATGATGCTTCAGGCTGGCCAATGATCCGAATGGCCTCCTCCAAGACAGCTTCTGTAGGCTCATCAACGATCCTTGAATAATCAGTGTGTTTCTGGCCCTTGAGGCCGTAGGCTTCGTTGATTGCCTTCGCTGAGAAGTCTACCTCGACTCCTCTGACCACAGACAGGCCCTCCTCAGAATTCCTCAAATTGGCGTAGAAGTCATACACCATGCTTGTGTAAGCTGGATTGGGTGGTCTGCACAACTCCTCCCAGCCGTGATTCGTGATTCCTGCGCGCAAGAATTGCGGCAGGTCAGCAGGTCTGTCGAGGAATCCCTTCTCGTGCAGCAGCTTCCTTTTCCTCAGCTCAATGCCTCTAGACTCAGCGTCAGAAGACACGTACCTCACTGACTGAGGCTCATCTTCAGAGTAAAGCTTGACTTTCCCTTTGTCTTCCGGCTTGGCTGACTCCGCAGCCTCCATCTTGAGCTTCTTCAGGGATGGCTCATCACTCTCCTTCTCTGATGAAGGCACCCTCTTGGCTTTCTTTTTCTTTGATTTCTTGGACCGTTTGGCCTTAACAATCTTGACGGCCTTCTTCTTCTTCAACCTCGCCTTGGTTGTAATCTGCTGGAGGCAAGCCCCCAGTGTCTCGTCCATAGAATCATCCTTCTGCGCAGGACTCCCAGGGCTGGCTTCCCTCAACGGAGAGAAGACCTCTTCTTCCTCAGCTTCCTCACTGCCCTGCGTCGATTCTTGGTACTCCCCATACGGGAATTCAGGGTCAGGCCGTGGAGAAGTGGGCGAAGGTGTAGTGCTTTGTGCTGCTGTAGGGGTCTGTGCAGAACTCTGTGGCGAAGGGGAAATCTCAAGGCTTCGCGCTGGTGGTGCAGATGGTGAAGAGCTCTTCTTGGCTGAATCGTGTGACACACGATCACTTTCTTGACTCTCCACACAGGGAGTCTTTTCCTTGCTTGCTTCTTCGGCCACCGCCATACTCCATTTGCGTTTCTTGGGTGTGCCTGCTGGTTCAGAGGGTCCAGTAGGTATCTCTGTGACGACCTTCCACTTCTTCTTGCGGATCGGCAGTTTGGGAAGTCGTTCAGTTCGCGCAGCATCAGCGTCTGCAAGGGCAAGAAGTGCTTCCCTCGCAGCCGTTTCAGCCTCGTCAACCCTCTTCTTAGACGCCGACCGTTCAGCTCTTGTTAGCACCATCGTCGAACTGTGGAGATTTGGAAAGAGGAATCACAGATGAAGAGAAAAGCAGATTTCCTGGAGTTCAGATAATGGGAGAGTCGTACGGATCTTCGCGCCTCTAACGGATATAAAGAAAACAAAAAAAAATCCCAACGGCTATATTTTTGCGGATTCTGCAAATCCAGCGCAAATCTAGTGACCGTTGGAGATTTTCTGCGTTTAAATGCCAATCTTTCCTCAACCGTATCTTTGATTTGGCTTGATATCTCCTCGATTTTTTTTATCTTAATTTCCTCTCCTTGATTCCCTCTATCGATTCCCTGAAAAAATAAATAAAATCAACATCAAATACTTAATTAAAATCACACAAAAATATACACAAACAGTAACCGGAAAATCGCAAAAAAAAAACTAAGGCATGAGCCTCATATTGACGAGCACAGCAATCACTCGTCCTCTCTCGTTCTTGTTTTCACGTTTCAGACAAAAGGAAGGCCGAGAGAGTCTTCACATCTCCTTCCTCATAGTAGTGCTTCAATCTTGCACCATTAACCATGAATGGTTGTCCTTGCTGCAGGTTCTTTATCTCGATGGCACCATGAACAAACACATTAGTAATTACAAATGGACCTGACCATCTAGACTTAAGTTTGCCTGGAAATAATTTCAATCGTGAGTTAAATAATAAGACAAGCTGGCCTTTCTTGAAGTCCTTAATCCTAAGTCTACTGTCGTGCCAAATCTTGGTCTTTTCCTTATACATTTTGGCATTTTCATAAGACATATGCCTAAGCTCATCAAGCTCATGTAATTGTAAAGACCGCAATGTTCCTTCATCAGTCACGCAGTAATTCAACTCTTTTAGGGCCCAAAATGCTTTAATTTCTAACTCGAATGGCAAGTGACAAGCTTTGCCATACACCAGTCTATAAGGAGACATACCTAGGGGTGTCTTATATGCAGTTCTATACGCCCAAAGTGCATCCTCGAGTTTAAACGCCCAATCCTTTCTGTTGGGTTTGACCACTTTTTCTAGGATGTTCTTAATCTCCCTATTTGAAATTTCAGCCTGACCATTCGAGTGTGGGTGATAAGGAGTGGCTACTCTATGTCTAATGTTATACTTAGCCAACACTCTCTCCATAGCCTTATTAATGAAATGTGTCCCTTCATCGCTAATGATAGCACGTGGTGTTCCAAACCTAGTAAAAATATGTCTATGAAGGAATCTTATGACTGTTTTGGCATCATTATTGGGACATGCTATGGCCTCTACCCACTTAGATACGTAGTCTACTGCTACCAATATGTAAAGGTTACCTGATGATGGGGGAAATGGTCCCATGAAGTCAATGCCCCACACATCAAAGAGCTCCAACTCTAAGATGTAGGTGAGAGGCATCTCATCCTTTCGACTGAGGTTACCTGTTCTTTGGCATTCATCACAGCTGTGGGCATAGTTGTGGGCATCCTTGAAGATCGTTGGCCAATAGTAGCCACTCTGGAACACCTTTGCAGCTGTCCTTTGGCCACCAAAATGTCCACCATAGGGGGCTGTATGGCAGTGCTGCAGCACAGACTTCGCCTCAGCAGCCGAAACACACTTCCTGAGCAGACCATCAGCACATGTCTTGTAAAGTGTGGATCCCATATGAATTTCCTTGCCTCATGAAGGAACCTCTTCTTCTCTTGGCCTCCCTTGAAAGTTGGTAGTACCTGTGATGCAAGGAAGTTAGCAATGTCAGCAAACCAAGGTTCCTCATCGTTATCACGATGAGTCAATACAAAGACATGTTCATCAATAAAAGCATCAGAAATTGCGGTTTCCGCAATTTTTTCGCAATTATGCTGCAATCTAGAAAGATGATCCGCAACCACATTTTCACATCCTTTCTTATCTCTAATGTCTAGATCAAACTCTTGCAGCAGCAAAACCCATCTAATCAACCTAGGCTTAGCATCAGCCTTCCTCATAAGATACTTTAAAGCAGAATGGTCCGTGTACACGATTGTCCTAGTGCCTACAATGTAATTCCTAAACTTCTCACAAGCAAACACTACAGCTAGCATCTCCTTCTCAGTAGTTGTGTAATTACATTGTGCCTCATTAAGTGTCTTACTAGCATAGTATACAGGGTGTGTTAACTTGTCAATCTTCTGTCCTAACATAACCCCTACAGCATAGTCACTGGCATCACATAACATCTCAAAGGGAAGATCCCAATTAGGCCCTACTATAATAGGTGCTGTGACTAGCGCTTCCTTAAGGGTTTTCCAAGCTAGGAAACACTCTTTAGAGAAAATGAACGGTTTGTTTAGCTCTAGAAGCTCACATAAAGGCTTGGAGATCTTAGAAAAGTCCTTAATGAACCTCCTATAGAAACCAGCATGCCCTAAGAAACTTCTAATGGCCTTGACATTTTGGGGTTCTACCAATTTCTCTATTACTTCAATTTTCGCCCTGTCAACTTCTACACCTGCCCTTGACACTCTATGACCTAAGACAATCCCTTCATCCACCATGAAGTGGCACTTTTCCCAATTTAGGACTAGGTTGGTCTCCTCACACCTAGCCAGGACTTGTCCTAAGTTCTCTAGACAGTTTGTAAATGAATCCCCAAAGACTGAGAAATCATCCATGAATATCTCTATCATGGACTCATCCAAATCAGAGAAGATTGCCAACATGCACCTTTGGAAAGTTGCCGGTGCATTGCATAAGCCAAAAGGCATTCTGCGGAAGGCAAAAGTTCCAAAAGGGCAAGTGAAGGTAGTCTTCTCTTGGTCCTTAGGGTCTATAGTAATCTGGTTATATCCTGAATAACCGTCTAAGAAGCAATAGTAGGCTCTACCAGCTATCCTATCTAGCATCTGGTCAATGAATGGTAGAGGGAAGTGGTCTTTTTTGGTTTTTTATTTAGTTTCCTATAATCCATGCAAACTCTCCATCCTGTGATAGTCCTAGTTGGAATCAGTTCATTGTTCTCATTGACTACCACAGTCATCCCCCCCTTCTTAGGTACACATTGTATAGGGCTCACCCACTGACTACTAGCTGTGGGGAAGATCACACCAGCATCTAACCATTTTATTATTTCCTTTTTAACTACCTCTTTCATAGAGGGGTTCAACCTACGTTGGTGATCTACTCTAGGTGTATGCTCCTCCTCCAATATAATTTTATGCATGCAATAAGAAGGGCTAATGCCTCTAATGTCAGCAATAGTCCATGCAATAGCCTTCCTATGTTGCTTAAGTAGTAATATCAGTTCAACCTCATGCTTTTCACTTAATTTAGAAGAAATAATCACAGGCAAAGTATCATTACTTCCTAGATATGCATACTTGAGGTGAGTGGGGAGAGGTTTCAATTCTAAGACAGGTGGATGCTCAATGGATGGTTTTAATGGATTCAACGATTTTTCAGTTAAATCAATATTCATACAAACATGCTGAGGGTTATTTACAGGTATGTCCATTATCTCAGCTATGTTTAAGTCAGTTAATTCTAATCCTACATATTCATGAGCATGCTTAGTCAACAATTCATGCTCCAATTGTTCTTCCATTAATGAATCTACAATGTCCATGCTAGCACAAGATTCAGAGTCAGAAGGATACCTCAGTGCTTTAAAAACACTAAACTTAACCTCCTCGTCATGAACCCTCATAGTGAGCTCACCTTTTTGGACATCTATCAGTGCCCTACCTGTGGCTAGAAATGGCCTGCCTAACAGGATGGGGACCTCCTTGTCTGCTTCATAATCCAGGATAATGAAATCTGCAAGGAAAATAAACTTGTCAACCTTTACAAGAATATCCTCAATCTTACCTTCAGGGTATGCTATGGATCTGTCTGCTAGTTGTAAAGTGACAGTGGTTGGACGTGCTTCTCCTATTCCTAGCTGGCGGAATAGTGATAGGGGCATGAGGTTTATGCTGGCTCCCAGGTCACAAAGAGCTCTGCCCACGTGCTTGCCTCCTAGCTCTACAGGTAAGGTGAAGGAACCAGGATCCTTCTCCTTCTTGGGTAGCTTGTTCTGGAGTATGGCACTGCACTCCTCAGTGAGATTGACTGTTTCAAACTCACCAATTATTTTCTTGTTATTTATAATATCCTTCAAAAACTTTACATAAGAAGGCATAGACTGTAAAATTTCTACAAAAGGAATATTAACATGTACTTGCTTAAGAATTTCTAGAAATTTATTAAAGTGCACTTCCTGTTCTTGTTTTTTCTTTAGCCTTCTAGGAAATGGAGGGGTGGCACATATGCAGGCACTTCAGGTCGCCTTAGGATAGGTGGAGGCCATGGAATTTCTTCTATCTCTTCTATGATTGGCTCCAGCCTTGCTCCTGATGTGCTTGCTGGTGGTGGACCTTGGTTTGGCAGAGACTCCAGTGGAGCACTAGACTCAGTGTTCTCTACTCTCTTTGGTGTGTCCTTGGTGCTGCTCACCAATGGTCTCCCACTTCTAAGTTCAATTGCTTGAACTTGTTCTTTACCATCTCTCCTTGGCACTTCAGTATCAGCAGGAAGTCTCCCTTGGGGCCTACTTTTAAGTTCATTGGCTAGTTGCCCTATTTGGTTCTCTAGGCTCCTAAGAGTAGCTTGCTGACTCTGTAGAGTGGCATCATTCTTGGCTATGTATTCCTTGAGTAAGTTTTCTACAGAAGACCCTACAGGTTGGTTGTATGGTTTTAAATACATGGATTGGTTGTGTTGGGGAGTGAAACCAGGTGTTCCACTCGGTCTTGGTTGGTTAGGAGCTTGGTTAGCATTTTGTTGGCCACCCCATGACAGGTTTGGGTGGTTCCTCCAACCAGGGTTGTAAGTATTGGAATAGGGGTTGTTCCTAGGCTGCTGCTGGCTTCCAATATAGCAGACTGAGGCTGGATTCCCAGGGCAGTATTCATACAGGTGCCCTTCCCCACAGAATCCACAGATAAGTGTCTCACCTTGACTTGGTTGGGTGCCCATTGACATGGCTGTGGCGGTGTTGACACTTGTTTGGAGATTGGCTTGAGCCATTTGCTTAACTAGGTTGGTCAGGGCGCTTATTTGGCTACTCATGGCATTGAGTGCGTCCTTGTCTTGAGCTCTAGTTGGCTCAACTGGATCATCTGACCACCTACAGTGAGATGCTGAGATCTTCTCCAAGATCTCATAGGCTTCGTTGTAACTCTTGGACAACATGGAACCACCAGCAGATGAATTTAAGACTTGTCTAGTGCTGGGGTTGCATCCTTTGAAAAAGACCTCTATTTGGATACACCATGGGATGCCATGATGTGGACATTTGAGAAGAAGGTCTTTGAACCTTGTCCAAGCTTCGTGAAGAGACTCACTCTCAGCTTGTTTGAACTTGATTATATCATCACGAAAGGTAGAATTCCTATCAGGTGGAAAGTATTTGACTAGGAATTTCTCTGCTAAGTCTGTCCAATTAAGGACAGATCCAGAGGGTAATGAGTTTAACCACGTTTTGGCTTTGTCCCTCAAAGAGTAAGGGAACAGATAGAGCCTCAAGGCTTCTTGGGAAACTCTAGGGATGATAAAGGTATCACTGACTCCTAAGAAGTTTCTAAGATGGTTGTGGGGGTCCTCATTTTCCACTCCAAAGAATTGTCCCACAGTGGACAACATTTGGAACATCACTGGCTTTAACTCGAATGAGTTGGCAGTGATTTCAGGGCGGATTATGCTGGGGTTCAGCTCCCCAGGCATAAGTACTAGGTAAGAGAGTATGGCGCTATCCTTATCATTCGCTATTTCGATGGGATTGCGAGTGACATGCACCGGATTTGGAACTATTCCATCCATTTCTTCTTGAGACAATTGCGGAGGAATTGCGGTTCCCGCAATTATTGGAGGTATAGAGGGTTGGTTAAAGAGACGTTTCTTGGCTCTATTTCTGGCCCTAAGTAATCTCTCAGGCTCAGGATTGAACTCTAGATCACTACTTGAAGGCTCACTCATAAACTAACCAGATGGTACCTGTAAAAGAAATGAAACTAGATTAGTTACAATAGACAATAAACTTGGTGTTTCAAACTTAACAAACTTCGTTTTCACTTAAATAAATCCCCGGCAGCGGCGCCAAAAACTTGTTGCGTGCTCAATGTGTTAAAATAAATAAGCAATAAGATAGAGAGAGCACTCAGAACATGCAAGCATACATGATCTTATAGCAAGTAGTAAGTATTTTTTCATTCGTTTTCCCACAGAGATTTATTATAAGCTATTCATGAAGTGTAAAGTTAAGAAAGAATGGGTGGATTTGACGGGGGAGAATTGGTTTTAAATTGTCTAAATCCTACGGAATATGTAAAGGATAGCAACATAAACAAGAGCGAGTCAAAGTTAAACTCAAAGGAAAAGAGACTAGATTAATAAACGAAGAAGAAAACAACTAAACAGAATTGTAAACTTAGCAGAATTGCGGAAACAGCAATTCTACCGCAATTTTCCTAACAGCGAAAGTGTGTAAAATGGAGAAACAAGGGCTACTAACGACTCCTCTATAGGCATTTTCTCACGATTCTCAAGCATTGGATCAACTCTCTATGCATCAAACTCACTCAATCTCATGTATCGTCCGATTCCATGCATTAGATTCTTTAGTTTACTCATGTCCAAGTAAGGTCTTAAGCATCTTGTTAAAGCAGAAAGTTATGGTTTGTACTAGGAAAACGCCTATTCCTAGGTCGTTTTCTGGCTACCTTGAAAGGCTAGCATGAGTGTATGACTCTGAACTCTTACTCCTTCCAGAGGTTAGGAGTTCTTTGGACAAAATGGATGGCCAATCGAAATTGCCCGTGGGATGAAGCTTACATACAATCAATGCTTCGAGAGCTATCCTACATGCTTGATTCACGTTTTTTAGCCTACAGTATTGTCATTAGCATGCCCCTAGGTGACTTAGTTACTCATGGATGTGGGGAGAACAGAAATAAAAGATGAAAGAGACATGCTTAGAAGATAAATAAACTGAAAACAACAAGGTAAGACAGTGAGTTGCAAAGATAGGAAATTGAGAAATGAAGAATTATGCTTTAATTACTTGATTGTTTGAATGAACAAAAGAGAAACTTAAAGTGAATAACAGAAAGACAGAACACAACGAAATGGATTGATCTAGCTACTAGAAAAGAAACAACAACAATACAAAGCTGGAAAATGGAAATAAAGAGCAGAAAGCTGAAATTGAGCGTGAACGCCTTGTTGCGATTGCTTCGGCTGAATGGGGAGAAAGAGTAGCCTTGCTTGGATGAATCCAATCGGGAGAGAAGATGAATCTTCTCTCCTTCCTATCAGATTTTCGATTCCAACAGCTGAGACTCTCACACCAACAGACGAAGACGAATGACAGGAGAAAAGATGGAGCTGCGAGAAGACTTCTACGCTTTCGGATGATGATTGAACCCTCGACTTTGACCCCCTTTTATAGTAATCTGCAGGTGCGTTTGGGCAAAGGAGAACCATCAATCTTCAACGTCGTACTTCAAAATGGATGGAGGAGAAAGAACGAATCCCTGAAATAACGGAAATTAACAGAAAAAGATCAGTCAACTTACGGTTTTCACTTGAAACATTGCGGTTTCAGCAATGTTTCCGCAATGCTTACTTTTCATTCTTTTACTTCGGTTTTCAATCCTTTTCTTTCCTTTTGTACATAAGTCCTAATTTAGCTACCTTCTTCTAATTATCATATATAAGCATAGGTTTAAGCTAAATCCTATCAAAAACACCTAAGAGTGTACATCTTTCTAAGATAAATTAGTCCTAAAAAGGCCACTTTTGGAGACGTAACAATGCTAACGGAAAATTAACAACAACGTGCAAAAATTAAACGGTTGTGCTTAACTTCGAGAAATGGAATTGCTCGTTATGGATGTTCGGATCATCGATACAATTTACGCGTTAGCCATGTTCATGCACACAATTCATTTGGTTATTTCTAACTCAAATGACCCAAGGATTTAATTAGAAGCGTGCAATTCTAATTAAACTTGGCCAATAATCTATCTAAGCTAGCGACCCCTAAATCGATTACGTGCCAGTGACGGGAACATTGCGACGGCCCAATCCTAAGACTAAACCGGTTTCTCTCTTGCCTTAAGCCTAACATGAAAACGTTAATTAATTCAGATTACCAATGTCACTTTGGGCCGAACTAATTAGCCATGCTTAGACCCGTGCTACCTAGCGGTATGGGCAATTATACGTCCCAACCTTTAGCCCTCTATCATGCATAAGAATTAGAGCGTCAATCTAATTTAGCTACACATGCTAGATATGGATGAAGAACAAGCAAGAGAATGCATAATCAAGCTAATGTCTCAACATTTACAAAGGGGAAAAAATCTCCCCAAACATCTAAAACTTACAAATCCAAACTCAAATCAAGCACTAACCTCGGTTTAGCCTTCCATGGAGGATGAATTAATCCAATCCCCCATGGAAGAGCTTGGAATCATGCACAAAGAAGGAGAAGAAGTACAAAAATGGCGGAAAATGCAGGTAGACCCGAGAGGAGAAGCTTGGAGAAGAAGGAGAATGAAAGAAATGGGCTGAAAAAAATGCGTTTTCACGCTTTTTAAGCTCGGAGCGTCGAGACGCTAGGCCAGCGTCTCGACGCTGTGCCCTAAGTTGGCTGCTGCGCGCGCGGGGTAGCGTCGAGACGCGCGCGCGGCGTCGAGCGAGCGTCGAGACGCTTGCGCTCGACGCTTGCTCTCGGGTGGAACATCAAATGAGCGCTTCAGACTTCGGGGCGTCGAGACGCTAGGCCAGCGTCTCGACGCTGTCGGCGTTGAGTGAGCGTTGAGACGCGCGCTCGACGTTGAGGCTCGTCTATCTTCGGGAATCGTCGGGGCAGCGTCGAGCTAGCGTTGAGCTAGCGTCTAGACGCTGGGGCGCACGCGGATTTTCAATGACGGGCGCGCGGGCGAGGCGGAACAGGCGAGGGCGCGCGGGCGCGCGCGGACATGGGCGAGGCGGAGCGGGCGAGGCGGCGCGCGCGGGCGCGCGCGCGTCTGGCCGTCTGGGCGCGGGCGTGCGGTGCGGCGGCGAGCGCGCGTGCTGCGTTCGTTGGGCGGCGGCGCCTGGGCGCTGCCCTCTCGGCTCTTAGCCCACTTTTGGGTCGTTTTGGCTCCCGGGCTCCGTTTGGCCTATCGTTTTGACCCGAACACTTCCCGAAACCTTTTAAATGACCTTTTTAGCCACGAAAATCATCAATGGACTTCCCGAGCTCTTCACCATGAAATCACCTATAAGAAAGCATTTTAATCAATATATGTCATGGTTTTAGCTAGAATTAGGGACATTAAGATAGCTCTATTTTGGAGCTATCAAAATACCCCCGACCTAAATCTTGCTAGTCCCCGAGCAAGGTATACTCTTAAATAATCTCCAAAGAATTAAATGCATGCTTGGACTCTAACCTCAATGCTTGTGAAACAAGGTACTTGTAATAAATTCAAAACCATCAAAAGCATGCAAACGTTGAAATCATTTCAAAATTTAAACTCCTATTCCCTTACGTGTGTGTGTGTTTAGCACCTCTCAACCTAGCTCATGCAAGCCCGGAACAACCTTA
Organism: Herpetospermum pedunculosum; assembly: GCA_028017165.1. Classification (NCBI taxonomy): domain Eukaryota; kingdom Viridiplantae; phylum Streptophyta; class Magnoliopsida; order Cucurbitales; family Cucurbitaceae; genus Herpetospermum; species Herpetospermum pedunculosum. Next base: position 15,278,058 of record JAPQWQ010000186.1, on the reverse strand, counting down.
TACAGTCTTATAACTTATTTTCCCCCTACTTATGGCGATAAGAACAGTCTACGGCTTTTAGTGATAGGAAGAGCAACAAAACATAAGGCCTAAATTTTATTCTTTTTCCTTGAGTACTTTGTACCCATTTTTCTTTTTGAACCACCTTTTTTTTTTTTTTTTTTTCTCCAAGAGAGCCTAACACGTCAAACTAAATTTTAGCTTCACGTTTTTAAGGACAATTGCTCACTTCTATTAGTTCCCCTTTCATGCAGTGACAACCGTGGGTTACACGATCGCCCCTGGTTACACGGGCAACACAAGAAGGAGGAGCAACTCTAGAGTTTTTATTTTTCATGCTAACACTTTTTTTTTTTTTTAGGCAATAGCTTTGCTATACACAAATGAGTCATTACTAATTCTACACATCAAGCCTCCCTAATGGTACCTTTCGGGGTGACAACAAGGTTTCAGACAAAATAAGACTATTCTAGACCTACAGAGCTGAGAATAAGAGTGCTATGTGCTCAGTGAATGTATGGAAATAACATAAAATTTTTTAAAATAGGCTCAAAATGTGCATACATTGTCAAATTTTAGAATCATGCAAATACGGAGTGTTCACAAGCAAATCACAGACCGTCCTCATCGGACACATGCATTCAGATTCTAATCTAACAGCCAGAGTACACGTATGCTCGACAACTACTAAGAAGTCTCATCTCTATGTATCAACAAACTCCACCCCCCACCTTAAGATATGCATTGTCCCCAATGCACTCAACTATAAAAACAATAAAATTCTAAGGGAACAGAAAACCTCCCCTGAATTTTATGGAGCCGACGGGTGGAGATGTGCACCAACGTCTCCCAATGCGCTCTCGAATTGTCGGCCATTCCACCTTTTCTCCTAGGAAAACAAGAAAACAAACAACAACTCAAAAGCAAATAAAAACAAAAGCAAAGCGATAAAGAACATAATTACAGTTCAAACTCGGGTGCCTCCGAGAAGCGCAAATTTTTAGAGTCGATTGCTCGACTGTATTCTCTTGACCACTCATCCATAGTCAAACTTGGAAGATGCCCCATCCATCTTCCTAATCACCTCTTTCCTACGAAAATCCATGAACAATTCTTTCTCTCGTGCCTTCTGTGCACATACAACATCAATTTTAAATTTTGCAGGTTTAACAAAAGGTTGATCCCATAAAATTGATGCAAAAACATGAGAGAAACTTTCATGCATTCCTAAAGCATAAGGATCAGCAGGAAAGAACGGGTCATTAACTTTGCCCAAAACACCTTCCACCTTTTCCAAGGGGTGCACATAAGAATTATCAACCAATTGCAAAGTAGAACCAGATTCATGCAAGTCATTCATTTTAAGCTCATCAAAAACAGCATGCGACTCAACATTAACCGACGGTTCTAAATCTAGCATGGTTTGATTAGTCATTTCATTTCCAAAAGTGCAAGGTAAAGTGGAAGGAAGTAGATTAGCAGGGTTCTCAACAATTGTCAAAGCCGAAACAGATGAATCACAAAATTCAGTCAAGGATGGTTCATGCAACTCATGATCATCAAAAAGTTCAGTTAAAAATAATGGGTCATCCCCATCCTCAACAGTCATGCATTCATTACGAGCTACAGATTCAAAAGTGTCTACTTGACAAAGAGAGAAGACATCATCAACATGCTCTTCTACATCGGGCAAATGCATCTCAACAACCTCTCCGCCATACTCAACAGATAATATGCCCTTATCCACATTTATTTTAGTTTTAGCAGTTTTCATAAAGGGCCTACCTAATAAGATCGAAGCATGCGAAGAGGAATAATTTTCATCCATTTTCAGAACATAAAAGTCAACAGGAAAAATTAATTCATTAACTTGCACTAACACATCTTCAATAATTCCTAAAGGATGCACAAAAGTTCTATCAGCAAGTTGAATAATTGTTCCTGTTTTATTCATTCCTTTCAATTTCAGTTTCTGATAAATGGAGTACGGCATAACGCTAATGGAGGCTCCTAGATCGAGCATTTCTCTTCTAATATGCATACCTCCAATCTTACAAGGGAGAGAGAACATACCTGGATCGTCGCATTTAACCGGTAAGTTCTTTGTGATCACAGCAGAGACGTTCTCACTTACCGCGACGCGTTCACTCTCCTTTGTCTTCCTCTGGTTGGTGCAAATTTTCCTGAGGAACTTGGCGTACCTCGGAATTTCCTTCAGGGCGTCCAACAGAGGGATGTTGATCTCTACTTTCTTGAATGTGTCCAGGAACTCCTTCTCGTAGTCCTCCTTAGGCGGTCTCGCTAACCTGCTAGGAAAAGGAGCCTTAGGCACATAAACTCTAGTGCACGTAGGATCGAAATTTACCCCATGCCACCGTGGTTCGGGATTTTCTATCTGTGGCTCGACGTGGCCATGATCGACTTCCACCGGCGGGGTACTCGTGGGAAGATGCTTCCCACTTCTCAGAGTGATGGCACTAGCGTTCTCCACGTTCTGGTGCTCAATCACTGTCAACCTCTTACTCACTTGAATCATTGCATCGCTCAGAGTTTGAAACTGCTCTCGAGTTTCCTTATGTTGTGATTCAAGCATTTCTTCCAAGGATCTACCTGAAACAGAAAGACGGGGCTGTAAGTGATCTTTCAAAGCAATAACAGCGTTACTTACCACTAAAAATTGGGCCTTAAGCTCGTCCACGTCCCTTCTCAGGCGAGTATTCTCCTTGTCTCTATCCGCACCCCACTCCAAGCTTCTAGCTACGTTGGAAATTAAAGCTCTAGCTTCGGCGGGTGTCTTATCCATAATCGAACCTCCACTGGCGGCGTCTATCATCTGCTGGCCTTGGGGAAGCAAACCGTAGTAGAAACTCTGAATGAGGGAATGCTCGGTTATTTGATGATTAGGACAATCCTCGCATAACCGACCAAACCTCTCCCAGCACTCTAGGACGGTTTCTTCCTTTCCTTGCTCAATTTTGTGTATCTCCCTTCTGAGGGCGACGACCTTTGACGCAGGAAAATACCTTTCTAAAAACGCCCCATTCAGCTCCTTCCAAGTCGTGATGGATCCGGTCGGTAGGTAATACATCCACTCTCTCGCCATCTCCTTCAAGGTGAAAGGAAAGGTCCTGAGGTGGAGTTGATCTGCAGTGGTGTCATCGGTTCTGAATGACGAACACACCATCTGGAATGCCTTGAGGTGTCTGACGGGATCCTCATCTGTATTACCATAAAAAGAAGGTAATAAGTTAATCAGACCAGCTGTAAGTTCAAAATTACCTGCAGCTACCGGATACATAATACTCGATGTGTTCCGGCCTAGCTCAGGTGATGCAAGCTCCCTCATGGTTCTTTGATGCTCATAATTACCCACGACCTCCATCTTGGCGCTTCTTTTGGATTTTCAAAGAATGCTGCGCTCCAAAAACTCAAACAAAAACGCGTAAACTAATACAAAAGAATTAAACTGTACAAAAAGAAATAAAGAAAATTTTTAAAACCAACAAACTAAACTTAACTAAACTAAATTAATTAATTCCCCGGCAACGGCGCCAATTTTGGTAGAGGTACTTTTGGGGTACTCAAAATTCAAGCTGTCGAGGCTTGCCAAAATACAATTTATAAACCCGATGTACACCGAGCTATTTGAAGCTTAGTGGTAACGGGGTCGATCCACAGGGAAATAAGAAATTTAATCTAACTAAGTCTAATTTGCTAGAAATAAAAGAATGCACAAATTAAAGAATGGTAATTTGGTTTGGGGGGAAGGGAGCTCCTAATATGCTAACGGAAAATTAACAACAACGTGCAAAAATTAAACGGTTGTGCTTAACTTCGAGAAATGGAATTGCTCGTTATGAATGTTCGGATCATCGATACAATTTACGCGTTAGCCATGTTCATGCACACAATTCATTTGGTTATTTCTAACTCAAATGACCCAAGGATTTAATTAGAAGCGTGCAATTCTAATTAAACTTGGCCAATAATCTATCTAAGGTAGCGACCCCTAAATCGATTACGTGCCAGTGACGGGAACATTGCGACGGCCCAATCCTAAGACTAAACCGGTTTCTCTCTTGCCTTAAGCCTAACATGAAAACGTTAATTAATTCAGATTACCAATGTCACTTTGGGCCGAACTAATTAGCCATGCTTAGACCCGTGCTACCTAGCGGTATGGGCAATTATACGTCCCAACCTTTAGCCCTCTATAATGCATAAGAATTAGAGCGTCAATCTAATTTAGCTACACATGCTAGATATGGATGAAGAACAAGCAAGAGAATGCATAATCAAGCTAATGTCTCAACATTTACAAAGGGGAAAAAATCTCCCCAAACATCCAAAACTTACAAATCCAAACTCAAATCAAGCACTAACCTCGGTTTAGCCTTCCATGGAGGATGAATTAATCCAATCCCCCATGGAAGAGCTTGGAATCAGGCACAAAGAAGGAGAAGAAGTACAAAAATGGCGGAAAATGGAGGTAGACCCGAGAGGAGAAGCTTGGAGAAGAAGGAGAATGAAAGAAATGGGCTGAAAAAAATGCGTTTTCACGCTTTTTAAGCTCGGAGCGTCGAGACGCTAGGCCAGCGTCTCGACGCTGTGCCCTAAGTTGGCTGCTGCGCGCGCGGGGTAGTGTCGAGACGCTTGCGCTCGACGCTTGCTCTCGGGTGGAACATCAAATGAGCGCTTCAGACTTCGGGGCGTCGAGACGCTAGGCCAGCGTCTCGACGCTGTCGGCGTTGAGTGAGCGTTGAGACGCGCGCTCGACGCTGAGGCTCGTCTATCTTCGGGAATCGTCGGGGCAGCGTCGAGCTAGCGTTGAGCTAGCGTCTAGACGCTGGGGCGCACGCGGATTTTCAATGACGGGCGCGCGCGAGCGCGCGCGCGTCTGGCCGTCTGGGCGCGGGCGTGCGGTGCGGCGGCGCGCGCGCGTGCTGCGTTCGTTGGGCGCCTGGGCGCTGGGCGCTGCCCTCTCGGCTCTTAGCCCACTTTTGGGTCGTTTTGGCTCCCGGGCTCCGTTTGGCCTATCGTTTTGACCCGAACACTTCCCGAAACCTCTTAAATGACCTTTTTAGCCCCGAAAATCATCAATGGACTTCCCGAGCTCTTCACCATGAAATCACCTATAAGAAAGCATTTTAATCAATATATGTCATGATTTTAGCTAGAATTAGGGACATTAAGATAGCTCTATTTTGGAGCTATCAACGGCCTACTACTGTCACCTTGCAGCTTGCAGACAGATCTATAACATACCCTGAGGGTAAGATTGAGGATATTCTTGTCAAGGTTGACAAATTCATTTTTCTTCCAGACTTCATTGTTGACACCGTATTTCGTCCGGCCTTATTTATCATCATTTTCGATTTTTCACTCATTTTATGTTTTTTTACCTATTTTTTAGTATTTTTTCAGTTTTTCTTTAATTTCGCGTTTTTCCGTTATTTTCGAAGTTTTCAAGAAAATCACCAAAAAAAATTGTTTTCCGTTAGTGTGTCGTTCGAAGCTTCCCGGGTTTTGTTCTAGGGTTTAACGCTTCGATCCCGGTTTCCCGCTGCGTTTTGTTTTTTTAGATTTTTAGTTTTGGGTATTTCATTTTTTAGGGTTTCGTATTTTATGTTTTCAGGGTTAAGTGTGTTGGTTTTCAAGATTCAATTTTAGGGTTTTAGGGTGTTTGGTTTAGTGCTTGGTCTAGTGCTTCGTTAGTGTTTCGGGTTAGTGCCTCGGTTCGGTTCTAGTATTTGTAGGTCATGAAATTTAAAGAAAAAGCTAAACCAAGGCCCATTGGGGACCTAATGGTCTCTATATATAGAAAGAGATAAGGTTAGGAAAAAGGAAAAAAAAGGAGGAAAGAAGGAAGATAAGCCAAAAATTGTGGGGATCCCAAAGCTTAAGAAAAAGGTCATTTTCTCTCTCTCCACTCTCTCTCTCTCCTATTATTCATCATCTTCTCCAAAGTTCTCTTTCATCCATCTCCACCACCTTCTACCTAAATCCGGCCACCACCACCTTCACCACGCACGGCGGCGGAGGGCTCGCGGCGGACAGCCACCGTGCACGGCGACGCACGACGATATTTCATCCCAAAAATCCGGCTGGATCCATTCTCTCCGGCGGGCTTCGTCGTCTCTAGCAACCCGAACCAGCTCCGGCGAACTTCGTCTTCAACCACGAACTCAGACAACCCAGACGCCCAAGCGGCGAGCTTCGCCCTCACGAACCGACGGCGGACGAACCAGACGCCAGCGAGCTCCTCGTCCCTCAGATCTGCGGCGGCACAGCTCGAATCAGCGGCGGCGAGCTCCACTCCTTTCCACAGCGACGACGCGACTTCGGCGAACCTAGATCGGAGCTTCCCCTTTTCAGACGACGACGGCGGAACTCCCAGACGCCAAGCTCCGAACCCAGACGATTGACGGCGTGCGGCGAGCTCGAGCGAACCCAGACGGCGGCGAAGTTCATCTCCTCAACCTCCAGACGGCGGCGCGACCTCACTTCGCGGCGGACCTCGATTTCACGACGAGCTAACTCCGGCGAACGAGCTACAACCCTCGAACTACGGCGGTGGCAGCGTGGAGACGAAGGATATCCAGACGACGTGGGTAACGCTCCCTTTAAATTTGGGTTAATCACGATAATGCCCCTGTCTTTGTAGTGAAGGATGGCTGATTTATTTTGACCATATATACCCCTACTTGTATGATATATACTCCTCTGTTTGGTCCATATATACCCCTGCCTACATGATATATACCCCCTGTTTTGAGCATGATATATACCCCTGTTTATATGCATATATCCCTTGTTTTGAGCATGATATATACCCCTGTTTATATGCATATATCCCCACTGTTTTGAGCATGATATACCCCTGTTTATATGCATATATCCCCTGTTTTGAGCATGATATATACCCCTGTTTATATGCATATATCCCCACTGTTTTGAGCATAATATACCCCTGTTTATTTGATATATCCCCTGATTGGATATTCTTGCTTCGTTTTTTTTAATTTCGATGGATGCCATTTAATTTTAAAGCTCGATTTCATTATCTTTCTAGTTTGTTTAATTAGTTTTAAAATTTCAATCCCGAGATAGGTTGAGGATTGTTCCTCCCACCTTGAGGATGTCATCAAGTTTCGATGTTCTTTCTTTGTCAATCCCGGGATAAATAGGGTTTCCCTATTTTTGAGGATTATTATTACCGCCATTATGCGCTAATTACAAGAACACCTTTCTTTTAAAAAAAATGGGTTTTCATTTGATTTTAAAATTGAACTTTTAAATTGAATTTTGATTTACTATTTAAAAATAAAAGATCGTTATTTCAAATCATGTTTTAAATTAAATTTCAAAAGTGGTTTGTTTTTCAAAGAAAAGTTTGTTTTAATTTTAATTCAAGTTTTAAAAGAAAGAGGATTTCCTTTGATTTTAAAATTAAGTTTAAAATTGAATTTCGATTGATTTTGATTTCAAAACAAAAGATTTTTATTTCAAATCAAGTTCAAATTAAATTTCGAAATTATTTGTTTCACAACAAAAGTTGTTTTAATTTTAATTAAAGTTTTAATCGAATTTCAAATTGATTTTGAAACAAAACGATTTTATTAAAAGATTTTTAAAGTTCTTGTTTTGTCGTATGATCTCGGTATCGGGATTAAGGCATTAATGACAAAATTAACAATCACTCACAAAATCAAAACCCTACTTTATTTTAAAGATAGGGTATGGTTAGTTGAGACATTACATTATTTTTAATTGTTTATTTTGTTTATTAAGGACCATTTGAAATTAGTTAGATAATTAGGATAAAAATGTTTTGGCTACCGTTTTAAACGGGATGTTGTAGGGTGCTAGCACCTTCCCTACACTCAACCGACCCCCGAACCTTGTTTTTTACTTCGTAGACCGTGTTTTTAAGGTGACCAATCACACCCTAAATGATTGGTGGCGACTCCATTTTTTGTGAAAACCCCTGTTTAACAGAAGGTTGTCGGCCGCTCCGCGTCGCAAAAACGTTGCGACAGCATGGCGACTCCACTGGGGACTTTTTTAGTGGGTCTAGGTCATTGCATTTTATCTTACATATAGCTAATCTTCTTTTTTGGTCTTTGTTTGTCTTTGTTTTATTTATTTAATCATGTGTTGTTCTAATTGTCTTAATTTATTTATCGCAACTTACTGTTTATTGCATTATCATGCATTTCACACACATTCACGAGCCTCCTACCCGGGCTCTACATTTTAGGATTAGATTTGAGAATCGAGTAATGTCGACCTTCAAGGGGATATAATTGCCCCTGTATGGCGCACGAAAGATTCTCGCTCAGATTAATTCGTTGGCTAATCTTTAGCTTTCAAATTAATTTGGGGGCCTTTATCCTTATGTTTAGAACCCTACCCTCACATCATGTTTATTATTTTCGTTGTTATGCATTGTTTTAATTTAAATTGTTTGCATGATCATGTATTTCACACACGTTCACGAGCCTCCTACCTGGGCTCTACCATTTAGGATTAGAATCGGAGATAAAGTAGTGTGACCTTCGTGGAACTTCGGTTCTCGTGCAGGCGCATGAAATTCTCCACTCGAGCTATCCATGCTGTTTAATCAGTTGGAAAACTCGGGGACCGTTTTCTTCTAGGATTGTTTAGAACCTAAACCACACTCATGTGCATCCTAGAGCCGATCGTCGTTTATTTATCTTTATGTTTTGTGTTGCTTCTCTCATGCATATTCATTTTTGTCGGGTTTTAGTTCTGTTGTTCTCGCAATTTACTGTTTATTGCATTATCATGCATTTCACACACGTTCACGAGCCTTATACCCGGGCTCTACCTCTTAGGATAAAAATGTTTTGGCTACCGTTTTAAACGGGATGTTGTAGGGTGCTAGCACCTTCCCTACACTCAACCGACCCCCGAACCTTGTTTTTTACTTCGTAGACCGTGTTTTTAAGGTGACCAATCACACCCTAAATGATTGGTGGCGACTCCATTTTTTGTGAAAACCCCTGTTTAACAGAAGGTTGTCGGCCGCTCCGCGTCGCAAAAACGTTGCGACATTCATCATTCTGGATTATGAAGCAGACAAGGAGGTCTCCATCCTATTAGGCAGACCATTTCTAGCCACAGGTAGGGCCCTGATCGATGTCCAGAAAGGTGAGCTCACCATGAGGGTTCATGATGAGGAGGTTAAGTTTAGTGTCTTTAAAGCTCTAAGGTATCCTTCTGATTCTGAATCTTGTGCAAGTGTAGATGTAGTAGATTCACTAATGGAAGAACAACTTGAGCATGAATTGTTGACTAAGCATGCCAATGACTATGTACAAATAGATGTTACTGACTTAAATATTTCTGAAATAATGGATATACATGTGGATAAACCTCAGCATGTTTGTATGACTAATGACTTGACTGAAAGATCCATGAATCCATTAAAACCATCAATTGAGCATCCACCTCTCTTAGAATTGAAACCATTGCCTGATCATCTTAAGTATGCATACCTAGGAGAGCATGATACTTTGCCTGTTATCATTTCATCCAAATTGAGTGAAAAGCATGAAATTGCGCTAATATTGCTGCTTAAGCAACATAAAAAGGCTATTGCATAGACGATTGCTGACATAAGAGGTATTAGTCCTTCCTATTGCATGCATAAGATATTATTGGAAGAGGAACATACACCTAGAGTAGATCACCAACGTAGGTTGAACCCCTCCATGAAGGAGGTAGTTAAAAAAGAGATAATCAAATGGTTAGATGCAGGTGTAATCTTCCCTATAGCCAATAGTCAATGGGTGAGTCCAATCCAGTGGGTGCCTAAGAAGGGTGGGATGACTGTAGTAGTAAATGAGAGTAATGAACTAATTCCAACTAGAACTATTACAAGATGGAGAGTCTGTATGGACTATAGAAAATTAAATAAAGAAACAAAAAAAGATCATTTTCCTTTACCGTTTATAGATCAGATGTTAGATAGGATAGCTGGTAGAGCCTATTACTGCTTCTTAGATGGTTATTCAGGATATAACCAAATCACCATAGACCCTGTGGACCAGGAGAAAACAACCTTCACATGTCCCTTTGGAACATTTGCTTTTCGTAGAATGCCTTTTGGCTTATGCAATGCACCAGCAACATTCCAAACGTGCATGTTGGCCATTTTCTCTGACTTAGATGAATCCATGATAGAGATATTTATGGATGACTTCTCAGTCTTTGGTGATTCTTTTACAAATTACTTAGAGAACTTAGGACAAGTCCTAGCTAGGTGTGAGGAGACCAACCTAGTCCTTAATTGGGAGAAATGCCACTTTATGGTGGAAGAAGGAATAGTCCTAGGTCATAGAGTGTCTAGAGCAGGAGTAGAGGTCGATAGGGCCAAGATAGAAATAATAGAGAAGCTAGTGGAACCTCAGAATGTAAAAGCTATTAGAAGTTTCCTAGGACACGCAGGTTTCTATAGAAGGTTCATTAAGAACTTTTCAAAAATCTCTAAACCTCTGTGTGAGCTTCTAGAGCTAAATAAGCCATTTGTCTTCTCAAAAGAATGTTTCTTAGCCCGGACAACCCTTAAGGAAGCCTTAGTCAAAGCATCTATTATAGTGGGGCCAAATTGGGACCTACCATTTGAGATGTTGTGTGATGCGAGTGACTATGCAGTAGGGGTTATGCTAGGACAAAAAATTGATAAACTAACACATCCTGTATACTATGCAAGTAAGACACTGAATGAAGCACAATGTAATTACACAACCACGGAAAAGGAAATGCTAGCTGTAGTGTTTGCCTGTGAGAAGTTTAGGAATTACATAGTAGGCACTAGGACCATTGTGTATACTGATCATTCTGCATTAAAATACCTAATGAGGAAGGCTGATGCTAAGCCTAGGTTAATTAGATGGGTACTGTTGTTGCAAGAATTTGATTTAGACATTAGAGATAAGAAAGGATGCGAAAATGTAGTTGCTGACCATCTTTCTAGGTTGCGGTATAATTGCGATAAAATTGCTGAACCCCCAATTTCCGATGCCTTTATCGATGAGCATGTCTTTGTGTTAGCACATCGTGATAACGATGAGGAACCTTGGTTTGCTGATATTGCTAACTTCCTTGCCTCGCAGGTACTACCAACTTTCAAGGGAGGGCAAGAAAAGAAGAGGTTTCTACATGAAGCTAGGAAGTTCATCTGGGACGATCCGACACTTTACAAGACATGTGCAGACGAATTGCTGAGGAAATGTGTCTCAGCTGCTGAGGCAAAGTCAGTGTTGCAGCACTGCCATACGTCTCCCTATGGTGGCCATTTTGGTGGCCAGAGGACAGCTGCAAAGGTGTTCCAAAGTGGCTACTACTGGCCCACGATATTCAAAGATGCACATAACCATGCCCACAGCTGCGATGAGTGTCAAAGGACAGGTAATCTCAGTAGGAAAGATGAAATTCCTCTCTCTTACATCTTGGAGTTGGAGCTCTTTGATGTGTGGGGCATCGACTTCATGGGACCATTCCCTCCTTCTGCAGGTAATCTTTATATACTTGTAGCTGTAGACTATGTATCTAAATGGGTAGAAGCCATAGCATGTCCATCGAATGATGCCAAAACAGTCATTAAGGTCCTTAATAGGCATATCTTTACAAGGTTTGGTACACCCCGTGCTATAATTAGTGATGAAGGGACGCACTTTATTAATAAAGCTATGGAAAAAGTGTTGGCTAAATACAATGTTAGACATAGAGTAGCAACCCCTTATCACCCACATTCGAATGGACAAGCTGAAATATCCAATAGGGAAATTAAAAGCATACTTGAAAAAGTGGTCAAACCTAATAGAAAAGACTGGTCATTTAAATTGGACGATGCACTTTGGGCATATAGGACTGCATATAAAACACCCTTAGGTATGTCTCCTTATAGGTTAGTGTATGGAAAAGCATGTCACTTACCATTCGAATTGGAAATCAAAGTCTTTTGGGCCTTAAAAGAACTGAATTATTGCGTGACCGATGCGGGAACATTGCGGTCTCTGCAATTACATGAGTTAGATGAGCTGAGACATATGTCCTATGAAAATGCTAAAATGTATAAGGAAAAAACTAAAATTTGGCATGATAGTAGACTTAGGATCAAGGACTTCAAGAAAGGCCAGCATGTCTTGTTATTTAACTCGAGGTTAAGATTATTTCCAGGCAAACTTAAGTCCAGATGGTCAGGTCCTTTTGTGATAACTAACGTGTTTGTTCATGGTGCGATTGAGATTAGAAACCTGCAGCACCGTCTAAGCTTCCAGTACGCAAGAAGAAGTGGAAGGTGGTGACTGAGATCCCTGCTGGTCCATCTGCGTCAGTGGGTACGCCAAAGAAAAGAAAGTGGACGGTGGAGGTGGAGGATGCACCCATCAAAGAAAAGACTCCCAGCGAGGGGAGTCGAGGGAGTGGCCGCCCATCCTATGAGACGGCCAGACAGAGCCCTGAGCCATCTCCACCTTCACAGACGCCACAGCCTGAAGCTCCGATTGAAGAGCACCAAGACTCGGTGCCGAGCGAAGAGGCGGCTGAGGAAGATGAAGTCTTCTCCCCTTTAAGGGAAGTCAACCCTGATAGCCCAGCGGAGGGGGGGAGCAGAGACTCGATGGATGAGACGTTGGGGGACTGCCTCCAGCAGATCACCACCAGGGCTCGACTGAGGAAGAAGGCGCCCAAGATTGTGAAGGCCAAGCGGCCAAAAGCTTCCAAGCGATCCAAGAAGAAGAAGGTCAGTGGTGAGCCTTCTTTAAAGAAGCTGAAGGTTGAGGCTGCTGCGTCGGCCAAGGCAAAGGAGAAGGGGAAAGCAAAATTGTACCCCGAAGACGACCCTCAAGCCGTGCGGTATGTCTCTCAAGACGCAGAGACCAGGGGCACTGAATTGAGGAAGAGAGACCTGCTCCATGAGAAGGGTTTTCTTGATGCACTGACAGACCTGCCGCAATTCTTGCGCGCAGGGATCGCCAACCATGGCTGGGAAGAGCTGTGCAGACCGCCCATCCCTGCCTACTCCGATATGGTGTATGATTTCTACGCCAACCTGACGCACCCTGAGGATGGTCTGTCCATGGTGAGGGGAATTGAGGCCGATTTCTCAGCCAAGGCCATCAATGAAGCTTATGCCCTCCGAGGGCATAAGTACACTGATTATGCGAGAATCATCGACTCACCATCTGCAGCTGTCTTGGGAGAAGCCCTGCGCATCATAGGCCAACCTGAGGCGGCTTGGACAACTTCAAGAAATGGGAAGCACACCCTGATGAGTGCAACCCTCAAGGACAAGGCAGCCGTCTGGTTTTCCTTTGTGCGAAGGCGCCTCTCCTCTGTAACCCACGAGACGACCATAAACCAGGGGAGATCTTTGCTGGTGTACGCCATTATGAGGGGCCTCACCATAGATGTTGGAGAGGTCATTGCAGCCTCCATAGCCGACTGCGCAAAGAAAGGTAAGGGCCCTCTTTTCTTCCCAAACACCATTACTAAGCTCTGTTTGCGTGCAGGTGTGCCCATCGAGAGGAAGGAGAGGCAGCTGGCCTACACAGGTCATCTGGAGCTGCCCACAGGCCTGAGGATGCGAAGGAGGGCAACATGGAGTTTGAGCTGGACGGCCTGGCTGCTGCTCAATCCTTATCCATGGCGTGCTTAATGGACCTGCAGCACAAGATGGCGCAGTGGGCTGAATATGCGCAGACGAGGGACAAAGACGTGGCTGATCAGTTGGGATGCATCTTCCCTGCCTTCCCCAGTGATCTATTGAAGCCGTGGGCACCTCCTAGGGAAAGGAGAGATGATGATGAGGATGTTTAAGTGCCAGTCTGAAGGGCACTCGAGGGAGTACTTCTGTTCCCTCTTGAAAAAAAAACCTGCTTTTCGTTAACTTTGTGAATTTTGTTGAAACCAATATTTGATCTGTTTTTTAATTCCTTTGTTTGTTTAGGATAGTTTAGTATAGGTTGATGGTATCTGAGTAGTTAGCTTGTTTTAGTTTTCTATTTTGAGTAGTTTTGAATGACTGGAAATAGCATGCTAGGGGCCTTGATCACTGATAAATATGCCCTGTAGGTTTATTGCGAAATTTTTGCGGCGACCGCAATTTTTGTTAGTTTTCGCATGCTATTGGCTGACTGTTTGGATAGGCTGGTTCTGTTTAAATGTTGTTCTCTTGCTACTTTCTTGACTGCCATATATGACCTATCTGTGAGCATGCTGGATGAGTGTCTTGGAACACCTTTGTTAGTTTAAATTAGCTCCCTTAAAGTGTTCAGCATGAATCTCTTTAAGCCCTTAACAGACTGTTTTTTGCAAAAATCTGCTGCTGCGTTATTTGCTTTAAGAATGTTCATTCTATGCCTAGAACTTTTAGATTCTCCTTGTTTTGCCCTAGACTAGATGCTTCTAGGACAAGTTTGGGGGTATGCCACCTCAGACTCTCATTGAGGACAATGAGAAGTTTTAGTTTGGGGGAGGCAGCCCTAGGCCTAGGAACATTCCTCTCTCCCTTTTAAACATAAGCATTCTTCTTCCCCTTTGAAAAAATGATGAACTGAAAAAAAAATGAAAAGAAGAATAAAGAGTGGTGTCTCTCTTGAGGTTGTTGAGTAATCAGTGCCATGTGTGTAACCCACAAGTGGCATTGCATCAAAAGGCAACCAAAAGAGAGGCCCTACCAAAGAAAGAAAGAAAAAGAAAAACCAAGGAAGAAGAGTGTGTGCCTATAAGTTATAACTTTTGTGCTTAGGTGTCCTATGTGAATGAACTCTGATCCTCAGTTAGCTAAGCACAGGGTTGTAGCTTGTAGGTTTGTTGAGGGAGATGAATGTATATCCAATGTAGTGATGCCAGGGTTTAGGTTGTTCTATGAATGTACTACTGACACTGGTTTATACTAAGACTGACATGACTCTAAGGGATCCTAGGTAGCTCAAAAGAAAAACATTAGAAGCATGTACTGAGTCTGGGGTAAAGCTAGGTAGAATTTGAAAATTTAGGGATAGTTGCACAATGAACTTAATGACCAAAGCAGATAGATCAGTTGTAGGGAGTTAATAAAATAGTAGGTTTATAAGGCGAGAGAAGTCAGAAGAAGCAAAATGAGAAGTTAGTTTTAAACTTAGAAGCGTGTCACAGGACAGCCATGCCTTAGATAGTGAATTTAGGGAAGTCAGCAAGCAGTTAGAGAAAGTATTAGCAGCCCAAATAAAGTCCTTATATTGCTCGAGGACGAGCAAAAACTTAAGTTTGGGGGTGTGTTACGTCTCCAAAAGTGACTATTTTAGGACTTATTTGCTATAGGAAGTTGTACACCCTTAAGCGTTTTTGGTAGAATTTAGCTTAAACTTGTGCTTATATATGAAAATTAGTAGAATGAAGCTAAATGAGGTCTTATGTGTAAAAGGAAAGAAAAAGAACCAAGAACAAAGCTAAAGACTTGAAATTTGCACATTGCTGAAGCATTGCGAAAACATTGCGGTTTCAGCAATGTTTTAAGTGAAATCTGTTAAGTTGTCTAACCAATTTTTGTTTTGTTACGATCTTTCAGCAGCCCATTCTTTCTCCTGCTGCCACGTGGAAGGTCGACGTTCAGAATGGATGGTCCTTCTTCGCTGAAGACTACCTGCAAAACCCTATAAAAGGAGGTCAAGATGGAAGGACAAACACACACTCGAAGGCGTAGACTTCCCATCTCAACGCAGTTATTTCTGCTCTTTTTCTCTCTTCCGTTTGTTGGTTTGAAGGACTCAGCTGTTGGAGTCGTTAATCTGAGAGGAAGAAGAGAAGATTTGTCTTCTCTTCTGATTAGATTCATCCAAACAAGGCTCTCCTTCTCCCTTCATCCGAGGTGTTCGCGACGAGGGGCTCTACACACGCATCTACTTGCCTTTACTGCTTTCTGTTTCTGTTTTCGTTGCTGTCTGTTGTAATTCGTTTATGGTTGCTACTCTAATTCATTTCGTCTCTTTCTGTTTAGTTTTCATGAGTTTAAGTTGTTGCTTTGTTTAGTTTGAACCTTGGTAAATCAAAGAGTTAATTTGAGTACTTCGCAACTGTCTTCCTATTCTTCCTCTCCTATTCTGTCATTTACATCCTGTTAAGCATGACTTCACCATCTATTCTTTCCATTCCATCTTCATCCATGAGTAACTAAACCACATAAGGGTATGCTAATGACAAGTCTATAGGTAGAAATACGTGAATCAAGCATGTAGGTTAGCTTCAAATGCATTGAATGTATGTAAGCTTCATCCCACAGATAATTTTGATTGGCCATCCATTTTGTCTAAAGAACTCCTAACCTCTGGAAGGAGTAAGAGTTCAGAGTCGTACATTCATGCTAGCCTTTCATGGTAGCCAGAAAACGACCTAGGAATAGGCGTTTTCCTAGTACAAATCACTAAACTTGCTTTTATAAATAGATGCTTAAGGCCTTACTTGGACATGAGTAAACTAAAGGATCTAATGCATGAAATCGAAAGATACATGAGAATGAGTTAGTTTGATGCATGATGAGTTGATCTACTGCTTGAGAATCGTATGAAAAAGCCTATAGAGGAGTTGTTAGTAGCCCTTGTTTCCCTACTTTACCCCTAATTCGCTGTTAGAAACATTGCTAGAAAATTGTTGTTTCCGCAATTTTCTTAGTTCAAAAGTTTGCCTTAGCCATTTTCCTTAGTCTTTTGTTTTGCGATTTTATTGCTAGATAATTGCTTTCTCCGCAATTCTTTTTCTCCTGCATTCAAGTTAACCTCTTTACTTGCACTTGTTTATGCTTTCATATCTTGCACGTTCCTTAATAGTTAGGCACTTTAAACCCAAATCTACCCCATTTAAACCACCCTTTCTCACTTAACATCTCACTTCGTTAGTCACTAAGAATAAATCTCTGTGGGAAATCGAATAAAAAAATACTTATTACTTGCTACAAGACCATGTATGCTTGCATGTTCTGAGTGCTCTCCCCTTGCATCTTTATCTTAAACATTGAGCACGCAACAATAATAATGATTAATTGTTTTAAGCGTTTATACCATATAGATTAATTAATCAAATATTATCTCAATTGTGATTAGTGGTCTGGTGGTGCAAGAGAACCTTGATAGAAGGACTGGCAAGAGTTTGAAATCAGAGGAATGCAAGATTTCAGTTATTTTTCCTCAAGCACAGGCGTTTTCCCTCTAGAATTTTGGGGTTTTCTCCCATTTTCTTCTATATCAAAGCAAAGACTTGTTGGATTTAGCTTGGTTTTCATTCCGAGCAAGGTAAGTGCTCTAATTTGAGGTTAGGGGTTAAATTTGATGCGATTCATGATGGTTTAAATCTTTAATTTCGAGCTTAGCATGACTGATTGGGCAATTTTATTTCTTCTAAGCATATCACATAAGCATGATTGATTGATAGGAGTAGACGACCTTGATTTCCGGCATGTTTTATAGTTAAAGATTATGATGCCTTGCCTCTCTTAATCGCCAAGTAACATGGATAAGTTGAGCCATAGGTAACATAGGCTTCCTTGTTGATCTTGGTTGTAACTTATCTTGAAGAAATAGATAAATCGAAATATTAACATAGGCTTTCAAGTTAAACATCCGTCGTAGTACTCCCGTTACTGACAATTAATCAATATGGGCGGCGTTGGCCCCATGTTAATTCATTGCCACGTTTAATTAGAATCGAACATTCGTCTCTGTTCTTTATTTAATTTAGGATTGATCACCTTTGAGTAATTAAAGAATAGTCCACTTAGAACTCCACGTTTCTAATTAATTATTTGGGTTACTTGTATTAGTAGTTTCGTGCAAGTAAATTATGTGTTTAATTATGTTTTTGCTAAGTATGTTTGAATTCCAATGAATCGAGTCGCATCAAGGTCAACCCCGACCCTTAAAATTAGGAGCACATGTAATTAGTTTTAATTTTCCGTTAGCTAGTTTACATGTACTTAGTTCAATTCTTCCGTTAGCTAGTTTGCATGCTTACTTTAATTTTCCGTTAGCAATCCCCCTTTTATTTATCGTTTTATTTTATTATTTTAGTTAATTAAAAAGCAAATATAAATTAATTAGGAGAAAATAATTTAGGTTCCCTGTGGATCGACCCGACTACCACTAGCTGCAAAGTTTAGTTGTAGCGGAATTATAAATGTTATTTTGGCGGGACTCGACACCCCGAAATTTATAGGATATTCAAAAATCCTAGTACCACTTCATTACAAGCAATGGTGGACACTCGTCCTGATCACTTCGTAATGAAGTCCTCAAGTTCGTTTATAACTCTCGCATAGTGGAGGATACCTCTGTTAGGGAGCTTGTCCTTAACATGATGGTCCACTTTAATACGGCAGAAGTAAACGTTGCTACCATCGTTATTTCAGACTTATCAGTTCCTGTACACTTCCAGAGGAATAAAGAAGAAGACAAATGTTGTCACGTTGAAGAAATTCCTTAAGAGGTTGGCGTCAGGGAGTAAGCCTAAGTCTGCTTCTCTGAGTAATGAGATTATTCAGAAGAAGAAGAGTAATAGGAGGAAGGACAAAGCCCCTACTGTTCGCAAGGTGAAGTCTTCAGACAAAGGAAAATGTTTCCATTGTATTGAAGATGGGTATTGGAAGTGTAACTGCTCCAAATCCTTGCTGAGAAATAGGCTGAGAAAGAACGACAAGATAAATATGATTTATTTGTCAAAACAAGTTTAGTGGATATGAATGTCATACCTGGATGTCTTCAGGAACCACTATTCATGTTTGTTTTTCTGCAGGAAACTAGTTCCTAACAGTCGTTTTCTCGCTGTGAGATATGGAGATATCGTTGCAGCTGAACTAGTGGGCGACTTTGTAGTTGTTGTATAGAGATAATAACATTTGTTATATGTAATTATTGTCTATATTTCTGGTTTAAACTGAACACTTGTATATTATATCTTTTGGTTTTATAATGAAAAGTTCATTTAGCAAAAGATATATACTGATGTGTTCTAGTAAACTCGAAAACAACTAGCATGTTAAGACTCACAGTGTTAACGAAAGCTATAGTATATATCAACAAAGGTTGTTGATCAAACTAGAGTTTCTCAACCGTTGAGAAAGCCTCAATGCAGTGGGAGGGTTGTAGGACAACCCGATCCGCTGCACTGGCTTGTCTTTAACTCAAATTTCTCATACTTGATGATAACATTGAGGATTCACTGTCTTTAATTAGGCAATGGATCACATAGACAAGGCCAAATGGATCAAAGCCACAAATCTATGGATGGTATTGGGACCAAGCCACTAAGGTGAAAACCTTTATGGTTTGACTTTCTGGTAATGGGATTGTTGTTGCGTGCTCAATGTTTAAAAGGAATATGCAATAAGAGAGCACTCAGAACATGCAAGCATACATGATCTTGTAGCAAGTAGTAAGTATTTTTTCATTCGTTTCCCACAGAGATTTATTCTTAGTTACTCGCGAAGTGTATTGTTAAGCAAGAATGGGTGGATTTGATGGGGTAGAATTGGTTTTAAATTGCTTAATTACTAAGGAATAAGTAAAGGGTAGCAACATAAACAAGTGCAAGCCAATGATAGACTCAAACGTAAAGAGAAGAGATTAATAAACGAAGAGGAAAATAGCTAAAACATAATTTTTAACCAAAAGAATTTCGAGAACAGCAATTATACCGCAATGTTACTAACAGCGAAAGTGTGTAAAATGTGGAAACAAGGGCTACTAACGACTCCTCTATTGGCTTTTTCACACGATTCTCAAGCATTAGATCAACTCACTATGCATCAAACTAACTCATTCTCATGTATCTTCCGATTTCATGCATTAGATTCTTTAGTTTACTCATGTCCAAGTAAGGTCTTAAGCATCTTGTTAAAGCAGTAAGTTATGATTTGTACTAGGAAATCGCATATTCCTAGGTCGTTTTCTGGCTACCTTGAGAGGCTAGCATGAGTGTATGACTCTGAACTCTTACTCCTTCCAGAGGTTAGGAGTTCTTTGGACAAAATGGATGGCCAATCGAAATTGCCCGTGGGATGAAGCTTACATACAATCAATGCATTCGAGAGCTATCCTACATGCTTGGTTCACGTGTTTTAGCCTATAGTATTGTCATTAGCATGCCCCTATGTTACTTAGTTACTCATGGATGTAGAGAGTACAGAAGTATTAGATGAAGTAGACATGCTTAGAAGAAAATTAAAGACAAAACAGAAAGGAAAAACAGTAGGCAGAAATGAAAAAGAGAAAGTGCGAAATGATGAATTGTGCTTTTGATTAATCAATCGTTTGAACGAAACAAATGAAGACTTAGAGTTACTAACATAAAGACAGAAAGCAACGAAATGAAATGGATTAACTAATGGAAAAGAAATAACAACAAACGGTGCTGGAAATAAGAAATTAAAGACAGAAAGCAGTAAAGGTGTGCTAGATCGCCTCGTCGCAGATGCCTCGGCTGAAGGGGGAGAAAGGTAAGCCTTGCTTGGATGAATCCAATCAGAAGAGAAGATGAATCTTCTCTCCTTCCTATCAGATTGTCGACTCCAACAGCTAAGCTTTCCAACCCAACAGACGGAAGAGAAAAACAGAAGAAAGAATTGAGCTGCGAAGAGACTTCTACGCTTTCGGATTATGTTTCAACCCTCCTCTTTGACCTCCTTTTATAGTATTCTGCAGGTGCGATTGGGCCAAGGAGAACCATCCATCCTCAACGTCGTACTTTAACGTGGATGGAGGAGAAAGAACGAATCCCTGAAATATCGGATCACAACAGAAAAAGGTTAGCCAACTTACGGATTTCACTTGAAACATTGCGGTTTTAGCAATGTTTCCGCAATGCTTCCGCAATGCACAGTTTTCATTCTTTTAACTTCGTTTTACATTTCTTTTCTTTCCTTTTGCATACAAGTCCTAATTTAGCTTCCTTCTTCTAATTCTCATATATAAGCATAGGTTTAAGCTAAATCCTATAAAAAATACTTACAAATGCACAACTTCCTAACACAAATAAGTCCTAAAATAATCACTTTTGGAGACGTAACAATTGTCCCGAAGAGAAAGGGTTTATTGTGTATACTCTCTTTTTCTTGTTGTCAGACGTAAGTTAAATAGATGACTCTTATCCATTGTCATGTTCTATCTTCATAGAATAAGGCAAGTGGATGTCAAGTTAGCTTTCCTGCAGAATAGCTATCTTGATCAGAGTATCTATAAGTCTCAACCAGATAGATTCATAATTCGAGGACAAAGAGCAAATGGTTTTCGAGCCTATTTGATTCATTTATGAATTAGAATAAGCATTTTTATCCTGAATTGTAAGGTTTGATATTGTGATCAAATCTTATGGTTTTGATTATAAGTTTGAATAAACGTTTGATAAACCTTGTTTGACAAAGGTTTAATCAATGTTGTAGCTTTCATAAACTGTTTCCGTAATTAATGTCCTAATCATTGAGAATGATGTAGGATTATTTTCTGACAATAAACATTAACTAGCGACCCATTCCCAAATAGTTGCTTTGATGGTAGGTTTAATTTGTTCTAAGGATTCAGGTTTATCTGAGTCGTAAAGAACAAATCGCTAGTGTTGTCTCTAAAATTTTATATTGACAAAGTGTTGTCAATATTCGATGGTCTATGGAAATGGTTTCCTGAGACACCTCAAGTGTTGAGAATATGAGACACACCCAAGTGCATTTACATATTGGAGGTCAGATGTATCTTTTTAGATACTTGACCCGATATGTGTTATGCAGTGGGAGCTGTCAGTAAATATTAGTCCAATTGGATTGATTTCCGGTTAAAGTTCTGTCCTTGTACTTAGAGGAGTAGAATACAAAAGTTGTATTGATGATTCCTCGTTGGTAGCTAAATCTTGGTGCAGGTTGTGAAGCAGCAAAAGGTTTATATGTTGAGCTCGCAGATAGTGCTGTGAGGAGATGTGATGGTCACATGGAAAGCCTTGTAGTACTTCATGCTGATTGGTTTACTATGTCTCTCATGGCTAAAGTGTTTGAGAGACACCTAGAAGAGTTTAGGGCTCCGAGTTGTTGGAGATGACAGTGAGAGAAAACTTCTCATATATGATATATTAGTTTTCTCCACCTTACATGTACACCACGGATGTTTAAGTCCAAGTGGGAGTTTGTTGGGTTTTATGTCCTAAAACTCGTGGTTTGTAAACTGTTATGTTTGTAAATATTCTATTTAGAATAAAGAGTTATTAGTTTTATTCAGTAAAAGAGTTTACTAGAATAAAGTGAAACGTGTTTAGGTTAACCTATACCAATGACCAACACCCTTGGTTGAATATGAGTACTTGAGCCTCATGTATAACATGATTGTGGATCAGGCTCAAGTAGTCAGTCAAAATGGTCTATAGTATACGAATAAGGCTGGGTACCTTATCCTGGTAACACTATTGGATGCGGCTCACTTTGTATTGTACAAAACGATGTGATCCGAATCGTTTCACATGGAGATGTGCGAGTGAAAGCGTCCTGTGCAAAGAGTTTGCATAAGACTGAACCGCGAAATATGTCGCTCTCTCTTTATAACACCGTTTACTAATGAGACCGAAATTTTCATTTGATGGCCTAGGTAACTCGATCTCAATTCTGAGATCGCTATGAACTCCTGCTTATTAAAAAGTATCCTTTGACTTGCACGGGTGAGAGTGGCCCATAAGCGCCGACTCAATAAGCCTACCATCTTGGGGATAAAGTCGAATAAGTAGTTGGGGACATAGTCTAGCAAGATTGGAGTTCACTCCTAACCCGCTCTTCAGGGTTAGTTGTGTTGGGTTTTATGTCCTAAAACTCGTGGTTTGTAAACTGTTATATGTTTGTAAATACTCTATTTAGAATAAAGAGTTATTAGTTTTATACAGTAAAAGAGTTTACTGGTATAAAGTGAAATGTGTTTAGGTTAACCTATACCAATGACCAACACCCATGGCTGAATATGAGTACAAGAGCCTCATGTATGACATGATTGTGGATCAGGCTCAAGTAGTCAGTCAAAACGGTCTATAGTATATGGATAAGGTTGGGTACCTTATTCTCGTAACACTATTGGATGCGGCTCACTTTGTATTGTACAAAACGATGTGATCCGAATCGTTTCACATGGAGATGTGCGAGTGAGGGCGTCCTATGCAAAGAGTTTGCATAAGACCGAACCGCGTATTAAGTCGCTCTCTCTTTATAACTCCGTTTACTGATGAGACCGACTTATACATATTGATGGCCTAGGTAACTCGATCACAATTCTGAGCTCGCTATGAACTCCTGCTTATTCGATAGTATCCTTTGACTTGCACGGGTGAGAGTGACCCATAAGCGCCGACTCAATAAGCCTACCATCTTGGGGATAAAGTCGAATAAGTAGCTGGGGACATAATACAACAAGATTGGAGTTCTCTCCTAACCCGCTCTTCAGGGTTAGTAGATAGGTTGTTCCCTTAATAGCTGACTCCGGGGCTTGAACAATGAGCGCTCACACTCTCATGTGATGAGAGGGTTAACTGATCTGTTGGTTGGACCACAGATCTATTGTTCATTAGAGGTGTCAGTGGTACTTAAGGAACAAGACGTAATGCAGGGGTTAAACGGTTTAAATGACCCAGCTGTGATTACGAACAACCTGTGAAGGGTCGACTTACCGATGACGGTTATATCAAGAGGACACAATATATCTACAGTGAGGAGAGTGCAACCCTCGGACTATAGTGGAGTCTCCGAGCGTTAACGAAAGTTGATTGATTCGGGTTAAAAGAGTTTTGACCGAATAATCTCGTATCGTTGGAGCTCATGATCTGTAGGTCCTTTAAGTTCTCATGGCTAGCTCGGATAACGCCGTGGAACAGTATAAAAGAAAAGAAAAAGAAAAAGAATTTGAATTGTTCAAATTCGGTTTATGGAAGGAGGATGGACATATTTAAATATGATTTAAATATGAGAATGGCCTAAACCATGAATAGGATTCATGTGCAAAAAAAGTCGGTTTTCGGAAAACCAGGTTTAGCCATATTATTTAATTAATATTTGATATAACATTAAATAATATTAATTAATTAAAAAGTTTGATTAATTAAATATATATATATATATATTTTATTTATTAAAATGTTTAATAAATAAAATATTTATTATTATTTAAAATTAATTATAAATTAATTTTATTTATAATATATATATATATATATATATATAAATGGTGGTTTTTTGCATGTTAGCCATTTGGCTAAGTTAATGGAAGTGGGATTTGGGGTATATGCTTTGTTGAAATTCATTAAAACTCAATTTTTGAAGTTTTAATTTTCAAGGAGCTTACGGGTCTTCTTCTTCAACAATTGTTTCCTCTGCCTCCTTCCTTCATTCCACTTCTTCTTCCTTTTCTTCCTTTCTTTTCTTTTATTTTCGGAGTCCCACAACTCCGTTGCGCGGCGCCGAGGATAGCGGGACTACCTGGGGTGGTTCTCGCAGCGTTCGTGAGAAGAGTTCGGAAGAGTTCGTGACGAGGAACGTGCGGCGGAGCTTGAAGAAATTGGAACTACAAGGGTATGTTTTCTAATTTCTTTATTTCCGTCGTTTGAGCATGTTTTCTATTTGTTAAATTGATGAAATTAGAGTATCATCGGTCCGAAATCGCTTTCCGCTGCGCATGTCGCTCCATCAATTTGTATCAGAGCGATTTTGTGATTAACTCAATTTGCATCAATTAAAGTTGGTGGGTATTTTAATTTAGAAATTGTTTCTGAATTGGCGTCTAAAGTGAATATCGATTTTGGCATAGTTTCTATTTGAATTTCATTATTTGTAATTGCCCGAGAATGTATGGGCTTTAATGCGTGCTAAAGAGTCTGTATTTTTAGAGTCATTAGAGTCCATATAGGTTTCTTTGTGAAAGAAGTTTGAGTTTGAAACTCGCCGAAATGTTCGGTATAAGTTCAAACTCGTTCTTGGCAATACAAGGAGAAATTCAAAGAGAAATTGGCCGAAGCGTTCGGAGGAAGCAAGCTGGTCCAAGGCGGTGCGAAGAGTTCGAAGTCCGCTCAAGACTTAGCTTGTTGATCAAGCTTGTAATAAAATAGTTATTGCTTGCTAAATGCCAAAATCAATCCACTTTAGTGTGTTTAATTAATTATGCATTGTGAATGTATGTTTTAATTGAAATCCATGTTTGTATGTGCATAACGTATGCCATATAGATTTAAAATCCCACTGTAGGAAGCATGCTTCATGCATAATAAATATGTTATAAGTGTTATAATATATAGTATGCATATTTAGGAATTCATAAGAATTAATATAAAAGTTATATTAATTCATGAATTGTATGTTGTTAGTTTAATAAAGAAATTGATATAAACGTTATATTAATTATGAAATTAAACGTACAACATTGGTTATCCTAGTTTTATGCTTATTGTATATTATAAGTGTTGTAATGTATATGCATGTTTAATTCATGAGTATTAATATAAGAGTTATATTAATTCATGAATTTGATGTTGTTTAGTTAATAGAATAATTAATATAAGTGTTATATTAATTATGAAATTAAAACATCCAACATTTTTTTTATGCATATTGTATGTTATAATTGTTATAATGTATAGGATGCATGTTTAATTCATTAAAAATTGATATAAGTGTTATATTAATTTATGAATTAGGAGTTGTATGTTTAAAGAGCTTAATCGATATAAGTGTTATATTGATTATGAAGTTAAATATTCAACTTGTCATGCCTTAGCGAATGTATGTCTGAGAAGCATATAGAAGTTTGTTATTATAGAAAGTCTAGTTTTTGCAAGCGTTGTAAAAATGACTGAGACTTTTAAAATATATAACAAAGATAAGTGGCATGCTCATTTAGGGTTAAATGGTTCGGTCTGTTTCATTAGATGAATAGGTCGTTATCTCGTAAATGCTAAGGTTATGAGAAACTCACCCGGTGAAATCCTGTTCGAGGTTGGAGGTATTTAAGCTGACGGTTTACGGAACACCTCCTACCTGGGGACGATCCGGTACTTGAGTAAAGTTAACCAGGCTTTATGAGCGTGCGGGAGAGGTGTGAGGTTATTTAAATCTTTTAATAACCTAGACATCTCAGGTAAATAGTTTGCCTAGACTTAAGGTTTTATTTTCTTAGCCGGATAAAACCTGAGTAGTTTACCCTAAAAACCGTCCACGTTACTTAGTAGAAGTGTTGAGAAGGAATATATGATATATCCCTCTCCTGCTACGCACTCCCTAAAGTTCACAACGTGAGAATTTTGCTCGGCCTCGTGTTGTCAATAGGGCAACCCCATTCGGATGGTATTTGCAACTTTCAATAGCAAGGTGAATGGAGTAAGTATCTATAGTAAGTGGGTGAAGGAAGCGCGTCGGTGCTTCCTGTGGTCTCCTCTATTGGACTGAACCGTAAGATTCCCATGTTCCGCCTGCAGGTTGCTCTTAGTGGCACCATCCATTCGGAGGGCAGGGCATGGGAGATCGAACATCTCAGTCACCATTTATGGATAGTGAAACATAGGGCCATTCCCAACACTGACATTCCATTCGGTTGCTATGTTGGGGCCGTTCTGTGCGTTCTAAAAATGGAGGGTCACACTTACGGGATTTGCTAAGAAGTTAGTAAATCCAGACCAAAAACGATAACTAAGATGCTATAGGAATATGAGTTATTCTGGAGTTAGCATTTAGTCAAGAATGTCTTGATTTAGTAAAGGAGTGACTCGACTGCCATTCGGCAGCGACCATTCTGACTTACTAAAGTATCGTTGCGAGTAAATAAAGAGTTTGGGTACTTTATTTACTGCTAAACTTTTTAATTGGTTTAAATAGTTTAAAACCGTTTCACTAATAGATTTACATTCTATTTCGGCATGTCGAGCTCGTTTATACAGTTGTTAGCTCACGACAAGTTAACCGGAGAGAAATACGGAACTTGGAAGTCAAACCTGAATACGATTCTGGTTCTAGACGACCTGAGGTTTGTTTTAACGGAGGAATGTCCTCCAGCTCCTAGCTCGAATGTATCTCGAAGTGTTCGAGAGGCATACGATGGATGAATTAGGGTTATTGATAAAGGCCAAATCTATATCTTGGCAAGCATATTTGATGCCTTGTGCAAGTAGTATGAGGTTATGATTTCCGTAAAGGAAATCATGTTTTCATTACAAGCAATGGTGGACAGTCGTCCTCATTACTTCGTAATGAAGTCCTCATGTTCGTTTATAACTCTCGCATAGTGGAAGATACCTCTGTTAGGGAGCTTGTCCTTAACATGATGGTCCATTTGAATGCGGCAGAAGTAAACGTTGCTACCATCGTCTTTTCAGACTTATCAGTCTCTGTACACTTCCAAAGGAATAGAGAATGAGGCAAGTGTTGTCACTTCGAAGAAATTCCTTAAGAGGTTGGCGTCATGGAGTAAGTCTATGCTTCTCTGAGTAATGAGATTATTCAGAAAAAGAAGAGTAACAGGAGAAATGGCAAAGCCCCTACTGTTTGCAAGGTAAAGTCTTCATACAAAGGAAAATGTTTCTATTGTACCGAAGATGGGTATTGGAAGCGTAACTGCTTCAAATACCTTGTTGAGAAACAGGCTGAGAAAGAACGACAAGATAAATGTGATTTATTTGTCAAAACAAGTTTAGTGGATATGAATGTCATACCTGGATGTCTTCAGGAACCACTATTCGTGTTTGTTTTTCTACAGGAAACTAGTTCCTGACAATCGTTGCAGCTGAACTAGTGGGAGTCTTTGTAGTTGTTATATAGAGATAATAACATTTGTTATATGTAATTATTGTCTATATTTATGGTTTAAACTGAACACTTGTATATTATATCTTTTGTTTTTATAAATGAACAGTTCATATAGCAAACGATATATACGGATGTGTTCTATTAAACTCGAAAACAACTAGCATGTTAAGACTCACAGAGTTAACGAAAGTTATTGTAGATATCAACAAAGGTTGTTGATCAAACTAGAGTTTCTCAACCGTTGAGAAAGCCTCAAGGCAGTGGGAGGGTTGTAGGACAACCCGATCCGTTGCACTGGCTTGTCTTTAACTCAAAGTTCTCATACTTGATGATAACATTGAGGATTCGCTGTCTTTAATTGGGCAATGAATCACATAGACAAGGCCAAATGGCTCAAAGCCAAATATCTATGAATGGTATTGAGACCAAGTCACTAAGGTGAAAACTTTTATGGCTTGACTTTCTGGTAAAGGGACTGTCCCGAAGAGAAAGGGTTTATTGTGTATACTCTCTTTCTCTTGTTGCCAGATGTAAGTTAAATAGATGACTATTATCCACTACCATGTTCTATCTTTATAGAATTTGGCAAGTGGATGTCAAGATAGTTTTTCTGCAGAATTGTTATCTTGATTGAGTATCTATGAGTCTCAACCAGATAGATTCATAATTCGAGGACAAAGAGCAAATGGTTTGCGAGCCAATTCGATTCATTTATGAATTAGAATAAGCATCTTTATCCTGAATTGTAAGGTTTGATATGGTGATCAAACCTTATGGCTTTGAACAAAAGTTGGAACGAAAGTTTGATAAACCTTGTTTGACAAGGGTTTAGTCAATAATGTAGCTTTCATAAACTGTTTCTGTAATTAATGTCCTAATCATTGAGAATGATGTAGGATTCATTTCTGACTTTTAGCTTAAACTAGCGACCCACACCCAAATAGTTGATTTCGAGGAGGGCTTAGTTTGTTCTAAGGATTCAGGTTGATATGAGTCGTAAGAAAATATCGCTAGTGTTGTCTCTAAAATCTTTTATTGATAAGCTGTTATCAATATTTGATGGTCTATGGAAATGGTTTCCTGAGACACCTCAAGTGTTGAGGATACGAGATGCACCCAAGTGCATTTACATATTGGAGGTTAGGTGTATCTTTTGAGATACATGACCCGATATGTGCTATTGGAGCTGTCAGTAATATTAGTCCAATTGGATTGGATTCCGGTTAGAGTTTTGTCCTTGTACTTAGAGGAGTAGAATACAAGAGTTGTATTGCTGATTCCTCGTTGGTAGCTAAGCCTATTTTCAGCTTGTGAAGAAGCAATAGGTTTATATGTTGAGCTCGTAGTTAGTGCTATGAGGAGATGTGATGGTCACATGGAAAGCCTTGTAGTACTTCATGCTGATTAGTTTACTAAGTCTCTCATGGCTAAAGTGTTTGAAAGACACCTAGAAGAGTCTAGGGCTCTGAGTTGCTGGAGAGGACAGTGGGAGAAAACTTCTGATATATGATATATTAGTTTTCTCCACCTAACATGTACACCACGGACGTTTAAGTCCAAGTGGGAGTTTGTTTGGTTTTATGTCCTAAAACTCGTGGTTTGTAAACTGTTATGTTTGTAAATACTCTATTTAGAATAAAGAGTTATTAGTTTTATACAGTAAAAGAGTTTACTGGTATAAAGTGAAATGTGTTTAGGTTAACTGTTGCGTGCTCAATGTTTAAAAGGAATATGCAATAAGAGAGCACTCAGAACATGCAAGCATACATGATCTTGTAGCAAGTAATATGTATTTTTTCATTCGTTTTCCCACAAAGATTTATTCTTAGTTACTCGCGAAGTGTATTGTTAAGCAAGAATGGGTGGATTTGATGGGGTAGATTTGGTTTTAAATTGCCTAATTACTAAGGAATGTGTAAAGGATAGCAACATAAACAAGTGCAAGTCAATGATAAACTCAAATGTAAGAGAAGAGATTAATAAACGAAGAGGAAAATGGCTAAAGCAGAATTTTTAACCAAGAGAATTGCGGGAACAGCAATTATACCGCAATGTTCTTAACAACGAAAGTGTGTAAAATGTGGAAACAAGGGCTACTAACGACTCCTCTATAGGCTTTTTCACACGATTCTCAAGCATTAGATCAACTCACTATGCATCAAACTAACTCATTCTCATTATCTTCCGATTTCATGCATTAGATTCTTTAGTTTACTCATGTTCAAGTAAGGTCTTAAGCATCTTGTTAAAGCAGTAAGTTATGATTTGTACTAGGAAAACGCCTATTCCTAGGTCGTTTTCTGGCTACCTTGAGAGGCTAGCATGAGTGTATGACTCTGAACTCTTACTCCTTCCAGAGGTTAGGAGTTCTTTGGACAAAATGGATGGCCAATCGAAATTGCCCGTGGGATGAAGCTTACATACAATCAATGCATTCGAGAGCTATCCTACATGCTTGGTTCACGTGTTTTAGCCTATAGCCTTGTCATTAGCATGCCCCTATGTGACTTAGTTACTCATGGATGTAGATAGAACAGAAAGAGTAGATGAAGAAGACATGCTTAGAAGAAGATTAAAGACAAAACAGAAAAGGAAAAACAGTAGGCAGAGACGAATAGAGAAATTGCGAAATGATGAATTGTACGTTGATTAACCAATTGTTTGAATGAACAAATGAAGACTTAGAAACACTTAAGTAAAGACAGAAAGCGACGAAATGAATTAGAGTAGCTACTGGAAAGGAAATAACAACGAGCGGTACTGAAAGTAGAAAACTAAAACAGAAAGCAGTAAGCTGTGCGTGGTCTTCTCGATTGCGAACGCCTCGGCTGAATAGAGAGAAAGGCAAGCCTTGCTTGGATGAATCCAATCAGAAGAGAAGATGAGTCTTCTCTCCTTCCTATCAGATTGTCGACTCCAACAGCTGAACCTCTCAAACCAACAGACGGAGAAGAGAAAGAATGGGAAAGACTGCGCTGAGAAGAGAAGTCTACGCTTTTCGGATGTTTTTCAACCCTCCTCTTTGACCTCCTTTTATAGTATTCTGCAGGTGCGATTGGGCCAAGGAGAACCATCCATCCTCAACGTCGTACTTCTACGTGGCTGGAGGAGAAAGAACGAATCCCTGAAATATCGGATCACAACAGAAAAAGGTTAGCCAACTTACGGATTTCACTTAAAACATTGCGGTTTTAGCAATGTTTCCGCAATGCCTCCGCAATGCACAGTTTTCATTCTTCTAACTTCGTTTTTCATTCCTTTTCTTTCCTTTTGCATACAAGTCCTAATTTAGCTTCATTCTTCTATTTCTCATATATAAGCCTAGGTTCAAGCTAAATCCTATAAAAAATACTTACAAATGCACAACTTCCTAACACAAATAAGTCCTAATTTAGTCACTTTTGGAGACGTAACACACCCCCAAACTTAAGGTTTTGCTCGTCCTCGAGCAATCTAAGGACTTACTTAGGCTGCTGTTTTATCCTCTCTAACCACTTGATGACTCCTCTAAATTCCTATCTATGGCAGTGCTGTCCTGTGACACACTTCTAAGTTTACAACTACCCTCTTATTTTGCTTCTTCTGACTTCGCATGCCTAATGCTCCCACTGTTTCATTAACTCCCTACGACTGATCTACTTGCTTCTGTCATATCGTGCAACTTTCCCTAAGGTTTCAAATTCTACCTAGCTTTACCCCAGACTCAGTACATGCTTCTAGTTTTTACTTTTGAGCTACCTAGGATTCCTTAGAGTCATGCCAGTCTTAGTATTAACAGTGACAGTAGTACATTTAGAGAACAACCTAAACCCTGGCATCACTACATTGGACATACATTCATCTCCCTAAACAACCCTACAAGCTACAACTTTGTGCTTAGCTACTTGAGGATCATAGTTCTTTTTTTTATTCAGGACATCCAAGCCACAAAGTTGCAACTCCTAGGTATACATTCTTCTTCCCTATTTTTTTCCTTTTTTCTTTCTTACTTTGGTGGAGCCTCTCCTTTGGTTGCCTTTTGATGCAATGCCACTTGTAGGTTACACACTTGGCACTGATTACTCAGCAACTTTAAAAGAGACACCCCCTTTATTCTATTTTTCATTTTTTTTTTCAGTTTATCATTTTTTGTAAAGGAGAAGAAGAATGCTTAAGCTTAAAGGGAGAGCGGAATGTTACTAGGCCTAGGGTGGCCTCCCCCAAACTTAAACTACTCATTGTCCCCAATGAGTGTCTGAGGTGGCACACCCCCAAACTTGTCCTAGAAGCATCTAGTCTAGGGTAAAACAAAGAGAATCTAAAAGCCCTAGGGATAGACAGAACATTCTCAAAGCAAACATCACAGCAGCAGAAATTTATAAAAACAGGCAGGGAAGGACTTAAAGCTACGCATGCTGAGCAATTTTAAGAGGCTAATTTAAACTATCCAAGGTGCCTTAAGACACTCATCCAGCATGCTTATAGATAGGCTATATAAGGTAGTCAAGACAGCAGCAAAAGAACAAAATTAAAACAGAACCAGCCTAGCTAATCAGTCAGTCAAAAACATGCAATTACTAACAGAAATTGCGGATTCCGCAATAATTTCGCAATGGATAACAGGGCAGATATATCAGTGATCAAGGCCCCTATGCATGCTCTTTCCAGTCATTTCAGCTATACAAAAAGGAAACTAAAATAATCTATCTATTCAGATACCATCAGACTATACTAAACAATCCTAAACAACAAAAATAAAGAACTAAAGACAGATCAAATATTGATTCAAAACGACAGATTTCACACAGTTTAACGAAAAGCAAAGTATTCTTTTTTTTTTGTAGGGAACAGAAATACTCCCTTGAGTGGTCTTCAGACTAGCACTCAGACGTCTTCATCATCATCTCTCCGTGCTCGTGGAGGTGCCCATGGCGTCAGCAGGTCAGTGGGGAACTCTGGAAAGATGCAGCCCAACTGATCCGCCACATCCTTATCCCTTGCTTGAGCATACTCAGCCCATTGCGCCATCTTCTTCTGCAGGTCCATCAGGCAGGCCATCGATAGAGACTGAGCAGCAGCCAGGCCGTCTAACTCAAACTCCATGTTCCCCTTTCGTCGCATTCGCAGGCCTGTAGGCAGCTCCAGGTGCCCCGTGTAGGCCAGCTACCTTTCCATCCGTTCGATTGGTACACCTGCACGTAAGCAAAGCTTAGTGATTGTGTTGGGGAAGAAAAGTGGACCCTTACCTTTTTTGGCACAGTCTGCGATTGAGGCTGCTATGACCTCACCAACATTGATTGTGAGGCCCCTCATGATCGCATAAACCAGCAGCGATCTTCCTTGGTTAATGGTAGTCTCGTGGGTCACTGGGGACAGCCGCCTGCGCACAAAGGAAAACCATACAGCTGCCTTTGCCGTCAGGGTTGCACTCATCAGAGTGTGCTTCCCATTGCGCGAAATCGTCCACGATGCCTCAGGTTGGCCAATGATCCTCAGCGCTTCCTCCAGGACAGCCTCAGTTCGCGCATCAATGATCCTTGCATAGTCAGTGTGTTTTTGCCCCTTGAGGCCATAGGCTTCATTGATCGCCTTAGCTGAGAAGTCCACCTCGATTCCTCTGACCACAGACAGGCCATCCTCAGGGTTCATCAGGTTGGCATAGAAGTCGTACACCATGCTGGAGTAGGCGGGGATGGGCGGTCTGCACAGCTCTTCCCAGCCGTGATTGGTGATCCCTGCGCGCAAGAATTGCGGCAGGTCTGCTAGAGCATCAAGGAACCCCTTCTCATGGAGCAGGTCCCTCTTCCTTAACTCAGTGCCCCTCGAGTCTGCATCAGAGGACACATACCTCATAGTTTGAGGTTCATCTTCGGGGTACAGCTTGGCTTTCCCCTTATCTTTTGCTTTGGATGATTCAGCAGCCTCGATCTTTAGCTTCTTCAGAGAGGGCTCACTACTAACCTTCTTCGATGAAGGCTCACCTCTGGCTTTCCTTTTCTTGGATTTCTTTGAAGCTCTTGGGCGTTTGGCCTTGGCAACCTTGGTGGCTTCCTTTCTCAACCGTGCCCTCGTGGTGATCTGTTAGAGGCAGTCCCCTAACGTTTCATCCATTGAATCTTCCCCCCTTGCTGGGCTATCGGGGCAGACTTCCCTCAAAGGAGAGAAAACTTCCTCTTCCTCAGCTGCATCATCGCCCTGCGCCGATTCTTGATGCTCTTCAATTGGACTTTCAGGCTCAGGCGTCTGGGATACTGGTGATGCCTCAGGGCTCTGCGGCGGTGGAGTTTGTTCAGAGCTCTGTGGAGATGGAGAAGGCTCGGGGTTTCGCGCTGGTGGAGATGGAGAATGGCTTTGTCTGGCCGTCTCGTAGGATGGACGGCCACTTTCTTGACTCTCCACAGAGGGAGTCTTTTTCTTGATCGCTGCGTCGTCAACGGCCATCTTCCACTTCCTCTTCTTGGGCGTTCCTGCTGGTTCAGATGGCCCAGCAGGGATTTCCGTCACCACCTTCCACTTCTTCTTGCGGACAGGGAGCTTGGGAAGGCGTTCGGTTCGCGCGGGTTCGGCATCTGCCAAGGCAAGGAGTGCCTCTCTCGCAGCTACCTCTGCTTCAACGGCCTTCTTTTTGGAAGCAGATCTCTCAGCCCTTGTTAGCACCATGGTGGAATCGTAGAAATCTGGAAAGAGGAATTGCAGAGGAAGAAGGAGAGATATTTCTTGAAGTTCAGTGAATGAAGGAAGCGTACGGGCCACCGCTATTCCAACGGCTATTTGTAATGATGAAAATCCCAACGGCTATTTCTGTTGCGGATTCAGCAAATCCATCGCAATTAAATGGCCGTTGGAGATTTCCTCGTTTCAATTGCCAATATTTTCTCAACTTAATCTTTGATTTGGCCCAATATCTTCCCCGATTTTTTATCCTGGATTCATCTCCTTGATTCCCTCTTTTGATCCCCTATTAAAAGAAATAAAATCAACATCAAATTCGTAATAAAAATCACACACAAACATACATAAATAATAACCGAAAGAATAGCAAAAAATAAACTAAGGCATAGCCTCGCATGGACGAGCACAGTGATCACTCGTCCTCTCTCGGTTTTATTTTCAAGTTTCAGCCAAGAGGAAGGCCGAGAGAGTCTTCACATCTCCTTCCTCATAATAATGCTTCAATCGTGCACCATTAACCATGAACGGTTGCCCGTGCTGCAGGTTTCTAATCTCGATTGCACCATGAACAAACACGTTAGTTATCACAAAAGGACCTGACCATCTGGACTTAAGTTTGCCTGGAAATAATCTCAACCTTGAGTTAAATAACAAGACAAGCTGGCCTTTCTTAAAGTTCTTAATCCTAAGTCTACTGTCATGCCAAATCTTGGTCTTTTCCTTATACATTTTAGCATTTTCATAAGACATATGTCTCAGCTCATCAAGCTCATGTAATTGCAGAGACCGCAATGTTCCCGCATCGGTCACGCAATAATTCAGTTCTTTCAAGGCCCAAAATGCTTTAATTTCCAATTCGAATGGTAAGTGACATGCTTTGCCATACACAAGTCTATAAGGAGACATACCTAGGGGTGTCTTATATGCAGTCCTATATGCCCAAAGTGCATCCTCGAGTTTAAACGACCAATCTTTTCTATTGGGTTTGACCACTTTTTCGAGTATGTTTTTAATCTCCCTATTTGATATTTCAGCTTGGCCATTCGAATGTGGGTGATAAGGGGTGGCTACTCTATGTCTAACATTGTATTTAGCCAACACTTTTTCCATAGCTTTATTAATAAAGTGTGTTCCTTCATCACTAATTATAGCACGAGGTGTACCAAACCTAGTAAAGATATGTCTATTAAGGAACTTAATGACTGTTTTGGCATCATTGGTTGGACATGCTATGGCCTCTACCCACTTAGACACATAGTCTACAGCTACAAGTATGTAAAGGTTACCTGCTGATGGGGGAAATGGTCCCATGAAGTCAATGCCCCACACATCAAAGAGCTCCAACTCTAAGATGGAAGTGAGAGGCATCTCATCCTTTCGACTAAGGTTACCTGTTCTCTGGCATTCATCACAGCTGTGCGCGTATTCGTGAGCATCTTTGAAGATCGTGGGCCAGTAGTAGCCACTCTGGAACACCTTTGCAGCTGTTCTTTGGCCACCAAAGTGTCCACCATAGGGGGCTGTATGGCAGTGCTGCAGCACAGACTTCGCCTCAGCAGCTGACACACACTTCCTCAGCAAACCATCTGCACATGTTTTGTAGAGGGTAGGGTCGTCCCATATGATTTTCCTAGCTTCATGCAGGAACCTCTTCTTTTCTTGTCCTCCCTTGAAAGTTGGTAGTACCTGCGAGGCAAGGAAGTTAGCAATATCAGCAAACCAAGGTTCCTCATCGTTATCACGATGGGCTAATACAAAGACATGCTCATCGACAAAGGCATCAGAAATTACGGTTTCCGCAATTTTATCGCAATTATGCTGCAACCTAGAAAGATGATCCGCAACCACATTTTTGCAACCTTTCTTATCTCTAATGTCTAGATCAAATTCTTGCAGCAACAACACCCATCTAATCAACCTAGGCTTAGCATCAGCCTTCCTCATAAGGTATTTTAGTGCAGAATGATCAGTGTACACGATTGTCCTAGTGCCTACAATGTAATTCCTAAACTTCTCGCAGGAAAACACTACAGCTAGCATTTCCTTTTCCGTGGTTGTGTAATTACATTATGCCTCATTAAGTGTCTTACTAGCATAGTATACAGGGTGTGTTAGCTTGTCAATCTTTTGCCCTAGCATAACCCCTACTGCATAGTCACTTGCATCACATAACATCTCAAATGGAAGGTCCCAATTTGGTCGTACTATAATAGGTGCTTTGACTAGTGCTTCCTTTAGGGTTTTCCAGGCTAGTAAACATTCTTTAGAGAAAATGAATGGCTTATTCAGCTCTAGAAGCTCACACAAAGGTTTGGAGATCTTAGAAAGTTCTTAATGAACCTTCTATAGAAACCTGCGTGTCCTAAGAAACTTCTAATGGCTTTCACATTCTGAGGTTCCACTAACTTCTCTATTATTTCAATCTTGGCCCTATCGACCCCTACTCCTGCTCTAGACACTCTATGACCTAGGACTATCCCCTCTTCCACCATGAAGTGGCACTTTTCCCAATTAAGGACTAGGTTGGTCTCCTCACACCTAGCCAGGACTTGTTTCCTTATTCAATTTTGTCAATAAATGGTAAAGGGAAGTGATCTTTTTTTGTTTCCTTATTCAATTTCCTATAGTCCATACAGACTCTCCATCCTGTAATAGTTCTAGTTGGAATCAGTTCATTGCTCTCATTCACTACTACAGTCATCCCCCCTTCTTAGGTACACATTGTATTGGACTCACCCACTAACTACTAGCTATAGGGAAGATTACACCTGCATCTAACCATTTTATGATCTCTTTTTTAACTACCACTTTCATAGAGGGGTTCAACCTACGTTGGTGATCTACTCGGGGTGTATGCTCTTCCTCCAATATTATCTTATGCATGCAGTAAGAAGAGCTAATGCCTCTAATGTCAGCAATCGTCCATGCAATAGCCTTTTTATATTGCTTAAGTAATAAGATTAACTCAGGTTCATGCTTTGCACTCAATTTGGATGAAATAATAACATGCAGAGTATCATTGCTTCCTAAATATGCATACTTAAGATGAGTGGGTAAGGGTTTCAGTTCTAAGATAGGTGGATGCTCAATGGATGGCTTTAATGGATTCATAGATCTGTCAGTCAAGTCACTATTCATACAATCATGCTGTATTTTATCTACAGGTATGTCCATTATTTCAGAAACATTCAAATCAGTTAAATCTAATTGTACATAACTATTAGCATGCTTAGTCAATAATTCATGCTCAAGCTGTTCTTCCATTAGTGAATCTACAATGTCCATGCTAGCACAAGATTCAGAGTCAGAGGGGTACCTTAGGGCTTTAAAGACACTAAATTTAACCTCCTCATCATGAACCCTCATGGTGAGCTCACCTTTCTGGACATCAATCAGGGCCCTACCTGTGGCTAGAAATGGTCTGCCTAATAGGATGGGGACCTCCTTGTCTGCTTCATAATCCAGGATGATGAAATCTGCAAGGAAAATAAACTTGTCAACCTTTACAAGAATATCCTCAATCTTACCCTCAGGGTATGTTATAGATCTGTCTGCAAGTTGTAAGGTGACAGTGGTGGGACGTGCTTCCCCTATTCCCAGCTGGCGGAATAGTGATAGAGGCATGAGGTTTATGCTGGCTCCCAGGTCACAAAGAGCTCTGCCCACGTGCTTGCCTCTTAACTCCACTGGTAGGGTGAAGGAACCAGGATCCTTCTCCTTCTTGGGTAGCTTGTTCTGGAGTATAGCACTGCACTCCTCAGTGAGATTCACTGTTTCAAATTCGCCATTAATTTTTTTGTTAGTGATTATATCCTTTAAAAACTTAACATAAGAAGGCATAGACTGTAAAACTTCTACAAAAGGAATATTAACATGCACTTGCTTAAGAATTTCTAAAAATTTATTAAAGTGCACTTTCTGTTCTTGTTTTTTCTTTAGCCTTCGAGGGAATGGAGGTGGTGGCACATATGCAGGAACCTCAGGTCGCCTCAGGATAGGTGGAGGCCTTGGAATTTCTTCTATCTCTTCTATGATTGGCTCCAGCCTTGCTCCTGATGTGCTTGTTGATGGTTGACCCTGGTGTGGCAGAGACTCCAGTGGAGCATTAGACCCTTTGTTCTCTACTCTCTTTGGGGTTTCTTTAGTGTTGCTCACCAATGGTCTCCCACTTCTAAGTTCAATTGCTTGAATTTGTTCTTTTCCATCTCTCCTTGGCACCTCAGTGTCACCAGGTAGTCTACCTTGGGGCCTATTTTTGAGTTCATTGGCTAGTTGCCCTATTTGGTTCTCTAGGCTCCTGAGGGTAGCTTGCTGACTTTGTAGAGTGGCATCATTCTTGGCGATGTACTCCTTGAGTAGATTTTCTACAGATGACCCTACTGGTTGGTTGTATGGTTTTTGATACATGGATTGGTTATGTTGGGGAGTGAAACCAGGTGTTCCACTCGGTCTTGGTTGGTTAGGGGCTTGGTTAGTATTTTGTTGGCCACCCCATGAGAGATTTGGGAGGTTCCTCCAACCAGGATTGTAGGTGTTAGAGTAAGGGTTGTTCCTAGGCTGTTGTTGGCTTCCAACATAGCAGACTGAGGCTGGATTCCCAGGGCAGTATTCATACAGGTGCCCTTCCCCACAGAATCCACAGATAAGTGTCTCACCTTGACTTGGTTGTGTGCCCATTGACATGGCTGTGGCGGTGTTGACACTAGTTTGGAGATTGGCTTGAGCCATTTGTTTTACTAGGTTGGTCAGAGCACTTATTTGACTACTCATGGCATTGAGTGCGTCCTTATCTTGAGCTCTACTTGGCTCTATTGGATCATCTGACCACCTACAGTGAGATGCTGAGATCTTCTCCAGGATCTCATAGGCTTCGTTATAACTTTTGGAAAGCATGGAACCTCCAGCAGATGAATTTAGCACTTGCCTGGTGCTGGGGTTGCATCCTTTGAAAAAGACCTCTATTTGGATACACCATGGAATGCCATGGTGGGGACATTTAAGTAGAAGGTCCTTGAACCTTGTCCAAGCTTCGTGAAGAGACTCATTCTCAGCTTGTTTGAATTTGATTATGTCGTCACGAAAAGTAGAATTCCTATCAGGTGGGAAATATTTTACTAGGAATTTCTCCGCCAAGTCTGTCCAATTGAGAACTGATCCGGAGGGTAATGAGTTTAACCACGTTTTGGCTTTGTCCCTCAATGAGTAAGGGAAGAGGTAGAGCCTCAAGGCTTCTTGGGAAACTCCAGGTATGAGAAAGGTATCACTAACTCCTAGGAAGTTTCTAAGATGGTTGTGGGGATCCTCATTTTCTACTCCAAAGAATTGTCCCACAGTGGACAACATTTGGAACATTACTGGCTTTAACTCGAAGGAGTTGGCAGTAATTTCAGGGCGGATTATGCTTGGGTTTAGTTCCCCAGGCATAGGTACTAGGTAGGAGAGAATGGCACTATCCTTATCATTCGCTATTTCGATGGGATTGCGAGTGGTAGGTACCGGATTTGGGACTGGTCTGTCCATTTCTTCTGGATAGAATTGCGGAGACTCCGCGGTTTCAGCAATTATTTGAGGTATAGAGGGTTGGTTAAAGAGACGTTTTTTAGCTTTGTTTCTGGCCTTAAATAATCTCTCAGGCTCAGGATTGAATTCCAGATCGCTACTTGAATGCTCATTCATAAACTAACTCAATGGTACCTGCAAAAAGAAATGAGAAAAAAGATCAGTTCCAATAGATATTAAACTTTGTGTTTTCTAACTTAACAAACTTCGTTTTCACTAAACTAAATCCCCGGCAGCGGCGCCAAAAACTTGTTGCGTGCTCAATGTTTAAAAGGAATATGCAATAAGAGAGCACTCAGAACATGCAAGCATACATGATCTTGTAGCAAGTAATAAGTATTTTTTCATTTGTTTTCCCACAGAGATTTATTCTTAGTTACTCGCGAAGTGTATTGTTAAGCAAGAATGGGTGGATTTGATGGGGTAGATTTGGTTTTAAATTGCCTAATTACTAAGGAATGTGTAAAGGATAGCAACATAAACAAGTGCAAGTCAATGATAAACTCAAATGTAAGAGAAGAGATTAATAAACGAAGAGGAAAATGGCTAAAGCAGAATTTTTAACCAAGAGAATTGCGGGAACAACAATTATACCGCAATGTTCTTAACAGCGAAAGTGTGTAAAATGTGGAAACAAGGGCTACTAACGACTCCTCTATAGGCTTTTTCACACGATTCTCAAGCATTAGATCAACTCACTATGCATCAAACTAACTCATTCTCATGTATCTTCCGATTTCATGCATTAGATTCTTTAGTTTACTCATGTCCAAGTAAGGTCTTAAGCATCTTGTTAAAGCAGTAAGTTGTGATTTGTACTAGGAAAACGCCTATTCCTAGGTCGTTTTATGGCTACCTTGATAGGCTAGCATGAATGTATGACTCTGAACTCTTACTCCTTCCAGAGGTTAGGAGTTCTTTGGACAAAATGGATGGCCAATCGAAATTGCCTGTGGGATGAAGCTTACATACAATCAATGCATTCGAGAGCTATCCTACATGCTTGGTTCACGTGTTTTAGCCTATAGCCTTGTCATTAGCATGCCCCTATGTGACTTAGTTACTCATGGATGTAGATAGAATAGAAAGAGTAGATGAAGAAGACATGCTTAGAAGAAGATTAAAGACAAAACAGAAAAGGAAAAACAGTAGGCAGAGACGAATAGAGAAATTGCGAAATGATGAATTGTACGTTGATTAACCAATTGTTTGAATGAACAAATGAAGACTTAGAAACACTTAAGTAAAGACAGAAAGCGACGAAATGAATTAGAGTAGCTACTGGAAAGGAAATAACAACGAGCGGTACTGAAAGTAGAAAACTAAAACAGAAAGCAGTAAGCTGTGCGTGGTCTTCTCGATTGCGAACGCCTCGGCTGAATAGAGAGAAAGGCAAGCCTTGCTTGGATGAATCCAATCAGAAGAGAAGATGAATCTTCTCTCCTTCCTATCAGATTGTCGACTCCAACAGCTGAACCTCTCAAACCAACAGACGGAGAAGAGAAAGAATGGGAAAGACTGCGCTGAGAAGAGAAGTCTACGCTTTTCGGATGTTTTTCAACCCTCCTCTTTGACCTCCTTTTATAGTATTCTGCAGGTGCGATTGGGCCAAGGAGAACCATCCATCCTCAACGTCGTACTTCTACGTGGCTGGAGGAGAAAGAACGAATCCCTGAAATATCGGATCACAACAGAAAAAGGTTAGCCAACTTACGGATTTCACTTAAAACATTGCGGTTTTAGCAATGTTTCCGCAATGCCTCCGCAATGCACAGTTTTCATTCTTCTAACTTCGTTTTTCATTCCTTTTCTTTTCTTTTGCATACAAGTCCTAATTTAGCTTCATTCTTCTATTTCTCATATATAAGCCTAGGTTCAAGCTAAATCCTATCAAAAATACTTACAAATGCACAACTTCCTAACACAAATAAGTCCTAATTTAGTCACTTTTGGAGACGTAACATTAACCTATACCAATGACCAACACCCATGGCTGAATATGAGTACTAGAGCCTCATGTATGACATGATTGTGGATCAGGCTCAAGCATTCAGTCAAAACGGTCTATAGTATACGGATAAGGTTGGGTACCTTATCCTGGTAACACTATTGGATGCGGCTCACTTTGTATTGTACAAAACGATGTGATCCGAATCGTTTCACATGGAGATGTGCGAGTGAGGGCGTCCTATGCAAAGAGTTTGCATAAGACCGAACCGCGTATTAAGTCGCTCTCTCTTTATAACTCCG
The DNA here is from genome assembly GCA_028017165.1 of Herpetospermum pedunculosum. NCBI lineage: Eukaryota > Viridiplantae > Streptophyta > Magnoliopsida > Cucurbitales > Cucurbitaceae > Herpetospermum > Herpetospermum pedunculosum. Next base: position 15,235,796 of record JAPQWQ010000186.1, on the reverse strand, counting down.
TTTACTGATGAGACCTACTTATACATATTGATGGCCTAGGTAACTCGATCACAATCCTGAGCTCGCTATGAACTCCTGCTTATTCGATAGTATCCTTTGACTTGCACGGGTGAGAGTGGCCCATAAGCGCCGACTCAATAAGCCTACCATCTTGGGGATAAAGTCGAATAGGTAGCTGGGGACATAGTACAGCAAGATTGGAGTTCACTCCTAACCCGCTCTTCAGGGTTAGTAGATAGGTTGTTCCCTTAATAGCTGACTCCGGGGCTTGCACAATGAGCGCTCACACTCTCATGTGATGAGAGGGTTAACTGATCTGTTGGTTGGACCACAGATTTATTGTTCATTAGAGGTGTAAGTGGTACTTAAGGAACAAGACGTAATGCAGGGGTTAAACGGTTTAAATGACCCAGCTGTGATTACGAACAACCTGTGAAGGGTCGACTTACCGATGACGGTTATATCAAGAGGACACAATATATCTACAGTGAGGAGAGTGCAACCCTCGGACTATAGTGGAGTCTCTGAGGGTTAACGAAAGTTAATTGATTCGGGTTAAAAGAGTTTTGACCGAATAATCTCGTATCGTTGGAGCTCATGATCTGTAGGTTATTTAGGTTCTCCTGGCTAGCTCGGATAACGCCGTGCAACAGTATAAAAGAAAAGAAAAAGAAAAAGAATTTGAATTGTTCAAATTCGGTTTATGGAAGGAGGATGGACATATTTAAATATGATTTAAATATGGACATATTTAAATATGATTTAAATATGAGAATGGCCTAAAACATGAATAGGATTCATGTGCAAAAAAAGTCGGTTTTCGGAAAACCAGGTTTAGCCATATTATTTAATTAATATTTGATATAAAATTAAATAATATTAATTAATTAAAAAGTTTAATTAATTAAATATATATATATATATTTTTTATTTATTAAAATGTTTAATAAATAAAATATTTATTATTATTTAAAATTAATTATAAATTAATTTCTAAACCCTAAACCCTATATATATATATAAATGGTGGTTTTTTGCATGTTAGCCATTTCGCTAAGTTAATGGAAGTGGGATTTGGGGTATATGCTTTGTTGAAATTCATTAAAACTCAATTTTTGAAGTTTTAATTTTCAAGGAGCTTACGGGTCTTCTTCTTCAACAATTGTTTCCTCTACCTCCTTCCTTCATTCCACTTCTTCTTTCTTCCTTTCTTTTCTCTTATTTTCGGAGTCCCACAACTCCGTTGCGCGGCGCCGAGGATAGCGGGACTACCTGGGGTGGTCCTCGCAGCGTTCGTGAGAAGAGTTCGGAAGAGTTCGTGACGAGGAACGTGCGGCGAAGCTTGAAGAAATTGGAACTACAAGGGTATGTTTTCTAATTTCTTTATTTCCGTCGTTTGAGCATGTTTTCTATTTGTTAAATTGATGAAATTAGAGTATCATCGGTCCGAAATCGCTTTCCGCTGCGCATGTCGCTCTATCAAGTTGATAGGTTGTTCCCTTAATAGCTGACTTCGGGGCTTGAACAATGAGCGCTCACACTCTCATGTGATGAGAGGGTTAACTGGTCTGTTGGTTGAACAATTGATCTATTGTTCATTAGAGGTGTCAGTGGTACTTAAGGAACAAGACGTAATGCAGGGGTTAAACGGTTTAAATGACCCAGCTGTGATTACGAACAACGTGTGAAGGGTCGACTTGCCCGTGACGGTTATATCAGAGGACACAATATATCTACAGTGAGGAGAGTGCAACCCTCAGACTATAGTGGAGTCTCTGGGGGTTAACGAATGTTGATTAGTTCGGTTAAAAAAGTTTTGACCGGATAATCTCGTATCGTTGGAGCTCATGATCTGTAGGTCCTTTAGGTTCTCCTGGCTAGCTCGGACAACGTCGTGCAACAGTTTGAGAGAAAAGAATTTGAATTGTTCAAATTCGGTTTTTGGAAGAAGAACGGACATATTTACATATTTAAATATGAGAATGGTCTACAACATGAATACGATTCATGTGCCAAAAAGTCGGTTTTCGGTAAACCGGGTTTAGCCATATTATTTAATTAAATTTTGATATTGAATTAAATAATATTAATTGATTAAAAAGTTTAATTAATTAATATATATATTTTATTTATTAAAATGTTTAATAAATAAAAATATTTATTAGTATTTAAAATTAATTAAGTTTTAATTAATTTTTAAAATAATAATAATTATATATATATATGTCTTACATGCATTGTGCATGTAAGACATATGTTTGGTTTATAAATATATATATATATATATATATATATATATATATCAATTTTTTTTTGACTAAATGAATGGACACGGGAAATGGGATTTGGTGTTGTCAATTGAAGAAGAAAAAAGATGGAAATGGTTTAGGGTTCTGTACTTCATATGATGAAGTTCTTCACAAAAACTCCAGACTTCCTCCATCCATTCTTCTTCTACTTCCTTCTTCTTCCTTTCTTTTCTTTTATTTTTGGAGTCCCACCACTTCGTTGCACAGCGCCGAGGATAGCGGGACTACTGGAGGTGGTTCTCGGAGCGTTCGTGAAAAGAGGCTGGAAGAGTTCGTGACGAGGAACGTGCGACGGAGCTTGAAGAAATTGGAACTACAAGGGTATGTATTTCTAATTTTCTTAATTCCGCTTTTCGAGCATGTTTTCTAATTGTTAAATTGATGAAATTAGAGTATCATCGATCCAAAATCGCTTACGCTGCGCATATCGCTCCATCAATTGGATGACGAACGAACTGACGGCGCATCCGGAGACGGCCAGGTATAAGAAGAGCTCGTCCCCCGCCACTAATTTGTTCAGGAGATGGGGAGAGCTTAGGTAGACCTTGAGGGCAGGCAATGCAGTGTCGCATTCCTCGATCCATTCGAATCTGGCCTTCTTCTGCAGCGTCTGGAAGAAGGGTAAGCATTTGTTGGTCGCTCGGGAGACGAACCTGTTGAGGGACGCGATTCGGCCATTCAAGCATTGAAGTTGCTTGGCCGACCGCAGGGGTTCCATTTCGAGGACGGCTCAGACTTTCTCGGGATTCTCCTCTATACCTCGTTGATGGACCATGAATCCGAGGAATTTGCCAGAGGTGACCCCGAACACGCACTTCGTCGGGATGAGGCGCATGGAGTGCGTTCTCCGCACTTGAAAGGCTTCGGTCAAATCTTGGACATGGTGGGTAGCCGACGTGCTTTTTATCAGCATGTCGTCGACGTATACCTCCATGTTCTGGCCGATCTGTCGGGCGAAGATTTTGTTGACCAGGCGCTGGTAAGTCACCCTGACGTTCTTCAATCCGAAGGGCATTGCTCAATAAGCTAACTAATAGCTAGAGGAAGAGGAAAGCAAGGCTGAGGGAGAGATTGAAGATCTTGAGTCAAGGAGAAAGGGAGTTCGGTTAGATCCGCCCTCAAATTTGAAAGATTACAAGCCTAAGGCTCCTTTCCCAAGCCGTTTGTTGAGTCCAGACTTAGAGAAAATGGGAAAACTAGATGCATACTTCCCGAGCCAAGTGTTGAATGAAGAATTTGAGAAAAAGGAAGGATTGAAGGAAAGTGTACCAGTGAGTGTCCCTATAGCACCTTTCCCAAGCAGGCTTGCGAAGCCTAGGGAAATTGATGAAGACGAGGAGGTCTTGAAGACCTTCCAAAAGATGATGGTGAACATTCCGTTCTTGGAGGAAGTGCGTCAAATCCAGGTTTCTAAAGAGCTGGTGCACGGGCAAGAGGAAGTCAAGAACGACTGATGGAAAAAAGAAAGAAAATGTCTCGGCAATATTTCCAGGTTTGTTGCCAGTCAAGTGCAAGGATCCAGGTACATTTACTCTCCCTTGCATGATAGGTAACAAAGTAGTGAAAAATGCCATGCTAGACCTAGGTTCTTCCGTAAATGTATTGTCTTATGCACTGTTTCAAGAGCTTAATTTGAATGATATGCATGAAACTGATGTGGTGATACAATTAGCTGATGGGTCTTGCATTAATCCGGTAGGAAAAGTCGAGGACATCTTTGTAAAAGTTGGAAGCATGATGTTTCTTGCAGATTTCTTTATATTAGATATGAATGGAAAATCATTGAGTGTTTCTTCGTCCATGTTGTTAGGACGTCCCTTTTTAAAGACCGCTAGGGTCAAAATCAATGTTTTTAAGGGCGTCATATCTGGGGAATTTGACGAGACCGTTCATGAATTTTCCATGTTTGACTTGAAATCTGTTGATTATGTGAAAGATATGAATTTGACCTCGAGCTTGAGGGATAGTTCTTATGTTTCGGAGAAAAATGATAATTTGAATTTGACTGTTGATGGTTCTGTTTTTTATCTGACTGTTAATGATGATATTCACGTGCTTGAGGCACGAAGAGAGAAAATCTGTTTGATGAATGTTTGTATGTCCAGCGCGGACGAGGAAATGGTTGGAACATCTCCCGCGCTGTCAGACTATGGATTATTTCGAGAAGAGAATTCAGTCGAGCAAACGACTTTAAAAATTATGCGCTTCTCGGAGGCACCCGAGAGATGAATTGTTTTTCTATTTTTAGTTTATTGCTTTCATTAGTTTAGTAGTTTAACTTAGTTCGTTTATGTTTTGTTTGCTGTTTTTTAGGAGTTGAAGAGAGGAGTTGAGGAAGTTGACCTTGAATAGGAAAGTGTCGCCTCTCGTCCCTCACCAATCTCGCAAAGATCAGGGAAGTTTCGTTTTTCCCTTTTAATTTTTTGCGCACATCTGATGGTAGAAGCATTGGGGACAATGCTTTCTTCTAAGGTTGGGGGTGGACTTTGTGGAGTGCTGTATGGATATCCATGTGCAGTTGTTGAGCAGGAGTTAATTTAGAATTTGAAGTGCTTGAGACTCTGTTTACATGCTTTCTGATAGTCATAACCTAGGAAATTCTTTTAGAATCTTCATATTTGCATATCTAGATTAGCATGAAGTAGTTTGCACTAATTAAGTCCATGTCAAAAATTTTAAAAAAAATTTAGATGCTCCCTCGCACCCATCAAGCACTTAACAGCCTCTTCTTAGACTCCGTAGGCTTAAATTGACCGCATGTTGCATGAACTCTTGTTGTCACCCCGAAAGGCACCCCTAGGGAAGCTTGTTGCATGAGAGTTAGTAATAGGTTAATCGAATTAGCAAAGCTATTAAGCATAAAATAAAAATAACAAAGAGCAAAAGCATGTTGTTTAGAAAGTCCTCCCGAGGCGCTCCTCCTTCTTAAGTGCGCGCTAAAGAAGTGAGCGTTGGTCCTTAAAATTGTGAAGCTTAGGCATAAGCTTGACATGTTAGGCTTCTCGGAGAAGAAAAAGAAAATAAAAAGTTGGGCTCGACGAACCAAAATATAAAGTACAAAGTACTAAAAAAAAAGAAGAGAAAAATTGTTTTAAGGCCTCTTAATTTGTTGATGTCTCTGATGTGATTAAGCTATAGTCTGATCTTAAATGCTAGAAGTTGGGAGAAAACAGGATGAAATGTTGCATGTGGTTTTTCCGAGCTTGCGTAGGTTTAAGATAGGTTGGCTAGCACACACACACGTTAGGGAGCAATAGTTAATTTTTTATTTGTTCTTAATTAAGTGCATGCGTCGATTGCTTTCTTGAGAATGTAAATGTTTTGATCCTTAAAAGCATCAAGGTTTCAATTAGAAGGATGCATGTTTTGTCCTTAGAGTTGAATTCTATGTCTGCCTTGCTCGAGGACTAGCAAGATTTAGGTTGGAGGTGTTTGATAGCTCTATTTTGGAGCTATATTTCACTCCCTAATTATAGCTAAAGCCGTGTTTAAATGTGTTAATTTACCTTGATTATAGGTGATTTGTGGCGAAGAGCTCGTGGAGTCCGTTTGGCGTGTTTTGGGTCGAACGAACTGACGACGCATCTGGAGATGGCCAGGTATAAGAGAAGCTCGTCCCCCACCACTAGTTTGTCTAGGAGATGGGGAGAGCTTAGGTAGACCTTGACGGCAGACAATGCAGTGTCGCATTCCTCGGTCCATTCGAATTTAGCCTTATTTTGCATCGTCTGGAAGAAGGGTAAGCATTTGTTGGTCGCTCGAGAGACGAACCTGTTGAGGGCCGCGATTCGGCTATTCAAGCATTGAAGTTGCTTGGCCGGCCGCGGGGGTTCCATTTCAAGGACGGCTCAGACTTTCTCAGGATTCTCGTCTATCCCTCGTTGATGGACCATGAATCCGAGGAATTTGCCAGAGGTGACCCTGAACACGCAGTTCTTCGGGTTGAGGCGCATGGAGTGCGTTCTCAGCACTTGAAAGGCTTCGGTCAAATCTTGGACATGGTGGGTAGCCGACATGCTTTTTACCAGAATGTCGTCGACGTATACCTCCATGTTCTGGCCAATCTGTCGGGGAAAGATTTTGTTGACCAGGCGCTGGTAAGTCGCCCCGACGTTCTTCAATCCGAAGGGCATTGCTCAGTAGCAGTATAGCCCTTGCACCGTGATGAAGGACATATGCTCCCTATCGGGGGCATGCATCCCTATCTGGTTGTAGCCTGAGTAGGCGTCCATGAAGATGAGAAGCCAGTGCCCTGCAGTGGCGTCCACCAACTAGTCTATCCAAGCTAGGGGAAGTTGTCCTTCAGACATGCCTTGTTGAGACTAGTGTAGTCTACGCACATCCTCCAGCTTCCGCTCGACTTCTTCACCATGACGACGTTTGACAGCCACTGTGGGTAGTGGTATTCTTGGATGAATTCGGCCTTCAGGAGCTTCTGCACCTCACTGGCGACCGCAGCGCTACGTGTCACGTCCATTGCCCTGCGTTTTTGGCGTATCGGCCTCGTCGCAAGGTCAATGTTGAGCCGGTGTACCATGGTGTTAGGGGTCGATGTCGGGCATGTCTTCGTGCGACCAGGCGAAGATGTCTTGGTGCCCTGATAGCTCCAAAATAGAGCTATTATTTACTCCCTAATATTAGCTAAAACCATGCTCGATATTGATTAAAATGCCTTCTTGTAGGTGATTTCATGGTATAGAGCTCGAGGAGTCTGAAGACGTGTTTCGAGGCTAAAAACGACGTTTTAGAGCTTAATGGATGCATCGGGATTGAAGGAGCTTGAAGAATTGAAGAAATGGCAAGATTTGCCATTGAAAGGCAAAAGTTGGCCACCAAACCCGAGAGCTAGCGTTGAGCGGCAGCGTCGAGACGCTGGCTCAACGCTGCTCGGCGTCGAGACGCTGGCCTAGCGTCTCGACGCTGCCCCGACGATTCCCGAAGATGGACGAGCGCCAGCGTCGAGCGCGCGCGTCTCAACGCTCGCTCAACGCCGACAGCGTCGCGACGCTGGCCTAGCGTCTCGACGCTCCGAAGACTGAGGCGCACATTTGAAATTCCACCCGAGAGCAAGCGTCGAGCGCAAGCGTCTCGACGCTCGCTCGACGCCGCGCAAGCGTCTCGACGCTACCCCGTGCGCGCGCGCTGATAATTTAGGGCACAGCGTCGAGATGCTGCCCTAGCGTCTCGACGCTCCGACTGGTATAAAATCACATTTTCCGATTTTTAACGGATCTTCTTCTTTTTTCCCCTCGGGATTGCCGTTTTCTCCCCTCATTTTTCTGGTTTTTGCCCATTTTTGGGTTGTATGTTGAAGACAAACTCCATGGATGCTTGGGAAACCTTCATCTACATGGAAACCTAAACAGGTTAGTGATTGATTAGTTAAGTTGAGGGATTGATTACTTTTGTATTAGGTGAGGTTTGAGCTTAATTGAATATGTTTAGCATGAATGAATGAATTTATTGCATCTCTTAGTCTGTATTAAGAACGACTAACTTGCCTTTCCGATTAGGAGTGACGTCCATAATTAGTTACGCATGCTTAGTAGGCTAATATTGATTTTTGACAAACCTCAATACTTAGTAGCGAAAGTCTAGCTCATGGCTAATCAATTCGAACCCAAGTGACGTTGGAGATAGGAATTGATTAACGTTCTCATGGCGGGCTTAAGACTAGGAGATAAATCGAATTAGTTCTAGGATTAATTCGTCTCAATGGTACCCGTTACTGTTTGTTAATTAATTTAAGAGTCATGAACTTAGATAAATTAATGGGCATGTTTAATTAGGATTGCACTTACCTAATTAATTCATTGGGATGTTTTGGACCCGTTTGGGACATAACATTTTGTGTGCATGAAACGTCTCTGCTAATTCCCATGTCAATCAATGAACCAAAATACATTAGTTCAATCCCGACACTTGCTAATCAATCGAATTCGTCATTTTCATACTTCCCGTTCTAATTTTCCGTTAGCGTTAGTTTAATTTTAGCTACTGTTTTCCCAAGCAATTCCCCCTATTTTATCATTGCAAATTTAGTTCAATTAATTTAGGATTATTAATCACTCCCTGTGGATCGACCCCGTTGCCACTTAGCTGCAAATTGCTCGGTGTATTCGGGTTTATAAATTTCATTTTGGCGGGACTCGACATCCCGAAATTTGTGAACGTACAAAAGTTCACTACCAAAATTGGCGCCGTTGCCGGGGAGTAAAATATAATCTTGATTGATTGAATTTTATTTGTTTTGTGTTTTTCGTTTTTTAGTTTTATTTTTCTTTTTGTAAATAATTTTATTTTATTTTATTTCTTTTCATTTTTATTTTCTTGGGTTCTGTTTATTTTTATTCTTCTTGTACAGTATGACGAGGTTCTTTTAAGTTTTTGTGTACAGTTTTATTTTAAATTTTGAGGAGAGCTGAAGAGATGGAGGCTGAGGCTAATTTTGAGGATCAAAGGACCATGAAGCAGTTGGCACTACCGGACGTAGACCGCCAACCACTGTGTATAGTGTATCCGGTAGTTCCAGGTAATTTTCAATTAAAATATGGATTAATTAACCAACTACCTCCGTTTTGTGGTAATGCAGGTGAGGATCCTCAGAAGCATCTTAAGGAATTCCATCTGGTATGTTCGGGGATGATGCCCCAAGGAGTGACAGAAGACCAACTGTGCTTAAGGGCCTTTCCTTTCACTTTGAAGGAAAAGGCAAAAGATTGGCTGTATTGTCTTCCATCTGGGTCTGTCACGGCATGGAACGGACTGAAGGGCTTATTTTTGGAGAAGTATTTCCCTGCTTCAAAAGCCACCGAAATTCGAAGTCAAATTTATGGGATCAAGCAGGGAGCTGAGGAGAATTTATTTGAATGTTGGGAGCGGTACAACCGACTGTGCGGGAGCCATCCCAACCACCAGATAGCTGAGCATCTCCTCGTTATGAATTTTTACGATGGTATGCTTCCTCGAGACCGCCAGATGATCGATGCTGCCAGTGGAGGATCTCTCCTTGATAAGACGCCCGCGGAGGCCAGAGTTCTGATCTCTAATATGGCCGGGAACCTTCAGCAGTATGGTGGTGGAGAAGTAGAGAATACCCATCTCTCAAAGGAACTAAAGGAACTTAAAGCCCGAGTACTCGAGGTAAGTGACTCACTTCTCATAGTAGCCAAAGGCTTACAAAAACCTCAATCTTCTGTTGCAGATCGAAATGTCGAGGAGATGGTGAGTTCTTACTTGGGGAAATTTTCGGACATGTTCGAGAGTTGTGGAGCTCAAGTGCGAGGTCTGGCTGATGTAATAAAGAGGCTAGATGAAAGGCTCAGTAAGGTGGAGGATCAGTGCTCACGGATACCGCCGCAGCAACCGATGGCGAACACTTGTGAGCAAGTGTGCGCCATAACCTTGAGAAGCGGGAAAGAAATCTCTACACCTGTGGAGGAGATCCCTGAGCCAAGATGGAAAGGTATAAATTTTGACCCCACCTGTACCCGAGTGTACGTGCCCAAAGCCCCATTCCCGAGTAGACTGATGGATCCTCCAGCCCAGTTAGAGAGCGAAAAGAAGAAAAGTCCTCCAGTTGTCCCAAAGTATGTGCCCAAGCCTCCCAATCCAAGAAAACAGCTGAGTCCCAGAATTATGGAAAAAGAGGACCAAGATGAGGAATCCCCTGTGCCTAAGCAGAGTTGTGTTCCAGTTGCACCATTCCCAAGTAGGCTGGCTAAGCCAAGGCCTAAGGTTGATAAGGAATATAAAGAAGTCTTGGAGACTTTTAAGAGGGTTGTGGTGAACATTCCCCTTTTGGAAGCCATCAAGCAAATCCCTAAGTACTCGAGGTTTCTTAAGAGTTGGTGCACCTCCAAAAGGAAGCAAAAGGCGGAAGAAGAAGTGAAGAGCTTGAATGACTCAAGAAGGTCCAACATTGTTCTACCAACGAAATGCAAGGATCCAGGTAAGTTTACTTTACCTTGCATATTAGGGGACAAAATGATTCATGATGCCATGTTAGATCTAGGATCATCAATTAATGTGATGTCTTATGATGTTTTTCAAGATCTTAAACTGAAATATATGCATAGATCTGATGTTATAGTACAACTGGCTGATAAATCATTTGTGCATCCTATGGGAAAAGTTGAGGATATTCTTGTTAAGGTCAACAATATGTACTTCCCCGCTGACTTTCATGTGCTTGAAATGAATGAAAACTCATCTCGTATGCCCACGTCAATTCTTTTAGGACGTCCTTTCCTGAAAACTGCTAAGGTTAAAATTGATGTTGATAAAGGAGTCTTATCTGTTGAATTTGATGGGGATAAGTGTGAGTTTAAAATGGATGCATTAACTGATGAACCTGATGGGAATGTGAATGTGGAAACTGTGAATGCATTGTTTGGGAATGATGTTGTTAGTGTGCAGGAGAAGCCTAGGAAATACTTTTCTGTGGACTTTGGCAGGAAGGATGGATATAGGAAGATGGATGGAGTATCTTCCAAGATGTTGGACTATGGATGAGAGGAGTTCGAGAATACAGTCGAGCAATCGACTTTAAAAATTTGCGCTTCTCGGAGGCACCCGAGTTTGAACTGTTATTTCTGTTTGTTTTAGTTTATTACTTTAAGTAGCTTAGTTTTTAATACTTGCTTGTTTGTTTCGTTTTTCTTAGGAGAATAAAGAGATTGCCGGCTTATGGACTTCAAGTTGAGAAGAAAAGATTGTGCCCTCTTTCCGCCAACCTTGCAAAGATCAGGGAAGTTCTCGTGTTCCCTTATTTTGCTCGTTTATTGCTTTATCTGATGGTTGATGCATTGAGGTCAATGCATTTTTCTAAGGTTGGGGGTGGTTTGTCTGTGGACTTCTGTATAGTTGTCGAGCATGGGTTTTCTCTGAATTTGAAGTGCCGTAGTCTGAATTTGCATGTTGTTCGATGAGGACAATCTTTGATATGCTTTTAAAATCTTCGTTGTGCATAATAGGAAAAGCATGAGATTGTATGCGTTAATTGAGCATTTTTCGAAAATTTTTAAAATTTTTGTCGTTGCTTCCTTGCATCTATCGAGCACGTAGCATCTTATTCTGGACTCCGTAGGCTTAGAATTGCTTTATTTAGCCCGAAATCATGTTGTCACCCCGAAAGGCACCTTTAGGGAAGGCTTGATGCATGATAGGTTGTGATAGGTTAATCGAAGTGTAGCGAAGCTATAGCCTAATAAAAAAAATGGCATAAAAATAAAAGCTCTTGAGGTGCTCCTCCTTCTTAGAATCGCGACTAAGAAGTGAGCATTAGCCCTTAAAAATGTGAAGCTTGCCCGTAGTCAGATACATTGTGCAATGAAATTGCAGATAAGCTGAAACGAAGGCAAGTTTGACATGTTAGGCTCTCCTAGAGAAGCAAAAGAAAGAAAAAAGTAAAAATTTAGCAAGTTCAAAAGAAAAGAAAAGGAAATTTAGGCCTTTTAATTTGTTGCTCTCTTGATTGTTGAAAAGCCGTAGACTGTTCTTTATTGCTAGAAGTAGGGGGAAAACGTGATGTAAGGTTGCATAAAGTTTTTCCGGGTCTATGTGAGCTAGAATATGTTTGCTAAACACACACACACACGTAGGGGAGTAACGGTTAGATTTTCGAAATGTTCTCAATCAGTGCATGCGATTAATTGCTTTCTTGTTAAGTAAATGCCTTGATCTTTGAAGCATTGAGATTTGAGTCGATAGCATGCAAAATTCTTTTCTGTGGTAATAATTTAAGAATAGCCTTGCTCGAGGACTAGCAAGAATTAGGTTGGGGGTATTTTGATAGCTCCAAAATAGAGCTATTATTTACTCCCTAATATTAGCTAAAACCATGCTCGATATTGATTAAAATGCCTTCTTGTAGGTGATTTCATGGTATACAGCTCGAGGAGTCTGAGGACGTGTTTCGAGGCTAAAAACGACGTTTTAGAGCTTAATGGATGCATCGGGATTGAAGGAGCTTGAAGAATTGAAGAAATGGCAAGATTTGCCATTGAAAGGCAAAAGTTGGCCACCAAACCCGAGAGCTAGCGTTGAGCGGCAGCGTCGAGACGCTGGCTCAACGCTGCTCGGCGTCGAGACGCTGGCCTAGCGTCTCGACGCTGCCCCGACGATTCCCGAAGATGGACGAGCGCCAGCGTCGAGCGCGCGCGTCTCAACGCTCGCTCAACGCCGACAGCGTCGCGACGCTGGCCTAGCGTCTCGACGCTCCGAAGACTGAGGCGCACATTTGAAATTCCACCCGAGAGCAAGCGTCGAGCGCAAGCGTCTCGACGCTCGCTCGACGCCGCGCAAGCGTCTCGACGCTGCGCGAGCGTCTCGACGCTACCCCGTGCGCGCGCGCTGATAATTTAGGGCACAGCGTCGAGACGCTGCCCTAGCGTCTCGACGCTCTGACTGGTATAAAATCACATTTTCCGATTTTTAACGGATCTTCTTCTTTTTTCCCCTCGGGATTGCCGTTTTCTCCCCTCATTTTTCTGGTTTTTGCCCATTTTTGGGTTGTATGTTGAAGACAAACTCCATGGATGCTTGGGAAACCTTCATCTACATGGAAAGCTAAAGAGGTTAGTGATTGATTAGTTAAGTTGAGGGATGGATTACTTTTGTATTAGGTGAGGTTTGAGCTTAATTGAATATGTTTAGCATGAATGAATGAATTTATTGCATCTCTTAGTCTGTATTAAGAACGACTAACTTGCCTTTCCGATTAGGAGTGACGTCCATAATTAGTTACGCATGCTTAGTAGGCTAATATTGATTTTTGACAAACCTCAATACTTAGTAGCGAAAGTCTAGCTCATGGCTAATCAATTCGAACCCAAGTGACGTTGGAGATAGGAATTGATTAACGTTCTCATGGCGGGCTTAAGACTAGGAGATAAATCGAATTAGTTCTAGGATTAATTCGTCTCAATGGTACCCGTTACTGTTTGTTAATTAATTTAAGAGTCATGAACTTAGATAAATTAATGGGCATGTTTAATTAGGATTGCACTTACCTAATTAATTCATTGGGATGTTTTGGACCCGTTTGGGACATAACATTTTGTGTGCATGAAACGTCTCTGCTAATTCCCATGTCAATCAATGAACCAAAATACATTAGTTCAATCCCGACACTTGCTAATCAATCGAATTCGTCATTTTCATACTTCCCGTTCTAATTTTCCGTTAGCGTTAGTTTAATTTTAGCTACTGTTTTCCCAAGCAATTCCCCCTATTTTATCATTGCAAATTTAGTTCAATTAATTTAGGATTATTAATCACTCCCTGTGGATCGACCCCGTTGCCACTTAGCTGCAAATTGCTCGGTGTATTCGGGTTTATAAATTTCATTTTGGCGGGACTCGACATCCCGAAATTTGTGAACGTACAAAAGTTCACTACCATGCCCCTGGAGGAATGTCGTTATATGTGCCGCCTGACCAGTAGACAGTCGTGCTCCGATGCATACTTCCCACCCGAATGTGATCTCGACCCGTCGGACCTCGTCTATAGTGATCTCGTCCGACTCTCGGCCGGCTTATGCGGAGATCGGGTCGGCGAGTTCGTCCTCGGTTGGTGGCTCGACGGTTTGGCCCTCGGTCTCAGCGACTGCACATACCTGCTTAGCCTTTAGAGCGGCGGCGTAACATTCATGTGAGGATTTTTTATGACCGTGGACCACGCCGACACCATCGACCATGGCGAACTTCATCATCTGGTGATAGGTTGATGGGACGGCCCTGAGGGCATGGATGTTGGGTCGTCCCAAGATTGCGTTGTACATCGAAGTAGTGCGTAGAACGACGAACTCCACTAGTCGGGTGCTGACGACGACCTTGTCTCCAATTTGGACGGGGAATTCTATGATTCCATCCGGGGTGACCCTTTCTCCTAAGAACCCGACCAGAGGGGTCGTGCTCCTTTTAAACTTGGATTTGGGCCACCCGAACTTGTCGTAGCTCACCAGGGAGAGGATGTCGGTGGAGCTACTGCCATCGACAAGGATCCTCCAGGTTGGCACGTTGTCGATCTGGGCGGTTACAACTAGGGCATCGTTGTGAGGTTCGATGTGCGGCAGGCCTCTGTCTCGAAAAAGGTGATGTCAGGATCCTCGTTTTCTTCGTGGACCAAGTTGACCTCTTTTCTCGGGGGTGGTCATGTGTCGAGCAGTGGTGGGCGGATTTTTGAATATCCACTTAATCTCAAGCTGTCGAGGCTTGCCAAAATACGATTTATAAAGCCTATGACCAAGGCTTTGCAGCCAGTGGTAACAGGGTCGATCCAAGGAATAGGAAGATTGAATTTACTAGTGAAATTGGGATTTAATTGATTAATTGGTAACGGGGGGTTTTAATCATGCAAGAGAAATAATGATGTAAGCTTGTTACGTCTCCAAAAGTGACCTTTTTAGGACTTAATTAGCTTAGAAAGATGTTCACTCTTAGGTGTTTTTGATAGCATTTAGCTTAAACCTATGCTTAAATATGAGAATTAGAAGAAGGTAGCTAAATTAGGACTTATGTACAATAGGAAAGAAAAGGGTTGAAAACCGAAGGAAAAGAATGAAAAACAAGCATTGCGGAAACATTGCGGACACCGCAATGTTTCAAGTGAAAACCGTAAGTTGACTGATCTTTTTCTGTTAATTTCCGTTATTTCAGGGATTCGTTCTTTCTCCTCCATCCATTCTGAAGTACGACGTTGAAGATTGATGGTTCTCCTTGGCCCAAATGCACCTGCAGATTACTATAAATAGGGGTCAAAGTCGAGGGTTCAAACATCATCCGAAAGCGTAGAAGTCTTCTCGCAGTCCATCTTTTCTCCTGTTTTTCTGTGCCGTCTGCTGGTTTGCGAAGCTCAGCTGTTGGAATCGATAATCTGATAGGAAGGAGAGGAGATTCTTCTTCTCTCCCGATTGGATTCATCCAAGCAAGGCTGACCTTTCTCATCCTTCATTCGAGGCGGCTGCAACGAGACATTCGAGCTTGTTTTACTGCTTTCTGCTTTTCATTTCCATTTTCCAGCTTTGTCTTGTTATTGTTTCTTTCCTAGTAGCTAGATTAGACTATTTCGTTGTGTTCTGTCTTCTTGTTATTTGCTTTACAGCTTTCCTTTGTCAATCAAACAATCAAGTAATCAAATCTTAATTCTTCATTTCACAGTCTCTTGCCTTTACATTCTACTGCTTTCCCTTACTGTTTTGTCTTTAAATTCCTTCTAAGCATGTCTACTCTTTCTCTTACTTCTGTTCTGTTTACATCCATGAGTAGCTAAATCACTTAGGGGCATGCTAATGACAACACTTTAGGCTAAAAAACGTGAACCAAGCATGTACGATAGCTCTCGAAGCATTGATTGTATGTAAGCTTCATCCCACGGGCAATTTCGATTGGCCATCCATTTTGTCCAAAGAACTCCTAACCTCTGGAAGGAGTAAGAGTTCAGAGTCATGCACACATGCTAGCCTTTCAAGGTAGCCAGAAAACGACCTAGGAATAGGCGTTTTCCTAGTACAAACCACATCTTCTGCTTTAACAAGATGCTTAAGACCTTACTTTGATACGAGTGAACTAAAGAATCTAATGCATGGAATCGGACGATACATGAGATTGAGATAGTTTGATGCATAGAGAGTTGATCCAATGCTTGAGAATCGTGAGAAAAAGCCTATAGGATAGTCGTTAGTAGCCCTTAACTCATCATTTTACACACTTTCGCTGTTACTAAAATTGCGGTAGAATTGTTGTTTCCGCAATTCTGCTTAAGTTACCATTCTGTCTAGCTGTCTTGGCTTTCATTTATTAATCTCGTCTCTTTTCATTTGAGTTTAGCTTTGACTTGTTCTCGTTTATGTTGCTACCCTTTACACATTCAGCAAGAATTAGACAATTAAAAACCAATTTTACCCCATCAAATCCACCCCTTCTTTCTTAACAAATACACTTCGCGAATAGCTAAAAATAAATCTCTGTGGGAAAACGAATGAAATATACTTACTACTTGCTATAAGATCATGTATGCTTGCATGTACTGAGTGCTCTATCTCTCTTATTGCCTAATTATTTTAACACATTGAGCACGTAACAAAGCTAACGGAAGAAAGAAATAATAAGAAGAGAACGTGTGCACGGTTTGGGAGTCTAGGGATCAATTGTTAGACCAATTCGACTTATCATTTAACGCTAATAACATGGAATACAGTTTATTGAGCACGCGGACGACTACCAGAGAAGCCCCAAAGTAGCCGACTCCATGGATTTTAATTAGACCACACAGTTCTAATTACACGTTATCTAAGCTCACATTAAGATGATCAGTCCTAAGATGAATTTAGACAGTCACTAGCTAACCGCGACGAACATTCGAGCGTGAATTCTAATTGCTAGTAGATTGCCCGCAAACGTCGTATGCAATCAACAATTATCCTACCCGACCCGATACTTCGATTTAGTTCTATCTACCTGTGTTACTTAGTCGAGCAGTGAGAGGCACGGCATCGCTACTCTTTAACATACACAACATGCTAAACTACCCGAGTGTCAATCGTCGTATTTTAACATGCGCGTTGGATTAAGCAAGGTAAATAGATGCTAATAAACAGAACTAATATGCATCAAAATCAGATTATCAAAGTCAAAAACGTCTAACAAAATCATCCTAAAACATTCCCAAACTGTTCACCCTTACCTTAGCCGCTCATGGCGCGGTTTGTCAATCCCGCTCCAACAACGCCCATGGAAGGATTCATCTACTTATTACAATGGTGGTGGAGCTCACAAGCATGCCAACAATGGCGGAGCTCCACGGAAAATAGAGAGAAAATGTGGAAGAAGAAGACCAAAATCGTACAAATCCGTAGAGAGATGAAGAAGATGAAGATATCTAAAAAATGTGCAGGAAAATCGTCTTTTAGCTGCTGCCATCGTCGTAGCGTCGAGACGCTAGGCCAGCGTCTCGACGCTGTGCCCTAAGTTTTCTGCGCGCGCGCTCGCGATGGCGTCGCGACGCTGCCCCGATAAAATTCCTGCGCGCGCCTCCTCCGGAGCGTCTCGACGCCAGGGCAGCGTCGAGCTAGCGTCTCGACGCTATCACTCGACGCTTGCTCTCGGGTTTTTCCAGCGTCGAGCCAGCGTCTCGACACTATAGCTCGACGCTGGCTCTCGGGTTTGGGGCTGATGCTTTGCCTCTCCAAGGCAGTTTTGGCCCGTTTCTTCACGGAACAAGTTCCCCTCTTCCCGATGCATTCCCGGGGCGCTAAAACTCTGCTTTAAGCACTCGAACATGCCCAACGGACGCACGAGCTCTTTGCCGCTTTTCTCCTACAAAAGAGATATATTTAATCAATTGAAAACGGACTTTAGCTATAATTAGGAAGTATTTAATAGCTCCAAAATGGAGTTATCAAACACCCCCAACTTAAACATTGCTAGTCCTCGAGCAAGCACTACAAAGACATTGACTCTAAGGATGCGTTTACATATATTCTAACTCAAGCCTCCATGCATATTGAAATTTAAACACGAGTATAATCATGGAAGCATTTGTTCATGTGTTAACTAGGACATATAAAAAATTAACTCTTGCCCCCTAACGTGTGTGTGTGCTAGACAACCACTCCTAAACTCACGTAAACCCGGAAAACCTACATGCAACGCACATCCCATTTTCCCCCTACTTCTAGCGTTTAAGAACAGCTACACTTGACTTACACGAGAGAGAGAAGCAAATTAAGAGACCTAATTATTTTCTCATTCTTTTTCTTTCTTTTCAAAAGTACTTTGTACTCTTTTATTTGGGTTCTTTGAACCAACTTTTTGTTTCTTTTTCTTTCCTTCTCGAGCTGCCTAACACGTCAAACTTTGGCCAAAGCTTCACGTTTTTAAGGACTGACGCTCACTTCTTTTAAGCGCTAATAAGAAGGAGGAGCGCCTCGAGAGGAATTTTCCTACCAAACATGCTTTTCTATTTTTTTTTTTGATTAGGCTAAGCAATTAACTAACCACTAACTCTCATGCAACAAGCTACCTAAGGGTGCCTTTCGGGGTGACAACGAGAATTAGCTAAACATGCGATAAACAAAGCTTACGGAATCTAGGGAGAGGTTGCTAAGTGCGCGATGAGTGCAAGGGAGCAACAGAAAAAAATTTAAAATTTTTGACATGAACCTAAGAAACACAAAACTCATGCAAAAACTCGATTATGAACATGCTCAGATTTCCAACATGCATTTCCTAGGCTATCACAGTCAGAAAACAATAAACAGAGTCCCAAGCACTTCAATATCTTTGCAACACTTCTCAACAAACTACACATGCACATCCATCGGACTACTCCACCCCCAACTTCAAAATCTGGCATTGTCCTCAATGCCAACCAGTCAGATACAACAAAGTAAAAGGGAAGAAGAAATACACTTCCCTGACTCTTGGTGAAGCTGGCGAGGGCGAGGGAGCGGCGCACAAACGCATCAGAGCCCAAAATTGTCTTCTCTTCCTCGATTCCTAAAAAAAAAACAGCAAGCTAATTAACACTAAATTAATCTAAAAAGCAATAAAACTAAACTAAAGCATAAAAACAGTCCATCGCTCGGGTGCCTCCGAGAAGCGCAGAATTTTTAAAGTCGGTTGCTCGACTGTATTCTCTCAACAGACTCATCCATAGTCTGTAGGTGCGGGGGACGATCCAAACTTGCCCTTGGCCACACCTTTCCTGCCGTCCACCTGAAAAATATTTTGCACTCTTCGTGCCTCGGGCACGTGAATATAAGAAGTGTTAGTGCAAAAACCAGCATCATTATCACTCAAATTTAAATCAGAAATTTTAACTGAGACATGGGAACCATCCCTCAAGCGCGAGGGTAGACTCCCATTCTCATCATGCTCACAAACAGACACATTTCCAGCAGATTTTCCAAATAAAGAGAACTCATGCAAAGTATCATCAAACTCCAGAGAAACAACGCCCTTATACACATCAATTTTGACCCTAGCGGTCTTAAGAAATGGACGTCCTAACAACATGGAGGACGAAGCATGCGATGACTTTTCATTCATATCTAAAACAAGGAAATCAGCGGGAAACGTCATATTCCCAACTCTAACCAAAACATCCTCTACCTTCCCCCTAGGACAGATGCTTGACCCATTAGCCAACTGAACAGAAACATTACATTCATGCATTTCATTTAAATTCAGTTCACGAAACAATGCATAAGACATAACATTAACAGAGGCTCCTAGGTCTAACATGGCATTATGAACAATTTTACTACCTATAGTGCAAGGGATAGTAAAAGTACCTGGATCGTTGCACTTTGCTGGCAACGTACCTGGGAGTATGGCAGAGACGTTTTCCTTCTTTTTCTCAGTCCCTCTGGACTTCCTTTTCATAGTGCACCAGCTCCTTAGAAATTTCGCATACTTGGGCACTTGACTGACTGCCTCTAGGAGCGGGATATTTACCATCACCTTTTGGAAGGTTCGAAGGACCTCCTCGTCATCTGATTCCAAGGTAGGCTTCGCAAGCCTACTCGGGAATGGTGCTCTGGCAACATCCTCAGGTACACTGACCTTCTCGTCTTTTTTCTCAATCTGAGTCTCGGGAGCAGTCGGGGCGGACTTGTTCAAGCTGTCCGTGGCTTCCTTCGCAGCTCTGGTGGAAAGTGACTTCCCACTGCGCAGCTGAATGGCACTCACGTTTTCACACGAGTTTACTGTAGTTTGGGAAGGAAGCTTCCCCGAGCTCTTGCTCTCAATCTTACTGATAGACACCGCCATCTGTGTCAGCTGCTTGTTCAAATTCTGCAGCTCTGCCTTGTGAGAATTAAGCTCCTCTCGAGCTTCTTTCTGAAACTGGCTGGTGCTAGTCACGATGGTCCTTACCATCTCTTCAAGCGAGCTGGAGGAGCTCGAGGCTTGAGCCTGGGTGGAAGAATTAGGCCTATCCTGGGACTGGCCTTGGAAGCGAGTTTGTCCTTCCCTATTCCCATAGCTGAAATTAGGATGGTCGCGCCAACCGGGGTTGTAAGTGTTTGCATATGGGTCGTACTTCCTTGGGTTGGAAGCGTACGCCCCGATCGCGTTGACCTCCGCATCCTCACGGTGTCCTCCAACTATTTTCTTTAACATGCTGCCTATCTCGGCCACCTGGGCCCTCATTTCAGTCATCTCGTGGCTCTGAGCCACGCTGTGCACTTGTCCTTGCCCCCGAATACCGAATTGCTGCGAGTTGGTGGCCATATTTGCTATCAACTGCTTGGCCTCAACTAGGGGTCTTGTCAATCAGTGCCCCTCCACTCGCTGCATCGATCATCTGCCGGTCATGGGGCGTCATCCCCTCATAAAAGTACTGAATCAACAACTGATCGGCAATCTGATGATGTGGGAAGCTCGCGCACAGGCGCCCGAAGCGTTCCCAGTATTCGTGCAGGGACTCACCAACATCCTGGGTGATCCCATATATCCTCTTCCTCAGAGTGGTGGCTAAGGATGCGGGAAAGTATTTCTCCAAGAATACCCGCTTCATATCCTGCCACGTGGTGATGGATCCGGAGGGCAAGTAGTAAAGCCAATCCTTGGCCTTATCCTTGAGCGTAAAGGGGAATGCCCTCATATTCAGTTGCTCCTCCGTGACTCCTGCGGGCTTCATCCCCGCGCAGACGCAATGGAATTCCATCAGGTGTTTGTTCGCGTCATCACCTGCGTTGCCATGAAAGGAAGGTAACTGGTGAATTAAACCGGATTTTAATTCGAAGTTACCTGCTACCACGGGGTAGTTAATGCACAAAGGCTGCAGGTTCAGGTCTGGCGCTGCCAGTTGCTTAAGCGTCCGTGGCGCATCACCTTGCGCCATCTCGTCAAATAAGAAGGGATTGCCTTCTTCTCTTTCAAACGTTCCTTGCCCCTCACGGGCCTCTCTACGTAACCGCCGCTCCTCTCTGTCAATTTCAGGGATAAACTGCAAACTACCCTCAGAGGAACGGGTCATACACAAACAAAAATCTAAACATACAATATACAAACAGAAAATTTTTTCAGTCAACCATCAATAAATCAAATTCAAACTTCAATCATAAATTCAATCAATTGCCTACTCCCCGGCAACGGCGCCAATTTTGGTGGGCGGATTTTTGAATATCCACTTAATCTCAAGCTGTCGAGGCTTGCCAAAATACGATTTATAAAGCCTATGACCAAGGCTTTGCAGCCAGTGGTAACAGGGTCGATCCAAGGAATAGGAAGATTGAATTTACTAGTGAAATTGGGATTTAATTGATTAATTGGTAACGGGGGGTTTTAATCATGCAAGAGAAATAATGATGTAAGCTAACGGAAGAAAGAAATAATAAGAAGAGAACGTGTGCACGGTTTGGGAGTCTAGGGATCAATTGTTAGACCAATTCGACTTATCATTTAACGCTAATAACATGGAATACAGTTTATTGAGCACGCGGACGACTACCAGAGAAGCCCCAAAGTAGCCGACTCCATGGATTTTAATTAGACCACACAGTTCTAATTACACGTTATCTAAGCTCACATTAAGATGATCAGTCCTAAGATGAATTTAGACAGTCACTAGCTAACCGCGACGAACATTCGAGCGTGAATTCTAATTGCTAGTAGATTGCCCGCAAACGCCGTATGCAATCAACAATTATCCTACCTGACCCGATACTTCGATTTAGTTCTATCTACCTGTGTTACTTAGTCGAGCAGTGAGAGGCACGGCATCGCTACTCTTTAACATACACAACATGCTAAACTACCCGAGTGTCAATCGTCGTATTTTAACATGCGCGTTGGATTAAGCAAGGTAAATAGATGCTAATAAACAGAACCAATATGCATCAAAATCAGATTATCAAAGTCAAAAACGTCTAACAAAATCATCCTAAAACATTCCCAAACCGTTCACCCTTACCTTAGCCGCTCATGGCGCGGTTTGTCAATCCCGCTCCAACAACGCCCATGGAAGGATTCATCTACTTATTACAATGGTGGTGGAGCTCACAAGCATGCCAACAATGGCGGAGCTCCACGGAAAATAGAGAGAAAATGGGGAAGAAGAAGACCAAAATCGTACAAATCCGTAGAGAGATGAAGAAGATGAAGATATCTAAAAAATGTGCAGGAAAATCGTCTTTTAGCTGCTGCCATCGTCGTAGCGTCGAGACGCTAGGCCAGCGTCTCGACGCTGTGCCCTAAGTTTTCTGCGCGCGCGCTCGCGATGGCGTCGCGACGCAAGGCCAGCGTCGCGACGCTGCCCCTATAAAATTCCTGCGCGCGCCTCCTCCGGAGCGTCTCGACGCCAAGCAGGGTCTCGACGCCAGGGCAGCGTCGAGCCAGCGTCTCGACGCTATCACTCGACGCTTGCTCTCGGGTTTTTCCAGCGTCGAGCCAGCGTCTCGACGCTGGCTCTCGGGTTTGGGGCTGAAGCTTTGCCTCTCCAAGGCAGTTTTGGCCCGTTTCTTCACGGAACAAGTTCCCCTCTTCTCGATGCATTCCCGGGGCGCTAAAACTCTGCTTTAAGCACTCGAACATGCCCAACGGACGCACGAGCTCTTTGCCGCTTTTCTCCTACAAAAGAGATATATTTAATCAATTGAAAGCGGACTTTAGCTATAATTAGGAAGTATTTAATAGCTCCAAAATGGAGTTATCAAGCAGCCCTGGCCAACATTTTCCTTTTCTGCCCTGAACCTCCTCTGGTTGGTCCGCCGAATATGGTCCAGATTTCCTTCGTTCGTTGGTGTTTCGGGGGAGGGGGGGTGTCTTCGCGACGTCAGTCCTTGCCTTTGCCCTTCCGGCCGGAGGTTGAGCGCTGACAGGCGAATTCTTTAAGGAACCCCCGTTGAACCAAGTCCTCGATCTGGTTCTTCAGCTCGCGGCAGTCGTTCGTGTCGTGCCCAGTGTTAAGTCTCTGAAAGTGACTTATTTAGGACCCATTTAGCTTAAGAAGATGTGCACTTTTAGGTGTTTTTGATAGCATTTAGCCTAGACCTATGCTTAAATATGAGAATGAGAAGAAGGTAGCTAAATTAGGACTTATGCACAATAGAAAAGAAAAGGGTTCAAAACCGAAGGAAAAGAATGAAAAAACTGCATTGCGACAGCATTGCGAAAACATTGCTGAAGCCGCAATTATTCAAGTGAAAACCGTAAGTTGACTGATCCTTTTCTGTTAATTTCCGTAATTTCAGGGATTCGTTCTTTCTCCTCCATCCATTCTGATATATGACGTTGAAGATTGATGGTTCTCCTTGGCCCAAACGCACCTGCAAACTACTATAAAAGGGGGCCAAAGTCGGAGGTTTGATCATCATCCGAAAGCGTAGAAGCCTTCTCACAGTCCACTTTTTCTCCCTGTTTTCCTTTGCCGTCTGTTGGAGTGAGAGTCTCAGCTGTTGGAATCGATAAACTGATAGGAAGGAGAGGAGATTCTTCTTCTCTCTCGATTGGATTCATCCAAGCAAGGCTGACCTTTCATCCCCTTCATTCGAGGCGACTGCAACGAAGCTTTCAAGCGCCATTTTACTGTTTTCTGTCGTTCTTCTTCTAATTTCCAGTTTTGATCATTGTTGTTCCTAGTTTAGTGTTTTAGTTACTGCATTTCGTTGTTGTCTGTCTTTGAATTACTGCCTTTAAGTTTCCCTTTGTTCGTTCAACATTCAAAGTAATCAGAGTGCAAGTTTCATTTCACGGTTTCCTTCTTCTGCTGCTACGGTTTTGTCTCGCTGTTTTAAGTTTATTTCCCTTCTAAGCATGTCTGTTTCATCTTACATTTCTGTTCTCTATATATCCATGAGTAGCTAAGTCACTTAGGGGCATGCTAATGACAGAACTATAGGCTAAAAAACGTGAACCAAGCATGTAGGATCGCCTTCGAAACATTGATTGTATGTAAGCTTCATCCCACGGGCAATTTCGATTGGCCATCCATTTTGTCCAAAGAACTCCTAACCTCTGGAAGGAGTAAGAGTTCAGAGTCATATAATCATGCTAGCCTTTCATGGTAATCAGGAAACGGCCTAGGAATAGGCGTTTCCCTAGTACAAACTAAACACTTCTGTTTTAACAAGATGATTAAGACCTTACTTTGAAGTCGAGTAAACTTAGGAATCTAAAGCATGGAATCGGACGATACATGAGATAGAGTGAGTTTGATGCATAGAGAGTAGATCCAGTGCTTGAGAATCGTATAATAATGCCTATAGGATAGTCATTAGTAGCCCTTAACTCACCCATTTACACACTTTCGCTGCTGTTTAATTGCGGAAACATTGCGGTCCCCGCAATTCTGCTAAATTTTCATTCTGTTTAGCTGTTTTTCTTCTTCGTTTATCAATTCCATCTCTTATCCTTTGAGTCTAATTTCAACTTGCATTTGTTTATGTTATATTCCTTTACACATTCAGCAAAAATTAGATAATTAAAAACCAATTTTACCCCATCAAATCCACCCCATCTTTCTTAACAAATACACTTCGCGAATAGCTAAACATAAGTCTCTGTGGAAAAAACGAATGAAATATACTTACTACTTGCTGTGAGACCATGTATGCTTGCATGTTCTGAGTGCTCTCTCTACTTTCTTGCTTATTTATCTTTACACATTGAGCACGCAACAAGTTTTTGGCGCCACTGCCGGGGACTTATTTTAAGTGAAAACGAAGTTTGTTAAGTCTGGAACACTAAGTTATTTTCCATTGAACTTGATCCATTTCCATTTCTTTTTCAGGTACCATTTAGGGTAGTTTATGAATGAGACTCCAAGTAGTGATCTAGAGTTCAACCCTGAGCCCGAGAGATTACTTAGAGCTAGAAATAGGGCCAAGAAACGTCTCTTTAAACAACCCCTTTTACCCCAAATAATTGCTGAAACCGCAGAGTCTCCGCAATCCACTCAAGAAGAAATGGCTGGAATAGGTCAAAACCTGGTGCCTGTCACTCGCAATCCCATTGAAATAGCGAATGACAAGGATAGCGCCATCCTTTCATACCTCGTACCTATGCCTGGGGAGCTGAACCCCAGCATAATCCGTCCTGAAATCACTGCCAACTCATTCGAGTTAAAGCCAGTGATGTTCCAAATGTTGTCCACTGTGGGACAATTCTTTGGAATAGAAAATGAGGACCCCCATAACCACCTTAGGAACTTCCTAGGAGTTAGTGACACATTCCTGATTCCTGGAGTTTCCCAAGAAGCCCTGAGGCTATATCTGTTCCCTTACTCTTTGAGGGACAAAGCCAAAACGTGGTTAAATTCATTACCCTCTGGATCTGTCCTCAATTGGACAGACTTAGCAGAGAAATTCCTAGTCAAATATTTCCCACCAGATAGGAATTCGACCTTTCGTGATGATATCATCAAATTCAAACAAGCTCCAAGTGAGTCTCTTCACGAAGCTTGGACAAGATTTAAAGACCTTCTCATTAAATGTCCACACCATGGCATTCCATGGTGTATCCAAATAGAAGTCTTCTTTAAAGGATGCAACCCCAGCACCAGACAAGTTCTAAACTCATCCGCTGGTGGTTCCATGTTGTCCAAGAGTTACAACGAAGCTTATGAGATCTTGGAGAAGATCTCAACATCTCACTGTAGCTGGTCAGATGATCCAGTAGAGCCAACTAGGGCTCAAGACAAGGATGCTCTAAGCGCCATGAGCACCCAAATAAACGCCCTGACCAACCTAGTTAAGCAAATGGCTCAGGCCAATCTCCAAACCAGTGCCAATACCGCCACAGCCATGTCAATGGGCACCCAACCAAGTCAAGGCGAGGCACTTGTCTGTGGATTCTGTGGGGAAGGGCACCCATATGAATACTGCCCTGGGAATCCATCCTCAGTCTGCTACATTGGAAGCCAACAGCAGCCTAGGAATAACCCCTACTCCAATACCTATAACCCTGGTTGGAGAAACCACCCTAACCTGTCATGGGGTGGCCAACAAAACACTAACCAAAATTCTAACCAACCTAGACCGAGTGGAACACCTGGTTTCACTCCCCAACATAATCAGTCAA
Source organism: Herpetospermum pedunculosum (assembly GCA_028017165.1). NCBI lineage: Eukaryota > Viridiplantae > Streptophyta > Magnoliopsida > Cucurbitales > Cucurbitaceae > Herpetospermum > Herpetospermum pedunculosum. Next base: position 15,209,461 of record JAPQWQ010000186.1, on the reverse strand, counting down.
TGTACCAAAAACCATACAATCAACCTGTAGGATCTTCTGTAGAAAACCTACTCAAGGAATACATCGCTAAGAATGATGCTACGCTTCAAAGCCAGCAAGCTACTCTTAGGAGCCTAGAAAACCAAATAGGCCAATTAGCCAATGAACTTAAGAGTAGGCCCCAAGGTAGACTCCCTGCTGACACCGAGGTACCAAGGAGAGATGGTAAAGAACAAGTTCAAGCAATTGAACTTAGGAGTGGAAGACCATTGGTGAGCAACACAAAAGACATACCAAAGAGAGTAGAGAACACTGAGTCTAGTGCTCCACTGGAGTCTCTGACAAACCAAGGTCCACCACCAACTAGCACATCAGGAGCCAGGCTAGAACCAATTATTGAGGAGGTAGAAGAAATTCCAAGGCCTCCACCTATCCTAAAGCGCCCTGACATACCTGCATATGTGCCACCACCTCCATACCCTCGAAGGCTTAAGAAGAAGCAGGAACAGGAAGTGCATTTTAATAAATTCTTAGAAATTCTTAAGCAAGTGCATGTTAACATTCCTTTTGTAGAAGTTTTACAATCTATGCCTTCTTCTGTAAAGTTTTTGAAGGACATCATTACTAACAAAAAAATAATTGGTGAGTTTGAAACAGTAAACCTCACTGAGGAGTGCAGTGCCATCCTCCAGAACAAGCTGCCCAAGAAGGAGAAGGATCCTGGTTCCTTCACCTTACCTGTAGAACTTGGAGGCAGGCATGTGGGCAGAGCGCTTTGTGACCTGGGCGCCAGCATAAATCTCATGCCCCTGTCCCTATTCCGCCAGTTGGGAATAGGAGAAGCACGTCCAACAACTGTCACTTTGCAACTAGCAGACAGATCCATTGCATATCCAGAAGGTAAAATTGAGGATATTCTAGTTAAAGTTGACAAGTTTATTTTCCTTGCAGATTTCATTGTCCTGGACTATGAGGCAGACAAGGAAGTCCCCATCCTGCTAGGCAGACCATTTTTAGCCACAGGTAGGGCACTTATAGACGTCCAAAAAGGTGAGCTTACTATGAGGGTTCATGATGAAGAGGTGAAGTTTAGTGTATATAAAGCTTTAAGGTACCCCTCTGACCTTGAATCCTGTGCTAGCATGGACGTAGTAGACTCCTTGATGGAGGAACAATTGGAGCATGTATTATTAACTAAGCATGCTAATGATTATGTACAAGTAGATGTAGCTGACTTGAACGTATCTGACATAATGAATATGCCTGTAGATAAACCACAACATGTATGTATGAATATAGATTTAACTGATAGATCTGTGAATCCTTTAAAGCCCTCCATTGAGCATCCACCTATTTTAGAACTGAAACCACTACCTACTCACCTCAAGTATGCATATCTAGGAAGTAATGAAACTCTGCCTGTTATCATTTCTTCTAAATTAAGTGAAAAGCATGAGGTTGAACTGATTTTACTGCTTAAGCAACATAGGAAGGCTATAGCATGGACTATTGCTGATATTCGAGGCATTAGCCCTTCTTATTGCATGCACAAAATTATACTAGAGGAAGAGCACACACCTAGGGTAGATCACCAACGTAGGCTAAACCCCTCTATGAAAGAGGTAGTAAAGAAGGAAATAATAAAATGGTTAGATGCAGGAGTGATCTTCCCAATAGCTAGTAGCCAGTGGGTGAGCCCCATCCAATGTGTACCTAAAAAGGGGGGAATAACTGTGGTAGTCAATGAGAACAACGAACTGATTCCAACAAGGACTGTCACAGGGTGGAGAGTGTGTATGGATTACAGGAAATTAAATAAAGAAACTAAAAAAGACCATTTCCCTCTACCGTTCATTGACCAGATGTTAGACAGAATAGCTGGTAGAGCCTACTATTGTTTCTTAGATGGCTATTCAGGCTATAATCAAATAACTATAGACCCTAAGGATCAAGAGAAGACCACCTTCACTTGCCCTTTTGGAACTTTTGCCTTTCGCAGAATGCCTTTTGGCTTATGCAATGCACCGGCAACTTTCCAAAGGTGCATGATGGCAATCTTCTCTGAGTTGGATGAGTCCATGATAGAAATATTCATGGATGACTTCTCAGTCTTTGGGGACTCATTTTCAAACTGTCTAGAGAACCTAGGACAAGTCCTGGCTAGGTGTGAGGAGACCAACCTAGTCCTAAATTGGGAGAAATGCCATTTTATGGTGGATGAGGGGATTGTCTTAGGACATAGAGTGTCAAGGGCAGGTGTAGAAGTCGACCGAGCCAAAATTGAGATCATAGAGAAGTTGGTAGAGCCCCAGAATGTCAAAGCCATTAGAAGCTTCTTAGGGCATGCTGGTTTTTACAGAAGGTTCATTAAGGACTTTTCTAAGATAGCCAAGCCTCTGTGTGAGCTATTAGAGCTAAATAGGCCCTTCATCTTCTCTAAGGAATGTGTAGTAGCTTGGACCACCCTTAAGAAAGCACTAGTCACAGCCCCTATCATAGTAGGACCAAATTGGGATCTGCCCTTTGAGATGTTATGTGATGCCAGTGACTATGCTGTAGGAGTGATGTTAGGCCAGAAGATTGACAAGCTAACACACCCTGTATATTATGCTAGTAAAACCTTAAATGAGGCTCAATGTAATTATACAACTACTGAGAAAGAAATGCTTGCTGTAGTATTTGCTTGTGAAAAATTTAGAAACTATATTGTAGGCACTAGGACAATTGTGTACACTGACCATTCTGCCTTGAAGTATCTTATGAGGAAGGCTGATGCTAAGCCTAGGTTGATTAGGTGGGTACTGCTGTTGCAAGAGTTTGATTTGGACATTCGAGACAAGAAAGGATGTGAAAACGTGGTTGCAGATCACTTGTCTCGATTGCAGCACAATTGCGAAACAATTGCGGAGCCCGCAATTTCTGATGCTTTTATTGATGAACATGTCTTTGTTTTGTCTCATCGTGATAACGATGAGGAACCTTGGTTTGCTGACATTGCTAACTTCCGTGCATCACAGGTATTACCAGTGTTCAAGGGAGGACAAGAGAAGAAGAGGTTCCTTCATGAAGCAAGGAAATTCATCTGGGATGACCCCACACTTTACAGAACCTGTGCTGATGGCTTGCTAAGGAAGTGTGTTTCAGCTGCTGAAGCGAAGTCTGTGCTGCAGCACTGTCACGCATCTCCTTATGGTGGACACTTTGGTGGCCAAAGAACAGCTGCAAAGGTATTTCAGAGTGGCTACTATTGGCCAACAATCTTCAAGGATGCCCACAATTACGCCCACAGCTGTGATGAATGCCAAAGAACAGGTAACCTCAGTCGAAAGGATGAGATGCCCCTCACCTACATCTTAGAGTTGGAGCTCTTTGATGTATGGGGCATTGACTTCATGGGACCATTCCCTCCATCATCAGGTAACCTCTACATATTAGTGGCAGTGGATTATGTGTCCAAGTGGGTAGAGGCCAAAGCATGTCCTAATAATGATGCTAAAACAGTCACCAACTTCTTGCATAGGCACATTTTTACTAGGTTTGGGACACCTCGTGCCATCATTAGTGATGAGGGGTCACATTTTATTAACAAGGCTATGGAGAAAGTATTGGCTAAGTATAACATTAGGCATAGAGTAGCCACTCCCTATCACCCACACTCAAATGGCCAAGCTGAAATCTCAAATAGGGAAATTAAGAACATCCTAGAGAAAGTAGTCAAACCTAATAGGAAGGACTGGTCCTTCAAGCTTGAGGATGCACTTTGGGCTTATAGGACAGCATATAAGACACCTCTAGGAATGTCTCCTTATAGGCTGGTATATGGCAAGACTTGTCACTTACCACTTGAGTTAGAAAACAAAGCATTTTGGGCCATGAAGGAATTGAATTTTTGTGTAAAAGATGCGGGGACACTGAGATCTTTGCAATTACATGAGCTTGATGAGCTCAGGCATATGGCCTATGAAAATGCTAAGATGTACAAGGAAAAAACCAAGATTTGGCATGATAGTAGACTTAGAGTTAAGGACTTTAAGAAGGGTCAACTTGTTTTGTTGTTTAACTCACGGTTGAAACTATTTCCAGGGAAACTTAAGTCTAGATGGTCGGGTCCATTTGTCATTACTAATGTGTTTGTTCATGGTGCCATAGAGATAAAAAACTTGCAGCAAGGCCAACCATTTATGGTCAATGGGGCGAGGTTGAAGCACTACTATGAGGAAGGAGATGTGAAGACTCTCTCGGCCTTCCTCTTGACTGAAGCGTGACAATGAGAACGAGAGAGGACGAGTGGTTACTGTGCTCGTCAACATAAGGCTCATGCCTTAGTTTATTTTTTTGCGATTTTCCGGTTGTCATTTGTGTGTTTTGTTGTGTGATTTTAATTACGTATTTGATATTGTTTTTATTTCTTTTTGTAGGGAATCGAAAGAGGGAATCAAGGAGAGTAATCCCAGCTTTAAAAATCAAAAAACGATCGAGCCGAATAAAAGATACGGACGAGCAAAGTTTGAGATTTTGATGAAAAAATATCCCTAGAATTGCGCTGGAATTGCAGGATCCGCAAAATAGAGCCGTTGGGATTTAGCCGTTGCCTTTATATCCGTTAGAAGGCGCTCGATCGATACGATTCTCTCATTCTCTGATTTCCAAGAAAACTGAGATTCTCTTCATCTTTGATCCTTCTCTCCAAACCTCCAAGATTCGACAATGGTGTCCACAAGGGCTGAAAGATCCGCAGCCAAGAAGAAGGCCGATGATGCAGCTGAAGCGGCTGCGAGGGAAGCACTTCTGACCCTTGCAGATGCTGGGGCTGTACGCGCCGGACCTCTTCCCAAGCTTCCGATCCGTAGGAAGAAGTGGAGGGTTGTCACTGAGATCCCTGCTGGACCTTCTGAACCAGCGGGCACGCCCAAGAAACGCCGGTGGAGTGTCGAGACGGCCGCCGAACCAAGCAAAGCCAAGACTCCCTCTGTGGAGAGTCAAGAATCAGATCGTGCGTCCCACGAGTCGACCAAGAGGGGTTCGTCGCCATCTGCATCACCTGCGCACAGCCCTTCACCATCTGAACCAGTGCACAGCCCAGAGCTATCATCATCGCCGCCTGCACAGAGCCCTGCGACGCCGTCTTCACCACTGAATTCCGTGCAGACGCCTACAGCAGAGCAGAGTGCAACACCTTCGCACACGCCTCCACAGCCTGATCCTGAATTCCCCTATGGGGAGTACCAGGAATCCACTCAGGGCAGTGGGGAAGGTGGTGAAGACGAGGCCTTCTCACCTGCAAGGGAAGCTAGCCCAGAGAGTCCTGCACAGCAGGATGATTCCATGGAGGAGACGCTGGGGGCATGCCTGCAGCAGATCAACATCGAGGCAAAGCTGAAAAAGAAAAAGAAGGTCAAGATCCTTAAAGCCAAGCGATCCAAGAAACTAAAGAGGAAGAAGGCTAAGGAGGTGCCTTCATCAGAGAAGGAAAGTACTGAGCCATCGCTCAAACGGCTCAAGGTTGAGGCTGCCGAGTCAGCCAGGCCATCAGATAAGGGGAAGGCCAAACTCTACCCTGAAGACGAACCTCAGTCAGTGAGGTATGTTTCATCTGACGCTGAATCCAGGGGCGTTGAGTTAAGGAAGAGGGAGTTGCTGCACGAGAAAGGCTTCCTCGACCGACCTGCTGACTTGCCGCAGTTCTTGCGCGCAGGAGTGATCAACCATGGCTGGGAGGAATTCTGCAGACCGCCCAATCCAGCCTACACGAGCATGGTGTATGATTTCTACGCCAATGTGCTCAGCCCTGAGGATGGCCTGTCTGTGGTCAGAGGGATAGAGGTGGATTTCTCAGCCAAGGCCATCAACGAAGCCTATGGTCTCAAAGGCCAAACACATACAGATTATGCACGGATCGTTGATGAGCCTACTGAGGCAGTGCTGGAAGAGGCCATTCGCACCATTGGCCAGCCTGAAGCTTCCTGGACCGTGTCACGCAATGGGAGGCACACTCTCATGAGTGCCAACCTCACGGCTAAGGCAGCTGTTTGGTTTTCGTTCGTGCGAAGGAGATTGTCCCCTGTGACTCACGAGACTACAATCAACCATAGCCGATCGCTGCTGGTGTATGCGATAATGAGAGGTCTCACGATCAATGTGGGAGAAGTCATCACTGCGGCCATTGCTGAATGCGCCAAGAAAGGTAAGGGACCACTGTTTTTCCCTAATACCATAACCAAGCTATGTTTGCTTGCAGGAGTCCCCACCGAGCGCTTGGAGAAGCAGATGGCCTACACGGGCCACTTGGAGCTGCCTGCTAACCTGAGGCTGAGAAGGAAGGGGAATATGGAGTTTGAACTGGATAGGCTGGCTGCTGAACAGTCCCTATCCATGGCCTGCCTGATGGATATGCAGAGGAGAATGGCTCAATGGGCCACTTATGCGCAGGCGAGGGACAAGGAAGTTGCAGACCAACTGGGGTGCATCTCCCCTGACTTCCCCACAAATCTCCTAACTCCATGGGTGCCCCCACGACCACGGCAGCCAGATGAAGATGACGACGCTTGAGTGCTGGTTTGAAGTGCACTGAAGGGAGTATTGCTGTTCCCTTAGAAAAAAAAACAATTTTCTGCTTTCTGATAGGACCATGTGAATTATGCTGTTTTTGGTTCAATTTTGATCTGTTTTAGATGTTTAGTTTTATGCTTTTCCTTTTGCTTAGTATAGTCTGATGTTAGCTGACTAGGTAGGATAGTTTAGTTTTATTTTTAGGAAGCTTGAGTGACTGGAAAAAGCATGCTTAGGGGCCTTAATCAATGTTATATCTGCCCTGATCTAATTGCGAAATAATTGCGGTACCCGCAATTTTTATGACTGACAGCATGTTTTTGACTGTCTGTTTAGCTAGGCTGTGATCTGTTTAAATTCTATCTTTTGCTGCTATCATGACTACCGTATATAGCTTATCTAAATGCATGCTGGATGAGTGTCATAGGACACCCTTTGCTAGTTTGAAATCAACCTCTAAAAAGCTCAGCATGCACAGCTTTAAGCCCTTAACTGTCTGTTTTTTTTAAGTTACTGCTGCTATGATATTTTCTTTTAAATGTTCTGTCTATGCCTAGGGCTTTAGATTCTCTTTGTTTTACCTTAGACTAGATGCTTCTAGGTAAGTTTGGGGGTGTGCCACCTCAGACACTCATTGGGGACAATGAGTAGTTGAAATTTGGGGGAGGCCACCCTAGGCCTAGGAACATTCCTCTCTCCCTTAGAAACATAAGCATTCTTCTTCTCCTTTACAAAAAATGATGAACTGAAAAAAAAAAAAATGAAAAATAGAATAAAGAGGGGGGTCTCTCTTAGGTTGCTAAGTAATCAGTGCCAAGTGTGCGACCCACAAGTGGCATTGCATCAAAAGGCAACCAAAGGAGAGGTCCCACCTAAGTAAGAAAAAAGGAAAAGAATAGGGAAGAAGAATGTATACCTAGGAGTTATAACTTTGTGGCTTAGATGTCCTATTTAAAAAGAACTCTGATCCTCAATTAGCTAAGCACAAAGTTGTAACTTGTAGGGTTGTGTAGGGAGATGAGTGTTTATCCAATGTAGTGAAACCAGGGTTTAGGTTGTTCTTTAAAAGTACTACTGTCACCGTTAATACTAAGACTGGCATGACTCTAAGGAATCCTAGACACATTAAAAATAAAGCTAGAAGCATGTACTGAGTCTGAGGTAAAGCTAGGCAGAATTTGAAACCTTAGGGATAGTGGCATGATATGACAAAAGCAAATAGATCAGTTGTAGGGAGTTAATGAAAACAAATAAGTGTTAGGCAGGCAAGCTCAGGAGAAGCTAGATAAGAGGGTAGTTTTAAGCTTGGAGGTGTGTCACAGGACAGCAGTGCTATAGATAGGGGTATAAGGGAGTCAGTAGGTGGTTAAAGAAGGAGAAACAGCAGCCTAGGGAAGTCCTTAGTATGCTTGAGGACAAGCAAAGCCTTAAGTTTGGGGGTGTGTTAAGTCTCTGAAAGTGACTTATTTAGGACCCATTTAGCTTAAGAAGATGTGCACTTTTAGGTGTTTTTGATAGCATTTAGCCTAGACCTATGCTTAAATATGAGAATGAGAAGAAGGTAGCTAAATTAGGACTTATGCACAATAGAAAAGAAAAGGGTTCAAAACCGAAGGAAAAGAATGAAAAAACTGCATTGCGACAGCATTGCGAAAACATTGCTGAAGCCGCAATTATTCAAGTGAAAACCGTAAGTTGACTGATCCTTTTCTGTTAATTTCCGTAATTTCAGGGATTCGTTCTTTCTCCTCCATCCATTCTGATATATGACGTTGAAGATTGATGGTTCTCCTTGGCCCAAACGCACCTGCAAACTACTATAAAAGGGGGCCAAAGTCGGAGGTTTGATCATCATCCGAAAGCGTAGAAGCCTTCTCACAGTCCACTTTTTCTCCCTGTTTTCCTTTGCCGTCTGTTGGAGTGAGAGTCTCAGCTGTTGGAATCGATAATCTGATAGGAAGGAGAGGAGATTCTTCTTCTCTCTCGATTGGATTCATCCAAGCAAGGCTGACCTTTCATCCCCTTCATTCGAGGCGACTGCAACGAAGCTTTCAAGCGCCATTTTACTGTTTTCTGTCGTTCTTCTTCTAATTTCCAGCTTTGATCATTGTTGTTCCTAGTTTAGTGTTTTAGTTACTGCATTTCGTTGTTGTCTGTCTTTGAATTACTGCCTTTAAGTTTCCCTTTGTTCGTTCAACATTCAAAGTAATCAGAGTGCAAGTTTCATTTCACGGTTTCCTTCTTCTGCTGCTACGGTTTTGTCTCGCTGTTTTAAGTTTATTTCCCTTCTAAGCATGTCTGTTTCATCTTACATTTCTGTTCTCTATATATCCATGAGTAGCTAAGTCACTTAGGGGCATGCTAATGACAGAACTATAGGCTAAAAAACGTGAACCAAGCATGTAGGATCGCCTTCGAAACATTGATTGTATGTAAGCTTCATCCCACGGGCAATTTCGATTGGCCATCCATTTTGTCCAAAGAACTCCTAACCTCTGGAAGGAGTAAGAGTTCAGAGTCATATAATCATGCTAGCCTTTCATGGTAATCAGGAAACGGCCTAGGAATAGGCGTTTCCCTAGTACAAACTAAACACTTCTGTTTTAACAAGATGATTAAGACCTTACTTTGAAGTCGAGTAAACTTAGGAATCTAAAGCATGGAATCGGACGATACATGAGATAGAGTGAGTTTGATGCATAGAGAGTAGATCCAGTGCTTGAGAATCGTATAATAATGCCTATAGGATAGTCATTAGTAGCCCTTAACTCACCCATTTACACACTTTCGCTGCTGTTTAATTGCGGAAACATTGCGGTCCCCGCAATTCTGCTAAATTTTCATTCTGTTTAGCTGTTTTTCTTCTTCGTTTATCAATTCCATCTCTTGTCCTTTGAGTCTAATTTCAACTTGCATTTGTTTATGTTATATTCCTTTACAGATTCAGCAAAAATTAGATAATTAAAAACCAATTTTACCCCATCAAATCCACCCCATCTTTCTTAACAAATACACTTCGCGAATAGCTAAACATAAGTCTCTGTGGAAAAAACGAATGAAATATACTTACTACTTGCTGTGAGACCATGTATGCTTGCATGTTCTGAGTGCTCTCTCTACTTTCTTGCTTATTTATCTTTACACATTGAGCACGCAACACCCAGGGGCATGGTAGAAACGGCATTACCTCTCGCGATCTTTCCCGATTGCCTCGGGTTTTGTGTGGTCGGGCCATTTGAGGGCATCTGTCCCCTCAACATGGGCAAGGATTCGGTCGGCAGGTGCGTCGACCGGGGTATACCGATCGTACTTTTTGAAGGTCGACGGGCCTAGAGTCGTCGGCTTCGCCCCTTGCCGATCTAACCGGCTGTATTCCTTCCTAGGGTGGGCGTCGATGTTAACTCCCCAAATGAGAGTTATTTAGAGCTAAATTAGGAAGAATATAGAGTCCTTATTGAGTATTTGATAAGCTTTAATTAGTGTTTCAAAGGATTTAACATGTATTTGAGTAGAAGGTTGCTTTTGAATCCTTATGCGATAAATGAACATATTCAAGCCTGTTTATACTTAAATAACCCACTTTTGTGTGCATTGCAGGTTTCGCGAGGATCTCGCTAAGGAAGCATCAGACCAGGAAGGATGGATTGGAAATCAAAGAGGTTTTGCGGAAGCATCGCGGCAACAAAGTTGGGACCTTTGCGAAATTTTTGCAAAAACGCAAAACTTTCGCAAAACCTGTACCCGAGCACGTGGGCTGGCAGACTTTGTCCCCTTCTGTACACACAGAAAAGCAAATCTGCTTTTTGGCAGCCAATGAGAATAATGTGGTCATTTTATGGCATCTTTTGGGGAAACCCTAATGTATTTAAAGAAAATGATGGAAAGAGTAAAAATGGGAGTTCATTCATAGAAAAAAGTCTTAGAAAATCGATTTTGGGAGAGTAGACCTCCATTGAAAAAAGCTTCATCACCCACAAGGTGAAGAAGAAGGAAAAATCTGGAGAAAAGCTTTTTGGAGGAAGGATTCTTGGAGGAAGGATTCTTGGAGGAGAAGTAGAGTGGTTGCTTGAAGAAACAAAGAAGAACCCGTGGAGCTCAAGATCATCTTCTTCAACCCTCTAAAGCTTCTTCAACCCTTTTCTCTTCATCTTTACTCTTTTCTTTTATCCATAGTTTAGCTTAGTGTTGTATTTATCTTCTCTACTGTTTTGTTTGTTCTTTTTAGCATGTTGAACTAATTTCCCGAAGGTATGGCTAGGATGATTTAATAATAAACTAGATTGGGATTTCAGCAATTGTTTAGCATGAAATGTTCAAAGCATGTGTGTTTTTATTCCAACAATGCATTTTCGACCGGCCATCCATTATGTGTTACTGATTTCTGAACCTCCGAGAGGAGTAGGAAGTCTGAGTCATATGTTTTTGCTAGCCTTTCATGGTATCCAGAGAGGAGTCTAATCGTAGTCACTCTCCTAGCACGTTAGATAACATGTCTGTATGAATAGGTTGATAGCCTCATTTGGATATGAATGAACTTGATTCCTAATGCTCAAGATCGAGAGATCTTGTGGGTAATTGTTAGAACGGTGCATATGCATGCTTATTCGTAGCTGAAACTACCCGATCTATGAGTTATTGCATGAGTCTTAGCCTACCCTGTTTGTTAGTATAGATTTCTGTTGTTGTCTGTTCGCTAGTATTTTGCTGTTTACGCATTTATATTTGTAGTATTTTCTGAAGTTTTCTGCAAGTTGTTATTATCTCAGCATTTTCGCTATTTACTTGTTTCTGTATTTTGTATGTTCTATCGTTATTTCAGCAACCCAACCAACAACATTTTGTCACCGGTTACATTTTCCTTCAATCAATCTGTGCTTAGTGGTGTGCGATATTTTGAACTATCGCTTAATCTCAAGCTGTCGAGGCTTGCCAAAATACGATTTATAAAGCCTATGACCAAGGCTTTGCAGCCAGTGGTAACAGGGTCGATCCAAGGAATAGGAAGATTGAAATTACTAATAAAATTGGGATTTAATTGATTGATAGATTTTTGGTAACGGGGGGTTTTATCATGCAAGAGAAATATTAAGAAAGCTAACGGAAGAAAGAATAATAAGAAGAGAACGTGTGCACGGTTTGGGAGTCTCGGGATCAATTGTTAGACAAATTCGGTTCATCATTTAATGCTAATAACATGGAATTCAGTTTATTGAGCACGCGGACGACTACCAGAGAAGCCCCAAAGTAGCCGACTCCATGGATTTTAATTAGACCACACAGTTCTAATTACACGTTATCTACGCTTACATCAAGGTGATCAGCCCTAAGGTAAATTTAGACAGTCACTAGCTAACCGCGACGAACATTCGAGCGTGAATTCTAATTGCTAGTAGATTGCCCGCAAACGCCGTATGCAATCAACAATTGTCCTACCCGACCCGATACTTCGATTTAGTTCTATCTACCTGTGTTACTTAGTCGAGCAGTGAGAGGCACGACATCGCTACTCTTTAACATACACAACATGCGAAACTACTCGAGTGTCAATCGTCGTATTTTAACATGCGCGTTGGATTAAGCAAAGTAGATAAATGCTAATAAACAGAACCAATATGCATCATTCAAGATCAGATTATCAAAACCCAAAACGTCTAACAAAATCACCCTAAACTAATCCCAAACCGTTCACCCTTACCTTAGCCGCTCATGGCGCGGGTTGTCAATTCCGCTCCAACGACGACCATGGAAGGATTCATCAACGTATTACAATGAAGGTGGAGCTCACTAGCATGCCAACAATGGCGGAGCTCCACGGAAAGTAGAGAGAAAACGAGGAAGAAGAAGACCAAAAGCTCTAAAAATGGTGGAGAGATGAAGAAGAAGATCTCAAAAAAGTGAAGAAAAATCGTCATTTATCTTCTGCCATCGTCGTAGCGTCGAGACGCTAGGCCAGCGTCTCGACGCTGTGCCCTAAGTTTTCCCCGCGCGCTCGCGATGGCGTCGTGACGCAAGGCCAGCGTCGCGACGCTGCCCCGATAAAATTCCTGCGCGCGCCTCCTCCGGAGCGTCTCGACGCCAAGCAGGGTCTCGACGCCAGGGCAGCGTCGAGCTAGCGTCTCGACGCTATCACTCGACGCTTGCTCTCGGGTTTTTCCAGCGTCGAGCCAGCGTCTCGACGCTATAGCTCGACGCTGGCTCTCGGGTTTGGGGCTGAAGCTTTGCCTCTCCAAGGCTGTTTTGGCCCGTTTCTTCACGGATCAAGTTCCCCTCTTCCCGATGCATTCCCGGGGCGCTAAAACTCTACTTTAAGCACTAGAACAGGCCCAACGGACGCACGAGCTCTTTGCCGCTTTTCTCCTACAAAAGAGATATATTTAATCAATTGAAAGCGGACTTTAGCTATAATTAGGAAGTATTTAATAGCTCCAAAATGGAGTTATCAAACACCCCCAACTTAAACATTGCTAGTCCTCGAGCAAGCACTACAAAGACATTGACTCTAAGGACGCGCTTACATGCATTCTAACTCAAACCTCCATGCATATTGAAATTTCAAACACGAGTATAATCATGGAAGCATTTCGTTCATGCATTAACTAGGACATATCAAAAATTAACTCTTTCCCCCTAACGTGTGTGTGTGCTAGCTAACCACTCCTAAACTCACGCAAACTCGGAAAACCCACATGCAACGCACATCCCGTTTCCCCCCTACTTCTAGCGTTTAAGAACAGTCTAAACTTGACTTACACGAGAGAAAGAAGCAAATTAAGAGACCTAATCATTTTCTCATTCTTTTTCTTTTCATGAGTACTTTGTACTCTTTTATTAAGGTTCTTTGAACCATCAATTTATTCACTTTTTCTTTCCACCCCGAGCTTCCTAACACGTCAAATTCATGCATAAACTTCACGTTTTTAAGGACTAACGCTCACTTCTTAAGTGCACTAATAAGAAGGAGGAGCGCCTCGAGAGGATTTTTCTATCAAACATGCTTTTCTATATTTTTTTTTTAAATTAGGCTAAGCACATGCTTTCTCAATTAACTAACCACTAACTCTCATGCAACAAGCTACCTAAGGGTGCCTTTCGGGGTGACAACGAGAATTAGCGAAACAAGTGATTTACAAAGCCTACGGAATCTAGGGAGAAGTTGCTAAGTGCGCGACAAGTGCAAGGGAGCAACAGAAAAAATTTTAAAATTTTTGACATGAACCTAATAAACACAAAACTCATGCAAAAACTCGATTATGAAGATGCTCAAATTTCCAACATGCATTTCCTAGGCTATCATAGTCAGAAAACAGTAAACAGAGTCCCAAGCACTTCAATATCATTGCAACACTTCTCAACAAACTACACATGCGTATCTATCAGACTAACTCCACCCCCAACTTCAAAATTTGGCATTATCCTCAATGCCAACCAGTCAGATATACAAAGTAAAAGGGAAGAAGAAGTACACTTCCCTGACTCTTTGTGAAGCTGGCGAGGGCGAGGAAGCGGCACACAAACGCATCAGAGCCCAAAATTGTCTTCTCTTCCTTGATTCCTAAAAAAAACAGCAAGCTAATTAAAACTAAGTTAATCTAGAAAGCAATAAAACTAAACTAAAGCATGAAAACAATCCATCGCTCGGGTGCCTCCGAGAAGCGCAGAATTTTTAAAGTCGGTTGCTCGACTGTATTCTCTCCACAGACTCATCCATAGTCTGTAAGTGCGGGGGACGATCCAGACTTGTCCACGTCCACACTTTTCCTGCATTCATCCTGAAAAATATTTTGCACTCTTCGTGCCTCAGGCACGTGAATATCAGCATTGTTAGTGCAAAAACCAGCATTGTTATCACTCAAATTTAAATCAGATTTTGTAACTGAGACATGGGAACCATCCCTCAAGCGCGAGGGTAGACTCCCAGTCTCATCATGCTCAACCACAGAAGTATTCTCAGCAGACTTCCTATCAAATAATGAGAACTCATGCAAAATATCATCAAATTCCAGAGAAACGACGCCCTTAAACACATCAATTTTGACCCTAGCGGTCTTAAGGAAAGGACGTCCTAACAACATGGAGGACAAAGCATGCGATGACTTTTCATTCATATCTAAAACAAGGAAATCAGCGGGAAACGTCATATTCCCAACTCTAACAAGAACATCCTCTACCTTCCCCCTAGGACAGATGCTTGACCCATTAGCCAACTGAACAGAAACATTACACTCATGCATTTCCTTTAAATTCAGTTCACGAAACAGTGCATAAGACATAACATTTACAGAGGCTCCTAAGTCTAACATGGCATTATGAACAACTTTACTACCTATAGTGCAAGGGATAGTAAAGGTACCTGGATCGTTGCACTTGGCAGGCAACGTACCTGGGAGTATGGCAGAGACGTTCTCCTTCTTTTTCTCAGTCCCTCTGGACTTCCTTTTCGTAGTGCACCAGCTCCTTAGGAATTTTGCATATTTGGGCACTTGACTGACTGTCTCTAGGAGCGGGATATTTACCATCACCTTTTGGAAGGTTCGCAGGACCTCCTCATCATCGGATTCCAAAGTAGGCTTCGCAAGCCTACTCGGGAATGGTGCTCTGGCAACATCCTCAGGTACACTGACCTTCTCATCTCTTTTCTCATTCTGAACCTCTGGAGCAGGCGGGGCGGACTTGTTCAGGCTGTCCGTGGCTTCCTTCACAGCTCTAGTGGAAAGTGACTTCCCACTGCGCAGCTGAATGGCACTCACGTTTTCACATGAGTTTACTGTTGTTTGGGAAGGAAGCTTCCCCGAGCTCTTGCTCTCGAGTTTACTGATAGACACCGCCATCTGTGTCAGCTGCTTGTTCAAATTCTGCAGCTCTGCCTTATGAGAATTAAGCTCTTCTCGAGCTTGTTTCTGAAACTGGCTGGTGCTTGTCACGATGGTCCTTACCATCTCTTCAAGTGAGCTGGAGGAGCTCGAGGCTTGAGCCTGGGTGGAAGAATTAGGCCTATCCTGGGACTGGCCTTGGAAGCGAGATTGTCCTTCCCTATTCCCATAGCTAAAGTTTGGATGGTCGCGCCAACCGGGGTTGTAAGTGTTTGCATATGGGTCGTACTTCCTTGGGTTGGAAGAATACCCCCCGATCGCGTTGACCTCCTCCGCCTCGCGGTGTCCTCCAACGATTTTCTTCAACATACTGCCTATCTCGGCCACCTGGGCCCTCATCTCAGTCATCTCGTGGCTCTGAGCCACGCTGTGCACTTGTCCTTGCCCTCGAATACCGAATTGCTGCGAGTTTGTTGCCATGTTTGCAATCAATTGCTTGGCCTCAACTGGGGTCTTGTCAATCAGTGCCCCTCCACTCGCTGCATCAATCATCTGCCGGTCATGGGGCGTCATCCCCTCATAAAAGTACTGAATCAACAGCTGATCGGCGATCTGATGGTGTGGGAAACTCGCGCACAGGCGCCCGAAACGTTCCCAGTATTCGTGCAGAGACTCACCTACATCCTGGGTGATCCCATAAATCCTCTTCCGCAGTGTGGTGGCCAAGGATGCGGGAAAGTATTTTTCCAAAAATACCCGCTTCATATCCTGCCACGTGTTGATCGATCCGGAGGGCAGGTAATACAGCCAGTCCCTGGCTTTGTCCTTGAGTGTGAAGGGGAATGCCCTCATATTCAATTGCTCCTCCGTGACCCCTGCGGGCTTCATCCCCGCGCAGACGCAATGGAACTCTATCAAGTGTTTGTTCGCGTCCTCACCTGCGTTGCCATGGAAAGAAGGTAACTGGTGAATTAAACCAGATTTCAATTCGAAGTTACCTGCTACCACGGGGTAGTTTATGCACAAAGGCTGCAGGTTCAGGTCTGGCGCTGCCAGTTGCTTTAGCGTTCGTGGCGCATCACCTTGCGCCATCTCGTCAACCAAGAAGGGATTGCCTTCTTCTTCTTCAATCGGCCTCTGCCCCTCCCGGGCTTCTCTTCGTAACCGCCGCTCCTCTCTGTCAATCTCAGGGATAAACTGCAATCTACTACCCTTAGAGGAACATACACAAACAAAAATCCAAACATACAAGATACAAACAAAAATTTTTTTTTTTTTTTTTCAGCCAACCATCAATAAATCAAATTCAAACTTCAATCATAAATTCAATCAAATGCCTATTCCCCGGCAACGGCGCCAATTTTGGTGTGCGATATTTTGAACTATCGCTTAATCTCAAGTTGTCGAGGCTTGCCAAAATACGATTTATAAAGCCTATGACCAAGGCTTTGCAGCCAGTGGTAACAGGGTCGATCCAAGGAATAGGAAGATTGAAATTACTAATGAAATTGGGATTTAAATTGATTGATAGATTTTTGGTAACGAGGGGTTTTATCATGCAAGAGAAATATTAAGAAAGCTAACGGAAGAAAGAATAATAAGAAGAGAACGTGTGCACGGTTTGGGAGTCTCGGGATCAATTGTTAGACAAATTCGGTTCATCATTTAATGCTAATAACATGGAATTCAGTTTATTGAGCACGCGGACGACTACCAGAGAAGCCCCAAAGTAGCCGACTCCATGGATTTTAATTAGACCACACAGTTCTAATTACACGTTATCTACGCTTACATCAAGGTGATCAGCCCTAAGGTAAATTTAGACAGTCACTAGCTAACCGCGACGAACATTCGAGCGTGAATTCTAATTGCTAGTAGATTGCCCGCAAACGCCGTATGCAATCAACAATTGTCTTACCCGACCCGATACTTCGATTTAGTTCTATCTACCTGTGTTACTTAGTCGAGCAGTGAGAGGCACGGCATCGCTACTCTTTAACATACACAACATGCGAAACTACTCGAGTGTCAATCGTCGTATTTTAACATGCGCGTTGGATTAAGCAAAGTAGATAAATGCTAATAAACAGAACCAATATGCATCATTCAAGATCAGATTATCAAAACCCAAAACGTCTAACAAAATCACCCTAAACTAATCCCAAACCGTTCACCCTTACCTTAGCCGCTCATGGCGCGGGTTGTCAATTCCGCTCAAACGACGACCATGGAAGGATTCATCAACGTATTACAATGAAGGTGGAGCTCACTAGCATGCCAACAATGGCGGAGCTCCACGGAAAGTAGAGAGAAAACGAGGAAGAAGAAGACCAAAAGCTCTAAAAATGGTGGAGAGATGAAGAAGAAGATCTCAAAAAAGTGCAGAAAAATCGTCATTTATCTTCTGCCATCGTCGTAGCGTCGAGACGCTAGGCCAGCGTCGAGACGCTGTGCCCTAAGTTTTCCGCGCGCGCTCGCGATGGCGTCGCGACGCAAGGCCAGCGTCGCGACGCTGCCCCGATAAAATTCCTGCGCGCGCCTCCTCCAGAGCGTCTCGACGCCAAGCAGGGTCTCGACGCCAGGGCAGCGTCGAGCTAGCGTCTCGACGCTATCACTCGACCCTTGCTCTCGGGTTTTTCCAGCGTCGAGCCAGCGTCTCGACGCTATAGCTCGACGCTGGCTCTCGGGTTTGGGGCTGAAGCTTTGCCTCTCCAAGGCTGTTTTGGCCCGTTTCTTCACGGATCAAGTTCCCCTCTTCCCGATGCATTCCCGGGGCGCTAAAACTCTACTTTAAGCACTCGAACAGGCCCAACGGACGCACGAGCTCTTTGCCGCTTTTCTCCTACAAAAGAGATATATTTAATCAATTGAAAGCGGACTTTAGCTATAATTAGGAAGTATTTAATATCTCCAAAATGGAGTTATCACTTAGCATAAACTTAATCAAATCTATGTGGGAAAATGATATAAAATATACTTATCACTTGCTGCAGACCGTGTATACTTGCATGATCTGAGTGCTCTTCGCATCTAATTTACACACACACTAAGCACGCAACAAGTTTTTGGCGCCGTTGTCGGGGATTTGCATTATTTTTTTTTGTTAAGTTGATTGATTGTAAGATCTGTGCTGAATACGTGAGCTTAATTTGTTTGCTATCATTTTCAGGCACAGAGCGGAACTATGCAGATGAACAACGTATGTGTACGACAGAGTAAATGAATACGGTGCATAACTTAATTGGAGGAAGAGTTTGCCCACAACAGTTTTAAGAATTTTATCATCAAGGCGTAGTGTCATGTGCTTATTGTGGGGATAATCATAACTTGGAGAATTGCCCAACATTGAATTATCATGAGAGGCAATATCAACAAAGCTATGACAACCTTTATTCATACCTGTATAGACATGATCAGTGGAAACTCTCAAATAATCCTTGGGAAGAGCATGTGCAAGTTGCTCTTTATGAAGAGTTCCACCAACATGAAGACTATCAACATTATGCGCCAACTCAAAATGAAGAACTATCACCCGCTTTGGAGGCGCTATGGATAGAATTCATGGAAAGGAATGATGCATCCATGAGGAGAATGGATGTGCAATTAGCCCAGCTCACAAATGACTTACAAAATCTACTTGCTACAACAAAATCACCACCACCATGCCCTCAGATGTTTGATTTTTATTATGATGACTCCTTTGTTACCTTCGATTCTGAGAAGAGTGATCCAATGGAATCTCCATATGAAATGGTGGAGTTGGTGAAAGTTGAGAAAAATGAAATTGTGCTGGATGAGGCCAAAGAGCCTGATGCGCTGCTTGAGGAACAAGAAATTGAAATGTTTGATGTTGCAGCAAGCTTCTCCAGCAATGAAAGAGTTGAGCCACCACCAGAAATGCTCCAACTGAAGGAGTTAGAAAGAGATGTGCCAGAAAAAGAAATCTCATCGCATCAAAGCAATGTTGTAGCAAATGTTGCAGAAAAAAACCAACGCACATAAAGTACAAACATTGGGCGATATACGCAGCGGAGGCGATTTTGGACCGATGATACTCTAATTTCATCAATTTAACGAATAGAAAACATGCTCAAAAGGCGGAAATAAAAAAAATAGAAAACATACACTTGAAGTTCTACTTTTTTTCGAGTTCCGCCGGTCGTTCCTCGTCACGAACTCTTCTAGCTTCTTCTCGCGAACGCGTTGAGGAACACCCGAGGTAGTCCCGCTATCCTCGTTGCCAAGCAACGGAGTTGTGGGACTCCGAAAAGAAGAGAAAAGAAAATAAATAGAAAAGGAAGAAGAAGAAGGAGAATGGAAACTTGAAGTATACAGAGCCGAAGGGGCAAAAAACTTCAACCATTAAGTTCTAAATAAAAGTTCAGCAATTTGTATACCCTTGATGGCACTCAATTTTTTTTTATCCAAACTTATATATATATATATATATAATATATTAACACATATGTGTCTTACACAAGGATTGAAATGTCGATGTCGATGGAAATGTCAAGGTCCAGATTTTACGGAAATGTCGATGGAAATAGAAATGTCGATAGACATTCCGGGAAACTTTGATAGAAATCGTGGAAATTGATGGAAATTGTTTGAATTAGTCTATGAAACTTTAATTGTAGCTTAATTATTGACCATTTTCAATCATCAAATCACAAAACTAAGACACTATTTAGATGTAAATGTCGATGTCAAGTCGATGCACGCAGTAATTTTGAAAAATAATATGAAAATTGATTAAAATTGTTTGAATGATTTCATTAAAAACTTTAATTGTGCCTTACTTATGCTAATTGACTATTTTTAACCATCATATCTAAAATATATATAATATTTATATTGAAATGTAGATGAAAATGTACATGACTAATACCAAAAAGATGACCTTGGAGCATCTATTCCAGAATCCTGATAACTCTGATATAAATTACAATATTGCTCCCAAGTCATCCTAAAGTGGAAATTGTGAAGATAGTTACTTAAATGAAAACGATATGACTCGTACGGCCAACATATGGACCCTATTGGTGGATACATCTGAGTAGTCGATGATTCTTCATTTTCAGATGGATAATTGTTATCCGAGTAAGAATGACTTCCTTGACCATAACCTTGTTGTGTGTTAGTGTTGCCAATGCTCATTGTTTCCATACTTGAAATCAATGAATTCTCATCTGAATGTGTCGAATAAAAATATTCTGCATCTTGATGTCGATAGAAAGGTTTACCAATAGCAGCAATCCCCTCACCACCCTCTCGAGATCCGTGGTTCTCGTCTTGGGTGACATAGTCAAATCTAGCCTCACATGTAAATGGACTTAATCCCAGTTGATTAGATTGTCCCTCCCCAACGTGGTAACCAGTTGAAGTCCCAACATTTGTATCACCTCCTCCACCAGATGTATTATCATCATCATTTCCATCGTCCGTGTTATCATCTTCATTGTCGCTATTATTCGACTTACCTTTACGAAGCTTTTTTTTTCACTTTTAGAAGTTCTGTCTCAGAATAACCAGCTTCTAAACAAATGTTCATAAAGAAGTCTTCATCGGACGTCATAACTTCTTCATTTATTACTTTCTCCACATTGATACCGGTCTTTGCAGCCATTTTGGCAACCTTGGGGTCCGAATTTCCAGATTCGTCATCCAAATGTACTGGTCGGACCCATTGAAAAAGTGGGTCATCACCATCATCATTTGGATCTGTTGCGACATCTACCAAATCGATGTAATCTTTTTCTGCTACTTTGTCAGTTTTGGCATCAATATCTCTAAGCTTTAGTTTCATGTTGTAGTAGCAGAAAACAAGCTTGTGAAGCTTTTCGTAAGCTAATCGATTGCCTTGCTTTGTGTGTACTAAAGAAAATGTACTCCAGTTTCGTTCACATATAGATGACGAAGACGTTTGTGACAAAACTAGCATTACTAGCTTACGTAGTGTGGGAGCACTATTACCATAAAGGTTCCACCAATAGCCTATGGACACAAAAAAAATAATAATAATAGAAAAAAAAAATTACTATGCTTATTATCTTAACTTTATATGGTAGATAATCATAGTTTTAATTTTCAATGTTTGCTACTTACATGGCTCCATTTTTTTACTTGACAATTTGGTCGTTTGATCACTAAAACTCATTTTTGCCTCTTTAAAATATACAAGCTGCATTAAAAAATTATGTATTAGATGAATTTATATCACAATAGAAATACATATAATTATATATTGACACTTTTTGTATATTTACCTCAGTTCCAAAATCTCCAGCATTTGGGCAATCCGGAAATAATTTGTTATATACTTTGTGTACAACCTCAATCAAATTAAAATCCATGCCAATACCAGTACTGTATTGATATTTTGGATTAAAAAAATGAGCTACAAATGATATAAAAATTTGGTCAGTGTTACGTCTCCAAAAGTGATTATTTTAGGACTTATTGACCTTAGAAAGATGTACACTCTTAGGTGTTTTTGGTAGGATTTGGCTTAAACTCGTGCTTATATATGAGAATTAGAAGAATGAAGCTAAATTAGGACTTATATGCAAAAGGAAAGAAAAGGAATTAAAAACGAAGTTAAAGGATTGAAAATTGCACATTGCGGAAGCATTGCGGAAACATTGCTAAAACCGCAATGTTTTAAGTGAAATCCGTAAGTTGGCTAACTAAATTCTGTTTTGTTCCGATCTTTCAGGGGCCCATTTCTTCTCCTGCCGCCACCTAGAAGAACGACGTTGAGAATGGATGGTTCTCCTTGACCCAATCGTACCTGCAGAACACTATAAAAGGAGGTCAAGATGGAAGGTTGAAACACACTCGAACGGCGTAGAATTCCAGTTCAACGCAGTCTTTCCACTCTTTTTCTCTCTTACGTCTATTGGTTTGAAAGGTTCAGCTGTTGGAGTCGACAATCTGACAGGAAGGAGAGAAGATTTATCTTCTCTTCTAATTAGATTCATCCAAGCAAAGGCTTCCTTTCACCCTTCAGTCGAGGCGTTCGCAACGAGAAGATCACGCACGGCGTTACTGCTTTCTGCTTTAGCTTTCTATTTTCATTGTTGTTTGCTGTCATTTCTCTTTTCGTTAGTTACTCTACTTCATTTCGTTGCTGTCTGTTTAGTTTCAGCTTGTCAAAGACATCATTTGTTTAGTTCAAACGCTGATTAATCAAAGTTTAATTTCATTCACCTTGCGAGTCCTTTACTTTCCTTGCCTACTGTTTTTGCTTCTGTTTAGTCTTTATTATTCTAACTGAGCATGTCACCTTCATCTATTCTTTCCATTCTATCTTCATCCATGAGTAACTAAATCACATAAGGGCATGCTAATGACAAATCTATAGGTAGAAACACGTGACTTAAGCATGTAGGATAGCTCTCGAATGCATTGAATGTATGTGTGCTTCATCCCACGGGCAATTTCGATTGGCCATCCATTTTGTCCATAGAACTCCTAACCTCTGGAAGGAGTAAGAGTTCAGAGTCATACCTTCATGCTAGCCTCTCAAGGTAGCCAGAAAACGACCTAGGAATAGGCGTTTTCCTAGTACAAACCAATACTTGCTGTTATAAAAAGATGCTTAAGACCTTACTTGGACATGAGTAAACTAAAGGATCTAATGCATGAAATCGGAAGATACATGAGAATGAGTTAGTTTGATGCATGATGAGTTGATCTACTGCTTGAGAATCGTGTGAAAAAGCCTATAGAGGAGTCGTTAGTAGCCCTTGTTTCCTCACTTTGCACTCAATTCGTTGTTAGTAACATTGCTAAATAATTGTTGTTTCCGCAATTCCCTTAGTGAAAATCTTGCTTTAGTCATTTTTCTCTTCATTTGCTATTCTCTTCTCTTTGCATTCAAGTTTATTATTTACTTACACTTGTTTATGCTTCCATCCTCTACATAATCCTTAGTAATTAGGCACCTTAAAATCAAATACACCCCATTTAATCCACCCATTCTCACTTAATAAAACACTTCGCTAGTAACTAAGAATAAATCTCTGTGGGAAATCGAATGAAAAAATACTTATTACTTGCTACAAGATCATGTATGCTTGCATGTTCTGAGTGCTCTATCATTGCTTCTTTATTTTAAACATTGAGCACGCAACAGTCAGCAATAGTAAAAAAATATATTTTATGTCATGAAATAAGATTGACAAACTCGATTTCAAAATATAAAAGAATAATAAATTTCACCTGCGGCATGAAGAGGATGAGAAAGTGTCTTGTCCCATCGGTTTTGGATTATTTGGTTGACCCAACTTCTCCCTTTGATCTGACTGATTCTATGCTTCAAATTGTCAACCAATCCATAAACAATTGGCATTGTTGGAACAACCTCAGAGTCGACAAAGCGAAGAGCCGTGTACATTGGCTCAAAAATATTAACAATGCTTTCTAATTGTTCCCAAAATGAGGTATTCAATAAGCGAGATTCAATTTGTTTTCCAATAGTCGTCTGACTCAACTTGTCATTATATCATGCATCATCAGTGAATAACCGTTTTAATCGAGCCTTCTTCTTCAACATGCTATTTAAGGCAAGATAGTTTGTTGCAAATCTAGTGGCACCCGGTCTGATTATATCACCTTCACACATCTGGCGCATTTTTCTAAGTAACCCTCCATGATTATATATATAATTGGTCACCCCTCATGCAACTCTAATAATAGAATCTATTGATTCTCGTTTACCTATATCTTCAAACATTAAATCTATACAATGTGCTGCGCAGGGGTCCAATAAATATTAAACTTTTTCATTATCAATTCTTCGACTTTCTTGAAAGCGGAGCCGTTGTCAGTAACAATTTGAACTACGTTCTCACTCCCTACCTCCCGTACAACCTCCTTCAAGAGATTATAAATATATTTATGATCTTTAACTTGGTTAGAAGCATCAACTGACCTTAAAAAGACGGTGGTACAATTAAGTAGACCATAAAATTGATGATGGATAATTTTGTTGGTCCTGTCCATCCGTCACACATGATCGTGCAACCAAAATCTTTCCAACAATTTTGCTGGTCAACGACATATTTCTTCATCTCCTCATACTCCATATCCAAATATTTTGTGCTCGTTTCATACGGTGAGGGTGTTTCAATTCCATTACCTACACAAATATTTTCAATTAGAATTTATGTAAGTACAAACAATAGTATTAAAAGAAACAATAGTAATAAACGCACTTACCAGCTTGTTGTATGCCCACAACCATATTTTTAAAATGATGATACTTTAGTTTATTGGATTGGATGTTCTCATAAATAAAAAAGCGAGATATTAGACGTCCAACAATTTGTTTAATGACCCCTCCAGATAACATTTTCTTTAGTTTTTTTTGTCCAGATCCTACAAACTTGTAATATGAAGGCTCCTTCATACTACTAGATCGTTGGAATTGGCTAGAACCTTGACCTCGCTCAAGTCCATTCCATCGAAGGTTTTCCTCCTCTTCTGCAGTCTTTTATGAGTTACGAAGAGCTTCACGGTATTCTTTTTTTTCAGTGTAACTCATATCAATATCGTCAGCACAACTGTCATCATCTTCATAACCTTTCAAATTGGACCGCAACTCTTTTTGTATTTCTTTCATTCTTTTGGCATCTTTCATTTTTTTTTGTCTCTTTCATTTTCAATGAATTCAAAATTTCTTGCCTTACCTCCGGTGGCACGTTAAGACAAGGTCTAGTGTTCTTTTTCGGATCGTTTCCTGAAAGATGGTGCTTAAATCTAGTGATGCCACGACTTTTAATAAGTAGTTGACAAAAGTTGCATATCGTGCCAGATTTATTTACATCGAGTGGATTACAATAAGCCCAAGCAGGATCAGAGCGCCCCCCTTCCATTTATGAATATTGTGTACAAAAACAAAAAAAAATGGAATAAATATACCAACACTTGAATAAAAATGAATTAAAAATCATAAAATATACCAACATATTACATAATTAAGAAAACAAAATAACAATAATTTTATAATAGTTAAACAATAATAATAAAAAAAAAATTGAACTAGAAAACCAACCATGGCAGCAAAAGAAAAAAGAAAAAAAATTATGCAATTACAAACTATGGTGGTAAAAAAATATTCATTTTGATAAACAACTTAAAATATAATAATTAACAAACCTAACAATAGTTAATAGAATGAGCACTTAATAACTTAGTAATAAAATAAAAAACAACTAATTTATCACTTATTAATAAAAATAAACTAAAATTATCGTACAAATAACAATTGGATAAATAGTAAAACTAATAACAATTAACAAACAAATTGATAATTATACAATTGAATGATGTTAGAAAAAGAAAAAAAAAAGTATGCAATTAAAAAGACAAATGTTTAATTATAATGTAAAAGAAGAAATAATAACCTTTAAACTTAACTAAAAAGTTAGATCAAGTGTGAAATCAGAAATTAAAGCTCTTAATTTAAGTATTTTTTTTTTAGGAATTTAGAATTGATTTAAGTAAAATTGAGAATAATTAAGAAAGATTGAATTGAAATTTTGAAAGATGAGATGAAAATGAAATTGTAGTGTGTAAAAAAGTGAAAATAAAAGAAGTATTTATAGATAGTAAAATATAATAAAAAATTAAGATATAAAAAAAATAAAAATATATATATTTGTATGATTTAGGAGGTGTTTGGGAAATTTAAAAAGGAGATGTGATGTTGATTTGAGGTTGATTTGAAAATTAATTAATTGTAAATATAAAAAAAATAAATATACATATATTTTTTTATTTTTTTATAATTTAATTTCCTCAACTCTCACTTTCCTTACGAAATTTAAAACCCTGCAGTTTCCTTAAGTACCTAGATTCGCGCGTACCCGGACCCGGATTCGCGCGTCTGATATTGATTTAAAAAACGAACGACAGATTTGATTGGCGACGCCTGCTCAAACTGAAAGACATGTCGAGCTGATGGAGTTACCGACATGTCGCTCGACATTTTAAACCATGGTCTTACATGCAAATGTATATATTATTATTATTATTATTATTTTTAAAAAAAATAATTCTAAATTAATTTTGAATAATAATAAATATTTTATTTATTAAACTTTTTAATAAGTAATATATATAAATAATTAATTAAACTTTTAATTAATTAATATTATTTAATTCAATATCAAATATTAATTAAATAATATGGCTAAACCCGGTGTTTCGAAAACCGACTTTTGGCACATGAATCGTATTCATGTTTTCGACCTTTCTCATATTTAAATCATATTTAAATATGTCCATCCTTCTTCCAAAAACCAAATTTGAACAATTCAAATTCTTTTTCTTTTCCTTTTTCTTTTTCTTTTTCTTTTCTCCTTCATTGTTGCACGACGTTATCCGAGCTAGCCAAGAGAACCTAAAGGACCTAAAGATGATGAGCTCCAACGATACGAGATTATTCGGTCAAAACTCTTTTAACCCGAATCAATAAACTTTCGTTAACCCTCGGAGACTCCATTATAGTCCGAGGGTTGTACTCTCCTCACTGTAGATATATTGTGTCCTCTTGATATAACCTTCACGGGCAAGTCGACCCTTCACAGGTTGTTCGTAACCACAGCTAGGTCGTTTAAACCGTTTAACCCCTGCGTTACGTCTTTGTTCCTTAATTACCACTGACACCTCTAATGAACAATTGATCAGTGGTCCAACTAAAAGATCAGGAACCCTCTCTAACGAGGAGAGGGTAGGCGCCTATTGTTCAATCCCCGGAGCCAGCTATTAAGGGAACAACCTATCTACTAACCCTGAAGAGCGGGTAAGGAGTGAACTCCATCTTACTACACTATGTCCCCAGCTACCTATTGGACTTTATCCCTGAGATGATAAGTTATTGAGTCGGCGCTAATGGGCCAGTCTCACCCGTACAAGTCTAAGGATACTGTCTAATAAGCAGAAGTTCATAGTAACCTCAGGATTAAGATCGAGTTACCTAGGCCACCAAGTGAAATAGTCGGTCTCTTCAATAAACGGTGTTATAAAGAAAGAACGAATTTTCGTGGTTCAGTCTTACGCAAACTCATCGCGTAGGACGCCCCCGCTCGCACATCTCGATGTGAAACGACTCGGATCACATCGTTTTGTACAATACAAAACAGGCCGCATCCAATAGTGTTACCAGGATAAGGTACCCAGCCTTATCCATATACTATAGACCGTTTTGACTGTCTACTTGAGCTTGACCCACATTCATGTCATACATGAAACTCAAGTACTCATGATTGTCAAGGGTGTTGGTAATTGGTATAGATTAATGCAAACACGTTTTACTTTATTCCAACAAACACCTTTACTGAATAAAACTTAATAACTCATTATTACTAAATAGATAATTTACAAACATAACTGTTTACAAACCACGAGTTTTAGGACATTAAACCCAACAATTATAACATGCAGTCTCTTTGAAAGAATCAACAATTTTAAGGTGTGGCAGAATGTCTGTCCCCGTAAATCAAGAATTAAGTATTTTAAAGGAGCAAAAGTGATGCCTCGGAACATTGAAGAATATCCATATGAGGCAAATTGACAAGGGAGATTTTTGATCCCTAAACTCTTAAATTAGGCTTTTATCATGCTTTGCTTAGATTTTGTATGTTAGGAGTGGTTTATTTTTGGAATGGAATATTTATCATGTGCCAACAATCATAGTGTACTGGGAGACAATTATGAAAATAGTTTGATGCTTCTGCTATTCTGCCTTCCGAATTTGTCTTGTGATAATGTTGTTAGTTTTATAATGTTTAGCTAGCTTGGACTATTTTCTCTACTGGTCTTGGTCTGTTGAAACTTGCTGGATGAGTGTCAAGTACTTGTGTTAAGCGTTGAGTCAACCAACCATGCTAGAAAGAATGGAAGCTTGTAAGACCTTGCCTTAGCAAAGTGTAAATCTCTACTTTTTGTGCTTATCTAACGTAGGAGAATATAAAGCTAAATTAGGAAGAATATAGAGTCCTTAGTGAGTATTTGATAAGCTTTAATTAGTGTTTCAAAGGATTTAGCATGTATTTGAGTAGAAGGTTGCTTTTGAATCCTTATGCGATAAATGAACATATTCAAGCCTCTTTGTACTTAAATAACCCATTTTTGTGTGCATTGCAGGTTTCGCGAGGATCTCGCTAAGGAAGCATTAGACCAGGAAGGATGGATTGGAAATCAAAGAGGTTTTGCGGACGCATGGCGGCAGCAAAGTTGGGACCTTTGCGAAATTTTTGCAAAAACGCAAAACTTTCGCAAAACCTGTACTCGAGCACGTGGGCTGGCAGACTTTGTCCCCTTCCGTACACACAGAAAAGCAAATCTGATTTTTGGCAGCCAATGAGAAGAATATGGCCGTTTATGGCATCTTTTGGGGAAACCCTAATGGTATTTAAAGAAAGTAATGGAAAGAGAAAATGGGGGAGTTCATTCATAGAAAAAAGTCTTAGAAAATCGATTTTGGGAGAGGAGACCTCCATTGAAGAAAGGTCCATCACCCACAAGGTGAAGAAGAAGGAAAAATTTGGAGAAAAGCTTCTTGGAGGAAGAATTCTTGGAGGAGAAGTAGAGTGGTTGCTTAAAGAAACCAAGAAGAACCCGTGGAGCTCAAGATCATCTTCTTCAACCCTCTAAAGCTTCTTCAACCCTTTTCTCTTCATATTTACTCTTTTCTTTTATACCATAGTTTAGCTTAGTGTTGTAATGAACTTCTCTAGTGTTTTGTTTGTTCTTTTTAGCATGTTGAACTAATTTCTTGAAGGTATGGCTAGGATGATTTAATAATAAAGTAGATTGGGATTTCAACAATTGTTTAGCATGAAATGTTCAAAGCATGTATGTTTTTATTCCAACAATGCATTTTCGACCGGCCATCCATTATGTGTTACTGATTTCTGAACCTCCGAGAGGAGTAGGAAGTCTTAGTCATATGTTTTTGCTAGCCTTTCATGGTAACCAGAGAGGAGTCTAATCGTAGTCACTCTCCTAGCACGTTAGATAGCATGTTTGTATGAATAGGTTGATAGCCTCATTTGGATATGAATGAACTTGATTCCTAATGCTCAAGATCGAGAGATCTTGTGGGTAATTGTTAGAACGGTGCATATGCATGCTTATTCGCAACTGAAACTACCCGATCTATGAGTTATTGCATGAGTCCTAGCCTACCTTGTTTGTTAGTATAGATTTATGATGCTGTCTGTTCGCTAGTATTTTGTTGTTTACGCATTTATATTTGTAGTATTGTCTGAAGTTTTCTGCAAGTTGTTATTATCTCAGCATTTTCACTATTTACTTGTTTCTGCATTTTGTATGTTCTGTCGTTATTTCAGCAACCCAACCAACAACATTTTGTCACCGGTTACATTTTCCTTCAATCAATCTGTACTTAGCATAAACTTAATCAAATCTATGTGGGAAAACGATATAAAATATACTTATCACTTGCTGCAGAACGTGTATATTTGCATGATCTGAGTGCTCTTCGCATCTAATTTACACACACACTAAGCACGCAACAGTCGGACACCCAAGACTTTCCTTCCGTCGGTTGGGTCTACTGGCCTCGACATTCTGCGTCCGAGCTGATATGAGCTCATATGCGGAAATGTTCTTCAGCATCCGACTCAGGAGCTCGGGGTAGGTCTGTAGTTGTCGTTTTCCGAGGGACTGTAGGCACGCAGGGTGTCTTAGTCCTTGGAAGAATGCCATGCATCTGGTTTCGTCCGTCGTCTGCCCTGTCTACAGTACGACGGTCTTGAACCTTCCTACGTAGGCCCTGAGGGACTCTCTTTGCCCCTGGGTGATTGTGAATAGGTGGGAGACGGGGTGCTCGGTTACGTGGTTTTCTGCGAACTGGTCGATGAAGGCACCGACCAGGTCGTAGTAAGATCCGAAAGCACCCTCCTTCGGCTTCTGGTACCATTTGCGGGCGGGCCTTGTGAGGGTCAGATAGAACGCCCGGCACCCGATGGGTTATGGGATGCCATGTAGCTCCATCATAGCACGAAACGTCTCAGTGTGCTTGATGGGGTCGGTGCTCTCATCGTACTCCTTAGTCGATGGAAACTTCAGGGGAACGCCATCTTTCTTTGTGGGCATCCAGGCTGCCCGAATGTTTGCTGTGAAAGAGTCGTGGTCCCCCTTCATCATCTACTTCGCGCGTTCAACCCTTCCTGTCGGGGCATGATGTCTATTGTCCCGAAACTCCTCTCGGAGCTCCCCGCAGATTTCTTTCTTCAACTCTTCATACTTCGAGCCTTTCCAGGATCGGCTGCTTGACTCGTGCGAGGAGTCGGCATCGTCCTGTTCTTTGCTTGAAGTATGCTCTTTGTGGCTCCTTGAGGTTAAGAACTCTCGGAGGTCCCTCGAAGGGTACTTCAATCGGCTCCGGATCGAGGGTCCGGGCTGGGGTTTGAAGGTTCCCCTCCCCCCCCCCCCCCCCCCGTGGTTTGACTCGGTCTTTGCGGGGGGACTTGGTCAACGACCTTCTCCTTTCCTTTCCTTTGACGGGTGGCTACCGTACTGGTGCGGTTTCAAGCGTCCTACCCTTGGAGAGGGCCTTGTTCGCCATGTCCTCCAATCTTACCAATAATTTTGTCATCTGAGTCTTGAAGGTCTCGTGGAGTGCGGCCACTAGCCCGACGCTCCCGTGGGGAGGTCGGGCGGTTGCCTCGCCTGGTGGCACCTCCTGGTTGCGAGTTTGGTTCGCGTGCGAACGAAGGACTCTTGAGTTGGCTCTTGGGTCGAGCACTACGCCATCGGGGTGGCGTGTCAGGCCCAGGTTGCCTACGTCGATTTCCCACAGACGGCGTCAAATGTTAGCGTAAGATTTTGGGCTTCCCAGATCCTCGTGTACTCCGCGGTGAGCAGTCGCCGCCGGAGCGGTAAGATACCTGCACAAGGAAGGAAATGGTAAACTTGCACCGGTGTGGGGCTAGGCCCACAAGTCTTCGAGGCTTAAGTTAGAAAGATTTGAGCGTAAGTAGGAGCGGTAGAGTGAGAACTCTGTTTGTGTGAGGTTGGATAGCGTGAGATTGCGTAGAGTTACGTACCTCGGACATTCCCTCATCATGAGGATTCGAGATTTCCAGTGGGTAGGCGTGGCTCTATATCCGTCCGTACCTATCCTCAGGATGAGGATCTTCGATCCCCCTGATCCTAGACGAATTGGAGTGGACTGTTGTACCTCTACCTTGTTAGACAAGGCAGAAGTGTCCCATCGGGTCACTAGTCTGCCCAATGTGGAGGCGCTGACGACATGGCAATAATCGATATGGGAGTGACTAAAGATCGTGGATGTCCGAAGGATCGACCACCCATCTCTTGGCGCTTTGATGATGAGCTCGGGGCTCGAGGCTCTCTTGATGTCATCGTCATGACGTCAGGCGCCACATCATGCTGAGGTGGCCCATAACAAATAACATCAACAAAAACTTGTATTTCATTTGAGAAACGTTATTTTCCAGTTAATAAGTTTCATTTATATATATATATATATATATTTTTTTTTTTTAAAAAAAATTACATGAGTTTGGTTCGGTTCGACCGAATCGAGCCAAAATAAATTCAACCTACGAACCAAACCGAATTTTTTATTTTTCAAAAAACTAACCCAACCCAAACAGAAAAAAATATTAACCCAACTCAACCCTTACGGCTTGAGTTGGGTAGTCCAGGTTGTTTGTACATCCCTATTAATAACAAAGAAACAGAGCTCTAACATATCAAAAACCTGAATAGTCCTACAAAAAAGAGACACCATCAATGCAATTAGTTATAGGAAGCTTAGAGGGAGGCGAAGCTGATAGCTCTAAAATAGAGCTATAATTATAGCCTTAAATTTAGCTAAATGTCGTACTTAATTCAATTAAATTGCCTTATTATAGGTGTTTCGCGACAAAGAGCTCGGGAAGTCGATTTATGATTTTTGGGACTAAATCGGAAATTTTAGGAGTATCGGGAAGTGTTCAGGTCAAGGAGATAAGCCAAAAGGAGCTCGGAAGCTAAAAAGATGCAATTTGGCGCTTAGACCCGAGAGGGCAGCGCCTAGGCGCCCAACGAAGGCATCAGGCATGCGCCCTTCATTAAAAGTCCCAGACGCGCCCTCGGCCCGTCATTAAAAGTCCCAGACGCCCGCGCGCCCGCTTGCCCTCGCCCGCGCGCCCACTCGGCCAGCCCAACCCGCGCGCCCAACGCCGCAATGCCCGTCATCATAGGTCAAAAGGCACCATGCCCGTCATTAAAAGTCAAAAAATGTCCGTCATTAAAAGTAAAAAAAATGCCCGTCATTCTAAATTTTCCAGAGAGGTTAGCGCCTAGGCACTGTCCCGATTCTGTGCGCGCGCGCCCGCACGCCTAGGCGCTGACTTATGGCGCCTAGGCGCTAGTCTGACGCTGTTTTGGGTATTTAAGTCCGTTTTTGCTGATATTAGGTCATTCTCTCCCAATTTCTTTCGCCCCCATTTTTTGTAGAGCTCGATTCTTGAGCCAAAACCTATTTTTTACCTATTTTAATACATTGGAGCTGATTTCTTGTTGATTTCTCTTGAATTTTACAACGGGCAACTAAGGTAAGTGCTCTAATTTGGGTTTAGGGTTTGTGTTGTTGATGTATTAGGTGAGATTTAAACTTTTTATCATTTTCTTAGCTTGTTCTAGCATTCAATTCATCTATAGCCTCGTTCTTTAACGTCCAGCATGATTTTCTTATGGTTGACACCCGTTTAGTTAATGATGTGCTGGTTCGATTAAAAATCCATGACTTAGCATCGCACTTCATGTTTTGAGTAATTAAATCTAGTATTCTGAATTAAATGTGGCCACGTTTGATTGGTTTGCTGATAAATTCAAGGGATAGAATAAAATCGAGTCCCATTGTTAGAGATTTCATCAATTGGCTCGTCACACGATTACCCGTCGCTCGCGACTAATCCTAATTTGGGAGAGCGATCGCCCCTAAGTTGGAATTATTAGCGAAGCTTAGTTAGGAGCTGTCAATTCCTTATTAATTACTTGGGATTATTAGTTCTAATTAAAGCATGAGAGCACTTGTTTTGATTGAGTCTTGTAATGTGTGTGAGTGTTAACAAAAACCGGTTAAGTATCTTTTGTGTCTATGATCCGAACTACATCAACAATCAATCCCGAAACTCAAATTAGGAGCACGTGTTCCGTTTATTTTTCTCGCATTTATTTTTCTCGCATTTTAGTTTAATTTTCCGTTAGCTATTTTTTTCTGTTTTAGTTTAATTCTCCGTTAGCATTTCCCCCTTTATTTTACTGTTTTATTTTGAGTTTTGTTAAAGGCAAGTAAAAATTAATTAAGAGAAAATAACTTAGGTTCCCTGTGGTTCGACACCCGACTACCACTAGCTGCAAAGCTCAGTAGTATCGGATTTATAAATGTTATTTTGGCGGGTCTCGAGAACCCGATACATACGGAATATTCAAAATTCCGCTACCAGATGCCAACTCGGGAGGGAGGCGCCAAGAAGAAGCCAAGCTCCTAAAGGAGCTCGACTAGGCCGCGCCACGACAAGAAGTCGACCACACATGTCGGCTCGATCTCGGCTCCTTCAGCGACGAAGGAGTCGAGCCCCTCGCTGAGCTCGACTCGGCCAACCATGAAGGTCGGACCCATTCGTGGGGTCAGCTCGATCAAGGAGGGAAAACACTGACCCCTCCTCGGGGTCGACTCGACATTGACGGTTGAAGAAAATGCCTTCCTAAGGGTCGTTATACAATTTTTGTAACGAGGGAGTTATGAGAGTCATAAAGACCCTTCTAATGACCATTTAATAGCCCCTAACGACCATATATGGATTCCTATATAAGGAAAATATTCATAACATATATGGTAAGTAATCTGATATTATTCAAATTTCATATTATACAAACTTTCCATATTCAACTTTCTTCCTCTCTCTATCCTCGTTTCTCTCTCTAGAGCTAACTTGAGCGTCGGAGTCGGTGTGGAAACCTAACTTACTCTCTTTCTTTTCAGGTGTTGCAAGATCAAGTTCGTTTCACCAAGTTTATCGTTGATACCAAATTTCGGTATCAACCGCGATAAAAGATGGAAAATTGTAAATATCGAAAAAAGAAAATGAAAGTTAGGGTTTAGAGTTTATTGTATTTTATCTTATTTTTATTATTTTTATAACATATAATAAATATATGAAAAAAATAGGGATTAAAATTTTATTTATTTTTATAACATTTCCATGTGTTTAAAATTTTAAAGTTTAAAATAATTTGTTTTCTATTTTAGATAATTACTATTTTTTTAATTTAGGTATTGAAAATTATTCAATTGTAAATGTTTGGTTTAAGTAGATAAAAAATTGAATAAGTTAATAAAAATAAAATAATATTTTAATTATTGTAGTATATTTTTTTAGTTAATACATTTTAAATGATTAGAAATATAAAAAGGGATTATGGTAATCATATATATTTCATTACGATTCCAAATAGAAATAAATAACATAAAAAACGATTATGACTGCAACAAAGTCTTAATAATCACTATTAATGAATTGCATTCTCATTAATTTTCATTACAATTGTAGTCCATTTTTATTACCCGGAAGTAAACGTGCCCGAGTAAAATTTTAAAAATTTCCTACTTTTTTATGTTAAGTCTTAAACTACACATTAAAATACTATTTTAATCCTTGAAGTTAGTTTTTATCGTGAAGCATTTGATAAAACAAAAATATGGATTCATTTCAAAACTCAACATCTTAATATGTGGTCGTATATGACTTAAAATGCTTATCCATGCAAAACATCTATCAATTTGATTAATTAATAATATAGATGTTACCAAATTACCAATTACTAATTATCCAGGCAAATATCTGATTTTTTTTTTTTTAATGAGAGTTTAGAATCAAATTCACTAGTTAATGAAAACTAAATAAAATGTAAAAATTAACGAAAAATTGTAGCAAATGTCAATTTAGACTAAAATAATTAAAGATAGCAACTTTTTAAAAGTTTTGAAAATATGACAAATTTCTAAAATAATTTTTTTTATTCCAATAAATAAATAAAAAGAATTAAAAAAAATGGGTTGTATTCAGTTCTACGTTCGCTATTCATTGAAGTGTCCTCTTAGGGTTTAGGGTTTAGGGTTTATGGTTTGGAAATTTTGATCACTCATTTGGGGATGTTTGAACTTTTTGGTCTTTTATATGGATGATACTGTTTGTTTTGCTATATTTGCAAAATGTTTTACAATTTGCTATAATTGCAAATAGTTTGGGTCTGATTGCTATCATGCAATCAACCCAAAATTTAGGGGTGTAAGGAACCGAACGGTTCGGTTCGATTTTAGAGAGATTAAATATATTTATGTCCGAACCGAACCGAACCGGCTGATTTCGGTTCGGTTGTTCGGTTAACCAAAATTGAACTAAAAAGTAAAAACTAGGTTTTGCGTCTTCTGACTTTGCGCCTCTTTCCTTCGTCTTTGGTTCTTCGTCTTCACCATCAAACTTTTCCCTCTGCCCATTTCTTTATACCCATTTCCCCTTTTCCTCAAAATTGAGAATCGGAATCCCACCTTCAAAATCTCATCAACTCCCCTCCATTCATCGCCCACGACATTGAACTCGTCGCTTCTCGAAGACCCACTTTCGACTGGTCGCTTTCTGAGTAACGACGAGTTCGAGAAGCTCAAGCTGCTTGGGGGTTTTGGGTATTTTCAGGAATTGGAATCTTGGTTCATTTGGGTTCGGGTTATGAGGGATGATGAACTTGATTCCACTGTTGGGTTGCTAGCTGAGTCATTTGCTGTGTCCATGTTCTGGCCTTCTGGGTATCTTTCTTTGCTGAGATTATTCGAATGAAAATGAGTGATTTTACTTTCGTTAATGTAAGTTTTAATCTCAAATTTTGTGGGGGGGGGTTTAGTGGTTTTTGAAGTTTGATTGTTTGTTTGCCTTATGTGAGTTGCCTATTTTCTTTTATAAGTGAATTATAGTTGCTGCAAAATAAATTCAACAGGTTGGTTTTTTCATCTTTTCAGGCTTGGTTCTTTTATTAAGTTAACATCTGATTCAACCAAGCCAAGCTCCCATCTTTTGCATCTGCACATCAAACTTTGACCAATTCCACAATCCCTCAATCACATGCACAACCATTATTTACCGACGCGATTTAAATAAGCATCCGTAAAGGTCAACATTATCGATATTCCCTTTGACTTATCGGATAACATCGAAGTTGAGTTCACCACCTTTAACAGGTCTAATTGATTGGGAAACATTTGCACATGATCCTTTAACACATGTTAAGGTATCACTTAGAAGCTCAAAGTTTAAATTTGTCATTTCACCCATTAGGTTGAAAGAAAAAAAAATCAAACATTTGAAGGGAATAATCGTATCAACCACGGCAACAAATATACCAAGTAAAAAAGAAAAAAAAAAAACAATATTTAATGTGTGGACCACATCTCAGTTATGAGCTCTCTCAAAGGAAGATGATGGATGATATTGAGAATTTTTAGTGTCATTCTCATGGGTCAATTTTATTAAATTAAATTAAATTGAATTCACAAGGTTTCAAGAAGACACCAAATTTATAAATACTCGAGTATATTGAAGACCGGAACTTACACATGATTCAAACTTCTTGCTCATAGTTCATACATTATTCCAGTTTTCAAACTTTTTGCTCATAGTTCATACATTATCCCAGTTTCCGAACCTCTTGCTCATAATTCATACATTATTTCAATTTTCGATCCTTTTGCTCATAGTTCATACATTATTCCAGTTTTCGAACCTCTTGCTCGTAGTTCATACGTTATTCCAGTTTTCGAACCTCTTGCTCATAGTTCATACATTATTCCAGTTTTCGAACCTTTTGCTCATAGTTCATACATTATCCCAGTTGTATATGAGTATTACAGAGTTAATTTTTAAAATGAGACCAATTTCATTGATTAAAAGAATCATTTAATTTAATTGTTGAGGAAAGGAAACTTCTTCATTTTCTTTAAAATAAAAAATTAAACATTAAATAGAGAGTGGCTTTGGAAGACCGAAACTTACACATGGTTTAATTAAGTAGCTAAATTCTCACACACTCTCTCTACATTTTTTTTTTATATAAATTATGATTTATGGATGCTTGTTTAATTGGCCCTGAATGTTTTGACCAAATATGGATATTTTGAAGGATTGTTTTTTATAGCTCATTTAATACTTTAAACCTATATTTCAATTTTTTATATTTCAATTTTTTATAGCTCATTTAA
Source organism: Herpetospermum pedunculosum (assembly GCA_028017165.1). Taxonomy (NCBI): domain Eukaryota; kingdom Viridiplantae; phylum Streptophyta; class Magnoliopsida; order Cucurbitales; family Cucurbitaceae; genus Herpetospermum; species Herpetospermum pedunculosum. Next base: position 15,171,823 of record JAPQWQ010000186.1, on the reverse strand, counting down.
TACTTTAAACCTATATTTCAAAAATTTGAAGTCAAATATGAATAGTAATAGGATAATATATAATGTTGAGACTGAAAAATGAATATGATGAATTTGAATTTTTTTTATAAATTTATAAAAAAATGAAGTCATACAAGTACAAAATTCAATTATAAGATGATGATCACTTTAGAGATATTAAACCAACATTAATATAATTAATTTGATATTGACAATACTGCTCCCAACTCATGGTACATTAATTTTTTTTTACGTAATTTGAAGAATTTTTTGTCATATTTGTAAAATGTTTTAAATTTTGCTAAATTTGTAAGTGTTATGCTCATCGTCAAACTTATGAAGGAATTAGGGGCCACAAACCCTCAATTTTTTTGATTTTTTTATAAGCAAAAATAATACTTTAAATGTACTATTTTTATTACATAAATTATGGCCTCCCAAACTTACAAATCTGCATTTTTCCATAGTGAAAAATGTGCTTGGCATGCATAATTTTGTGCTTGAGATTGAAACTCATTGCTAACCGTGTTTTATTTGTTATATATATATATAATTATTTTTTAAAAACTTTTTTTTTGAGAAAAATTATTCTCTTTATTTTAATATTTTATTTTGTTTATATATATTTAAAAATATATAGAAATTATTTTTAAAAATAATTTAGACCTATTTTTTTTTTATAAATATAATGAAACCACATTTCATATTTAATTTTTAGTATTTAAGATTTTTTTTTTGTTTAATTATTGTTTGAAGTTTTATTTTCTTTTTTATATATTTATATTAAAAAATATTGAAATGTCATATTATTTTTTGTAATTAATGTGGTGATTGAACTCATGACCTCTTAGTCAAATACATAACGTCAATTGAGCTATATTCGATTTGACTTAAAATGTCATTTTACTATCTATACTTTGAAAATTGTATTATTTTAGTCATTATAATTTCAAATGTTTAAATTTAGTACTCTTCGTACTTTGAATAAACCTTAAAAAAAAAAGAAAATTTGAATATGAAGAAATCTTAAAATTAATTCTTACTATTTGTTTATTTGTTAGTTTTTACAAAAGCAATTTAATCTATATTAACATACTCTTTATAAATTTTGGAAACATATTCATATTATATTGTGTTTTTTCTTGAATAATTTTTTTTTAAAGTATCTAATAATTCTTTGAAGTTTCAATATTGTGTTTAATAGCCCCACGAGTTTCAAAAATTGTTCAATATATTTTTCAACTTTCAATTTTGTATCAAATAGGTCTTCAAATTTTCAAGTTTAAGTATAACATATCTTTGTCTTGTTCGACATTTTTTAAAATTTAGAAATTCATTAGAAACAAAATTGAATGTATATGAACCTATTCAACACGTTTAAAGTTTAGAAACTTATAAGATAAGATTGAAAGTTTAGGGGTCGTTTGATAACGCTCCCGTTTCCGATCACTACAACAAAAAATGGCATTACCGACGCGGAGGAATACGTCGGTAATTGTAAGCAATGCCGACGTCAATATTTGAGCGTCGACAATCATAAATATTGCCGACGTGGTAAATATTGCGTTGGTACATGTCGCTAATTACCGACGCAGTTATTTATGCGTCGGTAAATATAGATCATTACTGACGTTGTGTTGGACCACGTCGGTAAAAATAACTATTAAAAATCATTACTTATATTTACCGACGTTGTCACAAACGACGTCGGTAATAATCTATATTTACCGACGTTATTTAGTACCGCGTCGGTGACAATAAATAATTAAGAAATAAATAAGTATTTACCGACACCTTTTAAACAGGCGTCGGTAAATGTCGCTATATATACCGACGTGGATTGACTGCGCGTCGGTAAATATATTCATTTATTTATTAATTATTTATTTTCACCGACGCTCTTCAACACGCGTCGACAAATGTTGATAGAGCGTCGGTAAAGAAATTTATTTATTTATTAATTAAGTTTATTTACCGACGCCGTTTGAAAGAGCGTCGGTAAAGATCTGGAAATAAACAAAAAGTCCCAAGCCCCGATTTCTTCTTCTTCTTCTTCACCTCTCTCTCTGCATATTCAAAATACCCTAAGTCCGTCGTCGCCTCCCTCCACCCTCCTCGCCTCCCTCCACCGTCGTCGACTCCCACCAGCGTCGCCGCCTCCGTCTCCTCCCGCCTTCGTCGCCGCCTCCGTCTCGTCCGATCCCACCGCGTCGCCGCCAACGTCTCAGCCGCACTCCCCGCCTCCTTCCCCTCCCGCCACCGTCGTCGCCTCCTTCTCATCCCGCCACCGTCGCCGCCTCCTCCTCCTCCCGCCACCGTCGCCACCTCCTCAGGTAATGTTGCTTTTTTTTTTTTTAATGATATAAATTGTTGATTTGTTTCAATTGTGAGAACTTGATGTTTGCTGCACTTAGATTAGGAGAACTTGATGTTCAATTGGGTTGTTCATTTGGGAGAACTTGATGTTTGGGAGAGTAATTTGGTTTCTATGTTTCTCTTTGATTTAGTTTTGTTCATTTTGTTTTATGGGTTGTTTTGGTTTTTTGTTGATTGAGATGAATTCTTATTGAAATTAAGAAGAACTTGAAATGAATAGAATTCAATTTAGGGATTTGATTATGAGATTGATATTTTGTAATGTTTAGGAATTTGGGTGAAATCAATTAGATTGATATTTTTGTAATGTTTAGAGTTTGATATGTACCTTATGAGCACATTGCAATACATCCTAATATGATATGTTTCCTCGGCCGATTTAGGAGTTCAATGTTATACCTCTTATGCTCAATAGATTATGAGCACATTTTCATTGGGGTGATACTCGCAATTCTTAATAATTTAGAGTATCACCCAAATTCTTAAACTATCTCAATTTCAATCTCATCTTTAAGGACATTAATCTCAATTCTTAATATAAACCATACTTTTGTAAATAACTTAAAATGAACGACTTGACTCTTGAGGGTTTTGTTCTACTACTCCCGACTCTAATGGACTAAAACTTTAACCCATAGATTCCTAATTCTATTGTCTAACTTCCCTTACAGGTTTTATCCCAAGTTGGTTTAAAAAGGATATATAATTAAGAATGAGTAAAGCATGGATTAAACTTAAAGATAGGTTCTCATTAGAGTATAGAGAAGGGGTAGCTCGATTTCTAGCAGCGGCGAAGTTTCACGTTAATAATTCGGGAAAGATAAGATGCCCATGCAAAAAGTGCTTGAATGCAATGTGGGAGTCATTGGATGGGTTGAAACAACATCTATTCATAAATGAAATATCTCATTCATATAGTCATTGGGTATTTCACGGAGAACCAGCCGATTTACCTATAGAATTAGAAGGTCAAACATCTCATTCAATACACGGTGATGGATTTGATAGTGAAGAGTTTAATGTTGTTGAAGAAAATGAGATGTTGAATCTTCTAAATGATCTACAAGTCCCAATTGACAACGTAGTCGACGATGGAGAAGACGTTCAGAATGAGATACCAACTAACGTCCATGAAAGGGATACTTCAAACATATTTGAGGATTTAATGACTGAAGCACGTAATCAGTTGTACCCTGGCTGTACAAAATTTTCTTCTTTGAATTTTTTGGTGAAGTTGATGCATATCAAGCATCTTAACGGTTGGAGTAACAAGTCGTTGGTATGTTACTAAAATTGTTGAACGAAGCATTTCCAATAGGTGCATCTATACCTAGTTCATATTATGAAGCTAAGAAGAACTTGCGTGACTTAGAGTTAGGCTATGAGTCTATTCATGCTTGCAAGTACGATTGTATATTATATTGGAAAGAATTTGCTCATTGCCATCAATGCCCAGTATGTGGGGAGTCTCGGTATGAAGTTAAAGTTAACAATGGAAAAGGTAAGAACATTCCACATAAAGTTTTACGTCATTTTCCATTGATATTGAGGTTGAAGCGGTTGTTTGCATCAAAACAAGGTGCTTCGGAAATGAAGTGGCGTAAAGATAAGCATATTGACACAGATGATATGTTACGACATCCTGTCTGTTGGGTTTTATGTCCTAAAACTCGTGGTTTGTAAACTGTTATGTTTGTAAATATTCTATTTTGAATAAAGAGTTATTAGTTTTATTCAGTAAAAAAGTTTACTGGAATAAAGTGAAACGTGTTTGGTTTAACCTATACCAATGACCAACACCCTTGGCTGAATATGAGTACTTGAGCCTCATGTATGACATGATTGTGGATCAGACTCAAGTAGTCAGTCAAAACGGTCTATAGTATACGGATAAGGCTGGGTACCTTATCCTGGTAACTGGTAGTGCACTTTATGGTGTGCTCCAACTTCAAGCTGTCGAGGCTTGCCAAAATAAAATTTATAAATACCGAAACTACTAAGCTTTGCAGCTAGTGGTAACGGGTCGATCCGCAGGGAACCTAAATCAATCTCTCCTAATTAATTTCTATTTGTTTTTTAAACTAAAACTCAAAATAAAATAAAGGGGGAGTTAATTAAAACTAAACTAAGCAAAAATTAAACTAACGGAAAAATAAATGCGAAAAGTAAAGAGCGGAAAAATAAATGTAACACGTGCTCCTAATTCGAGGGATCGAGATTTATCTTGATGCGCTTAGATCATAGGGATTCTAATCATGCTTAGTAATTTAACGTCATGCACGCGAAATGTTTGCTCGTTTCCGTAGCAAACATCCCAATAAATTAATTAGAAAAGTGCAATTCTAATTAAACATGCTCATTAATTAATCTAAATTGATCAAGCCTAAACCAATCAAAGAACAGTAACGGGTAATATCGCGACGAACCAATTGATCGAGAACTCGACCAATTGGCGCGATTTCTCTTCTTTCCCTAGGTCTATCGTGCAAACGATAATTAATTCTATTCTCCTACTATCACTTAGGTTAGAATTAATTAGTCACGCTTAGACCCTTGTTACCTAGCGATTGAGGCAATTATACGTCCTAACCTTTAACGGTAAAACATGCACAAGGACGACTCGGACGTCACTCTTAATCAGTCATACATGCTCATGGGATTCAAACAAAGGAAGAATCATGCAAGAAATTCAGAATTACAAGCTGGAAAATTAAAGCTAAACCCTCCCTAATGCATCAAGACAACCCCTAAACTCGAATTAGAGCACTTACCTTAGCTCCTCGTTGTGTAAATCAAGAGAAATGCTTAATGTTTGAGCTTTATTGAAGAGAAAAGGGAAGAAATATCAGTTTGGAGCTCCCACCCGAGCTTAAACAATGGTGGAAATAAAAAATGGGATGAAGAAAGACTTATAGCCGTCGGAGCGTCGAGACGTTGGGGCGGCGTCGAGACGCTCGGCCAGCGTCTCGACGCTGCCGCTCAACGCTTGCTCTCGGGTTTGTTGGCCAAAATTGCCTTTCCATGGCACTTTTTGCCATTTCTTCAATTTTTCAAGCCCCTTCACTCCCGATGCGTCCATGAAGCTCTAAAACGTCGCTTTAAGCCCCGAAATACGTCCTCGGACTCCTCGAGCTCTCGACCATGAGTTTACCTACAAAAATGCATTTTAATCAATATTGAGCATGATTTTAGCTATAATTAGGGAGTAAATAATAGCTCTATTTTGGAGCTATCAGTAACACTATTGGATGCGGCTCACTTTGTATTGTACATAACGATGTGATCCGAATCGTTCCACATGGAGATGTGAGAAGTTAGGGCGTTCTGTGTAAAGAGTTTACACAAGATCGAACCGCGTATTAAGTCACTCTCTCTTTATAACTCCGTTTACTGATTGAGACTGACTTATACACTTTGATGGCCTAGGTAACTCGAGCTTAATTCTGAGCTTGCTATGAACTCCTGCTTATTCGAAAGTATCCTTTGACTTGTACGTGTGAGAGTGGCGGAACACCCGCTCAATAAGCCTACGAACTTAGGGATAAAGCCGAATAAGTAGCTGGGGACAGGGTTAGTAGATAGGTTGTTCCCTTAATAGCTGACTCAGGGGCTTGAACAATGTGAGCTCACACTCTCATGTGATGAGAGAGTTATATTGATCTGATGGTTGGATCACAGATCTATTGTTCATTATTAGAGGTGCCAGTGGTACTTAAGGAACAAGATGTAATGCAGAGGTTAAACGGTTTAAATGACCCAGCTGTGATTACGAACAACCTGTGAAGGATCGACTTACCGATGACGGTTATATCAAGATGACACAATATATCTACAGTGAGGAGAGTGCAAGCCTCAGACTATAGTGGAGTCTCCGGGGGTTAACGAATGTTGATTGATTCGGGTTAAATGAGTTTTGACCGAATAATCTCGTATCGTTGGAGCTCATGATCTGTAGGTCCTTTAGGTTCTTCTGGCTAGCTCGGATAACGCCGTGCAACAGTATAAAAGAAAAGAAAAAGAAAAAGAATTTGAATTGTTCAAATTCGGTTTATGGAAGGAGGATGAACATATTTAAATATGATTTAAATATGGGAATGACCTAAAACATGAATATGATTCATTTGTAAAAATGTTGGTTTTCCGAAAACCGGGTTTAATCATATTATTTAATTAATATTTGATATTGAATTAAATAATAATTATTAATTAAATAGTTTAATTAATAATTATATATATATATATATATTATTTATTAAAAAGTTTAATAAATAAAATTATTATTATTATTTTTAATAATAATAATAATTATATATATATATATATATATATATATATATATATGTTATGAGGTTTTGGCCAGAGGATAGAAGTATGAGGAGAGGGTATTCAAAATAAAAGAGAATTCATTTTTGCTAAAAAAAAAAAAAAAGAGGAAAGACGAGTATACAAAAGTAAAAAAAAAAGAAAAAGAAACTTGAAGTTTCATTTTTTTTAAAACTTCTGTACTTCGTCTTCATCAAGCCCTTTGTCTTTCTTCTTCTTCTTCCTCCTTTCTTTTCTCTTCTTTTCGGAGTCCCACAACTCCGTTTCTCGGCGCTGAGGATAGCGGGACTACCTGGGTGGTTCTCGGGGCTTTCGTGCGAAGAGGTCAGAAGTGTTCGTGACGAGGAACGTGCGATGGAGCTTGAAGAAATTGGAACTACAAGGGTATGTATTTCTATTTTCTTATTTCCGTCGCTTTGAGCATGTTTTCTATTTGTTAAATTGATGAAATTAGAGTATCATCGGTCCGAAATCGCTTTCCGCTGCGCATGTCGCTCCATCAATTGGTATCAGAGTGATTTTGTGATTAACTCAATTTGCATCAATTTATGTTGGTGGGTATTTTAATTTAGAAATTGTTTCTGAATTGGCGTCTAAAGTTAATATCGATTTTGGCATAGTTTCTATTTGAATTTCAAAATATGTAATTGCCCGAGAATGTATGGGCTTTAATGGGTGCTGAAGAGTATGTATTTTTAGCGTCATTAGAGTCCATATAGGTTTCTTTGTGAAAGAAGCTTGAGTTTGAAGCTCGCTGGTGGGAAAGATTTTTGAATATCCTTAATTCACAGGCTGTCGAGGCCTGACCAAAATGAATTTATAAGCCTATTATCCTTAGCTGTGCAGCTAGTGGTAACAGGGTCGAACCACAGAGACGGAATAAAACTGAGAATTAATTGTTTGAGTTATAATTAAGTTGACCGGTGAAGTTTGTCACAAAAAGGGGGGTTTTAAACATGCAAAGTAATGAAAAGTGCTAACGGAAAAATAATAAACTCGAGAATGAAGAGTGTTGGATTTGGGGGATTTCGGGATCTTGCTAAGCGTTTTAACGTTTATCATTTAACTCTAAAGTAAGGCTAATCAATAATGACATGCACGCGGTCGGTTACCTAGGACACCCTAAAGTAACCGGCTCCATATTAATTAATTAGACCACACAGTTCTAATTAAACATTGTTTAAGGTCTCGTTAGAGTGATCAACCCCAATTTGACTCTAAACAGTCACTAGCATCCCGCGACGAACATTCGACTATGTAATCAAACTGCTAATTGGCTACCCGGCAACCCTGAAGTACCCAACAATTGTCATGCATAACTCGATACTCCGATTTATTTCATTGTTCTGTGTTACTAGGCGAATAGTGAGAGGCACGACATCGCTATTTTTTAACTCTAACACATGCTAGAAAACTCGATTGTCCGTCGGCGAAATCTAACACATGCATGGGATGAAGCAAGAACAATAAATGCATACATAATCAAAGCCAATTCAGAACCATCAAGTATAGATTATCAAAACATTAAAGAGCTCAACAAGAATCCCTAATTATCCCAAATCCAAACACAAATACCTTAGCCAACCATGGATGTTTGGAGTCCCAATACTCCCATGGAAGCCTTGGGCATCATCCCCAAGCTAAATACAGAAAAAAAGCTCAAAAAATGGCCACAAATGGCGGAGAAAAGAAGAAGAGAACTGAAAACCCGAGAGCAAAATGATAGATTGGAAGAAGATGGTTGAAAAATCGTCAAAATGACGTTTTAAGCCGTCGGAGCGTCGAGACGCTAGGCAAGCGTCTCGATGCTAGGCAAGTGATATCTCCAAAATAGAGCTATTATTTACTCCCTAATTATAGCTAAAACCATGCTCGATATTGATTAAAATCCCTCTTTGTAGGTAAATTCATGGTTGAGAGCTCGAGGAGTCCGAGGACGTGTTTCGGGGCTAAAAGCAACGCTTTAGAGCTTCATGGACGCATCGGGAGCCAAGGGGCTTGAAGAATTGAAGAAATGGCAAAATTTGCCATTGGGAGGCAAAAGTTGGCCACCAAACCCGAGAGCTAGCGTCGAGCGGCAGCGTCGCGACGTTAGCTCGACACTGCCCAAGCGTCGAGACGCTGTCGGAGCGTCTCGACGCTCCGAAGTCTGAGGCGCAAAATTGAATTCCCACCCGAGAGCAAGCGTCGAGTGACAGCGTCTCGACGCTCGCTCGACGCCGCGCAAGCGTCTCGACGCTGGGCGAGCGTCTCGACGCTACCCCGTGCGCGCGCGCTTCCAACTTAGGGCACAGCGTCGAGACGCTGCCCTAGCGTCTCGACGCTCCGACGGCTTTAAAAGCCTTTCTTCTCCGTTTTTAGCCGCAAGTTTTGTTCCATTTTTGATCTCCACCATTGTTAGGCTCGGGTGGGAGCTCTAAACTTGTATTTCTTCCATTACTTCTTCAATAAAGCTCCAACATTATTGTTTTCTCTTGATTTGCACAACGGGGAGCTAAGGTAAGTGCTCTAATTTGAGGGTTAGGGGTAATTTTGATGCTTAGTGAGGGTTTGTATGAATGTCTAGCTTAGTTTTATTTATCTCTTGCATCTCCAATTTGTGTTAAGAACGAATAACATGCCTTTCGAATTAGGATTGACACCCATAATTGTTACGCATGTTAGTAGGCTAAGCATTAATTCTTGATAGGCTTTAATGCATCGTAGCGAGGGTCTAGCTCGTGGCTAATCAATTCGAGCCCAAGTGACAGTGGGGGTATGAGTTGATTAACGTTTTCACGGTGGGCTCAAGGTTAAGAGAGAGATCGAATTAGTCTTAAGAAATAATTCGTCGCACTTATACCCGTTACTGTTTTCATGATTAATTGATGGCTTATCACCTAGATTAATTAAGAAGCATGTTTAATTAGAATTGACGCCTCTAATTAATTCTTTTGGGTGCTTCGGACCCGTTTGGGACGAGGCATTTTGCGTGCATGAAATAGAACTACTTTGCTAATTAGAATCCCTATGAACTAAGCGCATCAAGATCAACCCCGACACTCGAATTAGGAGCACGTGTTACATTTATTTTTCCGCACTTTACTTTTCGCATTTATTTTCCTGTTAGTTTATATTTAGTCAAACCCCCCCTTTATTTGCTTTTGAGTCTTAGTTTTAAAAACAAATAGAAATTAGTTAAGAGAAAATAATTTAGGTTCCCTGTGGTTCGACACGCGTTACCACTAGCTGCAAAACTTAGTTGTTTCGGTAATTATAAATGTTATTTTGGCAAGCCTCGACAGCTTGAAACTGGAGTACCCCAAAAGTACCTCTACCAGCAAGCGTCTCGACGCTGGTGCCCTAAGTGCCGCGCGCGTTTTCGTCGTGATGGCGTCTCGACGCTGTGGCCAATTTCTCCAGCGCGCGCGCTCGCGATGGCGTCGAGACGCCAGGCGAGCGTCTCGACGCTTGCCCGATGTTTTCCAGCGCGCGCGTTCCTCCGGAGCGTCTCGACGCTGGTGCAGGGTCTCGACGCTGCAGCGTTGAGCAAGCGTCTTGACGCTGTTGCTCGACGCTTGCTCTCGGGTTTGGGGTTGAAAAATTGCCTTTCCTAGGCAATTTACTTTATATCTTCATGCGTGAGCTTGCCCTTCTCCCGAAGCACTCCCGAGGCACTAAAACGCCTTCCTTAGCCACAAAACGCACTCAATGGATACCACGAGCTCTATGCCGCAAATCTCCTATAAATGAGACATATTAAACAATTAATCACGACTTTTAGCTAGAGTTAGGGAGTGAAATATAGCTCCAAAATGGAGTTATCACTCGCCGAAATGTTCCCCCTACTTTTAGCATTTAAGAACAGTCTACACTTGATCACATAAGAGAGAGCAATGAATTAAAAAGCCTAACACGATTTTCTCATACTTTTTCTCTTTCTCTTTTTGAGTACTTTGTACTCTTCATTATGGTTCTTTGAACCCAACTTTATTTTATTTTTCTTTCCTATCCCGAGTTGCCTAACATGTCAAGCTTAGGCTTAAGCTTCACATTTTTAAGGACTAACGTTCACTTCTTAAGCGCGCACTTAAAAAGGAGGAACGCCTCGGGAGAATTTTCTAACCAACATGCTTTTCTGTTTTTTTTTTATTAGGCTTAATCAACCACTAACTCTCATGCAACAAGCTACCCTAGGGGTGTGATAACTCCATTTTGGAGCTATTAAATACTTCCTAATTATAGCTAAAGTCTGCTTTCAATTGATTAAATATATCTCTTTTGTAGGAGAAAAGCGGCAAAGAGCTCGTGCGTCCGTTGGGCATGTTCGAGTGCTTAAAGCAGAGTTTTAGCGCCCCGGGAATGCATCGGGAAGAGGGGAACTTGTTCCGTGAAGAAACGGGTCAAAACAGCCTTGGAGAGGCAAAGCTTCAGCCCCAAACCCGAGAGCCAACGTCGAGCTATAGCGTCGAGACGCTGGCTCGACGCTGGAAAAACCCGAGAGCAAGCGTCGAGTGATAGCGTCGAGACGCTAGCTCGACGCTGCCCTGGCGTCGAGACCCTGCTTGGTGTCGAGACGCTCCGGAGGAGGCGCGCGCATGAAATTTATCGGGGCCATCGCGAGCGCGCGCGCGGAAAACTTAGGGCACAGCGTCGAGACGCTGGCCTAGCGTCGAGAGGCTACGACGATGGCAGCAGCTAAAAGACGATTTTCTGCACATTTTTTGGGAGTTCTTTGATAGCTCCAAAATAGAGCTATTATTTACTCCCTAATATTAGCTAAAACCATGCTCGATATTGATTAAAATGCCTCCTTGTAGGTGATTTCATGGTATAGAGCTCGAGGAGTCCGAGGACGTGTTTCGAGGCTAAAAACGACGTTTTAGAGCTTAATGGATGCATCGGGATTGAAGGAGCTTGAAGAATTGAAGAAATGGCAAGATTTGCCATTGAAAGGCAAAAGTTGGCCACCAAACCCGAGAGATAGCGTTGAGCGGCAGCGTCGAGACGCTGGCTCAACGCTGCTCGGCGTCGAGACGCTGGCCTAGCGTCTCGACGCTGCCCCGACAATTCCCGAAGATGGACGAGCGCCAGCGTCGAGCGCGCGCGTCTCAACGCTCACTCAACGCCGACAGCGTCGCGACGCTGGCCTAGCGTCTCGACGCTCCGAAGTCTGAAGCGAACATTTGAAATTCCACCCGAGAGCAAGCGTCGAGCGCAAGCGTCTCGACGCTCGCTCGACGCCGCGCCAAGCGTCTCGACGCTGCGCGAGCGTCTCGACGCCACCCCGTGCGCGCGCGCTGATAATTTAGGGCACAGCGTCGAGACGCTGCCCTAGCGTCTCGACGCTCCGACTGGTATAAAATCACATTTTCCGATTTTTAACGGATCATCTTCTCTTTTCCCCTCGGGATTGCCGTTTTCTCCCCTCATTTTCTGATTTTTGCCCATTTTTGGGTTGTATGTTGAAGACAAACTCCATGGATGCTTGGGAACCCTTCATCTACATGGAAAGCTAAAGAGGTTAGTGGTTGATTAGTTAAGTTTAGGGATTGAATACTTTTGTATTAGGTGAGGTTTAAGCTTAATTGAATATGTTTAGCATGAATGAATGAATTTCTTGCATCTCTTGGTCTGTATTAAGAACGACTAACTTGCCTTTCCGATTAGGAGTGACGTCCATAATTAGTTACGCATGCTTAGTGGGCTAATATTGATTTTTGACAAACCTCAATACTTAGTGGCGAAAGTCTAGCTCATGGCTAATCAATTCGAACCCAAGTGACGTTGGAGATAGGAATTGATTAACGTTCTCATGGCAGGCTTAAGACTAGGAGATAAATCGAATTAGTTCTAGGATTAATTCGTCTCAATGGTACCCGTTACTGTTTGTTAATTAATTTAAGAGTCATGAACTTAGATAAATTAATGGGCATGTTTAATTAGGATTGCACTTACCTAATTAATTCATTGGGATGTTTTGGACCCGTCTGGGACATAACATTTTGTGTGCATGAAACGTCTCGGCTAATTCCCATGTCAATCAATGAACCAAAATACATTAGTTCAATCCCGACACTTGCTAATCAATCGAATTCGTCAATTTCATACTTCCCGTTCTAATTTTCCGTTAGCGTAAGTTTAGTTTTAGTTACTGTTTTCCCAAGCAAATCCCCCTATTTTAGCATTGCAAATTTAGTTCAATTAATTTAGGATTATTAATCACTCCCTGTGGATCGACCCCGTTACCACTTAGCTGCAAATTGCTCGGTGCGTTCGGGTTTATAAATTTCATTTTGGCGGGACTCGACATCCCGAAATTTGTGAACGTACAAAAGTTCTCTACCAAAATTGGCGCCGTTGCCGAGGAGTAAAAAATATAATCTTGATTGATTGAATTTTATTTGTTTTGTGTTTTTATTTTTATTTTTTATTTTTCTTTTTGTAAATAATCTTATTTTATTTCTTTTCATTTTTATTTTCTTGGGTTCTGTTTATTTTTATTCTTCTTGTACAGTATGACGAGGTTCTTTTAAGTTTTTGTGTACAGTTTTATTTTAATTTTTGAGGAGAGCTGAAGAGATGGAGGCTGAGGCTAATTTTGAGGATCAAAGGACCATGAAGCAGTTGGCATTACCGGACGTAGACCGCCAACCACTGTGTATAGTGTATCCGGTAGTTCCAGGTAATTTTCAATTAAAATCTGGATTAATTAACCAACTACCTTCTTTTTGTGGTAATGCAGGTGAGGATCCTCAGAAGCATCTTAAGGAATTCCATCTGGTATGTTCGGGGATGATGCCCCAAGGAGTGACAGAAGACCAACTGTGCTTAAGGGCCTTTCCTTTCACTTTGAAGGAAAAGGCAAAAGACTGGCTGTATTGTCTTCCATCTGGGTCTGTCACGACGTGGAACGGACTGAAGGGCCTATTTTTGGAGAAGTATTTCCCTGCTTCAAAAGCCACCGAAATTCGGAGTCAAATCTGTGGGATCAAGCAGGGAGCTGAGGAGAATTTATTTGAATGTTGGGAGCGGTACAACCGACTGTGCGGGAGCCATCCAAATCACCAGATAGCTGAGCATCTCCTCGTTCTGAATTTTTACGATGGTATGCTTCCTCGAGACCGCCAGATGATCGATGCTGCTAGTGGAGGATCTCTCCTTGATAAGACGCCCGCGGAGGCCAGAGTTCTGATCTCTAATATGGCCGGGAACCTTCAGCAGTATGGTGGTAGAGAAGTAGAGAATACCCATCTCTCAAAGGAACTAAAGGAACTCAAAGCCCAAGTACTCGAGGTAAGTGACTCACTTCTCATAGTAGCCAAAGGCTTACAAAAACCTCAATCTTCTGTTGCAGATCGAAATGTCGAGGAGATGGTGAGTTCTTACTTGGGGAAATTTTCGGACATGTTCGAGAGTTGTGGAGCTCAAGTGCGAGGTCTGGCTGATGTAATTAAGAGGCTAGATGAAAGGCTCAGTAAGGTGGAGGATCAGTGCTCACGGATACCCCCGCAACATCCGATGGCGATCACTTGTGAGCAAGTGTGCGCCATAACCTTGAGAAGCGGGAAGGAAATCTCTACACCTGTGGAGGAGATCCCTGAGCCAAGATGGAAAGGTATAAATTTTGACCCCACCTGTACTCGAGTGTACGTGCCTAAAGCCCCATTCCCGAGTAGACTGATGGATCCTCCAGCCCAGTTAGAGAGCGAAAAGAAGAAAAGTCCTCCAGTTGTCCCAAAGTATGTGCCCAAGCCTCCCAATCCAAGAAAACAGCTGAGTCCCAGAATTATGGAAAAAGAGGACCAAGATGAGGAATCTCCTGTGCCTAAGCAGAGTTGTGTTCCAGTTGCACCATTCCCAAGTAGGCTGGCTAAGCCAAGGCCTAAGGTTGATAAGGAATATAAAGAGGTCTTGGAGACTTTTAAGAGGGTTGTGGTGAACATTCCCCTTTTGGAAGCCATCAAGCAAGTCCCTAAGTACTCGAGGTTTCTTAAGAGTTGGTGCACCTCCAAAAGGAAGCAAAAGGCGGAAGAAGAAGTGAAAAGCTTGAATGACTCAAGAAGGTCCAACATTGTTCTACCAACGAAATGCAAGGATCCAGGTAAGTTTACTTTACCTTGCATATTAGGAGACAAAATTATTCATAATGCCATGTTAGATCTAGGATCATCAATTAATGTGATGTCTTATGATGTTTTTCAAGATCTTAAATTGAAATATATGCATAGATCTGATGTTATAGTACAACTGGCTGATAAATCATTTGTGCATCCTATGGGAAAAGTTGAGGATATTCTTGTTAAGGTCAACAATATGTACTTCCCCGCTGATTTTCATGTGCTTGAAATGAATGAAAACTCATCTCGTATGCCCACGTCAATTCTTTTAGGACGTCCTTTCATGAAAACTGCTAAGGTTAAAATTGATGTTGATAAAGGAGTCTTATCTGTTGAATTTGATGGGGATAAGTGTGAGTTTAAAATGGATGCATTAACTGATGAACCCGATGGGAATGTGAATGTGGAAACTGTGAATGCATTGTTTGGGAATGATGTTGTTAGTGTGCAGGAGAAGCCTAGGAAATACTTTTCTGTGGACTTTGGCAGGAAGGATGGATATAGGAAGATGGATGGAGTATCTTCCAAGATGTTGGGCTATGGATGAGTGGAGTCCGAGAATACAGTCGAGCAATCGACTTTAAAAATTTGCGCTTCTCGGAGGCACCCGAGTTTGAACTGTTATTTCTGTTTGTTTTAGTTTACTACTTTAAGTAGCTTAGTTTTTAATACTTGCTTGTTTTGTTTCGTTTTTCTTAGGAGAATAAAGAGATTGCCGGTTTATGGACTTCAAGTTGAGAAGAAAAGATTGTGCCCTCTTTCCGCCAACCTTGCAAAGATCAGGGAAGTTCTCGTGTTCCCTTATTTTGCTCGTTTATTGCTTTATCTGATGGTTGATGCATTGAGGTCAACGCATTTTTCTAAGGTTGGGGGTGGTTTGTCTGTGGACTTCTGTGTAGTTGTCGAGCATGGGTTTTCTCTGAATTTGAAGTGCCGTAGTCTGAATTTGCATGTTGTTCGATGAGGACAATCTTTGATATGCTTTTAAAATCTTCGTTGTGCATAATAGGAAAAGCATGAGATTGTATGCGTTAATTGAGCATTTTTCGAAAATTTTTAAATTTTTTGTCGTTGCTTCCTTGCATCTATCGAGCACGTAGCATCTTATTCTGGACTCCGTAGGCTTAGAATTGCTTTATTTAGCCCGAAATCATGTTGTCACCCCGAAAGGCACCTTTAGGGAAGGCTTGATGCATGATAGGTTGTAATAGGTTAATCGAAGTGTAGCGAAGCTATAGCCTAGAAAAAAAATGGCATAAAAATAAAAGCTCTTGAGGTGCTCCTCCTTCTTAGAATCGCGACTAAGAAGTGAGCATTAGCCCTTAAAAATGTGAAGCTTGCCCGTAGTCAGATACATTGTGCAATGAAATTGCAGGTAAGCTGAAACGAAGGCAAGTTTGACATGTTAGGCTCTCCTAGAGAAGCAAAAGAAAGAAAAAAGTAAAAATTTAGCAAGTTCAAAAGAAAAGAAAAGAAAAAAAATTAGGCCTTTTAATTTGTTGCTCTCTTGATTGTTGAAAAGCCGTAGACTGTTCTTCATTGCTAGAAGTAGGGGGAAAACGGGATGTAAGGTTGCATAAAGTTTTTCCGGGTCTATGTGAGCTAGAATATGTTTGCTAAACACACACACACGTAGGGGAGTAACGGTTAGATTTTCGAAATGTTTTCAATCAATGCATGCGATTAATTGCTTTCTTGTTAAGTAAATGCCTTGATCTTTGAAGCATTGAGGTTTGAGTCGATAGCATGCAAAATTCTGTTCTGTGGTGATAATTTAAGAATAGCCTTGCTCGAGGACTAGCAAGAATTAGGTTGGGGGTATTTTGATAGCTCCAAAATAGAGCTATTATTTACTCCCTAATATTAGCTAAAACCATGCTCGATATTGATTAAAATGCCTCCTTGTAGGTGATTTCATGGTATAGAGCTCGAGGAGTCCGAGGACGTGTTTCGAGGCTAAAAACGACGTTTTAGAGCTTAATGGATGCATCGGGATTGATGGAGCTTGAAGAATTGAAGAAATGGCAAGATTTGCCATTGAAAGGCAAAAGTTGGCCACCAAACCCGAGAGCTAGCGTTGAGCGGCAGCGTCGAGACGCTGGCCTAGCGTCTCGACGCTGCCCCGACGATTCCCGAAGATGGACGAGCGCCAGCGTCGAGCGCGCGCGTCTCAACGCTCACTCAACGCCGACAGCGTCGCGACTCTGGCCTAGCGTCTCGACGCTCCGAAGTCTGAAGCGAACATTTGAATTTCCACCCGAGAGCAAGCGTCGAGCGCAAGCGTCTCGACGCTCGCTCGACGCCGCGCCAAGCGTCTCGACGCTGCGCGAGCGTCTCGACGCCACCCCGTGCGCGCGCGCTGATAATTTAGGGCACAGCGTCGAGACGCTGCCCTAGCGTCTCGACGCTCCGACTGGTATAAAATCACATTTTCCGATTTTTAACGGATCATCTTCTCTTTTCCCCTCGGGATTGCCGTTTTCTCCCCTCATTTTCTGGTTTTTGCCCATTTTTGGGTTGTATGTTGAAGACAAACTCCATGGATGCTTGGGAACCCTTCATCTACATGGAAAGCTAAAGAGGTTAGTGGTTGATTAGTTAAGTTTAGGGATTGAATACTTTTGTATTAGGTGAGGTTTAAGCTTAATTGAATATGTTTAGCATGAATGAATGAATTTCTTGCATCTCTTGGTCTGTAGTAAGAACGACTAACTTGCCTTTCCGATTAGGAGTGACGTCCATAATTAGTTACGCATGCTTAGTGGGCTATTATTGATTTTTGACAAACCTCAATACTTAGTGGCGAAAGTCTAGCTCATGGCTAATCAATTCGAACCCAAGTGACGTTGGAGATAGGAATTGATTAACGTTCTCATGGCAGGCTTAAGACTAGGAGATAAATCGAATTAGTTCTAGGATTAATTCGTCTCAATGGTACCCGTTACTGTTTGTTAATTAATTTAAGAGTCATGAACTTAGATAAATTAATGGGCATGTTTAATTAGGATTGCACTTACTTAATTAATTCATTGGGATGTTTTGGACCCGTCTGGGACATAACATTTTGTGTGCATGAAACGTCTCGTCAATTTCATACTTCCCGTTCTAATTTTCCGTTAGCGTAAGTTTAGTTTTAGTTACTGTTTTCCCAAGCAAATCCCCCTATTTTAGCATTGCAAATTTAGTTCAATTAATTTAGGATTATTAATCACTCCCTGTGGATCGACCCCGTTACCACTTAGCTGCAAATTGCTCGGTGCGTTCGGGTTTATAAATTTCATTTTGGCGGGACTCGACATCCCGAAATTTGTGAACGTACAAAAGTTCTCTACCATTCTTCATTACGGATTTTTCTCTTCTCCATCTTCTTCTTCTCCGTTTTCTCTCTATTTTCCGTGGAGCTCCGCCATTGTTGGCATGCTAGTGAGCTCCACTTTCCATTGTAATAAGTAGATGAATCCTTCCATGGGCGTTGTTGGAGCGGGATTGACGAACCGCGCCATGAGCGGCTAAGGTAAGGGTGAGCGGTTTGGGATTTGTTTAGGGGAATTTTGTTAGACGATTTTGGCTGTGATAATCTGAGTTTTGATATGCATATTGGTTCTGTTTACTTTGCATCTATCTACTTTGCTTAATCCAACGCGCATGTTAAAATACGCCGATTGACACTCGAGTAGTTTCGCATGTTGTGTATGTTAAAGAGTAGCGATGCCGTGCCTCTCACTGCTCGACTAAGTAACACAAGTAGATAGAATTAAATCGAAGTATCGGGTCGGGTAGGATAATTGTTGATTGCATACAGCGTTTGCGGGCAATCTACTAGCAATTAGAATTCACGCTCGAATGTTCGTCGCGGTTAGCTAGTGACTGTCTAAATTTACCTTGGGGCTGATCACCTTGACGTAGGATTAGATAAAGTGTAATTAGAACTGTGTGGTCTAGTAAAAATCCATGGAGTTGGCTACTTTGGGGCTTCTCTGGTAGTCGTCCGCGTGCTCAGTAAACTGAATTCCATGTTATTAGAATTAAATGATAAGCTGAATTTGTTTAACAATTGATCCCGAGACTCCCAAACCGTGCACACGCTCTCTTCTTATTAATCTTTCTTCGTTGCTTTCTCATTATTTCCCATTTGCATGATAAAACCCCCCGTTACCAATTAATCAATTAAATCCCAATTTCATTGGTAAGTTCAATCTTCCTATTCCTTGGATCGACCCTGTTACCACTGGCTGCAAAGCCTTGGTCATAGGCTTTATAAATCGTATTTTGGCAAGCCTCGACAGCTTGAGATTAAGTGGATATTCAAAAATCCGCCCACCAAAATTGGCGCCGTTGCCGGGGAATAGGCAATTGATTGAATTTATGATTGAAGTTTGAATTTGATTTGTTGATGGTTTGCTGAAAATTTTTCTTGTTTGTAATTTGTATGTTTAGATTTTTGTTTGTGTATGCCCCGTTCCTCTGAGGGTAGTAGTTTGCAGTTTATCCCTGAGATTGACAGAGAGGAGCGACGGTTACGTAGAGAAGCCCGGGAGGGGCAAGGAACGTTGGAAAGAGAAGAAGGCAATCCCTTCTTATTTGACGAGATGGCGCAAGGCGATGCGCCACGGACGCTTAAGCAACTGGCAGCGCCAGACCTGAACCTGCAGCCTTTGTGCAGTAACTACCCCGTGGTAGCAGGTAACTTCGAGTTAAAATCTGGTTTAATTCACCAGTTACCTTCTTTCCATGGCAATGCAGGTGAGGACGCGAACAAACACTTAATGGAATTCCATTGCGTCTGCGCGGGGATGAAGCCCGCAGGGGTCACGGAGGAGCAACTGAATATGAGGGCATTCCCCTTTACGCTCAAGGACAAGGCCAAGGATTGGCTATACTACTTGCCCTCCGGATCCATCACCACATGGCAGGATATGAAGCGGGTATTCTTGGAGAAATACTTTCCCGCATCCTTAGCCACCACTCTGCGGAAGAGGATATATGGGATCACCCAGGATGTCGGTGAGTCCCTGCACGAATACTGGGAACGCTTCGGGCGCCTGTGCGCGAGCTTCCCACATCATCAGATTGCCGATCAGTTATTGATACAGTATTTTTATGAGGGGATGACGCCCCATGACCGGCAGATGATCGATGCAGCGAGTGGAGGGGCACTGATTGACAAGACCCCAGTTGAGGCCAAGCAGTTGATTGCAAACATGGCTACCAACTCGCAGCAATTCGGTATTCGGGGACAAGGACAAGTGCACAGCGTGGCTCAGAGCCACGAGATGACTGAAATGAGGGCCCAGGTGGCCGAAATAGGGAATATGTTAAAGAAAATCGTTGGAGGACACGGCGAGGCGGAGGAGGTCAACGCGATCGGGGGGTATGCTTCCAACCCAAGGAAGTACGACCCATATGCAAACACTTACAACCCCGGTTGGCGCGACCATCCTAATTTCAGCTATGGGAATAGGGAAGGACAAACTCGTTTCCAAGGCCAGTCCCAGGATAGGCCTAATTCTTCCACCCAGGCTCAAGCCTCGAGCTCCCCCAGCTCACTTGAAGAGATGGTAAGGACCATCGTGACTAGCACCAGCCAGTTTCAAAAAGAGGCTCGAGAGGAGCTTAATTCTCACAAGGCAGAGCTGCAGAATTTGAACAAGCAGCTGACACAGATGGCGGTGTCTATCAGTAAGAATGAGAGCAAGAGCTCGGGGAAGCTTCCTTCCCAAACTACAGTAAACTCGTGTGAAAACGTGAGTGCCATTCAGCTGCGCAGTGGGAAGCCACTTTCCACCAGAGCTGCGAAGGAAGCCACGGACAGCCTGAACAAGTCCGCCCCGATTGCTCCTGAGATTCAGAATGTGAGAAAAGATGAGAAGGTCAGTGTACCTGAGGATGTTACCAGAGCACCGTTCCCGAGTCGGCTTGTGAAGCCTACTTTGGAGACCGAGGATGCGGAGGTCCTTCGAACCTTCCAAAAGGTGGTGGTCAACATCCCACTTCTTGAGGCCGTAAGCCAAGTGCCAAAATACGCCAAGTTTCTCAAGAAGTGGTGTACGAGTAAGAGAATGTCGAGAAAAAGTGACGAGACGAAGAAAGAAACCGTCTCCGCAATCTTCCAAGGTAATCTTCCACCGAAGTGCATCGATCCTGGTATGTTTTCTATCCCATGCACTATCGGTACTAAATTCATTGAAAATGCCATGTTAGATCTCGGTGCCTCGATTAATGTCATGTCTTATGATGTTTTTAAAGAACTTGAATTCTGTACTTTAATCGAGTCCAATATAGTTGTCCAACTAGCCGATCGATCTTATGTGCATCCTTTAGGGAAGGTTGAGGATATTTTAGTCAAAGTTAAGGACTTACTGTTTCCATGCGATTTTTATGTGCTGAATATGAATGAGAATTCTTCGCATGTTTCCTCTTCTATTTTGTTAGGCCGCCCATTTATGAAGACCGCTAAGGTCAAGATAGATGTTGATAGGGGTGCCTTATCTGTAGAATTTGATGGAATGGTGAAAGAATTTATTATAAATGCATCAAAGTCGTCTGTGACTGTTGGAAATGTGTCTGTTGTTGAGCATGATGAGAATGGGAGTCTACCCTCGCGCTTGAGGGATGGTTCCCATGTCTCTGTTAAAATTTCTGATTTAAATTTGTGTGATAATGATGCTGATTTTTGCACTAACACTGCTGATATTCACGTGCCCGAGGCACGAAGAGTGCAAAATATTTTTCAGGTGGATGGCAGGAAAGGTGTGGCCAAGGACAAGTCTGGATCGTCCCCCGCACCTACAGACTATGGATGAGTCTGTTGAGAGAATACAGTCGAGCAACCGACTTTAAAAATTCTGCGCTTCTCGGAGGCACCCGAGCGATGGACTGTTTTTATGCTTTAGTTTAGTTTTTATTGCTTTTTAGATTAACTTAGTTTTAATTAGCTTGCTGTTTTTTTTTAGGAATCAATGAAGAGAAGGCAATTTTGGGCTCTGATGCATTTGTGCGCCGCTTCCTCGCCCTCGCCAGCTTCACCAAGAGTCAGGGAAGTGTATTTCTTCTTCCCTTTTACTTCGTTGTATCTGACTGGTTGGCATTGAGGACAATGCCAAATTTTGAAGTTGGGGGTGGAGTAGTCCGATGGATGTGCATGTGTAGTTTGTTGAGAAGTGTTGCAAAGATATTGAAGTGCTTGGGACTCTGTTTATTGTTTTCTGACGATGATAGCCTAGGAAATGCATGTTGGAAATCTGAGCATGTTCATAATCGAGTTTTTGCATGAGTTTTGTGTTTATTAGGTTGATGTCAAAAATTTTAAAATTTTTTCTGTTGCTCCCTTGCACTTATCGCGCACTTAGCAACCTCTCCCTAGATTCCGTAAGCTTTGTTTATCGCATGTTTAGCTAATTCTCGTTGTCACCCCGAAAGGCACCCTTAGGTAGCTTGTTGCATGAGAGTTAGTGGTTAGTTAATTGAGAAAGCATGTGCTTAGCCTAATGTAAAAAAAATAGAAAAGCATGTTTGGTAGAAAAATTCCTTTCGAGGCGCTCCTTCTTCTTATTAGCGCTTAAAGAAGTGAGCGTCAGTCCTTAAAAACGTGAAGCTTTGGCCAAAGTTTGACGTGTTAGGCAGCTCGAGTAGGAAAGAAAAAGAAACAAAAAGTTGGTTCAAAGAACCCAAATAAAAGAGTACAAAGTACTTTTGAAAAGAAAGAAAAAGAATGAGAAAATAATTAGGTCTCTTAACTTGCTTCTCTCTCTCGTGTAAGTCAAGTGTAGCTGTTCTTAAACGCTAGAAGTAGGGGGAAAATGGGATGTGCGTTGCATGTAGGTTTTCCAGGTTTACGTGAGTTTAGGAGTGGTTGTCTAGCACACACACACGTTAGGGGGCAAGAGTTAATTTTTGATATGTCCTAGTTAATACATGAACAAAATGCTTCCATGATTATACTCGTGTTTAAATTTCAATATGCATGGAGGCTTGAGTTAGAATATATGTAAACGCGTCCTTAGAGTCAATGTCTTTGTAGTGCTTGTTCGAGGACTAGCAATGTTTAAGTTGGGGGTGTTTGATAACTCCATTTTGGAGCTATTAAATACTTCCTAATTATAGCTAAAGTCCGCTTTCAATTGATTAAATATATCTCTTTTGTAGGAGAAAAGCGGCAAAGAGCTCGTGCGTCCGTTGGGCATGTTCGAGTGCTTAAAGCAGAGTTTTAGCGCCCCGGGAATGCATCGGGAAGAGGGGAACTTGTTCCGTGAAGAAACGGGTCAAAACAGCCTTGGAGAGGCAAAGCTTCAGCCCCAAACCCGAGAGCCAGCGTCGAGACGCTGGCTCGACGCTGGAAAAACCCGAGAGCAAGCGTCGAGACGCTAGCTCGACGCTGCCCTGACGTCGAGACCCTGCTTGGCGTCGAGACGCTCCGGAGGAGGCGCGCGCAGGAATTTTATCGGGGCAGCGTCGCGAAGCCATCGCGAGCGCTGCGCGCGGAAAACTTAGGGCACAGCGTCGAGACGCTGGCCTAGCGTCTCGACGCTACGACGATGGCAGCAGCTAAAAGACGATTTTCTGCACATTTTTTGGGAGTTCTTCATTACGGATTTTTCTCTTCTCCATCTTCTTCTTCTGCGTTTTCTCTCTATTTTCCGTGGAGCTCCGCCATTGTTGGCATGCTAGTGAGCTCCACTTTCCATTGTAATAAGTAGATGAATCCTTCCATGGGCGTTGTTGGAGCGGGATTGACGAACCGCGCCATGAGCGGCTAAGGTAAGGGTGAGCGGTTTGGGATTTGTTTAGGGGAATTTTGTTAGACGATTTTGGCTTTGATAATCTGAGTTTTGATATGCATATTGGTTCTGTTTACTTTGCATCTATCTACTTTGCTTAATCCAACGCGCATGTTAAAATACGCCGATTGACACTCGAGTAGTTGTTGCGTGCTCAATGTGTTAAAATAAATAAGCATTAAGGTAGAGAGAGCACTCAGAACATGCAAGCATACATGGTCCTATAGCAAGTAGTAAGTATATTTCATTCGTTTTCCCACAGAGATTTATTATAAGCTATTCATGAAGTGTAAAGTTAAGAAAGAAGGGGTGGATTTGATGGGGTAGAATTTGTTTTTAATTGTCTATTTCCTACTGAATACGAAGAGGGTAACAACACAAACAAGTGCAAGTCAAAGCTAAACTCAAATGAGAAGAGACGAGATTAATAAATGAAGACAAAAACAGCTAGACAGAATTGTAACTTAGCAGAATTGCGGAGACAGCAATTCTACCGCAATGTAAATAACAGCGAAAGTGTGTAAAGTGATGAATTAAGGGCTACTAACGACTATCCTATAGGCTTTTTCATACGATTCTCAAGCATTGGATCAACTCTCTATGCATCAAACTATCTCATTCTCATGTATCTTCCGATTTCATGCATTAGATTCTTTAGTTTACTCATGTCCAAGTAAGGTCTTAAGCATCTTGTTAAGGCAGAAAAGTATGGTTTGTACTAGGGAAACGCCTATTCCTAGGTCGTTTCCTGGTTACCTTGAAAGGCTAGCATGATAGTATGACTCTGAACTCTTACTCCTTCCAGAGGTTAGGAGTTCTTTGGACAAAATGGATGGCCAATCGAAATTGCCCGTGGGATGAAGCTTACATACACTCAATGCTTCGAGAGCTATCCTACATGCTTGGTTCACGTTTTTTAGCCTAAAGTGTTGTCATTAGCATGCCCCTAAGTGATTTAGCTACTCATGGATGTAAACAGAACAGAAGTAAGAGAAGAAGTAGACATGCTTAGAAGGAATTTAAAGACAAGACAGTAAGGGAAAGCAGTAGAATGTAAAGGCAAGAAACTGTGAAATAAAGAATTGAGATTTGATTACTTGATTGTTTGACTGACAAAGGAAAGCTTTAAAGCAAATAACAGGAAGACAGAACACTACGAAATAATCTAATCTAACTTCTAGAAAAGAAACAACAACAAGACAAAGCTGGAAAATGGAAATGAAAAGCAAAAAGCCGTAAAACAAGCTCGAATGTCTCGTTGCAGCCGCCTCGAATGAAGGATGAGAAAGGTCAGCCTTGCTTGGATGAATCCAATCGGGAGAGAAGAAGAATCTCCTCTCCTTCCTATCAGATTATCGATTCCAACAGCTGAGCTTCGCAAACCAGCAGACGGCAAAGGAAAACAGGAGAAAAGATGGACTGCGAGAAGACTTCTACGCTTTCGGATGATGTTTGAACCCTCGACTTTGACCCCTATTTATAGTAATCTGCAGGTGCATTTGGGCCAAGGAGAACCATCAATCTTCAACGTCGTACTTCAGAATGGATGGAGGAGAAAGAACGAATCCCTGAAATAACGGAAATTAACAGAAAAAGATCAGTCAACTTACGGTTTTCACTTGAAACATTGCGGTGTCCGCAATGTTTCCGCAATGCTATCGCAATGCCTGTTTTTCATTCTTTTCCTTCGGTTTTCAACCCTTTTCTTTCCTATTGTACATAAGTCCTAATTTAGCTACCTTCTTCTAATTCTCATATTTAAGCATAGGTTTAGTCTAAATGCTATCAAAAACACCTAAGAGTGAACATCTTTCTAAGCTAATTAAGTCCTAAAAAGGTCACTTTTGGAGACGTAACACACCCCCAAACTTAAGGTTTTGCTTGTCCTCGAGCAAACTAAGGACTTTCCTAGGCTACTGTTTCTTCTTCTTTAACCACTTACTGACTCTCCTATATTCTCATCTATAGCAGTGCTGTCCTGTGACACACTTCTAAGCTTAAAACTACCCTCTCATCTAGCTTCTTCTGATTTCGCATGCCTACTACTCCTACTGCTTTTATTAACTCCCTACAACTGATCTACCTGCTTTTATCATATCATGCCACTATCCCTAAGGTTTCAAATTCTACCTAGCTTTACCCCAGACTCAGTACATGCTTCTAGTTTATATTTATGAGTTACCTAGGATTCCTTAGAGTCATGCCAGTCTTAGTATTAATGGTAACAGTAGTACTTTTAGAGAACGACCTAAACCCTGGCATCACTACATTGGATATACACTCATCTCCCTAAACAACCCTACAAGCTACAACTTTGTGCTTAGTTAATTGAGGATCAGAGTTCTTTTTAAATAGGACATCTAAGCCACAAAGTTGCAACTCCTAGGTATACATTCTTCCTCCCTACTTTTTCCTTTTCTTTTTTTTTCTTTCTCAGGTGGAGCCTTTCCTTTGGTTGCCTTTTGATGCAATGCCACTTGTGGGTTACACACTTGGCACTGATTACTCAGCAACCTAAGAGAGACTCCCCTCTTTATTCTATTTTTTTTTTCAGTTCATTATTTTTGTCAAGGAGAAGAAGAATGCTTATGTTTTAAGGGAGAGAGGAATGTTCCTAGGTCTAGGGTGGCCTCCCCCAAACTTCAACTACTCATTGTCCCCAATGAGTGTCTGAGGTGGCACACCCCCAAACTATCTAGAAGCATCTAGTCTAAGGTAAAACAAAGAGAATCTAAAAGCCCTAGGCATAGACAGAACATTCTAAAAGAAAATCTCACAGCAGCAGGAATTTTGAAAAACAGACAGGCAAGGACTTACAGCTATGCATGCTGAGCTATTTAGAGGTTAATTTAAACTATCAAAGGGTGTCCTATGACACTCATCCAGCATGCATTTAGATAAGCTATATAAGGTAGTCATAATAGCAGCAAAAGATAGCATTTAAACAGATCATAGCCTAGCTAAGCAGACAGTCCAAAACATGGTTTCAGTAATAAAAATTGCGGGTACCGCAATTATTTCGCAATCAAGTCAGGGCAGATATATCAGTTACTAAGGCCCCTAAGCATGCTTTATCCAGTCGTTGAAGCTCAACAAAAAGACACCTAAACTATCCTACCTAATCAGCTAGCAGCAGGCTAAACTAAGCAATTTAAAAACATAAAACTAAGCAACTAAAACAGATCAAAATTGTACTAAAAACAGCATAATTCACATGGTCTAACAGAAAGCAGATTTTGTTTTTTTTTCTAAGGGAACAGCAATACTCCCTTCAGTGCAATTCAAACCAGCACTCAATTGTCTTCATCCTCATCAGGTTGTCGTGGTCGTGGAGGCACCCATGGAGTCAGGAGATTCGTGGGGAACTCAGGGAAGATGCAGCCAAGCTGGTCAGCAACTTCCTTGTCCCGTGCCTGTGCGTAAGTGGCCCATTGAGCCATCCTCCTTTGCATATCCATCAGGCAAGCCATGGATAGTGACTGATCAGCAGCCAACCTATCCAGCTCGAATTGCATGTTCCCCTTCCTCTTTAGCCTCAAGCCAGCAGGCAGCTCCAAGTGGCCTGTGTAAGCCATTTGCTGCTCCATTCGCTCAATAGGGACTCCTGCAAGCAGACAGAGTTTAGTTATGGTATTAGGGAAAAACAATGGTCCCTTACCTTTCTTGGCGCACTCAGCAATGGCGGCTGACATGATTTCCCCTACGTTGACCGTGAGACCTCGCATGATGGCATAGACCAGCAGCGATCTGCTCTGGTTGATGGTGGTCTCATGAGTCACGGGGGACAGCTTCCTCCTTACAAATGCAAACCATACAGCCGCCTTAGCTGTGAGGTTGGCACTCATGAGAGTGTGCCTCCCATTGCGTGACACGGTCCAGGATGCTTCAGGCTGGCCAATGGTTCGAATGGTCTCCTCCGGGACTGCCTCAGTAGGCTCATCAACGATCCTCGCATAGTCAGTATGTTTTTGGCCCTTGAGGCCATAGGCTTCGTTGATGGCCTTTGCTGAGTAGTCCACTTCTACTTCCCTAACCACAGACAGCCCCTCCTCAGAGTTTCGCAGGTTGGCGTAGAAGTCGTATACCATACTCGTGTAAGCCGGATTGGGTGGCCTGCACAACTCCTCCCAGCTGTGATTCACTATGCCTGCGCGCAAGAATTGCGGCAAATCAGCAGGTCTGTCGAGGAAGCCCTTCTCGTGCAGCAACTCCCTCTTCCTCAGCTCAATGCCTATGGACTCAGCGTCAGAGGACACATACCTCACTGACTGAGGTTCATCTTCAGGGTAAAGCTTGGCCTTCCCTTTGTCTGCTGGTTTGGCTGACTCCGCAGCCTCAACCTTGAGTCTCTTGAGCGATGGCTCAGTGCTCTCCTTTTCTGATGAAGGCGCCCTCTTGGCCTTCTTCTTTTTCAGCTTCTTGGACCGCTTGGCCTTGAGAATCTTGGCCTTCTTCTTCTTCTTGAGCTTAGCCTTGATGGTGATCTGCTGGAGGTAAGCCCCCAGTGTCTCTTCCATCGAGTCATCCTTCTGTGCAGGACTCTCAGGGCTGGCTTCCCTCAATGGAGAGAACACCTCCTCTTCCTCACCTTCCCCACTGCCCTGCGTTGATTCTTGGTACTCCCCATATGGGAATTCAGGGTCAGGTCGTGGGGAAGTGTGCGACGGCGTGGTTCCTTGCTCTGCTGTAGGTGTCTGTGCAGAACTCTGTGGTGAAGACGGCTGCTCAGGGCTCTGCGCTGGCGGTGATGAGGAGAGCTCAGGGCTCTGTGCTGGTGGGGCTGGTGAAAGGCTGCGCTCGGCTGACTCGTGGGATGGCTGGCTTTGGTCTTGACTCTCCACAGAGGGAGTCTTGTTCTTGATTTCTTCCTCGGCCACCGCCATACTCCATCGTCGCTTCTTGGGTGTGCCTGCTGGCTCAGAAGGTCCAGCAGGGATCTCCGTGACGACCTTCCACTTCTTCTTGCGAATCGGAAGTTTGGGAAGGCGTTCGGTACGTGCAGCCTCAGCACCAGCCAAGGCAAGCAGTGCTTCTCTCGCAGCCGTTTCAGCGTCATCGGCCCTTTTCTTGGCCGCAGATCTTTCAGCCCTCGTGAGTACCATTTTTGAATCGTGAAGGTTTGGAGAGAAGAATCACAGATGAAGAGAATCGAAGCTTTCTTGGAGTTCAGAGAATGGGAGAATCGTACAGATCAACGCACCTTCTAACGGATATAAAGACAACGGATAAATCCCAACGGCTATATTTTTGCGGATCCTGCAAATCCAGCGCAATTTTAGGGGCCGTTGGAGATTTTTTTTCATCTAAATGTCATTCTTTGCTCATCCGTATCTTTTATTTGGCCCAATATTTTCTTGATTTTTAAAGCTAGATTTACTCTCCTTGATTCCCTCTATTGATTCCCTACAAAAAGAAATAAAATCAACATCAAATACGTAATTAAAATCACACAATAAAACACACAAACGATAACCGGAAAATCGCAAAAAATAAACTAAGGCATGAGCCTCATGTTGACGAGCACAGCAATCACTCGTCCCCTCTCGTTCTTAATTTCATGCTTCAGTCAAGAGGAAGGCCGAGAGAGTCTTCACATCTCCTTCCTCATAGTAGTGCTTCAACCTTGCCCCATTAACCATGAATGGTTGGCCTTGCTGCAAGTTCTTTATCTCGATAGCACCATGAACAAACACATTAGTAATCATGAAAGGACCTGACCATCTAGACTTTAGTTTGCCTGGAAATAACCTCAACCGTGAGTTAAATAATAAAACAAGTTGGCCTTTCTTAAAGTCCTTGATCCTAAGTCTACTATCATGCCAAATCTTGGTCTTTTCCTTATACATTTTGGCATTTTCATAAGACATTTGTCTAAGCTCATCAAGCTCATGTAATTGCAAAGACCGCAACGTTCCCGCATCGGTCACGCAATAATTCAACTCTTTTAGTGCCCAAAACGCCTTAATTTCTAACTCAAATGGAAGATGACAAGCTTTACCATATACAAGTCTGTAAGGAGACATACCTAGGGGTGTCTTATATGCAGTTCTATACGCCCAAAGTGCATCCTCGAGTTTAAATGACCAGTCCTTTCTATTAGGTTTGACCACTTTTTCTAGGATGTTCTTAATCTCCCTATTTGAAATTTCAGCCTGACCATTCGAGTGTGGGTGATAAGGAGTGGCTACTCGATGTCTAATGTTATACTTAGCCAACACTCTCTCCATAGCCTTATTAATGAAGTGGGACCCCTCATCACTAATGACAGCACGAGGTGTCCCAAACCTAGTAAAAATGTGCCTATGCAAGAATTTTATGACTGTTTTAGCATCATTATTAGGACATGCTATGGCCTCTACCCACTTGGATACGTAGTCTACTGCCACCAAAATGTAAAGGTTACCTGAGGATGGAGGAAATGGTCCCATGAAGTCAATGCCCCATACATCAAAGAGTTCTAACTCTAAGATGTAGGTGAGAGGCATCTCATCCTTGCGACTGAGGTTACCTGTTCTTTGGCATTCATCACAGCTGTGGGCATAGTTGTGGGCATCCTTGAAGATCGTTGGCCAATAGTAGCCACTCTGAAATACTTTTGCAGCTGTTCTTTGGCCACCAAAGTGTCCACCATAAGGAGCTGTGTGGCAGTGCTGTAGCACAGACTTCGCCTCAGCAGCTGAAACACACTTCCTTAGCAAACCGTCAGCACATGTCTTGTAAAGTGTGGGATCATCCCATATGAATTTCCTTGCCTCATGAAGGAACCTCTTCTTCTATTGTCCTCCCTTAAAGACTGGTAATACCTGTGATGCAAGGAAGTTAGCAATGTCAGCAAACCAAGGTTCCTCATTGTTATCACGATGAGTCAATACAAAGACATGTTCATCAATAAAAGCATCAGAAATTGCGGGTTCCGCAATTTTTTCGCAATTGTGCTGCAATCGAGAAAGGTGATCCGCAACCACATTTTCACATCCTTTCTTGTCTCGAATGTCCAAATCAAATTCCTGCAGCAATAACACCCACCTAATCAACCTAGGCTTAGCATCAGCCTTCCTCATGAGATACTTTAAGGCAGAATGATTAGTGTACACAATTGTCCTAGTGCCTACAATATAGTTTATGAATTTCTCACAAGCAAACACTACAGCAAGCATCTCTTTTTCAGTAGTTGTATAATTACATTGAGCCTCATTCAGGGTTTTACTAGCATAGTATACAGGGTGTGTTAGCTTGTCAATCTTCTGTCCTAACATAACCCCTACAGCATAGTCACTAGCATCACATAACATCTCAAATGGGAGATCCCAATCTGGCCCTACTATAATAGGTGCTGTGACTAGTGCTTCCTTAAGGGTTTTCCAAGCTACTAAACATTCCTTAGAGAAGATGAATGGCCTATTTAGCTCTAGAAGCTCACACAGAGGCTTGGCTATCTTAGTAAAGTCCTTAATGAACCTTCTGTAGAAGCCAGCATGTCCTAAGAAACTTCTAATGGCCTTGACATTCTGAGGCTCTACCAACTTCTCTATGATTTCTATTTTTGCCCTGTCAACTTCTACACCTGCCCTTGACACTCTATGACCTAAGACAATCCCTTCATCCACCATGAAATGGCACTTTTCCCAATTTAGGACTAGGTTGGTCTCCTCACACCTAGCCAAGACCTGTCCTAAATTCTCTAGACAGTTTGTAAATGAATCCCCAAAGACTGAGAAATCATCCATGAATATCTCTATCATGGACTCATCCAAATCAGAGAAGATTGCCAACATGCACCTTTGGAAAGTTGCCGGTGCATTGCATAAGCCAAAAGGCATTCTGCGAAAGGCAAAAGTTCCAAAAGGGCAAGTGAAGGTAGTCTTTTCTTGATCCTTAGGGTCTATAGTTATCTGGTTATAACCTGAATAACCGTCTAAGAAACAGTAATAGGCTCTACCAGCTATTCTGTCTAACATTTGGTCAATGAATGGTAGAGGGAAGTGGTCTTTTTTAGTTTCTTTATTTAATTTCCTATAATCCATACATACTCTCCATCCTGTGACAGTCCTAGTTGGAATCAGTTCGTTGTTCTCATTGAATACCACAGTCATCCCCCCCTTCTTAGGTACACACTGTATAGGGCTCACCCACTGGCTACTAGCTATAGGGAAGATCACTCCAGCATCTAACCATTTTATTATTTCCTTTTTAACTACCTCTTTCATAGAGGGATTCAGCCTACGTTGGTGGTCTACTCTAGGTGTGTGCTCTTCCTCTAGTATGATCTTATGCATGCAATAAGAAGGGCTAATGCCTCTAATATCAGCAATAGTCCATGCAATAGCCTTCCTATGTTGCTTAAGCAGTAATATCAGTTCAACCTCATGCTTTTCACTTAATTTAGAAGAAATGATAACAGGCAGAGTTTCATTACTCCCTAAATATGCATACTTGAGGTGAGTGGGGAGAGGTTTTAATTCTAAGACAGGTGGATGCTCAATGGATGGCTTTAAAGGATTTAAGGATCTATCAGTTAGTTCTATATTCATACATACAGGTTGTGGTTTATCTACAGGCATATCCATTATCTCAGATACATTTAAGTCAGCTACATCTAAGTGTACATATTCATTAGCATGTTTGGTTAATAGTACATGCTCCAATTGTTCTTCCATTAAAGAATCTACAACGTCCATGCTAGCACAGGATTCAAGGTCAGAGGGGTACCTTAAAGCTTTATACACACTAAATTTCACCTCTTCATCATGAACCCTCATAGTGAGCTCACCTTTTTGGACGTCTATCAGTGCCCTACCTGTGGCTAGAAATGGTCTGCCTAACAGGATGGGGACCTCCTTGTCTGCTTCATAATCCAGGATAATGAAATCTGCAAGGAAAATAAATTTGTCAACTTTCACTAGAATATCCTCAATCTTACCTTCAGGGTATGCAATGGATCTGTCTGCTAGTTGTAAAGTGACAGTGGTTGGACGTGCTTCTCCTATTCCAAGCTGGCGGAATAGTGATAGGGGCATGAGGTTTATGCTGGCGCCCAGGTCACAAAGCGCTCTGCCCACGTGCTTGCCTCCTAGCTCTACAGGTAAGGTGAAGGAACCAGGATCCTTCTCCTTCTTGGGTAGCTTGTTCTGGAGTATGGCACTGCACTCCTCAGTGAGATTGACTGTTTCAAACTCACCAATTATTCTCTTGTTAGTAATAATATCTTTCAAAAACTTTACATAGGAAGGCATAGACTGTAAAACTTCTACAAAAGGAATGTTGACATGCACTTGCTTAAGAATTTCTAAGAATTTATTAAAGTGCACTTCCTGTTCCTGCTTTTTCTTAAGCCTTCGAGGATATGGAGGTGGTGGCACATATGCAGGCACTTCAGGTCGCCTTAGGATAGGTGGAGGTCTTGGAATTTCTTCTATCTCCTCAATAATTGGCTCTAGCCTGGCTCCTGATGTGCTAGTTGGTGGTGGACCTTGGCTTGGCAGAGACTCCAGTGGAGCACTAGACTCAGTGTTCTCTACTCTCTTTGGTGTGTCCTTTGTGTTGCTCACCAATGGTCTACCACTTCTAAGTTCAATTGCTTGAACTTGCTCTTTACCATCTCTCCTTGGCACTTCAGTGTCAGCAGGGAGTCTACCTTGGGGCCTACTCTTGAGTTCATTGGCTAATTGGCCTATTTGGTTCTCTAGGCTCCTAAGAGTGGCTTGCTGACTTTGCAAAGTAGCATCATTTTTGGCTATGTATTCCTTGAGTAAGTGCTCTACAGAAGATCCTACCGGTTGGTTGTAAGGTTTTTGATACATTGATTGGTTATGTTGGGGAGTGAAACCAGGTGTTCCACTCGGTCGAGGTTGGTTAGGATTTTGGTTAGTATTTTGTTGGCCACCCCATGACAGGTTTGGGTGGTTCCTCCAACAAGGGTTGTAAGTATTTTGAATAGGGGTTGTTCCTAGGCTGCTGCTGGCTTCCAATATAGCAGACTGAGGCTGGATTCCCAGGGCAGTATTCATACAGGTGCCCTTCCCCACAGAATCCACATACAAGTGTCTCACCTTGACTTGGTTGGGTGCCCATTGACATGGCGGTAGCGGTGTTAACACTTGTTTGGAGATTGGCTTGAGCCATTTGCTTAACTAGGTTGGTCAGGGCATTTATTTGGCTTCTCATTGCACTTAGAGCATCCTTGTCTTGAGCTCTAGTTGGCTCAACAGGATCATCTGACCACCTACAGTGAGATGCTGAGATGTTCTCCAAGATCTCATAGGCCTCGTTGTAACTCTTGGACAACATGGAACCTCCAGCAGATGAGTTTAAGACTTGTCTAGTGCTGGGATTGCATCCTTTGAAAAAGACCTCAATTTGGATACACCATGGGATGCCATGATGTGGACATTTAAGAAGGAGATCTTTAAACCTTGTCCAAGCTTCGTGAAGAGACTCAGTGTCAGCTTGTTTAAACTTGATTATGTCATCACGGAAGGTAGAATTCCTATCAGGTGGGAAGTATTTGACTAGGAATGTTTCTGCTAAGTCTGTCCAATTAAGGACAGATCCAGAGGGTAATGAGTTTAACCACGTTTTGGCTTTGTCCCTCAAAGAGTAAGGGAACAGGTATAGCCTCAAGGCTTCTTGGGAAACTCCAGGGATGATAAAGGTATCACTGACTCCTAAGAAGTTTCTAAGATGGTTGTGGGGGTCCTCATTTTCCACTCCAAAGAATTGTCCCACAATGGACAACATTTGGAACATCACTGGCTTTAACTCGAATGAGTTGGCAGTGATTTCAAGACGGATTATGCTGGGGTTCAGCTCCCCAGGCATAGGTACTAGGTACGAAAGTATGGCGCTATCCTTGTCATTCGCTATTTCGATGGGATTGCGAGTGGCAGGCACCAGATTTGGAACTATTCCATTCATTTCTTCTTGAGACAATTGCGGAGGAATTGCGGTTCCCGCAATTACTTGAGGTAAAGGGAGTTGTTTAAAGAGACGTTTCTTGGCTCTATTTCTGGCCCTAAGTAATCTCTCAGGCTCAGGATTGAACTCTAGATCACTACTTGAAGGCTCACTCATAAACTAACCCAATAGTACCTGCAAAAGAAATGAAACAGATCAGCTTCAATAGGCAATAAATTTGGTGTTTCAAACTTAACAAACTTCGTTTTCACTTAAATAAATCCCCGGCAGCGGCGCCAAAAACTTGTTGCGTGCTCAATGTGTTAAAATAAATAAGCAATAAGGTAGAGAGAGCACTCAGAACATGCAAGCATACATGGTCCTATAGCAAGTAGTAAGTATATTTCATTCGTTTTCCCACAGAGATTTATTATAAGCTATTCATGAAGTGTAAAGTTAAGAAAGAAGGGGTGGATTTGATGGGGTAGAATTTGTTTTTAATTGTCTATTTCCTACTGAATACGAAGAGGGTAACAACACAAACAAGTGCAAGTCAAAGCTAAACTCAAATGAGAAGAGACGAGATTAATAAATGAAGACAAAAACAGCTAGACAGAATTGTAACTTAGCAGAATTGCGGAGACAGCAATTCTACCGCAATGTAAATAACAGCGAAAGTGTGTAAAGTGATGAATTAAGGGCTACTAACGACTATCCGATAGGCTTTTTCATACGATTCTCAAGCATTGGATCAACTCTCTATGCATCAAACTATCTCATTCTCATGTATCTTCCGATTTCATGCATTAGATTCTTTAGTTTACTCATGTCCAAGTAAGGTCTTAAGCATCTTGTTAAGGCAGAAAAGTATGGTTTGTACTAGGGAAACGCCTATTCCTAGGTCGTTTCCTGGTTACCTTGAAAGGCTAGCATGATAGTATGACTCTGAACTCTTACTCCTTCCAGAGGTTAGGAGTTCTTTGGACAAAATGGATGGCCAATCGAAATTGCCCGTGGGATGAAGCTTACATACACTCAATGCTTCGAGAGCTATCCTACATGCTTGGTTCACGTTTTTTAGCCTAAAGTGTTGTCATTAGCATGCCCCTAAGTGATTTAGCTACTCATGGATGTAAACAGAACAGAAGTAAGAGAAGAAGTAGACATGCTTAGAAGGAATTTAAAGACAAGACAGTAAGGGAAAACAGTAGAATGTAAAGGCAAGAAATTGTGAAATAAAGAATTGAGATTTGATTACTTGATTGTTTGACTGACAAAGGAAAGCTTTAAAGCAAATAGCAGGAAGACAGAACACTACGAAATAATCTAATCTAACTTCTAGAAAAGAAACAACAACAAGACAAAGCTGGAAAATGGAAATGAAAAGCAAAAAGCCGTAAAACAAGCTCGAATGTCTCGTTGCAGCCGCCTCGAATGAAGGATGAGAAAGGTCAGCCTTGCTTGGATGAATCCAATCGGGAGAGAAGAAGAATCTCCTCTCCTTCCTATCAGATTATCGATTCCAACAGCTGAGCTTCGCAAACCAGCAGACGGCAAAGGAAAACAGGAGAAAAGATGGACTGCGAGAAGACTTCTACGCTTTCGGATGATGTTTGAACCCTCGACTTTGACCCCTATTTATAGTAATCTGCAGGTGCATTTGGGCCAAGGAGAACCATCAATCTTCAACGTCGTACTTCAGAATGGATGGAGGAGAAAGAACGAATCCCTGAAATAACGGAAATTAACAGAAAAAGATCAGTCAACTTACGGTTTTCACTTGAAACATTGCGGTGTCCGCAATGTTACCGCAATGTTTCCGCAATGCTATCGCAATGCCTGTTTTTCATTCTTTTCCTTCGGTTTTCAACCCTTTTCTTTCCTATTGTACATAAGTCCTAATTTAGCTACCTTCTTCTAATTCTCATATTTAAGCATAGGTTTAGGCTAAATGCTATCAAAAACACCTAAGAGTGAACATCTTTCTAAGCTAATTAAGTCCTAAAAAGGTAACTTTTGGAGACGTAACAGTAGTTTCGCATGTTGTGTATGTTAAAGAGTAGCGATGTCGTGCCTCTCACTGCTCGACTAAGTAACACAGGTAGATAGAATTAAATCGAAGTATCGGGTCGGGTAGGATAATTGTTGATTGCATACAGCGTTTGCGGGCAATCTACTAGCAATTAGAATTCACGCTCGAATGTTCGTCGCGGTTAGCTAGTGACTGTCTAAATTTACCTTGGGGCTGATCACCTTGACGTAGGATTAGATAAAGTGTAATTAGAACTGTGTGGTCTAGTAAAAATCCATGGAGTCGGCTACTTTAGGGCTTCTCTGGTAGTCGTCCGCGTGCTCAGTAAACTGAATTCCATGTTATTAGAATTAAATGATAAGCTGAATTTGTTTAACAATTGATCCCGAGACTCCCAAACCGTGCACACGCTCTCTTCTTATTAATCTTTCTTCGTTGCTTTCTCATTATTTCCCATTTGCATGATAAAACCCCCCGTTACCAATTAATCAATTAAATCCCAATTTCATTGGTAAGTTCAATCTTCCTATTCCTTGGATCGACCCTGTTACCACTGGCTGCAAAGCCTTGGTCATAGGCTTTTATAAATCGTATTTTGGCAAGCCTCGACAGCTTGAGATTAAGTGGATATTCAAAAATCCGCCCACCAGGGTGCCTTTCGGGGTGACAACAAGAATCATGCGACATGCAATCAAACTAAGCCTACGGAGTCTAAGATGAGGTTGCTAAGTGCTCGATAGATGCAAGGGAGCAACAGAAAAAATTTTAAAATTTTTGACATGAACCTAATAAATGCAAAACGACGTCATACAAAAACTAGATTATGCAAATGCTCAGATTCCAAAAAGACACTTCCTAAATCGTCATAATTAGAAAGCATATAAACAGAGTCCCAAGCACTTCAAATTCAAAATTAGCACTGCTCAACGAACTACACATGCATATCCACAACATCCAACTCCACCCCCAACTTCAGAAGATAGCATTGTCCTCAATGCTTCTCTATCAGATATACAAAAGTAAAGGGAAAAGAAAAACAACACTTCCCTGATCTTAGTGAAGCTGGCGAGGGGAAAGAGGTGGCGCTTTCCTTATCCGAGCCCAATTTCCACAACTTCTCCTTATTTCCTAAAAAAACAGCAAGCTAAATTAAGCTAAATTACACTACGAAACTTAAAACTAAAACAACGATAAACTAAATGACATAAAAACAGTTCAACACTCGGGTGCCTCCGAGAAGCGCAGAATTTTTAAAGTCGTTTGCTCGACTGAATTCACCCAACGAACTCATCCATATTCCGACAGCGCGGGGGACGTCCCAGACATATCCTCGTCCACACTGTTCCTGCAAATGTCATTTAAAACCAATTTTTTTCTTCGTGTCTTGAGCACGTGAACATCATCATTGTTAGTACTATAAAAAACAGCACCATTATCATTTAAATCCAAATCTTTCTTTCTAACAGAAGCAAAAGAATAGTCCCTCAAGCGCGAGGTCAAATTCTCTTCCTTCACACAATCCACAGACTTTGTCTTTCCATTCTCATCATGCACAAAATACTTCGATGCATTCATAAAAAAATCATTCACAATTCCATCAAATTCTACAGACAAGGCACCCCTATCAACATCAATCTTGACCTTAGCGGTCTTCATAAATGGGCGTCCTAGTAAGATAGAAGAGGAAATATGCGAAGAATTTTTGTTCATATTTAGCACGTGGAAATCACATGGAAACAACAAATCTTTCACTTTAACCAAAATGTCCTCAATTTTCCCTAACGGATGCACATAAGATTGATCGGCTAGTTGGTCAACTATATTAGACTCAGTTAAATTGCACAGTTCAAGCTCTTTAAACACATCAAAAGACATGACATTAATTGAGGCACCGAGATCGAGCATGGCATTTTCAATCAGTTTAGTACCAATAGTGCATGGGATAGTAAACATACCCGGATCGACGCACTTTGGTGGAAGCGTACCTTGGAAAATTGCAGAGACAGTTTCTTTCTTTTTCTCATCGCTCTTTCTCGACATTCTCTTACTCGTGCACCAACTCTTGAGGAACCTTGCATATTTCGATATTTGCTTCACGGCCTCCAAGAGTGGGATGTTCACTGTCACCTTCTGGAAGGTTTTGAGGACCTCCTCATCTTTATTCACGACGATAGGCTTTGCGAGCCTACTCGGGAAGGGTGCTATGGGAACATACTCACGCACGTTTTCCTTTAATTCTTCATGTTTCACCATCTTCGCATCCTCAAGATGGCTAGGGGAACATGCAATCGGTTTCCCCTTTTTCTCAACAACGGGAGGCAACAAACGGCTTGGGAAGAGAGCCTTGGGCTTGTAGCCTTTCAAGCTCGGGGGTGCTCCCAACTGAGCTTCCTTCCTTCTTGACTCAAGATCCTCAGTCTTTTTCTCAACCTTGCCTTCCTCTTTCTCCACAACAACGGTGTTTGAAGAAATTTCTCTCCCACTTCGTAGGCTAATGGCACAGACCTGCTCACAGGAACTCATCCTCGCGTGTGGGGGTAGCATCCAAGGATTCTCAGGCGCAGAAATCAAGGGAATATCCCTTCCACTCTTCAGTGCAATACCATTTGGGCAATCTGCTGCCTGAGTTTCCAACTTACTTATCCTGGCATTGACCTCTGTGATCCCCTCGCTCAGCGACCGAATCTGCGCATTGGTTTCCTTGCTAGTTTCCATAAAGGACTTGAACATTCCTTCAATGGATTGACCTGAAACAGTAGGAAGAATTTGCGATGAGTCTTCTTGTAATTTAAGGATAACGCCACATACCTTTGACAGTTGGTCCATGAGCTCTTTGATTTCGCTTGAGAGGCGGGTTTGCTCAAGTGCTCCATTTCCATTCTGATGCATATTCTGAGCCATATTTGAGATAAAACGCCGAGCTTCTGCTGGGGTCTTGTCAAACAATGCTCCTTCACTAGCTACATCAAGCAATCGACAATCATGCATGCACAAGCCTTCATAGAAGAAGCGAATGAGTTCTGCCTCCGAGATTCGATGGTGGGAGAAGTCTTCGCACATCCGGGTATACCGCTCCCAGTATTTATGAAAGGTCTCCCCTTCCTTTTGAACAATTGCGTAGATCTGCTTCCTTAGAAATGCGGCTCTCGAGGCGGGAAAATATTTGTCGAAAAACAGCCCTTTCAACTCGTTCCACGTAGAGATAGTCCCTGAGGGTAAGTAGTGCAGCCATTCCCTTGCCTTCCCCTTGAAGGTAAAAGGAAAGGCTCTCAAATTCAGCTCTTCCTCCGTTATCTACCTGGTCCTCATCGCAGAGCACACCATGTGGAATTCCTTAAGGTGCTTGATAGGATCATCATCTGTTTCACCATGAAAAGAGGGAAGTGAGTTAAACAAACTTGATTTAAACTCGAAATTACCTGTTGTCGGCGGAAATGATATACACAAAGGTCGACAGAGCAAGCCATCCATCGCCCACTCTTTCAGCGTTCTCTGATTCTCATTATCGTTCTCCAAGACCTCCATCTCTTCCGAATAGAACCTGAACTTTAAAAATCTTGGAAGAGAGGACCGTTATCCAAAATAAAATAAAAACTATTTACTAAAAGACATTTTTGAAAACAACCAATCAACCTGAATCAAAAACAAACATTAACTTCATTTTTAGTTGCCCTCCCCGGCAACGGCGCCAATTTTGGTGGGAAGGATTTTTGAATATCCTTAATTCACAGGCTGTCGAGGCCTGACCAAAATGAATTTATAAGCCTATTATCCTTAGCTTTGCAGCTAGTGGTAACAGGGTCGAACCACAGAGAGGGAATAAAGCTGAGAATTAATTGTTTGAGTTATAATTAAGTTGACCGGTGAAGTTTGTCACAAAAAGGGAGGTTTTAAACATGCAAAGTAATAAAAAGTGCTAACGGAAAAATAATAAACTCGAGAATGAAGAGTGTTGGATTTGGGGGATTTTGGGATCTTGCTAAGCGTTTTAACGTTTATCATTTAACTCTAAAGTAAGGCTAATCAATAATGACATGCACGCGGTCGGTTACCCAGGACACCCTAAAGTAACTGTTACGTCTCCAAAAGTGACCATTTTAGGACTTATTTATCTTAGAAAGATGTACACTCTTAGGTGTTTTTGATAGGATTTAGCTTAAACCTATGTTTATATATGAGATTTAGAAGAAGGTAGCTAAATTAGGACTTGTGTGCAAGAGGAAAGAAAAGGAATGAAAACCGAAGGAAAAGAGTGAAAAATGCGCATTGCGATGGCATTGCGGAAACATTGCTAAAACAGCAATGTTTCAAGTGAAAACCGTAAGTTGACTGATCTGTTTCTGTTAATTTCCGTTATTTCAGGGATTCGTTCTTTCTCCTCCATCCATTTTGAAGTACGACGTTGAGGATGGATGGTTCTCCTTGGCCCAAACGCACCTGCAGATTACTATAAAAGGGGGTCAATGTAGAGGGTTCAATCATCATCCGAAAGCGTAGAAGTCTTCTCGCAGCTCCATCTTTTCTCCTGTTTTTCTTTGCCGTCTGTTGGTTTGCGAAGTTTAGCTGTTTGGAGTCGATAATCTGATAGGAAGGAGAGAAGATTTATCTTCTCTCTCGATTGGATTCATCCAAGCAAGGCTGATCTTTCTCATCCTTCAGCCGAGGCGGTTGCAACGAGGCGTTCGAGCTCATTTACCTGCTTTCTGTCTTTCATTTCTAATTTCCAGCATTGTTTAGTTGTTGTTTCTGTTCTAGTGACTAGTTCATTTTATTGCGTTGCTTTCTGTCTTTATGTTATTCACTTTAAGCTTTCCTTTGTTCATTCAAACAATCAAGTAATCAAAGCAAAATTCAGCATTTCACAGTTTCTTGCCCTTGCGATCTACTGTTTTTCCTTACTGTTTTGTCTTTAAATTCCTTCTGAGCATGTCTGTTTCAACTCTTATTTATGTTCTGTCTATATCCATGAGTAGCTAAGTCACTTAGGGGCATGCTAATGACAACACTATAGGCTAAAAAACGTGAACCAAGCATGTAGGATAGCTCTCGAAGCATTGATTGTATGTAAGCTTCATCCAACGGGCAATTTCGATTGGCCATCCATTTTGTCCAAAGAACTCCTAACATCTGGAAGGAGTAAGAGTTCGGAGTCATACACTCATGCTAGCCTTTCAAGGTAGCCAGAAAACGACCTAGGAATAGGCGTTTTCCTAGTACAAACCATAACTCTCTGCTTTAACAAGATGCTTAAGACCTTACTTGGACATGAGTAAACTAAAGAATCTAATGCATGGAATCGGACGATACATGAGATTGAGTGAGTTTGATGCATAGTGAGTTGATCCAATGCTTGAGAATCGTGAGAAAATGCCTATAGAGGAGTCGTTAGTAGCCCTTGTTTCTCCATTTTACACACTTTCGCTGTTAGTAAAATTGCGGTAGAATTGCTGTTTTCGCAATTCTGCTAAGTTTACAATTCTGTTTAGCTGTTTTCTTCTTCGTTTATTAATCTCGTCTCTTTTCCTTTGAGTTTAACTTTGACTTGCACTTGTTTATGTTGCTATCCTTTACATATTCCTTAGGAATTAGACAATTTAAAACCAATTCTACCCCATCAAATCCACCCATTCTTTCTTAACTTTACACTTCACGAGTAGCTCATAATAAATCTCTGTGGGAAAACGAATGAAAAAATACTTACTACTTGCTATAAGATCATGTATGCTTGCATGTTCTGAGTGCTCTCTCTATCTTATTGCTTATTTATTTTAACACATTGAGCACGCAACAAGTTTTTGGCGCCGCTGCCGGGGATTTATTTTAGTGAAAACGAAGTTTGTTAAGTCTGAAACACCAAGTTTATTGTCTATTGTAACTGATCTATTTCCATTTCTTTTGCAGGTACCATTGGGTTAGTTTATGAATGAGTCTTCAAGTAGTGATCTAGAGTTCAATCCTAGGCCCGAGAGACTATTTAGAGCCAGAAATAGAGCCAAGAAACGTCTCTTTGACCAACCCTCTATACCTCCAATAATTGCGGGAACCGCAATTCCTCCGCAATTGTCTCAAGAAGAAATGGATGGAATAGTTCCAAATCCGGTGCCTGTCACTCGCAATCCCATCGAAATAGCGAATGATAAGGATAGCGCCATACTCTCTTACCTAGTACCTATGCCTGGGGAGCTGAACCCCAGCATAATCCGCCCTGAAATCACTGCCAACTCATTCGAGTTAAAACCAGTGATGTTCCAAATGTTGTCCACTGTGGGACAATTCTTTGGAGTGGAAAATGAGGATCCCCACAACCATCTTAGAAACTTCTTAGGAGTTAGTGATACATTCATCATCCCTGGAGTTTCCCAAGAAGCCTTGAGGCTCTATCTGTTCCCTTACTCTTTGAGGGACAAGGCAAAGACGTGGTTAAACTCATTACCCTCTGGATCAGTCCTCAATTGGACAGACTTGGCGGAGAAATTCCTAGTCAAATACTTCCCACCTGATAGGAATTCTACCTTTCGTGATGACATAATCAAGTTCAAACAAGCTGACACTGAGTCTCTTCACGAAGCTTGGACAAGGTTCAAGGACCTTCTTCTCAAATGTCCACATCATGGCATCCCCTGGTGTATCCAAATAGAGGTCTTTTTCAAAGGATGCAACCCCAGCACTAGGCAAGTCTTAAATTCATCTGCTGGTGGTTCCATGTTGTCCAAGAGTTATAATGAAGCCTATGAGATCTTGGAGAAGATCTCAGCATCTCACTGTAGGTGGTCAGATGATCCAGTTGAGCCCACTAGAGCTCAAGACAAGGACGCACTCAATGCCATGAGTAGCCAAATAAGCGCCCTGACCAACCTAGTCAAACAAATGGCTCAAGCCAATCTCCAAACAAGTGTCAACTCCGCCACAGCCATGTCAATGGGCACCCAACCAAGTCAAGGTGAGACACTTATCTGTGGATTCTGTGGGGAAGGGCACCTGTATGAATACTGCCCTGGGAATCCAGCCTCAGTCTGCTACGTTGGAAGCCAGCAGCAGCCTAGGAACAACCCCTATTCTAATACTTACAACCCTGGTTGGAGGAACCACCCAAACCTGTCATGGGGTGGCCAACAAAATGCTAACCAAGCTCCTAACCAACCAAGACCGAGTGGAACACCTAGTTTTACTCCCC
Organism: Herpetospermum pedunculosum; assembly: GCA_028017165.1. Classification (NCBI taxonomy): domain Eukaryota; kingdom Viridiplantae; phylum Streptophyta; class Magnoliopsida; order Cucurbitales; family Cucurbitaceae; genus Herpetospermum; species Herpetospermum pedunculosum. Next base: position 15,128,149 of record JAPQWQ010000186.1, on the reverse strand, counting down.
AACATAACCAATCCATGTATCAAAAACCATACAACCAACCTGTAGGGTCTTCTGTAGAAAACTTACTCAAGGAATACATAGCCAAGAATGATGCCACTCTACAGAGTCAGCAAGCTACTCTTAGGAGCCTAGAGAACCAAATAGGGCAACTAGCCAATGAACTCAAAAGTAGGCCCCAAGGCAGACTACCAGCTGACACTGAAGTGCCGAGGAGAGATGGGAAAGAGCAAGTTCAAGCAATTGAACTTAGAAGTGGGAGACCATTGGTGAGCAACACCAAGGACACACCAAAGAGAGTAGAGAACACTGAGTCTAGTGCTCCACTGGAGTCTCTGCCAAACCAAGGTCCACCACCAACAAGCACATTAGGAGCAAGGCTGGAGCCAATCATAGAGGAGATAGAAGAAATTCCAAGGCCTCCACCTATCCTAAGGCGACCTGAAGTGCCTGCATATGTGCCACCACCTCCATTTCCTAGAAAGCTAAAGAAAAAACAAGAACAGGAAGTGCACTTTAATAAATTTCTAGAAATTCTTAAGCAAGTGCATGTTAATATTCCTTTTGTAGAAGTTTTACAGTCTATGCCTTCTTATGTAAAATTTTTAAAGGATATTATAACTAACAAAAAAATAATTGGTGAGTTTGAAACAGTCAATCTCACTGAGGAGTGCAGTGCCATACTCCAGAACAAGCTACCCAAGAAGGAGAAGGATCCTGGTTCCTTCACCTTACCTGTAGAGCTAGGAGGCAAGCACGTGGGCAGAGCTCTTTGTGACCTGGTGTTGCGTGCTCAATGTGTTGAAATAATTAGGCAATAAAAGAGATAGAGCACTCAGAACATGCAAGCATACATGATCTTATAGCAAGTAGTAAGTATATTTCATTCGTTTTCCCACAGAGACTTATTTTTAGCTATTCACGAAGTGTTTTGTTAAGAAAGAAGGGGTGGATTTGATGGGGTAAAATTGGTTTTTAATTGTCTAATTTTTGCTGAATGTGTAAAGGGTAGTAACATAAACAAGAACAAGTCAAAGCTAAACTAAAATGAAAAGAAACGAAATTAATAAATGAATGCAAAGACAGCTAAACAGAATGGAAACTTAGACGGAATTGCGGAGACCGCAATTCTACCGCAATTACAATAACAGCGAAAGTGTGTAAATGGGTGAATTAAGGGCTACTAATGATTATCCTATAGGCATTTTTATACGATTCTCAAGCACTGGATCTACTCTCTATGCATCAAACTATCTCAATCTCATGTATCGTCCGATTCCATGCATTAGATTCTTTAGTTTACTCAACTCAAAGTAAGGTCTTAAGCATCTTGTTAAGGCAAAAAGATATGGTTTGTACTAGGGAAACGCCTATTCCTAGGCCGTTTCCTGGTTACCTTGAAAGGCTAGCATGATAATATGACTCTGAACTCTTACTCCTTCCAGAGGTTAGGAGTTCTTTGGACAAAATGGATGGCCAATCGAAATTGCCCGTGGGATGAAGCTTACATACAATCAATGTTCGAGAGCTATCCTACATGCTTGATTCACGTTTTTTAGCCTATGGAGTTGTCATTAGCATGCCCCTAAGTGACTTAGTTACTCATGGATATAGGGAGAACAGAACTAAAAGATAAGACAGACATGCTTAGAAGGGAAATGTGCTTAAAACAGTAAAGGAAAACAGTAGAATGTAAAGGAACGAAACTGCGAAATACTGAACTTTGCGTTGGATTAATTGATTGTTTGAATGAATATAAAAGATACTTAAAGTAAAGAACAGCAAGGCAGAACACAACGAAATGAACTGAATGAACCACTAGAACAGAAACCACACAAGACAGAGTTTGTAAAGTAGAAATGAAGAACAGAAAGCAATAAAACAGCTCGAAATCTCGTTGCAGCCGCCTCGAATGAAGGATGAGAAAGGTCAGCCTTGCTTGGATGAATCCAATCGGGAGAGAAGAAGAATCTCCTCTCCTTCCTATCAGATTATCGATTCCAACAGCTGAGCTTCGCAAACCAGCAGACGGCAAAGGAAAACTAGGAGAAAAGATGGACTGCGAGAAGACTTCTACGCTTTCGGATGATGCTTGAACCTCCGACTTTGACCCCCTTTTATAGTAGTTTGCAGGTGCGTTTGGGCCAAGGAGAACCATCAATCTTCAACGTCATATATCAGAATGGATGGAGGAGAAAGAACGAATCCATGAAATCACGGAAATTAACAGAAAAAGATCAGTCAACTTACGGTTTTCACTTGAAACATTGCGAGAACCGCAATGTTTCCGCAATGCTTTCGCAATGCTTGTTTTTCATTCTTTTCCTTCGGTTTTCAACTCTTTTCTTTCCTATTGTACATAAGTCCTAATTTAGCTACCTTCTTCTAATTCTCATATTTAAGCATAGGTTTAGGCTAAATGCTATCAAAAACACCTAAGAGTGAACATCTTTCTAAGCCAATTAAGTCCTAAAAAGGTCACTTTTGGAGACGTAACACACCCCCAAACTTAAGGTTTTGCTTGTCCTCAAGCAATCTAAGGACTTTCCTAGGCTGCTGTTTCTTCTTCTTTAACCACTTACTAACTCCCATATATCCCTATCTTTAGCACTGCTGTCCTGTGACACACTTCTAAGCTTAAAACTACCCTCTTATCTAGCTTCTTCTGACTTCGCCTGCCTAACACTCCATCTGCTTTTATTAACTCCCTACAACTGATCTATTTGCTTTTGTCATATCATGCCACTATCCCTAAGGTTTCAAATTCTGCCTAGCTTTACCTCAGACTCAGTACATGCTTCTAGCTTTATTTTTAATGTGTCTAGGATTCCTTAGAGTCATGCCAGTCTTAGTATTAACGGTGACAGTAGTACTTTTAAAGAACAACCTAAACCCTGGCATCACTACATTGGATAAACACTCATCTCCCTAAACAACCCTACAAGTTACAACTTTGTGCTTAGCTAATTGTGGATCAAAGTTCTTTTAAAATAGGACATCTAAGCCACAAAGTTATAACTCCTCGGTATACATTCTTCTTCCCTATTCTTTTCCCTTTTTCTTACTTAGGTGGGGCTTCTCCTTTGGTTGCCTTTTGATGCAATGCCACTTGTGGGTCACACACTTGGCACTGATTACTTAGCAACCTCAGAGAGACCCCCCTCTTTATTCTATTGTTCATATTTTTTTTTCAGTTCATCATTTTTTTGTAAAGGAGAAGAAGAATGCTTATGTTTCTAAGGGAGAGAGGAATGTTCCTAGGCCTAGGGTGGCCTCCCCCAAACTTCAACTACTCATTGTCCCCAATGAGTGTCTGAGGTGGCACACCCCCAAACTTTCCTAGAAGCATCTAGTCTAAAGTAAAACAAAGAGAATCTAAAGCCCTAGGCATAGACAAAACATTCGAACGACAAATATCACAGCAGCAGTAATTTAAAAAAACAGACAGATAAGGGCTTAAAGCTGTGCATGCTGAGCTCTTTAGAGGTTGATTTAAACTATCAAAGGGTGTCCTATGACACTCATCCAGCATGCATTTAGATAAGCTATATATGGTAGTCATGATAGCAGCAAAAGATGAAATTTAAACAGATCACAGCCTAGCTAATCAGACAGTCCAAAACATGCTTTCAGTAATAAAAATTGCGGGGACCGCAATTATTTCGCAATCAGATCAGGGCAGATATAACAGTGATTAAGGCCCCTAAGCATGCTCTTTCCAGTCATTCAAGCTCTTCTAGAAATAAAACAAAACTAACCTACCTAAGCTCCTATCATCAGACTATACTAAGCAAAATTAAAAACATGAAACTAAGCATCTAACACAGATCAAAAAGTGTACTAAAAAACAGCATAATTCACATAGTCTATCAGAAAGCAGAAAATTGTTTTTCTTTTTCTAAGGGAACAACAATACTCCCTTTAGTGCAATTCAAACCAGCACTCAAACATCTTCATCCTCATCAGGTTGTCGTGGTCGTGGAGGCACCCATGGAGTCAGGAGATTTGTGGGGAAGTTAGGGAAGATGCACCCAAGTTGGTCTGCAACTTCCTTGTCCCTTGCCTGCGCATAAGTGGCCCATTGAGCCATCCTCCTCTGCATATCCATCAGGCATGCCATGGATAGGGACTGATCAGCAGCCAGTCTATCCAGTTCAAACTCCATATTCCCCTTCCTCTTCAGCCTCAGGCTAGCAGGCAGCTCCAAGTGGCCTGTGTAAGCCATCTGCTGCTCCATTCGCTCAGTGGGGACGCCTGCACGCAAACATAGTTTGGTTATGGTGTTAGGGAAAAACAGTGGTCCCTTACCTTTCTTGGCGCACTCAGCAATGGCAGCTGACATGATTTCCCCCACATTGACCGTGAGACCTCGCATAATGGCATAGACCAGCAGCGATCTGCTCTGGTTGATGGTCGTCTCATGGGTCACAGGGGACAGCTTTCTCCTCACAAAGGCAAACCATACAGCTGCCTTTGCTGTCAGGTTGGCACTCATGAGGGTGTGCCTCCCATTGCGTGATACAGTCCACGCTGCTTCAGGCTGGCCAATGGTTCGAATGGCCTCCTCCAGCACTGCCTCAGTAGGCTCATCAACTATCCTTGCATAGTCGGTATGTCTTTGACCCTTGAGGCCATAGGCTTCGTTGATGGCCTTTGCTGAGTAGTCCACTTCTACTCCCCTCACCACAGACAGCCCCTCTTCAGAGTTTTGCAGGTTGGCGTAGAAGTCATATACCATAGCTGTGTAAGCAGGATTGGGCGGCCTGCACAACTCTTCCCAGCTGTGATTTATAATTCCTGCGCGCAAGAACTGCGGCAGGTCAGCAGGTCTGTCGAGGAAGCCCTTCTCGTGCAGCAACTCCCTCTTCCTCAGCTCAACGCCTCTGGACTCAGCATCAGAGGAAACATACCTCACTGACTGAGGCTCATCTTCAGGGTAGAGCTTGGCCTTCCCTTTATCTGCTGGCTTGGCTGACTCGGCAGCCTCAACCTTGAGTCGTTTGAGCGAAGGCTCAGTGCTCTCTTTGGCTGACTCGGCAGCCCCAACCTTCTTGGCCTTCTTCTTCTTCAGCTTCTTGGATCGCTTGGCCTTAAGAATCTTGGCCTTCTTCTTCTTCTTGAGCTTTGCCTCAATGGTGATCTGCTGCAGGCACGCCCCCAACGTCTCTTCCATTGAGTCAGTCTTCTGTTCAAGACTCTCCGGGCTAGCTTCCCTCACAGGCGAGAAAACCTCGTCTTCCTCACCTTCCCCACTGCCCTGCGTTGATTCTAGGTACTCCCCATATGAGAATTCAGGGTCAGGCCGTGGGGTAGTGTGCGACGGCGTGGTGCTTTGCTCTGCTGTAGGTGTCTGCGCAGAACTCTGAGGTGATGAAGACAACTCAGGGCTCTGTGCAGGCGGCGATGAAGGACGCTCTGGGCTCTGCACTGGTTCAGATGGTGAAGGGCTGTGCGCAGGCGATGCAGATGGCGACGAACCCTTCTTGGTCGACTCGTGGGACGCACGATCCGTTTCTTGACTCTCCACAGAGGGAGTCTTTGCTTTGCTTGGTTCGGCGGCCATCTCGACACTCCACCGGCGCTTCTTGGGTGTGCCCGCTGGTTCAGAGGGTCCAGCAGGGATTTCTGTGACAACCCTCCACTTCTTCCTACGGATCGGAAGCTTGGGAAGACGTTCGGTGCTAGCAGCGTCAGCCGTAGCCAAGGCAAGCAGTGCATCTCTCGCAGCTGTTTCAGCAGCGTCGTCAGCCCTCTTCTTGGCTGCAGATCTTTCAGCCCGTGTGAACACCATTGTTGAGTCTTGGAGGTTTGGAGAGAAGAATCAAAGATGAAGAGAATCGCAGCTTTCTTGGAATTCAGAGAGTGAGAGAATCGTACAGATCAAGCGCCTTCTAACGGATATAAAGGAAACGGCTAAATCCCAACGGCTATATTATTGCGGATCCTGCAATTCCAGCGCAATTTTAGGGATATTTTTTCATCAAAATGTCAATCTTTGCTCGTCCGTATCTTTGATTTGGCTCAATCTTTTCTTGATTTTTAAAGCTGGAATTACTCTCCTTGATTCCCTCTTTCGATTCCCTACAAAAAGAAATAAAAACAACATCAAATTCGCAATTAAAATCATACAACAAAACACACAAACGATAACCGGAAAATCGCAAAAAATAAACTAAGGCATGAGCCTTGTGTTGACGAGCACAGCAATCACTCGTCCTCTCTCGTTCTCATTGTCAAGCTTCAGTCAAGAGGAAGGCCGAGAGAGTCTTCACATCTCCTTCCTCATAGTAGTGCTTCAATCTTGCACCATTAACCATGAATGGTTGGCCTTGTTGCAAATTCTTTATCTCTATGGCACCATGAACAAACACATTAGTAATCACAAATGGACCTGACCATCTAGACTTAAGTTTCCCTGGAAATAGTTTCAACCGTGAGTTAAACAACAAAACAAGTTGACCCTTCTTAAAGTCCTTAACTCTAAGTCTACTATCGTGCCAAATCTTGGTCTTTTCCTTGTACATCTTAGCATTTTCATAGGCCATATGTCTAAGCTCATCAAGCTCATGTAATTGCAAAGACCGTAATGTTCCCGCATCCTTTACACAAAAATTCAATTCCTTCATGGCCCAAAATGCTTTGTTTTCTAACTCAAGTGGTAAGTGACAAGTCTTGCCATATACCAGCCTATAGGGAGACATACCTAGGGGTGTCTTATATGCTGTCCTATAAGCCCAAAGTGCATCCTCAAGCTTAAAGGACCAGTCTTTCCTATTAGGTTTGACCACTTTTTCTAAGATGTTCTTAATCTCCCTATTTGAAATTTCAGCCTGTCCATTCGAGTGTGGGTGATAGGGAGTTGCTACTTTATGTCTAATGTTATACTTAGCCAACACTCTCTCCATAGCCTTGTTAATGAAATGTGATCCCTCATCACTAATGATGGCACGAGGTGTCCCAAACCTAGTAAAAATGTGCCTATGCAAGAATTTGGTGACTGTTTTGGCATCATTATTGGGACATGCTTTGGCTTCTACCCACTTGGATACATAGTCTACTGCCACTAATATGTAAAGGTTACCTGATGATGGAGGGAATGGCCCCATGAAGTCAATGCCCCACACATCAAAGAGCTCCAACTCTAAGATGTAGGTGAGGGGCATCTCATCCTTTCGACTGAGGTTACCTGTTCTTTGGCATTCATCGCAGCTGTGGGCATAGTTGTGGGCATCCTTGAAGATTGTTGGCCAATAGTAGCCACTCTGAAATACCTTTGCAGCTGTTCTTTGGCCACCAAAGTGTCCACCATAAGGAGCTGTGTGGCAGTGCTGCAGTACAGACTTCGCTTCAGCAGCTGAAACACACTTCCTTAGCAAGCCGTCAGCACAGGTTCTGTAAAGTGTGGGGTCATCCCATATGAATTTCCTTGCTTCATGAAGGAACCTCTTCTTCTCTTGTCCTCCCTTAAAAACTGGTAATACCTGTGATGCAAGGAAGTTAGCAATGTCAGCAAACCAAGGTTCCTCATCGTTATCACGATGAGTTAAAACAAAGACATGTTCATCAATAAAAGCATAAGAAATTGCGGGCTCCGCAATTTTTTCGCAATTGTGCTGCAATCGAGACAGGTGATCTGCAACCACGTTTTCACATCCTTTCTTGTCTCGAATGTCCAAATCAAACTCTTGCAGCAGCAGTACCCACCTAATCAACCTAGGCTTAGCATCAGCCTTCCTCATAAGATACTTCAAGGCAGAATGGTCAGTGTACACAATTGTCCTAGTGCCTACAATATAGTTTCTAAATTTTTCGCAAGCAAACACTACAGCAAGCATCTCTTTCTCAGTAGTTGTATAATTACATTGAGCCTCATTCAAGGTTTTACTAGCATAGTAGACAGGGTGTGTTAGCTTGTCAATCTTCTTTCCTAACATAACCCCTACAGCATAGTCACTAGCATCACATAACATCTCAAATGGGAGATCCCAATCTGGCCCTACTATAACAGGTGCTGTGACTAGTGCTTTCTTAAGGGTTGTCCAAGCTACTACACATTCCTTAGAGAAGATGAATGGCCTATTTAGCTCTAGAAGCTCACACAGAGGCTTGGCTATCTTAGAAAAGTCCTTAATGAACCTTCTGTAGAAGCCAGCATGCCCTAAGAAACTTCTAATGGCCTTGACATTCTGAGGCTCTACCAACTTCTCTATGATCTCAATTTTGGCTCGGTCAACTTCTACACCTGCCCTCGACACTCTATGACCTAAAACAATCCCCTCATCTACCAGGAAGTGACACTTTTCCCAATTAAGGACTAAGTTAGTCTCTTCACATCTAGCCAAGACTTGTCCTAGATTCTCTAGACAGTTGGTGAATGAATCCCCAAAGACTGAGAAGTCATCCATGAATATTTCTATCATGGACTCATCCAACTCAGAGAAGATTGCCATCATGCACCTTTGGAAAGTTGCCGGTGCATTGCATAAGCCAAAAGGCATTCTGCGAAAGGCAAAAGTTCCAAAAGGGCAAGTGAAGGTAGTCTTCTCTTGGTCCTTAGGGTCTATAGTAATTTGATTATAGCCAGAATAACCATCTAAGAAACAATAGTAGGCTCTACCAGCTATTCTGTCTAACATCTGGTCAATGAACGGTAGAGGGAAGTGGTCTTTTTTAGTTTCTTTATTTAATTTCCTGTAATCCATGCACACTCTCCATCCTGTGACAGTCCTTGTTGGGATCAGTTCATTGTTCTCATTGACTACCACAGTCATCCCCCCCTTTTTAGGTACACATTGGATAGGACTCACCCACTGGCTACTAGCTATGGGGAATATCACACCAGCATCTAACCATTTAATTATTTCTTTTTTGACTACCTCTTTCATAGAGGGGTTCAGCCTACGTTGGTGGTCTACTCTAGGTGTGTGCTCTTCCTCTAGTATAATCTTATGCATGCAATAAGAAGGGATAATGCCTCTAATATCAGCAATAGTCCATGCAATAGCCTTCCTATGTTGCTTAAGCAGTAAAATCAGTTCAACCTCATGCTTTTCACTTAGTTTAGAAGAAATGATAACAGGCAGAGTTTCATTACTCCCTAAATATGCATACTTGAGGTGAGTGGGTAGTGGTTTCAGTTCTAAAACAGGTGGATGCTCAATGGATGGCTTTAAAGGATTCACAGATCTATCAGTTAGGTCTATATTCATACATACATGTTGTGGTTTATCTACAGGCATATCCATTATGTCAGATACATTCAAGTCAGCTACATCTAATTGTACATATTCATTAGCATGCTTAGTTAATAGTACATGCTCCAATTGTTCTTCCATTAAAGAATCAACAACGTCCATACTAGCACAGGATTCAAGGTCAGAGGGATACCTTAAAGCTTTATACACACTAAATTTCACCTCTTCATCATGAACCCTCATAGTGAGCTCACCTTTTTGGACGTCTATAAGTGCCCTACCTGTGGCTAGAAATGGTCTGCCTAGCAGGATGGGGACCTCCTTGTCTGCTTCATAATCCAGGATAATGAAATCTGCAAGGAAAATAAATTTGTCAACTTTCACTAGAATATCCTCAATCTTACCTTCAGGGTATGCGATGGATCTGTCTGCTAGTTGTAAAGTGACAGTGGTTGGACGTGCTTCTCCTATTCCAAGCTGGCGGAATAGTGATAGGGGCATAAGGTTTATGCTGGCGCCCAGGTCACAAAGCGCTCTGCCCACGTGCTTGCCTCCTAGCTCGACAGGTAAGGTGAAGGAACCAGGATCCTTCTCCTTCTTGGGTAGCTTATTCTGGAGTATGGCACTGCACTCCTCAGTGAGGTTTACTGTTTCAAACTCACCAATTATTTTTTTGTTAGTAATAATGTCCTTCAAAAACTTCACATAGGAAGGCATAGACTGTAAAACTTCTACAAAAGGAATGTTGACATGCACTTGCTTAAGAATTTCTAAGAATTTATTAAAATGCACTTCCTGTTCCTGCTTCTTCTTAAGCCTTCGAGGATATGGAGGTGGTGGCACATATGCAGGCACGTCAGGGCGCCTTAGGATAGGTGGAGGCCTTGGAATTTCTTCTATTTCCTCAACAATTGGCTCTAGCCTGGCTCCTGATGTGCTAGTTGGTGGTGGACCTTGGTTTGGCAGAGACTCCAGTGGAGCACTAGACTCAGTGTTCTCTACTCTCTTTGGTGTGTCCTTTGTGTTGCTCACCAAGGGTCTACCACTTCTGAGTTCAATTGCTTGAACTTGTTCTTTACCATCTCTCCTTGGTACCTCGGTGTCAGCAGGGAGTCTACCTTGGGGCCTACTCTTGAGTTCATTAGCTAATTGGCCTATTTGGTTCTCTAGGCTCCTAAGAGTAGCTTGCTGGCTTTGAAGAGTAGCATCATTCTTAGCTATGTATTCCTTGAGTAAGTTTTCTACAGAAGATCCTACAGGTTGGTTGTATGGTTTTTGATACATTGATTGGTTATGTTGGGGAGTGAAACCAGGTGTTCCACTCGGTCTAGGTTGGTTAGGATTTTGGTTAGCATTCTGTTGGCCACCCCATGACAGGTTTGGGTGGTTCCTCCAACCAGGGTTGTAAGTTTGTGAGTAGGGGTTATTCCTAGGCTGCTGTTGGCTTCCTACATAGCAGACTGAGGATAGATTCCCAGGGCAGTATTCATATGGGTGCCCTTCCCCACAGAATCCACAGATAAGTGCCTCGCCTTGACTTGGTTGGGTGCCCATTGACATGGCTGTGGCGGTATTGGCACTGGTTTGGAGAATTGCCTGAGCCATTTGCTTAACTAGGTTGGTCAGGGCGTTTATTTGGCTGCTCATTGCACTTAGAGCATCCTTGTCTTGAGCTCTAGTTGGCTCAACTGGATCATCTGACCACCTACAGTGAGATGCTGAGATCTTCTCCAAGATCTCATAGGCTTCGTTGTAACTCTTGGACAACATGGAACCACCAGCAGATGAATTTAAGACTTGCCTAGTGCTGGGGTTGCATCCTTTGAAAAAGACCTCTATTTGAATACACCATGGGATGCCATGATGTGGACATTTGAGAAGAAGGTCCTTGAACCTTGTCCAAGCTTCGTGAAGAGATTCATTATCAGCTTGCTTGAACTTAACTATATCATAACGAAAGGTAGAATTCCTATCAGGTGGGAAGTATTTGACTAGGAATTTTTCTGCTAAATCTGTCCAATTAAGGACAGATCCAGAGGGTAATGAGTTTAACCATGTTTTGGCTTTGTCCCTCAAAGAGTAAGGGAACAAGTATAGCCTCAAAGCTTCTTGGGACACTCCAGGGATGATGAAGGTATCACTAACTCCTAAGAAGTTCCTAAGATGGTTGTGGGGGTCCTCATTTTCTATTCCAAAGAATTGTCCCACAGTGGACAACATTTGGAACATCACTGGCTTTAACTCGAATGAGTTGGCAGTGATCTCAGGACGGATTATGCTGGGGTTCAGCTCCCCAGGCATAGGTACTAAATATGAAAGAATGGCACTATTCTTGTCATTCGCTATTTCGATGGGGTTGCGAATGACAGGTACCTGATTTGGAACTATCTCTTCCATTTCTTCGATTTCAGGTATGATTTGAGGTATAGGAGGTTGTTTAAAAAGAGGTTTCTTTGCTTTGTTCCTAGCTCTAAGTAGTCTCTCAGGCTCAGGATTGAACTCTAGATCTCTACTTGAAGGCTCACTCATAAACTAACCCAAATAGTACCTGCAAAAGAAATGAAACAGATCAGCTTCAATAAGCAATAAACTTGGTTTTTCAAACTTAACAAACTTCGTTTTCACTTAAAATAAATCCCCGGCAGCGGCGCCAAAAACTTGTTGCGTGCTCAATGTGTTGAAATAATTAGGCAATAAAAGAGATAGAGCACTCAGAACATGCAAGCATACATGATCTTATAGCAAGTAGTAAGTATATTTCATTCGTTTTCCCACAGAGACTTATTTTTAGCTATTCGCGAAGTGTTTTGTTAAGAAAGAAGGGGTGGATTTGATGGGGTAAAATTGGTTTTTAATTGTCTAATTTTTGCTGAATGTGTAAAGGGTAGTAACATAAACAAGAACAAGTCAAAGCTAAACTAAAATGAAAAGAAACGAAATTAATAAATGAATGCAAAGACAGCTAAACAGAATGGAAACTTAGACGGAATTGCGGAGACCGCAATTCTACCGCAATTACAATAACAGCGAAAGTGTGTAAATGGGTGAATTAAGGGCTACTAATGATTATCCTATAGGCATTTTTATACGATTCTCAAGCACTGGATCTACTCTCTATGCATCAAACTATCTCAATCTCATGTATCGTCCGATTCCATGCATTAGATTCTTTAGTTTACTCAACTCAAAGTAAGGTCTTAAGCATCTTGTTAAGGCAGAAAGATATGGTTTGTACTAGGGAAACGCCTATTCCTAGGCCGTTTCCTGGTTACCTTGAAAGGCTAGCATGATAATATGACTCTGAACTCTTACTCCTTCCAGAGGTTAGGAGTTCTTTGGACAAAATGGATGGCCAATCGAAATTGCCCGTGGGATGAAGCTTACATACAATCAATGTTCGAGAGCTATCCTACATGCTTGATTCACGTTTTTTAGCCTATGGAGTTGTCATTAGCATGCCCCTAAGTGACTTAGTTACTCATGGATATAGGGAGAACAAAACTAAAAGATAAGACAAACATGCTTAGAAGGGAAATGTGCTTAAAACAGTAAAGGAAAACAGTAGAATGTAAAGGAACGAAACTGCGAAATACTGAACTTTGCGTTGGATTAATTGATTGTTTGAATGAATATAAAAGATACTTAAAGTAAAGAACAGCAAGGCAGAACACAACGAAATAAACTGAATGAACCACTAGAACAGAAACAACACAAGACAGAGTTTGTAAAGTAGAAATGAAGAACAGAAAGCAATAAAACAGCTCGAAATCTCGTTGCAGCCGCCTCGAATGAAGGATGAGAAAGGCCAGCCTTGCTTGGATGAATCCAATCGGGAGAGAAGAAGAATCTCCTCTCCTTCCTATCAGATTATCGATTCCAACAGCTGAGCTTCGCAAACCAGCAGACGGCAAAGGAAAACTAGGAGAAAAGATGGACTGCGAGAAGACTTCTACGCTTTCGGATGATGCTTGAACCTCCGACTTTGACCCCCTTTTATAGTAGTTTGTAGGTGCGTTTGGGCCAAGGAGAACCATCAATCTTCAACGTCATATATCAGAATGGATGGAGGAGAAAGAACGAATCCCTGAAATCACGGAAATTAACAGAAAAAGATCAGTCAACTTACGGTTTTCACTTGAAACATTGCGAGAACCGCAATGTTTCCGCAATGCTTGTTTTTCATTCTTTTCCTTCGGTTTTCAACTCTTTTCTTTCCTATTGTACATAAGTCCTAATTTAGCTACCTTCTTCTAATTCTCATATTTAAGCATAGGTTTAGGCTAAATGCTATCAAAAACACCTAAGAGTGAACATCTTTCTAAGCCAATTAAGTCCTAAAAAGGTCACTTTTGGAGACGTAACACCTGGGAGCCAGCATAAACCTCATGCCCCTATCACTATTCCGCCAGCTAGGAATAGGAGAAGCACGTCCAACCACTGTAACTTTACAACTAGCAGACAGATCCATAGCATACCCTGAAGGTAAGATTGAGGATATTCTTGTAAAGGTTGACAAGTTTATTTTCCTTGCAGATTTCATTATCCTGGATTATGAAGCAGACAAGGAGGTCCCCATCCTGTTAGGCAGACCATTTCTAGCCACAGGTAGGGCCCTGATAGATGTCCAAAAAGGTGAGCTCACTATGAGGGTTCATGACGAGGAGGTTAAGTTTAGTGTTTTTAAAGCACTGAGGTATCCTTCTGACTCTGAATCTTGTTCTAGCATGGACATTGTAGATTCATTAATGGAAGAACAATTGGAGCATGAATTGTTGACTAAGCATGCTAATGAATATGTAGGATTAGAATTAACTGACTTAAACATAGCTGAGATAATGGACATACCTGTAAATAACCCTCAGCATGTTTGTATGAATATTGACTTAACTGAAAAATCTTTGAATCCATTAAAACCATCCATTGAGCATCCACCTGTCTTAGAATTAAAACCTCTCCCCACTCACCTCAAGTATGCATATCTAGGAAGTAATGATACTTTGCCTGTGATTATTTCTTCTAAATTAAGTGAAAAGCATGAGGTTGAACTGATTTTACTACTTAAGCAACATAGGAAGGCTATTGCATGGACTATTGCTGACATTAGAGGCATTAGCCCTTCTTATTGCATGCATAAGATTATACTAGAGGAAGAACACACACCCAGAGTAGATCACCAACGTAGGTTGAATCCCTCTATGAAAGAGGTAGTTAAAAAGGAAATAATAAAATGGTTAGATGCTGGTGTGATCTTCCCCATAGCTAGTAGCCAGTGGGTGAGCCCTATACAATGTGTACCTAAGAAGGGGGGGATGACTGTGGTAGTCAATGAAAACAATGAACTGATTCCAACAAGGACTATCACAAGATGGAGAGTTTGCATGGATTATAGGAAACTAAACAAGGAAACCAAAAAAGACCATTTCCCTCTACCATTCATTGACCAGATGTTAGATAGGATAGCTGGTAGGGCCTACTACTGCTTCTTAGACGGTTATTCAGGATATAACCAGATTACTATAGACCCTAAGGACCAAGAGAAGACTACCTTCACTTGCCCTTTTGGAACTTTTGCCTTTCGCAGAATGCCTTTTGGCTTATGCAATGCACCGACAACTTTCCAGAGGTGCATGTTGGCAATCTTCTCTGATTTGGATGAGTCCATGATAGAGATATTCATGGATGACTTCTCAGTCTTTGGGGATTCATTCACAAACTGTCTAGAAAACTTAGGACAAGTCCTGGCTAGGTGTGAGGAGACCAACCTAGTCCTAAATTGGGAAAAGTGCCATTTCATGGTGGATGAAGGGATTGTCTTAGGTCATAGAGTGTCAAGGGCAGGTGTAGAAGTTGACAGGGCAAAAATTGAAATAATAGAGAAATTGGTAGAACCTCAAAATGTAAAAGCCATTAGAAGTTTCTTAGGGCATGCTGGTTTCTATAGGAGGTTCATTAAGGACTTTTCTAAGATCTCCAAGCCTTTATGTGAGCTTCTAGAGCTAAACAAACCATTCATTTTCTCTAAAGAATGTTTCCTAGATTGGAAAACCCTTAAGGAAGCACTAGTCACAACACCTATTATAGTAGGGCCTAATTGGGATCTTCCCTTTGAGATGTTATGTGATGCAAGTGACTATGCTGTAGGGGTTATGTTAGGACAGAAGATTGACAAGTTAACACACCCTGTATACTATGCTAGTAGAACACTTAATGAGGCACAATGCAATTACACAACTACTGAGAAGGAGATGCTAGCTGTAGTGTTTGCTTGTGAGAAGTTTAGGAATTACATTGTAGGCACTAGGACAATTGTGTACACTGACCATTATGCTTTAAAGTACCTTATGAGGAAGGCTGATGCGAAGCCTAGGTTGATTAGATGGGTTTTGCTGCTGCAAGAGTTTGAGCTAGACATTAGAGATAAGAAAGGATGTGAAAATGTGGTTGCGGATCATCTTTCTAGATTGCAGCATAATTGCGAAAAAAATTGCGGAAACCGCAATTTCTGATGCTTTTATTGATGAACATGTCTTTGTATTGACTCATCGTGATAACGATGAGGAACCTTGGTTTGCTGACATTGCTAACTTTCTTGCATCACAGGTACTACCAACTTTCAAGGAAGGACAAGATAAGAAGAGGTTCCTTCATGAAGCAAGGAAATTCATATGGGATGATCCCACACTTTACAAGACATGTGCTGATGGTCTGCTCAGGAAGTGTGTTTCAGCGGCTGAGGCGAAGTCTGTGCTGCAGCACTGCCATACAGCACCCTATGGTGGACATTTTGGTGGCCAAAGGACAGCTGCAAAGGTGTTCCAGAGTGGCTACTATTGGCCAACAATCTTCAAGGATGCCCACAACTATGCACACAGCTGTGATGAATGCCAGAGAACAGGTAATCTAAGTCGAAAGGATGAGATGCCTCTCACTTACATCTTAGAGTTGGAGCTCTTTGATGTGTAGGGCATTGATTTCATGGGGCCATTTCCTCCATCATCAGGTAACCTTTACATCCTTGTAGCAGTAGACTACGTATCTAAGTGGGTAGAGGCTATAGCATGTCCAAATAATGATGCAAAAACAGTCATAAGATTCTTGCATAGACATATTTTTACTAGATTTGGGACACCTCGGGCTATAATCAGTGATGAGGGGACACATTTCATTAATAGGGCTATGCAGAGAGTGTTGGCTAAGTATAATATTAGACATAGAGTAGCCACTCCTTATCACCCACATTCGAATGGCCAAGCTGAAATTTCAAATAGGGAGATTAAGAACATACTTGAAAAAGTGGTCAAACCCAATAGAAAAGATTGGGCGTTTAAACTCGAGGATGCACTTTGGGCGTATAGAACTGCATATAAGACACCCCTAGGTATGTCTCCTTATAGACTGGTGTATGGCAAAGCATGTCACTTGCCATTCGAGTTAGAAATTAAAGCATTTTGGGCCCTAAAAGAGTTGAATTACTGCGTGACCGATGCGGGAACATTGCGGTCTTTGCAATTACATGAGCTTGATGAGCTTAGGCATATGTCTTATGAAAATGCCAAAATGTATAAGGAGAAGACCAAGATTTGGCACGACAGTAGACTTAGGATTAAGGACTTCAAGAAAGGCCAGCTTGTCTTATTATTTAACTCACGATTGAAATTATTTCCAGGCAAACTTAAGTCTAGATGGTCAGGTCCATTTGTCATAACTAATGTGTTTGTTCATGGTGCCATCGAGATAAAGAACCTGCAGCAAGGGCAACCATTCATGGTTAATGGTGCAAGGTTGAAGCACTACTATGAGGAAGGAGATGTGAAGACTCTCTCGGCTTTCCTCTTGACTGAAACATGAAAATAAGAACGAGAGAGGACGAGTGATTACTGTGCTCGTCCATGCGAGGCTCATGCCTTAGTTTATTTTTTGTTATTTTTCCGGTTATCGTTTGTGTATATTTTTGTGCGATTTTAATTATGAATTTGATATTTATTTTATTTCTTTTTGTAGGGGATCAATAGAGGGAATCAAGGAGATTAAATCAAGCTAAAAAGATGGAGGAGATATTGGGCCAAATCGAAGATACGGTTGAGGAAAGATTGGCATTTAAACACAAAAAAATCTCCAACGGTCACTAGAATTGCGCTGGATTTGCAGAATCCGCAAAAATAGAGCCGTTGGGATTTCATCATTACTTATATCCGTTAAGACGCGCGCTGAGCTATACGATTTCCCAATTATCTGAACTCCAAGAAAACTTTCTCCCTCTTCATCTGCAATTCTTCTCTCCAGATTCCAACAATTCAACGATGGTGCTAACAAGAGCTGAACGGTCTGCGTCCAAGAAGAGGGCTGACGACGCTGAAACTGCTGCGAGGGAAGCACTTCTTGCCCTTGCAGACGCTGAGGCTGCGCGAACTGAACGACTCCCCAAACTGCCAATCCGCAAGAAGAAGTGGAAGGTTGTCACGGAGATACCTGCTGGACCCTCTGAACCAGCAGGCACACCCAAGAAACGCAAATGGAGTATGGCGGTGGCCGAAGAAGCAAGAAAGGAAAAGACTCCCTCTGAGGAGAGTCAAGAAAGTGATCCTCGGTCACACGAGTCACCAAAACAGAGCTCTTCGCCATCTCCGCCAGCGCAAAGCCCTGAGCTTCCTCCATCGCCGCAGAGTTCTGAACACATATCTCCACCAGAAGAGAGCCCTGCAGCATCACCAACTTCCCCACAACCTGACCCTGAATTCACATATGGGGAGTACCAAGAATCGACGCAGGGCAGTGGGGAAGCTGAGGAAGAAGAGGTCTTCTCTCCTTTGAGGGAAGCTAGCCCTGAGAGCCCTGTGCAGAAGAATGACTCGATGGACGAAACACTGGGGGATTGCCTCCAGCAGTTGACAACCAAGGCGAAGTTGAAAAAGAAGAAGGCAGCCAAGGGTGTTGTTGCGTGCTCAATGTGTTAAAATAAATAAGCAATAAGGTAGAGAGAGCACTCAGAACATGCAAGCATACATGGTCTTATAGCAAGTAGTAAGTATATTTCATTCGTTTTCCCACAAAGATTTATTATAAGCTATTCATGAAGTGTAAAGTTAAGAAAGAAGGGGTGGATTTGATGGGGTAGAATTGGTTTTTAATTGTCTATTTCCTACTGAATACGAAGAGGGTAGCAACATAAACAAATGCAAGTCAAAGCTAAACTCAAATGAAAAGAGACGAGATTAATAAATGAAGGCAAAGACAGCTAGACACAATTGTAACTTAGCAGAATTGCGGAAACAACAATTCTACCGCAATTGTAGTAACAGCGAAAGTGTGTAAAATGATAAGTTAAAGGCTACTAACGACTATCCTATAGGCTTTTTCTCACGATTCT
Organism: Herpetospermum pedunculosum; assembly: GCA_028017165.1. Lineage (NCBI taxonomy): Eukaryota > Viridiplantae > Streptophyta > Magnoliopsida > Cucurbitales > Cucurbitaceae > Herpetospermum > Herpetospermum pedunculosum. The sequence goes on along the minus strand of JAPQWQ010000186.1, from coordinate 15,109,591 downwards.
CAAGCATTGGATCAACTCTCTATGCATCAAACTATCTCATTCTCATGTATCTTCCGATTTCATGCATTAGATTCTTTTGTTTACTCATGTCCAAGTAAGGTCTTAAGCATCTTGTTAAGGCAGAAAAATATGGTTTGTACTAGGGAAACGCCTATTCCTAGGTCGTTTCCTGGTTACCTTGAAAGGCTAGCATGATAGTATGACTCTGAACTCTTACTCCTTCCAGAGGTTAGGAGTTCTTTGGACAAAATGGATGGCCAATCGAAATTGCCCGTGGGATGAAGCTTACAGACAATCAATGCTTCGAAAGCTATCCTACATGCTTGGTTCACGTTTTTAGCCTAAAGTGTTGTCATTAGCATGCCCCTAAGTGATTTAGCTACTCATGGATGTACACAGAACAGAAGTAAGAGAAGAAGTAGACATGCTTAGAAGGAATTTAAAGACAAAACAGTAAGGGAAAGCAGTAGAATGTAAAGGCAAGAAACTGTGAAATGAAGAATTGAGATTTGATTACTTGATTGTTTGATTGACAAAGGAAAGCTTTAAAGCAAATAACAGGAAGACAGAACACAACGAAATAGTCTAATCTAGCTTCTAGAAAAGAAAAAGCAACAAGACAAAGCTGGAAAATGGAAATGAAGAGCAGAAAGCAGTAAAACAAGCTCGAATGTCTCGTTGCAGCCGCCTCGAATGAAGGATGAGAAAGGTCAGCCTTGCTTGGATGAATCCAATCGGGAGAGAAGAAGAATCTCCTCTCCTTCCTATCAGATTATCGATTCCAACAGCTGAGCTTCGCAAACCAGCAGACGGCAAAGGAAAACAGGAGAAAAGATGGACTGCGAGAAGACTTCTACGCTTTCGGATGATGTTTGAACCCTCGACTTTGACCCCTATTTATAGTAATCTGCAGGTGCATTTGGGCCAAGGAGAACCATCAATCTTCAACGTCGTACTTCAGAATGGATGGAGGAGAAAGAACGAATCCCTGAAATAACGGAAATTAACAGAAAAAGATCAGTCAACTTACGGTTTTCACTTGAAACATTGCGGTGTCCGCAATGTTTTCGCAATGCTGTCTCAATGCAGTTTTTTACATTCTTTTCCTTCGGTTTTCAACCCTTTTCTTTCCTATTGTACATAAGTCCTAATTTAGCTACCTTCTTCTAATTCTCATATTTAAGCATAGGTTTAGGCTAAATGCTATCAAAAACACCTAAGAGTGAACATCTTTCTAAGCTAATTAAGTCCTAAAAAGGTCACTTTTGGAGACGTAACACACCCCCAAACTTAAGGTTTTGCTTGTCCTCGAGCAATCTAAGGACTTTCCTAGGCTGCTGTTTCTTCTTCTTTAACCACTTACTGACTCCCCTATATTCTCATCTATAGCAGTGCTGTCCTGTGACACACTTCTAAGCTTAAAACTACCCTCTCATCTAGCTTCTTCTGATTTCGCATGCCTAAAACTCCTACTGCTTTTATTAACTCCCTACAACTGATCTACCTGCTTTTATCATATCATGCCACTATCCCTAAGGTTTCAAATTCTACCTAGCTTTACCCCAGACTTAGTACATGCTTCTAGTTTATATTTATGAGCTACCTAGGATTCCTTAGAGTCATGCCAGTCTTAGTATTAATGGTAACAGTAGTACTTTTAGAGAACAACCTAAACCCTGGCATCACTACATTGGATATACACTCATCTCCCTAAACAACCCTACAAGCTACAACTTTGTGCTTAGCTAATTGAGGATCAGAGTTCTTTTTAAATAGGACATCTAAGCCACAAAGTTGCAACTCCTAGGTATACATTCTTCCTCCCTACTTTTTCCTTTTTTTCTTTCTCAGGTGGAGCCTTTCCTTTGGTTGCCTTTTGATGCAATGCCACTTGTGGGTTACACACTTGGCACTGATTACTCAGCAACCTAAGAGAGACTCCCCTCTTTATTCTCTTTTTCATTTTTTTTTTTCAGTTCATTATTTTTGTCAAGGAGAAGAAGAATGCTTATGTTTTAAGGGAGAGAGGAATGTTCCTAGGCCTAGGGTGGCCTCCCCCAAACTTCAACTACTCATTGTCCCCAATGAGTGTCTGAGGTGGCACACCCCCAAACTATCCTAGAAGCATCTAGTCTAAGGTAAAACAAAGAGAATCTAAAAGCCCTAGGCATAGACAGAACATTCTAAAAGAAAATATCACAGCAGCAGGAATTTGAAAAACAGACAGGCAAGGACTTACAGCTATGCATGCTGAGCTATTTAGAGGTTAATTTAAACTATCAAAGGGTATCCTATGACACTCATCCAGCATGCATTTAGATAAGCTATATAAGGTAGTCATGATAGCAGCAAAAGATAGAATTTAAACAGATCACAGCCTAGCTAAGCAGACAGTCCAAAACATGCTTTCAGTAATAAAAATTGCGGGTACCGCAATTATTTCGCAATCAAGTCAGGGCAGATATATCAGTTACTAAGGCCCCTAAGCATGCTTTATCCAGTCGTTCAAGCTCAACAAAAAGAAACCTAAACTATCCTACCTAATCAGCTAGCAGCAGGCTATACTAAGCAATTTAAAAACATAAAACTAAGCAACTAAAACAGATCAAAATTGTACTAAAAACAGCATAATTCACATGGTCTATCAGAAAGCAGATTTTGTTTTTTTTTCTAAGGGAACAGCAATACTCCCTTCAGTGCAATTCAAACCAGCACTCAAATGTCTTCATCCTCATCAGGTTGTCGTGGTCGTGGAGGCACCCATGGATTCAGGAGATTCGTGGGGAAGTCAGGGAAGATGCACCCAAGTTGGTCTGCAACTTCCTTGTCCCGTGCATGCGCGTAAGTGGCCCATTGAGCCATCCTCTTCTGCATATCCATCAGGCAAGCCATGGACAGTGACTGATCAGCAGCCAACCTATCCAGTTCGAACTCCATGTTCCCCTTCCTCTTCAGCCTTAAGCCAGCAGGCAGCTCCAAGTGGCCCGTGTAAGCCATCTGCTTCTCCATTCGCTCAATGGGAACCCCTGCAAGCAAACAGAGTTTAGTTATGGTATTAGGGAAAAACAATGGTCCCTTACCTTTCTTGGCGCACTCAGCAATGGCAGCTGACATGATTTCACCTATGTTGACCGTGAGACCTCGCATGATGGCATAGACCAGCAGCGATCTGCTCTGGTTGATGGTGGTCTCATGAGTCACGGGGGACAGCTTCCTCCTTACAAATGCAAACCATACAGCCGCCTTAGCTGTGAGGTTGGCACTCATGAGAGTGTGCCTACCATTGCGTGACACGGTCCAGGATGCTTCAGGCTGGCCAATGGTTCGAATGGCCTCCTTCAGGACTGCCTCAGTAGGCTCATCAACGATCCTCGCATAGTCAGTATGTTTTTGGCCCTTGAGGCCATAGGCTTCGTTGATGGCTTTTGCTGAGTAGTCCACTTCTACTCCCCTAACCACAGACAGCCCCTCCTCAGAGTTTCGCAGGTTGGCGTAGAAGTCGTATACCATACTCGTGTAAGCCGGATTGGGTGGCCTGCACAACTCCTCCCAGCTGTGATTCACAATGCCTGTGCGCAAGAATTGCGGCAGGTCAGCAGGTCTGTCGAGGAAGCCTTTCTCATGCAGCAACTCCCTCTTTCTCAGCTCAATACCCCTGGACTCAGCGTCAGAGGACACATACCTCACTGACTGAGGCTCATCTTCAGGGTAAAGCTTGGCCTTCCCTTTGTCTGCTGGTTTGGCTGACTCCGCAGCCTCAACCTTGAGTCTCTTGAGCGATGGCTCAGTGCTCTCCTTTTCTGATGAAGGCGCCCTCTTGGCCTTCTTCTTTTTCAGCTTCTTGGACCGCTTGGCCTTGAGAATCTTGGCCTTCTTCTTCTTCTTGAGCTTTGCCTCGATGGTGATCTGCTGGAGGCACGCCCCCAGTGTCTCCTCCATTGAGTCATCCTTCTGTACAAGACTCTCCGGGCTAGCTTCCCTCATAGGAGAGAAAACCTCCTCTTCCTCACCTTCCCCACTGCCCTGCGTTGATTCTTGGTACTCCCCATATGGGAATTCAGGGTCAGGCCGTGGGGAAGTGTGCGACGGCGTGGTTCTTTGCTCTGCTGTAGGTGTCTGTGCAGAACTCTGTGGTGAAGACGGCTGCTCAGGGCTCTGCGCTGGTGGCGATGAGGAGAGCTCAGGGCTTTGCACCGGTGGGGCTGGTGAAAGGCTGCGCTCGGCTGACTCGTGAGATGGCTGGCCCAATTCTTGACTCTCCACAGAGGGAGTCTTTTCCTTGATTTCTTCCTCGGCCACCGCCATACTCCATCGTCGCTTCTTGGGTGTGCTGTTACGTCTCCAAAAGTGACCTTTTTAGGACTTAATTGGCTTAGAAAGATGTTCACTCTTAGGTGTTTTTGATAGCATTTAGCCTAAACCTATGCTTAAATATGAGAATTAGAAGAAGGTAGCTAAATTAGGACTTATGTACAATAGGAAAGAAAAGAGTTGAAAACCGAAGGAAAAGAATGAAAAACAAGCATTGCGGAAACATTGCGGTTCTCGCAATGTTTCAAGTGAAAACCGTAAGTTGACTGATCTTTTTCTGTTAATTTCCGTGATTTCAGGGATTCGTTCTTTCTCCTCCATCCATTCTGATATATGACGTTGAAGATTGATGGTTCTCCTTGGCCCAAACGCACCTGCAAACTACTATAAAAGGGGGTCAAAGTCGGAGGTTCAAGCATCATCCGAAAGCGTAGAAGTCTTCTCGCAGTCCATCTTTTCTCCTAGTTTTCCTTTGCCGTCTGCTGGTTTGCGAAGCTCAGCTGTTGTAATCGATAATCTGATAGGAAGGAGAGGAAATTCTTCTTCTCTCCCGATTGGATTCATCCAAGCAAGGCTGACCTTTCTCATCCTTCATTCGAGGCGGCTGCAACGAGATTTCGAGCTGTTTTATTGCTTTTTGTTCTTCATTTCTACTTTACAAACTCTGTCTTGTGTTGTTTCTGTTCTAGTGGTTCATTCAGTTCATTTCGTTGTGTTCTGCCTTGCTGTTCTTTACTTTAAGTATCTTTTATATTCATTCAAACAATCAATTAATCCAACGCAAAGTTCAGTATTTCGCAGTTTCGTTCCTTTACATTCTACTGTTTTCCTTTACTGTTTTAAGCACATTTCCCTTCTAAGCATGTCTGTCTTATCTTTTAGTTCTGTTCTCCCTATATCCATGAGTAACTAAGTCACTTAGGGGCATGCTAATGACAACTCCATAGGCTAAAAAACGTGAATCAAGCATGTAGGATAGCTCTCGAACATTGATTGTATGTAAGCTTCATCCCACGGGCAATTTCGATTGGCCATCCATTTTGTCCAAAGAACTCCTAACCTCTGGAAGGAGTAAGAGTTCAGAGTCATATTATCATGCTAGCCTTTCAAGGTAACCAGGAAACGGCCTAGGAATAGGCGTTTCCCTAGTACAAACCATATCTTTCTGCCTTAACAAGATGCTTAAGACCTTACTTTGAGTTGAGTAAACTAAAGAATCTAATGCATGGAATCGGACGATACATGAGATTGAGATAGTTTGATGCATAGAGAGTAGATCCAGTGCTTGAGAATCGTATAAAAATGCCTATAGGATAATCATTAGTAGCCCTTAATTCACCCATTTACACACTTTCGCTGTTATTGTAATTGCGGTAGAATTGCGGTCTCCGCAATTCCGTCTAAGTTTCCATTCTGTTTAGCTGTCTTTGCATTCATTTATTAATTTCGTTTCTTTTCATTTTAGTTTAGCTTTGACTTGTTCTTGTTTATGTTACTACCCTTTACACATTCAGCAAAAATTAGACAATTAAAAACCAATTTTACCCCATCAAATCCACCCCTTCTTTCTTAACAAAACACTTCGCGAATAGCTAAAAATAAGTCTCTGTGGGAAAACGAATGAAATATACTTACTACTTGCTATAAGATCATGTATGCTTGCATGTTTTGAGTGCTCTATCTCTTTTATTGCCTAATTATTTCAACACATTGAGCACGCAACAAGTTTTTGGCCCCGCTGCCGGGGATTTATTTTAAGTGAAAACGAAGTTTGTTAAGTTTGAAAAACCAAGTTTATTGCTTATTGAAGCTGATCTGTTTCATTTCTTTTGCAGGTACTATTTGGGTTAGTTTATGAGTGAGCCTTCAAGTAGAGATCTAGAGTTCAATCCTGAGCCTGAGAGACTACTTAGAGCTAGGAACAAAGCAAAGAAACGTCTTTTTAAACAACCTCCTATACCTCAAATCATACCTGAAATCGAAGAAATGGAAGAGATAGTTCCAAATCAGGTACCTGTCATTCGCAACCCCATCGAAATAGCGAATGACAAGAATAGTGCCATTCTTTCATATTTAGTACCTATGCCTGGGGAGCTGAACCCCAGCATAATCCGTCCTGAGATCACTGCCAACTCATTCGAGTTAAAGCCAGTGATGTTCCAAATGTTGTCCACTGTGGGACAATTCTTTGGAATAGAAAATGAGGACCCCCACAACCATCTTAGGAACTTCTTAGGAGTTAGTGATACCTTCATCATCCCTGGAGTGTCCCAAGAAGCTTTGAGGCTATACTTGTTCCCTTACTCTTTGAGGGACAAAGCCAAAACATGGTTAAACTCATTACCCTCTGGATCTGTCCTTAATTGGACAGATTTAGCAGAAAAATTCCTAGTCAAATACTTCCCACCTGATAGGAATTCTACCTTTCGTGATGATATAGTTAAGTTCAAGCAAGCTGATAATGAATCTCTTCACGAAGCTTGGACAAGGTTTAAGGACCTTCTTCTCAAATGTCCACATCATGGCATCCCATGGTGTATTCAAATAGAGGTCTTTTTCAAAGGATGCAACCCCAGCACTAGGCAAGTCTTAAATTCATCTGCTGGTGGTTCCATGTTGTCCAAGAGTTACAACGAAGCCTATGAGATCTTGGAGAAGATCTCAGCATCTCACTGTAGGTGGTCAGATGATCAAGTTGAGCCAAGTAGAGCTCAAGACAAGGATGCTCTAAGTGCAATGAGCAGCCAAATAAACGCCCTGACCAACCTAGTTAAGCAAATGGCTCAGGCCAATCTCCAAACCAGTGCCAATACCGCTACAGCCATGTCAATGGGCACCCAACCAAGTCAAGGCGAGGCACTTATCTGTGGATTCTGTGGGGAAGGGCACCCATATGAATACTGCCCTGGGAATCCATCCTCAGTCTGCTATGTAGGAAGCCAACAGCAGCCTAGGAATAACCTCTACTCACAAACTTACAACCCTGGTTGGAGGAACCACCCAAACCTGTCATGGGGTGGCCAACAGAATGCTAACCAAAATCCTAACCAACCTAGACCGAGTGGAACACCTGGTTTCACTCCCCAACATAACCAATCAATGTATCAAAAACCATACAACCAACCTGTAGGATCTTCTGTAGAAAACTTACTCAAGGAATACATAGCTAAGAATGATGCTACTCTTCAAAGCCAGCAAGCTACTCTTAGGAGCCTAGAGAACCAAATAGGCCAATTAGCCAATGAACTCAAGAGTAGGCCCCAAGGTAGACTCCCTGCTGACACCGAGGTACCAAGGAGAGATGGTAAAGAACAAGTTCAAGCAATTGAACTCAGAAGTGGTAGACCCTTGGTGAGCAACACAAAGGACACACCAAAGAGAGTAGAGAACACTGAGTCTAGTGCTCCACTGGAGTCTCTGCCAAACCAAGGTCCACCACCAACTAGCACATCAGGAGCCAGGCTAGAGCCAATTGTTGAGGAAATAGAAGAAATTCCAAGGCCTCCACCTATCCTAAGGCGCCCTGACGTGCCTGCATATGTGCCACCACCTCCATATCCTCGAAGGCTTAAGAAGAAGCAGGAACAGGAAGTGCATTTTAATAAATTCTTAGAAATTCTTAAGCAAGTGCATGTCAACATTCCTTTTGTAGAAGTTTTACAGTCTATGCCTTCCTATGTGAAGTTTTTGAAGGACATTATTACTAACAAAAAAATAATTGGTGAGTTTGAAACAGTAAACCTCACTGAGGAGTGCAGTGCCATACTCCAGAATAAGCTACCCAAGAAGGAGAAGGATCCTGGTTCCTTCACCTTACCTGTCGAGCTAGGAGGCAAGCACGTGGGCAGAGCGCTTTGTGACCTGGGCGCCAGCATAAACCTTATGCCCCTATCACTATTTCGCCAGCTTGGAATAGGAGAAGCACGTCCAACCACTGTCACTTTACAACTAGCAGACAGATCCATCGCATACCCTGAAGGTAAGATTGAGGATATTCTAGTGAAAGTTGACAAATTTATTTTCCTTGCAGATTTCATTATCCTGGATTATGAAGCAGACAAGGAGGTCCCCATCCTGCTAGGTAGACCATTTCTAGCCACAGGTAGGGCACTTATAGACGTCCAAAAAGGTGAGCTCACTATGAGGGTTCATGATGAAGAGGTGAAATTTAGTGTGTATAAAGCTTTAAGGTATCCCTCTGACCTTGAATCCTGTGCTAGTATGGACGTTGTTGATTCTTTAATGGAAGAACAATTGGAGCATGTACTATTAACTAAGCATGCTAATGAATATGTACAATTAGATGTAGCTGACTTGAATGTATCTGACATAATGGATATGCCTGTAGATAAACCACAACATGTATGTATGAATATAGACCTAACTGATAGATCTGTGAATCCTTTAAAGCCATCCATTGAGCATCCACCTATTTTAGAACTGAAACCACTACCCACTCATCTCAAGTATGCATATTTAGGGAGTAATGAAACTCTGCCTGTTATCATTTCTTCTAAACTAAGTGAAAAGCATGAGGTTGAACTGATTTTACTGCTTAAGCAACATAGGAAGGCTATTGCATGGACTATTGCTGATATTAGAGGCATTAGCCCTTCTTATTGCATGCATAAGATTATACTAGAGGAAGAGCACACACCTAGAGTAGACCACCAACGTAGGCTGAACCCCTCTATGAAAGAGGTAGTCAAAAAAGAAATAATTAAATGGTTAGATGCTGGTGTGATATTCCCCATAGCTAGTAGCCAGTGGGTGAGTGTTAAGTCTCTAAAAGTGACTTATTTAGGACCCATTTAGCTTAAGAAGATGTACACATGTAGGTGTTTTTGTTAGCATTTAGCTTAAACCTATGCTTTAATATGAGAATTAGAAGAAGGTAGCTAATTTAGGACTTATGCACAATAGGTAGAAAAAGGGTTGAAAACCGAAGGAAAAGAATGAAAAAATAAACATTGCGAATGAATTGCGAAAACATTGCGGTGACCGCAATTATTCAAGTTAAAACCGTAAGTTGGCTGATCTTTTTCTGTTTAGATCCGACTTTTCAGGGATTCGTTCTTTCTCCTCCATCCATTCTGATATATGACGTTGAAGATTGATGGTTCTCCTTGGCCCAAACGCACCTGCAAACTACTATAAAAGGGGGTCAAAGTCGGAGGTTCAATCATCACTCGAAGCGCAGAAGTCTTCTCGCAGTCCACCATTTCCATCTGTTTTCCTTTGCCGTCTGTTGGAGTGAGAGTCTCAGCTGTTGGAATCGATAATCTGATAGGAAGGAGAGAAGATTCTTCTTCTCTCTCGATTGGATTGATCCAAGCAAGGCTGATCTTTCATCCCCTTCATTCGAGGCGACTGCCACGAAGCTTTCCAGCAACTCTTTACTGTTTTTCTGTCTTTATCTTCTGTTTTACATTCTGCTTCGTGCTGTTCTTTTCCTAAGTAGCTAGATTAGTTTATTTCGTTGCTTTCTGTCTAGTTGCTATTTACTTTACAGCTTTTATCTGTTCAACAAACAATTTCAGTAATCAAAGTTCATTTCTGCATTTCTCATTTCCCATCTTCTGCTACGGGTTTTGCTTACTGTTTTTAGCACATTTCCCTACTAAGCATGTCTATCTTATCTGCCATTTCTGTTCTCTATATATCCATGAGTAGCTAAGTCACTTAGGGGCATGCTAATGACAGAACTATAGGCTAAAAAACGTGAATCAAGTAGGCAGATTAACACTCGAACATTGATTGTATGTGAGCTTCATCCCACGGGCAATTTCGATTGGCCATCCATTTTGTCCAAAGAACTCCTAACCTCTGGAAGGAGTAAGAGTTCAGAGTCATATAATCATGCTAGCCTTTCATGGTAATCAGGAAACGGCCTAGGAATAGGAGTTTCCCTAGTACAAACTAAACACTCCTGTTTTAACAAGATGCTTAAGACCTTACTTTGAAGTCGAGTAAACTTAAGTCTCTAATGCATGGAATCGGACGATACTTGAGATAGAGTGAGTTTGATGTATAGAGAGTAGATCCAGTGCTTGAGAATCGTATAAAAAGGCCTATAGGATAGTCATTAGTAGCCCTTAATTCGCCCATTTACATACTTTTGCTGTTGAGTTAATTGCGGATTAATTGCGGTTCTCGCAATTCTGCTAAGTTGCATTCTGTTTAGCTGTTTTCTTCCTCGTTTATTAATTCCATCTCTTGTCCTTTGCATCTAATTTCAACTTGCATTTGTTTATGTTATATCCCTTTATACATTCAGCAAAAATTAGATAATTAAAAACCAATTTTACCCCATCAAATTCATCCCATCTTTCTTAACAATCACACTTCGCGAATAGCTAAAAATGAGTCTCTGTGGAAAAAACGAATGAAATATACTTACTACTTGCTGTGAGACCATGTATGCTTGCATGTTCTGAGTGCTCTCTCTCTCTTATTTATCATTTTTATTAACACATTGAGCACGCAACAAGTTTTTGGCGCCGCTGCCGGGGACTTATTTTAAGTGAAAACGAGTTTGTTAAGTCTGAAACATCAAAGTATTTTTCATTGAATTTGATCCATCTTCATTTCTTTTTTCAGGTACCATTTAGGGTAGTTTATGAATGAGACTCCATCTAGTGATCTAGAGTTCAACCCTGAGCCCGAGAGATTACTTAGAGCTAGGAATAGAGCCAAGAAACGTCTCTTTAAACAAACCCTTTTACCTCCAATCATTGCAGAGACTACAATTCCTCCGCAATTACCTCAAGAAGAAATGGCTGGAGTAAATCAAAACCTGGTGCCTGTCACTCGCAATCCCATTGAAATAGCGAATGACAAGGATAGCGCCATCCTTTCATATTTAGTACCTATGCCTGGGGAGCTGAACCCCAGCATAATCCGTCCTGAAATCACTGCCAACTCATTTGAGTTAAAGCCAGTGATGTTCCAAATGTTGTCCACTGTGGGACAATTCTTTGGAATAGAAAATGAGGACCCCCATAACCACCTTAGGAACTTCTTAGGAGTTAGTGACACCTTCCTAATCCCTGGAGTTTCCCAAGAAGCCCTGAGGCTATATCTTTTCCCTTACTCTTTGAGGGACAAAGCCAAAACATGGTTAAATTCTTTACCCTCAGGATCTGTCCGCAATTGGACAGATTTAGCAGAAAAATTCCTAGTCAAATACTTCCCACCTGATAGGAATTCGACCTTTCGTGATGATATCATAAAGTTCAAACAAGCTCCAAGTGAGTCTCTTCACGAAGCTTGGACCAGATTCAAAGACCTTCTCATTAAATGTCCACACCATGGCATTCCATGGTGTATCCAAATAGAAGTCTTCTTTAAAGGATGCAACCCCAGCACCAGACAAGTTTTAAATTCATCTGCTGGAGGTTCCATGTTGTCCAAGAGTTACAACGAAGCTTATGAGATCTTGGAGAAGATCTCAACATCTCATTGTAGGTGGTCAGACGATCCAGTAGAGCCAACTAGGGCTCAAGACAAGGATGCTCTAAGCGCCATGAGCACCCAAATAAATGCCCTGACCAACTTAGTCAAGCAAATGGCTCAGGCCAATCTCCAAACCAGTGCCAATACCGCCACAGCCATGTCAATGGGCACCCAACCAAGTCAAGGCGAGGCACCAATCTGTGGATTCTGTGGGGAAGGGCACCCTTATGAATACTGCCCTGGGAATCCATCTTCAGTCTGCTATGTTGGAAGCCAGCAGCAGCCTAGGAATAACCCCTACTCCAACACCTATAACCCTGGTTGGAGAAACCACCCTAACCTGTCATGGGGTGGCCAACAGAACACTAACCAAAATCCTAACCAACCAAGGCCGAGTGGAACACCTGGTTTCACTCCCCAACATAACCAGTCAATGTACCAAAAACCTTACAATCAACCTGTAGGATCTTCTGTAGAAAACCTACTCAAGGAATATATAGCTAAGAATGATGCTACTCTTCAGAGCCAGCAAGCTACTCTTAGGAGCCTAGAGAACCAAATAGGCCAATTAGCCAATGAACTTAAAAGTAGGCCCCAAGGTAGACTCCCTGCTGATACCGAGGTACCAAGGAGAGATGGCAAAGAACAAGTTCAAGCAATTGAACTCAGGAGTGGGAGACCATTGGTGAGCAACACAAAGGACACACCAAAGAGAGTAGAGAACACTGAGTCTAGTGCTCCACTGGAGTCTCTGCCAAGCCAAGGTCCACCACCAACTAGCACATCAGGAGCCAGGCTAGAGCCAATTGTTGAGGACGTAGAAGAAATTCCAAGGCCTCCACCTATCGTAAGGCGTCCTGACGTGCCTACATATGTGCCACCACCTCCATACCCTCGAAGGCTTAAGAAGAAGCAGGAACAGGAAGTTCATTTTAATAAATTTTTAGAAATACTTAAGCAAGTGCATGTTAACATTCCTTTTGTAGAGGTTTTACAGTCTATGCCTTCATATGTAAAGTTTTTGAAGGACATTATTACTAACAAAAAAATAATTGGTGAGTTTGAAACAGTGAACCTCACCGAGGAGTGCAGTGCCATCCTCCAGAATAAGCTGCCCAAGAAGGAGAAGGATCCTGGTTCCTTCACCTTACCTGTGGAACTTGGAGGCAAGCACGTGGGCAGAGCGCTTTGTGACCTGGGCGCCAGCATAAATCTCATGCCCCTGTCCCTATTCCGCCAGTTGGGAATGGGAGAAGCACGTTCAACTACTGTCACTTTACAACTAGCAGACAGATCCATCGCATATCCAGAAGGTAAGATTGAGGATATTCTAGTTAAAGTTGACAAATTCATTTTCCTTGCAGATTTCATTGTCCTGGACTATGAGGCAGACAAGGAGGTCCCCATCCTGCTAGGTAGACCATTTCTAGCCACAGGTAGGGCACTCATAGATGTTCAAAAAGGTGAGTTAACTATGAGGGTTCATGATGAAGAGGTAAAATTTAGTGTTTACAAAGCTTTAAGGTATCCCTCTGATTCTGAGTCTTGTGCTAGCATGGATGTTGTTGACTCACTAATGGAAGAACAATTAGAGCATGTACTGTTAACCAAGCATGCTAGTGAATATGTACAAGTAGATGTAGCTGACTTAAATGTATCTGACATAATGAATATGCCTGTAGATAAACCTCAACATGTATGTATGAATATAGATTTAACTGATAGAACTATAAATCCGTTAAAGCCCTCCATTGAGCATCCACCTATTCTAGAATTGAAACCACTACCTACTCACCTCAAATATGCATATTTAGGAGATAATGACACGTTGCCTGTAATTATTTCTTCTAAGCTAAGTGAACAGCATGAGGTTGATTTAATTTTACTGCTTAAGCAACATAGGAAGGCTATAGCATGGTCTATTGCTGATATTCGAGGCATTAGCCCTTCTTATTGCATGCACAAAATTATACTAGAGGAAGAGCACACACCTAGGGTAGATCACCAGCGTAGGTTGAACCCCTCTATGAAAGAGGTAGTGAAGAAGGAAATAATCAAGTGGTTAGATGCAGGAGTAATTTTCCCCATAGCTAGTAGCCAGTGGGTGAGCCCCATCCAATGTGTACCTAAAAAGGGGGGAATAACGGTGGTAGTCAATGAGAACAACGAATTGATTCCAACAAGGACTGTCACAGGGTGGAGGGTATGTATGGATTACAGAAAACTAAATAAAGAAACTAAAAAAGACCATTTCCCTATACCGTTCATTGACCAGATGCTAGACAGAATAGCTGGTAGAGCCTACTATTGTTTCTTAGATGGGTACTCTGGTTATAATCAAATCACTATAGACCCTAAGGATCAAGAGAAGACCACTTTCACTTGCCCTTTTGGAACGTTTGCCTTCCGCAGAATGCCTTTTGGCTTATGCAATGCACCGGCAACTTTCCAAAGGTGCATGATGGCAATCTTCTCTGAGTTGGATGAGTCCATGATAGAAATATTCATGGATGACTTCTCAGTCTTTGGGGATTCATTTAAAACCTGTCTAGAAAACCTAGGACAAGCCCTGGCTAGGTGTGAGGAGACCAACCTAGTCCTAAATTGGGAAAAGTGCCATTTTATGGTAGATGAAGGGATTGTCTTAGGACATAGAGTGTCAAGGGCAGGTGTGGAAGTGGATAGGGCAAAAATAGAGATCATAGAGAAGTTGGTAGAGCCCCAGAATGTCAAGGCTATTAGGAGCTTCTTAGGGCACGCTGGCTTCTACAGAAGGTTCATTAAGGACTTTTCTAAGATAGCCAAGCCTCTGTGCGAGCTTCTAGAGCTAAATAGACCATTTATCTTCTCTAAGGAGTGTGTAGTAGCTTGGAAAACCCTTAAGGAAGCACTGGTCACAGCACCAATCATAGTAGGACCAAATTGGGATCTCCCATTTGAGATGCTATGTGATGCCAGTGACTATGTTGTAGGAGTCATGTTAGGACAGAAGATTGACAAGCTAACACATCCTGTCTATTATGCTAGTAAGACCTTGAATGAGGCTCAATGTAATTATACAACTACAGAGAAAGAGATGCTTGCTGTAGTATTTGCTTGTGAAAAATTTAGAAACTATATTGTAGGCACTAGGACCATTGTATATACTGACCATTCTGCTTTAAAATATCTTATGAGAAAGGCTGATGCTAAGCCTAGATTGATTAGATGGGTGTTATTGCTGCAGGAATTTGATTTGGACATTCGGGACAAGAAAGGTTGTGAAAATGTGGTTGCAGATCACCTGTCTCGATTGCAGCACAATTGCGAAAAAATTGCGGAGACCGCAATTTCTGATGCTTTTATTGATGAACATGTCTTTGCTTTGACTCATCGTGATAACAATGAGGAACCGTGGTTTGCTGATATTGCTAACTTCCGTGCATCACAGGTATTACCAGTGTTCAAGGGAGGTCAAGAAAAGAAGCGGTTCCTGCATGAAGCAAGGAAATTCATCTGGGATGACCCCACACTTTACAGAACCTGTGCGGATGGTTTGTTAAGGAAGTGTGTTTCAGCTGCTGAGGCGAAGTCTGTGCTGCAGCACTGTCACTCATCTCCTTACGGTGGACACTTTGGTGGTCAAAGAACAGCTGCGAAGGTATTTCAGAGTGGCTACTACTGGCCAACAATCTTCAAGGACGCACACGACTATGCCCACAGCTGTGACGAATGCCAAAGGACAGGTAACCTCAATCGCAAGGATGAGATGCCCCTCACCTACATCTTAGAGTTGGAGCTCTTTGATGTATGGGGCATTGATTTCATGGGACCATTCCCTCCATCATCAGGTAACCTGTACATTTTAGTAGCAGTGGACTACGTGTCCAAGTGGGTAGAAGCCAAAGCATGTCCTAATAATGATGCTAAAACATTCACTAGCTTCTTGCATAGGCACATTTTCACTAGATTTGGGACTCCTCGTGCTATCATTAGTGATGAGGGGTCACATTTCATTAATAAGGCTATGGAGAAAGTATTGGCTAAATATAACATTAGACATAGGGTAGCTACTCCCTATCACCCACACTCGAATGGCCAAGCTGAAATTTCCAATAGGGAGATAAAGAACATCCTAGAAAAGGTAGTCAAACCTAATAGGAAAGACTGGTCATTTAAGCTTGAGGATGCACTTTGGGCTTATAGAACAGCATATAAGACACCCCTAGGCATGTCTCCCTATAGGTTGGTGTATGGCAAGGCTTGCCACTTGCCACTCGAGTTAGAAAACAAAGCATTTTGGGCCATGAAGGAATTAAATTTCTGTGTAAAGGATGCAGGGACATTGAGATCATTGCAGCTACATGAACTTGATGAGCTTAGGCATATGGCCTATGAGAATGCCAAAATGTATAAAGAAAAGACCAAAATATGGCACGACAGTAGACTTAGGATCAAAGACTTTAGGAAAGGCCAACTTGTCCTATTATTTAACTCGCGTTTAAAGATATTTCCAGGCAAACTAAAGTCTAGATGGTCAGGCCCATTTGTTATTACTAATGTCTTTGTTCATGGTGCAGTAGAGATAAAGAACTTGCAGCAAGGTCAGCCATTTATGGTCAATGGTGCTAGGTTGAAGCACTACTATGAGGAAGGAGATGTGAAGACTCTCTCGGCCTTCCTCTTGACTGAAGCATGACAAAAAGAACGAGAGAGAACGAGTGGTTACTGTGCTCGTTTAGTCAAGGCCAATGCCTTAGTTTATTTTTACTGTTTTTCCGATTATCGTTTGTATGTTTTGTGGTGTGTTTTTAATTGCGTATTTAATGTTTGTTTTATTTGTTTTTGTAGGGAATCGAAAGAGGGGATCAAGGAGAGTAAATCCCACTTTAAAAATCAAGAAACGGTTGAGCCAAATAAAAGATACGGACAGGCAAAGTTGGAGATTTCAATGAAATAATATCCCTGGAATTGCGCTAAAATTGCTGGATCCGCAAAAAGAGCCGTTGGGATTTTATCCGTTGCCTTTATATCCGTTGGAAGCCGCTCAATCGTTACGATTATCTCTCTCTTTGCTATCCAAGAATTCAGTGATTCTCTCCATCTTTGATTCTTCTCTCAAGATCTTCAAGATTTAGCAATGGTGTCCACACGTGCTGAAAGATCCGCAGCGAAGAAGAAGGCTGATGACGCAGCTGAAGCGGCTGCGAGGGAAGCGCTTCTCGCCCTTGCAGACGATGGTGCCGTTCGCACCGGTCCTCTTCCCAAGCTTCCTATTCGTAGGAAGAAGTGGAGGGTGGTCACTGAGATCCCTGCTGGTCCATCTGAGCCAGTGGGCACGCCCAAGAAACGCCGGTGGAGTGTCAAGACGGCCGCCGAACCAAACACAGCAAAGACTCCCTCTGTGGAGAGTCAAGAACCTGATCGTGCATCCCACGAGTCAGCCAAAGAAGGATCGTCGCCGTCTGCCTCACTTGCGCGCGGCCCTCTCCCATCTGAACCAGTGCCAAGCGCAGAGTCGTCACCGCCTGCACAGAGCCCTGAGCTGTCTCCAGCACCTCAGAGTTCTGATCCGACACCTGCAGCAGCGCAGAGCCCTGAGCTGCAGTCTTCGCCACTGAGTTCTGCGCCGACACCATCAGCAGCGCACAATTCTCCACGGCCTGATCCTGAATTCCCTTATGGGGATTATCAGGAGTCTACGCAAGGCAGTGGAGATGCTGGGGAAGAAGAAGTCTTCTCTCCTATGAGGGAAGACAGCCCTGCCGAGCCTGCACAGCAGGACGATTCTATGGAAGAAACGTTGGGGGCATGCCTCCAGCAGATCAATATCAAGGCCAGACTCAAGAAGAAGAAGAAGGCCACGATTGGCAAGGCCAAGAAGTTGAAGAAAAAGAAGGCCAAGAAGGTGCCCTCGGCGGACAAAGAGAGTGCTGAGCCTTCGCTCAAACGCCTCAAGGTGGAGGCTGCTGCATCATCCAAACCAGCAGACAAGGGGAAGGCTAAACTCTACCCTGAAGACGAACCTCCGTAAGTGAGGTATGTCTCATCTGATGCGGAATCCAGGGGTGTTGAGCTCAGGAAGAGGGACCTGTTGCACGAGAAGGGATTCCTTGATCGACTCGCTGACCTGCCGCAGTTCTTGCGGGCAGGAGTGCTCAACCATGGCTGGGAGGAATTCTGCAGACCGCCTAATCCAGCCTACACGAGCATGGTGTACGATTTCTACGCCAACGTGCTCAGCCCTGAGGATGGCCTGTCTATGGTCAGAGGGGTGGAAGTGGATTTCTCAGCCAAGGCCATCAATGAAGCCTTTGGTCTCAAGGGCCAAGCGCACACAGATTATGCACGGATAGTTGATGAGCCGACTGAGGCCGTGCTGGAAGAGGCCATTCGCACAATTGGCCAGCCTGAAGCAGCGTGGACTGTCTCACGCAATGGTCGGCACACCTTGATGAGTGCCAATCTGACAGCAAAGGCGGCTGTGTGGTTTGCCTTTGTGAGGAGAAAGCTGTCCCCGGTGACTCACGAGACGACAATCAACCAGAGTAGATCACTGCTGGTTTATGCCATCATGCGCGGTCTCACGGTCAATGTAGGGGAGATCATGTCAGCTGCCATTGCTGAATGCGCCAGAAAAGGTAAGGGGCCATTATTTTTCCCCAACACTATAACCAAATTGTGTTTGCTTGCAGGAGTTCCCACCGAGCGCTTGGAGCAGCAGATGCCGTACACAGGCCATTTGGAGCTGCCTGCGAACCTGAGGCTGAGAAGAAAGGGGAATATGGAGTTTGAGTTGGATAGGCTGGCTGCTGAACAGTCCCTATCTATGGCCTGCTTAATGGACATGCAGAGGAGAATGGCTCAATGGGCCAACTATGCGCAGGCAAGGGACAAAGAAGTTGCAGACCAGTTGGGATGCATCTTCCCGGACTTCCCCACCAACCTCCTAACTCCATGGGTGCCCCCACGACCAAGGCAACCAGATGAGGATGATGAGAATTGAGTGCTGGTTTGAAGTGCACTAAAGGGAGTATTGCTGTTCCCTTAAGAAACAAAAGACAATTTTTCTGCTTTCTGATAGGATATTGTGAATTATGCTGTTTTGTGTTCAACTTTTGATCTGTTTTTAATGTTTAGTTTTATGTTTTTTCTTTTGCTTAGTCTAGTCTGATGTTAGCTGAATAGGTAGGATAGTTTAGTTTTATTTTTAGGATGCATGAGTTACAGGAAAAAGCATGCTAGGGGCCTGAGTCAATGTTATATCTGCCCGGATTGAATTGCGAAATAATTGCGGTTCCCGCAATTTTTGTGACTGATTGCATGCTTTGGACTGTCTGTTTAGTTAGGTTGTGATCTGTTAAATTCTATCTTCTGCTGCTAGCATGATTACCTTATATAGCTGATCTTGAAGCATGCTGGATGAGTGTCATAGGACACCCTTTGATAGTTTAAATTTGCCTCTGAATAGTGCTCAGCATGCATAAACCATAAGTCCTTAAGACTTTCTGTTATGTTCAAATTTTCTGCTGCTGGGATAGTTGCTTTTAGAATGTTTTGCCTATGCCTAGGATTTTTAAATTCTCTTTGTTTTACTTTGGACTAGATGCTTCTAGGATAGTTTGGGGGTGTGCCACCTCAGACACTCATTGGGGACAATGAGTAGTTGAAGTTTGGGGGAGGCCACCCTAGGCCTAGGAACATTCCTCTCTTCCTTAGGACATAAGCATTCTTCTTCTCCTAAAAAAAAAAAATTTGTGATAAATAGAAAAAGTGAAAAATAGAATAAAGAGGGGAGTCTCTCTCAAGTGCTGAGTAATCAGTGCCAAGTGTGTAAACCACAAGTGGCATTGCATCAAAAGGCAACCCAAGGAGAGACTCCACCTAAGTAAAAAAGGGAAAAGGAGAAATAGGGGAAGAAGGATGTATGCTTAGGAGTTATAATCTTGTGGCTTAGATGTCCTATTTAAAAAAGAACTCTGAACCTCAATGAGCTAAGCACAAGGTTGTAGCTTTTAGGTTTGTCTAGGGAGATGAATGTATATCCAATGTAGTGATGCCAGGGCTTAGGTTGTTCTCTAAAAGTACCACTGTCACTGTTAATACTAAGACTGGCATGACTCTAAGGAATCCTAGACACATTAAAAATAAGCTAGAAGCATGTACTGAGTCTGGAGTAAAGCTTGGTAGAATTTGAAACCCGAGGGATAGTGGCATGACATCATAAAAGTAGCTAGATCAGTAGTAGGGGGTTAACAAAACCAGCAGGTATAGTAGGCAGGTGAAGTCAGAAGAAGCTTGATAAGAGGTTAGTTCTAAACTTAGAAGTGTGTCACAGGACAGCACTGCTAGAGATAGGGATATAGGGGAGTCGGTAGGTAGTTAAAGAAGAGAAAACAGCAGCCTAAGTAAGTCCTTAGTATGCTTGAGGACAAGCAAAGCCTTAAGTTTGGGGGTGTGTTAAGTCTCTAAAAGTGACTTATTTAGGACCCATTTAGCTTAAGAAGATGTACACATGTAGGTGTTTTTGTTAGCATTTAGCTTAAACCTATGCTTTAATATGAGAATTAGAAGAAGGTAGCTAATTTAGGACTTATGCACAATAGGTAGAAAAAGGGTTGAAAACCGAAGGAAAAGAATGAAAAAATAAACATTGCGAATGAATTGCGAAAACATTGCGGTGACCGCAATTATTCAAGTTAAAACCGTAAGTTGGCTGATCTTTTTCTGTTTAGATCCGACTTTTCAGGGATTCGTTCTTTCTCCTCCATCCATTCTGATATATGACGTTGAAGATTGATGGTTCTCCTTGGCCCAAACGCACCTGCAAACTACTATAAAAGGGGGTCAAAGTCGGAGGTTCAATCATCACTCGAAGCGCAGAAGTCTTCTCGCAGTCCACCATTTCCATCTGTTTTCCTTTGCCGTCTGTTGGAGTGAGAGTCTCAGCTGTTGGAATCGATAATCTGATAGGAAGGAGAGAAGATTCTTCTTCTCTCTCGATTGGATTCATCCAAGCAAGGCTGATCTTTCATCCCCTTCATTCGAGGCGACTGCCACGAAGCTTTCCAGCAACTCTTTACTGTTTTTCTGTCTTTATCTTCTGTTTTACATTCTGCTTCGTGCTGTTCTTTTCCTAAGTAGCTAGATTAGTTTATTTCGTTGCTTTCTGTCTAGTTGCTATTTACTTTACAGCTTTTATCTGTTCAACAAACAATTTCAGTAATCAAAGTTCATTTCTGCATTTCTCATTTCCCATCTTCTGCTACGGGTTTTGCTTACTGTTTTTAGCACATTTCCCTACTAAGCATGTCTATCTTATCTGCCATTTCTGTTCTCTATATATCCATGAGTAGCTAAGTCACTTAGGGGCATGCTAATGACAGAACTATAGGCTAAAAAACGTGAATCAAGTAGGCAGATTAACACTCGAACATTGATTGTATGTGAGCTTCATCCCACGGGCAATTTCGATTGGCCATCCATTTTGTCCAAAGAACTCCTAACCTCTGGAAGGAGTAAGAGTTCAGAGTCATATAATCATGCTAGCCTTTCATGGTAATCAGGAAACGGCCTAGGAATAGGAGTTTCCCTAGTACAAACTAAACACTCCTGTTTTAACAAGATGCTTAAGACCTTACTTTGAAGTCGAGTAAACTTAAGTCTCTAATGCATGGAATCGGACGATACTTGAGATAGAGTGAGTTTGATGTATAGAGAGTAGATCCAGTGCTTGAGAATCGTATAAAAAGGCCTATAGGATAGTCATTAGTAGCCCTTAATTCGCCCATTTACATACTTTTGCTGTTGAGTTAATTGCGGATTAATTGCGGTTCTCGCAATTCTGCTAAGTTGCATTCTGTTTAGCTGTTTTCTTCCTCGTTTATTAATTCCATCTCTTGTCCTTTGCATCTAATTTCAACTTGCATTTGTTTATGTTATATCCCTTTATACATTCAGCAAAAATTAGATAATTAAAAACCAATTTTACCCCATCAAATTCATCCCATCTTTCTTAACAATCACACTTCGCGAATAGCTAAAAATGAGTCTCTGTGGAAAAAACGAATGAAATATACTTACTACTTGCTGTGAGACCATGTATGCTTGCATGTTCTGAGTGCTCTCTCTCTCTTATTTATCATTTTTATTAACACATTGAGCACGCAACAGTGAGTCCTATCCAATGTGTACCTAAAAAGGGGGGGATGACTGTGGTAGTCAATGAGAACAATGAACTGATCCCAACAAGGACTGTCACAGGATGGAGAGTGTGCATGGATTACAGGAAATTAAATAAAGAAACTAAAAAAGACCACTTCCCTCTACCGTTCATTGACCAGATGTTAGACAGAATAGCTGGTAGAGCCTACTATTGTTTCTTAGATGGTTATTCTGGCTATAATCAAATTACTATAGACCCTAAGGACCAAGAGAAGACTACCTTCACTTGCCCTTTTGGAACTTTTGCCTTTCGCAGAATGCCTTTTGGCTTATGCAATGCACCGGCAACTTTCCAAAGGTGCATGATGGCAATCTTCTCTGAGTTGGATGAGTCCATGATAGAAATATTCATGGATGACTTCTCAGTCTTTGGGGATTCATTCACCAACTGTCTAGAGAATCTAGGACAAGTCTTGGCTAGATGTGAAGAGACTAACTTAGTCCTTAATTGGGAAAAGTGTCACTTCATGGTAGATGAGGGGATTGTTTTAGGTCATAGAGTGTCGAGGGCAGGTGTAGAAGTTGACCGAGCCAAAATTGAGATCATAGAGAAGTTGGTAGAGCCTCAGAATGTCAAGGCCATTAGAAGTTTCTTAGGGCATGCTGGTTCTACAGAAGGTTCATTAAGGACTTTTCTAAGATAGCCAAGCCTCTGTGTGAGCTTCTAGAGCTAAATAGGCCATTCATCTTCTCTAAGGAATGTGTAGTAGCTTGGACAACCCTTAAGAAAGCACTAGTCACAGCACCTGTTATAGTAGAGCCAGATTGGGATCTCCCATTTGAGATGTTATGTGATGCTAGTGACTATGCTGTAGGGGTTATGTTAGGACAGAAGATTGACAAGCTAACACACCCTGTCTACTATGCTAGTAAAACCTTGAATGAGGCTCAATGTAATTATACAACTACTGAGAAAGAGATGCTTGCTGTAGTGTTTGCTTGCGAAAAATTTAGAAACTATATTGTAGGCACTAGGACAATTGTGTACACTGACCATTCTGCCTTGAAGTATCTTATGAGGAAGGCTGATGCTAAGCCTAGGTTGATTAGGTGGGTACTGCTGCTGCAAGAGTTTGATTTGGACATTCGAGACAAGAAAGGATGTGAAAACGTGGTTGCAGATCACCTGTCTCGATTGCAGCACAATTGCGAAAAAATTGCGGAGCCCGCAATTTCTGATGCTTTTATTGATGAACATGTCTTTGTTTTAACTCATCGTGATAACGATGAGGAACCTTGGTTTGCTGACATTGCTAACTTCCTTGCATCACAGGTATTACCAGTTTTTAAGGGAGGACAAGAGAAGAAGAGGTTCCTTCATGAAGCAAGGAAATTCATATGGGATGACCCCACACTTTACAGAACCTGTGCTGACGGCTTGCTAAGGAAGTGTGTTTCAGCTGCTGAAGCGAAGTCTGTACTGCAGCACTGCCACACAGCTCCTTATGGTGGACACTTTGGTGGCCAAAGAACAGCTGCAAAGGTATTTCAGAGTGGCTACTATTGGCCAACAATCTTCAAGGATGCCCACAACTATGCCCACAGCTGCGATGAATGCCAAAGAACAGGTAACCTCAGTCGAAAGGATGAGATGCCCCTCACCTACATCTTAGAGTTGGAGCTCTTTGATGTGTGGGGCATTGACTTCATGGGGCCATTCCCTCCATCATCAGGTAACCTTTACATATTAGTGGCAGTAGACTATGTATCCAAGTGGGTAGAAGCCAAAGAGCTCCAACCTTTACATAGTCTACTGCCACTAATATGTAAAGGTTACCTGAGGATGGGGGAAATGGTCCCATGAAGTCAATGCCCCATACATCAAAGAGCTCCAACTCTAAGATGTAGGTGAGAGGCATTTCATCCTTGCGACTGAGGTTACCTGTCCTTTGGCATTCATCACAGCTGTGGGCATAGTTGTGGGCATCCTTGAAGATCGTTGGCCAATAGTAGCCACTCTGAAATACCTTTGCAGCTGTTCTTTGACCACCAAAGTGTCCACCATAAGGGGCTGTGTGGCAGTGCTGCAGCACAGACTTCGCCTCAGCAACTGAAACACACTTCCTTAGCAAGCCGTCAGCACATGTTTTGTAAAGTGTGGGATCATCCCATATGAATTTCCTTGCTTCATGAAGGAACCTCCTCTTCTCTTGTCCTCCCTTGAAAACTGGTAATACATGTGATGCAAGGAAGTTAGCAATGTCAGCAAACCAAGGTTCCTCATCGTTATCACGATGAGTCAATACAAAGACATGTTCATCAATAAAAGCATCAGAAATTGCGGGTTCCGCAATTTTTTCGCAATTGTGCTGCAATCGAGAAAGGTGATCCGCAACCACATTTTCACATCCTTTCTTGTCTCGAATGTCCAAATCAAATTCCTGCAGCAATAACACCCACCTAATCAACCTAGGCTTAGCATCAGCCTTCCTCATGAGATACTTTAAGGCAGAATGGTCAGTGTACACTATTGTCCTAGTGCCTACAATGTAATTTCTAAACTTCTCACAAGCAAATACTACAGCGAGCATCTCCTTCTCAGTAGTTGTATAATTACATTGAGCCTCATTCAGGGTTTTACTAGCATAATAGACAGGGTGTGTTAACTTATCAATCTTCTGTCCTAACATAACCCCTACAGCATAGTCACTAGCATCGCATAACATCTCAAATGGGAGATCCCAATCTGGTCCTACTATAATAGGTGCTGTGACTAGTGCTTCCTTAAGGGTTTTCCAAGCTACTAAACACTCCTTAGAGAATATGAATGGCCTGTTTAGCTCTAGAAGCTCACACAGAGGCTTGGCTATCTTAGAAAAGTCCTTAATGAACCTTCTGTAGAAGCCAGCATGTCCTAAGAAACTTCTAATGGCCTTGACATTCTGAGGCTCTACCAACTTCTCTATGATTTCTATCTTAGCCCTGTCAACTTCTACACCTGCCCTTGACACTCTATGACCTAAGACAATCCCCTCATCTACCATGAAGTGACACTTCTCCCAATTAAGGACTAAGTTAGTCTCTTCACATCTAGCCAGGACTTGTCCTAAATTCTCTAGACAGTTGGTAAAGGAATCCCCAAAGACTGAGAAATCATCCATGAATATTTCTATCATGGACTCATCCAAGTCAGAAAAGATTGCCAACATGCACCTTTGGAATGTTGCCGGTGCATTGCATAAGCCAAAAGGCATTCTGCGAAAGGCAAATGTTCCAAAAGGGCAAGTGAAGGTAGTCTTTTCTTGGTCTTTGGGGTCTATAGTGATCTGGTTATACCCTGAATAACCATCTAAGAAACAGTAATAGGCTCTACCAGCTATTCTGTCTAACATTTGGTCAATGAATGGTAGAGGGAAGTGGTCTTTTTTAGTTTCTTTATTTAGTTTCCTATAATCCATACATACTCTCCATCCTGTGACAGTCCTAGTTGGAATCAGTTCATTGTTCTCATTGACTACCACAGTCATCCCTCCTTTCTTAGGTACACATTGAATAGGGCTCACCCACTGGCTACTAGCTATAGGGAAGATCACACCAGCATCTAACCATTTAATTATTTCTTTCTTAACTACCTCTTTCATAGAGGGATTCAGCCTACGTTGATGATCTACTCTAGGTGTGTGTTCTTCCTCTAGTATAATCTTATGCATGCAATAAGAAGGGCTAATGCCTCTAATATCAGCAATAGTCCATGCAATAGCCTTCCTATGTTGCTTAAGTAGTAATATTAATTCAACCTCATGCTGTTCACTTAGCTTAGAAGAAATAATTACAGGCAAAGTCTCATTATTCCCTAAATATGCATACTTGAGGTGAGTGGGGAGAGGTTTTAATTCTAATACAGGTGGATGCTCAATGGATGGCTTTAAAGGATTCAAGGCTCTATCAGTTAAGTCAATATTCATACAAACATGCTGAGGGTTATTTACAGATATGTCCATTATCTCAGCTATGTTTAAGTCAGTTAATTCTAATCCTACATATTCATTAGCATGCTTGGTTAATAATACATGCTCCACTTGTTCTTCCATTAAAGAATCTACAACATCCATGCTAGCAAAGGATTCAAGGTCAGAGGGGTACCTTAAAGCTTTATACACACTAAATTTCACCTCTTCATCATGAACCCTCATAGTGAGCTCACCTTTTTGGACGTCGATCAGGGCCCTACCTGTGGCAAGAAACGGTCTGCCTAATAGGATGGGGACCTCCTTGTCTGCTTCATAATCCAGGATAATGAAATCTGCAAGGAAAATAAATTTGTCAACTTTCACTAGAATATCCTCAATCTTACCTTCAGGGTATGTGTTAAGTCTCTGAAAGTGACTTATTTAGGACCCATTTAGCTTAAGAAGATGTACACATTTAGGTGTTTTTGTTAGCATTTAGCTTAAACCTATGCTTTAATATGAGAATTAGAAGAAGGTAGCTAATATAGGACTTATGTACAATAGGTAGAAAAAGGGTTGAAAACCGAAGAAAAGAATGAAAAAATAACCATTGCGAATGCATTGCGGAATAATTGCGGTGACCGCAATTATTCAAGTTAAAACCGTAAGTTGGCTGATCTTTTTCTGTTTAGATCCGACTTTTCAGGGATTCATTCTTTCTCCTCCATCCATTCTGATATATGACGTTGAAGATTGATGGTTCTCCTTGGCCCAAACGCACCTGCAAACTACTATAAAAGGGGATCAAAGTCGGAGGTTCAGTCATCAATTCGAAGTGCAGAAGTCTTCTCGCAGTCCACCATTTCTCTCTAAATTCCTTTGCCGTCTGTTGGAGTGAGGTTCTCAGCTTTTGGAGTCGATAATCTGATAGGAAGGAGAGAAGATTCTTCTTCTCTCTCGATTGGATTCATCCAAGCACGGCTGAATTCTCATCACCATCATTCGAGGCGACTGCCACGAAGTTTTCAGCAAGCCTTTACTGTTTTCTGTTCTTTTCTTCTCAATTCCATTTCTGTTCACTGTTGTTCTTAGTTTAGCATTTCAATTACTGCATTTCGTTGTTGTCTGTCTTGGATTCAGTTCTTTTAAAGCTTCCCTTTGTCATTCAAACACTTAAAGTAATCGAAGTTCAATTCTGCAATTTACAGTTCCCCTCTTGTTCTGCTACGGTTTTGGCTTACTATTTTATATACATTTCTCTTCTAAGCATGTCTATCTTATCTACCATTTCTGCTCTTTACATCTCCATGAGTAACTAAAATCATTTAGGGGCATGCTAATGACAGAACTATAGGCTAAAAAACGTGAGTCAAGTAGGCAGATTAACACTCAAACATTGATTGTATGTAAGCTTCATCCCACGGGCAATTTCGATTGGCCATCCATTTTGTCCAAAGAACTCCTAACCTCTGGAAGGAGTAAGAGTTCAGAGTCATACAATCATGCTAGCCTTTCATGGTAATCAGGAAACGGCCTAGGAATAGGCGTTTCCCTAGTACAAACTAAACACTCCTGCTTTAACAAGATGCTTAAGACCTTACTTTGAAGTCGAGTAAACTTGAGTCTCTCATGCATGGAATCGGACGATACTTGAGATAGAGTGAGTTTGATGTATAGAGAGTTGATCCAAAGCTTGATAATCGTAATAAACTGCCTATAGGATAGTCATTAGTAGCCCTTAATCCACCCTTTTAATCAGTTTCGCTGCCAATTAATTGCGGATTAATTGCGGTTCTCGCAATTCTGCCTTTTTATCATTCTGTTTAGCTGTTTTCTTCCTCGATTATTAATTCCATCTCTTGTCCTTTAGGTCTAGTTTTAACTTTAATTTGTTTATGTTATATCCCTCTACACATTCAGCAAAAAGTAGTTAATTAAAAACCAATTTTACCCCATCAAATTCATCCCATCTTTCTTAACATTCACACTTCGCGAATAGCTAAAAATGAGTCTCTGTGGAAAAAACGAATGAAATATACTTACTACTTGCTGTGAGACCATGTATGCTTGCATGTTCTAAGTGCTCTCTCTTCCTGTTTGCATATTTATCTTTACACATTGAGCACGCAACAAGTTTTTGGCGCCGCTGCCGGGGACTTATTTTAAGTGAAAACGAAGTTGTTAAGTTTGAAAAATCAAGTTTATCATTGAGTGAAACTAATCTGTTTCATTTCTTTTGCAGGTGCTATTAAGGTAGTTTATGAGTGAGCGTTCACATAGTAATTTAGAGTTCGATCCTGAACCTGAAAGATCACTTCGAGCTAGGAATAAGGCAAAGAAACGTCTCTTTAAACAACCTCCTATACCTCAAACCACACCTGAAACTAAAGAAATGGGTGATCTAGTTCCAAATCCGGCACAAGCCATTCGCAACCCCATCGAAATAGCGAATGACAAGAATAGTGCCATTCTGTCATATCTAGTACCTATGCCTGGGGAGCTGAACCCCAGCATAATCCGTCCTGAAATCACTGCCCACTCATTCGAGTTAAAACCAGTGATGTTCCAAATGTTGTCCACTGTGGGACAATTCTTTGGAATAGAAAATGAGGACCCCCATAACCACCTTAGGAACTTCCTAGGAGTTAGTGACACCTTCCTAATCCCTGGAGTTTCCCAAGAAGCCCTGAGGCTATATCTTTTCCCTTACTCTTTGAGGGACAAAGCCAAAACATGGTTAAATTCATTGCCCTCAGGATCTGTCCGCAATTGGACAGATTTAGCAGAAAAATTCCTAGTCAAATACTTCCCACCTGATAGGAATTCAACCTTTCGTGATGATATCATAAAGTTTAAACAAGCTGATAATGAGTCTCTCCACGAAGCTTGGACTAGATTCAAAGACCTTCTCATTAAATGTCCACACCATGGCATTCCATGGTGTATCCAAATAGAAGTTTTCTTTAAAGGATGCAACCCCAGCACCAGACAAGTCTTAAATTCATCTGCTGGAGGTTCCATGTTGTCCAAGAGTTACAACGAAGCTTATGAGATCTTGGAGAAGATCTCAGCATCTCACTGTAGATGGTCAGACGATCCAGTAGAGCCAACTAGGGCTCAAGACAAGGATGCTCTAAGCGCCATGAGCACCCAAATAAATGCCCTGACCAACTTAGTCAAGCAAATGGCTCAGGCCAATCTCCAAACCAGTGCCAATACCGCCACAGCCATGTCAATGGGCACTCAACCAAATCAAGGCGAGGCACCAATCTGTGGATTTTGTGGGGAAGGGCACCCTTATGAATACTGCCCTGGGAATCCATCCTCAGTCTGCTATGTAGGAAGTCAGCAGCAGCCTAGGAATAACCCCTACTCCAACACCTATAACCCTGGTTGGAGAAACCACCCTAACCTGTCATGGGGTGGCCAACAAAACACTAACCAAAATCCCAACCAACCAAGGCCGAATGGAACACCTGGTTTCACTCCCCAACATAACCAGTCAATGTACCAAAAACCTTACAACCAACCTGTAGGATCTTCTGTAGAAAACCTACTCAAGGAATATATAGCTAAGAATGATGCTACTCTTCAGAGCCAGCAAGCTACTCTTAGGAGCCTGGAAAACCAAATAGGCCAATTAGCCAATGAACTTAAAAGTAGGCCCCAAGGTAGACTCCCTGCTGATACCGAGGTACCAAGGAGAGATGGCAAAGAACAAGTTCAAGCCATTGAACTTAGGAGTGGAAGACCATTGGTGAGCATTACAAAGGACACACCAAAGAGAGTAGAGAACACTGAGTCTAGTGCTCCACTGGAATCTCTGCCAAGCCAAGGTCCACCACCAACTAGCACATCAGGAGCCAGGCTAGAGCCAATTGTTGAGGACGTAGAAGAAATTCCAAGGCCTCCACCTATCTTAAGGCGTCCTGACGTGCCTGCATATGTGCCACCACCTCCATACCCTCGAAGGCTTAAAAAGAAACAGGAACAGGAAGTTCATTTTAATAAATTTTTAGAAATACTTAAGCAAGTGCATGTTAACATTCCTTTTGTAGAGGTTTTACAGTCTATGCCTTCATATGTAAAGTTTTTGAAGGACATTATTACTAACAAAAGAATAATTGGTGAGTTTGAAACAGTAAACCTCACCGAGGAGTGCAGTGCCATCCTCCAAAATAAGCTGCCCAAGAAGGAGAAGGATCCTGGTTCCTTCACCTTACCTGTAGAACTTGGAGGCAAGCACGTGGGCAGAGCGCTTTGTGACCTGGGCGCCAGCATAAATCTCATGCCCCTGTCCCTATTCCGCCAGTTGGGAATGGGAGAAGCACGTCCAACTACTGTCACTTTACAACTAGCAGACAGATCCATCGCATATCCAGAAGGTAAGATTGAGGATATTCTAGTTAAAGTTGACAAATTTATTTTCCTTGCAGATTTCATTGTCCTGGACTATGAGGCAGACAAGGAGGTTCCCATCCTGCTAGGTAGACCATTTCTAGCCACAGGTAGGGCACTAATAGACGTGCAAAAAGGTGAGTTAACTATGAGGGTTCATGATGAAGAGGTAAAATTTAGTGTTTACAAAGCTTTAAGGTATCCCTCTGATTCTGAGTCTTGTGCTAGCATTGATGTTGTTGACTCACTAATGGAAGAACAATTAGAGCATGTATTATTAACCAAGCATGCTAACGAATATGTAGGATTAGATGTAGATGATCTGAATGTATCTGACATAATGAATATGCCTGTAGATAGACCTCAGCATGTATGTATGACTATGGACTTAACTGATAGAACTGTAAATCCGTTAAAGCCCTCCATTGAGCATCCACCTGTTTTAGAACTGAAACCACTACCAACTCACCTCAAATACGCATATCTAGGAGATAATGATACGCTGCCTGTAATTATTTCTTCTAAGCTTAGTGAACAGCATGAGGTTGATTTAATTTTACTGCTTAAGCAACATAGGAAGGCTATAGCATGGTCTATTGCTGATATTCGAGGCATTAGCCCTTCTTATTGCATGCACAAAATTATACTAGAGGAAGAGCACACACCTAGGGTAGATCACCAGCGTAGGTTGAACCCCTCTATGAAAGAGGTAGTGAAGAAAGAAATAATAAAGTGGTTAGATGCAGGAGTAATTTTCCCCATAGCTAGTAGCCAGTGGGTTAGCCCCATTCAATGTGTACCTAAAAAGGGGGGAATAACTGTGGTAGTCAATGAGAACAACGAACTGATTCCAACTAGGACTGTCACAGGGTGGAGGGTATGTATGGATTACAGAAAACTGAATAAAGAAACTAAAAAAGACCATTTCCCCCTACCATTTATTGACCAGATGCTAGACAGAATAGCTGGTAGAGCCTACTATTGTTTTTTAGATGGGTACTCTGGCTATAATCAAATCACTATAGACCCTAAGGATCAAGAGAAGACTACCTTCACTTGCCCTTTTGGAACGTTTGCCTTCCGCAGAATGC
The DNA here is from genome assembly GCA_028017165.1 of Herpetospermum pedunculosum. Taxonomy (NCBI): domain Eukaryota; kingdom Viridiplantae; phylum Streptophyta; class Magnoliopsida; order Cucurbitales; family Cucurbitaceae; genus Herpetospermum; species Herpetospermum pedunculosum. The sequence continues at coordinate 15,078,243 of JAPQWQ010000186.1, read as the reverse complement.
CTTTTGGCTTATGCAATGCACCGGCAACTTTCCAAAGGTGCATGATGGCGATCTTCTCTGAGTTGGATGAGTCCATAATAGAAATATTCATGGATGACTTCTCAGTCTTTGGGGATTCATTTAAAACCTGTCTAGAAAACCTAGGACAAGTCCTGGCTAGGTGTGAAGAGACCAACCTAGTCCTAAATTGGGAAAAGTGCCATTTTATGGTAGATGAAGGGATTGTCTTAGGACATAGAGTGTCAAGGGCAGGTGTAGAAGTGGATAGGGCAAAAATAGAGGTCATAGAGAAGTTGGTAGAGCCCCAGAATGTCAAGGCTATTAGGAGTTTCTTAGGGCATGCTGGCTTCTATAGAAGGTTCATCAAGGACTTTTCTAAGATAGCCAAGCCTCTATGTGAGCTTCTAGAGTTAGGTAGGCCATTCATCTTTTCTAAAGCATGTGTAGTAGCTTGGAAAACCCTTAAGGAAGCACTGGTCACAGCACCAATCATAGTAGGACCAAATTGGGATCTCCCATTTGAGATGCTATGTGATGCCAGTGACTATGCTGTAGGAGTCATGTTAGGACAGAAGATTGACAAGCTCACACATCCTGTCTATTATGCTAGTAAGACCTTGAATGAGGCTCAATGTAACTATACAACTACAGAGAAGGAGATGCTTGCTGTAGTATTTGCTTGTGAAAAATTTAGGAACTATATTGTAGGAACTAGAACCATTGTATATACTGACCATTCTGCTTTAAAATATCTGATGAGGAAGGCTGATGCTAAGCCTAGATTGATTAGATGGGTGTTATTGCTGCAGGAATTCGATTTGGACATTCGGGACAAGAAGGGATGTGAAAACGTGGTTGCAGATCACCTGTCTCGATTGCAGCACAATTGCGGAAAAATTGCGGACCCCGCAATTTCTGATGCTTTTATAGATGAACACATCTTTGCTTTGACTCATCGTGAAAACGATGAGGAACCTTGGTTTGCTGACATTGCTAACTTCCGTGCATCACAGGTATTACCAGTGTTCAAGGGAGGACAAGAGAAGAAGAGGTTCCTCCATGAAGCAAGGAAATTCATCTGGGATGACCCCATACTCTACAGGACCTGTGCTGATGGGTTGTTGAGGAAGTGTGTTACAGCTGCTGAAGCGAAGTCTGTGCTGCAGCACTGTCACTCATCTCCTTACGGTGGGCACTTTGGTGGTCAAAGAACAGCTGCTAAGGTATTTCAGAGTGGCTACTACTGGCCAACAATCTTCAAGGACGCCCACAATTATGCCCACAGCTGTGACGAATGCCAAAGGACAGGTAACCTCAGTCGTAAGGATGAGATGCCTCTCACCTACATCTTAGAGTTGGAGCTCTTTGATGTGTGGGGCATTGATTTCATGGGACCATTCCCTCCATCATCAGGTAACCTGTACATTTTAGTAGCAGTAGACTACGTGTCAAAGTGGGTAGAAGCTAAGGCATGTCCTAATAATGATGCTAAAACAGTCACTAGCTTCTTGCATAGACACATTTTCACTAGATTTGGGACTCCTCGTGCTATCATTAGTGATGAGGGGTCACATTTCATTAATAAGGCTATGGAGAAGATATTGGCTAAATATAACATTAGACATAGGGTAGCTACTCCCTACCACCCACACTCAAATGGCCAAGCTGAGATTTCCAATAGGGAGATAAAGAACATCCTAGAGAAGGTAGTCAAACCTAATAGGAAAGACTGGTCTTTCAAACTTGAGGATGCACTTTGGGCTTATAGAACAGCATATAAGACACCTCTAGGAATGTCTCCCTATAGGTTGGTGTATGGCAAGGCTTGCCACTTGCCACTTGAGTTGGAGAACAAGGCATTCTGGGCCATGAAAGAATTAAATTTTTGTGTGAAGGATGCAGGGACATTAAGATCTTTACAGCTACATGAACTTGATGAGCTTAGGCACATGGCCTATGAGAATGCCAAGATGTACAAAGAAAAGACAAAAATATGGCATGACAGTAGACTCAGGATCAAAGACTTTAAAAAGGGCCAACTTGTATTATTATTTAACTCACGATTAAAGCTATTTCCAGGCAAATTAAAGTCTAGATGGTCAGGTCCATTTATTATTACTAATGTCTTTGTTCATGGTGCCATAGAGATTCAAAACTTGCAGCAAGGACAGCCATTTATGGTCAATGGTGCTAGGTTGAAGCACTACTATGAGGAGGGGGATGTGAAGACTCTCTCGGCCTTCCTCCTACATGAAGCATGAAGTTAGAAACGAGAGAGAACGAGTGGTTACTGTGCTCGTTTAGTCAAGGCCAATGCCTTAGTTTATTTTTTCTGTTTTTTCGATGATCGTTTGTATGTTTTGTGAGGTATTTTTAATTGCGTAGTTAATGTTTGTTTTATTTGTTTTTGTAGGGAATCGAAAGAGGGGATCAAGGGGAGTAAATCCCACTTTAAAAATCAAGAAACGGTTGAGCCAAATGAAAGATACGGGCGATCAAAGTTTGGATTTGTTATGAAATATTGTCCCTAGAATTGCGCAAAAATTGCTGGATCCGCAAAAAGAGCCGTTGGGATTTTTCCGTTGCTTTTATAGCCGTTAGAAGGCGCCCGATTGATACGATCCTCTCATTCTTTGCTCTCCAAGATTTCTGCGATTCTCTCCACCTTTGATCTCTCTCTCCAAACCTCCAAGATTTGACAATGGTTTCCACTAGGGCTGAAAGATCCGCCGCCAAGAAGAAGGCCGACGACGCAGCTGAAGCGGCTGCGAGGGAAGCGCTTCTTACCCTTGCTGATCAGGGTGTTGTACGCACTGGCCGTCTTGGCAAGCTTCCTATTCGTAGGAAGAAGTGGAGGGTGGTCACTGAGATCCCTGCTGGCCCATCTGAGCCAGTGGGCACGCCAAAGAAGCGCCGGTGGACTGTCAAGACTGCCGCCGAACGAACCATCGCCAAGACTCCCTCTGTGGAGAGTCAAGAACCTGATCGTGCATCCCACGAGTCAGCAAAAGAAGGTTCGTCGCCGTCTGTGTCACCTGTGCGCAGCCCTCTCCCATCTGAACCGGTGCAAAGCACAGAATCATCACCACCTGCGGCTGTGCAGAGTCCTGAACCACCATCTTCGCCACTGAGTTCTGCGCATACACCATCAGCAGAGCACAATTCTCCACGGCCTGATCCTGAATTCCCTTATGGGGATTATCAAGAGTCCACGCAAGGCAGTAGAGATGCTGGAGAAGAAGAAGTCTTTTCTCCCATGAGAGAAGACAGCCCTGCCGAGCCTGCACAGCAGGATGATTCTATGGAGGAGACGTTGGGGGCATGTTTCCCACAACTCCAGGCAAGGCTGAAAAAGAAGAAGAAGGCCAAGCTTGTCAAGGCCAAGAAATCCAAGAAGTTGAAGAAAAAGAAGGCCAAGAGAGTGCCTACAGCAGAGAAAGAAAGCTCGGAGCCCTCACTGAAAAAGCTCAAGGTTGAGGCTGCCGAGTCAGCCAAGCCAACAGACAAGGGGAAGGCTAAACTCTACCCTGAAGACGAACCTCAGTCAGTGAGGTATGTCTCGTCTGATGCTGAATCCAGGGGCGTGGAGCTGAGGAAAAGGGACCTGTTGCACGAGAAGGGGTTCCTTGATCGCCTAGCTGACCTGCCGCAGTTCTTGCGAGCAGGGGTGATTAACCATGGTTGGGAGGAATTCTGCAGACCTCCCAATCCAGCCTACACGAGCATGGTGTACGATTTCTACGCCAATGTGCTCAGCCCTGAGGATGGCCTATCTGTGGTCAGAGGGGTGGAAGTTGATTTCTCTGCCAAGGCCATCAATGAAGCATTTGGTCTAAGGGGCCAGCCTCACACAGATTATGCACGGATAGTTGATGAGCCGACTGAGGCTGTGCTAGAAGAAGCCATCCGCACCATTGGTCAGCCTGAGGCCTCCTGGACAGTCTCACGCAATGGGCGGCACACTCTCATGAGTGCCAACCTCACGGCTAAGGCAGCTGTGTGGTTTTCATTCGTAAGAAGAAGACTCTCCCCAGTGACTCATGAGACTACAATTAACCAGAGCCGTTCGCTGCTGGTTTATGCTATAATGAGAGGTCTCACGATCAACGTGGGAGAAGTCATCACTGCTGCCATAGCTGAGTGTGCAAAAAAGGGTAAGGGGCCGTTATTTTTCCCCAACATCATCACAAAGTTATGCTTGCTTGCAGGAGTTCCCACCGAGCGCTTGGAGCAGCAGCTGCCCTACACAGGCCATCTGGAGTTGCCTGCACACCTAAGGCTGAGAAGAAAGGGCAACATGGAATTTGAGTTGGATAGGCTGGCTGCTGAGCAGTCCCTATCCATGGCCTGCTTAATGAACATACAGAGGAGAATGGCTCAATGGGCCAATTATGCGCAGGCGAGGGACAAAGAAGTTGCAGACCAGTTGGGGTGCATCTTCCCGGACTTCCCCACCAACCTCCTAACTCCATGGGTGCCCCCACGACCAAGGCAACCAGATGAGGATGATGAGAATTGAGTGCTGGTTTGGAGAGCACTCGAGGGAGTATTACTGATCCCTTCAGAAAAACAAAACAATTTTCCTGCTTTTTGATAGAATAATGTATATTATGCTGTTTTTGGTTCAATTTTGATCTGTTTTGGATGTTTAGTTTTATGTTTTTCCTTTTGCTTAGGATAGTCTGATGTTAGTCGATTAGGTAGGATAGTTTAGTTTGATTTTTAGAATGCATGAGTAACAGGAAAAAGCATGCTAGGGGCCTGCATTAATGTTAAACCTGCCCAGATTGAATTGCGAAATAATTGCGGTTCCCGCAATTTTTGTGACTGATTGCATGCTTTGGACTGTCTGTTTAGTTAGGCTGTGCTTTGTTAAATTCTATCTTTTGCTGCTCGCATGACTACCTTATATAGCTGATCTTGAAGCATGCTGAATGAGTGTCATAGGACACCCTTTGATAGTTTAAATTTGCCTCTAAATAGTGCTCAGCATGCATAAACCATAAGTCCTTAAAACTTTCTGTTATGTTCAAATTTTCTGCTGCTGGGATAATTGCTTTTAGAATGTTTTGCCTATGCCTAGGATTTTTAGATTCTCTTTGCTTTGCTTTAGACTAGATGCTTCTAGGACAAGTTTGGGGGTGTGCCACCTCAAACACTCATTGGGGACAATGAGTAGTTGAAGTTTGGGGGAGGCCACCCTAGGCCTAGGAACATTCCTCTCTTCCTTAGGACATAAGCATTCTTCTTCTCCTAAAATTTTTTTGTGATAAATAGAAAAAGTGAAAAATAGAATAAAGAGGGGAGTCTTTCTCAAGTTGCTGAGTAATCAGTGCCAAGTGTGTAAACCACAAGTGGCATTGCATCAAAAGGCAAACCAAGGGGAGACTCCACCTAAGTAAAAAAGAAAAAGAAAAAGGAGAAATAGGGGAAGAAGAATGTATGCTTGGGAGTTATAATCTTGTGGCTTAGATGTCCTATGAAAAAAGAACTCTGATCCTTAATGAGCTAAGCACAAGGTTGTAGCTTTTAGGTTTGTCTAGGGAGATGAATGTATATCCAATGTAGTGATGCCAGGGTTTAGGTTGTTCTCTAAAAGTACCACTGTCACCGTTAATACTAAGACTGGCATGACTCTAAGGAATCCTAGACACATTAAAAATAAGCTAGAAGCATGTACTGAGTCTAGAGTAAAGCTTGGTATAATTTGAAACCTTAGGGATAATAGCATAATATCATAGAGTAGTTGGATCAGTAGTAGGGGGGTTAACAAAAGCAGCAGGTATAGTAGGCAGGTGAAGTCAGAAGAAGCTGGATTAGAGGTTAGTCTAAACTTAGAAGTGTGTCACAGGACAGCACTGCTAGAGAGAGGGCTATAGGGAGTCGGTGGGTAGTTAAAGAAGTAGAAAAAGCAGCCTAAGTAAGTCCTTAGTATGCTTGAGGACAAGCAAAGCCTTAAGTTTGGGGGTGTGTTAAGTCTCTGAAAGTGACTTATTTAGGACCCATTTAGCTTAAGAAGATGTACACATTTAGGTGTTTTTGTTAGCATTTAGCTTAAACCTATGCTTTAATATGAGAATTAGAAGAAGGTAGCTAATATAGGACTTATGTACAATAGGTAGAAAAAGGGTTGAAAACCGAAGAAAAGAATGAAAAAATAACCATTGCGAATGCATTGCGGAATAATTGCGGTGACCGCAATTATTCAAGTTAAAACCGTAAGTTGGCTGATCTTTTTCTGTTTAGATCCGACTTTTCAGGGATTCATTCTTTCTCCTCCATCCATTCTGATATATGACGTTGAAGATTGATGGTTCTCCTTGGCCCAAACGCACCTGCAAACTACTATAAAAGGGGATCAAAGTCGGAGGTTCAGTCATCAATTCGAAGTGCAGAAGTCTTCTCGCAGTCCACCATTTCTCTCTAAATTCCTTTGCCGTCTGTTGGAGTGAGGTTCTCAGCTTTTGGAGTCGATAATCTGATAGGAAGGAGAGAAGATTCTTCTTCTCTCTCGATTGGATTCATCCAAGCACGGCTGAATTCTCATCACCATCATTCGAGGCGACTGCCACGAAGTTTTCAGCAAGCCTTTACTGTTTTCTGTTCTTTTCTTCTCAATTCCATTTCTGTTCACTGTTGTTCTTAGTTTAGCATTTCAATTACTGCATTTCGTTGTTGTCTGTCTTGGATTCAGTTCTTTTAAAGCTTCCCTTTGTCATTCAAACACTTAAAGTAATCGAAGTTCAATTCTGCAATTTACAGTTCCCCTCTTGTTCTGCTACGGTTTTGGCTTACTATTTTATATACATTTCTCTTCTAAGCATGTCTATCTTATCTACCATTTCTGCTCTTTACATCTCCATGAGTAACTAAAATCATTTAGGGGCATGCTAATGACAGAACTATAGGCTAAAAAACGTGAGTCAAGTAGGCAGATTAACACTCAAACATTGATTGTATGTAAGCTTCATCCCACGGGCAATTTCGATTGGCCATCCATTTTGTCCAAAGAACTCCTAACCTCTGGAAGGAGTAAGAGTTCAGAGTCATACAATCATGCTAGCCTTTCATGGTAATCAGGAAACGGCCTAGGAATAGGCGTTTCCCTAGTACAAACTAAACACTCCTGCTTTAACAAGATGCTTAAGACCTTACTTTGAAGTCGAGTAAACTTGAGTCTCTCATGCATGGAATCGGACGATACTTGAGATAGAGTGAGTTTGATGTATAGAGAGTTGATCCAAAGCTTGATAATCGTAATAAACTGCCTATAGGATAGTCATTAGTAGCCCTTAATCCACCCTTTTAATCAGTTTCGCTGCCAATTAATTGCGGATTAATTGCGGTTCTCGCAATTCTGCCTTTTTATCATTCTGTTTAGCTGTTTTCTTCCTCGATTATTAATTCCATCTCTTGTCCTTTAGGTATAGTTTTAACTTTAATTTGTTTATGTTATATCCCTCTACACATTCAGCAAAAAGTAGTTAATTAAAAACCAATTTTACCCCATCAAATTCATCCCATCTTTCTTAACATTCACACTTCGCGAATAGCTAAAAATGAGTCTCTGTGGAAAAAACGAATGAAATATACTTACTACTTGTTGTGAGACCATGTATGCTTGCATGTTCTAAGTGCTCTCTCTTCCTGTTTGCATATTTATCTTTACACATTGAGCACGCAACAGTATGCAATGGATCTGTCTGCTAGTTGTAAAGTGACAGTGGTTGGACGTGCTTCTCCTATTCCCAACTGGCGGAATAGTGATAGGGGCATGAGGTTTATGCTGGCGCCCAGGTCACAAAGCGCTCTGCCCACGTGCTTGCCTCCAAGTTCTACAGGTAAGGTGAAGGAACCAGGATCCTTCTCCTTCTTGGGCAGCTTGTTCTGGAGTATGGCACTGCACTCCTCAGTGAGGTTTACTGTTTCAAACTCACCAATTATTTTTTTGTTAGTAATAATATCTTTCAAAAACTTTACATAGGAAGGCATAGACTGTAAAACTTCTACAAAAGGAATGTTGACATGCACTTGCTTAAGAATTTCTAAGAATTTATTAAAATGCACTTCCTGTTCCTGCTTCTTCTTAAGCCTTCGAGGATATGGAGGTGGTGGCACATATGCAGGCACTTCAGGTCGCCTTAGGATAGGTGGAGGTCTTGGAATTTCTTCTATCTCCTCAATAATTGGCTCTAGCCTGGCTCCTGATGTGCTTGTTGGTGGTGGACCTTGGTTTGGCAGAGACTCCAGTGGAGCACTAGACTCAGTGTTCTCTACTCGCTTTGGTGTGTCCTTGGTGTTGCTTACCAATGGTCTACAACTTCTAAGTTCAATTGCTTGAACTTGTTCTTTACCATCTCTCCTTGGTACTTCAGTGTCAGCAGGGAGTCTACCTTGGGGCCAACTCTTGAGTTCATTGGCTAATTGGCCTATTTGGTTCTCTAGGCTCCTAAGAGTGGCTTGCTGACTCTGTAAAGTGGCGTCATTTTTGGCTATGTATTCCTTGAGTAAGTTTTCTACAGAAGATCCTACAGGTTGGTTGTATGGTTTTTGATACATGGATTGATTATGTTGGGGAGTGAAACCAGGTGTTCCACTTGGTCTAGGTTGGTTAGGAGCTTGGTTAGCATTCTGTTGGCCACCCCATGACAGGTTTGGGTGGTTCCTCCAACCAGGGTTGTAAGTATTGGAATAGGGGTTGTTCCTAGGCTGCTGCTGGCTTCCAATATAGCAGACTGAGGCTGGATTCCCAGGGCAGTATTCATACAGGTGCCCTTCCCCACAGAATCCACATATAAGTGTTTCACCTTGACTTGGTTGGGTGCCCATTGACATGGCGGTAGCGGTGTTGACACTTGTTTGGAGATTGGCTTGAGCCATTTGCTTAACTAGGTTGGTCAGGGCATTTATTTGGCTGCTCATTGCACTTAGAGCATCCTTGTCTCGAGCTCTAGTTGGCTCAACTGGATCATCTGACCACCTACAGTGAGATGCTGAGATCTTCTCCAAGATCTCATAGGCCTCGTTGTAACTCTTCGACAACATGGAGCCTCCAGCGGATGAATTTAAGACTTGTCTAGTGTTGGGGTTGCATCCTTTGAAAAAGACCTCTATTTGGATACACCATGGGATGCCATGATGTGGACATTTAAGAAGTAGATCTTTGAACCTTGTCCAAGCTTCGTGAAGAGACTCAGTGTCAGCTTGTTTAAACTTGATTATGTCATCACGAAAGGTAGAATTCCTATCAGGTGGGAAGTATTTGACTAGGAATTTTTCTGCTAAGTCTGTCCAATTAAGGACAGATCCAGAGGGTAATGAGTTTAACCACGTTTTGGCTTTGTCCCTCAAAGAGTAAGGGAACAGGTATAGCCTCAAGGCTTCTTGGGAAACTCCAGGGATGATGAATGTATCACTCACTCCTAAGAAGTTTCTAAGATGGTTGTGGGGGTCCTCATTTTCCACTCCAAAGAATTGTCCCACAGTGGACAACATTTGGAACATCACTGGCTTTAACTCGAATGAGTTGGCAGTGATTTCAGGACGGATTATGCTGGGGTTCAGCTCCCCAGGCATAGGTACTAGGTACGAAAGTATGGCGCTATCCTTGTCATTCGCTATTTCGATGGGATTGCGAGTGACAGGCACCGGATTTGGAACTATTCCATTCATTTCTTCTTGAGACAATTGCGGAGGAATTGCGGTTCCCGCAATTACTTGAGGTAAAGGGAGATGTTTAAAGAGACGTTTCTTGGCTCTATTTCTGGCCCTAAGTAATCTCTCAGGCTCGGGATTGAACTCTAGATCACTACTTGAAGGCTCACTCATAAACTAACCCAATAGTACCCGCAAAAGAAATGAAACAGATCAGCTTCAATAGGCAATAAACTTGGTGTTTCAAACTTAACAAACTTCGTTTTCACTTAAATAAATCCCCGGCAGCGGCGCCAAAAACTTGTTGCGTGCTCAATGTGTTAAAATAAATAAGCAATAAGGTAGAGAGAGCACTCAGAACATGCAAGCATACATGTTCTTATAGCAAGTAGTAAGTATATTTCATTCGTTTTCCCACAGAGATTTATTATAAGCTATTCATGAAGTGTAAAGTTAAGAAAGAAGGGGTGGATTTGATGGGGTAGAAATGGTTTTTAATTGTCTATTTCCTACTGAATACGAAGAGGGTAGCAACATAAACAAATGCAAGTCAAAGCTAAACTCAAATGAAAAGAGACGAGATTAATAAATGAAGGCAAAGACAGCTAGACAGAATTGTAACTTAGCAGAATTGCGGAAACAGCAATTCTACCGCAATTGTAGTAACAGCGAAAGTGTGTAAAATGATAAGTTAAGGGCTACTAACGACTATCCTATAGGCTTTTTCTCACGATTCTCAAGCATTGGATCAACTCTCTATGCATCAAACTATCTCATTCTCATGTATCTTCCGATTTCATGCATTAGATTCTTTAGTTTACTCATGTCCAAGTAAGGTCTTAAGCATCTTGTTAAGGCAGAAAAATATGGTTTGTACTAGGGAAACGCCTATTCCTAGGTCGTTTCCTGGTTACCTTGAAAGGCTAGCATGATAGTATGACTCTGAACTCTTACTCCTTACAGAGGTTAGGAGTTCTTTGGACAAAATGGATGGCCAATCGAAATTGCCCGTGGGATGAAGCTTACATACAATCAATGCTTCGAAAGCTATCCTACATGCTTGGTTCACGTTTTTAGCCTAAAGTGTTGTCATTAGCATGCCCCTAAGTGATTTAGCTACTCATGGATGTACACAGAACAGAAGTAAGAGAAGAAGTAGACATGCTTAGAAGGAATTTAAAGACAAAACAGTAAGGGAAAGCAGTAGAATGTAAAGGCAAGAAACTGTGAAATGAAGAATTGAGATTTGATTACTTGATTGTTTGATTGCAAAGGAAAGCTTTAAAGCAAATAACAGGAAGACAGAACACAACGAAATAGTCTAATCTAGCTTCTAGAAAAGAAACAGCAACAAGACAAAGCTGGAAAATGGAAATGAAGAGCAGAAAGCAGTAAAACAAGCTCGAATGTCTCGTTGCAGCCGCCTCGAATGAAGGATGAGAAAGGTCAGCCTTGCTTGGATGAATCCAATCGGGAGAGAAGAAGAATCTCCTCTCCTTCCTATCAGATTATCGATTCCAACAGCTGAGCTTCGCAAACCAGCAGACGGCAAAGGAAAACAGGAGAAAAGATGGACTGCGAGAAGACTTCTACGCTTTCGGATGATGTTTGAACCCTCGACTTTGACCCCTATTTATAGTAATCTGCAGGTGCATTTGGGCCAAGGAGAACCATCAATCTTCAACGTCGTACTTCAGAATGGATGGAGGAGAAAGAACGAATCCCTGAAATAACGGAAATTAACAGAAAAAGATCAGTCAACTTACGGTTTTCACTTGAAACATTGCGGTGTCCGCAATGTTTTCGCAATTCATTCTCAACGCAGTTTTTTTCATTCTTTTCCTTCGGTTTTCAACCCTTTTCTTTCCTATTGTACATAAGTCCTAATTTAGCTACCTTCTTCTAATTCTCATATTTAAGCATAGGTTTAGGCTAAATGCTATCAAAAACACCTAAGAGTGAACATCTTTCTAAGCTAATTAAGTCCTAAAAAGGTCACTTTTGGAGACGTAGCAGTTGTCAAGGCCAAACGGCCCAAGAAGTCAAAGAAAAAGAAAACCAAGAGGGCGCCTCCATCAGAGAAAGAGAGTGATGAGCCGTCGCTGAAGAAGCTCAAGATTGAGGCTGCTGAGTCAGCCAAACCAAAAGACAAAGGGAAAGCCAAGCTTTACCCTGAAGATGAGCCTCAATCACTGAGGTATGTGTCCTCTGATGCCGAGTCCAGAGGCGCTGAGCTGAGAAAGAGGGAATTGTTGCACGAGAAGGGATTCCTAGACGCACCAGCTGACCTGCCGCAATTCTTGCGCGCAGGGATCACGAATCACGGATGGGAGGAGCTGTGCAGACCACCCAATCCAGCCTATTCCAGCATGGTGTATGACTTCTACGCCAATCTGATGAATCCTGAGGATGGCCTGTCTGTGGTCAGAGGGGTTGAGGTAGACTTTTCAGCGAAGGCAATCAACGAAGCCTATGGCCTCAAGGGCCAAAAACACATTGACTATGCTAGGATTGTTGATGAGCCAACAGAAGTTGTCCTGGAGGAGGCCATACGGATAATTGGCCAGCCTGAGGCATCATGGACAGTCTCGCGCAATGGGAGGCACACCCTGATGAGTGCCACCCTCACAGCCAAGACGGCTGTTTGGTTTTCCTTCGTGAGGAGGAAGCTGTCCCCAGTGACTCATGAGACCACCATCAACCAGAGCAGATCGCTGCTGGTCTACGCGATCATGCGAGGTCTCACGATCAACGTGGGCGAGATCATTGCAGCTTCAATTGCTGACTGCGCCAAAAAGGGTAAGGGACCTCTCTTCTTTCCTAACACAATTACTAAGCTGTGCTTACGTGCAGGGGTCCCAATTGAGCGAATGGAAAGGCAGCTGGCTTACATAGGCTACCTGGAATTACCTACGGCCTTGAGGTTGCGCAGGAAGGGGAACATGGAGTTCGAGCTCGATGGCTTGGCTGCTGCTCAGTCTTTGACCATGGCCTGCCTGACGGATCTGCAGAAGAGGATGGCTCAATGGGCCACATATGCGCAGGCAAGGGACAAGGAAGTTGCTGACCAATTGGGATGCGTCTTCCCTGAATTCCCCACGGACCTAATGACTCCATTGGCGCCTCCACGACCACGAAGAACTGATGATGAGGAAGACATTTGAGTGCTAGTCTGAGAAGCACTAAAGGGAGTATTTGCTGTTCCCTTAAATTAAAAAAAAAAAAAACAATCAACCTGCTTTTTGTTGAACCATGTGAATTATGCTGTTTTGAGTTAATCTTTTGATCTGTTTTAGTTGTTTAGTGTTAATTTTTAAATTTGTTTAGTATAGTCTGATGATAGCTGAATAGGTAGATTAGTTTAGTTTCATTTTTGTATAGCTTGGATGACTGGAAAAAGCATGCGTAGGGGCCTTAATCACTGATATATCTGCCCTGTCTTTATTGCGAAATAATTGCGGAAACCGCAATTTTTATTAGTGAATGCATGTTTTTGACTGTCTGTTTAGCTAGGCTGGATCTGTTTAAATTCTATCTTTTGCTGCTATCTTGTCTGCCTTATATAGCTTATCTTAAAGCATGCTGGATGAGTGTCATAGGACACCCTTTGATAGTTTAAATTAACCTCTAAAAAGCTCAGCATGCATAGCTTTAAGTCCTTACCTGTCTGTTTTTTCAAATTTCTGCTGCTGTGATATTTACTTTTCGAATGTTCTGCCTATGCCTAGGACTTTTAGATTCTCTTTGTTTTACCGTAGACTAGATGCTTCTAGGACAAGTTTGGGGGTGTGCCACCTCAGACACTCATTGGGGACAATGAGTAGTTTAAGTTTGGGGGAGGCCACCCTAGGCCTAGGAACATTCCTCTCTCCCTTTAAGCATAAGCATTCTTCTTCTCCTTTATAAAAAAAAAATGATGAGCTGAAAAAAAATGAAAAATAGAATAAAGAGGGGTGTCTCTCTTAGGTTGCTGAGTAATCAGTGCCAAGTGTGTAACCCACAAGTGGCATTGCATCAAAAGGCAACCAAAGGAAAGGCTCCACCTAAGTAAGAAAGAAAGAAAAAAGGAAAAAGTAGGGAAGAAGAATGTATACCTAGGAGTTGCAACTTTGTGGCTTAGATGTCCTGATTAAAAAGAACTCTGATCCTCAATTAGCTGAGCACAAAGTTGTAGCTTGTAGGGTTGTTTAGGGAGATGAATGTATGTCCAATGTAGTGATGCCAGGGTTTAGGTTGTTCTCTTAAAGTACTACTGTCACTGTTAATACTAAGACTGGGATGACTCTAAGGAATCCTAGGTAGCTCATAAGTAAAAACTAGAAGCATGTACTGAGTCTGGGGTAAAGCTAGGTAGAATTTGAAACCTTAGGGATAGAGGCATGATATGACAAAAGCAAGTAGACCAGTTGTAGGGCGTTAATGAAACAGTAGGAGTATTAGGCATGCGAAGTCAGAAGAAGCTAGATAAGAGGAGAGTTTTAAACTTAGAAGTGTGTCACAGGACAGCACTGCTATAGATAGGAATGTAGGGGAGTCAGTAAGTGGTTAAAGAAGATGAAACAGCAGCCTAGGCAAGTCCTTAGATTGCTCGAGGACGAGCAAAACCTTAAGTTTGGGGGTGTGTTACGTCTCCAAAAGTGACCTTTTTAGGACTTATTTATCTTAGAAAGATGTACACTCTTAGGTGTTTTTGATAGGATTTAGCTTAAACCTATGTTTATATATGAGATTTAGAAGAAGGTAGCTAAATTAGGACTTGTGTGCAAGAGGAAAGAAAAGGAATGAAAACCGGAGGAAAAGAGTGAAAAATGCGCATTGCGATGGCATTGCGGAAACATTGCTAAAACAGCAATGTTTCAAGTGAAAACCGTAAGTTGACTGATCTGTTTCTGTTAATTTCCGTTATTTCAGGGATTCCTTCTTTCTCCTCCATCCATTTTGAAGTACGACGTTGAGGATGGATGGTTCTCCTAGGCCCAAACGCACCTGCAGATTACTATAAAAGGGGGTCAAAGTAGAGGGTTCAATCATCATCCGAAAGCGTAGAAGTCTTCTCGCAGCTCCATCTTTTCTCCTGTTTTTCTTTGCCGTCTGTTGGTTTGCGAAGTTTAGCTGTTTGGAGTCGATAATCTGATAGGAAGGAGAGAAGATTCATCTTCTCTCTCGATTGGATTCATCCAAGCAAGGCTGATCTTTCTCATCCTTCAGCCGAGGCGGTTGCGACGAGGCGTTCGAGCTCATTTACCTGCTTTCTGTCTTTCATTTCTAATTTCCAGCATTGTTTAGTTGTTGTTTCTGTTCTAGTGACTAGTTCATTTTATTGCGTTGCTTTCTGTCTTTATGTTATTCACTTTAAGCTTTCCTTTGTTCATTCAAACAATCAAGTAATCAAAGCAAAATTAAGCATTTCACAGTTTCTTGCCCTTGCGATCTACTGTTTTTCCTTACTGTTTTGTCTTTAAATTCCTTCTAAGCATGTCTGTTTCAACTCTTATTTATGTTCTGTCTATATCCATGAGTAGCTAAGTCACTTAGGGGCATGCTAATGACAACACTATAGGCTAAAAAACGTGAACCAAGCATGTAGGATAGCTCTCGAAGCATTGATTGTATGTAAGCTTCATCCCACGGGCAATTTCGATTGGCCATCCATTTTGTCCAAAGAACTCCTAACCTCTGGAAGGAGTAAGAGTTCAGAGTCATACACTCATGCTAGCCTTTCAAGGTAGCCAGAAAACGACCTAGGAATTGGCGTTTTCCTAGTACAAACCATAACTCTCTGCTTTAACAAGATGCTTAAGACCTTACTTGGACATGAGTAAACTAAAGAATCTAATGCATGGAATCGGACGATACATGAGATTGAGTGAGTTTGATGCATAGTGAGTTGATCCAATGCTTGAGAATCGTGAGAAAATTCCTATAGAGGAGTTGTTAGTAGCCCTTGTTTCTCCACTTTACACACTTTCGCTGTTAGTAAAATTGCGGTAGAATTGCTGTTTTCGCAATTCTGCTAAGTTTACAATTTTGTTTAGCTGTTTTCTTCTTCGTTTATTAATCTCGTCTCTTTTCCTTTGAGTTTAACTTTGACTTGCACTTGTTTATGTTGCTATCCTTTACATATTCCTTAGGAATTAGACAATTTAAAACCAATTCTACCCCATCAAATCCACCCATTCTTTCTTAACTTTACACTTCACGAGTAGCTCATAATAAATCTCTGTGGGAAAACGAATGAAAAAATACTCACTACTTGCTATAAGATCATGTATGCTTGCATGTTCTGAGTGCTCTCTCTATCTTATTGCTTATTTATTTTAACACATTGAGCACGCAACAGTAACCGGCTCCATATTAATTAATTAGACCACACAGTTCTAATTAAACATTGTTTAAGGTCTCGTTAGAGTGATCAACCACAATTTGACTCTAAACAGTCACTAGCATACCGCGACGAACATTCGACTATGTAATCAAACTGCTAATTGGCTACTCGGCAACCCTGAAGTACCGAACAATTGTCATGCATAACTCGATACTCCGATTTATTTCATTGTTCTGTGTTACTAGGCGAATAGTGAGAGGCACGACATCGCTATTCTTTAACTCTAACACATGCTAGAAAACTCGATTGTCCGTCGGCGAAATCTACCACATGCATGGGATGAAGCAAGAACAATAAATGCATACATAATCAAAGCCAATTCAGAACCATCAAGTATAGATTATCAAAACATTAAAGAGCTCAACAAGAATCCCAAATCCAAACACAAATACCTTAGCCAACCATGGATGTTTGGAGTCCCAATACTCCCATGGAAGCCTTGGGCATCATCCCCAAGCTAAATACAGAAAAGAAGCTCCAAAAATGGCCACAAATGGCGGAGAAAAGAAGAAGAGAACTGAAAACCCGAGAGCTAAATTATAGATTGGAAGAAGATGGCTGAAAAATCGTCAAAATGACGTTTTAAGCCGTCGGAGCGTCGAGACGCTAGGCAAGCGTCTCGACGCTGGTGCCCTAAGTGTCGTGCGCGTTTTCGTCGTGATGGCGTCTTGACGCTGCGGGAGCGTCTCGACGTTGTGGCCAATTTCTCCATCGCGCGCGCTCGCGATGGCGTCGAGACGCCAGGCGAGCGTCTCGACGCTTGCCCGATGTTTTCCAGCGCGCGCGTTCCTCCGGAGCGTCTCGACGCTGGTGTAGGGTCTCGACGCTACAGCGTTGAGCAAGCGTCTCGACGCTGTTGCTCGACGCTTGCTCTCGGGTTTGGGGCTGAAAAATTGCCTTTCCTAGGCAATTTACTTCATATCTTCATGCGTGAGCTTCCCCTTCTCCCGAAGCACTCCCGAGGCACTAAAACGCCTTCCTTAGCCACAAAACGCACTCAATGGATACCAGGAGCTCTATGCCGCAAATCTCCTATAAATGAGACATATTAAACAATTAATCACGACTTTTAGCTAGAGTTAGGGAGTGAAATATAGCTCCAAAATGGAGTTATCACTCGCCGAAATGTTCGGTATAAGTTCAAACTCGTTCTAGGCAATACGAAGAGAAACTCGAAGAGAAATTGGCCGAAGCGTTTGGGGAAGCAAGTTGGTCAAAGGCGGTGCGAAGAGTTCGAAGTCCGCTCAAGACATAGCTTGTTGTTCAAGCTTGTAATAAAATAGTTATTGCTTGCTAAATGCCAAAATCGATCCACTTTAGTGTGTTTAATTAATTATGCATTGTAAATGTATGTTTTAATTAAAATCCATGTTTGTATGTGCATATAGTATGCCATATAGATTTAAAATCCCACCATTGGAAGCATGCTTCATGCATTGGTATTATGTTATAAGTGTTATAATATATAGTATGCATATTTGGGAATTCATGAGTATTAATATAAGAGTTATATTAATACATGAATTAGATGTTGTTAATTTAATAGAATAATTGATATAAGTGTTATATTAATTATGAAATTAAATATACAACATAGGTTGCCCTGGTTTTATGCATATTGTAGGTTATAAGTGTTATAATGTATTAGATGCATGTTTAATTCATGAGTATTAATATAAGAGTTATATTAATTCATGAATTAGTTGTTGTTTGCTTAATAGAATAATTAATATAAGTGTTATATTAATTATGAAATTAAACATCCAACTAAGATGCATATTGTATGTTATAATTGTTATAATGTATAGGATGCATGCTTAATTTATAATAATTGATATAAGTGTTATATTAATTTATGAATTAGGAGTTGTATATTTAAGAGCATAATCGATATAAGTGTTATATTGATTATGAAGTTAAATATTCAACTTGTCATGCCTTAGCGAATGTATGTTTGAGAAGCATATAGATTTTGTTATAGAAAGTCTAGTTTTTGCAAGGGTTGTAAAAATGACTTAGACTTTTAAAATCTATAACAAAGAAAAAAGCATGTTCATTTAGGGTTAAATGAGTCGATCTGGTTCATTAGATGAATAGGTCGAAATCTCGTAAATGCTAAGGTTATGAGAAACTCACCCGGTGAAATCTTGTCTGAGGTTGGAGGATTTTAATTGACGGAACACCTCCTACCTGGGGACAATCCGGTACTTGAGTAAAGTTAACCGACTTTATGAGCATGCGTGAGAGGTGTGAGGTTGGTAAAGTGTTTATTACCTAGACATCTCAGGTAAAATGTTTGCCTAGACTTAAGGTTTAATTTTTTAGCCGGATAAAACCTGAGTAGTTTACCCTATATCCGTTTAAGATGCTTAGTAGATGTGTTGAGAAGGAATATATGATATATCCCTCTCCTGCTACGCACTCCCTATAGTTCACAACGTGAGAATTTTGCTCGGCCTCGTGTTGCTAATGTGGCAAGCCCCTTAGGATGGCATTTGCAACATTTGCAACTTTCAATAGCAAGGTGAATGGAGTAAGTGTCTATAGTAAGTGGGAGAAGGAAGTACGTCAGTACATCCTACGGTCTCCTCCATTGGATTGAACCGTGAGATTTCCATGTTCCGCCTGCAAGGTGTCCTTGGTGGCACCAATCTCTTAGGATGGTCGTTTCATGGGAGTTGAACAAGTCAGCCACCATTTATGGATAAAGAAACATAGGGCCATTCCCAACTCTGACATTCCTTTAGGTTGCACTGTTGGGGTCGTCCTGTGCGTTCTAAAAATGGAGGGTCACACTTACCGGATTTGCTAAGGAGTTAGTAAATCTTGACCGAAAACGATAACTAAGATGCTAGTGGAATATGAAATATTCTAGAGCTAGCATTTAGTCAAGAATGTCTTGGTTTAGTGAAGGAGTGCTCGTTTACCCTTAGGTAGCGACCATTTTAACTCACTAAAATATCGTTGCATGTAAATAAAGAGTTGGGGTACTTTATTTACTGTTAAACCTCTTAATTGGTTTAAATAGGTTAAAACCGTTTCACTAATAGTTTTACATTATTTTCAGCATGTCGAGCTCTTTTATTCAGTTGTTAGCTCACGACAAATTAACCGGTGAAAATTTTGGGACGTGGAAGTCGAACCTTAATGCAGTTTTGGTTCTCGACAACCTAAGATTTGTCTTAACGGAGGAGTGTCCTCCGATTCCTGGTTCAAATGGCTCACGAACTGTTCGTGAAGCATATGATGGTTGGATTCGAGCTAATGATAAAGCTCGAGTTTACATCCTGGCAAGCATATCTGATGTTTTGTCAAGGAAGCATGAGGGGATGGTTTCCGCTAAGGAAATCATGGCTTCACTACAAGAGATGTTTGGAAAGCCTTCATCATCTCTTAGGTATGAAGCCCTTAAGCACATTTACCACTGCCGTATGGCTGAAGGAACCTCTGTTAGGGAACATGTCCTTAACATGATGGTGTGCTTCAATACAGCAGAAGTAAATGGAGCAACCGTCGACGAACAAGGTCAAGTTGGATTTATCTTGGAATCTCTTCCAAAGAGTTTCCTGCACTTCAGGACCAATATGGTCATGAATAAGATAGAATACAATCTGACGTCTCTTCTGAGCGAGCTTCAGATTTATCAGTCCCTGCATACCTCGAAAGGAAAGGAGAAGGAGGTAAATGTTACCACTTATGTGAAGTTCCAAAAAGGATTTGGGTTTGGGACTAAATTTGAACCTCTTACTGTGAGTAATAAGATTATTCACAAGAAGAAGAGAAGTGTCAGGAAGGGCAAAACCCCAGCTGTAGGCAAGGTAAAAGCTACAGATAGTGGAAAGTGTTTTCATTGTGGTGAAGAAGGGCACTGGAAGCGAAACTGCCCTAAATACCTAGCGGAGAAAAAGGTAAAGAATGAACGACAAGGTAAATATGATTTATCTTCTAGATAAACATGTTTTGTGGATTATGATTGTCATACCTGGATGTTGATTCAGGAACAACTAATCATGTTTGTTATTTCAGGAAACTAGTTCCTGTCTGCCTGTTTCTTGACGAAGATGCCTTATGAAGACGTCTTCACAATATCTACAGTGGGAGCTTGCAGTTTGTTTAGTTGTCTGTATAGAAATAATTTCAACTGTTGTAATTATTGTCTATGAACTCAAGTTTGGTGTGAACGCTTTAGATGTATATAGTATCTTTTGTTTTTAATGAATAGTTAATTTTGCAAAAGATGTATACAAGTAGTGTTCTATTAAACTTGGTGTAGCAACTAAAGAGTTAAGACTTATCTTGTTTTATAATGAAAGCTAAATTATAAATTAACAATGGTTGTTAGTTATGCTGGTTCTTCTCTAGTGTTAAGAAAGCTTTGATGCAGTGGGAGAATTATGAGATAATCCGGCCTGCTGTATTAGTATGTTTTATGACTCTAGTTATCATGCTTGATGATGACAGTGAGTTCATAAACAAGAACCAGTGGCTCAAAGCCATGATTCTTCAAGGGGTTTACAGACCAAGTCTATCAGGTGAAAACCTCTAAGGCTTGACTTTCTGGCAAAGGGACTGTCCCGAAGAGAAGGGGTTAATTGTGTATTAACTTCATCTCTTGTTGTTAGATATAAGTCATATAGTATACTCGTATCCATTACCCTGTTCTATCTGATAGGACAAGATAAATGGATATAAGGACTAGCTATCTTGATAGAGTATTTATTGGTCTCAACCAGGGAGATACATTTTTCATGATTAAGAGCAAATCGTTTGCGAGCTTCTTCAATCCATTTATGAATTGGAATAAGCTTCTATATTCTGATTTACAAGGTTTGTTTTTCAAATCTCATGGTTTTGAACATTACATTGATAAAACTTGTTGGACAAGTGTTTAATCAATGTTAAAGCTTTCATAATATATTCCCGTAATTTTGTCCTAATCATTGAGAATGATGTAGGATTTATTTATGACGTTTTAACATAAACTAACGGCTCACTCCCAAATAGTTGATTTGGTGGTAGGCTTAGTTTGTTCTAAGGATTCAGCCTAATCTGAGTCGTAAGAAGAAATCGCTAGTGTTGTCTCTAAAATCTTTTATTGACAAGCTGTTGTCAATATTCGATGGTCTATGAAAATGGTTTCCTGAGACACCTCAAGTGTTGAGGATACGAGATGCACCTAAGTGCATTTACATATTGGAGGTCAGATGTATCTTTTGAGATACATGACCCGATATGTGCTATGCAGTGGGAGCTGTCAGTAATATTAATCCAATTGGATTGGATTCCGGTTAAAGTTTTGTCCTTGTACTTAGAGGAGTAGAATACAAGAGTTGTATTGTTGATTCCTCGTTGGTAGCTAAGTCTATTTGCAGTTTGTGAAGCAGCAATAGGTTTATAAATTGAGCTCGCAGTTAGTGCTATGAGAAGATGTGATGATCACATGGAAAGCCTTGTACTACTTCATGCTGATTAGTTTACTAAGTCTCTCATGACTAAAGTGTTTGAGAGACACCTAGAAGAGTCTAGGGCTCCGAGTTGCTGGAGAGGACAGTGGGAGAAAGCTTCTGATATATGATATATTAGTTTTCTCCACCTAACATGTACAGCACAGACGTTTACGTCCAAGTGGAAGTTTGTTGGGTTTTATGTCCTAAAACTCGTGGTTTGTAAACTGTTATGTTTGTAAATATTCTATTTAGAATAAAGAGTTATTAGTTTTATTCAGTAAAAGAGTTTACTGGAATAAAGTGAAACGTGTTTGGTTTAACCTATACCAATGACCAACACCCTTGGCTGAATATGAGTACTTGAGCCTCATGTATGACATGATTGTGGATCAGGCTCAAGTAGTCAGTCAAAACGGTCTCTAGTATACGGATAAGGTTGGGTACCTGTTAAGTCTCTGAAAGTGACTTATTTAGGACCCATTTAGCTTAAGAAGATGTACACTTTTAGGTGTATTTGATAGCATTTAGCCTAAACCTATGCTTAAATATGAGAATGAGAAGAAGGTAGCTAAATTAGGACTTTTGTACAATAGGAAAGAAAAGGGTTGAAAACCGAAGGAAAAGAATGAAAAAAACTGCATTGCGACAGCATTGCGAAAACATTGCTGAAGCCGCAATTATTCAAGTGAAAACCGTAAGTTGACTGATCTATTTCTGTTAATTTCCGTAATTTCAGGGATTCGTTCTTTCTCCTCCACCCATTCTGATATATGACGTTGAAGATTGATGGTTCTCCTTGGCCCAAACGCACCTGCAAACTACTATAAAAGGGGGTCAAAGTCGGAGGTTCAGTCATCATCCGAAAGCGTAGAGTCTTCTCGCAGTCCATCTGTTCTCCTGTTTTTCCTTTGCCGTCTGTTGGTTTGCGAAGCTCAGCTGTTGGAGACGATAATCTGATAGGAAGGAGAGGAGATTCTTCTTCTCTCCCGATTGGATTCATCCACGCAAGGCTGCTCTTTTTGATCCTTCATTCGAGGCGATTGCGACGAAGCTTTCACGCGTCATTTCCTGCTTTCTGTGTTCCTTTTCTAATTTCCAGCTTTGATCAGTTGTTGTTTCTAGTTTAGTGTTCTATCTACTGCATTTCGTCGCTGTCTGTCTTTGAATTATTTCCTTTAAGTTTTCTTTTGTCCGTTCAACATTCAAAGTAATCAAATTGCAAGACTTCAATTCACAGTTTCCATCTTCTGCTGCTACGGTTTTGTCTTACTGTTTGGAGTATATTTCCCTTCTAAGCATGTCTGTTTTATCTTACATTTCTGTTCTCTATATATCCATGAGTAGCTAAGTCACTTAGGGGCATGCTAATGACAGAACTATAGGCTAAAAAACGTGAACCAAGCATGTAGGATAACTTTCGAAGCATTGATTGTATGTAAGCTTCATCCCACGGGCAATTTCGATTGGCCATCCATTTTGTCCAAAGAACTCCTAACCTCTGGAAGGAGTAAGAGTTCAGAGTCGTATAATCATGCTAGCCTTCCATGGTAACCAGGAAACGGCCTAGGAATAGGCGTTTCCCTAGTACAAACTAAACACTTCTGTTTTAACAAGATGCTTAAGACCTTACTTTGAGTCGAGTAAACTAAAGAATCTAATGCATGGAATCGGACGATACATGAGATAGAGTGAGTTTGATGCATAGAGAGTAGATCCAGTGCTTGAGAATCGTATAAAAGTGCCTATAGGATAGTCATTAGTAGCCCTTAATTCACCCATTTACACACTTTCGCTGTTATTCAATTGCGGTAAAATTGCGGTGTCCGCAATTCTGCTAAGTTACCATTCTGTTTAGCTGTTTTCTTCTTCGTTTATTAATTCCATCTCTTGTCTTTTGAGTCTAATTTCAACTTGCACGTGTTTATGTTGCATTCCTTTACACATTCAGCAAAAATTAGATAATTAAAAACCAATTTTACCCCATCAAATCCACCCCTTCTTTCTTAACAAATACACTTCATGAATAGCTAAAAATAAGTCTCTGTGGAAAAAACGAATGAAATATACTTACTACTTGCTGTGAGACCATGTATGCTTGCATGTTCTGAGTGCTCTCTCTACCTTCTTGCTTATTTATCTTTAACACATTGAGCACGCAACAAGTTTTTGGCGCCGCTGCCGGGGACTTATTTTAAGTGAAAACGAAGTTTGTTAAGTCTGAAACACCAAGTTATTTTCCATTGAATTTGATCCATCTTCATTTCTTCTTCAGGTACCATTTAGGGTAGTTTATGAATGAGACTCCAAGTAGTGATCTAGAGTTCAACCCTGAGCCTGAGAGATTATTTAAAGCTAGAAATAGAGCCAAGAAACGTCTCTTTAAACAACCCCTTTTACCTCAAATAATTGCTGAAACCGCAGAGTCTCCGCAATCCACTCAAGAAGAAATGGCTGGAATAGATCAAAACCTGGTGCCTGTCACTCGCAATCCCATTGAAATAGCGAATGACAAGGATAGCGCCATCCTTTCGTACCTAGTACCTATGCCTGGGGAGCTGAACCCCAGCATAATCCGTCCTGAAATCACTGCCAACTCATTCGAGTTAAAACTAGTGATGTTCCAAATGTTGTCCACTGTGGGACAATTCTTTGGAATAGAAAATGAGGACCCCCATAACCACCTTAGGAACTTCCTAGGAGTCAGTGATACCTTCCTCATTCCTGGAGTTTCCCAAGAAGCCCTGAGGATATATCTTTTCCCTTACTCTTTGAGGGACAAAGCCAAAACGTGGTTAAATTCATTACCCTCAGGATCTGTCCTCAATTGGACAGACTTAGCAGAAAAATTCCTAGTCAAATATTTCCCACCAGATAGGAATTCAACCTTTCGTGATGATATCATCAAATTCAAACAAGCTCCGAGTGAGTCTCTTCACGAAGCTTGGACAAGATTCAAAGACCTTCTCATTAAATGTCCACACCATGGCATGCCATGGTGTATCCAAATAGAAGTCTTCTTTAAAGGATGCAACCCCAGCACCAGACAAGTTCTAAACTCATCTGCTGGAGGTTCCATGTTGTCCAAGAGTTACAACGAAGCTTATGAGATCTTGGAGAAGATCTCAACATCTCACTGTAGGTGGTCAGATGATCCAGTAGAGCCAACTAGAGCTCAAGACAAGGATGCTCTAAGCGCCATGAGCACCCAAATAAACGCCCTGACCAACCTAGTTAAGCAAATGGCTCAGGCCAATCTCCAAACCAGTGCCAATACCGCCACAGCCATGTCAATGGGCACCCAACCAAGTCAAGGCGAGGCACTTATCTGTGGATTCTGTGGGGAAGGGCACCCATATGAATACTGCCCTGGGAATCCATCCTCAGTCTGCTATGTTGGGAGCCAGCAGCAGCCTAGGAATAACCCCTACTCCAACACCTATAACCCTGGTTGGAGAAACCACCCAAACCTGTCATGGGGTGGCCAACAAAACACTAACCAAAATCCTAACCAACCTAGACCGAGTGGAACACCTGGTTTCACTCCCCAACATAACCAGTCAATGTACCAAAAACCATACAATCAACCTGTAGGATCTTCTGTAGAAAACTTACTCAAGGAATACATAGCTAAGAATGATGCTACGCTTCAAAGCCAGCAAGCTACTCTTAGGAGCCTAGAAAACCAAATAGGCCAATTAGCCAATGAACTCAAGAGTAGGCCCCAAGGTAGACTCCCTGCTGACACCGAGGTACCAAGGAGAGATGGCAAAGAACAAGTTCAAGCAATTGAACTTAGGAGTGGAAGACCATTGGTGAGCAACACAAAGGACACACCAAAGAGAGTAGAGAACACTGAGTCTAGTGCTCCACTGGAGTCTCTGCCAAACCAAGGTCCACCACCAACTAGCACATCAGGAGCCAGGCTAGAGCCAATTATTGAGGAGATAGAAGAAATTCCAAGGCCTCCACCTATCCTAAGGCGCCCTGACGTGCCTGCATATGTGCCACCACCTCCATACCCTCGAAGGCTTAAGAAGAAGCAGGAACAGGAAGTTCATTTTAATAAATTCTTAGAAATTCTTAAACAAGTGCATGTTAACATTCCTTTTGTAGAAGTTTTGCAGTCTATGCCTTCTTATGTAAAGTTTTTGAAGGACATCATTACTAACAAAAAAATAATTGGTGAGTTTGAAACAGTAAACCTCACTGAGGAGTGCAGTGCCATCCTCCAGAACAAGCTGCCCAAGAAGGAGAAGGATCCTGGTTCCTTCACCTTACCTGTAGAACTTGGAGGCAAGCACGTGGGCAGAGCGCTTTGTGACCTGGGCGCCAGCATAAATCTCATGCCCCTGTCCCTATTCCGCCAGTTGGGAATAGGAGAAGCAAGTCCAACCACTGTCACTTTACAACTAGCAGACAGATCCATCGCATACCCTGAAGGTAAGATTGAGGATATTCTAGTGAAAGTTGACAAATTTATTTTCCTTGCAGATTTCATTGTCCTGGACTATGAGGCAGACAAGGAGGTCCCCATCCTGCTAGGCAGACCATTTCTAGCCACAGGTAGGGCACTTATAGACGTCCAAAAAGGTGAGCTTACTATGAGGGTTCATGATGAAGAGGTGAAGTTTAGTGTATATAAAGCTTTAAGGTACCCCTCTGACCTTGAATCCTGAGCTAGCATGGACGTAGTAGACTCCTTGATTGAGGAACAATTGGAGCATGTATTATTAACTAAGCATGCTAATGAATATGTACAATTAGATATAGGTGACTTGAATGTATCTGACATAATGGATATGCCTGTAGATAAACCACAACATGTATGTATGAATATAGATTTAACTGATAGATCTGTGAATCCTTTAAAGCCCTCCATTGAGCATCCACCTGTTTTAGAACTGAAACCACTACCTACTCACCTCAAGTATGCATATCTAGGAAGTAATGAAACTCTGCCTGTTATCATTTCTTCTAAATTAAGTGAAAAGCATGAGGTTGAACTGATTTTACTGCTTAAGCAACATAGGAAGGCTATAGCATGAACTATTGCTGATATTCGAGGCATTAGCCCTTCTTATTGCATGCACAAAATTATACTAGAGGAAGAGCACACACCTAGGGTAGATCACCAACGTAGGCTAAACCCCTCTATGAAAGAGGTAGTAAAGAAGGAAATAATAAAATGGTTAGACGCAGGAGTGATCAACCACGGCTGGGAGGAATTTTGCAGACCGCCCAATCCAGCCTACACGAGCATGGTGTATGATTTCTACGCCAATGTGCTCAGCCCTGAGGATGGCCTGTCTGTGGTCAGAGGGGTAGAAGTGGATTTCTCAGCCAAGGCCATCAACGAAGCCTATGGTCTCAAGGGCCAAACACATACAGATTATGCACGGATTGTTGATGAGCCTACTGAGGCTGTTCTGGAAGAGGCCATTCGGACCATTGGCCAGCCTGAAGCTTCCTGGACCGTGTCACGCAATGGGAGGCACACTCTCATGAGTGCCAACCTCACGGCTAAGGCGGCTGTGTGGTTTTCGTTCGTGAGAAGGAGATTGTCCCCAGTGACTCACGAGACTACAATCAACCAGAGCCGATCGCTGCTGGTGTATGCGATAATGAGAGGTCTCACAATCAACGTGGGAGAAGTCATCACTGCTGCTATTGCTGAGTGCGCCAAGAAAGGTAAGGGACCACTGTTTTTCCCTAACACCATAACCAAGCTATGTTTGCTTGCAGGAGTTCCCACCGAGCGCATGGAGCAGCAAATGGCTTACACAGGCCACTTGGAGCTGCCTGCTAGCCTGAGGCTGAAGAGGAAGGGGAATATGGAGTTTGAACTGGATAGGCTGGCTGCTGATCAGTCCCTATCCATGGCCTGCCTAATGGATATGCAGAGGAGGATGGCTCAATGAGCCACTTATGCGCAGGCTAGGGACAAGGAAGTTGCAGACCAACTTGGGTGCATCTTCCCTGATTTCCCTACAAATCTCCTGACTCCATGGGTGCCCCCACGACCACGGCAACCTGATGAGGATGACGACGTTTGAGTGCTGGTTTGAATTGCACTGAAGGGAGTATTGTTGTTCCCTTAGAAAAAAAAACAATTTTCTGCTTTCTGATAGCCTATGTGAATTATGCTGCTTTTAGTACACTTTTGATCAGTTTTAGATGCTTAGTTTTATGTTTTTAATTTTTCGTAGTATAGTCTGATGATAGGTGACTAGATAGGTTAGTTTTGTTTTATTTTTAGGAGAGCGTGAATGACTGGAAAGAGCATGCTTAGGGGCCTTAATCACTGTTATATCTGCCCTGATCTAATTGCGAAATAATTGCGGTACCCGCAATTTTCATGACTGAAAGCATGTTTTGGACTGTCCGTTTAGCTAGGCTGTAATCTGTTTAAATTCCATCTTTTGCTGCTATCATGACTACCTTATATAGCTTATCTAAAAGCATGCTGGATGAGTGTCATAGGCACCCTTTGCTAGTTTAAAATCAACCTCTAAAAAGCTCAGCATGCACAGCTTTAAGCCCTTAACTGTCTGTTTTTTAATTTACTGCTGCTGTGATATTTTCTTTTCAATGTTCTGTCTATGCCTAGGGCTTTAGATTCTCTTTGTTTTACCTTAGACTAGATGCTTCTAGGATAGTTTTGGGGTGTGCCACCTCAGACACTCATTGGAGACAATGAGTAGTTGAAGTTTGGGGGAGGCCGCCCTAGGCCTAGGAACATTCCTCTCTCCCTTAGAAACATAAGCATTCTTCTTCTCCTTTACAAAAAATGATGAACTGAAAAAAAATGATGAAAAATAGAATAAAGAGGGGGGGTCTCTCTTAGGTTGCTAAGTAATCAGTGCCAAGTGTGTGACCCACAAGTGGCATTGCATCAAAAGGCAACCAAAGGAGAGGCCCCACCTAAGTAAGAAAAAGGGAAAAGAATAGGGAAGAAGAATGTATACCTAGGAGTTATAACTTTGTGGCTTAGGTGTCCTATTTAAAAAGAACTCTGATCCTCATTTAGCTAAGCACAAAGTTGTAACTTGTAGGGTTGTTTAGGGAGATGAGTGTTTTTCCAATGTAGTGATGCCAGGGTTTAGGTTGTTCTTTAAAGTACTACTGTCACCGTTAATACTAAGACTGGCATGACTCTAAGGAATCCTAGACACATTAAAAATAGAGCTAGAAGCATGTACTGAGTCTGAGGTAAAGCTAGGCAGAATTTGAAACCTTAGGGATAGTGGCATGATATGACAAAAGCAAATAGATCAGTTGTAGGAAGTTAATAAAAGCAGGTGAGTGTTAGGCAGGCGAAGTCAGAAGAAGCTAGATAAGAGGGTAGTTTTAAACTGAGAAGTGTGTCACAGGACAGCAGTGCTATAGATAGGGATATAAGGGAGTCAGTAGGTGGTTAAAGAAGAAGAAACAGCAGCCTAGGTAAGTCCTTAGTATGCTTGAGGACAAGCAAAACCTTAAGTTTGGGGGTGTGTTAAGTCTCTGAAAGTGACTTATTTAGGACCCATTTAGCTTAAGAAGATGTACACTTTTAGGTGTATTTGATAGCATTTAGCCTAAACCTATGCTTAAATATGAGAATGAGAAGAAGGTAGCTAAATTAGGACTTTTGTACAATAGGAAAGAAAAGGGTTGAAAACCGAAGGAAAAGAATGAAAAAAACTGCATTGCGACAGCATTGCGAAAACATTGCTGAAGCCGCAATTATTCAAGTGAAAACCGTAAGTTGACTGATCTATTTCTGTTAATTTCCGTAATTTCAGGGATTCGTTCTTTCTCCTCCACCCATTCTGATATATGACGTTGAAGATTGATGGTTCTCCTTGGCCCAAACGCACCTGCAAACTACTATAAAAGGGGGTCAAAGTCGGAGGTTCAGTCATCATCCGAAAGCGTAGAGTCTTCTCGCAGTCCATCTGTTCTCCTGTTTTTCCTTTGCCGTCTGTTGGTTTGCGAAGCTCAGCTGTTGGAGACGATAATCTGATAGGAAGGAGAGGAGATTCTTCTTCTCTCCCGATTGGATTCATCCACGCAAGGCTGCTCTTTTTGATCCTTCATTCGAGGCGATTGCGACGAAGCTTTCACGCGTCATTTCCTGCTTTCTGTGTTCCTTTTCTAATTTCCAGCTTTGATCAATTGTTGTTTCTAGTTTAGTGTTCTATCTACTGCATTTCGTCGCTGTCTGTCTTTGAATTATTTCCTTTAAGTTTTCTTTTGTCCGTTCAACATTCAAAGTAATCAAATTGCAAGACTTCAATTCACAGTTTCCATCTTCTGCTGCTACGGTTTTGTCTTACTGTTTGGAGTATATTTCCCTTCTAAGCATGTCTGTTTTATCTTACATTTCTGTTCTCTATATATCCATGAGTAGCTAAGTCACTTAGGGGCATGCTAATGACAGAACTATAGGCTAAAAAACGTGAACCAAGCATGTAGGATAACTTTCGAAGCATTGATTGTATGTAAGCTTCATCCCACGGGCAATTTCGATTGGCCATCCATTTTGTCCAAAGAACTCCTAACCTCTGGAAGGAGTAAGAGTTCAGAGTCGTATAATCATGCTAGCCTTCCATGGTAACCAGGAAACGGCCTAGGAATAGGCGTTTCCCTAGTACAAACTAAACACTTCTGTTTTAACAAGATGCTTAAGACCTTACTTTGAGTCGAGTAAACTAAAGAATCTAATGCATGGAATCGGACGATACATGAGATAGAGTGAGTTTGATGCATAGAGAGTAGATCCAGTGCTTGAGAATCGTATAAAAGTGCCTATAGGATAGTCATTAGTAGCCCTTAATTCACCCATTTACACACTTTCGCTGTTATTCAATTGCGGTAAAATTGCGGTGTCCGCAATTCTGCTAAGTTACCATTCTGTTTAGCTGTTTTCTTCTTCGTTTATTAATTCCATCTCTTGTCTTTTGAGTCTAATTTCAACTTGCACTTGTTTATGTTGCATTCCTTTACACATTCAGCAAAAATTAGATAATTAAAAACCAATTTTACCCCATCAAATCCACCCCTTCTTTCTTAACAAATACACTTCATGAATAGCTAAAAATAAGTCTCTGTGGAAAAAACGAATGAAATATACTTACTACTTGCTGTGAGACCATGTATGCTTGCATGTTCTGAGTGCTCTCTCTACCTTCTTGCTTATTTATCTTTAACACATTGAGCACGCAACAGTACCTTATCCTGGTAACACTATTGGATGCGGCTCACTTTGTATTGTACAGAACGATGTGATCTGAATCGTTCCACATGGAGATGTGAGAAGTGAAGGCGTCCTGTGTAAAGAGTTTACACAAGATCGAACCGCGTATTAAGTCACTCTCTCTTTATAACTCCGTTTACTGATTGAGACTGACTTATACACTTTGATGGCCTAGGTAACTCGAGCCTCATCCTGAGCTTGCTATGAACTCCTGCTTATTCGAAAGTATCCTTTGACTTGTACGGGTGAGAGTGGCGGAACGCCCGCTCAATAAGCCTACCAACTTGGGGATAAAGCCGAATAAGTAGATGGGGACATAGTGTAGCAAGATTGGAATTCACTCCTAACCCGCTCTTCAGGGTTAGTAGATAGGTTGTTCCCTTAATAGCTGACTCCGGGGCTTGAACAATGTGAGCTCACACTCTCATGTGATGAGAGAGTTATATTGATCTGATGGTTGGACCACAGATCTATTGTTCATTAGAGGTGTCATTGGTACTTAAGGAACAAGATGTAATGTAGGGGTTAAACGGTTTAAATGACCCAGCTGTGATTACGAACAACCTGTGAAGGATCGACTTACCGATGACGGTTATATCAAGAGGACACAATATATCTACAGTGAGGAGAGTGCAACCCTTGGACTATAGTGGAGTCTCCGGGGGTTAACGAATGTTGATTGATTCGGGTTAAAAGAGTTTTGACCGAATAATCTCGTATCGTTGGAGCTCATGATCTGTAGGTTTGATAACTCAATTTTGGAGCTATATTTTACTCCCTAACTCTAGCTAAAAGTCGTGATTAATTGTTTATTATGTCTCGTTTATAGGAGTTTTGCGGCATAGAGCTCGTGGTATCCATTGAGTGCGTTTTGTGGCTAAGGAAGGCGTTTTAGTGCCCCGGGAGTGCTTCGGGAAAAGGACAAGCTCACGCGAGAAGAACCGGGAAAAATTGCCATGATAAGGCAATTTTCCAGCCCCAAACCCGAGAGCAAGCGTCGAGACGCTTGCTCAACGCTGCAGCGTCGAGACCCTTGCACCAGCGTCGGGACGCTCCGGAGGCACGCGGGCGCTGAATTTCATCGTGGCAGCGTCGAGACGCTCGCCTGGCGTCTCGACGCCATTGAGGGCACGTGCGCTGGAGAATTGGCCACAGCGTCGAGACGCTCGCGCAGCGTCTCGATGCCATCACGACAAAAGGCGCGCGACACTTAGGGCGCAGCGTCGAGACGCTTGCCTAGCGTCTCGACGCTCCGACGGCTTAAAACGCCATTTTAACGATTTTCAGCCGATCTTCATCACTCTCTCTCGGGTCTTCGGTTTTCTTCTTCGTTTCTCCGCCATTGTTGGCCATTTTTGGAGGTTTTCTTGTGTATTTAGCTTGGGATGATGTCCAAAGCTTCCATGGGAGTACTGGGGCTCCAAACCTCCATGGTTGGCTAAGGTATTTGTGTTTGGATTTGGGATAATTAGAGATCCTTGTTAAGATTTTTAATGTTTTGATAATTTATGCTTAATGGTTCTGATTTGGCTTTAGTTATGTACGCATTTATTGTTCTTCCTTAATGCCATGCATGTGTTAGATTTCGTCGACGGCCAATCGAATTTTCTAGCATGTGTTAGAGTTAAAGAATAGCGATGTCGTGCCTCTCCTTTTCGCCTAGTAACACAGAACAATGAAACAAATCGAAGTATCGATATATGCATGATAACTGTTGGGTACTTCAGCGTTGGCGGGTAGCCAGTTAGCATTAGGATTGCATGGTCGAATGTTCGTCGCGATTAGCTAGTGACTGTTTAGAGTAAATTTGGGGTTGATCACTCTGACGATACTTTAAATAATGTTTAATTAGAACTGTGTGATCTAATTAATTAATATGGAGCCGGTTACAAAAGGGAGTCCCAGTAACCGACCGCGTGCATGTCATTATTGATTAACCTTACTTTAGAATTAAGTGATAAATGTTAAAGTGCTTAGCAAGATCCCGAAATCTCCCAAATCCAACACTCTTCAATCTCAATCTTATTATTTTTCCGTTAGCATTTTCTATTACGTTGCATGTTCAAAACCCTCCTTTTTGTGACAAACTTCACCAGTCAACTTAATTATAACTCAAACAATTAATTCTCAATTTTATTCCCTCTCTGTGGTTCGACCCCGTTACCGCTAGCTCCAAAGCTAAAAGCTACGGGTTTATAAATTTATTTTGGCAAGCCTCGACACCTTGATATTGGAGTACCCCAAAAGTAAGTCTACCAAAATTGACGCCGTTGCCGGGGAGGGCAACTAAAAATGAAGTTAATGTTTGTTTTTTATTTAGGTTGATTGGTTGCTTTTAAATTTTTCTTTAAGAGAATTGTTTTTATTTTATTTCGGATAATTGTTGTGTGCTCAGTGTATAAATAAAAATGCGATGTGAGAGCACTCAGAACATGCAAGCATACATGGTCTTGTAGCAAGTAATAAGTATTTTTTAATTCGATTTCCCACAGAGATTTATTCTTAGTTACTAACGAAGTGAGGTGCTAAATTAGAAAGGGTGGCTTGAATGGGGTGAATTGGAAAGTAATGTGCCTAACTAATAAAGAACGTACGAGATATGCAAGCATAAATGTTGCGTGCTCAATGTTTAAAATAAAGATGCAAGGATAGAGCACTCAGAACATGCAAGCATACATGATCTTGTAGCAAGTAATAAGTATTTTTTCATTCGATTTCCCACAGAGATTTATTCCTAGTTACTAACGAAGTGAAAGGTTAAGTGAGAAAGGGTGGTTGAAATGGGGTAGATTTGGGTTTAAAGTGCCTAACTATTAAGGAACGTGCAAGATATGAAAGCATAAACAAGTGCAAGTAAAGAGGTTAACTTGAATGTAGGAGAAGAAGAATTGTGGAGAAAGCAATTATCTAGCAATAAAATCGCAAAACAAAAAACTAAGAAAAATGGCTAAGGCAGAAATTTGAACTAAGAAAATTGCGGAAACAGCAATTTCTAGCAATGTTACTAACAGCGAATTAGGGGTAAAGTAGGAAACAAGGTCTACTAACGACTCCTCTATAGGCTTTTTCATACGATTCTCAAGCAGTAGATCAACTCATCATGCATCAAACTAACTCAATCTCATGTATCTTTCGATTTCATGCATTAGATTCTTTAGTTTACTCATGTCCAAGTAAGGCCTTAAGCATCTATTTATAAAAGCAAGTTACTGATTTGTACTAGGAAAACGCCTATTCCTAGGTCGTTTTCTGGCTACCATGAAAGGCTAGCATGAATGTACGACTCTGAACTCTTACTCCTTCCAGAGGTTTAGAGTTCTTTGGACAAAATGGATGGCCAATCGAAATTGCCCGTGGGATGAAGCTTACATACATTCAATGCATTTGAAGCTAACCTACATGCTTGATTCACGTATTTCTACCTATAGTCTTGTCATTAGCATGCCCTTATGTGATTTAGTTACTCATGGATGAAGATGGAATGAGAAGAATAGATGGAGAAAACATGCTTAACAGAATTTCACGAAGATACGACAGCAAATAGAAAAGATGGAGAACTTGCGAAGTGATGAAATAACGCTTTGATTAACCAAAGTTTGAACTAAACAAATGACAACTTTGAACAACTAAAGCTAAACAGAAGAGTACGAAATAGAGTAGAGTAGCAGACATAAGTGAAATAGCAAAGACAGAAGCAACAAAGGGAACAAAAACAGCAGAAAGCAGTAAAGAATGCGTGTGAACTCCTCGCTGCAACGCCTTGGATGACAACCGAAGGTAAGCTTGATCGTGGATGAATCCAATCAAAAGAGATGGAAGATACTCTCCTCTTCCTCTTAGATTATCGATTCCACCAGCTAAAACCTCCACGCCAACACCCGTGAGAGAGAACAATGAGAAACTGCGTTGAAGGAGAGATCTACGCCTTTCGAGTGTGTCTTCAACCTTCCCCTTTGACCTCCTTTTATAGTGTTCTGCAGGTACGATTGGGCCAAGGAGAACCATCCATTCTGAACGTCGTTCTTCTACGTGGCAGCAGGAGAAAGAATGGGCCGCTGAAAGATCGTAACAAAACAGAAATTGGTTAGACAACTTAACGGATTTCACTTAAAACATTGCTGAAACCGCAATGT
This sequence comes from Herpetospermum pedunculosum, assembly GCA_028017165.1. NCBI lineage: Eukaryota > Viridiplantae > Streptophyta > Magnoliopsida > Cucurbitales > Cucurbitaceae > Herpetospermum > Herpetospermum pedunculosum. The sequence continues at coordinate 15,043,389 of JAPQWQ010000186.1, read as the reverse complement.
TTTCACAATGCTTCAGCAATGTGCAAATTCCAAGTCTTTAACTTTGTTTTTGTTTCTTTTTCTTTCCTTTTACACATAAGTCCTAATTTAGCTTCATTCTACTAATTCTCATATATAAGCACAAGTTTAAGCTAAATTCTACAAAAAACGCTTAAGGGTGTACATCTTTCTATAGCAAATAAGTCCTAAAATAGTCACTTTTGGAGACGTAACACACCCCAAAACTTAAGGTTTTGCTCGTCCTCGAGCAATATAAGGACTTTATTTTGGCTGCTATTACTCTTTCTAACTGCTTGCTGACTTCCCCAAATTCACTCTCTATGGCAATGTTGTCCTGTGACACGCTTCTAAGTTTAAAACTAACTTCTCATTTTGCTTCTTCTGATTTCTCTCGCCTTATAATCCTACTGTTTTTATTAACTCCATACAACTGATCTATCTGCTTTGGTCATTAGGTTCATTGTGCAACTATCCCCAAGTTTTCAAATTCTACCTAGCTTTACCCCAGACTCAGTACATGCTTCTAATGTTTTTCTTTTGAGCTACCTAGGATTCCTTAGAGTCATGCCAGTCTTAGTAAAAACCAGTGTCAGTAGTACATTCATAGAACAACCTAAACCCTGACATCACTACATTGGATATACATTCATCTCCCTCAACAACCCTACAAGCTACAACCCTGTGCTTAGCTAACTGAGGATCAGAGTTCATTCACATAGGACACCTAAGCACAAAAGTTATAACTTATAGGCACACACTCTTCTTCCTTGGTTTTTTTTCTTTTTCTTTCTCTCTTTGGTGGGGCCTCTCCTTTTGTTGCCTTTTGATGCAATGCCACTTGTGGGTTACACACATGGCACTGATTACTCAGCAACCTCAAGAGAGACACCCCTTTTCATTTTTTTTCCAGTTCATCATTTTTTTCAAAGGGGAAGAAGAATGCTTATGTTCAAAAGGGAGAGAGGAATGTTCCTAGGCCTAGGGCTGCCTCCCCCAAACTAAAACTTCTCATTGTCCTCAATGAGAGTCTGAGGTGGCACACCCCCAAACTTATCCTAGAAGCATCTAGTCTTGGGCAAAACAAGGAGAATCTAAAAGTCCTAGGCATAGAATGAACATTCTTAAAGCAAATAACACAGCAGCAGATTTTTTGCAAAAAACACTCTGGTAAGGGTTTAAAGAGATGCATGCTGAGCAACTTAAAGGGGTTGTTTTAAACTATCAAAGGTGTTCTTAAGACACTCATCCAGCATGCTCACAGATAGGTCATATATGGCAGTCAAGAAAGCACAAGAGAGCAAAATTTAAACAGACCCAACCTATCCAAACAGTCAGCTAATAGCATGTGAAACTGAACAAAAATTGCGGTCTCCGCAAAAATTTCGCAATAAAACTACAGGGCATATTTATCAGTGATGAAGGCCCCTAGCATGCTATTTTCAGTCATCCAAAACTACTCAAAATAGAAAACTAAAACAAGCTAACTACTCAGATACCATCAACCTATACTAAACTACCCTAAACAAACAAATGAATTAAAAACAGATCAAATATTGGTTTCAACAAGATTCACAAAGTTAACGAAAAGCAGGTTTTTTTTTTCAAGAGGGAACAGAAGTACTCCCTCGACTGCCCTTCAGACTGGCACTTAAACATCCTCGTCATCATCCCTCCTTTCCCTAGGAGGTGCCCACGGCTTCAATAGATCAGTGGGGAAGGCAGGGAAGATGCATCCCAACTGATCAGCCACGTCTTTGTCCCTCGCCTGCGCATATTCAGCCCACTGCGCCATCTTGTGCTGCAGGTCCATTAAGCAAGCCATGGATAAGGATTGAGCAGCAGCCAGGCCATCCAGGTCAAACTCCATGTTCCCCCTCCTTCGCATCCTCAGGCCTGTGGGCAGCTCCAGATGACCTGTGTAGGCCAGCTGCCTCTCCTTCCTCTCGATGGGCACATCTGCACGCAAACAGAGCTTAGTAATGGTGTTTGGGAAGAAAAGAGGGCCCTTACCTTTCTTTGCGCAGTCAGCTATGGAGGCTGCAATGATCTCTCCCACATCTACGGTGAGGCATCTCATAATAGCATACACCAGCAACGATCTCCCCTGGTTTATGGTCGTCTCATGGGTTACAAGGGAGAGACGCCTTCGCACAAAGGAAAACCAGACGACCGCCTTGTCCTTGAGGGTTGCACTCATCAGGGTGTGCTTCCCATTTCTTGAGATTGTCCAAGCCGCCTCAGGTTGGCCTATGATGCGCAGGGCTTCTTCCAAGACAGCTGCAGATGGCGAGTTGATGATTCTCGCATAATCAGTGTACTTCTGCCCCTTGAGGCCACAAGCTTCATTGATGGCCTTGGCCGAGAAATCGACCTCAATTCCCCTCACCATGGACAGACCATCCTCAGGGTGCGTCAGGTTGGCATAGAAATCGTACACCATGTCGGAATAGGCAGGGATGGGCGGTCTGCATAGCTCTTCCCAGCCATGGTTGGCGATCTTTGCGCGCAAGAATTGCGGCAGGTCTGCCAATGCATCAAGAAAACCCTTCTCATAGAGCAGGTCTCTCTTCCTCAACTCAGTGCCCCTTGTCTCTGCATCTTGAGAGACATACCGCACGTCTTGAGGGTCATCTTCGGGGTACAATTTTGCTTTCCCCTTCTCCTTCGCCTTGGCCGACTCAGCAGCCTCAACCTTCAGCTTCTTTAAAGAAGGTTCAGATCTGACCTTCTTCTTCTTGGCTCGCTTGGAAGCTTTTGGCCGCTTGGCCTTCACAATCTTGGGCGCCTTCTTCCTCAGCAGCGCCCTGGTGGTGATCTGCTGGAGGCAGTCCCCCAACGTCTCATCCATCGAGTCTCTGCTCCCCCCCTCCGTTGGGCTATCAGGGTTGACTTCCCTCAAAGGGGAGAAGACTTCATCTTCCTCAGCCGCCTCTTCGCTCGGCACTGATTCTTGGTGCTCTTCAATCGGAACTTCAGGCTCTGGCGTCTGCGAAGATGGAGATGACGCAGGGCTCTGTGAAGGTGGAGATGGCTCAGGGCTTTGTCTGGCCGTCTCGTAGGATGGGCGGCCACTCCCTCGACTCCCCTCGCTGGGAGTTTTTTCTTTGATGCGTGCATCCTCTACCTCCACCGTCCACTTCCTTTTCTTTGGCGTACCTACTGGCGCAGATGGACCAGCAGGGATCTCGGTCACCACCTTCCACTTCTTCTTGCGTACTGGAAGCTTAGGCGGTCGTGAAGGCTGCGCAGCTTCGGCATCTGCCAAGGAGAGCAATGCCTCCCTCGCAGCTTCCTCTGCGTCAGGTGACTTCTTTTTTGGCGTGGCACGATCGGCTCGTGTGGATACCATTTTCGTTCTGTGATGATCTGAAGGTAGGAGATGCAGAGGAAGAAGATGATCGATTCTTCATGTCCAACGGATGAAGAAAGCGTAAGGGGCAACGCTGATCTGACGACTATATGTACTCGAGTGGATCCCAACGGCTCTATTCTGTTGCGGCCTCAGCAATTCTGCCGCAATTAAATGGCCTAGCCGTTGGAAGATTTTCTTGATTTAAATCTCAAGATTCAATTGATCAAATCTTGGATTTAACCTGATTTTCTTGTGGATTCTCTCCCCTTGATTCATCTCCTTGATCTCCTCTTTAAGATCTCCTATTAAAATTCACCAAATTAAAACAAAATTCGTAAATAAAATCACACATAAACACACATATAAAGAAACAACAATACGACAGAAAGAAAGAAAAAAAAACTAAGGCATGGCCTTCTTGGGTGAGCTCAGTAACCACTCATCCCCTCTCGATTTGGCTCTCAAGCTTCAGATAGGAGGAAGGCCGATAGTGTCTTCACATCTCCCTCCTCGTAGTAGTGCTTCAATCGTGCACCATTGACCATAAACGGTTGCCCGTGCTGCAGGTTTCTAATCTCAATCGCACCATGAATAAACACGTTAGTTATCACAAAAGGACCTGACCATCTGGACTTAAGTTTGCCTGGAAATAATCTTAACCTCGAGTTAAATAATAAGACATGCTGGCCTTTCTTGAAGTCCTTGATCCTAAGTCTACTATCATGCCAAATTTTAGTTTTTTCCTTATACATTTTAGCATTTTCATAGGACATATGTCTCAGCTCATCGAGCTCATGTAATTGCAGAGACCGCAATGTTCCCGCATCGGTCACGCAATAATTCAGTTCTTTTAAGGCCCAAAAGGCTTTGATTTCCAATTCGAATGGTAAGTGACATGCTTTTCCATACACTAGCCTATAAGGAGACATACCTAAGGGTATTTTATATGCAGTCCTATATGCCCAAAGTGCATCATCTAATTTAAATGACCAGTCTTTTCTATTAGGTTTGACCACTTTTTCAAGTATGCTTTTAATTTCCCTATTGGATATTTCAGCTTGTCCATTCGAATGTGGGTGATAAGGGGTTGCTACTCTATGTTTAACATTGTACTTAGCTAACACTTTTTCCATAGCCTTATTAATAAAGTGCGTCCCTTCATCACTAATTATAGCACGGGGTGTACCAAACCTTGTAAAGATATGCCTATTAAGGAACTTAATGACTGTTTTGGCATCATTCGATGGACATGCTATGGCTTCTACCCATTTAGATACATAGTCTACAGCTACCAGTATATAAAGATTACCTGCAGAAGGAGGGAATGGTCCCATGAAGTCGATGCCCCACACATCAAAGAGCTCCAACTCCAAGATGTAAGTGAGAGGCATCTCATCTTTCCTACTGAGATTACCTGTCCTTTGACACTCATCGCAGCTGTGGGCATGGTCATGTGCATCTTTGAATATTGTGGGCCAGTAGTAGCCACTTTGGAACACCTTTGCAGCTGTCCTTTGGCCACCAAAATGTCCACCATAGGGAGACGTATGGCAGTGCTGCAACACTGACTTCGCCTCAGCAGCTGAGACACACTTCCTCAGCAACCCGTCTGCACATGTCCTGTAAAGTGTAGGATCGTCCCAGATGAACTTCCTAGCTTCATGTAGAAACCTCTTTTTTTCTTGCCCTCCCTTGAAAGTTGGTAGTACCTGCGAAGCAAGGAAGTTAGCAATGTCAGCAAACCAAGGTTCCTCATCGTTATCACGATGTGCTAACACAAAAACACGCTCATCGATAAAGGCATCAGAAATTGCGGTTTCCGCAATTTTATCGCAATTATGCCGCAATCTAGAAAGATGGGCAGCAACTACATTTTCGCATCCTTTCTTATCTCTAATGTCCAAATCAAATTCTTGCAACAACAATACCCCTCTAATTAACCTAGGCTTAGCATCAACCTTCCTCATTAGGTCTTTTAATGTAGAATGATCAGTATACACAATGGTCCTAGTGCCTACAATGTAATTCCTAAACTTCTCACAGGCAAATACTACAGCTAGCATTTCCTTTTTTGTGGTTGTGTAATTACATTGTGCTTCATTCAGTGTCTTACTTGCATAGTTTACAGGATGTGTTAGTTTGTCAATCTTTTGCCCTAGCATAACCCCTACTGCATAGTCACTCGCATCACACAACATCTCAAATGGTAGGTCCCAATTAGGCCCCACTATAATAGGTGCTTTGACTAAGGCTTCCTTAAGGGTTGTCCAGGCTAAGAAACATTCTTTTGAGAAGACAAATGGCTTATTTAGCTCTAGAAGCTCACACAGAGGTTTAGAGATTTTGGAAAAGTTCTTAATGAACCTTCTATAGAAACCTGCGTGTCCTAGGAAACTTCTAATAGCTTTTACATTCTGAGGTTCCACTAGCTTCTCTATTATTTCTATCTTGGCCCTATCGACCTCTACTCCTGCTCTAGACACTCTGTGACCTAGGACTATCCCTTCTTCCACCATAAGTGGCATTTCTCCCAATTTAGGACTAGGTTGGTCTCCTCACACCTAGCTAGGACTTGTCCTAAGTTCTCTAGACAATTTGTAAAAGAATCACCAAAGACTGAGAAGTCATCCATAAATATTTCTATCATGGATTCATCTAAGTCAGAGAAAATGGCCAACATGCACCTTTGGAATGTTGCTGGTGCATTGCATAAGCCAAAAGGCATTCTGCGAAAAGCAAATGTTCCAAAGGGACATGTGAAGGTGGTTTTCTCCTGGACCACAGGGTCTATGGTGATTTGGTTATATCCAGAATAACCATCTAAGACGCAGTAATAAGCTCTACCAGCTATCCTATCTAACATCTGATCTATAAACGGTAAAGGAAAATGATCTTTTTTTGTTTCTTTATTTAATTTTCTATAGTCCATACAGACTCTCCATCCTGTAATAGTTCTAGTTGGAATTTGTTCATTACTCTCATTCACTACTACAGTCATCCCACCCTTCTTAGGCACACACTGGATTGGACTCACCCATTGACTATTGGCTATAGGGAAGATTACACCTGCATCTAACCATTTGATTATCTCTTTTTTAACTACCTCCTTCATGGAGGGGTTCAACCTACGTTGGTGATCTACTCTAGGTGTATGTTCCTCTTCCAATAATATCTTATGCATGCAATAGGAAGGACTAATACCTCTAATGTCAGCAATCGTCCATGCAATAGCTTTTTTATGTTGCTTAAGCAGCAATATTAGCGCAATTTCATGCTTTTCACTCAATTTGGATGAAATGATAACAGGCAAAGTATCATGCTCTCCTAGGTATGCATACATAAGATGATCAGGCAATGGTTTCAATTCTAATAGAGGTGGATGCTCAATGGATGGTTTCAATGGATTCATTGATCTTTCAGTCAAGTCATTAGTCATACAAACATGCTGAGGTTTATCCACATGTATATCCATTATTTCAGAAATATTTAAGTCAGTTACATCTATTTGTACATAATCATTGGCATGCTTAATCAACAGTTCATGCTCAAGTTGTTCTCCCATTAGTGAATCTACTACATCTATATTTGCACAAGATTCAGAATCAGAAGGATACCTTAGAGCTTTAAAGACACTAAACTTAACCTCCTCATCATGAACCCTCATGGTGAGCTCACCTTTCTGGACATCGATCAGGGCCCTACCTGTGGCTAGAAATGGTCTGCCTAATAGGATGGGGACCTCCTTGTCTGCTTCATAATCCAGAATGATGAAGTCTGCAAGAAAAATGAATTTGTCAACCTTGACAAGAATATCCTCAATCTTACCCTCAGGGTATGCTATGGATCTGTCTGCAAGCTGTAAGGTGACAGTAGTAGGACGTGCTTCTCCTATTCCAAGCTGACGGAATAGTGATAAGGGCATGAGATTTATGCTGGCTCCCAGGTCAGAAAGAGCGTAAAATGCATTTGAAAGGCTAGCATGAATGTACGACTCTGAACAATTACTCCTTCCAGAGGTTAGGAGTTCTTTGGACAAAATGGATGGCCAATCGAAATTGCCCGTGGGATGAAGCTTACATACATTCAATGCATTTGAAGCTAACCTACATGCTTGATTCACGTATTTCTACCTATAGTCTTGTCATTAGCATGCCCTTATGTGATTTAGTTACTCATGGATGAAGATGGAATGAGAAGAATAGATGGAGAAAACATGCTTAACAAAATTTCACGAAGATACGACAGCAAACAGAAAAGATGGAGAACTTGCGAAGTGATGAAATAACGCTTTGATTAACCAAAGTTTGAACTAAACAAATGACAACTTTGAACAACTAAAGCTAAACAGAAGAGTACGAAATAGAGTAGAGTAGCAGACAAAAGTGAAATAGCAAAGACAGAAGCAACAAAGGGAACAAAAACAGCAGAAAGCAGTAAATAATGCGTGTGAACTCCTCGCTGCAACGCCTTGGATGACAACCGAAGGTAAGCTTGATCGTGGATGAATCCAATCAGAAGAGATGGAAGATCCTCTCTTCTTCCTCTTAGATTATCGATTCCACCAGCTAAAACCTCCACGCCAACACCCGTGAGAGAGAACAATGAGAAACTGCGTTGAAGGAGAGATCTACGCCTTTCGAGTGTGTCTTCAACCTTCCCCTTTGACCTCCTTTTATAGTGTTCTGCAGGTACGATTGGGCCAAGGAGAACCATCCATTCTGAACGTCGTTCTTCTACGTGGCAGCAGGAGAAAGAATGGGCCGCTGAAAGATCGTAACAAAACAGAAATTGGTTAGACAACTTAACGGATTTCACTTAAAACATTGCTGAAACCGCAATGTTTTCGCAATGCTTCAGCAATGTGCAAATTCCAAGTCTTTAACTTTGTTTTTGTTTCTTTTTCTTTCCTTTTACACATAAGTCCTAATTTAGCTTCATTCTACTAATTCTCATATATAAGCACAAGTTTAAGCTAAATTCTACAAAAAACGCTTAAGGGTGTACATCTTTCTATAGCAAATAAGTCCTAAAATAGTCACTTTTGGAGACGTAACAATAAACAAAGCAAGTAAAGAGATTAACTTGAATGTAGAGGAAAAAGAATTGCGGAGAAAGCAATTGTATAGCAATTAAATTCGCAAAAGTAGAAGACTGGAAAAATGGCTAAGGCAAAAACTGACTTAAAGAATTGCGGAGACATCAATTGTATAACAATTAATTTAGCAGCGTTTTAAGGGTGAGATGGGGAAACAAGGTCGACCAACGACTCCTCTATAGGCTTTTTCATACGATTCTTCAGCAGTAGATCAACTTATCATGCATCAATTTAACTCATTCTCATGTATCTCTCGATTACATGCATTAGATCCTTTAGTTCACTCATGTCCAAGTAAGGCTTAAGCATCTATTTATATAAGCAAGTTAATGAATTGTGCTAGGAAAACGCCTATTCCTAGGTCGTTTTCTGGCTACCATGAAAGGCTAGCATGAATGGACGACTCTGAACTCTTACTCCTTTCGGAGGTTAGGAGTTCTTTGGACAAAATGGATGGCCAATCGAAATTGCCCGTGGGATGAAGCATTCATACACTCAATGCATTTGAAGCTATCCTACATGCTGAATTCACGTATTTCTACCTATAGATTCATCATTAGCAGACCCTTATGTGGTTTAGTTACTCATGGATGATGTGGAGTTGGAAAGAATAGATTGTTTAAACATGATTCAAAGCAAACTGAAAGTAAAGGAGAAAACAGAAAGCGATAAAAGAACTTGCGAAGTTGTCGAATGATTCCTTTATTAAGTGAGATTCAAAGCGTCATGTGCAAAGAGTATAAAGCAGTAAAGACTAAACAAATGGAAACGAATTGAACTAATGTAGCTAACAGAAGTAAAGGCAGCAAACAGAAACGAAAAGCAAGACAGAAAGCAGTAGAAAGCAGATAAACGTGTGCGGGAACTCCTCGCCGCAAACGCCTCGGATGAAGGGAGAAGGTGAGCTTTGTTTGGGGATGAATCCAATCAGAAGAGAAGAAGGATCTTCTCTTCTTCCTTTCAGATTATCGATGCCAACAGCTGAATCCTTCACGCCAACAAACGGAAGAGAAAATAGGGAGAAACTGCGTTGAGATGGAGAGTTCTACGCTTCCAAGCTTGTTGTTCTCCTTCACCCTTGACCTCCTTTTATAGTGTTTTGCAGGTACTCTTCAGTCAAGGAGAACCATCCATTCTGAACGACGACCTTCCACGTGGCAGCAGGAGAGAAATTGGGCGGCTGAAAGATCGCAACAAGACGGCGGACAGTTGGAACAACTTATAAATTTCCACTTAAACATTGCGGAGACAGCAATGTTGCCGCAATTTTCCTGCAATACAGAATTTAAACTCTTTTAGCTTTGTTTTTTATCCTTTCTTATTCCTTTTACAAATAACTCTTGATTTAGTTCCATTATATGAATTCTCATATATAAGCAAATGTTTAGACTAAAATCTATCAAAAACGCTTAAGAGTTTACACCATTCTATAGCAAATAAGTCCCTAAAATATGCACTTTTGGAGACGTAACACACCCCCAAACTTAAGTTATTGCTCGTCCTCGAGCAATATAAGGGCTTACTTGGGCTGCTATCACTCTATCTGACTACTTGCTGACTTCCCTAAGTTTACTATCTAAGGCATGGCTGTCCTGTGACACCCTTCTAAGTTCAAACTAACTCCACTTTTTGCTTATTCTGATTTCTCTTGCCTTGTAAGCCTATTGCTTTTATAAATTTCCTACAACTAATCTATCTGCCTTGGCCATTAGGTTCATTGTGCAGCTATCCCTAAGTTTTCAAATTCTGCCTAGTTTCATCCCAGACTCAGTACATGCTTCTAAGGTATTTTTAATTTAGCTACCTAGGAATCCTCACAGTCATACCAAGCTTAGCACATACAAGAATCAGAGTACAATCCATAGAACAACTAAGCTTTGGCATCACTGTGTTGGATCAACACTCATCTCCCTTGACAAACCTACAAGCTACAGCCCTGTGCTTAGCAAACTAAGGATCAGAGTTCATTCATACAGGACACCTAAGCACATAGGCTATGACTTGCAAGCATACATTCTTCTTCCTTGGTTTTTCCTTTCTCCTTTTTTTTCTTCTCTGGTAGGATCTCTTCCCTTGGTTTGCCTTTTGATGCAGTGCCACTTGTGGGTTACACAAATGGCCCTGATTACTCATCAACCTCAAGAGAGACACTACTCTTTATTCTTTTGTTTTTCATTTTTATTTCATCATCATTTTTTTCAAAGAAGAAGAATGCTTATGTCTAAAAAGGGACAGAGGAATGTTCCTAGGCCTAGAGGCTTCCTCCCCCAAACTTAAACTTCTCATTGTCCCCAATGAGAGTCTGAGGTGGCACACCCCCAAACTTGTCCTAGAAGCATCTAGTCTAAGGCAAAATAAACAGAACTCAAAACTCCCAGGCATAAAAATGACCTTCCTAAAGCAGATAACTCAGATGCAGAATCTTTGTAAAAACAACATGTTAAGGGCTTATAGAGGTACATGCTGAGCAATTTAAGGAAGCTAATTTAAACTAACAAAGGTGTACTATGACATGCATCCAGCATGCTCACAGATAGATCACATATTGAAGTCAATAAAGCAGCAAGATATCAAAATTTAAACAGAAACAGCCCATCCAACAGTCGTCCAATAGCATGCAAAAACTAACAAAAAATTGCGAACTCCGCAAAGAATTCGCAATAAACCTACAGAGCATTTTTAACAGTGATCAAGGCTCCTAGCATGCTATATCCAGACATCCAAAACTACACAAAACAGTAAAACTAACTAAGTTAACTACTCAGAAACCATCAAGCTAAACTAAATTACTCTAAACAAACAAAGAACACTAAAACAGATCATTGATTCGATTTAAAAAGAAGGGTAAAAGTTCACAGAAAAGCAGTATATTTTTTCTTAAGAAGGATCAGAAAAACTCCCTCGAATGTCGTTCAGATTGGCATTCAAACATCTTCATCCTCATCTCTCCTTGCTGTAGGAGGCGCCCATGGCTTCAGCAGATCCGTAGGGAAGGCAGGGAATATGCATCTCAGCTGGTCAGCTACATCCTTGTCCCTTGCCTGTGCATACTCAGCCCACTGAGCCATCTTATGCTGCAGGTCCATTAGGCAGGCCATAGACAACGATTGTGCCGCAGCCAAGCCGTCCATCTCAAATTCCACGTTGCCCCTCCTGCGCATCCTCAAGATGGTGGGCACCTCCAGATGGCCTGTGTAAGCCAACTACTTCTCATTCTTCTCCATTGGCACACCTGCACGTAAACACAGTTTAGTTATGGTGTTTGGGAAAAAGAGCTGACCGTTACCTTTCTTTGAACAGTCAGTGATGGAGGCGGCAATGACTTCACCAAAGTCAATGGTGAGTCCCCGCATGATGGCATACAGCAGCAATGATCGCCCCTGGTTGATAGTCGTTTCGTGTGTCACAGGGGAGATACGTCTTCGCACAAAAGAGAACCAGACGGTCGCCTTGTCTCGCAAGGTTGCACTCATCAGGGTGTGCTTCCCGTTCCTTGAGACCGCCCAAGATGCCTCTGGTTTTCCTATCGTGTGCACGACCTCTTCTAGGACTGCCTCAAATGGCAAGTCAACAAACTTGGCATAGTTGGTGGGCGGATTTTTGAATATCCACTTAATCTCAAGCTGTCGAGGCTTGCCAAAATACGATTTATAAAGCCTATGACCAAGGCTTTGCAGCCAGTGGTAACAGGGTCGATCCAAGGAATAGGAAGATTGAATTTACTAGTGAAATTGGGATTTAATTGATTAATTGGTAAGGGGGGTTTTAATCATGCAAGAGGAAATAATGAGAAAGCAACGAAAGAAGAATAATAAGAAGAGAGCGTGTGCACAGTTTGGGGAGTCTCGGGATCATTTGTTAGACAAATTCGGCTTATCATTTAATTCTAATAACATGGATTTCAATTTATTGAGCACGCGGACGACTACCAGAGAAGCCCCAAAGTAGCCGACTCCATGGATTTTAATTAGACCACACAGTTCTAATTACACGTTATCTAAGCTCACATTAAGATGATCAGTCCTAAGATGAATTTAGACAGTCACTAGCTAACCGCGACGAACATTCGAGCGTGAATTATAATTGCTAGTAGATTGCCCGCAAACGCCGTATGCAATCAACAACTATCCTACACGACTCGATACTTCGATTTAATTCCATCTACCTGTGTTACTTAGTCGAGCAGTGAGAGGCACGGCATCGCTACTCTTTAACATACACAACATGCGAAACTACCCGAGTGTCAATCAACGTATTTTAGCATGCGCGTTGGATTAAGCAAGGTAAATGAATGCTAATAAACAGAACCAATATGCATAGCAAAACTCAGATTATCAAAGCTAAATCGTTTAACAAAATCCCCCTAAACAAATCCCAAACCGTCACCCTTACCTTAGCCGCTCATGGCGCGGTTCGTCAATCCCGCTCCACCAACGACCATGGAAGAGTTCATCTACCTATTACAATGGAAAGTGGAGCTCACTAGCATGCCAACAATGGCGGAGCTCCACGGAATATAGAGAGAAAATGGGGAAGAAGAAGACTAAAATCGCCCAAATCCGTAGAGAGATGAAGAAGATGAAGATATGAAAAAAGTGCAGAAAAATCGTCTTTTAGCTTCTGCCATCGTCGTAGCGTCGAGACGCTAGGCCAGCGTCTCGACGCTGTGCCCTAAGTAATCCGCGCGCGCGCTCGCGATGGCGTCGCGACGCAAGGCCAGCGTCGCGACGCTGCCCCGATAAATTTCCTGCGCGCGCCTCCTCCGGAGCGTCTCGACGCCAAGCAGGGTCTCGACGCCAGGGCAGCGTCGAGCTAGCGTCTCGACGCTATCAGTCGACGCTTGCTCTCGGGTTTTTCCAGCGTCGAGCCAGCGTCTCGACGCTATAGCTCGACGCTGGCTCTCGGGTTTGGGGCTGAAGCTTTGCCTCTCTGTTGCGTGCTCAATGTGAAAAGATAAATATGCAAAAGGATAGAGAGAGCACTTAGAACATGCAAGCATACATGGTCTCACAGCAAGTAGTAAGTATATTTCATTCGTTTTTTCCACAGAGACTCATTTTTAGCTATTCGCGAAGTGTATTTGTTAAGAAAGATGGGATGAATTTGATGGGGTAAAATTGGTTTTTAATTATCTAAGTTTTACTGGATGTGTAAAGGAATATACCATAAACAAATTAAAGTTAAAATCAGGCTCAAAGAACAAGAGATGGAATCAATAAACGAAGAAGAAAACAGCTACACAGAATGCGTTTTAGCAGAATTGCGAGAACCGCAATTAATCCGCAATTAAATGGCAGCGAAACTGATTAAAAGGGTGAATTAAGGGCTACTAATGACCATCCTATAGGCAGTTTATTACGATTATCAAGCTTTGGATCAACTCTCTATACATCAAACTCACTCTATCTCAAGTATCGTCCGATTCCATGCATGAGAGACTCAAGTTTACTCGACTTCAAAGTAAGGTCTTAAGCATCTTGTTAAAGCAGGAGTGTTTAGTTTGTACTAGGGAAACGCCTATTCCTAGGCCGTTTCCTGATTACCATGAAAGGCTAGCATGATTATATGACTCTGAACTCTTACTCCTTCCAGAGGTTAGGAGTTCTTTGGACAAAATGGATGGCCAATCGAAATTGCCCGTGGGATGAAGCTTACATACAATCAATGTTCGAGTGTTAATCTGCCTACTTGACTCACGTTTTTTAGCCTATAGTTCTGTCATTAGCATGCCCCTAAGTGTTTTTAGTTACTCATGGATATGTGGAGAATAGAAAAGGTAGATAAAACAGACATGCTTAGAAGATAAATATACTTAAAACAGCGAGCCAAAGCCGTAGCAGAAACAGATGGAAACTGTAAAATGCAGAAGTATACTTCGATTACTTAAAGTGTTTGAATGACAAAGGGAAGCTCTAAAAGAAATGAATTCAAGACAGACAACAACGAAATGCAGTAATTGAAATGCTAAACTAAGAACAACAGTGATCAGAAATGGAAATGAGAAGAACAGAGCAGAAAAACAGTAAAGGTTTGCTAGAAAACTCCGTGGCAGTCGCCTCGAATGATGGTGATGAAAAGTCAGCCGTGCTTGGATGAATCCAATCGAGAGAGAAGAAGAATCTCCTCTCCTTCCTATCAGATTATCGGTTCCAAAAGCTTAGACTCTCACTCCAACAGACGGCAAAGGAAAACAGATGGAAATGGTGGACTGCGAGAAGACTTCTGCGCTTCGAATGATGATTGAACCTCCGACTTTGACCCCCTTTTATAGTAGTTTGCAGGTGCGCTTGGGCCAAGGAGAACCATCAATCTTCAACGTCATATATCAGAATGGATGGAGGAGAAAGAACGAATCCCTGAAAAGTCGGATCTAAACAGAAAAAGATCAGCCAACTTACGGTTTTAACTTGAATAATTGCGGTCACCGCAATTATTCCGCAATTCATTTGCAATGGTTATTTTTTCATTCTTTTCTTCGGTTTTCAACCCTTTTTCTACCTATTGTACACAAGTCCTATATTAGCTACCTTCTTCTAATTCTCATATTAAAGCATAGGTTTAAGCTAAATGCTAACAAAAACACCTAAATGTGTACATCTTCTTAAGCTAAATGGGTCTTAAATAAGTCACTTTCAGAGACTTAACACACCCCCAAACTTAAGGCTTTGCTTGTCCTCAAGCATACTAAGGACTTACTTAGGCTGCTGTTTCTTCTTCTTTAACTACTCACTAACTCCCTTATATTCTTGTCTCTAGCAGTGCTGTCCTGTGACATACTTCTAAGTTTAGAACTAACCTCTTGTCTAGCTTCTTCTGACTTCACCTGCCTACTATACCCACTGCTTTTGTTAACCCCCTACTACTGATCTAACTACTTTTATGATATCATGCTATTATCCCTAAGGTTTCAAATTCTACCAAGCTTTACTCTAGACTCAGTACATGCTTCTAGCTTATTTTTAATGTGTCTAGGATTCCTTAGAGTCATGCCAGTCTTAGTATTAACAGTGACAGTAGTACTTTTAGAGAACAACCTAAGCCCTGGCATCACTACATTGGATATACACTCATCTCCCTAAAACAACCCTACAAGTTACAACTTTTGTGCTTAGCTACTTTGAGGATCAGAGTTCTTTTTAAATAGGACATCTAAGCCACAAAGTTATAACTCCTAGGTATACATTCTTCTTCCCTATATTTTTCTCTTTTTTTTTCCTTAGGTGGAGCTTCTCCTTTGGTTGCCTTTTGATGCAACGCCACTTGTGGGTTACACACTTGGCACTGATTACTCAGCAACCTAAGAGAAACTCCCCCCCTTTATTCTTTTTTCATTTTGTTCATCATTTTTTTTTAAAAAGGAGAAGAAGAATGCTTATGTTTCTAAGGGAGAGAGGAATGTTCCTAGGCCTAGGGTGGCCTCCCCCAAACTTCAACTACTCATTGTCCCCAATGAGTGTTTGAGGTGGCACACTCCCAAACTTGTCCTAGAAGCATCTAGTCTAAAGTAAAACAAAGAGAATCTAAACATCCTAGGCATAGGCAAAACATTCTAGAAGCAACTATCCCAGCAGCAGTAAATTTGAACATAACAGACAGGTTTAAGGCCTTATGGTTTATGCATGCTGAGCACTATTCAGAGGCAAATTTAAACTATCAAAGGGTGTCCTATGACACTCATCCAGCATGCTTCAAGATCAGCTATATAAGGTAGTCATGCTAGCAACAAAAGATAGAATTTAACAGATCACAGCCTAACTAAACAGACAGTCCAAAACATGCAATCAGTCACAAAAATTGCGGGAACCGCAATTATTTCGCAATTCAATCTGGGCAGATTTAACATCAACTCAGGCCCCTAGCATGCTTTTTCCCGTTACTCATGCATCCTAAAAATAAAACTAAACTATCCTACCTATTCAGCTAACATCAAACTAGACTAAGCAAAAGAAAAAGCATAAAACTAAACATTAAAAACAGATCAAAAATCGAATACAAAACAGCATACTATACATGATTCTATCAAAAAGCAGGAAAATTGTCTTTTGTTTCTTAAGGGATCAGTAATACTCCCTCTAGTGCTCTTCAAACCAGCACTCAATTCTCATCATCCTCATCTGGTCGCCTTGGTCGTGGGGGCACCCATGGAGTTAGGAGGTTGGTGGGGAAGTCTGGGAAGATGCACCCCAACTGGTCTGCAACTTCTCTGTCCCTCGCCTGCGCATAGTTGGCCCATTGAGCCATTCTCCTCTGCATGTCCATCAAGCAGGCCATGGATAGGGACTGTTCAGCAGCCAGCCTATCCAACTCAAATTCCATGTTGCCCTTTCTTCTCAGCCTTAGGTGTGCAGGCAACTCCAAATGGCCTGTGTAAGGCAGCTGCTGCTCCAAGCGCTCGGTGGGAACCCCTGCAAGCAAACACAATTTGGTTATAGTGTTGGGGAAAAATAATGGCCCCTTACCCTTTTTAGCACACTCAGCTATGGCAGCAGCGATGATTTCTCCCACGTTGATCGTGAGACCTCTCATTATAGCATAAACCAGCAGCGAACGGCTCTAGTTAATTGTAGTCTCATGAGTGACTGGGGAGAGTCTTCGTCTGACGAATGAAAACCACACAGCTGCCTTCGCCGTGAGGTTGGCACTCATGAGTGTGTGCCGCCCATTGCGTGACACCGTCCAGGAGGCTTCAGGCTGGCCAATTGTGCGAAGGGCCTCTTCTAGCACAGCCTCGGTCGGCTCATCTACTATCCGTGCATAATCTGTGTGCGCTTGGCCCCTGAGACCAAAGGCTTCATTGATGGCCTTGGCTGAGAAATCAACTTCCACCCCTCTGACCACAGATAGGCCATCCTCAGGGCTGAGCACATTGGCGTAGAAATCGTACACCATGCTCGAGTAGGCTGGATTGGGAGGTCTGCAGAATTCCTCCCAGCCATGGTTGATCACCCCTGCGCGCAAGAACTGCGGCAGGTCAGCAAGTCGATCAAGGAACCCCTTCTCGTGCAACAGGTCCCTTTTCCTCAGCTCAACACCCCTGGATTCAGCATCAGATGAGACATACCTCACTGACGGAGGTTCATCTTCAGGGTAGAGTTTAGCCTTCCCCTTATCGGCTGGTTTGGATGATGCAGCAGCCTCCACCTTGAGGCGTTTGAGCGAAGGCTCAGCACTCTCCTCGTCTGCTGAAGGCACCTTCTTGGCCTTCTTTTTCTTCAACTTTTTGGCCTTACTAGTCGTGGCCTTCTTCTTCTTTTTCTTAATGTTGATCTGTTGGAGGCAAGCCCCCAACGTCTCTTCCATGGAATCATCCTGCTGGGCAGGAACATCAGGGCTATCTTCTCTCATAGGCGAGAAGACTTCGTCTTCTCCAGCATCTCCACTGCCTTGCGTGGACTCTTGATAATCCCCATATGGGAATTCAGGATCAGGCTGTGGAGCCTTGTGCGATGGCGTGGGAGTGTGTTCTGCTGATGATAGATGCGCAGAACTCAGTGGCGACGATGGCAGTTCAGGACTCTGCGCTGCTGCAAGTGGCGGATCAGAACTCTGAGGTGCTGGAGACAACTCGAAGCTCTGTGCAGGCAGTGACGATTCTGTGCTTGGCACTGGTTCAGACGAGAGGGGACTGCGCGCAGGTGACACAGACGGCGACGAACCTTGTTTGGCTGACTCGTGGGCTGCACGATCAGGTTCTTGACTCTCCACAGAGGGAGTCTTGGCGGTGCTTGGTTCGGCAGCAGTCGTGACAGTCCACCGACGTTTCTTTGGCGTGCCCACTGGCGCAGATGGGCCAGCAGGGATCTCAGTGACCACCCTCCACTTCTTCCTACGAATAGGAAGCTTGGAAAGGCGGCCAGTGCGTACAGCACCTTCATCAGCGAGGGCGAGAAGCGCTTCCCTCGCAGCCGCTTCAGCTGCGTCGTCGGCCTTCTTCTTGGCTGCGGATCTTTCAGCCCTAGTGGAAACCATCGTCGAGTCTTGAAGATCTTGAGAGAAGAATCACAGATGGAGAGAATCGCAGAAATCTTGGAGATCAAAGAATGCGAGAATCGTATCAACGAGCGCGTTCTAACGGCTATAAATAAAACGGAAAAAATCCCAACGGCTCTTTTTGCGGATCCAGCAATTTTTGCGCAATTCTAGGGATAATATTTCATAAAAGTTCCAAACTTTGATCGCCCGTATCTTTCATTTGGCTCAACCGTTTCTCGAGTTTTAAAGCCTGATTTACTCTCCTTGATCCCCTCTTTCGATT
The DNA here is from genome assembly GCA_028017165.1 of Herpetospermum pedunculosum. Lineage (NCBI taxonomy): Eukaryota > Viridiplantae > Streptophyta > Magnoliopsida > Cucurbitales > Cucurbitaceae > Herpetospermum > Herpetospermum pedunculosum. The sequence continues at coordinate 15,024,687 of JAPQWQ010000186.1, read as the reverse complement.
CCTTGCAAAAGCAAACAAAACAAACATTAAACACGTAATTAAAAACACGTCACAAAACGTACAAACGATAAGCGAAAAAGCAGTAAAAATAAACTAAGGCATTGGCCTTGACTAAACGAGCACAGTAACCACTCGTTCTCTCTCGTTTCTAACTTCATGCTTCATGTAGGAGGAAGGCCGAGAGAGTCTTCACATCCCCCTCCTCATAGTAGTGCTTCAACCTAGCACCATTGACCAGGAATGGCTGTCCTTGCTGCAAGTTTTTAATCTCTATGGCACCATGAACAAAGACATTAGTAATAATAAATGGACCTGACCATCTAGACTTTAATTTGCCTGGAAATAGCTTTAATCGTGAGTTAAATAACAATACAAGTTGGCCCTTCTTAAAGTCTTTGATCCTGAGTCTACTGTCATGCCATATTTTTGTCTTTTCTTTGTACATCTTGGCATTCTCATAGGCCATGTGCCTAAGCTCGTCAAGTTCATGGAGCTGTAAAGATCTTAATGTCCCCGCATCCTTCACACAAAAATTTAATTCTTTCATGGCCCAAAATGCCTTGTTTTCCAACTCAAGTGGCAAGTGGCAAGCCTTGCCATACACCAACCTATAGGGAGACATTCCTAGAGGTGTCTTATATGCTGTTCTGTAAGCCCAAAGTGCATCCTCAAGCTTGAAAGACCAGTCTTTCCTATTAGATTTGACTACCTTTTCTAGGATGTTCTTTATCTCCCTATTGGAAATCTCAGCTTGGCCATTTGAGTGTGGGTGGTAGGGAGTAGCTACCCTATGTCTAATGTTATATTTAGCCAATATTTTCTCCATAGCCTTATTGATGAAATGTGACCCCTCATCACTAATGATAGCACGAGGAGTCCCAAATCTAGTGAAAATGTGTCTATGCAAGAAGTTAGTGACTGTTTTAGCATCATTATTAGGACATGCCTTAGCTTCTACCCACTTTGACACGTAGTCTACTGCTACTAAGATGTACAGGTTACCTGATGATGGAGGGAAGGGTCCCATGAAATCAATGCCCCACACATCAAAGAGCTCCAACTCTAAGATGTAGGTGAGAGGCATCTCATCCTTACGACTGAGGTTACCTGTCCTTTGGCATTCGTCACAGTTGTGGGCATAGTTGTGGGCGTCCTTGAAGATTGTTGGCCAGTAGTAGCCACTCTGAAATACCTTAGCAGCTGTTCTTTGACCACCAAAGTGCCCACCGTAAGGAGATGAGTGACAGTGCTGCAGCACAGACTTCGCTTCAGCAGCTGAAACACACTTCCTCAACAACCCATCAGCACAGGTCCTGTAAAGTATGGGGTCATCCCAGATGAATTTCCTTGCTTCATGGAGGAACCTCTTCTTCTCTTGTCCTCCCTTGAACACTGGTAATACCTGTGATGCACGGAAGTTAGCAATGTCAGCAAACCAAGGTTCCTCATCGTTTTCACGATGAGTCAAAACAAAGATATGTTCATCTATAAAAGCATCAGAAATTGCGGGGTCCGCAATTTTTCGCAATTGTGCTGCAATCGAGACAGGTGATCTGCAACCACGTTTTCACATCCCTTCTTGTCCCGAATGTCCAAATCGAATTCCTGCAGCAATAACACCCATCTAATTAATCTAGGCTTAGCATCAGCCTTCCTCATAAGATATTTTAAAGCAGAATGGTCAGTATATACAATGGTCCTAGTTCCTACAATATAGTTCCTGAATTTTTCACAAGCAAATACTACAGCAAGCATCTCCTTCTCTGTAGTTGTATAGTTACATTGAGCCTCATTCAAGGTCTTACTAGCATAATAGACAGGATGTGTGAGCTTGTCAATCTTCTGTCCTAACATGACTCCTACAGCATAGTCACTAGCATCGCATAGCATCTCAAATGGGAGATCCCAATTTGGTCCTACTATGATTGGTGCTGTGACCAGTGCTTCCTTAAGGGTTTTCCAAGCTACTACACATTCTTTAGAGAAGATGAATGGCCTACCTAGCTCCAGTAGCTCACATAGAGGCTTGGCTATCTTAGAGAAGTCCTTGATGAACCTTCTATAGAAGCCAGCATGTCCTAGGAAACTCCTAATAGCTTTGACATTCTGGGGCTCTACCAACTTCTCTATGACCTCTATTTTTGCCCTATCCACTTCCACACCTGCCCTTGACACTCTATGTCCTAAGACAATCCCTTCATCTACCATAAAATGGCACTTTTCCCAATTTAGGACTAGGTTGGTCTCTTCACACCTAGCCAGGACTTGTCCTAGGTTCTCTAGACAGGTTTTAAATGAATCCCCAAAGACTGAGAAGTCATCCATGAATATTTCTATTATGGATTCATCCAACTCAGAGAAGATTGCCATCATGCACCTTTGGAAAGTTGCCGGTGCATTGCATAAGCCAAAAGGCATTCTGCGGAAGGCAAACGTTCCAAAAGGGCAAGTGAAGGTAGTCTTCTCTTGATCCTTAGGGTCTATAGTGATTTGATTATAGCCAGAGTACCCATCTAAAAAACAATAGTAGGCTCTACCAGCTATTCTGTCTAGCATCTGGTCAATGAATGGTAGAGGGAAATGGTCTTTTTTTGTTTCTTTATTTAACTTTCTGTAATCCATACATACTCTCCACCCTGTGACAGTCCTTGTTGGAATCAGTTCGTTGTTCTCATTGACTACCACAGTTATTCCCCCCTTTTTAGGTACACATTGGATGGGGCTCACCCACTGGCTACTAGCTATGGGGAAAATTACTCCTGCATCTAACCACTTTATTATTTCTTTCTTTACTACCTCTTTCATAGAGGGGTTTAACCTACGCTGGTGATCTACCCTAGGTGTGTGTTCTTCCTCTAATATGATTTTATGCATGCAATAAGAAGGGCTAATGCCTCGAATATCAGCAATAGTCCATGCTATAGCCTTCCTATGTTGCTTAAGCAGTAAAATTAAATCAACCTCATGCTGTTCACTTAGCTTAGAAGAAATAATTACAGGCAGCGTATCATTATCTCCTAAATATGCATATTTGAGGTGAGTAGGTAGTGGTTTCAGTTCTAAAATAGGTGGATGCTCAATAGAGGGCTTTAACGGATTTACAGTTCTATCAGTTAAGTCTATAGTCATACATACATGCTGAGGTCTATCTACAGGCATATTCATTATGTCAGATACATTTAGATCATCTACATCTACTTGTACATATTCGTTAGCATGCTTGGTTAATAATACATGCTCTAATTGTTCTTCCATTAGTGAGTCAACAACATCAATGCTAGCACAAGACTCAGAATCAGAGGGATACCTTAAAGCTTTGTAAACACTAAATTTTACCTCTTCATCATGAACCCTCATAGTTAACTCACCTTTTTGCACGTCTATTAGTGCCCTACCTGTGGCTAGAAATGGTCTACCTAGCAGGATAGGAACCTCCTTGTCTGCCTCATAGTCCAGGACAATGAAATCTGCAAGGAAAATAAATTTGTCAACTTTAACTAGAATATCCTCAATCTTACCTTCTGGATATGCGATGGATCTGTCTGCTAGTTGTAAAGTGACGGTGGTGGGACGTGCTTCTCCCATTCCCAATTGGCGAAATAGGGACAGGGGCATGAGATTTATGCTGGCGCCCAGGTCACAAAGCGCTCTGCCCACATGCTTGCCTCCAAGTTCTACAGGTAGGGTGAAGGAACCAGGATCCTTCTCCTTCTTGGGCAGCTTGTTTTGGAGGATGGCACTGCACTCCTCGGTGAGGTTTACTGTTTCAAATTCACCAATTATTTTTTTGTTAGTAATAATGTCCTTCAAAAACTTTACATATGAAGGCATAGACTGTAAAACCTCTACAAAAGGAATGTTAACATGCACTTGCTTAAGTATTTCTAAAAATTTATTAAAATGAACTTCCTGTTCCTGCTTCTTCTTCAGCCTTCGAGGATATGGAGGTGGTGGCACATATGCAGGCACGTCAGGACGCCTTAGGATAGGTGGAGGCCTTGGAATTTCTTCTACGTCCTCTACAATTGGCTCTAGCCTGGCTCCTGATGTGCTAGTCGGTGGTGGACCTTGGCTCGGCAGAGACTCCAGTGGAGCACTAGACTCAGTGTTCTCTACTCTCTTTGGTGTGTCCTTTGTGTTGTTCACCAAGGGTCTACCACTTCTAAGTTCAATTGCTTGAACTTGTTCCTTGCCATCTCTCCTTGGTACCTCGGTGTCAGCAGGGAGTCTACCTTGGGGCCTACTTTTAAGTTCATTGGCTAATTGGCCTACTTGGTTTTCCAGGCTCCTAAGAGTAGCTTGCTGGCTCTGAAGAGTAGCATCATTCTTAGCTATATATTCCTTGAGTAGGTTTTCTACAGAAGATCCTACAGATTGATTATAAGGTTTTTGGTACATGGACTGGTTATGTTGGGGAGTGAAACCAGGTGTTCCACTCGGCCTTGGTTGGTTATAATTTTGGTTAGTGTTCTGTTGGCCACCCCATGACAGGTTAGGGTGGTTTCTCCAACCAGGGTTATAGGTGTTGGAGTAGGGGTTATTCCTAGGCTGCTGCTGGCTTCCTACATAGCAGACTGAGGATGGATTCCCAGGGCAGTATTCATAAGGGTGCCCTTCCCCACAGAATCCACAGATTGGTGCCTCGCCTTGACTTGGTTGGGTGCCCATTGACATGGCTGTGGCGGTATTGGCACTGGTTTGGAGATTGGCCTGAGCCATTTGTTTAACTAGGTTGGTCAGGGCGTTTATTTGGGTGCTCATGGCGCTTAGAGCATCCTTGTCTTGAGCCCTAGTTGGCTCTACTGGATCGTCTGACCACCTACAATGAGATGTTGAGATCTTCTCCAAGATCTCATAAGCTTCGTTGTAACTCTTGGACAACATGGAACCTCCAGCAGATGAATTTAGAACTTGTCTGGTGCTGGGGTTGCATCCTTTAAAGAAGACTTCTATTTGGATACACCATGGAATGCCATGGTGTGGACATTTAATGAGAAGGTCTTTGAATCTCGTCCAAGCTTCGTGAAGAGACTCACTTGGAGCTTGTTTGAATTTTATGATATCATCACGAAAGGTTGAATTCCTATCAGGTGGGAAATATTTGACTAGGAATTTTTCTGCTAAATCTGTCCAATTGCGGACAGATCCTGAGGGTAAAGAATTTAACCATGTTTTGGCCTTGTCCCTCAAAGAGTAAGGGAAAAGATATAGCCTCAGGGCTTCTTGGGAAACTCCAGGGATTAGGAATGTGTCACTAACTCCTAGGAAGTTCCTAAGGTGGTTATGGGGGTCCTCATTTTCTATTCCAAAGAATTGTCCCACAGTGGACAACATTTGGAACATCACTGGCTTTAACTCGAATGAGTTGGCAGTGATTTCAGGACGGATTATGCTGGGGTTCAGCTCCCCAGGCATAGGTACTAAATATGAAAGGATGGCGCTATCCTTGTCATTCGCTATTTCAATGGGATTGCGAGTGACAGGCACCAGGTTTTGATTTACTCCAGCCATTTCTTCTTGAGGTAATTGCGGAGGAATTGTAGTCTCTGCAATGATTGGAGGTAAAAGGGTTTGTTTAAAGAGACGTTTCTTGGCTCTATTCCTAGCTCTAAGTAATCTCTCGGGCTCAGGGTTGAACTCTAGATCACTACTTGGAGTTTCATTCATAAACTACCCTAAATGGTACCTGAAAAAGAAATGAAAATGGATCAAATTCAATGAAAAATACTTTGATGTTTCAAACTTAACAAACTTCGTTTTCACTTAAAATAAGTCCCCGGCAGCGGCGCCAAAAACTTGTTGCGTGCTCAATGTGAAAAGATAAATATGCAAAAGGATAGAGAGAGCACTTAGAACATGCAAGCATACATGGTCTCACAGCAAGTAGTAAGTATATTTCATTCGTTTTTTCCACAGAGACTCATTTTTAGCTATTCGCGAAGTGTATTTGTTAAGAAAGATGGGATGAATTTGATGGGGTAAAATTGGTTTTTAATTATCTAAGTTTTACTGGATGTGTAAAGGAATATACCATAAACAAATTAAAGTTAAAATCAGGCTCAAAGAACAAGAGATGGAATCAATAAACGAAGAAGAAAACAGCTACACAGAATGCGTTTTAGCAGAATTGCGAGAACCGCAATTAATCCGCAATTAAATGGCAGCGAAACTGATTAAAAGGGTGAATTAAGGGCTACTAATGACCATCCTATAGGCAGTTTATTACGATTATCAAGCTTTGGATCAACTCTCTATACATCAAACTCACTCTATCTCAAGTATCGTCCGATTCCATGCATGAGAGACTCAAGTTTACTCGACTTCAAAGTAAGGTCTTAAGCATCTTGTTAAAGCAGGAGTGTTTAGTTTGTACTAGGGAAACGCCTATTCCTAGGCCGTTTCCTGATTACCATGAAAGGCTAGCATGATTATATGACTCTGAACTCTTACTCCTTCCAGAGGTTAGGAGTTCTTTGGACAAAATGGATGGCCAATCGAAATTGCCCGTGGGATGAAGCTTACATACAATCAATGTTCGAGTGTTAATCTGCCTACTTGACTCACGTTTTTTAGCCTATAGTTCTGTCATTAGCATGCCCCTAAGTGTTTTTAGTTACTCATGGATATGTGGAGAATAGAAAAGGTAGATAAAACAGACATGCTTAGAAGATAAATATACTTAAAACAGCGAGCCAAAGCCGTAGAAGAAACAGATGGAAACTGTAAAATGCAGAAGTATACTTCGATTACTTAAAGTGTTTGAATGACAAAGGGAAGCTCTAAAAGAAATGAATTCAAGACAGACAACAACGAAATGCAGTAATTGAAATGCTAAACTAAGAACAACAGTGATCAGAAATGGAAATGAGAAGAACAGAGCAGAAAAACAGTAAAGGTTTGCTAGAAAACTCCGTGGCAGTCGCCTCGAATGATGGTGATGAAAAGTCAGCCGTGCTTGGATGAATCCAATCGAGAGAGAAGAAGAATCTCCTCTCCTTCCTATCAGATTATCGGTTCCAAAAGCTTAGACTCTCACTCCAACAGACGGCAAAGGAAAACAGATGGAAATGGTGGACTGCGAGAAGACTTCTGCGCTTCGAATGATGATTGAACCTCCGACTTTGACCCCCTTTTATAGTAGTTTGCAGGTGCGCTTGGGCCAAGGAGAACCATCAATCTTCAACGTCATATATCAGAATGGATGGAGGAGAAAGAACGAATCCCTGAAAAGTCGGATCTAAACAGAAAAAGATCAGCCAACTTACGGTTTTAACTTGAATAATTGCGGTCACCGCAATTATTCCGCAATTCATTTGCAATGGTTATTTTTTCATTCTTTTCTTCGGTTTTCAACCCTTTTTCTACCTATTGTACACAAGTCCTATATTAGCTACCTTCTTCTAATTCTCATATTAAAGCATAGGTTTAAGCTAAATGCTAACAAAAACACCTAAATGTGTACATCTTCTTAAGCTAAATGGGTCTTAAATAAGTCACTTTCAGAGACTTAACACTCTCCAAGGCAGTTTTGGCCCGTTTCTTCACGGAACAAGTTCCCCTCTTCCCGATGCATTCCCGGGGCGCTAAAACTCTGCTTTAAGCACTCGAACATGCCCAACGGACGCACGAGCTCTTTGCCGCTTTTTCTCCTACAAAAGAGATATATTTAATCAATTGAAAGCGGACTTTAGCCATAATTAGGACGTATTTAATAGCTCCAAAATGGAGTTATCAAACACCTCCAACTTAAACATTGCTAGTCCTCGAGCAAGCACTACAAAGATATTGACTCTAAGGACGCGTTTACATATATTCTAACTCAAGCCTCCATGCATATTGAAATTTAAACACGAGCATAATCATGGAAGCATTTTGTTCATGTATTAACTAGGACGTATCAAAAATTAACTCTTGCCCCCTAACGTGTGTGTGTGCTAGACAACCACTCCTAAACTCACGTAAACCCGGAAAACCTACATGCAACGCACATCCCATTTTCCCCCTACTTCTAGCGTTTAAGAACAGCTACACTTGACTTACACGAGAGAGAGAAGCAAATTAAGAGACCTAATTATTTTCTCATTCTTTTTCTTTCTTTTCAAAAGTACTTTGTACTCTATTATTTGGGTTCTTTGAACCAACCTTTTGCTTCTTTTTCTTTCCTACTCGAGCTGCCTAACACGTCAAACTTTGGCCAAAGCTTCACGTTTTTAAGGACTGACGCTCGCTTCTTTTAAGCGCTAATAAGAAGGAGGAGCGCCTCGAGAGGAATTTTCTACCAAACATGCTTTTCTATTTTTTTTTTACATTAAGCTAAGCACATGCTTTCTCAATTAACTAACTACTAACTCTCATGCAACAAGCTACCTAAGGGTGCCTTTCGGGGTGACAACGAGAATTAGCTAAACATGCGATAAACCAAGCTTACGGAATCTAGGGAGAGGTGCTAAGTGCGCGATAAGTGCAAGAGAGCAAAAGAAAAAATTTTAAATTTTTTGACATGAACCTAATAAACACAAAACTCATGCAAAAACTCGATTATGAACATGCTCAGATTTCCAACTTGCATTTCCTAGGCTATCACAGTCAGAAAACAATAAACAGAGTCCCAAGCACTTCAATATCTTTGCAACACTTCTCAACAAACTACACATGCACATCCATCGGACTACTCCACCCCCAACTTCAAAATTTAGCATTGTCCTCAATGCCAACCTGTCAGATACAACAAAGTAAAAGGGGAGAAGAAATACACTTCCCTGACTCTTGGTGAAGCTGGCGAGGGCGAGGAAGCGGCGCACGAACGCATCAGAGCCCAAAATTGTCTTCTCTTCCTCGATTCCTAAAAAAAAAAAACAGCAAGCTAATTAACACTAAATTAATCTAAAAAGCAATAAAACTAAACTAAAGCATAAAAACAGTCCATCGCTCGGGTGCCTCCGAGAAGCGCAGAATTTTTAAAGTCGGTTGCTCGACTGTATTCTCTCAACAGACTCATCCATAGTCTGTAGGTGCGGGGGACGATCCAGACTTGTCCTTGGCCACACCTTTCCTGCCATCCACCTGAAAAATATTTTGCACTCTTCGTGCCTCGGGCACGTGAATATCAGCAGTGTTAGTGCAAAAATCAGCATCATTATCACACAAATTTAAATCAGAAATTTTAACTGAGACATGGGAACCATCCCTCAAGCGCGAGGGTAGACTCCCATTCTCAACATGCTCAACAACAGACACATTTCCAACAGTCACAGACGACTTTGATGCATTAATAATAAATTCATTCACCATTCCATCAAATTCTACAGATAAGGCACCCCTATCAACATCTATCTTGACCTTAGCGGTCTTCATAAATGGGCGGCCTAACACAATAGAAGAGGAAACATGCGAAGAGTTCTCATTCATATTCAGCACATAAAAATCGCATGGAAACAGTAAGTCCTTCACTTTGACTAAAATATCCTCAACCTTCCCTAAGGGATGCACATAAGATCGATCGGCTAGTTGGACAACTATATTGGACTCGATTAAAGTACACAATTCAAGTTCTTTAAAAACATCATAAGACATGACATTAATCGAGGCACCGAGATCTAACATGGCTTTTTCAATGTATTTAGTACCGATAGTGCATGGGATAGAAAACATACCAGGATCGATGCACTTCGGTGGAAGATTACCTTGGAAGATTGCGGAGACGGTTTCTTTCTTCGTCTCGTCACTTTTTCTCGACATTCTCTTACTCGTGCACCACTTCTTGAGAAACTTGGCGTATTTTGGCACTTGGCTTACGGCCTCAAGAAGTGGGATGTTGACCACCACCTTTTGGAAGGTTCGAAGGACCTCCGCATCCTCGTTCTCCAAAGTAGGCTTCACAAGCCGACTCGGGAACGGTGCTCTGGTAACATCCTCAGGTACACTGACCTTCTCATCTTTTCTCACATTCTGAATCTCAGGAGCAGTCGGGGCGGACTTGTTCAGGCTGTCCGTGGCTTCCTTCGCAGCTCTGGTGGAAAGTGACTTCCCACTGCGCAGCTGAATGGCACTCACGTTTTCACATGAGTTTACTGTAGTTTGGGAAGGAAGCTTCCCCGAGCTCTTGCTCTCAATCATACTAATAGACACCGCCATCTGTGTCAGCTGCTTGTTCAAATTCTGCAGCTCTGCCTTGTGAGAATTAAGCTCCTCTCGAGCCTCTTTCTGAAATTGGCTGGTGCTCGTTGTTACGTCTCCAAAAGTGACCTTTTTAGGACTTAATTGGCTTAGAAAGATGTTCACTCTTAGGTGTTTTTGATAGCATTTAGCCTAAACCTATGCTTAAATATGAGAATTAGAAGAAGGTAGCTAAATTAGGACTTATGTACAATAGGAAAGAAAAGAGTTGAAAACCGAAGGAAAAGAATGAAAAACAAGCTTTGCGAACGCATTGCGGAAACATTGCGGTCACCGCAATGTTTCAAGTGAAAACCGTAAGTTGACTGATCTTTTTCTGTTAATTTCCGTTATTTCAGGGATTCGTTCTTTCTCCTCCATCCATTCTGAAGTACGACGTTGAAGATTGATGGTTCTCCTTGGCCCAAATGCACCTGCAGATTACTATAAATAGGGGTCAAAGTCGAGGGTTCAAGCATCATCCGAAAGCGTAGAAGTCTTCTCGCAGTCCATCTTTTCTCCTGTTTTCCTTTGCCGTCTGCTGGTTTGCGAAGCTCAGCTGTTGGAATCGATAATCTGATAGGAAGGAGAGGAGATTCTTCTTCTCTCCCGATTGGATTCATCCAAGCAAGGCTGTCCTTTCTCATCCTTCATTCGAGGCGGCTGCAACGAGACATTCGAAGCTGTTTTACTGTTTTTGTTCTTCATTTCTGTTTTCCAATTCTGTCTTGTGTTGTTTCTGTTCTTGTGGCTAGTTTAGATCATTTCGTTGTGCTCTGTCTTGCTGTTCTTTACTTTAAGTATCTCTTATGTTCATTCAAACAATTGATTAATCAAACACAAAATTCAGTACTTCACAGTTTCTGCCTTTGCATTCTACTGCTTTCCCTTGCTGTTTTAAGCACATTTCCCTTCTAAGCATGTCTGTCTTATCTTTTAGTTTTGTTCTCCCTATATCCATGAGTAACTAAGACACTTAGGGGCATGCTAATGACAACTCCATAGGCTAAAAAACGTGAATCAAGCATGTAGGATAGCTCTCGAAGCATTGATTGTATGTAGGCTTCATCCCACGGGCAATTTCGATTGGCCATCCATTTTGTCCAAAGAACTCCTAACCTCTGGAAGGAGTAAGAGTTCAGAGTCATATTATCATGCTAGCCTTTCAAGGTAACCAGGAAACAGCCTAGGAATAGGCGTTTCCCTAGTACAAACCATATCTTTCTGCCTTAACAAGATGCTTAAGACCTTACTTTGAGTTGAGTAAACTAAAGAATCTAATGCATGGAATCGGACGATACATGAGATTGAGATAGTTTGATGTATAGAGAGTAGATCCAGTGCTTGAGAATCGTATAAAAATGCCTATAGGATAGTCATTAGTAGCCCTTAATTCACCCATTTACACACTTTCGCTGTTATTGTAATTGCGGTAGAATTGCGGTCTCCGCAATTCCGTCTAAGTTTCCATTCTGTTTAGCTGTCTTTGCCTTCATTTATTAATTTCGTTTCTTTTCATTTGGGCTTAGATTTCACTTGTCCTTGTTTATGTTACTACCCTTTACACATTCAGCAAGAATTAGACAATTAAAAACCAATTTTACCCCATCAAATCCACCCCTTCTTTCTTAACAAAACACTTCGCGAATAGCTAAAAATAAATCTCTGTGGGAAAACGAATGAAATATACTTACTACTTGCTATAAGATCATGTATGCTTGCATGTTCTGAGTGCTCTATCTCTTTTATTGCCTAATTATTTCAACACATTGAGCACGCAACAAGTTTTTGGCGCCGCTGCCGGGGATTTATTTAAGTGAAAACGAAGTTTATTAAGTTTGAAACACCAAGTTTATTGCCTATTGAAGCTGATCTGTTTCATTTCTTTTGCAGGTACTATTGGGTTAGTTTATGAGTGAGCATTCAAGTAGATATCTAGAGTTCAATCCTGAGCCTGAGAGACTACTTAGAGCTAGAAACAAAGCAAAGAAACGACTTTTTAAACAACCTCCTATACCTCAAATCATACCTGAAATCGAAGAAATGGACGAGATAGTTCCAAATCAGGTACCTGTCATTCGCAACCCCATCGAAATAGCGAATGACAAGAATAGTGCCATTCTTTCATATTTAGTCCCTATGCCTGGGGAGCTGAACCCCAGCATAATCCGTCCTGAGATCACTGCCAACTCATTCGAGTTAAAGCCAGTGATGTTCCAAATGTTGTCCATTGTGGGACAATTCTTTGGAATAGAAAATGAGGACCCCCACAACCATCTTAGGAACTTCTTAGGAGTTAGTGATACCTTCATCATCCCTGGAGTGTCCCAAGAAGCTTTGAGGCTATACTTGTTCCCTTACTCTTTGAGGGACAAAGCCAAAACATGGTTGAACTCATTACCCTCTGGATCTGTCCTTAACTGGACAGACTTAGCAGAGAAATTCCTAGTCAAATACTTCCCACCTGATAGGAATTCTACCTTTCGTGATGATATAGTTAAGTTCAAGCAAGCTGATAATGAATCTCTTCACGAAGCTTGGACAAGGTTCAAGGACCTTCTTCTCAAATGTCCACATCATGGCATCCCCTGGTGTATCCAAATAGAGGTCTTTTTCAAAGGATGCAACCCCAGCACTAGGCAAGTCTTAAATTCATCTGCTGGTGGTTCCATGTTGTCCAAGAGTTACAACGAGGCCTATGAGATCTTGGAGAAGATCTCAGCATCTCACTGTAGGTGGTCAGATGATCCAGTTGAGCCAACTAGGGCTCAAGACAAGGATGCTCTAAGTAGAATGAGCAGCCAAATAAATGCCCTGACCAACCTAGTTAAGCAAATGGCTCAAGCCAATCTCCAAACAAGTGTCAACACCGCTACTGCCATGTCAATGGGCACCCAACCAAGTCAAGGTGAGACACTTGTATGTGGATTCTGTGGGGAAGGGCACCTGTATGAATACTGCCCTGGGAATCCAGCCTCAGTCTGCTACATTGGAAGCCAGCAGCAGCCTAGGAACAACCCCTATTCCAATACTTACAACCCTGGTTGGAGGAACCACCCAAACCTGTCATGGGGTGGCCAACAAAATGCTAACCAAAATCCTAACCAACCTAGACCGAGTGGAACACCTGGCTTCACTCCCCAACATAACCAATCAATGTATCAAAAACCATACAACCAACCTGTAGGATCTTCTGTAGAAAACTTACTCAAGGAATACATAGCTAAGAATCATGCTACTCTTCAAAGCCAGCAAGCTACTCTTAGGAGCCTAGAGAACCAAATAGGCCAATTGGCCAATGAACTCAAGAGTAGGCCCCAAGGTAGACTCCCTGCTGACACCGAGGTGCCAAGGAGAGATGGTAAAGAACAAGTTCAAGCAATTGAACTTAGAAGTGGTAGACCCTTGGTGAGCAACACAAAGGACACACCAAAGAGAGTAGAGAACACTGAGTCTAGTGCTCCACTGGAGTCTCTGCCAAACCAAGGTCCACCACCAACTAGCACATCAGGAGCCAGGCTAGAGCCAATTATTGAGGAGATAGAAGAAATTCCAAGGCCTCCACCTATCCTAAGGCGCCCTGACGTGCCTGCATATGTGCCACTGTTGCGTGCTCAATGTGTTAAAGATAAATAAGCAAGAAGGTAGAGAGAGCACTCAGAACATGCAAGCATACATGGTCTCACAGCAAGTAGTAAGTATATTTCATTCGTTTTTTCCACAGAGACTTATTTTTAGCTATTCATGAAGTGTATTTGTTAAGAAAGAAGGGGTGGATTCGATGGGGTAAAATTGGTTTTTAATTATCTAATTTTTGCTGAGTGTGTAAAGGAATGCAACATAAACAAATGCAAGTTGAAATTAGACTCAAAAGACAAGAGATGGAATTAATAAACGAAGAAGAAAACAGCTAAACAGAATGGTAACTTAGCAGAATTGCGGACACCGCAATTTTACCGCAATTGAATAACAGCGAAAGTGTGTAAATGGGTGAATTAAGGACTACTAATGACTATCCTATAGGCATTTTTATACGATTCTCAAGCACTGGATCTACTCTCTATGCATCAAACTCACTCTATCTCATGTATCGTCCGATTCCATGCATTAGATTCTTTAGTTTACTCGACTCAAAGTAAGGTCTTAAGCATCTTGTTAAAACAGAAGTGTTTAGTTTGTACTAGGGAAACGCCTATTCCTAGGCCGTTTCCTGGTTACCATGAAAGGCTAGCATGATTATATGACTCTGAACTCTTACTCCTTCCAGAGGTTAGGAGTTCTTTGGACAAAATGGATGGCCAATCGAAATTGCCCGTGGTATGAAGCTTACATACAATCAATGCTTCGAGAGCTATCCTACATGCTTGGTTCACGTTTTTTAGCCTATAGTTCTGTCATTAGCATGCCCCTAAGTGACTTAGCTACTCATGGATATATAGAGAACAGAAATGTAAGATAAAACAGACATGCTTAGAAGGGAAATATACTCCAAACAGTAAGACAAAACCGTAGCAGCAGAAGATGGAAACTGTGAATTGAAGACTTGTAATTTGATTACTTTGAATGTTTGAACGAACAAAGGGAAACTTAAAGGAAATAATTCAAAGACAGACAGCGACGAAATGCAGTAGATAGAACACTAAACTAGAAACAACAATTGATCAAAGCTGGAAATTAGAAAAGGAAAACAGAAAGCAGGAAATGACACGTGAAAGCTTCGTCGCAATCGCCTCGAATGAAGGATCAAAAAGAGCAGCCTTGCTTGGATGAATCCAATCGGGAGAGAAGAAGAATCTCCTCTCCTTCCTATCAGATTATCGACTCCAACAGCTGAGCTTCGCAAACCAACAGACGGCAAAGGAAAAACAGGAGAACAGATGGACTGCGAGAAGACTCTACGCTTTCGGATGATGACTGAACCTCCGACTTTGACCCCCTTTTATAGTAGTTTGCAGGTGCGTTTGGGCCAAGGAGAACCATCAATCTTCAACGTCATATATCAGAATGGGTGGAGGAGAAAGAACGAATCCCTGAAATTACGGAAATTAACAGAAATAGATCAGTCAACTTACGGTTTTCACTTGAATAATTGCGGCTTCAGCAATGTTTTCGCAATGCTGTCGCAATGAAGTTTTTTTCATTCTTTTCCTTCGGTTTTCAACCCTTTTCTTTCCTATTGTACAAAAGTCCTAATTTAGCTACCTTCTTCTCATTCTCATATTTAAGCATAGGTTTAGGCTAAATGCTATCAAAAACACCTAAAAGTGTACATCTTCTTAAGCTAAATGGGTCCTAAATAAGTCACTTTCAGAGACTTAACACACCCCCAAACTTAAGGTTTTGCTTGTCCTCAAGCATACTAAGGACTTACCTAGGCTGCTGTTTCTTCTTCTTTAACCACCTACTGACTCCCTTATATCCCTATCTATAGCACTGCTGTCCTGTGACACACTTCTCAGTTTAAAACTACCCTCTTATCTAGCTTCTTCTGACTTCGCCTGCCTAACACTCACCTGCTTTTATTAACTTCCTACAACTGATCTATTTCCTTTTGTCATATCATGCCACTATCCCTAAGGTTTCAAATTCTGCCTAGCTTTACCTCAGACTCAGTACATGCTTCTAGCTTTATTTTTAATGTGTCTAGGATTCCTTAGAGTCATGCCAGTCTTAGTATTAATGGTGACAGTAGTACTTTAAAGAACAACCTAAACCCTGGCATCACTACATTGGAAAAACACTCATCTCCCTAAACAACCCTACAAGTTACAACTTTGTGCTTAGCTAAATGAGGATCAGAGTTCTTTTTAAATAAGACACCTAAGCCACAAAGTTATAACTCCTAGGTATACATTCTTCTTCCCTATTCTTTTCCCTTTTTCTTACTTAGGTGGGGCCTCTCCTTTGGTTGCCTTTTGATGCAATGCCACTTGTGGGTCACACACTTGGCACTGATTACTTAGCAACCTAAGACAGACCCCCCTCTTTATTCTATTTTTCATCATTTTTTTTTCAGTTCATCATTTTTTGTAAAGGAGAAGAAGAATGCTTATGTTTCTAAGGGAGAGAGGAATGTTCCTAGGCCTAGGGTGGCTTCCCCCAAACTTCAACTACTCATTGTCCCCAATGAGTGTCTGAGGTGACACACCCCCAAACTATCGTAGAAGCATCTAGTTTAAGGTAAAACAAAGAGAATCTAAAGCCCTAGGCATAGACAGAACATTGAAAAGAAAATATCACAGCAGCAGTAAAGTTAAAAAAAAAACAGACAGTTAAGGGCTTAAAGCTGTGCATGCTGAGCTTTTTAGAGGTTGATTTTAAACTAGCAAAGGGTGTCCTATGACACTCATCCATCATGCTTTTAGATAAGCTATATAAGGTAGTCATGATAGCAGCAAAAGATGGAATTTAAACAGATTACAGCCTAGCTAAACAGACAGTCCAAAACATGCTTTCAGTCATGAAAATTGCGGGTACCGCAATTATTTCGCAATTAGATCAGGGCAGATATAACAGTGACTAAGGCCCCTAAGCATGCTCTTTCCAGTCATTCACGCTCTCCTAAAAATAAAACAAAACTAACCTATCTAGTCACCTATCATCAGACTATACTAAGCAAAATTAAAAACATAAAACTAAGCATCTAAGACAGATCAAAAATGTACTAAAAACAGCATAATTCACATAGGCTATCAGAAAGCAGAAAATTGTTTTTTTTTCTAAGGGAACAGCAATACTCCCTTCAGTGCAATTCAAACCAGCACTCAAACGTCTTCATCCTCATCAGGTTGCCGTGGTCGTGGGGGCATCCCATATGAATTTCCTTGCTTCATGAAGGAACCTCTTCTTCTCTTGTCCTCCCTTGAAAACTGGTAATACCTGTGATGCACGGAAGTTAGCAATGTCAGCAAACCAAGGTTCCTCATCGTTATCACGATGAGTCAAAGCAAAGACATGTTCATCAATAAAAGCATCAGAAATTGCAGGGTCCGCAATTTTTTCACAATTGTGCTGCAATCGAGAAAGGTGATCTGCAACTACATTTTCACAACCTTTCTTGTCTCAATATCCAGATCAAATTCTTGCAGCAATAACACCCACCTAATCAACCTAGGCTTGGCATCAGCCTTCCTCATAAGATATTTCAAGGCAGAATGGTCAGTGTATACTTGTCCTAGTGCCTACAATATAGTTTCTAAATTTTTCGCAAGCAAACACTACAGCCAGCATCTCTTTCTCAGTAGTTGTATAATTACATTGAGCCTCATTCAGGGTCTTACTAGCATAATAGACAGGGTGTGTTAGCTTGTCAATCTTCTGTCCTAACATCACTCCTACAGCATAGTCACTGGCATCACATAACATCTCAAAGGGCAGATCCCAATTTGGTCCTACTATGATAGGGGCTGTGACTAGTGCTCTCTTAAGGGTGGTCCAAGCTACTACACATTCCTTAGAGAAGATGAATGGCCTATTTAATTCTAGAAGCTCACACAGAGGCTTGGCTATCTTAGAAAAGTCCTTAATGAACCTTCTGTAGAAGCCAGCATGCCCTAAGAAACTTCTAATGGCTTTGACATTCTGGGGCTCTACCAACTTCTCTATGATCTCAATCTTTGCCCTATCAACTTCTACTCCTGCCCTTGACACTCTATGTCCTAAGACAATCCCCTCATCCACCATAAAATGGCATTTTTCCCAATTTAGGACTAGGTTGGTCTCCTCACACCTAGCCAGAACTTGTCCTAGGTTATCTAGACAGTTTGAAAATGAGTCCCCAAAGACTGAGAAGTCATCCATGAATATTTCTATCATGGACTCATCCAACTCAGAGAAGATTGCCATCATGCACCTTTGGAAAGTTGCCGGTGCATTGCATAAGCCAAAAGGCATTCTGCGAAAGGCAAAAGTTCCAAAAGGGCAAGTGTAGGTGGTCTTCTCTTGATCCTTAGGGTCTATAGTTATTTGATTATAACCTGAATACCCGTCTAAGAAACAATAGTAGGCTCTACCAGCTATTCTGTCTAGCATCTGGTCAATGAACGGTAGAGGGAAGTGATCTTTTTTAGTTTCTTTATTTAATTTCCTGTAATCCATGCACACTCTCCACCCTGTGACAGTCCTTGTTGGAATCAGTTCGTTGTTCTCATTGACTACCACAGTTATTCCCCCCTTTTTAGGTACACATTGGATGGGGCTCACCCACTGGCTACTAGCTATTGGGAAGATCACTCCTGCATCTAACCATTTTATTATTTCCTTCTTTACTACCTCTTTCATAGAGGGGTTTAGCCTACGCTGGTGATCTACCCTAGGTGTGTGCTCTTCCTCTAGTATAATTTTGTGCATGCAATAAGAAGGGCTAATGCCTCGAATATCAGCAATAGTCCATGCTATAGCCTTCCTATGTTGCTTAAGCAGTAAAATCAGTTCAACCTCATGCTTTTCACTTAATTTAGAAGAAATGATAACAGGCAGAGTTTCATTACTTCCTAGATATGCATACTTGAGGTGAGTGGGTAGTGGTTTCAGTTCTAAAACAGGTGGATGCTCAATGGAGGGCTTTAAAGGATTCACAGATCTATCAGTTAAATCTATATTCATACATACATGTTGTGGTTTATCTACAGGCATATCCATTATGTCAGATACATTCAAGTCAGCTACATCTAATTGTACATATTCATTAGCATGCTTAGTTAATAATACATGCTCCAATTGTTCTTCCATCAAGGAGTCTACTACGTCCATGCTAGCACAGGATTCAAGGTCAGAGGGGTACCTTAAAGCTTTATATACACTAAACTTCACCTCTTCATCATGAACCCTCATAGTAAGCTCACCTTTTTGGACGTCTATAAGTGCCCTACCTGTGGCTAGAAATGGTCTGCCTAGCAGGATGGGGACCTCCTTGTCTGCCTCATAGTCCAGGACAATGAAATCTGCAAGGAAAATAAATTTGTCAACTTTCACTAGAATATCCTCAATCTTACCTTCAGGGTATGCGATGGATCTGTCTGCTAGTTGTAAAGTGACAGTGGTTGGACGTGCTTCTCCTATTCCCAACTGGCGGAATAGGGACAGGGGCATGAGATTTATGCTGGCGCCCAGGTCACAAAGCGCTCTGCCCACGTGCTTGCCTCCAAGTTCTACAGGTAAGGTGAAAGAACCAGGATCCTTCTCCTTCTTGGGCAGCTTGTTCTGGAGGATGGCACTGCACTCCTCAGTAAGGTTTACTGTTTCAAACTCACCAATTATTTTTTTGTTAGTAATGATGTCCTTCAAAAACTTTACATAAGAAGGCATAGACTGCAAAACTTCTACAAAAGGAATGTTAACATGCACTTGTTTAAGAATTTATTAAAATGAACTTCCTGTTCCTGCTTCTTCTTAAGCCTTCGAGGGTATGGAGGTGGTGGCACATATGCAGGCACGTCAGGGCGCCTTAGGATAGGTGCAGGCCTTGGAAGTTCTTCTACCTCCTCAATAACTGGCTCTAGCCTGGCTCCTGATGTGCTAGTTGGTGGTGGACCTTGGTTTGGCAGAGACTCCAGTGGAGCACTAGACTCAGTGTTCTCTACTCTCTTTGGTGTGTCCTTTGTGTTGCTCACCAAGGGTCTGCCACTTCTAAGTTCAATTGCTTGAACTTGTTCTTTGCCATCTCTCCTTGGTACCTCGGTGTCAGCAGGGAGTCTACCTTGGGGCCTACTCTTGAGTTCATTGGCTAATTGGCCTATTTGGTTTTCTAGGCTCCTAAGAGTAGCTTGCTGGCTTTGAAGCGTAGCATCATTCTTAGCTATGTATTCCTTGAGTAAGTTTTCTACAGACGATCCTACAGGTTGATTGTATGGTTTTTGGTACATTGACTGGTTATGTTGGGGAGTGAAACCAGGTGTTCCACTCGGTCTAGGTTGGTTAGGATTTTGGTTAGTGTTTTGTTGGCCACCCCATGACAGGTTTGGGTGGTTTCTCCAACCAGGGTTATAGGTGTTGGAGTAGGGGTTATTCCTAGGCTGCTGCTGGCTCCCAACATAGCAAACGGAGGATGGATTCCCAGGGCAGTATTCATATGGGTGCCCTTCCCCACAGAATCCACAGACAAGTGCCTCGCCTTGACTTGGTTGTGTGCCCATTGACATGGCTGTGGCGGTATTGGCACTGGTTTGGAGATTGGCCTGAGCCATTTGCTTAACTAGGTTGGTCAGGGCGTTTATTTGGGTGCTCATGGCGCTTAGAGCATCCTTGTCTTGAGCTCTAGTTGGCTCTACTGGATCATCTGACCACCTACAGTGAGAGGTTGAGATCTTCTCCAAGATCTCATAAGCTTCGTTGTAACTCTTGGACAACATGGAACCTCCAGCAGATGAGTTTAGAACTTGTCTGGTGCTGGGGTTACATCCTTTAAAGAAGACTTCTATTTGGATACACCATGGAATGCCATGGTGTGGACATTTAATGAGAAGGTCTTTGAATCTTGTCCAAGCTTCGTGAAGAGACTCACTCGGAGCTTGTTTGAATTTGATGATATCATCACGAAAGGTTGAATTCCTATCTGGTGGGAAATATTTGACTAGGAATTTTTCTGCTAAGTCTGTCCAATTGAGGACAGATCCTGAGGGTAATGAATTTAACCACGTCTTGGCTTTGTCCCTCAAAGAGTAAGGGAACAGATATAGCCTCAGGGCTTCTTGGGAAACTCCAGGAATGAGGAAGGTATCACTGACTCCTAGGAAGTTCCTAAGGTGGTTATGGGGGTCCTCATTTTCTATTCCAAAGAATTGTCCCACAGTGGACAACATTTGGAACATCACTGGTTTTAACTCGAATGAGTTGGCAGTGATTTCAGGACGGATTATGCTGGGGTTCAGCTCCCCAGGCATAGGTACTAGGTACGAAAGGATGGCGCTATCCTTGTCATTCGCTATTTCAATGGGATTGCGAGTGACAGGCACCAGGTTTTGATCTATTCCAGCCATTTCTTCTTGAGTGGATTGCGGAGACTCTGCGGTTTCAGCAATTACTTGAGGTAAAAGGGGTTGTTTAAAGAGACGTTTCTTGGCTCTATTTCTAGCTTTAAATAATCTCTCAGGCTCAGGGTTGAACTCTAGATCACTACTTGGAGTCTCATTCATAAACTACCCTAAATGGTACCTGTAGAAGAAATGAAGATGGATCAAATTCAATGGAAAATATCTTGGTGTTTCAGACTTAACAAACTTCGTTTTCACTTAAAATAAGTCCCCGGCAGCGGCGCCAAAAACTTGTTGCGTGCTCAATGTGTTAAAGATAAATAAGCAAGAAGGTAGAGAGAGCACTCAGAACATGCAAGCATACATGGTCTCACAGCAAGTAGTAAGTATATTTCATTCGTTTTTTCCACAGAGACTTATTTTTAGCTATTCATGAAGTGTATTTGTTAAGAAAGAAGGGGTGGATTCGATGGGGTAAAATTGGTTTTTAATTATCTAATTTTTGCTGAGTGTGTAAAGGAATGCAACATAAACAAATGCAAGTTGAAATTAGACTCAAAAGACAAGAGATGGAATTAATAAACGAAGAAGAAAACAGCTAAACAGAATGGTAACTTAGCAGAATTGCGGACACCGCAATTTTACCGCAATTGAATAACAGCGAAAGTGTGTAAATGGGTGAATTAAGGACTACTAATGACTATCCTATAGGCATTTTTATACGATTCTCAAGCACTGGAACTACTCTCTATGCATCAAACTCACTCTATCTCATGTATCGTCCGATTCCATGCATTAGATTCTTTAGTTTACTCGACTCAAAGTAAGGTCTTAAGCATCTTGTTAAAACAGAAGTGTTTAGTTTGTACTAGGGAAACGCCTATTCCTAGGCCGTTTCCTGGTTACCATGAAAGGCTAGCATGATTATATGACTCTGAACTCTTACTCCTTCCAGAGGTTAGGAGTTCTTTGGACAAAATGGATGGCCAATCGAAATTGCCCGTGGTATGAAGCTTACATACAATCAATGCTTCGAGAGCTATCCTACATGCTTGGTTCACGTTTTTTAGCCTATAGTTCTGTCATTAGCATGCCCCTAAGTGACTTAGCTACTCATGGATATATAGAGAACAGAAATGTAAGATAAAACAGACATGCTTAGAAGGGAAATATACTCCAAACAGTAAGACAAAACCGTAGCAGCAGAAGATGGAAACTGTGAATTGAAGACTTGTAATTTGATTACTTTGAATGTTTGAACGAACAAAGGGAAACTTAAAGGAAATAATTCAAAGACAGACAGCGACGAAATGCAGTAGATAGAACACTAAACTAGAAACAACAATTGATCAAAGCTGGAAATTAGAAAAGGAAAACAGAAAGCAGGAAATGACACGTGAAAGCTTCGTCGCAATCGCCTCGAATGAAGGATCAAAAAGAGCAGCCTTGCTTGGATGAATCCAATCGGGAGAGAAGAAGAATCTCCTCTCCTTCCTATCAGATTATCGACTCCAACAGCTGAGCTTCGCAAACCAACAGACGGCAAAGGAAAAACAGGAGAACAGATGGACTGCGAGAAGACTCTACGCTTTCGGATGATGACTGAACCTCCGACTTTGACCCCCTTTTATAGTAGTTTGCAGGTGCGTTTGGGCCAAGGAGAACCATCAATCTTCAACGTCATATATCAGAATGGGTGGAGGAGAAAGAACGAATCCCTGAAATTACGGAAATTAACAGAAATAGATCAGTCAACTTACGGTTTTCACTTGAATAATTGCGGCTTCAGCAATGTTTTCGCAATGTTGTCGCAATGCAGTTTTTTTCATTCTTTTCCTTCGGTTTTCAACCCTTTTCTTTCCTATTGTACAAAAGTCCTAATTTAGCTACCTTCTTCTCATTCTCATATTTAAGCATAGGTTTAGGCTAAATGCTATCAAAAACACCTAAAAGTGTACATCTTCTTAAGCTAAATGGGTCCTAAATAAGTCACTTTCAGGGATTTAACAGCCACCACCTCCATATCCTCGAAGGCTTAAGAAGAAGCAGGAACAGGAAGTGCATTTTAATAAATTCTTAGAAATTCTTAAGCAAGTGCATGTCAACATTCCTTTTGTAGAAGTTTTACAGTCTATGCCTTCCTATGTAAAGTTTTTGAAAGATATTATTACTAACAAAAAAATAATTGGTGAGTTTGAAACAGTAAACCTCACTGAGGAGTGCAGTGCCATACTCCAAAACAAGTTGCCCAAGAAGGAGAAGGATCCTCGTTCCTTCACCTTACCTGTAGAACTTGGAGGCAAGCACGTGGGCAGAGCGCTTTGTGACCTGGGCGCCAGCATAAACCTCATGCCCCTATCACTATTCCGCCAGCTAGGAATAGGAGAAGCACGTCCAACCACTGTCACTTTACAATTAGCAGACAGATCCATTGCATACCCAGAAGGTAAGATTGAAGATATTTTAGTAAAGGTTGACAAGTTTATTTTCCTTGCAGATTTCATTATCCTGGATTATGAAGCAGACAAGGAGGTCCCCATCCTGTTAGGCAGACCATTTCTAGCCACAGGTAGGGCACTGATAGACGTCCAAAAAGGTAAGCTTACTATGAGGGTTCATGATGAAGAGGTGAAATTTAGTGTGTATAAAGCTTTAAGGTACCCCTCTGACCTTGAATCCTGTGCTAGCATGGACGTTGTAGACTCTTTAATGGAAGAACAATTGGAGCATGTATTATTAACCAAGCATGCCAATGAATATGTAGGATTAGAATTAACTGACTTAAACGTAGCTGAGATAATGGACATATCTGTAAATAACCCTCAACATGTTTGTATGAATATTGACTTAACTGATAGAGCCTTAAATCCTTTAAAGCCATCCATTGAGCATCCACCTGTTTTAGAATTAAAGCCACTCCCCACTCACCTCAATATGCATATTTAGGGAGTAATGAAACTCTGCCTGTTATCATTTCTTCTAAATTAAGTGAAAAGCATGAGGTTGAACTAATTTTACTCCTTAAGCAACATAGGAAGGCTATTGCATGGACTATTGCTGATATTAGAGGCATTAGCCCTTCTTATTGCATGCATAAGATTATACTAGAGGAAGAGCACACACCTAGAGTAGATCATCAACGTAGGCTGAATCCCTCTATGAAAGAGGTAGTTAAGAAAGAAATAATAAAATGGTTAGATGCTGGTGTGATCTTTCCCATAGCTAGTAGTCAGTGGGTGAGCCCTATACAATGTGTACCTAAGAAGGGGGGGATGACTGTGGTAGTCAATCAGAACAATGAACTGATTCCAACTAGGACTGTCACAGGATGGAGAGTATGTATGGATTATAGGAAACTAAATAAAGAAACTAAAAAAGACCACTTCCCTCTGCCATTCATTGACCAAATGTTAGACAGAATAGCTGGTAGAGCCTATTACTGTTTCCTAGACGGTTATTCAGGGTATAACCAGATTACTATAGACCCCAAAGACCAAGAAAAGACTACCTTTACTTGCCCTTTTGGAACATTTGCCTTTCGCAGAATGCCTTTTGGCTTATGCAATGCACCGGCAACATTCCAAAAGTGCATGTTGGCAATCTTTTCTCATTTGGATGAGTCCATGATAGAAATATTCATGGATGATTTCTCAGTCTTTGGGGACTCCTTTACCAACTGTCTAGATAATTTAGGACAAGTCCTAGCTAGATGTGAAGAGACTAACTTAGTCCTTAATTGGGAAAAGTGTCACTTCATGGTAGATGAGGGGATTGTCTTAGGTCATAGAGTGTCAAGGGCAGGTGTAGAAGTTGATAGGGCAAAGATAGAAATCATAGAGAAGTTGGTAGAGCCTCAAAATGTCAAGGCCATTAGGAGTTTCTTAGGGCATGCTGGTTTCTACAGAAGGTTCATTAAGGACTTTTCTAAGATAGCCAAGCCTCTGTGTGAGCTTCTAGAGCTAAATAGGCCTTTCATCTTCTCTAAGGAATGTGTAGTAGCTTGGACCACCCTTAAGAAAGCACTAGTCACCGCACCTGTTATTATAGGGCCAGATTGGGATCTCCCATTTGAGATGTTATGTGATGCTAGTGACTATGCTGTAGGGGTTATGTTAGGACAGAAGATTGACAAGCTAACACACCCTGTCTATTATGCTAGTAAGACCTTGAATGAGGCTCAATGTAATTATACAACTACTGAGAAAGAGATGCTTGCTGTAGTGTTTGCTTGTGAGAAATTCAGGAACTATATTGTAGGCACTAGGACAATTGTGTACACTGACCATTCTGCCTTAAAGTATCTTATGAGGAAGGCTGATGCTAAGCCTAGGTTGATTAGGTGGGTGTTATTGCTGCAGGAATTTGATTTGGACATTCGAGACAAGAAAGGATGTGAAAATGTGGTTGCGGATCACCTTTCTCGATTGCAGCACAATTGCGAAAAAATTGCGGAACCCGCAATTTCTGATGCTTTCATTGATGAACATGTCTTTGTTTTGACTCATTGTGATAACGATGAGGAACCTTGGTTTGCTGACATTGCTAACTTCCTTGCATCACAGGTATTACCAGTTTTCAAGGGAGGTCAAGAGAAGAAGAGGTTCCTTCATGAAGCAAGGAAATTCATATGGGATGACCCCACACTTTACAGAACCTGTGCTGATGGCTTGCTAAGGAAGTGTGTTTCAGCTGCTGAAGCGAAGTTTGTGCTGCAGCACTGCCACACAGCTCCTTATGGTGGACACTTTGGTGGCCAAAGAACAGCTGCGAAGGTAATTCAGAGTGGCTACTATTGGCCAACGATCTTCAAGGATGCCCACAACTATGCCCACAGCTGCGATGAATGCCAAAGAACAGGTAACCTCAGTCGAAAGGATGAGATGCCTCTCACCTACATCTTAGAGTTGGAGCTCTTTGATGTGTGGGGCATTGACTTCATGGGGCCATTTCCTCCATCCTCAGGTAACCTTTACATTTTGGTGGCAGTAGACTACGTATCCAAGTGGGTAGAGGCCATAGCATGTCCCAATAATGATGCTAAAACAGTTATAAAATTCTTGCATAGGCACATTTTTACTAGGTTTGGGACACCTCGGGCTGTCATTAGTGATGAGGGGACACATTTCATTAATAAGGCCATGGAGAGAGTGTTGGCTAAGTATAACAATAGACATAGAGTAGTCACTCCCTATCACCCACACTCGAATGGACAGGCTGAAATTTCAAATAGGGAGATTAAGAACATCCTAGAAAAAGTGGTCAAACCTAATAGGAAAGACTGGTCCTTTAAGCTTGAGGATGCACTTTGGGCTTATAGGACAGCATATAAGACACCCCTAGGTATGTCTCCTTATAGGCTGGTATATGGCAAGACTTGTCACTTACCACTTGAGTTAGAAAACAAAGCATTTTGGGCCATGAAGGAATTGAATTTTTGTGTAAAGGATGCGGGAACATTGCGGTCTTTGCAATTACATGAGCTTGATGAGCTTAGACATATGGCCTATAAAATGCTAAAATGTATAAGGAAAAGACCAAGATTTGGCACGATAGTAGACTTAGAGTTAAGGACTTTAAGAAGGGTCAACTTGTCTTGTTGTTTAACTCACGGTTGAAACTCTTTCCAGGGAAACTTAAGTCTAGATGGTCAGGTCCATTTGTGATTACTAATGTGTTTGTTCATGGTGCCATAGAAATAAAGAACTTGCAGCAAGGCCAACCGTTTATGGTTAATGGTGCACGATTGAAGCACTACTATGAGGAAGGAGATGTGAAGACTCTCTCGGCCTTCCTCTTGACTGAAGCATGAAAAAAGAACGAGAGAGGACGAGTGATTGCTGTGCTCGTCAACATAAGGCTCATGCCTTAGTTTATTTTTTGCGATTTTCCGGTTATCGTTTGTGTGTTTTGTTGTGTGATTTTAATTACGAATTTGATGTTGTTTTTATTTCTTTTTGTAGGGAATCGAAAGAGGGAATCAAGGAGAGTAATTCCAGCTTTAAAAATCAAGAAACGATTGAGCCAAATCAAAGATACGGACGAGCAAAGATTGACATTTTGATGAAAAAATATCCCTAAAATTGCGCTGGATTTGCAGGATCCGCAAAAATATAGCCGTTGGGATTTAGCCGTTTCCTTTATATCCGTTAGAAGGCGCTTGATCTGTACGATTCTCTCACTCTCTGAATCCCAAGAAAGCTGCGATTCTCTTCATCTTTGATTCTTCTCTCCAAACCTCCAAGACTCGACAATGGTGTTCACACGGGCTGAAAGATCTGCAGCCAAGAAGAGGGCTGACGACGCTGAAACGGCTGCGAGAGACGCACTGCTCGCCTTGGCTACGGCTGACGCTGCGCGGACTGAACGCCTTCCCAAACTCCCGATTCGCAAGAAGAAGTGGAGGGTTGTTACTGAGATACCTGCTGGACCCTCTGAACCAGCAGGCACACCCAAGAAGCGCAGATGGAGTGTAACGGTGGCTGCTGAACCGAGCAAAGAGAAGACTCCCTCTGTGGAGAGTCAAGAAACTGATCGTGTGTCCCACGATTCAGCCAAGAAGAGTGCCTCGCCACATGCACCACCAGCGCACAGCTCTTCCCCATCACCGCCAGCGCAGAGCCCTGAACAGCCGTCTTCACCACTGAGTTCTGCACAGACACCTACAGCAGAGCAAAGCACCACGCCGTCGCACACTTCCCCACGGCCTGACCCTGAATTCCCATATGGGGAGTACCAAGAATCAACGCAGGGCAGTGGGGAAGGTGAGGACGAGGAGGTTTTCTCGCCTGTGAGGGAAGGTAGCCCGGAGAGTCTTGAACAGAAGACTGACTCAATGGAAGAGACGTTGGGGGCGTGCCTGCAGCAGATCACCATTGAGGCAAAGCTCAAGAAGAAGAAGAAGGCCAAGATTCTTAAGGCCAAGCGATCCAAGAAGCTGAAGAAGAAGAAGGCCAAGAAGGTTGAGGCTGCCGAGTCAGCCAAAGAGAGCACTGAGCCTTCGCTCAAACGACTCAAGGTTGAGGCTGCCGAGTCAGCCAAGCCAGCAGATAAAGGGAAGGCCAAGCTCTACCCTGAAGATGAGCCTCAGTCAGTGAGGTATGTTTCCTCTGATGCTGAGTCCAGGGGTGCTGAGCTGAGGAAGAGGGAGTTGCTGCACGAGAAAGGCTTCCTCGACAGACCTGCTGACCTGCCGCAGTTCTTGCGCGCAGGAATCATAAATCATGGCTGGGAGGAGTTGTGCAGGCCGCCCAATCCAGCTTACACGAGCATGGTTTACGACTTCTACGCCAACCTGCGAAACTCTGAGGAAGGGCTTTCTGTGGTGAGGGGAGTAGAGGTGGATTACTCAGCAAAAGCCATCAACGAAGCTTATGGCCTCAAGGGCCAAAGACACACTGATTATGCAAGGATCGTTGATGAGCCTACTGAGGCAGTGCTGGAGGAGGCCATTCGAACCATTGGCCAGCCTGAAGCAGCGTGGACTGTCTCACGCAATGGGAGGCACACCCTCATGAGTGCCAACCTGACAGCAAAGGCAGCTGTATGGTTTGCCTTTGTAAGGAGAAAGCTGTCCCCTATGACCCATGAGACGACCATCAACCAGAGCAGATCGCTGCTGGTCTATGCCATTATGCGAGGTCTCACGGTCAATGTGGGGGAAATCATGTCAGCCGCCATTGCTGAGTGCGCCAAGAAAGGTAAGGGACCATTGTTTTTCCCTAACACCATAACCAAATTATGTTTGCTTGCAGGAGTCCCCATTGAGCGAATGGAGCAGCAGATGGCTTACACGGGCCACTTGGAGCTGCCTGCTAGCTTGAGGCTGAAGAGGAAGGGGAATATGGAGTTTGAACTGGATAGGCTGGCTGCTGATCAGTCACTATCCATGGCATGCCTGATGGATATGCAGAGGAGGATGGCTCAATGGGCCACTTACGCGCAGGCACGGGACAAGGAAGTTGCAGACCAACTTGGCTGTATCTTCCCTGACTTCCCCACAAACCTTCTGACTCCATGGGTGCCTCCACGACCACGACAACCAGATGAGGATGAAGACGTTTGAGTGCTGGTTTGAATTGCACTGAAAGAAGTATTGTTGTTCCCTTAGAAAAAAAAAAACAACAATTTTCTGCTTTCTGATAGACCATGTGAATTATGCTGTTTTTCGTACACTTTTGATCTGTTTTAGATGCTTAGTTTTATGTTTTTAATCTTGCTTAGTATAGTCTGATGATAGTTGACTAGGTAGGTTAGTTTTGTTTTATTTTTAGAGAGCTCGAATGACTGGAAAAAGCATGCTTAGGGGCCTTAATCACTGTTATATCTGCCCTGACTTGATTGCGAAATAATTGCGGTACCCGCAATTTTTATTACTGAAAGCATGTTTTGGACTGTCTGTTTAGTTAGGCTGTGATCTGTTTAAATTCCATCTTTTGCTGCTATCATGACTACCATATATAGCTTATCTAAAAGCATGCTGGATGAGTGTCATAGGACACCCTTTGCTAGTTTAAATCAACCTCTAAAAAGCTCAGCATGCACAGCTTTAAGCCCTTATCTGTCTGTTTTTTTTTTAAATTACTGCTGCTGTGATATTTGCCGTTCGAATGTTTTGTTTATGCCTAGGGCTTTAGATTCTCTTTGTTTTACCTTAGACTAGATGCTTCTAGGATAGTTTGGGGGTGTGCCACCTCAGACACTCATTGGGGACAATGAGTAGTTGATGTTTGGGGGAGGCCACCCTAGGCCTAGGAACATTCCTCTCTCCCTTAGAAACATAAGCATTCTTCTTCTCCTTTACAAAAAATGATGAACTGAAAAAAAAAAAATGAAAAATAGAATAAAGAGGGGGGTCTCTCTGAGGTTGCTAAGTAATCAGTGCCAAGTGTGTGACCCACAAGTGGCATTGCATCAAAAGGCAACCAAAGGAGAGGCCCCACCTAAGTAAGAAAAAGGGAAAAGAATAGGGAAGAAGAATGTATACCTAGGAGTTATAACTTTGTGGCTTAGATGTCCTATTTAAAAAGCACTCTGATCCTCAATTAGCTAAGCACAAAGTTGTAACTTGTAGGGTTGTTTAGGGAGATGAGTGTTTATCCAATGTAGTGATGCCAGGGTTTAGGTTGTTCTTTAAAAGTACTACTGTCACCGTTAATACTAAGACTGGCATGACTCTAAGGAATCCTAGACACATTAAAAATAAAGCTAGAAGCATGTACTGAGTCTGAGGTAAAGCTAGGCAGAATTTGAAACCTTAGGGATAGTGGCATGATATGACAAAAGTAAATAGATCAGTTGTAGGAAGTTAATGAAAACAGAAGGAGTGTTAGGCAGGCAAAGTCAGAAGAAGCTAGATAAGAGGGTAGTTTTAAGCTTAGAAGTATGTCACAGGACAGCAGTGCTATAGATAGGGATATAGGGGAGTTAGTAAGTGGTTAAAGAAGAAGAAACAGCAGCCTAGGAAAGTCCTTAGATTGCTTGAGGACAAACAAAACCTTAAGTTTGGGGGTGTGTTACGTCTCCAAAAGTGACCTTTTTAGGACTTAATTGGCTTAGAAAGATGTTCACTCTTAGGTGTTTTTGATAGCATTTAGCCTAAACCTATGCTTAAATATGAGAATTAGAAGAAGGTAGCTAAATTAGGACTTATGTACAATAGGAAAGAAAAGAGTTGAAAACCGAAGGAAAAGAATGAAAAACAAGCTTTGCGAACGCATTGCGGAAACATTGCGGTCACCGCAATGTTTCAAGTGAAAACCGTAAGTTGACTGATCTTTTTCTGTTAATTTCCGTTATTTCAGGGATTCGTTCTTTCTCCTCCATCCATTCTGAAGTACGACGTTGAAGATTGATGGTTCTCCTTGGCCCAAATGCACCTGCAGATTACTATAAATAGGGGTCAAAGTCGAGGGTTCAAGCATCATCCGAAAGCGTAGAAGTCTTCTCGCAGTCCATCTTTTCTCCTGTTTTCCTTTGCCGTCTGCTGGTTTGCGAAGCTCAGCTGTTGGAATCGATAATCTGATAGGAAGGAGAGGAGATTCTTCTTCTCTCCCGATTGGATTCATCCAAGCAAGGCTGTCCTTTCTCATCCTTCATTCGAGGCGGCTGCAACGAGACATTCGAAGCTGTTTTACTGTTTTTGTTCTTCATTTCTGTTTTCCAATTCTGTCTTGTGTTGTTTCTGTTCTTGTGGCTAGTTTAGATCATTTCGTTGTGCTCTGTCTTGCTGTTCTTTACTTTAAGTATCTCTTATGTTCATTCAAACAATTGATTAATCAAACACAAAATTCAGTACTTCACAGTTTCTGCCTTTGCATTCTACTGCTTTCCCTTGCTGTTTTAAGCACATTTCCCTTCTAAGCATGTCTGTCTTATCTTTTAGTTCTGTTCTCCCTATATCCATGAGTAACTAAGACACTTAGGGGCATGCTAATGACAACTCCATAGGCTAAAAAACGTGAATCAAGCATGTAGGATAGCTCTCGAAGCATTGATTGTATGTAGGCTTCATCCCACGGGCAATTTCGATTGGCCATCCATTTTGTCCAAAGAACTCCTAACCTCTGGAAGGAGTAAGAGTTCAGAGTCATATTATCATGCTAGCCTTTCAAGGTAACCAGGAAACGGCCTAGGAATAGGCGTTTCCCTAGTACAAACCATATCTTTCTGCCTTAACAAGATGCTTAAGACCTTACTTTGAGTTGAGTAAACTAAAGAATCTAATGCATGGAATCGGACGATACATGAGATTGAGATAGTTTGATGTATAGAGAGTAGATCCAGTGCTTGAGAATCGTATAAAAATGCCTATAGGATAGTCATTAGTAGCCCTTAATTCACCCATTTACACACTTTCGCTGTTATTGTAATTGCGGTAGAATTGCGGTCTCCGCAATTCCGTCTAAGTTTCCATTCTGTTTAGCTGTCTTTGCCTTCATTTATTAATTTCGTTTCTTTTCATTTGGGCTTAGATTTCACTTGTCCTTGTTTATGTTACTACCCTTTACACATTCAGCAAGAATTAGACAATTAAAAACCAATTTTACCCCATCAAATCCACCCCTTCTTTCTTAACAAAACACTTCGCGAATAGCTAAAAATAAATCTCTGTGGGAAAACGAATGAAATATACTTACTACTTGCTATAAGATCATGTATGCTTGCATGTTCTGAGTGCTCTATCTCTTTTATTGCCTAATTATTTCAACACATTGAGCACGCAACACTCGTCACGATGGTCCTTACCATCTCTTCAAGTGAGCTGGAGGAGCTCGAGGCTTGAGCCTGGGTGGAAGAATTAGGCCTATCCTGAGATTGGCCTTGGAAGCGAGTTTGTCCTTCCCTATTCCCATAGCTGAAATTAGGAAGGTCGCGCCAACCAGGGTTGTAAGTGTTTGCATATGGGTCGTACTTCCTTGGGTTGGAAGCATACCCCCCGATCGCGTTGACCTCCGCATCCTCACGGTGTCCTCCAACTATTTTCTTTAACATGCTGCCTATCTCGGCCCCCTGGGCCCTCATTTCAGTCATCTCGTGGCTCTGAGCCACGCTGTGCACTTGGCCTTGTCCCCGAATACCGAATTGCTGCGAGTTGGTGGCCATATTTGCAATCAACTGCTTGGCCTCAACTGGGGTCTTGTCAATCAGTGCCCCTCCACTCGCTCCATCGATCATCTGCCGGTCATGGGGCGTCATCCCCTCATAAAAATACTGTATCAATAACTGATCGGCAATCTGATGATGTGGGAAGCTCGCGCACAGGCGCCCGAAGCGTTCCCAGTATTCGTGCAGGGACTCACCGACATCCTGGGTGATCCCATATATCCTCTTCCGCAGAGTGGTGGCTAAGGATGCGGGGAAGTATTTCTCCAAAAATACCCGCTTCATATCCTGCCACGTGGTGATGGATCCGGAGGGCAAATAGTATAGCCAATCCTTGGCCTTATCCTTGAGCGTGAAGGGGAATGCCCTCATATTCAGTTGCTCCTCCGTGACCCCTGCGGGCTTCATCCCCGCGCAGACGCAATGGAACTCCATCAGATGTTTGTTCGCGTCCTCACCTGCGTTTCCATGGAAAGAAGGTAACTGGTGAATTAAACCAGATTTCAACTCGAAGTTACCTGCTACTCCGGGGTAGTTAATGCACAAAGGCTGCAGGTTCAGGTCTGGCGCTGCCAGCTGCTTAAGCGTCCGTGGCGCATCACCCTGCGCCATCTCGTCAACCAAGAAGGGATTGCCTTCTTCTCTTTCCAATGTTCCTTGCCCCTCACGGGCTTCTCTCCGTAACCGCCGCTCCTCTCTGTCAATCTCAGGGATAAACTGCAATCTACCCTCAGAGGAACGGGTCATACACAAACAAAAATCCAAACATACAATATACAAACAGAAAAAAATTTCAGTAAACCATCAATAAATCAAATTCAAACTTCAATCATAAATTCAATCAATTGCCTACTCCCCGGCAACGGCGCCAATTTTGGTGGGCGGATTTTTGAATATCCACTTAATCTCAAGCTGTCGAGGCTTGCCAAAATACGATTTATAAAGCCTATGACCAAGGCTTTGCAGCCAGTGGTAACAGGGTCGATCCAAGGAATAGGAAGATTGAATTTACTAGTGAAATTGGGATTTAATTGATTAATTGGTAACGGGGGGTTTTAATCATGCAAGAGGAAATAATGAGAAAGCAACGAAAGAAGAATAATAAGAAGAGAGCGTGTGCACAGTTTGGGGAGTCTCGGGATCATTTGTTAGACAAATTCGGCTTATCATTTAATTCTAATAACATGGATTTCAATTTATTGAGCACGCGGACGACTACCAGAGAAGCCCCAAAGTAGCCGACTCCATGGATTTTAATTAGACCACACAGTTCTAATTACACGTTATCTAAGCTCACATTAAGATGATCAGTCCTAAGATGAATTTAGACAATCACTTGCTAACCGCGACGAACATTCGAGCGTGAATTCTAATTGCTAGTAGATTGCCCGCAAACGCCGTATGCAATCAACAACTATCCTACACGACTCGATACTTCGATTTAATTCCATCTACCTGTGTTACTTAGTCGAGCAGTGAGAGGCACGGCATCGCTACTCTTTAACATACACAACATGCGAAACTACCCGAGTGTCAATCAACGTATTTTAGCATGCGCGTTGGATTAAGCAAGGTAAATGAATGCTAATAAACAGAACCAATATGCATAGCAAAACTCAGATTATCAAAGCTAAATCGTTTAACAAAATCCCCCTAAACAAATCCCAAACCGTCACCCTTACCTTAGCCGCTCATGGCGCGGTTCGTCAATCCCGCTCCACCAACGACCATGGAAGAGTTCATCTACCTATTACAATGGAAAGTGGAGCTCACTAGCATGCCAACAATGGCGGAGCTCCACGGAATATAGAGAGAAAATGGGGAAGAAGAAGACTAAAATCGCCCAAATCCGTAGAGAGATGAAGAAGATGAAGATATGAAAAAAGTGCAGAAAAATCGTCTTTTAGCTGCTGCCATCGTCGTAGCGTCGAGACGCTAGGCCAGCGTCTCGACGCTGTGCCCTAAGTAATCCGCGCGCGCGCTCGCGATGGCGTCGCGACGCAAGGCCAGCGTCGCGACGCTGCCCCAATAAATTTCCTGCGCGCGCCTCCTCCGGAGCGTCTCGACGCCAAGCAGGGTCTCAACGCCAGGGCAGCGTCGAGCTAGCGTCTCGACGCTATCACTCGACGCTTGCTCTCGGGTTTTTCCAGCGTCGAGCCAGCGTCTCGACGCTATAGCTCGACGCTGGCTCTCGGGTTTGGGGCTGAAGCTTTGCCTCTCCAAGGCAGTTTTGGCCCGTTTCTTCACGGAACAAGTTCCCCTCTTCCCGATGCATTCCCGGGGCGCTAAAACTCTGCTTTAAGCACTCGAACATGCCCAACGGACGCACGAGCTCTTTGCCGCTTTTTCTCCTACAAAAGAGATATATTTAATCAATTGAAAGCGGACTTTAGCCATAATTAGGACGTATTTAATAGCTCCAAAATGAAGTTATCAATAGTCAGAATGTGGATACCCCTTGAGGGCATATGCCTCATTGATGGCATTGGCAGAGAAATCGACCTCTACCCCCCTCACTGTGGACAGACATGCTTCAGGGTGCGTGAGGTTGGCGTAGAAGTCATACACCATGTCAGGGTAGGCTGAAATTGGGGGTCTGCACAGCTCCTCCCAGCCATGGGTGATGATTCCTGCGCGCAAGAATTGCGGCAGGTCCGCCAACGCATCAAGAAATCCTCGCTCGTGGAGGAGTTCCTTCTTCATCAATTCGAGGCCCTTGGCCTCTGCCTCTTGTGAGACATACCTCGCAGCTTGAGGTTCGTCCTTTGGGTACATCTTCCTCTTCCCCTTTTCTTTTGCTTTGGCCGATTCAGCGGCCTCAACCTTCATTTTCTTTAAAGAAGGTTCAGCTCGAACCTTCTTCTTCTTGGCTCGCTTGGAGGCCTTCGGTCGCTTGCCTTTCACGATCACAGGGGCCCTCTTCTTGAGGCGTGCCTTGGTGGTAATTTGTTGGAGACAATCCCCCAGCGTTTCGTCCATGGAGTCCTTGCTCCCCCCCTCCACAGGGCTGTCAAGACTGACATCCCTTAAGGGGGAGAATACCTCCTCTTCCTCTTCCTCCGCCGGTTCGTCACTTTGCACCGAGTCTTGGTGCTCTTCAGGTGGGGCTTCAGGCTCCAGCGTCTGTGGAGAAGGTTCAGGGCTCTGTCTGGCCGTCTCATATGATGGGCGGCCACTCCCTCGGCTCTCCTCGCTGGGAGTCTTTTTCTCTCTGACCGGTGAATCTTCCACCGCGAGTCTCCACTTCCTTTTCTTGGGGGTTCCAACCGAATCAGAGGGACCAGCAGGAACCTCAGTCGCTATCCTCCATTTCTTCCTTCGCACAGGCAGCTTTGGAGGCCGTGAGGGCTGCGCAGCGTCGGCATCTGCTAAGGAAAGCAGCGCCTCCCTCGCAGCTTCTTCTGCGTCAGGCGACAATTTCTTAGGCGTGGAACGATCCGCTCGCATGGACACCATTGTCGTTCTTTGAGGATCTGAATGTAGGAGATGCAGATGAAGGAGAAGATTAAATTTTTGGAGGTCCAACGGTTTGAGAAAACGTAAAGGGCAGGGATCATCCAACGACGGCTATTTGTACTTGAGTACCCTCCAACGTCTCTTTTCTGTTGCGGACTCAGCAAATCTTCCGCAATTAATCCGCCTAGCCGTTGGGATATTTCTTGATTTGAGTTGCAAGATTCAGCAACCAAATCTTTGATTTAGCCCGATCTTCTTCGTGGATCTTCTCCCCTCGATTCATCTCCTTCATGGCCTCTTAAGGATCTCCCATCAATATCCTTTTAATCAAAACAAAAATCCGTAATTAAAACCAAAAAATAGACACACAAACACAATCCGAAAATACTGAAAAAAAACTCTAAGGCATAGCCTTCTGATGGATGAGCACAGTGGTCACTCATCCCCTCTCGATTCGTTTCTCAAGCTTCAGATAGGAGGAAGGCCGAGAGTGTCTGCACATCTCCTTCCTCATAGTAATGTTTCAACCTTGCACCATTTACCATAAACGGCTGCCCGTGGTGTAGGTTTCGAATCTCAATAGCACCATGAACAAAAACGTTAGTCATAACAAAAGGACCTGACCATCTGGACTTAAGTTTGCCTGGAAATAACCTTAACCGTGAGTTGAATAATAAGACATGCTGCCCCTTTTTAAAGTCCTTAAACCTAAGTCTACTATCATGCCAAATATTAGTTTTTTCTTTATACATTTTAGCATTTTCATAGGACATATGTCTTAGCTCATCTAACTCATGTAATTGCAGAGACCGCAAAGTTCCAGCATCGGTCACGCAATAATTCAGCTCCTTTAAGGCCTAAAAGGCTTTGATTTCCAATTCGAAGGGAAGATGACATGCTTTTCCAATAACGGTCCTCTCTTCCAAGATTTTTAAAGTCCAGATTACATTCGGAAGAGATGGACGTCTTGGAGGGGAATAATGAGAGTCCGAGAACATTGAAGGAGTGGGCGATGCATGGCTTGCTCTGCCAACCGCTGTGCATATTATTTCCGCAAACAACAGGTAATTTTGAGTTTAAATCAAGTTTGTTTAACTCACTTCCTTCTTTTTACGGTGAAACAGGTGAAGATCCTATCAAGCACCTTAAAGAGTTCCACATGGTGTGCTCTGCGATGAGGACCAGGGAGATAACGGAGAAAGAGCTGAATTTGAGAGTCTTTCCTTTCACCTTAAAGGGGAAGGCAAGGGATTTGCTGCACTCTTTACCCTCGGGGACTATCTCTACGTGGAACGAGTTGAAGGGTCTGTTCCTAGACAAATATTTTCCCGCCTCAAGAGCCGCATTTCTAAGGAAGCAGATCTATGCAATTTTTCAAAAAGAAGGGGAGACCTTTCATGAATGCTGGGAGCGGTATACTCGGATGTGTGAAGACTACCCCCACCATCAGATCTCGGAGGCAGAACTCATTCGTTTCTTCTACGAAGGGTTGTGTCAGCATGATAGTCTGATACTAGATGCAGCTAGTGGAAGAGCGTTGCTTGACATGACCCCAGCGGAAGCTCGGCGTTTGATCTCAAATATGGCTCAGAATATGCAGCAGAATGGAAGTGGAGCACATGAGCAAACCCGCCTCTCAAGCGAAGTCAAGGAGCTTAAGGCTAAAATGTCCAAGGTATGTAGCGTTATCCTTAAAATACAAGAAGACTCATCGCAAATTCTTCCTTCTGTTTCAGGTCAATCCGTTGAAGGAATGTTCAAGTCCTTTATGAAAATTAGCAAGGAAACTAGTGCGCAGATTCGGTCACTAAGCGAGGGGATCACGAAGATCAATGACAGGATAAGTAAGGTGGAAACTCAGGCAGCAGAACGCCTAAATGGTATTGCACTTAAGAGTGGAAGGGATATTCCCTCGAGTTTTGCGCCTGTTGAAATCAATGACAGTCCTTGGATGCTACCCCCACACGCGAGAGTGAATTCCTGTGAGCAGGTCTGTGCCATTAACTTACAAAGTGGGAGAGAAATTTCTCCAAACACCGCTGTTGTGGAGAAAGAGGAAGGCAAGGATGAGAAAAAGATCGAGGATCTTGAGTCAAGAAGGAAGGAAGTTCAGTTGGATGTACCCCTGAGCTTGAAAGGCTACAAGCCCAAGGCTCCCTTCCCAAGCCGTTTGTTGCCGCCCGTTGTTGAGAAAAAGGGTAAATCGATTGAATGTTCCCCAAGCCATCTTGAGGATGAGAAGATGGTGAAAAATGAAGAATTAAAGAAAAATGTGCGTGAGTATGTTCCCATAGCACCCTTCCCGAGTAGGCTCGCAAAGCCTATCATCGTGAATGAAGATGAGGAGGTCCTCAAAACCTTTCAGAAGGTGACGGTGAACATCCCACTCTTGGAGGCCGTGAAGCAAATACCGAAATATGCAAAGTTCCTCAAGAGTTGGTGCACAAGTAAGAGAATGTCGAGAAAGAGTGATGAGAAGAAGAAAGAAACTGTCTCTGCAATTTTCCAAGGTACGCTTCCACCAAAGTGCGTCGATCCTGGTATGTTTACTATCCCATGCACTAGTGGTACTAAATTGATTGAAAATGCCATGCTAGATCTCAGTGCCTCAATTAATGTCATGTCTTTTGATGTGTTTAAAGAGCTTGAATTGTGCATTTTAATTGAGTCTAATATAGTTGTCCAACTAGCCGATCGATCTTATGTGCATCCGTTAGGGAAAATTGAGGACATTTTAGTTAAAGTGAAAGATTTGTAGTTTCCATGCGATTTCTATGTGCTGAATATGAACAAAAACTCTTCGCATGTTTCCTCTTCTATCTTACTAGGACGCCCATTTATGAAGACCGTTGGTAGAGCACTTTTGGGGTACTCCAAATTCAAGCTGTCGAGGCTTGCCAAAATACAATTTATAAGTACCGAAACTACTAAGCTTTGCAGCTAGTGGTAACGGGTGTCGAACCACAGAGAGGGAATAAAATTGAGAATTAATTGTTTGAGTTGAAATTAAATTGATTAGTGAAGTTTGTCACAAAAAGGGGGGTTTTAAACATGCAAAGTAATGAAAAGTGCTAACGGAAAAATAATAAACTCGAGAATGAAGAGTGTTGGATTTGGGGGATTTCGGGATCTTGCTAAGCGTTTTAACATTAATCATTTAACTCTAAAATAAGGCTAATCAATAATGACATGCACGCGGTCGGTTACCCAGGACACCCTAAAGTAACCGGCTCCATATTAATTAATTAGACCACACAGTTCTAATTAAACTTTGTTTAAGGTCTCGTTAGAGTGATTGTTGCGTGCTCAATGTGTTAATAAAAATGATAAATAAGAGAGAGAGAGCACTCAGAACATGCAAGCATACATGATCTTATAGCAAGTAGTAAGTATATTTCATTCGTTTTCCCACAGAGACTTGTTTTTAGCTATTCTCGAAGTGTTTTTGTTAAGAAAGATGGGGTGGATTTGAGGGGGTAAAATTGGTTTTTAATTATCTAAGTTGCGCTGAATATGTAAAGGAATATAACATAAACAAATTAAGGTTAAAATCAGACTCAAAGAACAAGAGATGGAATTGATAAACGAAGAAGAAAACAGCTAAACAGAATGAAAACTTAGTAGAATTGCGGGGACCGCAATGTTACCGCAATTAAACAGCAGCGAAAGTGTGTAAATGGGTGAATTGAGGGCTACTAATGACTATCCTATAGGCCTTTTTATACGATTCTCAAGCACTGGATCTACTCTCTATACATCAAACTCACTCTATCTCAAGTATCGTCCGATTCCATGCATTAGAGACTTAAGTTTACTCGACTTCAAAGTAAGGTCTTAAGCATCTTGTTAAAACAGGAGTGTTTAGTTTGTACTAGGGAAACTCCTATTCCTAGGCCGTTTCCTGATTACCATGAAAGGCTAGCATGATTATATGACTCTGAACTCTTACTCCTTCCAGAGGTTAGGAGTTCTTTGGACAAAATGGATGGCCAATCGAAATTGCCCGTGGGATGAAGCTTACATATAATCAATGTTTGAAGGCGATCCTACATGCTTGATTCACGTTTTTTAAGCCTATAGTTCTGTCATTAGCATGCCCCTAAGTGATTTAGCTACTCATGGATATATGGAGAACAGAAAGGGTAGATAAAACAGACATGCTTAGAAGAGAAATGTGTGTAAAATAGCGAGACAAAACCGTAGCAGAACAAGGTGGAAACTGTAAAATGCAGAATTGTACTTTGATTACTTTGAGTGTTTGAATGACAAAGGAAAGCTTTGAAGAAATGAATCCAAGACAGACAACAACGAAATGCAGTAAGTAAAATACTAAACTAAGAACAACAATAATCAAACTGGAAATAAGAGGAAGAACGACAGAAAAGCAGTAAAGGGTGCTGAAAAGCTTCGTGCAGTCGCCTCGAATGGAAGGGATGAGAGGTTAGCCTTGCTTGGATGAATCCAATCGAGAGAGAAGAAGAATCTTCTCTCCTTCCTATCAGATTATCGATTCCAACAGCTGAGACTCTCACTCCAACAGACGGCAAAGGAAAACAGAGAGAAATGATGGACTGCGAGAAGACTTTTGCGCTTCGAATCATGATCAAACCTCCGACTTTGGCCCCCTTTTATAGTAGTTTGCAGGTGCGTTTAGGCCAAGGAGAACCATCAATCTTCAACGTCATATATCAGAAT
Source organism: Herpetospermum pedunculosum (assembly GCA_028017165.1). Taxonomy (NCBI): domain Eukaryota; kingdom Viridiplantae; phylum Streptophyta; class Magnoliopsida; order Cucurbitales; family Cucurbitaceae; genus Herpetospermum; species Herpetospermum pedunculosum. The sequence continues at coordinate 14,983,810 of JAPQWQ010000186.1, read as the reverse complement.
GGATGGAGGAGAAAGAACGAATCCCTGAAATAACGGAAATTAACAGAAAAAGATCAGTCAACTTACGGTTTTCACTTGAATAATTGCGGTCACCGCAATGTTTTCGCAATTCATTCGCAATGCTCATTTTTTCATTCTTTTCCTTCGGTTTTCAACCCTTTTTCTACCTATTGTACATAAGTCCTATTTTAGCTACCTTCTTCTAATTCTCATATTAAAGCATAGGTTTAGGCTAAATGCTAACAAAAACACCTAAAAGTGTACATCTTCCTAAGCTAAATGAGTTCTAAATAAGTCACTTTCAGAGACTTAACACACCCCCAAACTTAAGGCTTTGCTTGTCCTCAAGCATACTAAGGACTTACTTAGGCTGCTGTTTTATCTTCTTTAACTACTCACCGACTCCCCTATATCCCTATCTCTAGCAGTGCTGTCCTGTGACACACTTCTAAGTTTAGAACTAACCTCTTTATCAAGCTTCTTCGGACTTCACCTGCCTACTATACCTGCTGTTTTTATTAACCCCCTACTACTGATCTAGCTACTTTTATGACATCATGCCACTATCCCTAAGGTTTCAAATTCTACCAAGCTTTACTCCAGACTCAGTACATGCTTCTAGCTTTATTTTTAATGTGCCTAGGATTCCTTAGAGTCATGCCAGTCTTAGTATTACAGTGACAGTGGTACTTTTAGAGAACAACCTAAGCCCTGGCATCACTACATTGGATATACATTCATCTCCCTAGACAAACCTAAAAGCTACAACCTTGTGCTTAGCTCATTAAGGATCAGAGTTCTTTTTACATAGGACATCTAAGCCACAAGATTATAACTCCTAAGCATACATTCTTCTTCCCTATTTCTCCCTTTTTTACTTCGGTGGAGTCTCTCCTTGGGTTGCCTTTTGATGCAATGCCACTTGTGGTTTACACACTTGGCACTGATTACTCAGCAACTTGAGAGAGACTCCCCTCTTTATTCTATTTTTCACTTTTTCTATTTATCACAAATTTTTTTTTCTTAGGAGAAGAAGAATGCTTATGTCCTAAGGAAGAGAGGAATGTTCCTAGGCCTAGGGTGGCCTCCCCCAAACTTCAACTACTCATTGTCCCTAATGAGTGGCTGAGGTGGCACACCCCCAAACTTGTCCTAGAAGCATCTAGTCTAAAGTAGAACAAAGAGAATCTAAAAATCCTAGGCATAGGCAAAACATTCTAAAAGCAATTATTCCAACAGCAGAAAATTTGAACATAACAGACAGTTTTTAAGGACTTACGGTTTATGCATGCTGAGCACTATTCAGAGGCAAATTTAAACTATCAAAGCGTGTCCTATGACACTCATCCAGCATGCTTTAAGATCAGCTATATAAGGTAGTCATGCTAGCAGCAAAAGATAGAATATAACAGATCATAGCCTAACTAAACAGACAGTCCAAAACATGCAATCAGTCACAAAAATTGCGGGAACCGCAATTATTTCGCAATTCAATCCGGGCAGATTTAACATTGATTCAGGCCCCTAGCATGCTTTTTCCTGTTACTCATGCCTCCTAAAAATAAAACTAAACTATCCTACCTATTCAGCTAACATCAGACTAGACTAAGCAAAAGAAAAAACATAAAACTAAACATTAAAAACAGATCAAAAATTGAACAAAAAACAGCATAATGCACATTATCTATCAGAAAGCAGAAAAATTGTTTGTTTTTTCTAAGGGAACAGCAATACTCCCTTCAGTGCACTTCAAACCAGCACTCAATTCTCGTCATCCTCATCTGGTTGCCGTGGTCGTGGGGGCACCCATGGAGTTAGGAGATTAGTAGGGAAGTCCGGGAAGATGCACCCCAGCTGGTCTGCAACCTCCTTATCCCTCGCCTGCGCATAGTTGGCCCATTGAGCCATTCTCCTCTGCATGTCCATCAAGCAGGCCATGGATAGGGACTGTTCAGCAGCCAGCCTATCCAATTCAAACTCCATATTCCCCTTTCTTCTCAGCCTCAGGTTAGCAGGCAGCTCCAAATGGCCTGTGTAAGGCAGCTACTGCTCCAAGCGCTCGGTGGGGACTCCTGCAAGCAAACATAGCTTGGTTATGGTATTAGGGAAAAACAAGGGTCCCTTACCCTTCTTTGCGCATTCAGCAATGGCAGCCGACATGATTTCCCCCACATTGACCGTGAGACCGCGCATGATGGCATAAACCAGCAGTGATCTACTCTGGTTGATTGTCGTCTCGTGTGTCACAGGGGACAGCTTCCTCCTCACAAAGGCAAACCAAACCGCTGCCTTTGCTGTCAGATTGGCACTCATTAAGGTGTGCCTCCCATTGCGTGAGACAGTCCACGCTGCTTCAGGCTGGCCAATTGTGCGAATGGCCTCTTCCAGCACTGCCTCAGTCGGCTCATCAACTATCCGCGCATAATCTGTGTGAGGTTGGCCCTTGAGACCAAATGCTTCATTAATGGCCTTGGCTGAGAAATCTACTTCTACCCCTCTGACCACAGACAGGCCATCCTCAGGGCTGAGCACATTAGCGTAAAAATCATACACCATGCTCGTGTATGCTGGATTAGGCGGTCTGCAGAACTCCTCCCAGCCGTTGTTGATCACCCCTGCGCGCAAGAACTGCGGCAGGTCAGCAAGTCGGTCGAGGAAGCCTTTCTCGTGCAACAGGTCCCGCTTCCTCAGCTCAGCACCCCTGGATTCAGCATCAGATGAGACATACCTCACTGACGGAGGTTCGTCTTCAGGGTAGAGTTTAGCCTTCCCCTTATCTGCTGGTTTGGATGATGCAGCAGCCTCCACCTTGAGGCGTTTGAGCGAAGGCTCAGTACTCTCTTTGTCCGTCGACGGCACCTTCTTGGCCTTCTTTTTCTTCAACTTCTTGGCCTTGTCAATCTTGGCCTTCTTCTTCTTCTTGAGCCTGGCCTTGATGTTGAGTTGCGGGAAGCGAGCCCCCAACGTCTCCTCCATGGAATCATCCTGCTGTGCAGGAACATCAGGGCTGTCTTCCCTCATGGGAGAAAAGACTTCGTCTTCCCCAGCATCTCCACTGCCCGGCGTGGACTCTTGATAATCCCCATATGGGAATTCAGGATCAGGCTGTGGAGAGTTGTGCGAGGGCGTGGGATTGTGCTCTGCTGATGGTGTCTGCGCAGAACTCAGTGGCGAAGATGGTGGTTCAGGACTCTGCGCTGCTGCAGGTGTCGGATCAGAACTCTGAGGTGCTGGAGACAACTCGGGGCTCTGTGCAGGCGGTGACGACTCTGCGCTTGGCACTGGTTCAGATGGGAGAGGGCTGCGCGCAGGTGATGCAGACGGCGACGAACCTTCTTTGGCTGACTCGTGGGATGCACGATCAGTTTCTTGACTCTCCACAGAGGGAGTCTTTGCTGTGCTTGGTTCGGCGGCCGTCTTGACACTCCACCGGCGTTTCTTGGGCGTGCCCACTGGCTCAGAGGGACCAGCAGGGATCTCAGTGACCACCCTCCACTTCTTCCTACGAATAGGAAGCTTGGGAAGAGGACCGGTGCGAACGGCACCATCGTCTGCAAGGGTGAGAAGCGCTTCCCTTGCAGCCGCTTCAGCTGCGTCATCAGCCTTCTTCTTGGCTGCAGATCTCTCCGCTCGTGTGAACACCATTGCTGAGGCTTGAAGATCTTGGGAGAAGAATCAAAGATGGAGAGAATCGCTGAATTCTTGGAGAGCAAAGAGAGAGATAATCGTAACGATCGAGCGCGTTCTAACGGCTATAAATGCAACGGAAAAAAAAATCCCAACGGCTCTTTTTGCGGATCCAGCAATTTTAGCGCAATTGTAGGGATATTTTATCATCAAAATCTCAAACTTTGCTCGTCCGTATCTTTTATTTGGCTCGATCGTTTCTCGATTTTTAAAGCTTGATTTACTCTCCTTGATTCCCTCTTTCGATTCCCTACAAAAACAAATAAAACAAACATTAAATACCCAATTAAAAACACACCACAAAACATACAAACGATAATCGGAAAAACAGTAAAAATAAACTAAGGCATTTAGCCTTGACTAAACGAGCACAGTAACCACTCGTTCTCTCTCGTTCTCTTTGTCATGCTTCAGTCAAGAGGAAGGCCGAGAGAGTCTTCACATCTCCTTCCTCATAGTAGTGCTTCAACCTAGCACCATTGACCATAAATGGCTGGCCTTGCTGCAAATTCTTTATCTCTATTGCACCATGAACATAGACATTAGTAATAACAAATGGACCTGACCATCTAGACTTTAGTTTGCCTGGAAATATCTTTAAACGTGAGTTAAATAATAGGACAAGTTGGCCTTTCCTAAAGTCTTTGATCCTAAGTCTACTGTCGTGCCATATTTTGGTCTTTTCTTTATACATTTTGGCATTCTCATAGGCCATATGCCTAAGCTCGTCAAGTTCATGTAGCTGCAAAGATCTCAATGTCCCCGCATCCTTTACACAAAAATTCAATTCTTTCATGGCCCAAAATGCTTTGTTTTCTAACTCAAGTGGCAAGTGGCAAGCCTTGCCATACACCAACCTATAGGGAGACATGCCTAGGGGTGTCTTATATGCTGTTCTGTAAGCCCAAAGTGCATCCTCAAGCTTAAATGACCAGTCTTTCCTATTAGGTTTGACTACCTTTTCGAGGATGTTCTTTATCTCCCTATTGGAAATTTCAGCTTGGCCATTCGAGTGTGGGTGATAGGGAGTAGCTACCCTATGTTTAATGTTATATTTAGCCAATACTTTCTCCATAGCCTTATTAATGAAATGTGACCCCTCATCACTAATGATAGCACGAGGAGTCCCAAATCTAGTGAAAATGTGCCTATGCAAGAAGTTAGTGACTGTTTTAGCATCATTATTAGGACATGCTTTGGCTTCTACCCACTTGGACACGTAGTCTACTGCTACTAAAATGTAAAGGTTACCTGATGATGGAGGGAATGGTCCCATGAAATCAATGCCCCACACATCAAAGAGCTCCAACTCTAAGATGTAGGTGAGGGGCATCTCATCCTTGCGACTGAGGTTACCTGTCCTTTGGCATTCGTCACAGTTGTGGGCATAGTTGTGGGCGTCCTTGAAGATTGTTGGCCAATAGTAGCCACTCTGAAATACCTTCGCCGCTGTTCTTTGACCACCAAAGTGTCCACCGTAAGGAGATGAGTGACAGTGCTGTAGCACAGACTTCGCTTCAGCAGCTGAAACACACTTCCTTAGTAAGCCATCAGCACAGGTTCTGTAAAGTGTGGGGTCATCCCAGATGAATTTCCTTGCTTCATGAAGGAACCTCTTCTTCTCCTGTCCTCCCTTGAACACTGGCAATACCTGTGATCCACGGAAGTTAGCAATGTCAGCGAACCACGGTTCCTCATCGTTACCACGATGAGCTAAAGCAACGACATGTTCATCTATAAAAGCATCAGAAATTGCGGTCTCCGCAATTTTTTCGCAATTGTGCTGCAATCGAGACAGGTGATCTGCAACCACGTTTTCACATCCTTTCTTGTCCCGAATGTCCAGATCAAATTCCTGCAGCAATAACACCCATCTAATCAATCTAGGCTTAGCGTCAGCCTTTCTCATAAGATATTTTAAAGCAGAATGGTCAGTGTATACAATGGTCCTAGTGCCTACAATGTAATTTCTAAATTTTTCACAAGCAAATACCACAGCAAGCATCTCTTTCTCTGTAGTTGTATAATTACATTGAGCCTCATTCAAGGTCTTGCTAGCATAATAGACAGGGTGTGTCAGCTTGTCAATCTTCTGTCCTAACATGACTCCTACAGCATAGTCACTGGCATCGCATAGTATCTCAAATGGGAGATCCCAATTTGGTCCGACTATGATAGGTGTTGTGACTAGTGCTTCCTTAAGGGTTTTCCAAGCTACTACACATTCTTTAGAGAAGATAAATGGTCTATTTAGCTCTAGAAGCTCGCACAGAGGCTTGGCTATCTTAGAAAAGTCCTTAATGAACCTTCTGTAGAAGCCAGCATGCCCTAAGAAGCTTCTAATGGCTTTGACATTCTGGGGCTCTACCAACTTCTCTATGATCTCTATTTTTGCCCTATCCACTTCTACACCTGCCCTTGATACTCTATGTCCTAAGACAATCCCTTCATCTACCATAAAATCGCACTTTTCCCAATTTAGGACTAGGTTGGTCTCTTCACACCTAGCCAGGACTTGTCCTAGGTTGTCTAGACAGGTTTTAAATGAGTCCCCAAAGACTGAGAAGTCATCCATGAATATTTCTATCATGGACTCATCCAACTCAGAGAAGATTGCCATCATGCACCTTTGGAAAGTTGCCGGTGCATTGCATAAGCCAAAAGGCATTCTGCGGAAGGCAAACATTCCAAAAGGGCAAGTGAAAGTGGTCTTCTCTTGATCCTTAGGGTCTATAGTGATTTGATTATAACCAGAGTACGCATCTAAGAAACAATAGTAGGCTCTACCAGCTATTCTGTCTAGCATCTGGTCAATGAACGGTATAGGGAAATGGTCTTTTTTAGTTTCTTTATTTAGTTTTCTGTAATCCATACATACCCTCCACCCTGTGACAGTCCTTGTTGGAATCAGTTCGTTGTTCTCATTGACTACCACAGTTATTCCCCCCTTTTTAGGTACACATTGGATGGGGCTCACCCACTGGCTACTAGCTATGGGGAAAATCACTCCTGCATCCAACCACTTTATTATTTCCTTCTTCACTACCTCTTTCATAGAGGGGTTTAGCCTACGCTGATGATCTACCCTAGGGGTATGCTCTTCCTCTAGTATAATTTTGTGCATGCAATAAGAAGGGCTAATGCCTCGAATATCAGCAATAGTCCATGCTATAGCCTTCCTATGTTGCTTAAGTAGTACAATTAATTCAACCTCATGCTGTTCACTTAGCTTAGAAGAAATAATTATAGGCAGCGTATCATCATCTCCTAGATATGCATATTTGAGGTGAGTGGGTAGTGGTTTCAGTTCTAAAACAGGTGGATGCTCAATGGAGGGTTTCAAAGGATTTACAGTTCTATCAGTTAAATCTATATTCATACATACATGCTGTGGTTTATCTACAGGCATATCCATTATGTCAGATACATTTAAATCAGCTACATCTAATCCTACATATTCATTTGCATGCTTGGTTAATAACACATGCTCTAATTGTTCTTCCATTAGTGAGTCAACAACATCCATGCTAGCACAAGACTCAGAATCAGAGGGATACCTTAAAGCTTTGTAAACACTAAATTTTACCTCTTCATCATGAACCCTCATAGTTAACTCACCTTTTTGAACATCTATGAGTGCCCTACCTGTGGCTAGAAATGGTCTACCTAGCAGGATGGGGACCTCCTTGTCTGCCTCATAGTCCAGGACAATGAAATCTGCAAGGAAAATGAATTTGTCAACTTTAACTAGAATATCCTCAATCTTACCTTCTGGATATGCAATGGATCTGTCTGCTAGTTGTAAAGTGACAGTAGTTGGACGTGCTTCTCCCATTCCCAACTGGCGGAATAGGGACAGGGGCATGAGGTTTATGCTGGCGCCCAGGTCACAAAGCGCTCTGCCCACGTGCTTGCCTCCAAGTTCTACAGGTAAGGTGAAGGAACCAGGATCCTTCTCCTTCTTAGGCAGCTTGTTCTGGAGGATGGCACTGCACTCCTCGGTGAGGTTTACTGTTTCAAACTCACCAATTATTTTTTTGTTAGTAATAATGTCCTTCAAAAACTTTACATAAGAAGGCATCGACTGTAAAACTTCAACAAAAGGAATGTTAACATGCACTTGCTTAAGTATTTCTAAGAATTTATTAAAATGAACTTCCTGTTCTTGCTTCTTCTTAAGCCTTCGAGGGTATGGAGGTGGTGGCACATATGCAGGTATGTCAGGGCGCTTTAGGATAGGTGGAGGCCTTGGAATTTCTTCTACCTCCTCAATAATTGGTTCTAGCCTGACTCCTGATGTGCTAGTTGGTGGTGGACCTTGGTTTGGCAGAGACTCCAGTGGAGCACTAGACTCAGTGTTCTCTACTCTCTTTGGTGTGTCCTTTGTGTTACTCACCAATGGTCTTCCACTCCTAAGTTCAATTGCTTGAACTTGCTCTTTGCCATCTCTCCTTGGTACCTCGGTGTCAGCAGGGAGTCTACCTTGGGGCCTACTTTTAAGTTCATTGGCTAATTGGCCTACTTGGTTTTCCAGGCTCCTAAGAGTAGCTTGCTGGCTCTGAAGAGTAGCGTCATTCTTAGCTATATATTCCTTGAGTAGGCTTTCTACAGAAGATCCTACAGATTGATTGTAAGGCTTTTGGTACATTGACTGGTTATGTTGGGGAGTGAAACCAGGTGTTCCACTCGGCCTTGGTTGGTTAGGATTTTGGTTAGTGTTCTGTTGGCCACCCCATGACAGGTTAGGGTGGTTTCTCCAACCAGGGTTATAGGTATTGGAGTAGGGGTTGTTCCTAGGCTGCTGCTGGCTTCCTACATAGCAGACTGAGGATGGATTCCCAGGGCAGTATTCATATGGGTGCCCTTCCCCACAGAATCCACAGATAGGTGCCTCGCCTTGATTTGGTTGGGTGCCCATTGACATGGCTGTGGCGGTATTGGCACTGGTTTGGAGATTGGCCTGAGCCATTTGCTTAACTAGGTTGGTCAAGGCGTTTATTTGGGTGCTCATGGCGCTTAGAGCATCCTTGTCTTGAGTCCTAGTTGGCTCTACTGGATCGTCTGACCACCTACAATGAGATGTTGAGATCTTCTCCAAGATCTCATAAGCTTCGTTGTAACTCTTGGACAACATGGAACCTCCAGCAGATGAATTTAAAACTTGTCTGGTGCTGGGGTTGCATCCTTTAAAGAAGACTTCTATTTGGATACACCATGGAATGCCATGGTGTGGACATTTAATGAGAAGGTCTTTGAATCTTGTCCAAGCTTCGTGAAGAGACTCACTTGGAGCTTGTTTGAACTTTATGATATCATCACGAAAGGTAGAATTCCTATCAGGTGGGAAGTATTTGACTAGGAATTTTTCTGCTAAATCTGTCCAATTGCGGACAGATCCTGAGGGTAAAGAATTTAACCATGTTTTGGCTTTGTCCCTCAAAGAGTAAGGGAAAAGATATAGCCTCAGGGCTTCTTGGGAAACTCCAGGGATTAGGAAGGTGTCACTAACTCCTAAGAAGTTCCTAAGGTGGTTATGGGGGTCCTCATTTTCTATTCCAAAGAATTGCCCCACAGTGGACAACATTTGGAACATCACTGGCTTTAACTCGAATGAGTTGGCAGTGATTTCAGGACGGATTATGCTGGGGTTCAGCTCCCCAGGCATAGGTACTAAATATGAAAGGATGGCGCTATCCTTGTCATTCGCTATTTCAATGGGATTGCGAGTGACAGGCACCAGGTTTTGATTTACTCCAGCCATTTCTTCTTGAGGTAATTGCGGAGGAATTGTAGTCTCTGCAATGATTGGAGGTAAAAGAGTTTGTTTAAAGAGACGTTTCTTGGCTCTATTCCTAGCTCTAAGTAATCTCTCGGGCTCAGGGTTGAACTCTAGATCACTACTTGGAGTCTCATTCATAAACTACCCTAAATGGTACCTGAAAAAGAAATGAAGATGGATCAAATTCAATGAAAAATACTTTGATGTTTCAGACTTAACAACTTCGTTTTCACTTAAAATAAGTCGCCGGCAGCGGCGCCAAAAACTTGTTGCGTGCTCAATGTGTTAATAAAAATGATAAATAAGAGAGAGAGAGCACTCAGAACATGCAAGCATACATGATCTTATAGCAAGTAGTAAGTATATTTCATTCGTTTTCCCACAGAGACTTGTTTTTAGCTATTCTCGAAGTGTTTTTGTTAAGAAAGATGGGGTGGATTTGAGGGGGTAAAATTGGTTTTTAATTATCTAAGTTGCGCTGAATATGTAAAGGAATATAACATAAACAAATTAAGGTTAAAATCAGACTCAAAGAACAAGAGATGGAATTGATAAACGAAGAAGAAAACAGCTAAACAGAATGAAAACTTAGTAGAATTGCGGGGACCGCAATGTTACCGCAATTAAACAGCAGCGAAAGTGTGTAAATGGGTGAATTGAGGGCTACTAATGACTATCCTATAGGCCTTTTTATACGATTCTCAAGCACTGGATCTACTCTCTATACATCAAACTCACTCTATCTCAAGTATCGTCCGATTCCATGCATTAGAGACTTAAGTTTACTCGACTTCAAAGTAAGGTCTTAAGCATCTTGTTAAAACAGGAGTGTTTAGTTTGTACTAGGGAAACTCCTATTCCTAGGCCGTTTCCTGATTACCATGAAAGGCTAGCATGATTATATGACTCTGAACTCTTACTCCTTCCAGAGGTTAGGAGTTCTTTGGACAAAATGGATGGCCAATCGAAATTGCCCGTGGGATGAAGCTTACATATAATCAATGTTTGAAGGCGATCCTACATGCTTGATTCACGTTTTTTAAGCCTATAAATCTGTCATTAGCATGCCCCTAAGTGATTTAGCTACTCATGGATATATGGAGAACAGAAAGGGTAGATAAAACAGACATGCTTAGAAGAGAAATGTGTGTAAAATAGCGAGACAAAACCGTAGCAGAACAAGGTGGAAACTGTAAAATGCAGAATTGTACTTTGATTACTTTGAGTGTTTGAATGACAAAGGAAAGCTTTGAAGAAATGAATCCAAGACAGACAACAACGAAATGCAGTATGTAAAATACTAAACTAAGAACAACAATAATCAAACTGGAAATAAGAGGAAGAACGACAGAAAAGCAGTAAAGGGTGCTGAAAAGCTTCGTGCAGTCGCCTCGAATGGAAGGGATGAGAGGTTAGCCTTGCTTGGATGAATCCAATCGAGAGAGAAGAAGAATCTTCTCTCCTTCCTATCAGATTATCGATTCCAACAGCTGAGACTCTCACTCCAACAGACGGCAAAGGAAAACAGAGAGAAATGATGGACTGCGAGAAGACTTCTGCGCTTCGAATCATGATCAAACCTCCGACTTTGGCCCCCTTTTATAGTAGTTTGCAGGTGCGTTTAGGCCAAGGAGAACCATCAATCTTCAACGTCATATATCAGAATGGATGGAGGAGAAAGAACGAATCCCTGAAATAACGGAAATTAACAGAAAAAGATCAGTCAACTTACGGTTTTCACTTGAATAATTGCGGTCACCGCAATGTTTTCGCAATTCATTCGCAATGCTCATTTTTTCATTCTTTTCCTTCGGTTTTCAACCCTTTTTCTACCTATTGTACATAAGTCCTATTTTAGCTACCTTCTTCTAATTCTCATATTAAAGCATAGGTTTAGGCTAAATGCTAACAAAAACACCTAAAAGTGTACATCTTCCTAAGCTAAATGAGTTCTAAATAAGTCACTTTCAGAGACTTAACAATGATCAACCCCAATTTGACTCTAAACAGTCACTAGCATACCGCGACGAACATTCAACTATGTAATCAAATTGCTAATTGGCTACCCGGCAACCCTGAAGTACCCAACAGTTGTCATGCATAACTCGATACTCCGATTTATTTCATTGTTCTGTGTTACTAGGCGAATAGTGAGAGGCACGACATCGCTATTCTTTAACTCTAACACATGCTAGAAAACTCGATTGTCCGTCGGCGAAATCTAACACATGCATGGGATGAAGCAAGAACAACAAATGCATACATAATCAAAGCCAAATCAGAACCATTAAGCATAAATTATCAAAACATTAAAGACTTAGCAAGAATTCCTAATTAACCAAAATCCAAGCACAAGTACGTTAGCCAATCATGGAGGTTTGGAGTCCCAATACTCCCATGGAAGCCTTGGGCATCATCCCCAAGCTAAATGCAGAATTTAAGCTCCAAAAATGGCCACAAATGGCGGAGAAATGAAGAAGAAGGGTGAAAACACGAGAGCAAAACGATGATTGGATCCAAAGTGGCTGAAAAATCGTCAAAATGACGTTTTAAGCCGTCGGAGCGTCGAGACGCTAGGCAAGCGTCTCGACGCTGGTGCCCTAAGTACCGCGCGCGTTTTCGTCGTGATGGCGTCTCGACGCTGCGCGAGCGTCTCGACGTTGTGGCCAATTTCTCCAGCGCGCGCGCTCGCGATGGCTTCGAGACGCCAGGCGAGCGTCTCGACGCTTGCCCGATGTCTTCCAGCGCGCGCATGCTTCCGGAGCGTCTCGACGCTGATGCAGGGTCTCGACGCTAATGCAGGGTCTCGACGCTGCAGCGTTGAGCAAGCGTCTCGACGCTGTTGCTCGACGCTTGCTCTCGGGTTTGGGGCTGAAAAATTGCCTCTCCAAGGCAATTTACTTCATATCTTCATGTGTGAGCTTCCCCTTCTCCCTAAGCACTCCGAGGCACTAAAACGCCTTCCTTAGCCACAAAACGCACTCAATGGATACCACGAGCTCTATGCCGCAAATCTCCTATAAATGAGACATATTAAACAATTAATCACGACTTTTAGCTAGAGTTAAGGAGTGAAATATAGCTCCAAAATGGAGTTATCAAACACCCCCAACTTAAATTTTGCTAGTCCTCGAGCAAGGCTAATAAAGAATTTGACTCTAAAGGACCATACATACATGCTTCTAATTCAAACCTCAATGCTTTTTACAAATCTAAACATAACATAATCACGAAAGCAAAGCGCATGCATTTAATCAAGAACACATCAAAAATTAACTATCGCTCCCTAACGTGTGTGTGTGCTAGCCAACCTATCCTAAACCTACGTAAGCCTGGAAAAAACCACATGCAATAAATCATCCTGTTTTCCCCCTACTTCTAGCATTTAAGAACAGTCTAAACTTGATCACATAAGAGAGAGCAATGAATTAAAATGCCTAAAACGATTTTCTCAAACTTTTTTTTCTTTTTCTCTTTTTGAATACTTTGTATTCTTTGTTATGGTTCTTTGAACCCAACTTTATTTTCTTTTTCTTTCCAATCCTGAGTTGCCTAACATGTCAAACTTTGATCTAAGCTTCAGATTTTTAAGGACTAACGTTCACTTCTTAAGTGCGCACTTAAAAAGGAGGAACGCCTCGGGAGAATTTTCTAACCAACATGCTTTTCTGTTTTTTTTTTTTTTATTAGGCTTAATTAACCACTAACTCTCATGCAACAAGCTACCCTAGGGGTGCCTTTCGGGGTGACAACAAGAATCATGCGACATGCAATCAAACTAAGCCTACGGAGTCTAAGATGAGGTTGCTAAGTGCTCGATAGATGCAAGGGAGCAACAGAAAAAAAATTTAAATTTTTGACATGAACCTAATAAATGCAAAACGACGTCATGCAAAAACTAGATTATGCAAATGCTCAGATTCCAAAAAGACACTTCCTAGATCGTCATAATTAGAAAGCATATAAACAGAGTCTCAAGCACTTCAAATTCAAAATTAGCACTGCTCAACGAACTACACATGCATATCCACAACATCCAACTCCACCCCCAACTTCAGAAGAAAGCATTGTCCTCAATGCTTCTCTATCAGATACACAAAAGGTAAAGGGAAAAGAAAAACAACACTTCCCTGATCTTAGTGAAGCTGGCGAGGGGAAAGAGGCGGCGCTTTGCTTATCTGAGCCCAATTTCTTCAACTTCTTCTTATTTCCTAAAAAAAAAACAGCAAGCTAAATTAAGCTAAATTACACTACGAAACTAAACTAAAACAACAATAAACTAAATGACAGAAAAACAGTTCAACACTCGGGTGCCTCCGAGAAGCGCAGAATTTTTAAAGTCGTTTGCTCGACTGAATTCACCCAACGAACTCATCCATATTCCGACAGCGCGGGGGACGGCCCAGACATATCCTCGTCCACACTGTTCCTGCAAACATTATTTAAAACCAATTTTTCTTTTCGTGCCTTGAGCACGTGAACATCATCATTGTTAGTGCAATAAAAAACAGCACCATTTTCATTTAAGTCTAAATCTTTCTTCCTAACTGAAGCAAAAGAATAGTCCCTCAAGCGCGAGGTCAAATTCTTTTCCTTCACACAACCCACAGACTTTGTTTTTCCATTCTCGTCATACACAAAGGACTTCGATGCATTCATAAAAATTTCATGCACAATTCCATCAAATTCTACAGACAAGGCACCCCTATCAACATCAATCTTGACCTTAGCGGTCTTCATAAATGGGCGTTGTTACGTCTCCAAAAGTGCATAGTTTTGGGACTTATTTCCTATAGAATTGTGTAAACTCTTAAGCGTTTTTGTTAGAATTTAGTTTAAACATGTGCTTATATATGAGAATTCATAGAATCGAACTAAACCAAGAGTTATTTGTAAAAGGAACAAGAAAGAATAAAAAACAAAGCTAAAAGAGTTAAAATTGTGCATTGCAGGAAAATTGCGGAAACATTGCTGTCTCCGCAATGTTTAAGCTGAAATTGTTAAGTTGTTCCAACCGTCCGTCGTTTTGTTGCGATCTTTCAGCCGCCCAATTTCTCCCCTGCTGCCACGTGGTGGGACGTCGTTTAGAATGGATGGTTCTCCTTGACTGAAGAGTACCTGCAAAGAGCTATAAAAGGAGGTCAAGGGGAAAGGAGAACAACAAGCTTGGAAGCGTAGAACTCTCCATCTCGACGCAGTATCTCTTTATTTTCTCTCCCGTTTGTTGGCGTGAAGGAATCAGCTGTTGGCATCGATAATCTGAGAGGAAGAAGAGAAGATCCTTCTTCTCTTCTGATTGGACTCATCCCCAAACAAAGCTCACCTTCCCCCTTCATCCGAGGCGCTTGCGGCGAGGAGTTCACGCACACGTTTATGCGCTTTCTACTGCTTTCTGTCTTTCCTTTTCGTTTCTGTTTGCTGCCATTTATTTCTGTTAGCTACATTGGTTCAATTCGTTTCCATTTGCTTAGTCGTTACTGCTTTATAGTCGTTGCACATTAAGCTTTGAATCTTATTCAATAGAGGAATTATTTGACAACTTCGCAAGTCTCTTATTGCTTTCTATTTTCCTTTGCTTCCATTTAAAAACTGTTAAGCTTGTTTAAACAATCTATTCTCTCCAACTCCACATCATCCATGAGTAACTAAACCACACAAGGGTTTGCTAATGATGAATCTATAGGTAGAAATACGTGAATTCAGCATGTAGGATAGCTTTAAATGCATTGAATGTATGTATGCTTCATCCCACGGGCAATTTCGATTGGCCATCCATTTTGTCCAAAGAACTCCTAACCTCCGGAAGGAGTAAGAGTTCAGAGTCGTCCATTCATGCTAGCCTTTCATGGTAGCTAGAAAACGACCTAGGAATAGGCGTTTTCCTAGCACAATTCATTAACTTGCTTATATAAATAAATGCTTAAGTCTTACTTGGACATGAGTGAACTAAAGGATCTAATGCATTTCATCGAGAGATACATGAGAATGAGTTAATTTGATGCATGATAAGTTAAGCTACTATTGAATAATCGTATGAAAAAGCCTATAGAGGAGTCGTTAGTCGACCTTGTTTCCACACTTCGCCCTTAAAACGCTGTTAGTTTAATTGCTAGAAAATTGCTGTCTGCGCAATTCTTTTAGTTCCACTTTAGCCTTAGCCATTTTTTCCAGTCTTCTGCTTTGCGATTTTATTGCTAGATAATTGCTTTCTCCGCAATTTTTTTCCTTCTACAATCAAGTTAATCTCTTTACTTGTCTTTGTTTACGCTTGCATATCACGCACGTTCTTTATTAGTTAGGCACATTAATCTCAATTCCACCTCATTTAAACCATCCTTTCTAATTTAACATCTCACTTCGTTAGTAACTAAGAATAAATCTCTGTGGGAAATCGAATGAAAAAATACTTATTACTTGCTACAAGACAATGTATGCTTGCATGTTCTGAGTGCTCTCACATTGCATTTTTATTTAAACACTGAGCACACAACATGCGTCCTAGTAAGATAGGAGAGGAAACATGCGAAGAGTTTTTGTTCATATTCAGCACATGGAAATCACATGGAAACAACAAATCTTTCACTTTAACCAAAATGTCCTCAATTTTCCCTAATGGATGCACATAAGATCTATCGGCTAGTTGGACAACTATATTAGACTCAATTAAATTTCACAGTTCAAGCTCTTTAAACACATCAACAGACATGACATTAATTGAGGCACCGAGATCTAGCGTTGCATTTTCAATCAGTTTAGTACCAATAGTGCATGGGATAGTAAACATACCAGGATCGACGCACTTTGGTGGAAGCTGTTGCGTGCTCAATGTGTTAAAGATAAATAAGCAAGAAGGTAGATAGAGCACTCAGAACATGCAAGCATACATGGTCTCACAGCAAGTAGTAAGTATATTTCATTCGTTTTTTCCACAGAGACTCATTTTTAGCTATTCATGAAGTGTATTTGTTAAGAAAGAAGGGGTGGATTTGATGGGGTAAAATTGGTTTTTAATTATCTAATTTTTGCTGAATGTGTAAAGGAATGCAACATAAACAAATACAAGTTGAAATTAGACTCAAAAGACAAGAGATGGAATTAATAAACGAAGAAGAAAACAGCTAAACAGAATGATAACTTAGCAGAATTGCGGACACCGCAATTTTACCGCAATTGAATAACAGCGAAAGTGTGTAAATGGGTGAATTAAGGGCTACTAATGACTATCCTATAGGCATTTTTATACGATTCCCAAGCACTGGATCTACTCTCTATGCATCAAACTCACTCTATCTCATGTATCGTCCGATTCCATGCATTAGATTCTTTAGTTTACTCGACTCAAAGTAAGGTCTTAAGCATCTTGTTAAAACAGAAGTGTTTAGTTTGTACTAGGGAAACGCCTATTCCTAGGCCGTTTCCTGGTTACCATGAAAGGCTAGCATGATTATACGACTCTGAACTCTTACTCCTTCCAGAGGTTAGGAGTTCTTTGGACAAAATGGATGGCCAATCGAAATTGCCCGTGGGATGAAGCTTACATACAATCAATGGTTCGAGAACAATCCTACATACTTGGTTCACGTTTTTAAGCCTATAGTTCTGTCATTAGCATGCCCCTAAGTGACTTAGCTACTCATGGATATATAGAGAACAGAAATACAAGATAAAACAGACATGCTTAGAAGGGAAATGAACTCAAAACAGTAAGACAAAACCGTAGCAGCAGAAGATGGAAACTGTGAAATGACAACTTGTAATTCGATTACTTTGAATGTTTGAACGAACAAAAGGAAACTTAAAGTAAATAATTCAAAGACAGAAAGCAGCGAAATGAAGTAGATGGAACATTAAACTAGAATCAACAACTGATCAAAGCTGGAAATAAGAAAAGGAAAGCAAAAAGCAGTAAATGGTGCTTGAAAGCCTCGTTGCAGTCGCCTCGAATGAAGGGGATGAAGGTCAGCCTTGCTTGGATGAATCCAATCGAGAGAGAAGAAGGATCTCCTCTCCTTCCTATCAAATTATCGATTCCAACAGCTGAGACTCTCACTCCAACAGACGGCAAAGGAAAACAGGGAGAAAAGATGGACTGCGAGAAGACTCTACGCTTTCGGATGATGCTTGAACCTCCGACTTTGGCCCCCTTTTATAGTAGTTTGCAGGTGCGTTTGGGCCAAGGAGAACCATCAATCTTCAACGTCATATATCAGAATGGATGGAGGAGAAAGAACGAATCCCTGAAATTACGGAAATTAACAGAAAAGGATCAGTCAACTTACGGTTTTCACTTGAATAATTGCGGCTTCAGCAATGTTTTCGCAATGCTGTCGCAATGCAGTTTTTTTCATTCTTTTCCTTCGGTTTTCAACCCTTTTCTTTCCTATTGTTCATAAGTCCTAATCTAGCTACCTTCTTCTCATTCTCATATTTAAGCATAGGTTTAGGCTAAATGCTATCAAAAACACCTCAAAGTGTACATCTTCTTAAGCTAAATGGGCCCTAAATAAGTCACTTTCAGAGACTTAACACACCCCCAAACTTAAGGTTTTGCTTGTCCTCAAGCACACTAAGGACTTACCTAGGCTGCTGTTTCATCTTCTTTAACCACTTACTAACTCCCTTATATTCTTGTCTATAGCAATGCTGTCCTGTGACACACTCCTTAGTTTAAAACTACCCTCTTATCTAGCTTCTTCTGACTTTGCCTGCCTAACACTCCTTCTGCTTTTATTAACTACCTACAACTGATCTATTTGCTTTTGTCATATCATGCCACTATCCCTAAGGTTTCAAATTCTACCTAGCTTTACCTCAGACTCAGTACATGCTTCTAGCTTTACTTTTAATGTGTCTAGGATTCCTTAGAGTCATGCCAGTCTTAGTATTAACGGTGACAGTGGTACTTTAAAGAACAACCTAAACCCTGGCATCACTACCTTGGAAAAACACTCATCTCCCTAAACAAACCTACAAGTTCCAACTTTGTGCTTAGCTAATTGAGGATCAGAGTTCTTTTTAAATAGGACACCTAAGCCACAAAGTTATAACTCCTAGGTATACATTCTTCTTCCCTATTCTTTTCCCTTTTTTCTTACTTAGGTGGGGCCTATCCTTTGGTTGCCTTTTGATGCAATGCCACTTGTGGGTCACACACTTGGCACTGATTACTTAGCAACCTCAGAGCGACCCCCCTCTTTATTCTATTTTTCATTTTTTCAGTTCATCATTTTTTTTTGTAAAGGAGAAGAAGAATGCTTATGTTTCTAAGGGAGAGAGGAATGTTCCTAGGCCTAGGGTGGCCTCCCCCAAACTTCAACTACTCATTGTCCCCAATGAGTGTCTGAGGTGGCACACCCCCAAACTATCCTAGAAGCATCTAGTCTAAGGTAAAACAAAGAGAATCTAAAGCCCTAGGCATAGACAGAACATTTAAAAGAAAATATCACAGCAGCAGTAAGTTAAAAAAAAAAACAGACAGATAAGGGCTTAAAGCTGTGCAAAGGGTGTCCTATGACACTCATCCAGCATGCATTTAGATAAGCTATATAAGGTAGTCATGTTAGCAGCAAAAGATTGAATTTAAACAGATCACAGCCTAGCTAAACAGACAGTCCAAAACATGCTTTCAGTCATAAAAATTGCGGGTACCGCAATTATTTCGCAATCAATTCAGGGCAGATATAACATTGATTAAGGCCCCTAAGCATGCTTTTTCCAGTCACTCAAGCTTTCTAAAAATAAAACTAAACTAACCTACCTAGTCAGCTAACATCAGACTATACTGAGCAAAAGAAAAAACATAAAACGAAGCATCTAAAACAGATCAAAATTGGACTAAAAACAGCAAAGTTCACATGATTATCAGAAAGCAGAAAATTGTTTTTTTTTTTCTTAAGGGACAGCAATACTCCCTTTAGTGCACTTCAAACCAGCACTCAAACGTCGTCATCCTCATCAGGTTGCCGTGGTCGTGGGGGCACCCATGGAGTTAGGAGATTCGTAGGGAAATCAGGGAAGATGCACCCAAGTTGGTCTGCAACTTCCTTGTCCCTTGCCTGCGCATAAGTGGCCCATTGAGCCATTCTCCTCTGCATATCCATCAGGCAGGCCATGGATAGGGACTGTTCAGCAGCCAGCCTATCCAGTTCAAACTCCATATTCCCCTTCCTCCTCAGCCTCAGGCTAGCAGGCAGCTCCAAGTGGCCTGTGTAAGCCATTTGCTGCTCCATGCGCTCGGTGGGGACTCCTGCAAGCAAACATAGCTTGGTTATGGTGTTAGGGAAAAACAGTGGTCCCTTACCTTTCTTGGCGCACTCAGAAATAGCAGCAGTGATGACTTCTCCCACGTTGATCGTGAGACCTCTCATTATCGCATACACCAGCAGCGATCGGCTCTGGTTGATTGTAGTCTCGTGAGTCACTGGGACAATCTTCTTCTCACGAACGCAAACCAAACAGCCGCCTTAGCCGTGAGGTTGGCACTCATGAGAGTGTGCCTCCCATTGCGTGACACGGTCCAGGAAGCTTCAGGCTGGCCAATGGTCCGAATGGCCTCTTCCAGGACAGCCTCAGTAGGCTCATCAACAATCCGTGCATAATCCGTATGTGTTTGGCCCTTGAGACCATAGGCTTCGTTGATGGCCTTGGCTGAGAAATCCACCTCTACCCCTCTGACCACAGACAGGCCATCCTCAGGGCTGAGCACATTGGCGTAGAAATCATACACCATGCTCGTGTAGGCTGGATTGGGCGGTCTGCAAAATTCCTCCCAGTCGTGGTTGATCACTCCTGCGCGCAAGAACTGCGGCAGGTCAGCAGGTCGGTCGAGGAAGCCTTTCTCGTGCAGCAGCTCCCTCTTCCTCAGCTCAGCACCCCTGGACTCAGCATCAGAGGAAACATACCTCACTGACTGAGGTTCGTCTTCAGGGTAGAGCTTTGCCTTCCCTTTATCTGATGGCTTGGCTGACTCGGCAGCCTCAACCTTGAGTCGTTTGAGCGATGGCTCAGTGCTCTCCTTCTCTGATGAAGGCACCTCCTTAGCCTTCTTCCTCTTTAGTTTCTTGGATCGCTTGGCTTTAAGGATCTTGGCCTTCTTCTTCTTCTTCAGCTTTGCCTCAATGTTGATCTGCTGCAGGCATGCCCCCAGCGTCTCTTCCATGGAATCATCCTGCTGTGCAGGACTCTCTGGCTAGCTTCCCTTGCAGGCGAGAAGACCTCGTCTTCACCACCTTCCCCACTGCCCTGAGTGGATTCCTGGTACTCCCCATAGGGGAATTCAGGGTCAGGCCGTGGAGGCGTGTGCGAAGGTGTGGCACTCTGCTCTGCTGTAGGCGTCTGCACGGAATTCAGTGGTGAAGACGGCGTTTCAGGGCTCTGTGCAGGCAGTGACGATGAAAGCTCTGGGCTGTGCACTGGTTTAGATGATGAAAGGTTGTGCGCAGGTGAGGCAGATGGCGACGAACTCTTCTTGGTCGACTTGTGGGACGCACGATCGGTTTCTTGACTCTCCACAGAGAGAGTCTTGGCTTTGCTTGGTTCAGCGGCCGTCTCGACACTCCACCGGCGCTTCTTGGGCGTGCCCGCTGGTTCAGAAGGGCCAGCAGGGATTTCTGTGACAACCCTCCACTTCTTCCTACGGATCGGAAGCTTGGGAAGAGGTCCGGTGCGTACAGCACCAGCATCTGCAAGGGCCAGAAGTGCTTCCCTCGCAGCCGCTTCAGCTGCGTCATCAGCCTTCTTCTTGGCTGAGGATCTTTCAGCCCTTGTGGACACCATTGTCGAATCTTGGAGGTTTGGAGAGAAGGATCAAAGATGAAGAGAATCTCAGTTTTCTTGGAAATCAGAGAATGAAAGAATCGTATCGATCGAGCGCCTTCTAACGGATATAAAGGCAACGGCTAAATCCCAACGGCTCTATTTTGCGAATCCTGCAATTCCAGCGCAATTTTAGGGATTGTTTTCATCTAAATGGCAAACTTTGCTCGTCCGCATCTTTTATTTGGCTCGATCGTTTCTTGATTTTTAAAGCTGGAATTACTCTCCTTGATTCCCTCTTTCGATTCCCTACAAAAAGAAATAAAAACAATATCAAATTCGTAATTAAAATCACACAACAAAACACACAAATGATAACCGGAAAATCGCAAAAAATAAACTAAGGCATGAGCCTTATGTTGACGAGCACAGCAATCACTCGTCCTCTCTCGTTCTCATTGTTATGCTTCGGTCAAGAGAAAGGCCGAGAGAGTCTTCACATCTCCTTCCTCATAGTAGTGCTTTAATCTTGCACCATTAACCATGAATGGTTGGCCTTGCTGCAAGTTCTTTATCTCTATTGCACCATGAACAAACACATTAGTAATGACAAATGGACCCGACCATCTAGACTTAAGTTTCCCTGGAAATAGTTTCAACCGTGAGTTAAACAACAAAACAAGTTGACCCTTCTTAAAGTCCTTAACTCTAAGTCTACTATCGTGCCAAATCTTGGTTTTTTCCTTGTACATCTTAGCATTTTCATAGGCCATATGCCTAAGCTCATCAAGCTCATGTAATTGCAAAGACCTCAGTGTCCCCGCATCCTTTACACAAAAATTCAATTCCTTCATGGCCCAAAATGCCTTGTTTTCTAACTCAAGTGGTAAGTGACAAGCCTTGCCATATACCAGCCTATAAGGGGACATACCTAGGGGTGTCTTATATGCTGTCCTATAAGCCCAAAGTGCATCCTCAAGCTTGAAGGACCAGTCTTTCCTATTAGGTTTGACCACTTTTTCTAGGATGTTCTTAATTTCCCTATTTGAGATTTCAGCTTGTCCATTTGAGTGTGGGTGATAGGGAGTGGCTACTTTATGTCTAATGTTATACTTAGCCAACACTCTCTCCATAGCCTTGTTAATGAAATGTGACCCCTCATCACTAATGATGGCACGAGGTGTCCCAAACCTAGTAAAAATGTGCCTATGCAAGAAGTTGGTGACTGTTTTAGCATCATTATTAGGACATGCTTTGGCCTCTACCCACTTGGACACATAATCCACTACTACTAATATGTAAAGGTTACCTGATGATGGAGGGAATGGCCCCATGAAGTCAATGCCCCATACATCAAAGAGCTCTAACTCTAAGATGTAGGTGAGGGGCATCTCATCCTTTCGACTAAGGTTACCTGTTCTTTGGCATTCATCACAGCTGTGGGCATAGTTGTGGGCATCTTTGAAGATCGTTGGCCAATAATAGCCACTCTGAAATACCTTTGCAGCTGTTCTTTGGCCACCAAAGTGTCCACCATAAGGAGATGTGTGACAGTGCTGCAGCACAGACTTCGCTTCAGCAGCTGAAACACACTTCCTCAGCAAGCCATCAGCACAGGTTCTGTAAAGTGTGGGGTCATCCCAGATGAATTTCCTTGCTTCATGAAGGAACCTCTTCTTCTCTTGTCCTCCCTTGAAAACTGGTAATACCTGTGATGCACGGAAGTTAGCAATGTCAGCAAACCAAGGTTCCTCATCGTTATCACGATGAGTCAAAGCAAAGACATGTTCATCAATAAAAGCATCAGAAATTGCGGGGTCCGCAATTTTTTCGCAATTGTGCTGCAATCGAGACAGGTGATCTGCAACCACGTTTTCACATCCTTTCTTGTCCCGAATGTCCAAATCAAATTCCTGCAGCAATAACACCCACCTAATCAACCTAGGCTTGGCATCAGCCTTCCTCATAAGATATTTCAAGGCAGAATGGTCAGTGTATACAATTGTCCTAGTGCCTACAATATAGTTTCTAAATTTTTCGCAAGCAAACACAACAGCAAGCATCTCTTTCTCAGTAGTTGTATAATTACATTGAGCCTCATTCAAGGTCTTACTAGCATAATAGACAGGGTGTGTTAGCTTGTCAATCTTCTGTCCTAACATGACCCCTACAGCATAGTCACTAGCATCACATAACATCTCGAATGGGAGATCCCAATCTGGTCCTACTATGATAGGGGCTGTGACTAGTGCTTTCTTAAGGGTGGTCCAAGCTACTACACATTCCTTAGAGAAGATGAATGGCCTATTTAATTCTAGAAGCTCACACAGAGGCTTGGCTATCTTAGAAAAGTCCTTAATGAACCGTCTGTAGAAGCCAGCATGCCCTAAGAAACTTCTAATGGCCTTGACATTCTGAGGCTCTACCAACTTCTCTATGATCTCAATTTTGGCTCGGTCAACTTCGACACCTGCCCTCGACACTCTATGTCCTAAGACAATCCCCTCATCCACCATAAAATGGCATTTTTCCCAATTTAGGACTAGGTTGGTCTCCTCACACCTAGCCAGGACTTGTCCTAGGTTTTCTAGACAGTTTGAAAATGAGTCCCCAAAGACTGAGAAGTCATCCATGAATATTTCTATCATGGACTCATCCAACTCAGAGAAGATTGCCATCATGCACCTTTGGAAAGTTGCCGGTGCATTGCATAAGCCAAAAGGCATTCTGCGAAAGGCAAAAGTTCCAAAAGGGCAAGTGAAGGTGGTCTTCTCTTGATCCTTAGGGTCTATAGTTATTTGATTATAGCCTGAATACCCGTCTAAGAAACAATAGTAGGCTCTACCAGCTATTCTGTCTAGCATCTGGTCAATGAACGGTAGAGGGAAGTGATCTTTTTTAGTTTCTTTATTTAATTTCCTGTAATCCATACACACTCTCAAACCTGTGACAGTCCTTGTTGGAATCAGTTCGTTGTTCTCATTGACTACCACAGTTATTCCCCCCTTTTTAGGTACACATTGGATGGGGCTCACCCACTGGCTACTAGCTATTGGGAAGATCACGCCTGCATCTAACCATTTTATTATTTCCTTCTTTACTACCTCTTTCATAGAGGGATTTAGCCTACGTTGGTGATCTACCCTAGGTGTGTGCTCTTCCTCTAATATAATTTTGTGCATGCAATAAGAAGGGCTAATGCCTCGAATATCAGCAATAGTCCATGCTATAGCCTTCCTATGTTGCTTAAGCAGTAAAATCAGTTCAACCTCATGCTCTTCACTTAATTTAGAAGAAATGATAACAGGCAGAGTTTCATTACTTCCTAGATATGCATACTTGAGGTGAGTGGGTAGTGGTTTCAGTTCTAAAACAGGTGGATGCTCAATGGAGGGCTTTAAAGGATTCACAGATCTATCAGTTAGGTCTATATTCATACATACATGTTGTGGTTTATCTACAGGCATATCCATTATGTCAGATACATTCAAGTCAGCTACATCTAATTGTACATATTCATTAGCATGCTTAGTTAATAATACATGCTCCAATTGTTCCTCCATCAAGGAGTCTACTACGTCCATGCTAGCACAGGATTCAAGGTCAGAGGGGTACCTTAAAGCTTTATATACACTAAACTTCACCTCTTCATCATAAACCCTCATAGTAAGCTCACCTTTTTGGACGTCTATAAGTGCCCTACCTGTGGCTAGAAATGGTCTGCCTAGCAGGATGGGGACCTCCTTGTCTGCCTCATAGTCCAGGACAATGAAATCTGCATGGAAAATAAATTTGTCAACTTTCACTAGAATATCCTCAATCTTACCTTCAGGGTATGCAATGGATCTGTCTGCTAGTTGTAAAGTGACAGTGGTTGGACGTGCTTCTCCTATTCCTAGCTGGCGGAATAGTGATAAGGGCATGAGGTTTATGCTGGCGCCCAGGTCACAAAGCGCTCTGCCCACGTGCTTGCCTCCAAGTTGTACAGGTAAGGTGAAGGAACCAGGATCCTTCTCCTTCTTGGGCAGCTTGTTCTGGAGGATGGCACTGCACTCCTCAGTGAGGTTTACTGTTTCAAACTCACCAATTATTTTTTTGTTAGTAATGATGTCCTTCAAAAACTTTACATAAGAAGGCATAGACTGTAAAACTTCTACAAAAGGAATGTTAACATGCACTTGCTTAAGAATTTCTAAGAATTTATTAAAATGAACTTCCTGTTCCTGCTTCTTCTTAAGCCTTCGAGGGTATGGAGGTGGTGGCACATATGCAGGCACGTCAGGGCGCTTTAGGATAGGTGGAGGCCTTGGAATTTCTTCTATCTCCTCAATAATTGGCTCTAGCCTGGCTCCTGATGTGTTAGTTGGTGGTGGACCTTGGTTTGGCAGAGACTCCAGTGGAGCACTAGACTCAGTGTTCTCTACTCTCTTTGGTGTGTCCTTCGTGTTGCTCACCAAGGGTCTGCCACTTCTAAGTTCAATTGCTTGAACTTGTTCTTTACCATCTCTCCTTGGCACCTCGGTGTCAGCAGGGAGTCTACCTTGGGGCCTACTCTTGAGTTCATTGGCCAATTGGCCTATTTGGTTCTCTAGGCTCCTAAGAGTAGCTTGCTGGCTTTGAAGCGTAGCATCATTCTTAGCTATATATTCCTTGAGTAAGTTTTCTACAGAAGATCCTACAGGTTGATTGTATGGTTTTTGGTACATTGACTGATTATGTTGGGGAGTAAAACCAGGTGTTCCACTCGGTCTAGGTTGGTTAGGATTTTGGTTAGTGTTTTGTTGGCCACCCCATGACAGGTTTGGGTGGTTTCTCCAACCAGGGTTGTAGGTGTTGGAGTAGGGGTTATTCCTAGGCTGCTGCTGGCTCCCAACATAGCAGACTGAGGATGGATTCCCAGGGCAGTATTCGTATGGATGCCCTTCCCCACAGAATCCACAGATAAGTGCCTCGCCTTGACTTGGTTGGGTGCCCATTGACATGGCTGTGGCGGTATTGGCACTGGTTTGGAGATTGGCCTGAGCCATTTGCTTAACTAGGTTGGTCAGGGCGTTTATTTGGGTGCTCATGGCGCTTAGAGCATCCTTGTCTTGAGCTCTAGTTGGCTCTACTGGATCATCTGACCACCTACAGTGAGATGTTGAGATCTTCTCCAAGATCTCATAAGCTTCGTTGTAACTCTTGGACAACATGGAACCTCCAGCAGATGAGTTTAGAACTTGTCTGGTGCTGGGGTTGCATCCTTTAAAGAAGACTTCTATTTGGATACACCATGGAATACCATGGTGTGGACATTTAATGAGAAGGTCTTTGAATCTTGTCCAAGCTTCGTGAAGAGACTCACTCGGAGCTTGTTTGAATTTGATGATATCATCACGAAAGGTCGAATTCCTATCTGGTGGGAAATATTTGACTAGGAATTTTTCTGCTAAGTCTGTCCAATTGAGGACAGATCCTGAGGGTAATGAATTTAACCACGTTTTGGCTTTGTCCCTCAAAGAGTAAGGGAACAGATATAGCCTCAGGGCTTCTTGGGACACTCCAGGAATGAGGAAGGTATCACTGACTCCTAGGAAGTTCCTAAGGTGGTTATGGGGGTCCTCATTTTCTATTCCAAAGAATTGTCCCACAGTGGACAACATTTGGAACATCACTGGTTTTAACTCGAATGAGTTGGCATTGATTTCAGGACGGATTATGCTGGGGTTCAGCTCCCCAGGCATAGGTACTAGGTATGAAAGGATGGCGCTATCCTTGTCATTCGCTATTTCAATGGGATTGCGAGTGACAGGCACCAAGTTTTGATCTATTCCAGCCATTTCTTCTTGAATGGATTGTGGAGACTCTGCGGTTTCAGCAATTATTTGAGGTAAAAGGGGTTGTTTAAAGAGACGTTTCTTGGCTCTATTTCTAGCTTTAAATAATCTCTCAGGCTCAGGGTTGAACTCTAGATCACTACTTGGAGTCTCATTCATAAACTACCCTAAATGGTACCTGAAGAAGAAATGAAGATGGATCAAATTCAATGGAAAATAACTTGGTGTTTCAGACTTAACAAACTTCGTTTTCACTTAAAATAAGTCCCCGGCAGCGGCGCCAAAAACTTGTTGCGTGCTCAATGTGTTAAAGATAAATAAGCAAGAAGGTAGATAGAGCACTCAGAACATGCAAGCATACATGGTCTCACAGCAAGTAGTAAGTATATTTCATTCGTTTTTTCCACAGAGACTCATTTTTAGCTATTCATGAAGTGTATTTGTTAAGAAAGAATGGGTGGATTTGATGGGGTAAAATTGGTTTTTAATTATCTAATTTTTGCTGAATGTGTAAAGGAATGCAACATAAACAAATGCAAGTTGAAATTAGACTCAAAAGACAAGAGATGGAATTAATAAACGAAGAAGAAAACAGCTAAACAGAATGATAACTTAGCAGAATTGCGGACACCGCAATTTTACCGCAATTGAATAACAGCGAAAGTGTGTAAATGGGTGAATTAAGGGCTACTAATGACTATCCTATAGGCATTTTTATACGATTCCCAAGCACTGGATCTACTCTCTATGCATCAAACTCACTCTATCTCATGTATCGTCCGATTCCTTGCATTAGATTCTTTAGTTTACTCGACTCAAAGTAAGGTCTTAAGCATCTTGTTAAAACAGAAGTGTTTAGTTTGTACTAGGGAAACGCCTATTCCTAGGCCGTTTCCTGGTTACCATGAAAGGCTAGCATGATTATACGACTCTGAACTCTTACTCCTTCCAGAGGTTAGGAGTTCTTTGGACAAAATGGATGGCCAATCGAAATTGCCCGTGGGATGAAGCTTACATACAATCAATGGTTCGAGAACTATCCTACATACTTGGTTCACGTTTTTAAGCCTATAGTTCTGTCATTAGCATGCCCCTAAGTGACTTAGCTACTCATGGATATATAGAGAACAGAAATACAAGATAAAACAGACATGCTTAGAAGGGAAATGAACTCAAAACAGTAAGACAAAACCGTAGCAGCAGAAGATGGAAACTGTGAAATGACAACTTGTAATTCGATTACTTTGAATGTTTGAACGAACAAAAGGAAACTTAAAGTAAATAATTCAAAGACACAAAGCAGCGAAATGAAGTAGATGGAACATTAAACTAGAATCAACAACTGATCAAAGCTGGAAATAAGAAAAGGAAAGCAAAAAGCAGTAAATGGTGCTTGAAAGCCTCGTTGCAGTCGCCTCGAATGAAGGGGATGAAGGTCAGCCTTGCTTGGATGAATCCAATCGAGAGAGAAGAAGGATCTCCTCTCCTTCCTATCAGATTATCGATTCCAACAGCTGAGACTCTCACTCCAACAGACGGCAAAGGAAAACAGGGAGAAAAGATGGACTGCGAGAAGACTCTACGCTTTCGGATGATGCTTGAACCTCCGACTTTGGCCCCCTTTTATAGTAGTTTGCAGGTGCGTTTGGGCCAAGGAGAACCATCAATCTTCAACGTCATATATCAGAATGGATGGAGGAGAAAGAACGAATCCCTGAAATTACGGAAATTAACAGAAAAGGATCAGTCAACTTACGGTTTTCACTTGAATAATTGCGGCTTCAGCAATGTTTTCGCAATGCTGTCGCAATGCAGTTTTTTTCATTCTTTTCCTTCGGTTTTCAACCCTTTTCTTTCCTATTGTGCATAAGTCCTAATCTAGCTACCTTCTTCTCATTCTCATATTTAAGCATAGGTTTAGGCTAAATGCTATCAAAAACACCTCAAAGTGTACATCTTCTTAAGCTAAATGGGCCCTAAATAAGTCACTTTCAGAGACTTAACAGAAGCGTACCTTGGAAAATTGCAGAGACAGTTTCTTTCTTTTTCTCATCATTCTTGTCCATCTTCTCATTCTCAAGCTGGCTTGGGGAGCATTCAATCGGCTTCCCCTTTTTCTCAAGAACGGGAGGCAACAAACGGCTTGGGAAGGGAGCCTTGGGCTTGTAGCTTTTCAAGCTCGGGGGTGTTCCCAACTGAGCTTCCTTCCTTCTTGACTCAAGATCCTCGATCTTTTTCTCAACCTTGCCTTCCTCTTTCTCCACAACAACGTAGTTTGGGGAAATTTCTCTCCGACTTCGTAGGTTAATGGCATAGACCTACTCACAGGAATTCATCCTCGCGTGTGGGGGTAGCATCCAAGGATTCTCAGGCGCAGAACTCAAGGGAATATCCCTTCCACTATTCAGTGCAATACCATTTGGCCAATCTGCTGCCTGAGTTTCCAACATACTTATCCTGGCATTGACCTCTGTGATCCCCTCGCTCAGCGACCGCATCTGCGCATTGGTTTCCTTGCTAGTTTCCATGAAGGACTTGAACATTCCTTCAATGGATTGACCTGAAACAGAAGGACGAATTCTCGATGAGTATTCTTGTAATTTAAGGATAACGCCACATACCTTTGACAGTTGGTCCTTGAGCTCTTTGATTTCGCTTTGGAGGCGGGTTTGCTCATGCGCTCCATTTCCATTCTGCTGCATATTCTGAGCCATATTCGAGATCAAACGCCGAGCTTCCGCTGGGGTCTTGTCAAGCAACGCTCCTCCACTAGCTGCATCTAGCAATCGACAATCATGCATGCACAAGCCTTCATAGAAGAAGTGAATGAGTTCTGCCTCCGAGATTCGATGGTGGGGGAAGTCTTCGCACATCCGGGTATACCGCTCCCAGTATTTATGAAAGGTCTCCCCTTCCTTTTGAACCACTGCGTAGATCTGCTTCCTTAGAAATGCGGCTCTCGAGGCGGGAAAATATTTGTCGAAAAACAGCCCTTTCAACTTGTTCCACGTTTAGATAGTCCCTGAGGGTAAGTAGTGTAGCCAATCCCTTGCCTTTCCCTTCAAGGTGAAAGGAAAGGCTCTCAAATTCAGCTCTTCCTCCGTTATCTCACTTGTCCTCATCGCGGAGCACACCATGTGGAATTCATTAAAGTGCTTGATAGGGTCTTCACCTGTTTCACCATGAAAAGAGGGGAGTGAGTTAAGCAACCTTGATTTGAACTCGAAATTACCCGTTGTCGGCGGAAATGATATGCACAGCGGCTGGCAGAGCAGGCCATGCATCGCCCACTCCTTCAGCGTTCTCGGACTTTCGTTATTGTTCTCCAAGACCTTCATCTCTTCCGAATGTAACCTGAACTTTAAAAATCTTGGAAGAGAGGAACGTTATCCAAAATAAAAATAAAAAACTATTTACTAAAAGAAATTTTTTTGAAAACAACCAATCAACCTGAATCAAAAACAAACATTAATTTCATTTTTAGTTGCCCTCCCCGGCAGCGGCGCCAATTTTGGTAGAGCACTTTTGGGGTACTCCAAATTGAAGCTGTCGAGGCTTGTTAAAATACAATTTATAAGTACCGAAACTACTAAGCTTTGCAGCTAGTGGTAACGGGTGTCGAACCACAGAGAGGGAATAAAATTTAGAATTAATTGTTTGAGTTGAAATTAAATTGATTAGTGAAGTTTGTCACAAAAAGGGGGGTTTTAAACATGCAAAGTAATGAAAAGTGCTAACGGAAAAATAATAAACTCGAGAATGAAGAGTGTTGGATTTGGGGGATTTCGGGATCTTGCTAAGCGTTTTAACATTAATCATTTAACTCTAAAATAAGGCTAATCAATAATGATATGCACGCGGTCGGTTACCCAGGACACCCTAAAGTAACCGGCTCCATATTAATTAATTAGACCACACAGTTCTAATTAAACTTTGTTTAAGGTCTCGTTAGAGTGATCAACCCCAATTTGACTCTAAACAGTCACTAGCATACCGCGACGAACATTCGACTATGTAATTAAATTGCTAATTGGCTACCCGGCAACCCTGAAGTACCCAACAATTGTCATGCATAACTCAATTCTCCGATTTATTTCATTGTTCTGTGTTACTAGGCGAATAGTGAGAGGCACGACATCGCTATTCTTTAACTCTAACACATGCTAGAAAACTCGATTGTCCGTCGGCGAAATCTAACACATGCATGGGATGAAGCAAGAACAACAAATGCATACATGATCAAAGCCAAATCAGAACCATTAAGCATATATTATCAAAACATTAAAGACTTAGCAAGAATCCCTAATTAACCAAAATCCAAGCACAAGTACCTTAGCCAATCATGGAGGTTTGGAGTCCCAATACTCTCATGGAAGCCTTGGGCATCATCCCCAAGCTAAATACAGAATTTAAGCTCCAAAAATGGCCACAAATGGCGGAGAAATGAAGAAGAAGGGTGAAAACCCGAGAGCAAAACGATGATTGGATCCAGAATGGCTGAAAAATCGTCAAAATGACAATTTAAGCCGTCGGAGCGTCTCGACGCTAGGCAAGCGTCTCGACGCTGGTGCCCTAAGTGCCGCGCGCGTTTTCGTCGTGATGGCGTCGAGACGCTGCGCGAGCGTCTCGACGTTGTGGCCAATTTCTCCAGCGCGCGCGTGCTTCCGGAGCGTCTCGACGCTGCAGCGTTGAGCAAGCGTCTCGACGCTGTTGCTCGACGCTTGCTCTCGAGTTTGGGGCTGAAAAATTGCCTCTCCTAGGCAATTTCCTTCATATCTTCATGTGTGAGCTTCCCCTTCTCCCTAAGCACTCCCGAGGCACTAAAACGCCTTCCTTAGCCACAAAACGCACTCAATGGATACCACGAGCTCTATGCCGCAAATCTCCTATAAATGAGACATATTAAACAATTAATCACGACTTTTAGCTAGAGTTAGGGAGTGAAATATAGCTCCAAAATGGAGTTATCAACCGCTAAGGTCAAGATTGATGTTGATAGGGGTGCTTTGTATGTAGAATTTGATGGAATTGTGAATGAATTTTTTATGAATGCATCGAAATCTTTTGTGTATGATGAGAATGGAAATGCAAAGTCTGTGGATTGTGTGAAGGAAGAGAATATGACCTCGCGCTTGAGGGACTATTCTTTTGTCTCTTTTAAGAAGAAAGATTTTGATTTAAATGAAAATGGTGCTGTTTTTTATAGTACTAACAATGAGGATGTTCACGTGCTCAAGGCACGAAGAGAAAATTGCTTTTAAATGATATTTGCAGGAATAGTGTGGACAAGGACATGTTTGGAACGTCCCCCGCGCTGTCGGAATATGGATGAGTTCGTTGGGTGAATTCAGTCGAGCAAACGACTTTAAAAATTCTGCGCTTCTCGGAGGCACCCGAGTGTTGAACTGTTTTTCAGTCATTTAGTTTATTGTTGTTTTAGTTTGAGTTTCGTAGTGTAGTTTAGCTTAATTTAGCTTACTGTTTTTTTTTTTAGGAAATAAGGAGAAGTTGAGGAAGTTGGGCTCAGATACGGAAGGCCCCGCCTCTTATCCCTCGCCAGCTTCACAAAGATTAGGGAAGTGTTGTTTTTCTTTCCCTTTAACTTTTGTGGATCTGATTAAGTAGCATTGAGGACAATGCTATCTTCTGAAGTTGGGGGTGGATGTTTGGATACGCATGTGTAGTTTGTTGAGCAGTGCTGATTTTGAATTTGAAGTGCTTGGGACTCTGTTTATATGCTTTCTAATTATGATGATCTAGGAAGTGTGTTTTTAGAAATCTGAGCATTTGCATAATCTAGTTTTTGCATGATGTTGTTTTGCATTTATTAGGTTCATGTCAAAAAATTTAAATTTTTTTTTCTGTTGCTCCCTTGCATCTATCGAGCACTTAGCAACCTCATCTTAGACTCCCTAGGCTTAGTTGATTGCATGTTGCATGATTCTTGTTGTCACCCCGAAAGGCACCCTTAGGGTAGCTTGTTGCATGAGAGTTAGTGGTAAATTAAGCCTAAAGAAAGAGAGAGAAAAAATATATAGAAAAGCATGATTGGTTAGAAAATTCTCTCGAGGCGTTCCTCCTTTTTAAGTTCGCACTTATGAAGTGAACGTTAGTCTTTAAAAATGTGAAGCTTAGACCAAAACTTGACATGTTAGGCAACTCAGGGTTGGAAAGAAAAAGAAAATAAAGTTGGGTTCAAAGAATCATAACAAAGAATACAAAATATTCAAAAAGAGAAAAAAAGAAAAAAGTATGAGAAAATCGTTTTAGGCCTTTTAATTCATTGTTCTCTCTTATGTGATCAAGTTTAGACTGTTCTTAAATGCTAGAAGTAGGGGGAAAACGGGATGATATGTTGCATGTGGTTCTTTTTCCGGTCTTACGTAGGTTTAGGATAGGTTGTCTAGCACACACACACGTTAGGGAGCGATAGTTAATTTTTGATGTGTTCTTGATTAAATGCATGCGCTGATTGCTTTCATGATTATGTAATGTTTAGATTTGTAAAAAGCATCGAGGTTTGAATTAGAAGCATGTATGCATGGTCCTTTAGAGTCGAATTCTTTATTTGCCTTGCTCGAGGACTAGCAAGATTTAAGTTGGGGGTGTTTGATAACTCCATTTTGGAGCTATATTTCACTCCCTAAATCTAGCTAAAAGTCGTGATTAATTGTTTAATATGTCTCGTTTATAAGATTTTTGCGGCATAGAGCTCGTGGTATCCATTGAGTGCGTTTTGTGGCTAAGAAAGGCGTTTTAGTGCCCCGGGAGTGCTTCGAGAAAAGGACAAGCTCACGCGAGAAGAATCGGGCAAAATTGCCATGAAGAGGCAATTTTCCAGCCCCAAACCCGAGAGCAAGCGTCGAGCAACAGCGTCAAGACGTTTGCTCAACGCTGCAGCGTCGAGACGCTCGCCTGGCGTCTCGACGCCATCGCGAGCGCGCGCTGGAGAATTGGCCATAGCGTCGAGACGCTCACGCAGCGTCGAGACACCATCACGACAAAAGGCGCGCGACACTTAGGGCGCAGCGTCTCGACGCTTGCCTAGCGTCTCGACGCTCCGACGGCTTAAAACGCCATTTTAACGATTTTCAGCCGATCTTCATCACTCTCTCTCGGGTCTTCGGTTTTCTTCTTCGTTTCTCCGCCATTCTTGGCCATTTTTGGAGGTTTTCTTGTGTATTTAGCTTTGGATGATGTCCAAATCTTCCATGTGAGTATTGGGACTCCAAACCTCCATGGTTGGCTAAGGTATTTGTGTTTGGATTTGGGATAATTAGGAATCCTTGTTAAGCTTTTTAATGTTTTGATAATTTATGCTTAATGGTTCTGATTTGGCCTTGGTTATGTATGCATTTATTGTTCTTCCTTAATGCCATGCATGTGTTAGATTTCGCCGACGGACAATCGAGTTTTCTAGCATGTGTTAGAGTTAAAGAATAGCGATGTCGTGCCTCTCCTTTTCGCCTAGTATCACAGAACAATGAAACAAATCGAAGTATCGATATATGCATGATAACTGTTGGGTACTTCAGCGTTGGCGGGTAGCCAGTTAGCATTAGGATTGCATGGTCGAATGTTCGTCGCGGTTAGCTAGTGACTGTTTAGAGTAAATTTGGGGCTGATCACTCTGACGATACTTTAAATAATGTTTAATTAGAATTGTGTGATCTAATTAATTAATATGGAGCCGGTTACAAAAGGGAGTCCCAGTAACCGACCGCGTGCATCCCATTATTGATTAGCCTTACTTTAGAATTAAGTGATAAATGTTAAAGTGCTTAGCAAGATCCCGAAATTCCCCAAATCCAACACTCTTCAATCTCAATCTTATTATTTTTCCGTTAGCATTTTCTATTACGTTGCATGTTCAAAACCCCAATTTTTGTGACAAACTTCACCAGTCAACTTAATTATAACTCAAACAATTAATTCTCAATTTTATTCCCTCTCTGTGATTCGACCCCGTTACCGCTAGCTGCAAAGCTAAAAGCTACGGGTTTATAAATTTATTTTGGCAAGCCTCGACAGCTTGATATTGGAGTACCCCAAAAGTAACTCTACCAAGGTTCTTTAGGTTCTCCTGGCTAGCTCGGATAGCGCCGTGCAACAGTATAAAAGAAAAGAAAAAGAAAAAGAATTTGAATTGTTCAAATTCGGTTTATGGAAGGAGGATGAACTGGGAATGGCCTAAAACATGAATATGATTCATGTGTAAAAAAAGTTAGTTTTCAGAAAACCGGGTTTAATCATATTATTTAATTAATATTTGATATTGAGTTAAATAATAATTATTAATTAAATAGTTTAATTAATAATTATATATATATATATTATTTATTAAAAAGTTTAATAAATAAAATTATGATTATTATTTTTAATAATAATAATAATTATATATATATATATGTGTGTGTGTTATGAGGTTTTGGCTAGAGGATAGAAGTATGAGGAGAGAGTATTCAAAATAAAAGAGAATTCATTTTTGTTAAAAAAAAAAAAATGAAAGACGGGTATACAAAAGTAAAAAAAAAAAAAAAGAAACTTGAAGTTTTATTTTTTTTAAAACTTCTGTACTTCGTCTTCATCAAGCCCTCTGTGTTTCTTCTTCTTCTTCCTCCTTTCTTTTTTTTTCTTTTCTCTTCTTTTCGGAGTCCCACAACTCCGTTGCTCGGCGCTGAGGATAGCGGGACTACCCGGGGTGGTCCTCGGGGCGTTCGTGCGAAGAGGTCTGAAGTGTTCGTGACGAGGAACGTGCGGCGGAGCTTGAAGAAATTGGAACTACAAGGGTATGCATTTCTAATTTCTTATTTTCGTCGCTTTGAGCATGTTTTCTATTTGTTAAATTGATGAAATTAGAGTATCATCGGTCTGAAATCTCTTTCCGCTGTGCATGTCGCTCCATCACTGCCGATGGCGAAGGTTGGAAACATTTGGATCGTGAATTTCCTCAGTTTGCTTCAGATGCACGTAATGTTCGTTTAGGTTTAGCTTCAGATGGGTTCAATCCATTCGGCAATATGAGTACCATATACAGTATGTGGCCTGTAGTATTAGTTCCTTATAATTTGCCACCTTGGAAATGCATGAAGGAGACAAATTTCTTGATGTCTTTGCTCATACCTGGGCCGAAATCCCTTGGTAGAGAAATTGACGTGTATTTGCAACCATTGATAGAAGAGTTGAAAGAGTTATGGAATAATGGTGTGCAAACATATGATTGTGATAAACGCGAGTACTTTCAACTCCATGCCAGTTTGTTATGGACTATAAATGATTTCCCGGCGTACGGGGACTTATCTGGGTGGTGTACCAAGGGATACAATGCATGTCCCATTTGTAAAGAAGATACGTCATCGCGTGGTTTAATTGGAAAAAGATGTTACATGGGTCATCAACGTTTTCTTCCATTGGATAATCGGTGGCGTGGGAGTAAGCTACATGACGGACATGTAGAATGTAGACCTCCTCCAATTGTAAGCAATGGAGAACAAATCTTACAAGAATTGAGCATGCGCAGATTTCCTATGCTTTGTAAGCATCCAACAAAACAAGAAAAGAAAAAAAAACGAACTAGTCCTACTTGGAAGAAAAAGAGTATATTTTTCCAACTTCCATATTGGTCAAAACTTTTGTTACGGCATAAATTGGATGTTATGCATATTTAAAAGAACGTTTGTGACAACTTGATTGGCACAATTTTAAATATCGATGGAAAAACAAAGGACACGCAAAATGCTCGGGGGGACTTAAAGAAATTGTTTATACGAAACGAGTTACATTTGATAAAGTTGGGAGATAATAAATTTTCCAAGCCTCATGCTTCGTATACATTGACTTCCAGTGAACGAGTTGCATTTTTAAAGTTTTTGAAATCTGTTAAATTTCCTGATGGGTTCGCATCTAACATAGCACGATGCGTAAAAGAAAAAGATGGAAAAATAGTTGGGTTAAAAACACATGATTCTCATGTATTGCTTCACAGACTTCTTCCAATTGGTGTACGAGCATTTTTGCGAAAAGACGTGTCTACTTCTATTGTTGAGCTATGTTCATTCTTTCGTGATATATGTGCGAAAACATTACGCATCAGTGATTTGGATCGATTACAAGCAGATATTATAATCATACTTTGTAAATTGGAAAGAATTTTTCCACCGGCATTTTTTGATGTAATGGTGCACCTTGCAGTTCATTTTCCGTATGAAGCCAAAGTTGTTGGTCCAGTTAGTTACAGTTGGATGTACCCTATCGAGAGAAGTTTGAAGACATTGAAACAATACGTACGGAACAAAGCACGTCCTGAGGGTTCTATAGCGGAAGCCTTTGTAATTAATGAATCAGTTACATTTTGTTCCTTATACCTAAGTGGAATTGAAACGAGATTCACTAGAAATGATAGAAATGATGATACAATTCACGAGGATGAAATATGTGGTGATTTCGAAGTGTTTAGACAGAGTGCACGACCATTGGGTGCCTCAACTATAAGGACATTAACAACAGAGGAGAAACGTATTGCACATTGGTTTGTTTTAAACAATTGTGCTGAAATTGAACAATATCGCAGACAACATTTGATGTTACGTCGGCATGAAGCACGAACGAAGTCTGAGTTATCTAAAATACATCAAGAACATTTTCCTAATTGGTTCAAATCTAAGGTTTTGTCTTTGCCTGAGTCAGAAAAGGGGTACGATGATATGTATTCACTAGCGATGGGACCTGGTTCTAAGGCACGCTCTTATAGTGGATGCATTGTTAATGGAGTACGGTTCCACAATATAGAGCTTGATAATCGTCGAAAAACACAAAACAACGGTATCATGGTGCCTGGAGTAAGTCAAAGCGAAGATGATGAGAGTAATTTCTATGGGGTCGTGAATGAATGTTTGGATTTTCGGTATGCCAATACAAGACGTGTTTTTATGTTTAAATGTACATGGTTCGACACAAATAGTACAAAGAAAAATACAACACACACAGATTTAGGGTACAAATCGATTAATACATCTCGATATTGGTGTGTTGACGATCCTTTCATTCTTGTCAATCAAGGGCAACAAGTTTTTTACATTGACGACCCAAATTATGGCGCTAATTGGAAAGTTGTGCAAGTAGTCCAAATTAAACGTTTATGGGACGTGCCAAAAATAAAAAATATAGAGAATGATCAAGTTGATTTATTAGAACCTGGGAGGGGAATCAATGTGAAAGATAGTGATTTTGCAAGAAAGGTTGTCACATTATGTCGACATGACATTGAACCTACAATTTGTGAAGACGTAATTATTGAACACGATGATGATTTCATAAACGATAGTGAATGATGTTGACCTTACAAATCTGTATGTGTATTTCATTATTTTTTTCCTATGTATTGATCATTATTTCATATTAATGTTCTTCTTGTGTGTTTGTAGAAGGAACCGAGAGATGAATATTATTATGAATAACCGATAGATAGATGAAGAATTTAACGAACCCACCGAGAACCCTCACATGTTGGGATCTACTTCAGGTTATATTTGATGGAGCGACATGCGCAGCGGAAAGCGATTTCGGACCGATGATACACTAATTTCATCAATTTAACAAATGGAAAACATGCTCAAAACGACGGAAATAAGAAATTAGAAATACATACCCTTGTAGTTTCGAATTTCTTCAAGTTCCGCCGCTCGTTCTTAGTTACGAACTCTTCTGGCGTCTTCTCACGAATGTCCCGAGGACCACCCCAGGTAGTCCCGCTATCCTCGGCGCCGCGCAACGGAGTTGTGGGACTCCGAAAGAAGAGAAAACGGAAAATAAATGAAGAAAGAAGAAGAAGAAAAGAGACAGAGGGGTGTACACTTAAATTTTCAAAAAACTAAAACTCAAAGAAATTTTTCTTTTTCCAAATTATTATTATTATTATTAAAAATAATAATAATAATTTTATTTATTAAACTTTTTAATAAATAAAAAATATATATATAATTATTAATTAAACTTTTTAATTAATAATTATTATTTAATTCAATATCAAATATTAATTAAATAATATGATTAAACCCGGTTTTCCGAAAACCGACTTTTTTACACATGAATTTTATTCATGTTTTAGGCCATTCCCATATTTAAATCATATTTAAATATGTCCATCCTCCTTCCATAAACCGAATTTGAACAATTCAAATTCTTTTTCTTTTCTTTTTCCTTTTCTCGTGTACTGTTGCACGATGTTATCCGAGTTAGCCAGGAGAACCTAAAGGACCTACAGATCATGAGCTCCAACGATACGAGATTATTCGGCCAAAACCCTTTCAACCGAACTAACCAACATTCGTTAACCCCCGGAGACTCCACTATAGTCCGAGGGTTGCACTCTCCTCACTGTAGATATATTGTGTCCTCTTGATATAACCATCAACGGTAAGTCTATCCTTCACAGGTTGTTCGTAATCACAGCTGGGTCATTTAAACCGTTTAACCCCTGCATTACATCTTGTTTCTTAAGTACCACTGACACCTCTAATAAACAATAGATTTGTGGTCTAACCATCAGATCAATATAACTCTCTCATCACATGAGAGTGTGAGCTCACATTGTTCAAGCCCCGGAGTCAGCTATTAAGGGAACAACCTATCTACTAACCCTGAAGAGCGGGTTATGAGTGAATTTCAATCTTGCTACACTATGTCCCCAGCTACTTATTCGGCTTTATCCCCAAGCTGGTAGGCTTATTGAGCGGGCGTTCCGCCACTCTCACCCGTACATGTGAAAGGATACTTCCGAATAAGCAGGAGTTCATAGCAAGCTCAGGACTAAGCTTGAGTTACCTAGGTCATCAAAGTGTATAAGTCAGTCTCAATCAGTAAACGGAGTTATAAAGAGAGAGTGACTTAATACGCGGTTCGATCTTGTGTAAACTTTTTACACAGGACGCCCTCACTTCTCACATCTCCATGAGGAACGATTTAGATCATATCGTTATGTACAATACAAAGTGAGCCGCATCCAATAGTGTTACCAGGATAAGGTACCCAACCTTATCCGTATACTATAGATCGTTTTGACTGACTACTTGAGCCTGATCCACAATCATGTCATACATGAGGCTCAAGTACTCATATTCAGCCAAGGGTGTTGGTCATTGGTATAGGTTAACGTAAACACGTTTCACTTTAATCCAGTAAACTCTTTTACTGAATAAAACTAATAACTCTTTATTCTAAATAGAATATTTACAAACATAACAGTTTACAAACCACGAGTTTTAGGACATAAAACCCAACAAACTCCCACTTGGACTTAAACGTCTGTGGTGTACATGTTAGGTGGAGAAAACTAATATATCATATATCAGAAGTTTTCTCTCACTGTCCTCTTGTTACGTCTCCAAAAGTGACCTTTTTAGGACTTAATTATCTTAGAAAGATGTTCACTCTTAGGTGTTTTTGATAGCATTTAGCCTAAACCTATGATTAAATATGAGAATTAGAAGAAGGTAGCTAAATTAGGACTTATGTACAATAGGGAAGAAAAGGGTTGAAAACCGAAGGAAAAGAATGAAAAACAAGCATTGCGATAGCATTGCGGAAACATTGCGGAACCCGCAATGTTTCAAGTGAAAACCGTAAGTTGACTGATCTTTTTCTGTTAATTTCCGTTATTTCAGGGATTCGTTCTTTCTCCTCCATCCATTCTGAAGTACGACGTTGAAGATTGATGGTTCTCCTTGGCCCAAAGACGTCTGCAGACTACTATAAATAGGGGTCAAAGTCGAGGGTTCAAGGATGATCCAAAAGCGTAGAAGCCTTCTCGCAGCTCCATCTTTCTCCCTGTTTTCCTTTGCCGTCTGTTGGTTTGCGAAGTTTAGTTGTTGGAGTCGACAATCTGATAGGAAGGAGAGAAGATTCATCTTCTCTCCCGATTGGATTCATTCAAGCAAAGCTGATCTTTCTCATCCTTCAGCCGAGGCGGTTGCGACGAGGCGTTCAAGCTCAATTTCCTGTTTTCTGTCTTTCATTTCTAAATTCCATTTCTGCTTTGTTGTTGTTTCCCTTCTAGTAGCTAGTTTATTGCATTTCGTTGCTTTCTGCCTTTATGATATTTACGTTAAGCTTTCCTTTGTTCATTCAAACAATCAAGTAATCAAAGCAAAATTCAGCATTTCACAGTTTCTTGCCTTTGCAATCTACTGTTTTTCCTTACTGTTTTGTCTTTAAATTCCTTCTAAGCATGTCTCTTTCATCTCTTATTTATGTTCTCCCCATATCCATGAGTAACTAAGTCACTTAGGGGCATGCTAATGACAACACTATAGGCTAAAAAACGTGAACCAAGCCTGTAGGATAGCTCTCGAAGCATTGATTGTATGTAAGCTTCATCCCACGGGCAATTTCGATTGGCCATCCATTTTGTCCAAAGAACTCCTAACCTCTGGAAGGAGTAAGAGTTCAGAGTCATACTATCATGCTAGCCTTTCAAGGTAACCAGGATACGACCTAGGAATAGGCGTTTCCCTAGTACAAACCATATTTTTCTGCCTTAACAAGATGCTTAAGACCTTACTTGGACATGAGTAAACTAAAGAATCTAATGCATGAAATCGGAAGATACATGAGAATGAGATAGTTTGATGCATAGTGAGTTGATCCAGTGCTTGAGAATCGTATGAAAAAGCCTATAGGATAGTCGTTAGTAGCCCTTAATTCATCACTTTACACACTTTCGCTGTTATTTAAATTGCGGTAGAATTGCTGTCTCCGCAATTCTGCTTAAGTTACAATTCTGTCTAGCTGTCTTTGCCTTCATTTATTAATCTCGTCTCTTTTCATTTGAGTTTAACTTTGACTTGCATTTGTTTATGTTGCTACCCTCTACGTATTCAGTAGGAAATAGACAATTTAAAACCAATTCTACCCCATCAAATCCACCCCTTCTTTCTTAACTTTACACTTCATGAATAGCTTATAATAAATCTCTGTGGGAAAACGAATGAAATATACTTACTACTTGCTATAAGACCATGTATGCTTGCATGTTCTGAGTGCTCTCTCTACCTTATTGCTTATTTATTTTAACACATTGAGCACGTAACAAGTTTTTGGCGCCGCTGCTGGGGATTTATTTAAGTGAAAACGAAGTTTGTTAAGTTTGAAACACCAAGTTTATTGCCTATTGAAGCTGATCTGTTTCATTTCTTTTGCAGGTACTATTGGGTTAGTTTATGAGTGAGCCTTCAAGTAGTGATCTAGAGTTCAATCCTGAGCCTGAGAGATTACTTAGGGCCAGAAATAGAGCCAAGAAACGTCTTTTTAAACAACCCCCTTTACCTCAAGTAATTGCGGGAACCGCAATTCCTCCGAAGTTGTCTCCAGAAGAAATGAATGGAATAGTTCCAAATCCGGTACCTGTCACTCGCAATCCCATCGAAATAGCGAATGACAAGAATAGTGCCATTCTCTCATACCTAGTACCTATGCCTGGGGAGCTGAACCCCAGCATAATTCGTCCTGAAATCACTGCCAACTCATTCGAGTTAAAGCCAGTGATGTTCCAAATGTTGTCCACTGTGGGACAATTCTTTGGAGTGGAAAATGAGGACCCCCACAACCATCTTAGAAACTTCTTAGGAGTTAGTGATACATTCATCATCCCTGGAGTTTCCCAAGAAGCCTTGAGGCTATACCTGTTCCCTTACTCTTTGAGGGACAAAGCCAAAACGTGGTTAAACTCATTACCCTCTGGATCTGTCCTTAATTGGACAGACTTAGCAGAGAAATTCCTAGTTAAATACTTCCCACCTGATAGG
The DNA here is from genome assembly GCA_028017165.1 of Herpetospermum pedunculosum. Taxonomy (NCBI): domain Eukaryota; kingdom Viridiplantae; phylum Streptophyta; class Magnoliopsida; order Cucurbitales; family Cucurbitaceae; genus Herpetospermum; species Herpetospermum pedunculosum. Next base: position 14,940,974 of record JAPQWQ010000186.1, on the reverse strand, counting down.
AATTCTACCTTTCGTGATGACATAGTTAAGTTCAAGCAAGCTGATAATGAATCTCTTCACGAAGCTTGGACAAGGTTCAAAGATCTACTTCTTAAATGTCCACACCATGGCATCCCATGGTGTATCCAAATAGAGGTCTTCTTCAAAGGATGCAATCCCAGCACTAGACAAGTCTTAAATTCATCCGCTGGAGGCTCCATGTTGTCCAAGAGTTACAACGAGGCCTATGAGATCTTGGAGAAGATCTCAGCATCTCACTGTAGGTGGTCAGATGATCCTGTTGAGCCAACTAGAGCTCAAGACAAGGATGCTCTAAGTGCAATGAGCAGCCAAATAAATGCCCTGACCAACCTAGTTAAGCAAATGGCTCAAGCCAATCTCCAAACAAGTGTTAACACCGCTACCGCCATGTCAATGGGCACCCAACCAAGTCAAGGTGAGACACTTATCTGTGGATTCTGTGGGGAAGGGCACCTGTATGAATACTGCCCTGGGAATCCAGCCTCAGTCTGCTATATTGGAAGCCAGCAGCAGCCTAGGAACAACCCCTATTCCAATACTTACAACCCTGGTTGGAGGAACCACCCAAACCTGTCATGGGGTGGCCAACAAAATGCTAACCAAGCTCCTAACCAACCAAGACCAAGTGGAACACCTGGTTTCACTCCCCAACATAACCAATCAATGTATCAAAAACCTTACAACCAACCTGTAGGATCTTCTGTAGAAAACTTACTCAAGGAATACATAGCTAAGAATGATGCTACTCTTCAAAGCCAACAAGCTACTCTTAGGAGCCTAGAGAACCAAATAGGCCAATTAGCCAATGAACTCAAGAGTAGACCCCAAGGTAGACTCCCTGCTGACACCGAGGTGCCAAGGAGAGATGGTAAAGAGCAAGTTCAAGCAATTGAACTTAGAAGTGGTAGACCATTGGTGAGCAACAAAAAGGACACACCAAAGAGAGTAGAGAACACTGAGTCTAGTGCTCCACTGGAGTCTCTGCCAAACCAAGGTCCACCACCAACTAGCACATCAGGAGCCAGGCTAGAGCCAATTATTGAGGAGATAGAAGAAATTCCAAGGCCTCCACCTATCCTAAGGCGACCTGAAGTGCCTGCATATGTGCCACCACCTCCATATCCTCGAAGGCTTAAGAAGAAGCAGGAACAGGAAGTGCATTTTAATAAATTCTTAGAAATTCTTAAGCAAGTGCATGTCAACATTCCTTTTGTAGAAGTTTTACAGTCTATGCCTTCCTATGTAAAGTTTTTGAAAGATATTATTACTAACAAAAAAATAATTGGTGAGTTTGAAACAGTAAACCTCACTGAGGAGTGCAGTGCCATACTCCAGAACAAGCTACCCAAGAAGGAGAAGGATCCTGGTTCCTTCACCTTACCTGTAGAACTGGGAGGCAAGCACGTGGGCAGAGCGCTTTGTGACCTGGGCGCCAGCATAAACCTCATGCCCCTATCACTATTCCACCAGTTGGGAATAGGAGAAGCACGTCCAACCACTGTCACTTTACAACTAGCAGACAGATCCATTGCATACCCAGAAGGTAAGATTGAGGATATTCTAGTGAAAGTTGACAAATTTATTTTCCTTGCAGATTTCATTATCCTGGATTATGAAGCAGACAAGGAGGTCCCCATCCTGTTAGGCAGACCATTTCTAGCCACAGGTAGGGCACTGATAGACGTCCAAAAAGGTGAGCTCACTATGAGGGTTCATGATGAAGAGGTGAAATTTAGTGTGTATAAAGCTTTAAGGTACCCCTCTGACCTTGAATCCTGTGCTAGTATGGACATTGTAGATTCTTTAATGGAAGAACAATTGGAGCATGTATTATTAACCAAGCATGCTAATGAATATGTAGGATTAGAATTAACTGATTTAAACATAGCTGAGATAATGGACATATCTGTAAATAACCCTCAGCACGTTTGTATGAATATTGACTTAACTGATAGAGCCTTGAATCCTTTAAAGCCATCCATTGAGCATCCACCTGTATTAGAATTAAAACCTCTCCCCACTCACCTCAAGTATGCATATTTAGGGAATAATGAGACTTTTCCTGTAATTATTTCTTCTAAGCTAAGTGAACAGCATGAGGTTGAATTAATATTACTACTTAAGCAACATAGGAAGGCTATTGCATGGACTATTGCTGATATTAGAGGCATTAGCCCTTCTTATTGCATGCATAAGATTATACTAGAGGAAGAGCACACACCTAGAGTAGATCATCAACGTAGGCTGAATCCCTCTATGAAAGAGGTAGTTAAGAAAGAAATAATTAAATGGTTAGATGCTGGTGTGATCTTTCCCATAGCTAGTAGTCAGTGGGTAAGTCCTATACAGTGTGTACCTAAAAAGGGTGGGATGACTGTGGTAGTCAATGAGAACAATGAACTGATTCCAACTAGGACTGTCACAGGGTGGAGAGTATGTATGGATTATAGGAAGCTAAATAAAGAGACCAAAAAAGACCATTTCCCTCTACCATTTATTGACCAAATGTTAGACAGAATAGCTGGTAGAGCCTACTACTGTTTCTTAGACGGTTATTCAGGTTATAACCAGATCACTATAGACCCTAAGGATCAAGAGAAGACCACCTTCACTTGCCCTTTTGGAACTTTTGCCTTTCGCAGAATGCCTTTTGGCTTATGCAATGCACCGGCAACTTTCCAAAGGTGCATGTTGGCAATCTTCTCTGATTTGGATGAGTCCATGATAGAGATATTCATGGATGATTTCTCAGTCTTTGGGGATTCATTTACAAACTGTCTAGAAAATTTAGGACAGGTCCTGGCTAGGTGTGAGGAGACCAACCTAGTCCTAAATTGGGAAAAGTGCCATTTCATGGTGGATGAAGGGATTGTCTTAGGTCATAGAGTGTCAAGGGCAGGTGTAGAAGTTGACAGGGCAAAGATAGAAATCATAGAGAAGTTGGTAGAGCCTCAGAATGTCAAGGCCATTAGAAGTTTCTTAGGGCATGCTGGCTTCTACAGAAGGTTCATTAAGGACTTTTCTAAAATAGCCACGCCTCTGTGTGAGCTTCTAGAGCTAAATAGGCCATTCATCTTCTCTAAGGAATGTTTAGTAGCTTGGAAAACCCTTAAGGAAGCACTAGTCACAGCACCTATTATAGTAGGACCAGATTGGGATCTCCCATTTGAGATGTTATGTGATGCTAGTGACTATGCTGTAGGGGTGATGTTAGGACAGAAGATTGACAAGCTAACACACCCTGTATACTATGCTAGTAAAACCCTGAATGAGGCTCAATGTAATTATACAACTACTGAGAAAGAGATGCTTGCTGTAGTGTTTGCTTGTGAGAAATTTAGAAACTATATTGTAGGCACTAGGACAATTGTGTACACTGACCATTCTGCCTTAAAGTATCTCATGAGGAAGGCTGATGCTAAGCCTAGGTTGATTAGGTGGGTGTTATTGCTGCAGGAATTTGATCTGGACATTCGAGACAAGAAAGGATGTGAAAATGTGGTTGCGGATCACCTTTCTCGATTGCAGCACAATTGCGAAATAATTGCGGAACCCGCAATTTCTGATGCTTTTATTGATGAACATGTCTTTGTATTGACTCATCGTGATAACGATGAGGAACCTTGGTTTGCTGACATTGCTAACTTCCTTGCATCACAGGTATTACCAGTTTTCAAGGGAGGACAAGAGAAGAAGAGGTTCCTTCATGAAGCAAGGAAATTCATCTGGGATGACCCCACACTTTACAGAACATGTGCTGACGGCCTGCTAAGGAAGTGTGTTTCAGCTGCTGAGGCGAAGTCTGTGCTGCAGCACTGTCACACAGCTCCGTATGGTGGACACTTTGGTGGCCAAAGAACAGCTGCAAAGATATTTCAGGGTGGCTACTATTGGCCAACGATCTTCAAGGATGCCCACAACTATGCCCACAACTGTGATGAATGCCAAAGAACAGGTAACCTCAGTCGCAAGGATGAGATGCCTCTCACCTACATCTTAGAGTTAGAGCTCTTTGATGTATGGGGCATTGACTTCATGGGACCATTTCCTCCATCCTCAGGTAACCTTTACATTTTGGTGGCAGTAGACTATGTATCCAAGTGGGTAGAGGCCATAGCATGTCCTAATAATGATGCTAAAACAGTCATAAAATTCTTGCATAGGCACATTTTTACTAGGTTTGGGACACCTCGTGCTGTCATTAGTGATGAGGGGACACATTTCATTAATAAGGCTATGGAGAGAGTATTGGCTAAGTATAACATTAGACATAGAGTAGCCACTCCTTATCACCCACACTCGAATGGACAGGCTGAAATTTCAAATAGGGAGATTAAGAACATCCTAGAAAAAGTGGTCAAACCTAATAGGAAAGACTGGTCCTTTAAGCTTGAGGATGCACTTTGGGCATATAGGACAGCATATAAGACACCCCTAGGTATGTCTCCTTACAGACTTGTATATGGTAAAGCTTGTCATCTTCCATTTGAGTTAGAAATTAAGGCATTTTGGGCACTAAAAGAGTTGAATTATTGCGTGACCGATGCGGGAACGTTGCAGTCTCTGCAATTACACGAGCTTGATGAGCTTAGACAAATGTCTTATGAAAATGCCAAAATGTATAAGGAAAAGACCAAGATTTGGCACGACAGCAGACTTAGGGTTAAGGACTTTAAGAAGGGTCAGCTTGTCTTGTTGTTTAACTCACGGTTGAAACTATTTCCAGGGAAACTTAAGTCTAGGTGGTCAGGTCCATTTATGATTACTAATGTGTTTGTTCATGGTGCCATCGAGATAAAGAACTTGCAGCAAGGCCAACCATTCATGGTTAATGGTGCAAGGTTGAAGCACTACTATGAGGAAGGAGATGTGAAGACTCTCTCGGCCTTCCTCTTGACTGAAGCGTGAAAACAAGAACGAGAGAGGACGGGTGATTGCTGTGCTCGTCAACATGAGGCTCATGCCTTAGTTTATTTTTTTTTGCGATTTTCCGGTTATCATTTGTGTATAAGTTTGTATGATTTTAATTGCGAATTTGATGTTGATTTTATTTATTTTTGTAGGGAATCGATAGAGGGAATCAAGGAGAGTAAATCCAGCTTTAAAAATCAAGAAAATATTGGGCCAAATAAAAGATACGGATGAGCAAAGAATGACATTTAGATGAAAAAAATCTCCAACGGTCCCTAAAATTGCGCTGGATTTGCAGGATCCGCAAAAATATAGCCGTTGGGATTTATCCGTTTTCTTTATATCCGTTAGAAGGCGCGTTGATCTGTACGATTCTCCCATTCTCTGAACTCCAAGAAAACTGCGATTCTCTTCATCTGTGATTCTTCTCTCCAAACCTCCACGATTCAACAATGGTGTTCACGAGGGCTGAAAGATCTGCAGCCAAGAAGAAGGCTGACGACGCTGAAACGGCTGCGAGAGACGCACTGCTTGCCTTGGCTGAGGCTGACGCTGCGCGAACTGAACGCCTTCCCAAACTTCCGATTCGCAAGAAGAAGTGGAAGGTTGTCACTGAGATACCTGCTGGACCCTCTGAACCAGCAGACACACCCAAGAAGCGCAGGTGGAGTTTAGCGGTGGCCGCTGAACCGAGCAAAGAAAAGACTCCCTCTGTGGAGAGTCAAGAAACTGATCGTGTGTCCCACGATTCAGCAAAGAAGAGTTCCTCGCCACCTGCACCATCAGCGCACAGCTCTTCCCCATCACCTCCAGCGCAGAGCCCTGAACTGCCTTCATCACCGCACAGTTCTGAGAATACCTTGCCAGCAGAGAGCCCTGAGGCATCGCCCACTTCCCCACAACATGACCCTGAATTCCCATATGGTGAATATCAAGAATCGACGCAGGGCAGTGGGGAAGGTGAGGAAGAGGAGGTTTTCTCTCCTGTGAGGGAAGCTAGCCCGGTGAGTCTTTCACAAGAGGATGACTCAATGGAGGAGACGCTGGGGGCGTGCCTCCAGCAGATCACCATCGAGGCAAAGCTCAAGAAGAAGAGAAAGGCCAAGATTCTCAAGGCCAAGCGGTCCAAGAAGCTGAAAAAGAAGAAGGCCAAGAGGGCGCCTTCATCAGAAAAGGAGAGCACTGAGCCATCGCTCAAGAGACTCAAGGTTGAGGCTGCGGAGTCAGCCAAACCAGCAGACAAAGGGAAGGCCAAGCTTTACCCTGAAGATGAACCTCAGTCAGTGAGGTATGTGTCCTCTGACGCTGAGTCCAGAGGCATTGAGCTGAGGAAGAGGGAGTTGCTGCACGAGAAGGGCTTCCTCGACAGACCTGCTGACCTGCCGCAATTCTTGCGCGCAGGCATAGTGAATCACAGCTGGGAGGAGTTGTGCAAGCCACCCAATCCGGCTTAAACAAGTATGGTATATGACTTCTACGCCAACCTGCGAAACTCTGAGGAGGGGCTGTCTGTGGTTAGGGGAGTAGAAGTGGACTACTCAGCAAAGGCCATCAACGAAGCCTATGGCCTCAAGGGCCAAAAACATACTGACTATGCGAGGATCGTTGATGAGCCTACTGAGGCTGTCCTGGAGGAGGCCATTCGAACCATTGGCCAGCCTGAAGTAGCTTGGACTGTATCACGCAATGGGAGGCACACTCTCATGAGTGCCAACCTCACAGCTAATGCGGCTGTATGGTTTGCCTTTGTAAGGAGGAAGCTGTCCCCCGTGACTCATGAGACCACCATCAACCAGAGCAGATCGCTGCTGGTCTATGCAATCATGCGAGGTCTCACGGTCAACGTGGGTGAAGTCATGTCAGCCGCCATTGCTGAGTGCGCGAAGAAAGGTAAGGGTCCATTGTTTTTCCCTAATACCATAACTAAACTATGTTTGCTTGCAGGAGTCCCTATTGAGCGAATGGAGCAGCAAATGGCTTACACAGGCCACTTGGAGCTGCCTGCTGGCTTGAGGCTAAAGAGGAAGGGGAACATGGAATTCGAGCTGGATAGGTTGGTTGCTGATCAGTCACTATCCATGGCTTGCCTGATGGATATGCAAAGGAGGATGGCTCAATGGGCCACGTACGCACAGGCACGGGACAAGGAAGTTGCTGACCAGCTTGGCTGCATCTTCCCTGATTTCCCCACAAATCTCCTGACTCCATGGGTGCCTCCACGACCACGACAGCCTGATGAGGATGAAGACATCTGAGTGCTGGTTTGAATTGCACTCAAGGGAGTATTGCTGTTCCCTTAGAAAAATAGAATAAAATAAAAAAAATCTGCTTTCTGATAGACCATGTGAATTGTGATGTTTTTAGTTAAAAGTTTGTTCTGTTTTAGTTGCTTAGTTTTACGTTTTTAAATTGTTTAGTGTAGTCTGATGATAGTTAACTAGGTAGGTTAGTTTTGTTTTATTTTTAGAGAGCTTGAATGACTGGAAAAAAGCATGCTTAGGGGCCTTAATCACTGTTATATCTGCCCTGACTTGATTGCGAAATAATTGCGGTACCCGCAATTTTTATTACTGAATGCATGTTTTGGACTGTCTGTTTAGCTAGGCTGTGATCTGTTTAAATTCTATCTTTTGCTGCTATCATGACTACCTTATATAGCTTATCTAAAAGCATGCTGGATGAGTGTCATAGGACACCCTTTGATAGTTTAAATTAACCTCTAAAAAGCTCAGCATGCATAGCCGTAAGTCCTTGCCTGTCTGTTTTTTTTTCAGTTTTCTGCTGCTGTGATATTTTCTTTTAGAATGTTCTGTCTATGCCTAGGGCTTTTAGATTCTCTTTGTTTTACCTTAGACTAGATGCTTCTAGGACAAGTTTGGGGGTGTGCCACCTCAGACACTCATTGGGGACAATGAGTAGTTGAAGTTTGGGGGAGGCCACCCTAGGCCTAGGAACATTCCTCTCTCCCTTAAAGCATAAGCATTCTTCTTCTCCTTTTTTTAAAAAAAAAAAAAAAGAAAAAAGAATAAAAGGGGAGTCTCTCTTAGGTTGCCGAGTAATCAGTGCCAAGTGTGTAACCCACAAGTGGCGTTGCATCAAAAGGCAACCAAAGGAGAGGCTCCACCAAAGTAAGAAAGAAAGAAAAAAGGAAGAAGTAGGGAAGAAGAATGTATACCTAGGAGTTGCAACTTTGTGGCTTAGATGTCCTGAATCAAAAGAACTCTGATCCTCAAATTAGCTAGGCGCAAAGTTGTAACTTGTAGGGTTGTTTAGGGAGATGAATGTATATCCAATGTAGTGATGCCAGGGTTTAGGTTGTTCTCTAGAAGTACTACTGTCACCGTTAATACTAAGACTGGCATGACTCTAAGGAATCCTAGACAATTTAAAAATAAAGCTAGAAGCATGTACTTAGTCTGAGGTAAAGCTAGGCAGAATTTGAAACCTTAGGGATAGTGGCATGATATGACAAAAGCAAATAGATCAGTTGTAGGGAGTTAATGAAAACAGAAGGAGTGTTAGGCAGGCAAAGTCAGAAGAAGCTAGATAAGAGGGTAGTTTTAAGCTTAGAAGTGTGTCACAGGACAGCATAGCTATAGATAGAGGGGAGTTAGTAAGTGGTTAAAGAAGAAGAAACAGCAGCCTAGGAAAGTCCTTAGATTGCTCGAGGACAAGCAAAACCTTAAGTTTGGGGGTGTGTTACGTCTCCAAAAGTGACCTTTTTAGGACTTAATTATCTTAGAAAAATGTTCACTCTTAGGTGTTTTTGATAGCATTTAGCCTAAACCTATGATTAAATATGAGAATTAGAAGAAGGTAGCTAAATTAGAACTTATGTACAATAGGGAAGAAAAGGGTTGAAAACCGAAGGAAAAGAATGAAAAACAAGCATTGCGATAGCATTGCGGAAACATTGCGGAACCCGCAATGTTTCAAGTGAAAACCGTAAGTTGACTAATCTTTTTCTGTTAATTTCCGTTATTTCAGGGATTCGTTCTTTCTCCTCCATCCATTCTGAAGTACGACGTTGAAGATTGATGGTTCTCCTTGGCCCAAAGACGTCTGCAGACTACTATAAATAGGGGTCAAAGTCGAGGGTTCAAGGATGATCCGAAAGCGTAGAAGCCTTCTCGCAGCTCCATCTTTCTCCCTGTTTTCCTTTGCCGTCTGTTGGTTTGCGAAGTTTAGCTGTTGGAGTCGACAATCTGATAGGAAGGAGAGAAGATTCATCTTCTCTCCCGACTGGATTCATCCAAGCAAAGCTGATCTTTCTCATCCTTCAGCCGAGGCGGTTGCGACGAGGCGTTCAAGCTCAATTTCCTGTTTTCTGTCTTTCATTTCTAAATTCCATTTCTGCTTTGTTGTTGTTTCCCTTCTAGTATCTAGTTTATTGCATTTCGTTGCTTTCTGCCTTTATGATATTTACGTTAAGCTTTCCTTTGTTCATTCAAACAATCAAGTAATCAAAGCAAAATTCAGCATTTCACAGTTTCTTGCCTTTGCAATCTACTGTTTTTCCTTATTGTTTTGTCTTTAAATTCCTTCTAAGCATGTCTCTTTCATCTCTTATTTCTGTTCTCCCCATATCCATGAGTAACTAAGTCACTTAGGGGCATGCTACAAACCATATTTTTCTGCCTTAACAAGATGCTTAAGACCTTACTTGGACATGAGTAAACTAAAGAATCTAATGCATGAAATCGGAAGATACATGAGAATGAGATAGTTTGATGCATAGTGAGTTGATCCAGTGCTTGAGAATCGTATGAAAAAGCCTATAGGATAGTCGTTAGTAGCCCTTAATTCATCACTTTACACACTTTCGCTGTTATTTAAATTGCGGTAGAATTGCTGTCTCCGCAATTCTGCTTAAGTTACAATTCTGTCTAGCTGTCTTTGCCTTCATTTATTAATCTCGTCTCTTTTCATTTGAGTTTAACTTTGACTTGCATTTGTTTATGTTGCTACCCTCTACGTATTCAGTAGGAAATAGACAATTTAAAACGAATTCTACCCCATCAAATCCACCCCTTCTTTCTTAACTTTACACTTCATGAATAGCTTATAATAAATCTCTGTGGGAAAACGAATGAAATATACTTACTACTTGCTATAAGACCATGTATGCTTGCATGTTCTGAGTGCTCTCTCTACCTTATTGCTTATTTATTTTAACACATTGAGCACGTAACACCTCTCCAGCAACTCGGAGCCCTAGACTCTTCTAGGTGTCTCTCAAACACTTTAGCCATGAGAGACTTAGTAAACTAATCAGCATGAAGTACTAGGAGTCTTTCCATGTGACCATCACATCTCCTCATAGCACTATCTGCGAGCTCAACTTATAAACCTATTGCTGTTTCACAAGCTGCAAATAGACTTAGCTACCAACGAGGAATCAGCAATACAATTCTTGTATTCTACTCCTCTAAGTACAATGACAAAACTTTAACCGGAATCCAATCCAATTGAACTAATATTACTGTTAGCTCCCACTGCATAGCACATACCGGGTCATGTATCTCAAAGGATACACCTAACCTCCAATATGTAAATGCACTTGGGTGCATCTCGTATCCTCAACACTTGAGGTGTCTTAGGAAACCATTTCCATAGACTATCAAATATTGACAACAGCTTATCAATAAAAGATTTTAGAGACAACACTAGCAATTTGTTCTTACGACTCAGAACAACCTGAATCCTTAGAACAAACTAAGCCTACCTCCATATCAACTATTTGGGAGTGGGTCGCTAGTTTATGCTAAAAGTCATAAATAAAGCCTACATCATTCTCAATGATTAGGACAAAATTACGGGAATATATTATGAAAGCTTTAACATTGATTAAACACTTGTCCAACAAGTTTTATCAATGTAATGTTCAAAACCATAAGATTTGAAAAACAAACCTTATAAATCAGAATATAGATGCTTATTTCAATTCATAAATGGATTGAAGAAGCTCACAAACGATTTGCTCTTAATCCTGAATAATGTATCTCCCTGGTTGAGACTAATAGATACTCTATCAAGATAGCTAGTCTTGATATCCATTTACCTTATCCTATCAAATAGAACAGGACAATGGATACGAGTATTCTATATAACTTACTGTTAACTCTCCAAATGAGAGTTATTTAGGTCTATACTTGCTTTATATTCATGGAGTCTTTTGAGCATTTTAGCTATTATTGAGCATAATATGTGTTTAATAGTGACATTTGTGAAATGGTCTTAAGTTAATGCTTATGTGGAAAATCTGTGCATAAGTGTGTAATGGGTGAAAAAATGTCTAATTAATAGCTTTCAGGAGTGTTGCTGAAGTTTTGCGAGGAGCGCAATGGGATAAGAAGAAGGGCAGTCGGAAACAAGGCTTTGCGGTCGCAACGCGCCAACAAAGGAGTCTTCAAGAAACTTTGCGATCGCAATACTTTTTCTTCAGCTGCGTGTTTTTAGCCGTCGGCCCTTCCTGTATCTGCCACGCCTGAGGTTGATCCTCTAATTTGGATGGAGATCTGCGACTAGGGTATGGACTATGGAACCTCTGAGGACTATATATAGCACAAGTTGAAGGAAGGAGATCATCATCCCTTACGGTGGAGAGATTCGGAAAAGAGATATTTCTCTCGATTGTTGGATCGAAGGAAAAAAAGGCTCCCTTGGCGTCAGAAATTCAAGAGGAAGAAGAGAAGATCCCTCTTCTCTTCTGATTGAGTTCCTTTCCAAGACAAGTCATTCTTCTCCTTCAACCGAGGCAAAACGTGGACAATAGGACCTTCACCTACTCTATTGTTTTATTGTAGTTACTGTTTTCGGATTGATTTGTGTTTTGCTTTTCAAATTATTACTGTATTTGCTTATCATGAGTAATCAATTAGTTTTGTTGAGTTCTTCTAAAATCATGAGTGGCTAGTATTATAAAGGTTTGCTAGGACGAATCCATAGGGAATAAAGATGTGATTTCAGCATGTAAATAAGCATGCATGCATTGAATGAGTGTGAACTTCATCCCATGGACATTTTCGATCGGCCATCCATTTTGTTCTAACGAGTTCCTAACCTCCGGAAGGAGTAGGAATTCAGAGTCACTCATTCATGTTAGCCTTTCACGGTAAATAGAGAGCGGTCTAGGAATAGGCACTTTCCTAGTACGTTTGATAGCATGCAATTATAAATAGGTTTTTATCCTTACTTCGATATGAGTAATTTAAGAATCTAAAGCATACAATCGGAAGATATATGAGATATAGCTAAAACGATGCATGCAATGTTAATTTGCTGCTGAATGATCATGGTTTATGCCTATGGAGGACTCTTAGCCAACCTTGCTGTTTTTATCTTAGATTTCACTCGTTGCTAGTCTGTTGCGAAAGTTTTGTTAGATCCGCAATACTACTTGCTGTCTTTATCTTAGATTTTACTTGTTTGTTAATCTGTTGCTAGTTTATTGCGAAAGTTTTGCGAGACCCGCAATACTATTTTCTATTATGCGAGTTAGTTAGCCTATTTTCTTGGACTGTAGTTTCCTTAGTTTATTTTGCATTGCTGTAACTTTGCGTTTTCTTTGCGTCCTTTACAATCTTGTGTCTCGAATTAAACCCCATATCATCCCTGGTTACCTTGTCTAATTTAACACGCATAAAATCGGCATTCACTCAACCTAGTCTCTGTGGAATACGATATAAAATATACTTATCACTTGCTGCAGACCGTGTATACTTGCATGGTTATTTGCTTAATTTAATCAATATATAACCCCATTGAGCAAAGCAACAAGTTTTTGGCGACGCTGCCGGGGACTCGGTTGAGTCAAAACGATTTGTGTTACTTTAGAAAGAACTTAAATGATTGGAGCTAACCTTTTGCGTCCATTTTGCAGGCACTAACAAAGTTGGTTTATGAATGAGTTTCCAAACTACAATCTCGAGTTTGATCCCGAACCTGAAAGAACTCTAAGGAATAGAAATGGAATTAGAAGGGAAGTTGCACGCCGTTTGAATCAGCAAACTCAAGATCAGCCTGAAATTCAGCACGTTGTTGACCAAGCAGAATCAGTACAAACTAACCGCAACAAGCTGAAATGGAAAGACCAGAAGAAGCACCAAATCGAGCACATAACGCTCACAATCCCATTGACATTGCGCATGACAAGGACAGTGCTATATTATCCTACCTTGTACCTATGTCTGAGGAGCTCAATCCGAGCATAATACGCCCAGAAATCACAGCTCACTCGTTCGAACTGAAACCTGTAATGTTTCAGATGCTGTCAACAATAGGCCAATTCTTCGGTGTTGAGAATGAAGACCCCCACAATCACTTAAGGAACTTCCTGGGAGTGAGTGACACCTTTGTCATTCCAGGAGTGTCTCAAGAGGCTTTGCGTCTGTACCTATTCCCGTAGTCATTAAGAGACAAAGCCAAGACTTGGTTAAATTCTTTTATATCCGGATCAATTGTCAACTAGACAGATTTAGCTGAGAAATTTCTGGTGAAGTATTTCCCTCCGGATAGGAACTCCAACTTTCGTGACGACATCATCAAGTTTAAACAAGCTGAGAATGAATCTCTGCATGAAGCCTGGACCAGATTCAAGGATATTCTACTCAAATGTCCATACCATGGCATCCCATGGTGCATCCAGATTGAAGTGTTCTTCAAAGGATGTAATCCCAGCACGAGGCAAGTCCTGAATTCCTCAGCTGGAGGATCTATGCTATCAAAAAGCTATAACGAAGCTTATGAAATTTTGGAGAAAATTTCAACTTCACACTGTCGGTGGTCAGATAATCCTGTGGAGCCAAATAGAAGAAAGGCTTATGACATGGATGCACTCAGTGCAATGAGCAACCAGATAAATGCTCTGAAAAATCTGATGAAGCAAATGGCTCAGACCAACATCCAACAGAATGCCAATACAGTGGCATATGCTTCAACAAGCACAGCAGTAGCTAATCAGTTAGATGCACTCGTTTGTGGATTCTGTGGAGAAGGGCATGTATATGACTACTGCCCTGCAAATCCAGCCTCTGTGTGTTATGTTGGGAATCAGCAGCAAACAAGGAATAATCCCTATTCGAATACGTATAATCCTGGATGGAGAAATATTCCTAACTTCTATTGGAATGGACAACAAGGCACTGGCCAGATGCAAAACCAAACCAGACCAAGTGGACCACCTGGGTTCACTCAACATCAGCAGAATCATCAACCTCCATACCAAAAACAACATGTCAGTAACCAACCTATGGGAACATCAGTGGAAAGCTTGCTGAAGGAATATATAGCAAAAAATGATGCAACCTTGTAGAGTCAGCAAGCAACTTTGAGAAGTTTGGAGAATCAAATTGGGCAATTGGCAAATGAGCTAAAGAATAGACCCCAAGGCAACCAAAAGAGAGGCCCTACCAAAGAAAGAAAGAAAAAGAAAAAAGGAAGAAGAGTGTGTGCCTATAAGTTATAGCTTTTGTGCTTAGGTGTCCTATGTGAATGAACTCTGATCCTCAGTTAGCTAAGCACAGGGTTGTAGCTTGTAGGTTTGTTGAGGGAGATGAATGTATATCCAATGTAGTGATGCCAGGGTTTAGGTTGTTCTTTGAATATACTACTGACACTGGTTTATACTAAGACTGGCATGACTCTAAGGAATCCTAGGTAGCTCAACAGAAAAAACATTAGAAGCATGTACTGAGTCTAGGGTAAAGCTAGGTAGAGTTTGAAAACTTAGGGATAGTTGCACAATGAACCTAATGACCAAAGCAGATAGATCAGTTGTAGGGAGTTAATAAAAACAATAGGATTTTAAGGCGAGAGAAATCAGAAGAAGCAAAATGAGAAGTTGGTTTTAAACTTAGAAGCGTGTCACAGGACAGCATTGCCATAGAGAGTGAATCTAGGGAAGTCAGCAAGCAGTTAGAGAGAGTAATAACAGCCCAAATAAAGTCCTTATATTGCTCGAGGACGAGCTAAACCTTAAGTTTGGGGGTGTGTTACGTCTCCAAAAGTGACTATTTTAGGACTTATTTGCTATAGAAAGATGTACACCCTTAAGCGTTTTTGGTAGAATTTAGCTTAAACTTGTGCTTATATATGAGAATTAGTAGAATGAAGCTAAATTAGGACTTATGTGTAAAAGGAAAGAAAAAGAAACAAAAACAAAGTTAAAGACTTGGAATTTGCACATTGCTGAAGCATTGCGAAAACATTGCGGTTTCAGCAATGGTTTAAGTGAAATCCGTTAAGTTGTCTAACCAATTTCTGTTTTGTTACGATCTTTCAGCGGCCCATTCTTTCTCATGCTGCCACGTAGAAGAACGACGTTCAGAATGGATGGTTCTCCTTGGCCCAATCGTACCTGCAGAACACTATAAAAGGAGGTCAAAGGAGAAGGTTGAAGACACACTCGAAAGGCGTAGATCTCTCCTTCAACGCAGTTTCTCATTGTTTTCTCCCACGGGTGTTGGCGTAGAGGTGTTAGCTGGTGGAGTCGATAATCTAACAGGAAGAAGAGCGGATCTTCCATCTCTTCTGATTGGATTCATCCACGATCAAGCGTACCTTCGGCTTTCATCCAAAGCGTTGCAGCGAGGAGTTCACACGCATACTTTACTGCTTTCTGTTGTTCTTGTTTCCCTTTCTTTTTCTGTTTTCATTGCTGGTTGTTGCTATTTCACTTCTCTCTGCTACTCTACTCTATTTCGTACTCTTCTATTTAGCTTTAGTTGTTCAAAGTTGTCATTTGTTTAGTTCAAACTCTGGTTAATCAAAGCGTTATTTCATCACTTCGCAAGTTCTCCATCTCTTCTTTTTGCTGTCGTTTCTTCGTGAATTCTGTTAAGCATGTTTTCTTCATCTATTCTTCTCATTCCATCTTCATCCATGAGTAACTAAATCACATAAGGGCATGCTAATGACAAGACTATAGGCAGAAATACGTGAATCAAGCATGTAGGTTAGCTTCAAATGCATTGAATGTATGTAAGCTTCATCCCACGGGCAATTTCGATTGGCCATCCATTTTGTCTAAAGAACTCCTAACCTCTGGAAGGAGTAAGAGTTCAGAGTCGTACATTCATGCTAGCCTTTCATGGTAGCCAGAAAACGACCTAGGAATAGGCGTTTTCCTAGTACAAATCACTAAACTTGCTTTTATAAATAGATGCTTAAGGCCTTACTTGGACATGAGTAAACTAAAGAATCTAATGCATGAAATCGAAAGATACATGAGATTGAGTTAGTTTGATGCATGATGAGTTGATCTACTGCTTGAGAATCGTATAAAAAAGCCTATAGAGGAGTCGTTAGTAGCCCTTGTTTCCCTACTTTACCCCTAATTCGCTGTTAGTAACATTGCTAGAAAATTGTTGTTTCCGCAATTTCCTTAGTTCAAAATTTTGCCTTAGCCATTTTTCTTAGTCTTTTGTTTTGCGATTTTATTGCTAGATAATTGCTTTCTCCGCAATTCTTTTTCTCCTACATTCAAGTTAACCTCTTTACTTGCACTTGTTTATGCTTTCATATCTTGCACGTTCCTTAATAGTTAGGCACTTTAAACTCAAATCTACCCCATTTAAACCACCCTTTCTCACTTAACCTCTCACTTCGTTAGTAACTAAGAATAAATCTCTGTGGGAAATCGAATGAAAAAAATACTTATTACTTGCTACAAGACCATGTATGCTTGCATGTTCTGAGTGCTAACCCATTGCATCTTTATTTTAAACATTGAGCACGCAACAAGTTTTTGGCGCCGCTGTCGGGGATTTTGTTTAGTAAACACGAAGTTTGTTAAGTTAGAAACACATCTTAATATCAATTGGAGCTGATCTATTCTCATTTCTTTTGCAGGTACCATTGGGTTAGTTTATGAATGAGCACTCAAGTAGCGATCTAGAGTTCAATCCTGAGCCTGAAAGATTACTTAGGGCCAGAAACAAAGCTAAGAAACGCCTCTTTAAACAACCCTCTGTAACTCAAAGTATTGCTGACTCCGCGGAGTCTTCGCAATTCCTACAAACAGAAATGGATAGACCTCAGCCAAATCCAGCACCTACCATTCGCAACCCCATCGAAATAGCGAATGACAAGGATAGTGCCATCCTCTCCTACTTAGTTCCCATGCCTGGGGAGCTAAACCCCAGCATCATACGCCCTGAAATTACTGCCAACTCATTCGAGTTAAAGCCAGTAATGTTCCAAATGTCGTCCACTGTGGGACAATTCTTTGGAGTGGAAAATGAAGATCCCCACAATCATCTAAGAAACTTCCTTGGAGTTAGTGATACCTTCCTTATCCCTGGAGTTTCCCAAGAAGCTTTGAGGCTTTACCTCTTTCCTTACTCATTAAGAGATAAAGCCAAAACGTGGTTAAACTCATTACCCTCCGGATCAATTGTCAATTGGACAGATCTGGCTGAAAAAATCCTAGTCAAATACTTCCCACCTGATAGGAATTCCAACTTTCGTGATGACATAATCAAGTTCAAACAAGCCGAAAATGAGTCTCTTCACGAAGCTTCTTGGACAAGGTTCAAGGACCTTTTGCTTAAATGTCCACACCATGGCATTCCATGGTGTATCCAAATAGAAGTGTTCTTTAAAGGATGCAACCCCAGCACAAGGCAAGTGCTGAATTCATCAGCTGGTGGTTCCATGCTTTCAAAGAGCTACAATGAAGCCTATGAGATTCTGGAGAAAATCTCAACTTCCCACTGTAGATGGTCAGATGATCCAGTAGAGCCTAGGAGAGCTGAAGACAAGGATGCACTTAGTGCAATGAGCAGCCAAATTAATGCCCTGACCAATCTAGTCAAACAAATGGCTCAAACCAATCTCCAACCTAGTGTCAACACCGCAGCAGCCATCTCAATGGGCGCATCAAATGGTCAAGGTGAGACACTGATCTGTGGATTCTGTGGGGAAGGGCACCTGTATGAATTTTTCCTTGGGAATCCAGCCTCAGTCTGCTATGTAGAAAGTCAACAGCAGCCTAGGAACAACCCCTACTCTAACACTTACAATCCTGGTTGGAGGAACCACCCAAATCTTTCTTGGGGGTGGTCAACAAAATACTAACCAAGCTCCAAACCAACCAAGACCGAGTGGAACACATGGTTTCACTCCCCAAAATAACCAATCCATGTACCAAAAACCATATAACCAACCAATCGGGTCATCAGTAGAAAATCTACTTAAGGAGTACATTGCAAAGAATGATGCTACCCTACAAAGTCAACAAGCTACCCTTAGGAGCCTAGAGAACCAAATAGGGCAATTAGCCAATGAACTGAAAAGTAGGCCCCAAGGTAGGTTGCCTGCTGACACTGGAGTACCTAGAAGGGATGGAAAAGAGCAAGTTCAAGCAATTGAACTTCGAAGTGGGAGACCATTGGTGAGCAACACTAGAGAAACACCAAAGAGAGTAGAGAATGAAGAGTCTAGTGCTCCACTGGATTCTCTGCCCAACCATGGTCAACTACCTCCAAGCACATCAAGGGGGAGGCTGGAACCTATCATAGAGGAACCAGAAGAAATTTCAAGGCCTCCACCTATCATTAGGCGACCTGAAGTGCCTACATATGTGCCACCACCTCCATTCCCTAGAAGGCTGAAGAAAAAACAAGAACAGGAAGTGCACTTTAATAATTTTTTAGAAATTTTAAAGTAAGTGCATGTGAATATTCCATTTGTAGAGGTTTTGCAATCTATGCCTTCTTATGTTAAATTTTTGAAGGATATAATTACTAACAAAAAGATCATTGGTGAATTTGAAACAGTGAATCTTACTGAGGAGTGCAGTGCTATACTCCAGAACAAACTTCCAAAGAAGGAGAAGGATCCTGGTTCCTTCACCTTACCAGTCGAGTTGGGAGGCAAGCACGTGGGCAGAGCTCTTTGTGACCTGGGAGCCAGCATAAATCTCATGCCCTTATCACTGTTCCGCCAGCTTGGAATAGGAGAAGCACGTCCCACTAATGTCACCTTGCAGCTTGCAGACAGATCCATAGCATACCCTGAGGGTAAGATTGAGGATATTCTTGTCAAGGTTGACAAATTCATTTTTCTTGCAGACTTCATCATTCTGGATTATGAAGCAGACAAGGAGGTCCCCATCCTATTAGGCAGACCATTTCTAGCCACAGGTAGGGTCTTCATTGATGTCCAGAAAGGTGAGCTCACCGTGAGGGTTCATGATCAGGAGGTTAAGTTTAGTGTCTTTAAAGCTCTAAGGTATCCTTCTGATTCTGAATCTTGTGCAAGTGTAGATGTAGTAGATTCACTAATGGAAGAACAACTTGAGCATGAATTGTTGATTAAGCATGCCAATGACTATGTACAAATAGATGTTACTGACTTAAATATTTCTGAAATAATGGATATACATGTGGATAAACCTCAGCATGTTTGTATGACTAATGACTTGACTGAAAGATCCATGAATCCATTAAAACCATCAATTGAGCACCCACCTCTCTTAGAATTGAAACCATTGCCTGATCATCTTAAGTATGTATATCTAGGAGAGCATGATACTTTGCCTGTTATCATTTCGTCCAAGTTGAGTGAAAAGCATGAAATTGCGCTAATATTGCTACTTAAGCAACATAAAAAAGCTATTGCATTGACGATTGCTGACATTAGAGGTATTAGTCCTTCCTACTGCATGCATAAGATATTATTGGAAGAGGAGCATACACCTAGAGTAGATCACCAACGTAGGTTGAACCCCTCCATGAATGAGGTAGTTAAAAAAGAGATAATCAAATGGTTAGATGCAAGTGTAATCTTCCCTATAGCCAATAGTCAATGGGCGAGTCCAATCCAATGTGTGCCTAAGAAGGGTGGGATGACTGTAGTAGTGAATGAGAGTAATGAACTAATTCCAACTAGAACTATTACAGGATGGAGAGTCTGTATGGACTATAGAAAATTAAATAAAGAAACAAAAAAAGATCATTTTCCTTTACCGTTTATAGATCAGATGTTAGATAGGATAGCTGGTAGAGCTTATTACTGCTTCTTAGATGGTTATTCTGGATATAACCAAATCACCATAGACCCTGTGGACCAGGAGAAAACAACCTTCACATGTCCCTTTGGAACATTTGCTTTTCGCAGAATGCCTTTTGGCTTATGCAATGCACCAGCAACATTCCAAAGGTGCATGTTGGCCATTTTCTCTGACTTAGATGAATCCATGATAGAAATATTTATGGATGACTTCCCAGTCTTTGGTGATTCTTTTACAAATTGTGTAGAGAACTTAGGACAAGTCCTAGCTAGGTGTGACGAGACCAACCTAGTCCTAAATTGGGAGAAATGCCACTTTATGGTGGAAGAAAGGATAGTCCTAGGTCACAGAGTGTCTAGAGCAGGAGTAGAGGTCGATAGGGCCAAGATAGAAATAATAGAGAAGCTAGTGGAACCTCAGAATGTAAAAGCTATTAGAAGTTTCCTAGGACACGGAGGTTTCTATAGAAGGTTCATTAAGAACTTTTCCAAAATCTCTAAACCGTTGTGTGAGCTTCTAGAGCTAAATAAGCCATTTGTCTTCTCAAAAGAATGTTTCTTAGCCTGGACAACCCTTAAGGAAGCCTTAGTCAAAGCACCTATTATAGTAGGGCCAAATTGGGACCTACCATTTGAGATGTTGTGTGATGCGAGTGACTATGCAGTAGGGGTTATGCTAGGACAAAAGATTGACAAACTAACACATCCTGTATATTATGCAAGTAAGACACTGAATGAAGCACAATGTAATTACACAACCACAGAAAATGAAATGCTAGCTGTAGTATTTGCCTGTGAGAAGTTTAGGAATTACATTGTAGGCACTAGGACCATTGTTTATACTGATCATTCTGCATTAAAATACTTAATGAGGAAGGCTGATGCTAAGCCTAGGTTAATTAGATGGGTATTGTTGTTGCAAGAATTTGATTTGGACATTAGAGATAAGAAAGGATGCGAAAATGTAGTTGCTGACCATCTTTCTAGATTGCGGCATAATTGCGATAAAATTGCGGAAACCGCAATTTCTGATGCCTTTATCGATGAGCATGTCTTTGTGTTAGCACATCGTGATAACGATGAGGAACCTTGGTTTGCTGACATTGCTAACTTCCTTGCTTCGCAGGTACTACCAACTTTCAAGGGAGGGCAAGAAAAGAAGAGGTTTCTACATGAAGCTAGGAAGTTCATCTGGAACGATCCTACACTTTACAAGACTTGTGCAGATGGTTTGCTGAGGAAGTGTGTCTCAGCTGCTGAGGCGAAGTCAGTGTTGCAGCACTGCCATACGTCTCCCTATGGTGGCCATTTTGGTGGCCAAAGGACAGCTGCAAAGGTGTTCCAAAGTGGCTATTACTGGCCCACGATATTCAAAGATGCACATGACCATGCCCACAGCTGCGATGAGTGTCAACGGACAGGTAATCTCAGTAGGAAAGATGAGATGCCTCTCACTTACATCTTGGAGTTGGAGCTCTTTGATGTGTGGGGCATCGACTTCATGGGACCATTCCCTCCTTCTGCAGGTAATCTTTATATACTTGTAGCTGTAGACTATGTATCTAAATGGGTAGAAGTCATAGCATGTCCATCAAATGATGCCAAAACAGTCATTAAGTTCCTTAATAGGCATATCTTTACAAGGTTTGGTACACCCCGTGCTATAATTAGTGATGAAGGGACGCACTTTATTAATAAGGCTATGGAAAAAGTGTTAGCTAAGTACAATGTTAGACATAGAGTAGCAACCCCTTATCACCCACATTCGAATGGACAAGCTGAAATATCCAATAAGGAAATTAAAAGCATACTCGAAAAAGTGGTCAAACCTAATAGAAAAGACTGGTCGTTTAAATTGGACGATGCACTTTGGGCATATAGGACTGCATATAAAACACCCTTAGGTATGTCTCCTTATAGGCTAGTGTATGGAAAAGTATGTCACTTACCATTCGAATTGGAAATCAAAGCCTTTTGGGCCTTAAAAGAGCTGAATTATTGCGTGACCGATGCGGGAACATTGCGGTCTCTGCAATTACATGAGCTCGATGAGCTGAGACATATGTCCTATGAAAATGCTAAAATGTATAAGGAAAAAACTAAAATTTGGCATGATAGTAGACTTAGGATCAAGGACTTCAAGAAAGGCCAGCATGTCTTGTTATTTAACTCGAGGTTAAGATTATTTCCAGGCAAACTTAAGTCCAGATGGTCAGGTCCTTTTGTGATAACTAACGTGTTTGTTCATGGTGCGATTGAGATTAGAAACCTGCAGCACGGGCAACCGTTTATGGTCAATGGTGCACGATTGAAGCACTACTATGAGGAGGGAGATGTGAAGACACTCTCGGCCTTCCTCCTATCTGAAACTTGAGAGCCAAATCGAGAGGGGATGAGTGATTACTGAGCTCATCCAAGAAGGTCGTGCCTTAGTTTTTTTTCTTTCGTATTGTCGTTTTTTATATGTGTGTTTATGTGTGATTTTATTTACGAATTTTGTTTTAATTTGGTGAATTTTAATAAGAGATCTTAAAGAGGAGATCAAGGAGATGAATCAAAGGGAGAGAATCCACAAGAAAATCGGATTAAATCCAAGATTTGGTCAATTGAATCTTGAGATTTAAATCAAGAAAATCTTCCAACGGCTAGGCCATTTAATTGCGGCAGAATTGCTGAGGCTGCAACAGAATAGAGCCGTTGGGATCCACTCGAGTACATATAACCGTCAGATCAGCGCTGCCCCTTACGCTTTCTTCATCCGTTGAACATCAAGAATCGATCATCTTCTTTCTCTGCATCTCCTACCTTCAGATCATCACAGAACGAAAATGGTATCCACACGAGCCGATCGTGCCACGCCCAAAAAGAAGTCACCTAACGCAGAGGAAGCTGCGAGGGAGGCATTGCTCTCCTTGGCAGATGCCGAAGCTGCGCAGCCTTCACGACCGCCTAAGCTTCCAGTACGCAAGAAGAAGTGGAAGGTGGTAACTGAGATTCCTGCTGGTCCATTTGCGCCAGCAGGTACGCCAAAGAAAAGGAAGTGGACGGTGGAGGTGGAGGATGCACCCATCAAAGAAAAAACTCCCAGCGAGGGGAGTCGAGGGAGTGGCCGCCCATCTTACGAGACGGCCAGACAAAGCTCTGAGCCATCTCCACCTTCACAGAGCCCTGTGTCATCTCCATCTTCGCAGACGCCAGAGCCTGAAGTTCCGATTGAAGAGCACCAAGAATTAGTGCCGAGCGAAGAGGCGGCTGAGGAAGATGAAGTCTTCTCCCCTTTGAGGGAAGTCAGCCCTGATAGCCCAGCGGAGGGGGGGAGCAGAGACTCGATGGATGAGACGTTGGGGGACTGCCTCCAGCAGATCACCACCAGGGCGCGGTTGAGGAAGAAGGCGCCCAAGATTGTGAAGGCCAAGCGGCCAAAAGCTTCCAAGCGATCCAAGAAGAAGAAGGTCAGTGGTGAGCCTTCTTTAAAGAAGCTGAAGGTTGAGGCTGCTGAGTCGGCCAAGGAAAAGGAGAAGGGGAAAGCAAAATTGTACCCCGAAGACGACCCTCAAGCCGTGCGGTATGTCTCTCAAGATGCAGAGACCAGGGGCACTGAATTGAGGAAGAGAGACCTGGTCCATGAGAAGGGTTTTCTTGATGCACTGACAGACCTGCCGCAATTCTTGCGCGCAGGGATCGCCAACCATGGTTGGGAAGAGCTATGCAGACCGCTCATCCCTGCCTATTCCGACATGGTGTACAATTTCTACGCCAACCTGACGCACCCTGAGGATGGTCTGTCCATGGTGAGGGGAATTGAGGTCGATTTCTCGGCCAAGGCCATAAATGAAGCTTATGCCCTCAAAGGGCATAAGTACACTGATTATGCGAGAATCATCGACTCACCATCTGCAGCTGTCTTGGAAGAAACCCTGCGCATCATAGGCCAACCTGAGGCGGCTTGGACAATCTCAAGAAATGGGAAGCACACCCTGATGAGTGCAACCCTCAAGGACAAGGCGGCCGTCTGGTTTTCCTTTGTGCGAAGGCGTCTCTCCCCTGTAACCCACGAGACGACCATAAACCAGGGGAGATCTTTGCTGGTGTACGCCATTATGAGGGGCCTCACCATAGATGTTGGAGAGATCATTGCTGCCTCCATAGCTGACTGCGCAAAGAAAGGTAAGGGCCCTCTTTTCTTCCCAAACACCATTACTAAGCTCTGTTTGCGTGCAGGTGTGCCCATCGAGAGGAAGGAGAGGCAGCTGGCCTACACAGGTCATCTGGAGCTGCTGTTGCGTGCTCAATGTGTTAAAATAAATAAGCAATAAGATAGAGAGAGCACTCAGAACATGCAAGCATACATGATCTTATAGCAAGTAGTAAGTATTTTTTCATTCGTTTTCCCACAGAGATTTATTATAAGCTACTAGTGAAGTGTAAAGTTAAGAAAGAAAGGGTGGATTTGATGGGGTAGAATTGGTTTTAAATTGTCTAATTCCTACTGAATACGAAGAGGGTAGCAACATAAACAAGTGCAAGTCAAAGTTAAACTCAAATGAAAAGAGACGAGATTAATAAATGAAGGAGAAAACAGCTAAACAGAATTGTAAACGTAGCAGAATTGCGGAAACAGCAATTCTACCGCAATTTTAAGAACAGTGAAAGTGTATAAAATGGAGAAACAAGGGCTACTAACGACTCCTCTATAGGCATTTTCTCACGATTCTCAAGCATTGGATCAACTCTCTATGCATCAAACTCACTCAATCTCATGTATCGTCCGATTCCATGCATTAGATTCTTTAGTTTACTCATGTCCAAGTAAGGTCTTAAGCATCTTGTTAAAGCAGAAAGTTATGGTTTGTACTAGGAAAACGCCTATTCCAAGGTCGTTTTCTGGCTACCTTGAAAGGCTAGCATGAGTGTATGACTCTGAACTCTTACTCCTTCCAGAGGTTAGGAGTTCTTTGGACAAAATGGATGGCCAATCGAAATTGCCCGTGGAATGAAGCTTACATACAATCAATGCTTCGAGAGCTATCCTACATGCTTGGTTCACGTTTTTTAGCCTATAGTATTGTCATTAGCATGCCCCTATGTGACTTAGTTACTCATGGATGTGGGGAGAACAGAAAGAAGAGATAAAACATACATGCTTAGAAGGAATTTAAAGACAAAACAGTAGGGGAAAACAGTAGACTGCAAAGGTAAGAAACTGTGAAATACTGAATTTTGCTTTTGATTACTTGATTGTTTGAAGGAACAAAAGAAAGCTTTAAATGAATAACACAAAGACAGAACTCCACAAAATGCAATAAACTAGCTACTAGAACAGAAATAACAACTAAACAATGCTGGAAAGTAGAAATGAAAGACAGGAAGCAGGTAAGTGAGCTTGAATGCCTCGACGCAACTGCCTCGGCTGTAGGATGAGAAAGATCAGCCTTGCTTGGATGAATCCAATCGAGAGAGAAGATAAATCTCCTCTCCTTCCTATCAGATTATCGATTCCAACAGCTGAGCTTCGCAAACCAACAGACGGCAAAGGAAAACAGGAGAAAAGATGGAGCTGCGAGAAGACTTCTACGCTTTCGGATGATGATCGAACCCTCGACTTTGACCCCCTTTTATAGTAATCTGCAGGTGCGTTTGAGCCAAGGAGAACCATCAATCTTCAACGTCGTACTTCAAAATGGATGGAGGAGAAAGAACGAATCCCTGAAATAACGGAAATTAACAGAAAAAGATCAGTCAACTTACGGTTTTCACTTGAAACATTGCAGTTTCAGCAATGTTTCCGCAATGCTGTTGCAATGTAGTTTTTTCATACTTTTACTTCGGTTTTCAATCCTTTTCTTTCCTTTTACACACAAGTCCTAATTTAGCTACCTTCTTTTAATTCTCACAAATAAGCATAGGTTTAAGCTAAATCCTATCAAAAACACCTAAGAGTGTGCATCTTTCTAAGCTAAATAAGTCCTAAATAAGTCACTTTTGGAGACATAACACACCCCCAAACTTGAGGTTTTGCTTGTCCTCAAGCAATCTAAGGACTTGCCTAGGCTGCTGTTTCATCTTCTTTAACCACTTACTGATTCCCCTATATCCCTATCTATAGCAGTGCTGTCCTGTGACACACTTCTAAGTTTAAAACTATCCTCTTATCTAGCTTCTTCTGACTTCGCATGCCTAATACTCCTACTGTTTTATTAACTCCCTACAACTGATCTACTTGCTTTTGTCATATCATGCCACTATCCCTGAGGTTTCACATTCTACCTAGCTTTACCCCAGACTCAGTACATGCTTCTAGTTTTTACTTTTGAGCTACCTAGGATTCCTTAGAGTCATGCCAGTCTTAGTATTAACAGTGACAGTAGTACTTTAAGAGAACAACCTAAACCCTGGCATCACTACATTGGACATACATTCATCTCCCTAAACAACCCTACAAGCTACAACTTTGTGCTTAGCTAATTGAGGATCAGAGTTCTTTTTATCAGGACATCTAAGCCACAAAGTTGCAACTCCTAGGTATACATTCTTCTTCCCTACTCTTTTCCTTTTTTTTTTTCTTTCTTAGGTGGAGCCTTTCCTTTGGTTGCCTTTTGATGCAATGCCACTTGTGGGTTACACACTTGGCACTGATTACTTAGCAACCTAAGAGAGACTCCCCTCTTTGTTCTATTTTTCATTTTTTTTCAGTTCATCATTTTTGTCAAGGAGAAGAAGAATGCTTATGCTTTTAAGGGAGAGAGGAATGTTCCTAGGCCTAGGGTGGCCTCCCCCAAACTTAAACTACTCATTGTCCCCAATGAGTGTCTGAGGTGGCACACCCCCAAACTTGTCCTAGAAGCATCTAGTCTAAGGTAAAACAAAGAGAATCTAAAAGCCCTAGGCATAGACAGAACATGCTAAAAGTAATTATCACAGCAGCAGAATTTTGAAAAAAACAGGCAGGCAAGGACTTAAAGCTATGCATGCTGAGCACTGTTTAGAGGTTAATTTAAACTACCAAAGGGTGTCCTATGACACTCATCCAGCATGCTTTTAGATAAGCTATATAAGGCAAGCATACTAGCAGCAAAAGACAGAATTTAAACAGAACCAACCTAGCTAAAAAGACAGTCAAAAACATGCAATCAGTAATAAAAATTGCGATATCCGCAATTATTTCGCAATAAAAACAGGGCAGATATATCAGTGATTAAAGCCCCTACGCATGCTTCTTCCAGTCATTCAAGCTTTCTAAAAATGAAACTAAACTAATCTACCTAATTAGCTAGCATCAGACTACACTAAACAATTTAAAAACTTAAAACTAAGCAACTAAAACAGATCAACATATTAACTAAAAACAGCATAATTCACACGGTTCACAAAAAGCAGTTTGTTTTTTTTTTCTAAGGGAACAGCAATACTCCCTTCAGTGCTTCTCAAACCAGCACTCAGATGTCTTCATCCTCATCAGGCCCTCGTGGTCGTGGAGGCACCCATGGAGACAGTAGGTTCGTGGGAAAGTCAGGGAAGATGCATCCCAGTTGGTCAGCAACTTCCTTGTCCCTTGCCTGTGCGTATGTGGCCCATTGAGCCATCCTCTTCTGTAAATCCATCAGGCACGCCATGGACAGTGACTGAGCAGCAGCCAATCGATCCAGCTCGAACTCCATGTTCCCCTTCCTTCTCAGCCTCAAGCCTGTAGGCAGCTCCAAGTGGCCTGTGTAAGCCATCTTCTGTTCCATCCGCTCAATGGGGACTCCTGCACGCAAGCATAGTTTAGTAATAGTATTATGGAAGAACAATGGACCCTTACCCTTCTTGGCGCAGTCAGCAATGGCAGCTGACATGACTTCGCCCACATTGATGGTGAGACCTCGCATGATTGCATAGACCAGCAGCGATCTGCTCTGGTTGATTGTGGTCTCATGGGTCACGGGGGCCAGCTTCCTCCTCACGAAGGAAAACCATACAGCCGCCTTAGCTGTGAGGTCGGCACTCATGAGAGTGTGCCTCCCATTGCGCGACCTGGTCCATGATGCTTCAGGCTGGCCAATTATCCGAATGGCCTCTTCCAAGACAGCCTCTGTAGGCTCATCAACGATCCTTGAGTAATCAGTGTGTTTCTGGCCCTTGAGGCCGTAGGCTTCGTTGATTGCCTTTGCTGAGAAGTCTACTTCAACTCCCCTGACCACAGACAATCCCTCCTCAGAATTCCTCAAATTGGCGTAGAAGTCATACACCATGCTTGTGTAAGCTGGATTGGGTGGTCTGCACAACTCCTCCCAGCCGTGATTCATAATTCCTGCGCGCAAGAATTGCGGCAGGTCAGCAGGTCTGTCGAGGAAGCCCTTCTCGTGCAGCAGCTCCCTTTTCCTCAGCTCAATGCCTCTAGACTCAGCGTCAGAAGACACGTACCTCACTGACTGAGGCTCATCTTCAGGGTACATATTAGCCTTCCCCTTGTCTTTCAGTTTTGCTGACTCAGCAGCCTCAATCTTGAGCTTCTTTGGGGAAGGCTCGTCACCCTTCTTGGATGAAGGCACAGCCCTGGACTTCTTCTTCTTCTTGGACTTCTTTTTTGTTCTTGGCCGTTTGGCCTTGACAACCGTGGCTTCCTTCTTCCTTAATCGTGCCTTTGTTGTCATCTGCTGGAGGCAGTCCCCCAGTGTCTCGTCCATCGAGTCATCCTTCTGTGCAGGGCTCTCAGGGCTGGCTTCCCTCAAAGGAGAGAAGACCTCTTCTTCTTCAGCTTCCCCACTGCCCTGCGTCGATTCTTGGTACTCCCCATATGGGAATTCAGGGTCAGGCCGTGGAGAAGTGGGCGAAGGAGTGGTGCTTTGTGCTGCTGTAGGGGTCTGTGCAGAACTCTGCGGTGATGAAGGCAGCTCAGGGCTCTGCGCTGGTGGCGATGAAGAAAGCTCAGGGCTTCGAACCGGTGGAGATGGCGAAGGGCTGCGCTCGGCTGTCTCTTGGGATGGCTGGCCTAGTTCTTGACTCTCCACAGAGGGAGTCTTTTTCTTGATTTCTTCTTCGGCCACAGCCATACTCCATTTGCGCTTCTTGGGTGTGCCTGCTGGTTCAGAGGGTCCAGCAGGTATCTCTGTGACGACCTTCCACTTCTTCTTGCGGATCGGAAGTTTGGGAAGTCGTTCAGTTCGCGCAGCATCAGCGTCTGCAAGGGCAAGAAGTGCTTCCCTCGCAGCCGTTTCAGCTTCATCAGCCCTTTTCTTGGACGCAGATCGTTCGGCTCTTGTTAGCACCATTGTTGAATTGTGGAGATTTGGAGAGAGGAATCACAGATGAAAAGAAAAGCAGCTTTCTTGGAGTTTAGATAATGGGGGAATCGTGCGGATCAACGCGCCTTCTAACGGATATAAAGAAACCCAAAAAATCCCAACGGCTATATTTTTGCGGATTCTGCAAATCCAGCGCAATTCTAGTGACCGTTGGAGATTTTCTGCATTTAAATGTCAATCTTTGCTCAACCGTATCTTTGATTTGGCCCAATATCTTCTTGATCTTTTTAGCTGGTTTTAATCTCCTTGATTCCCTCTATTGATTCCCTACAAACAGAAATAAAATCAACATCAAATTCGTAATTAAAATCATACAAACATATACACAAATGATAACCGGAAAAATGGGAAAAATAAACTAAGGCATGAGCCTCATATTGACGAGCACAGCAATCACTCGTCCTCTCTCGTTCTTGATTTCACGCTTCAGTCAAGAGGAAGGCCGAGAGAGTCTTCACATCTCCTTCCTCATAGTAGTGCTTCAACCTCGCACCATTAACCATGAATGGTTGTCCTTGCTGCAGGTTCTTTATCTCGATAGCACCATGAACAAACACATTAGTAATTACAAATGGACCTGACCATCTAGACTTAAGTTTACCTGGAAATAATTTCAATCGTGAGTTAAATAATAAGACAAGCTGGCCTTTCTTGAAGTCCTTAATCCTAAGTCTACTGTCGTGCCAAATCTTGGTCTTTTCCTTATACATTTTGGCATTTTCATAAGACATATGCCTAAGCTCATCAAGCTCATGTAATTGCAAAGACCGCAACGTTCCCGCATCGGTCACGCAATAATTCAACTCTTTTAGTGCCCAAAATGCCTTAATTTCTAACTCGAATGGAAGATGACAAGCTGTACCATACACAAGTCTGTAAGGAGACATACCTAGGGGTGTCTTATATGCAGTCCTATATGCCCAAAGTGCATCCTCGAGTTTAAACGCCCAATCCTTTCTGTTGGGTTTGACCACTTTTTCTAGGATGTTCTTAATTTCCCTATTTGAAATTTCAGCCTGACCATTCGAGTGTGGGTGATAAGGAGTGGCTACTCTATGTCTAATGTTATATTTAGCCAATACTCTCTCCATAGCTTTATTAATGAAATGTGTCCCCTCATCACTAATGATAGCACGAGGGGTTCCAAACCTAGTAAAAATGTGCCTATGCAAGAATTTTATGACTGTTTTGGCATCATTATTGGGACATGCTATGGCCTCTACCCACTTGGATACATAATCTACTGCCACTAATATGTAAAGGTTACCTGACGATGGGGGAAATGGTCCCATGAAGTCAATGCCCCACACATCAAAGAGCTCCAACTCTAAGATGTAAGTGAGAGGCATTTCATCCTTGCGACTAAGGTTACCTGTTCTTTGGCATTCATCGCAGCTGTGGGCATAGTTGTGTGCATCCTTGAAGATCGTTGGCCAATAGTAGCCACTCTGGAACACCTTTGCAGCTGTTCTTTGGCCACCAAAATGTCCACCATAGGGTGCTGTATGGCAGTGCTGCAACACAGACTTCGCCTCAGCAGCTGAAACACACTTTCTGAGCAGACCGTCAGCACATGTTTTGTAAAGTGTGGGATCATCCCATATGAATTTCCTTGCTTCATGGAGGAACCTCTTCTTCTCTTGGCTTCCCTTGAAAGTTGGTAGTACCTGTGATGCAAGGAAGTTGGCAATGTCAGCAAACCAAGGTTCCTCATCATTATCACGATGAGTTAATACAAAGACATGTTCATCAATAAAAGCATCAGAAATTGCGGTTTCCGCAATTTTTTCGCAATTATGCTGCAATCTAGAAAGATGATCCGCAACCACATTTTCACATCCTTTCTTATCTCTAATGTCTAGATCAAACTCTTGCAGCAGCAAAACCCATCTAATCAACCTAGGCTTAGCATCAGCCTTCCTCATAAGGTACTTCAAAGCAGAATGGTCAGTGTACACAATTGTCCTAGTGCCTACAATGTAATTCCTAAACTTCTCACAAGCAAACACTACAGCTAGCATCTCCTTCTCAGTAGTTGTGTAATTACATTGTGCCTCATTAAGTGTCTTACTAGCATAGTATACAGGGTGTGTTAACTTGTCAATCTTCTGTCCTAACATAACCCCTACAGCATAGTCACTGGCGTCACATAACATCTCAAAGAGAAGATCCCAATTAGGCCCTACTATAATAGGTGCTGTGACTAGTGCTTCCTTAATGGTTTTCCAAGCTAGGACACACTTTTTAGAGAAAATGAATGGTTTGTTTAGCTCTAAAAGCTCGCATAAAGGCTTGGAGATCTTAGAAAAGTCCTTAATGAACCTTCTATAGAAACCAGCATGCCCTAAGAAACTTCTAATGGCCTTGACATTTTGGGGTTCTACAAATTTCTCTATTACTTCAATTTTTGCCCTGTCAACTTCTACACCTGCCCTTGACACTCTATGACCTAAGACAATCCCTTCATCCACCATGAAGTGGCACTTTTCCCAATTTAGGACTAGGTTGGTCTCCTCACACCTAGCCAAGACTTGTCCTAGGTTCTCTAGACAGTTTGTAAATGAATCCCCAAAGACTGAGAAATCATCCATGAATATCTCTATCATGGACTCATCCAAATCAGAGAAGATTGCCAACATGCACCTTTGGAAAGTTGCCGGTGCATTGCATAAGCCAAAAGGCATTCTGCGAAAGGCAAAAGTTCCAAAAGGGCAAGTGAAGGTAGTCTTCTCTTGATCCTTAGGGTCTATAGTAATCTGATTATACCCTGAGTAACCGTCTAAGAAGCAGTAGTAGGCTCTACCAGCTATTCTGTCTAACATTTGGTCAATGAATGGTAGAGGGAAATGGTCTTTTTTGGTCTCTTTATTTAGTTTCCTATAATCCATGCAAACTCTCCACCCTGTGATAGTCCTAGTTGGAATCAGTTCATTGTTCTCATTGACTACCACAGTCATCCCCCCCTTCTTAGGTACACATTGTATAGGGCTCACCCACTGACTACTAGCTATGGGGAAGATCACACCAGCATCTAACCATTTAATTATTTCTTTCTTAACTACCTCTTTCATAGAGGGATTCAGCCTACGTTGGTGATCTACTCTAGGTGTATGCTCTTCCTCTAATATAATCTTATGCATGCAATAAGAAGGGCTAATGCCTCTAATATCAGCAATAGTCCATGCAATAGCCTTCCTATGTTGCTTAAGTAATAAAATCAGTTCAACCTCATGCTTTTCACTTAATTTAGAAGAGATGATCACAGGCAAAGTATCATTACTTCCTAGATATGCATACTTGAGGTGAGTGGGGAGAGGTTTTAATTCTAAGACAGGTGGATGCTTAATGGATGGTTTTAATGGATTCAAAGATTTTTCAGTTAAGTCAATATTCAAACAAACATGCTGAGGGTTATTTACAGGTATGTCCATTATCTCAGCTATGTTTAAATCAGTTAATTCTAATCCTACATAGTTATTAGCATGCTTAGTCAACAATTCATGCTCCAATTGTTCTTCCATTAGTGAATCAACAATGTCCATGCTAGCACATGATTCAGAGTCAGAGGGGTACCTTAAGGCTTTATAAACACTAAATTTCACCTCTTCATCATGAACCCTCATAGTGAGCTCACCTTTTTGGACATCTATCAGTGCCCTACCTGTGGCTAGAAATGGTCTGCCTAACAGGATGGGGACCTCCTTGTCTGCTTCATAATCCAGGATAATGAAATCTGCAAGGAAAATAAACTTGTCAACCTTTACAAGAATATCCTCAATCTTACCTTCAGGGTATGCAATGGATCTGTCTGCTAGTTGTAAAGTGAAAGTGGTTGGACGTGCTTCTCCTATTCCTAGCTGGCGGAATAGTGATAGGGGCATGAGGTTTATGCTGGCTCCCAGGTCACAAAGAGCTCTGCCCACGTGCTTGCCTCCTAGCTCTACAGGTAGGGTGAAGGAACCAGGATCCTTCTCCTTCTTGGGTAGCTTGTTCTGGAGTATGGCACTGCACTCCTCAGTGAGATTGACTGTTTCAAACTCACCAATTATTTTCTTGTTAGTTATAATATCCTTCAAAAACTTTACATAAGAAGGCATAGACTGTAAAACTTCAACAAAAGGAATATTAACATGCACTTGCTTAAGAATTTCTAGAAATTTATTAAAGTGCACTTCCTGTTCTTGTTTTTTCTTTAGCCTTCTAGGAAATGGAGGTGGTGGCACATATGCAGGCACATCAGGTCGCCTCAGGATAGGTGGAGGCCTTGGAATTTCTTCTATCTCCTCTATGATTGGCTCTAGCCTTGCTCCTGATGTGCTTGTTGGTGGTGGACCTTGGTTTGGCAGAGACTCCAGTGGAGCACTAGACTCAGTGTTCTCTACTCTCTTTGGTGTGTCCTTGGTGTTGCCTACCAATGGTCTACCACTTCTAAGTTCAATTGCTTGAACTTGCTCTTTACCATCTCTCCTTGGCACTTCAGTGTCAGCAGGGAGTCTACCTTGGGGCCTACTTTTGATTTCATTGGCTAGTTGCCCTATTTGGTTCTCTACGCTCCTAAGAGTAGCTTGCTGGCTCTGTAGAGTGGCATCATTCTTGGCTATGTATTCCTTAAGTAAGTTTTCTACAGAAGATCCTACAGGTTGGTTGTATGGTTTTTGATACATGGATTGGTTATGTTGGGGAGTGAAACCAGGTGTTCCACTCGGTCTTGGTTGGTTAGGAGCTTGGTTAGCATTTTGTTGGCCACCCCATGACAGGTTTGGGTGGTTCCTCCAACCAGGATTGTAAGTATTGGAATAGGGGTTGTTCCTAGGCTGCTGCTGGCTTCTAATATAGCAGACTGAGGCTGGATTCCCAGGGCAGTATTCATACAGGTGCCCTTCCCCACAGAATCCACAGATAAGTGTCTCACCTTGACTTGGTTGGGTGCCCATTGACATGGCTGTGGCGGTGTTGACACTTGTTTGGAGATTGGTTTGAGCCATTTGCTTAACTAGGTTGGTCAGGGCATTTATTTGGCTGCTCATTGCACTTAGAGCATCCTTGTCTTGAGCTCTAGTTGGCTCAACTGGATCATCTGACCACCTACAGTGAGATGCTGAGATCTTCTCCAAGATCTCATAGGCCTCGTTGTAACTCTTGGACAACATGGAACCACCAGCAGATGAATTTAAGACTTGCCTAGTGCTGGGGTTGCATCCTTTGAAAAAGACCTCTATTTGGATACACCATGGGATGCCATGATGTGGACATTTGAGAAGAAGGTCCTTGAACCTTGTCCAAGCTTCGTGAAGAGACTCATTCTCAGCTTGTTTGAATTTAACTATGTCATCACGAAAGGTAGAATTCCTATCAGGTGGGAAGTATTTGACTAGGAATTTCTCTGCTAAGTCTGTCCAATTAAGGACAGATCCAGAGGGTAATGAATTTAACCATGTTTTGGCTTTGTCCCTTAAAGAGTAAGGGAAAAGGTATAGCCTCAAGGCTTCTTGGGAAACTCCAGGGATGATGAACGTATCACTAACTCCTAAGAAGTTTCTAAGATGGTTGTGGGGATCCTCATTTTCCACTCCAAAGAATTGTCCCACAGTGGACAACATTTGGAACATCACTGGCTTTAACTCGAATGAGTTGGCAGTGATCTCAGGGCGGATTATGCTGGGGTTCAGCTCCCCAGGCATAGGAACTAAGTATGAGAGAATGGCACTATTCTTATCATTCGCTATTTCGATGGGATTGCGAGTGATAGGTACCGGATTTGGAATTATTCCAGCCATTTCTTCTTGAGACAATTGCGAAGGAATTGCGGTTCCCGCAATTACTTGAGGTAAAGGGGGTTGTTTAAAGAGACGTTTCTTGGCTCTATTTCTGGCCCTAAGTAACCTCTCAGGCTCAGGATTGAACTCTAGATCACTACTTGAAGGCTCACTCATAAACTAACCCGATGGTACCTGTAAAAGAAATGAACTAGATTAGTTACAATAGACAATAAACTCGGTGTTTCAAACTTAACAAACTTCGTTTTCACTTAAATAAATCCCCGGCAGCGGCGCCAAAAACTTGTTGCGTGCTCAATGTGTTAAAATAAATAAGCAATAAGATAGAGAGAGCACTCAGAACATGCAAGCATACATGATCTTATAGCAAGTAGTAAGTATTTTTTCATTCGTTTTCCCACAGAGATTTATTATAAGCTACTAGTGAAGTGTAAAGTTAAGAAAGAAAGGGTGGATTTGATGGGGTAGAATTGGTTTTAAATTGTCTAATTCCTACTGAATACGAAGAGGGTAGCAACATAAACAAGTGCAAGTCAAAGTTAAACTCAAATGAAAAGAGACGAGATTAATAAATGAAGGAGAAAACAGCTAAACAGAATTGTAAACGTAGCAGAATTGCGGAAACAGCAATTCTACCGCAATTTTAAGAACAGTGAAAGTGTATAAAATGGTGAAACAAGGGCTACTAACGACTCCTCTATAGGCATTTTCTCACGATTCTCAAGCATTGGATCAACTCTCTATGCATCAAACTCACTCAATCTCATGTATCGTCCGATTCCATGCATTAGATTCTTTAGTTTACTCATGTCCAAGTAAGGTCTTAAGCATCTTGTTAAAGCAGAAAGTTATGGTTTGTACTAGGAAAACGCCTATTCCTAGGTCGTTTTCTGGCTACCTTGAAAGGCTAGCATGAGTGTATGACTCTGAACTCTTACTCCTTCCAGAGGTTAGGAGTTCTTTGGACAAAATGGATGGCCAATCGAAATTGCCCGTGGAATGAAGCTTACATACAATCAATGCTTCGAGAGCTAACCTACATGCTTGGTTCACGTTTTTTAGCCTATAGTATTGTCATTAGCATGCCCCTATGTGACTTAGTTACTCATGGATGTGGGGAGAACAGAAAGAAGAGATAAAACATACATGCTTAGAAGGAATTTAAAGACAAAACAGTAGGGGAAAACAGTAGACTGCAAAGGTAAGAACTTGTGAAATACTGAATTTTGCTTTTGATTACTTGATTGTTTGAAGGAACAAAAGAAAGCTTTAAATGAATAACACAAAGACAGAACTCCACGAAATGCAATAAACTAGCTACTAGAACAGAAATAACAACTAAACAATGCTGGAAAGTAGAAATGAAAGACAGGAAGCAGGTAAGTGAGCTTGAACGCCTCGACGCAACTGCCTCGGCTGAAGGATGAGAAAGATCAGCCTTGCTTGGATGAATCCAATCGAGAGAGAAGATAAATCTCCTCTCCTTCCTATCAGATTATCGATTCCAACAGCTGAGCTTCGCAAACCAACAGACGGCAAAGGAAAACAGGAGAAAAGATGGAGCTGCGAGAAGACTTCTACGCTTTCGGATGATGATCGAACCCTCGACTTTGACACCCTTTTATAGTAATCTGCAGGTGCGTTTGGGCCAAGGAGAACCATCAATCTTCAACGTCGTACTTCAAAATGGATGGAGGAGAAAGAACGAATCCCTGAAATAACGGAAATTAACAGAAAAAGATCAGTCAACTTACGGTTTTCACTTGAAACATTGCGGTTTCAGCAATGTTTCCGCAATACTGTCGCAATGTAGTTTTTTCATACTTTTACTTCGGTTTTCAATCCTTTTCTTTCCTTTTACACACAAGTCCTAATTTAGCTACCTTCTTTTAATTCTCACAAATAAGCATAGGTTTAAGCTAAATCCTATCAAAAACACCTAAGAGTGTGCATCTTTCTAAGCTAAATAAGTCCTAAATAAGTCACTTTTGGAGACATAACACACCCCCAAACTTGAGGTTTTGCTTGTCCTCAAGCAATCTAAGGACTTGCCTAGGCTGCTGTTTCATCTTCTTTAACCACTTACTGATTCCCCTATATCCCTATCTATAGTAGTGCTGTCCTGTGACACACTTCTAAGTTTAAAACTATCCTCTTATCTAGCTTCTTCTGACTTCGCATGCCTAATACTCCTACTGTTTTATTAACTCCCTACAACTGATCTACTTGCTTTTGTCATATCATGCCACTATCCCTGAGGTTTCACATTCTACCTAGCTTTACCTCAGACTCAGTACATGCTTCTAGTTTTTACTTTTGAGCTACCTAGGATTCCTTAGAGTCATGCCAGTCTTAGTATTAACAGTGACAGTAGTACTTTAAGAGAACAACCTAAACCCTGGCATCACTACATTGGACATACATTCATCTCCCTAAACAACCCTACAAGCTACAACTTTGTGCTTAGCTAATTGAGGATCAGAGTTCTTTTTATCAGGACATCTAAGCCACAAAGTTGCAACTCCTAGGTATACATTCTTCTTCCCTACTCTTTTCCTTTTTTTTTTTCTTTCTTAGGTGGAGCCTTTCCTTTGGTTGCCTTTTGATGCAATGCCACTTGTGGGTTACACACTTGGCACTGATTACTTAGCAACCTAAGAGAGACTCCCCTCTTTGTTCTATTTTTCATTTTTTTTCAGTTCATCATTTTTGTCAAGGAGAAGAAGAATGCTTATGCTTTTAAGGGAGAGAGGAATGTTCCTAGGCCTAGGGTGGCCTCCCCCAAACTTAAACTACTCATTGTCCCCAATGAGTGTCTGAGGTGGCACACCCCCAAACTTGTCCTAGAAGCATCTAGTCTAAGGTAAAACAAAGAGAATCTAAAAGCCCTAGGCATAGACAGAACATGCTAAAAGTAATTATCACAGCAGCAGAATTTTGAAAAAAACAGGCAGGCAAGGACTTAAAGCTATGCATGCTGAGCACTGTTTAGAGGTTAATTTAAACTACCAAAGGGTGTCCTATGACACTCATCCAGCATGCTTTTAGATAAGCTATATAAGGCAAGCATACTAGCAGCAAAAGACAGAATTTAAACAGAACCAACCTAGCTAAACAGACAGTCAAAAACATGCAATCAGTAATAAAAATTGCGATATCCGCAATTATTTCGCAATAAAAACAGGGCAGATATATCAGTGATTAAAGCCCCTACGCATGCTTCTTCCAGTCATTCAAGCTTTCTAAAAATGAAAATAAACTAATCTACCTAATTAGCTAGCATCAGACTACACTAAACAATTTAAAAACTTAAAACTAAGCAACTAAAACAGATCAACATATTAACTAAAAACAGCATAATTCACACGGTTCACAAAAAGCAGTTTGTTTTTTTTTTCTAAGGGAACAGCAATACTCCCTTCAGTGCTTCTCAAACCAGCACTCAGATGTCTTCATCCTCATCAGGCCCTCGTGGTCGTGGAGGCACCCATGGAGACAGTAGGTTCGTGGGAAAGTCAGGGAAGATGCATCCCAGTTGGTCAGCAACTTCCTTGTCCCTTGCCTGTGCGTATGTGGCCCATTGAGCCATCCTCTTCTGTAAATCCATCAGGCACGCCATGGACAGTGAGTGAGCAGCAGCCAATCGATCCAGCTCGAACTCCATGTTCCCCTTCCTTCTCAGCCTCAAGCCTGTAGGCAGCTCCAAGTGGCCTGTGTAAGCCATCTGCTGTTCCATCCGCTCAATGGGGACTCCTGCACGCAAGCATAGTTTAGTAATAGTATTAGGGAAGAACAATGGACCCTTACCCTTCTTGGCGCAGTCAGCAATGGCAGCTGACATGACTTCGCCCACATTGATGGTGAGACCTCGCATGATTGCATAGACCAGCAGCGATCTGCTCTGGTTGATTGTGGTCTCATGGGTCACGGGGGCTAGCTTCCTCATCACGAAGGAAAACCATACAGCCGCCTTAGCTGTGAGGTTGGCACTCATGAGAGTGTGCCTCCCATTGCGCGACACGGTCCATGATGCTTCAGGCTGGCCAATTATCCGAATGGCCTCTTCCAAGACAGCCTCTGTAGGCTCATCAACGATCCTTGAGTAATCAGTGTGTTTCTGGCCCTTGAGGCCGTAGGCTTCGTTGATTGCCTTTGCTGAGAAGTCTACTTCAACTCCCCTGACCACAGACAATCCCTCCTCAGAATTCCTCAAATTGGCGTAGAAGTCATACACCATGCTTGTGTAAGCTGGATTGGGTGGTCTGCACAACTCCTCCCAGCCGTGATTCATAATTCTTGCGCGCAAGAATTGCGGCAGGTCAGCAGGTCTGTCGAGGAAGCCCTTCTCGTGCAGCAGCTCCCTTTTCCTCAGCTCAATGCCTCTAGACTCAGCGTCAGAAGACACGTACCTCACTGACTGAGGCTCATCTTCAGGGTACATCTTAGCCTTCCCCTTGTCTTTCAGTTTGGCTGACTCAACAGCCTCAATCTTGAGCTTCTTTGGGGAAGGCTCGTCACCCTTCTTGGATGAAGGCACAGCCCTGGACTTCTTCTTCTTCTTGGACTTCTTTTTTGTTCTTGGCCGTTTGGCCTTGACAACCGTGGCTTCCTTCTTCCTTAATCGTGCCTTTGTTGTCATCTGCTGGAGGCAGTCCCCCAGTGTCTCGTCCATCGAGTCATCCTTCTGTGCAGGGCTCTCAGGGCTGGCTTCCCTCAAAGGAGAGAAGACCTCTTCTTCTTCAGCTTCCCCACTGCCCTGCGTCGATTCTTGGTACTCCCCATATGGGAATTCAGGGTCAGGCCGTGGAGAAGTGGGCGAAGGAGTGGTGCTTTGTGCTGCTGTAGGGGTCTGTGCAGAACTCTGCGGTGATGAAGGCAGCTCGGGGCTCTGCGCTGGTGGCGATGAAGAAAGCTCAGGGCTTCGAACCGGTGGAGATGGCGAAGGGCTGCGCTCGGCTGTCTCTTGGGATGGCTGGCCTAGTTCTTGACTCTCCACAGAGGGAGTCTTTTTCTTGATTTCTTCTTCGGCCACAGCCATACTCCATTTGCGCTTCTTGGGTGTGCCTGCTGGTTGAGAGGGTCCAGCAGGTATCTCTATGACGACCTTCCACTTCTTCTTGCGGATCGGAAGTTTGGGAAGTTGTTCAGTTCGCGCAGCATCAGCGTCTGCAAGGGCAAGAAGTGCTTCCCTCGCAGCCGTTTCAGCTTCATCAGCCCTTTTCTTGGACGCAGATCGTTCGGCTCTTGTTAGCACCATTGTTGAATTGTGGAGATTTGGAGAGAGGAATCACAGATGAAGAGAAAAGCAGCTTTCTTGGAGTTCAGATAATGGGGGAATCGTGCGGATCAACGCGCCTTCTAACGGATATAAAGAAACCCAAAAAATCCCAACGGCTATATTTTTGCGGATTCTGCAAATCCAGTGCAATTCTAGTGACCGTTGGAGATTTTCTGCATTTAAATGTCAATCTTTGCTCAACCGTATCTTTGATTTGGCCCAATATCTTCTTGATCTTTTTAGCTGGTTTTAATCTCCTTGATTCCCTCTATTGATTCCCTACAAACAGAAATAAAATCAACATCAAATTCGTAATTAAAATCATACAAACAGATACACAAATGATAACCGGAAAAATGGGAAAAATAAACTAAGGCATGAGCCTCATATTGACGAGCACAGCAATCACTCGTCCTCTCTCGTTCTTGATTTCACGCTTCAGTCAAGAGGAAGGCCGAGAGAGTCTTCACATCTCCTTCCTCATAGTAGTGCTTCAACCTCGCACCATTAACCATGAATGGTTGTCCTTGCTGCAGGTTCTTTATCTCGATGGCACCATGAACAAACACATTAGTAATTACAAATGGACCTGACCATCTAGACTTAAGTTTACCTGGAAATAATTTCAATCGTGAGTTAAATAATAAGACAAGCTGGCCTTTCTTGAAGTCCTTAATCCTAAGTCTACTGTCGTGCCAAATCTTGGTCTTTTCCTTATACATTTTGGCATTTTCATAACACATATGCCTAAGCTCATCAAGCTCATGTAATTGCAAAGACCGCAACGTTCCCGCATCGGTCACGCAATAATTCAACTCTTTTAGTGCCCAAAATGCCTTAATTTCTAACTCGAATGGAAGATGACAAGCTTTACCATACACAAGTCTGTAAGGAGACATACCTAGGGGTGTCTTATATGCAGTCCTATATGCCCAAAGTGCATCCTCGAGTTTAAACGCCCAATCCTTTCTGTTGGGTTTGACCACTTTTTCTAGGATGTTCTTAATTTCCCTATTTGAAATTTCAGCCTGACCATTCGAGTGTGGGTGATAAGGAGTGGCTACTCTATGTCTAATGTTATATTTAGCCAATACTCTCTCCATAGCTTTATTAATGAAATGTGTCCCCTCATCACTAATAATAGCACGAGGGGTTCCAAACCTAGTAAAAATGTGCCTATGCAAGAATTTTATGACTGTTGCGTGCTCAATGTGTTAAAATAAATAAGCAATAAGATAGAGAGAGCACTCAGAACATGCAAGCATACATGATCTTATAGCAAGTAGTAAGTATTTTTTCATTCGTTTTCCCACAAAGATTTATTATAAGCTACTAGTGAAGTGTAAAGTTAAGAAAGAAAGGGTGGATTTGATGGGGTAGAATTGGTTTTAAATTGTCTAATTCCTACTGAATACGAAGAGGGTAGCAACATAAACAAGTGCAAGTCAAAGTTAAACTCAAATGAAAAGAGACGAGATTAATAAATGAAGGAGAAAACAGCTAAACAGAATTGTAAACGTAGCAGAATTGCGGAAACAGCAATTCTACCGCAATTTTAAGAACAGTGAAAGTGTATAAAATGGAGAAACAAGGGCTACTAACGACTTCTCTATAGGCATTTTCTCACGATTCTCAAGCATTGGATCAACTCTCTATGCATCAAAGTCACTCAATCTCATGTATCGTCCGATTCCATGCATTAGATTCTTTAGTTTACTCATGTCCAAGTAAGGTCTTAAGCATCTTGTTAAAGCAGAAAGTTATGGTTTGTACTAGGAAAACGCCTATTCCTAGGTCGTTTTCTGGCTACCTTGAAAGGCTAGCATGAGTGTATGACTCTGAACTCTTACTCCTTCTAGAGGTTAGGAGTTCTTTGGACAAAATGGATGGCCAATCGAAATTGCCCGTGGAATGAAGCTTACATACAATCAATGTTTCGAGAGCTATCCTACATGCTTGGTTCACGTTTTTTAGCCTATAGTATTGTCATTAGCATGCCCCTATGTGACTTAGTT
This sequence comes from Herpetospermum pedunculosum, assembly GCA_028017165.1. Taxonomy (NCBI): domain Eukaryota; kingdom Viridiplantae; phylum Streptophyta; class Magnoliopsida; order Cucurbitales; family Cucurbitaceae; genus Herpetospermum; species Herpetospermum pedunculosum. The sequence goes on along the minus strand of JAPQWQ010000186.1, from coordinate 14,898,676 downwards.
ACTCATGGATGTGGGGAGAACAGAAAGAAGAGAAAAAACATACATGCTTAGAAGGAATTTAAAGACAAAACAGTAGGGGAAAACAGTAGACTGCAAAGGTAAGAAACTGTGAAATACTGAATTTTGCTTTTGATTACTTGATTGTTTGAAGGAACAAAAGAAAGATTTAAATGAATAACACAAAGACAGAACTCCACGAAATGCAATAAACTAGCTACTAGAACAGAAATAACAACTAAACAATGCTGGAAAGTAGAAATGAAAGACAGGAAGCAGGTAAGTGAGCTTGAACGCCTCGACGCAACTGCCTCGGCTGAAGGATGAGAAAGATCAGCCTTGCTTGGATGAATCCAATTGAGAGAGAAGATAAATCTCCTCTCCTTCCTATCAGATTATCGATTCCAACAGCTGAGCTTCGCAAACCAACAGACGGCAAAGGAAAACAGGAGAAAAGATGGAGCTGTGGTAGCGATATTATTGAACTATCGCCAATCATCGGGTTGTCGAGACCCGCCAAAATAAATTTATAAATGCCCGAAATCACTAAACTATTTGTAGAATAGTAGTAACGGAGTCGATCCACAGGGAATTAAGGTACTTTGACTTAATCTTAATTAAATTTGCAAACAATTACTATAGACCAAATAAGGGGGAATTGTTGGTTTTACGTGACTAAATTGGAACAAAGCAAATAGAAAAATTAGCTAACGGAGTTTCCGACTCGGGATGATCGGGAGTAAATCTAGCAACTATCTTGGATCATAGATTGACGCGTATAATGGCTAAATAATTTTAAGGAATGCACGGCTCGTCCAAAATTAATAAATAACCCGGACATGCTCCATGGATTTAATTAAACATAATTAATTATGCTAATCAAGCATACCGTTCGGACATTGGCGGCCAACGCTCTCCCAAGACCGAACGGTAGCAACAAGCTAACCGTGACGACTATCTAATTTGGACGCGAAATTAGTATGTCGATTTGGAATTCTAATTCGGGAACAATGAACATCAAGAGCGTAAGGACGCCAATACGCTCAAGGAGCCACAATTCCTTGTTACTTGGCGGAAACGAGAGGCACGGCATCAAATCCTTTAACTAATGGACATGCTCAAAATCAAGGGTGCCTAGTCCTAAATCATTCAAACATGCTCATAGATTAAGCAAAGAAATAGAATTCAATTCAATAAAAATCCAACCAATTCAGAATTTCAATCCACAACCTCACCAAGAATTCATACTACATTTGTCCCTACAATCCCGAGCCAAAAACGGTAAATCTACTCACTCATGACTTGTGTGACGTGGGACGGCTTCAAATCGAGCTTCATAGCCCCTCCCATGGTGAAAAATGGCTGCTGGACGTCAAATCAGGCGCGGAGCTCGAGGTGGAAGATGATAATTGGCGGCTAAAATCGGACAAAAAAAGTTAAGTAGTCCGTCGTAGCGTCGAGACGCTAGGGCAGCGTCTCGACGCTGCGCCCTAAGTAATCCGCGCGCGCGCTCGGGGTGGCGTCGAGACGCTCGCACAGCGTCGAGACGCTTGTGCGGCGTCGAGCTAGCGTCGAGACGCTATCACTCGACGCTTGCTCTCGGGTTTTTCTTCAATTCAGCGCTCCAGACTTCGGAGCGTCGAGACGCTAAGGCAGCGTCTCGACGCTGGGCAGCGTCGAGCTAGCGTCGCGACGCTGTCGCTCGACGCTAGCTCTCGGGTTTTTGCATGGAATTTTGCCTTCAATTTCCCCAAAACGCCCAAACTTCATCTCTTTGCATGGATCTTCCCGGGAAGCGTTCTTATGCCTTTAAATCGCGATATTGAGCTCCGAAACGCTCTCGAGAGCTAAGCACCGAGAACACCTACAATAATTACATAAAAGCAAGATTAAGCCAATAATAAACGTGAATTAGGGACATAATTATAGCTCCAAAATGGAGCTATCAAACACCCCCAACTTAAATCTTGCTAGTCCTCGAGCAAGGTGGAATTCTGATTAATTAAATAGAACGAGAATGCATGCTAGGGACTCGATTCTCAATACTGGAAAAGACAAGGCAATTGCATTTGAAAGAACAGCTGCATGCATGCATTGGTTAAGAACAATTTGGAAAATTTAAAGATGTTTCCCTATTTACGCCTCGGACTTAGCTCCTCGATCTTAGATTTCAACAGGCTTAGAACGGCTCTATCTATCCTAAAATTTCGCTTTCCCCCTACTTATGGCTTAACAGAACAGTCTAAGGGCAGTTCATCGCTTATGCAAGTAATATAACGCAAGGCATCTTTTTCTCAATTTCATTGAACTTATCTTCATGAGCGCCTAACATGTCAATCTTACTTTCGTTTCAGCTTGCCTGCAATTTCATTGCACAGTGCATCTGACTACGGGCAAAATTCACATTTTTAAGGACTAGCGTTCACTTCTTTGTGCATCCTTTTCATGCAGTGGCGACCGTGGGTTACACGACCGCCCCTGGCTACTAAGGTAACTCAAGAAGGAGGAACGCCTCACGAGATTATTTTCTTTTTATAAACTTGCATTCATTTTTCTTTAAGTCTAAGCATCATATTAAAATTTTGAGCGCACGGGTTACAAACAAAAGCGAATCTTGGCCCATCCTAAGGTTGCCTTTCGAGGTGACAACGAATTTCAAAACAAACAGAGCTACACTAAACCCGCAGATCCAAGATAGAGTGCTAGCATGCGAAGCTTAAACAGGGAAATATTTTTGAAAAAATTTTCAAAATGGCCTTAACATATGCAATTATGCTGAATTTCATGACAAATACAAATACGAAGACCTCAGCAGTACATCACAGAATTTCATAGTCAGACTAGCATGCTTTCACCATAACTCAACAAGTAAATCAGGATTCCACAACTAAACTCGACAATCACTATAAGGCACAACCCACCACCCCCAACTTAGAAATTGACAATGTCCTCATTGGACCAAATATGCACAATCAAAACAAAAGGAAAGAAAACCTTCCCTGAGTTGTGACTAAGAGGGATGTAGAGCGTGCTTTAACCTTAGCCAATAAACCGCAAGGATGAGCCATTGTTTCACCTGAAAATTCACAACATCAGAGTAGAAATCTAAACTAATCCTAAAGACGGTAAGTAAACAAAAAGCATGTACAGTTCAAGCTCGGGTGCCTCCGAGTAGCGCAAATTTTTAGAGTCGATTGCTCGACTTTACCAAAACTCAATTTATCCTTTCTCATAATCAGGCTCTTTCAAGTAGGCATGGTCGTCGAAGTCCTCTGACATTCCCTCATGAAAGATCTTTAATCGCTGGCCATTCACTGTGTACTCCTTTTCCGTATCCAAACTCTGAATTTTAACTGCACCATAGTGATGAACATCAGTGATAATGAAAGGACCAAGCCACCTGGAACGAAGTTTACCTGGCATGAGCTTCAGGCGGGAGTTGAACAAGAGGACCTTCTGACCAACTTCGAAGTGTTTCCTGACGACTCGCCTGTCGTGGAACATTTTGGTCTTTGCCTTGTAGGTCTTCGAATTCTCATATGCATCCAGGCGAAGCTCCTCCAGTTCTTGCAATTTGAGGAGTCTTTCTTCGCCCGCCAAGTCAAAGTCCATGTTGCACTTCTTCACGGCCCAGTAAGCTTTGTGTTCGATCTCCACGGGGAGATGACAGGCTTTACCATAAACCATCCGGTAGGGAGACATCCCTATGGGGGTTTTGTAAGCCGTACGATAAGCCCACAAAGCGTCGTCCAGCCTGAGGCTCCAATCCTTCCTTCCTGGACTTACTGTTTTCTCGAGGATGCTCTTCACCTCTCGATTGGAAACCTCCGCTTGACCATTGGTCTGAGGATGATACGGGGTAGAGATTTTATGATTGACCCCATATTTCCTCATCAAGGCCTGGATCGTTTTGTTGCAGAAGTGGCTCCCCTGGTCACTTATGATGGCTCGTGGAACTCCATACCTGCTAAAAATGTTAGACTTGACAAAACTGGAAACAACATTAGCGGTATCAACTTTGGTGGCTTTAGCTTCCACCCATTTAGACACGTAGTCCACAGCCAGTAAGATATAGACAAAACCAAATGAAGGGGGGAAGGGTCCCATAAAGTCCATACCCCAAACCTCAAAAATTTCACAAGTTAAAATGGGGTTTTGGAGCATTTCATTCCTACTAGTGATGGTCCCTTTTCTCTGACACTGATCACAAGATTTACAAAACTCATAACAGTCCTTAAACAGTGATGGCCAGAAAAACCCACAATCTAAAATTTTTCTCGCAGTTCTATTTTGCCCGAAGTGTCCCCCGCATGCAAATTCATGGCAAAAGGTAAGGATGGACCTATGTTCAGACTTAGGGACGCACTTCCTAATTACTTGGTCAGCACAAAACTTCCATAAAATGGGCTCTTCCCAAACATATGTTTTGGCTTCGCTTTTCAGCTTAGCTCTTTGATTATATGAAAAATCGAATGGGAACGTACCTGTGACCAAGTAGTTGACAATGTCGGCGTACCATGGTGTCTCCACACTTACCTGGAAAAGGACTTCGTCAGGGAATTCGTCATTCAGAGGCAGATCGTCCTCATTACGCACAATACGGCTCAAGTGGTCAGCAACTGTGTTTTCTGATCCTTTTCTGTCCTGAACAGAGACGTCGAACTCCTGGAGTTATAATACCCATCTGAGCAGTCTAGGCTTCGAGTCTTTCTTGTTCATCAGGTATCGAACTGCTGCATGATCAGAAAAAACAATTACTTTAGATCCAAGAATATATGGCCTAAACTTATCAAGAGCGAAAACTATGGAAAGCAGCTCCTTCTCTGTTGTTGTGTAACCGATCTGCGCAGAGTTGAGCGTCCTCGAGGCATAATAAATCACATGGCTCTTCTTGTCTATCCTCTGGCCCAACACAGCGCCTACGGCATAATTGCTTGCGTCGCACATGATCTCGAAAGGAGTCCCCCACTGCGGTGGATGAATGATGGGTGCGTTGGTCAAGCACTTTTTCAGAACATCAAAGGCAAGCTTGCACTCTTTGTCGAAACAGAATGGAACATCCTTTTTCAGCAAGCTTGTCATCGGGGTCACTATCTTCGAGAAGTCTTTAATGAACCTGCGGTAAAAACCTGCGTGACCAAGAAAAGAACGTACTTCCCGAAGATTCGTGGGATAAGGTAAATCAGATATGACATCAATCTTAGCTTTATCGACCTCTATCCCCTTAGCAGACACAACGTGACCCAATACTATGCCCTGACTGGCCATGAAATGACACTTCTCAAAATTTAAAACAAGATTAGTTTCAATGCATCTTTCCATGACTCTAGACAAGTTACACAGGCAATCTTTAAATGAACTTCCATATACAGTAAAATCATCCATAAAGACTTCGATGCATTTTTCTACAAATTCAGAAAATATGCTCATCATGCATCGCTGAAAAGTCCCTGGAGCATTACAAAGCCCAAAGGGCATTCTCCTATATGCGTAAGTTCCGAATGGACAGGTAAAAGTAGTCTTTTCTTGGTCTTCCTGGGCTATGGGAATTTGATAAAACCCAGAAAAACCATCTAGAAAACAGAAGAATGGCTTCCCAGCTAAACGCTCCACCATTTGATCTATGAAGGGAATAGGGAAGTGGTCCTTCTTAGTCACATCATTCAGTTTTCTAAAATCAATACACATTCTCCACCCGTTTTGTACTCTCTTAGGTACTAACTCCCCCTTATCATTTCTAATAACAGTTATGCCCGTCTTTTTAGGTACAACATGAATAGGGCTAACCCATTGGCTATCAGAAATGGGAAAGATAATACCTGCATCCAGGAGTTTGTGTATCTCAGACAACACTACCTCTTTCATTGCAGGGTTCAGCCTCCGCTGAGGCTCTCGGGATGGCTTTGCTCCCTCATCCAGCCGAATCTTGTGCATGCACAGCACTGGACTCAACCCGTGCAAGTCTGCCAATGTCCATCCCATGGCTCTTTTGTTCTTTTTCAGAACCTCGACCAACTCGCCTTCTTGCTCCGATGTAAGCTCCTTGGAGATAATTACCGGAAGTGTATCCACCTCACCCAAGTACACGTACTTGAGATGACCCGGCAACTCCTTCAATTCCAACTTGGGAGCCTGCAAAAGAGATGGTAATATTTTAGTTGGCTTTTCATATGTCTCTAAAGCAAAAGTGGGTTGTTCAGACAAATCAGTCAATATGGGATCACTACTTTCAACTTTGCTAACAATTTCGGTAAAAACGATTGGGTCATCCCCATCAACAACAGTCATGCATTCTTCTTGTTCTAAAGTATCTATCAGATCAATTTTACAGACAGAATGCACATCAGCACGTTGCTTCATGGCATCAAATACATTAAATTCGAACACATCCCCTTCATACTCAACAGACAAAGTTCCATCATGCACATTAATTTTCGTTTTCGCGGTTTTCATGAATGGTCTACCAAGTAAAACAGAAGTGGTGGATGTGTTTTCTTCCAAGTTTATCACATAAAAATCAGCAGGGAAGATTAAATCCTTAACTTTAACCAACACATCTTCAATCACCCCTAGAGGATGAATAGAAGACCTATTAGCTAACTGGATAACTATACTAGTTTCCTGCATACCTTCTAAACCGATGCTCTTGTAGACTGAATATGGCATAACATTAATTGAAGCTCCTAAGTCTAGCATAGCGTGCTCGATTTCTCTATCCCCTATAGTACATGGCAAGAGGAACATACCTGGGTCCTGGCATTTGCTTGGAATACCTTGGGTTAGCAGGGCAGAAACATTCTTGCTTACCACGACTCTCTCAGCACTTTTAGTTTTCCTCTTTATAGTGCACATCTCCTTTAGAAATTTAGCGTACCTTGGGATTTGCTGAATTGCATCGAGCAGCGGTATATTGATCCCAACCTTCCTCAATGTCTCAAGTACATCCGCGTTCTTGGCCTCCTTAGATGGCCTTGCAAGCCTACTAGGAAAAGGAGCAACTGGAGTGTAAGACTTCATAGAAACAATAGGAGGTGTTACAACAGTTTCAGAGGGCGCTTGAGAACACTTATCCGGAGATATCTCTGAATCGTTTGGAGGACTCACGGGAGTGGTTTGAGATGGCACTTCTTTACCACTTCTGAGGTTTATAGCACTAACCCCTTCCGCTTTGGACTCAATTCTACCCATTCTTTCCTTCACCTCCGTGAATTCATCTCTTAGAGATTTAATCTGCGACCTTGTCTCATCGCTAGATTCCATGAGCGATTTGAACATGCTTTCAATGGCTTTACCTGAAATAGAAGAAACATCCTGAGATGACTTTTCCTGCATCGTATGAACTAAACCAAATACCTGAGACACTTGTTCTTTGAGCACTTCTATGTCGGAAGACATCTTAGAATGTTCGTTTCTTCCTCCGTTCTGGCGACGGTTCTCAGATATGTTGGAGATCAACTGACGAGCTTCCGCGGGCGTTTTCTCCCAAAGGACTCCTCCACTTGCCGCATCAAGCATCTGGCGGTCATGCGTGAGCAACCCACCATAGAAGCATTCGATAAGCTCGACTTCCGCTATCAAGTGGTTCGGACATTTTTCACAAAGTTTAATGAACCTCTCCCAGTATTCGTAAAATGCCTCGTCCTTTCCTTGCTCAAATTGTCGTATATCTTTCCTCACGGCTCTGGCTTTTGAAGCAGGGAAATACCTTTCCAAGAATAGACTCTGCAACTTCTCCCAAGTAAATATGGTCCCCGATGGCAAGTAATGCAGCCAATCTCGAGCTTCACCTTTTAGGGTGAATGGAAAAGCTCTCAGGTAGAGCTGATCTTTTGTTATGACGCCAGGCTTCATCGCGGCGCTTACCATTTGAAACTCCTTGAGATGTTTGTAAGGATCTTCTTCTGCTTCACCACAAAAAGAGGGTAAAAGGTTAATCACACCAGATTTAAGCACAAACTCACCTGAAATTTCCGGGTAGGAAATACAAGAAGGTTGGTGGCCCATAGCACATGATGTCCATTGTCTGAGCGTCTTTGGGACTCCAATCTCATCATCGATCTCCATTTCCTTAATAAAAATTTGGCACTTCTAGCACACTTAAACAAACAGATCAAAATTGCAAATAATAAAAGAATAAACAGAGTTTTTTAAAGTAAAAATTAAAAGTTTACAAGTAAAATTTAAATCAGGCCGAATTACACTTAGTTCCCCGGCAACGGCGCCAATTTTGGTAGCGATATTATTGAACTATCGCCAATCATCGGGTTGTCGAGACCCGCCAAAATAAATTTATAAATGCCCGAAATCACTAAACTATTTGTAGAATAGTAGTAACGGAGTCGATCCACAGGGAATTAAGGTACTTTGACTTAATCTTAATTAAATTTGCAAACAATTACTATAGACCAAATAAGGGGGAATTGTTGGTTTTACGTGACTAAATTGGAACAAAGCAAATAGAAAAATTAGCTAACGGAGTTTCCGACTCGGGATGATCGGGAGTAAATCTAGCAACTATCTTGGATCATAGATTGACGCGTATAATGGCTAAATAATTTTAAGGAATGCACGGCTCGTCCAAAATTAATAAATAACCCGGACATGCTCCATGGATTTAATTAAACATAATTAATTATGCTAATCAAGCATACCGTTCGGACATTGGCGGCCAACGCTCTCCCAAGACCGAACGGTAGCAACAAGCTAACCGTGACGACTATCTAATTTGGACGCGAAATTAGTATGTCGATTTGGAATTCTAATTCGGGAACAATGAACATCAAGAGCGTAAGGACGCCAATACGCTCAAGGAGCCACAATTCCTTGTTACTTGGCGGAAACGAGAGGCACGGCATCAAATCCTTTAACTAATGGACATGCTCAAAATCAAGGGTGCCTAGTCCTAAATCATTCAAACATGCTCATAGATTAAGCAAAGAAATAGAATTCAATTCAATAAAAATCCAACCAATTCAGAATTTCAATCCACAACCTCACCAAGAATTCATACTACATTTGTCCCTACAATCCCGAGCCAAAAACGGTAAATCTACTCACTCATGACTTGTGTGACGTGGGACGGCTTCAAATCGAGCTTCATAGCCCCTCCCATGGTGAAAAATGGCTGCTGGACGTCAAATCAGGCGCGGAGCTCGAGGTGGAAGATGATAATTGGCGGCTAAAATCGGACAAAAAAAGTTAAGTAGTCCGTCGTAGCGTCGAGACGCTAGGGCAGCGTCTCGACGCTGCGCCCTAAGTAATCCGCGCGCGCGCTCGGGGTGGCGTCGAGACGCTCGCACAGCGTCGAGACGCTTGTGCGGCGTCGAGCTAGCGTCGAGACGCTATCACTCGACGCTTGCTCTCGGGTTTTTCTTCAATTCAGCGCTTCAGACTTCGGAGCGTCGAGACGCTAAGGCAGCGTCTCGACGCTGGGCAGCGTCGAGCTAGCGTCGCGACGCTGTCGCTCGACGCTAGCTCTCGGGTTTTTGCATGGAATTTTGCCTTCAATTTCCCCAAAACGCCCAAACTTCATCTCTTTGCATGGATCTTCCCGGGAAGCGTTCTTATGCCTTTAAATCGCGATATTGAGCTCCGAAACGCTCTCGAGAGCTAAGCACCGAGAACACCTACAATAATTACATAAAAGCAAGATTAAGCCAATAATAAACGTGAATTAGGGACATAATTATAGCTCCAAAATGGAGCTATCAAGCTGCGAGAAGACTTCTACGCTTCTGGATGATGATCGAACCCTCGACTTTGACCCCCTTTTATAGTAATCTGCAGGTGCGTTTGGGCCAAGGAGAACCATCAATCTTCAACGTCGTACTTTAAAATGGATGGAGGAGAAAGAACGAATCCCTGAAATAACGGAAATTAACAGAAAAAGATCAGTCAACTTACGGTTTTCACTTGAAACATTGCGGTTTCAGCAATGTTTCCGCAATCCTGTCGCAATGTAGTTTTTTCATACTTTTACTTCGGTTTTCAATCCTTTTCTTTCCTTTTACACACAAGTCCTAATTTAGCTACCTTCTTTTAATTCTCACAAATAAGCATAGGTTTAAGCTAAATCCTATCAAAAACACCTAAGAGTGTGCATCTTTCTAAGCTAAATATGTCCTAAATAAGTCACTTTTGGAGACATAACAGCTGCCCACAGGCCTGAGGATGCGAAGGAGAGGCAACATGGAGTTTGAGCCGGACGGCCTGGCTGCTGCTCAATCCCTATCCATGGCGTGCTTAATGGACCTGCAGCACAAGATGGCGCAGTGGGCTGAATATGCGCAGGCGAGGGACAAAGACGTGGCTGATCAGTTGGGATGCATCTTCCCTGCCTTCCCCAGTGATCTATTGAAGCCGTGGGCACCTCCTAGGGAAAGAAGAGATGTGTTGGGTTTTATGTCCTAAAACTCGTAGTTTGTAAACTGAATGAATGTATATATTATATTTCAATAAAGTTGTTATTGAATTTTAGTGAATTGTGTTTGTATTAACCTATACCAATAACTAACACCCATGGCGACATTGTGAGTACTTGAACTTCATGTGTGACATGAATGTGAATCAAGTTCAAGTAGACAGCCAAAAATGGTCTATAGTATAGGGATAAGGTTGGGTACCTTATCCTGGGGACACTATTGGACGCGGCTCACTTTGTATAGTACAAAACGATGTGATTCGAATCGTTTCATGTAGAGACATGTGAGTGAGGGCGTCCTGTGCAATGAGTTTGCACAAGACCGAACCAAGAAATAAAATCGCTCTTTCTTTATAACACCGTTTACTGTAAAGACCGGTTTTTTCATATGATGACTTAGGTAACTCGATCTCAATCCTGAGCTTACTATGGACTCCTGTTTATTTGACCTTATCCTTTGACTTGTACGGGTGAGAGTGGCCAGATCGCCGACTCAATATGCCTACCATCTTGGGGATAAGATTGAATAAGTGGCTGGGGACATAGTTGTAGCAAGATTGGAGTTCACTCCTACCCGCTTTCAGGGTTAGTAGAAAGGTTGTTCCCTTTAGTGCTGACTCCAGGTCTTGAACAGTGGGCCCATCCTCTCCTGATCAGGGAGGAATCTGATTTGATGGTTGGACCACAAATCAATTGTTCATTAGGGGTGTCAGTGGTACTTAAGGAACAAGATATAATACAAGGGTTAAACGGTATAAATGACCCGTTGTGATTATGAACAACCTGTGAAGGATCGACTTACTGATGATAGTTATATCAACAGGACACAATATATCTACAGCGAGGAGAGTGCAGCCCTTGGACTTTAGTGGAGTCTCCGGGGGTTAACGAATGTTGGTTAGTTCGGTTGAAAGAGTTTTGACCGGATAATCTCGTATCGTTGGAGCTCATGATCTGTAGGTCCTTACGGTTCTCCTGGCTAGCTCGGATAAAGCCGTGAAACAATATAAAAGAAAAGAAAAGAATTTGAATCGTTCAAATTCGGGTTTGTGGAAGAAGAATAGACATATTTAAATATGATTTAAATATGAGATTGGTCTGAAAACATGAATAGGATTCATGTGCGAAAAGTCGGTTTTCCGAAAACCGGGATTAATTATATTATTTAATTAATATTTGATATTGAATTAAATAATATTAATTAATTTATATATATATATTTTTTATTAATTAAAAAGTTTAATTAATAAAATTATTATTATTTTTTTTAATAATAATAATATATATAAAATATATATATATATATATATACATGTGTCTTACATGCAAGATGTAAGACACATGTATGTTTTATATATACACAGCATATATATATTTTTGACTCATCAGACTAATTAAAAAAAAAAAAAAATAATAAAAAAAAAGAATTGTGAAGAGAATTGAATTTTGATTCAATTGATTTGTGGGGCTGCGAGAACAGAAGAGATTTGTATGAATTTGATTCATAAAAATAGAGGGGTACACGTTTTTGAGTTTTGAGAATTTGTTCTCTCTCTATCTCTTCAGCCTCTGTCTTCTCTTCTTCCTTTTCCTCTTCTCCTTTTCTCTTGTAAAAGGAGTCCCACTACTCCGTTTCTCGGCCTGAGGATAGCGGGACTACCGTGGGTGGTCCACGAACGTTTCGTGAGAAGGCTCGGTGAGCTCGTGAGGAGCTTCTGGCGGTGAATTTGGAGAATTACGAACGACAAAGGTATGTGTTCTAATTTCTCTTTTTCATTGCTTTTGCATGTTTCCATTTGTTTAAATTGATGAAATTAGAGTGTCTATGATCCAAATCGCTTCCGCTGCGTTCTATCAACGCTCCATCAAGATGATGATGAGGATGTTTAAGTGCCAGTCTGAAGGGCACTCGAGGGAGTACTTATGTTCCCTCTTGGAAAAAAAACCTGTTTTTCGTTAACTTGTGACTGTTGTTTTGAATCCAATATTTGATCTGTTTTTCATTCTTTTTGAGTGCTTAGGATAGTTTAGTATAGGTTGATGGTATCTGAGTAGTTAGCTTGTTTTAGTTTTCTATTTTGAGTAGTTTTGGATGACTGGAAATAGCATGCTACGGGCCTTGATCACTTATAAATATGCCCTGTAGGTTTATTGCGAAATTTTTGCGGAGACCGCAATTTTTGTTCAGTTTCGCATGCTATTAGCTGACTGTTTGGATAGGTTGGGTCTGTTTAAATTTTGCTCTCTTGTGCTTTCTTGACTGCCATATATGACCTATCTGTGAGCATGCTGGATGAGTGTCTTATAACACCTTTGATAGTTTAAAACAACCCCCTTAAGTTGCTCAGCATGCATCTCTTTAAGCCCTTAACAGACTGTTTTTTGTAAAAATCTGCTGCTGTGTTATTTGCTTTAAATGTTCATTCTATGCCTAGGACTTTTAGATTCTCCTTGTTTTGCCCTAGACTAGATGCTTCTAGGACAAGTTTGGGGGTGTGCCACCTCAGACTCTCATTGAGGACAATGAGAAGTTTTAGTTTGGGGGAGGCAGCCCTAGGCCTAGGAACATTCCTCTCTCCCTTTTAAACATAAGCATTCTTCTTCCCCTTTGAAAAAATGATGAACTGAAAAAAAAAATGAAAAATAAAGAGTGGTGTCTCTCTTGAGATTGCTGAGTAATCAGTGTCATGTGTGTAACCCACAAGTGGCATTGCATCAAAAGGCAACCAAAAGAGAGGCCCTACCAAAGAAAGAAAGAAAAAGAAAAAAGGAAGAAAAGTGTGTGCCTATAAGTTATAGCTTTTGTGCTTAGGTGTCCTATGTGAATGAACTCTGATCCTCAGTTAGCTAAGCACAGGGTTGTAGCTTGTAGGTTTGTTGAGGGAGATGAATGTATATCCAATGTAGTGATGCCAGGGTTTAGGTTGTTCTATGAATGTACTACTGACATTGGTTTATACTAAGACTGGCATGACTCTAAGGAATCCTAGGTAGCTCAACAGAAAAAACATAAGAAGCATGTACTGAGTCTAGGGTAAAGCTAGGTAGAGTTTGAAAACTTAGGGATAGTTGCACAATGAACCTAATGACCAAAGCAGATAGATCAGTTGTAGGGAGTTAATAAAAACAGTAGGATTATAAGGCGAGAGAAATCAGAAGAAGCAAAATGAGAAGTTGGTTTTAAACTTAGAAGCGTGTCACAGGACAGCATTGCCATAGAGAGTGAATCTAGGGAAGTCAGCAAGCAGTTAGAGAGAGTAATAACAGCCCAAATAAAGTCCTTATATTGCTCGAGGACGAGCAAAACCTTAAGTTTGGGGTTGTGTTACGTCTCCAAAAGTGACTATTTTAGGACTTATTTGCTATAGAAAGATGTACACCCTTAAGCGTTTTTGGTAGAATTTAGCTTAAACTTGTGCTTATATATGAAAATTAGTAGAATGAAGCTAAATTAGGACTTATGTGTAAAAGGAAAGAAAAAGAAACAAAAACAAAGTTAAAGACTTGGAATTTGCACATTGCTGAAGCATTGCGAAAACATTGCGGTTTCAGCAATGTTTTAAGTGAAATCCGTTAAGTTGTCTAACCAATTTCTGTTTTGTTACGATCTTTCAGCGGCCTATTCTTTCTCCTGCTGCCACGTAGAAGAACGACGTTCAGAATGGATGGTTCTCCTTGGCCTAATCGTACCTGCAGAACACTATAAAAGGAGGTCAAAGAAGAAGGTTGAAGACACACTCGAAAGGCGTAGATCTCTCCTTCAACGCAGTTTCTCATTGTTTTCTCTCATGGTTGTTGGCGTGGAGGTGTTAGCTGGTGGAGTCGATAATCTAAGAGGAAGAAGAGAGGATCTTCCATCTCTTCTAATTGGATTCATCCACGATCAAGCGTACCTTCGGCTTTCATCCAAAGCGTTGCAGCGAGGAGTTCACACGCATACTTTACTGCTTTCTGCTGTTCTTGTTTCCCTTTCTGTTTCTGTTTTCATTGCTGGTTGTTGCTATTTCACTTCTGTCTGCTACTCTACTCTATTTCGTACTCTTTTGTTTAGCTTTAGTTGTTCAAAGTTGTCATTTGTTTAGTTCAAACTCTGGTTAATCAAAGCGTTATTTCATCACTTCGCAAGTTCTCCATCTCTTCTGTTTGCTGTCGTATCTTCGTGAATTCTGTTAAGCATGTTTTCTTCATCTATTCTTCTCATTCCATCTTCATCCATGAGTAACTAAATCACATAAGGGCATGCTAATGACAAGACTATAGGTAGAAATACGTGAATCAAGCCTGTAGGTTAGCTTCAAATGCATTGAATGTATGTAAGCTTCATCCCACGGGCAATTTCGATTGGCCATCCATTTTGTCTAAAGAACTCCTAACCTCTGGAAGGAGTAAGAGTTCAGAGTCGTACATTCATGCTAGCCTTTCATGGTAGCCAGAAAACGACCTAGGAATAGGCGTTTTCCTAGTACAAATCAATAAACTTGCTTTTATAAATAGATGCTTAAGGCCTTACTTGGACATGAGTAAACTAAAGGATCTATTGCATGAAATCGAAAGATACATGAGATTGAGTTAGTTTGATGCATGATGAGTTGATCTACTGCTTCAGAATCGTATGAAAAAGCCTATAGAGGAGTCGTTAGTAGCCCTTGTTTCCCTACTTTACCCCTAATTCGCTGTTAGTAACATTGCTAGAAAATTGTTGTTTCCGCAATTTCCTTAGTTCAAAATTTTGCCTTAGCCATTTTTCTTAGTCTTTTGTTTTGCGATTTTATTGCTAGATAATTGCTTTCTCCGCAATTCTTTTTCTCCTACATTCAAATTAACCTCTTTACTTGCACTTGTTTATGCTTTCATATCTTGCACGTTTCTTAATAGTTAGGCACTTTAAACCCAAATCTACCCCATTTAAACCACCCTTTCTCACTTAACCTCTCACTTCGTTAGTAACTAAGAATAAATCTCTGTGGGAAATCGAATGAAAAAATACTTATTACTTGCTACAAGACCATGTATGCTTGCATGTTCTGAGTGCTCTCCCATTGCATCTTTATTTTAAACATTGAGCACGCAACACACGTCCAACCACAGTTACCTTGCAGCTTGCAGACAGATCAATCTCATACCCTGAAGGTAAGATTGAGGATATTCTAGTAAAGGTTGACAAATTCATTTTCCTTGCAGATTTTATTATCCTGGACTACGAGGCAGACAAAGAGGTGCCAATCATCTTAGGCAGACCCTTCTTAGCTACAGGTAGGGCCCTGATTGATGTTCAAAAGGGTGAACTTACCATGCGAGTCAACGATGAAGAGGTTAAGTTTAGTGTTTTTAAAGCCTTGAGGTATCCTTCTGACCTTGAACATTGTGTTGTCATTGATATTATGAACTCTCTGATTGAAGATAAGCATGAACAAGAGTTATTAGTCAAGCATGCTACTGATTATGCTCAAATTGACTTGAATGATTTAAATATTTCTGAATTTGTTGATACATCTGTAAATACCCCTCAGCATGTGTGTATGACCAATGAACTATCTGAAAGAACCACAACTGCCATGATTCCATCAATTGAACAACCACCCTTGTTAGAGTTAAAACCACTGCCAGAACACCTCAAATATGCATACTTAGGTGAAAGAGACACATTGTCTGTCATCATTTCCTCCAAATTGCATGAACAACATGAAAATGCGTTAATTTTGCTGCTTAAGCAACACAGAAAAGCAATTGGGTGGACAATCGCTGACATTAGGGGCATAAGTCCTTCTTATTGTATGCATAAGATACTGTTAGAGGAAGGGCACACACCTAGAATTGAACATCAACGTAGGTTGAACCCCTCCATGAAGGAGGTAGTTAAGAAGGAAATCATTAAATGGTTGGATGCGGGTGTAATCTTCCCAATATCTAATAGTCAGTGGGTCAGTCCCATCCAATGTGTACCAAAAGAAGGAGGTATGACAGTAGTGGTTAATGAGAGCAATGAATTAATACCTACTCGAACCATCACAGGATGGAGAGTGTGTATGGATTACCGAAAGCTAAAGAAACAAAAAAAGACCATTTCCCTTTGCCTTTCATCGATCCAATGCTTGATAGATTAGCTGGCCAAGCCTTCTATTGCTTTTTAGATGGCTACTCAGGGTATAATCAAATCACCATAGACCCTAAGGACCAAGAGAAGACAACATTTACATGTCCATTTGGCACGTTTGCATTTCGCAGAATGTCATTCGGCCTCTGCAATGCACCAGCAACGTTCCAACGATGTATGTTGGCAATCTTCTCTGACTTAGCTGAGTCCACAGTATAAATATTCATGGATGATTTTTCAATGTTTGGTGATTCCTTTAACCACTGTCTAGCCAATCTAGGACAAGTCCTCACTCGGTGTGAGGAAACCAATCTAGTTTTGAATTGGGAAAAATGCCATTTCATGGTGGAAGAAGGCATAGTTTTGGGACATAGAGTGTCTAAGGCAGGAATAGAGGTTGATAGGGCCAAGATAGAAGTCATTGAGAAGCTGGTTGAACCTAAAAATGTAAAAGCCATAAGGAGTTTCCTAGGACACGTAGGGTTTTACAGAAGATTCATAAAGGATTTCTCAAAAATCTCCAAACCCCATGTGAGCTTCTAGAGCTAAATAGAACTTTTATCTTTTCAAATGAGTGTTTTATAGCTTGGAATAAGCTCAAGACTTCTTTAGTCAAAGCTCCAATCATAATCGGACCAAATTGGGATATGCATTTTGAATTGATGTGCGATGCAAGTGATTATGCAATTGGAGCCATGCTTGGCCAGAACAGAGACAAATTGACACATCCTATTTATTATGCAAGTAAAACATTGAATGAGGCTCAATGCAACTACATTACCACAGAAAATGAGATGTTATCTGTAGTATTTGCGTGTGAGAAGTTCAAAGCATATATTGTAGGCAATAAAACAATCGTTTACACTTATCATGCGGCTATAAAGTACCTAATGAGGAAGGCTGATGTTAAACCTCGTCTGATTAGATGGGTGTTACTTTTGCAGGAGTTTGACCTGGAAATCCGAGACAAAAAGGGATGTGAAAACGTAGTTGCTGATCATTTATCAAGATTGCAGAGTTGTTGCGAATCTATTGCGGAGCCCGCAATGATGGATTCTTTTATTGATGAACATATTTTTATTTTAGTACATTGTGATGATAATGTTGAGCCTTGGTTTGCTGACATTGCAAATTTTCTTGCCTCACAGGTGTTACCAGAATTCAACAAAGGGCAGGATAAGAAGAAGTTCTTATAAGATGCTAGAAAGTACCTTTGGGATGATCCAACCCTCTACAGATATTGTGCGGATGGATTGCTAAGGAAATGTGTGTCAGCTGCTGAAGCAAAGATCATTTTCCAGCATTGTCATACAGCTCCGTATGGAGGGCACTTTGGTGGTCAGAGGACTGCTGCAAAAGTATTTCAGAGTGGCTATTTATGGCCCACAATCTTCAAAGATGCACATGAATACGCACGCACTTGCAATGAATGCCAACGAACAGGTAACCTCAGTAGGAAGGATGAGATGGCTCTGACATACATCTTAGAGTTAGAACTCTTTGACGTATGGGGTATTGACTTCATGGGTCCATTCCCACCCTCTGCTGGTAATCTGTATATCTTAGTAGCTGTAGACTATGTCTTAAAATGGGTTGAGGCAATTGCATGTCCTTTGAATGATGCTAAAACTGTTATAAAATTTCTGTATAGACATATTTTCACACGATTTGGCACTCCACGTGCCATCATAAGTGATGAAGGGTCGCACTTCATAAACAAATCTATGGAAAAGGTGTTGGCTAAGTACAATATTAAGCATAGGGTGGCAACACCCTATCATCCCCATTCAAATGGGCAAGCAGAAATTTCTAATAGGGAGATCAAAAGTATCCTAGAAAAAGTTGTAAAACCAAATAGAAAGGATTGGTCTTTTAAATTAGATGATGCATTGTGGGCATATAGAACTGCATATAAAACCCCTTTGGGAATGTCCCCCTATAGGTTAGTTTATGGAAAAGCATGTCATCTCCCTCTTGAATTAGAAAACAAAGTCTTTTGGGCTTTAAAGGATTTAAATTTTTGCGTGACCGATGCGGGA
Organism: Herpetospermum pedunculosum; assembly: GCA_028017165.1. Classification (NCBI taxonomy): domain Eukaryota; kingdom Viridiplantae; phylum Streptophyta; class Magnoliopsida; order Cucurbitales; family Cucurbitaceae; genus Herpetospermum; species Herpetospermum pedunculosum. Next base: position 14,880,126 of record JAPQWQ010000186.1, on the reverse strand, counting down.
ACATTGCGGTCTCTGCAATTACATGAATTAGATGAATTAAGGCACATGTCATACGAAAATGCTAAGATGTATAAAGAAAAAACTAAAATCTGGCATGATAGTAGACTTAGGCCAAATGATTTTAAAAAGGGACAGCATGTTTTATTATTTAATTCGAGATTGAGGATTTTTCCTGGAAAACTCAAATCTCGGTGGTCTGGTCCCTTTGTCATTACTAACGTTTTTGTGCATGGTGCAATTGAGATTAAAATTTTGGAACAGGGTCAGCCATTTATGGTGAATGGTGCAAGATTGAAGCACGACTACGAGGAAGGAGACGTGAGGACGCTCTCAGCGTTCCTCTTGTCCGAAGTTTGAATTCAATCAAGAAGGGATGAGCATGGGCTTTATTAGAAATATCCTTGTGCTCAAATTTTGTTATAGATGCGAAAAATTTATGTTTATTTTTATTTAATGTTTTCAATTGAATTCTTAAAATTCTGAAATTAATTAATTTTGTTTATGGTGATTGAAATTCTAAAACAGCAATTTGGGTGGATGAATTAAGAGGAAGAGAGAAGATATAGGGAGAATCAGAAAATTCAGAGATTGGATATTGTGCAGATTTTGCGGCAGTCGCCAAAAACGGAAAGAAAATCTCCAACGGTTATATTTTGGAGATTTCCGTTAGAAGAAGCGGTATTGTGATTGCGTTGCGAGACCGCAACGATCGGCCCTTTAATTTCGCAAAACGTTATAAAATGGGAAAGGCTGCAGCCTCATTCTCATTGCGAAATCTCAAAACCTATTCGAGCTCTCAACAGACTTTCTCCCTTCTTCCTCTCGAAAATTCCATCTCTCTATCTCCGAAAAATCAACCATGGTGTCAACCAGAGAGTCTCTTCGTCCTGAAGCTGAAAGCTCTAAGGTTCCAACAAATCCTTCGCCAACAGCTGAAGAAAAGGCTATGGCAGGGGACGTTCTGATCTCCTTAGCCTCGGCTGAGGCAGCCAACCCTTCTGAGCCGAGAAAAGTCCCTACCAAAAGAAAGAGAAAAGTAACAGCAGGAAGGCACCCAAGGACCAAGATCAGAGAGGAAACAAGTGAGGAAAGCCCCACCACCAGCAAGCCTTCATTTGAAACTGCCATGCAAAGCCCTTCATTGACACAACAGCGGTCAGGGACCGAGGTTTCTCCTATAAAGCAGCCAAATTATGCGTCTGCCTCAGTTGGTGATGCGCAAGAAGGAGAAGAAGTCATCAGCCCCATTAGGGACGACATTCCTGCTGAGGAGGAGAACGAGAGAAGGTCGTCTGCTGCCGAAACCATAGATGAGCGGATAAACAGGGTGGCTGCTGAATTGACGGCCGAATTAGAGAAAGAGGCAGAGACGGTGCCCAAGAAAAGGATCCCCGTGATGGTAAAGGCGAAAAGGCCGAAGGCCTCAACAAAAGCTAAGAAAAAGAATAAGTCCCAGCACCCTGCAAAGATGATGAAAACAGAAGTTGTTGAGGCAGCTAAAGCTAAGGCAAAGGCGAAGGGTAAAAAGAAAATGTTTCAGGAGGATGAACCTCCAGCTGAGAGATACGTGTCTGAAGCAGCAAAAGCAAGGGGCTTGACCTTAATGAAGAGGGAACTACTACACGAGAGGGGGTTCTTGGATACTCTTTCTGACCTGCCGCAATTCCTACGCACAGGCATTGTAAACCATGGCTGGGAAGAGCTATGTAGGCCACCAATCCAAGCCTATTCAGAGATGGTCTACGAATTTTATGCAAACCTGATTCATCTAGAGGGTTGTTACTCCACGGTGAGGGGTGTTGAGATAGATTTCATAGCTGAAGCAATTAATGAAATTTATGCTCTCAAGCAGCATAAGAACTCAGACTACGCAAAGATAGTGGCCAACCCATCTGAGGCTATTCTGGAGGAGGCTTTGAGTGAAATAGGCAAGCTCGAAGCAATGTGGGCAATTTCCAAACAAGGGAAGCACACCTTGATGAGTGCAGTGCTGAAGGATAAGACTGACGTCTGGTTTTCCTTGATTCGAAGGAGGATCACACCAGTTACACATGAGACAACAATCAATCAGGGGAGATCCTTGCTGTTATATGCAATCATGAAGAGGCTGACAATTGATGTGGGAGAGCTCATATCTTCCTCCATCCTCGAATGCTCAAAGAAAGGAAAGAGCAGACTCTTCTTCCCTAAAACCATAACTAAACTTTGACTACGTGCAGGAGTGGCTGTGACAGAGGAAGAGAAGAAGTTGGCCTATGCAGGCCACTTGGAGCTGCCAAACGACATAAAATTGAGGAGAAAGGGAAATATGCAAATCGAGTTGGACAGCCTTGCATCTGCTCAGTCTGTGTCTATGTCATGTTTGCTGGACATTCAACAAAAGCTAGTCCAATGGGTCGAGTACTCAAAAGTGAGGGACATAGAATTAGCTGAGCACCTGAGGTGCAAATTCCCTGAATTCCCTACTGCCTTTTTGAAGCCTTGGATGCCTCCAAGCGTGGAGGAGTTTGAAGAAGAAGAAGAAGATGAGTGAATGTCAATGATTGAAGGCATTCGAGGGAGTTGTTCTTCATTTCCTTTCCCTGCTTTTCTGATACTAGTGACCCCCCCAATATCAAATGATGTTCTGCTTTAATTCCAGTAGTTAGCTTAGTTTAGAGTAGTTTAGATTAGTTTAAATTAGTGTAGCACAGTTAGTTTAGATAGTTCTTTTATGCTGTCTTTAATTTTCCAAAAGCCCCATGGGCCCTCAATAGAATTAGAGTAGTTAGGAACCTTGATGAATGAGTATCTGCTCTGTTTGCTTGCGGTTTCCTTGTTCCCTCTCGAGCATGTTTGTGTTTAAATTTAGCATGCTCCCATTAGGAAAATTCCAAGCATGCCACTATTTAACAATGAACCTTCTGCTGTTTGTTCTATCTTTATCTCTTAATAATTAGCTGAATTGTGATTTTCTCTATGGGCTGTTTGTTGAGTGTGTTGAATGAGTGTCAAGTACACGCTTTAAGCTTGAATTAGCTTCATAGGTTGGAAAGCATGCAACCCTGTAAGACCTTACCTTTGTTTCGAATAAACCTCTGCCTGGTGTGTTATCTAACCTAGGAGAGTCATTCCTACCTTTAGATATTTAAAGTATGTCTGCTTTTAACTTAAACTAGATGCTTCTAACTAAGTTTGGGGGTGTTGTTAAGTCTCTGAAAGTGACTTATTTAGGACCCATTTAGCTTAAGAAGATGTACACTTTTAGGTGTATTTGATAGCATTTAGCCTAAACCTATGCTTAAATATGAGAATGAGAAGAAGGTAGCTAAATTAGGACTTTTGTACAATAGGAAAGAAAAGGGTTGAAAACCGAAGGAAAAGAATGAAAAAAACTGCATTGCGACAGCATTGCGAAAACATTGCTGAAGCCGCAATTATTCAAGTGAAAACCGTAAGTTGACTGATCTATTTCTGTTAATTTCCGTAATTTCAGGGATTCGTTCTTTCTCCTCCACCCATTCTGATATATGACGTTGAAGATTGATGGTTCTCCTTGGCCCAAACGCACCTGCAAACTACTATAAAAGGGGGTCAAAGTCGGAGGTTCAGTCATCATCCGAAAGCGTAGAGTCTTCTCGCAGTCCATCTGTTCTCCTGTTTTTCCTTTGCCGTCTGTTGGTTTGCGAAGCTCAGCTGTTGGAGACGATAATCTGATAGGAAGGAGAGGAGATTCTTCTTCTCTCCCGATTGGATTCATCCACGCAAGGCTGCTCTTTTTGATCCTTCATTCGAGGCGATTGCGACGAAGCTTTCACGCGTCATTTCCTGCTTTCTGTGTTCCTTTTCTAATTTCCAGCTTTGATCAGTTGTTGTTTCTAGTTTAGTGTTCTATCTACTGCATTTCGTCGCTGTCTGTCTTTGAATTATTTCCTTTAAGTTTCCTTTTGTCCGTTCAACATTCAAAGTAATCAAATTGCAAGACTTCAATTCACAGTTTCCATCTTCTGCTGCTACGGTTTTGTCTTACTGTTTGGAGTATATTTCCCTTCTAAGCATGTCTGTTTTATCTTACATTTATGTTCTCTATATATCCATGAGTAGCTAAGTCACTTAGGGGCATGCTAATGACAGAACTATAAGCTAAAAAACGTGAACCAAGCATGTAGGATAACTTTCGAAGCATTGATTGTATGTAAGCTTCATCCCACGGGCAATTTCGATTGGCCATCCATTTTGTCCAAAGAACTCCTAACCTCTGGAAGGAGTAAGAGTTCAGAGTCGTATAATCATGCTAGCCTTCCATGGTAACCAGGAAACGGCCTAGGAATAGGCGTTTCCCTAGTACAAACTAAACACTTCTGTTTTAACAAGATGCTTAAGACCTTACTTTGAGTCGAGTAAACTAAAGAATCTAATGCATGGAATCGGACGATACATGAGATAGAGTGAGTTTGATGCATAGAGAGTAGATCCAGTGCTTGAGAATCGTATAAAAGTGCCTATAGGATAGTCATTAGTAGCCCTTAATTCACCCATTTACACACTTTCGCTGTTATTCAATTGCGGTAAAATTGCGGTGTCCGCAATTCTGCTAAGTTACCATTCTGTTTAGCTGTTTTCTTCTTCGTTTATTAATTCCATCTCTTGTCTTTTGAGTCTAATTTCAACTTGCACTTGTTTATGTTGCATTCCTTTACACATTCAGCAAAAATTAGATAATTAAAAACCAATTTTACCCCATCAAATCCACCCCTTCTTTCTTAACAAATACACTTCATGAATAGCTAAAAATAAGTCTCTGTGGAAAAAACGAATGAAATATACTTACTACTTGCTGTGAGACCATGTATGCTTGCATGTTCTGAGTGCTCTCTCTACCTTCTTGCTTATTTATCTTTAACACATTGAGCACGCAACAAGTTTTTGGCGCCGCTGCCGGGGACTTATTTTAAGTGAAAACGAAGTTTGTTAAGTCTGAAACACCAAGTTATTTTCCATTGAATTTGATCCATCTTCATTTCTTCTTCAGGTACCATTTAGGGTAGTTTATGAATGAGACTCCAAGTAGTGATCTAGAGTTCAACCCTGAGCCTGAGAGATTATTTAAAGCTAGAAATAGAGCCAAGAAACGTCTCTTTAAACAACCCCTTTTACCTCAAATAATTGCTGAAACCGCAGAGTCTCCGCAATCCACTCAAGAAGAAATGGCTGGAATAGATCAAAACCTGGTGCCTGTCACTCGCAATCCCATTGAAATAGCGAATGACAAGGATAGCGCCATCCTTTCGTACCTAGTACCTATGCCTGGGGAGCTGAACCCCAGCATAATCCGTCCTGAAATCACTGCCAACTCATTCGAGTTAAAACCAGTGATGTTCCAAATGTTGTCCACTGTGGGACAATTCTTTGGAATAGAAAATGAGGACCCCCATAACCACCTTAGGAACTTCCTAGGAGTCAGTGATACCTTCCTCATTCCTGGAGTTTCCCAAGAAGCCCTGAGGCTATATCTTTTCCCTTACTCTTTGAGGGACAAAGCCAAAACGTGGTTAAATTCATTACCCTCAGGATCTGTCCTCAATTGGACAGACTTAGCAGAAAAATTCCTAGTCAAATATTTCCCACCAGATAGGAATTCAACCTTTCGTGATGATATCATCAAATTCAAACAAGCTCCGAGTGAGTCTCTTCACGAAGCTTGGACAAGATTCAAAGACCTTCTCATTAAATGTCCACACCATGGCATTCCATGGTGTATCCAAATAGAAGTCTTCTTTAAAGGATGCAACCCCAGCACCAGACAAGTTCTAAACTCATCTGCTGGAGGTTCCATGTTGTCCAAGAGTTACAACGAAGCTTATGAGATCTTGGAGAAGATCTCAACGTCTCACTGTAGGTGGTCAGATGATCCAGTAGAGCCAACTAGAGCTCAAGACAAGGATGCTCTAAGCGCCATGAGCACCCAAATAAACGCCCTGACCAACCTAGTTAAGCAAATGGCTCAGGCCAATCTCCAAACCAGTGCCAATACCGCCACAGCCATGTCAATGGGCACCCAACCAAGTCAAGGCGAGGCACTTATCTGTGGGTTCTGTGGGGAAGGGCACCCATATGAATACTGCCCTGGGAATCCATCCTCAGTCTGCTATGTTGGGAGCCAGCAGCAGCCTAGGAATAACCCCTACTCCAACACCTATAACCCTGGTTGGAGAAACCACCCAAACCTGTCATGGGGTGGCCAACAAAACACTAACCAAAATCCTAACCAACCTAGACCGAGTGGAACACCTGGTTTCACTCCCCAACATAACCAGTCAATGTACCAAAAACCATACAATCAACCTGTAGGATCTTCTGTAGAAAACTTACTCAAGGAATACATAGCTAAGAATGATGCTACGCTTCAAAGCCAGCAAGCTACTCTTAGGAGCCTAGAAAACCAAATAGGCCAATTAGCCAATGAACTCAAGAGTAGGCCCCAAGGTAGACTCCCTGCTGACACCGAGGTACCAAGGAGAGATGGCAAAGAACAAGTTCAAGCAATTGAACTTAGGAGTGGAAGACCATTGGTGAGCAACACAAAGGACACACCAAAGAGAGTAGAGAACACTGAGTCTAGTGCTCCACTGGAGTCTCTGCCAAACCAAGGTCCACCACCAACTAGCACATCAGGAGCCAGGCTAGAGCCAATTATTGAGGAGATAGAAGAAATTCCAAGGCCTCCACCTATCCTAAGGCGCCCTGACGTGCCTGCATATGTGCCACCACCTCCATACCCTCGAAGGCTTAAGAAGAAGCAGGAACAGGAAGTTCATTTTAATAAATTCTTAGAAATTCTTAAACAAGTGCATGTTAACATTCCTTTTGTAGAAGTTTTGCAGTCTATGCCTTCTTATGTAAAGTTTTTGAAGGACATCATTACTAACAAAAAAATAATTGGTGAGTTTGAAACAGTAAACCTCACTGAGGAGTGCAGTGCCATCCTCCAGAACAAGCTGCCCAAGAAGGAGAAGGATCCTGATTCCTTCACCTTACCTGTAGAACTTGGAGGCAAGCACGTGGGCAGAGCGCTTTGTGACCTGGGCGCCAGCATAAATCTCATGCCCCTGTCCCTATTCCGCCAGTTGGGAATAGGAGAAGCACGTCCAACCACTGTCACTTTACAACTAGCAGACAGATCCATCGCATACCCTGAAGGTAAGATTGAGGATATTCTAGTGAAAGTTGACAAATTTATTTTCCTTGCAGATTTCATTGTCCTGGACTATGAGGCAGACAAGGAGGTCCCCATCCTGCTAGGCAGACCATTTCTAGCCACAGGTAGGGCACTTATAGACGTCCAAAAAGGTGAGCTTACTATGAGGGTTCATGATGAAGAGGTGAAGTTTAGTGTATATAAAGCTTTAAGGTACCCCTCTGACCTTGAATCCTGTGCTAGCATGGACGTAGTAGACTCCTTGATGGAGGAACAATTGGAGCATGTATTATTAACTAAGCATGCTAATGAATATGTACAATTAGATATAGCTGACTTGAATGTATCTGACATAATGGATATGCCTGTAGATAAACCACAACATGTATGTATGAATATAGATTTAACTGATAGATCGGTGAATCCTTTAAAGCCCTCCATTGAGCATCCACCTGTTTTAGAACTGAAACCACTACCTACTCACCTCAAGTATGCATATCTAGGAAGTAATGAAACTCTGCCTGTTATCATTTCTTCTAAATTAAGTGAAAAGCATGAGGTTGAACTGATTTTACTGCTTAAGCAACATAGGAAGGCTATAGCATGGACTATTGCTGATATTCGAGGCATTAGCCCTTCTTATTGCATGCACAAAATTATACTAGAGGAAGAGCACACACCTAGGGTAGATCACCAACGTAGGCTAAACCCCTCTATGAAAGAGGTAGTAAAGAAGGAAATAATAAAATGGTTAGATGCAGGATTGATCTTCCCAATAGCTAGTAGCCAGTGGGTGAGCCCCATCCAATGTGTACCTAAAAAGGGGGGAATAACTGTGGTAGTCAATGAGAACAACGAACTGATTCCAACAAGGACTGTCACAGGGTGGAGAGTGTGTATGGATTACAGGAAATTAAATAAAGAAACTAAAAAAGATCACTTCCCTCTACCGTTCATTGACCAGATGCTAGACAGAATAGCTGGTAGAGCCTACTATTGTTTCTTAGACGGGTATTCAGGCTATAATCAAATAACTATAGACCCTAAGGATCAAGAGAAGACCACCTTCACTTGCCCTTTTGGAACTTTTGCCTTTCGCAGAATGCCTTTTGGCTTATGCAATGCACCGGCAACTTTCCAAAGGTGCATGATGGCAATCTTCTCTGAGTTGGATGAGTCCATGATAGAAATATTCATGGATGACTTCTCAGTCTTTGGGGACTCATTTTCAAACTGTCTAGAAAACCTAGGACAAGTCCTGGCTAGGTGTGAGGAGACCAACCTAGTCCTAAATTGGGAAAAATGCCATTTTATGGTGGATGAGGGGATTGTCTTAGGACATAGAGTGTCGAGGGCAGGTGTCGAAGTTGACCGAGCCAAAATTGAGATCATAGAGAAGTTGGTAGAGCCTCAGAATGTCAAGGCCATTAGAAGTTTCTTAGGGCATGCTGGCTTCTACAGAAGGTTCATTAAGGACTTTTCTAAGATAGCCAAGCCTCTGTGTGAGCTTCTAGAATTAAATAGACCATTCATCTTCTCTCAGGAATGCTTAATAGCTTGGACTACCCTTAAGAAAGCACTAGTCACAGCCCCTATCATAGTAGGACCAAATTGGGATCTCCCATTTGAGATGCTATGTGATGCCAGTGACTATGCTGTAGGAGTCATGTTAGGCCAAAAGATTGACAAGCTGACACACCCTGTCTATTATGCTAGTAAGACCTTGAATGAGGCTCAATGTAATTATACAACTACTGAGAAAGAAATGCTTGCTGTAGTATTTGCTTGTGAAAAATTCAGAAACTATATTGTAGGCACTAGGACAATTGTATACACTGACCATTCTGCCTTGAAATATCTTATGAGGAAGGCTGATGTCAAGCCTAGGTTGATTAGGTGGGTGTTATTGCTGCAAGAATTTGATCTGGATATTCGAGACAAGAAAGGTTGTGAAAATGTAGTTGCAGATCACCTGTCTCGATTGCAGCACAATTGCGAAAAAATTGCGGACCCCGCAATTTCTGATGCTTTTATTGATGAACATGTCTTTGCTTTGACTCATCGTGATAACGATGAGGAACCTTGGTTTGCTGACATTGCTAACTTCCGTGCATCACAGGTATTACCAGTTTTCAAGGGAGGACAAGAGAAGAAGAGGTTCCTTCATGAAGCAAGGAAATTCATATGGGATGACCCCACACTTTACAGAACCTGTGCTGATGGTTTGCTGAGGAAGTGTGTTTCAGCTGCTGAAGCGAAGTCTGTGCTGCAGCACTGTCACACATCTCCTTATGGTGGACACTTTGGTGGCCAAAGAACAGCTGCAAAGGTATTTCAGAGTGGCTATTATTGGCCAACGATCTTCAAAGATGCCCACAACTATGCCCACAGCTGTGATGAATGCCAAAGAACAGGTAACCTCAGTCGAAAGGATGAGATGCCCCTCACCTACATCTTAGAGTTAGAGCTCTTTGATGTGTGGGGCATTGACTTCATGGGGCCATTCCCTCCATCATCAGGTAACCTTTACATATTAGTAGCAGTGGACTATGTGTCCAAGTGGGTAGAGGCCAAAGCATGTCCCAATAATGATGCTAAAACAGTCACCAACTTCTTGCATAGGCACATTTTTACTAGGTTTGGGACACCTCGTGCCATCATTAGTGATGAGGGGTCACATTTCATTAACAAGGCTATGGAGAGAGTGTTGGCTAAGTATAACATTAGACATAGAGTAGCCACTCCCTATCACCCACACTCAAATGGACAAGCTGAAATTTCAAATAGGGAAATTAAGAACATCCTAGAAAAAGTGGTCAAACCTAATAGGAAAGACTGGTCCTTCAAGCTTGAGGATGCACTTTGGGCTTACAGGACAGCATATAAGACACCCCTAGGTATGTCCCCTTATAGGCTGGTATATGGCAGGGCTTGTCACTTACCACTTGAGTTAGAAAACAAAGCATTTTGGGCCATGAAGGAATTGAATTTTTGTGTAAAGGATGCGGGGACACTGAGGTCTCTGCAATTACATGAGCTTGATGAGCTTAGGCATATGGCCTATGAAAATGCTAAGATGTACAAGGAAAAAACCAAGATTTGGCACGATAGTAGACTTAGAGTTAAGGACTTTAAGAAGGGTCAACTTGTTTTGTTGTTTAACTCACGGTTGAAACTATTTCCTGGGAAACTTAAGTCTAGATGGTCGGGTCCATTTGTCATTACTAATGTGTTTGTTCATGGTGCAATAGAGATAAAGAACTTGCAGCAAGGTCAGCCATTTATGGTCAATGGGGCGAGGTTGAAGCATTACTATGAGGAAGGAGATGTGAAGACTCTCTCGGCCTTCCTCTTGAATGAAGCGTGAAACTAAAAACGAGAGAGAACGAGTGGTCACTGTGCTCGTTTAGTCAAGGCTAATGCCTTAGTTTATTTTTTTTCACTTTTTCCGGTTATCGTTTGTGTGTTTTGTGGTGTGATTTTAATTGAGTATTTAATGTTTGTTTTATTTGTTTTTATAGGGAATCGAAAGAGGGTATCAAGGAGAGTAATTTCAGCTTTAAAAATCAAGAAACGATCGAGCCAAATAAAAGATACGGACGAGCAAAGTTTGCCATTTAGATGAAAAAAAATCCCTAAAATTGCGCTGGAATTGCAGGATCCGCAAAATAGAGCCGTTGGGATTTAGCCGTTGCCTTTATATCCGTTAGAAGGCGCTCGATCGATACGATTCTCCCATTCTCTGATTTCCAAGAAAGCTGCGATTCTTTTCATCTTTGATTCTTCTCTCCAAATCTCCAAGATTCGACAATGGTGTCCACAAGGGCTGAAAGATCCGCAGCCAAGAAGAAGGCTGATGACGCAGCTGAAGCGGCTGCGAGGGAAGCACTTCTGACCCTTGCAGATGCTGGTGCTGTTCGCACCGGACCTCTTCCCAAGCTTCCGATCCGTAGGAAGAAGTGGAGGGTTGTCACTGAGATCCCTGCTGGACCCTCTGAACCAGCAGGTACACCCAAAAAACGCCGGTGGAGTGTCGAGATGGCCGCCGAACCAAGCAGAGCGAAGACTCCCTCTGTGGAGAGTCAAGAAACGGATCGTGCGTCCCACGAGTCAACCAAGAAGAGTTCGTCGCCATCTGCCTCACCTGCGCACAACCCTTCATCATCTGAACCAGTGCACAGCCCAGAGCTTTCATCGTCACCGCCTGCACAGAGCCCTGAGACGCCGTCTTCACCACTGAATTCCGTGCAGACGCCTACAGCAGAGCAGAGTGCCACACCTTCGCACACGCCTCCACGGCCTGACCCTGAATTCCCCTATGGGGAGTACCAGGAATCCACTCAGGGCAGTGGGGAAGGTGGTGAAGACGAGGTCTTCTCGCCTGCAAGGGAAGCTAGTCCAGAGAGTCCTGCACAGCAGGATGATTCCATGGAAGAGACGCTGGGGGCATGCCTGCAGCAGATCAACATTGAGGCAAAGCTGAAGAAGAAGAAGAAGGCCAAGATCCTTAAAGCCAAGCGATCCAAGAAACTAAAGAGGAAGAAGGCTAAGGAGGTGCCTTCATCAGAGAAGGAGAGCACTGAGCCATCGCTCAAACGACTCAAGGTTGAGGCTGCCGAATCAGCCAAGCCATCAGATAAAGGGAAGGCAAAGCTCTACCCTGAAGACGAGCCTCAGTCAGTGAGGTATGTTTCCTCTGATGCTGAGTCCAGGGGTGCTGAGCTGAGGAAGAGGGCGTTGCTGCACGAGAAAGGCTTCCTCGACCGACCTGCTGACCTGCCGCAGTTCTTGCGCGCAGGAGTGATCAACCACGGCTGGGAGGAATTTTGCAGACCGCCCAATCCAGCCTACACGAGCATGGTGTATGATTTCTACGCCAATGTGCTCAGCCCTGAGGATGGCCTGTCTGTGGTCAGAGGGGTAGAAGTGGATTTCTCAGCCAAGGCCATTAACGAAGCCTATGGTCTCAAGGGCCAAACACATACAGATTATGCACGGATTGTTGATGAGCCTACTGAGGCTGTTCTGGAAGAGGCCATTCGGACCATTGGCCAGCCTGAAGCTTCCTGGACCGTGTCACGCAATGGGAGGCACACTCTCATGAGTGCCAACCTCACGGCTAAGGCGGCTGTGTGGTTTTCGTTCGTGAGAAGGAGATTGTCCCCAGTGACTCACGAGACTACAATCAACCAGAGCCGATCGCTGCTGGTGTATGCGATAATGAGAGGTCTCACAATCAACGTGGGAGAAGTCATCACTGCTGCTATTGCTGAGTGCGCCAAGAAAGGTAAGGGACCACTGTTTTTCCCTAACACCATAACCAAGCTATGTTTGCTTGCAGGAGTCCCCACCGAGCGCATGGAGCAGCAAATGGCTTACACAGGCCACTTGGAGCTGCCTGCTAGCCTGAGGCTGAAGAGGAAGGGGAATATGGAGTTTGAACTGGATAGGCTGGCTGCTGATCAGTCCCTATCCATGGCCTGCCTAATGGATATGCAGAGGAGGATGGCTCAATGGGCCACTTATGCGCAGGCTAGGGACAAGGAAGTTGCAGACCAACTTGGGTGCATCTTCCCTGATTTCCCTACAAATCTCCTGACTCCATGGGTGCCCCCACGACCACGGAAACCTGATGAGGATGACGACGTTTGAGTGCTGGTTTGAATTGCACTGAAGAGAGTATTGCTGTTCCCTTAGAAAAAAAAACAATTTTCTGCTTTCTGATAGCCTATGTGAATTATGCTGCTTTTAGTACACTTTTGATCTGTTTTAGATGCTTAGTTTTATGTTTTTAATTTTTCGTAGTATAGTCTGATGATAGGTGACTAGATAGGTTAGTTTTGTTTTATTTTTAGGAGAGCGTGAATGACTGGAAAGAGCATGCTTAGGGGCCTTAATCACTGTTATATCTGCCCTGATCTAATTGCGAAATAATTGCGGTACCCGCAATTTTCATGACTGAAAGCATGTTTTGGACTGTCCGTTTAGCTAGGCTGTAATCTGTTTAAATTCCATCTTTTGCTGCTATCATGACTACCTTATATAGCTTATCTAAAAGCATGCTGGATGAGTGTCATAGGACACCCTTTGCTAGTTTAAAATCAACCTCTAAAAAGCTCAGCATGCACAGCTTTAAGCCTTTAACTGTCTGTTTTTTAATTTACTGTTGCTGTGATATTTTCTTTTCAATGTTCTGTCTATGCCTAGGGCTTTAGATTCTCTTTGTTTTACCTTAGACTAGATGCTTCTAGGATAGTTTGGGGGTGTGCCACCTCAGACACTCATTGGGGACAATGAGTAGTTGAAGTTTGGGGGAGGCCGCCCTAGGCCTAGGAACATTCCTCTCTCCCTTAGAAACATAAGCATTCTTCTTCTCCTTTACAAAAAATGATGAACTGAAAAAAAATGATGAAAAATAGAATAAAGAGGGGGGGTCTCTCTTAGGTTGCTAAGTAATCAGTGCCAAGTGTGTGACCCACAAGTGGCATTGCATCAAAAGGCAACCAAAGGAGAGGCCCCACCTAAGTAAGAAAAAGGGAAAAGAATAGGGAAGAAGAATGTATACCTAGGAGTTATAACTTTGTGGCTTAGGTGTCCTATTTAAAAAGAACTCTGATCCTCATTTAGCTAAGCACAAAGTTGTAACTTGTAGGGTTGTTTAGGGAGATGAGTGTTTTTCCAATGTAGTGATGCCAGGGTTTAGGTTGTTCTTTAAAGTACTACTGTCACCGTTAATACTAAGACTGGCATGACTCTAAGGAATCCTAGACACATTAAAAATAGAGCTAGAAGCATGTACTGAGTCTGAGGTAAAGCTAGGCAGAATTTGAAACCTTAGGGATAGTGGCATGATATGACAAAAGCAAATAGATCAGTTGTAGGAAGTTAATAAAAGCAGGTGAGTGTTAGGCAGGCGAAGTCAGATGAAGCTAGATAAGAGGGTAGTTTTAAACTGAGAAGTGTGTCACAGGACAGCAGTGCTATAGATAGAGATATAAGGGAGTCAGTAGGTGGTTAAAGAAGAAGAAACAGCAGCCTAGGTAAGTCCTTAGTATGCTTGAGGACAAGCAAAACCTTAAGTTTGGGGGTGTGTTAAGTCTCTGAAAGTGACTTATTTAGGACCCATTTAGCTTAAGAAGATGTACACTTTTAGGTGTATTTGATAGCATTTAGCCTAAACCTATGCTTAAATATGAGAATGAGAAGAAGGTAGCTAAATTAGGACTTTTGTACAATAGGAAAGAAAAGGGTTGAAAACCGAAGGAAAAGAATGAAAAAAACTGCATTGCGAAAACATTGCTGAAGCCGCAATTATTCAAGTGAAAACCGTAAGTTGACTGATCTATTTCTGTTAATTTCCGTAATTTCAGGGATTCGTTCTTTCTCCTCCACCCATTCTGATATATGACGTTGAAGATTGATGGTTCTCCTTGGCCCAAACGCACCTGCAAACTACTATAAAAGGGGGTCAAAGTCGGAGGTTCAGTCATCATCCGAAAGCGTAGAGTCTTCTCGCAGTCCATCTGTTCTCCTGTTTTTCCTTTGCCGTCTGTTGGTTTGCGAAGCTCAGCTGTTGGAGACGATAATCTGATAGGAAGGAGAGGAGATTCTTCTTCTCTCCCGATTGGATTCATCCACGCAAGGCTGCTCTTTTTGATCCTTCATTCGAGGCGATTGCGACGAAGCTTTCACGCGTCATTTCCTGCTTTCTGTGTTCCTTTTCTAATTTCCAGCTTTGATCAGTTGTTGTTTCTAGTTTAGTGTTCTATCTACTGCATTTCGTCGCTGTCTGTCTTTGAATTATTTCCTTTAAGTTTCCTTTTGTCCGTTCAACATTCAAAGTAATCAAATTGCAAGACTTCAATTCACAGTTTCCATCTTCTGCTGCTACGGTTTTGTCTTACTGTTTGGAGTATATTTCCCTTCTAAGCATGTCTGTTTTATCTTACATTTCTGTTCTCTATATATCCATGAGTAGCTAAGTCACTTAGGGGCATGCTAATGACAGAACTATAGGCTAAAAAACGTGAACCAAGCATGTAGGATAACTTTCGAAGCATTGATTGTATGTAAGCTTCATCCCACGGGCAATTTCGATTGGCCATCCATTTTGTCCAAAGAACTCCTAACCTCTGGAAGGAGTAAGAGTTCAGAGTCGTATAATCATGCTAGCCTTCCATGGTAACCAGGAAACGGCCTAGGAATAGGCGTTTCCCTAGTACAAACTAAACACTTCTGTTTTAACAAGATGCTTAAGACCTTACTTTGAGTCGAGTAAACTAAAGAATCTAATGCATGGAATCGGACGATACATGAGATAGAGTGAGTTTGATGCATAGAGAGTAGATCCAGTGCTTGAGAATCGTATAAAAGTGCCTATAGGATAGTCATTAGTAGCCCTTAATTCACCCATTTACACACTTTCGCTGTTATTCAATTGCGGTAAAATTGCGGTGTCCGCAATTCTGCTAAGTTACCATTCTGTTTAGCTGTTTTCTTCTTCGTTTATTAATTCCATCTCTTGTCTTTTGAGTCTAATTTCAACTTGCACTTGTTTATGTTGCATTCCTTTACACATTCAGCAAAAATTAGATAATTAAAAACCAATTTTACCCCATCAAATCCACCCCTTCTTTCTTAACAAATACACTTCATGAATAGCTAAAAATAAGTCTCTGTGGAAAAAACGAATGAAATATACTTACTACTTGCTGTGAGACCATGTATGCTTGCATGTTCTGAGTGCTCTCTCTACCTTCTTGCTTATTTATCTTTAACACATTGAGCACGCAACAGGTGTGTCACCCAATGCTCTCATTGAGGACAATGAGAAGTCCAAGTTTGGGGGTAAGGCAGCCTTCTAGCTCCTAGGAACACTCCTCTCTCCCTTATTAGATATGCATTGTTCTTCTTTGAAAAAAAAAAAAAACAAAACATTTTCTTTTTTCAAGGAATGCTGAGTAATCAGGGCCATTCGTGTAACCCACAAGTGGCACTGCATCAAAAGGCAAACTTAGGAAAAAGAAAACATTGAAAAAGAAAAGCAAGGATATAAAAATAAAAAAAATAAAAAAAAAAAAGGAGAAAAAGAACAGAAAACAAAGAAGAAGAATGTATGCCAGAAGGTTGCAACCTTGAATGCTTAGATGTTCCTATGTACTGAAATCTGATCCTAAGTTAGCTAAGCAAGGGGCTGTAACTAGAAGGCTTATCTAGGGAAATGAGTGTCTGTCCTAAATAGAGTGATGCCATGGCTTAGATTGTTCTATGGATTCTGTACTCTGACACTTTTGGGTTCTAAGCATGGCATGACTTTAAGGATTCCTAGGGGATAAAAGAATGAGAATAAAATCTAGAAGCATGTACTGAGTTTTAAGTTGAGAGTAAGTAGATTTTAAAGCTAAAGGATGATTGCACAATGAGCTTGGTGATATAGGCAGATAAACCAGAAGGTAGGGAGTTATAAAAAGCTGAAGGTTTTAAAGGCAAAGGAATTCAGAATGATCACATGAAGTTGGTTTTAGTTTAAAGTGAGTCACAGGACAGTATTGCCTTCGGCAATAAGCCAAGAGAATAACAGTTTGGTTAGTTGGAGATAAGGAAAAGACTTAGCAGCTAGACCAAGAGGAAGAGAGGGAATATTGCTCGAGGGCTAGCAATAGCTCAAGTTTGGGGGTGTGTTAACTCTCCAAATGAGAGTTATTTAGGTCTATACTTGCTTTATATTCATGAAGTCTTTTGAGCATTTTAGTTATTATTGAGCATAATATGTGTTTAGTAGTGACATTTGTGAAATGGTGTTAAGTTAAAGCTTATGTGGAAAATCTGTGCATAAGTGTGTAATGGGTGAAAAAATGTCTAATTAATACCTTTCAGGAGTGTTGCTGAAGTTTTGCGAGGAGCGCAATGGGATAAGAAGAAGGGCAGCCGGAAACAGAGCTTTGCGGTCGCAACGCGCCAGCAAAGGAGTCTTCAAGGAACTTTGCGATCGCAACGCAATCGCAATACTTTTTCTTCTGCTGCGTGTTTTTAGCCGCCGGCCCTTCGTGCATCTGCCACGTCTGAGGTTGTTCCTCTAATTTGGATGGAGATCTGCGACTAGGGTATGGACTATGGAACCTCTGAGGACTATATATAGCACAAGTTGAAGGAAGGAGATCATCATCCCTTACGGTGGAGAGATTCGGAAAAGGCCAATACCGCAGAAAAGAGATATTTCTCTCGATTGTTGGATCGAAGGAAAAAAAGGCTCCCTTGGCGTCAGAAATTCAAGAGGAAGAAGAGAAGATCCCTCTTCTCTTCTGATTGAGTTCTTTTCCAAGACAAGTCATTCTTCTCCTTCAACCGAGGCGAAACGTGGACAAGAGGATCTTCACCTACTCTATTGTTTTATTGTAGTTACTGTTTTCGATTTGATTTGTGTTTTGCTTTTCGAATTATTACTATATTTGCTTATCATGAGTAATCAATTAGTTTTGTTGAGTTCTTCTAAAATCATGAGTGGCTAGTATTATAAAGGATTGCTAGGACGAATCCATAGGGAATAAAGATGTGATTTCAGCATGTAAATAAGAATGCATGCATTGAATGAGTGTGAACTTCATCCCATGGACATTTTCGATCGGCCATCCATTTTGTTCTAACGAGTTCCTAACCTCCGGAAGGAGTAAGAATTCAGAGTCACTCATTCATATTAGCCTTTCACGGTAAATATAGAGTGGTCTAGGAATAGGCACTTTCCTAGTACGTTTGATAGCATGCAATTATAAATAGGTTTTGATCCTTACTTGGATATGAGTAATTTAAGAATCTAAAGCATACAATCGGAAGATGTATGAGATCTAGCTAAAACGATGCATGTAATGTTAATTTGCTGTTGAATGATCATGGTTTATGCCTATGGAGGACTGATAACTCCATTTTGGAGCTATATTTCACTCCCTAACTCTAGCTAAAAGTCGTGATTAATTGTTTAACATGTCTCATTTATAGAAGAATTGCGGCATAGAGCTCGTGGTATCCATTGAGTGCGTTTTGTGGCTTAGGAAGACGTTTTAGTGCCCCGGGAGTGTTTCGGGAGAAGGGGAAGCTCACACATGAAGATATGAAGAAAATTGCCTAGGAGAGGCAATTTTTCAGCCCCAAACCCGAGAGCAAGCGTCGAGCAACAGCGTCGAGATGCTTGCTCAACGCTGCAGCGTCGAGACCCTACATCAGTGTCGAGACGCTCCGTAAGAACGCGCGCGCTGGAATTCATCGAGGCAGCGTCGAGACGCTCGCCTGGCGTCTCGACGCCATCGCGAGCGCGCGCGCTGGAGAGATTGGCCACAGCGTCGAGACGCTCGCCTGGCATCTCGACGCCATCACGACGAAAACGCGCGCGGCACTTAGGGCACCAGCGTCGAGACGCTGGCCTAGCGTCTCGACGCTCCGACGGCTTAAAACGTCATTTTGACGATTTTTCAGCCAACTTTTGATACATCTTCTTCTTCCCTTCGATTTGCTCTCGGGTTTTCTTCTTTTCTCTGCCATTTGTGGCCTTTTGGAGCTTATTTTCTGTAATATAGCTTGGGGATGATGCCCAAGGCTTCCATGGGAGTGTTGGAACTCCAAACATCCATGGTTGGCTTAGGTACTTGTGATTGAATTTGGGTTAATTAGGGATTCTTGCTAAGTATTTAATGTTTTGATAATTTATGCTTAATGGTTCGGATTTGGCTTCGATTATGTATGCATTTATTATTCTTACTTCATCCTATGCATATGTTAGATTTCGCCGACTGACAATCGTGTTTTCTAGCATTTTGTTAGAGTTAAAGAGTAGCGATGTCGTGCCTCTCACTATTCGACTAGTAACACATAATAATAGAGTTAAACCGGAGTATCGAGTCATGCATGATAGTTGTTGGTTACATACAGCGTTGGCGGGTAGCCAGTTAGCAATTAGATTACGTGATTGAATGTCTGTCGCGGTATGCTAGTGACTATTTAGAGTCAATTTGGGGCTGATCACCCTAATGCAACTTTAGATAATGTTTGATTAGAACTGTGCGGTCTAATTAATTTCTATGGAGCCGGTTACCTTGGGGCTTCTCGGGTAACTGACCGCGTGCATGACATTATTGATTAGCCTTACTTTAGAAGTTAAATGATAAATGTTTAAACGCTTAGCAAGATCCCGAAATCCCCCAAATCCAACACTCTTCATTCTCAAGTTTATTATTTTTCCGTTAGCTCTTTTCATTACTTTGCATGATAAAATCCCCCCTTTTTGTGACAAACTTCACCAATCAACTTAATCATAGCTCGAACAATTAATTCTCAATTTTATTCCCTCTCTGTGGTTCGACCCCGTTACCACTAATCTACTAATAGTTCAGTGAATTCGGGTAATTATAAATTCATTTTGGCGGGTCTCGACAACCTGATGATTGGCGATAATTTGAAAATATCGCTTACCAAAATTGGCGCCGTTGCCGGGGTGGGCAACTAAAAATGAGATTAATTTTTGTTTTTGATTAAGTTTGATTGGTTGTTTTAAAAAAAATTAAGTGAATTGTTTTCTTTTTATTTTATTTGGATAACGGTCCTCTCTTCTAAGATTTTGAAAGTTCAGGTTGCATTCGGAAGAGATGGAGGTCATGGAGAACGATAATGAGAATCGGAGAACGCTCAAGGAGTGGGCGATGGATGGCTTGCTCAGTCAACCTTTGTGTATATCATTTCCGCCGATATCAGGTAATTTTTAGCTAAAATCAAGTTTGCTTAACTCACTTCCTTCTTTTTATGGCAAATCAGGTGAAGATCCGATCAAGCACCTTAAGGAATTCCATATGGTGTGCTCTGCGATGAAAACGAGCGAAGTAACTGAAGATCAGTTGAATTTGAGAGCCTTCCCTCTGACCTTGAAGGATAAAGCGATGGATTGGCTGCATTACTTACCTGGGACTATCTCTACGTGGAATGGGTTGAAAGGGCTGTTTTTAGACAAATACTTCCCCGCTTCGAGAGCCAAGTTCCTAAGGAAGGAGATCTACGGGATCATGCAAGAAGAAGGGGAGACCTTTCATAAATGTTGGGAGCGGTATACCCGGTTGTGCGAAGACTTCCCTCGCCATCGTATCTCGGAGGCAGATCTCATTCGCTTCTTTTACGAAGGCTTGTGTGATCATGATAGACTGATGCTAGATGCAGCTAGTGGAGGGGCGTTGATTGACAAGACCCCAGCGGAAGCTCGGCGTTTGATCTCAAATATGGCTCAGAATATGCAGCAGAATGGAAATGGAGCACATGAGCAAACCCGCCTCCAAAGCGAAGTGAAAGAGCTCAAGGACCAACTGTCAAAGATATGTGACGTTATCCTCAAATTACAAGAAGACCCATCGCGAATTCGTCCTTCTGTTTCTGCTCAATCTATTGAAGGAATGTTCAAGTCCTTCATGGAAATTAACAAGGAAACCAATGAGCAGATGCGGTCGCTGAGCGAAGGGATCACGGAGGTAAAGGCCAGAATGAGTAGGTTGGAAACTTGGGCAGCAGATTGCCCAAATGGTATTGAACTGAAGAGTGGAAGGGATATTTCCTTGATTTTTGCGCCTGAGAATCCTTGGATGCTACCCCCACATGCGAGGATGAGTTCCTGTGAGCAGGTCTGTGCCATTAGCCTACGAAGTGGGAGAGGAATTTTCCCAAACACCGTAGTTGTGGAGAAAGAGGAAGGCAAGGTTGAGAAAAAGATCGAGGATCTTGAGTCAAGAAGGAAGAGAGCTCAGTTGGGAGCACCCCCGAGCTTGAAAGACTACAAGCCCAAGGCTCCCTTCCCAAGCCGTTTGTTGCCTCCCGTTGTTGAGAGAGAGGGGAAGCTGATTGAATTCTCCCCAAGCCATCTTGAGGATGAGAAGATGGTGAAAGATGAAGAATCAAAGAAAAACGTGCGTGAGTATGTTCCCATAGCACCCTTCCCGAGTAGGCTCGCAAGGCCTATCGTCGTGAATGAAGATGAGGAAGTCCTTGAAACTTTCCAGAAGGTGACGGTGAACATCCCACTCTTGGAGGCCGTGAAGCAAATACCGAAATATGCAAAGTTCCTCAAGAGTTGGTGCACGAGTAAGAGAATTTCGAGAAAAAGTGATGAGAAAAAGAACGAAACTGTCTCTGCAATTTTCCAAGGTATGCTTCCACCAAAGTGCGTCGATCCTGGTATGTTTACTATTCCATGCACTATTGGTACTAAACTGATTGAAAACGCCATGCTAGATCTCGGTGCCTCAATTAATGTCATGTATGTTGATGTGTTTAAAGAGCTTAAACTGTGCAATTTAATTGAGTCTAATGTAGTTGTCCAACTAGCCGATCGATCTTATGTGCATCCTGTAGGGAAAATTGAGGACGTTTTGATTAAAGTAAAAGATTTGTTGTTTCCATGTGCTAAATATGAACAAAAATTCTTCGCATGTTTCCTCTCCTATCTTACTAGGACGCCCATTTATGAAGACCGCTAAGGTCAAGATTGATGTTGATAGGGGTTCCTTGTCTATAGGATTTGATGGAATTGTGCATGAATTTTTTATGAATGCATCGAAATCTTTTGTGTATGATGAGAATGGAAAGGCAAAGTCTGTGGGTTGTGTGAAGGAAGAGAATTTGACCTCGCGCTTGAGGGACTATTCTTTTGCTTCAGTTAGGAAAAAAGATTTGGATTTAAATGAAAATGGTGCTGTTTTTTATTGCACTAACATTGATGATGTTCACGTGCTCAAGGCACGAAGAGAAAAAATGTTTTTAAATGATGTTTGCAGGAACAGTGTGGACGAGGACATGTCTGGGACGTCCCCCACGCTGTCGGAATATGGATGAGTTCGTTGGGTGAATTCAGTCGAACAAACAACTTTAAAAATTATGCGCTTCTCGGAGGCACCCGAGTGTTGATATGTTTTTCTGTCATTTAGTTTATTGTTGTTTTAGTTTAGTTTCGTAGTGTAATTTAGTTTAATTTAGCTTGCTGTTTTTTTTTTAGGAAATAAGGAGAAGTTGAGGAAATTGGGCTCGGATAGGGAAGCGCCACCTCTTTCCCCTCGCCAGCTTCACTAAGATCAGAGAAGTGTTGTTTTTCTTTTCCCTTTATCATTTGTGTATCTGATAGAGAAGCATTGAGGACAATGTTGTCTTCTGAAGTTGGGGGTGGAGTTGGATGTTTTGGATACGCATGTGTAGTTTGTTGAGCAGTGCTAATTTTGAATTTGAAGTGCTTGGGATTCTGTTTATATGCTTTCTAATTAGGACGATCTAGGAAGTGTCTTTTTGGAATCTGAGCATTTGCATAATCTAGTTTTTGCATGACGTCGTTTTGCATTTATTAGGTTCATGTCCAAAATTTTAAAAAAATTTATGTTGCTCCCTTGCATCTATCGAGCACTTAGCAACCTCATCTTAGACTCCGTAGGCTTAGTTTGATTGCATGTCGCATGATTCTTGTTGTCACCCCGAAAGGCACCCCTAGGGTAGTTTGTTGCATGAGAGTTAGTGGTTAATTAAGCCTAATAAAAAAAATAAAAAATAAAAAGCATGATTGGTTAGAAAATCTCCCGAGGCGTTCCTCCTTTTTAAGTTCGCACTTAAGAAGTGAACGTTAGTCCTTAAAAATGTGAAGCTGAAGCTTAAGTTTGACATGTTAGGCAACTCGGGATTGGAAAGAAAAAGAAAATAAAGTTAGGTTCAAAGAACCATAACAAAGAGTACAAAGTACTCAAAAAGAGAAAGAGAAAAAGTATGAGAAAATCGTTTTAGGCATTTTAATTCATTGCTCTCTCTTATGTGATCAAGTGTAGACTGTTCTTAAATGCTAGAAGTAGGGGGAAAACGGGATGATATGTTGCATGTGGTTTTTCCGGGCTTACGTAGGTTTAGGATAGGTTGGCTAGCACACACCACATTAGGGAGCGATAGTTAATTTTTTATGTGTTCTTGATTAAATGCATGCGCTGATTGCTTTCGTGAGTATGTTTTGTTTAGATTTGTAAAAAGCATTGAGGTTTGAATTGGAAGCATGTATGCACGGTCCTTTTGAGTCAAATTCTTTATTAGCCTTGCTCGAGGACTAGCAAGATTTAAGTTGGGGGTGTTTGATAACTCCATTTTGGAGCTATATTTCACTCCCTAACTCTAGCTAAAAGTCGTGATTAATTGTTTAACATGTCTCATTTATAGGAGAATTGCGGCATAGAGCTCGTGGTATCCATTGAGTGCGTTTTGTGGCTTAGGAAGACGTTTTAGCGCCCCGGGAGTGTTTCGGGAGAAGGGGAAGCTCACACATGAAGATATGAAGAAAATTTCCTAGGAGAGGCAATTTTTCAGCCCCAAACCCGAGAGCAAGCGTCGAGCAACAGCGTCGAGACGCTTGCTCAACGCTGCAGCGTCGAAACCCTACATCAGCGTCGAGACGCTCCGGAAGAACGCGCGCGCTGGAATTCATCGAGGCAGCGTCGAGACGCTCGCCTGGCGTCTCGACGCCATCGCGAGCGCGCGCGCTGGAGAGATTGGCCACTGCGTCGAGACGCTCGCCTGGCGTCTCGACGCCATCACGACGAAAACGCGCGCGGCACTTAGGGCACCAGCGTCGAGACGCTGGCCTAGCGTCTCGACGCTCCGACGGCTTAAAACGTCATTTTGACGATTTTTCAGCCAACTTTTGATACATCTTCTTCTTCCCTTCGATTTGCTCTCGGGTTTTCTTCTTTTCTCAGCCATTTGTGGCCTTTTGGAGCTTATTTTCTGTAATATAGCTTGGGGATGATGCTCAAGGCTTCCATGGGAGTGTTGGAACTCCAAACATCCATGGTTGGCTAAGGTACTTGTGTTTGGATTTGGGTTAATTAGGGATTCTTGCTAAGTATTTAATGTTTTGATAATTTATGCTTAATGGTTCTGATTTGGCTTCGATTATGTATGCATTTATTATTCTTACTTCATCCTATGCATATGTTAGATTTCGCCGACTGACAATCGTGTTTTCTAGCATTTTGTTAGAGTTAAAGAGTAGCGATGTCGTGCCTCTCACTATTCGACTAGTAACACAGAATAATAGAGTTAAACCGGAGTTTCGAGTCATGCATGATAGTTGTTGGTTACATACAGCGTTGGCGGGTAGCCAGTTAGCAATTAGATTACGTGATCGAATGTCTGTCGCGGTATGCTAGTGACTATTTAGAGTCAATTTGGGGCTGATCACCCTAATGCAACTTTAGATAATGTTTGATTAGAACTGTGCGGTCTAATTAATTTCTATGGAGCCGGTTACCTTGGGGCTTCTCGGGTAACTGACCGCGTGCATGTCATTATTGATTAGCCTTACTTTAGAAGTTAAATGATAAATGTTTAAACGCTTAGCAAGATCCCGAAATCCCCCAAATCCAACACTCTTCATTCTCAATTTTATTATTTTTCCGTTAGCTCTTTTCATTACTTTGCATGATAAAATCCCCCTTTTTTGTGACAAACTTCACCAATCAACTTAATCATAGCTCGAACAATTAATTCTCAATTTTATTCCCTCTCTGTGGTTCGACCCCGTTACCACTAATCTACAAATAGTTCAGTGAATTCGGGTAATTATAAATTCATTTTGGCGGGTCTCGACAACCCGATGATTGGCGATAATTCGAAAATATCGCTTACCAAGGACTCTTAGCCAACCTTGCTGTTTTTATCTTAGATTTCACTCGTTGCTAGTCTGTTGAGAAAGTTTTGTTAGATCCGCAATACTACTTGCTGTCTTTATCTTAGATTTTACTTGTTTGTTAATCTGTTGCTAGTTTATTGCGAAAGTTTTGCGAGACCCGCAATACTATTTTCTATTCTGCGAGTTAGTTAGCCTATTTTCTTGGACTGTAGTTTCCTTAGTTTATTTTGCATTGCTGTAACTTTGCGTTTTCTTTGCGTACTTTACAATCTTGTGTCTCGAATTAAACCCCATATCATCCCTGGTTACCTTGTCTAATTTAACACGCATAAAATCGGCATTCACTCAACCTAGTCTTTGTGGGAAACGATATAAAATATACTTATCACTTGCTGCAGACCGTGTATACTTGCATGGTTATTTGCTTAATTTAATCAATATATAACCCCATTGAGCAAAGCAACACTTACATCTGACAACAAGAGATGAAGTTAATACATAATTAACCTCTTCTCTTCAGGACAGTCCCTTTGCCAGAAAGTCAAGCCTTAGAGGTTTTCACCTCATAGACTTGGTCTGTAAACCCCTTGAAGATCCATGGCTTTGAGCCACTGGTTCTTGTTTATGAACTCACTATCATCATCAATATGATAACTAGACTCATAAAACATACTAATACAACAGGCCGGATTATCTCATAATTCTCCCACTGCATCAAAGCTTTCTCAACACTTGAGAAGAACAAGCATTACTAACAACCATTGTTAATTTATAATTTAGCTTTCAATATAAAACAAGATAAGTCTTAACATTTTAGTTGTTATCAAGTCTAATAGAACAGATCAGTATACATCTTTTTGTGAAATGAACCATTCATTTATAAAAACAAAAGATACTATATACATAAAGTGTTCAACAAAAACTTGAGTTTATAGACAATAATTACAACACTTGAAATTATTTATATACAAACAACTAAAAACTGCAAGCTCCCACTGTAGATACTGCGTAGACGTCATCATAAGTCGTTTTCGTCAAGAAATAGGCAGACGGGAACTAGTTTCCTGAAATAGAATAACAAACATGATTAGTGGTTCCTGAATCAACATCCAGGTATGACAATCATAATCCACAAAACATGTTTAGACAGAAGATAAATCATATTTACCTTGTCGTTCATTCTGTGCCTTTTTCTCCGCTAGGTATTTAGGGCAATTTCACTTCCAGTGCCCTTCTTCACCACAATGAAAACACTTTCCACTGTGTGAAGCTTTTACCTTGCCTACAGCTGGGGTCTTGCCCTTCCTGACACTTCTCTTCTTCTTGTGAATAATCTTATTACTCACAGTAAGAGGTTCAGATTTAGTCTCAGACCCAGACCCTTTTTGGAACTTCATAGAAGTGGTAACATTTACCTCATTCTTCTTTCCTTTCGAGGTATGCAGGGATTGATAAATCTGAAGCTCGTTCAGAAGAGACGTCAGATTGTATTCTATCTTATTCATGACCATATTGGTCCTGAAGTGCATAAAACTCTTCGGAAGAGATTCTAAGATAAATCCAACCTGACCTTGTTCGTCGACGGTTGCTCCATTTACTTCTGTTGTATTGAAGTACACCATCATGTTAAGGACATGTTCCCTAACAGAGGTTCCCTCAACCATACGGCAGTTGTAAATGTGCTTGAGGGCTTCATACCTAAGAGATGAGGAAGGCTTTCCACACATCTCTTGTAGTGAAGCCATGATTTCCTTAGCGGAAACCATCCCCTCATGCTTCCTTGACAAAACATCAGATATGCTTGCCAGGATGTAAACTCGAGCTTTATCATTAGCTCGAATCCAACCATCATATGCTTCACGAACAGTTCGTGAGCCATTTGAACCAGGAACCGGAGGACACTCCTCCGTTAAGACAAATCTTAGGTTGTCGAGAACCAAAACTGCATTAAGGTTCGACTTCCACGTCCCAAAATTTTCACGGGTTAATTTGTCGTGTGCTAGCAACTGTATAAAGGAGCTCGACATGGTGAAACATAATGTAAAACTATTAGTGAAACGGTTTTAACCTATTTAAACCAATTAAGAGGTTTAACAGCAAATAAAGTACCCAAACTCTTTATTTACATGCAACGATACTTTAGTAAGTCAGAATGGTCCCTACATCAAGACATTCTTGACTAAATGCTAACTCCAAAATAACTCATATTCCTATAGCATCTTAGTTATCGTTTTTGGTCAAGATTTACTAACTCCTTAGAAAATTTCGTAAGTATGACCCTCCATTTTTAGAACGTACAGGACGGCCCCAACATAGCAACTGTATGGAATGTCAGTGTTGGGAATGGCCCTATGTTTTTTTATCCAAAAATGGTGACCGGGGTGTTCGATCTCCCATGCCCAGCCCTCCGTTTGGATGGTGCCCCTAGAGCAGCCTGCAGGCGGAACATGAGAATCTCACGGTTCAATCCAATGGAGGACACCGTAGGATGTACTGACGTACTTCCTTCTCCCACTTACTATAGACACTTACTCCATTCACCTTGCTATTGAAAGTTGCAAACACCACCCGTCTGGAGATGCCCCATATGGCATCATGAGGCCAAGCAAAATTCTCACGTTGTGAACTATAGGGAGTGCGTAGTAGGAGAGGGATATATCATATATTCCTTCTCAACACATCTACTAAGCATCATAGATGGTTTTAGGGTAAATACTCCAGGTTTTATCCGGCTAAGAAAATAAAACCTTAAGTCTAGGCAAACTATTTACCTGAGATGTCTAGGTTATAAACACTTTACTAACCTCACACCTCTAATGCATGCTCATAAAGCCGGTTAACTTTACTCAAGTACCGGATCGTCCCCAGGTAGGAGGTGTTCCGTCAATTCAAATTCCTCCAACCTTTGACAAGATTTCACCGGGTGAGTTTCTCATAACCTTAGCATTTACGAGATATCGACCTATTCATCTAATGAACCAGATCGACTCATTTAACCCTAAATGAACATGCTTTTCTTTGTTATAGATTTTAAAAGTCTAAGTCATTTTTACAACACTTGCAAAAACTAGACATTCTATAACAAACCTCTATATGCTTCTCAAACATACATCTGCTAAGGCATGACAAATTGAATATTTAACTTCATAATCAATATAACACTTATATCGATTATGCTCTTAAATATGCAACTCATAAGTCATAAATTAATATAACTCTTATATCAATTATTATGAATTAAGCATGCATCATATATATTATAACAATTATAACATACAATATGCATCTAAAGTTGGAAGTTTAATTTCATAATTAATATAACACTTATATTAATTATTCTATTAAGCAAACAACAACTAATTCATGAATTAATATAACACTTATATTAATACTCATGAATTAAACATGCATCCTATATATTATAACACTTATAACCTACAATATGCATATAACCAGGGCAACCTATGTTGTATATTTAATTTCATAATTAATATAACACTTATATCAATTCTATTAAATTAGCAACATCTAATTCATGAATTAATATAACTCTTATATTAATACTCATGAATTCTCAAATATGCATACTATAAATTATAACACTTATAACATATTTTCAATGCATGGAGCATGCTTCCTATGGTGAGATTTTAAATCTATATGGCATACTATATGCACATACAAACATGGAATTTAATTAAAACATACATTCGCAATGCATAATTAATTAAACACACTAAAGTGGATCGATTTTGGCATTTAGCAAGCAATAACTATTTTATTACAAGCTTGAACAACAAGCTAAGTCTTGAGCGAACTTCGAACTCTTCGCACCGCCTTTGACAAGCTTGCTTCCTCCGAACGCTTCGGCCAATTTCTCTTTGTATTGCCTAGAACGAGTTTGAACTTATACCGAACATTTCGGCGAGCTCAAAACTCGAGCTTCTTTCACAAAGAAACCTATATGGACTCTAATGACTCTAAAAATACATACTTTTTAAGCACACATTAAAGTCCATACATTTTCGGGCAATTACAAATAAGGAAATTCAAAAAGAAACTATGCCAAAATCGATATTCACTTTAGACGCCAATTCAGAAACAATTTCTAAATTAAAATACCCACCAACTTAAATTGATGCAAATTGAGTTAATCACAAAATCGCTCTGATACAAATTGATGTCGCGACATGCGGAGCGGAAAGCGATTTCGGACCGATGATACTCTAATTTCATCAATTTAACAAATGGAAAACATGCTCAAAACGACGGAAATAAGAAATTAGAAATACATACCCTTGTAGTTTCGAATTTCTTCAAGTTCCGTCGCTCGTTCTTCGTCACGAACTCTTCTGGCCTCTTCTCACGAACGCCCCGAGGACCACCCCAGGTAGTCCCGCTATCCTCGGCGCCGTGCAACGGAGTTGTGGGACTCCAAAAAAAGAGAACACGGAAAAGAAATGAATAAAGAAGAAGAAGAAGAGACAGAGGGGTGTACACTTAAATTTTCAAAAAACTAAAACTCAAAGAATTTTTTCTTTTTTCAAACTTCGTGTACCCCTTCCTATTCTCTCCTCTGCATCTATATCTTCTCATGGCCAAAACCATATATATATATATATATATATATATATATATTACTTAACATTCATATATATAATTATTATTATTATTAAAAATAATAATAATAATTTTATTTATTAAACTTTTTAATAAATAAAAAATATATATATATATAATTATTAATTAAACTTTTTAATTAATAATTATTATTTAATTCAATACCAAATATTAATTAAATAATATGATTAAACCCGATTTTTCGAAAAAAACCGACTTTTTTACACATGAATCTTATTCATGTTTTAGGTCATTCCCATATTTAAATCATATTTAAATATGTCCATCCTCCTTCCATAAACCGAATTTGAACAATTCAAATTCTTTTTCTTTTCTTTTTCCTTTTCTCTTGTACTGTTGCACGACGTTATCCGAGCTAGCCAGGAGAACCTAAAGGACCTACAAATCATGAGCTCCAACGATACGAGATTATTCGGTCAAAACTCTTTCAACCGAACTAACCAACATTCGTTAACCCCTGGAGACTCCACTATAGTCCGAGGGTTGCACTCTCCTCACTGTAGATATATTGTGTCCTCTTGATATAACCATCATCGGTAAGTCGATCCTTCACAGGTTGTTCGTAATCACAGGTGGGTCATTGGTGAGACAGATTTTGAATATCCTCTCTAAATTCGGGTTGTCGAGACCCGCCAAAATAAATTTATAAACCTATTAACCTTAGCTTTGCAGCTAGTGGTAATAGGGTCGATCCACATAGAAGGTCTTAATATGATTGAAATTAAAGTTCGAGATTCCAAATGGTTGATTTATTGAGTCTTGGTAACTTGGGGGTTTTATCATGCAATGAGAAAAAGTAAAAGCGCTAACGGAAAGAATTAAAGAGAAATAGATTAACAAGTGCTTGATTCGGGGAGTTTCGGGATTTTTGTTAGACATTCCATCATTTATCATTTAATTCAAATCTAGGCTATCAATTTGTTATGCACGTGATCGGTTATTGGGACTCCCTTTTGTAACCGGCTTCATATAATTAATTAAACTAACCGTCCAATTAAACATTGTTTAAAGTATCCCTAGAGTGGTCAGCTCCAAATTTACTCTAAACAGTTACTAGCTAACTGATAGCACTCAAAAAGTGCTAATATTTAGCTCCTAAGTCTTGCGAATTAAGTAATTAATTGTGCTTAATTAATATATTTTGTATAATTTAATTACTTAGGGGTAAATCGGACCATTGAATTAATTAAGAGCTTAAAAGAACGTTTAGAGAATAATTTTGATTAATCATTCTGAGTGTTTATACTATGTATATTAATTAATCAAATGATATCTCAATTGTGATAAGTGGTCTGGTGGTGCAGGAGGAATTTGGCAAGTTGATAGGCCTGAGTTCTATTCCAGAGGAGGACAAAATTTCTGTTATTTTTCCTCCAGGCACAGACGTAGCGTCGAGACGCTGCCGACGCCATCACGACGAAAACGCGCGCGGCACTTAGGGCACCAGCGTCGAGACGCTGGCCTAGCGTCTCGACGCTCCGACGGCTTAAAACGTCAATTTGACGATTTTTCAGCCAATTTTTACATCTTCTTCTTCCCTTCGATTTTGCTCTCGGGTCTTCTTCATTTTCTCCGCCATTTGTGGCCTTTTGGAGCTTATTTCTTGTATATTAGCTTGGGGATGATGCCCAAAGCTTCCATGGGAGTGTTGGAACTCCAAACCTCCATGATTGGCTAAGGTACTTGTGCTTGGATTTGGGTTAATTAGGGATTTTTGCTAAGTTTCTAATGTTTTGATAATGTATGCTTAATGGTTCTGATTTGGCTTTGAGTATGTATGCATTTGTCTATCTTGCTTAATCCAACGCGCATGTTAGATTTCGACGATTGACACTCGAGTCATCTTGCATGTTGTGTATGTTAAAGAGTAGCGATGCCGTGCCTCTCACTGCTCGACTAAGTAACACAGATAGACAAAACTAAATCGGAGTATCGAGTCGTGTATGATAGTTGTTGATTGCATACAGCGTTGGCGGGCAATCTACTAGCAATTAAATTACATGTTTGAATGTTCGTCGCGGTATGTTAGTGACTATCTAGAGTCAAATTTGGGGCAGATCACCCTAATGCAACTTTAGATAATGTTTGATTAGAACTGTGTGGTCTAATTAATTTCTATGGAGCTGGTTACCTTGGGGCTTCTCGGGTAACTGACCGTGTGCATATTATAATCAATTAGCCTTACCTTAGAATTAAATGATAAATGTTAAAATGCTTAGCAAGATCCCGAAAATTCCCCAAATCCAACACTCTTCATTCTCAAGTTTATTACTTTTCCGTTAGCACTTTTCACTACATTGCATGATTAAAACCCCCCTTTTTTGTGACAACCTTACCAACTAACCTAATCACATCTTAAACAATTAATCCTCAATTTCATTCCCTCTTTGTGGTTCGACCCCGTTACCGCTAGCTGCAAAGCTAAAAGCTACGGGTTTATAAATTTATTTTGGCAAGCCTCGACAGCTTGAGATTAGGCGGATATTCAAAAATCCGTCCACAAAAATTGGCGCCGTTGCCGGGGAGGGCAATTAAAAATGAGATTAATTTTTGTTTTTGATTAAGGTTGATTGGTTGTTTTTAAAAAAAAAAAAAAAAAAAAAAAAAATGATTTTTAAGTGAATTGTTTTTTGTTTTATTTTATTTTATTTGGATAACGGTCCTCTCTTCCAAGATTTTGAAAGTTCAGGTTACACTCAGAAGAGATGGAGGTCTTGGAGAACGATAATGAGAATCGGAGAACGCTCAAGGAGTGGGCGATGGATGGCCTTCTCTGTCAACCTTTGTGTATATCATTTCCGCCGGTATCAGGTAAGTTTGAGCTAAAATCAAGTTTGCTTAACTCACTTCCTTATTTTTATGGCAAATCAGGTGAAGATCCGATCAAGCACCTTAAGGAATTCCATATGGTGTGCTCTGCGATGAAAACGAGCGAAGTAACTGAAGATCAGTTGTACTTGAGAGCTTTCGTTTTCTCCCTGAAGGATAAAGCGAGGGATTGGCTGCACTACTTACCTGGGATCACCTCTACGTGGAATGGGTTGAAAGGGCTGTTTTTAGACAAATACTTCCCCGCTTCGAGAGCCAAGTTCCTAAGGAAGGAGATCCACAGGATCATGCAAAAAGAAGGGGAGACCTTTGATAAATATTGGGAGCGGTTTACCCGGTTGTGCGAAGACTTCCCCCACCATCGGATTCCACAGGCAGAACTCATTCGCCTCTTCTACGAAGGCTTGTGTGATCATGATTGTTGGTTGCTTGATGCAGCTAGTGGAGGGGCGTTGATTGACAAGACCCCAGTGGAAGCTCGGCGTTTGATCTGTAATATGGCTCAGAATATGCAGCATAATGGAATTGAAGCACGTGAGCAAGCCCGCCTCCAAAGCGAAGTGAAAGAGCTCAAGGGCCAACTGTCAAAGATACACGACGGTTTGCTTAAATTTCAAGGAGACCCATCGCGAAATCGTCCTTCTGTTTCTTCTCAATCCATTGAAGGAATGTTCAAGTCCCTCATGGAAACTTATCAGGATACCAATGCGCAGTTGCGGTCGATGAGAGAAGGGACGACGGAGGCAAAGACCAGAACGAGTAGGATGGAAACTCAGGCAGCTGATTGGCCAGATGGTATTGCACTGAAGAATGGAAGGGATATTCCCTTGATTTCGGCGCCTGAGAATCCTTGGATGCTACCCCCACACGCGAGGATGAATTCCTGTGAGCAGGTCTATTCCATCACCGCTGTTGTGGAGGGAGAGGAAGGCAAGGTTGAGCAAAAGTGCGTCGATCCTGGTACGTTTACTATCCCATGATCTTTTGCTCAACCTTGCCTTCGTCGGATTCCACAGGCAGAACTCATTCGCCTCTTCTACGAAGGCTTGTGTGATCATGATTGTTGGTTGCTTGATGCAGCTAGTGGAGGGGCGTTGATTGACAAGACCCCAGTGGAAGCTCGGCGTTTGATCTGTAATATGGCTCAGAATATGCAGCATAATGGAATTGAAGCACGTGAGCAAGCCCGCCTCCAAAGCGAAGTGAAAGAGCTCAAGGGCCAACTGTCAAAGATACACGACGGTTTGCTTAAATTTCAAGGAGACCCATCGCGAAATCGTCCTTCTGTTTCTTCTCAATCCATTGAAGGAATGTTCAAGTCCCTCATGGAAACTTATCAGGATACCAATGCGCAGTTGCGGTCGATGAGAGAAGGGACGACGGAGGCAAAGACCAGAACGAGTAGGATGGAAACTCAGGCAGCTGATTGGCCAGATGGTATTGCACTGAAGAATGGAAGGGATATTCCCTTGATTTCGGCGCCTGAGAATCCTTGGATGCTACCCCCACACGCGAGGATGAATTCCTGTGAGCAGCTCTATTCCATCACCGCTGTTGTGGAGGGAGAGGAAGGCAAGGTTGAGCAAAAGATCATGGGATAGTAAACGTACCAGGATCGACGCACTTTTGCTCAACCTTGCCTTCCTCTCCCTCCACAACAGCGGTGATGGAATAGACCTGCTCACAGGAATTCATCCTCGCGTGTGGGGGTAGCATCCAAGGATTCTCAGGCGCCGAAATCAAGGGAATATCCCTTCCATTCTTCAGTGCAATACCATCTGGCCAATCAGCTGCCTGAGTTTCCATCCTACTCGTTCTGGTCTTTGCCTCCGTCGTCCCTTCTCTCATCGACCGCAACTGCGCATTGGTATCCTGATAAGTTTCCATGAGGGACTTGAACATTCCTTCAATGGATTGAGAAGAAACAGAAGGACGATTTCGCGATGGGTCTCCTTGAAATTTAAGCAAACCGTCGTGTATCTTTGACAGTTGGCCCTTGAGCTCTTTCACTTCGCTTTGGAGGCGGGCTTGCTCACGTGCTTCAATTCCATTATGCTGCATATTCTGAGCCATATTACAGATCAAACGCCGAGCTTCCACTGGGGTCTTGTCAATCAACGCCCCTCCACTAGCTGCATCAAGCAACCAACAATCATGATCACACAAGCCTTCGTAGAAGAGGCGAATGAGTTCTGCCTGTGGAATCCGATGGTGGGGGAAGTCTTCGCACAACCGGGTAAACCGCTCCCAATATTTATCAAAGGTCTCCCCTTCTTTTTGCATGATCCTGTGGATCTCCTTCCTTAGGAACTTGGCTCTCGAAGCGGGGAAGTATTTGTCTAAAAACAGCCCTTTCAACCCATTCCACGTAGAGGTGATCCCAGGTAAGTAGTGCAGCCAATCCCTCGCTTTATCCTTCAGGGAGAAAACGAAAGCTCTCAAGTACAACTGATCTTCAGTTACTTCGCTCGTTTTCATCGCAGAGCACACCATATGGAATTCCTTAAGGTGCTTGATCGGATCTTCACCTGATTTGCCATAAAAATAAGGAAGTGAGTTAAGCAAACTTGATTTTAGCTCAAACTTACCTGATACCGGCGGAAATGATATACACAAAGGTTGACAGAGAAGGCCATCCATCGCCCACTCCTTGAGCGTTCTCCGATTCTCATTATCGTTCTCCAAGACCTCCATCTCTTCTGAGTGTAACCTGAACTTTCAAAATCTTGGAAGAGAGGACCGTTATCCAAATAAAATAAAATAAAACAAAAAACAATTCACTTAAAAATCATTTTTTTTTTCTTTTTGAGTACTTTGTACCCTTGGTTAAGGTTCTTTGAACCCAACTTTTTATTTTCTTTTTCTTTCCCATCCCGAGTTGCCTAACATGTCAAACTTAGGCCTAAGCTTCACATTTTTAAGGACTAACGTTCACTTTTTCTGCTGATGTGTTTAAAGAGCTTAAACCATGCAATTTAATTGAGTCTAATGTAGTTGTTCAACTAGCCGATCAATCTTGTGTGCGACCATTAGGGAAAATTGAGGACATTTTGGTTAAAGTGGAAGATTTGTTGTTTCCATGTGATTTCCATGTGCTTAATACGAACAAAAATTCTTTGCATGTTCCCTCTCCTATCTTACTAGGACGCCCATTTATGAAGACCGCTAAGGTCAAGATTGATGTTGATAGGGGTTCCTTTTCTATAGGATTTGATGGAAATGTGCATGAATTTTTTATGAATGAGTCTAAATCTTTTGTGTATGATGAGAATGGAAAAACAAAATCTGTGGGTTGTGTGAAGGAAGAGAATTTGACCTCGCGCTTGAGGGACTATTCTTTTGCTTCTGTTAGGAAAAAAGACTTAGACTTGGATGATAATGGTGCTGTTTTTTATTGCACTAACAATGATGATGTTCGCGTGCTCAAAGCACGACGAGAAAAAATGTGTTTAAATGATGTTTGCAGGAACAGTGTGGATGAGGACATGTCTGGGACGTCCCCCGCGCTGTCGGAGTATGGATGAGTTCGTTGAGTGAATTCAGTCAAGCAAACGACTTTAAAAATTCTGCGCTTCTCGGAGGCACCCGAGTGTTGAACTGTTTTTCTGTCAGTTAGTTTATCATTGTTTTAGTTTAGTTTCGTAGTATACTTTAGCTTAATTTAGCTTGCTGTTTTTTTTTTTTAGGAAATAAGGAGAAGTTGAGGAAATTGGGCTTAGATAAGGGAAGCACCGCCTCTTTCCCCTCGCCAGCTTCACAAAGATCAGGGAAGTGTTGTTTTTCTTTTCCCTTTACTTTTGTGTATCTGATAGAAAAGCATTGAGGACAATGCTATCTTCTGAAGTTGGGGGTGGAGTTGGATGTTTTGGATATGCATGTGTAGTTCGTTGAGCAGTGTTAATTTTGAATTTGAAGTGTTGGGACTCTGTTTATATGCTTTCTAATTATGACGATCTAGGAAGTGTCTTTTTGGAATCTGAGCATTTGCGTAATCTAGTTTTTGCATGATGGTGTTTTGCATTTATTAGGTTCATGTCAAAAATTTTAAATTTTTTTCTGTTGCTCCCTTGCATCTATCGAGCACTTAGCAACCTCATCTTAGACTCCGTACGCTTAGTTTGATCACATGTTGCATGATTCTTGTTGTCACCCCGAAAGGCACCCCTAGGGTAGCTTGTTGCATGAGAGTTAGTGGTTGATTAAGCCTAAAAAAAAAAAAAAGCAGAAAAGCGTGTTGGTTAGAAAAATCTCCCGAGGCGTTCCTCCTTTTTAAAGTGCGCACTTAAAAAGTGAACGTTAGTCCTTAAAAATGTGAAGCTTAGGCCTAAGTTTGACATGTTAGGCAACTCGGAATGGGAAAGAAAAAGAAAATAAAAAGTTGGGTTCAAAGAACCTTAACCAAGGGTACAAAGTACTCAAAAAGAAAAAAAAAAAAAAAAAAAAAAAAAAAAAAAAAAAAAAAAAAAAATGTGTATGAGAAAATTGTTTTAGGCCTCTTAATTTGTAGCTCTCTCTGATGTGATTAAGCTATAGACTGTTCTTCAATGCTAGAAGTAGGGGGAAAACAAGATGAATTGTAGCATGTTGTTTTTCCGAGCTTGCATGGTTTAGGAGAGGTTCGCTATCACACACACACGTAGGGGAGTAGTAGTTAATTTTTGACATGTTCATTGATTAAGTGCATGCGATCGATTGCTTACTTGTTTATGTAAATGTCTTGATTCTTAAAGCATCGAGATTTGAGTTAGAAGCATGCATGTATAGTCCTTAGGAGCTATTTTAGAGTTTTCCTTGCTCGAGGACTAGCAAGATTTAGGTTGGGGGTTTTTGATAGCACTCAAAAAGTGCTAATATTTAGCTCCTAAGTCTTGCGAATTAAGTAATTAATTGTGCTTAATTAATATATTTTGTATAATTTAATTACTTAGGGGTAAATCGGACCATTGAATTAATTAAGAGCTTAAAAGAACGTTTAGAGAATAATTTTGATTAATCATTCTGAGTGTTTATACTATGTATATTATATAATCAAATGATATCTCAATTGTGATAAGTGGTCTGGTGGTGCAGGAGGAATTTGGCAAGTTGATAGGCCTGAGTTCGATTCTAGAGGAGGACAAAATTTCCGTTATTTTTCCTCCAGGCACAGACGTAGCGTCTCGACGCCATCACGATGAAAACGCGCGCGGCACTTAGGGCACCAGCGTCGAGACGCTGGCCTAGCGTCTCGACGCTCCGACGGCTTAAAACGTCAATTTGACGATTTTTCAGCCAATTTTTACATCTTCTTCTTCCCTTCGATTTTGCTCTCGGGTCTTCTTCATTTTCTCCGCCATTTGTGGCCTTTTGGAGCTTATTTCTTGTATATTAGCTTGGGGATGATGCCCAAAGCTTCCATGAGAGTGTTGGAACTCCAAACCTCCATGATTGGCTAAGGTACTTGTGCTTGGATTTGGGTTAATTAGGGATTTTTGCTAAGTTTCTAATGTTTTGATAATGTATGCTTAATGGTTCTGATTTGGCTTTGAGTATGTATGCATTTGTCTATCTTGCTTAATCCAACGCGCATGTTAGATTTCGACGATTGACACTCGAGTCATCTTGCATGTTGTGTATGTTAAAGAGTAGCGATGTCGTGCCTCTCACTGCTCGACTAAGTAACACAGATAGACAAAACTAAATCGGAGTATCGAGTCGTGTATGATAGTTGTTGATTGCATACAGCGTTGGCGGGCAATCTACTAGCAATTAAATTACATGTTTGAATGTTCGTCGCGGTATGTTAGTGACTATCTAGAGTCAAATTTGGGGCAGATCACCCTAATGCAACTTTAGATAATGTTTGATTAGAACTGTGTGGTCTAATTAATTTCTATGGAGCCGGTTACCTTGGGGCTTCTCGGGTAACTGACCGTGTGCATATTATAATCAATTAGCCTTACCTTAGAATTAAATGATAAATGTTAAAATGCTTAGCAAGATCCCGAAAATTCCCCAAATCCAACACTCTTCATTCTCAAGTTTATTACTTTTCCGTTAGCACTTTTCACTACATTGCATGATTAAAACCCCCCTTTTTTGTGACAACCTTACCAACTAACCTAATCACATCTTAAACAATTAATCCTCAATTTTATTCCCTCTTTGTGGTTCGACCCCGTTACCGCTAGCTGCAAAGCTAAAAGCTACGGGTTTATAAATTTATTTTGGCAAGCCTCGACAACTTGAGTTTATAACGATAGTTCAAAAATATCGTTACCACTAACCGCGACGAACATTCGACCATGCAATCCTAATGCTAACTGGCTACCCGCCAATGCCGAAGTACCCAACATTTATCATGCATAAATCAATACTTCGATTTGTTTCATTGTTCTGTGTTAGTAGGCGAAAAGTGAGAGGCATGGCATCGCTAATCTTTAACGCTAACAAATGTTAGAAAACTCGATTGTCCGTCGGCGAAATCTAACACATGCATGGGATTAAGTAAGAACAATAAATGCATACAAACATCAAGCCAATCTCAGAATTTATAGCATGGATTATCAAAGTGGCGGAGTCTAACAAAATCTCCCTAAACTATCCCGAATCGCACACGTACCTTAGCCGGCCATGGGGAGAATCGTCACAAACGCTCCCATGGATGCCTTAGCCATAATCTCTACCTTACATACAAAGAAAAGCTCCAAGAAATGGCCACAAATGGCGGAGCAAGAAGAAAAACTAAGCAAAACCCGAGAGGTAGAAGATGAAGCAAAAAATATGGCTGCAAAATCGTCCTTACAGCCCTTTAAATCCGTCGGAGCGTCGAGACGCTGTGACCTAATGAATCCGCGCGCGCCTCGCGATGGCGTCGAGACGCTGGGCGAGCGTCTCGACGCTGGCCCGATAATTTCCTACGCGCGCGCCCCTCGGAGCGTCTCGACGCCAGGCAGCGTTGAGCAAGCGTCTCGACGCTTGCTCTCGGGTTTGGGCTGGAAAATTGCCTCTCCTAGGCAATTTTGGTCCGGTTCTTCTTGGATTAACTTGCCCTTTTCCCGAAGCACTCCCGGGGCGTTAAAACACCGCTTTTAGCTCCGAAACGAGTCCAATGGACGCACGAGCTCTTCGCCGTAAATATCCTATAAATGAGATATATTAAACAATTAAACACGGCATATAGCTTGAATTAGGGAGTGAATAATAGCTCCAAAATGGAGTTATCAGTCATTTAAACCGTTTAACCCCTGCATTACATCTTGTTTCTTACGTACCACTGACACCTCTAATGAACAATAGATATGTGGTCCAACCATCAAATCAATATAACTCTCTCATCACATGAGAGTGTGAGCTCACATTGTTCAAGCTCCGAAGTCAGCTATTAAGGGAACAACTGTTAAGTCTCTGAAAGTGACTTATTTAGAACCCACTTAGCTTAGGAAGATGTACACTTTTAGGTGTTTTTGTTAGCATTTAGCCTAAACCTATGCTTTAATATGAGAATTAGAAGAAGGTAGCTAATCTAGGACTTATGTACAATAGGTAGAAAAAGGGTTGAAAACCGAAGGAAAAGAATGAAAAAATGAGCATTGCGAATGAATTGCGAAAACATTGCTGAGGCCGCAATTATTCAAGTGAAAACCGTAAGTTGACTGATCTTTTTCTGTTAATTTCCGTAATTTCAGGGATTCGTTCTTTCTCCTCCATCCATTCTGATATACGACGTTGAAGATTGATGGTTCTCCTTGGCCCAAACGCACCTGCAAACTACTATAAAAGGGGGCCAAAGTCGGAGGTTTGATCATCATTCGAAGCGCAGAAGTCTTCTCGCAGTCCATCATTTCTCTCTGTTTTCCTTTGCCGTTTGTTGGAGTGAGAGTCTCAGCTTTTGGAGTCGATAATCTGATAGGAAGGAGAGGAGATTCTTCTTCTCTCTCGATTGGATTCATCCAAGCAAGGCTGACTTCTCATCACCTTCATTCGAGGCGACTGCCACGAAGCTTTCCAGCAATCCTTTACTGCTTTTCTGTCTTGTTCTTCTTACTTCCATGTCTGATCACTGTTGTTCTTAGTTTAGAGTTTGAGTTACTGCATTTCGTTGTTGTCTGTCTTTTAATCATTTCTTTTAAAGCTTTCCTTTGTCGTCAAACAATCAAAGCAATCAAAGTACACTTCTGCATTTCACAGTTTCTACCTTCTGCTGCTACGGTTTTGTATTACTGTTTTAAGCACATTTTCCTTCTAAGCATGTCTATCTTATCTGCCATTTCTGTTCTCTATATATACATGAGTAGCTAAGTCACTTCGGGGCATGCTAATGACAGAACTATAGGCTAAAAAAAAACGTGAATCAAGTAGGCAGATTAACACTCGAACATTGATTGTATGTAAGCTTCATCCCACGGGCAATTTCGATTGGCCATCCATTTTGTCCAAAGAACTCCTAACCTCTGGAAGGAGTAAGAGTTCAGAGTCATATAATCATGCTAGCCTTTCATGGTAATCAGGAAACGGCCTAGGAATAGGCGTTTCCCTAGTACAAACTAAACACTCCTGCTTAAACAAGATGCTTAAGTCCTTACTTTGAAGTCGAGTAAACTTAAGACTCTAATGCATGGAATCGGACGATACTTGAGATAGAGTGAGTTTGATGTATAGAGAGTTGATCCAATGCTTGAGAATCGTAAGAAAATGCCTATAGGATAGTCATTAGTAGCCCTTAATCCACCCATTTACACACGTTCGTTGCTGTTTAATTGCGGAAACATTGCGGTCCTCGCAATTCTGCCAGATTTTCATTCTGTTTAGCTGTTTTCTTTCTCGTTTATTAATTCCATCTCTTGCCTTTTAAGTCTAGTTTTAACTTGCATTTGTTTATGTTATATCCCTTTATACATTCAGCAAAAAGTAGATAATTAAAAACCAATTTTACCCCATCAAATTCATCCCATCTTTCTTAACAAACACACTTCGCGAATAGCTAAAAATGAGTCTCTGTGGAAAAAACGAATGAAATATACTTACTACTTGCTGTGAGACCATGTATGCTTGCATGTTCTAAGTGCTCTCTCTACACTTTTGCATAATTATCTTTACACATTGAGCACGCAACAAGTTTTTGGCGCCGCTGCCGGGGACTTATTTTAAGTGAAAACGAAGTTTGTTAAGTTTGAAAAATCAAGTTTATCATTGAGTGAAACTAATCTGTTTCATTTCTTTTGCAGGTGCTGTTAGGGTAGTTTATGAGTGAGCGTTCACATAATAATTTAGAGTTCGATCCTGAACCTGAAAGATCACTTCGAGCTAGAAACAAAGCGAAGAAACGTCTCTTTAAGCAACCTCCTATACCTCAAATCATACCTGAAATCAAAGAAATGGGCGATATAGTTCCAAATCCGGTACCTGTCATTCGCAACCCCATCGAAATAGCGAATGACAAGAATAGTGCCATTCTTTCATATCTAGTACCTATGCCTGGGGAGCTGAACCCCAGCATAATCCGTCCTGAAATCACTGCCCACTCATTCGAGTTAAAGCCAGTGATGTTCCAAATGTTGTCCACTGTGGGACAATTCTTTGGAATAGAAAATGAGGATCCCCACAACCATCTTAGGAACTTCTTAGGAGTCAGTGATACCTTTATCATCCCTGGAGTATCCCAAGAAGCTTTAAGGCTATACTTGTTTCCTTATTCTTTGAGGGACAAAGCCAAAACATGGTTGAACTCATTACCCTCTGGATCTGTCCGCAATTGGACAGATTTAGCAGAAAAATTCCTAGTCAAATACTTCCCACCTGATAGGAATTCTACCTTTCGTGATGACATAGTCAAGTTTAAACAAGCTGATAATGAGTCTCTTCACGAAGCTTGGACTAGATTCAAAGATCTTCTTCTTAAATGTCCACATCATGGCATCCCATGGTGTATCCAAATAGAGGTCTTTTTCAAAGGATGCAACCCCAGCACTAGGCAAGTCTTAAATTCATCTGCTGGTGGTTCCATGTTGTCCAAGAGTTACAACGAGGCCTATGAGATCTTGGAGAAGATCTCAGCATCTCACTGTAGGTGGTCAGACGATCCAGTAGAGCCAACTAGGGCTCAAGATAAGGATGCTCTAAGCGCCATGAGCACCCAAATAAATGCCCTGACCAACCTAGTTAAGCAAATGGCTCAGGCCAATCTCCAAACCAGTGCCAATACCGCCACAGCTATGTCAATGGGCACCCAACCAAATCAAGGCGAGGCACCTATCTGTGGATTCTGTGGGGAAGGGCACCCATATGAATACTGCCCTGGGAATCCATCTTCAGTCTGCTATGTTGGAAGCCAGCAGCAGCCTAGGAATAACCCCTACTCCAACACCTATAACCCTGGTTGGAGAAACCACCCTAACCTGTCATGGGGTGGCCAACAGAACA
Source organism: Herpetospermum pedunculosum (assembly GCA_028017165.1). Classification (NCBI taxonomy): domain Eukaryota; kingdom Viridiplantae; phylum Streptophyta; class Magnoliopsida; order Cucurbitales; family Cucurbitaceae; genus Herpetospermum; species Herpetospermum pedunculosum. Next base: position 14,837,401 of record JAPQWQ010000186.1, on the reverse strand, counting down.
CTAACCAAAATCCTAACCAACCAAGGCCGAGTGGAACACCTGGTTTCACTCCCCAACATAACCAATCAATGTACCAAAAACCATACAATCAACCTGTAGGATCTTCTGTAGAAAACCTACTCAAGGAATATATAGCTAAGAATGATGCTACTCTTCAGAGCCAGCAAGCTACTCTTAGGAGCCTGGAAAACCAAATAGGCCAATTAGCCAATGAACTTAAAAGTAGGCCCCAAGGTAGACTCCCTGCTGACACCGAGGTACCAAGGAGAGATGGCAAAGAACAAGTTCAAGCAATTGAACTTAGGAGTGGAAGACCATTGGTGAGCAACACAAAGGACACACCAAAGAGAGTAGAGAACACTGAGTCTAGTGCTCCACTGGAGTCTCTGCCAAGCCAAGGTCCACCACCAACTAGCACATCAGGAGCTAGGCTAGAGCCAATTGTTGAGGACGTAGAAGAAATTCCAAGGCCTCCACCTATCTTAAGGCGTCCTGACGTGCCTGCATATGTGCCACCACCTCCATACCCTCGAAGGCTTAAGAAGAAGCAGGAACAGGAAGTTCATTTTAATAAATTTTTAGAAATACTTAAGCAAGTGCATGTTAACATTCCTTTTGTAGAGGTTTTACAGTCTATGCCTTCATATGTAAAGTTTTTGAAGGACATTATTACTAACAAGAAAATAATTGGTGAGTTTGAAACAGTGAACCTCACCGAGGAGTGCAGTGCCATCCTCCAGAACAAGCTGCCCAAGAAGGAGAAGGATCCTGGTTCCTTCACCTTACCTGTAGAACTTGGAGGCAAGCACGTGGGCAGAGCGCTTTGTGACCTGGGCGCCAGCATAAACCTCATGCCCCTGTCCCTATTCCGCCAGTTGGGAATGGGAGAAGCACGTCCAACCACAGTCACTTTACAACTAGCAGACAGATCCATCGCATATCCAGAAGGTAAGATCGAGGATATTCTAGTTAAAGTTGACAAATTCATTTTCCTTGCAGATTTCATTGTCCTGGACTATGAGGCAGACAAGGAGGTCCCCATCCTGCTAGGTAGACCATTTCTAGCCACAGGTAGGGCACTAATAGATGTTCAAAAAGGTGAGTTAACTATGAGGGTTCATGATGAAGAGGTAAAATTTAGTGTTTATAAAGCTTTAAGGTATCCCTCTGACCTTGAATCCTGTGCTAGCATGGATGTTGTTGACTCACTGATGGAAGAACAATTAGAGCATGTATTGTTAACCAAGCATGCTAGTGAATATGTACAAGTAGATGTAGCTGACTTAAATGTATCTGACATAATGAATATGCCTGTAGATAAACCTCAACATGTATGTATGAATATAGATTTAACTGATAGAACTATAAATCCGTTAAAGCCCTCCATTGAGCATCCACCTGTGTTAGAACTGAAACCACTACCTACTCACCTCAAATATGCATATTTAGGAGATAATGATACGCTGCCTGTAATTATTTCTTCTAAACTAAGTGAACAGCATGAGGTTGATTTAATTTTACTGCTTAAGCAACATAGGAAGGCTATAGCATGGACGATTGCTGATATTCGAGGCATTAGCCCTTCTTATTGCATGCACAAAATTATACTAGAGGAAGAGCACACACCTAGGGTAGATCACCAGCGTAGGTTGAACCCCTCTATGAAAGAGGTAGTGAAGAAGGAAATAATCAAGTGGTTAGATGCAGGAGTAATTTTCCCCATAGCTAGTAGCCAGTGGGTGAGCCCCATCCAATGTGTACCTAAAAAGGGGGGAATAACTGTGGTAGTCAATGAGAATAACGAACTAATTCCAACAAGGACTGTCACAGGTTGGAGGGTATGTATGGATTACAGAAAATTAAATAAAGAAACTAAAAAAGACCATTTCCCTATACCGTTTATTGACCAGATGCTAGACAGAATAGCTGGTAGAGCCTACTATTGTTTTTTAGATGGGTACTCTGGCTATAATCAAATTACTATAGACCCTAAGGATCAAGAGAAGACCACCTTCACTTGCCCTTTTGGAACGTTTGCCTTCCGCAGAATGCCTTTTGGCTTATGCAATGCACCGGCAACTTTCCAAAGGTGCATGATGGCAATCTTCTCTGAGTTGGATGAGTCCATGATAGAAATATTCATGGATGACTTCTCAGTCTTTGGGGATTCATTTAAAACCTGTCTAGAAAATTTAGGACAAGTCCTGGCTAGGTGTGAAGAGACTGATAGCTCTAAAATAGAGCTATAATTATAGACTTAATTCTAGCTAAATGCCATGCTTAATTCAATTAAATCTACTTATTTTAGGTATTTCGTGGCAAAGAGCTCGGGAAGTCAAATTATGAATTTCAGGGCTAAATCGGTCATTTAAGAGGTTTCGGGAAGTGTTCGGGTCAAAAAGATAGGCCAAACGGAATTCGGGAGCAAAAACGACCCAAAATGGGGTTTAGACCCGAGAGATCAGCGCCCAGGCGCCGGCGCCCAGCGCCCAGGCGCCAAGCACCAGCAGCGCCCCAGCGCCCACGTCCGCGCGCGCATCGCCCAGCACCAGCCGCACGCCCGCGCTCGCCGCCCGCCCCAGCGCCCGTGTCCGCGCGCGCCTCGCCCACGCCCGCGCGCCCCGCGCCCGCTCCGCCGCCCGTCATCGAAGGTCCGCGCGCGCCGCCTCGCCTCGCCCTCGCCCGATCCGCCCGCGCGCCCCAGCGCCCGTGTCCGCCGCGCGCTCGCCTGCCCAGCGCCCGTGTCCGCGCCCACGCCCGCGCGCGCCACACGCCAACACCCGCGCGCGCTCGCCTGCCCACGCCCGTGTCCGCGCGCTCACCCTAGCCATGACTGTATTTGACCGTCATTAAAAGTCCCAAAAATGCCCGTCCTTAAAAGTCAAAGAAATTCTTGATTTTATAATTTTTTCCAGAGAGCTCAGCGCCTAGGCGCTGACTTATGGCGCCTAGGCGCTGTCCGGAATCTGTGCGCGCGCGCCCGCGGCGCCTAGGCGCTGACTTATGGCGCCTAGGCGCTATTCTGACGCAGAAATGGGTATTTAAGCCCATTTTCTGATTTTAGGTCATGATCCTATTCTTTTCCCCCTCGGGATTGCCGTTTTTCTCTCTCTTTTTCTGGTTTTTACCCATTTTTGGGTTGTATGAAGGAGACAACCTCCATGAATGCTTGGGCAAACTTCATCTCCATGGATAGCTAGAGGTTAGTGGTTGATTAGTTAAGTTTAGGGATTGATTACTTTTGTATTAGGTGAGGTTTAAGCTTAATTGAATATGTTTAGCATGAATGAATGAATTTCTTGCATCCCTTGGTCTGTATTAAGAACGACTAACTTGCCTTTCCGATTAGGAGTGACGTCCATAATTAGTTACGCATGCTTAGTGGGCTAATATTGATTTTTGACAAACCTCAATACTTAGTAGCGAAAGTCTAGCTCGTGGCTAATCAATTCGAACCCAAGTGACGTTGGGGATAGGAATTGATTAACGTTCTCACGGCGGGCTTAAGACTAAGAGATAAATCGAATTAATTTTAGGATTAGTTCGTCTCAATGATACCCGTTACTGTTCGTTAATTAATTTAAGAGTCATGAACTTAGATTAATTAGTGGGCATGTTTAATTAGGATTGCACTCACCTAATTAATTCATTGGGATGTTTTGGACCCGTTTGGGACATAACATTTTGTGTGCATGAAACGTCTCGGCTAATTCACATGTTAATCAATGAACCGAAATACATTAGATCAATCCCGACACTTGCTAATCAATCGAATTCGTCAATTTCATACTTCCCGTTTTATTTCTCCGTTAGCTTAAATTCAGTTTTCGCCACTGTTTTTCCCTTATTTTCCGTTAGCTTAAATTCTGTTTTTGTTACTTTGTTTTTCCAAACAAAATCCCCCCATTTTATCATTGCAAATTTAGTTCAATTAATTTAGGATTATTGATCACTCCCTGTGGATCGACCCCGTTACCACTTAGCTCCAAATTGCTCGGTGCATTCGGGTTTATAAATTTCATTTTGGCGGGTCTCGACAACCCGAAATTTGTGAACGTACAAAAGTTCACTACCAAAATTGGCGCCGTTGCCGGGGAGTAAAATATAATCTTACTTGATTGGATTTTATTTGTTTTGAGTTTTTTTTATTTTATTTTATTTTATTTTTCTTTTGTAAATAATTTTATTTCTTTTTATTTTTTATTTTCTTGGTTTCTGTTTATTTTTATTCGTCTTGTACAGTATGACCCGTTTCTTTTAAGTTTTTGTGTACAGTTTTATTTTAAATTTTGAGGAGAGTGGAAGAGATGGAGGCTGAGGCTAATTTTGAGGATCAAAGGACCATGAAGCAGTTGGCATTACCGGACGTAGACCGCCAACCATTGTGTATTGTGTATCCGGTAGTTCCAGGTAATTTTCAATTAAAATCTGGATTAATTAACCAACTACCTTCTTTTTGTGGTAATGCAGGTGAGGATCCTCAGAAGCATCTTAAGGAATTCCATCTGGTATGTTCGGGAATGATGCCCCAAGGAGTGACTGAAGACCAACTGTGCTTAAGGGCCTTTCCTTTCACTTTGAAGGAAAAGGCAAAAGACTGGCTGTATTGTCTTCCATCTGGGTCTGTCACGACATGGAACGGACTGAAGGGCCTATTTTTGGATAAGTACTTCCCTGCCTCAAAAGCCACTGAAATCCGAAGTCAAATCTGTAGGATCACGCAGGGAGCTGAGGAGAATTTATTCGAATGTTGGGAGCGGTACAACCGACTGTGCGGGAGCCACCCCAATCACCAGATAGCTGAGCATCTCCTCATTCTGTATTTTTACGATGGTATGCTTCCTCGAGACCGCCAGATTATCGATGCTGCTAGTGGAGGATCTCTCCTTGATAAGACGCCCGTGGAGGCCAGAACTCTAATCTCTAATATGGCGGGTAACCTTCAGCAGTATGGTGGTGGAGGAGTGGAGAATGCCCGCCTCTCAAAGGAACTGAACGAGCTCAAAGCCCAAGTACTCGAGGTAAGTAACTCACTTCTCATAGTAGCCCAAAGCTTACAAAGATCTCAATCTTCTGTTGCAGACCGAAATGTCGAGGAAATGGTGAGTTCTTACTTGTGGAAATTTTCGGCCATGTTTGAGAGTATTGGAGTTCAAGTGCTAGGTCTGGCTGATACAATGAAGAGGCTAGATGAAAGGCTCAGTAAGGTGGAGGATCAGTGCTCACGGATACCGCCGCAACAACCGATGGCGAACACTTGTGAGCAAGTGTGCGCCATAACCTTGAGAAGCGGGAAGGAAATCTCTTCACCAGTGGAGGAGAGTCCTGAACCAAGATGGAAAGGGGTAAATTTTGATCCCACCTGTACTAGAGTGTATGTGCCTAAAGCCCCCTTCCCAAGTAGATTGATGGAACCTCCAGCTCAGTTGGAGAGCGAAAAGAAGAAAAGTCCTCCAGTTGTTCCAAAATATGTGCCCAAGCCTCCCAATCCAAGAAAACAGCTGAGTCCCAGGATCATTGAAGAAGAGGACCAAAATGAGGAATCTCCTGTGCCTAAGCAAAATTGTGTTCCAGTTGCGCCATTCCCAAGCAGGCTTGCTAAGCCAAAGCCTAAGGTTGATGAGGAAGATAAAGAAGTCTTGGAGACTTTTAAGAGGGTTGTGGTGAACATTCCCCTTTTGGAAGCCATCAAGCAAATCCCTAAGTACTCGAGGTTTCTTAAGAGTTGGTGCACCTCCAAAAGGAAGAAAAAGGCGGAAGAAGAAGTGAAAAGCTTGAATGACTCAAGAATGTCCAACATTGTTCTACCAACGAAATGCAAGGATCCAGGTAAGTTTACTTTACCTTGCATATTAGGGGACAAAATGATTCATGATGCCATGTTAGATCTAGGATCATCAGTTAATGTGATGTCTTATGATGTTTTTCAAGATCTTAAATTGAAATATATGCATAGATCTGGTGTTATAGTGCAACTGGCTGATAAATCATTTGTGCATCCTATGGGAAAAGTTGAAGATATTCTTGTTAAAGTTAACAATATGTACTTCCCCGCTGACTTTCATGTGCTTGAAATGAATGAAAACTCATCTTGTATGCCCACGTCAATTCTTTTAGGACGTCCTTTCATGAAAACTGCTAAGGTTAAAATTGATGTGGATAAAGGAGTCTTATCTGTTGAATTCGATGGGGATAAGAGTGAGTTTAAAATGGATGCATTAACTGATGAACCTGATGGGAATGTGAATGTGGAAACTGTGAATGCACTGTTTGGGAATGATGTTGTTAGTGTGCAGGAGAAGCCTAGGAAATACTTTTCTGTGGACTTTGGCAGGAAGGATGGATATAGGAAGATGGATGGAGTATCTTCCAAGATGTTGGACTATGGATGAGTGGAGTCCGAGAAAACAGTCGAGCAATCGACTTTAAAAATTTGCGCTTCTCGGAGGCACCCGAGTTTGAACTGTTATTTCTGTTTGTTTTAGTTGATTACTTTAAGTAGTTTAGTTTTTAATACTTGCTTGCTTGTTTTGTTTCGTTTTTCTTAGGAGAATAAGGAGATTGCCCGGCTTATGGACCTTAAATTGGGAAGAAAAGATAGCGCTTTCTCTCCGCCAACCTTGCAAAGATCAGGGAAGTTCTCGTGTTCCCTTATTTTGCTCGTTTATTGCTTTATCTGATGGTTGATGCATTGAGGACAATGCATCTCTCTAAGGTTGGGGGTGGTTTGTCTGTGGACTTCTGCGTAGTTATCGAGCATGGGTTTTCTCTGATTTTGAAGTGTCGTAGTCTAAATTTGCATGTTGTTCGATGAGGACAATCTAAGATGTGCTTTTAAAATCTTCGTAGTTGCATAATAGGAGAAGCATGAGATTATATGCGTTAATTGAGCATTTTTCGAAAATTTTTAAAATTTTTGCCGTTGCTTCCTTGCATCTATCGAGCACATAGCATCTTACTCTGGACTCTGTAGGCTTAGAATTGCTTTATTTAGCCCGAAATCATGTTGTCACCCCGAAAGGCACCCTTAGGGAAGGCTTGATGCATGATAGGTTGTAATAGGTTAATTGAATCGTAGCGAAGCTATTGCCTAGTAAAAAAAAAGCAAGCATGAAAATAAAAGCTCCTGAGATGCTCCTCCTTCTTAGAATCGCGACTAAGAAGTGAGCATTAGTCCTTAAAAATGTGAAGCTTGCCCGTAGTCAGATACATTGTGCAATGGAATTGCAGGTAAGCTGGAACGAAGGCAAGCTTGACATGTTAGGCTCTCTTGGAGGAGAAAAAGAAAGGAAAAAAAAAAGTAAAAATTTAGCGAGTTCAAAAGAAAAAGAATTAGGCCTTTTAATTTGTTACTCTCCTGATTGTTGAAAAGCCGTAGACTGTTCTGTATTGCTAGAAGTAGGGGGAAAACGTGATGTAAGGTTGCATAAAGTTTTTCCGAGTCTATGAGAGCTAGAATATGTTTGCTGAACACACACGCACGTAGGGGAGTAACGGTTAGATTTTCGAAAGGTTCTCAATCAGTGCATGCGATTAATTGCTTTCTTGTTAAGTAAATGCCTTGATCTTTGAAGCATTGAGGTTTGAGTCGATAGCATGCAAAATTTAGTTATGTGGTGATAATTTAAGAATAGCCTTGCTCGAGGACTAGCAAGATTTAGGTCGGGGGTATTTTGATAGCTCTAAAATAGAGCTATAATTATAGACTTAATTCTAGCTAAATGCCATGCTTAATTCAATTAAATCTACTTATTTTAGGTATTTCGTGGCAAAGAGCTCGGGAAGTCAAATTATGAATTTCAGGGCTAAATCGGTCATTTAAGAGGTTTCGGGAAGTGTTCGGGTCAAAAAGATAGGCCAAACGGAGTTCGGGAGCAAAAACGACCCAAAATGGGGTTTAGACCCGAGAGGTCAGCGCCCAGGCGCCGGCGCCCAGCGCCCAGGCGCCAAGCACCAGCAGCGCCCCAGCGCCCACGTCCGCGCGCGCATCGCCCAGCACCAGCCGCACGCCCGCGCTCGCCGCCCGCCCCAGCGCCCGTGTCCGCGCGCGCCTCGCCCACGCCCGCGCGCCCCGCGCCCGCTCCGCCGCCCGTCATCGAAGGTCCGCGCGCGCCGCCTCGCCTCGCCCTCGCCCGATCCGCCCGCGCGCCCCAGCGCCCGTGTCCGCCGCGCGCTCGCCTGCCCAGCGCCCGTGTCCGCGCCACACGCCAACACCCGCGCGCGCTCGCCTGCCCACGCCCGTGTCCGCGCGCTCACCCTAGCCATGACTGTATTTGACCGTCATTAAAAGTCCCAAAAATGCCCGTCCTTAAAAGTCAAAGAAATTCTTGATTTTATAATTTTTTCCAGAGAGCTCAGCGCCTAGGCGCTGACTTATGGCGCCTAGGCGCTGTCCGGAATCTGTGCGCGCGCGCCCGCGGCGCCTAGGCGCTGACTTATGGCGCCTAGGCGCTATTCTGACGCAGAAATGGGTATTTAAGCCCATTTTCTGATTTTAGGTCATGATCCTATTCTTTTCCCCCTCGGGATTGCCGTTTTTCTCTCTCTTTTTCTGGTTTTTACCCATTTTTGGGTTGTATGAAGGAGACAACCTCCATGAATGCTTGGGCAAACTTCATCTCCATGGATAGCTAGAGGTTAGTGGTTGATTAGTTAAGTTTAGGGATTGATTACTTTTGTATTAGGTGAGGTTTAAGCTTAATTGAATATGTTTAGCATGAATGAATGAATTTCTTGCATCCCTTGGTCTGTATTAAGAACGACTAACTTGCCTTTCCGATTAGGAGTGACGTCCATAATTAGTTACGCATGCTTAGTGGGCTAATATTGATTTTTGACAAACCTCAATACTTAGTAGCGAAAGTCTAGCTCGTGGCTAATCAATTCGAACCCAAGTGACGTTGGGGATAGGAATTGATTAACGTTCTCACGGCGGGCTTAAGACTAAGAGATAAATCGAATTAATTTTAGGATTAGTTCGTCTCAATGATACCCGTTACTGTTCGTTAATTAATTTAAGAGTCATGAACTTAGATTAATTAGTGGGCATGTTTAATTAGGATTGCACTCACCTAATTAATTCATTGGGATGTTTTGGACCCGTTTGGGACATAACATTTTGTGTGCATGAAACGTCTCGGCTAATTCACATGTTAATCAATGAACCGAAATACATTAGATCAATCCCGACACTTGCTAATCAATCGAATTCGTCAATTTCATACTTCCCGTTTTATTTCTCCGTTAGCTTAAATTCAGTTTTCGCCACTGTTTTTCCCTTATTTTCCGTTAGCTTAAATTCTGTTTTTGTTACTTTGTTTTTCCAAACAAAATCCCCCCATTTTATCATTGCAAATTTAGTTCAATTAATTTAGGATTATTGATCACTCCCTGTGGATCGACCCCGTTACCACTTAGCTCCAAATTGCTCGGTGCATTCGGGTTTATAAATTTCATTTTGGCGGGTCTCGACAACCCGAAATTTGTGAACGTACAAAAGTTCACTACCAGAGACCAACCTAGTCCTAAATTGGGAAAAGTGCCATTTTATGGTAGATGAAGGGATTGTCTTAGGACATAGAGTGTCAAGGGCAGGTGTAGAAGTGGATAGGGCAAAAATAGAGATCATAGAGAAATTGGTAGAGCCCCAGAATGTCAAAGCCATTAGAAGCTTCTTAGGGCACGCTGGCTTCTACAGAAGGTTCATTAAGGACTTTTCTAAGATAGCCAAGCCTCTGTGCGAGCTTCTAGAGCTAAATAGACCATTTATCTTCTCTAAAGAATGTGTAGTAGCTTGGAAAACCCTTAAGGAAGCACTGGTCACAGCACCAATCATAGTAGGACCAAATTGGGATCTCCCATTTGAGATGCTATGTGATGCCAGTGACTATGCTGTAGGAGTCATGTTAGGACAGAAGATTGACAAGCTGACACACCCTGTCTATTATGCTAGCAAGACCTTGAATGAGGCTCAATGTAATTATACAACTACTGAGAAAGAGATGCTTGCTGTAGTATTTGCTTGTGAAAAATTTAGAAATTACATTGTAGGCACTAGGACCATTGTATACACTGACCATTCTGCTTTAAAATATCTTATGAGGAAGGCTGATGCCAAGCCTAGGTTGATTAGATGGGTGTTATTGCTGCAGGAATTTGATTTGGACATTCGGGACAAGAAAGGTTGTGAAAATGTGGTTGCAGATCACCTGTCTCGATTGCAGCACAATTGCGAAAAAATTGCGGAGACCGCAATTTCTGATGCTTTTATAGATGAACATGTCTTTGCTTTGGCTCATCGTGATAACGATGAGGAACCTTGGTTTGCTGACATTGCTAACTTCCGTGCATCACAGGTATTACCAGTGTTCAAGGGAGGACAAGAGAAGAAGAGGTTCCTTCATGAAGCAAGGAAATTCATCTGGGATGACCCCACACTTTACAGAACCTGTGCTAATGGATTACTAAGGAAGTGTGTTTCAGCTGCTGAAGCGAAGTCTGTGCTACAGCACTGTCACTCATCTCCTTACGGTGGACACTTTGGTGGTCAAAGGACAGCTGCGAAGGTATTTCAGAGTGGCTACTATTGGCCAACAATCTTCAAGGATGCCCACAATTATGCCCACAGCTGTGACGAATGCCAAAGGACAGGTAACCTCAGTCGCAAGGATGAGATGCCCCTCACCTACATCTTAGAGTTGGAGCTCTTTGATGTGTGGGGCATTGATTTCATGGGACCATTCCCTCCATCATCAGGTAACCTTTACATTTTAGTAGCAGTAGACTACGTGTCCAAGTGGGTCGAAGCCAAAGCATGTCCTAATAATGATGCTAAAACAGTCACTAGCTTCTTGCATAGGCACATTTTCACTAGATTTGGGACTCCTCGTGCTATCATTAGTGATGAGGGGTCACATTTCATTAATAAGGCTATGGAGAAAGTATTGGCTAAATATAACATTAGACATAGGGTAGCTACTCCCTATCACCCACACTCGAATGGTCAAGCTGAAATTTCTAATAGGGAGATAAAAAACATCCTAGAAAAGGTAGTCAAACCTAATAGGAAAGACTGGTCATTTAAGCTTGAGGATGCACTTTGGGCTTATAGAACAGCATATAAGACACCCCTAGGCATGTCTCCCTATAGGTTGGTGTATGGCAAGGCTTGCCACTTGCCACTTGAGTTAGAAAACAAAGCATTTTGGGCCATGAAGGAATTGAATTTCTGTGTAAAGGATGCGGGGACATTGAGATCTTTGCAGCTACATGAACTTGATGAGCTTAGGCATATGGCCTATGAGAATGCCAAAATGTATAAAGAAAAGACCAAAATATGACACGACAGTAGACTTAGGATCAAAGACTTTAGGAAAGGCCAACTTGTCCTATTATTTAACTCACGTTTAAAGATATTTCCAGGCAAACTAAAGTCTAGATGGTCAGGTCCATTTGTTATTACTAATGTCTTTGTTCATGGTGCAATAGAGATAAAGAACTTGCAGCAAGGCCAGCCATTTATGGTCAATGGTGCTAGGTTGAAGCACTACTATGAGGAAGGAGATGTGAAGACTCTCTCGGCCTTCCTCTTGACTGAAGCATAACAAAGAGAACGAGAGAGAACGAGTGGTTACTGTGCTCGTTTAGTCAAGGCCAAATGCCTTAGTTTATTTTTACTGTTTTTCCGATTATCGTTTGTATGTTTTGTGGTGTGTTTTTAATTGCGTATTTAATGTTTGTTTTATTTGTTTTTGTAGGGAATCGAAAGAGGGAATCAAGGAGAGTAAATCAAGCTTTAAAAATCAAGAAACGGTTGAGCCAAATAAAAGATATGGACGAGCAAAGTTGGAGATTTTTTATGAAATAATATCCCTACAATTGCGCTAAAATTGCTGGATCCGCAAAAAAGAGCCGTTGGGATTTTTTCCGTTGCATTTATAGCCGTTAGAACGCGCTTGTTCGATACGATTCTCTCATTCTCTGATTTCAAGAAATCTGCGATTCTCTCCATCTCTGATCCATCTCTCCAAACCTCCAAGATTCGACAATGGTGGCCACACGTGCTGAAAGATCCGCAGCCAAGAAGAAGGCTGATGACGCAGCTGAAGCGGCTGCGAGGGAAGCGCTTCTCGCCCTTGCAGACGATGGTGCCGTTCGCACCGGTCCTCTTCCCAAGCTTCCTATTCGTAGGAAGAAGTGGAGGGTGGTCACTGAGATCCCTGCTGGACCATCTGAGCCAGTGGGCACGCCCAAGAAACGCCGGTGGAGTGTCCAGACGGCCGCCGAACCAAGCACAGCAAAGACTCCCTCTGTGGAGAGTCAAGAACCTGATCGTGCATCCCACGAGTCAGCCAAAGAAGGATCGTCACCGTCTGCCTCACCTGCGCACAGCCCTCTCCCATCTGAACCAGTGCCAAGCGCAGAGTCGTCACCGCCTGCACAGAGCCCCGTGTTGTCTCCAGCACCTCAGAGTTCTGATCCGACACCTGCAGCAGCGCAGAGTCCTGAGCTGCCATCTTCGCCACTGAGTTCTGCGCAGACACCATCAGCAGAGCACAATTATCCACGGCCTGATCCTGAATTCCCTTATGGGGATTATCAAGAGTCCACGCAAGGCAGTGGAGATGCTGGGGAAGACGAAGTCTTTTCTCCTATGAGGGAAGATAGCCCTGCCGAGCCTGCACAGCAGGACGATTCTATGGAAGAAACGTTGGGGGCATGCCTCCAGCAGATCAATATCAAGGCCAGGCTCAAAAAGAAGAAGAAGGCCAAGATTGTTAAGGCCAAGATTGTTAAGGCCAAGAAGTTGAAGAAAAAGGCCAAGGAGGTGCCATCGACGGACAAGGAGAGTGCTGAGCCTTCGCTCAAACGCATCAAGGTGGAGGCTGCTGCATCATCCAAACCAGCAGATAAGGGGAAGGCTAAACTCTACCCTGAAGACGAACCTCAGTCAGTGAGGTATGTCTCGTCTGACGCTGAATCTAGGGGTGCTGAGCTAAGGAAGAGGGACCTGTTGCACGAGAAAGGTTTCCTCGACCGCCTCGCTGACCTGCCGCAGTTCTTGCGCGCAGGAGTGATCAACCACGGCTGGGAGGAATTCTGCAGACCGCCTAATCCAGCATACACGAGCATGGTGTACGATTTCTACGCCAATGTGCTCAGCCCTGAGGATGGCCTGTCTGTGGTCAGAGGGGTGGAAGTGGATTTCTCAGCCAAGGCCATCAATGAAGCCTTTGGTCTCAAGGGCCAACCTCATACAGATTATGCACGGATAGTTGATGAGCCGACTGAGGCAGTGCTGGAAGAGGCCATTCGCACAATTGGCCAGCCTGAAGCAGCGTGGACTGTCTCACGCAATGGGAGGCACACCTTAATGAGTGCCAATCTGACAGCAAAGGCAGCTGTTTGGTTTGCCTTTGTGAGGAGAAAACTGTCCCCTGTGACCCACGAGACGACAATCAACCAGAGTAGATCACTGCTGGTTTATGCTATCATGCGCGGTCTCACGGTCAATGTGGGGGAAATCATGTCAGCTGCCATTGCTGAATGCGCAAAGAAAGGTAAGGGACCCTTGTTTTTCCCTAATACCATAACCAAGCTATGTTTGCTTGCAGGAGTCCCCACCAAGCGTTTGGAGCAGCAGATGCCGTACACAGGCCATTTGGAGCTGCCTGCTAACCTGAGGCTGAGAAGAAAGGGGAATATGGAGTTTGAATTGGATAGGCTGGCTGCTGAACAGTCCCTATCCATGGCCTGCTTGATGGACATGCAGAGGAGAATGGCTCAATGGGCCAACTACGCGCAGGCAAGGGATAAGGAGGTTGCAGATCAGCTGGGGTGCATCTTCCCGGACTTCCCTACCAATCTCCTAACTCCATGGGTGCCCCCACGACCAAGGCAACCAGATGAGGATGACGAGAATTGAGTGATGGTTTGAAGTGCACTAAAGGGAGTATTGCTGTTCCCTTAGAAAAAAAAACAATTTTTCTGCTTTCTGATAGGATCATGTATATTATGCTATTTTGTGTTCACCTTTTGATCTGTTTTTAATGTTTAGTTTTATGTTTTTTCTTCTGCTTAGTCTAGTCTGATGTTAGCTGAATAGGTAGGATAGTTTAGTTTTATTTTTAGGATGCATGAGTAACAAGAAAAAGCATGCTAGGGGCCTGAATCAATGTTAAATCTGCCCGGTTTGGATTGCGAAAGAATTGCGGTTCCCGCAATTTTTGTGACTGATTGCATGTTTTGGCCTGTCTGTTTAGTTAGGCTGTGATCTGTTATATTCTATCTTTTGCTGCTAGCATGACTACCTTATATAGCTGATCTTAACGCATGCTGGATGAGTGTCATAGGACACCCTTTGATAGTTTAAATTAGCCTCTGAATAGGGCTCAGCATGCATAAACCATCAGTCCTTAAACTGTCTGTTTTGTTCAAATTTTCTGCTGCTGGGGTAATTGCTTTTAAATGTTTTGCCTATGCCTAGGATTTTTAGATTCTCTTTGTTTTACTTTAGACTAGATGCTTCTAGGACAAGTTTGGGGGTGTGCCACCTCAGACACTCATTGGGGACAATGAGTAGTTGAAGTTTGGGGGAGGCCACCCTAGGCCTAGGAACATTCCTCTCTTCCTTAGGACATAAGCATTCCTCTTCTCCTTTAAGAAAAAAATTTTTGTGATAAATAGAAAAAAGTGAAAAATAGAATAAAGAGGGGAGTCTCTCTCAAGTGCTGAGTAATCAGTGCCAAGGGTGTAAACCACAAGTGGCATTGCATCAAAAGGCAACCCAAGGAGAGACTCCACCTAAGTAAAAGAGGAAAAAGGGAGAAATAGGGGAAGAAGAATGTATGCTTAGGAGTTATAATCTTGTGGCTTAGATGTCCTAGTAAAAAAAAAAAGAACTCTGATCCTCAAAGAGCTAAGCACAAGGTTGTAGTTTCTAGGTTTGTCTAAGGAGATGAATGTATATCCAATGTAGTGATGCCAGGGTTTAGGTTGTTCTCTAAAAGTACCACTGTCACTGTTAATACTAAGACTGGCATGACTCTAAGGAATCCTAGACACATTAAAAATAAAGCTAGAAGCATGTACTGAGTCTGGAGTAAAGCTTGGTAGAATTTGAAACCTTAGGGATAGTGGCATGATGTCATAAAAGTAGCTAGATCAGTAGTAGGGGGTTAATAAAAACAGCAGGTATAGTAGGCAGGTGAAGTCAGAAGAAGCTTGATAAAGAGGTTAGTTCTAAACTTAGAAGTGTGTCACAGGACAGCACTGCTAGAGATAGGGATATAGGGGAGTCGGTAAGTAGTTAAAGAAGATAAAAAAAAAAAACAGCAGCCTAAGTAAGTCCTTAGTATGCTTGAGGACAAGCAAAGCCTTAAGTTTGGGGGTGTGTTAAGTCTCTGAAAGTGACTTATTTAGAACCCACTTAGCTTAGGAAGATGTACACTTTTAGGTGTTTTTGTTAGCATTTAGCCTAAACCTATGCTTTAATATGAGAATTAGAAGAAGGTAGCTAATCTAGGACTTATGTACAATAGGTAGAAAAAGGGTTGAAAACCGAAGGAAAAGAATGAAAAAATGAGCATTGCGAATGAATTGCGAAAACATTGCTGAGGCCGCAATTATTCAAGTGAAAACCGTAAGTTGACTGATCTTTTTCTGTTAATTTCCGTAATTTCAGGGATTCGTTCTTTCTCCTCCATCCATTCTGATATACGACGTTGAAGATTGATGGTTCTCCTTGGCCCAAACGCACCTGCAAACTACTATAAAAGGGGGCCAAAGTCGGAGGTTTGATCATCATTCGAAGCGCAGAAGTCTTCTCGCAGTCCATCATTTCTCTCTGTTTTCCTTTGCCGTTTGTTGGAGTGAGAGTCTCAGCTTTTGGAGTCGATAATCTGATAGGAAGGAGAGGAGATTCTTCTTCTCTCTCGATTGGATTCATCCAAGCAAGGCTGACTTCTCATCACCTTCATTCGAGGCGACTGCCACGAAGCTTTCCAGCAATCCTTTACTGCTTTTCTGTCTTGTTCTTCTTACTTCCATGTCTGATCACTGTTGTTCTTAGTTTAGAGTTTGAGTTACTGCATTTCGTTGTTGTCTGTCTTTTAATCATTTCTTTTAAAGCTTTCCTTTGTCGTCAAACAATCAAAGCAATCAAAGTACACTTCTGCATTTCACAGTTTCTACCTTCTGCTGCTACGGTTTTGTATTACTGTTTTAAGCACATTTTCCTTCTAAGCATGTCTATCTTATCTGCCATTTCTGTTCTCTATATATACATGAGTAGCTAAGTCACTTCGGGGCATGCTAATGACAGAACTATAGGCTAAAAAAAAACGTGAATCAAGTAGGCAGATTAACACTCGAACATTGATTGTATGTAAGCTTCATCCCACGGGCAATTTCGATTGGCCATCCATTTTGTCCAAAGAACTCCTAACCTCTGGAAGGAGTAAGAGTTCAGAGTCATATAATCATGCTAGCCTTTCATGGTAATCAGGAAACGGCCTAGGAATAGGCGTTTCCCTAGTACAAACTAAACACTCCTGCTTAAACAAGATGCTTAAGTCCTTACTTTGAAGTCGAGTAAACTTAAGACTCTAATGCATGGAATCGGACGATACTTGAGATAGAGTGAGTTTGATGTATAGAGAGTTGATCCAATGCTTGAGAATCGTAAGAAAATGCCTATAGGATAGTCATTAGTAGCCCTTAATCCACCCATTTACACACGTTCGTTGCTGTTTAATTGCGGAAACATTGCGGTCCTCGCAATTCTGCCAGATTTTCATTCTGTTTAGCTGTTTTCTTTCTCGTTTATTAATTCCATCTCTTGCCTTTTAAGTCTAGTTTTAACTTGCATTTGTTTATGTTATATCCCTTTATACATTCAGCAAAAAGTAGATAATTAAAAACCAATTTTACCCCATCAAATTCATCCCATCTTTCTTAACAAACACACTTCGCGAATAGCTAAAAATGAGTCTCTGTGGAAAAAACGAATGAAATATACTTACTACTTGCTGTGAGACCATGTATGCTTGCATGTTCTAAGTGCTCTCTCTACACTTTTGCATAATTATCTTTACACATTGAGCACGCAACAACAACCTATCTACTAACCCTGAAGAGCGGGTTAGGAGTGAATTCCAATTTTGCTACACTATGTCCCCAGCTACTTATTCGGCTTTATCCCCAAGTTGGTAGGCTTATTGAGCGGGCGTTCCGCCACTCTCACCCGTACAAGTCAAAGGATACTTCCGAATAAGCAGGAGTTCATAGCAAGCTCAGGATTAAGCTCGAGTTACCTAGGCTATAAAAGTGTATAAGTCAGTCTCAATTAGTAAACGGAGTTATAAAGAGAGAGTGACTTAATACGCGGTTCGATCTTGTGTAAACTCTTTACACAGGACGCCCTCACTTCTCACATCTCCATGTGGAACGATTCGGATCATATCGTTCTGTACAATACAAAGTGAGCCGCATCCAATAGTGTTACCAGGATAAGGTACCCAGCCTTATCCGTATACTATAGACCATTTTGACTGACTACTTGAGCCTGATCCACAATCATGTCATACATGAGGCTCAAGTACTCATATTCAGCCAAGGGTGTTGGTCATTGGTATAGGTTAACGTAAACACGTTTCACTTTAATGCAGTAAACTCTTTTACTGAATAAAACTAATAACTCTTTATTCTAAATAGAATATTTACAAACATAACAGTTTACAAACCACGAGTTTTAGGACATAAAACCCAACAATATTATTATTCGGATACACATTTTGTAGGGTTATATATGTTGGTATTATATCAATTTAATTAGTATTTTCTATTTATGCAGTGGAAAGTGTGAATACTAGGGCTCAACGCGGGTTCACGCGTAATATCGAGTTGGATAAGTATGTGGCTGAGAAGGGAAAAATTCACATCACTATTGACCCTATGTCGAACAAGTTCGTAGCTGAGGAGGCCACAAAGTTAAGCAATAGTATTGGTAGCTATGTGAGAGAGTGTTTTCCACCACGTTGCCAACAAATGAAAGATGTACCGAAGGAATTGGTGACCCTAATAAAAAGTCGACTAAAGGTAAGGTCATTCATTGTATTGTATTTTTTATTTATAATATGTAATATATTACCTTACTAATCTCCTCTATGTAGGATCATTTCATATTCGACTCGACGGATCCAGCCATCAATAAATTCTTAGTAAAACGAATGGGTAGTGTGTTTAAAGAGTATAGGGGAGAATTGTACAAACACTACTTACAATTTCTCAGTTTTGAAGTGGCACGTGCGAACCCACCTAAGAGACTTAAGGACGACATTGATGAGTGGCAAGTAGTATGCAATAAGTTTGAGGATCTCGTTTGGCTGGTACGCTAATTCATATTCATTTTACATATATATTTCATATTCATTACCTAATCATTCGCTCTTTAGAAAATTTCGGAGGCGAATAAGAAAAGTCGGGCTGAATTACCTTTCAATCATAAAGCTGGTTCAAAGTCTTTTTGTCAAATACTACAAGAAAAGGTGTGTTGCTAAAATATCTCTCTCTATAATTATTAGTCTAAAGATTATAATAATAATACTTTTTATATTATTGAGAATTGTTGAAAAAGAAAGTTGGTGACGACCAATTTGGACTAATTGATTTATTTGAGCGGACACACATCCAAAGTTGACGGGAAGTGGATCAATGAGGTCGCAGAGGGCGCTCATGTAAGTTATTTCCTCCTTTCGATACTTCATTGGTAAATTTGTCACACTATTACTTATAGTAATTGTAACTGCATGTTTCTTGTTTTTGTTTCTCTTTTAAGAAACACTTATTTGATAACCATTCTCGTTTCTTATTTCTAAATTTTGAGAAACGTTCCTAAAAAAATGACAAAATTAGAGAAACACCAAAAAACTGGTTCTTCTATTTCGTTTCCTTTTATGAAATTTTGTTTGTATTGTAACCAAAATGTTATGGTTGGTTTGTTGGCAAAAAAAAAATATATATATATATATGCTTTGATGAACTCATCTAGTTTCATGTTCTTAGCTTCAAAACTTGAGAATATCTACTAAATCGAACATAGCTCAATTGGCATAAGGTTGTACCCGTGACTATGAGGTCATGGGTTCAATCCTCGCTTTAATTAAAATATCGTTGCAAAAAAAAAAACTTGAGAATATCATTTAGGTTTTATATTATTTGAATTTTGAATTTTTGTTTTGTTTGACATAGTGAACCTAATATTAGTAGTAAGTCTTTTATCTTATTTAAGTACATTAAAATATTTATTTATTAATTTAAGTATATTTATTTATTAATTTAAGTATAAGTTTTTATAAAAAATATGTTTTTTTTCTTCATAAATTTCTATCCACATCGACATTTTATCGATATTTTGATCAACATTTTCATAAAATTGAGGCCTCAAAATTTTCATAAAATTGAAACGTTGATATTTCCCTCAACATCCACATTTTAAACTTTGCAAATAAGCATTTCACGGTTTTTATATAAGTTTAACTTTCTTACTATTAAATATTAGGTTCACAATAATGATATTTTAGTTATATAACGTCAATTTATCTATAAAATAATTGAAATGTCTATTGAGCTCATTGACACGTGGAAATGTCCATGAAAATGTATACACGTCGACGAAAATTTAAAATATAGTCCATAATAAACAATGACAAATTGGCAATGGATTCGAGATTTTAGAGAAAAGAGACATCATCCATAAGTGTTTACTACTAAGATTTCTCACCGCGAAAATGTTGTTGAATGTTGTTTTGGTGTGTAAAATGCTTGATTCCCTATTCTTAAACAAATGTCTCCTTACCCCGTCAACACACAAAAATATATACCAAATCAAATCAAATTTGGGTAACATTTGAAGTATAAAGATAATTTTATGATTGTTTTTAATTGTGTATCGAGACTTATTTGTATTCGATTACGTAAACTTATGAATGACTATTTTTCTATGTGTTTTAATGCATGTTATATCTTTTTAATATTATGTATACTAAACTCTATTTAAATGCCAACAAGAGCATAGCTCAATGATATTGCCTAGTGACCATGAGGTCTTAGGTTCAATCCCCCACCCCAACATGTTGTCAAAAAAAAAAAACTATTTAAATTATAAAAAAAGAAAAAAGAAACCATTAACAAAAATTAATTATTAAAATGATATTTCTATTTGGTTTTTTTTTTTTTCAAGAAACAAGAAACATGAGTAGTTATCAACAAGAAACATGAACGTTATCAAACAAACCTTTAACAACTTATTAGATACTCTCAAACGTTAAACACATAATCTAAAGACTAAACTTATAATTTGTTTTTATTTTATTTTTTATTTTATTATTATTATTTTTTTGGGAGGACTTATAAACACTTATAATTTAACTTTAACTAGAATAAAATGCACTATTTAAATCGGTAAATTCTGGCCTGTTTTTTAATAATATTGTAATTTTTTAAAAAAATTATAAAAATATTGTAGGTTTGAAAGTATTTTTAAAAATACCTCTACACACGAGGAAAGGTCGTCCTTTGAAAAGACGATATTGCTCCACATAGATGGAGATCGTCTTTTCGTCTTTTCAAAAGACGACCTCCAGCCACATGGATGAAGATCGTCCTAAAAGACGACCTCCTTCGAAAAAGTTCTTTTGGATTAAAAAATTGATATTTTTTTACCCAAATATCCAAAAATTTCGAAAAAGATATGGTTGGAAACCTAACAAAGAGAGCTTCAATTTGATACATGGTTTCAATATCTTTTGAGTTGTATATCAAAAGATAAAGATCATCGAAATTTGACTATAGTTGTGCAAATTTCAAAACTAAAGATTTTTTTGGATAGTGTGCATTAAAAATACCTCTACACGCGAGGAAAGGTCGTCCTTTGAAAAGAAGATATTGCTCTACATAGATGGAGATCGTCTTTTCGTCTTTTCAAAAGACGACCTCCTTCTGCCACATGGATGGAGATCGTCGGAGACCTCCTTTGAAAAAGTTCTTTTGGATTAAAAAATTGATATATTTTTACCCAAATATCCAAAAAATTCGAAAAAGATATGGTTGGAAACCTAACAGAGAGAGCCTCAATTTGATACTTGGTTTCAATATTAAATGGTCTATAGTATAGGGATAAGGCTGGGTACCTTATTCTGGGGACACTATTGGACGCGGCTCACTTTGTATAGTACAAAACGATGTGATTCGAATCGTTTCATGTAGAGACATGTGAGTGAGGGCATCCTGTGCAATGAGTTTGCACAAGACCGAACCAAGAAATAAAATCGCTCTTTCTTTATAACACCGTTTACTGTAAAGACCGATTTTTTCATATGATGACTTAGGTAACTCGATCTCAATCCTGAGCTCACTATGAACTCCTGTTTATTCAACCTTATCCTTTGACTTGTACGGGTGAGAGT
Organism: Herpetospermum pedunculosum; assembly: GCA_028017165.1. Lineage (NCBI taxonomy): Eukaryota > Viridiplantae > Streptophyta > Magnoliopsida > Cucurbitales > Cucurbitaceae > Herpetospermum > Herpetospermum pedunculosum. The sequence continues at coordinate 14,815,937 of JAPQWQ010000186.1, read as the reverse complement.
GGCCAGATCGCCGACTCAATAAGCCTACCATATTGGGGATAAGATCGAATAAGTGGTTGGGGACATAGTTGTGCGAGATGGAATTCACTCCTACCCGCTTTAAGGGTTAGTAGAGAGGTTGTTCCCTTAAGTGCTGACTCCAGGTCTTGAACAATGGGCCCATCCTCTCCTGATCAGGGAGGAATCTGATTTGATGGTTGGACCACAAATCAATTGTTCATTAGAGGTGTCAGTGGTACTTAAGGAACAAGATATAATACAAGGGTTAAACGGTATAAATGACCCGTTGTGATTACGAACGACCTGTGAAGGATCGACTTACTGATGATAGTTATATCAACAGGACACAATATATCTACAGTGAGGAGAGTGCAGCCCTTGGATTTTAGTGGAGTCTCCAGGGGTTAACGAATGTTGGTTAGTTCGGTTGAAAGAGTTTTGACCGGATAATCTCGTATCGTTGGAGCTCATGATCTGTAGGTCCTTACGGTTCTCCTGGCTAGCTCGGATAAAGCCGTGAAACAATATAAAAGAAAAGAAAAGAATTTGAATCGTTCAAATTCGGGTTTGTGGAAGAATATGAATATATTTAAATATGATTTAAATATGAGATTGATCTACAATATGAATTGGATTCATATGCAAAAAGTTGGTTTTCGGAAAACCGGGTTTAATTATAATATTTAATTAATATTTGATATTGAATTAAATAATATTAATTAATATATATTTTTTTTTATTAATTAAAAAGTTTAATTAATAAAATAATTATTATTATTTTTAATAATAATAATAATAATATATAAATATATATATATATATATATATATATATATATATATTTACATGTGTCTTACATGCAAATGTAAGACACATGTAAGATATATATACAAGGTATATATGATTCAGATCAATTAAAAAAAAAAAAAAAAACAAAATAAAAAGGCTGAGTGCCTTTTGGGTTGTTAATTGTTATGAAATTTGATTTCATTTCAACCTCCGTCTTCTTCCTTCTTCCTCAGTTCTCTGTAAAGTTTTCTTCACGGAACTTCTTTCTTCTTTTCTTTTGTAAAAGGAGTCCCACTACTCCGTTTCTCGGCCCGAGGATAGCAGGATTACCGTGGGTGGTCCACGAAGTTTTCGTGAGAAGGCTAGTTCAGCTCGTGAGGAGCTTCTGGCGGTGAAAATTGAAGAAATTCGAACGACAAGGGTATGTGTTCTAATTTCTCTTTTTCATTGCTTTTGCATGTTTCCGTTTGTTTAAATTGATGAAATTAGAGTGTCTATGATCCAAATCGCTTCCGCTGCGTGCCATGCGCTCCATCATTTTGAGTTGTATATCAAAAGATAAAGATCATCGAAGTTTGACTATAGTTGTGCAAATTTCAAAACTGAAAAATCTTTTGGACAGTGTGCATTAAAAAAATGATATATTTTTACCCCATATTCAATTTTTTGAAAAAGATACGGAGCTTATTTGTTTTGAGTTGTGTATCAAAAGATACAGATCATCGAATTTGAGCTACAGTTCTAAAAACTTCACTAAACCCAGAACTTAAGATATGGCTGACAATTTAAAAATTGTAGTTCAATTTCGACAATCTTTATCTTTTAATACATGACTCCAAAAACAGTGAAACCAGTTATCAAATTGAAGCTATTTGTGTTAGCTTTCCAACCATACTTTTTTAATTTTTTTTGAATATCTGGATAAAAATATATCATTTTTTTAATGCACACGGCTCAAAAGAATCTTCAGTTTTGAAATTGGCAGAATTATAGTTCAACTTCGATGATTTTTATCTTTTGATATACAACTCCAAAAATATTGAAACCATATATCAAATTGAAGCTCTCCCTTTTGGCTTTCCAACCATATATTTTTCGAATTTTTTGAATATCTGAATTAAAAGATATCATTTTTTTTAATCTAAAATAATTTTTTCATAGATGTAGAAGGAGGTCGTCTTTTGAGAAGACAATCTCAGTCCATGTGGAGCAAGATCATCTGGAGCAAGATCGTCTCTTCAAAAGACGATCTTTGCTGGCATGGAGAGGTGGTCTTTTGAAAAAACGACCTCACCTTAAAATAGCATTATTTTTAAAAATACTTTCAAAACTACAATATTTTTATAAAAAAATTCTGAAAACTACAATATTAAAAAAACAACAAACTTCCCATTTAATAAAGTTTTCTCAATCATTATTTTAGGCATTTTTTTTCTTTTCTTTTTTGATAGCTATGCCTTTCATTTGATTCACTCACTCGGTTGCAAAGAATTTCTTGGTATTATATCCAAGGCACAAAAAAAGAGAGAGAATACACTTTTGAGACATTTTATTCTTTTGTTTTTTTTTTAATTTCCCTCACACTTGAAATTTAAATAAAATGCCTTTGTAGCTGTATTCAGCTTTATTAATATTTAAATTTAAGTTTGGATATAACAGAAAAAAAAAAAAATAAATAAATAAATTTAGCAATCCAGTACGGTTCTTTCACCCTTCTCTCCATGGTTAATCACTTTCCTTATGTTTGAAGAAAAATAATTCTAATTATGAGCAACCACATGATGCATAGTTTAAATATAATTTTGCATACTTTCTCAAAATAAAATATATAATTTCGCTAAAAAAAATATAGTTTAATTGATATAATGTATGGACTAGCGACCAAGAGGTCTAGGTTTGATCTCCACTCCGTTATCAAAATATATATATATATATATGCAATATTTAAAAAAAAAATCCATATATGAAATATTAAGAAAACATTATTTAATTGAGTTAGGCTTAAGCAAAAATTGAGGTTTAAAAAAAACTTGTAATTTGAACACATTTTAAATAGTATATATAAAAAAAAATTAGGATATATCAATTATAAAAATAGCAAATACAAAGTAAGAAAATTTGTAATGAGTAGTTTTTCTTAAACTTAAAGTTTAAATTTTTTATTTTTTTTGTTAGAATGAATTAGAACTATGGTTGATTAACTTGCAAGTATATATTCAATTCTGTATTAAAAAAAAAAAAAAAAAAACTATCGGATTTCAATTTTTGATTGTATATATATATATATTTTTTTTTTTTGTATGTTTTTTAATTTACACATTAATAAGGTTTTATTTATATCAAACATTTAATTCCATTTTTTTTTTTTTTTTTGCAACGATATTTTAATAAATGCGAGGATTGAACCCACGATCTCTTAGTCACGGACACAACCTTATGCCAATTGAGCTATGCCCGGTTTGACAACAAATAAGAACTTGACTATTATAGGGATATCAAATGCCAAAGTATTAGAATTTTTTCAATTTATAAAAATGTGGAATCTTATTAATATATTAACTAAAAAAAATCATTTCTATGTTACCTAAATAGAAATTCATGGAAGGAAAAAAAGAAACAAACTTACTCTCCTTTATGTATATATGCATTAATGAGTTTTCTTTTGGGGAGCCAACCATTAATTTTAAATTATAGGTAGTTTTGGAAAACATTCATAGTTTTTTATTTATATAAATATATATGGATAGTTTCTTCTCTTAAATATATGATTTTGAAATAAAATTATTAAAGCTAAACCCTGATTTTATGTATAAAAATAAAAAGTTTTGAAAGCATTACATATATTATAGTTTGTGTATAAGTGGTAGAATTTTTTATTTTTTTTAAAAAAAACACAATTTTAATCTTTAAATGAGTAACAATTTCGTCTATAAACTTTTAATTTGTAATGATTTAGCCTCTATACTTTTAATTTTTTAACAATTTAGTCTATAAATTTTAATTGTAACAATTTAGTTCATATACTTTTAAATTTAATTTTGATCGTGAAAAATATTGTTAAGATATAATGAGATTTCTTAGATAGATATCGTTAAACTAATTAGGAGTTGAATAATGTGTATAAGCTACAAATATTAAGTGGTTAATGTCAACATGAACATAGTTCAACGGACATAAGTGAACTAATGATCAAAAGGTTAGATGCTCGATTCTCTTATTCCGCATTAATTAAAAACCTTTTTGCAAAAAAATACTAAGTTGTTAGATAATAAAATTAACACTTAATTTTTATGGAAATTTTCACGTTAGGGACTAAGTCGTTACAAAATTTAAAGTACATTAAACTTTTGTATACTAGAGTTTAAAACTAAATTGTTACTTTCATGAAAGTTCAGGGACAAAAGTATTTTTCAACCTAAAAAATAATGTAGGTAGAATTTTAAAAAATAAGGTATACTTCGGAATATATATTGTCTTACACCATCTACTAATGATTAAAAAGTCACTAAATTCGACTTCTCCACGACACATTTAAAAAAAAAAAAAAAAAAAAAAAAAACTAAAAAAAATCCTATCTTGAAAAAAAAAGAATTATGAACACAATTTTTTAGTAATAAGAAGAAAAATAATTAATAGCAAACAAACATAAATTAATTGGTTAATTTTGGAGGAAGGGTGACAACAAAGAAGAGAGAAATGAATATAAGTTATGGTGGGGCTGAAAGTTATAATAAATATGAAGTGTAGAAGACATTTTATGGTGTGGGACATGAGGTTGAAAGGCCTTCCCTTTTCCAAAGTAGTAGTAATTGAAGTTTGGTAATAATAATGGAACAACATGCCCTAAAGTACCAACACTACTTGCTTCCTTTAAACAAAGGAACATGCCTTTCTTCTACCATCTCTACTCACTCATTTAACTATTTTTTCCTATTTTCTAAATCCAAAAAATAATATATATCTTTTACTCACTACTCAATAATTTATATTTTATGTCACTTCAGTTGTGTTCGTGAGATGATTATTAATATGTTTTGTTGGCGCAAGATTTTGAACTTTTTCGTGCCTCCGTGTGTTCCGCTGTGGGCGACCGCCGACGACGTGATATGGTACCTACAAGAGGAAGGAAAGCGTAAACTTGCATCGGTGTGGGGCTAGGCCCACAAGACTCCGATGCTTAGGTTAGAAAGGTCTGAGCATAAGTAGGAGTAGTTGAGAGATTGGGTAGAGTTACCCGTTGTCACGTACCTCTCCATCCTTGGACAGGATGGGTATTTTATAGCCGATGAGGAGGGAGTGTTCCCTGAGTGGTTCGGTTGACCCGCCATCATGTGAGTCCTTGGACCGGGGTGAGGAGATCCGGGCCGACTGGAGTCGACCAGCGTGCCTCATTATGATGGGGTGATCGTCGTCCGTCGATTCCCGAAGAAATTGGGGGTGCTGCTGTACCGTCGTCCCATCAGGTGAGCTAGGGTGTTCTGTCGATCACTTCTAACGCTGATCGAGAGGCAGCTTGGCAACAACGGATCCTCGGGTGGGCTGTTAAGCTTGGACCGTCGGAATCCTGGGGTCGACCCCAAGTCATTGACTCGTCCGATGCTGGTGTCATGACCTCGTCTCCTTGGAGAGGTGGGTCGTGACGTCAGCGGCTGACCTCAGGCTGAGGTAGCCCGTAACATGTTTAACTAAGCTAATTGAGTTAGTACTCGGGTCAATATATATACTTACCTAATTAGATGATATTAACTCCTCTCTGTACTTAAATATTCTAGGTTAATTTTTATTCATAAACTCATTAAGTTATTGAGATTTGCACTCTCATACTCTGCCAAATGAATAAATAAATATATTGCTTTCTATGGGTACATCGTTATATAATAGTTGACTTTTTGTGTGGTTAATGACTATAACGAGGTTAAAAGTTTAATATTTATACCTAAAGTTTGATCTTTTAATAAACAATTATATATAGATGATATAACCTTATATAATCATCTTCATGATATATTTACAACTTTTTAATCAATCTACAATGACAAAAAGATTATCAAGTCGAGCATAACTCAATTGACATAAAATTGTGCTATTGAGAGGTTAGGAGTTCAATTTCTCACTTCACATTAATTAAATACTTTTACAAAAAATAAAATAAAAAAATCATAGTATCCGTAAAAAAAAATTAAAAAAATATCATAATCAATCTTATATGATGCAATTATACAATATTATTTATTTTCATGTGTTTCCACACTTATAATCTAAATAAAAACTTGTCAACACCAACATAATTCAACTGACATAAAATATATTTTTTCGACCAAAAAATTAAAGATTCGAACCCTTCACTTTACCTATAGTTAAACTAAAAAAAACTTCGAATACAAAATATAGATATAATATTAAAAAAAGAAAAGTGAGCTCAAAATTGCATATATATAGAAAATAAACGTATCGTTTTAATTTGTATATAATGTTTCCTATTACAATTACAAAAGCTCTTAGGTGAGCACAATCCTAATAAGAACATGTATTTATTAGACATTTTAAGTAACAAAATCTACCAAGTGGGAATTAAAAATAGGAAAATAAAGGCTATATATTTGACTTTGGAAATAAGTAAGAGAGCATTACGGGAAATCATCAAGGTTTCCTTCTATTATGGCCTTTCTCTATATGTAATATAATATTGATTTTGAGTAAAAACGATAATTAAAAGCACCAAATTTTAGAGCAACCCATCATTAAATACCCTTTTTTTATTTTTTTTTTATTTTATATGTTTCAAGAGCTAGATCTATCCACATTTGGTCACAAAATAAATACTTCTAAATAAATATTATATGAATGTTGTATTAATATGTCACCCACAAAGAACATTCACAATGGAAAAAATTGTTAGGTAAATCGATACAAATATAATCAATCCAAATTCTATACTAGATTCAGACAATATATATTTTATCTAAAACAACCCAGATCAGTTATTGGTTCCAAATTTAAAGCGGAATAAACAATTTGGAAACCAATGCTTAGAAGAATAGATAAACCAACCTAAAACTTCTAAGCAATAAGAACGATAATAAATCAAGTTCAAGGGAAGAGAGATTGGCACCGAATTTATACTGGTTCACCCAGTGTGGGCTACGTCCAGTTCTCTGCTACCGATGCAGGTTCCACTAAAATGCCGGGAAGAAAGTTACAAGAATTTAGAAACGCTCCAGAGTGATTTCTCTCACTTTTCTCTCAAAGAAAAATGCTCACGAATCACTCTAACAATAGCTCTCAAATTCTTCAATGGAGAAAACTTCAGTTTCAACCCAAAAGAAAAACAAACTCAGAAGCTTGCTGCTTTTCTTCTTCTCCAAAAACAAGAACCCACGACTCTGCCTTTTTCTTCCTTTTTGTTGTGTTTTAAGTTGAACATCAACTTCATCATTTAAAGAAAAAATCCACCGCCCCTTTCATCAAAACAATACAGCCTTCTTAATTAACCAATAAGAATTGATTACTTAATTGGTTAAACTTCAATTCAAATGGGCTTTACTTGTTGGGCTTCACTTTTAACTAACAATCTCCCACTTGAAGACAAAACAAGCAACATGTCTCCCCTGCAACAGTAGCGACTATTCTCTACTCATGGAGAAGTCCAACTGAAGTTGCGCACAACTTCAGTTTGTCAACAGGAACGGTCTTGGTAAACATATCGGCTGGATTCTGACTTCCTGGAATCTTTTCAAGCACCAGCGCTCCATCTTCCAAAATTGATCTGATAAAATGGTACCTCACATGTATGTGTTTCGTTCTCGAATGAAACACTGGATTCTTTGCTAGATGAATAACACTCTGACTGTTGCAATGCAAAGTCCCTTTTCCCAATCTTAAGCCAAGTTCTTCTAAGAAGGACTGAAGCCATATCATCTCCTTACTAGCTTCAGTAACTGCAACATACTCGGCCTCTGTAGTAGAAAGAGCTACTATCTTCTGCAGTCTAGAACCCCAACTAATAGCAGTATTACCCAAAGTAAAAACATACCCGGTAGTACTTTTCCTGCCATCTGTATCACCTGCCATATCTGCATCCACATAACCCTGCAGTTTAAAATCTGACCTTTTAAAATGTAGAGCATAATCAGTTGTCCCTCTCAGATATCTGAAAATCCACTTAACAGACTCCCAGTGCTGTTTCCCTGGATTACACATATACCTGCTAACAACTCCCACTGCTTGTGCAATGTCCGGTCTTGTGCAAACCATGGCGTACATCAGGCTACCTATAGCTGAAGCATATGGCACTCTAGCCATATGATCTATTTCCTGCTCAGTAGTGGGTGAGTGCTCCTTAGATAATCTAAAATGACAAGCTAAAGGAGTACTCACCGATTTCGCGTCTTCCATGTGAAATCTGGTCAGTACCTTTTTCACATACTCTTCCTGCGACAATGTCAATGTACCATCTTTCCTCTCAATCCTCATCCCTAAGATTTGTTTGGCAGCTCCCAAATCTTTCATATCAAATTCTTTAGATAATTCAGCCTTTATCTTTAGAATTTCCTGTTTGTTTGCACCTGCTATCAACATGTCATCAACATATAGCAGTAAAATAATATATGAGTTACCCTGAGATTTTACGTAGCAACAATGATCTCCCTGACATCTCTGGAATCCACTGTTGCATATAAAGCTATCAAACTTCTTATACCACTGTCTGGGAGCCTGTTTGAGGCCATACAGGCTTCTCTGAAGTTTGCACACCATTTTCTCTTGCCCCTGTACTATGAAACCTTGTGGTTGTTTCATGTAAATTTCTTCCTCCAAATCACCATGAAGAAAAGTTGTCTTTACATCCATCTGTTCTAGGAACAGATCCTCTTCTGCCACTATTGATAATACAGTTCTAATAGTAGTTAGTTTAACTACCGGAGAAAATATCTCATTGAAGTCAATACCTTCCTTCTGTTGAAAGCCTTTGACTACAAGCCTTGCTTTGTATCTTTTGCTACCATCGGGCTCTTGCTTTATTCTGTAAAGCCATTTGTTCTGCAAAGCTTTCATACCTCTTGGTAACTCTTTCAGTTGCCATGCCTGATTCGTCATAAGAGAATCCATCTCATCCTTCATGGCCAACTCCCACTTGACAGAATCTTCCAGTTGAACCACCTCATCATAACATTCAGGTTCACCTCTGTCAGTCAATAATATATAATTCAAAGTAGGGGAATACCTATGTGGTGGTCTGATAGTCCTGCTAGACCTCCTAACTGTTGGAGGTGGCGTTCTCTGAACTTCATCAGGTTCCACAGTCGGTTCGTTAGGTTCCATAACCGGTTCCTCAAATTCAACATACGGTTCTTCAGGAGTAGTTGTATTTTGTTCTTCAACTCTGGTTGTTCTGGTCTCAACCTCAGGAAGACTTATAAACTGAGTCTTCTCTTCTGACTCAGACTTTTCTGAATCAACTGTTGTTCTGTCTTTATACATAACTTCTTCATTGAAAATCACATTCTTGCTTCTGACTATCTTCCTGTTTTGGTCATCCCAAAACCTATAGCCAATCTCAGCACCGCCATATCCAATAAAATAACATTTCTTGGATTTAGCATCTAATTTACTCCTGTTTGCAGCATCAATATGAAGGTAAGACACACAACCAAAAACCTTTAAATGAGAAAGGTTTACCTGTTTACAGCTCCAGACTTCTTCAGGTAACTTGAAGTCTAGTGATATGGTCGGGCTCCTATTGATCAGATAGGTCGCCGTGCCGATTGCCTCTGCCCAGAACATCTTCGGCAATCCTGAATGTAATCTCATGCTCCTGGCACGCTCATTCAGTGTCCTGTTCATTCTTTCTGCGACACCATTCTGCTGCGGTGTCCCTGGAATAGTCTTTACCATCACAATTCCATTGTCTGCACAAAATCTTTTGAACTCCCCATCAACATATTCACCGCCGTTGTCTGACCTCAAGCTTTTAACTTTCAGACATGTCTCATTCTCAACCATAGCCTTCTAAGTTTGGAAAACAGAAAATACATCAGATTTATGTTTGAGAAAGTAAGTCCATACCTTTCTGCTTGAGTCATCTATGAAGGTCACATAATATCTGGAACCACCAAGGGAAGAAACTTCAGCAGGCCCCCACACATCAGTGTGAACTAACTCCAACTTTGTAGGTTTTCTCGTTGGTCCTGTCTTTGAGAAGCTGACACGCTTCTGCTTCCCAAAGATACAGCTCTCACACAACTTGTGTTCAACTGTCTTTAGTCCTTGTAACTTCCCTGTAGAGTGAAGAATTTGCATACCTTTTTCACTCATGTGTCCCAACCTGTTGTGCCACAAACCAGTCTGGCTCGAATGATCTACAACAGCCACCATGTCCTTGTCATTGCTGTTGACATATAAAGTCCCTGACTTGCTTCCTCGAGCGACTAACATGGCACCCTTTGTAACCTTCCAGTTTCCTTGACGAAAGGATACTTCACATCCTTCGTTGTCTAACTGCCCTACAGAAATCAAGTTCTTCACCATATTTTGAATGTGACGTACCTGGCGAATTTTCCAGACTGAACCATTCGCCATTTTCAAATTCACGTCACCGGTTCCAATGATGTCTAAAGGCTCTCCATCAGCAAGATACACCTTTCCTTGATTTCCTGCAACATAATTTTCAAGAATGTCACGGTTCCCTGTAGTATGGAATGACGCACCTGAATCTATCACCCATGTCTCATGAGCATTTTCCACTGCAAGAACCAGAGCATCGTCGTGTATCTCATCTTCAACAACATTTGCACTGGCTTCATTCCCATCAGTTCGCTTTGGGGCCTTGCAGTTCCTTTTCAGGTGTCCAGGCTTACCACAATTCCAACATTCAAATTTGTTGTTTCTGGACTTGCTTCTATTGTTTTTCGATTTACCTTGATTGCTATGACCTCTGTTATAACTTCTCCCCCTGTCCATATTCAACGCTGAACCAGAAGAAGAAGCAACACCTGAGTCCTTTCTGCGGATCTCTTCTGCTATAACAGAATCTCTAACCTGTGAAAGCTGCAATTTCTCTTTTCCACATGAATTAGAAAATGCAGTCTTCATGGTATCCCAACTATCAGGTAATGATCTCAACAACAATATTGCATTCAATTCATCAGTGAATTCTAAATCAACTGCAACTAATTGATTTATCAACAAATCAAATTGATTTAAATGAGCAGTAACAGATGTACCTTCAGCCATCTTCAAATTAAAGAATTTGGTTGCGAGATACAACTTGTTGTTTATAGACGGTTTTTCATACATGTTAGACAGAGCTGACATAAGTCCTGTCGTGGTTGTCTCCTTCGCCACACTGCTTTGCACATTCTTTGTCAAAGTCAGGCGAACAGTCCCCAACACCTTTCTGTCCAACTTTTTCCATTCTGTTTCCCCCATATCCTCAGGCTTTCCATCCAATGGCAAATCCAATTCCTTGGAATGCAAATAATCTAATATTTGACACTTCCAAAAAGAAAAGTCTGATCCATTAAATATAACCATTTTCCCATGATCTTCTCCTGACATCGTTCTACAACCAATTGCTCTGATACCACTTGTTAGGTAAATCGATACAAATATAATCAATCCAAATTCTATACTAGATTCAGACAATATATATTTTATCTAAAACAACCCAGATCAGTTATTGGTTCCAAATTTAAAGCGGAATAAACAATTTGGAAACCAATGCTTAGAAGAATAGATAAACCAACCTAAAACTTCTAAGCAATAAGAACGATAATAAATCAAGTTCAAGGGAAGAGAGATTGGCACCGAATTTATACTGGTTCACCCAGTGTGGGCTACGTCCAGTTCTCTGCTACCGATGCAGGTTCCACTAAAATGCCGGGAAGAAAGTTACAAGAATTTAGAAACGCTCCAGAGTGATTTCTCTCACTTTTCTCTCAAAGAAAAATGCTCACGAATCACTCTAACAATAGCTCTCAAATTCTTCAATGGAGAAAACTTCAGTTTCAACCCAAAAGAAAAACAAACTCAGAAGCTTGCTGCTTTTCTTCTTCTCCAAAAACAAGAACCCACGACTCTGCCTTTTTCTTCCTTTTTGTTGTGTTTTAAGTTGAACATCAACTTCATCATTTAAAGAAAAAATCCACCGCCCCTTTCATCAAAACAATACAGTCTCCTTAATTAACCAATAAGAATTGATTACTTAATTGGTTAAACTTCAATTCAAATGGGCTTTATTTGTTTGGCTTCACTTTTAACTAACAAAAATGAGTGTCAATATATTTCATTTGCAATCCCCATCTCTTCCATATATTTTCAATTAGGAAGCAATTATATAGCCTTAATGTCTCTTAATTTACCATAATAATTTTCTTTTGTTAGCTCAAAAATTAATTACTAGGAGATGTTAACCGTCAATATTAATTAATTAAGAAGATCAACCTAAACGTAGCTTAATTGTTAAACTACCTCTATTACGTTCCCTCAAATCTTCACCTCTATATTTATGATATAATATTAAAAAATAAATTAAAAAGAAAATGATATTACATAATTTGAACATATGAACTAAGAACCCTCCGAATGAATTCAATTTTTGGTGGCCACCTACTTAATTAATTTCCTACGAATTTCTTTGACAACCTAATATTGTAAGGTTTGGCGACGTGTCTGCATAAATTGATTCAGACACTCATGAATATATAAATAAAAAAAACATAGGACTAAGATGTTATGTTAATTATTGCTATCACACCCAAAAGTTTAATGGGTAGGTTATACGGCTTGGCTTCGCTATCGCTCATGACTTGTATTGTGGTCGGCCGCATCTTACTTTCCTACTGACTGAATCACTTGAATCAGTTGAAGGAAGTTTCTACATGAAGAGTTGCGAAGCAATAGCTTCTAGCTAGTTCAGTGGATAAGATGGATGCATTCCAGCTCACTCAAGAATGGGACGACGACAATGGTCCGTCGGCAAGCTCGTTCTGACGAAAGGTGTTTTCTGATCCCCTGAGCCGAAATTTTTGGGTTGGGTGGGATAGGACCCAACCCAATGACTGAATTTCTGGAATTGTAAACCTATTTTTTTTTTTTTTTAATATATTCTTAATACTCCCTTCGGATAATTTAGAAATTCAAAAAAAAAAAAAAAAAAAAAAAATGATCTATCAATATTAATTAAAAAAAATTGATATTAATGGAAGTTTCAATCCAATTTTTTTATTTTTTTAAATTTTTTTAGTTGAATAATAGAAGGCTCACTTCTTGACTTCAACACAAAATCTTATGTTTTGATACCAAATTATAAAGAAAGGTTAAATTTGTGTAAATTTATGTTTTTCAGTATAATTCTTAAGACCACATTTAAATGAGTTTTTTTTAGACAGAAAATGATTGTTGGGTTTTTAGTTGACCAAATAAAAAAAGGTGTGTTGTTGGTTTTAATGCTCTGCCTTTGTTCCCAACTGCAACCACATGACACATTGTAATGAAGGGCTGTAAAGAAAGCCATAGACATTAAAATATTCACACATCTTTCCCCATTTTTTAGTATTTCCAAAATGTCTAACAAAAGAAATAAATATATATCTTCACTTATGCCTTTGCTTTTAATCATACATGGGTGTGTGTTGGGGTTGGGTACTGGGACTTAATTATTTTCTCGATCCTATAATTTTTTTTAGTTCAACCGATATAATGTATGAACGAAGAGTCAGAGGTACGCAGAAAACGAAATAATCAGTTTTATTTTATTTTTATTTTTTAATAAATTTGTAACATTACCCAACTTTATATGCTTCTTAAATAATATACTTCAATGAATGAAAATGAGGTTTTTCATGGGATCCCACTAAATGAAAGTCAAATCTCAATCTCTCTCTTATAGGTTTAGTAGTTGAATTTTGGACATTAATCTAAGCTTTGTAAACAATGATTGGGCATTAAAAACAGATGGCAACTTTTGATCTTGTAAATTAAATCTGTTTTTTAAAAAAGAATTCCATGCTTTTTGATTTTGTAAAATGTATTAATAATAATAATAATAATAATGATTTGAAGGTTGAGGGAAAAGGGAATTAAAAGCCCCCATGATCATCTCATTAAACCCTCTCTCTCAAGGAGATTCCTTTTATATTATTTTCTCTTCCATTTTCTTTCCTTAAATTCTCAGGAAACAAACACTTTTTTTTTCTTTCTTTCTTTCTCTCAGATCTCTCATTTTCTAAGAATATGAGAGACTTCGTTTCTTGTTTTAGCGAAAACGCCGTTAACATTTCTCATCCCTCCTGTTCCAGCTACTCCAATGCCGCCGCCGTCGTCTCCCCACCCTCGCCGTCAGTACAAACCGCCGTCAGGAGTCTCTACGCCACCACTCTCTCCGCCGCGCACATGATTTCAGTCACATGGACCAAAACCCACTCCGCTCAAACCCTCGCCATCAATTTCACCCAATCTCCCTCCGCCGCTGTAGCCTTCAAGCTGGACACCACCGCCAGATTCTTCAAGAGAAACAAAGGCTCGAAATCCTACGACTTCCAATCCTCCAAAATCGAAATCCTCTGGGATCTCTCCGCCGCCACTTACGACGGCGGCGGACCAGAACCCACTTCGGGATTCTACGTTTTAATCACCGTGGACTCCGAAATCGCTTTGAATTTGGGGGAGATTCCGATTTGTTCGAGAGGGTTCAAGGCGGAGCCAGAAAGTCGAAAAGGGTGGTTGATCTCGAGAACAGAGCATTGGTGTGGAAATACTCTGTTTTCGACGAAGGCCAAATTCAGCGAAAATGGGGATTGTCACGAGATCTTAATTAGATGCAGTGGGGAGGAAGAAGGAGGGAGAAAGCAGGAGGCGGCGGGATTGTGGGTTTGGATCGACAAGAAGGCGGTGATTAGAGTGAAAAGATTGCAGTGGAATTTCAGGGGAAATCAGAGCATTTTTGTGGATGGGTTGTTGGTGGATTTGTTGTGGGATGTTCATGACTGGTTCTTTGGATCCGCCATGAATGGATTTGGAGTGTTCATGTTTAGAAGGAGGAGTGGGTTGGAGAGTAGGCTCTGGTTGGAAGAGGACAAGAAGATCATCATTCCCAACAATCAGATTCATAAAAATTTGAACTTTTCTTTGTTGATCTATGCAAGTAAGACTTCATGATCTTGGATTATTATTCATTCTTTTTCGTCTCTTCAATTTATGACTATAATTCTTTCAACATCATCACACATCCGTTTCTCTCTAATTCAAATATTCGAGCCGAGTCTCAGTTGAGTACATGTCTCAACTAGTTGAATTAATACACGATGTTTAGGACAAATGTATAACGTCTTAACGGATCGAGTCAGCTTACTAAATTATGGTCATGTTGGGCTCTTAGGTGCTTACTAAGTAGTAGGAATTTTGTTATGTTTTTATGTGTTTATTTTCTTTGCATTTCTCTCTCTTATCTATACAAGAAATTGATGTGAATTATTTTGTTGGGTAATAGTAAGGAAGCATTGTTTTTTTTTTAAGGGGATTTGTTTGAATGTTAATTTTTAGGAAAAGGGAAATTGAGGTTTTTGAGAGAAGTGAATCAATCTTTTGCTTGCTTTTGGCATTGAAATGCTAAATTGAAGTGGAGAATCTGATGATTGATGAGAATGGGTCTGCAAAAGAACACCTCTCTTTTTTTCCCCCTAAAAGATTTTGGGGAATAAATATTTTGAGAAAATGAAATTATGAATTAATGTTGTTTGCTTTAATAGTTTTACTGTGATGAGGTTCAACATTTTGTACTTCTGTCTCTCTGCACAATTATCAAAGTCTGAAGAACAATCTCATTTTAAATTTGTTAGGCATTGTATAACTGTTCTTCAAACTTACACAATTGTAAGTCCAGCTCATTTGACTCAAAGTTGTGCTTTACATTAAAATGCCAGACTTTAATTCTCTTACCTCTCAATAATTAAATACTTTGTCAAAAAAAAAAAAAATTACTTAACTACTTCTTACTTTATTGCTTTTTCAGTACTTTAAAATTCCACGGTTGAATAAATATCAATTAAGTTCAAAATAATGACAAATATAGTAAAATATAAAACATTTTACAAATATGATAAAAAATTAGTGACTACCACTAATAGACTGCTATCACGGATATTCATTGATAAAAAATCTATAAAAAAAAACATATGTGATAGACCGGTACCATATTTGCAAATCTTTTAAAATAAAATACTATAATTTTAATTATTTTATTATAAATTGACATCTAGTATTATTTCTCTTAAAATTTTAGTTTTTTAATTTTTTTTTATTTTTTTATTATCGGTGACCATATTTGTAAATCTTTAAAAAAAATGCTATATTTGTAATTATTTTATTCTACATTCACATCTAATATCAATTTTAGTTTTTTTTTTCGAGGCCTAACTTTACAACATTTAACTTTACAACATTTATAAACTATCTCAATTACAATTCTTAAGAATGTTTTTGGGAAGATACTATTTAAAACCAATGTTTAAAAGGTTCAGGAGACTTTTTATTTTCTTGAAATGGTAATAGGGCATAAATAGGTTGGATTCAAGTCAAAATTGGCATCAAACCAATATATCGGATTAAAAAAAAAAAAAAAAAAAAAAAAAAAAAAAAAAAAAAAAAAAAAAAAAAAAACTCAACGTTTTAAAAAACCAAGTTGTCTACCAACAAAAACTAAAATTCAGTTGAGAAAATTGTAGCGGATAAAATCATTTTAAATTGGTCGGCTAAATAATTGAGCATACTCAACATAAAATATATATCATTTACTAAATTGAATATACTCAACGACATAAAATATACATCATTTACTAAATTCATCATACTCAACTACATCAAATGTATATATTATTGATCATAAGTTTAGAGTTTGAAATCTCCACATTTACTTAAAAAAAAAAAAAAAAAAGAAGACAAGCCTCAATTTGGATCGGAAATTTATTCAAAATCATTATCTTAAAGTATGAAAAAAAATCAGGGCTATTAATGGTTACTTTCTTAAATGAAGATAATGAAAGGTCATTTTAAACGTGGTCATCATTATCCTTATCAAAAAGAAAGAAAAAAAAAGGACTTATTGTTAAAATGTGTTCTAGTAATGGGGCCAAATTACATTACTACAATCGCATTGGCATTCAAACTTAACGTCGAAAATTAATATTCTCGGATCGACTTTTCAAGTGTTTAAATTAAAAGAAAAAAATCACAAAATTTTCTACTCTTTACCAACCAATCAAAATAATTTTTAGTCCTAGGTTCAATCTCCTACCCTACATGTTGTAAAAAAAAAAAAAAATGAATTTGAGAAATAAGTTAGGTTGAGTGAAACTCTTGATCCAAATTCTATAGAAATGATATTTGAGTGTTTTAATTGAGAATTCCTCCTTCAATCTATAATGACCATCTACCTAACATTCAATATCCTACAACTACAAATTTTATCGACAACCAAATGTAGTAGGATCAAACAGTTGTCCCGTGAAATTAATCGAGACTCACATATATCAAAAAGAAAAAAATGAGTATTTCTCACAAATTTTCATGTTATATGAAAATGACTAAAATATTCTCACACTACTTTCACTTTCACCATGACCGTCAGCAACAACCCGACCACTGGATTTCACCGTCGGCGACCACTCCGCCAACTCGATAGTCGGCCGATCATAATGTTTTAAATATAAAATTTAAGTTATTAGTTCACAATAAATATTTAATAGTGTTTTCCTTTATAATAATTTGATATTAGTAGAAGCATTTTAGTATAGAACACACTAAGAAACTTATGTATAATAAGGTTGGAGAAAAATGTAACCAAACATATGACTATTTTAATTCTAAACAATATTTGTAAAAATGTTTAAAAGAAAAATCCATTTTTGATGAACATTCTTTTTACTAGGCAAACATGTTCCATGTATTTTTAAAATTATTGTTAATGTGTATTATGTCAAAGAAAGTGTATGTCTCAAAGACAAAAGTGTGAGACAACCTAATTTTTTTTTTTTTTTTTCTTTTGTAAAATATTGTACAATTAATTTGAGTTTCAATTAATTAAAGTATATGTATATTTGTGTTACGTATTATATATTAAGGGCAAATTACCTAATGATCTTTTAGGTTTGGGTTTGGTAGCACTTGAGTCCCTAAGGTTTCAAATCCAACAATTATACTCCTAAAGTTTGAATTTGATTCGTTTTTGGTCCCTCGGTCAAAATTTATGTTAAGTCCTAACGGAAGTGACACATATTTTTAATTAAAATATATATTTTTTTAATTTTTTAATTTTTCTTTTATAAAATAATTTTAATAATTAAAAAAAATAATTTTAATTAAAAGTAGGTGTCACGTCAGCATTCTGTTAGGACTTAACCTAAATTTTGACGGAAGGATAAAAAACGAACTAAATTCAAACCTAAGTATAATTGTTGGATTTGAATCTACCCAAGTGCTATCGAACTCAAACCTGAGGAACTATTAAGTAATTTGCCCTACTATTCAAATACTTTTTTTAGTTTTCAAATAGAGGAGTGAAATATTCAACTATCCACACCTTTAGGATTATAATTAGTGTACACATATTTAAGTACCTACCCTTGCCATATTGTTAAACTAAAACAAAAACATTATACAAAACAAGCTATATCCAAGAATTTCTGCACAAACTACAATAAAAGAATAAAAGCCCCTCCAAGCTTACATTAAAATGTCAATAGTGTACTTAAATCTCTTTTCTTTTTCTTTTTTGTCAAATTAAAATTTTAGTTTATTAACTTTTTGGTAGTTTAGTGACTTATTTAGTTTTCAAACTAATAAAAAGAAGAAGACAAAATCAATGGATTAGTTCTTAAATTTTGAATTGTGATTTTGTAGAGTTCTTTTTTTTCTTTTCGAAAATAGATTTTGTATAGTTCTTACTATGAATACCATCAACCCAAACAAATGGTAAAAAGTAGATCGATGTAACAACTAGACAAAATAAAATGAAATGTGAAATAATATATCTTGATTTGGAAGAAAGCAGTATGTATCACATCCTCTTTTATAGACCCTACCATTCTATACTTTACTTTTCCACTAAAAAAACACATAAAATCACAAATTGATTTCAAAAAAAAAAAAAAAAAAAAAAAATGCTCAAAGATGCATAGCTCCCAAAACAAAATAATGAAAAAAATTAGAGCCCAATTGTGTGTAAAAGGGTCCCATTTATAAGTTGCAAAAAAGCCTTGATTTGGGCAAAGGCCATTCCAATCTAAACAGCAAGTTGTAAGGACACTGAGATGACCTAATTCAAAAGTGAAGGGAAAGTGGAAGGGAGGGGGGCCATAAGATCTTTGGCTCTTTTTGTTTGTTGTCTTCATGTTAGGTATGAATTGAGAAGACCATTTTTAGTGCAACTACTCAAACCCTCATCTTACACAAACCCACATGATGAAAGGATTCACTTTTTAAACTCTATTATTTTTTCCAACTGTTCATCCAAATTCACAACCTTTTGTTTTGTTCTATTTCAATATATAATCTTTTGAGTTTCATGGTTGTTCAATGGTTTGTGTCTAGTGGAAAATGATGTTTTTCTATGATGGGAAGTTGTTTAAGGTTAGAATTGTCACTACAAGAATACAAGATTTTTTCCGACGCCTTCAAAAACGTGTCGGCAAAGGATCTCGAACAAAAAAAAATTTCATTGGGAGGTTCGTCAGAATATCCTCGTCGGGAGACCCTTTGTTGACGCAAAAACACAAGACGTCGATGGTAAACAGGTTTCGAGGCCTGTCAAATTAATATTTATAAGCTTCCTAAAGCTTCTCTAACTTGTAGATAGCAGTAGTCAGGTCGATCACAGGGAACCTAAATTAAATTCTCTTAATTAATTTCTATTTGTTCTTAATTGAAAACAATAAATAAAAGGGGGAAATGGGTTACGAAAAATTAAATAACAGAAAATTAAAGAGCGGAAAAATAAATTGTAACCCGTGCTCCTAATTTAAGCGTTTGGGATTTCTTTGATGCGACTTAGATCATAGGGATTCTAACGAATTTAGCTAAGGTGCTTAGCACACAATTTGCTTGGTCATACTCTAGCTCAAACAACCCAATGACATAATTAGAAAAATGCAATTCTAATTATACTTGACCAATAACTAAACTCAAGGTGATCAACCTTAAATTAATTAAACGTTAGTGACGAAAACACTGCGACGAATTACTCCGTAGACTAATTCAATTTCTCTCTTACCCAAAGTGTATCATGAAAACAATAACCAACTCATACCCCCAACTGTCACTTAGGCTCGAGTTACTTAGTCATGCTTAGACCCTCGTGACCTAGCGATTGAGGCAATTATACATCCTAACCTTTAACAATATAGCATGCATAGGAACTAGGGCGTCACTCCTAATTTAGCTACACATGCTAATGAGATACATTCATGGGAAGAAGATGCATTAAGCTAACAACATGCTAAATCACAAATTAAGCACTAAACCCTCCCTAATGCATCAAAGATTTCCCTAACCTTAAATTAGAGGACTTACCTTAGTTGCCCGTTGTGAAAATCAAGCTAAATCAACAAGTTTGAGCTTTGATATATGATAAATGGAGAGAAATTAAAATGGAGTTTTAGCACCCAAAATCGAGTTTTACAACAATGAGGGAATGAAGAATTTACCTAAAATCGGAGAAGAAGACTTTTGTAATTGTCGTAGCGTCGAGACGCTACGAATTGAAATCCTGCGCAAGCGCGTTCGGAGCGTCGAGACGCTAAGGCTAGCGTTGAGCAGCGTCTCGACGCTTGCTCTCGATTTTTTCTTAAAAATCTGATGGAGTAGCGTCTCGACGCTAGGGATAACATCTCGACGCTGAACCAAAAGTGAAACTTTGGTCCTTAGCTCCTCTTCTTCACTCGGTTGCTTCCCGAAGCTTCTAAAACGCCATTTTTAGCATCGAAACACGTCCTTGAACTTCTCGAGCTCCATAACCGCGAAATACCTACAATGGAGGCAATTAAACATCATTAAGCACGATATTTAGCTAATATTAGGGAGTAAATAATAGCTCTATTTTGGCAATTAAACATCATTAAGCGCGAAACACCTAAATCTTGCTAGTCCTCGAGCAAGAAAAATTCTGAATTATCTCTAAAGAATGAAATTTCATGCAACGACTCTAACCTCAATGCTTTTACAACAAAAGAGAACAATCAATTGCATGCACAAATTGATAACATTTCAAAAATTAAATTGCTACTCCCCTACGTTGCTTGTGTGATTAGCCAACCTATTCTAGCTCTTATAGGCCCAGAAAAATCTTATGCAATCCTACATCTCGTTTTCCCCTACTTCTAGCAATTAAGAACATGCTATGACTTTTCAACAATCAAGAGAGTAACAAATCAAAAGGCCTAAATTTTCTTCTTTTTTCTTTTGAGTACTTTGTACTTTGTACTCTTCACTTTTATTTCTTAAACTATACTACTCTTTTTTTTTTTACTTTTTCTTCTCTTTACGTCTCCAAGAGAGCCTAACATGTCAAGCTTGCCTTCGTTCCAGTTTACTCGCAGTTCCACTGCACAACGTATCTGACTACGGGCAAGCTTCACATTTTTAAGGACTAATGCTCACTTCTTTAGCGCGCACTTAAGAAGAAGGGGCATCTCAAGAGTTTTTATTTACATGCTTAGTCTCTTTTTTTTCTTAGGCAAATAGCTTAGCTATAACTCAATTAGCTCATCATAACCTATCATGCATCAAGCCTTCCCTAAGGGTGTCTTTTGGGGTGACAACATGATTTCAAGCTAAATAAGATAATTCTAAGCCTACAGAACCAAAAATAGGATGTTATGTGCTCGATAGATGCAACGGAGCAACATTTTTTTTTTTTTTTTTTTTTTTTTTTTTTAAATAAGCTCAACCGATGCATACAATCTCATGCTTTTCTAAATATGCAAATACGAAGAATTTAAAAGCATTTCCTAGGATTGTCCTCATCGAACAACATGCAACAACAGGCTAAAGTACTTCAAATTCAGAATCTCCACAGCTCAACAACAACAGAAATCCAATCCAACAGACAACTCCACCCCCAACCTAAAAAGATACATAGTCTTTTATGTATTAACACTTCAGACTAAGCAGTTAAATGAACAAAATTCTAAGGGAACAAAAAACCTCCCCTAAATTTTGTTAGGTTGGTGGTTGAAGCAACGCAGTCTTCGCTCGCTATCTCGTTCCTTAGGTCAAAATCCATACAAAAGAAAGCAAGAAAACTAAGTTAGGAAAAATAAAAACTGAAAGTAAAGACGGAAATTCAAGACACATGGGTTGTCTCCCAAAAAACGCAATTTTTTTTAACGTCGTTATGCTCGACGTGTGCTCCACTCTTTCAAGGTACGTAAAAATTCTCTTACTTCTTCGGCCCCTTCTTCCTTGAATAAACAAAATCTGCTAAGATAAGCAAGCTCTTTGACTTCTCGTGGAAGCCAGACAAAGTTGTTATTTTTTTGGGTTTTTTAATATATGGAAAGAAAGACTCAACAAACTCAAACAAAATAAAAGACTCAACTGACTCAACATAAATTAAAGACTCGATAGGGGAAGGGTGGTAGTGGATTTTTGGAATGTCCACTATTGTTCGGGGTGTCGAATCCTGCCAAAATAACATTTATAAATACCGATTCTACTAAGCTAACTTGTAGCTAGTGGTAATCGGGTAGATCCGTAGGGAACCTAAATTAACTACTCCTAATTAATT
Organism: Herpetospermum pedunculosum; assembly: GCA_028017165.1. Taxonomy (NCBI): domain Eukaryota; kingdom Viridiplantae; phylum Streptophyta; class Magnoliopsida; order Cucurbitales; family Cucurbitaceae; genus Herpetospermum; species Herpetospermum pedunculosum. The sequence goes on along the minus strand of JAPQWQ010000186.1, from coordinate 14,793,373 downwards.
TCTATTTGCTTATAATTGAAACTCAAATAAAATAGTAAATAAAAAGGGGGAATTGGTACGGTAAATTAAAATGAAACATGCAGAAAAATAGCTAACGAAAAAATAAATGCGAGGAAATTAAAATGTAACACGTGCTCCTAATTTGAGAGTCAGGATCACTTTGATGCGACTTAGATCATAGGGATTCAATTATACTTAGCAAGAACACAATCAAACTCACAAACAGTTACCCGGATCGACCTAAGTAACCGACCTAGAGAAATTAGCTAGATGCGTCAAATCTAACTAAACATTGCAATTAATTAATTAAGAGTGATCTATTCTAAACAAATCAAAAACAGTAACGGGCGCATTGCGACGAACATTCGACTAGGAAGCCTAAGTCGATACTTCGATTTCTCTACTTCCCTGGGTTAGCTAACACTGTCTAGAGTAGCATACTTATGTACTACCCATGGCTTCACCGAACCCTTGTTACAATGACGATTAGGAGAGGCATGGCATCACTAATTTAAATTAACCATAAAACATGCAAGAAATCAAGATCGTCAGTCTATTATGCAAACATACTTATAAGAATAAACATAGAAGAAGAAGATGCCTACTCAGTCATGCTAAGTTGTAAATTTAAGAACTAAAATCCTCACTCAAAGATCCCCTAAACTCGAATTAGAGCACTTACCTTAGTTGCTCGTTGTGGAAATCAAGCTAAATCAACAAGTTTGAGCTTGGATATATGATAAATGGAGAGAAAATGGAGTTTTAGCTCCAAAAATCGAGTTTACAAAAATGAGGAAATGAAAGAATGACCTAAAAATCGGAGAAGATGAGTTTTTATACTCAGCGTAGCGTCGAGACGCTACTTAGCTAACGAAAAAATAAAATGAAACATGCAGAAAAATAGCTAACGAAAAAATAAATGCGAGGAAATTAAAATGTAACACGTGCTCCTAATTTGAGAGTCAGGATCACTTTGATGCGACTTAGATCATAGGGATTCAATTATACTTAGCAAGAACACAATCAAACTCACAAACAGTTACCCGGATCGACCTAAGTAACCGACCTAGAGAAATTAGCTAGATGCGTCAAATCTAACTAAACATTGCAATTAATTAATTAAGAGTGATCAATTCTAAACTAATCAAAAATAGTAACGGGCGCATTGCGACGAACATTCGACTAGGAAGCCTAAGTCGATACTTCAATTTTTCTACTTCCCTGGGTTAGCTAACACTGTCTAGAGTAGCATACTTATGTACTACCCATGGCTTCACCGAACCCTTGTTACAATGACGATTAGGAGAGGCATGACATAACTAATTTAAATTAACCATAAAACATGTAAGAAATCAAGATCGTCAGACTATTATGCAAACATACTTATAAGAATAAACATAGAAGAAGATGCCTACTCAGTCATGCTAAGTTGTAAATTTAAGAACTAAAATCCTCACTCAAAGATCCCCTAAACTCGAATTAGAGCACTTACCTTAGTTGCTCGTTGTGGAAATCAAGCTAAATCAACAAGTTTGAGCTTGGATATATGATAAATGGAGAGAAAATGGAGTTTTAGCTCCAAAAATCGAGTTTACAACAATGAGGAAATGAAAGAATGACCTAAAAATCGGAGAAGATGAGTTTTATACTCAGCGTAGCGTCAAGACGCTACTATCAGCGCGTCTCTATGCTTGGGGCCTCCCCTAGACTCAAACGCAGGTCGTTCGCTCTACTAAAGTTCTCCTGCACCACTAGGCCACTAATCACTTTTGAGATAACATTAGATTAATTAATATATATAGTATAAACACTCAGAACGATTAATTAATATTATCCACTAAAACATTCTTTTAAGATCTAATCTAATGCAATGGTCTGATTTAACCCTAAGCAATTAAATTCTACAAAATATATCAATTAAGGACAATTAATTTCTTATCTCACAAGACTTAGGAGCTAAATATTAGCACTTTTTGAGTGTTATCAAAACTCCCAACCTAAATCTCGCTAGTCCTCGAGCAAGGCAAACTCTTAATTATATCTTAAGAATGAAATTTGCATGCAACGACTCTAACCTCAATGCTTTAAAAAACAAGGCATTTACAACAAAAGAGAACAATTGATTGCATGCACAAGCTGAGAACATTTCAAAAATTAAACTGCTACTCCCCTACGTGCGTGTGTGATTAGCCAACCTATTCTATCACTTATAGACCCGGAAAACCCATATGCAACCCTACATCTCATTTTCCCTCTACTTGTAACAATAGAGAACAGTCTATGGCTTTTCAACAATCAAGAGAGTACCAAATCAAAAGTGTTGGGATTTATGCCCTAAAGCCTCATAATTTATTAATAATTATTTGATAATTAATTTATTATTAATTTTTGCAATTTATAATATTCATTATTATTATAAAAATCCAAGGTTATTAGTGTAATCTTGAACAATATGTAGTTGACATACGAGAGGATCATGTTCCAGAAATAACCTAAATAGTCTATAGTATATGGATAAGGTTGGGTGTCTTATCCTGGTAACACTATTGATATGGTCCACTTTGTAATAGGAGTGTACAAAAAACCCGCAACCCACCAAACCCAACCCAACCCAACCCAACTTTTCGGGTTGGGTTAGGTTTTTTCTTAATATGGGTTGGGTTGGGTTGGATTTTTAAAAAATCGAATTTTTGGGTTGGTTCGCGGGTTGAACCAATTTTGGCTGGGTTCAACCCGAACCGAACTGAATTGGTTATATTAAAATATATATATATATATATATATATATATAATGAACTATCATTAGGGTTTGTTAACTTCTCCTTTCTATTCTCAAACATCAGCGGCGCCTCCTCATCTTTCTCTCGTCTCTCTCTTGCAAGTCACCCCGTCAGTAGTCTGTCTTCGTCGTTCGTCTTCGCTCATCCTCGGCCATTCGTCTTTGCTCGCCCTCGGTCGTTCGTCTTCGATCACCCTCGGTCGTTCGGCTTCGCTCGCCCTCGGTCGTTCGTCTTCGCTCGCCCTCAACCGGGAATTCAGGTGGATTTGTCTCAATCAGCTTCTCAATTTGGGGTTGTTGCTGAAATGGGGAGTGAGGAATAGAGTTAAAGTGTCGAGACTATTTCTAGTGTGGTTACTGATGGATGAGATTTTGATTGTCAATAGCAGTGGTGGTGATGAGAATGAAATTTTGGGAATTAATAGATCTGTAGTTTTTTTTCTCAAAAAACACAGAGGAATGGATCCAAGGCTCACGTTTAGTACTGCTACTACTTTTCTTATTTTTAGATTTTTGACGTTATTTATTTGTTGGTTTCTGCTGTTTAGTGCTCCAAGCATTTAGCTTCCATCATAACTTTTTTATTTTTATTTTTTGTGTTCTTCATACTTGTTTATTAGGATAAATAATTAACAACTACAATTAATACTCATCGTTCTTTCATTTTCTATTCTTTAAATATTTTGCTGGATGCTGATTTTCTAGGATGGGATTGCTGCTTTTTAATCGGTGGCGATGAGAATAGAGTTTTGTTAATGGATGTGATCTTTGATTGAAGATGCTGAGACTTTAGTTTAGGATATTGAAGTTTTTTTTTTCTCATATGAGTTTTGTGTTCTTTCTCCTTTTTAACTGTTGTTCTTGGCTTATTCTCCATGTTTCTATATTCAGATCGAAATAAAAGAGTTTATGTGATATAAATTCACAATAGATAGAATGACTTGTGCTACTTTAAACATGAGTTCAAGAGTATGAACTTGTCAATTACTGATTTGAGTTCATAATTGACATTAGTTTTTTCCAGGATTTATGATGGCTGTTTTGGTTTTGTTACTCTAAATATCCATTTGGAGCATGTTTTGTGATAGAATTTTGGATAATTTTTTGGTGATAAATTCCAGATTGAAGTTTGAAAGAATTTAAAATAATTAAAAAAAAAAAAAAAATACAAACCCGACGACCCAACCCAACCCAACCCGAAAATTGAAGGGTTGGGTTGGGTTGGGTTGAATGAAATGTTGGGTTGGGTTGGGTTGAGAATCCATCAACCCGAAATTTTCGGGTTGGGTTAGAAAACCCTTCAACCCAACCCAACCCAACCCATGTACACCCCTACTTTGTAATTGTTACAAATGATTTGATCCAAATCATTCATGTAGAGACATGTGAGTGAGGGTATCCTATACAATGAGTTTGTATAAGACTGGACCACGGAATATATAATTTCTCTTTATAATCCGTTATTTGATAAGATTAATATTTCACAGGATGATCATATGTGAGTCGATCTTAATCCTGAGTGAATTATGAACTTCTGCCTGTGAAGGCTCGTCCTTTGATTTGTATGGGTGAGAATGACCTTTATAGTCGATTCAATTAGCCTACCATTTTGGGGACTTGACCAAACAGGGAGCTGGGAACATAAGTTTCACAAGATGGAATTCACTCCTCCCCATATAGGGAAAGTAGATGAGTAGTTCCCTTAAGTACTGTTAAGTGTTTTTTAGACTTATTAAAACAAGTTGTTTTTAGAGTTTTAGTTGAGTAAAAAGACGTTTTGTCTCTTGTTTCTGTCTGATTGTTGCTTATGTTGTGTGTAGGTGATGAAAGGAGGGAAGTTGTAGAAAGATCGAAGATAAGAGGGAAAATGGAGGCTAGCGCAGCTTCAATTTGCTGAAAAGTGTCTAGCGCCTAGGCGCTGATGAGATGAAACTTGCAGAGGGCCTAGCGCCTAGACGCTACCCTTGAGCGCCTAGGCGCTGATGAGATTAAATTTGCAGAGGGCCTAGCGCCTAGACGCTACCCTTGAGCGCCTAGGCGCCCGAACGCAAAAATTGGCAGAAGCTTTAGCCCCTAGGCGCTGCATCTAAGCGCCTAGGCGCTACGAAGTCTGAAGCGGTGATTCTCCTAGCGCCGAGGCGCTGCGACGATGATTGACCTAAGTTTAAAAGTATTTTTTCCTTATTTTGAAAGGGAGCTGAAGGTTGATAGCGAAAAAAGGGAGAAAAGACAGTGGAGAAAAGACTTCTTGGACATTCGGGCATCCAAACGAAGCGAGAGCGACGCTAGGAAACTCGGGGATTCATTCGTGGCTTGTTTCTTTTCCTCTATTTCATCATTTTTCTCACTTGTAATGAATATGCCTCTAAACATGAACTTTGCTAAGATTTTCACCATGAACTAATTCCTTTATCTAAAGTATAGATGTAGTCGTTGTTGAATCTTATTTTTCATTGATCGAGTGTTAAAAACTTGATTCCATATTAGATTGTGAAAACTCTTATGTGCTTACTGAATACATGTTAGGATTTGGTCAATCTTAGTGTGAGTTTTTATCAATGTTTTGAGGTCGATAGACAATTCTCATTGACGAACCTTAATGTTTTCCCTAACTTATATGAGCGATAGACATATCCTTGTAGGTTTTGTGGCAAAGTTAGTTTTATAGTCTTAATAATTGAATTGTTCTGATTGTCATAGAAATATAGGCAATTGTCATTTTAATGAATATTGTTATTGCTTGAGAGAGACTAACAAGTCTTTTGAGTAGAACTTGTCAACAATCTAGGAGTCAAGCGTTTATAACTTTAAATTAATGAGGAATAGGAGGAGACAACGATGCAATCTTTGCTCTAAAGTCTTAACCATCTACATTTAGCATAACTGTTGTTAGTTTTCTGTGTTTTTAATTACATAAGTCATAAGCATAGTTAAATTTCATCCAACTCTGATTAATTGATTGCTCAGATAAAATTAAGGTTTAGAATTTTGGTAATTAGTAGCTTTCATTTCCTGTGGAGACGATAACTAGTACTTACCTACTATATTACTTGGGACGATTTGTACACTTGCGAAATCGGACAACAAGTTTTTGGCGTTGTTGCCGGGGAATGATTGTTTTTCTGTACTAATATCAGAAATCAAGAGCTTTAGTATTAATCTGAGTTTTGTGTTACTTTTATTAATTTTGTTCTTATATTTTTGGTTGCAGGAGTTAGAGAGAGTGCATGCGAAAATTTGGAAGTAGCAACCTACTTCTAATTAATCTTGAGATCGAGCGTACCTGTCGAAGAAACAGAAAAGAAAAGAGAGAGCGTGTTGCACAAGAGCAGCTGACTATGGCAGACAATGTAGCGAATGAGAACAGGACTTTGAGGGACTATGTGTTGCCAAATGTAACTGGGTTACATTCTGCAATCCAAAGACCCGCAATTCAGGCAAATAACTTCGAGATTAAGTCTGTCACGATTCAAATGATCCAAACCTCAGTGAATTACAGTGAGTTGAGGAATGAAGATCCAAATTCTCATATTTCAGATTTCCTGGAAATTTGCGATACATTCAAGATGAATGGAGTGACAAATGATGCCATAAGACTTAAGTTGTTTCCCTTTAATCTTAGGAGGCAAGCTAAACAATGGTTTAGCTCGTTGCCAGTAGGTTCAATAGAAACTTGGAATGATCTTGCTCAAAAGTTTCTAGCCAAGTTCTTTCCACCAGCAAACAGCAAATATCCGGAGTGAGATTGGAAATTTTATTCAAGATGATGGAGAATCTCTTTATGATGCATGGGAAAGATTTAAGGAGCTTTTGAGAAGATGTCCTCACCATGGATTTCCTAGATGGATGCAAATGCATAACTTCTATAATGGATTAGGAGGTGGTACTAGGACAACAATTGATGCAGCTGCAAGAGGATCATTCATGAAGAAAACAGAGAGTGAAGCCTTTGAGTTATTGGAGGAAATGACAGTGAATCACTATGAAATTCCAAGTGGGAGAACGACTCAGAAGAGTGTGATGGAAGTTAATGAAGTGGATTCTATTGTCGCGTTGACCGCACAGGTTGCCTCACTTACTAGGCAACTTCAATCAAACCAATTTGCAGTAAACTCGATTCAATCTCCTACTCTATTTTGTGAATACTGTAATGGAAGTCATAGGAGTGAAGATTGTCAGGTGGGAAATCCATTTATGCAAGGACAAGTTGAGCAAGCTCAATTTGTTGGGAATTACAATCGCCAACCAAACAATCCTTACTCCAACACATTTAATCCAGGTTGGCGAAATCATCCTAACTTCTCATGGAAGCAAAACCAGACACAAAATCCACCACCTCCTCCAGGATTTCAACAACCTGCAGAGAAGAAGAACAGTCTTGAAGAAGCAATGTTCCAAATGGCAACCCACACAAATCAGTTTATGGCTGAGACAAAAACCAATTTTAAAAATCAAGCATCAACCATTCGAAACTTGGAGGTACAAGTTGGTCAAATTGCAAACATGTTATCTGATAGACAACAAGGCAATTTACCAAGTACAACTGAGGTAAATCCTAAAGAGAAATGTAAGGCTATCATGTTGAGAAGTGGAAAAACAGTTGAAGTCCAGAATAAAGAAGGAAAGAATGATGATTCAGTGACCTCTACAGAAGCTCCATTAGTTCAAAACCATGAGGAAAAAGGGATGTCTAGTAAAAAGCCTCAGTCACAACAAGAATTGGAGCAGAACGTGTCATATCCTCAGCGTCTGCGAAAGAATAAACTTGATAAGCAATTCTCTAAATTTTTAGATGTTTTTAAGAAACTGCATATTAACATTCCATTTGCAGATGCCCTTGAGCAGATGCCCTTGAACAGATGCCGAGCTATGTAAAGTTTATGAAAGAAATTCTGTCAAATAAAAGGAAGCTTGAAGAGTATGAGACAGTGGCACTCACTGAGGAATGTAGTGCTATCTTGCAACAAAAACTACCACAAAAGCTAAAAGATCAAGGGAGTTTTACAATTCCATGCTCTATTGGAAAGCTTACTTTTGATAAAGCATTGTATTATTTAGGTGCAAGTATTAATTTGATGCCTTTGTCTATTTTCAGGAAACTTGGATTGGGAGAAGCAAGCCCAACAACGGTGACACTACAACTAGCAGATCGATCAATCAAACATCTAAGAGGAATCATTGAAGATGTATTGGTAAAAGTAGACAAATTCTTTTTCCCCGTTGACTTCATTGTTCTTGACATGGAAGAAGATAGAGAAGTACCAATCATATTGGGAAGGCCATTTTTTGCGACAGGACGAGCACTCATCGATGTTCAGAAAGGTGTGCTAAGTTTGAGGGTACAAGATGATGAAGTCACTTTCAATGTGTTTGATGCAATCAAATACCCAAGTGAAAGTGACAGTTGCTTTCGAATTATTGTGTTGGGATCCTTGGTGTCCAACGAGCTGACCACTATGAAACAACCATTAGAGGTATGCCTTACTCATCAAGATCCTGAAGGACTAGAAGATTTAGATGTGAGTGAATGTGTAAATTGGTTGAATTCTCCGAGTCGTTATGAAGGAAAGAAATATGAATCCTTAGGACACACTCCATCTAGGTCCTTACCATCGACATAGAAGGCACCCACTCTAGAGTTAAAGGTGCTACCCTCTCATCTTAGATATGCTTATTTGGGTGAAGAGTTTTCTCTTCCTGTGATCATCTCAACAGAGTTATCTAGTGAGGAGGAAGATAAGTTGTTACGTGTGCTTCGAAAGCACAAACCGACAATAGGATGGACTTTTTCAGACATCAGAGGTCTGAGCCCTTCACTGTGTATGCATAAGATTTTATTGGAAGAAGGAATGTCACCAACAATAGAAGCACAAAAGAGGCTTAATCCAAATATGAAAGAGGTTGTTAGGGGTGAGATTCTGAAATGGCTTGACGCAGGGATAATCTACCCCATTTCAGATAGTGCTTGGGTGAGTCCAGTTCATGTAGTGCCCAAGAAAGGAGGAATGACAGTTGTGAAAAATGAGAACAATGAGTTGATTCCTACAAGAAGAGTAATGGGATGGAGTATTTGCATAAATTATAGGAAGTTAAATAAGGCAACCAGAAAAGATCAATTTCCTTTGCCCTTTATTGACCAAATGTTGGATCGTTTAGCAAGGCATGAGTATTATTGCTTTCTGGATGGCTACTCGAGATACCATAAAATTGCAATTGCACCAGAAGATTAAGAGAAGACCACATTCACTTGTCCCTAACTTTTGTGTTTCGAAGAATGCCTTTCGGTCTATGCAACGCACCCGCCACATTTCAGAGATGTATGATGTCAATTTTTTCCGACATGGTTGAAAAATGTATTGAGGTATTTATGGATGATTTTTCGGTTTTTGGAATTTCATTTGATAATTGTCTCATTAATTTAGAAATGACTCTTAAAAGATGTGAGCAAACTAACCTTGTCTTGAATTTGGAGAAATGTCATTTTATTGTTCGAGAGGGTATTGTATTAGGGCATAAAATCTCGTCCCGAGGGATTGAGGTGGATAGGGCAAGGGTGGAGACAATCGAGAAATTATCGCCGCCGATTTCAGTAAAGGGAGTCATAAGTTTTTTGGGACATGCTTGTTTCTACAGGAGGTTCATAAAAGATTTTTCAAAAATCACAAAACCTTTATCTTCTCTACTGGTGCAAGGTACACAATTTGAATTTGATGATGCATGTTTCCAAGCTTTCCAATTATTGAAAGAGAAATTAATATCTGCTCCTATAGTTGTAACCCCACGATGGGATTGCCCTTTTAAATTAATGTGTGATGCCAGTGATTATGCTGTTGGGGCTGTGTTTTGACAGAGGAGTGATAAAGTGTTTCATGTCATTTATTATGCATGTAGGACTCTTAATGATGCTCAATTGAATTATGCTACAACAAAAAAAGAATTACTTGCCATAGTATTTACCTTTGACAAATTTAGGTCTTATTTAATTGGTAGTAAAGTCATTGTTTTCACTGATCATTCTGCTATTAAGTATTTGATGACTAAAAAAGATGCAAAACCTACACTGATTAGGTGGGTCCTACTCCTTCAAGAATTTGATCTTGAGATAAAAGATAAAAAGGGGTCAGAAAACTTAGTAGCAGATCATTTATCTAGACTTGAACTACCAATTGAGATTGAATCTTTAAAATCTCCTAGTGACGATAATTTTCCAGATGAGCATGTTTTTGCAGTAACAGGAAAACAGGAAACTCCATGGTTTGCAGATCTGGTGAACTATCTAGCAGCAAAAATAGTGCCACAGGAAATCTCTTATCAACAAAGGAAGAAATTTTTCTCAGAGGTGAAACATTATTTGTGGGATTAGCCCATCTTGTACAATCACTGTGCTGATCAAATTTTGAGTCGATACATTCCTGAAGAAGAAATGGACGATGTTTTGCGTCATTACCACAGTTTAGAGTGTGGGGGTCATCATGGGGGAAGTCGAACAACCGCAACAGTGTTGCAAAGCGATTTTTACTGGCCGACATTGTATAAAGACGCTCATGCCTTTGTGATGAGTTGTGACCGATGTCAACGAATAGGAAATATATCTAGAAGAGATGAAATACTTTTGCAGAGCATTTTGGAAGTGGAATTATTTGATGTGTGGGGCATGGATTTCATGGGCCCTTTTCCATCGTCCTACAACAACAAATATATTCTTCTAGCGGTTGATTATGTGTCAAGATGGGTAGAGGCTATTTCTACTCCAACAACTGTGGGAAAGGTAGTCCTGAGTTTTCTAAAAAAGAATATTTTTACAAGATTTGGGACACCGAGAGCAATAATATGTGACGGAGGTTCACACTTCTACAATAAGCAATTTGCCGCACTTCTAGCCAAATATGGGGTAAAACATCGAATGGCCCTAGCATACCATCCTCAGACAAATGGACAAGCTGAAGTATGTAACAGAGAGGTGAAGAGGATACTTGAGAAGACAGTGCATCATTCACGCAAGGATTGAGCGAAGAAGTTAGATGATGCTTTGTGGGATATCGAACGACGTTCAAAACTCCTCTTGGGATGTCTCCCTACAGGTTAGTATTTGGGAAAGCATGTCACCTGCCGGTTGAGTTGGAACATAGGGCATATTGGGCAATGAAATTGCTCAATATGGATTTGCAGCCAGCTGGAGAAAAACGCTTATTACAATTGACTGAGATGGAAGAGTTCAGAAATGAAGCCTATAAGAATGCTCGCATCTATAAGGAGAGAACTAAGACATGGCATGACAAGCACATTAGAAGAAGAAGCTTTGAGTCGGGCCAAAAGGTGTTGCTCTACAATTCGCGGCTTAGGCTATTTCCTGGGAAATTGAAATCGAGATGGTCGGGCCCGTTTACTGTGGTCCAAGTTTATCCTCACAGTGCAGTGGAAGTGAGAAACGAGATCGGGGATACATTCAAGGTTAATGGGCAACGTTTGAAGCCGTACGTGCATGATATGATTGAAGATGTGAACACCACGATGATTTTGAGCTAACTTTAGGAGGAAAATGCCGGGCTGAGGACTTTAAACCAAACGCTAATTGGGAGGCAACCCGTCTTTGTAAAAAAAAAAAAAATGTCCCCGTTGCCGGGGATCGAACCCAGGTCACCCGCGTGACAGGCGAGAATACTTACCACTATATTACAACGAAAACTAACAACAATTATGCTAAATGTAGACGGTTAAGACTCTAGAGTAAAGATTTCATCGTTGTCTCCTCCTATTCCTCATTAATTTAAAGTTATAAACGTTTGACTCCTAGATTGTTGAGAAGTTCTACTCAAAAGACTTGTTACTCTCTCTCGAGCATTAACAATATTCATTAAAAAGACAATTGCCTATATTTCTATCACAATCAGAACAATTCAATTATTAAGACTGTAAAAACTAACTTTGCCACAAAACCTACAAGGATATGTCTATCGCTCATATAAGTTAGGGAAAACAATTAAGGTTCGTCAATGAAAATTGTCTATCGACCTCAAAACATTGATAAAAACTCACACTAAGATTGGCCAAATCCTAACATGTATTCAGTAAACACATAAGAGTTTTCACAATCTAATATGGAATCAAGTCCTTAACAATCGATCAATGAGAAATAAGATTCAACAACGACTACATCTATACTCTAGATAAAGGAATTAGTTCATGGTGAAAATCTCAGCAAAGTTCATGTTTAGAGGCATATTCATTACAAGTGAGAAAAATGATGAAATAGAGGAAAAGAAACAAGCCACGAATGAATCCCCGAGTTTCCTAGCGTCGCTCTCGCTTCGTTTGGATGCCCGAATGTCCAAGAAGTCTTTTCTCCACTGTCATTTCTCCCTTTTTTCGCCGTCAACCTTCAGGTCCCTTTCAAAATAAGGAAAAAATCCTTTTAAACTTAGGTCAATCATCGTCGCAGCGCCTAGGTGCTCAGATACAGCGCCTCGACGCTAGGAGAATCACCGCTTCAGACTTCGTAGCGCCTAGGCGCTTAGGCTCTAAAGCTTCTGCCAATTTTTGCGTTCGGGCGCCTAGGCGCTAAGCCCTCTGCAAATTTCATCTCATCAGCATCTAGGCGCTAGGCACTTTTCAGCAAATTGAGGCTGCGCTAGCCTCCTTTTCCCTCTTATCTTCGATCTTTCTACAATTTCCCTCCTTTCATCACCTACACACAAAATAAGCAACAATCAAACAGAAACAAGTGACAAAACATTTTTTTTACTCAACTAAAACTCTAAAAACAACTTGTTTTAATAAGTCTAAAAATCACTTAACAAACTACCCCCAACTTAGCATTTTGCTCGCCCTCGAGCAAAGAACAAGATGATTCTATGGAAAGACAGCTACATTCAAATGACTCAAATCTCAACGCATTGATTGACAACTTAAACGCACACGAAAGAAAAAAATGAAACAATTTAGCACAATCAACCAGTGAGACTTCTAAATTCCTTACATTTTCAAGTGTTCTTTTCAACTTCCTTAATATCTAAAAATACTGGTAAGGCTAAGTGCACATCAATTACATTGGTTATAATAGCAGTCAAGAGAATAAGCATTCATCGATTACAAATTTAACTAAAAACTCAAGTATCTCATGAAACTACCAAAATTGAATGCACAAGGTCTATTACCCTCACAGAAATTCACTCACAATGCTCAACTGTTTAAGGCATATTTTCGATGACTCTCACACCAATACATACAAGACTTTTACCATAAACTTGCTCATATATCACATCCAAGCCATCGATGAACATAATGAATGCAAAACTTTAAGGATCTCATTTTGGATGTGTAGACACCGTATTTGGTCCGGGCATTTGTTTATTATTAATGTTTATACCTTATATATTTTTTTTATTTTTTTATCATATTTGATTGAGTCTTTTTAAGTTGTAAATTCACTTTTTATTATGTATTTAATTAATTTCGAGAATTGGAGAAAAATAATGTATTAAATGTTTTGAAAGTTCTTTACCTAATTTGACAAATAAAATTAACATTTTATGAATATAAAATTTATAAGTCATTTTATGGCTAAAATTTAATATTCATTTATTTCTCTCATATAAGATTTTAATTCATTTTGGATTAAAAATTTAATATTTATTTATGAGTATAAACTATTTAATTCATTTTTGGGTTAAAATTGGATATTTATTTATGAGTATAAATTGATTAATTCATTTTTGGGTTAAAATTTGATATTCATTTATGACTATAATATATTTGTTCATTTTTGGTTCAAAATCCGTTTCAATTAAGAATGAAATTTTCGAGTCATTAATTGTTTGATTTTTAACCTGGTTTGACAATCTATCGTCTATAAATATCGGAAAAAATCATATTGAAGGGGGAAGACGATAGGAGAATAACAGAACAAAGGCTCGTAGAGAGACCGATAAATTAGAACTTTTAGAAAATTTTGAAATTGTGATTTTATAGTCAAATGGGGATTTTGACCAAATAAGTTTTCTCTCTCCAAAACTCCACTTTCTCTTTCTTCTTTTTTCCCATTTTTTCAGGTACGCAAATCTAGGATCTACTATTCATCATCTTCCCCCTCTCCAACCACCATCTCCGGCAACTACATCCAACGAAGTCCACGGCGGCGGACCAAGCTTCACGGCGGCGGCACGCACAACAAGTAGACGACGACGAACTCCAGCGGCGGAGCTCCACGAAAGCAGACGACAGTGACCGAACCAAACCAGCGGCGGCGGAGCTCCACGAAACCAGACGGCTGCGATACTTGACGGCTGCGGGCTTCAAACAGACCAACGACGAGCTTTAACACGACGACGGCAGAAGAGTTCCAACGATCCGGCATCGAGCTTCACGGCGGCGCTAATGGAAGAAGACGTCGACGAAAACCCAACTCGAACAACGACGGAGGTAGACGAGCCAACGATGGAGATCGACGGCGACTCGAGCTCACGTGCAGACGGCAGCAGATGAACTTCAACGCGGTGGCGCACGGCGGGCAGCGACAGAGATCTACGGCGGAAGAAGCTCCATGACAGATAACGGCTGAAGCGTCTTCTTCGCATGGGTAAGATGAAGTTTTTTTTTTCATTTTAGGTTTAGGTTTAATTACAAGTTTGCCACTGATTTAATTTCTAAATATATTCCATGGTTTATATGAAATTTCAAATATATCCCTCGTCTATATGAGTTTCAAATATATCCATGGTCTATATGAGCTTCAAATATATCCATGGTCTATATGAGTTTCAAATATACCCCAGTTTATATGCTCCTGTTTCTAATTACTTTTATGCCCTGCATGTTTAATTACATTTTTGTCATTGGTTTTAAATTATAAACATGTCATTGTGTCATTTACAAAATTCCATTTTTAAAGTTTCCCAATTGATTTTCAATTTATTGTTTGAACTTTTCATTTTTCAGTTATAATGTATTTTCCTTTTCAAAATTTAAGATTTTTAAGGTATCTTTAGATCTTACCTTAATTTAAGTGTGTACATAAATTTTAATTATTTTTTTTAATACATACTTTAAATGAATTTCAATATTATCTCTAATTGGAACTTTCCTAAATTTCAATTTCACCTCATAATCTATAACCAATAGTTTTGTCTTAAAAATAAATGTTTTACTAAAAATTTGCATTTATTTCGAGGGCTGAGTAATGTGACTTTCGTAGAGTTTCGACTCTCGTGCAAGCACACGAAAATCCTCCCAATCATTTAAAAAAAAATAATAAATCAACCTATTTTAAAATAAAATATTATCATATAAATCCTATGACGAAGTTTGGATAAATTTCTCAAATTCTTGAGGTAAACAATTTCGTTTAAATAAAAGGAAATTTAGATATGATAATTAATTAGAGGTAAATCCACTCAATATATCAAACTCTTACCTTATTTTTAAGGTTAAGGTTTGATTAAATGAGACATGGTTTTTTTAACAAAACTATTATTTATTTATTTTCTCAAATTAAGGACGTTTTAAAATTAATTGAATAATATAAGATAAAATATGGCTACTGTTTTAACCGGTGTTGTAGGGTGCTAATACCTTCCCTACACTCGAACGACCCCCGAACCTAATTTCTGAAATCGAGACCAGTTTTTGTTTTAAGGTGACCAATCACACCCAAAATGATTGGTGGCGACTCCATCTCTTTATTTTTTAAAACAAAACCCTTGAAAGAGGACGTCGGCCGCTCCGCGTCGCAATGAAGTTGCGACAGCATGGCGACTCCACTGGAGACCTTTTTTTAGAGGGTCAGGCCATTGCATTTTATCTTTTTATTAACCAGTTTTTCATTTTTGGTCCTTTGTTTTTTCTTTTATTTCTTTGTTTATTTATTTTATTGTTAGTTTTTTTTATTTAACATGTTTTCAGTTTTAAATTTTCATTTTTGTTGGTCTTTTTTTTTCTTGTATTTCTTTGTTTTTTTTATTTTATTGTTAGTTTTTATTTAGCATGTTTTATTTATTATTACAGTATTAATATATTTATTGCAATTTACATTTTGCATTGTCATGCATCACACACACTTTCACAAGCCTCCTACCCGGGCTTTACCTTTGAGATTAGATTCGGAAACTGAGTAGTGTGATCTTTGTGAAATTTCGGTTCCCGTGCAGGCGCATGAAATTCTCCACTCAACCTAACTACGCTGTTTAATCAGATAGAAGGCTTGTGGACCATTTATTTCTAGGAATGATTAGAACATAAATTACACTCATACGCATCCTAGAGCCAACCAATTATTATCCAAAGTTTTGAACGATACACATACTTGGTTATATCACATGTTGATCCTTAAACTTATTGTATAACATATATTGCAAATTTCATTCATGCATTCATGTGATATATTTATTCTTTTGTATATATTTATTGTTTTTTTTGCTTTGTTTCCTTAAAAATAATAATAAAAAAATTCTTGTTGGTTTTAAAAAAATAAAATAAAAAAATTGCTTGTTTCCTTATAAAAAAAGTAAAAACTGTTATTTATTTATTTTTTTTTTAAAAAAAAAAAATCAAAATGTTAAAATACTAATGACAGTTGATCTATACTCAATTTTTATCCTCTAAGATTATGATTGAGAATGTAGTGATGTCTACGTTTGAGGGGATTTAATTTGCCTCGGGTAGACACACGAAAATTCTCGCTCAAATTAATTCATTTGTTATTCTTATAACATTAAAATTAATTTAGGGGCATCTATCTTTTAGGGTTAGAGTATTATCCTTACATCATTTTTTTTTTTTTACGTTCTCAAGTAATTCCATTGTTATATCAATAACGTTGGGATTAATTTTGGATCTATTATTTTATTTTATTCGATTTATTTTTACCTCCTAAAAAGGGAAAAGAAAACAAAACAAAAAATTTTTACAAAAAGGGAAGTATCCATGTTTCCTTAAAACAAAAAAGGTAATAGATTTTTGTATATATTCTTCTTAATTAATTTTTTCTTTCCTCTTTAAAAAAATGAATATCTTTTAACTTTCCATTGTTTTTTTAGAAAAAAAAACACAAAAAAACTCTATGTCACATGCATCTCATGAACATTCTTTATATACCCTCATACATACATAAAATCATATTCTCATATTGATCCATTCATTGTAGGAAATCCAAAAAAGTTCCTTTGCATTCTAGCATACCTTAGAATAAAAATGATGATGTCTTTCATGTTCACATGCATATAGAGTCACAAGACATTGATTTTCATGCAAACACATCTTCCGCTCATGATTAGAAGTCATTTCTTTATTCTTTTTTAGTTGCATTTAGAGTTTAGCATTACATATTCACATGCATAATAAAAATTACCAATGATTGCTTGAATGTTAAATTTAAGAACGCAACATATCATTTGGAGCAATCAACGGTATATTTTTTATAAAAAAAAAAACAAAAAAATTCCCAACATCATCTCACACATGCATATGTAAAAAAAATAAGTTTATGCATCATTATCTCATTTTGCCTATTGAGTAGTAAGTTTTAGAGAAATTTAAATTGTTATTTATCGATTCCATCATATCACACATGCATACATAAAAAATAAAAAACAAACAAATCATTTGTTATCACATCCTACATCACATCATCAAAATAAATTTTATGCATATTCCGCATGTCAAATCTTAATTTACTCACCAATTACATCATATCATCTTGCATACATAAAAAATAAAAACAAAAAAAAAAATCATTTGTTATCACATCCTACATCACACCATCAAAATAAATTGTATGCATCATTCCGCATGCCAAATCATAATTTACTCACCAATTACATTATATCATCTCACACATGCATACATAAAAAATAAAAACAAAAAAAATCATTTGTTATCACATCCTACATCACACCATCAATAATTTATGCATCATTTCGCATGTTAAATCATCAATTGCATCATATCACACAAGCATACATGTATTAAAAAAACAAAAACAAATCATTTTTATCGTACACATGCATACATCACGGAAAAATTAAATTAAATTTTTATTCTCCAACATGAAAAAAATGCTCATGCATTCGTTATCTCATTTCACATTAAAAAAAAAAAGAAAGTATTTTAATTTTTTTCATTGTTCACAATATCATCTCATGCCGGTTTTACAAAATATTCTCGAATTTTATCACATCCTTCATTATATCATTGAAAAAAAAAAAAAAACCTGATAGTTTTCATGTTTATTCTGATCATCTTTGTTTACTTTGGTCGTTTTTGTTAGCTGGAAACTTAATAAGAATTTTGAGTAAAAATGTTGAATCATCACTGAAAAAAAAAAAAAAAAGTTATGAATGCTTTCACCACTCTATTATGAGAAATTGTAAACTCTCAACTATTTTATGACCTTCTTGAAAATATTTTCCTCAGTCTTCATTGTTGGGTTAAGCTCTAAATTGAGAGAACTTCATTTTGACCTTAAAATTTCTCATGTGCTAAACCTTATACTACTATACACTCCCGAACAAGGTTTTAATCTTCATACTGGGGCAAACACCCTTTTTTGCAGTGAATGTTCCTAATCACTCACTGTAAAACCTTGAACTTGCATACCACATCAATTTTGAGGCAATTTATCTTGATTTGTGGATTCACCATAAAATTCCTGACTAAACTCAACATCTACATTTATATGATGTTTCTCTACATTTATATACCCATCTAGCCTTTTGCTAAGCCGCCACGTTTAATTAGATGACAAACGTTCTAAATTATTCAAGAGAACTTCAAAGGTAATAAAATAGTATTAAACTCTTGTGACCTACTGCTTCATAATTAAGACTTGTAATTTTTCATATATTTCTCATATTCGATTTCATTTGATCCAAATTCTCATTGCTTTCCATTCTTATCATTTGTCATTTCTCTTTCTCGATTAGAAAGTGATTCAAATTTATAAGATAATAGTTTTGAGAACTAATGAGTCGGTAACTGTGAAAATCATCTCGAAGTCTCAATTTCTTTCAATGAGTTTTGCTCGCGGGACATCTTCATCACGATGCCAAGGATTATGGACGAAGAAACAATCTGAGAAGACAATTGGAGTTTTCAAAGAAGAGAATAGATTATCAGTTTTTTCTATATGATTGCACAAATTCTTGCTAAATAAAAGAAACTATGTTAAAAAAAAAAAAAATGATGCAAGATTTGGGCAATCAGTAGATCAAGAAACTACATCCGGAATGCTTGGAAAATCTCCTTTACAGAGCAACCAATTGGGGCAAAGCTTCCATCTTCGCCAAACTAGGACAAAAATTTCAACTTTGCCACACAGGAGCAAAGCTTTCATCTTTGCCACACTAGAGCAAGGTCATCATTGCCACACAGGAGCAAAGCTTTCATCTTTGCCACACTGGAGCAAGGTCATCATATGCAAACTGGAGCGAAGTCTTCATCTTTGCCACACTAGAGCAAGACCATCATCTCTAAACTGGAGCAAAGTCTTCACTTTTGTCACACTGGAGCAAGGTCATCATCTCTAAACTGGAGCAAAGTCTTCGCTTTTGTCACAATGAACAAGATCATCATCTCTAAACTGGAGCAAAGCCTTCATTTATGCCACACTGGAGTAGAGCCACTATCAACAAACTAGAGCAAGGTCACCATCCACACAGAAAAAATCAACAAGCTGAAGTATTTGATTGCGCCATTTCTTAAAAAAAAAAAAAAAAAAAAAAAATATGTTGCAAGATTTGTGCAATCAATAGATCAAGGAATTACATCAAGAAGGCTTGAAAAATCTCCTTTGCAAGGCGACCAATTGGGGAAAAGCCTCCATCTTCGCTAAACTAAGACAATTCTTTCAACTTTACACACTAGAGCAAAGTCATCATCAACAAAACTGGAGCAAAGTCTCTGTCTTTGCCACACTGGAGCAAAGTTATCATCAAATTGAAGCGAAGCTTTTGTCTTTGCCACACCAGAACAACGCTACCATAAAAAGACTGGAGCAAAGTCTTCATCTTTGCAAACTGTAGCAAGGACTTCATCTTTGTAATACTGGGGTAAAGTCGATATCAACAAGCTGGAGTAATTGATCGCACCATCTCTATCTTAAAAAAAAAATAAAAAAAATGCGAGATTGATGCAATCAATAGATCAAGAAGCTACCACTTACAAATCAACACTGGGCAAAGCCTTCACCTTTGCCGCATTTGGGCAAAATCGTTCATATTCGTCACACCAGACCATGTCAAGGTGGAGATAATCGAAGACCTCGAGCTTACTCAAAGGAAGAAAGATACACATACAAGATGATTTCTCAAAGGGGCTGCTTCAAATTCTCAAAACTATTGTCCAAAGAATTGAAATCACTTCATTCGTCTTCCATTGGATCATATTCTAATCTCTTACTCGAACATTAAAAATTTATAATCAATCTCTTATTGTTCAAGAGATTTGAAGACCACATTCTCCTCTGTTTTTCTTCCTTATGAAGAAAACATGTATTGTTTACCATTTCATGCTTAATTCGAAATCAAACTCATTTTCTTGCATTCAAACTATTGTGTCCATTACAAGACTAAATTATGAAGTAGTTAATCAAGTAAGATATTCAATTCTACAAATTACTTTTGATAGTTCTCTAACCTAGCACATGAGACACTTCCAAAATATTTACCATGCCTAATATGGTTGTGTACTCTATGATTGACATACATAATCCCTTTCGAGTGAAAGCATTAAAAAAAAAAAAAAAAAAAAAAAAACCTCTCTGATGATGATAACATTTTCTCTTTTGATTCTTTGTTAAATGCCAACTAACAACAACAAGGAGAGTAGACAAGGATAATCATTTTACTTAAACATGAAGACCATTTTGATATCTTGCATTTCGTTTACCAGTTTGAAACAATTCACATCATTATTTCAAATAAAAAAAATCATTTGTTATCATACACATGCATACATGTTGCATTCATTGCATTTTTTTTTTAAAAAAAAAAAGTAAAAAAAAATCAATGTGTTATCATTGACATACAAATGCGTACATATTGCATTCATGACATTTTTAATGCACATGCGTACATATTGCATTCATGACATTTTTCAGGCACATGTATACATATTGGATTCATGATATTCATTTTTCTACCCTTGGCGTGCATATACATCAATACATCATGCCTTCAAAATCAATTTCCTTGGGTCAAACCAAAATCAATCAAGGCACACGTTGTCATACGTGATAATGAACAAGTTTCACCCATAACAAACATTAAAATTTATCCACATGATTTTAATCCATTTGCATTTTGCATGTCAGCACATTCTCTTTAGAGAGTCATTCATCAATTCATACTAGTTTTCATGTCTTGGGACAAACTCACATCTCATAACTCATGCATTTAAGCCTTCTTCATATTCATGAAGTCTTATTGCTTTCGAAAGAACATTTTACAAGAATCTCTAAATAAAAAAGTTTCATTTTTTACAACGAAGTTTTGAAATAAAAACCGTTGTCCTTTTAAAAGCAAATTTCTGAAATATGGAGTCCTTGTCTTAAAAGTGTCTTTCATTTTGGCAGCTAAGTTTAAAGATAAAACTGTTGTCCATATAAAAAAAAAAACAAAACAAAATTATCAAAATCAAAATCAAAATCAAGATCAATCACTCAACCTTTTACATTTATTCCAGTTGGTTAAATCGAACCATAATCTAAGATTAGCAGTCGAAGCCCGGGAGATAGCCCAGGTCCGTTTAAATTCCTTGTTGGTTAAATCGAACCCTAATCCAGCATTAGCGGTCGAAGCCTAGGAGATAGCCTAGGTTCGTTTCAATTCATTATTGGTTAAATCAAACCCTACTATTCAGTGGAGGTCGTAGCCTGTGTAAACCCAAGTCCATTTCAATTTCTCTTATTGGTTAAATCGAACCCTAATCCAGCATTAGCGGTCGAAGCCTGGGAGATAGCCCAAGTCCGTTTAAATTCCTTGTTGGTTAAATCGAATCCTAATCCAAGATTAGCGGTCGAAGCCTGGGAGATAGCCCAGGTCCGTTTAAATTCCTTGTTGGTTAAATAAAATCCTAATCCAAGATTAGCGGTCGAAGCCTGGGAGATAGCCCAGGTCCGTTTAAATTCCTTGTTGGTTAAATCGAACACTAATCTAGCATTAGCGGTCGAAGCCTGGGAGATAGCCCAGGTCCGTTTAAATTCCTTGTTGGTTAAATCGAACCCTAATCCAAGATTAGCGGTCGAAGCCTGGGAGATAGCCCAGGTCCGTTTAAATTCCTTGTTGGTTAAATTGAACCCTAATCCAGCATTAGCGGTTGAAGCCTGGGAGATAGCCCAGGTCCGTTTAATTTCCTTGTGGGTTAAATCAAATCCTAATCCAGCATTAGCGGTCGAAGCCTGGGAGATAGCCCATGTCCGTTTAAATTCATTGTTGGTTAAATCGAACCCTAATCCAGCATTAGCAGTCGAAGCCTGAGAGATAGCCTAGGTCCGTTTAAATTCCTTGTTGGTTAAATCGAATCATAATCCAAGATTAGCGGTCGAAGCCTGGGAAATAGCCCAGGTCCGTTTAAATTCCTTGTTGGTTAAATCGAACCCTAATCCAAGATTAGCGGTCGAAGCCTGGGAGATAGCCCAGGTCCGTTTAAATTCTTTGTTGGTTAAATCGAACCCTAATCCAGCATTAGCGGTCATAGCCTGGGAGATAGCCCAGGTCCGTTTAATTTCCTTGTGGGTTAAATCGAACCCTAATCCAGCATTAGCGGTCAAATCCTGGGAGATAGCCCAGGTCCGTTTAAATTCCTTGTTGGTTAAATCGATCCCTAATCCAGCATTAGCGGTCGAAGCCTCAGAGATAGCCTAGGTCCGTTTAAATTCCTTGTTGGTTAAATCGAATCCTAATCCAAGATTAGCGGTCGAAGCCTGAGAGATAGCCCAGGTCCGTTTATTTTCCTTGTTGGTTAAATCGAACCCTAATCCAAGATTAGAGGTCGTAGCCTGTGTAAACCCAGGTCCGTCTTCATTTTAATAATAAACAAATTTTCACCTTCCCAATACGCTGTCTTCGTCCTTTGTCTACTCTTTCAATTCTTCAAAGATACACAAAGGGGAGCAAGCTGTAGACACCGTATTTGGTCCGGACATTTGTTTATTATTAATGTTTATACCTTATTTTTTTTATTTTTTATCATATTTGATTGAGTCTTTTTAAGTTGTAAATGTACTTTTTATTATGTATTTAATTAATTTCGAGAATTGGAGAAAAATAATGTATTAAATGTTTTGAAAGTTCTTTACCTAATTTGACAAATAAAATTAACATTTTATGAATATAAAATTTATAAGTCATTTTATGACTAAAATTTAATATTCATTTATTTCTCTCATATAAGATTTTAATTCATTTTGGATTAAAAATTTAATATTTATTTATGAGTATAAACTATTTAATTCATTTTTGGGTTAAAATTGGATATTCATTTATGAGTATAAATTGGTTAATTCATTTTTGGGTTAAAATTTGATATTAATTTATGAGTATAATATATTTGTTCATTTTTGGTCAAAATCTGTTTCAATTAAGAATGAAATTTTCGAGTCATTAATTGTTTAATTTTTAACCTGGTTTGACAATTTATCGTCTATAAATATCGGGAAAAATCATATTGAAGGGGGAAGACGATAGGAGAATAACAGAACAAAGGCTCATAGAGAGACCGATAAATTAGAACTTTTAGAAAATTTTAAAATTGTGATTTTATAGTCAAATGGGGATTTTGACCAAATAAGTTTTCTCTCTCCAAAACTCCACTTTCTCTTTCTTCCTTTTTCCCATTTTTTCAGGTACGCAAATCTAGGATCTACTATTCATCATCTTCCCCATCTCCAACCACCATCTCCGGCAACTACATCCAACGAGGTCCACGGCGGCGACACGCACAGCAAGTAGACGACGACGAACTCCAGCGGCGAAGCTCCACGAAAGTAGACGACGGTGACCGAACCAAACCAGCGGCGGCGGAGCTCCACGAAACCAGACGGCTGCGATACTTGACGACTGCGGGCTCCGAACAGACCAACGACGAGCTTCAACGCGACGACGGCAGAAGAGTTCCAACGATCCGGCATCGAGCTTCACGGTGGCGCTAATGGAAGAAGACGTCGACGAAAACCCAACTCGAACAACGACGGAGGTAGACGAGCCAACGACGGAGATCGACGGCGACTCGAGCTCACGTGTAGACGGCAGCAGATGAACTTCAACGCGGCTGCGCACGGCGGGCAGCGACAGAGATCTACGGAGGAAGAAGCTCCATGACAGATAACGGCTGAAGCGTCTTCTTCGCGTGGGTAAGATGAAGTTTTTTTTTTCATTTTAGGTTTAGGTTTAATTACAAGTTTGCCACTGATTTAATTTCTAAATATATTCCATGGTTTATATGAAATTTCAAATATATCCCTGGTCTATATGAGTTTCAAATATCCATGGTCTATATGAATTTCAAATATATCCATGGTCTATATGAGTTTCAAATATACCCCGGTTTATATGCTCCTGTTTCTAATTACTTTTATGCCCCTGCATGTTTAATTACATTTTTGTCATTGGTTTTAAATTATAAACATGTCATTGTGTCATTTACAAAATTCCATTTTTAAAGTTTCCCAATTGATTTTCAATTTATTGTTTGAACTTTTCATTTTTCAGTTATAATGTATTTTCCTTTTCAAAATTTAAGATTTTTAAGGTATCTTAGATCTTACCTTAATTTAAGTGTGTAAATAAATTTTAATTATTTTTTTTAATACATACTTTAAATGAATTTCAATATTATCTCTAATTGGAACTTTCCTAAATTTCAATTTCACCTCATAATCTATAACCAATAATTTTTGTCTTAAAAATAAATGTTTTACTAAAAATTTGCATTTATTTCGAGGGCTGAGTAATGTGACTTTGGTAGAGTTTCGACTCTCGTGCAAGCACACGAAAATCCTCTCATTCATTTTAAAAAAAATAATAAATCAACCTATTTTAAAATAAAATATTATCATATAAATCCTATGACGGAGTTTGGATAAATTTCTCAAATTCTTGAGGTAAACAATTTCCTTTAAATAAAAGGAAATTTAGATATGATAATTAATTAGAGGTAAATCCACTCAATATATCAAACTCTTCCCTTATTTTTAAGGTTAAGGTTTGATTAAATGAGACATGGTTTTTTTAACAAAACTATTATTTATTTATTTTCTCAAATTAAGGACGTTTTAAAATTAATTGGATAATATTAGATAAAATATGGCTACCGTTTTAACGGGTATTGTAGGGTGCTAATACCTTCCCTACACTCGAACGACCCCCGAACCTAATTTCTGAAATCGAGACCAGTTTTTGTTTTAAGGTGACCAATCACACCCAAAATGATTGGTGGCGACTTCATCTCTTTATTTTTTAAAACAAAACCCTTGAAAGATGATGTCGGCCGCTCCACGTCGCAATGACGTTGCGACAGGATGTATTTTGGCTTAGGAACAGGTAGATGGAACAGGTAGATGGAACAGATAATTTTAAGCTCTTTTATTGAAAGAATTTTACACGATTTATCCACATGAAGCTTTTACTTCTACTTTCAAGGAGGTTAAACTCAAACTTTTTTTTTTCACACATTACTAATTAATAATTGTGTGTGAAAGTTATGCTTCCATTCAGGAATTCCTTAATTGCACATGTTGCAACTTTCCCGATAAATTAAAACTTCATGTGGTAAGCATATGCAATCTTTCAATCTAGGGTTCAAAGAAAGGATTACAACAAGAGAATGATTTTTAGGCTTTTAATGCGGTAATCTTTCAATGAAAAGGTCTAAGGCTCAAGATTTGGCTTAACTAAGGACTCAATGTTGAGGTAGGCTGTTTTAGAAAGCTAAACATTGGCTTAACCTAAATTACCCTTAGAATTTAAGCATTCAAAACTATTCAGAGGCTTCAAACATGCATAACAAAGCAAGCTCTACAAAAATCCAAATATGTATGGCATTCACACACTTTAAGAATTTAAAGCACCATGTAATAAATGTGCTTAAAGGCTCAGAAACTCACAGGAAAGCAGGCTATTTTGGCAATGGATCTTGCGCATTCGTCATTCGATAATTCAATTGAAACTATCATGTATTTTTCAAAGTAAAAACATGAATCATGCTATTGTCTCTTATGCAATACAACTCAACTACAAATGTGTCCCTAACTTACATGGTACTCCAAGATATCACGAAAAATAAAAAATAAAAAACACTTCTTAGATTGTAATAATCATAAAGAATGCAACACCAATTTATCATTAATATCATGCTCAACAAAATTGATTCCCACCCCCAACTTAAAATTGAACAGTGTCTTCAATGTGAAAAGAAAAGAAAGAATACACAAAGAAAAACACAGCAAAAGATAAGAAAACGAACAAGGAAAACGAAAACTTCCCTGAGTGAGCGTCGCTCACATGTGCTCTTCTTCATCAGACGACGGAGGAGGAGTTGGACAACGAATTGGGTCAGTTCCTTGATTGAACCCTGGACGTGCCAACACCTGAAAAAAGACGACCAAAACATTGATTGTTGTGCTCCATGTGTCTTTGCATTCGTCTTTCCATTATGCGTCGTCCTTGCTCTTGTCTTTCCTCCATTCTATCCAACCTTTGTGTATGTCGAAGTTCCATTCTCTCTAATCTTTCCTCCAAAGACAACTAATCTTGAGGTGATTGATCTGGAGGTGGTTGAGACGAACTGGCAGTTAAATATTGTTGGCCATGGGCTGGTTCTTCAACCAATGTAGGACCTTTTAATCCTAATATGTGTTTTTTATCCATCACACACGTAGGATGTTTTAGCTCTTCATCTAAGCCCCAAGTCACTCCGGCGACTTTGCATAATGACGTAATCAAAGAAGGGTGAGCGAGGCCACCGGTTGTAGATGCCCTTTTTGCATGTTTGATGGATTGCTGAATGATGCGACCCACATCAATGGACTTGCCGGTTACAATTGCATAAAGAAGGACTGCCCTGTCTTTTGTCACATCGCTCACATGTGTGACAGGCAAAATCTTAGCACAAATAAAATTGTGCCAAACTTTATTCATCACACTAAGGTGGAATGCCTTAAAAGTCAGTTTTTCCCCTTGTCGAGTTTTTCATTGAGTGCCCGGCTGACACAACCTGGCTATTATCTCATCATAATCAACTTCCTCGGCGGCATAGGTTCCATAACCATCCAAATCAATGTTTGCAAGGTTGTAAAATCGGTTGATGGATGCAAAATCAAAATGCAAATACTTGCCCCGCACAAATACCTTAGTTCTCTCTTCTTTCATATTGACATAAAATTCTCGCACGAGTGGGACAACAACAGACTCAGGTTGCTTTGTGAATTCCTCCCAACCTCTATTTTGAATATTATAAAAAATACTTCGCTGCTCTCCAATACATGGTTGTAAAACCCGCTCAGGAATTACATTGCGCTTTATAACCAAGTCTGAATAAGATTTGGAGGCCTCTTCATCCCAGAATCTAGATCTGTCAAAAGTTTCAGAAGAACCTTCGCCCGTTTTTGCACGCTTAGAAGCTTTTGGAGCCATAACTAATTAACACAATGTGCTTCCCAAAAGCTAACGCCGTCAAATCAGCTTCCAACTTGGTTTACCAACAACTCAACAATCACACACTTCCACCCACTCAAAGACACAAGCCAAATTTCCTCAAATAGCAACTCTAAAAATTTCACCAATCACCCACTAATTCCACCAAAATACTCCAAATTCAAAAAATGTTCTTAAATGATCCACAACCCTCCACAATCTCTAAATTTCAGCCCAAATAAAACACATTACAAGGATAAATGCTTACTTGGAGAAGAAACCCATAGATTTGAAGAAGAAATGTCACTTTGGAGAAGAAACCCACAAATTTGAAGAAGAAATTTCACTTTGGAGAAGAAACTCTTGGAGAACTTCACACCTTAGCAAACTTCAAACACCTACAAAGAATAAAAGCTTAGTGGTAAAGTAGTGGTTGAAAATTTGGTGAAACAAAAGGGAAGAAGTTTGTGGGTAAAAAGGGAGATTTGGGAGATTTGGGAGAGAAAGGAGAGGAATAGAGAGGAAAAGAGAGGAAAAATCTGAAGAATAGAGATGGGTTAGGGTTTGAAGAATGAAAAATGATGTTTTAAAAACCCCAAACTAGTTTTTTTTTTCGGCAGAATCCCGTCAGCGCCTAGGCGCTGAGCGTTCTGTCTTTTGAAAGGGGAAAAAAAATTGCGACATCGCCTATGCGCTGAGCATTCTGTCCTAACACGATTTTTTTTTTTTTTTTATTTTTTTTCTGAATGCTACCGCGCCTAAGCGCCTAGGCGCTGAGCATTCTGTCTTCACACTTTTTTTTTCCTCATTTGTTGAATCTTATTTCTCATTCATCGATTGTTAAGGACTTGATTCCATATTAGATTGTGAAAAATATTATGTGCTTACTGAATACATGTTAGGATTTGGCCAATCTTAGTGTGAGTTTTTATCAATGTTTTGAGGTCGATAGACAATTCTCATTGACGAACCTTAATTGTTTTCCCTAACTTAAATGAGCGATAAACATATCCTTGTAGGTTTGTGGCAAAGTTAGTTTTACAGTCTTAATAATTGAATTGTTCTGATTGTTATAGAAATATAGGCAATTGTCTTTTTAATGAATATTGTTATTGCTCGAGAGAGAGTAACAAGTCTTTTGAGTAGAACTTGTCAACAATCTAGGAGTCAAGCGTTTATAACTTTAAATTAATGAGGAATAGGAGGAGACAACAATGAAATCTTTGCTCTAGAGTCTTAATCATCTACATTTAGCATAACTGTTGTTAGTTTTCTGTGTTTTTAATTACTTAAGTCATAAGCATAGTTAAATTTCATCCAACTCTGATTAATTGATTGCTCAGATAAAATTAAGGTTTAGAATTTTGGTAATTAGTAGCTTTCATTCCCTATGGAGACAATAACTAGTACTTACCTACTATATTACTTGGGACGATTCGTACACTTGCGAAATCGGACAACAAGTACTGATTTCGGGACTTAAATAATTGGGCCCCACCCTTAAATGATATTTTATTAAATAAAATTAATTCCTAAAGGCCCTATAAATAGGACATTTAGGTTTAGCCAAAAGGTTGGCCAAACAGAGAGAATTGTTCTTCTAAAACTCCATTCTTTCAAGGAGGCTCCCACAAGCCTTGATCCCGTGTTCTAGTCATAGCGAGGAAGATCTCGTGGAAAAGGAACACAAGAAGATTTGTGGTCTCAAAGGTAATTTATATGCTTAACCTTGTTTTTAGTTTAATTCTAAATAAAACCAAAGATCGATTCCAAACGCTTCTGCTGCGTGAGTTTGAAGAGTTCATTCCCTTAAAAAAACCTAATTTTCTTTTTCTTTTGAGTACTTTGTACTCTTTATTTTATTTAAACTACCACTTTTTTTTTTACTTTTTTTTTACTTTTCTTCTCCAAGAGAGCCTAACATGTCAAGTTTGCCTTCGTTCCAGCTTACCCGCAGTTCCACTGCACAACGTATCTGACTACGAGCAAGCTTCACAGGGTTTTTATTTTCATGCTTAGTCTCTAATGCTCACTTCTCAGTCGTGATTCTAAGAAGAAGAAGCATCACAAGAGTTTTTATTTTCATGCTTAGTCTCTTTTTTTAGGCAATAGCTTCGCTATAACACGATTAATTTATTACAACCTATCATGCATCAAACCTTTCCTAGGGTGCCTTTCGGGGTGACAACAAGATTTTTAGGCTACATAAGACCATTATAAGCCTACAGAACCAAGAATAGGATGCTAAGTTCTCGATAGATGCAAGGAGCAATACAAATTATTTTTTTTTAACTTTTTTGAAATATGCTCAATAGTGCATACAATCTCATGTTTTTCTTAATATGCAACGACGAAGATTTTAAAGGAATTTCCTAGATTGTCCTCATCGAACAACATGCAACAGCAGAACTAAAACACTTCAAATTCAGAATCTCCACAGCTCAACAACTACAGAAATGCAACAGACAACTCCACCCACAACCTAAAAAGATACATAGTCCTCTATGTATCAACACTTCAGACTAAGCAGTTAAAACTTCAGAGTTTAAGGGAACAAAAAACCTCCCCTGAATTTTGTTAGGTTGGTGGTTGAAGCAGCGCAGTCTTCGCCCAACTATCTCGTTCCTTAGGCTAAAACCCTTAGAAAAGAAAGCAAAAACAACTAAGCTATAAAATAAAAACTAAAAGTAAAGACAAGAAATTGAAAAACCTCTTGAGTTGCCTTCCAAGAAGCGCAATTTTTTAACGTCGTTATGCTCGACGTGTCCTCCACTTTGTCAGGGTACGTAGAAATTCTCGTACTTCTTCGGGCGCTTCTTCCTTGAATCAACAAAACCTGCTAAGAGAAGCAAGCTCTTCGACTTTTCGAGGCAGCCAGACAGAGTTGTTATTTTTTTGGTATTTTCAATATATGGAAAAAGAAAAGACTCAACAGACTCAAATAAAATAAAAGAAGACTCAAGTGACTCAACAAAAATAAAAGACTCGACTAGGGGAGGGATCTCATCAAAATTCCCAAGGTGACCAACATTTACAGATGCCCAGATGGTAGGGGGCATGCTAGACAAATCTCCTACAATAAATGAATTATCACAAGACATAGCAAGAGGGGATAAATTCTCTAAAGGCACAATTGCCACTTCCTCATCCATCATGACAACATTTTCAAAACAAGTTGATTCTATATTCTTAAAGAAAAGACTTCCAAAAATATTTTCATTAACATATATATGCTCGAGTTCATCAATGCATGAATCTTCAAATAGATTTTCAATACAAAATTCATGCTCTAAATCAAAATCAATCGGTGGAGGTATACTTATCTTGTAAAATTCTCTGAGACATTCTTCATCACTGGTCGATGGATCACCTAAACCTAAAAACGTCATCCATCTTGAAGAAGTCTCAGCTCCACTTCTCAGCTCCACTTCTCAGCTCGTCTGCATCATAAGTCCTTTCAGGGAGCTCCTCGAGGCTAAGTTCAGTCTCCTCCTCAGTCTTACTAATCTCGTCGTCGTATGTCAGGAAATTCTCAATTTCTTCCTCAAAATCGGGGTACACTTCGATAATGACCCTCTCCTGAGTGGTTTGGAGAGAGTTCTGGGAAGCTTCGTCGACTTCACACCTTGTCAATTGTCCCCAATAATGCTGTAAAAAATCTGTCATGCTAAACGAGAAGACACAACAAAAAGGAAAATATATTTTTTGATTTTTAAACAAATAAAATTTAACTAAGAGAAACTAAATGGTTCCCCAGCAACGATGCCAATTTTGGTAGTGGATTTTTGAAATGTCCACTATTGTTCGGGGTGTCGAATCCCGCCAAAATAACATTTATAAATACCGATTCTACTAAGCTAACTTGTAGCTAGTGGAAATCGGGCCGATCCCCAGGGAACCTAAATTAACTTCTCCTAATTAATTTCTATTTGCTTTTAATTGAAACTAAAATAAAACAGTAAATAAAAGGGGGGAATTTGTACGGTAAATTAAAAGAAAACATGCAGAAAAATAGCTAAGGAAAAACTAAATGCGAGGAAATTAAAATGTAACACGTGCTCCTAATTTGAGAGTCGGGATCACTTTGATGCGACTTAGATCATAGAGATTTAATTATATTAGCAAGAACACAATCAAACACACAAACAGTTACCCGGATCGACCTATGTAACCGACCCTAGAGAAATTAGCTAGATGCATCAAATCTAACTAAACATTGCAATTAATTAATTAAGAGTGATCAATTCTAAATAATCAGAAACATTAACGGGCGCATTGCGACGAACATTCGACTAGGAAGCCTAAGTCGATACTTCGATTTCTCTACTTCCCCGAGTTAGTTAACACTGTCTAGAGCAGCATACTTATGTACTACCCATGGCTTCACCGAACCCTTGTTACAATGACGATTAGGAGAGACATGACATCAGTAATCTAAATTAACCATAAAGCATGCAAGAAATCAAGATCGTCAGTCTATTATGCCAGCATACTTATAAGAATAAGCATAGACGAAGAAGATGCCCAATCAGTCATGCTAAGTTTTAAATTTAAGAACTAAAACCCTCACTAATTGCATCAAAGATCCCCTAAACTCGAATTAGAGCACTTACATTAGTTGTCGTGTGGAAATCAAGCTAAATCAACAAGTCTAAGAGGTGAGTTTTTATACCTAGCGACGCTAATATTACACCGTCTCGATGCTTGGGGCTGTGCTTGCAAAAATAAATCAATATTTTGTCCTCCCCTACACTCAAACTCACAAGCCAATCTCTCTACCAAAGTTCTCTTGCACCACCAGACCACTAATCATTTTTGTGATAATATTAGATTATTTAATCTATATAATATAAATACTCAGAACAATTAAGTAATATTATCCACTAAAACATTCTTTTAAGCTCTAATCTAATGCAATGGTATGATTTAGCTCTAAGCAATTAAATTCTACAAAATATATCAATTAAGCAGAATTAATTTCTTATCTCACAAGACTTAGGAGCTAAATATTAGCACTTTTTGAATGTTATCAAAGGGATTAGATGAAAATTCTCCAGATGACCAACATTCACAGATTCAAAGATGGAAGGGGCCATGCTAGACAAATCTCCAACAGTAAATGAACTATCACAAGACATATCAAGAGGAGATAAATTTTCAAAAGGCATAATTGCCACTTCCTCATCCATCATCACTTTTTCAATACAAGTTGGTACTAGCTAATCAGTGAAAAGAAATAAATTTTCAACAATAGGCACATGTTCAAGCTCACAAATATATGAATATTCAAATAGATTTGCAAGATAGGATTTATGATCAAAATCATCAATACATGAGTCCTAAAAAAGATTTGCAATATAAGACTCATGCTCAAAATCATCAAGTGGAGTAATACTTACCTTGACTTCTTCAAGACCTTCTTCATCATCGCTAGATTCAAGATCTTACCAAGAGATCCATCTTGAAGAAGTCTCCAGTTCACTGCTCACTTTTTCTTCCTCAATAGTCTCTTCAGCATACTCTTTGGGGTCCACGTAAAACCCTCAACCCTAGGTCCTCATAAGTGCTAAAAAATGAGCCATTTGAGTGGGTTGATTTCTTGAGTTCATCATTTCTTCCCGGTGCTCCTCTTGAGATTGAAGGTGTCCTTGATGGAACTAGGGTTTCTGCTTCTAAAATTCAAAAGTATTAGCGGTCATTTGCTCAACCATTTGTTCCAATGACATACCTGAGCTTGGAGTTCGAGGTTCCTCTTGAGCTTTGTTGTATGCCTAAAATTTCTCAGTAGCGTAAATAAGTAAAGCAATCAACTTAGACGCCTAAGTTTTCAATTCACTGATTTCATCGAATAGTGATCCCTTGAAACCAGTTTTTTTTTTGTTTTGGATTTTTTTAACAAATAAAATTTAAGTAAGAGAAACTAAATGGTTCCCCGGCAGCGGCGCCAAATTTGGTAAACAGGTTGTCGAGGCCTGCCAAATTAATATTTATAAGTTGCCTAAAGCTTCTCTAACTTGTAGATAACCGTAGTCAGGTCGATCCACAGGGAACCTAAATTAACTTCTCTTAATTAATTTCTATTTTCTCTTAATTGAAAACAATAAATATAAGGGAGAAATGGGTTACGGAAAATAAAATAACATAAAATTAAAGAGTGGAAAAATAAATTGTAACTTGTGCTCCTAATTTAAGCGGAATTTCTTTGACGCGACTTAGATCATAGAGATTCTAACGAATTTAGCTAAGATGCTAAGAACACAATTTGCTTGGTCATACTCTAGCTCAAACAACCCAATGACATAATTAGAAAAGTGCAATTCTAATTATATTTGACCAATAACTAACTCAAGGTGATCAATCTTAAATTAATTAAAAACCAGTGACGAGAACACTACGACGAATTACTCGGTAGACTAATCTGATTTCTCTCTTACCCAAAGTCTATCATGAAAACAATAACCAACTCATACCCTCAACTGTCACTTAGGCTTGAGTTACTTAGCTATGTTTAGACCCTCGTTACTTGGTGATTGAGGCAATTATACGGCCTAACCTTTAACAATATAGCATGAATAAAAACTAGGGCGTCACTCCTAATTTAGCTACACATGTTAATGGGATACATTCATGGGAAGAAGATGCATTAAGCTAACAACATGCTAAATCACAAAGTAAGCACTAAACCCTCCCCTAATGCATCAAAGATTTCTCCAACCTTAAATTAGAGCACTTACATTAGTTGCCCGTTGTGAAAATCAACTGAAATCAACAAGTTTGAGCTTTATGATATATGATAAATGGAGAGAAAATGAAGTTTTAGCTCCCAAAATCGAGTTTTACAATAATGGGAGAATGAAGAATTTATCTAAAAATCGGAGAAGAAGGCTTTTGTAATCGTCGTAGCGTCAAGACGCTACGGACGAAAATCCTGCGCGCGCGTTTGAAGCGTCGAGACGCTAAGGCCAGCGTCTCGACGCTTGCTCTCGGTTTTTTCTTAAAAATCCGATGGAGTAGCGTCGAGACGCTAGGGACAACGTCTTGATGCTGGACCAAAAGTGAAACTTTGGTCCTTAGCTCATCTTCTTCGCCCGACTGCTTCCTGAAGCTTCTAAAACACCATTTTTAGCACCGAAACACGTCCTTGGACTCCTCGAGCATTTTAACCATGAAACACCTACAACAGAGGCAATTAAACATCATTAAGCACGATATTTAGCTAATATTAAGGAGTAAATAATAGCTCCATTTTGGAGCTATCAGTCGACAAATCTGATTTGTTTTTATTTTTTAAAATCTCAATTCTTCTCTTTCAATTTCATTATAATCAGAAGTTTTTTTTACCTATAAATAATTCTGTACACAATAATGCTATGAAATAAAATTTATTGAATAAAATTTGTTCTTTCAATTCTTTTGTACAAAGTTTGAGCTCTCAATAGAAATAAAATTTCGACATAAATGTTCATCAAAATATAATAAACGACTTAAGTAAACTGAGAATAAAATTTTATTATGGCCGCTTCATATCATCATAATCTTTGAAAGTAGCTTTTGTTCCACATTATTGACTCCGACCCAAAACACCTAAGAAAAACAAAACCAATAACAACCTTATCATGAAAAGGATACTAAACTAATTGAATTAAAAAAAAAAAAAAAAAAACCCCGAACTTATAAAAAATATGAACATATAACATCAAAACTTAACTAATCTATCAAAGTGGGGGTTCAATTCTTCCTGAGGGCAGATTTAAAAAAAAATTATCAAACAACCACTTGGTGCAACGAGTGAGTGAACGCAACACCTAGATAGTCTAGAGTGAGGGTTGATTGATCTTATTACCGCCCAAATTTTTAATAACTTTGTCAAAACTCACAAATTTGCCAAACCAAACATAACTCAATTGACATAAGGTTGTGCTCTTGAGTAAGAGGTCATGAGTTCAATCCTAGGCTTAAATTCGTTATATGAAGATACCTTTGAACACATTGATATATAGTAGATTTTGTTTTTTGAAACCATAGTAGAGAGATTCAAAATTTACTGTCGAGAGCACAAATTCATATAAAACTAATTTCGAACGCATTAATATTTATATATGTATAGATTAAATTTCAAATTTTCTTCGAATTTTGAGGTTTGTGTCTATTTGATTCCTGAACTTTTAAAATTGTAAATTTAGTCCGAACATTCTAATCTTTTAAAATTCTCAAATCTACCGATTCCATTAGAAATAAATTTCAAATTTATATAATAGATAAATTAATTATTTTTAAAATTTTAAAAAGTTTCAACAACCTATAAAATGAAAAGTATAGGACCTATTAGACATTTTTAAATAAGAAATTAAAAATTTAAATGATAGTATGTATATTTTTATTTAATTTTTTTTTGTTTAAAAATAATATCAAATATATTTTAATATTAATTGATATTTTTAGATACTTAAATATTTATTGTAAATTTGTAAACATAATTTTTAATATATAGTATTAAAAGACAATTGTTTTTTTTTTTTTTCGGAGAAAAACTTGAAATACATATCCAAATCAGTTTTCTTACCCATTTTATTATCGAGGTGAAATTTCTCCTATTAATTTTATATCATTATTGTTCGAATTTCATTTTAACAACCTCAGAAAAACTCAAATATTATCAGAAGGAGTTTGCTTTTATTTTTATTTTTTATTTTCTCTATTTTCTTTCTTCTTCTGACAAGTCAAGTCAAGAGAAGAGCAAATTAACATGAAGAAAGTCAATAAGAAAAGGAAGAATGTTTAGAATTTCTATCCCATCTTTTAATGGAGCAAGGGCCTTAAAAAAGGGGTTACAAAACTATGGGGCATTTTGAGAAGTTTGGGGCAATGAGTTTGAATGGTTTTAGGTTATTTTCCATCCAAAAAAAAAAGGACCACTTCTCAGATTATTCCATACTAAGATGGGACTTAGTCATTTCTATGATCTACTTCTTTTATCGTATATCAAGAGATAAAGATTTATAAATCAGACATCTAAATGTCACTTGAGCCTTA
Source organism: Herpetospermum pedunculosum (assembly GCA_028017165.1). Taxonomy (NCBI): domain Eukaryota; kingdom Viridiplantae; phylum Streptophyta; class Magnoliopsida; order Cucurbitales; family Cucurbitaceae; genus Herpetospermum; species Herpetospermum pedunculosum. The sequence continues at coordinate 14,756,941 of JAPQWQ010000186.1, read as the reverse complement.
AACAGAGAAGCATTCTCGTGCATTAAATAGAAAATCAATTGTATTTATGCCAAAAACTTGTTATTCGTCCCAAGTAATACAGTAATATAAGTACCAATTATATATCGTTCTCCAGAGGGAAGGAAGGTTACTAATAACCAAATTCTTCAGCTTCAATTTTATCTGAGCAATCGATCAATCAAAAATGGATGAAATATGAAATTTGCTTTGACTTAAAGTAATTTTAAGTCAAATTAAAAACACGAAAACTAACAACTATAAGAAATTAAGATGGGTTTGAAACTGTAGAGCAAACTTCATCGCTATCTCCTCCTACTCATGAATCATTAACATCTAGAAATCTAGTCTTTTTATTCTAAAAGGCTTCTAATTATAAGTTATTAAACTCTTAATATTTCATGTCTGGTAAATCTGAACTATTAATGACCAAGGACACTTATTAGACATATAACATTGAAAGTTAGAGTCTACTATAGTTTTTTAAAAAGGATATAGACTAAATAGTTATGAGTTAGAAAAATTAACATTGAAAGTTAGAGGCTACTATAGTTTTTTAAAGGATATAGACTAAATAGCTATGAGTTAGAAAAAATTTAAAATACTATTAGAAACTTTGAAAGAACATAGATTAAAAGATACAACTTTTAAAATTCATAGCCTTTTTAGAATTTTTTTAATTAAAATACATAAATTAAATAGACGCAAATGATAAATATAAATTATAGTAACCACGTATAATCAAGAGTTGGTATATATTTGAACTATTGTGTTTAAAGGGGTAATTATACATGTAAAAATATCTTTAATGTCATTGAACTACTAACTTAAGCAATGAACTTTTGTAATTAGTCAGATATTCAAATTTTCACACTAGAATTGTAATACTTGAAGGACTTTGTTTATGCATTATTTGCTGGACTTTGTTTATGCATTATTTGCTTCTACTCGTTTCTGAGTAGTTGAGTTTATGTTGTTGTCTCTGTTGTTCTGGCTCCTAGTCCGCCTGTGGTTATGGTGTGTCGTGTTTTGCTTTGTTTCCTTGCCTTCCCTCGAGCTGTGAGAGTCTCTTCTGGGTTTTAGTTTTTATGTTTTTATTGGGGTGAGGGAATTCGAACTACATACCTCTTAGTCGTCAACACATACATATATCAGCTGAGTCATGCTCGCTTTGGCAGTTAATTCAAATGACTTAATTTTTCGTAAAAAAAAAATAAAAGGTAAAATTGGTTTACTTTATCCATTCCTAGTAGCATATTTCTTTTACAAAGTGATGTATTTTACTCTTTTTTTTAGTTCAACAATATAGGGTTCGAGATTCAAATATTTGACATTTTAGTTGATGATATATATCTTAATTAATCACTCGATAAATTATGTATCTTTACTTTATTAAGTCAAGTAATATTTGAATTTGAAATATTCTAAATTTAATATAAATTACTTTTAGTGTATAGAGTAAAACATGAAAATTATATAAGTTAATAACATTAAAATGAAATCTTTAGTTAGTTAAAATTGAAAAAAAAAACATAAATATAATTAAATCACAAAATAGTACCCTCATCGTAGTTTAGTCCATGGATAAATATTAATGCTAAAAAAATAAGTTTTTAAGGTTTGAATAAAGACGGTTGTCAAATAATGGTAATAGTTGAAATAGTCCATTTAGATGGTTAAATAATTATAATTACGATGACAAGAATGCAAATGATAGGCGTGTTTGTTTGTTGAATAAAGTAGCTAAGATATGGTTCAATTATTATATTAAGCACTTTGAAACTTGCTTGACCATATCAAAATCACTTAGCCTAACAAATATATATATATATTGAACAACCACTTGGTGCAGTGGGTGAGCGCTCCGCCTAAGATAGCAGAGAGTGGAGGTCGAATTTTTTGGCATAAGGTGTCTGTGACTATGAGGTCATGGATTGCTACTGGACGTTGATTGATCCGCATAATTTAAAATATTTAACTGGTAAATTTTTTGGCATAAGATGTCTGTGACTATGAGGTCATGGGTTCAATCCTTGATTTAATTAAAATATCGTTGAAAAAAAAATAAATATATATATATATATATATATTTTTTTTTTTTTTGAAGCAGGTGCATTACATATAATCTATGGAGGTCCCATTTAGGTTGAATTTGAACAACTCTATTAATGGAAATTAACTTAATTTTAGTTTGAAATGATGGATTTGGTAGAAAAAAAGGGAGCATCCTAAGCACTAAATAGAAATTAGTTGAATAATAATAAACCAGGTCCTTTTGAGTATGACACTTAACAAACTGCCAAAAAAAGTCTATAATGGATTGTTTGTTAAGCTACAAATTTTGAATCTTCTATGCTATCTTTTTTATATTTATATATATAATATTAGATTTTCTATTACTTTGTCTTACTTCTTAATTTCAACTTTTTCAATGCTATCTTTTTTATATTTATATATATAATATTAGATTTTCTATTACTTTGTCTTACTTCTTACTTTCAACTTTTTCAACTTTCTCATCCATGTCTAGATCCAAAGTATTTATTAATTGCTTTTTAGGAAGTGATGTTCCATTTCTTCATGTTTTGGAGAAAAATTCAAAGGGTTCATAGGAATTTAACTTTTTTTTTTTTTTTTTTTTTTTTTTTTTTTTTTTTTTTTTTTTTTTACAATAGGAATAATAAGTATCTAGGTATTTTTCTCCATCATTTTGATTCATGTTTTTTTTTTATTTGTTAGAATTATGGAAATCTACCAATAAAATAAAATAAACAAAAGATAAATCTTTTTTACTTTTAAGTTGAATATTTTCTTTTTCACAAGCAACATTTGAATAAATCATCTAAAATCTCATCAAAACGTATACGATCAGAAAAACATGTAAAAATAATTTTAGTCATTCTAAAATTATTTTCAAACATAGTCTAAGTATGGTGGGGAATACTTTTAAAATAAGTATTTTGAGTAAAAAAATACTTTAAGTTTAAATACTTTAATAACATGGGTACTTAATAAAAAATCACTTTGATGTTTGATTCTACATAATTAAAAGTATTTCACGGTTAAATATTTAGGCCAAAAGCGTTCTACATGTGTTTTTTCATAATTTTTTTTTTATTATAGATATTTTCCTTTTAAAAGTTCTTTTATATATTACTTTTCCACTTGATAACTACATTGTTATATGATCTATCTTGTTGGGAGAAAAAACATGGAGATATAAATAAGCTTTAGAATAAACTAAATTATATCTAAGTCTCCCATTTCATAGCTAGGTTACTCCCACTTCACAGGTTAGAATAAAAAAAAGTAATCGATCACAAAATATAATAATTAAGATAAGAGAAAGGAAGAACGTTCAGTCTTCTGCAACGACGGGTTCTATGAAGATTACAAAAAGTCTCTCCAACTCGCGCTACAAAGCTCTCTCAAATAATCTAACTCAAACTATTTTACCACAACCCGGTAGCTTGAGATAAAGTATAAACAATAAAAAGAAACTCAACCCAATAAATAAAACAGACGTAACACTATTCCCTTTGAAATAATTAAGCTCACTACCACTCTCATGAAAAACTGAACAAAAATATTCTTAAAGAAAAATTGTAGAGTAGCAAGGTCTTCACAAAAGCACTACAAAAATCAATTATCGGACAAAGATATATAGGGCATGTTTGGGAGTGATTGTTCTGTTATTGATTTTAAGAGAAGAGATTTAATTACAATTAATTTTATAAAATTGATTTCCATATAATCATTTTAATGTTTGGATTGAAGTGATTTTTATATGATTAGAAGTGATTTTAAATTATTAATGTTTGGTTTGCTTCAAACTGATTTCAAAATTACTAAATTCTTAAAATTATAATTTAAAATGTATTGATATATATAAGATTTATATTAATTTATAAAATTATTAACTACCTAAATATAATGTTTAAAAAAAAATACCCAAATATATAATCAAAAGAATGAATTTTTAAAATATTTATCAAATTATTTTTATTTTTAAAAAAATAATTTACTAAAGAATTTTTTTTTTTGTTTTTTTTTGTTTTTTTTTTTTTTTTTGTGTGAAGAGCAAAGCTCAATACAAACTACACCACAATCAAATCACGTAAACAGAATGATTCAATCTCAGGAGGGATATCTTCCACCCAGATCACCCGTTGACGAAGATCCATAGCCATATGTGTTAATTCGTGTGCAACCACATTTCCCTCTCTATGAATGAAGCAACAACGCCCATGAAAGCACGATGGAACCTCATACACGCATGCGCAACTACCATACCTACCTCCGCCACATTCTCACTCACCCCCTCAAACAAACTGCACAACTGAAAGGAGTCTGTTTCTAAGATAACCGGGCTCAAACCTGCCTCCCATGCCAATAGGAGCCCCTCAAATGCCGCCAAACTCTCGGCCATCAATACACTGCGAACATTGAAAACCTATGCAACAGCCGACAACATTACTTGACCTCGAAAGTCGCGCACCACTACCCTAAACCTGTCATACCCTCAGAAGCTACAAAGCCAGCATCCATATTAACCTTATATCTCCCCTGCGGTGGAGGCGACCACTTAACGTGCTCGCGGTCTTCCCTCCTCAGAGATCCCTCCACCATACCCCTCTGATTTGCCTCTCGAAAAGAGATCAAGTAGCTGGCAACCCAACTCCCGATATCAGTCGTTGGTCGCTGCCCCGTAAAGCGAGCTCGATTACGAATGTTCCACACCGACCACCACAAAATGCATAACTCTTCAAACTCATGCCACCCAAACTTCTCCTGCAAAAACCACAAAAGAGATGTGATATTCCCCTCCGGCCGGAATTTTAATAAGAACTCAAATTTAGAAGTCGTCAACACCCCACGGAAAAATTTGCAGTGCCAAAACAAATGAAGGCTGGACTCTCCCCCCTTTCCACACAGAACACAAGTATTTAGAATATTGATCCCTCTTCGCCCCATATTATCTAGTGTTGGGAGCCTATCAAGGCAAAGCCGCCACAAAAATACTCGGATCTTACTGGGAATATGTTGGGTTTTATGTCCTAAAACTCGTGGTTTGTAAACGATAAACATATTTTATTACCAATAAAGTGTTATTGAGGTTTATTCAATAAAGTTATTATTGAATATGTGAATTGCTTATTTCATTTTAGAAAACCCTAAATCCAATAAACTAAGATCCATGGCTATAACATGAATACTTGAACTTTATGTGGAGACATAAAAGTGGATCAAGTTCGAGTAAATAGTCAAAACGGTCTATAGTATACGGATAAGGCTGGATACCTTATCTTGGGGACACTATTGGATGCGGCCCATTTTGTATTTAGTACAAACGATGTCATCCTGAATCGTTCATGTGGAGACATGTGAATGGGGGCGTCCTATGCAAAGAGTTTGCATTAGACCGGACCGCGAAATAAGTCACTTTTACTTTATAACGCTGTTTACTGTTTTAAAGACTGACTATTTCAAAACGATGACCTAGGTAACTTGACCTTAATCCTGAGCTAACTATGAACTCCTGTTTATTCGAGATTATCCTTAGATCTGCATGGGTGAGAGTGGCTCAACAGCGCCGACTCAATATGCCTCCCATTTCAGGGGTAAGACCGGATAGATAGCTGGGGACATAGGGTGCAAGATGGAATTCACTCCTACCCGTCTCTAGGGATAGTAGATAGGTTGTTCCCTTAAGTGCTGACTCCAGGTCTTGAACAAGGGGCCCCACCTTCTCATTGGCCCGAGAGGGACTCGGTATAGTGATTAGATCACATACCAATCGGTTTAGTGATTGGATCACAAACCAATTGTTCATTAGAGGATCAGTGGGACTTAAGGAGCAAGATGTAATTACGGGGGTAAAACAGATATTTGACCCGACCGTAAATTACGAACAACCTGTGAAGGGTCAACTTACTAATCATGGTTATATCGAGTGGACATAAATATATCTACAGTGAGGAGAATGCAACTACTAGGCTATAGTGGAATGTCCTGATAGTTAACGAATGTTGATTAACTAGGTTAAAGAGTTTAATCAGTTAATCTCGGATCGTTGGAGCTCATGATCTGTAGGTCCATGAGGTCCCCCTGCTAGCTCATATCGGACTAAACCTTAGAACAGTGTGACGAGTGAATTCGAAGTGTTCGAATTCGAATTAGGGAATTAACGTTAAATATATGTGATATATTTAACGACATAACGTTCAATTGCGAATTGAACAATAGAGAGAGATGGTGATATTTAAATAAGATTTAATTATCGAAAATATGAATATGGATTCATAATCATGTATATCGGGAATGATCGGGATTAGTGTTGGATTTATTGGATATTAAATTTGAATTAATTAAATTGTTTAATTAATTATTTAATATTAATTTAATTTGATTTAAAATTAATTATTTGAATTAATTTTTAAATTGAATTAATTTGATCAAAGTTAGTCAAAAGTCAAATTTAAGACAATTGACTACAACTTTGAAAGTCAAAAGTCAAATGTTGACTCCACTAAACCTTGAAAGTCAAGAGTCATTTTGATGACTAAAGTGAGTGGAAAAATCCAATTCTTAAGTTAGTGGAAAAATCCAATTCTTGAGTTAGTGGGAAAAACCATTTGTTGGTGGTTTTATGAGTCAAACCTTTTTGCTAAGTGTTCATCCCACATCAAGCCACTAATCCCACTAAATTGAGTGGATTCTACATGACATCCTATTGTTAACTCAATTTTGCATGTTTTTGCATGTAGTCTTCTATATATACAAAGGGATAATGAGATTGACTTCTTCTTGGAATTTTTATGAACTTTGAGAAATTGTAAAGACAATTTCTCTACCATTCTCTCCAATTCCATCTTCAATTCTCTTTTAAATTAGTCACTCAAAGGATCCCACAATCCCGTTCTAAGGCCGGAGAATAGTCGGGAAGACTCTCGTGGTGGTTCGTGACCGTTACGTTCGAAGATCGAGTTTGGAATCAAGAAGAATTTGAACTTCAAAGGTAACCTCTAAATTATTGTCTTTGATTTTCAAATTACATGCTTTTTCTTTTTAAATTAACAAAATAAGAGTACTTAGATCCAACGATGCTTCCGCTATGCATGCCGAAATTCTTTCAAATGGTATCAGAGCATGCTTTAAGTACTCTTTTTTGGTTAATTTAGAGTTGGTGGGTAGTAATTCATGTGATGAATGTATGTGTGCTAAAATGGAAATTTTTGGTCTTTGGCATCCATTTCTTTTCCAATTTGTAATAATTGTTGTAATTGCCTTGTAATGGGCTTTAATGTGTTACAAAGAGTATGTAATTTTTGTAGAGTCATTAGAGTCCATTTTAGGATGTAATTTATCAAAATTGGAAGAGGCGTCAAGTGGCGGTTCGGTTCGGTTCGGCGGCGGTTCGTGCAATTCCACAACTTACAAGCGGTTCGAGCCGATTCGAAGTGTTCGGGGGCGGTTCAAGACTTTTTCCTATTTTATTATTGTAATAATTTAGGTAAATGCTTGTTTAGGATGCCAAAACCAATCCATTTTTAGTGTGGTTTATTTATTTATGCATTGTGAATGTATAGTTTAAATAAACATAATCTTGTGTGCATATTGTATGCCATGTAGATTTAAAATCCCACCATAGGATAAGCATGAAACATGCATTGAAAGTATGTTATAAGTGTTATAATATAAGTATGCATGTTTAGGATTCCATGAGATTTCATATAAGTTGTTATATTTTTGCATGGAATGATTTTATATAATTGTTATATAAAAGCATGTTAGATGTATGTTATAAGTTTTTTTTATAAGTGTTATAAAATGAATTAGACATTAAAACTTATAACAAAGATAAATGCATGCTCATTTAGGGTTAACTACCAAGCAATCTCCTATTTTAATAGTTAAAATAGGTCGATATCTTGTAAAACTTCGGTTACAAGAAAAACTCACCCGGTAAGATGCTGTCTCAGCTTGGGGGTATTTAAGTTGACGGTTTACGGAACACCTCCTACCTGGGCATCGAACTGGCGTTTGAGTTTAGCTAACCCGGTTTTATGAGCATGCGTGAGTGATGTGAGGTTTTAAAAAGTTTTATCACCTAGACATCATAGGTTAAAATCCAGTATAAACGTTATACTCGGAAAGATTACCTAGACTTAGGATATGTTTTAGTTAGCCAAAATATATGCCTAAGTAAAATCATACCCAACCGTCTAGAACACTTCAGTGGGAGGAAAAATGTTTTCAGCTCCTACGTCCCTAAGAGTTCACACCGTGAGATTCATGCTCGGCTTCGAGTCGCCCTGGGAGCGACCTCCAGTAGGAAAGTATTTGCATGAGTCAATAACAAGGTGAATAGGGGAAGTCGTTCATAGTAAGTGAGCGAAGGTTGTGTGTCAACACATCCTACGGTCTCCTCCATTAGGTTGCACCGTGAGATTCCCATGATGCGCCTGCGAGTCTGCCCTGGGAGCGACCACCCCTTAGGAGGGCTGTATCATGGGATTCGGAACACCGCGAACTCCAGAAATGGATAGGGTCTCATAGGTCTGTTTTCAGCATTGTCTTTCCAACTTCGGGAGCTTGTTGATTCCGATCTCTGAGGTCTGAAAATGGAGGGTCACACTTACAAGAATTACTAAGTGTTAGTAACTTCTTGACCAAAGTAAACGATAGCTAAAAGATCTATTGGAATATGAGTTATTCTGGTAATAGTGATTAGCTGAGATTGTCTCAATTCAAAGGAGGAGTGATAGACTGCCCCTAGGTGGATGTTGCTCTAAACCTTTGTAGTATCGTTGCAATAAAGAATAAATGATGGGTACATTATTACTTTTGCTAAAACTTGATTGGATAATATAAAAGGGTAATAGCAATTTCACTAAATACGATATGTTTATATTTTTCAGCATGTCCAACTCAATAGTACAGTTACTAGCTTCTGAGAAACTTAACGGGGATAATTACGCAACGTGGAAATCAAATTTAAACACAATACTGGTAATTGATGATCTAAGGTTCGTTTTAACTGAGGAGTGTCCTCAAAACCCCGGCACAAATGCAAACCGAAATGTTCGGGATGCATATGACAGATGGACAAGGGCAAATGATAAAGCCCGCGTCTACATTCTGGCCAGCATATCTGATGTATTGGCTAAGAAACACGATGGTATGGGTGTTGCCAAAGAGATTATGGAATCTCTGAAGGGGATGTTTGGACAACCGTCCTTCTCCCTTAGGCATGATGCCATCAAGTACGTTTATAACTGTCGCATGAGAGAAGGGACCTCTGTTAGAGAACATGTCCTGGACATGATGGTCCATTTCAATGTGGCAGAAGTAAATGGAGCTGTCATAGATGAGAAGAGTCAGGTCAGTTTTATTATGGAGTCTCTTCCGAAGAGCTTCCTACAGTTCCGCACAAATGCGATGATGAACAAAATTGAATATAACTTGACTACTCTTCTGAATGAGCTTCAGACTTATCAGTCCCTCCTGAAGACTAAGGGACATGAAGTGGAGGCAAATGTTGCTACCACTAAAAAGTTCTATAGAGGATCGTCCTCTGGGACGAAGTCTGGCCCTTCTTCTTCTAAAAATAAGAGTATTTCGATGAAAAAGAAAGGGAAGGGGAAAAGTAAAACTCCTAATGACCGCAAAAGCAAGGCTCAAGTTGCAGATAAAGGAAAATGTTTCCACTGCAACGAGAATGGGCATTGGAAAAGAAACTGCCCAAAGTACCTTGCAGAGAAGAAAGCTGAAAAGGCAAAACAAGGTAAATATGATTTACTAGTTGTTGAAACATGTTTAGTGGAGAGTGATGACTCTTCCTGGATACTGGATTCAGGGGCCACTAATCATATTTGTTCTTCTTTTCAGGAAACTAGTTCCTGGAGAACACTTGCGGAAGGCGAGATAACTCTCAGGGTTGGAACAGGAGAGGTTGTCTCAGCAAAATCAGTGGGAGATTTAAAGTTGTTTTTTGGAGATAGATTCATTGTATTAGATAATGTGTATCTTGTTCCTGGAATGAAAAGGAATCTTGTATCTATCTCTTGTTTGTTAGAACAATTGTATAAAGTATCTTTTGAAATTAATGAAGTGTTCATTACCAAAAGAGGTATTCCTATTTGTTCTGCAAAACTAGAAAACAGCTTATATAAGTTAAAACCGACCAGAGCGAAAGCTATTTTAAATATCGAGATGTTTAAAACGGCTGAGACGCGAAACAAAAGGCAAAAAGTTTCTTCAAGTACATATCTTTGACACTTAAGACTTGGCCACATTAATCTCAATAGGATTGAGAGATTGGTTAAGAATGGTCATCTAAGCCAGTTAGAAGACAACTCTTTACCAGCATGTGAGTCTTGTCTTGAGGGGAAAATGACGAAAAGATCTTTTACTGGAAAAGGTCTTAGAGCCAAAGAATCCTTAGAACTCGTGCATTCGGACCTTTGTGGACCAATGAATGTCAAAGCACGAGGAGGATATGAATATTTCATCAGTTTCATAGATGACTATTCAAGGTACGGTTATGTTTACCTAATACATCATAAGTCCGAAGCTCTTGAAAAGTTCAAGGAGTATAAGGCAGAAGTTGAAAACTTATTAGGTAAAACAATTAAGACACTTCGATCAGATCGAGGTGGAGAGTACATGGACCTAAAATTCCAGGACTATTTGATAGAACATGGAATCCAGTCACAACTCTCTGCACCTAGTACGCCACAGCAAAACGGTGTATCGGAGAGAAGAAACAGAACCTTGTTAGACATGGTTCGATCGATGATGAGCTATGCTCATTTGCCTGATTCGTTTTGGGGATATGCAGTAGAGACTGCTGCCTACATTTTGAACAATGTTCCCTCTAAAAGTGTTATTGGAACACCTTATGAGTTATGGAGAGGGCGTAAAACTAGTTTACGTCACTTCAGGATCTGGGGATGCCCGACACATGTGTTGGTGCAAAACCCTAAGAAATTGGAACGTCGTTCAAAAGTATGTTTATTCATAGGCTACCCAAAAGAATCGAAAGCTGGATACTTCTTTGATCCAGAAGAAAATAAAGTATTTGTATCGACAAATGCTACTTTTCTCGAAGAAGATCACATGAGAGATCATCAACCTCGCAGTAAACTAGTATTGCGTGAAATTTCGAAAGAAGCTACAGATAGATCAACAAGAGTTGTTGATGAGATTGGACCCTCAACAAGAGTTGTTGATGGAGCTAATACTTCTGATTACTCACATCCATCTCAAGAGTTGAGAGTGCCTCGACGTAGTGGAAGAGTTGTGCAACAACCTGACCGTTACATGGGTTTAGTAGAAACTCAAATCATCATACCAGATGATGGAATAGAGGATCCATTGACCTATAAACAGGCAATGAATGATGTTGACAAAGATCAATGGATCAAAGCCATGGACCTCGAAATGGAGTCGATGTACTTCAATTCCGTCTGGGAACTTGTAGATCAACCAGATGGGGTAAAACCTATTGGTTGTAAATGGATCTACAAAAGGAAACGAGACCAAGCTGGTAAGGTACAGACCTTTAAAGCTCGATTAGTGACAAAGGGTTATACCCAGAGAGAGGGGGTAGACTATGATGAAACCTTCTCTCCTGTTGTCATGTTAAAATCAATTAGAATACTCTTGTCCATTGCCACATATTATGACTATGAGATTTGGCAAATGGATGTCAAGACAGCCTTTCTGAATGGCAATCTTGAAGAGAGTATCTATATGTCTCAACCAGAGGGGTTTATAATACAACATCAAGAACAAAAAGTTTGTAAGCTTAAACGATCCATTTATGGGTTGAAACAAGCATCTAGATGCTGGAATATAAGGTTTGATACTGCGATCAAATCTTATGGTTTTGAACAAAACATTGACGAACCTTGTGTTTACAAGAAGATTGTCAAAACATCTGTAGCATTCCTCGTATTATATGTCGATGATATCTTACTCATTGGGAATGATGTAAGATGCCTGACTGACGTCAAGAAATGGCTAGCAACTCAATTCCAAATGAAAGATTTGGGAGAAGCTCAATATATTCTTGGGATCCAAATAGTTCGGAACCGCAAGAATAGAACATTAGCCATGTCTCAAGCATCCTATATTGACAAGATGTTGTCAAGATATAAGATGCAGAATTCCAAGAGGGGTTTGCTACCCTTCAGGCATGGAATTCACTTGTCGAAGGAACAATGTCCTAAGACACCTCAAGAAGTTGAGGATATGAGACGCATTCCCTATGCATCGGCAGTTGGAAGTCTGATGTATGCTATGTTGTGTACACGACCCGACATATGCTATGCAGTAGGTGTTGTCAGCAGGTTTCAGTCCAATCCTGGACTTATACATTGGACAACCGTTAAGAATATCCTCAAGTATCTTAGGAGAACGAGGGATTACATGCTCGTGTATAAAGGTAAGGATCTGATTCTTACAGGATACACTGATTCTGATTTCCAGTCGGATAAAGATTCGAGAAAATCAACATCGGGATCAGTGTTCACTCTGAATGGAGGAGCTGTAGTATGGCGGAGTATCAAGCAAAGTTGTGTTGCTGACTCCACTATGGAAGCAGAATACGTAGCTGCCTGTGAAGCAGCAAAAGAAGCTGTGTGGCTTAGAAAGTTTTTGAACGATTTGGAAGTTGTTCCAAATATGCATCTGCCTATCACTCTCTTTTGTGATAACAGTGGAGCAGTTGCAAATTCAAAAGAGCCAAGGAGCCATAAACGCGGGAAACATATTGAGCGAAAATATCATCTCATTCGAGAGATCGTCCAACGAGGAGACGTTATTGTGAAACAAATAGCCTCTGAGGACAACATTGCTGATCCATTTACAAAGGCTCTCACGGCTAAAGTGTTTGAGGGTCACCTAGTGAGACTAGGACTACAGGATGTATAATCTAGGGCAAGTGGGAGAAAACTATGGGTATGTGATGCCCTAGTTTATTGTATTTATTTCTCATTTTGAAAAACTCAATATTATGTATATATATGGATATATATTTATTACCACTGGAGTTTTAGTCCAAGTGGGAGTTTGTTGGGTTTTATGTCCTAAAACTCGTGGTTTGTAAACAATAAACATATTTTATTACCAATAAAGTGTTATTGAGGTTTATTCAATAAAGTTATTATTGAATATGTGAATTGCTTATTTCATTTTAGAAAACCCTAAATCCAATAAACTAAGATCCATGGCTATAACATGAATACTTGAACTTTATGTGGAGACATAAAAGTGGATCAAGTTCGAGTAAATAGTCAAAACGGTCTATAGTATACGGATAAGGCTGGATACCTTATCTTGGGGACACTATTGGATGCGGCCCATTTTGTATTTAGTACAAACGATGTCATCCTGAATCGTTCATGTGGAGACATGTGAATGGGGGCGTCCTATGCAAAGAGTTTGCATTAGACCGGACCGCGAAATAAGTCACTCTTACTTTATAACGCTGTTTACTGTTTTAAAGACTGACTATTTCAAAACGATGACCTAGGTAACTTGACCTTAATCCTGAGCTAACTATGAACTCCTGTTTATTCGAGATTATCCTTAGATCTGCATGGGTGAGAGTGGCTCAACAGCGCCGACTCAATATGCCTCCCATTTCAGGGGTAAGACCGGATAGATAGCTGGGGACATAGGGTGCAAGATGGAATTCACTCCTACCCGTCTCTAGGGATAGTAGATAGGTTGTTCCCTTAAGTGCTGACTCCAGGTCTTGAACAAGGGGCCCCACCTTCTCATTGGCCCGAGAGGGACTCGGTATAGTGATTAGATCACATACCAATCGGTTTAGTGATTGGATCACAAACCAATTGTTCATTAGAGGATCAGTGGGACTTAAGGAGCAAGATGTAATTACGGGGGTAAAACAGATATTTGACCCGACCGTAAATTACGAACAACCTGTGAAGGGTCAACTTACTAATCATGGTTATATCGAGTGGACATAAATATATCTACAGTGAGGAGAATGCAACTACTAGGCTATAGTGGAATGTCCTGATAGTTAACGAATGTTGATTAACTAGGTTAAAGAGTTTAATCAGTTAATCTCGGATCGTTGGAGCTCATGATCTGTAGGTCCATGAGGTCCCCCTGCTAGCTCATATCGGACTAAACCTTAGAACAGTGTGACGAGTGAATTCGAAGTGTTCGAATTCGAATTAGGGAATTAACGTTAAATATATGTGATATATTTAACGACATAACGTTCAATTGCGAATTGAACAATAGAGAGAGATGGTGATATTTAAATAAGATTTAATTATCGAAAATATGAATATGGATTCATAATCATGTATATCGGGAATGATCGGGATTAGTGTTGGATTTATTGGATATTAAATTTGAATTAATTAAATTGTTTAATTAATTATTTAATATTAATTTAATTTGATTTAAAATTAATTATTTGAATTAATTTTTAAATTGAATTAATTTGATCAAAGTTAGTCAAAAGTCAAATTTAAGACAATTGACTACAACTTTGAAAGTCAAAAGTCAAATGTTGACTCCACTAAACCTTGAAAGTGAGTCATTTTGATGACTAAAGTGAGTGGAAAAATCCAATTCTTAAGTTAGTGGAAAAATCCAATTCTTGAGTTAGTGGGAAAAACCATTTGTTGGTGGTTTTATGAGTCAAACCTTTTTGCTAAGTGTTCATCCCACATCAAGCCACTAATCCCACTAAATTGAGTGGATTCTACATGGCATCCTATTGTTAACTCAATTTTGCATGTTTTTGCATGTAGTCTTCTATATATACAAAGGGATAATGAGATTGACTTCTTCTTGGAATTTTTATGAACTTTGAGAAATTGTAAAGACAATTTCTCTACCATTCTCTCCAATTCCATCTTCAATTCTCTTTTAAATTAGTCACTCAAAGGATCCCACAATCCCGTTCTAAGGCCGGAGAATAGTCGGGAAGACTCTCGTGGTGGTTCGTGACCGTTACGTTCGAAGATCGAGTTTGGAATCAAGAAGAATTTGAACTTCAAAGGTAACCTCTAAATTATTGTCTTTGATTTTCAAATTACATGCTTTTTCTTTTTAAATTAACAAAATAAGAGTACTTAGATCCAACGATGCTTCCGCTATGCATGCCGAAATTCTTTCAAACATTTTCCACACCCCCTTCCACCATCGCGTCAAGGACTCAACCGACGACACAAAGGCCTCGCGATGAAGAATATGTGACTGCGCCAACCGATACCCATTCCTCAATGAATACATCCCTGTATCCTCAAAATGCCATATTGCCTGGTCTACTGTATGCCAACGATTGGATGGAATCGTCAAAATTTTGCCTAAGTCTGGGCTCATCCCATCTTCCAAAAGGGGTGAACAGATCACAAACTCTCGTATGGACGGGTAAGGAAGCCGGAGAGGTAATACGTAAGCAAGATTCCATTGGCACCCAATTGTGCTTGTATACCCCCACCCTCTCTCCGTTACCAATCCGCCACCGAACTCCAGATGCCAGTAACTCACGTCCCCAAAGTAGACTCCTCCAAATAGCGGACGAAGCCGATCCCAACTGGGCGTCGAAAAAATCGGAATCTGCGTAATACCGCCCTTTCATTATTCGCGATACAAAGGACGACGGTTGATGTATCAATCTCCAACACTGTTTAGCAAGGAGGGCCTGATTAAACAACTCTAGGTCCCTAAAACCCAAACCGCCCATGCCCTTAGGCGTACACAAATATTTCCAACTCACCCAATGCACTCGCCTATCTTCCTCATGCCCGTTCCACCAAAAGCGAGCCATGATCCGGTGCAGATCCTGAATAATCCCCTTAGGGAGTCTAAAACAATTCATCGTGTAACAAGGAATGGCCTGTATGACAGCCTTGAGAAGAACCTCCCGACCCCCTACAGAAAACAATTTGCCCTTCCAGCCTTGAAGATGCCGCCACACACGCTCTTTTATGTAACTGAAGGTACTAGCTCGACTCTGGGGCTTAAAAGATGGGAGACCCAAATATTGGCGATGAAAAGGGACTTGACCCACTTTCAAAATCTGACTCACCCGATCCCGCATAGCCCCATCTGTACTACGACTAAAGGAAATAACAGACTTATCAAAGTTGACAAGTTGCCCTGATGCTGCCTCGTAGTCCTGCAATAACCCATGCACTACGCCAGCCTCAACCTCGTTAGCTCGGAAAAACAACAAACTATCATCCGCAAAAAACAGGTGAGAAAAAGGATGCCCCCACGAGACAGGGACAACCCCGAAATACGCTTCTCACGCTCCGCTGTAAGTAGAAGTTGCGACAAACCTTCCGCACAAAGGATGAATAAATAGGGAGAAAGAGGGTCCCCCTGGCGAAGACCCCGACTCGGGACCACATCCCCACACCGCAGCCCGTTCAGGTTAAAAGAGTATCTGACGGATGAGATACATTGCACGACCAAATTCACCCAGTGAGGAGCAAACTCCAACCCTTGCATCATGCTCTCCAAGAAACTCCACTCCACCCGATCGTAGGCTTTACTCATATCAAGCTTTAGAGCAGCCCAACCCACATTTCCCCGTCTTTTGGATTTTAAAGTGTGCAGACATTCATACCCAAGTAGAGCATTATCTACCACACATCGACCTGGAACGAAAGCACTCTGGTTATCAGAAATCAACTCACTCAAAACCGGTTTCAGTCTATTAGCCAGCACCTTAGAAACCAACTTATAAGATACATTACATAGAGCAATAGGACGAAATTCAGACAGCCGACGCGACCTCTTAACCTTAGGGATCAGGATAATCATAGTCTCATTAAGCGGAGCCGGGGATAAACCCCCGTTCAATACACTAAGACAACACTGAATAACATCAGACCCAATAACAGACCAGGAATGACGATAAAACGCACCTGAGAGACCATCCGGGTCGGGGGCTTTACTCGGATGAATTTGCTTCAATGCCCTAAGAACCTCCTCCTCACAGAAAGGACGAGTCAAACGCATGTTCATCTCAGGCGTAACCGACACCCGCACCCTGGATAGGACTTGTCCCAAATCCGCATAAGATGGATCTCCGGAGGTAAAAAGCTCCCTGAAATACGAAGTTACCATGTCAACAAGAACCGCTGGATCATCTTGCCACCGCCCCCCCATTATCCTCCAAACCCGCAATGGTATTCCATCGTCGCCTACGAGACGTTCTACGATGAAACCAACTTGTATTTCGATCTCTCCATTTCAGCCACCTCTCACGGGTCCTCGGCTTCCAAAACACTTCCTTCTCCGTAAGAAGGGACTCCAACTCTCCCTCTGCCCGTTCCAACCTCCCCCGGGACTCAGCCTGTCCCAGGGCACCCATAGCCTGCTGGACCCGCGGCGTGGCCTCGCGGATCCTCTGCGAATAGTTTCCCACCAATCCACGTCCCCAACGGGACATCGAAGCCATACAGTGTCCAGAAGCTACTGCCAGTTCCGCCGGCCCCACTAGAGTTGCCTCCACTTCCCAACTCTCCTGAACTACACCCTCGAAGTCCGACGCCTGTAACCATACCTCTTCGAACCTCAGTATCCTCTGGCCCCGCCGACGCACCCTACTCCCCTCTGAAAGCGAAAGAAGGAGAGGTCGATGATCCGACCTACTATAATCCAGATGTTCAACCGAAGCCTGAGGGAAGAGATCCCGCCAGGCCCCATTGCCCACACACCGATCAAGACGTTCCCAGATCGTCGCCTGACCAGGCCGACCATTACATCATGTGAACCCATCCCCCTGAAAACCCAAGTCCCGCAATCCACAATCATCTACAGCCTCGCGAAAACCCCGCAACTCTGCTTCCGGTTTTGCCCTTCCACCCTTCTTCTCAGACTGATAGAGCACAGCATTAAACTCCCCCTACCAACCATGAAGACGAGTCACTTCCCCGTAACCGCCGAAGTAGTGACCACGACAGGTGCTTCTGCTCGCCCTGAGGGAACCCATAAAACCCCGTGAACCTCCACTGTTTGCCATTCCAACTACCCATCCATCAATACGATGGGGTGAAGCAGTCAAAAGGCTAAAACACAACTCCGACGTCCATAAAAGTGCCAAACCGCCTTTGCTCCCCACACTATCAACACAGAAGCAGTTCGAAAAACCCAACTCAAACTTCAGGTTCGAAAAATGCGAACTCAACACTTTTGTCTCTGACTAGAACAAAAGCTGATGTCTCTTAGATTGCACCACCTTGCGCAATCGCTGGAATGCACGGTCTGAACCCATACCCCGCACATTCCAGAACAACACATTCATAATGGATGGCGGGACTGCAAAGCAGCCACCACCAAAACAAAAGGATCAGTTAGATCCGCCCGACCCTGCTCGCCTAAACCCTCATCCCTCCGTGCCTTCTTTCCCACTTCCCCCTCTTGTGCCAACACCACCCTGTCTGCCTCTAATCTCCCATGTTTCCCTAATCCTTCTAACGAGACGTCCTCACTCAAACCCGCCCTTAGAGAGACCCTCGCTCGCTTTTTCCACCCTTTCAGAGATTTCCCCCTCCGCCCCTCCCAGCACTATCTTGAACCCCATCTACGACCATATGGTCCCCAATTTGATCGGATAGTACAACCAAAGGCTCCACACCCACACTTACACACTTCTTCTTCCCCTTTATTGATGTAGGGGCCTGGGAAACTGGCGTTGGACCTACACTTCCAATCACACTCCGGGAAGCAGGATGCTCCAAGCCAGCTTCAGGAACCTTGACAATGCATGGACCTACACCCCCAATGTTAAGGGCAGGACGCTCCATACCATCATCAACCACCTCCTTACTCGAACAACCAACCTCTTGGCCTGGACCTACACTTTCCTTCCCAATAGTGAAAGCAGGACGCTCCACAGCCAACTCCCTCGTTTGCCCACCCCCTACCGGATCTTCGACCACCGCCCCCGCTCTACCGAGCCCACACCCACCTCCCCGGATCCGACCAAACCCGACGGAACAGCCTCATTCTCAACGACCTGTTTCCCACTTCCACTTGTCCTCCACCCTGACCCCCCACGATCACTGACTCTGCTCCCCCGACCCGAGCCCTCTGGTAACGATATTTTCGAATTATCGCCAATCATCGGGTTGTCGAGACCCGCCAAAATAAATTTATAATTACCCGAATGCACTGAACTATTAGTAGATTAGTGGTAACGGGGTCGATCCACAGGGAAATAAGCTAATTGACTTAATCTTAATTAAATTTTCAAACTATGAAGATAAACAAAATGTGGGGATTTTGGTTTTGAATTAACGAAGAGGGAACAACGCAAACGGGGAAAACTTGACTAACGGAGCGTTCGACTCGGGACGATCGGGAATAAAATTAGCATGCCTCTTGGATCATAGGTTGACGAGTATAATGGCTAAACAATTGAACGAATACGCATCCCGTATCAAATTAATGAATTAATTCAGACATGCTTCATGGATATTAATTAGACACAATAAATCATGCTAATCAAGCATATCGATTGGACATTTGCGGCCAACGCTCTCCCAAGACCAATCGATAGCAACGAGCTAACTACGACGATTATCTAATTTGGACGCGAAATTAGTGTATCGATTTCAGATTCCAATTCGAGAAAAACGAACACCAAGAACACAAGGATGCCTATGCGCTCAAAGGCATCGTAAATCTTTGTTACTTGGCGGTTTAGAGAGGCACGACATCAAAACCTTTAACAAATGAAGCATGCTCGAAATCAAGGGTGCCTAGTCCTAAATCATTCAAACACATTCATGGAATAAGCAAAGAAATAGAAACTAATTCAATCAATCATTCAAGCCAAATCAGAATTTAGTTCAACAACCTCACCAAAAGTTCAAACTACATTATTCCTTTACAATCCCGAGCCAAAAACGCTATAGACTACTCACTCATGTTGTGTGTGATGTGGGATGGCTCCATTCTAAGCTTCCTAGCCTCTCTCATGGTGAAAATGGCTGCTGAAACGTCTAATCTGGTGCGGAGCCCAAGGTAGGAGATGAAGATGGCGGCTAAAAATCAGACAAAAAATTAAGTAATCCGTCGGAGCGTCGAGACGCTAGGGCAGCGTCTCGATGCTGCGCCCTAAATAATCAGCGCGCGCAGTCGGGGTGGCGTCGAGCGAGCGTCGGGACGCTGTCACTCGACGCTTGCTCTCGGGTGGAATTTCAAATATACGCCTCAGACTTCGGAGCGTCGAGACGCTCTGGCAGTGTCTCGACGCTTGGGCAGCGTCGAGCTAGCGTCGCGACGCTGTCGCTCGACGCTAGCTCTCGGGTTTTTGCATGGTATTTTGCCTTCAATTTCCCCAAAACGCCCAATCTTCATGTTTTTGCATGGTCCTTCCCCGGAAGTGTTCTTAGGTCTTTAAAATGCGATATTAAGCCTCGAAAAGCGCCGAAACGCTCCCGAGGGCGAATTACCGAGAACACCTGCAATTAACACATAAAAGCAAGATTAAGCAAGTAATAATCGTGAATTAGGGACATAATTATGGATCCAAAATGGAGCTATCAAACACCCCCAACTTAAATCTTGCTAGTCCTCGAGCAAGGTGGAATTCTGATTAATCAAAATAAAACGAATACGCATGCTAGGGACTCAATTCTCAGTACTGGAAACGACAGGGCACTTGCATTCGAAAGAAGCGGCTGCGTGCATGCATTGGTTAAGAACAATTCGAAAAATTTAAAGATGCTTCCCTATTTATGCTTCGGACCTAGCTCCTCGATCTTAGATTTTTACAGGCTTAGAACAACTTTACCCATCTCAAAACTTCGCCTTCCCCCTACTTATGGCTAATCAGAACAGTCTAAGGGATATTCATCGTCTAAGCAAGTAATAGATCGCAAGGCATCTTTTCTCTCATTTTTTTTTTTTATCTCCATGAGCACCTAACATGTCAATTTTACTTTCGTTTCAGCTTGCCTGCAATTTCATTGCACAGTGCATCTGACTACGGGCAAAATTCACATTTTTAAGGACTAGCGTTCACTTCTTTGTGCTTCCTTTTCATGCAGTGGCGACCGTGGGTTACACGACCGCCCCTGGCTACTAAGGCAACTCAAGAAGGAGGAACACCTCAGGAGATTACTTTCTTTTTATAAAATATGCATTCATTTTCTTTTTAGCCTAAAAATCATGTTAAAACTTTGAGCGCATGGATTACGAACAAGAACGAATCTTAGCCCATCCAAAGGTTGCCTTTCGAGGTGACAACGAATTTCAAAACAAACAGAGCTACCCTAAACCCACAAATCCAAGATAGAGTGCTAACATGCGAAGCTTAAACAGGGAAATAACTTGAAATTTTTTTCAAAATGGCCTTATCAAATGCAATCATGCTGAATTTCACAACAAATACAAATACGAAGACCTCCACAGTACATCCTAGAATTTCATAGCCCAACTAGCATGCATTCATCGCAACAGAATATGCTTATCAGAATTCCACAACTAAACTCGACAATCATTGTAAGGCACAACCCACCACCCCCAACTTAAGGAATGGACAATGTCCTCATTGGACTAAATAGGCACAGTCAAAATTCTAAGGAAAGAAAACCTTCCCTGAATTGTGACTTAGATGGTTGGAGAGTGCGCTTGATTCTTTGCAAACCAACTTCAAGGACGAGCCATCGTTTCTCCTGAAAACTCACAACATGGGAGTAAGAATCCTAAGCTAATCCTAAAAACAGTAAAGTAAACAAAAAGCATGTACAGTTCAAGCTCGGGTGCCTCCGAGAAGCGCAAATTTTTAGAGTCGATTGCTCGACTTTACCAAAACTCATTTCATCCTTTCTCATAATCGGGCTCTCTCAAGTGGGCATGCTCGTCGAAGTCCTCTGACATTCCCTCATGGAAGATCTTCAGTCGTTGGCCATTCACCGTGAATTTCTTCTCTAAATCTAGGCTCTGAATCTTAACTGCACCATAGTGATGGACATCGGTTATAATAAAAGGACCAAGCCACCGGGAACGAAGTTTACCTGGCATGAACTTCAGACGGGAGTTGAACAAGAGGACCTTCTTACCAACTTCGAAGTGTTTTCGGATGACTCGTCTGTCGTGGAACATCTTGGTCTTTTCCTTGTAGGTCTTCGAGTTCTCATATGCATCCACGCGAAGCTCCTCTAGTTCTTGCAATTTGAGGAGTCTTTCTTCGCCAGCCTTGTCAAAGTCCATATTACACTTCTTCACGGCCCAGTAAGCTTTGTGCTCGATCTTCACTGGGAGATGACAAGCTTTCCCAAAAACCATCCGGTAGGGAGACATCCCTATGGGGGTTTTGTAAGCCGTACGATAGACCCACAAAGCGTCGTCCAGCCTGAGACTTCAATCCTTCCGCGCTGGACTTACTGTTTTCTCGAGGATGCTCTTCACCTCTCGATTGGAGACCTCTACCTCGCCATTGGTTTGAGGGTGGTACGGGGTAGATACTTTGTGATTGACCCCATACTTCCTCATCAAGGCCTGGATCGTCTTGTTGCAGAAGTGGCTCCCCTGATCGCTTATGATGGCTCGTGGAACTCCATACCTGCTAAAAATATTAGATTTGACAAAACTGGAAACAACATTAGCAGTATCAACTTTGGTGACCTTAGCCTCCACCCACTTAGACACGTAGTCCACAACCAACAGTATATAGACAAAACCAAATGAAGGGGGAAAGGGTCCCATAAGTCCATACCCCAAACATAAAAAATTTGGCAAGTTAAAATGGGGGTTTGGAGCATTTCATTCCTACTTGAGATGGACCCTTTTCTCTGACACTGATCACATGATTTGCAAAATTCATAACAGTCCTTAAACAGTGATGGCCAAAAAAACCCACAATCTAATATTTTCCTCGCTGTCCTATTTTGCCCAAAGTGTCCCCCACATGAAAATTCATGGCAGAATACAAGTATGGACTTATGCTCAGACTTAGGGACACACTTCCTAATTACTTGGCCAGCGCAAAATTTCCATAAAACGGGCTCTTCCCAGACATAAGATTTGGCTTCGCTTCTCAGCTTAGCTTATTTGTTATATGAAAAGTCGAATGGGAACGTACCTGTGACCAAGTAATTGACAATGTCGGCGTACCATGGTATCTCCACACTCACCTGGAAGAGGACTTCATCAGGGAACTCATCATTTAGAGGCAAGTCATCCTCATTACGCACAATGCGGCTCAAGTGGTCAGCAACTGTATTTTCTGATCCTTTCCTATCCTGGACTGAGACGTCGAACTCCTGGAGTAGTAGTACCCACCGGAGCAGTCTAGGCTTCGAGTCTTTCTTGTTCATCAAGTATCGAACTGCTGCATGATCAGAAAAAACAATCACTTTAGATCCAAGAATAAAAGGTCGAAATTTATCAAGAGCGAAAACAATGGAAAGCAGCTCCTTCTCTGTGGTGGTGTAACCGATCTGTGCGGAGTTGAGCGTCCTGGAGGCATAATAAATTACGTGGCTTTTCTTGTCTATCCTCTGGCCCAACACAGCGCCCACGGCATAATTGCTTGCGTCGCACATAATCTCGAAGGGAGTCCCCCACTGCGGTGGATGGATGATGGGTGCGTTGGTCAAGCACTTCTTCAGAACATCGAAGGCCAGCTTGCACTCCTTGTCAAAGCAGAATGGGACATCTTTTTTCAGCAAGCTCGTCATCGGAGTCACTATCTTCGAGAAGTCTTTGATGAACCTGCGGTAGAAACCTACATGACCAAGAAAAGAACGCACTTCCCGAAGATTCGTGGGGTAAGGTAAATAAGATATAACATCTATTTTAGCTTTATCGACCTCTATCCCCTTAGCTGACACAACGTGACCTAAGACTATGCCCTGACTGGCCATGAAATGACACTTTTCAAAATTTAAAACAAGATTAGTCTCAATGCATCTTTCCATGACTCTAGACAAGTTAAACAGGCAATCCTCAAATGAACTCCCATATACAGTGAAATCATCCATAAAGACTTCGATGCATTTTTCTACGAATTCAGTAAATATGCTCATCATGCATCGCTGAAAAGTCCCCGGAGCATTACAAAGCCCGAAAGGCATTCTCCTATATGCGTAAGTTCCGAATGGACAGGTAAAAGTAGTCTTTTCTTGGTCTTCCTGGGCTATGGGAATTTGATAAAACCCAGAAAAACCATCTAGAAAACAGAAGTATGGCTTCCCAGCTAAACGCTCCACCATTTGATCTATGAAGGGAATAGGAAAGTGGTCCTTCTTAGTCACATCATTCAGTTTTCTAAAATCTATACACATCCTCCACCCATTTTGCACTCTCTTAGGCACTAGCTCACCCCTCTCATTTCTAATAACAGTTATGCCCGTCTTTTTAGGTACAACATGAATAGGGCTAACCCACTGGCTATCAGAAATGGGAAAGATAATACCTGCATCAAGGAGTTTGTGTATCTCAGACAACACTACCTCTTTCATTGCTGGGTTCAGTCTCCGCTGAGGCTCTTGGGATGGCTTCGCTCCCTCGTTCAGCCGAATCTTGTGCATGCACAGATCTGGACTCAACCCGTGCAAGTCTGCCAACGTCCATCCTATCGCTCTTCTATTCTTTTTCAAGACCTCCACCAACTTGCCTTCTTGTTCCGATGTAAGCTCCTTGGAGATAATTACCGGGAGTGTCTCCACCTCACCCAAGTATACGTACTTGAGATGACCCGGCAACTCCTTAAGTTCCAACTTGGGAGCCTGCAAAAGAGATGGTAATATTTTAGTTGGCTTTTCACACGCCTCTAAAGAAAGAGTAGTTTGTTCAGATGAGTCAGACAATATGGGAACACTACTTTCAACCTCGCCAACAATTTCAGTAAAAACGAGTGGGTCATCCCCATCAACAACAGTCATGCATTCTTCTTGTTCTAAAGTATCGATAAGATCAATTTTACAGATAGAATGCACATCAGCATGGTGTTTCATGGCATCAAAGACATTAAATTCGAACACATCTCCTTCATACTCGACTGACAAAGTACCATCATGCACATTAATTTTTGTCTTAGCGGTTTTCATGAATGGTCTACCTAGAAGGACTGAAGTAGTGGATGATGCGTTTTCTTCCATATTTATCACGTAAAAATCAGCAGGAAAGATCAGGTCCTTAACTCTAACCAACACATCCTCAATCACCCCTAAAGGATGAATAGAAGACCTATTAGCTAACTGGATAATTAAACTTGTTTCCTGCATACCTTCTAAATCGAGACTCTTGTAGACTGAGTATGGCATAACATTAATTGAGGCTCCTAAGTCTAGCATGGCGTGCTCGATTTCTCTATCTCCTATAGTACATGGCAAGAGGAACATACCTGGGTCCTGGCATTTGTTTGGAATACCTTGTGTTATCAGGGCAGAAACATTCTTGCTTACCACAACTCTCTCGGCACCTTTAGTCTTCCTCTTCATGGTGCACATCTCCTTCAGAAATTTAGCGTACCTTGGGATTTGCTGAATTGCATCAAGCAGCGGCATATTGATTCCAACTTTTTTCAGCGTCGCAAGGACGTCCGCGTCCTCGACCTCCTTAGGTGGCCTCACCAACCTACTCGGAAAAGGAGCAACGGGAGTGTAAGACTTCATAGAAATATAAGGAGAAGCTACAACCGTTTCAGAGGGTATTTGAAGACACTTATCTTGAGATATCTCTGTATCCTTGCTAGAGTCCTCAGAAGTGGTCCGTGATGGTACCTCTTTACCACTTCTGAGATTGATGGCACTAACGCTTTCTTCTTTGGATTCCATTTTACTCATCCTGTCCTTCATCTCTGTGAACCCATCTCTTAGCGATCGCATCTCCATCCTGGTCTCCTGGCTAGATTCCATGAATGATTTGAACATGCCTTCAAGGGTTTGACCTGAAATAGAAGGAACAGCCTGAGATGAGTTTTCTTGCAACGTATGAAATAAGCCAAATACCTGAGACACTTTCTCTTTGAGCTCTTCTATGTCGGTAAACAGTTTAGCTTGTTCATTTCTTCCCCCGTATTGGCGACGGTTCTCAGCCATGTTGGAGATCAACTGTCTGGCTTCCGCAAGCGTTTTCTCCCAAAGGGCTCCTCCACTCGATGCATCAAGCATCTGACAGTCGTGCGGAAGCAAACCTTCATAGAAGAATTGAATAAGCGCAGCCTCTGTTATCAAATGGTTCGGGCATCTCTCGCATAACTTAATGAATCTCTCCCAGCACTCGTGAAATGCCTCTTTCTCTTCCTGCTTGAAACTGTAGATATCTTTTTTCACGGCTCTGGCTCTTGAAGCTGGGAAATATCTTTCTAAGAACATGCTCTTTAACTTCTCCCAAGTGAAGATGGTTCCCGATGGTAAGTAATGTAGCCAATCTCGAGCTTCACCTCTCAAAGTGAATGGAAAAGCTCTCAGGTAGAGCTGATCTTCAGTTATGTCGCCTGGCTTCATCGTAGAACTTGTCATTTGAAAAGCTTTGAGATGTTTCAAGGGATCTTCATCTGCTTCACCACAAAAGGAAGGCAAATGGTCAATTAAGCCCGACTTAAGTACAAACTCACCTGAGATTTCCGGGTAGGAAATACAAGAAGGTTGGTGGCCCATAGCAACCGATGCCCACTGCCTGAGTGTTTTTGGGGCTCCAGCCTCATCGTCAACTTCCATTTTCTCAATAAAAAATTAGGCACTCTAGCACACTTAAACAAACAGATCAAATTTTGCAAACAATAAAAGAATAAACAAATTTAAGGTAAAACTTAAAAATCTACAAATTAAATTTAAATTAGGCCGAATTACACTTAGTTCCCCGGCAACGGCGCCAATTTTGGTAACGATATTTTCAAATTATCGCCAATCATCGGGTTGTCGAGATCCGCCAAAATAAATTTATAATTACCCGAATGCACTGAACTATTAGTAGATTAGTGGTAACGGGGTCGATCCACAGGGAAATAAGCTAATTGACTTAATCTTAATTAAATTTTCAAACTATGAAGATAAACAAAATGTGGGGATTTTGGTTTTGAATTAACTAAGAGGGAACAACGCAAACGGGGAAAACTTGACTAATAGAGCGTTCGACTCGGGACAATCGGGAATAAAATTAGCATGCCTCTTGGATCATAGGTTGACGAGTATAATGGCTAAACAATTGAACGAATACGCAGCCCGTCTCAAATTAATGAATTAATTCAGACATGCTCCATGGATATTAATTAGACACAATAAATCATGCTAATCAAGCATATCGATTGGACATTGGCGGCCAACGCTCTCCCAAGACCAATCGATAGCAACGAGCTAACTTCGACGATTATCTAATTTGGACGCGAAATTAGTGTATCGATTTCAGATTCCAATTCGAGAAGAACGAACACCAAGAACGCAAGGACGCCTATGCGCTCAAAGGCATCGTAAATCTTTGTTACTTGGCGGTTTAGAGAGGCACGGCATCAAAACCTTTAACAAATGAAGCATGCTCGAAATCAAGGGTACCTAGTCCTAAATCATTCAAACACATTCATGGAATAAGCAAAGAAATAGAAACTAATTCAATCAATCATTCAAGCCAAATCAGAATTTAGTTCAACAACCTCACCAAAAGTTCAAACTACATTATTCCTTTACAATCCCGAGCCAAAAACGCTATAGACTACTCACTCATGTTGTGTGTGATGTGGGATGGCTCCACTCTAAGCTTCCTAGCCTCTCCCATGGTGAAAATGGCTGCTGAAACGTCTAATCTGGTGCGGAGCCCGAGGTAGGAGATGAAGATGGCGGCTAAAAATCGGACAAAAACTTAAGTAATCCGTCGGAGCGTCGAGACGCTAGGGCAGCGTCTCGACGCTGCGCCCTAAATAATCAGCGCGCGCAGTCGGGGTGGCGTCGAGACGCTCGAGCAACGTCGAGACGCTTGCGCGGCGTCGAGCAAGCGTTGGGACGCTGTCACTCGACGCTTGCTCTCGGGTGGAATTTCAAATATACGCCTCAGACTTCGGAGCGTCGAGCTAGCGTCACGACGCTGTCGCTCGACGCTAGCTCTCGGGTTTTTGCATGGTATTTTGCCTTCAATTTCCCCAAAACGCCCAATCTTCATGTTTTTGCATGGTCCTTCCCCAGAAGTGTTCTTAGGTCTTTAAAATGCGATATTAAGCCTCGAAAAGCGCCGAAACGCTCCTGAGGGCGAATTACCGAGAACACCTGCTGTTACGTCTCCAAAAGTGACTATTTTAGGACTTATTTGTGTTAGGAAGTTGTGCATTTGTGAGTATTTTTTATAGGATTTAGCTTGAACCTATGCTTATATATGAGAATTAGAAGAATGAAGCTAAATTAGGACTTGTATGCAAAAGGAAAGAAAAAGAATGAAAAACGAAGTTAGAAGAATGAAAATTGTGCATTGCGGAGGCATTGCGGAAACATTGCTAAAACCGCAATGTTTTAAGTGAAATCCGTAAGTTGGCTAACCTTTTTCTGTTGTCATCCGATATTTCAGGGATTCGTTCTTTCTCCTCCAGCCACGTTGAAATACGACGTTGAGGATGGATGGTTCTCCTTGGCCCAATCGCACCTGCAGAATACTATAAAAGGAGGTCAAAGAGGAGGGTTGAAACATCATCTGAAAAGCGTAGAAGTCTCTTCGCAGCTCAATTTCTCTCCTGTTTTTCTCTTCCGTCTGTTGGGTTGGAAAGCTTAGCTGTTGGAGTCGACAATCTGATAGGAAGGAGAGAAGATTCATCTTCTCTTCTGATTGGATTCATCCAAGCAAGGCTTCCCTTTCTCTCCTTTCAGCCGAGGCATCTGCGTCGAAGCGATCACGCTCATCTTACTTGCTTTCTGTTTTAGTTTCCTATTTCCAGCACCGTTTGTTGTTATTTCTTTTCCATTAGTTAATCCATTCCATTTCGTTGCTTTCTGTCTGTATGTTAGTAACTTTAAGTCTTCATCTGTTCATTCAAACAATTGATTAATCAAAGCACAATTCATCATTTCGCACTTTCTCTTTTTCATTTCTGCCTACTGTATTTCCTTTCTGTTTTGTCTTTAATTTTCTTCTAAGCATGTCTACTTCATCTAATATTTCTGTTCTCTCTACATCCATGAGTAACTAAGTAACATAGGGGCATGCTAATGACAATACTATAGGCTAAAACACGTGAACCAAGCATGTAGGATAGCTCTCGAATGCATTGATTGTATGTAAGCTTCATCCCACGGGCAATTTCGATTGGCCATCCATTTTGTCCAAAGAACTCCTAACCTCTGAAAGGAGTAAGTGTTCAGAGTCATACACTCATGCTAGCCTCTCAAGGTAGCCAGAAAACGACCTAGGAATAGGCGTTTTCCTAGTACAAATCACAACTTACTGCTTTAACAAGATGCTTAAGACCTTACTTGGACATGAGTAAACTAAAGAATCTAATGCATGAAATCGGAAGATACATGAGAATGAGTTAGTTTGATGCATAGTGAGTTGATCCAATGCTTGAGAATCGTGTGAAAATGCCTATAGAGGAGTCGTTAGTAGCCCTTGTTTCCCCATTTTACACACTTTCGCTGTTGGTAACATTGCGGTAAAATTGCTGTTCTCGCAATTTCTTTAAGTTACAATTCTGCCTTAGCCATTTTTCTCTTCGGTTATTGATTTCTTTTCTTTACATTTGAGTTTATCATTGACTTGCACTTGTTTATGCATCTATCCTTTACATATTCCTTAGTAATTAGACAACTTAAAACCAAATCTACCCCAACAAATCCACCCATTCTTGCTTAACAATACACTTCGCGAGTAACTAAGAATAAATCTCTGTGGGAAAACGAATGAAAAAATACTTACTACTTGCTACAAGATCATGTATGCTTGCATGTTCTGAGTGCTCTCTTATTGCATATTTATTTTAAACATTGAGCACGCAACACCTGCAATTAACACATAAAAGCAAGATTAAGCAAGTAATAATCGTGAATTAGGGACATAATTATGGCTCCAAAATGGAATTATCACCCTCCCCCTCTTTCCTGCCACTAACCAAAGTTAATGTTATGGCTCTCATCCACTCCCCATACTGATCGCTCGCCACCTCACCTTCCCCATAAACAGAACCACACTCCCGCCTCACATGACCCAGCCGCCCACAACCATGACAGAAATAAGGCAAACGCTCATATAAGGCAGGACAACAAAGTTCCTTCCCGGAATCATCTGCAATTCGAAAACCCCGATGCAAAGGCTTATCAATCTGCAACATCACACGTAAGCGAAGAATTGGACCTATCCAATCACCCAAACCCACGCCATCCACCTCCTCAACCCGTCCTATTCTACCTCCCAGCCTCCGGGCCTGCTCTTGCACCTGCCAGTTCAAAGGAACATTGTGGATCTGGATCCAGAAAGAACAGCAATAAAAACACAATTGTGACACTGTATCAGACCCTTGCGGTTCCACCAATACTACCAGCGCTCGATCGAAAGTCCACGGACCTGTGGTCAAGACCCGGATCTTCTCCTCCATTAAGCGAAACTGGATCGCAAACAAGTTGTCCCCAGCTGCCTCCACCATTGTGGCACCATGGATTCGCCAAACAGATTTCATTACCGACCTGAATGCCTCCACATTAACCCTTCGTGAAGAGAGAACTCGACCTACCACACAAAGTTTCGCATTTGCAGCCGAGAGGAGAGCCTCCCCTCCCCTGTCTGAACGACTTCAGCCTCCTCCTCGGTAAGTTGGAAGCCACTCCAACGCTTGACCAAATCCTCCATCCCACAGCCACAGCTAGACTGCCCCCTCCATGATCAGGAAACAACAGACCACAAACAGACCACAAAGCAGACCACAACCCCCAAAACAGCCCCACAACACAGCCCAAATCGAGCAAAACAGAATCAAATTGAGAAACTGAGAAACTTACCCCTCAATTGTCAAAGGCGAAGCCCTCCGACGCTCAATCCACCACTGCTTGTAATCGAGAAAAGAAACTCCTCCACGATCCATCGCCCACTTGGAATACCAAAAGTTTGAAGCTCCCAAAACCGACACGAACCGAGTCGTCCCTCCCAGCCAAAATCGGCCCGACCACTGCAATCGGACCCGAAAACAGAGCAGGCACTACCGAAAATCGGTCCAGAACCGAGTCGTCCCTCCGCTGCCACTAGCGAAACCGCCCACCTAGAATCAGAATAGGGAACAGAGCAAGAAGACGATCGAAACCCAACCTCCGCAGCAACTGTCGATTCCGAAAACCAAAGATCAGATCCAATTCCAAGCACCTCCGCGCGCAATCGAACGCCCCAGCCTGCGCTCAATCGTCCCACCACCGCCTTGTCGTCGTCGTCTCCGAACCTACGCTCACTCGTCCGGCCGCCGCTCCCACCTGTCAGTACCCCTAGGAGAAACCCTAGAAAGCTCCCATAAAGAGAGAGAACCGGTACAATGACGGGAGAGATTTTTTTTATAATTTACCAAAGATTTAAAAGTATATATATATTGAAAATTTGAAAAAACAATCTTTGATTTCAGGGTTTTTGAAAAATAAATTATTAAAGATTTAGAAGTATATATATATATATATATATATATATTTTGCAAAATTGAAGAAGAAGAAAAAAAAAAAAAAAAGCTTCCCTTGGAATCGAACTTGGGCTTATGGGGATGCAGCCAGTCACATTTACCAACAAAGCAAAAAGTATAATTTGTACAAATGGTACATAAGTATATATATAACAGTTTTCGTATTTTTAATTTAAATTAATAATTATTTGAAAAATAAATTTCTCACAATCACTGACCAAAAATCACTAAAAATCACCTCCTATGTGATTGACCGGGAATCACTCAAAGTGATTTTGAATTATTCAAAAATCACTAATTAACTTTTGTCAAAAATAACAATTTTGAAATATAAGTGATTATGTGCATGGAAAAGTGATTTTGGTCCTTCCAAAATCACTCCCAAACATGCCCATATTTCATAGGGCTCTTTACATAGATAAACGTTTTATAGACTCTAATTACACAAATGTCAATTGTTACCTCTCCAAAAGTGCATTATTTAGGGCTATATTTACCTTTAAATCATGTACATTCTTGAGTTTTTTTGTTAGAAGTTAGCTTAATGTGTGCCTAAATGTGAGAATTTGAGAAATGACGTTAAAATGGGACCTATTTGGAAAAGAAACGAAAAATGATGTAAAATGATGTAAAAAGAGATAAAATGTACATTGCAGGAAACATTGCGGAAACATTGCTGAAACCGCAACAAAGCATTGCAGCCCTCGCAAGGAAATCGCAATGCCAGTCTTCTTCGGCTGAACTTTTCCAGCCGTCAGTCGTCATTGTTGCGATCTTCCAGCCGCCTAAGCTTTCCACTGCTGCCACGTGGAAGATTGTTGTTCAGAATGGATGGATATCCGCGGCTGAAGGTACCTGCAGAAGCTATAAAAAGAGACGGATGATGAAGGGAAACAGACACTCAGAAGCGAGGAGATCCCAGTTGTGAAGCAATCTGCAGACGACATTCCTTCCTTCGTTTGTTGGATCGAAGAAATCAGCCCTTGGCGTCGATAATTCGAGAGGAAGAAGAGAAGATCCTTCTTCTCTTCTGATTGAATTCATCCCCAAGATCAGCTAATCTTCCCCTTCATCCGAGGCGTTTAGCAACGTGGAGGATCCGAGCACTTTACAGCTTTCTTTACTGTTTTCTCTCTACTGATTCCATTTGCGACATTGTTCTGATTCATTCTCCAATACACTTGATCTTTACTGCTTTCATATCATTGCACATTGTTCTTATGAAGTGTTCTGAACCTTACTTTTAGAGAGTAATCAATTAAGTTTTGTTGAGTTCTTCATTTTGTTATTTCTTTTTCAATTGCGTTTATTGAGTTCTCTAAATCATGATCATTCAATCCATCTCTTTTAGCTCTTCGAGAACCATGAGTAACTAATCTAAGAAAGGTCTGCTAAAGATGAATCTATAGGCTAGAAATACGAGAGACCGGCACGTAGAGCAGCATGATTGCATTGAATGTATGTGAGCTTCAGCCCATGGGAAATTTCGACCGGCCATCCATTTTGTCTAAAGAATTCCTAACCTCCGGAAGGAGTAAGAGTTCAGAGTCATCCATTCATGCTAGCCTTTTATGGTAACCAGAAAATGACCTAGGATAGGCGTTCTCCTAGCACGTTTGTTAGCTTACTTGTATAAATAGGTGTTTATGTCTTACTTGGATATGAGTAAACTAAAGATCTAATGCATGTAATCGAGAGATGCATGAGATTTAGCTAAAACGATGCATGATATGTTAATCTACTGCTGAATGATCGTAGTTAAGTGTCTATAGAGGAGTCTTAAGTCGACCTTGCTGCATTACTTTACATTTAAAATCGTTGCTAATTTATTGCTAGATTATTGCGAGAACCGCAATAAAACATTTCTGCTTTTTGCCTTAGTCTTTTCATTAGCTTCTAATCCTTGCAATTTTATTGCGAAAACATTGCGAGACCCACAATTCTTCTTCTCCACATTATAGCTTTATCTCTTCTCTTGCTTTACATTATCAATTGCATCCTTCTTGCTTCTTTATTATTTCAGTACATCAACCCCAAATCTACCCATTTAAGTTACCTTATCTAATTTAGCACCTCAACTCGTTAGTAACTAAACTCAATCTCTGTGGGAAAACGAATTAAAAAAATACTTATCACTTGCTGCAGACCATGTATGCTTGCATGATCTGAGTGCTCTTCGCATTTACATTTTACATACACACTGAGCACGCAACAAGTTTTTGGCGCCGCTGCCGGGGATTTTGTTTAGTAAACACGATTTGTGTTATTTTAGAAGAGCTTAATTTAGTGGAGCTAATCTTTTGCATTTATTTTACAGGTACCAACAAGCTGGTTTATGAATGAGTTTCCCAATCACAACTTAGAATTTGATCCTGAACCTGAAAGGACTTTAAGGGACAGAAACAAAATTAAGAAACGCCTTTTTAAACAGCCAAAACAACCTGTAATTCAGCACATTGCGGACCACGCAGAGTCAGCGCAATCTCAACAAGCTGAAATGGATAGAGCCGGAGAAGCATCAAACCGACCACCTATCATTCGCAACTCCATTGAAATTGTGAATGATAAGGATAGTGTCATTCTATCATACCTTGTACCAATGCCTGAGGAGCTTAATCCGAGCATCATACGCCCCGAGATTACAGCTCACTCATTCGAATTGAAACCCGTCATGTTTCAAATGTTGTCCACGGTTGGACAATTCTTTGGAGTGGAGAACAAAGACCCCCACAACCACTTGAGAAACTTCCTGGGAGTAAGTGACACCTTTGTCATCCCAGGAGTGTCTCAAGAAACCTTGAGACTTTACGTTTTCCCATATTCATTAAGAGACAAGGCCAAGACGTTGTTGAATTCCTTCCCCTCTGGTTCAATTGTCAATTGGACAGATCTTGCTGAAAAGTTCCTAGTAAAATACTTCCCTCCAGATAGGAACTCCAACTTTCGTGATGATATTATCAAATTCAAGTAAGCCGAAAACGAATCATTACATGAAGCTTGGACCAGATTTAAAGACTTACTACTCAAATGTCCATACCATGGCATTCCATGGTGTATTCAAATTGAAGTGTTCTTCAAAGGATGCAACCCCAGCACAAGGCAAGTGTTGAATTCCTCAGCTGGAGGTTCCATGCTATCAAGGAGTTACAATGAAGCCTATGAGATTTTGGAGAAAATCTCAACATCACATTGTCGGTGGTCAGACGATCCTGTGGAGCCAAACAGAAGGAAGCCTCAAGACATGGATGCACTTAGTGCAATGAGCAGCCAAATCAATGCTCTGACCAACCTAGTGAAGCAAATGGCTCAAACCAATATTCAACAAAGTGTCAACACCGCGGCAGCTGTTTCAACTAGCACATCAGTAGCCAACCAAGGTGAGGCATTAGTCTGTGGATTCTGTGGGGAAGGGCATATGTATGACTTTTGCCCTGGTAATCCATCCTCGGTGTGTTATGTTGGAAGTCAACAACAACCAAGGAACAACCCCTACTCAAACACTTATAACCCTGGTTGGAGAAACCACCCAAATCTCTATTGGGGTGGACAACAAAACACAAACCAAATACAAAATCAACCAAGACCAAGTGGACCATCTAGTTTCACTCAACAAATTAGTCAACCCCCTTATCAGAAACAATACAACCAACCAATGGGAACATCAGTGGAGAACTTGCTGAAGGAGTACATAGCAAAGAATGATGCAACTCTGCAGAGTCAGCAAGCAACACTGAGAAGCTTAGAAAATCAAATAGGGCAGTTGGCAAACGAGGTGAAGAATAGGCCCCAAGCCAGATTGCCTGCAGACACTGAATCCCCAAGAAGGGATGGTAAGGAACAAGTTCAAGCTATTGAACTTCGAAGTGGAAGGCCATTGGTGATGAACAATAGAGAAACACCAAAGAGAGTAGAGAATGAAGAGTCTAGTGCTCCACTAGATTCTCTGCCCAACCTTGATCAAATACAACCAAACACAACAAGGGTGAGGCTGGAACCTATCATTGAGGAACCAGGAGAAATTCCTAGGCCTCCCCCTATCAGTAGGCAACCTGACTTGCCTACATATGTGCCACCACCTCCATTCCCTAGACGACTCAAGAAGAAGCAAGAGCAGGAAGCTCATTTCCACAAGTTCTTGGAAATCTTGAAACAAGTGCATGTTAATATTCCATTCGTGGAAGTTTTGCAATCTATGCCATCATATGTAAAATTCTTAAAAGATATTATTACTAACAAAAAAGTTATTGGTGAGTTTGAAATAGTAAATCTCACTGAGGAGTGCTGTGCCATACTCCAAAATAAGCTGCCAAAGAAGGAGAAGGATCCTGGTTCCTTCACCTTACCAGTAGAATTGGGAGGCAAGTATGTGGGCAGAGCCTTGTGTGATCTGGGAGCCAGCATCAATCTCATGCCCTTGTCACTATTCCAACAGCTTGGGATAGGGGAAGCACGACCAACAACAGTCACCTTGCAACTTGCAGACAGATCCATCGCATACCCTGAAGGTAAGATTGAGGATTGTTAAGTCTCTGAAAGTGACTTATTTAGGACCCATTTAGCTTAAGAAGATGTACACATTTAGGTGTTTTTGTTAGCATTTAGCCTAAACCTATGCTTTAATATGAGAATTAGAAGAAGGTAGCTAATATAGGACTTATGCACAATAGGTAGAAAAAGGGGTGAAAACCGAAGAAAAGAATGAAAAAATAACCCTTGCGAATGCATTGCGGAATAATTGCGGTGGCCGCAATTATTCAAGTTAAAACCGTAAGTTGGCTGACATTTTTCTGTTTAGATCCGACTTTTCAGGGATTCGTTCTTTCTCCTCCATCCATTCTGATATATGACGTTGAAGACTGATGGTTCTCCTTGGCCCAATCGCACCTGCAAACTACTATAAAAGGGGGTCAAAGTCGGAGGTTCAGGCATGACTCGAAGCTTAGAAGTCTTTCTGCAGTCCACCCTTTCCACTGTTCTTCCTTTGCCGTCTGTTGGAGTGAGAGTCTAGGCTTTTGGAATCGATAATCTGACAGGAAGGAGAGAAGATTCTTCTTCTCTCTCGATTGGATTCATCCAAGCACGGCTGAATTCTCATCACCTTCATTCGAGGCGACTGTCACGAAGATTTCCAGCAACATTTACTGTTTTCTGCTCTTTTCTTCTCATTTCCATTACTGATCATTGTTGTCTTAGTTTAGTCATTTCAATTATTGTATTTCGTTGTTGTCTGCCTTGAATTCATTCTGTTTAAGCTTTCCTTTGTCATTCAAACACTTGAAGTAATCGAAGTTCAATTCTGTCATTTACAGCTCCCATCTTGTTCTGCTACGGGTTTCACTTACTGTTTTAAGCACTGTTTCCTTCTAAGCATGTCTACTTTATCTTATATTTCTGTTCTTCATATATCTATGAGTAACTAAATTCACTTAGGGGCATGCTAATGACAGAACTATAGGCTAAAAAACGTAAGTCAAGTAGGTAGATCAACACTCGAACATTGATTGTATGTAAGCTTCATCCCACGGGCAATTTCGATTGGCCATCCATTTTGTCCAAAGAACTCCTAACCTCTGGAAGGAGTAAGAGTTCAGAGTCGTATAATCATGCTAGCCTTCCATGGTAATCAGGAAACGGCCTAGGAATAGGCGTTTCCCTAGTATAAACTGAACACTCCTGTTTTAACAAGATGCTTAAGACCTTACTTTGAAGTCGAGTAAACTTGAGTCTCTCATGCATGGAATCGGACGATACTTGAGATAGAGTGAGTTTAATGTATAGAGAGTTGATCCAAAGCTTGATAATCGTAATAAAATGCCTATAGGACAGTCATTAGTAGCCCTTAATTCACCTATCTAACCAGTTTCGCTGCCATTTAATTGCGGATTAATTGCGGTTCTCGCAATTCTGCCAAATTGTCTTCTGTCTAGCTGTTTTCTTCTGCGTTTATTGATTTCATCTCTTGACCTTTAAGCCTGATTTTCACTTTACTTTGTTTATGGCATGTTCCTTTATACATTCAGCAAAAAGTAGTTAATTAAAAACCAATTTTACCCCATCAAATCCATCCCATCTTTCTTAACAAACACACTTCGCGAATAGCTAAAATTAAGTCTCTGTGGAAAAAACGAATTAAATATACTTACTACTTGCTGTGAGACCATGTATGCTTGCATGTTCTAAGTGCTCTCTCCATCCTTTTGCTTATTTATCTTTACACACTGAGCACGCAACAAGTTTTTGGCGCCGCTGCCGGGGACTTATTTTAAGTGAAAACGAAGTTGTTAAGTTTAAGAAAACCAAGTTTATCATTGAGTGAAACTAATCTGTTTCATTTCTTTTGCAGGTACTGTTAAGGTAGTTTATGAGTGAGCGTTCACATAGTAATTTAGAGTTCGATCCTGAACCTGAAAGATCACTTCGAGCTAGAAATAAAGCAAAGAAACGCCTCTTTAAACAACCTCCTATACCTCAAATCTTACCTGAAAACAAAGAAATGGGCGATTTAGTTCCAAATCCGGCACCTGCCATTCGCAACCCCATAGAAATAGCGAATGACAAGAATAGTGCCATTCTTTCATATCTAGTACCTATGCCTGGGGAGCTGAACCCCAGCATAATCCGTCCTGAAATCACTGCCCACTCTTTCGAGTTAAAGCCAGTGATGTTCCAAATGTTGTCCACTGTGGGACAATTCTTTGGAATAGAAAATGAGGACCCCCATAATCACCTTAGGAACTTCCTAGGAGTTAGTGACACCTTCCTAATCCCTGGAGTTTCCCAAGAGGCCCTTAGGCTATATCTTTTCCCTTATTCTTTGAGGGACAAAGCCAAAACGTGGCTAAATTCTTTACCCTCAGGATCTGTCCGCAATTGGACAGATCTAGCAGAAAAATTCCTAGTCAAATACTTCCCACCTGATAGGAATTCTACTTTCCGTGATGACATAGTCAAATTCAAACAAGCTCCAAGTGAGTCTCTTCACGAAGCTTGGACTAGATTTAAAGATCTTCTCGTTAAATGTCCACACCATGGCATTCCATGGTGTATTCAAATAGAAGTTTTCTTTAAAGGATGCAACCCCAGCACCAGACAAGTCTTAAATTCATCTGCTGGAGGTTCCATGTTGTCCAAGAGTTACAACGAAGCTTATGAGATCTTGGAGAAGATCTCAGCATCTCACTGCAGATGGTCAGACGATCCAGTAGAGCCAACTAGGGCTCAAGACAAGGATGCTCTAAGCGCCATGAGCACCCAAATAAATGCCCTGACCAACTTAGTCAAGCAAATGGCTCAGGCCAATCTCCAAACCAGTGCCAATACCGCCACAGCCATGTCAATGGGCACTCAACCAAGTCAAGGCGAGGCACCAATCTGTGGATTCTGTGGGGAAGGACACCCTTATGAATACTGTCCTGGGAATCCATCCTCGGTCTGCTATGTGGGAAGTCAGCAGCAACCAAGGAACAACCCCTACTCACAAACTTACAATCCTGGTTGGAGAAACCACCCTAACCTGTCATGGGGTGGCCAGCAAAACACTAACCAAAATTCTAACCAACCAAGGCCGAGTGGAACACCTGGTTTCACTCCCCAACATAACCAGTCAATGTACCAAAAACCGTATAATCAACCTGTAGGATCTTCTGTAGAGAACCTACTCAAGGAATATATAGCTAAGAATGATGCTACTCTTCAGAGCCAGCAAGCTACCCTTAGGAGCCTGGAAAACCAAATAGGCCAGTTAGCCAATGAACTTAAAAGTAGGCCCCAAGGTAGACTCCCTGCTGATACCGAGGTACCAAGGAGAGATGGCAAGGAACAAGTTCAAGCAATTGAACTCAGGAGTGGAAGACCATTGGTGAGCAATACAAAGGACACACCAAAGCGAGTAGAGAACACTGAGTCTAGTGCTCCACTGGAGTCTCTGCCAAGCCAAGGTCCACCACCAACTAGCACATCAGGAGCCAGGCTAGAACCAATTGTAGAGGACATAGAAGAAATTCCAAGGCCTCCACCAATCCTAAAGCGCCCTGACGTGCCTGCTTATGTGCCACCACCTCCTTATCCTCGAAGACTGAAGAAGAAGCAGGAACAGGAAGTTCATTTTAATAAATTTTTAGAAATACTTAAGCAAGTGCATGTGAATATTCCTTTTGTAGAGGTTTTACAGTCTATGCCTTCATATGTAAAGTTTTTGAAGGATATCATTACTAACAAAAAGATAATTGGTGAGTTTGAAACAGTAAACCTCACCGAGGAGTGCAGTGCCATCCTCCAGAACAAGCTGCCCAAGAAGGAGAAGGATCCTGGTTCCTTCACCTTACCTGTAGAACTTGGAGGCAAGCATGTGGGCAGAGCGCTTTGTGACCTGGGCGCCAGCATAAATCTCATGCCCCTGTCCCTATTCCGCCAGTTGGGAATAGGAGAAGCACGTCCAACTACTGTCACTTTACAGCTAGCAGACAGATCCATCGCATATCCAGAAGGTAAGATTGAGGATATTCTAGTTAAAGTTGACAAATTCATTTTCCTTGCAGATTTCATTGTCCTGGACTATGAAGCAGACAAGGAGGTACCCATCCTGCTAGGTAGGCCATTTCTAGCCACAGGTAGGGCACTAATAGATGTGCAAAAAGGTGAGTTAACTATGAGAGTTCATGATGAAGAGGTAAAATTTAGTGTTTACAAAGCTTTAAAATACCCCTCTGATTCTGAGTCTTGTGCTAGCATGGATGTTGTTGACTCACTAATGGAAGAACAATTAGAGCATGTACTGTTAACCAAGTATGCTAGTGAATATGTACAAATAGATGTAGATGATCTAAATGTAGCTGACATAATGAACATGCCTGTAAATAACCTTCAGCATGTATGTATGAATATAGATTTAACTGATAGAATTATTAACCCTCTGAAGCCCTCCATTGAGCATCCACCTGTTTTAGAACTAAAACCACTACCAACTCACCTCAAATATGCATATCTAGGAGAGAATGATACACTGCCTGTAATTATTTCTTCTAAGCTAAGTGAACAGCATGAGGTTGATTTAATTTTACTGCTTAAGCAACATAGGAAGGCTATAGCATGGTCTATTGCTGATATTCGAGGCATTAGCCCTTCTTATTGTATGCACAAAATTATTCTAGAGGAAGAACACACACCTAGGGTAGATCACCAGCGTAGGTTAAACCCCTCTATGAAAGAGGTAGTGAAAAAAGAAATAATTAAGTGGTTAGATGCAGGAGTAATTTTCCCCATAGCTAGTAGCCAGTGGGTGAGCCCCATCCAGTGTGTACCTAAAAAGGGGGGAATAACTGTGGTAGTCAATGAGAATAACGAACTAATTCCAACAAGGACTGTCACAGGGTGGAGGGTATGTATGGATTACAGAAAACTAAATAAAGAAACTAAAAAAGACCACTTCCCCATACCGTTTATTGACCAGATGCTAGACAGAATAGCTGGTAGAGCCTACTACTGTTTCCTAGATGGCTATTCAGGCTACAATCAAATAACTATAGACCCTAAGGATCAAGAGAAGACCACCTTCACTTGCCCTTTTGGAACGTTTGCCTTCCGCAGAATGCCTTTTGGCTTATGCAATGCACCGGCAACTTTCCAGAGGTGCATGATGGCCATCTTCTCTGAGTTGGATGAGTCCATGATAGAAATATTCATGGATGACTTCTCAGTCTTTGGGGACTCATTTAAAACCTGTCTAGAAAACCTAGGACAAGTCCTGACTAGGTGTGAGGAGACTAACCTAGTCCTGAATTGGGAAAAGTGCCATTTTATGGTAGATGAAGGGATTGTCTTAGGACATCGAGTGTCAAGGGCGGGTGTAGAAGTGGATAGAGCAAAAATAGAGGTCATAGAGAAGTTGGTAGAGCCCCAGAACGTCAAAGCCATTAGAAGCTTCTTAGGGCATGCTGGCTTCTATAGAAGGTTCATCAAGGACTTTTCTAAGATAGCCAAGCCTCTGTGCGAGCTTCTAGAGTTAGGTAGGCCATTCATCTTTTCTAAAGATTGTGTAGTAGCTTGGAAAGCCCTTAAGGAAGCACTGGTCACAGCACCAATCATAGTAGGACCAAAT
Organism: Herpetospermum pedunculosum; assembly: GCA_028017165.1. Classification (NCBI taxonomy): domain Eukaryota; kingdom Viridiplantae; phylum Streptophyta; class Magnoliopsida; order Cucurbitales; family Cucurbitaceae; genus Herpetospermum; species Herpetospermum pedunculosum. The sequence continues at coordinate 14,715,260 of JAPQWQ010000186.1, read as the reverse complement.
TGGGATCTCCCATTTGAGATGCTATGTGATGCCAGTGACTATGCTGTAGGAGTCATGTTAGGACAGAAGATTGACAAGCTCACACATCCTGTCTATTATGCTAGTAAGACCTTGAATGAGGCTCAATGTAACTATACAACTACAGAGAAAGAAATGCTTGCTGTAGTATTTGCTTGTGAAAAATTTAGGAACTATATTGTAGGAACTAGGACCATTGTATATACTGACCATTCTGCTTTAAAATATCTTATGAGAAAGGCTGATGCTAAGCCTAGACTAATTAGATGGGTGTTATTGCTGCAGGAATTCGATTTGGACATTCGGGACAAGAAGGGATGTGAAAACGTGGTTGCAGATCACCTGTCTCGATTGCAGCACAATTGCGAAAAAATTGCGGACCCCGCAATTTCTGATGCTTTTATAGATGAACATATCTTTGCTTTAACTCATCGTGATAACGATGAGGAACCTTGGTTCGCTGACATTGCTAACTTCCGTGCAGCACAGGTATTACCAGTGTTCAAGGGAGGACAGGAGAAGAAGAGGTTCCTCCATGAAGTAAGGAAATTCATCTGGGATGACCCCATACTTTACAGGACCTGTGCTGATGGGTTGTTGAGGAAGTGTGTTACAGCTGCTGAAGCGAAGTCTGTGCTACAGCACTGTCATTCATCTCCTTACGGTGGGCACTTTGGTGGTCAAAGAACAGCTGCCAAGGTATTTCAGAGTGGCTACTACTGGCCAACAATCTTTAAGGACGCCCACAACTATGCCCACAACTGTGACGAGTGCCAAAGGACAGGTAACCTCAGTCGTAAGGATGAGATGCCCCTCACCTACATCTTGGAGTTAGAACTCTTTGATGTATGGGGCATTGATTTCATGGGACCCTTCCCTCCATCATCAGGTAACTTGTATATTCTAGTAGCAGTAGACTACGTGTCAAAGTGGGTAGAAGCTAAGGCATGTCCTAATAATGATGCTAAGACAGTCACTAATTTCTTGCATAGACACATTTTCACTAGATTTGGGACTCCTCGTGCTATCATTAGTGATGAGGGGTCACACTTCATTAATAAGGCTATGGAGAAGTTATTGGCTAAATATAACATTAGACATAGGGTAGCTACTCCCTACCACCCACACTCAAATGGCCAAGCTGAGATTTCCAATAGGGAGATAAAGAACATCCTAGAGAAGGTAGTCAAACCTAATAGGAAAGACTGGTCTTTCAAGCTTGAGGATGCACTTTGGGCTTATAGAACAGCATATAAGACACCTCTAGGAATGTCTCCCTATAGGTTGGTATATGGCAAGGCTTGCCACTTGCCACTTGAGTTGGAGAACAAGGCATTTTGGGCCATGAAAGAATTAAATTTTTGTGTGAAGGATGCAGGGACATTAAGATCTTTACAGCTGCATGAACTTGATGAGCTTAGGCACATGGCCTATGAGAATGCCAAGATGTACAAAGAAAAGACAAAAATATGGCATGACAGTAGACTCAGGATCAAAGATTTTAAGAAAGGCCAACTTGTATTATTATTTAACTCACGCTTAAAGCTCTTTCCAGGCAAATTAAAGTCTAGATGGTCAGGTCCATTTATTATTACTAATGTCTTTGTTCATGGTGCCATAGAGATTAAAAACTTGCAGCAAGGACAGCCGTTTATGGTAAATGGTGCTAGGTTGAAGCACTACTATGAGGAAGGGGATGTAAAGACTCTCTCGGCCTTCCTCTTGACTGAAGCATGACAAAGAGAACGAGAGAGAACGAGTGGTTACTGTGCTCGTTTAGTCAAGGCCAATGCCTTAGTTTATTTTTTTTTTTTCTGTTTTTTTTCGATGATCGTTTGTACGTTTTGTGGTGTAATTTTAATTGCGTATTTAATGTTTGTTTTGTTTGTTTTTGTAGGGAATCGAAAGAGGGAATCAAGGGGAGTAAATCGCACTTTAAAAATCAAAATTCGGTTGGGCCAAATGAAAGATACGGGCGATCAAAGTTGGGATTTATTATGAAATATTGTCCCTAGAATTGCGCAGAAATTGCTGACTCCGCAAAAAGAGCCGTTGGGATTTCATCCGTTGCTTTTATAGCCGTTAGAAGGCGCCCGTTTGATACGATCTTCTCATTCTTTGCTCTCCAAGATTTCTGCGATTCTCTCCACCTTTGATCTCTCTCTCCAAACCTCCAAGATTCGACCATGGTTTCCACTAGGGCTGAGAGATCCGCCGCCAAGAAGAAGGCCGACGACGCAGCTGAAGCGGCTGCGAGGGAAGCGCTTCTCACCCTTGCTGATCAGGGTGCTGTACGCACTGGCCGTCTTGGCAAGCTTCCTATTCGTAGGAAGAAGTGGAGAGTGGTCACTGAGATTCCTGCTGGCCCATCTGAACCAATGGGCACGCCCACGAAGCGCCGGTGGACTGTCAAGACTGCCGCCGGACCAAGCAAATCCAAGACTCCCTCTGTGGCGAGTCAAGAATCTGATCGTGCATCCCACGAGTCAGCTAAAGAAGGTGCGACGCCGTCTGCATCACCTGTGCGCAGCCCTCTGCCGTCTGAATCACCTGTGCGCAGCCCCCTGCCATCTGAACCAGTGCCAAGCACCGAATCATCACCGCCTGCGCAGAGCGCCGAGTCATCTCCAGCGCCTCAGAGTGCTGATCTACCACCTGCGGCTGTGCAGAGTCCTGAGCTGCCGTCTTCGCCATGGAGTTCTGCGCATACCCCGTCAGCAGAGCACAATTCTCCACGGCCTGATCCGGAATTCCCTTATGGGGATTACCAAGAATCCACGCAAGGCAGTGGAGAGGCAGAAGAAGAAGAAGTCTTCTCTCCCATGAGAGAAGACAGCCCTGATGAGCCTGCACAGCAAACGCCTGCTGATGATTCTATGGAGGAGACGTTGGGGGCCTGTTTCCCACAACTCCAGGCGAGGCAGAAGGCCAAGAAGAAGGCCAACAAGGAGGCCAAGAAAGCCAAGAAAGCCAAGAAACTGAAGAAGAAGAAGGCCAAGCGAGTGCCTTCAGCAGAAGAAGACAGTACTGAGCCTTCGCTCAAACGCCTCAAGGTGGAGGCTGCTGAATCTTCCAAGCCAGCTGATAAGGGGAAGGCTAAACTCTACCCCGAAGATGAACCTCCATCAGTGAGATATGTCTCGTCTGATGCTGAATCAAGGGGCGTGGAGCTGAGGAAAAGGGACCTGTTGCACGAGAAGGGGTTCCTTGATCGCCTAGCTGACCTGCCGCAGTTCTTGCGCGCAGGGGTGATCAACCATGGCTGGGAGGAATTCTGTCGACCTCCCAATCCAGCATACACAAGCATGGTGTATGACTTCTATGCGAACGTGCTCAGCCCTGAGGATGGCCTGTCTGTGGTCAGAGGGGTAGAAGTGGACTTCTCTGCTAAGGCCATCAATGAAGCATTCGGTCTAAGGGGCCAGCCTCACACAGACTATGCACGGATAGTTGATGAGCCGACTGAGGCTGTGCTAGAAGAAGCCATCCGCACCATTGGCCAGCCTGAGGCCTCCTGGACAGTCTCACGCAATGGGCGGCACACGCTCATGAGTGCCAACCTCACGGCTAAGGCAGCTGTGTGGTTCTCTTTCGTCAGAAGAAGACTCTCCCCAGTGACTCATGAGACTACAATTAACCAGAGCCGTTCGCTGCTGGTTTATGCTATCATGAGAGGTCTCACGATCAACGTGGGAGAAGTCATCAATGCTGCCATAGCCGAGTGTGCTAAAAAGGGTAAGGGGCCATTATTTTTCCCCAACATCATAACGAAGTTATGCTTGCTTGCAGGAGTTCCTACCGAGCGCTTGGAGCAGCAGCTGCCCTACACAGGCCATCTGGAGTTGCCTGCACACCTACGGCTGAGAAGGAAGGGCAATATGGAGTTTGAGTTGGATAGGTTGGCTGCTGAGCAGTCCCTATCCATGGCCTGTTTGATGGACCTGCAGAGAAGAATGGCTCAATGGGCCAACTATGCGCAGGCGAGGGACAGAGAAGTTGCAGACCAATTGGGGTGCATCTTCCCAGACTTCCCCACCAACCTCCTAACTCCATGGGTGCCCCCACGACCAAGGCGACCAGATGAGGATGATGAGAATTGAGTGCTGGTTTGAAGAGCACTAGAGGGAGTATTACTGATCCCTAAAGAAACAAAAGACAATTTTCCTGCTTTTTGATAGAGTAATGTATATTATGCTGTTTTTTGGTTAAGTTTTGATCTGTTTTGGATGTTTAGTTTTATGTTTTTTCTTTTGCTTAGGATAGTCTGATGTTAGTTGATTAGGTAGGATAGTTTAGTTTTATTTTTAGGATGCATGAGTAACGGGAAAAAGCATGCTAGGGGCCTGAGTTAATGTTAAATCTGCCCAGATTGTATTGCGAAATAATTGCGGTTCCCGCAATTTTTGTGACTGATTGCATGTTTTTGACTGCCCGTTTAGTTAGGCTGTGATCTGTTAAATTCTATCTTTTGCTGCTAGCATGACTACCTTATATAGCTGATCTTGAAGCATGCTGGATGAGTGCCATAGGACACCTTTTGATAGTTTAAATTTGCCTCTGAATAGTGCTCAGCATGCATAAACCATAAGTCCTTAAACCTGTCTGTTATGTTCAAATTTTCTGCTACTAGTATAATTGCTTTTAGAATGTTTTGCCTATGCCTAGGATGTTTAGATTCTCTTTGTTTTACTTTAGACTAGATGCTTCTAGGACAAGTTTGGGGGTGTGCCACCTCAAACACTCATTGGGGACAATGAGTAGTTGAAGTTTGGGGGAGGCCACCCTAGGCCTAGGAACATTCCTCTCTTCCTTAGGACATAAGCATTCTTCTTCTCCTAAAAAAAAAAAAAAAAAAAAAAATAATTGTGATAAATAGAATAAAGAGGGGAGACTCCACCTAAGTAAAAAAGAAAGAAAAAGGAGAAATAGGGGAAGAAGAATGTATGCTTAGGAGTTGTAATCTTGTGGCTTAGATGTCCTATGAAAAAAGAACTCTGATCCTTAATGCGCTAAGCACAAGGTTGTAGCTTTTAGGTTTGTCTAGGGAGATGAATGTTTATCCGATGTAGTGATGCCAGGGTTTAGGTTGTTCTCTATAAAGTACCACTGTCACTGTTAATACTAAGACTGGCATGACTCTAAGGAATCCTAGACACATTAAAAATAAGCTGGAAGCATGTACTGAGTCTGGAGTAAAGCTTGGTAGAATTTGAAACCTTAGGGATAGTAGCATGATATCATAGAAGTAGTTAGATCAGTAGTAGGGGGTCAACAAAAGCAGTGGGTATAGTAGGCAGGTGAAGTCAGAAGAGGCTAGACAAGAGGTTAGTTCTAAACTTAGAAGTGTGTCACAGGACAGCATTGCTAGAGAGAGGGATATAAGGGAGTTAGTGAGTAGTTAAAGAAGAAGAAACAGCAGCCTAAGTAAGTCCCTAGTATGCTTGAGGACAAGCAAAGCCTTAAGTTTGGGGGTGTGTTAAGTCTCTGAAAGTGACTTATTTAGGACCCATTTAGCTTAAGAAGATGTACACATTTAGGTGTTTTTGTTAGCATTTAGCCTAAACCTATGCTTTAATATGAGAATTAGAAGAAGGTAGCTAATATAGGACTTATGCACAATAGGTAGAAAAAGGGGTGAAAACCGAAGAAAAGAATGAAAAAATAACCCTTGCGAATGCATTGCGGAATAATTGCGGTGGCCGCAATTATTCAAGTTAAAACCGTAAGTTGGCTGACATTTTTCTGTTTAGATCCGACTTTTCAGGGATTCGTTCTTTCTCCTCCATCCATTCTGATATATGACGTTGAAGACTGATGGTTCTCCTTGGCCCAATCGCACCTGCAAACTACTATAAAAGGGGGTCAAAGTCGGAGGTTCAGGCATGACTCGAAGCTTAGAAGTCTTTCTGCAGTCCACCCTTTCCACTGTTCTTCCTTTGCCGTCTGTTGGAGTGAGAGTCTAGGCTTTTGGAATCGATAATCTGACAGGAAGGAGAGAAGATTCTTCTTCTCTCTCGATTGGATTCATCCAAGCACGGCTGAATTCTCATCACCTTCATTCGAGGCGACTGTCACGAAGATTTCCAGCAACATTTACTGTTTTCTGCTCTTTTCTTCTCATTTCCATTACTGATCATTGTTGTCTTAGTTTAGTCATTTCAATTATTGTATTTCGTTGTTGTCTGCCTTGAATTCATTCTGTTTAAGCTTTCCTTTGTCATTCAAACACTTGAAGTAATCGAAGTTCAATTCTGTCATTTACAGCTCCCATCTTGTTCTGCTACGGGTTTCACTTACTGTTTTAAGCACTGTTTCCTTCTAAGCATGTCTACTTTATCTTATATTTCTGTTCTTCATATATCTATGAGTAACTAAATTCACTTAGGGGCATGCTAATGACAGAACTATAGGCTAAAAAACGTAAGTCAAGTAGGTAGATCAACACTCGAACATTGATTGTATGTAAGCTTCATCCCACGGGCAATTTCGATTGGCCATCCATTTTGTCCAAAGAACTCCTAACCTCTGGAAGGAGTAAGAGTTCAGAGTCGTATAATCATGCTAGCCTTCCATGGTAATCAGGAAACGGCCTAGGAATAGGCGTTTCCCTAGTATAAACTGAACACTCCTGTTTTAACAAGATGCTTAAGACCTTACTTTGAAGTCGAGTAAACTTGAGTCTCTCATGCATGGAATCGGACGATACTTGAGATAGAGTGAGTTTAATGTATAGAGAGTTGATCCAAAGCTTGATAATCGTAATAAAATGCCTATAGGACAGTCATTAGTAGCCCTTAATTCACCTATCTAACCAGTTTCGCTGCCATTTAATTGCGGATTAATTGCGGTTCTCGCAATTCTGCCAAATTGTCTTCTGTCTAGCTGTTTTCTTCTGCGTTTATTGATTTCATCTCTTGACCTTTAAGCCTGATTTTCACTTTACTTTGTTTATGGCATGTTCCTTTATACATTCAGCAAAAAGTAGTTAATTAAAAACCAATTTTACCCCATCAAATCCATCCCATCTTTCTTAACAAACACACTTCGCGAATAGCTAAAATTAAGTCTCTGTGGAAAAAACGAATTAAATATACTTACTACTTGCTGTGAGACCATGTATGCTTGCATGTTCTAAGTGCTCTCTCCATCCTTTTGCTTATTTATCTTTACACACTGAGCACGCAACAAGGATATACTTGTCAAGGTTGACAAATTTATTTTTCTTGCAGACTTTATAATCTTGGACTACGAGACAGATAAAGAGGTACCAATCCAATTGGGCAGACCGTTCTTAGCCACAGGTAGGGCTGTAATTGATGCCCAGAAAGGTGAGCTCACCATGAGAGTTCATGATGAAGAGGTTAAGTTCAGTGTGTTTAAAGCTTTAAGGTGCCCCTCTGATCTTGAATCCTGTGCAACTATAGATATAGTAGACTCGTTAATGGAAGAAGAACTTGAGCATGAATTGTTAATTAAGCATGCTACTAATTATGCACAAGTAGATGTAAATGATTTAAATGTTTCTGAAATAATGGATGTATCTGTGGATAACCCTCAGCATGTATGCATGACCAATGAATTGTCTAAAAGAACCACAACTCCTTTGATGCCATCAATTGAACAGCCACCTTTACTAGAACTGAAACCATTGCCTGAACACCTTAAGTATGCATATCTAGGAAAGAAAGATACCTTGCCTGTTATTATTTCGTCCAAACTAAGTAAACAGCATGAAATTGCGTTAATATTACTGCTCAAGCAACATAAAAAAGCTATTGCCTGGACGATTGCTGACATTATGGGTATAAGTCCCTCGTATTGCATGCATAAAATATTGTTGGAAGAGGAACATACACCTAGAGTAGATCACCAACGTAGGTTGAACCCCTCCAGGAAGGAGGTAGTTAAAAAAGAAATCATTAAATGGTTAGATGCAGGAGTGATCTTTCCAATAGCCAATAGTCAATGGGTCAGTCCTATTCAATGTGTACCTAAGAAGGGTGGTATGACTGTAGTAGTTAATGAAAATAACGAACTAATACCAACTAGAACTGTTACAGGATGGAGAGTATGTATGGATTATAGAAAACTTAATAAAGAAACCAAAAAAGACCATTTTCCTTTACCCTTTATAAACCAAATGTTAGATAGAATAGCTGGCCGACCCTTTTACTGCTTTTTAGATGGTTACTCAGGATATAACCAAATCACCATAGACCCTGAGGATCAAGAGAAAACAACATTTACATGTCCCTTTGGAACATTTGCTTTTCGCAGAATGCCATTTGGCCTATGCAATGCACCAGCAACATTACAAAGATGCATGTTAGCTATCTTCTCTGACCTAGATGAGTCAATAATAGAAATATTTATGGATGACTTCTCAGTCTTTGGTGACTCCTTTAACCACTGCCTAGAAAATCTAGGACAAGTCCTAACTAGGTGTGAAGAAACCAACCTAGTCTTAAATTGGGAAAAATGCCACTTTATGGTGGAAGAAGGAATAGTATTAGGACATAGAGTGTCCAAAGCAGGAGTAGAGGTCGATAGGGCCAAAATATAGATCATTGAGAAATTAGTGGAACCTAAAAATGTCAAAGCTATAAGAAGTTTCTTAGGTCATGCAGGATTTTATAGGAGATTTATAAAAGACTTTTCAAAAATCTCTAAACCCCTGTGTGAGCTTCTAGAGCTGAATAGAACTTTTATCTTCTCAAATGAATGTCTAATAGCATGGAAAAAGCTTAAGGATGCCTTAGTCAAAGCACCAATCATAGTAGGCCCAAATTGGGATTTGTCTTTTGAACTAATGTGTGATGCTAGTGACTACGCAATTGGGGCTATTGTTACGTCTCCAAAAGTGACCTTTTTAGGACTTATTTAGCTTAGAAAGATGTACACTCTTAGGTGTTTTTGATAGGATTTAGCTTAAACCTATGCTTATATATGAGAATTAGAAGAAGGTAGCTAAAGTAGGACTTGTGTGCAAAAGGAAAGAAAAGGATTAAAAACCGAAGTTAAAAGAAGGAAAAATGAGCATTGCGGAAACATTGCTGAAACCGCAATGTTTCAAGTGAAAACCGTAAGTTGACTGATCCTTTTCTGTTATTTTCCGTTATTTCAGGGATTCGTTCTTTCTCCTCCATCCATTTTGAAGTACGAAGTTGAGGATGGATGGTTCTCCTTGGCCCAAATGCACCTGCAGATTACTATAAAAGGGGGTCAAAGTAGAGGGTTTGATCATCATCCGAAAGCGTAGAAGCCTCTTCGCAGCTCCATCTTTTCTCCTGTTTTTCTTCTCCGTCTGTTGGTGTGAGAGGTTCAGCTGTTGGAATCGACAATCTGATAGGAAGGAGAGAAGAATCCTCTTCTCTCCCGATTGGATTCATCCAAGCAAGGCTACCCTTTCTCTCCCTTCAGCCGAGGCGTTTGCAACGAGGCGTTCAAGCTTAATTACTGCTTTCTGTCTTTCATTTCTAATTTCCAGTTCTGCTTTGTTGTTGTTTCTCTTCTAGTAGCTAGTTCATTTCATTTCGTTGCTTTCTGTCTTTATGTTATTTACTTTAAGCTTCCTTTTGTTCATTCAAACAATCAAGTAATCAAAGCACAATTCATTATTCCACAGTTTCTTATCTTTTGCTGCTACTGTTTTACCTTGCTGTTTTAAGCGTATTTCTCTTCTAAGCATGTCTACTTCATCTCTTATTTCTGTTCTTTCTACATCCATGAGTAACTAAGTCACATAGGGGCATGCTAATGACAATACTATAGGCTAAAAAACGTGAATCAAGCATGTAGGATAGCTCTCGAAGCATTGATTGTATGTAAGCTTCATCCCACGGGCAATTTCGATTGGCCATCCATTTTGTCCAAAGAACTCCTAACCTCTGGAAGGAGTAAGAGTTCAGAGTCATACACTCATGCTAGCCTTTCAAGGTAGCCAGAAAACGACCTAGGAATAGGCGTTTTCCTAGTACAAACCATATCTTTCTGCTTTAACAAGATGCTTAAGACCTTACTTGGACATGAGTAAACTAAAGAATCTGATGCATGAAATCGGAAGATACATGAGATTGAGTTAGTTTGATGCATAGTGAGTTGATCCAGTGCTTGAGAATCGTATAAAAATGCCTATAGAGGAGTCGTTAGTAGCCCTTGTTTCTCCATTTTACACACACTTTCGCTGTTAGTCACATTGCGGTAGAATTGTTGTTCTCGCAATTCTGCTAAGTTAAAATTTCGGTTTAGCTATTTTCCTCTTCGTTTATTAATCTCTTCTCTTTTCATTTGAGTTTATCATTGACTTGCACTTGTTTATGTTGCTACCCTTTACATATTCCTTAGGACTTAGACAATTTAAAACCAATTCTACCCCATCAAATCCACCCATTCTTTCTTAACAATACACTTCACGAGTAGCTAATAATAAATCTCTGTGGGAAAACGAATGAAAAAAATACTTACTACTTGCTTACAAGATCATGTATGCTTGCATGTTCTGAGTGCTCTCTCTCTTTTATTGCTATTTATTTCACACATTGAGCACGCAACAAGTTTTTGGCGCCGCTGCCGGGGATTTAGTTTAGTGAAAACGAAGTTTGTTAAGTTAGAAAACCAACTCTTAATATCTATTGAAGCTGATCTGTTTTCATTTCTTTTGCAGGTACTAGTTGGGTTAGTTTATGAATGAGCCTTCAAGTAGTGATCTAGAGTTCAACCCTGAGCCTGAGAGATTATTTAAGGCTAGAAATAGAGCCAAGAAACGTCTCTTTAACCAACCCCCTTTACCTCAAATAATTGCTGAAACCGCAGGGTCTCCGCAATCATCTCAAGAAGAAATGGATAGATTGGTTCCAAATCCGGTACCTGTCACTCGCAATCCCATCGAAATAGCGAATGACAAGAATAGTGCCATTCTCTCATACTTAGTTGCCATGCCTGGGGAGCTAAACTCAAGTATAATCCGCCCTGAAATCACTGCCAACTCATTTGAGTTAAAGCCAGTGATGTTCCAAATGTTGTCCACTGTGGGACAATTCTTTGGAGTGGAAAATGAGGATCCCCACAACCATCTTAGAAACTTCCTAGGAGTCAGTGATACCTTCATCATCCCTGGAGTTTCCCAAGAAGCCTTGAGGCTATACCTCTTCCCTTACTCATTGAGGGACAAAGCCAAGACGTGGTTAAACTCATTACCCTCTGGATCAGTCCTCAATTGGACAGACTTGGCGGAGAAATTCCTAGTTAAATACTTCCCACCTGATAGGAATTCTACCTTTCGTGATGACATAGTCAAGTTCAAATAAGCTGAGAATGAGTCTCTTCACGAAGCTTGGACAAGGTTCAAGGACCTTCTTCTTAAATGTCCACACCATGGCATTCCATGGTGTATCCAAATAGAGGTCTTTTTCAAAGGATGCAACCCCAGCACCAGACAAGTCTTAAATTCATCTGCTGGAGGTTCCATGTTGTCCAAAAGTTATAATGAAGCTTATGAGATCTTGGAGAAGATCTCAGCATCTCACTGTAGGTGGTCAGATGATCCAATAGAGCCAAGTAGAGCTCAAGATAAGGACACACTCAATGCTATGAGTAGTCAAATAAGCGCCCTGACCAACCTAGTAAAGCAAATGGCTCAAGCCAATCTCCAAACAAGTGTCAACACCGCCACAGCCATGTCAATGGGCACACAACTAAGTCAAGGTGAGACACTTATCTGTGGATTCTGTGGGGAAGGGCACCTGTATGAATATTGCCCTGGGAATCCAGCCTCAGTCTGCTACGTTGGAAGCCAACAGCAGCCTAGGAACAACCCCTATTCCAATACTTACAATCCTGGTTGGAGGAACCACCCAAACCTGTCATGGGGTGGCCAACAAAATGCTAACCAAGCTCCTAACCAACCAAGACCGAGTGGAACACCTGGTTTCACTCCCCAACATAACCAATCCATGTATCAAAAACCATACAACCAACCAGTAGGATCTTCTGTAGAAAATCTACTCAAGGAATACATCGCCAAGAATGATGCCACTCTACAGAGCCAGCAAGCTACTCTTAGGAGCCTAGAGAACCAAATAGGGCAACTAGCCAATGAACTCAAAAGTAGGCCCCAAGGTAGACTTCCTGCTGACACTGAGGTGCCAAGAAGAGATGGTAAGGAGCAAGTTCAAGCAATTGAACTTAGAAGTGGTAGACCGTTGGTGAGCAACACAAAGGAAGCCCCAAAGAGAGTAGAGAACACTGAGTCTAGTGCTCCACTGGAGTCTCTGCCAAACCAAGGTCAACCATCACCAAGCACATCCGGAGCAAGGCTGGAGCCAATCATAGAGGAGATAGAAGAAATTCCAAGGCCTCCACCTATCCTAAGGCGACCTGAAGTGCCTGCATATGTGCCACCACCTCCATTTCCTCGAAGGCTAAAGAAAAAACAAGAACAGGAAGTGCACTTTAATAAATTTCTGGAAATTCTTAAGCAAGTGCATGTTAATATTCCTTTTGTAGAAGTTTTACAGTCTATGCCCTCTTATGTAAAGTTTTTGAAGGATATTATCACTAACAAGAGAATAATTGGTGAGTTTGAAACAGTAAATCTCACTGAGGAGTGCAGTGCCATACTCCAGAACAAGCTACCCAAGAAGGAGAAGGATCCTGGTTCCTTCACCTTACCAGTAGAGCTAGGAGGCAAGCACGTGGGCAGAGCTCTTTGTGACCTGGGAGCCAGCATAAACCTCATGCCCCTATCACTATTCCGCCAGCTAGGAATAGGAGAAGCACGTCCAACCACTGTCACTTTACAACTAGCAGACAGATCCATAGCCTACCCTGAGGGTAAGATTGAGGATATTCTTGTAAAGGTTGACAAGTTTATTTTCCTTGCAGATTTCATTATCCTGGATTATGAAGCAGACAATGAGGTCCCCATCCTATTAGGCAGACCGTTTCTAGCCACAGGTAGGGCCCTGATAGATGTCCAAAAAGGTGAGCTCACGATGAGGGTTCATGATGAAGAGGTGAAATTTAGTGTATATAAAGCCTTAAGGTACCCCTCTGACTCTGAATCTTGTGCTAGCATGGACATTGTAGATTCATTAATGGAAGAACAGCTGGAGCATGTATTATTAACTAAGCATGCTAATGAATATGTACAATTAGATGTAGCTGATTTTAATGTATCTGAGATAATGGATATACCTGTAGATAAAACACAGCATGTTTGTATGAGTAATGACCTGACTGACAGATCCTTGAATCCTTTAAAACCATCCATTGAGCATCCACCTGTATTAGAATTGAAACCACTGCCCACACATCTTAAGTATGCATACTTAGGAAGTAATGAGACTTTGCCTGTGATTATTTCTTCTAAATTAAGTGAAAAGCATGAGGTTGAATTGATTTTATTACTTAAGCAACATAGGAAGGCTATTGCATGGACTATTGCTGACATTAGAGGCATTAGCCCTTCTTATTGCATGCATAAGATTATATTAGAGGAAGAGCATACACCCCGAGTAGATCACCAACGTAGGTTGAACCCCTCTATGAAAGAGGTAGTTAAAAAGGAAATAATAAAATGGTTAGATGCTGGTGTGATCTTCCCTATAGCTAGTAGTCAGTGGGTGAGTCCTATACAATGTGTCCCTAAGAAGGGAGGGATGACTGTGGTAGTCAATGAGAGCAATGAACTGATTCCAACTAGGACTATCACAGGATGGAGAGTTTGCATGGATTATAGGAAATTAAATAAGGAAACCAAAAAAGACCACTTCCCTCTACCATTCATTGACCAAATGTTAGATAGGATAGCTGGTAGAACCTATTACTGCTTCTTAGACGGTTATTCAGGATATAACCAGATCACTATAGACCCCAAAGACCAAGAAAAGACTACCTTCACTTGCCCTTTTGGAACATTTGCCTTTCGCAGAATGCCTTTTGGCTTATGCAATGCACCGGCAACATTCCAGAGGTGCATGTTAGCAATCTTCTCTGATTTGGATGAGTCCATGATAGAGATATTCATGGATGATTTCTCAGTCTTTGGGGATTCATTTACAAACTGTCTAGAGAACTTAGGACAAGTCCTGGCTAGGTGTGAGGAGACCAACCTAGTCCTTAATTGGGAAAAGTGCCACTTCATGGTGGACGAAGGGATTGTCTTAGGTCATAGAGTGTCCAGGGCAGGTGTAGAGGTCGATAGGGCCAAGATTGAGATAATAGAGAAGCTGGTAGAACCTCAGAATGTAAAAGCCATTAGAAGTTTCTTAGGGCATGCAGGCTTCTATAGAAGGTTCATTAAGAACTTTTCTAAGATCTCCAAGCCTTTATGTGAGCTTCTAGAGCTAAACAAACCCTTCATCTTCTCTAAAGAATGTTTCCTAGCTTGGAAAACCCTTAAGGAAGCGCTAGTCACAGCACCTATTATAGTAGGGCCAAATTGGGATCTCCCATTTGAGATGTTATGTGATGCAAGTGACTATGCTGTAGGGGTCATGCTAGGACAAAAGATTGACAAGTTAACACACCCTGTATACTATGCTAGTAAGACACTTAATGAGGCACAATGTAATTACACAACCACGGAGAAGGAAATGCTAGCTGTAGTGTTTGCTTGTGAGAAATTTAGGAATTACATTGTAGGAACTAGGACAATCGTGTACACTGACCATTCTGCTTTGAAGTACCTTATGAGGAAGGCTGATGCTAAGCCTAGGTTGATTAGATGGGTGTTATTGCTGCAGGAATTTGATTTAGACATTAGAGATAAGAAAGGATGTGAAAATGTGGTTGCGGATCATCTTTCTAGATTGCAGCATAATTGCGAAAAAATTGCGGAAACCGCAATTTCTGATGCTTTTATTGATGAACATGTCTTTGTATTGACTCATCGTGATAACGATGAGGAACCTTGGTTTGCTGACATTGCTAACTTCCTTGCATCGCAGGTACTACCAACTTTCAAGGGAGGACAAGAGAAGAAGAGGTTCCTTCATGAAGCAAGGAAGTTTATATGGGATGATCCCACACTTTACAAGACATGTGCTGATGGTCTGCTAAGGAAGTGTGTTTCAGCTACTGAGGCAAGGTCTGTGTTGCAGCACTGCCATACAGCACCCTATGGTGGACACTTTCGGGGCCAAAGAACAGCTGCAAAGGTGTTCCAGAGTGGCTACTATTGGCCAACGATCTTCAAGGATGCCCACAACTATGCACACAGCTGTGATGAATGCCAGAGAACAGGTAACCTTAGTCGAAAGGATGAGATGCCTCTCACTTACATCTTAGAGTTGGAGCTCTTTGATGTGTGGGGCATTGACTTCATGGGACCATTCCCCCCATCATCAGGTAACCTTTACATATTGGTAGCAGTAGACTATGTATCTAAGTGGGTAGAGGCCATAGCATGTTCAAATAATGATTCCAAAACAGTCATAAGATTCTTGCATAGACATATTTTTACTAGATTTGGGACACCTCGTGCTATAATCAGTGATGAGGGGACACATTTCATTAACAAAGCTATGGAGAGAGTGTTGGCTAAGTATAATATTAGACATAGAGTAGCCACCCCTTATCATCCACATTCGAATGGCCAAGCTGAAATTTCAAATAGGGAGATTAAAAACATACTTGAAAAAGTGGTCAAACCCAATAGAAAAGACTGGTCGTTTAAACTCGAGGATGCACTTTGGGCATATAAAACACCCCTAGGTATGTCTCCTTATAGACTTGTGTATGGCAAAGCATGTCACTTGCCATTCGAGTTAGAAATTAAGGCATTTTGGGCCCTAAAGGAGCTGAATTACTGCGTGACTGATGCGGGAACATTGCGGTCTTTGCAATTACATGAGCTTGATGAGCTTAGGCATATGTCTTATGAAAATGCTAAAATGTATAAGGAAAAGACCAAGATTTGGCACGACAGTAGACTTAGGATTAAGGACTTTAAGAAAGGTCAGCTTGTCTTATTATTTAACTCACGATTGAAATTATTTCCAGGCAAACTTAAGTCTAGATGGTCAGGTCCATTTGTAATAACTAATGTGTTTGTTCATGGTGCAATCGAGATAAAGAACCTGCAGCAAGGACAACCATTCATGGTTAATGGTGCAAGATTGAAGCACTACTATGAGGAAGGAGATGTGAAGACTCTCTCGGCCTTCCTCTTGACTGAAACGTGAAAACGAGAACGAGAGAGGACGAGTGATCACTGTGCTCGTCCATGCGAGGCTCATGCCTTAGTTTATTTTTTGCGATTTTCCGGTTACTGTTTGTGTATATTTTTGTGTAATTTTAATTATGCATTTGATGTTTATTTTATTTCTTTTAATAGGGAATCAATAGAGGGAATCAAGGAGATGAAATCAAGATAAAAAAAATCGAGGAGATATCAAGCCAAATCAAAGATTTAGTTGAGAGAAGATTGGCATTTAAACTCAGAAAATCTCCAACGGTCACTAGAATTGCGCTGGATTTGCAGAATCCGCAACGAAAAAGAGCCGTTGGGATTTCCATCATTATTTATATCCGTTAGAGGCGCGATGATCCGTACGATTTCCCCATTATCTGAACTCCAAGAAATCTCTCTCCCTCTTCATCTGCAATTCTTCTTTCCAGATTCCCACGATTCAACAATGGTGCTAACGAGAGCTGAAAGATCTACGTCCAAGAAGAGGGCTGACGACGCTGAAACTGCTGCGAGGGAAGCACTTCTTGCCCTTGCAGACGCTGAGGCTGCGCGCACTGAACGACTCCCCAAACTGCCGATCCGCAAGAAGAAGTGGAAGGTAGTTACGGAGATACCTGCTGGACCTTCTGAACCAGCAGGGACACCCAAGAAGCGCAAGTGGAGCATGGCGGTGGCTGAAGAAACGAGCAAGAAGAAGACTCCCTCTGTGGAGAGTCAAGAAAGTGACCGACGGTCACAAGAGTCAGCCAAGCAGAGCTCTTCGCCATCTCCACCAGCGCGAAGCCCTGAGCTTCCTCCATCGCCGCAGAGTTCTGAACACACCACACCAGCAGAGAGCCCTGAAGCATCACCCACTTCCCCACAACCTGAACCTAAATTTCCATATGGAGAGTATCAAGAATCGACGCAGGGTAGTGGGGAAGCTGAGGAAGAAGAGGTTTTCTCTCCTTTGAGGGAAGCCAGCCCTGAGAGCCCTGCGAAGAGGGATGATTCGATGGACGAGACACTGGGGGCTTGCCTCCAGCAGATCACAACCAAGGCGAGGTTGAAGAAGAAGAAGGCCGCCAAGGTTGTCAAGGCCAAACGGCCCAAGAAGTCCAAGAAAAAGAAAACCAGGAGGGCGCCTTCATCAGAGAAGGGGAGTGATGAGCCGTCTCTGAAGAAGCTCAAGATTGAGGCTGCTGAGTCAGCCAAACCGAGAGACAAAGGGAAAGCCAAGCTTTACCCTGAAGATGAGCCTCAATCAGTGAGGTACGTGTCTTCTGATGTTGAGTCCAGAGGCATTGCGCTGAGGAAGAGGGAGCTGCTGCACGAGAAGGGGTTCCTCGACGCACCTGCTGACCTGCCGCAATTCTTGCGCGCAGGAATCACGAATCACGACTGGGAGGAGCTGTGTAGACCACCCAATCCAGCCTACTCAAGCATGGTGTATGACGTTTACGCCAATTTGATGAGTCCTGAGGATGACCTGTCTGTGGTCAGAGGAGTCGAGGTAGACTTCTCAGCGAAGGCAATCAACGAAGCATATGGCCTCAAGGGCCAAAAACACACTGATTATTCAAGGATCGTTGATGAGCCAACGGAAGCTGTCTTGGAGGAAGCAATTCGGATCATTGGCCAGCCAGAGGCATCGTGGACAGTATCGCGCAATGGGACGCACACTCTCATGAGTGCCAACCTCACAGCCAAGGCGGCTGTCTGGTTTTCCTTCGTGCGGAGGAAGCTGTCCCTAGTGACCCATGAGACCACCATCAACCAGAGAAGATCGCTGCTGGTCTACGCGATCATGCGAGGTCTCACGATCAACGTGGGCGAGGTCATTGCAGCTTCAATTGCTGACTGCGCCAAGAAGGGTAAGGGACCACTTTTCTTTCCTAATTCAATTACTAAGCTCTGCTTACGTGCAGGGGTCCCAATCGAGCGAATGGAAAGGCAGCTGGCCTACACAGGTCACTTGGAGCTACCTACAGGCTTGAGGATGAGAAGGAAGGGGAACATGGAGTTCGAGCTGGATGGTTTGGCTCCTGCTCAGTCTCTGTCCATGGCATGCCTGATGGATCTGCAGAAGAGGATGGCTCAATGGGCCACATATGCGCAGGCAAGGGACAAGGAGGTTGCTGACCAATTGGGATGCATCTTCCCTGAATTTCCCACGGACCTCCTAACTCCATGGGTGCCACCAACACCAAGAAGGAATGATGAAGATGAGGACATCTGAGTGCTAAGCACTCAAGGGAGTATTGCTGTTCCTTTAAAATAAAAAAAATCAAAAAATCAAACTGCTTTTTGTGAACCATGTGAATTATGCTGTTTGAGTTAGTATTTTGATCCGTTTTAGTTCTTTAATTGTAGTATTTAAATTTGTTTAGTGTAGTCTGATGATAGCTGAATAGGTAGATTAGTTTAGTTTCATTTTTGTTTAGCTTGAATGACTGGAAAAAGCATGCATAGGGGCCCTGATCACTGATATATCTGCCCTGTATCTATTGCGAAATAATTGCGGAAACCGCAATTTTTATTAGTAAATGCATGTTTTTGACCGACTGTTTAGCTAGGCTGGATCTGTTTAAATTTTGTATTTTGCTGCTATCATGACTACCTTATATAGCTTATCTCAAAGCATGCTGGATGAGTGTCATTGGACACCCTTTGATAGTTTAAATTAGCCTCTTAAAAGTGCTCAGCATGCATAACTTTAAGTCCTTACCTGCCTGTTTTTTTTCAAATTTCTGCTGCTGTGATATTTACTTTTAGAATGTTATGTCTATGCCTAGGGCTTTTAGATTCTCTTTGTTTTACCTTAGACTAGATGCTTCTAGGACAAGTTTGGGGGTGTGCCACCTCAGACACTCATTGGGGACAATGAGTAGTTTAAGTTTGGGGGAGGCCACCCTAGGCCTAGGAACATTCCTCTCTCCCTTAAAGCATAAGCATTCTTCTTCTCCTTTACAAAAAAATGATGAGCTGAAAAAAAAAATGAAAAATGGAATAAAGAGGGGTGTCTCTCTCAAAGTTGCTGAGTAATCAGTGCCAAGTGTGTAACCCACAAGTGGCATTGCATCAAAAGGCAACCAAAGAAGAGGCTCCACCTAAGTAAGAAAGAAAGAAAAAAGGAAGAAGTAGGGAATGTATACCTAGGAGTTGCAACTTTGTGGCTTAGATGTCCTGAATAAAAAAAAAAAGAACTCTGATCCTCAATGAGCTGAGCACAAAGTTGTAACTTGTAGGGTTGTTTAGGGAGATGAATGTATGTCCAATGTAGTGATGCCAGGGTTTAGGTTGTTCTCTAAATGTACTACTGTCACTGTTAATACTAAGACTGACATGACTCTAAGGAATCCTAGGTAGCTCAAAAGTAAAAGCTAGAAGCATGTACTGAGTCTAGGGTAAAGCTAGGTAGAATTTGAAACCTTAGGGATAGATGCAAGATGTGATAAAAGCAAGTAGATCAGCTGTAAGAAGTTAATGAAACAGTAGGAGTATTAGGCGTGCGAAGTCAGAAGAAGCTAGATAAGAGGATAGTTTTAAACTTAGAAGTGTGTCACATGACATCACTGCTATAGATAGGAATGTAGGGGAGTCAGTAAGTGGTTAAAGAAGATGAAACAGCAGCCTAGGCAAGTCCTTAGATTGCTCGAGGACGAGCAAAACCTTAAGTTTGGGGGTGTGTTACGTCTCCAAAAGTGACCTTTTTAGGACTTATTTAGCTTAGAAAGATGTACACTCTTAGGTGTTTTTGATAGGATTTAGCTTAAACCTATGCTTATATATGAGAATTAGAAGAAGGTAGCTAAAGTAGGACTTGTGTGCAAAAGGAAAGAAAAGGATTAAAAACCGAAGTTAAAAGAAGGAAAAATGAGCATTGCGGAAACATTGCTGAAACCGCAATGTTTCAAGTGAAAACCGTAAGTTGACTGATCCTTTTCTGTTATTTTCCGTTATTTCAGGGATTCGTTCTTTCTCCTCCATCCATTTTGAAGTACGACGTTGAGGATGGATGGTTCTCCTTGGCCCAAATGCACCTGCAGATTACTATAAAAGGGGGTCAAAGTAGAGGGTTTGATCATCATCCGAAAGCGTAGAAGCCTCTTCGCAGCTCCATCTTTTCTCCTGTTTTTCTTCTCCGTCTGTTGGTGTGAGAGGTTCAGCTGTTGGAATCGACAATCTGATAGGAAGGAGAGAAGATTCCTCTTCTCTCCCGATTGGATTCATCCAAGCAAGGCTACCTTTTCTCTCCCTTCAGCCGAGGCGTTTGCAACGAGGCGTTCAAGCTTAATTACTGCTTTCTGTCTTTCATTTCTAATTTCCAGTTCTGCTTTGTTGTTGTTTCTCTTCTAGTAGCTAGTTCATTTCATTTCGTTGCTTTCTGTCTTTATGTTATTTACTTTAAGCTTCCTTTTGTTCATTCAAACAATAAAGTAATCAAAGCACAATTCATTATTCCACAGTTTCTTATCTTTTGCTGCTACTGTTTTACCTTGTTGTTTTAAGCGTATTTCTCTTCTAAGCATGTCTACTTCATCTCTTATTTCTGTTCTTTCTACATCCATGAGTAACTAAGTCACATAGGGGCATGCTAATGACAATACTATAGGCTAAAAAACGTGAATCAAGCATGTAGGATAGCTCTCGAAGCATTGATTGTATGTAAGCTTCATCCCACGGGCAATTTCGATTGGCCATCCATTTTGTCCAAAGAACTCCTAACCTCTGGAAGGAGTAAGAGTTCAGAGTCATACACTCATGCTAGCCTTTTAAGGTAGCCAGAAAACGACCTAGGAATAGGCGTTTTCCTAGTACAAACCATATCTTTCTGCTTTAACAAGATGCTTAAGACCTTACTTGGACATGAGTAAACTAAAGAATCTAATGCATGAAATCAGAAGATACATGAGATTGAGTTAGTTTGATGCATAGTGAGTTGATCCAGTGCTTGAGAATCGTATAAAAATGCCTATAGAGGAGTCGTTAGTAGCCCTTGTTTCTCCATTTTACACACACTTTCGCTGTTAGTCACATTGCGGTAGAATTGCTGTTCTCGCAATTCTGCTAAGTTAAAATTTCGGTTTAGCTATTTTCCTCTTCGTTTATTAATCTCTTCTCTTTTCATTTGAGTTTATCATTGACTTGCACTTGTTTATGTTGCTACCCTTTACATATTCCTTAGGACTTAGACAATTTAAAACCAATTCTACCCCATCAAATCCACCCATTCTTTCTTAACATTACACTTCACGAGTAGCTAATAATAAATCTCTGTGGGAAAACGAATGAAAAAATACTTACTACTTGCTTACAAGATCATGTATGCTTGCATGTTCTGAGTGCTCTCTCTCTTTTATTGCTATTTATTTCACACATTGAGCACGCAACAGCTATGCTGGGGCAAAAGAGAGATAAACTAACACACCTTGTATATTATGCAAGTAAAACTTTAAATGAAGCACAATGTAACTACACTACCACAGAGAAAGAGATGTTAGCGGTAGTGTTTGCATGTGAAAAATTTAGGCCTTATATTGTAGGAAATAAAACGATTGTTTATACTGATCACTCTGCAATAAAATATTTAATGAGGAAGGCTGATGCTAAGCCTCGTCTAATTAGATGGGTGTTACTATTACAAGAGTTTGACCTAGAGATTAGAGATAAAAAAGGAAGTGAAAATGTAATTCCTGATCATTTATCAAGATTGCAGAGTCATTGCGGAAAAATTGCAGAGCCCGCAATGACTGATTCCTTTATTGATGAACATGTCTTTGTGTTAGTGCATTGTGATAACAATGATGAACCTTCGTTTGCGGATATTGCTAACTTCCTTGCCTCACAGGTGTTACCAACTTTCAGAGGGGGGCAAGAAAAGAAGAGGTTCTTACACTAGGCTAGGAAGTACATATGGGACGATCCAACACTTTAAAAAAACTGTGCGGATGGATTGCTAAGGAAGTGTGTGTCAGCTGCTGAATCAAGGTCAGTCTTGCAGCATTTTCATACGGCTCCTTATGGTGGACACTTTGGTGGTCAAAGAACGGTTGCGAAGGTGTTCCAAGGTGGCTACTTCTGGCCCACAATCTTCAATGATGCACACGACTACGCACACAACTGCAATGAGTGTCAACGAACAGGTAACCTCAGTAGGAAGGATGAGATGCCTCTAACATATATCTTAGAATTAGAACTCTTTGAAGTATGGGGCATTGACTTCATGGGACCATTCCCTCCATCTGCTGGTAATCTTTACATTCTAGTAGTTGTAGATTATGTTTCAAAATGGGTAGAAGCAATTGCATGTCCCTTAAATGATGCTAAAACGGTTTTTAAATTTCTAAATAGGCATATTTTTTACACGATTTGGCACACCACGTGCCATCATAAGTGATGAAGGGACGCACTTTATAAACAAGGCTATGGAAAAAGTGCTAGCTAAATACAATGTTAGGCATAGAGTAGCAACACCTTGTCATCCGCACTCGAATGGACAAGCTGAAATATCTAATAGAGAGATCAAGAGCATACTTGAAAAAGTTGTGAAACCGAATAGAAATGATTGGTCTTTTAAGTTAGATGATGCACTGTGGGCGTATAGGACTGCATATAAAACGCCATTAAGAATGTCTCCTTATAGGTTAGTTTATGGAAAAGGATGCCACTTACCCCTTGAATTAGAAATCAAAGCCTTTTGGGCCTTAAAAGAGTTGAATTATTGCGTAACCGATGCTGGAACATTGCGGTCTCTGCAATTACATGAGTTAGATGAACTAAGACATATGTCATACGAAAATGCTAAAATGTATAAAGAAAGAACTAAAATTTGGCATGATAGTAGACTAGGATTAAGGATTTCAAAAAGGGCCAGCATGTTTTACTATTCAATTCACGATTGAGATTATTTCCTGGCAAACTTAAGTCTCGTTGGTCAGGTTCTTTTGTGATTACTAATGTGTTTGTTCACGGTGCAATTGAAATTCGAAATCTGAATCAAGGTCAGCCGTTCATGGTAAACGGTGCTAGATTGAAGCACTACTATGAGGAAGGAGATGTGAAGACACTCTCAGCCTTCCTCCTATCCGAAGCTTAAGAGCAAAGAAAGAAAGGATGAGCAAGGGCATTCAATGAAATTATTTTTATGCTCAACCATCAAAGGATCATGGAATAGATAGTCTTTCGTTATTGTTTGTCTTTTTTATTAAAGTATTTCTATTATTGCTAGTATTAATTAAAGTTTGTTTTTATTGATTAGGAGTGTGGTAATTGGAGATCTTAAAACGGCGATGAGGGGAGTAAACCACGAGGCAAGGAAAGATAAAGGAAGAGATCTTGCAAAATCGAAGATTTAGTTGCTAGAATCTTGCAACAAATAACAATCAAGGATGAAATCTCAACGGTTATATCTTCAAAGATTTGCTGAAAAGATTTGCTGAAAAGATTTGCTAAACAATTGCGAAAAAAATTGCGGAAAAATTGCGGAGTCCGGAATCATATAGCCGTTGGGGCAACAACCGAGTATAAATAGGACGAGTTGGGGATCATTCCCATTTACGAGTCTCAAACCCTCGAAATTCCACAACTTAGAGCTCTCCTTCCTTAGAAATTCCCAAGCTTAACCTTCAAGAAACGACCATGGTTTCCACAAGATCTGAACGATCCACGCCCAAAAATACATCCCCAATCACGGAGGATGCTGAATTAGTGAGGGATGCGTTGCTCTCCTTGGCAAACGCTGAAGCTGTGAAACCTGCAAGGCCCCCGAAGCTCCCTGTGAAGAGGAAGTGGAAGGTGGCAACAACTGAGGGTGCACCCAGCTCTGATCCAACGCAGTCCCCTAGAAAGAAGTGGAAGATTACCGAGGAGGATCCAAAGACCAAACGTAGGAAGTCCACGAGTGCGGATAGCCTCAACAGTGGCAGGCCATCGTTTGAGACGGCCATGCAAAGCCCTGATTCCGCTCAATAATCGGAACCTGAAGTTCCATTTGAAGAACAACTAGAATCGGCATCAATTGGTGGTGCGGATGAAGAAGAAGAGGTATTCTCTCCCTTCAGGGATGTCAATCTTGACAGCCCTATGGAGAGGGAAAGCAGGGATTCGATGGAGGAAACGCTGGGTGAATGCTTCCAGCAGATAGCTGCAAAGGCAAGGCTCAAGAAGAGGGCCCCTGTAATTGTGAGGGCCAAACGTCCAAAAGCCTCAAAGAAAGCCAAAAAGAAGAAGGACGAAGCTGGACCTTCTATCAAGAAGTTGAAAACTGAGGCTGTTGAGGCAGCCAAGGCAAAGGACAAGGGGAAGAGGAAGATGTACCAAGAGGATGAGCCTCGAGCTGCGAGGTATGTGTCTAAGGATGCGAAGGCTAGAGGCCTGGAATTGATGAAGAAAGACCTCCTCCAAGAGAGAGGATTTCTTGATTCTCCTGCGGACCTGCCGCAATTCCTGCGCGCGGGAATTATGAACCACGGGTGGGAAGAGTTGTGTAGGCCTCCAATTCAGGCCTACTCTGATATGGTGTACGACTTCTACGTCAACCTCACTCGCCCCGAAGGCTGTTCTTCAATGGTGAGGGGACTAGAAGTTGACTTCTCAGCCGAAGCAATCAACAAGGCGTATGCTCTCGAGGGGCATGAGGATTCTGAATACGCAAGGATCATGGCTTCACCGTCAGAGGGAGTCCTGGAGGAAGCGCTGAATATAATAGGGAAGCCTGAGGCAGCATGAGCAGTCTCAAATAATGGGAAGCACACACTAATGAGTGCAGCCCTCAGGGACAAAGAAGCTGTGTGGTTCTCCCTTATTCGAAGACGAATCTCCCCGGTCACACATGAGACAACCATCAATCAGGGGAGATCGCTGCTGATTTATGCGATAATGAAGGGACTCACCATTGATGTCGGTGACATCATAGCAGCATCAATCGTCGAATGCTTTCAAGAAAGGTAAGGGCCAACTCTTTTTCCCCAATACCATCACTAAATTATGCTTACGCGCAGGGGTGCCTGTGACGATGGAGGAGAAACAATTGGCCTATGCTGGCCACCTTGAGCTGCCCAGTGACCTGAGGATGAGGAGAAGAGGCAACATGGAGTTCGAGATGGATGGACTTGCTGTTGCACAATCATTGTCCATGGCCTGCTTGATGGACTTACAACGAAAGTTAGCCTAATGGGCTAAGTATTCGCAGGCAAGGGACCAAGAGCTGGTTGAGCACCTGCGGTGCACGTTCCCTACCTTCCCTGCTGGGTTGTTGAGTCCTTGGGTGCCTCCGAGTGAAAGGAATGACGAAGAAGATAAGAATGAATGAATGCCAGACTGAGGGCATTCGAGGGAATATTTCTGATCCCTTTCAAAAAAAAACAAATCTGCTTTTTTGTAACCAGTTACCCCCCAATAATCAACTGTTTGTTCTGTTTTCAATTTCCTAATTAGCCTGCTTAGTTTAAGTTTAATTTTGTATGATTAGTTAGCTTAAATGTGATCACGGTTATATCTGCTCTGTTGAAATCATTGTGAATTCTTTGCGGACCCCGCAATCTTTTGTTTGCTTCAGTATGCTGTTGTATGACTTTCTGATGGGCTGTCTGTCTTTCAATCTCATTATTTGGCTGCATTACTGATGTCCATAGGTAGTCTGTCTATTGAGCATGCTGGATGAGTGTCAAGTACACTCTTGTTAGTTTAAATTAGCTTCATAAATTGCTGAGCATGTACCTCTGTTAGACCTTACCATGTTGGTTTTAGTAAACTTCTGCTTATGAGTTATCTGAACTAGGAGGGTCATTCTATCCCTAGGAGTTTTGAGTCTGTCAGGTTTTTATTTAGACTAGATGCTTCTAAGATAAGTTTGGGGGTGTGTGTTAAGTCTCTGAAAGTGACTTATTTAGGACCCATTTAGCTTAAGAAGATGTACACATTTAGGTGTTTTTGTTAGCATTTAGCTTAAACCTATGCTTTAATATGAGAATTAGAAGAAGGTAGCTAATATAGGACTTATGTACAATAGGTAGAAAAAGGGTTGAAAACCGAAGAAAAGAATGAAAAAAATAACCATTGCGAATGAATTGCGGAATAATTGCGGTGACCGCAATTATTCAAGTTAAAACCATAAGTTGGCTGATCTTTTTCTGTTTAGATCCGACTTTTCAGGGATTCGTTCTTTCTCCTCCATCCATTCTGATATATGACGTTGAAGATTGATGGTTCTCCTTGGCCCAAACGCACCTGCAAACTACTATAAAAGGGGGTCAAAGTCGGAGGTTCAGTCATCATTCGAAGCGCAGAAGTCTTCTCGCAGTCCACCATTTCCATCTGTTTTCCTTTGCCGTTTGTTGGAGTGAGAGTCTCAGCTTTTGGAGTCGATAATCTGATAGGAAGGAGAGAAGATTCTTCTTCTCTCTCGATTGGATTCATCCAAGCACGGCTGACTTTTCATCACCATCATTCGAGGCGACTGCCACGGAGTTTTCTAGCAAACCTTTACTGTTTTTCTGTTCTGTTCTTCTTATTTCCATTTCTGATCACTGTTGTTCTTAGTTTAGCATTTCAACTACTGCATTTCGTTGTTGTCTGTCTTGGATTCAGTTCTTCTAAAGCTTTCCTTGGTCATTCAAACACTTAAAGTAATCGAAGTACAATTCTGCAATTTACAGTTTCCATCTTGTTCTGCTACGGTTTTGGCTTACTGTTTTGCACACATTCCTCTTCTAAGCATGTCTATCTTATCTACCATTTCTGTTCTCTACATATCCATGAGTAACTAAAATCACTTAGGGGCATGCTAATGACAGAACTATAGGCTAAAAAACGTGAGTCAAGTAGTCAGTTCAACACTCGAACATTGATTGTATGTAAGCTTCATTCCACGGGCAATTTCGATTGGCCATCCATTTTGTCCAAAGAACTCCTAACCTCTGGAAGGAGTAAGAGTTCAGAGTCATATAATCATGCTAGCCTTTCATGGTAATCAGGAAACGGCCTAGGAATAGGCGTTTCCCTAGTACAAACTGAACACTCCTGTTTTAACAAGATGCTTAAGACCTTACTTTGAAGTCGAGTAAACTTGAGTCTCTAATGCATGGAATCGGACGATACTTGAGATAGAGTGAGTTTGATGTATAGAGAGTTGATCCAAAGCTTGATAATCGTAATAAACTGCCTATAGGATAGTCATTAGTAGCCCTTAATTCACCCTTTTAATCAGTTTCGCTGTCAGTTAATTGCGGATTAATTGCGGTTCTCGCAATTCTGCCTAGTTTGCACTCTGTTTAGCTGTTTTCTTCATCGTTTATTAATTCCATCTCTGGTCCTTTGAGTCTGATTTTAACTTTAATTTGTTTATGGTATATCCCTTTACACATTCAGCAAAACTTAGGTAGTTAAAAACCAATTTTACCCCATCAAATTCATCCCATCTTTCTTAACAATCACACTTCGCGAATAGCTAAAAATGAGTCTCTGTGGAAAAAACGAATGAAATATACTTACTACTTGCTGTGAGACCATGTATGCTTGCATGTTCTAAGTGCTCTCTCTTCCCTTTTGCATATTTATCTTTACATATTGAGCACGCAACAAGTTTTTGGCGCCGCTGCCGGGGACTTATTTTAAGTGAAAACGAAGTTGTTAAGTTTGAAAAATCAAGTTTATCATTGAGTGAAACTAATCTGTTTCATTTCTTTTGCAGGTGCTATTAAGGTAGTTTATGAGTGAGCGTTCACATAGTAATTTAGAGTTCGATCCTGAACCTGAAAGATCACTTCGAGCTAGGAATAAGGCAAAGAAACGTCTCTTTAAACAACCTCCTGTACCTCAAACCACACCTGAAACTAAAGAAATGGGCGATATAGTTCCAAATCCGGCACAAGCCATTCGCAACCCCATCGAAATAGCGAATGACAAGAATAGTGCCATTCTGTCATATCTAGTACCTATGCCTGGGGAGCTGAACCCCAGCATAATCCGTCCTGAAATCACTGCCCACTCATTCGAGTTAAAACCAGTGATGTTCCAAATGTTGTCCACTGTGGGACAATTCTTTGGAATAGAAAATGAGGACCCCCATAACCACCTTAGGAACTTCCTAGGAGTTAGTGACACATTCCTAATCCCTGGAGTTTCCCAAGAAGCCCTGAGGCTATATCTTTTCCCTTACTCTTTGAGGGACAAAGCCAAAACATGGTTAAATTCATTGCCCTCAGGATCTGTCCGCAATTGGACAGATTTAGCAGAAAAATTCCTAGTCAAATACTTCCCACCTGATAGGAATTCAACCTTTCGTGATGATATCATAAAGTTTAAACAAGCTGATAATGAGTCTCTTCACGAAGCTTGGACTAGATTCAAAGACCTTCTCATTAAATGTCCACACCATGGCATTCCATGGTGTATCCAAATAGAAGTTTTCTTTAAAGGATGCAACCCCAGCACCAGACAAGTCTTAAATTCATCTGCTGGAGGTTCCATGTTGTCCAAGAGTTACAACGAAGCTTATGAGATCTTGGAGAAGATCTCAGCATCTCACTGTAGGTGGTCGGATGATCCAGTAGAGCCAACTAGGGCTCAAGACAAGGATGCTCTAAGCGCCATGAGCACCCAAATAAATGCCCTGACCAACTTAGTTAAGCAAATGGCTCAGGCCAATCTCCAAACCAGTGCCAATACCGCCACAGCCATGTCAATGGGCACTCAACCAAATCAAGGCGAGGCACCTATCTGTGGATTCTGTGGGGAAGGGCACCCTTATGAATACTGCCCTGGGAATCCATCCTCAGTCTGCTATGTAGGTAGTCAGCAGCAGCCTAGGAATAACCCCTACTCCAACACCTATAACCCTGGTTGGAGAAACCACCCTAACCTGTCATGGGGTGGCCAACAAAACACTAACCAAAATTCTAACCAACCAAGGCCGAGTGGAACACCTGGTTTCACTCCCCAACATAACCAGTCAATGTACCAAAAACCTTATAATCAACCTGTAGGATCTTCTGTAGAAAACCTACTCAAGGAGTATATCGCTAAGAATGATGCTACTCTTCAGAGCCAGCAAGCTACTCTTAGGAGCCTGGAAAACCAAATAGGCCAATTAGCCAACGAACTTAAAAGTAGGCCCCAAGGTAGACTCCCTGCTGATACCGAGGTACCAAGGAGAGATGGCAAAGAACAAGTTCAAGCCATTGAACTTAGGAGTGGAAGACCATTGGTGAGCAACACAAAGGACACACCAAAGAGAGTAGAGAACACTGAGTCTAGTGCTCCACTGGAGTCTCTGCCGAGCCAGGGTCCACCACCAACTAGCACATCAGGAGCCAGGCTAGAGCCAATTGTAGAGGACGTAGAAGAAATTCCAAGGCCTCCACCTATCCTAAGGCGTCCTGACGTGCCTGCATATGTGCCACCACCTCCATATCCTCGAAGGCTGAAGAAGAAGCAGGAACAGGAAGTTCATTTTAATAAATTTTTAGAAATACTTAAGCAAGTGCATGTGAATATTCCTTTTGTAGAGGTTTTACAGTCTATGCCTTCATATGTAAAGTTTTTGAAGGACATTATTACTAACAAAAAAATAATTGGTGAGTTTGAAACAGTAAACCTCACCGAGGAGTGCAGTGCCATCCTCCAAAACAAGCTGCCCAAGAAGGAGAAGGATCCTGGTTCCTTCACCTTACCTGTAGAACTTGGAGGCAAGCACGTGGGCAGAGCGCTTTGTGACCTGGGCGCCAGCATAAATCTCATGCCCCTGTCCCTATTTCGCCAGTTGGGAATGGGAGAAGCACGTCCAACCACAGTCACTTTACAACTAGCAGACAGATCCATCGCATATCCAGAAGGTAAGATTGAGGATATTCTAGTTAAAGTTGACAAATTTATTTTCCTTGCAGATTTCATTATCCTGGACTATGAGGCAGACAAGGAGGTTCCCATCCTGCTAGGTAGACCATTTCTAGCCACAGGTAGGGCACTAATAGACGTGCAAAAAGGTGAGTTAACTATGAGGGTTCATGATGAAGAGGTAAAATTTAGTGTTTACAAAGCTTTAAGGTATCCCTCTGATTCTGAGTCTTGTGCTAGCATTGATGTTGTTGACTCACTAATGGAAGAACAATTAGAGCATGTATTATTAACCAAGCATGCTAACGAATATGTAGGATTAGATGTAGATGATCTAAATGTATCTGACATAATGAATATGCCTGTAGATAGACCTCAGCATGTATGTATGACTATGGACTTAACTGATAGAACTGTAAATCCGTTAAAGCCCTCCATTGAGCATCCACCTGTTTTAGAACTGAAACCACTACCAACTCACCTCAAATATGCATATCTAGGAGATAATGATACGCTGCCTGTAATTATTTCTTCTAAGTTAAGTGAACAGCATGAGGTTGATTTAATTTTACTGCTTAAGCAACATAGGAAGGCTATAGCATGGACTATTGCTGATATTCGAGGCATTAGCCCTTCTTATTGCATGCACAAAATTATTCTAGAGGAAGAGCACACACCTAGGGTAGATCACCAGCGTAGGTTAAACCCCTCTATGAAAGAGGTAGTAAAGAAAGAAATAATAAAGTGGTTAGATGCAGGAGTAATTTTCCCCATAGCTAGTAGCCAGTGGGTGAGCCCCATCCAATGTGTACCTAAAAAGGGGGGAATAACTGTGGTAGTCAATGAGAACAACGAACTGATTCCAACAAGGACTGTCACAGGGTGGAGAGTGTGTATGGATTACAGGAAGTTAAATAAAGAAACTAAAAAAGACCATTTCCCTCTACCGTTCATTGACCAGATGCTAGACAGAATAGCTGGTAGAGCCTACTATTGTTTTTTAGATGGGTACTCTGGCTATAATCAAATTACTATAGACCCTAAGGATCAAGAGAAGACCACCTTCACTTGCCCTTTTGGAACGTTTGCCTTCTGCAGAATGCCTTTTGGGCTATGCAATGCACCGGCAACTTTCCAAAGGTGCATGATGGCAATCTTCTCTGAGTTGGATGAGTCCATGATAGAAATATTCATGGATGACTTCTCAGTCTTTGGGGACTCATTTAAAACCTGTCTAGAGAACCTAGGACAAGTCCTGGCTAGGTGTGAAGAGACCAACCTAGTCCTAAATTGGGAAAAGTGCCATTTTATGGTAGATGAAGGGATTGTCTTAGGACATAGAGTGTCAAGGGCAGGTGTGGAAGTGGATAGGGCAAAAATAGAGGTCATAGAGAAGTTGGTAGAGCCCCAGAATGTCAAAGCTATTAGGAGTTTCCTAGGACATGCTGGCTTCTATAGAAGGTTCATCAAGGACTTCTCTAAGATAGCCAAGCCTCTATGTGAGCTATTGGAGCTAGGTAGGCCATTCATCTTCTCTAAAGAATGTGTAGTAGCTTGGAAAACCCTTAAGGAAGCATTGGTCACAGCACCAATCATAGTAGGACCAAATTGGGATCTCCCATTTGAGATGCTATGTGATGCTAGTGACTATGCTGTAGGAGTCATGTTAGGACAGAAGATTGACAAGCTCACACATCCTGTCTATTATGCTAGTAAGACCTTGAATGAGGCTCAATGTAATTATACAACTACAGAGAAAGAGATGCTTGCTGTAGTATTTGCTTGTGAAAAATTTAGGAACTATATTGTAGGAACTAGGACCATTGTATATACTGACCATTCTGCTTTGAAATATCTTATGAGGAAGGCTGATGCCAAGCCTAGATTGATTAGATGGGTGTTATTGCTGCAGGAATTCGATTTGGACATTCGGGACAAGAAGGGATGTGAAAACGTGGTTGCAGATCACCTGTCTCGATTGCAGCACAATTGCGAAAAAATTGCGGACCCCGCAATTACTGATGCTTTTATAGATGAACATATCTTTGCTTTGACTCATCGTGATAACGATGAGGAACCTTGGTTTGCTGACATTGCTAACTTCCGTGCATCACAGGTATTACCAGTGTTCAAGGGAGGACAAGAAAAGAAGAGGTTCCTCCATGAAGCAAGGAAATTCATCTGGGATGACCCCATACTTTACAGGACCTGTGCTGATGGGTTGTTGAGGAAGTGTGTTTCAGCTGCTGAAGCGAAGTCTGTGCTGCAGCACTGTCACTCATCTCCTTACGGTGGGCACTTTGGTGGTCAAAGAACAGCTGCTAAGGTATTTCAGAGTGGCTACTACTGGCCAACAATCTTCAAGGACGCCCACAACTATGCCCACAACTGTGACGAATGCCAAAGGACAGGTAACCTCAGTCGCAAGGATGAGATGCCCCTCACCTACATCTTAGAGTTGGAGCTCTTCGATGTGTGGGGCATTGATTTCATGGGACCCTTCCCTCCATCATCAGGTAACCTGTACATTTTAGTAGCAGTAGACTACGTGTCAAAGTGGGTAGAAGCTAAGGCATGTCCTAATAATGATGCTAAAACAGTCACTAACTTCTTGCATAGACACATTTTCACTAGATTTGGGACTCCTCGTGCTATCATTAGTGATGAGGGGTCACATTTCATTAATAAGGCTATGGAGAAAATATTGGCTAAGTATAACATTAGGCATAGGGTAGCTACTCCCTACCACCCACACTCAAATGGCCAAGCTGAGATTTCCAATAGGGAGATAAAGAACATCCTAGAAAAGGTAGTCAAACCTAATAGGAAAGACTGGTCTTTCAAGCTTGAGGATGCACTTTGGGCTTATAGAACAGCATATAAGACACCTCTAGGAATGTCTCCCTATAGGTTGGTGTATGGCAAGGCTTGCCACTTGCCACTTGAGTTGGAAAACAAGGCATTTTGGGCCATGAAAGAATTAAATTTTTGTGTAAAGGATGCGGGGACATTGAGATCTCTACAGCTACATGAACTTGATGAGCTTAGGCACATGGCCTATGAGAATGCCAAGATGTACAAAGAAAAGACAAAAATATGGCATGACAGTAGACTCAGGATCAAAGCCTTTAAGAAGGGCCAACTTGTATTGTTATTTAACTCACGATTAAAGCTATTTCCAGGCAAATTAAAGTCTAGATGGTCAGGTCCATTTATTATTACTAATGTCTTTGTTCATGGTGCCATAGAGATTAAAAACTTGCAGCAAGGACAGCCATTTATGGTCAATGGTGCTAGGTTGAAGCACTACTATGAGGAAGGGGATGTGAAGACTCTCTCGGCCTTCTTCTTGACTGAAGCATGACAAAGAGAACGAGAGAGAACGAGTGGTTACTGTGCTCGTTTAGTCAAGGCCAATGCCTTAGTTTATTTTTACTGTTTTTTCGCTTATCGTTTGTACGTTTTGTGATGTGTTTTTAATTACGTGTTTAATGTTTGTTTTGTTTGCTTTTGCAAGGAATCGAAAGAGGGGATCAAGGAGAGTAAATCAGGCTTTAAAACTCGAGAAACGGTTGAGCCAAATAAAAGATACGGACGAGCAAAGTTGGAGATTTCGATGAAAAGATATCCCTACAATTGCGCAAAAATTGCTGGATCCGCAAAAAGAGCCGTTGGGATTTTTTCCGTTTTATTTATAGCCGTTAGAACGCGCTCGTTGATACGATTCTCTCATTCTTTGATCTCCAAGATTTCTGCGATTCTCTCCATCTTTGATTCTTCTCTCAAGATCTTCAAGACTCGACAATGGTTTCCACTAGGGCTGAAAGATCCGCAGCCAAGAAGAAGGCCGATGACGCAGCTGAAGCGGCTGCGAGGGAAGCGCTTCTCACCCTCGCTGATGAAGGTGCTGTACGCACTGGCCGCCTTTCCAAGCTTCCTATTCGTAGGAAGAAGTGGAGGGTGGTCACTGAGATCCCTGCTGGCCCATCTGAGCCAGTGGGCACGCCAAAGAAACGCCGGTGGACTGTCACGACTGCTGCCGAACCAAGCACCGCCAAGACTCCCTCTGTGGAGAGTCAAGAAACTGATCGTGCAGCCCACGAGTCAGCCAAAGAAGGTTCGTCGCCGTCTGTGTCACCTGCGCGCAGTCCCCTCCCGTCTGAACCAGTGCCAAGCGCAGAATCATCACCGCCTGCACAGAGCTTCGAGTTGTCTCCAGCACCTCAGAGTTCTGATCCGCCACCTACAGCAGCGCAGAGTCCTGAACCACCATCTTCGCCGCTGAGTTCTGCGCATACACCATCAGCAGAGCACAATTCTCCACGGCCTGATCCTGAATTCCCTTATGGGGATTATCAGGAGTCCACGCAAGGCAGTGGAGATGCTGGGGAAGAAGAAGTCTTCTCTCCTATGAGGGAAGACAGCCCTGATGTTCCTGCACAGCAGGACGATTCTATGGAAGAAACGTTGGGGGCTTGCCTCCAACAGATCAACATTAAGAAAAAGAAGAAGAAGGCCAAGATGGGCAAGGCCAAGAAGTCCAAGAAGCTGAAGAAGAAGAAGGCCAAACGAGTGCCTTCAGCAGACGAAGAGAGTACTGAGCCTTCGCTCAAACGCCTCAAGGTGGAGACTGCTGAATCAGCCAAACCAGCCGATAAGGGGAAGGCTAAACTCTACCCTGAAGATGAACCTCCGTCAGTGAGGTATGTCTCATCTGATGCTGAATCCAGGGGTGTTGAGCTGAGGAAAAGGGACCTGTTGCACGAGAAGGGGTTCCTTGATCGACTTGCTGACCTGCCGCAGTTCTTGCGCGCAGGGGTGATCAACCATGGCTGGGAGGAATTCTGCAGACCTCCCAATCCAGCCTACACGAGCATGGTGTACGATTTCTACGCCAATGTGCTCAGCCCTGAGGATGGCCTATCTGTGGTCAGAGGGGTGGAAGTTGATTTCTCAGCCAAGGCCATCAATGAAGCCTTTGGTCTCAGGGGCCAAGCGCACACAGATTATGCACGGATAGTAGATGAGCCGACCGAGGCTGTGCTAGAAGAGGCCATTCGCACAATTGGCCAGCCTGAAGCCTCCTGGACAGTGTCACGCAATGGGCGGCACACACTCATGAGTGCCAACCTCACGGCTAAGGCAGCTGTGTGGTTTTCATTCGTCAGAAGAAGGCTCTCCCCAGTAACTCATGAGACTACAATTAACCAGAGCCGTTCGCTGCTGGTTTATGCTATAATGAGGGGTCTCACGATCAACGTGGGAGAAGTCATCGCTGCTGCCATAGCTGAGTGTGCTAAAAAGGGTAAGGGACCATTATTTTTCCCCAACACTATAACAAAATTGTGTTTGCTTGCAGGGGTTCCCACCGAGCGCTTGGAGCAGCAGCTGCCTTACACAGGCCATTTGGAGTTGCCTGCACACCTAAGGCTGAGAAGAAAGGGCAACATGGAATTTGAGTTGGATAGGCTGGCTGCTGAACAGTCCCTATCCATGGCCTGCTTGATGGACCTGCAGAGAAGAATGGCTCAATGGGCCAACTATGCGCAGGCGAGGGACAGAGAAGTTGCAGACCAGTTGGGGTGCATCTTCCCAGACTTCCCCACCAACCTCCTAACTCCATGGGTGCCCCCACGACCAAGGCGACCAGATGAGGATGATGAGAATTGAGTGCTGGTTTGAAGTGCACTAAAGGGAGTATTACTGATCCCTTAAGAAAAACAAAACAATTTTCCTGCTTTTTGATAGAACCATGTATAGTATGCTGTTTTGTATTCAATTTTTGATCTGTTTTTAATGTTTAGTTTTATGTTTTTTCTTTTGCTTAGTCTAGTCTGATGTTAGCTGATTAGGTAGGATAGTTTAGTTTTATTTTTAGGATGCATGAGTAACGGGAAAAAGCATGCTAGGGGCCTGAATCAATGCTAAATCTGCCCAGATTGAATTGCGAAATAATTGCGGTTCCCGCAATTTTTGTGACTGATTGCATGTTTTGGACTGTCTGTTTAGTTAGGCTGTGATCTGTTAAATTCTATCTTTTGCTGCTAGCATGACTACCTTATATAGCTGATCTTGAAGCATGCTGGATGAGTGTCATAGGACACCCTTTGATAGTTTAAATTTGCCTCTGAATAGTGCTCAGCATGCATAAACCATAAGTCCTTAAACCTGTCTGTTATGTTCAAATTTTCTGCTGCTGGGATAGTTGCTTCTAGAATGTTTTGCCTATGCCTAGGATGTTTAGATTCTCTTTGTTTTACTTTAGACTAGATGCTTCTAGGACAAGTTTGGGGGTGTGCCACCTCAAACACTCATTGGGGACAATGAGTAGTTGAAGTTTGGGGGAGGCCACCCTAGGCCTAGGAACATTCCTCTCTCCCTTAGAAACATAAGCATTCTTCTTCTCCTTTTTAAAAAAAAAAAAATGATGAACAAAATGAAAAAAAAGAATAAAGGGGGGGGGAGTTTCTCTTAGGTTGCTGAGTAATCAGTGCCAAGTGTGTAACCCACAAGTGGCGTTGCATCAAAAGGCAACCAAAGGAGAGGCTCCACCTAAAAAAAAAAAAAAAAAAGAGAAAAATATAGGGAAGAAGAATGTATACCTAGGAGTTATAACTTTGTGGCTTAGATGTCCTATTTAAAAAGAACTCTGATCCTCAAAGTAGCTAAGCACAAAAGTTGTAACTTGTAGGGTTGTTTTAGGGAGATGAGTGTTTATCCAATGTAGTGATGCCAGGGTTTAGGTTGTTCTCTAAAAGTACTACTGTCACTGTTAATACTAAGACTGGCATGACTCTAAGGAATCCTAGACACATTAAAAATAAGCTAGAAGCATGTACTGAGTCTAGAGTAAAGCTTGGTAGAATTTGAAACCTTAGGGATAATAGCATGATATCATAGAAGTAGTTAGATCAGTAGTAGGGGGGTTAACAAAAGCAGCGGGTATAGTAGGCAGGTGAAGTCAGAAGAAGCTTGATAAAGAGGTTAGTTCTAAACTTAGAAGTGTGTCACAGGACAGCATTGCTATAGACAAGAATATAAGGGAGTTAGTGAGTAGTTAAAGAAGAAGAAACAGCAGCCTAAGTAAGTCCTTAGTATGCTTGAGGACAAGCAAAGCCTTAAGTTTGGGGGTGTGTTAAGTCTCTGAAAGTGACTTATTTAGGACCCATTTAGCTTAAGAAGATGTACACATTTAGGTGTTTTTGTTAGCATTTAGCTTAAACCTATGCTTTAATATGAGAATTAGAAGAAGGTAGCTAATATAGGACTTATGTACAATAGGTAGAAAAAGGGTTGAAAACCGAAGAAAAGAATGAAAAAAATAACCATTGCGAATGAATTGCGGAATAATTGCGGTGACCGCAATTATTCAAGTTAAAACCGTAAGTTGGCTGATCTTTTTCTGTTTAGATCCGACTTTTCAGGGATTCGTTCTTTCTCCTCCATCCATTCTGATATATGACGTTGAAGATTGATGGTTCTCCTTGGCCCAAACGCACCTGCAAACTACTATAAAAGGGGGTCAAAGTCGGAGGTTCAGTCATCATTCGAAGCGCAGAAGTCTTCTCGCAGTCCACCATTTCCATCTGTTTTCCTTTGCCGTTTGTTGGAGTGAGAGTCTCAGCTTTTGGAGTCGATAATCTGATAGGAAGGAGAGAAGATTCTTCTTCTCTCTCGATTGGATTCATCCAAGCACGGCTGACTTTTCATCACCATCATTCGAGGCGACTGCCACGGAGTTTTCTAGCAAACCTTTACTGTTTTTCTGTTCTGTTCTTCTTATTTCCATTTCTGATCACTGTTCTTAGTTTAGCATTTCAACTACTGCATTTCGTTGTTGTCTGTCTTGGATTCAGTTCTTCTAAAGCTTTCCTTGGTCATTCAAACACTTAAAGTAATCGAAGTACAATTCTGCAATTTACAGTTTCCATCTTGTTCTGCTACGGTTTTGGCTTACTGTTTTGCACACATTCCTCTTCTAAGCATGTCTATCTTATCTACCATTTCTGTTCTCTACATATCCATGAGTAACTAAAATCACTTAGGGGCATGCTAATGACAGAACTATAGGCTAAAAAACGTGAGTCAAGTAGTCAGTTCAACACTCGAACATTGATTGTATGTAAGCTTCATTCCACGGGCAATTTCGATTGGCCATCCATTTTGTCCAAAGAACTCCTAACCTCTGGAAGGAGTAAGAGTTCAGAGTCATATAATCATGCTAGCCTTTCATGGTAATCAGGAAACGGCCTAGGAATAGGCGTTTCCCTAGTACAAACTGAACACTCCTGTTTTAACAAGATGCTTAAGACCTTACTTTGAAGTCGAGTAAACTTGAGTCTCTAATGCATGGAATCGGACGATACTTGAGATAGAGTGAGTTTGATGTATAGAGAGTTGATCCAAAGCTTGATAATCGTAATAAACTGCCTATAGGATAGTCATTAGTAGCCCTTAATTCACCCTTTTAATCAGTTTCGCTGTCAGTTAATTGCGGATTAATTGCGGTTCTCGCAATTCTGCCTAGTTTGCACTCTGTTTAGCTGTTTTCTTCATCGTTTATTAATTCCATCTCTGGTCCTTTGAGTCTGATTTTAACTTTAATTTGTTTATGGTATATCCCTTTACACATTCAGCAAAACTTAGGTAGTTAAAAACCAATTTTACCCCATCAAATTCATCCCATCTTTCTTAACAATCACACTTCGCGAATAGCTAAAAATGAGTCTCTGTGGAAAAAACGAATGAAATATACTTACTACTTGCTGTGAGACCATGTATGCTTGCATGTTCTAAGTGCTCTCTCTTCCCTTTTGCATATTTATCTTTACATATTGAGCACGCAACAGTGTGCCACCTCAAACTCTCATTGGGGACAATGAGGAGTTTAAGTTTGGGGGAGGCAACCTCTAGGCCTAGGAACACTCCTCTCTCCTTTGAAAAATATAGACATTCTTCTTCGTAAAAAAAAAAAAAATGAATAAGAAAGCAAAAGAAAAGTAAAGGGTATTGTCTCTCTCTAAGGATGCTGAGTAATCAGGGCCATTTGTGTAACCCACAAATGACACTGCATCAAAAGGCAATTCAAAGAGAAGACTTTGCCAAAAGAGAAAAAGGGAAAAAATAAAACCAAGGAAGAAGAATGTGTGCCAAAGAGTTGCGGCCTAAGTGTTTAGATGTCCTGTGAAATTGAACTTTGATCCTTAGTTTGCTAAGCACATGGCTGTAGCTTGAAGGTATGTCAAGGGAGATGAGTGTCTATCCAACACAGTGATGTCAGGGCTTAGTTTGTTCTATGGACTGTACTCTAATACTCGTGTGTGCTAAGCCTGGCATGACTCTAATGATTCCTAGGTAGCTCAAAAATAAAGACATTAGAAGCATGTACTGAGTCTGAGTTAAAATTAGGAAGAGTTTTGAAAGCTTAGGGATAACTGCACAATGAACCCAATGATATAGGCAAATAAGCCATCGGTTAGAGAGTTAGTAAAAACAGAAGGTTTAAAGGCAAGGGAAATCAGAATAGGCAGAATATGAAGTTAGTTTGAACCTAGAAGAGTGTCACAGGACAGCAATGCCTTCGATAGTAAGCCTAGGGAAGTCAACAAGTCAGTTAGGTAGAGTTTGAAAGACAAGATTTAGCAGCCAAAGTAAGCCTTTATATTGCTCGAGGACTAGCAATAACTCAAATTTGGGGGTGTGTTACCTCTCCAAAAGTGCATTATTTAGGGCTATATTTACCTTTAAATCATGTACATTCTTCAGTGTTTTTGTTAGAAGTTAGCTTAATGTGTGCCTAAATGTGAGAATTTGAGAAATGACGCTAAAATAGGACTTATTTGGAAAAGGAACGAAAAAGGATGTAAAATGATGGAAAAAGAGCTAAAATGTACATTGCAGAAAACATTGCGGAAACATTGCTAAAACCGCAACAGAGCATTGCGGCCCTCGCAAGGAAATCGCAATGCCAGTCTTCTTCGGCTGAACTTTTCCAGCCGTCAGTCGTCATTGTTGCGATCTTCCAGCCGCCTAAGCTTTCCATTGCTGCCACGTGGAAGATTGTTGTTCAGAATGGATGGATATCCGCGGCTGAAGGTACCTGCAGAAGCTATAAAAAGAGACAGATGATGAAGGGAAACAGACACTCAGAAGCGAGGAGATCCCAGTTGCGAAGCAATCTGCAGACGACATTCCTTCCTTCGTTTGTTGGATCGAAGAAATCAGCCCTTGGCGTCGATAATTCGAGAGGAAGAAGAGAAGATCCTTCTTCTCTTCTGATTGAATTCATCCCCAAGATCAGCTAATCTTCCCCTTCATCTGAGGCGTTTAGCAACGTGGAGGATCCGAGCACTTTACAGTTTTCTTTACTGTTTTCTCTCTACTGATTCCATTTGCGACATTGTTCTGATTCATTCTCCAATACACTTGATCTTTACTGCTTTCATATCATTGCACATTGTTCTTATGAAGTGTTCTGAACCTTACTTTTAGAGAGTAATCAATTAAGTTTTGTTGAGTTCTTCATTTTGTTATTTCTTATTCAATTGCGTTTATTGAGTTCTCTAAATCATGATCAATCAATCCATCTCTTTTAGCTCTTCGAGAACCATGACTAACTAATCTAAGAAAGGTCTGCTAAAGATGAATCTATAGGCTAGAAATACGAGACTCCAGCATGTAGAGCAGCATGATTGCATTGAATGTATGTGAGCTTCAGCCCATGGGCAATTTCGACCAGCCATCCATTTTGTCTAAAGAATTCCTAACCTCCGGAAGGAGTAAGAGTTCAGAGTCATCCATTCATGCTAGCCTTTTATGGTAACCAGAAAATGACCTAGGAATAGGCGTTCTCCTAGCACGTTTGTTAGCTTACTTGTATAAATAGGTGTTTATGTCTTACTTGGATATGAGTAAACTAAAGATCTAATGCATGTAATCGAGAGATGCATGAGATTTAGCTAAAACGATGCATGATATGTTAATCTACTTCTGAATGATCGTAGTTAAGTGCCTATAGAGAAGTCTTAAGTCGACCTTGCTGCCTTACTTTACATTTAAAATCGTTGCTAATTTATTGCTAGATTATTGCGAGAACCGCAATAAAACATTTCTGCTTTTTGCCTTAGTCTTTTCATTAGCTTCTAATTCTTGCGATTTTATTGCGAGACCCGCAATTCTTCTTCTCCACATTATAGCTTTATCTTTTCTCTTGCTTTACATTATCAATTGCATCCTTCTTGCTTCTTTATTATTTCAGTACATCAACCCCAAATCTACCCAATTTTAGTTACCTTATCTAATTTAGCACCTCAACTCGTTAGTAACTAAACTCAATCTCTGTAGGAAAACGAATTAAAAAAATACTTATCACTTGCTGCAGACCATGTATGCTTGCATGATCTGAGTGCTCTTCACATTTACATTTTACATACACACTGAGCACGCAACATCAATCTTTCAATTAAATTTCTGTTTTGTCGTCAACTTGGTTAATGTAGGCTCAACAAAGAATTAAAATGACCTAAATGTCCATATATTAAGGTTAGTTGTAATTAGAATTAATTAATTAAAAATATTAAAAAATATATAATTGATTGTTTAAGAAATTTTATGTACATATAAAAAGATATTTTCCGTAATATTTCAAATTTTGATTGAAATTTTTGGAAAATGGTGAATAAGATAAATATGGAAAAAGTCAATTAAAGTAAAAAAAATATTAATGAATAATATAAATAATTCAAATTTTATTTAATTAAAAATAAATATACATTAAATGACAATCTAAGCTTGGAGTGTAAAATACACAAAAATTTACAAAATTATTTGAAAATTTTAAAACTTGGAGGGCATTTAAAGCTTAAAAAAAACAAAATTAGAATATTTCAAGATTTGTTAGATTATAGCATATAAACGAAGTATATATATATACACGTTGAATTATAATATATAAACGAAGTATATAGGTTAGATTATATATATAGTATATAAACAAAGGATATATATTAGATTATAATATATAAACGAAGTATATATGTTAGGCGATAGTATATATAAACGTAATATATATGTTAGATTATAGTATATATGTTGAAAAAATTGAAATATTTCGAGACACTACAAGAATTTTGGCTTCTCTCGACGGAAAAAAAAAAAATCGTCGGTAAAATCTTGTCGGGAGAGCCTCTCTCTACGATCTTTTTGCTTACCGTCGAGAGAATCGCTTATCTCGACGGTTGGCCTAAACCTTCGAGAAACATGGTTATCTCGACGGAACCGACGTTTCTCGACGGCTTAACTAAACCGTCGAGAGAATCTAAATATAGAGTTGGGCGGAAAAAATGTTTGACTCACGACCAAACATAAATAAGGGAAAAAACTAGTACGCATTAAAACTCGAAATATAAAATTTGTCAAAATATTTTAAATTTTGATTAATTTTTAAAAATAATGGTGACTAAGATAAATATTGAAAAAATATTATATATATATATATATATATATATATATATATTAATGAACAATATAAAAATAATTTAAATAATTTAAATTTTATTTAATAAAAACAAATATACATTAAATGACATAGATATATAAATATAAAAAAAAAAATGAAAATAAAATAAAATTTGTTTTAAAATTTTGAAAATTAGAAAATGTTTTAGAGATTTAAAAAATAAAAAAATCAAAGTGGTATTAAAATCGTAATATTTTAAGCTTAGTGATATTTATGAAATATATGATAGAAAAAATTATTTCTTACCATAATTACTCTATTACATATATATTACCATCGTGAACAAACATCACACAAAACTTAATTTAAGAGGATTTGGGCCAAAGCGAGCATATCTCAGCTGACATATGTATGAGTTAACGACCACGAAGTCTGTGGTTCGAATCCCCCCACTCCCAATGTACCCTTGCACTAGTGGGCCTTAAGAGAATTTGGGTCTTGCACTAGTGGGCCTTGAGCTCACAATTTCACGTGTGTACGTAAACTAAAGGTAATAAATTTGAATTTGACTCCAAAACCTAATTATGGATCCAACCAACCCTGATCAATGATGATGGCTACCAATAAATTTGAATTTGACTCCAAAACCTAATTATGGATCCAACCAACCCTGATCAATGATGATGGCTACCAGACCATCAAAACAATTTTGAAAGTAATTAATTATTAAGGGAAAACTCAATTTATACCCTTAAACTTTAGAGGTTATATCAATTAAAACTCTAAACTAATGATTGTATCAATTTAAACCCTAAACTTTCATAAGTATATCAATTTTAAAAAAGTTAATTTAAACACGTGAAGACTTTTAATTTTAACCATTTAACTCCTAAACATTCATAAGTGAATCAATTGGACGAAAATTTAGAGCTTTAATTGATAAATTATAAGTCTCCACGCGTGTGAAAACTAACATTTTTCTAGAAGAGGGTGTAAATTGATACACTTATAAAAGTTCAGGGTTTAGATTGATACAATCAATAGTTTGATGTTTTAATTGATACAACCTCCAAAATTTAAGGGTATAAATTGATTTTTACCCTAATTATTAATAGTTGAATTTGAAAAATGGCTAAAATATAAGATATTGTAAATATGTTTAAATCAGTTTTTAGTTAGAATAATTTTCAATTTAACTTTCAACGAATTTACTCCTAATGTAGATTTTACATTTTTTTTTTCAGCATAGTTGGAGAGGAGAGAAAGGATTTTAAAATAAAAAATAACAAACCCGAATTAACAAAATTTCCTCTAATTATTAGATATTACTCAACTTGTAACCTGCTTAGTAAAGAAATTGCCCCATGAGTCTTTTATTCAATTTTTGTTTTTAGTTTTTGGTTTTTAATTTTTAAAAACGAAGTTGCTCGGTAACCAAGTTAGTTTTTAGTTTTTAAATTTTTAAAAACATTTTTACCTTCCTTAAAAAAATTTAAAAACGAAAAAAAAAAAAATTCAAAATCAAGTTTTTTTTTTTTTTTTTTTACTTTATTGAAATTGTCAACAAATTAGATAGAATTCCAACTCAAATATTTATTTATTTATTGAAATTCAAATAAAATTGTCATTATTATTTATTTTATTTTATTTTTTAAAGATGAAGTTTTTTTATTCGCCAAAATCAGCGATGGAGTCAACCGTGGCTAGAGCAACTAACCAAGGTGGGTAAAAAATTAACCACATAAAAGGGTAAGGGGAAGACAAGCCAAAAGATGCTAACGTATCAACTACACGATTACAAGATCTTGGGACATGCAAGAAGGAAGAAGAAGCAAAGTTTGAGCAAAGTTGTTTGCAATCATCAATCCAAGAACCACTCTCATCCAGGGGGGATGCTGGAAGAATTGAGAGCAACAATATCCACCGAAGAGTCGGATTCAAGGATAACGCGATGAATCCCTAAATTCATAGCTAAATCCAACCCGCTTCGAATAGCCTCAAGTTCAGAGTGAAGAGGACTGAGGATTAAACCCCCCTTAGAAGCTTTGGCAGCGACAATCGAACCTGAAGAATCGCGAATAACGACTCCAACACTAGCTTCAGATGAAGGAGATAACCAGGAGTCATCATTATTTATTTTGTAAAATCCCAC
Source organism: Herpetospermum pedunculosum (assembly GCA_028017165.1). Classification (NCBI taxonomy): domain Eukaryota; kingdom Viridiplantae; phylum Streptophyta; class Magnoliopsida; order Cucurbitales; family Cucurbitaceae; genus Herpetospermum; species Herpetospermum pedunculosum. The sequence continues at coordinate 14,670,626 of JAPQWQ010000186.1, read as the reverse complement.
CCGCGGAGCAACCCACTTCTGGAGAGAAGTGAGGGGAGATCCAGCTGTTGACGGGAAACAAATAGGGGTTGAGGATGGATTCTTGATAGCTCACCTTGGTAATTGGAGATCCAGACTATTTTTGAAGCAACATCAGGTATAGCAGAACCTTGATTATCCAGATTTCTATCTGTTAACATATATTATTTTATTATTATTTGTTATTGAGGGTAGTTTAGTCTTTTACTACTTCCTTTTGAAACCCTAGCTTTATAAACCTTATTAGTGTATTTTTCATGATTAACAATAAAGATATACATTGCTAGTTTTCTCTCTAAATTCTCATGGTATCAGAGCACGTTGTTCTTGGGATGAAGAAGATGAAAATTAGTTGCTTCTTGTTTTTCAATCTTCGGCGGTGACAAAAAGAAAATCTATCGTGGCAAGTTGAAAGTGAAGGAAATATTGAAATTGAGGTGGATTGTGTTTACTGGGCAGAAACAATTTTTGGTTTATTGCAGCCATATATTGGTTTATATTCAAGCAGGAAATATTGAAATTGAGGTTTGATTGGTTTATCGTGGCAAGTTGAAAGTGAAGGAAATATTGAAATTGAGGTGGATTGTGTTTACTGGGCATAAACAATTTTGGTTTATTGCAGCCATATATTGGTTTATACAGAGACAAATTTGGTATTCCTTTTCAACTTTCTTTTCCTTTTGTTTGGTTTTGTTGGCTTTGTTAATTTGAGGATTTTGTATTCACTATGTCGAATCGTAAGGATGATTCTCTTCAGTCGATTAGCGTACAATTGGACGGTAAAAATTATTCATATTGGAGTTATGTTATGAAAAATTTTCTGCGAGGAAAATCGATGTGGAGTTATATCAAAGGTGTGCGAGTCAAACCTGTAAACAACATGGATGAAGACTATGCTTCCTTATTAGATGTTTGGGAGGCTGACAATTCGAAGATTATCACATGGATTAATAATTCTGTTACGCATTCTATTGGTGCTCAGTTGGCAAAATATGAGAGTGCTAAAGAGATTTGGGATCATTTGGCTAGATTGTACACACAATCTAATTTTGCCAAACAGTATCAACTGGAGACATATCGACCACCTCAGTCTAATAATGGAGTGGCTGCCCCATCTTTGGATCCCTACATATTTGAGCAATTTAAACAGTTTCTCAGCTCACAGCCCCATGCTATGTCAGCCTCATCTCAAAAAGGTTTGTCTTCGTCTAGTACCTCAGGTATATCCCAACATATGTCTTCTTCATTATGGGTCTTGGATTCAGGTGCCTCCCATCACATGTCTCCTCATTTGTCCTCTTTTCTTTCCTTGTCTCCTTATTCTTCTATATCAATTGTGACTGCAGATGGAACTCCTATGCCATTAGTAGGTGTTGGTTCCATCGTTACATCTTCTGTGTCTCTCTCTGATGTTTATTATATTCCTAGTCTTACTCTTAATCTTGTCTCTGTTAGTCAATTATGTTAATTTGGTTACTTAGTCTCTTTTCCTTCTTCCACTTGTTCCATACAGGACCCACGATCTCAGAAGGTGATTGGGACAGGCCGTAGGCAAGGGGGGCTCTATGTTTTGGATCAACTCAAAGTATCAGATGTTGCAGCCTCTAGTGTGGATTTGTCATCCTTTCATTTGAGTCATTCGTCTCCTATCTTTTATTTATGGCATTCTCGTTTAGGTCATGTTTCCGCGTCTCGTTTACAGTTTTTGGTGTCTACAGGAGTGTTACGTCTCCAAAAGTGACTATTTTAGGACTTATTTGTGTTAGGAAGTTGTGCATTTGTAAGTATTTTTGATAGGATTTAGCTTGAACCTATGCTTATATATGAGAATTAGAAGAAGGAAGCTAAATTAGGACTTGTATGCAAAAGGAAAGAAAAGGAATGAAAAACGAAGTTAGAAGAATGAAAACTGTGCATTGCGGAGGCATTGCGGAAACATTGCTAAAACCGCAATGTTTTAAGTGAAATCCGTAAGTTGGCTAACCTTTTTCTGTTGTGATCTGATATTTCAGGGATTCGTTCTTTCTCCTCCAGCCACGTAGAAGTACGACGTTGAGAATGGATGGTTCTCCTTGGCCCAATCGCACCTGCAGAATACTATAAAAGGAGGTCAAAGAGGAGGGTTGAAAGACATCCGAAAAGCGTAGAAGTCTCTTCGCAGCACAGTTCTTTCTCCTGTTTTTCTCTTCCGTCTGTTGGGTTGGAAAGTTTAGCTGTTGGAGTCGATAATCTGATAGGAAGGAGAGAAGATTCATCTTCTCTTCTGATTGGATTCATCCAAGCAAGGCTTGCATTTCTCTCCCTTCAGCCGAGGCATCTGCGTCGAGGCGATCACGCTCAACTTCATTGCTTCCTGCTTTAGTTTTCCATTTTCATTACTGTCTGTTGTTATTTCCTTTCCAATAGCTACTTTAATTCATTTCGTTGCTGTCTGCTTTACTTTAGTTCTTTAAGGCTGTCATTTGTTTAGTTCATTTCTTAATAAATCGAAGTACTATTTTCATCAAGTCACAAGTTTCTTTACCTTCTCTGTTACTGCCTTTAGCTTCTGTTTTGTCTTTAATAATCTTCTAAGCATGTCTTCTTCATCTACTCTTTCTATTCCATGTACATCCATGAGTAACTAAAACGCATAAGGGCATGCTAATGACAAATCTTTAGGAAGAAACACGTGAACCAAGCATGTAGGATAGCTCTCGAATGCATTGATTGTATGTAAGCTTCATCCCACGGGCAATTTCGATTGGCCATCCATTTTGTCCAAAGAACTCCTAACCTCTGGAAGGAGTAAAAGTTCAGAGTCATACACTCATGCTAGCCTCTCAAGGTAGCCAGAAAACGACCTAGGAATAGGCGTTTTCCTAGTACAAATCATAACTTACTGTTTTAACAAGATGCTTAAGACCTTACTTGGACATGAGTAAACTAAAGAATCTAATGCATGAAATCGGAAGATACATGAGAATGAGTTAGTTTGATGCATAATGAGTTGATCTAATGCTTGAGAATCGTGTGAAAAAGCCTATAGAGGAGTCGTTAGTAGCCCTTGTTTCCACATTTTACACACTTTCGCTGTTAGTAACATTGCGGTGTAATTGCTGTTCCCGCAATTCCTTTAAGTTAAAATCTGCCTTAGTCATTTTTCCTCTTCGTTTAGTTATCTCTTCTCTTTGCATTTGAGTTTATCATTTACTTGCATTTGTTTATGCATCTATCCTTTACATATTCCTTAGTAATTAGGCAACTTAAAACCAAATCTACCCCATCAAATCCACCCATTCTTGCTTAACAATACACTTCGCGAGTAACTAAGAATAAATCTCTGTGGGAAAACGAATGAAAAAATACTTACTACTTGCTACAAGATCATGTATGCTTGCATGTTCTGAGTGCTCTCTTATTGCATATTCCTTTTAAACATTGAGCACGCAACAAGTTTTTGGCGCCGCTGCCGGGGATTTAGTTTAGTGAAAACGAAGTTTGTTAAGTTAGAAACACAAAGTTTAATATCTATTGGAACTAATCTTTTCTCATTTCGTTTGCAGGTACCATTGGGTTAGTTTATGAATGAGCATTCAAGTAGCGATCTAGAATTCAATCCTGAGCCTGAGAGATTATTTAAGGCCAAAAACAAAGCTAAGAAACGTCTCTTTAACCAACCCTCTATACCTCAAATAATTGCTGAAACCGCGGAGTCTCCGCAATTCTATCAAGAAGAAATGGACAGACCAGTCCCAAATCCGGTACCTACCACTCGCAATCCCATCGAAATAGCGAATGATAAGGATAGTGCCATCCTCTCCTACCTAGTACCTATGCCTGGGGAACTAAACCCAAACATAATCCGCCCTGAAATTACTGCCAACTCATTCGAGTTAAAGCCAGTAATGTTCCAAATGTTGTCCACTGTGGGACAATTCTTTGGAGTGGAAAATGAGGATCCCCACAACCATCTTAGAAACTTCCTAGGAGTTAGTGATACATTTCTTATCCCTGGAGTTTCCCAAGAAGCCTTGAGGCTCTACCTCTTCCCTTACTCTTTGAGGGATAAAGCAAAAACATGGTTAAACTCATTACCCTCCGGATCAGTTCTCAATTGGACAGACTTGGCGGAGAAATTCCTAGTAAAATACTTCCCACCTGATAGGAATTCTACTTTTCGTGACGACATAATCAAGTTCAAACAAGCTGAAAATGAGTCGCTTCACGAAGCTTGGACGAGGTTCAAGGACCTTCTGCTTAAATGTCCACACCATGGCATTCCATGGTGTATCCAAATAGAGGTCTTTTTCAAAGGATGCAACCCCAGCACCAGGCAAGTGCTAAATTCATCTGCTGGTGGTTCCATGCTTTACAAAAGTTATAACGAAGCCTATGAGATCCTGGAGAAGATCTCAGCATCTCACTGTAGGTGGTCAGATGATCCAATAGAGCCAAGTAGAGCTCAAGATAAGGACGCCCTCAATGCCATGAGTAGCCAAATAAGCGCTCTGACCAACCTGGTAAAACAAATGGCTCAAGCCAATCTCCAAACTAGTGTCAACACCGCCACAGCCATGTCAATGGGCACACAACCAAGTCAAGGTGAGACACTAATCTGTGGATTCTGTGGGGAAGGGCACCTGTATGAATACTGCCCTGGGAATCCAGCCTCAGTCTGCTATGTTGGAAGCCAACAGCAGCCTAGGAACAACCCTTACTCTAACACTTACAATCCTGGTTGGAGGAACCACCCAAATCTTTCATGGGGTAGCCAACAAAATACTAACCAAGCTCCTAACCAACCAAGACCGAGTGGAACACCTGGTTTCACTCCCCAACATAACCAATCCATGTATCAAAAACCATACAACCAACCAGTAGGGTCATCCGTAGAAAATCTACTTAAGGAGTACATCGCCAAGAATGATGCCACTCTACAAAGTCAGCAAGCTACCCTTAGGAGCCTAGAGAACCAAATAGGGCAACTAGCCAATGAACTCAAAAGTAGGCCCCAAGGTAGACTACCTGCTGACACTGAGGTGCCAAGGAGAGATGGAAAAGAGCAAGTTCAAGCAATTGAACTAAGAAGTGGGAGACCATTGGTGAGCAACACTAGAGAAACCCCAAAGAGAGTAGAGAACAAAGAGTCTAGTGCTCCACTGGAATCTCTGCCAAACCATGGTCAACCATCAACAAGCACATCAGGAGCAAGGCTGGAGCCAATCATAGAAGAGATAGAAGAAATACCAAGGCCTCCACCCATCCTGAGGCGACCTGAAGTGCCTACATATGTGCCACCACCTCCATTCCCTCGAAGGCTAAAGAAAAAACAAGAACAGGAAGTGCACTTTAATAAATTCTTAGAAATTCTTAAACAAGTGCATGTTAATATTCCTTTTGTAGAGGTTTTGCAATCCATGCCTTCTTATGTTAAGTTTTTGAAGGATATAATCACTAACAAAAAAATTATTGGTGAATTTGAAACAGTGAATCTCACTGAGGAGTGCAGTGCTATACTCCAGAACAAGCTACCCAAGAAGGAGAAGGATCCTGATTCCTTCACCCTACCAGTGGAGTTAGGAGGCAAGCACGTGGGCAGAGCTCTTTGTGACCTGGGAGCCAACATAAACCTCATGCCCCTATCACTATTCCGCCAGCTAGGAATAGGAGAAACACGTCCCACCACTGTCACCTTACAGCTTGCAGACAGATCCATAGCATACCCTGAGGGTAAGATTGAGGATATTCTTGTAAAGGTTGACAAGTTTATTTTTCTTGCAGACTTCATCATCCTGGATTATGAAGCAGACAAGGAGGTCCCCATCCTATTAGGCAGACCATTTCTAGCCACAGGTAGGGCCCTGATTGATGTCCAAAAAGGTGAGCTCACCATGAGGGTTCATGATGAGGAGGTTAAGTTTAGTGTTTTTAAAGCCCTAAGGTACCCTTCTGACTCTGAATCTTGTGCAAGCATGGACATAGTAGATTCACTAATGGAAGAACAGCTTGAGCATGAATTGTTAATAAAGCATGCCAATGATTATGTACAATTAGATTTAACTGATTTAAATGTTTCTGAAATAATGGATATACCTGTAGATAAAATACAGCATGTTTGTATGAATAGTGACTTGACTGACAGATCCATGAATCCATTAAAGCCATCCATTGAGCATCCACCTATCTTAGAATTGAAACCCTTACCCACTCATCTTAAGTATGCATATTTAGAAAGCAATGATACTCTGCCTGTTATTATCTCGTCCAAATTGAGTGCAAAGCATGAAACTGAGTTAATCTTATTACTTAAGCAATATAAAAAGGCTATTGCATGGACGATTGCTGAAATCAGAGGCATTAGCCCTTCTTACTGCATGCATAAGATAATATTGGAAGAAGAGCATACACCCCGAGTAGATCACCAACGTAGGCTGAACCCCTCTATGAAAGAGGTAGTTAAGAAAGAGATCATAAAATGGTTAGATGCAGGTGTAATCTTCCCTATAGCTAGTAGTCAGTGGGTGAGTCCTATACAATGTGTACCTAAGAAGGGGGGGATGACTGTAGTAGTGAATGAGAGCAATGAACTGATTCCAACTAGAACTATTACAGGATGGAGAGTCTGTATGGACTATAGGAAATTGAATAAGGAAACAAAAAAAGATCACTTCCCTTTACCATTTATTGACCAAATGTTAGATAGGATAGCTGGTAGAGCTTATTACTGCTTTCTAGATGGTTATTCTGGATATAACCAAATCACCATAGACCCTGTGGACCAGGAGAAGACAACCTTCACTTGTCCCTTTGGAACATTTGCTTTTCGCAGAATGCCTTTTGGCTTATGCAATGCACCAGCAACGTTCCAAAGGTGCATGTTGGAAATCTTCTCTGACTTAGATGAATCCATGATAGAGATATTTATGGATGACTTCTCAGTCTTTGGTGATTCATTCACAAACTGTTTAGAGAACTTAGGACAAGTCCTGGCTAGGTGTGAGGAGACCAACCTAGTCCTTAATTGGGAGAAGTGCCACTTCATGGTGGAAGAAGGGATAGTCCTAGGTCATAGAGTGTCTAGAGCAGGAGTAGAGGTCGATAGGGCCAAGATTGAAATAATAGAGAAGTTAGTGGAACCTCGGAATGTGAAAGCCATTAGAAGTTTCTTAGGACACGCAGGTTTCTATAGAAGGTTCATTAAGAACTTTTCTAAGATCTCCAAACCTTTGTGTGAGCTTCTAGAGCTGAATAAGCCATTCATCTTCTCTAAAGAATGTTTACTAGCCTGGAAAACCCTTAAGGAAGCACTAGTCAAAGCACCTATTATAGTAGGACCAAATTGGGACCTTCCATTTGAGATGTTATGTGATGCAAGTGACTATGCAGTAGGGGTTATGCTAGGACAAAAGATTGACAAGCTAACACACCCGGTATACTATGCTAGTAAGACACTTAATGAGGCACAATGTAATTACACAACCACGGAAAAGGAAATGCTAGCTGTAGTGTTTGCCTGCGAGAAGTTTAGGAATTACATTGTAGGCACTAGGACAATCGTGTACACTGATCACTCTGCACTAAAATACCTTATGAGGAAGGCTGATGCTAAGCCTAGGTTAATTAGGTGGGTATTGTTGTTGCAAGAGTTTGATCTAGACATTAGAGATAAGAAAGGATGTGAAAATGTGGTTGCGGATCATCTTTCTAGATTGCAACATAATTGCGATAAAATTGCGGAAACCGCAATTTCTGTTACATTACCAATAAAAGACCAAAACTTTTGATAAAAGAGGGCGGAAACCCCATCAGGACCAGGGGCTTTAGTAGGAGTCATTTGTCGAGGAGCAATCTCAATTTCGGCACTAGTAAAAGTAGAAGTGAGAGAAAGATTCTGATAGAGCGCACGTGGCGCAGTGGAAGCGAGTCAGATCGTTGACCCTCTAATTGCAGCAATTTAGCTAAATTAGAAACATGCTCAACACTTGGAAAATAAGAAATAAGAACACATACCTTTGTAGTTCGAATTAAACAATTTCAACGCTCGTTTCTCCTCACGAACTCTTCGATTCTTCTCTCGAACTCTTTGAGGACCACCTCCGATAGTCCCGCTATCCTCGGACCGAGCAACATTGTGGTAGGACTCCTTTACAAGAGAAAATACTTTGGAAGAAGAAGATGAGAATGTGTATGTGATGAGGGCTTTGTGAGAAATATCTAACATTTAGATTTCCAATTTCTCAAGTAACATGAACTCTTCATCAACCCCTCATCCATATATTCAAACTCTTTGAATTATTCATCAACCTCAAGCCATTTGAAGTTCATCCAATTTATAGGTCATCCACATGCAACAAATTTTTGCTTAGCATGACACCTCAAATTGGATGGATTAGTCTTCAACCAAGTGTTCAACAATTGATGAGTTTATGCATGTGGTTGGTGATTCACAATCCACTTCACAACTTGGATAAACCCACTCAACTTGGATAATCTCACTTGTATTATTTTGTCATTAAAAATTAATTCATAATTAATTTTAATAAACAAAATCAATTTTAGTTAATTAAACTTTTTAATTAATTAATATTATTATTTAATTCAATATCAAATAATAATTAAATAATAAGACTAATCCCGGTTCCTTAAACCGACTTCTCGCACATGAATTCATATTCATGTATTAGACTGATCCCATATTTAAATCGCATTTAAATATGTCAAACTATCTTCCAAAACTGAATTTAAAAAAAAAAAATTATTTTCTCTCATATTGTTACACGATTTAATCTGAACTAGCCCGGAGAACCTAAAAGACCTACAGATCATGAGCTCCAACGATATGAAAATAACCGGCCAAACTTTTTAGCCAAGCTAACCAACATTCGTTAACCCTCGGGGACTCCACTAAAGCCCAAGAGTTGCACTCTCCTCACCGTAGATATATTTTTGTCCTCTTGATATAACCGTCATCAGTAAGTCGATCCTTCACAGGTCGTTCGTAATTACAACTGGTCAAAATGTCGTTTTACCCCTGTAATTACGTCTTTCTCCTTAAGTCTCCACAACTCCTCTAATGAACAACTGGTTTGTGATCCAACCATCAAACCGGATCACTCTCGGGCCAGAGAGAGGGTGGACGCCCATTGTTCAAGACCTGGAGTCAGCACTTAAGGGAACAACCTCTCTACTAAACTCTAAAGGCGAGTAGGAGTGAATTCCATTTCGCAGGACTATGTTCCAAGCTCTCTACTCGGTCTTATCCCTAAAATGGTATGCTTATTGAGTCGGCGATCTGGCCACTCTTACCCGTACAGGTCAAAGGATAAGGTCAAATCAATAAGGGTTCATAGTGTACTCAGGATTCAGATCGAGTTACCTAGGTTATCATATGAAAAAATCGGTCTTTACAGTAAACGAAGTTGTAAAGAAAGATCGACTTGATTTCGCGGTCCAGTCTTATGCAAACTCATTTCATAGGACGCCCCCACTCGCATGTCTCCACATGAACGATTTCAGATGACATCGTTTGTACTATACAAAGTGTGTCGCGTCCATAGTGTCCCCAGGATAAGGTACCCAACCTTATCCCTGATGGAGCGTATAACGCAGCGGAAGCGATTTTGGATCGTTGATAGTCTAATTTCATCAATTTAACAAACTAGAAACATGCTCAAACAACGGAAAAAACAGAAATTAAATATACATACCCTTCTAATCCTAATTTCTTTAAGTTTCGTCGCTCGTTTCTTGTCACGAACTCTTCGGGCCTCTTCTCACGAACGCTTTGAGCCTCTTCTCACGAACGCCTCGAGGACCACCTCCGGTAGTCCCGCTATGATCGGCGCCGTGCAACAGAATTGTGGGACTCCGCTAGAAGAGAAAAGAAAAGAGGAAAAAAAGGAGAAGGTCTGAGATTTTTAAAAAACTTCAAAGAAATTTTTTAAAACTTCTTGCCCGAAGGCAATAGCTAAAACAAGAACTCAATTGAGAAATGAAATATCATTTCATTTGTATACCCAAATGTTCACTCCCTTAAGATATATATAACAATTATATATATATATATATGTATATATATATATTATTTTTAAAAATTAATTCTTAATTAATTTTAAATAATAATTAATTTTTTATTAATTAATTAAATTTTTTAATTCAATATCAAATATTAATGAAATAATATGGCTAAACCAGGTTTTCCGAAAATCGACTTTTTGCACATGAATTCTATTCATGTTTTAGACCACTCTCATATTTAAATCATATTTAAATATGTCCATTATTCTTCCACAAACGAAATTTGAACAATTCAAATCTTTTTATTTTCTCTTATATTGTTGAACGGCGTTATCCGAGCTAGCCAAAAGAATCTAAATGACCTACAGATCATGAGCTCCAACGATACAAGATTATTCGGTCAAAACTATTTTAACCGAACTAATCAACATTCGTTAACCCCCAGAGACTCCACTATAGTCTGAGGGTTGCACTCTCCTCACTGTAGATATATTATGTTCTCTTGATATAACCATCACTGGTGAGTCGATCCTTCACAGGTCGTTTGTAATCACAGTTGGGTCATTTAAACCGTTTAACCCCTACATTACATCTTGTTCCTAAAGTACCACTGACACCTCTAATGAACAATTGATCTGTGGTCCAACCAGCAGATCAGGTCCCTCTCTTGCCAAGGAGAGGGTGGGCGCCCATTTTTCAAGCCCTGGAGTCAGCTATTAAGGGAACAACCTATCTACTAACCCTGAACAGCGGGTTAGGAGCGAATTCCTTCTTGTTGTACTATGTTCTCAACCACCTATTCGAGTTTATCCCCAAGATGGTAGGCTTATTGAGTCGGCAATCTGGCCACTCTCACCCGTGCAAGTCAAAAGATACTCTTGAATAAATAGGAGTTCATAGCGAGCTCAGGATTAAGATCGAGTGATAGCTCTAAAATAAAGCTATAATTATAGCCTTAAATCTAGCTAAATGTCGTGCTTAATTCAGTTAAATTGTGTTATTACAGGTGTTTCGCGGTGTAGAGCTCGAGAAGTTCATTTATGATTTTCGGGGCTAAATCGGGCATTTTAGGAGTTTCGGGAAGTATTTGGGTCAAGGAGAGAAGCCAAAAGGAGATTGGAGGCCAAAAAGATGCAAAGTATAGCCTAGACCCGAGAGGCCAGCGCCTTGGCGCCCAGCGGAAGCATCAGGCAGAAGGCCCAGCGCTGGCCGAGCAGCGCTCTTGCGCTGTCGCAAACCTCCCAGACCCAGACGCAGCGCCTAGGCTCCCGACATCGTTCCTGACCCGAGAGGTTACCGCCTAGGCGCTGGCTTCGCAGCGCCTAGGCGCCCGTCATTTTAAAGCTCCAGAGAGGTTAGCGCCCAGGCGCTGTCCCGATGCGCGCGCGTACCTGTGTGCAGCGCCTAGGCGCTGACTTATGCGGCCTAGGCGCTGGTCTGACGTTGTTTTGGGTATAAATATCTGATTTTCTGATTTTAGGTTATTCTCTCCCAATTTTCCTTAGCCCCCATTGTTGTAGAGCTCGGTTCTTTAACTCAAAACTGATTTCTTACCCATTTGAATACATTTGAGCTTATTTCTTGCTAATTTCTCTTGATTCTAACAACAGACAATTAAGGTAAGTGCTCTAATTTGAGATTAGGGATTGTTTTGTTGATGTATTAGGTGAGACCTGGGCTTTTTATTGTTTTCTTAGCTTGTTCTAGCGTTCAATTCTTCTCTAGCCTCGTTCTTTAATGTCCGACATGATTTTCTTTATAGTTGACACCCGTCTAGATTATTGTGTGTTGGTTCGGTTAAAAATCCATGAAGTAGCAATCGCACCTCATGTTTTGAGTAACTGAAATCTAGCATTCTGAGTTAAATATGACCATGTTTATTTGGGTTGCTGATAAATTATAGAGATAGAATAAAATCGAGTCCCATTGTTAGAGATTTCAGCAATTGGCTCGTCGCACGATTACCCGTCGCTCGCGACTAATTCTAATTTGGGAGAGCGATCGCCCCTAAGTTAGAATTATTAGCGAAGCTTAGTTTAGAGTTGTCAACTCTTTATTAATTACTAGGGATTACTATTTCTAATTAAAGCATGAGATTACTTGTTTTGATTAGGCCTTATAATGTGCGTGAGTGTTAACACAAACCGGTTAAGTATCTTTTGTGTCTATGATCTGAACTACATCAACAATCAATCCCGACACTCAAATTAGGAGCACATGTTCCGTTTATTTTTCTCGCATTTTATTTTTCCGTTAGCTATTTTACTGTTTTAGTTCAATTCCCCGTTAGCATTTCTCCCTTTATTTTACTGTTTTATTTTGAGTTTTATTAAAGGCAAGTAGGAATTAATTAAGAGAAAAATTTAGGTTCTCTGTGGTTCGACACCTGACTACCACTAGCTGCAAAGCTCAGTAGTATCGGATTTATAAATTTTATTTTGGCAGGATTCAACACCCCGAACATAGAGAATTTTATAACAAAAAATTATCTTACCATCGAGTTACCTCGGCCATCATATGAAAAAGTCGGTCTCTTCAGTAAACGGTGTTATAAAGAGAGAGCGACTTGTTTCGCGGTTCAGTCTTATGCAAACTCTTTGCACAGGACGCCCTCGCTTGCACATCTCAATGTGAAACGATTCGGATCACATCGTTTTGTACAATACAAAGCGAGCCGCATCCAATAGTGTTACCAGGATAAGGTACCCAACCTTATCCATATACTATAGACCGTTTTGACTATCCACTTGAGCCTGATCCACAATCATGTCATACATGAAGCTCAAGTACTCATGAATCGCCATGGTTGTTGGTCATTGGTATAGGTTATTCTAAACACGTTTCACTTTATTCCAGTAAACTCCTTTACTAAATAAAACTTAATAACTTTTTATTACTAACTAGAGTATTTACAAACACAACTGTTTACAAACCACGAGTTTTAGGACATAAAACCCAACAATCCCTATACTATGGACCGTTCTGGCTATTACTTGAACTTGATCCACAATCATGTCACACATGAAGTTCTAGTATACAACCTATAGTCATGGGTTCTTTGTTTATTGGAGTTAGGTTAAATATAAACACAATTCACTTTATTCAATAACAACTTTACTGAATAAATATCAATAACAACTTTATTGCTAAATAGAATATACATTCGGTTTACAAACCACGAGTTTTAGGACATAAAACCCAAAGATTCATATCTTCAGTAACAATAAAATTAATAAAAGTTAGGACCTCATCCATAGTTTCATTAGAAGGGTTAGAAGAATTAAAAAAAAATAGAGAAATGAGTGACAAAGGCATTCTCAATGCCCTGGGGTCTTCTGTCCAGGTATTAGAATTGTCAAAGATGCCTTTAATAAAATTCTTTTTTTTTAATAGAGGTCCTCTTATGAAACAAGGAGGTATTTTTATCCCTCCATTTCAACCACTCTTCTCTTGATCTTAGCTTCCATAAGATTTCTTCTTATAATAAAAAAGAATCCAAGTCTTTTCCAATGAAAGAAAATTTGTTAAAGTCAGGAGGATAGGAAGAATAGGCTGAATGAAGAACATCTTTACACTTTTTAATATTAGAAGAAATGGAGTTTGTTTTAGCCAAACCCCAAGGCTGGAGGAGTATAGAAGTTTGGTGAAGGGCTTTATCATTGATAGTAAGTTCAATAGGTCTATTAGAATCTTTCCAGTAGGTAGCCTTATTGATTATGGAATGACACTGATCATGCTTTAGCCAATGTTCTTCAAAGCGAAAGGGGTGGATAAAATGGTGTGAAAGATGGTGGACTTTATCATTGATAGTAAGTTCAAGAGGTCTATCGTCAGACTTAGACCTGATGGAGCGCATGTAGCGGAAGCGAGTCAGATCATTGACACTTTAATTTCATCAATTTAGCTAAATAAGAAACATGCTCAAAGTTATGAAATAAAAGGAATGAGAACACATACCTCTTGTAGTTCTAAGGACTTCTATTCCGATGCTCGAATCTCTTCACGAACCCTTCAAAGCTTCTCTCGAACTCTCCGAGAACCACCTCCGGTAGTCCCTCTATCCTCGGGCCGAGCAACGGAGTGGTGGGACTCCTTTACAAGGGAAAAAGTTTGGAAGATGAAGATTGGAAGGTGAAAGAGATGAGATTTTGTGAGAAATTTCTAACACTTAGCTTTCTAATTTCTCAAGTAACATGAACTCTTCATGCTCATCCAAATATTCAAACTCTTTGAAAAATCATCAACCTCAAACCATTTGAACTTCATCCAATTTATAGGCAATTCACATGCAACAAACTTTTTGCTTAGCATGACACCTCAAATTGGATGGATTAGTCTTCAACCAAGTTTTCCAAAATTGATAGAGTTTATGCATGTGGTTGGTGATTCACAATCCACTTCACAACTTGGATAAACCCACTCAACTTGAATAAATTCACTTGACTTGAATAATCTCACTTGTAATATTTTATCATTTTAAAATTAATTCATAATTATTTTAATAAACAAAATAAATTTTAATTAATTAATATTATTATTTAATTCAATATCAAATATTAATTAAATAATAAGACTAATCTCGGTTTCTTAAACTGAATCATCACACATGAATCCCTATTCATGTTTTAGACCGATCCCATATTTAAATATGTTCATCATTCTTCCAAAAATTAATTTGAATAAATTCAAATTCCTTTTCTCTCATATTGTTACACGGCTTAATCCGAGCTAGCCAGGAGAACCTAAAGAACCTACAGATCATGAGCTCCAATGATACGAGATTACCCGGCCAAACTCTTTAGCCAAGCTAACCAACATTCGTTAACCCCCAGAGACTCCACTAAAGTCCAAGGGTTGCACTCTCCTCACCGTACCAACCACATGCATAAACTCTATCAATTTTGGAACACTTGGTTGAAGACTAATCCATCCAATTTGAGGTGTCGTGCTAAGCAAAAAGTTTGTTGCATGTGAATTGCCTATAAATTGGATGAAGTTCAAATGGTTTGAGGTCGATGAATTTTCAAAGAGTTTGAATATTTGGATGAGCATGAAGAGTTCATGTTACTTGAGAAATTAGAAAGCTAAGTGTTAGAAATTTCTCACAAAATCTCATCTCTTTCACCTTCCCATCTTCATCTTCCAAACTTTTTCTCTTGTAAAGGAGTCTCACCACTCCGTTGCTCGGCCCGAGAATAGCGAGACTACCGGAGGTGGTTCTCGGAGAGTTCGAGAGAAGCTTTGAAGGGATCGTGAAGAGATTCGAGCATCGGAATAGAAGTCCTTAGAACTACAAGAGGTATGTGTTCTAATTCCTTTTATTTCATAGCTTTGAGCATGTTTCTTATTTAGCTAAATTGATGAAATTAAAGTGCCAATGATCCGACTCGCTTCCGCTGCGCTACATGCGCTCTATCAAGACCAATCCAAATTATGGTTAGTTATGGAAGGAAAAAGCTCACTAAAGGAGAAGTTACCCAGAAAACGATCTAACCTTTCAAAGATGGGGGCTCGGTGGTTCCAACAGTTAGTCCAAGTAAAGATTTCCCCGATAAACCCTAGATCTAAGAGACCACAATCATCCAAAGTAATTATGAAAGAAGATAAAAGAATAGGATCTTTAGAGGGGCCACCTAGTTTTTCCAAATTAGAAATTACTTCATTAATGTCACCACCAATCAACCAAGCAGAAGAATCATTATTGTAAAGATGTTTTAGAAGATCCCAAGTAATTGAGCGTTTAGTAGGATCAGGGTGACCATAGAATCTGGTTATCTCCAAGATTTATTCTCCAAAATAATAGAAGAGTCAATGTAGTTTTTAGAGTAGTGCAAATTGACAAATCCATATCCTCTTTCCAAAGGAGACAAAGGCCCCCACCAGAACCTTCATTAAAGACTGTGTATTAACCATGAAAACTTGTTTCATTTTTTAGTTTGGTCATATAGAAAGAATCACTTCGGGTTTCCGGGACGAAACCTATGTGAGGCTTTCTTGAATTAATAATGTCTTTAACCACACATAATATTCGAGGATTTCCCATTCCATGAACATTCCAACAAAGGATTTTCATAAAGAATAGTGAGGTTGCTCAACAACCTTCACCTTATTGGATAGAGTAGAGGAGTTAACACAAGGGTTGCTCAGCAACCTTCACCTTATTGGATGGTGAGGGTACTATTAGAATCTTTCCAGTAGGTAGCCTTAGGGGGCCACCTAGTTTTTCCGAATTAGAAAGGATTTCATTAATGTCACCACCAATCAACCAAGCAGAAGAATCATTATTGTAAAGACGTTTTAGAAGATCCCAAGTAATTAGCGTTTAGTAGGATCGGGGTGACCATAGAATCTGGTAAATCTCCAAGATTTATTTTCCCAAATAATAGAAGAGTCAATGTAGTTTTTAGAGTAGGTACGAATTGACAAACCCACATCCTCTTTCCAAAGAAGACAAATGCCTCCACCAGAACCTTCATTAGAGACGGTGTAGCAACCATGAAAACTTGTTTCATTTTTTAGTTTGGTCATATAGAAAGAATCACTTTGGGTTTTGGGAGGAAAACTATGTGAGGCTTTCTTGAATTAATAATGTCTTTAACCACACAGAATGTTCGAGGATTTCCCATTCCATGAACATTCCAACAAAGGATTTTCATAAAGAATGGTGAGGTTGCTCAGCAACCTTCACCTTATTGGATAGAGTAGAGGAGTTAACACAAGAGTGGCCTATAAAGCCTTCAGACCTGGGTTTTTTGTAGCTAATATCAGCAGAAGGTGGGCTTTATTTTTTGGCATGTATAAGGGAGATTGATGTCAAAAGGAAGGATGTGAGAATTTGAAGAAATCTTTTTTTTTTCCTTTTTTAGATACTGAGATAGGCAGAGAAGTAGGGGAGAGAAGAGATTTTTAGTTAGGGAGGAAGAGGGGGAAGGGAGGGTAGAAGAGGAGGCCAAGACAGAGGCAACAATATTCAAAGGAGAGGGAGCACGGTTAAAATCAGTGAGGGTTTAGGGAAGGAAGGACTGGGGGAGAGAGAAGGGGAAAGAATAAGGGTAGTTATGATGGGAGATAGAATTGGAGACATAACTTTAATACGAAATTCTTGGTTTTGATTAGGAGTAGGGGTAAAGTGGTTTAGGGTTTTAGGCGAAGAGGCAAGAATAAGGGTAGTTATTCTTGCTAACTTGTAACTTGTCCAATTTCAAAGTTGAACTAAATGATTTTTGAATCCCATTGCACGAGATAAATCTAGGGCATAGATGTTAGCCAATGGGGCGCAAGGACAAATCATTGGAAGTCGACGCAGCAGAGGCTGAATCTAAAGAAATAATGATGTTTTCTTCTTTAGAGGTCAGGGATAGTTTGTGTCATTCCGAGATCAAAGTATCTTCATCCATGGAATGCAGAAGATGAAAAAAGAACAAATAGGAGGGTGGAAGGCAGCCACAAGGGCAGAAAGAACCCCTCAAAGTAGGGGAAGAAGTTCTCAACAGAGGAGGCACCAATCTCTCACACCTGGGAGGAATCTTGGAGAATCTTGCAATCCAATCTTTTCAGCTTGAAACTATTTTTTTGTTTTTTGGAAAAATGTCATTAATATTATTAGTATATTCTAAAAAAAAAAGAATATTATTAATATTTTTTAGTATAAAAATATTATTAATATAATATATTATAATTGTATTCAAATAATTTTTTTTCTAATATATTATACTTTAACATTATTGTGTTGTTTACACCAATATACTTAACCACTTTACTCAATCAACATATTTTATTTTTCTAACTTTATGGATGATAAGCGTCAACTAAAAATTATCTAATATATTAAACTATCGACACAATAAATTCTTTTTATACAAGGCTAAGTTGGTTGCTAAGGGTCACTCTCAACAACGTGAAATAGACCAGGGGCGGATTTAAGGAGGGACTAGGGGGGGCGAGCCCCCCTGAACTTGCAAAACTTCAAACTCTAGTATTACAAAGCGCACTTTTAACTGATATGTTCATTTAGTTTAGTGGTGTAAGCCCCCTTGTTTTCATCCCTTGCTCGGGTTCAAACCCTAGTGAGCGTGGGTTTTTCTTTTCTTTTTTTTTGTTTTCTTTCAAAAACTATGCGTGTTTTTTTTCTTTCTTTTCTTTTTTTTTTGGTATATTAATTTAAGTTTTTATCCCTCCTTTCTAATTTGTTATTTCAGTTTCATTATTTTTATTTTATTATTTATATAGAAAAATAATAAACACTTGATTATTAAATAAATTTAATTGAATAGATTATAAATTTATAGTTTTTTTTAATAAGTTTAGAAATTTTAAAAAATCGTCTCATTCATTATTTAACTTACAATTATGTATCAAATAGATTATCAAGTTTTCAATTTGATGTCTAATAGATTCTTAATTTATTATATATTTTTTTAAAGATCTATTTGATTAAAAAAAAATAGGTAATTATTAGACATAAAATTAAAAATTGAAACTTATTACAAACTTTTTCAATCTAGTGACGTATTAAACATAATATTGAAAATTTAAAGAACAATATTATTATTTAATTAATTTAAATATTTAAATATATATATAATTAATATTAATATATTTATATATTAGTGCGCCGATAAAAATATTTTTTAGTCTCCCCTGACATTAAGTTCTGGATCCGCCACTGGAATAGACTACACATAAGTTTTTGCACCGGTGACTAGGATGCATACAGTAAGAATAATTATTGTCTTAGCTGCATAAAATGATTGAAAGATTTTTCAGCCTGATGTTAAGTCAGCTTTTCTCCATGGAGACTTGAATGAAGATGTTTATGTAGAGCAACCAAAAGGGTATTAGAAGAAGGGAAATGATCACTTAGTTTACAGATTACACAAAGCTTTATATTGATTAAAAAAAGCTCCACGAGCTTGGTTTAGTCAGATTGAAGCACATTTCATTAATGAAGGATTTCAAAGGTGCAACAGTGAGCAAAAATTATTCACCAAGAGAAATGTAGAAGAAAAAATTATCATTGTAAGTGTGTATGTTGATGATTTAATATTTACCGGTGATGATGAAGCTATGATGATTGAATTTACGAATTCAATGTTGCGAGAATTTGATATGACCGACATGGGTAAAATGAGGTTTTTTCTTAGGATTGAGGTTTTGCAAAAGTCGGATTACATTTTTACATGCCAAAGGAAATATGCATCCGAAGTTTTAAAAAAGTTTGGTAAAGGAAATATGCATCCAAAGTTTTAAAAAAGTTTGGTATGCTAGAAAGTAATTTTGTGAGTAGTCCAATAGATCCTGGATTCAAATTAAGTAAACATGGAAATGAAGTCCCTATTGATGATACATATTACAATCAATTAGTGGGAAGTTGAATAATGTATCTCACAGCCAGGGGCGGATCCACATTGATGTTTGGGGGCCAAAAAATTATAGCATATAAATATTAAAAAAAGATTATAAAAAATACAGAGGTTCGAATTCACACTCTCAAGTTATGTTGACATTAAAAAAAAAGTTATAAGTGATAAGCATATGTAAGTGTATCAAAGACTTGACTAAGTTTAAATAAACTTAATATCATTATATAATTTTGCTCATATCTATATTTTAAAAAAAAAAATTAATGAGTCCCTAAACTCTAAAAAGTCTTTAATGCGTCCCTAAACTTTAAACGTGTTGAATCGATTCCTATACTTTCAATTTTGTTTCTAATGAATTCCTAGATTTTCAAAAATGTCAAATAAAGACAAAAATATATTATACTTAAACTAGAAAATTTGAGGACCAATTAGATACAAAATTGAAAGTTACAAAATATATTGAACTCTTTTTGAAGTTTGTGGGTCTATTAAACACAAAATTGAAAGTTCAAAGATTTATTAAAAAATAACATGAATTTGTTGAAAATGTTAATATCGTCTAAATTACTTTTGAAAATATTTATAAATAAACTATTACTAAGAGTTAATTTAAAGATTTGTTTAAATTATGAAAAGTACTAAATTTAGATATTTGAAATTACAATGACTAAAATAATATAACTCTCAAAGTATAGATACTACAATACATTTCAATTAAAAAAAATCTTATAGAAGTAAATACTAAAAAAAAATAAAAAAATAGGACTACTTTTTAGAATGAAATTTATATATTTTTAAATATATATAAACAAAATATTAAAAGAGAACAATGTTTTTTAAAAAGTATACATATATGGAAGGAAAGGTAAAACAAATAAATTATTGTTATGATTAGGTCTCGAAAGCACAACAAAATATATATAATGTACCATGACCATTGCAGCAGCAGAATGAAAAATTGTTAATTTGGGGGGCAAAATGTATTTAATAATCATAGTATATATTTAAAGCATTAATTTTGCCTACGTGTATAGGAAAATCAAAAACTTTGGGGGGACCGTGGCCCCCCTAGTCCCTTCAGAGGTCTTCCCCTGCTCACAGCCACAAGACCCGACATGATGTTTGCTCCTTGTCTTATAAGTAAATACATGGCGAAATGGCAGTGAGAGTAGAATTTTTTGGAATAGTTCTCCAATTTCTCAAGCTGTCGAGGCTTGTCAAAATAAAATTTATAAGTCCGAATTTTGCTTAGCTTTGCAGCTAGCGGCAACGAAATCGATCCACAGGGAGCGCGTCAAGATGAAATTAAATTGCTCGAAGTGGAAATTAATTGATTGATTAATTGTCACAAATTGGGGGGTTTTGTTCATGCAAAGTAATGGAAAAATGGGCCAACGGAGAAATAAATCAAGAGTCAAACGTGCTAGATTTGGGGAGTTTGGGAATCGCAATTGGATGTAAACACAATCATGAAATTTCTCATACAAGAACATAATTTAATTAAGTACATAAACAGTTAGCGAAGTAACCAGTCACATGGAAATTGGTTAAATGTGTCAATTCTAACCAAACGATACTATTAATTAATCTAGAGAGATCAAGTGTAAATTAACCAAAACAGTAAGTAGCATATTATCACGATCATTCGACATGGATAGCCTAAACCGATACATCGATTAATCTACTTCTTCGGAATGAATCCCTCGTTACCTTCGCGGTTAGGAGAGGCAATCGCTTCACTAACCTATTAACAATAGAGCATGCTTGAAAGTTAGGTCGTCTACTCCTAAAAATCAAATCTACTCATGGAATATGCAAAGAAGAAATAAAAATACTCAAGTAAAACATTCCAAGATAGATATTAAATACAAATTCTCAAGCTATTACAACCAAATACGAATTCCCTACTAAAATTCCCCAAATCTCACACCTTACCTTAACCTTCCATGGAGATTAGATGAGTCAAAGCTCCCATGGAGGCCTTGGAGTTCATACAGCAACAAAGGGGGAAGAAAAGCTCCAAAATCTAGCTACAATGACAGAAAAATTGAGAGAAAACCGAGAGAGATATGACCTAAAATCGGTAAAATAGGTTTTATAACCCGTCGAAGTTCCGACCTTATCTCTCTATCCATGTTCATCTCTCCCGAAACAGTCTACGAAAAAGAACCAGGGGCGAGATGAACTATGTTTCTGTCGAGAAGTTCCGACGAAAGGGTGTCGGGATCAGTTGGGACGAGGACGAAGGGTTGTCAGGGAAAAAATGTAAGTTTCTTATGTATTTTTCTTCTTATTCTCACTTTTTTCTAGTTAAGGTTATCTTTTTTGTTGCTTCGGGATTTAAAGTTTGTTCTCATTTTGTTCATCACGAAATTATCTTTCAAACATGACAAATTTCACTTTAATCTAAGTCATATAGCTAAAGTTATCGGTTTTTCTTCTAACCACTGTCGTTGTTAAGTTTTGCTCACTCTCTGAAATTTTGACCTAATTTCGATGGAGTATATCTTAGTGGTTCTGACCTCAAATATATCTAAATTAATATCAAATTTAAACTTCTTGAGTCTGCTATCCACTCGTACCAATTTGTAAAATTTCATGTTGTAGAAATAAAATTATGTACTTTTTAATGCATATTGTTATGTCTGGAAATCTGCGGCTACCTAAACTTCGAAAATTCATATCTTGCTGATTAATGCTGCAAATATATTCTAATTTGGTGTCGTTTTGAATATAAATGAAAGAGCTTTCTATTTCAATCCGAGCTCTGAGCAAAAAACTATCGCATGATACTTGCAATTAAGTTTGAGTTTAAGTTAAATACAAGGTATTTGCAAATTATAGGTTAATTCGAACACAGTGAATTTTCAATGGGATATGGGATGATACTTGCAATTAAGTTTGAGTTTAAGTTAAATACAAGGTATTTGCAAATTATAGGTTAATTCGAACACAGTGAATTTTCAATGGGATATGGGATACAAGGTATTTGTGTTCGTATTTTTTTTTTTAATTTGATTAGATTGTTGCGTGTTTTAAGTTTACACTACTTTATGACCTTATGGTCACCGGCACAACCCTATGCCAATTGAGCTATGCTCGGTTTGGCCAAAGTATTTTTTTTTTATAAAGCAAATACGAAGTATTTGAATTCTCACAATTGAATTTTTTTTTTTTAATTTGATTAGATGGTTAAGTTTTTTTTTTTCTTATTTAACTATAAAAAATTCAAATAGCTTTTATTTATGTACAAAATTTGAAAGATTTTAGAATTCACTAAAATAAATCTTATTCTTTTACTCTCAAAGCTATTAATTTATGAGATTAAAGATTGTGTTTATTTAAATATGAATTTACCAAACTTTTGATTATACATTTGGGCGGGAATATTTTAGTCCAAAGGATTATTTATCATATTAAAAATATTTTTAGTTAAAAACATTTGATTATACTTATATTTTTAGCTTTCGGTTATTTATCAGATTAAAAATATTTTTAATCAAATTCTTGGACACCCAATAAATTCAAGGATGAAAATATCCGTGGATATGTCGATATATCCGTGGATATATCCATAAATCGGAGGCTTCGATATAGATATTAAAGGGTAATGGATATATCCAATATCTTTTATAAATACTCATAAAACATCCAAAATATCACATATTAAATTTAATATGAATCTAGATACTACTAACTAAGATCTATAGCTTAGATTGAAAGTAAAATAACTTAAATATTAATTTAAATATATTTTTTTGAAAAAATTGATTTACAGAAATATTCATGGATATCGATACGTAAAATTGAAATGCCGATATCAACATGGATATCGATATTTTCATCCTTGAATAAATTTCAATAAGATTTTGTAGAAATGAAAGAAACAAAATGAATAATTTGGTTGGAGAAAAACACAATAAAAAAAGATTCTCACACATGTATATATATATCACTAACTACCAAGTCATATTAGGCATGATTATAATGCAGCTTCTATCCTATCTTCATATCATAAGTGGAAGCTCCTACCTACCTTTTGAAATGGTTTATTGGTAAGGTTTGTATCTATTTCGTCCACCAACTTTTAAAATTATAATTGAATTTGAATTAGAATTTTTTAAAATTTACGGATCAAATAGACACAAATTAAAATTTAAAAAGTTCAGGGACCTATTGAGCACAAAGTTAAAAGCTTAGAGACCGACCTATTAGAATCAGGACTAAATAGACACAAACCTCAAAGTTTATTGTCTAAACTTATAATTTAACCTTTTAACCTACCAAAAATAGTGGTGAGATTCATTACTTCATGTAATATAAACAAGTCAATCCAGATAAAACTGTGTCAGAAAGCAAGTTTTGAGATATATATATCACCAAATTGAGTGACAACAGTTTGTTTTAGATCAAACATTCATTACAAAGACAAAATGATGATCACAGAAACAGCCAGCAAAGAAAGGAGAAATTTACCACCAGGTCTGACAATCCCACCCTCAGAAAACACCTTATCTTCTGCACAATCATAGAAAAAAGCAGTAAAAATCAGAGTCTGAAATCAAATGTCAAAAAAGTAAAATTGATAAGATTACAGAATCAGAATCAGAAACTTACTGCACTCAAGAACATGGCATATGCACCTCAAACCCACTCCACAATGGCCATCAGGTTTCTCACACTCATTACACAGATTAGGAACATGGTCAGGAATGTCAAAAGAGATGACAGTTCCCAATTTAAATCCATTTCTGACCTCAAAATCTGAGGAGTTTCTGTAAACTCTTCTGTAATGGGAGCATTTCAACTTCAAGTCATTTGGATGGAAGCTCTTGTCCAGCTTTCCAAGATCCTCAAAGATCAAACAAGTTGTTTCTTGGGATTCTTCTTCTTGTTTTTGCAACTGGGTGCAGTTATGGACAGATTCAAAGAAGGGTTTTGTTGGGTTTGAGCAGTGGAAAAGAAGTGAGTTTATGAGGTCTGGTGGAGAAGGAAGCCCTGAGGATAGAAGTGAAGGGGAAACAAAATGAGTTGAAGAAGAAGAAGGAAAATGAGAGATTATAAGAGTTTTGGTGGTGTAATCAATTTTGGAGATGGGGAAAAGGCCAATTGAAGTTCTGAAATACAGATTCTGAGATCTGCAGAGAATCATATGGTTTAATGGGAAGGACCCATTTGGATTGGAGCTCAAGAAAGGGTGTTGAATTGGGATTTTACCACAAGAAATTTGGTCAGTTTTCTGAGAAATGGAAGAACCCACCAAGAAGAAATTCAGGAACAGAAAAGACTGTAGAAGATGAAACTTCTGGTTTTTCTGCATCTTTTTTTTTTCCTTCGTCTTCTCTGGTTTGAGTTTCTGAGTTGATATGTTTTGAATGCAGAGTGATAATAGAGAATCAACTTTTGGGGTTTCATTTTTACTTTTTTGCTGGTCTCTTTGATCGAGGCTTCTTTGGAATCCAAAACAAAAGAACATTTTTCAGTTTTATTATTCATTTTCTTCTTTCATATTTGTCACTTTCACAGTAAATTATTGACTCTCTTCTTTTATAGATTCCCTCTAAAAGATAGAAACAACAAAGGCAAAAATCAAAACTGAGAGCATCAATAAGGCTACGTCTATAGTGCTGGATACGAATCATATCCAGCATCTACAGATTTGCCTTTCGACTTGGTTGTGTTATTTCTCCCAAAAACAAAAACCTGGCTGCACATGCATAATAAAGGGAAAAATATCACCAAATCAGCTCATTTAGCTGTTTTTTTTAGCCACAATAAAAGCAGGCTATAGTTTTTTTAGTGCATGGTCGTGTTATTTAATTCTGAAACTTCAAAAACTTTCATGAAGTTCATCTCCATTCCAAAAACAATAAAATAAACATTCATCTACATGACTGAATTTTCTTGAATCTAAAATTTAGGAGCATGGTTTAAACTTCTTAAAGTTAATTAAAAATGTAAATTCGTAATTTAGCTTTTCCCCCCTCCTATAATCCTTTCATCCAGCCAAGTAATTACACATCTTCCAACAAAAAAAAGTGTTTAAGGCAATATAGTGGCAGACAAACTTTGTAAAATGGGGCCTTCCTACATTTGATCAAGAGTGAATATATTCTCATCCTCCTAGACAGCAATCATTAGTCAGGGAAACAAAAGAAACATAGTAAGTACATATTAGACTGGCTTAGCAAGCAAATGCATGGATCATCATCAACCACTTTCTTCCAACTAAGAAAAATACATCACTTTGCATGATTATCAAAGCAAACAGAAGAGTACATACTGCAAATAAAGATGAGAGAGTACTACTTTTTAACGTTGGACAATGCCACCATTGTCTTTGAAGTCTCCTTCCTAGATCATGCTGGAGCAGAAGCCGGTGTTGGAGCAGTTGCAGCTGTTGGTATTGGTGGTGGTAGGGGTGTGGATGTCAACACCAGGGGCGGCGCAGTTTCCGGTGTTGCTTCCGCTGCTGGCGGTGGTGGTGGCGGTGATGGTGGTGGTGGTGCAGGTGGCTTGACAAGAAGAGATGAGAAATCAAGGACCACAATCTTGTCAATGGCTGCACTGAAGGTGGGGCAGAACTCAAGATGCTTAGGATGGGTAAGAAATGAAGTGATGGCTTCTTTGTCATCAAATGTCATTGAGAAGACGTGCGTGAAGCCTTGTGTCAGCATGTCTTGGCCTTCCACATCATGTCCCCTGTCCAAACCCAAGCACTAGTATATTTGCATTACCAATTCCAAGTTCCAACAACCCTTCCAAAGAATATCATTCTATTTTGTTTGAAAACAAAGTGTTTTCTAGAAGATTTCAATATGCTAGTATTATATCTGAACAAAAACCACAATTCATGGGCTTATAATTTTGAAAATAACAAGAACTGTAATTTTCTTTTTTCTTTATCTATGTCTCTGTGTGTCTGAACCAGCTTGTGCGAAATTCAACTATTTCGACAAGACAACCGCTTAACCTTGCTACATTTGGTTGCCATGATAATTCATAGGATATTAAATCCTATATAAGTGACCAGCATGGCTTGTTCCCTCTAGGCCCTATATTATTTATATTACCCTTTTTTATTACTGAGTCAACTCCTGATGGTTAATAACAATAACTTTCAATCTTCTAAATTCTTCTAAATGATGAAGTATGAGTACTATCTCTAGAGTAGGATTGAATTCATTAATTAGGCATATTATACAAATTTCACAATTTGAATGACTTAACAAAAAGTTGAGTAAATTGAAGTATCCATCCACTAAAAACCAAAAGAGATGATAGGTTAAAAAACATATAATTATAATTAAGACTTGAAATCACATAACATCTTTCAAGAACAGAGATAGTTGGATTAATATACCAGTGAAAGGACTTGACAGAGTCAATATCAGAAACCATCTTCACCACTTGCTCCACAATCTCGTTCACATTGACACCCTCCTTGAACTTGGCAATAACAAGGTGCTTGAACTCGCCCATAGCTACCTACAAACAAAACAATGAAACAACTCACTCGCTCTCAGTACTCCACAGGTGAAATAGGCATTGAAAAACAGAATTTATACAGAGGCATTTCGTCGAACAGTTTAGGGTCGAGATGGGGAGTAAGTGGTTTCTCCCCTCTGTCCGCTGACACAACCCCACGTTCAATTTTCTGGGTTGGCTTTTGCAGCAATCAATCACCTAAAAATGGCTATGGCAATTGCTAATGCTAATGTTTCTGCAAAAAGGATTAAAGGAGAAATCAAAAGGACCCCACAAGTCGGCCGCTTCGGCGCTGAGCCGCACGGTTGGTCCTGTCCTCCCCTGCTACTGCTGCTTTTACCCTCCATGGGACCCTCTCCCTTCCTCTCCTCTCAACCAAAAAATTTCCCCTCAATTTACAAATTCATAACATTATGATTTCTTTTTTTTCCCCTCAAATTATATAAAATGTCCTTGAATTTAAAAGTTTCAACGTGATATTTGAACCATTGTGTTTTAAATAATCATCGTGTAACTTTTTCTTGGGTCGGGGGCGGATGACCCTTCGGGGTGTAAGATTTTATAATCCGATTTTGTAAACTTTATGTTTTTTGACCTTCTTCCGTGATAAGCAAGTCCACAAAATCTGTAGTACCCTTCGCTGAGCACGATCACGAGGAGACAACTATAGTGTCTTGTGCTCAACGAAGAGTACGAATGACTTTTCATAGGAGGAGGGGACTTACTTATCACGAGAATGTCAAAAAAACATAAATTTTCAAGAAAATGTCAAAAAAATCTTACGCTCCCCGAGGGGAGGGTCATCCGTACAAAACCCCCTAAAAATGTGACGTGAGTTTGACTTTTAAATTAATGGTACATGTTATGGGCGGAAAATTAAAATTCAAAATGGGCCTAACCCATCTCGGCCCAATAGCACCAATTTCGAAGTTAACCGGAAGCCCAAGTCAGCGTGAAGGAGTAGGCCGACCCGAGGATCAGCCCATGCACCCCCGCCGCGCGCACACGCCCAAGCCCAAGGAAAAGGGCTGACCCGAGGGGCGGGTCAACCCACAAAGCACTTCATCGCTCGCGCGCCCTCGCTCGCGCGCCCAAGGAGAAGGGCTGACCCGAGGCGCGGGTCAGCCCAAGGCACTCCATCGCGCGCACCCCACGCCGCGTGCGCACGCCCAAGGACAAGGGCCGACCCGAGGCGCGGGTCAGCCCAAAAGCACTTTGTCGCGCGCGACCCTCGCCGCGCGCGCACGCCCAAGGAAGAGGGCCGACCCGAGGTGCGGGTCAGCCCACAAATGCCCCGCCGCACGCGCACGCTCAGCGAAAAGGGCTGACCCGAGGTGCGGGTCAGCCCACACGTACCCTGCCGCGCGCGCACGCCCAAGGAAAAGGGTTGACCCGAGGCGCGGGTCAACCCACAAGTACCCCGCTGCGCGCTGTTGCGTGCTCAATGTGTAAAGATAAATATGCAAAAGGGTAGAGAGAGCACTTAGAACATGCAAGCATACATGGTCTCACAGCAAGTAGTAAGTATATTTCATTCGTTTTTTCCACAGAGACTCATTTTTAGCTATTCGCGAAGTGTGTTTGTTAAGAAAGATGGGATGAATTTGAGGGGATAAAATTGGTTTTTAATTACCTAAGTTTTGCTGAATGTGTAAAGGAATATACCATAAACAAGTTAAAGTTAAAATCGGGCTCAAAGAACAAGAGATGGAATCAATAAACGAAGAAGAAAACAGCTACACAGAATGCGTTTTAGCAGAATTGCGAGAACCGCAATTAATCCGCAATTAAATGGCAGCGAAACTGATTAAAAGGGTGAATTAAGGGCTACTAATGACTATCCTATAGGCAGTTTATTACGATTATCAAGCTTTGGATCAACTCTCTATACATCAGACTCACTCTATCTCAAGTATCGTCCGATTCCATGCATGAGAGACTCAAGTTTACTCGACTTCAAAGTAAGGTCTTAAGCATCTTGTTAAAACAGGAGTGTTCAGTTTGTACTAGGGAAACGCCTATTCCTAGGCCGTTTCCTGATTACCATGAAAGGCTAGCATGATTATATGACTCTGAACTCTTACTCCTTCCAGAGGTTAGGAGTTCTTTGGACAAAATGGATGGCCAATCGAAATTGCCCGTGGGATGAAGCTTACATACAACCAATGTTCGAGTGTTAATCTGCCTACTTGACTCACGTTTTTTAGCCTATAGTTCTGTCATTAGCATGCCCCTAAGTGATTTTAGTTACTCATGGATATGTGGAGAATAGAAAAGGTAGATACAACAGACATGCTTAGAAGATAAATGTACTTAAAACAGCAAGCCAAAGCCGTAGCAGAACCAGATAGAAACTGTAAAATGCAGAAGTATACTTCGATTACTTTAAGTGTTTGAATGACAAGGGAAGCTCTAAAAGAAATGAATTCAAGACAGACAACAACGAAATGCAATAATTGAAATGCTATACTAAGAACAACAGTGATCAGAAATGGAATTGAGAAGAACAGAGCAGAAAACAGTAGAGGTTTGCTAGAAAACTCCGTGGCAGTCGCCTCGAATGATGGTGATGAGAAGTCAGCCCTGCTTGGATGAATCCAATCGAGAGAGAAGAAGAATCTCCTCTCCTTCCTATCAGATTATCGATTCCAAAAGCTTAGACTCTCACTCCAACAGACGGCAAAGGAAAACAGATGGAAATGGTGGACTGCAAGAAGACTTCTGCGCTTCGAATGATGACTGAACCTCCGACTTTGACCCCCTTTTATAGTAGTTTGCAGGTGCGTTTGGGCCAAGGAGAACCATCAATCTTCAACGTCGTATATCAGAATGGATGGAGGAGAAAGGACGAATCCCTGAAAAGTCGGATCTAAACAGAAAAAGATCAGCCAACTTACGGTTTTAACTTGAATAATTGCGGTCACCGCAATTATTCCGCAATTCATTTGCAATGGTTATTTTTTCATTCTTTTCTTCGGTTTTCAACCCTTTTTCTACCTATTGTACACAAGTCCTATATTAGCTACCTTCTTCTAATTCTCATATTAAAGCATAGGTTTAAGCTAAATGCTAACAAAAACACCTAAATGTGTACATCTTCTTAAGCTAAATGGGTCCTAAATAAGTCACTTTCAGAGACTTAACACACCCCCAAACTTAAGGCTTTGCTTGTCCTCAAGCATACTAAGGACTTACCTAGGCTGCTGTTTCTTCTTCTTTAACTACTCACTAACTCCCTTATATTCTTGTCTATAGCAATGCTGTCCTGTGACACACTTCCAAGTTTAGAATTACCCTCTTTATCAAGCTTCTTCTGACTTCACCTGCCTATTATACCCACTGCTTTTGTTAATCCCCTACTACTGATCTAACTACTTTTATGATATCATGCTATTATCCCTAAGGTTTCAAATTCTACCAAGCTTTACTCTAGACTCAGTACATGCTTCTAGCTTATTTTTAATGTGTCTAGGATTCCTTAGAGTCATGCCAGTCTTAGTATTAACGGTGACAGTGGTACTTTTAGAGAACAACCTAAACCCTGACATCACTACATTGGATATACATTCATCTCCCTAGACAAACCTAGAAGTTACAACCTTGTGCTTAGCTCATTAAGGATCAGATTTCTTTTTACATAGGACATCTAAGCCACAAGATTATAACTCCCAAGCATACATTCTTCTTCCCCTATTTCTCCTTTTTCCCTTGTTTTACTTAGGTGGAGTCTCCCCTTGGTTTGCCTTTTGATGCAATGCCACTTGTGGTTTACACACTTGGCACTGATCACTCAGCAACCTAAGAGAAACTCCCCCCCCTTTATTCTTTTTTTCATTTTGTTCATCATTTTTTTTTTTTTTTTTTTTTTAAAAGGAGAAGAAGAATGCTTATGTTTCTAAGGGAGAGAGGAATGTTCCTAGGCCTAGGGTGGCCTCCCCCAAACTTCAACTACTCATTGTCCCCAATGAGTGTTTGAGGTGGTACACCCCCAAACTTGTCCTAGAAGCATCTAGTCTAAAGTAAAACAAAGAGAATCTAAACATCCTAGGCATAGGCAAAACATTCTAGAAGCAACTATCCCAGCAGCAGAAAATTTGAACATAACGGACAGGTTTAAGGACTTATGGTTTATGCATGCTGAGCACTATTCAGAGGCAAAATTAAACTATCAAAGGGTGTCCTATGACACTCATCCAGCATGCTTCAAGATCAGCTATATAAGGTAGTCATGCTAGCAGCAAAAGATAGAATTTAACAGATCACAGCCTAACTAAACAGACAGTCCAAAACATGCTATCAGTCACAAAAATTGCGGGAACCGCAATTATTTCGCAATCCAATCCGGGCAGATATAACATTAACTCAGGCCCCTAGCATGCTTTTTCCCGTTACTCATGCATCCTAAAAATAAAACTAAACTATCCTACCTATTCAGCTAACATCAAATTAGACTAAGCAAAAGAAAAAGCATAAAACTAAACATTAAAAACAGATCAAAAATTGAATACAAAACAGCATACTATACATGATTCTATCAAAAAGCAGGAAAATTGTCTTTTGTTTCTTAAGGGATCAGTAATACTCCCTCTAGTGCTCTTCAAACCAGCACTCAATTCTCATCATCCTCATCTGGTCGCCTTGGTCGTGGGGGCACCCATGGAGTTAGGAGGTTGGTGGGGAAGTCTGGGAAGATGCACCCCAACTGGTCTGCAACTTCTCTGTCCCTCGCCTGCGCATAGTTGGCCCATTGAGCCATTCTCCTCTGCATGTCCATCAAGCAGGCCATGGATAGGGACTGTTCAGCAGCCAGCCTATCCAACTCAAATTCCATGTTGCCCTTTCTTCTCAGCCTTAGGTGTGCAGGCAACTCCAGATGGCCTGTGTAAGGCAACTGCTGCTCCAAGCGCTCGGTGGGAACCCCTGCAAGCAAACACAATTTTGTTATAGTGTTGGGGAAAAATAATGGCCCCTTACCCTTTTTAGCACACTCAGCTATGGCAGCAGCGATGACTTCTCCCACGTTGATCGTGAGACCTCTCATTATAGCATAAACCAGCAGCGAACGGCTCTGGTTAATTGTAGTCTCATGAGTCACTGGGGAGAGTCTTCTTCTGACGAATGAAAACCACACAGCTGCCTTAGCCGTGAGGTTGGCACTCATGAGAGTGTGCCGCCCATTGCGTGACACTGTCCAGGAGGCTTCAGGCTGGCCAATTGTGCGAATGGCTTCTTCTAGCACAGCCTCAGTCGGCTCATCAACTATCCGTGCATAATCTGTGTGTGCTTGGCCCCTGAGACCAAAGGCTTCATTGATGGCCTTGGCTGAGAAATCAACTTCCACCCCTCTGACCATAGATAGGCCATCCTCAGGGCTGAGCACATTGGCGTAGAAATCGTACACCATGCTCGTGTAGGCTGGATTGGGAGGTCTGCAGAATTCCTCCCAGCCATGGTTGATCACCCCTGCGCGCAAGAACTGCGGCAGGTCAGCAAGTCGATCAAGGAACCCCTTCTCGTGCAACAGGTCCCTTTTCCTCAGCTCCACACCCCTGGATTCAGCATCAGATGAGACATACCTCACTGACGGAGGTTCATCTTCAGGGTAGAGTTTAGCCTTCCCCTTATCGGCTGGTTTGGATGATTCAGCAGCCTCCACCTTGAGGCGTTTGAGCGAAGGCTCAGTACTCTCTTCGTCTGCTGAAGGCACTCGTTTGGCCTTCTTCTTCTTCAGCTTCTTGGACTTCTTGGCCTTGCCCATCTTGGCCTTCTTCTTCTTTTTCTTAATGTTGATCTGTTGGAGGCAAGCCCCCAACGTTTCTTCCATAGAATCGTCCTGCTGTGCAGGAACATCAGGGCTGTCTTCCCTCATAGGAGAGAAGACTTCTTCTTCCCCCGCATCTCCACTGCCTTGCGTGGACTCCTGATAATCCCCATAAGGGAATTCAGGATCAGGCCGTGGAGAGTTGTGCTCTGCTGATGGTGTATGCGCAGAACTCAGCGGCGAAGATGGTGATTCAGGGCTCTGCGCTGCTGCAGGCGTCGGATCAGAACTCTGAGGTGCTGGAGACAACTCGGCGCTCTGTGCAGGTGGTGACGATTCTGCGCTTGGCACTGGTTCAGACGAGAGGGGACTGCGCGCAGGTGACACAGACGGCGACGAACCTTCTTTGGCTGACTCGTGGGCTGCACGATCAGTTTCTTGACTCTCCACAGAGGGAGTCTTGGCGGTGCTCGGTTCGGCAGCAGTCTTGACAGTCCACCGGCGCTTCTTTGGCGTGCCCACTGGCTCAGATGGGCCAGCAGGGATCTCAGTGACCACCCTCCACTTCTTCCTACGAATAGGAAGCTTGGCAAGACGGCCAGTGCGTACAGCACCCTCATCAGCAAGGGTGAGAAGCGCTTCCCTCGCAGCCGCTTCAGCTGCGTCATCGGCCTTCTTCTTGGCGGCGGATCTCTCAGCCCTAGTGGAAACCATCGTCGAGTCTTGAAGATCTTGAGAGAAGAATCAAAGGTGGAGAGAATCGCAGAAATCTTGGAGATCAAAGAATGAGAGAATCGTATCAACGAACGCGTTCTAACGGCTATAAATAAAACGGAAAAAATCCCAACGGCTCTTTTTGCGGATCCAGCAATTTTTGCGCAATTCCAGGGATAATATTTCATAAAAATTCCAAACTTTGATCGCCCGTATCTTTCATTTGGCTCAACCGTTTCTTGATTTTTAAAGTGGGATTTACTCCCCTTGATCCCCTCTTTCGATTCCCTACAAAAACAAATAACACAAACATTAAATACGCAATTAAAATCACGCTACAAAACATACAAACGATCATCGAAAAAACAGAAAAAAAATAAACTAAGGCATTGGCCTTGACTGAACGAGCTCAGTAACCACTCGTTCTCTCTCGTTTCTAACTTCATGCTTCACGTAGGAGGAAGGCCGAGAGAGTCTTCACATCCCCCTCCTCGTAGTAGTGCTTCAACCTAGCACCATTGACCATAAATGGCTGTCCTTGCTGCAAGTTTTTAATCTCTATGGCACCATGAACAAAGACATTAGTAATAATAAATGGACCTGACCATCTAGACTTTAATTTGCCTGGAAATAGCTTTAATCGTGAGTTAAATAACAATACAAGTTGGCCCTTCTTAAAGTCTTTGATCCTGAGTCTACTGTCATGCCATATTTTTGTCTTTTCTTTGTACATCTTGGCATTCTCATAGGCCATGTGCCTAAGCTCATCAAGTTCATGTAGCTGTAGAGATCTCAATGTCCCCGCATCCTTTACACAAAAATTTAATTCTTTCATGGCCCAAAACGCCTTGTTCTCCAACTCAAGTGGCAAGTGGCAAGCTTTGCCATACACCAACCTATAGGGAGACATTCCTAGAGGTGTCTTATATGCTGTTCTATAAGCCCAAAGTGCATCCTCAAGCTTGAAAGACCAGTCTTTCCTATTAGGTTTGACTACCTTTTCTAGGATGTTCTTTATCTCCCTATTGGAAATCTCAGCTTGGCCATTTGAGTGTGGGTGGTAGGGAGTAGCTACCCTATGCCTAATGTTATACTTAGCCAATAATTTCTCCATAGCCTTATTAATGAAATGTGACCCCTCATCACTAATGATAGCACGAGGAGTCCCAAATCTAGTGAAAATGTGTCTATGCAAGAAGTTAGTGACTGTTTTAGCATCATTATTAGGACATGCCTTAGCTTCCACCCACTTTGACACGTAGTCTACTGCTACTAAAATGTACAGGTTACCTGATGATGGAGGGAATGGTCCCATGAAATCAATGCCCCACACATCAAAGAGCTCCAACTCTAAGATGTAGGTGAGAGGCATCTCATCCTTACGACTGAGGTTACCTGTCCTTTGGCATTCGTCACAGTTGTGGGCATAATTGTGGGCGTCCTTGAAGATTGTTGGCCAGTAGTAGCCACTCTGAAATACCTTAGCAGCTGTTCTTTGACCACCAAAGTGCCCACCGTAAGGAGATGAGTGACAGTGCTGCAGCACAGACTTCGCTTCAGCAGCTGTAACACACTTCCTCAACAACCCATCAGCACAGGTTCTGTAAAGTATGGGGTCATCCCAGATGAATTTCCTTGCTTCATGGAGGAACCTCTTCTTCTCTTGTCCTCCCTTGAACACTGGTAATACCTGTGCTGCACGGAAGTTAGCAATGTCAGCGAACCAAGGTTCCTCATCGTTATCACGATGAGTTAAAGCAAAGATATGTTCATCTATAAAAGCATCAGAAATTGCGGGGTCCGCAATTTTTTCGCAATTGTGCTGCAATCGAGACAGGTGATCTGCAACCACGTTTTCACATCCCTTCTTGTCCCGAATGTCCAAATCGAATTCCTGCAGCAATAACACCCATCTAATCAATCTAGGCTTAGCATCAGCCTTCCTCATAAGATATTTTAAAGCAGAATGGTCAGTATATACAATGGTCCTAGTTCCTACAATATAGTTCCTAAATTTTTCACAAGCAAATACTACAGCAAGCATCTCTTTCTCTGTAGTTGTATAGTTACATTGAGCCTCATTCAAGGTCTTACTAGCATAATAGACAGGATGTGTGAGCTTGTCAATCTTCTGTCCTAACATGACTCCTACAGCATAGTCACTGGCATCACATAGCATCTCAAATGGGAGATCCCAATTTGGTCCTACTATGATTGGTGCTGTGACCAATGCTTCCTTAAGGGTTTTCCAAGCTACTACACATTCTTTAGAGAAGATGAATGGCCTACCTAGCTCTAGAAGCTCACATAGAGGCTTGGCTATCTTAGAAAAGTCCTTGATGAACCTTCTATAGAAGCCAGCATGTCCTAGGAAACTCCTAATAGCTTTGACATTCTGGGGCTCTACCAACTTCTCTATGACCTCTATTTTTGCCCTATCCACTTCTACACCTGCCCTTGACACTCTATGTCCTAAGACAATCCCTTCATCTACCATAAAATGGCACTTTTCCCAATTTAGGACTAGGTTGGTCTCTTCACACCTAGCCAGGACTTGTCCTAGGTTCTCTAGACAGGTTTTAAATGAGTCCCCAAAGACTGAGAAGTCATCCATGAATATTTCTATTATGGACTCATCCAACTCAGAGAAGATCGCCATCATGCACCTTTGGAAAGTTGCCGGAGCATTGCATAAGCCAAAAGGCATTCTGCGGAAGGCAAACGTTCCAAAAGGGCAAGTGAAGGTAGTCTTCTCTTGATCCTTCGGGTCTATAGTGATTTGATTATAGCCAGAGTACCCATCTAAAAAACAATAGTAGGCTCTACCAGCTATTCTGTCTAGCATCTGGTCAATAAATGGTAGAGGGAAATGGTCTTTTTTAGTTTCTTTATTTAATTTTCTGTAATCCATACACACTCTCCACCCTGTGACAGTCCTTGTTGGAATCAGTTCGTTGTTCTCATTGACTACCACAGTTATTCCCCCCTTTTTAGGTACACATTGGATGGGGCTAACCCACTGGCTACTAGCTATGGGGAAAATTACTCCTGCATCTAACCACTTGATTATTTCTTTCTTCACTACCTCTTTCATAGAGGGGTTTAACCTACGCTGGTGATCTACCCTAGGTGTGTGCTCTTCCTCTAATATGATTTTATGCATGCAATAAGAAGGGCTAATGCCTCGAATATCAGCAATAGTCCATGCTATAGCCTTCCTATGTTGCTTAAGCAGTAAAATTAAATCAACCTCATGCTGTTCACTTAGCTTAGAAGAAATAATTACAGGCAGCGTATCATTTTCTCCTAGATATGCGTATTTGAGGTGAGTTGGTAGTGGTTTCAGTTCTAAAACAGGTGGATGCTCAATGGAGGGCTTTAACGGATTTACAGTTCTATCAGTTAAGTCTATAGTCATACATACATGCTGAGGTCTATCTACAGGCATATTCATTATGTCAGATACATTTAGATCATCTACATCTAATCCTACATATTCGTTAGCATGCTTGGTTAATAATACATGCTCTAATTGTTCTTCCATTAGTGAGTCAACAACATCAATGCTAGCACAAGACTCAGAATCAGAGGGATACCTTAAAGCTTTGTAAACACTAAATTTTACCTCTTCGTCATGAACCCTCATAGTTAACTCACCTTTTTGCACGTCTATTAGTGCCCTACCTGTGGCTAGAAATGGTCTACCTAGCAGGATGGGAACCTCCTTGTCTGCCTCATAGTCCAGGACAATGAAATCTGCAAGGAAAATAAATTTGTCAACTTTAACTAGAATATCCTCAATCTTACCTTCCGGATATGCGATGGATCTGTCTGCTAGTTGTAAAGTGACAGTAGTTGGACGTGCTTCTCCCATTCCTAACTGGCGGAATAGGGACAGGGGCATGAGATTTATGCTGGCGCCCAGGTCACAAAGTGCTCTGCCCACATGCTTGCCTCCAAGTTCTACAGGTAGGGTGAAGGAACCAGGATCCTTCTCCTTCTTGGGCAGCTTGTTTTGGAGGATGGCACTGCACTCCTCGGTGAGGTTTAAATGAACTTCCTGTTCCTGTTTCTTCTTAAGCCTTCGAGGATAAGGAGGTGGTGGCATATATGCAGGCACGTCAGGACGCCTTAAGATAGGTGGAGGCCTTGGAATTTCTTCTACGTCCTCAACAATTGGCTCTAGCCTGGCTCCTGATGTGCTAGTCGGTGGTGGACCTTGGCTTGGCAGAGACTCCAGTGGAGCACTAGACTCAGTGTTCTCTACTCTCTTTGGTGTGTCCTTTGTGTTGCTCACCAATGGTCTTCCACTCCTAAGTTCAATGGCTTGAACTTGTTCTTTGCCATCTCTCCTTGGTACCTCGGTATCAGCAGGGAGTCTACCTTGGGGCCTACTTTTAAGTTCATTGGCTAATTGGCCTATTTGGTTTTCCAGGCTCCTAAGAGTAGCTTGCTGGCTCTGAAGAGTAGCATCATTCTTAGCGATATACTCCTTGAGTAGGTTTTCTACAGAAGATCCTACAGGTTGATTGTAAGGTTTTTGGTACATTGACTGGTTATGTTGGGGAGTGAAACCAGGTGTTCCACTCGGCCTTGGTTGGTTAGAATTTTGGTTAGTGTTTTGTTGGCCACCCCATGACAGGTTAGGGTGGTTTCTCCAACCAGGATTGTAAGTTTGTGAGTAGGGGTTATTCCTAGGCTGCTGCTGGCTTCCTACATAGCAGACTGAGGATGGATTCCCAGGGCAATATTCATAAGGGTGCCCTTCCCCACAGAATCCACAGATTGGTGCCTCGCCTTGACTTGGTTGGGTGCCCATTGACATGGCTGTGGCGGTATTGGCACTGGTTTGGAGATTGGCCTGAGCCATTTGCTTGACTAAGTTGGTCAGGGCATTTATTTGGGTGCTCATG
Organism: Herpetospermum pedunculosum; assembly: GCA_028017165.1. Lineage (NCBI taxonomy): Eukaryota > Viridiplantae > Streptophyta > Magnoliopsida > Cucurbitales > Cucurbitaceae > Herpetospermum > Herpetospermum pedunculosum. The sequence continues at coordinate 14,632,371 of JAPQWQ010000186.1, read as the reverse complement.
GCGCTTAGAGCATCCTTGTCTTGAGCCCTAGTTGGCTCTACTGGATCGTCTGACCATCTACAGTGAGATGCTGAGATCTTCTCCAAGATCTCATAAGCTTCGTTGTAACTCTTGGACAACATGGAACCTCCAGCAGATGAATTTAAGACTTGTCTGGTGCTGGAGTTGCATCCTTTAAAGAAAACTTCTATTTGGATACACCATGGAATGCCATGGTGTGGACATTTAATGAGAAGGTCTTTGAATCTAGTCCAAGCTTCGTGAAGAGACTCATTATCAGCTTGTTTAAACTTTATGATATCATCACGAAAGGTTGAATTCCTATCAGGTGGGAAGTATTTGACTAGGAATTTTTCTGCTAAATCTGTCCAATTGCGGACAGATCCTGAGGGTAAAGAATTTAACCATGTTTTGGCTTTGTCCCTCAAAGAGTAAGGGAAAAGATATAGCCTCAGGGCTTCTTGAGAAACTCCAGGGATTAGGAATGTGTCACTAACTCCTAGGAAGTTCCTAAGGTGGTTATGGGGGTCCTCATTTTCTATTCCAAAGAATTGTCCCACAGTGGACAACATTTGGAACATCACTGGTTTTAACTCGAATGAGTGGGCAGTGATTTCAGGACGGATTATGCTGGGGTTCAGCTCCCCAGGCATAGGTACTAGATATGACAGAATGGCACTATTCTTGTCATTCGCTATTTCGATGGGGTTGCGAATGGCTTGTGCCGGATTTGGAACTAGATCGCCCATTTCTTTAGTTTCAGGTGTGGTTTGAGGTACAGGAGGTTGTTTAAAGAGACGTTTCTTTGCCTTATTCCTAGCTCGAAGTGATCTTTCAGGTTCAGGATCGAACTCTAAATTACTATGTGAACGCTCACTCATAAACTACCTTAATAGCACCTGCAAAAGAAATGAAACAGATTAGTTTCACTCAATGATAATCTTGATTTTTCAAACTTAACAACTTCGTTTTCACTTAAAATAAGTCCCCGGCAGCGGCGCCAAAAACTTGTTGCGTGCTCAATGTGTAAAGATAAATATGCAAAAGGGTAGAGAGAGCACTTAGAACATGCAAGCATACATGGTCTCACAGCAAGTAGTAAGTATATTTCATTCGTTTTTTCCACAGAGACTCATTTTTAGCTATTCGCGAAGTGTGTTTGTTAAGAAAGATGGGATGAATTTGAGGGGATAAAATTGGTTTTTAATTACCTAAGTTTTGCTGAATGTGTAAAGGAATATACCATAAACAAGTTAAAGTTAAAATCGGGCTCAAAGAACAAGAGATGGAATCAATAAACGAAGAAGAAAACAGCTACACAGAATGCGTTTTAGCAGAATTGCGAGAACCGCAATTAATCCGCAATTAAATGGCAGCGAAACTGATTAAAAGGGTGAATTAAGGGCTACTAATGACTATCCTATAGGCAGTTTATTACGATTATCAAGCTTTGGATCAACTCTCTATACATCAGACTCACTCTATCTCAAGTATCGTCCGATTCCATGCATGAGAGACTCAAGTTTACTCGACTTCAAAGTAAGGTCTTAAGCATCTTGTTAAAACAGGAGTGTTCAGTTTGTACTAGGGAAACGCCTATTCCTAGGCCGTTTCCTGATTACCATGAAAGGCTAGCATGATTATATGACTCTGAACTCTTACTCCTTCCAGAGGTTAGGAGTTCTTTGGACAAAATGGATGGCCAATCGAAATTGCCCGTGGGATGAAGCTTACATACAACCAATGTTCGAGTGTTAATCTGCCTACTTGACTCACGTTTTTTAGCCTATAGTTCTGTCATTAGCATGCCCCTAAGTGATTTTAGTTACTCATGGATATGTGGAGAATAGAAAAGGTAGATACAACAGACATGCTTAGAAGATAAATGTACTTAAAACAGCAAGCCAAAGCCGTAGCAGAACCAGATAGAAACTGTAAAATGCAGAAGTATACTTCGATTACTTTAAGTGTTTGAATGACAAGGGAAGCTCTAAAAGAAATGAATTCAAGACAGACAACAACGAAATGCAATAATTGAAATGCTATACTAAGAACAACAGTGATCAGAAATGGAATTGAGAAGAACAGAGCAGAAAACAGTAGAGGTTTGCTAGAAAACTCCGTGGCAGTCGCCTCGAATGATGGTGATGAGAAGTCAGCCCTGCTTGGATGAATCCAATCGAGAGAGAAGAAGAATCTCCTCTCCTTCCTATCAGATTATCGATTCCAAAAGCTTAGACTCTCACTCCAACAGACGGGAAAGGAAAACAGATGGAAATGGTGGACTGCAAGAAGACTTCTGCGCTTCGAATGATGACTGAACCTCCGACTTTGACCCCCTTTTATAGTAGTTTGCAGGTGCGTTTGGGCCAAGGAGAACCATCAATCTTCAACGTCGTATATCAGAATGGATGGAGGAGAAAGGACGAATCCCTGAAAAGTCGGATCTAAACAGAAAAAGATCAGCCAACTTACGGTTTTAACTTGAATAATTGCGGTCACCGCAATTATTCCGCAATTCATTTGCAATGGTTATTTTTTCATTCTTTTCTTCGGTTTTCAACCCTTTTTCTACCTATTGTACACAAGTCCTATATTAGCTACCTTCTTCTAATTCTCATATTAAAGCATAGGTTTAAGCTAAATGCTAACAAAAACACCTAAATGTGTACATCTTCTTAAGCTAAATGGGTCCTAAATAAGTCACTTTCAGAGACTTAACACGCGCACCCCCTGCCTTGCGCGCCCCTCGCCGTACGCGCCCCCGCCGCACGCGCACACCCAGCGAAAAGGGCTGACCCGAGGCGCGGGTCAGCCCACACGTACCCTGCCGCGCGCGCCCCATTCCGCGCGCGCCCCATTCCGCGCGCGCCCCCCGTCACACGCGTCCCACGTCGCGCGCCCCCCATTCCGCACGCACTCCTCGCCACACGCGTCCCACGCCGCACGCGCTCCTTGCCGCATGCGCCCCTCGCGCAAGCGCAACAATGTCCTGAGTGGCGTGGCGCCGACCGACGGATGACCCCTGGGTGTCTCGTAGAAATGCCGTTCTACATCACCTCCCTTCCAACCATGCAAAGGAGGACAATAGACTTATGAATCTCACAACAAGGGACTTATCCTGGTATCAACGTCGACACGTCAGTGAAGGGATGACCAGCAGGTCAGCCCATGCCCGCGACAACGGACTGATCCTCGTATCAGCATCGACACGCCAACGAAGGGTTGACCAGCAGGTCAACCCATGGCCGCGACAAGAGACTGATCCTCGTATCAGCATCGACACGCCAACGAAGGGCTGACCAGCCGGTCAACCCATGGCCGCGACAACGGACTGATCCTCGTATCAGCCTCGACACGCCAACGAAGGGCTGGCCAGCAGGTCAACCCATGGCTGCGACAACGGACTGATCCTCGTATCAGCATCGACATGCCAATGAAGGGCCGACCAGCAGGTCCGCCCATGGCTTAATGGAGGATTGATCCTCGCATCAACCCCAAACCGCCAACATAAGAGTTTTCCAGCAGGACAACCCATGGCCTCTGGAGGACTGATCCTCGCATCAGCCCCACAGCCAATAAAGGTTGTCCAGCAGGTCAACCTAACGGCTCGACGGTGGATTGAGCCTCGTCTCAACCCCTAAAGTGAACCGACGATGCTCCCCGAATGGTTGGAATAGTAACAGAATTCTCATAAATCGTAACGGCCATAATGCCATAAATCGGGTAAATTGATTACGTCGTTTCAGTTACACTACGATCTACTATAAGTAAGGGAAACGACAGAAGATAAAGGTATGCTCTATTTGACTGATAAATTTCTATTATTCCAAACGCTCTCTAAGTCTTGTAGATAACTTGACCGTCGGAGCGTCTGTGGCATAACGCCACACTGGCGTTAGGTCACCCCTTGTTGTTGTCTTGCAGGTTCATTCGTGCTCGAATATAAATTCACCGTTGACACCAAAATCGGTATCAACAGTACACATGTGTGATATAGAGGGGTTTTGTACGGATGACCCACCCCTCAGGGGTCGTGAGGTTTTTTGACCCAGTTTTTGAAAAATTATGTTTTTTTACCTTCTCTCATGTTAAGCAAGTGCACAAAGTCTATAGTACCCTTCACTGAGCACGATCACGAGCACACAACTATAGTACTCTCGTGCTAAGCGAAGGGTACGAATGACTTTTCACCGCGAGGGAAGGTCAAAAAACATAAATTTTATAGGGAATGTCAAACACTTTACGCTCCCCCGAGGGAGGGTCATCCATACAAATACCCCGTGATATAGGTGGTAGGTTTTCAACTATATCTCTAAATTTCAAGGTAGGTTTAAATTGTGTTATTATTTCAAAAACAATAATTTCATTAGTTTCTCTATTCAAATAAAGACAAAAAAAAAATATAATGTTGTGATTAACAGAAAAATAGAGGTTACACGTCACCACACTTGGCGGTGAGTTTTAAAAAAATTAAAGGGTTTTAATTATATTTGAAATGGTCTCGATGAAATGGGAAGAGTGAACTTGTAGAAAGTATAGGTTTATGGAAGCTAAAAGAACAACAAAGGAAATCGTTGATTGAGGAAGGAAGACCATTTTCATCTTCAAAGGTAAGAAAGAGAAATAATGGTCTCTAGGTTTGATTATATTAGATTTGTTGTTTGTCTATTTCTCTTCTCCATTCATGCCCAACCCTGGTTTTTGTCTATCTTTTGTGGTTTACTTACCCAAATCTTTTGATAGTAAGAGAAGGAAAATAATATTTTACCTTAATTCACAAATTAGTTCTGCTACGGGTTAACTCATAGCTCACATCCGCCAGTTCCCAAGGAGTCGCTTTGGTTTCCAAGAAGCCCATGAGCCCATTTACTCGAAGAGGCAAATTTACTCTTGAGATCGGTCATCCAAGCCGACCAGAATAGGCAGATTATCATTAGTAATGCATCGGTCGATCACTCGATGACTACTCCCCCGACACCCGCCGATTATAACACTGACACGCCAGACTAGGTGTACGACATTGACACCACGATCAATGCACCTCTCCCTATAAATATGAAGCCTCATTCTCCATACAACGTACGCAATCCATCCTAACTCCAATTGAGCCCGACTTTCCACCACCCTTTAGCTAACTTAAGCATCGAAGCGTGTTGGGTCGAGTACCACACTGGTGCAAGTTTCTCTTACTCTTTATATGCAGGTCAGCTCGTATGTCGACCAACCGAGATGATACGCCTTTGAAGCTCCCGACTTTGAGGGAGTGTGATGAAAGCTCTGATTCGATCGAGCACACCGAGACCTTCTAGGCGACCATGGAGTTGCACAACATCCTGGAGGCAATCCGTTGTCGAGCCTTCCACCTGACACTCACCGATGTTGCTCGGACATGGTACCAAAAACAAGAGGGAAGAGACCTTTGGGTCGTTTTGGGAGCTAGCTGAAGCTTTTATCGACCAGTTCTTAGGGAATCATGTGACGTAGCAGCCGACCTCCCACCTTTTCACAGTCGTCCAAAGGGAGCATGAGTCCCTCAGGGCGTACGTGGTCAGTTTCAAGGTTTTCGTACTACAAATTGACTAGTGTTCTAACACACCATTTGTTCTGCGTCATGGAGATGTCTCTGACACCTCACCTTCCACCACTCTCTGAGCAAGCGCCCAGCCACGACTTACGTCGGGATCCTCAACCGATCACTAAAATACATCTCGGCGAACGAGCTTATGAGTGCTCGTGACAAAGGTATTGCAGACGAGGGTTCGACTCCTCAAAAATGCAAAGAGAATGGGTTTGACGACCTTCAACGAAAAGACTCCAGGAACTATGATCGACATAACTCAGACCCGACCCACTCAGCTCGGGCGAGTTTGCCAAGTACTATTGGTTTACACCGATCAACACTCTGATCACCCAGATTCTTGCCCGAATTGAAGGCGAGAACTACTCTGTTGGCTGGAGAAAATGAAGTCTAACACCGATAAGTGTGATAGCTCGAAGTACAATCGATTCCACCGTAATCATATGCATGACACGTCAGAATGCTTCGAGGTGAAGAATCAAGTCGAGAGCCTCATCAAAATAGGGTATCTCAAGGAATTTGTTGGCCAGCCACCAACGTAGAGCCAAAAAGACAAGACCCCAATCCAATGCCACCACAACCGTTCACTCTAGAACGATAAGAAGCAGAAAGAAATGCACACCATCTTTGGGGGGCCGACAGGGGGCGACTCCAGCCGGAAGCAAAATTTGCTAGCCAGGGCGACCCAAGCCGACCCTCAAGTGGCAGAAAAGGTAAACCTCGCCCACACGATGGACAACGAGCTCGACCTCACATTCTCCGAGGCAGAGGCCTTGCTCCACCACCAACTGCACAACGATGCCCTGGTAATCACCTCCATATCAACAACACTCGCACCTGGCGTGTGTTAGTCGATGGCAACAACTCGATCGATGTCCTGTCCTTTACCGCCTACGACCAACTGGGGTGGCCACGTAGCAAGCTAAATAAATGCTCGACTCTAACCAAATCAAGATGCATGCCCCAGACCTAGAGCATATATCGTTCATCACCGAGCAAAGGCTCTACTGGCTATGTTGTTCGGTCTAAAGAATGTTAGGGTCATCTACCAACGGTTGGTCAACAAACGCTTTGCTTGACAGATCGGTCGAAACATGGAGGTCTATGTCGATAACATGCTCATCAAGAGCATCATGGCCGACCAACACATTGTCGATCTAACTGAGGTCTTTGTCGTACTACATGAACATTCCATGCGACTGAACTTGCCAAAAGCATGTTCAGAGTCACATTGGGGAAGTCCCTCGGCTTCATGGTCCACTAGAGGGAGATAAAAGCCAATCTAGACAAGATTAAAATCGTGCTCCAGATTGAGGCCCCCTGTATGACAGGAAGCTTCAATGTTTGGACGACCGAGTCTCCACCATGAACTATTTCGTCTCCAAAGCCATGGACAAGTGCCTACCCTTCTTCCAGACCTTGCGAAAGCATGCCAAGTTTGAGTGGACGGAGGAATGCGTTGCGACCTTATCCTCTTTGAAGACGTATCTGAGCTCGACTTCGCTGCACACCAAATCGAAATTAGGCGACAAAATGTGTCTGTACCTAGCCGCCTTCACTCACGTAGAGGGATGGCGTAGGTAGTCAAACGCTGATCAACTATGTCTCTAAGGCCATGACAAGCCTTAAAGTTGAGACCAGGTATACACTTCCGGAGAAGCTCGTGCTAGCGCTCCTTTCCACGGCAAGGAAACTCTAACCTTACTTGCAAGCAACTACTCCAGAAGCCCGAGACGTCTTAACCAACCACCCCCTCCGACAAGTACTCCAGAAGTCTGATACGTCTTAACCAACCACCCCCTCCGATAAGTACTTTAAAAGCTGATAACTCCATTTTGGAGCTATATTTCACTCCCTAACTCTAGCTAAAAGTCGTGATTAATTGTTTAATATGTCTCGTTTATAGGAGTTTTGCGGCATAGAGCTCGTGGTATCTGATAGCTCCATTTTGGAGCTATAATTATGTCCCTAATTCACGTTTATTATTAGCTTAATCTTGCTTTTATGTAATTATTGTAGGTGTTCTCGGTGCTTCGCTCTCGAGAGCGTTTCGGCGCTTTTCGGAGCTTAATATCGCGATTTAAAGGCATAAGAACACTTCCCGGGAAGATCCATGCAAAGGGATGAAGTTTGGGTGCTTTGGGGAAATTGAAGGCGAAATTCCATGCAAAAACCCGAGAGCTAGCGTCGAGCGACAGCGTCGCGACGCTAGCTCGACGCTGCCCAGCGTCGAGACGCTGCCCCTAGCGTCTCGACGCTCCGAAGTCTGAAGCGCTGAATTGAAGAAAAACCTGAGAGCAAGCGTCGAGCGACAGCGTCTCGACGCTCGCTCGACGCCGCGCATAGCGTCTCGACGCTGCGCGAGCGTCTCGACGCCACCCCGAGCGCGCGCGCGGATTATTTAGGGCGCAGCGTCGAGACGCTGCCCCTAGCGTCTCGACGCTACGACGGATTACTTAAGTTTTTGTCCGATTTTTAGCCGCCATTATCATCTTCTACCTCGAGCTCCGCGCCTGATTTGACGTCCAGCAGCTATTTTTCACCATGGGAGGGGCTAGGAAGCTCGATTTGAAGCCGTCCCACACCACACAAGTCATGAGTGAGTAGATTTACCGTTTTTGGCTCGGGATTGTAAGGATAAATGTAGTATGAATTCTTGGTGAGGTTGTGGATTGAAATTCTGAATTGGTTGGATATTTTATTGAATTGAATTCTACTTCTTAGCTTAATCTATGAGCACGTTTGAATGATTTAGGACTAGGCACCCTTGATTTTGAGCATGTTCATTTGTTAAAGGATTTGATGTCGTGCCTCTCGTTTCCGCCAAGTAACAAGGAATTATGGCATCTTGAGCGTATTGGCGTCCTTACGCTCTTGGTGTTCGTTCTTCCCGAATTGGAATTCCAAATCGACATACTAGTTTCGCGTCCAAATTAGATAGTCGTCACAGTTAGCTTGGTGCTACCGTTCGGTCTTGGGAGAGCGTTGGCCGCCAATGTCCGAACGGTATGCTTGATTAGCATAATTAATTATGTTTAATTAAATCCATGGAGCATGTCTGAGTTATTTATTAATTTTAGACGAGCTGTGCATTCATTAAATTGTTTAACCATATTACTCATCAACCTATGAACCAAGAAGCATGCTAAATTTACTCCGATCGTCCCGAGTCGGAAACTCCGTTAGCTTAATTTTCCCATTTGCTTGTTTCTATCTTAGTTACTTGAAAACCAACAATTACCCCTTATTTCACCCATATTAACAGTTTGCAAGTTTAATTAAGATTAAGTCAAAATTCCTTAATTCCCTGCGGATCGACCCCGTTACTACTATCCTACAAATAGTTTAGTGATTTCGGGCATTTATAAATTCATTTTGGCGGGTCTCGACAACCCGATGATTGGCGATAGTTCAATAATATCGTTACCAAAATTGGCGCCGTTGCCGGGGAACTAAGTGTAATTCGGCCTGATTTAAATTTGATTTGTAAACTTTTAATTTTTACTTTAAAAATTCTGTTTATTCTTTTATTATTTGCAATTTTGATCTGTTTGTTTAAGTGTGCTAGAAGTGCCAAATTTTTGTTGAGAGAATGGAGATTGATGATGAGATTGGAGTCCCAAAAACGCTAAGACAGTGGACATCACTTGCTATGGGCCACCAACCTTCTTGTATTTCCTACCCGGAAATTTCAGGTGAGTTTGTGCTTAAATCGGGTGTGATTAACCTTTTACCCTCTTTTTGTGGTGGAACAGATGAAGATCCTTATAAACATCTCAAGGAGTTTCAAATGGTAAGCTCCGCGATGAAGCCTGGCGACATAACAAAAGATCAGCTCTACCTGAGAGCTTTTCCATTCACCCTGAAAGGTGAAGCTCGAGATTGGCTGCATTACTTGCCATCGGGGACCATCTTTACTTGGGAGAAGTTGCAGAGTCTATTCTTGGAAAGGTATTTCCCAGCTTCAAAAGCCAGAGCCGTGAAAAAAGATATACGACAATTTGAGCAAAGAAAGGACGAGGCATTTCACGAGTGCTGGGAGAGGTTCATTAAACTCTGTGAAAAATGTCCGAACCATTTGATAGCGGAAGTCGCACTTATCGAATGCTTCTATGATGGGTTGCTCACGCAAGACCGCCAGATGCTTGATGCAGCAAGTGGAGGAGTCCTTTGGGAGAAAACGCCTGCGGAAGCCCGTCAGTTGATTTCCAACATAGCTGAGAACCGTCGCCAGTACGGAGGAAGAAACGAGCATTCTAAGATGTCTTCCGACATAGAAGTGCTCAAAGAACAAGTGTCTCAGGTATTTGGTTTAGTTCATACGATGCAAGAAAAATCATCTCAGAATGTTTCTTCTATTTCAGGTAAAGCCATTGAAAGCATGTTCAAATCGCTCATGGAAGCTAGCGATGAGACAAGATCGCAGATTAAGTCTCTAAGAGATGAATTCACGGAGGTGAAGGAAAGAATGGGTAGAATTGAATCCAAAGCGGAAGGGGTTAGTGCTATAAACCTCAGAAGTGGTAAAGAAGTGCCATCTCAAACCACTCCCGTGAGTCCTCCAAACGATTCAGAGATATCTCCAGATAAGTGTTCTCAAGCACCCTCTGAAACTGTTGTAACACCTCCTATTATTTCTATGAAGTCTTACACTCCCGTTGCTCCTTTTCCTAGTAGGCTTGCAAGGCCATCTAAGGAGGCCAACAACGCGGATGTACTTGAGACATTGAGGAAGGTTGGAATCAATATACCGCTTCTCGATGCAATTCAACAAATCCCAAGGTACGCTAAATTTCTAAAGGAGATGTGCACTATTAAGAGGAAGACCAAAAGTGCTGAAAGAGTCGTGGTAAGCAAGAATGTTTCTGCCCTGCTAACCCAAGGTATTCCAAGCAAATGCCAGGATCCAGGTATGTTCCTCTTGCCATGTACTATAGGGGATAGAGAAATCGAGCACGCTATGCTAGACTTAGGAGCTTCAATTAATGTTATGCCATACTCAGTCTATAAGAGCCTCGGTTTAGAAGGTATGCAGGAAACTAGTATAGTTATCCAGTTAGCTAATAGGTCTTCTATTCATCCTCTAGGGGTGATTGAAGATGTGTTGGTTAGAGTTAAGGATTTAATCTTCCCTGCTGATTTTTATGTGATAAATTTGGAAGAGAACACATCCACCACTTCTGTTTTACTTGGTAGACCATTCATGAAAACTGCTAAAACGAAAATTAATGTGCATGATGGAACCTTGTCTGTTGAATATGAAGGGGATGTGTTCGAATTTAATGTTTTTGATGCCATGAAACAACGTGCTGATGTGCATTCTGTCTGTAAAATCGATCTTATAGATACTTTAGAACAAGAAGAATGCATGACCGTTGTTGATGGGGATGACCCACTCGTTTTTACTGAAATTGTTAGCAAAGTTGAAAGTAGTGTTCCCATATCGACTGAATTGTCTGAACAACCTACTTTTGCTTTAGAGACATGTGAAAAGCCAACTAAAATATTACCATCTCTTTTGCAGGCTCCCAAGTTGGAATTGAAGGAGTTGCCGGGTCATCTCAAGTACGTGTACTTGGGTGAGGTGGAGACACTTCCGGTAATTATCTCCAAGGAGCTTACATCAGAGCAAGAAGGCGAGTTGGTCGAGGTTCTGAAAAGGAACAAAAGAGCCATGGGATGGACTTTGGCAGATTTGCACGGGTTGAGTCCAGTGCTGTGCATGCACAAGATTCGGCTAGATGAGGGAGCAAAACCATCCCGAGAGCCTCAGCGGAGGCTGAACCCTGCAATGAAAGAGGTAGTGTTGTCTGAGATACACAAACTCCTGGATGCAGGTATTATCTTTCCCATTTCTGATAGCCAATGGGTTAGCCCTATTCATGTTGTACCTAAAAAGACGGGCATAACTGTTATTAGAAATGATAAGGGGGAGTTAGTACCTAAGAGAGTACAAAACGGGTGGAGAATGTGTATTGATTTTAGAAAACTGAATGATGTGACTAAGAAGGACCACTTTCCTATTCCCTTCATAGATCAAATGGTGGAGCGTTTAGCTGGGAAACCATTCTTCTGTTTTCTAGATGGTTTTTCTGGGTTTTATCAAATTCCCATAGCCCAGGAAGACCAAGAAAAGACTACTTTTACTTGTCCATTCGGAACTTACGCATATAGGAGAATGGCCTTTGGGCTTTGTAATGCTCCAGGGACTTTTCAGCGATGCATGATGAGCATATTTTCTGAATTTGTAGAAAAATGCATCGAAGTCTTTATGGATGATTTTACTGTATATGGAAGTTCATTTAAAGATTGCCTGTTTAACTTGTCTAGGGTCATGGAAAGATGCATTGAAACTAATCTTGTTTTAAATTTTGAGAAGTGTCATTTCATGGCCAGTCAGGGCATAGTACTGGGTCACGTTGTGTCTGCTAAGGGGATAGAAGTTGATAAAGCAAAGATTGATGTCATATCTGATTTACCTTATCCCACGAATCTTCGGGAAGTACGTTCTTTTCTTGGTCACGCAGGTTTTTACCGCAGGTTCATTAAAGACTTCTCGAAGATAGTGACCCCGATGACAAGCTTGCTGAAAAAGGATGTTCCATTCTGTTTTGACAAAGAGTGCAAGCTTGCCTTTGATGTTCTGAAGAAGTGCTTGACCAACGCACCCATCATTCATCCACCGCAGTGGGGGACTCCTTTCGTTATCACTGATGTTCATCACTATGGTGCAGTTAAAATTCAGAGTTTGGATACGGATAAGGAGTACACAGTGAATGGCCAGCGATTGAAGATCTTTCATGAGGGAATGTCAGAGGACTTCGACGACCATGCCTACTTGAAAGAGCCTGATTATGAGAAAGGATAAATTGAGTTTTGGTAAAGTCGAGCAATCGACTCTAAAAATTTGCGCTACTCGGAGGCACCCGAGCTTGAACTGTATATGCTTTTTGTTTACTTACCGTCTTTAGGATTAGTTTAGATTTCTACTCTGATGTTGTGAATTTTCAGGTGAAACAATGGCTCATCCTTGCGGTTTATTGGCTAAGGTTAAAGCGCGCTCTACAACCCTCTAAGTCACAATTCAGGGAAGGTTTTCTTTCCTTTCATTTTTGACTATGCGTATTTGGTCCAATGAGGACATTGTCAATTTCTAAGTTGGGGGTGTTAGGTGGGTTGTGCCTTATAGTGATTGTCGAGCTTTGTTGTGGAATCCTGATTAACTTGTTGAGTTATGGTGAAAGCATGCTAGTCCGACTATGAAATTCTGTGATGTACTGCTGAGGTCTTCGTATTTGTATTTGTCATGAAATTCAGCATAATTGCATATGTTAAGGCCATTTTGAAAATTTTTCAAACATATTTCCCTGTTTAAGCTTCGCATGTTAGCACTCTATCTTGGATCTGTGGGTTTAGGGTAGCTCTGTTTGTTTTGAAATTCGTTGTCACCTCGAAAGGCAACCTTAGGATGGGCTAAGATTCGTTTTTGTTTGTAATCCGTGCGCTTAAAATTTTAATATGATGCTTAGACTAAAAGAAAAATGAATGGAAGTTTATAAAAAGAAAACAATCTCATGAGGCGTTCCTCCTTCTTGAGTTGCCTTAGTAGCCAGGGGCAGTCGTGTAACCCACGGTCGCCACTGCATGAAAAGGATGCACAAAGAAGTGAACGCTAGTCCTTAAAAATGTGAATTTTGCCCGTAGTCAGATGCACTGTGCAATGAAATTGCAGGCAAGCTGAAACGAAAGTAAGGTTGACATGTTAGGCGCTCATGAAGATAAGATCAATGAAAATGAGAAAAGAGATACCTTGCGTTATATTACTTGCTTAGGCGATGAACTGCCCTTAGACTGTTCTGTTAAGCCATAAGTAGGGGGAAAGCGAAATTTTAGGATAGATAGAGCTGTTCTAAGCCTGTTGAAATCTAAGATCAAGGAGCTAAGTCCGAAGCGCAAATAGGGAAGCATCTTTAAAATTTTTCGAACTGCTCTTAACTCGTGCATGCATGCGGCTGTTTCTTTCAAATGCAAATGCCCTGTCTTTTCCAGTACTGAGACTCGAGTCTCTAGCATGTATTCTCGTTTTATTTGTTTAATCAGAATTCCACCTTGCTCGAGGACTAGCAAGAATTAAGTTGGGGGTGTTTGATAGGTCCATTTTGGAGCTATAATTATGTCCCTAATTCACGTTTATTATTAGCTTAATCTTGCTTTTATGTAATTATTGTAGGTGTTCTCGGTGCTTCGCTCTCGAGAGCGTTTCGGCGCTTTTCGGAGCTTAATATCGCGATTTAAAGGCATAAGAACACTTCCCGGGAAGATCCATGCAAAGGGATGAAGTTTGGGTGCTTTGGGGAAATTGAAGGCGAAATTCCATGCAAAAACCCGAGAGCTAGCGTCGAGCGACAGCGTCGCGACGCTAGCTCGACGCTGCCCAGCGTCGAGACGCTGCCCCTAGCGTCTCGACGCTCCGAAGTCTGAAGCGCTGAATTGAAGAAAAACCCGAGAGCAAGCGTCTCGACGCTCGCTCGACGCCGCGCATAGCGTCTCGACGCTGCGCGAGCGTCTCGACGCCACCCCGAGCGCGCGCGCGGATTATTTAGGGCGCAGCGTCGAGACGCTGCCCCTAGCGTCTCGACGCTACGACGGATTACTTAAGTTTTTGTCCGATTTTTAGCCGCCATTATCATCTTCTACCTCGAGCTCCGCGCCTGATTTGACGTCCAGCAGCTATTTTTCACCATGGGAGGGGCTAGGAAGCTCGATTTGAAGCCGTCCCACACCACACAAGTCATGAGTGAGTAGATTTACCGTTTTTGGCTCGGGATTGTAAGGATAAATGTAGTATGAATTCTTGGTGAGGTTGTGGATTGAAATTCTGAATTGGTTGGATATTTTATTGAATTGAATTCTACTTCTTAGCTTAATCTATGAGCACGTTTGAATGATTTAGGACTAGGCACCCTTGATTTTGAGCATGTTCATTTGTTAAAGGATTTGATGCCGTGCCTCTCGTTTCCGCCAAGTAACAAGGAATTATGGCATCTTGAGCGTATTGGCGTCCTTACGCTCTTGGTGTTCGTTCTTCCCGAATTGGAATTCCAAATCGACATACTAGTTTCGCGTCCAAATTAGATAGTCGTCACAGTTAGCTTGTTGCTACCGTTCGGTCTTGGGAGAGCGTTGGCCGCCAATGTCCGAACGGTATGCTTGATTAGCATAATTAATTATGTTTAATTAAATCCATGGAGCATGTCTGAGTTATTTATTAATTTTAGACGAGCTGTGCATTCATTAAATTGTTTAACCATATTACTCATCAACCTATGAACCAAGAAGCATGCTAAATTTACTCCGATCGTCCCGAGTCGGAAACTCCGTTAGCTTAATTTTCCCATTTGCTTGTTTCTATCTTAGTTACTTGAAAACCAACAATTACCCCTTATTTCACCCATATTAACAGTTTGCAAGTTTAATTAAGATTAAGTCAAAATTCCTTAATTCCCTGCGGATCGACCCCGTTACTACTATCCTACAAATAGTTTAGTGATTTCGGGCATTTATAAATTCATTTTGGCGGGTCTCGACAACCCGATGATTGGCGATAGTTCAATAATATCGTTACCAGTATCCATTGGGTGCGTTTTGTGGCTAAGGAAGGCGTTTTAGGGTCCCGGGAGTGCTTCGGGAAAAGGGCAAGCTCACACATGAAGATATGGAGAAAATTTCCAAGAAGAGGCAATTTTTCAGCCCCAAACTTGAGAGCAAGCGTCGAGCAACAGCGTCGAGACGCTTTCTCAACGCTCCAGCGTCGGGACGCTACGGAGGCACGTGCGCGCTGGAAATCATCGGGGCAGCGTCTCGACGCTCGCCTGGCGTCTCGACGCCATCGCGAGCGCGTGCGCTGGAGAAATTGGCCACAGCGTCGAGACGCTCGCGCAGCGTCTCGACGCCATTACGACAAAAGGCGCGCGGCACTTAGGGCATCAGCGTCGAGACGCTTCGACGGCTTAAAAACACCATTTTGACGATTTTTAGCCGATCTCTTCATCATTCTCTCTCGGGTCTTCATCCTTCTTCTTCGTTTCTCTGCCATTGTTGGCCATTTTTGGAGGTTTTCTCGTGTAATTAGTTTGGGATGATGTCCAAGGCTTCGTTGGGAGTATTGGAACTCCAAACATCCATGGTTGGCTAAGGTATTTGTGTTTGGATTTGGGATAATTAGGGATTCTTGTTGAGCTCTTTAATGTTTTGATAATTTGTGCATCATGGTTCTGAATAGGCTTAAATATTTGAGTGTATTTGTTGTTCTTGCTTCATCCATGCATGTGTTAGATTTCGCCGACGGACAATCGAGTTTTCTAGCATGTGTTAGAGTTAAAGAATAGTGATCCCTTGCCTCTCACTTTTCGCCTACTAACACAGAATAATGAAACAAATCGAAGTATTGATTTATGCATGATAAATGTTGGGTACTTCAGCGTTGGCGGGTAGCCAGTTAGCGTTAGGATTGCATGGTCGAATGTTCGTCGCGGTTAACTAGTGACTGTCTAGAGTAAATTTGGAGTTGATCACTCTAGGGATACTTTAAACAATGTTTAATTAGAACTGTGTGATCTAATTAATTAATATGGAGCCGGTTACAAAAGGGAGTCCCAGTAACCGACCGCGTGCATGTCAATATTGATTAGCCTTACTTTAGAGTTAAATGATAAATGTTAAAACGCTTAGCAAGATCCCGAAATCCCCCAAATCCAACACTCCTTAATCTCAATCTTATTATTTTTTTCGTTAGCGATTTTTCATTTCGTTGCATGTTCAAAATCCCCCTTTTTGTGACAAACTTCACCAGTCAATTTAATTATAACTCAAACAATTAATTCTCAATTTTATTCCCTCTTTGTGGTTCGACCCCGTTACCGCTAGTTGCAAAGCTAAAAGCTACGGGTTTATAAATTTATTTTGGCAAGCCTCGACAGCTTGATATTTAGCGATCGTTCAAAAAGATCGTTACCAGAAGCCCGAGGCGTCGACAAGTTATTTAAGTGGGCAATCAAACTAAGTGAGTTCAATAAGGAAATTTCCCCCCGACTTGCTATCAAGGGACAAACCCTCACAAAATTTATCTCTGAGTTGACGCCCAACGGCAACCGACTCCAGAACATACTGATATAACCAATGTGGTCGGCCCACATTCGTGGATCTTCTATGTCGACGGGTTCTCTAATGACCTAGGAAATGGCGCGGGTCTGCTGCTCGTAAGCCCGGATGGGGCACGTTTTGAGTGTGGCCTCCGTTTCTCCTTCATAATCTCAAATAATGAGGCCAAGTATGAGGCTCTATTAGTCGATCTTTGGCTCGCCAAAGGTATGAGGATACTCCGACTGCAAGTCCTCAGCGACTCTTAACTCTTAGTTAGCCAAGTCAAGGGTGACTACTAGCCGAATAATCAGCGAATGACGACCTATGCAGAGCAGGTGAGGTGAGCTTTTTACGAGTCGTGCTGGTGGAGGTCTTATCCCAACCGAGCATACTGGGAGCCAATGTGATGGACATTGACTTACCAGCCGACCCACCGACCTAGATGGAACCTATCAAGGCTTATCTACTCAACATGACGAAACTAGCGGACCGGGCTGAGGCCAAGCGATTACGATACCGAGCGACCCAAATACACGATGGAGGGAGATGTCATGTACAAATGTGGCTTCTCTTTCAATGTTTGGGTGTATCGATGATAAAGAGGCTCGGTGCGATGAGCGAAATCCATGAAGGGGTGTATGGAAACCACGTTGGGGGCCGATCATTGGCCCATAAGATCTTGTGGCACGACTATTTCTGGTTGACCCTCTCTAAAGATTGTGTGGCCTACGTATAAACATGTGACAAGTGTTAGAGGTTCAGCACAGTCTCACACCGACCACCCTAGCCCCTCACCCATGTCACCAGTCATTGGTCGTTTGATCAATGAAGTATCGACTTCATAGAACCACTCGGAACTAGCCCTTGTCAGCCCAAGTTTGCAGTTGTGGCCGTGAACTACTTCACCAAATAGGCAGAGGTCGAGTCGTTTGCTACCATTACCGAGAAGAAGATAACAAATTTCATCTGAATGAGGGTTGAGATCCGATATGGACCTTCTCATGTCGGGTCAAGGGTACCGTTGGATCATTACTGGTGGCAAACATGACTTTCCGTTGGCCACATTGACCTCATCCAGCCAGGGACCTACCGACTAGAACATCTAGACAGTCGAACCTTACCTCACCCTTGGAATGTCGAGCATCTTGAACAATAATTCACCCCCGGGTCATTAATCTCTCCGACTAGCCGAGCGGCTTCTCCAGAATATCTCCAATTTATTGTTCTCCAAATCGTGTACTGCAACTAGCCTGCACGACCCATGCGCCACTTATAACGCCTTTTAATTAAATATCAAGAAATGAGGCTTCCTTTTTATTCAAGTACAACTCTGCCAATCTCCCGCACTTCTCGTGGTTTGGCTCAGTTCATCCCACTCGGGTGGGGCTCGACCAACAGATTAATGAAAGTCCTCTCTCTCTTTCTCTCTCTCTCGAAGTGTGCTGCCAAGGTTCCCCCCTCGCTACCTCACTCGAGTGGGGGCCATACATATGGAAGAGGACGACAAGAGGAAAAAGATCAAACGAGCAAAATGATACCCAAGGGCAGAAAGCATAGAGATCGAAAAGCAAACCGATAAATTTGCAAAAAACTTGCAAATTTTTTTACTCATAACGTACAAGGTTGAGCTCGACAGGCCGAGCCATGAGAGTTACAAAAGATAAATAAAAAGCTAAGTACGAAGTTGAGCTCGACAGGGCCGAGCTCGGCAACTACAAAAAAAAACAGAATAAAAAAGTGGTGCGATGACAAGCTCTGCAACAACCCCCCTCGTAGGGGAGTTGACCCGTCGACGCAAATAACACGATGAAGGCAACGCGGGGTAGGTCGTAACCCCCACATCCTCCTCGTGGAGAGACCTTCAAAGAGACATCTGAGGCGACGAATTGGTCGGCAACGTCCTCGCTCGATGACCAGCTCTGCAACTCTAGCTAAACATCGGCTTGGAGCGGGATTCGGAAAGGTCACCAAATAATTGATGGCTTCACCGCCTGGATTAGTGTGACTCTTGTGTGTGTAAGATGCAATGTGAATGTGTGAAATGAAGGTGGAAGGTGCGCGAATGATACAATAAATGAGATGATAATGAATGGATCACACAAATAATTGTCACCCAAGGATAAGTGAAAGTGCACACTTAGCCTCGACAAGTAATAAAGTGGAATGAGTATTCATTCAAAGATCGAACACAGGGAGGAGAATGCATAAGTACTAATTTTGTCAAACCACAAAACATGCAAACAAACTATGCAAAATGGTAACTTGGAGAGTAAAATGTTTGTCGTTTCGTGATGAGAGATGCGTAAAGCGATAAATTATGCAAGAAAAGAAAGAGGGGTTGGTTCCTATTTCACTTGAAGGTACTATGCTTATACGCAAGGTAGGTAGAACTTAGTGCTATGCAATAAAACTTAGGCCAGAGCATTCAACATATGCGATCTCTTGATGCACATGCATTACAACCTACATACGCATACAAACTTTTTCCATAATGTAACATGCAACTTGTGCTAAGTTCATATCTATTTTGGCCTATGAGTGGACGCAATATCTCTAAGAAGCCCTGACACGAAGTCAATGTTCACAAGTTATAAGGTTTTCTACATACGTGATCATCTCAGTATCTACTCATGCGACTACTTGACTCGGCTTATCAAGTGGAATCAAGCAATTGAATTAGTCACATATAACAAAAGGTTTATATCACGTGTTCTACCCGCTCGATGTTATTTACGCATAGCTTCTTCAAGCTTCGAAGAACCAACCCACACAAAGAGTTTTAGCTCATTCTCAAGAATATAAGAAAAAGGAAATTCATATTCATTTATAACTTAACTTAAGAGTAGATAAACTTAATACTAAAGAAAGCACAACAAAGTAAGAACACTTAAACTAATGGTTATGCTATGAATAAGTGAAAACTGAGATAGAGAGAAGTAAGTAGAGTATAAAGTAGGAAAGAAGCTCGATGAGATGCTTCAGTTAAGCTTATAAATGATGAGTCTCCTTCTGGTGACTTCTCGCTCTTCAACTCTTCGAATATCTCAAGATCCCTTGGAGTTTGCTGGAGAAGAACCTCTGTTGCGTGCTCAATGTGTTAAAATAAATAAGCAATAAGATAGAGAGAGCACTCAGAACATGCAAGCATACATGATCTTATAGCAAGTAGTAAGTATTTTTTCATTCGTTTTCCCACAGAGATTTATTGTAAGCTATTCATGAAGTGTTTTGTTAAGAAAGAATGGATGGGTTTGATGGGATGAGATTGGTTTTAAATTGTCTATTTCCTAAGGAATGTGTAAAGGGTAGCAACATAAACAAGTGCAAATCAAAGTTAAACTCAAATGAAAAGGGAAGAGATTAATAAACGACGATGAACTTAGCTAAACAGAATTTTAAACTTAGCAGAATTGCGGAAACAGCAATTCTACCGCAATTTTACTAACAGCGAAAGTGTATAAATTGGAGAAACAAGGGCTACTAACGACTCCTCTATAGGCTTTTTCTCACGATTCTCAAGCATTGGATCAACTCACTATGCATCAAACTCACTCAGTCTCATGTATCGTCCGATTCCATGCATTAGATTCTTTAGTTTACTCATGTCCAAGTAAGGTCTTAAGCATCTTGTTAAAGCAGAAAGTTATGGTTTGTACTAGGAAAACGCCTATCCCTAGGTCGTTTTCTGGCTACCTTGAAAGGCTAGCATGAGTGTATGACTCTGAACTCTTACTCCTTCCAGAGGTTAGGAGTTCTTTGGACAAAATGGATGGCCAATCGAAATTGCCCGTGGGATGAAGCTTACATACAATCAATGCTTCGAGAGCTATCCTACATGCTTGGTTCACGTTTTTTAGCCTATAGTATTGTCATTAGCATGCCCCTATGTGACTTAGTTACTCATGGATGTAGGGGGAACAGAAATAACAGATAAAACAGACATGCTTAGAAGAGAAATAGAGACAAAACAGTAGGGGAAAACAGTAGACTGCAAAGGTAAGAAACTGTGAAATACTGAATTTTGCTTTTGATTACTTGATTGTTTGTAGGAACAAAAGAAAGCTTAAAGTGAATAACACAACGACAGAACACCACGAAATGCAATAAGCTAGCTACTAGAACAGAAACAACAACTAAGCAATGCTGGAAAGTAGAAATGAAAGACAGAAAGTAGGTAAAAGAGCTTGAACGCCTCGTCGCAACTGCCTCGGCTGAAGGATGAGAAAGATCAGCCTTGTTTGGATGAATCCAATCGGGAGAGAAGACAAATCTCCTCTCCTTCCTATCAGATTATCGATTCCAACAGCTGAGCTTCGCAAACCAACAGACGGCAAAGGAAAACAGGAGAAAAGATGGAGCTGCGAGAAGACTTCTACGCTTTCGGATGATGATCAAACCCTCGACTTTGACCCCTATTTATAGTAATCTGCAGCTGCATTTGGGCCAAGGAGAACCATCCATCTTCAACGTCATACTTCAGAATGGATGGAGGAGAAAGAACGAATCCCTGAAATAACGAAAATTAACAGAAAAAGATCAGTCAACTTACGGTTTTCACTTGAAACATTGCGGTTTCAGCAATGTTTCCGCAATGCTATCGCAATGTAGTTTTTTTTCATTCTTTTACTTCGGTTTTCAATCCTTTTCTTTCCTTTTGTACATAAGTCCTAATTTAGCTACCTTCTTCTAATTCTCATATTTAAGCATAGGTCTAAGCTAAATCCTACCAAAAACACCTACAAGTGTACATCTTTCTTAGATAAGTTAGTCCTAAAAAGGCCACTTTTGGAGACGTAACATACCCCCAAACTTAAGGTTTTGCTCGTCCTCGAGCAAACTAAGGACCTTCCTAGGCTGCTGTTTCATCTTATTTAACCACCTACTGACTCCCCTATATTCTTATCTATAGCAATGTTGTCCTGTGACACGCTTCTAAGTCCAAAACTATCCTCTTATCTAGCTTCTTCTGACTTCGCCTGCCTAATACTCCTGCTGTTTTATTAACTCACTACAACTGATCTACTTGCTTTTGTCTTATCATGCCACTATCCCTAAGGTTTCAAATTCTACCTAGCTTTACCCCAGACTCAGTACATGCTTCTAGCCTTTATTTTTAAATTACCTAGGATTCCTTAGAGTCATGTCAGTCTTAGTATTAACGGTGACAGTAGTACTTTTAGAGAACAACCTAAACCCTGGCATCACTACATTGGATATACATTCATCTCCCTAAACACCCCTACAAGCTACAACTTTGTGCTTAGCCACTTGAGGATCAGAGTTCTTTTCATTCAGGACATCTAAGCCACAAAGTTGCAACTCCTAGGTATACATTCTTCTTCCCTACTTCTTCCTTTTTTCTTTCTTATTTTGGTGGAGCCTCTCCTTTGGTTGCCTTTTGATGCAACGCCACTTGTGGGTTACACACTTGGCACTGATTACTCAGCAACCAAAGAGAGACACCCCTCTTTATTCTGTTTTTTCTTTTTTTTTTTTTTTTTTTTTTTTTTTTTTTTTTTTGTAAAGGAGAAGAAGAATGCTTATGTCTTAAGGGAGAGAGGAATGTTCCTAGGCCTAGGGTGGCCTCCCCCAAACTTAAACTACTCATTGTCCTCAATGAGTGTCTGAGGTGGCACACCCCCAAACTTGTCCTAGAAGCATCTAGTCTAAGGTAAAACAAAGAGAATCTAAAAGCCCTAGGCATAGACAGAACATTCTAAAAGTAAATATCACGGCAGCAAAAAATTGAAAAAACAGACAGGTAAGGACTTAAAGCTATGCATGCTGAGCTGTTTAGAGGTTAATTTAAACTATCAAAGGGTGTCCTATGACACTCATCCAGCATGCTTTAAGATAAGCTATATAAGGTAGTCATGATAGCAGCAAAAGACAGAATTTAAACAGACCCAGCCTAGCTAAACATTCAGTCAAAAACATGCATTTACTCATAAAAATTGCGGATTCTGCAATTATTTCGCAATAGATACAGGGCAGATATAACAGTGATTAAGGCCCCTAAGCATGCTTTCTCCAGTCATTCAAGCTCTCTAAAAATAAAACTAAACTAATCTACCTAATCAGCTAGCATCAGACTACACTAAACAATTTAAAAACTTAAAAACTAAGCAACTAAAACAGATCAAAATACTAACTAAAAACAGCATAAATCACACGGTTCACAAAAAGCAGTTTGATTTTTTTTTTTTTATTGTTTATTGTAAGGGAACAGCAATACTCCCTTGAGTGCAATTCAAACCAGCACTCAGATGTCTTCCTCATCATCATTCCTTCGTGGTCGTGGAGGCACCCATGGAGTCAGGAGGTTCGTGGGGAAATCAGGGAAGATGCATCCAAGTTGGTCAGCAACTTCCTTGTCCCTTGCCTGTGCGTATGTGGCCCATTGAGCCATCCTCTTCTGTAAATCCATCAGGCACGCCATGGACAGTGACTGAGCAGCCGCCAATCTATCCAGCTCGAACTCCATGTTTCCCTTCCTTCTCAGCCTCAAGCCTGTAGGCAGCTCCAAGTGGCCTGTGTAAGCCATCTGCTGTTCCATCCGCTCAATGGGGACTCCTGCACGCAAGCATAGTTTAGTAATAGTATTAGGGAAGAACAATGGACCCTTACCCTTCTTGGCGCAGTCAGCAATGGCAACTGACATGACTTCGCCCACGTTGATTGTGAGACCTCGCATTATCGCATAGACCAGCAGCAATCTGCTCTGGTTGATTGTGGTCTCATGGGTCACGGGGGCCAGCTTCCTCCTCACGAAGGAAAACCATACAGCCGCCTTAGCTGTGAGGTTGGCACTCATAAGAGTGTGCCTCCCATTGCGCGACACGGTCCATGATGCTTCAGGCTGGCCAATTATCCGAATGGCCTCTTCCAAGACAGCTTCAGTAGGCTCATCAACAATCCGTGAATAGTCAGTATGTTTTTGGCCCTTTAGGCCATAGGCTTCGTTGATGGCTTTTGCTGAGAAGTCCACTTCTACTCCCCTAACCACAGACAACCCCTCCTCAGAATTCCTCAAATTGGCGTAGAAGTCATACACCATGCTTGTGTAAGCTGGATTGGGTGGTCTGCACAACTCCTCCCAGCCGTGATTCGTAATTCCTGCGCGCAAGAATTGCGGCAGGTCAGCAGGTCTGTCGAGGAAGCCCTTCTCGTGCAGCAGCTCCCTTTTCCTCAGCTCAATGCCTCTAGACTCAGCGTCAGAAGACACGTACCTCACTGACTGAGGCTCATCTTCAGGGTAAAGCTTGGCCTTCCCTTTGTCTCTTGGTTTGGCTGACTCAGCAGCCTCAATCTTGAGCTTTTTGAGCGATGGCTCAGCACTCTCCTCCTCTGATGCAAGCGCCCTCTTGGCTTTCTTTTTCTTTGATTTCTTGGACCGTTTGGCCTTGATAATCTTGGCAGCCTTCTTCTTCTTCAGCTTCGCCTTGGTTGTGATCTGCTGGAGGCAAGCCCCCAGTGTCTCGTCCATAGAATCATCCTTCTGCACAGGACTCCCAGGGCTGGCTTCCCTCAATGGAGAGAAGACCTCGTCTTCCTCAGCTTCCCCACTGCCCTGCGTCGATTCTTGGTACTCCCCATATGGGAATTCAGGGTCAGGTTGTGGGGAAGTGGGTGATGCTGCAGGGCTCTCTTCTGGTGTGGATATGTGTTCAGAATTCTGCGGCGATGGAGGAAGCTCAGGGCTTCGAACCGGTGGAGATGGTGAAGGGCTGCGCTCGGCTGTCTCGTGGGATGGCTGGCCTAGTTCTTGACTCTCCACAGAGGGAGTCTTTTTCTTGATTTCTTCTTCGGCCACAGCCATACTCCATTTGCGCTTCTTGGGTGTGCCTGCTGGTTCAGAGGGTCCAGCAGGTATCTCTGTGACAACCTTCCACTTCTTCTTGCGGATCGGAAGTTTGGGCAGTCGTTCAGTTCGCGCAGCATCAGCGTCTGCAAGGGAAAGAAGTGCTTCCCTCGCAGCCGTTTCTGCTTCATCAGCCCTTTTCTTGGACGCAGATCGTTCGGCTCTTGTTAGCACCATTGTTGGATTGTGGAGATTTGGAGAGAGGAATCACAGATGAAGAGAAAAGCAGCTTTCTTGGAGTTCAGATAATGGGGGAATCGTGTGGATCAACGCGCCTTCTAACGGATATAAAAGAAAACACAAAAAATCCCAACGGCTATATTTTTGCGGATTCTGCAAATCCAGCGCAATTCTAGTGACCGTTGGAGATTTTCTGCATTTAAATGTCAATCTTTTTTCAACCGTATCTTTGATTTGGCCCAATATCTCCTTGATCTTTTTAGCTGGATTTAATCTCCTTGATTCCCTCTATTGATTCCCTACAAAAAGAAATAAAATCAACATCAAATTCGTAATTAAAATCACACAAACATATACACAAACGATAACCGGAAAAATGGGAAAAATAAACTAAGGCATGAGCCTCATATTGACGAGCACAGCAATCACTCGTCCTCTCTCGTTCTTAATTTCACGCTTCAGTCAAGAGGAAGGCCGAGAGAGTCTTCACATCTCCTTCCTCATAGTAGTGCTTCAACCTTGCACCATTAACCATGAATGGTTGTCCTTGCTGTAGGTTCTTTATCTCGATGGCACCATGAACAAACACATTAGTAATTACAAATGGACCTGACCGTCTAGACTTAAGTTTGCCTGGAAATAATTTCAATCGTGAGTTAAATAATAAAACAAGTTGACCTTTCTTAAAGTCCTTAATCCTAAGTCTGCTGTCGTGCCAAATCTTGGTCTTTTCCTTATACATTTTGGCATTTTCATAAGACATATGCCTAAGCTCATCAAGCTCATGTAATTGCAAAGACCGCAACGTTCCCGCATCGGTCACGCAATAATTCAACTCTTTTAGTGCCCAAAATGCCTTAATTTCTAACTCGAATGGAAGATGACAAGCTTTACCATACACAAGTCTGTAAGGAGACATACCTAGGGGTGTCTTATATGTTGTTCTATACGCCCAAAGTGCATCCTCGAGTTTAAACGCCCAATCCTTTCTGTTGGGTTTGACCACTTTTTCTAGGATGTTCTTAATCTCCCTATTTGAAATTTCAGCCTGACCATTCGAGTGTGGGTGATAAGGAGTGGCTACTCTATGTCTAATGTTATAATTAGCCAACACTCTCTCCATAGCCTTATTAATGAAATGCGTCCCCTCATCACTAATGATAGCACGAGGTGTTCCAAACCTAGTAAAAATATGCCTATGCAAGAATTTTACGACTGTTTTGGCATCATTATTGGGACATGCTATGGCCTCTACCCACTTGGATACATAGTCTACTGCCACTAATATGTAAAGATTACCAGATGATGGAGGAAATGGCCCCATGAAATCAATGCCCCACACATCAAAGAGCTCCAACTCTAAGATGTAGGTGAGAGGCATCTCATCCTTTCGACTGAGGTTACCTGTTCTTTGGCATTCATCACAGCTGTGGGCATAGTTGTGGGCATCCTTGAAGATTGTTGGCCAATAGTAGCCACTCTGAAATACCTTTGCAGCTGTTCTTTGGCCACCAAAGTGTCCACCATAGGGTGCTGTATGGCAGTGCTGCAGCACAGACTTCGCCTCAGCAGCTGAAACACACTTCCTTAGCAAGCCGTCAGCACATGTTTTGTAAAGTGTGGGGTCATCCCTTATGAATTTCCTTGCCTCATGAAGGAACCTCTTTTTCTCTTGGCCTCCCTTGAAAGTAGGTAGTACCTGTGATGCAAGGAAGTTAGCAATGTCAGCAAACCAAGGTTCCTCATCGTTATCACGATGAGTCAATACAAAGACATGTTCATCAATAAAAGCATCAGAAATTGCGGTTTCTGCAATTTTTCCGCAATTATGCTGCAATCTGGAAAGATGATCCGCAACCACGTTTTCACATCCTTTCTTATCTCTAATGTCCAAATCAAATTCCTGCAGCAATAACACCCATCTAATCAACCTAGGCTTAGCATCAGCCTTCCTCATGAGGTACTTCAAGGCAGAATGGTCAGTGTACACTATTGTCCTAGTGCCTACAATATAATTTCTAAACTTCTCACAAGCAAACACTACAGCTAGCATCTCCTTCTCAGTAGTTGTATAATTACATTGAGCCTCATTAAGTGTTTTACTAGCATAATATACAGGGTGTGTTAACTTGTCAATCTTCTGTCCTAACATAACCCCTACAGCATAATCACTTGCATCACATAACATCTCAAATGGGAGATCCCAATTTGGCCCTACTATAATAGGTGCGGTGACTAGTGCTTCCTTAAGGGTTTTCCAGGCTACTAAACATTCCTTAGAGAAGGTGAATGGCCTATTCAGCTCTAGAAGCTCACACAGAGGCTTGGCTATCTTAGAAAAGTTCTTAATGAACCTTCTGTAGAAGCCAGCATGCCCTAAGAAACTTCTAATGGCCTTGACATTCTGAGGCTCTACCAATTTCTCTATTATTTCAATTTTTGCCCTGTCAACTTCTACACCTGCCCTTGACACTCTATGACCTAAGACAATCCCTTCATCCACCATGAAGTGGCACTTTTCCCAATTAAGTACTAGGTTAGTCTCCTCACACCTAGCCAGGACTTGTCCTAAATTCTCTAGACAGTTTGTAAATGAATCCCCAAAGACTGAGAAATCATCCATGAATATCTCTATCATGGACTCATCCAAATCAGAGAAGATTGCCAACATGCACCTTTGGAAAGTTGCCGGTGCATTGCATAAGCCAAAAGGCATTCTGCGAAAGGCAAAAGTTCCAAAAGGGCAAGTGAAGGTAGTCTTCTCTTGGTCCTTAGGGTCTATAGTAATCTGGTTATACCCTGAATAACCGTCTAAGAAACAGTAATAGGCTCTACCGGCTATTCTATCTAACATTTGGTCAATGAATGGTAGAGGGAAGTGGTCTTTTTTAGTTTCCTTATTTAGTTTCCTATAATCCATGCAAACTCTCCATCCTGTGACAGTCCTAGTTGGAATCAGTTCATTGTTCTCATTGACTACCACAGTCATCCCCCCCTTCTTAGGTACACATTGTATAGGGCTCACCCACTGACTACTAGCTATGGGGAAGGTCACACCAGCATCTAACCATTTTATTATTTCCTTTTTAACTACCTCTTTCATAGAGGGGTTCAGCCTACGTTGGTGATCTACTCTAGGTGTATGCTCTTCCTCTAGTATAATCTTATGCATGCAATAAGAAGGGCTAATGCCTCTAATATCAGCAATAGACCATGCAATAGCCTTCCTATGTTGCTTAAGTAGTAAAATCAGTTCAACCTCATGCTTTTCACTTAATTTAGAAGAAATAATCACAGGCAAAGTATCATTGCTTCCTAGATATGCATACTTGAGGTGAGTGGGGAGAGGTTTCAATTCTAAGACAGGTGGATGCTCAATGGATGGTTTTAATGGATTCAAAAATTTTTCAGTTAAGTCAATATTCATACAAACATGTTGAGGGTTATTTACAGGTATATTCATTATCTCAGCTATGTTTAAGTCAGTTAATTCTAATCCTACATATTCATGAGCATGCTTAGTCAATAATTCATGCTCCAATTGTTCTTCCATTAAAGAATCTACAACGTCCATGCTAGCACAAGATTCATGGTCAGAGGGGTACCTTAAGGTTTTATACACACTAAATTTCACCTCTTCATCATGAACCCTCATAGTGAGCTCACCTTTTTGGACATCTATCAGTGCCCTACCTGTGGCTAGAAATGGTCTGCCTAACAGGATGGGGACCTCCTTGTCTGCTTCATAATCCAGGATAATGAAATCTGCAAGGAAAATAAACTTGTCAACCTTTACTAAAATATCCTCAATCTTACCTTCCGGGTATGCTATGGATCTGTCTGCTAATTGTAAAGTGACAGTGGTTGGACGTGCTTCTCCTATTCCTAGCTGGCGGAATAGTGATAGGGGCATGAGGTTTATGCTGGCTCCCAGGTCACAAAGAGCTCTGCCCACGTGCTTGCCTCCTAGTTCTACAGGTAGGGTGAAGGAACCAGGATCCTTCTCCTTCTTGGGTAGCTTGTTCTGGAGTATGGCACTGCACTCCTCAGTGAGGTTTACTGTTTCAAACTCACCAATTATTTTCTTGTTAGTTATAATATCCTTCAAAAACATTACATAAGAAGGCATAGACTGTAAAACTTCTACAAAAGGAATATTAACATGCACTTGCTTAAGAATTTCTAGAAATTTATTAAAGTGCACTTCCTGTTCTTGTTTTTTCTTTAGCCGTCTAGGAAATGGAGGTGGTGGCACATATGCAGGCACTTCAGGTCGCCTTAGGATAGGTGGAGGCCTTGGAATTTCTTCTATCTCCTCTATGATTGGTTCCAGCCTTGCTCCTGATGTGCTAGTTGATGGTT
The DNA here is from genome assembly GCA_028017165.1 of Herpetospermum pedunculosum. NCBI lineage: Eukaryota > Viridiplantae > Streptophyta > Magnoliopsida > Cucurbitales > Cucurbitaceae > Herpetospermum > Herpetospermum pedunculosum. The sequence continues at coordinate 14,603,245 of JAPQWQ010000186.1, read as the reverse complement.
GACCTTGGTTTGGCAGAGACTCCAGTGGAGCACTAGACTCAGTGTTCTCTACTCTCTTTGGTGTGTCCTTGGTGCTGCTCACCAATGGTCTCCCACTTCTAAGTTCAATTGCTTGAACTTGTTCTTTACCATCTCTCCTTGGCACTTCAGTATCAGCAGGAAGTCTACCTTGGGGCCTACTTTTGAGTTCATTGGCTAGTTGCCCTATTTGGTTCTCTAAGCTCCTAAGAGTAGCTTGCTGACTCTGTAGAGTAGCATCATTCTTAGCGATGTATTCCTTGAGTAAGTTTTCTACAGAAGACCCTACAGGTTGGTTGTATGGTTTTTGATACATGGATTGGTTATGTTGGGGAGTGAAACCAGGTGTTCCACTCGGTCTTGGTTGGTTAGGAGCTTGGTTAGCATTTTGTTGGCCACCCCATGACAGGTTTGGGTGGTTCCTCCAACCAGGGTTGTAAGTGTTAGAATAGGGGTTGTTCCTAGGCTGCTGTTGGCTTCCAACGTAGCAGACTGAGGCTGGATTCCCAGGGCAGTATTCATACAGGTGCCCTTCCCCACAGAATCCACAGATAAGTGTCTCACCTTGACTTGGTTGGGTGCCCATTGACATGGCTGTGGCGGTGTTGACACTTGTTTGGAGATTGGCTTGAGCCATTTGCTTAACTAGGTTGGTCAGGGCATTTATTTGGCTGCTCATTGCACTTAGAGCATCCTTGTCTTGAGCTCTAGTTGGCTCAACTGGGTCATCTGACCACCTACAGTGAGATGCTGAGATCTTCTCCAAGATCTCATAGGCTTCGTTGTAACTCTTGGACAACATGGAACCTCCAGCAGATGAATTTAAGACTTGCCTAGTGCTGGGGTTGCATCCTTTGAAAAAGACCTCTATTTGGATACACCATGGGATGCCATGGTTTGGACATTTGAGAAGAAGGTCCTTGAACCTTGTCCAAGCTTCGTGAAGAGACTCATTCTCAGCTTGTTTGAATTTAACTATGTCATCACGAAAGGTAGAATTCCTATCAGGTGGGAAGTATTTGACTAGGAATTTCTCTGCTAAGTCTGTCCAATTAAGGACAGATCCAGAGGGCAATGAGTTTAACCACGTCTTTGCTTTGTCCCTCAATGAGTAAGGGAAGAGGTATAGCCTCAAGGCTTCTTGGGAAACTTCAGGGATGATGAAGGTATCACTGACTCCTAGGAAGTTTCTCAGATGGTTGTGGGGGTCCTCATTTTCCACTCCAAAGAATTGTCCCACAGTGGACAACATTTGGAACATCACTGGCTTTAACTCGAATGAGTTGGCAGTGATTTCAGGACGAATTATGCTGGGGTTCAGCTCCCCAGGCATAGGTACTAGGTATGAGAGAATGACACTATTCTTGTCATTCGCTATTTCGATGGGATTGCGAGTGACAGGTACCGGATTTGGAACTATTCCAGCCATTTCTTCTTGAGACAATTGCGGAGGAATTGTGGTTCCCGCAATTATTTGAGGTATAGAGGGTTGGTTAAAGAGACGTTTCTTGGCTTTATTTCTGGCTCTAAATAGTCTCTCGGGCTCAGGATTGAACTCTAGATCACTACTTGAAGGCTCACTCATAAACTAACCCGATGGTACCTGGAAAAGAAATGAAACTAGATTAGTTTCAATAGACAGTAAACTTGGTGTTTCAAACTTAACAAACTTCGTTTTAACTTAAATAAATCCCCGGCAGCGGCGCCAAAAACTTGTTGCGTGCTCAATGTGTTAAAATAAATAAGCAATAAGATAGAGAGAGCACTCAGAACATGCAAGCATACATGATCTTATAGCAAGTAGTAAGTATTTTTTCATTCGTTTTCCCACAGAGATTTATTGTAAGCTATTCATGAAGTGTTTTGTTAAGAAAGAATGGATGGGTTTGATGGGATGAGATTGGTTTTAAATTGTCTATTTCCTAAGGAATGTGTAAAGGGTAGCAACATAAACAAGTGCAAATCAAAGTTAAACTCAAATGAAAAGGGAAGAGATTAATAAACGACGATGAACTTAGCTAAACAGAATTTTAAACTTAGCAGAATTGCGGAAACAGCAATTCTACCGCAATTTTACTAACAGCGAAAGTGTATAAATTGGAGAAACAAGGGCTACTAACGACTCATCTATAGGCTTTTTCTCACGATTCTCAAGCATTGGATCAACTCACTATGCATCAAACTCACTCAGTCTCATGTATCGTCCGATTCCATGCATTAGATTCTTTAGTTTACTCATGTCCAAGTAAGGTCTTAAGCATCTTGTTAAAGCAGAAAGTTATGGTTTGTACTAGGAAAACGCCTATCCCTAGGTCGTTTTCTGGCTACCTTGAAAGGCTAGCATGAGTGTATGACTCTGAACTCTTACTCCTTCCAGAGGTTAGGAGTTCTTTGGACAAAATGGATGGCCAATCGAAATTGCCCGTGGGATGAAGCTTACATACAATCAATGCTTCGAGAGCTATCCTACATGCTTGGTTCACGTTTTTTAGCCTATAGTATTGTCATTCGCATGCCCCTATGTGACTTAGTTACTCATGGATGTAGGGGGAACAGAAATAACAGATAAAACAGACATGCTTAGAAGAGAAATAGAGACAAAACAGTAGGGGAAAACAGTAGACTGCAAAGGTAAGAAACTGTGAAATACTGAATTTTGCTTTTGATTACTTGATTGTTTGTAGGAACAAAAGAAAGCTTAAAGTGAATAACACAACGACAGAACACCACGAAATGCAATAAGCTAGCTACTAGAACAGAAACAACAACTAAGCAATGCTGGAAAGTAGAAATGAAAGACAGAAAGTAGGTAAAAGAGCTTGAACGCCTCGTCGCAACTGCCTCGGCTGAAGGATGAGAAAGATCAGCCTTGTTTGGATGAATCCAATCGGGAGAGAAGACAAATTTCCTCTCCTTCCTATCAGATTATCGATTCCAACAGCTGAGCTTCGCAAACCAACAGACGGCAAAGGAAAACAGGAGAAAAGATGGAGCTGCGAGAAGACTTCTACGCTTTCGGATGATGATCAAACCCTCGACTTTGACCCCTATTTATAGTAATCTGCAGCTGCATTTGGGCCAAGGAGAACCATCCATCTTCAACGTCATACTTCAGAATGGATGGAGGAGAAAGAACGAATCCCTGAAATAACGGAAATTAACAGAAAAAGATCAGTCAACTTACGGTTTTCACTTGAAACATTGCGGTTTCAGCAATGTTTCCGCAATGCTATCGCAATGTAGTTTTTTTCATTCTTTTACTTCGGTTTTCAATCCTTTTCTTTCCTTTTGTACATAAGTCCTAATTTAGCTACCTTCTTCTAATTCTCATATTTAAGCATAGGTCTAAGCTAAATCCTACCAAAAACACCTACAAGTGTACATCTTTCTTAGATAAGTTAGTCCTAAAAAGGCCACTTTTGGAGACGTAACAACCTCCAAGGAGAACCAAAGAACCTTTCAAAACTCTCTCTTCGAAACACTTCACGAAATATCCACGCAAACCAACTTTTCTTCCCCTCGGCTTCTTATTTCAAAATAGGGAAAAATGACTTCTATTTATAGGCGCAAAGAAGTGACAAACCAACATGCTAGATTGACTGGGGCTCCTCACCCTAACTGAAGATGAGGGTCAACCTTAACCTCGTGCTGGAGAAGGCCAAGTACTTGACTGAGGACCAGGCAAACAAGCTCATGAGGAAGTTTGCTATATTCTGGGGAGAAGGGTCGAAGTACTCGGATGGCACAGATCCCCCAGCTAGACCTTCGCCAGTCGCCTCAGTTGTAGATGAGTCTAAGAAGCATACTCAGGGTGTGTTTGGATTGCATTCCTAAGTGTTTAGTTTTTAAAATTTGGGTGTTTGGCAACCACTCAAAATGATTTATTTCAGAATGAGTTTTGGAAATAAATCATTTTTCGGTGAAACACTTTATATTAGCTTTTAGAAAAAAACATGTTGTTTGGTGTTTAATTGAGTATCTAATTTTCATAATATATTAAAATTACAAAAATACCCTTACACTACTCCTTTAAACTTTCTCCACCCATGATTGTTGTCGGCCACCTCCTCTGACACTGCCGCCACGACCATCTTTGGCCACCGTCGCCGATCTTGGCAACCATCTTCGGCCACCGTCGCCGATCTTTGGTGACCAGCTCTGGCCACCGCCGTCGATCTCTAGTGACCATCTCTGGCCACCGTCGCCGATCTTCGGCGACGACCTCCGGACACTACCGTCGATCTCCGACGACGACCTTCGGCCACTCCTGTCGATCTCCGACAACCATCTACGGCGCCACCTCCGACCGACCATCGGAGACCACTCCGGCGCCACCTATGACCGGCCTTCGGCTATCTCCGGTCGGCCACCAACGCCTACCTCCTCCTGCCAATCACCTCCGACGACCTCCGACGAAACTCCGACCGATCTCCGGCGAAACCTCTGACAACTAACGACAACCAGAACCACTCTTACCCCGTCACTGACCATCAACAATAGTAAACGTTAGTCATAGTTTTTAAAATACAAATTTATACTTATTAATTCATATTGCTTATTAATAGTTGTCCTTTATAGTAATTTGACATTAGGAGAAATATTTTTAGTGTAGAGCAAACCAAACAAACTTTTAGATAAAAAAAACACTTTTTGATAAAATGTAACCAAACATATGAGTGTTTTAATTATAAACATTTCTAGAAAAAAATGTTTAAAAAAAATGCATTCTTTTAAAAACATTTTTTTAGTAGTCAATCCAAACACACCCTTAGTTTGTAACTTCCTCTTTTGTCTTTCGTATTGTTGAACTTTTGGGGCTCTGTCACCCTCTTTTTATTGTTATATTGCCATTTTTTTTATCCAAACACACCCTGAGGACGCATTGAACTTTTGAAAATGTTTTCTTGATTCTACGAAGAAAGGGTCGAAGAAATACAAGAATTTTTATGTGTCTTGATATAGTGCTAGATACGTCGAGCATAACGAAGTTAAAAAATTGCGCTTCTTGGGAGGCAACCCATGTGTTTTACTCACGCTTTATGAATAATGAAATAACTCAATTTCAAGTGCTAAATAACGGTCATTTAGACGCGCTATCATGGTGCTAAACCAAACGGACTCCGACGATCAAGTTAGTAATCGTATTTTGAGATTGTTGAGAGAGTATATAACGAGAGTGATTTCAGCGTGAGAGAATGGAACCACAATGATGTTTTGTTTACTCTTTTCCTTCACGTCTCTTTTCCATATATATATAGTCGATGAGACTATGTAACTATCTTCGGGGTATTAAATTGATTGTTTCAGTCGTTGTTTGAGTAACGTCTCATCATAGCAGATAGTTACAAATCTGGTCTTCGAAACAGCCGGGGCTTGATTTGGAGTACGGTCGGCCTCTAGTTTCAAATCATTTATTTGAGATCTGTTGATAATTTCACCTACAACATAAAAGTTAAAGATTGAAAAGACCATACATTTTAAGTATCAAAATCAACATGCGTATAGTTCAGTAATTGACATTTACTCATTCCGGTTAGAGTTTTAAATCTTCATACCCCACATTTATTGTACTAAAAAGAAAAAAAAAATAGGTACCAAAACAAGATAAATTTAAAGGTATATAGACAAAAATAAAATAAATATGAAAGCTTGGGACCAAAATAAGATTTAAACCTTCAATTTTATATGCTATATACTCTTATTATATTAAAATATGAAGTATTTTCAGCTTCATTAATATAATATATATTTTTTATCATATCATTAAAAAAAAAAAAAAAAAAAAAAAACTTCTGTCCTATTTGCAGTCAATTTTTTTTTTTTTTTTTTTTTTTACCAATAGTCTGGTTTTAGAATGAGCATTATTGAGTGTGAATTTTGGAAAGTTGTAGTGACTTGACTTGAAGGGCAGAGTGTACTATTTTGAGGGTTTGTTGAGTTGAAAAGAAAACCCATTGCAACAAGTAAAACATTACCCACACTCAACTATTCACTCTTTCTTTCCACTCTTACAAGTTTCCTCATATACACCAACTCTAACTAGTATATGTTAACACAAAAAACATTTAAATAATCTTACTAACTCTTGCTTATTTTTTTCTTTCAATTTTCATATATTCTTTTTTGTTTCTAAAGCTTAAGAAAAAAGTTCTTTTTGGTCTCATTTAATACAATATCTTATGCTATACAATGTTTGTTTATGTTATTAAATTACATGTATTAAGTTTAATAATCTGTGGCTTTCAATTTATGTATGATACTGATATTAGCATAGATAAAAATGTTTCGAAAAACTTTATCATGATTTTAAAGGATTTGACAACAATAAAAGAAGGGAGGATAGAGGGCACTAGTCTAATTTTGTTAGAAAGCTTATTAAAGCTCTAATCTATGGTTGTTCAAGAATTAACATCTTTCAATTCAAGAACAATCATGATTTTTTTTTTTTTTTTTTTTGAGTAAAAAGGAGGTTAAATTATCAAAAATATCTCAAACTATGTGCTTCATTTAAAAAATACCCCTGAACTTTCAAAAGTTTCAACAATACTCCTAAACTATGAAAAAAGTTTCAAAAATATTCTTGAACTATGAAAAATGTTTTAAAAACGCCCTTACAATTAACGACACACACAAAATTCTAATGTAGTTAAATTCTAACGTGTACATGTGTAACATGTAAAAAACTTAAAAAAAAAACGTAATCGCTTGAGGTGTTAAAAAATCATGAAAATCTTATTTTATCGATTCAATAACTATGTATATTAATCAGCATTTATTGTATATACATAATGATAATGATACTGTTCATTGATGGAGAAAAAAAGAAGCTAAAAAGATAAGGCTAGAATAAGGGAGGAAAAAATAGTTTGAAGATGGAATATTCTGAAGCCAAACCTAATCCATTTGACCAACTTGGGCTTAGCTAGTGAAAGATATATATCATGAACCAGTTATTACAATTTCTTGTTGGATGTTACATATATATTTGCAAATTGATGTTACATATATATATTTGCAATTATGTTAAAAACAAATCATGAAAATGTAGACATCTGATTAAAGATTTCATACTCTATAAAACTTTCATCTCAATTTCATTCCATATATGCCCTTGTGATTTTCAATATTTGCAAGGCATTGGAGGGTGATAGTCAAATGATAAATGATATCTCCAAAAGCATCTACAAGACATGGAAGGTCTATTCGCAAGACTATAGAGCATCACGAGGAGATTACAGAAAAGCTCTCTAGGGGCACAACTGCAAAAACAAAAAAAATACAAAAGCTTTCGATAAGAAAAAGAACAAATGCATCCTATTCATCCACACTCCAACAATTTTTTTAAACAAAGTACTACAATGTTCATCTACAGAATTTCAAGCTTTCCAGAGAATAAGTTATAAAAAATAAAAAAAATAAAAACTTGGAATAAAAGGTCTGAAACCACTCTTTGAATTACACCAATTGAGCCAACAAAAAAAAGTAGAGATTCTATGCCAACAAGAAAATGTAAAATCACTCAGTGTGAACAAAGAGTGATCAAATGGCTCAACTTCCTTATTATGTTTAAAATATTACAATGAAACCACACAAGTTTTTCTTTTAAACAGAGGCCAAAGAAAACTATGTGCGTCAAACCAAGCATAACTCAATTGACATAAAGCTGTCCCTTTAACTATAGTCAAAGGTTTTGAAAGAAAACTATGTGCAGTTTGTCCAGTAGAGTTGGGGGAGATTAAGAGATAAAGACGGGTTCTGAAAGAGAAGAGTTCCCTCAATTATAAGTATCTAGACTCAATAATTACTAGAATCCCTTAGTGCAAATTCTTGAAGTAGAGAAGAGAGTAGTCCAAGTTTTGATTTGCCTATACAAGCAAAAGAAAAAGAAAAAAAAGATAGCTTCTGAGACTTATGGAGGGGTATGGGGAACTGTTGATGAGGAGTATTATCTATTATATAGGCCATTGGTACTTTCAGAATCTAATTATTCTCCTAATACCAACTTTAAACGCTACATCTTGAAGTAGGAAAGGTTGACATTAAATTATAGAAAATATCGAGGAGTTTGAAGAGTCCTTAGTAAAAACAACCCGAGTAAGCATTTTCATTCTTCAATAACCTATATGCAAAAAGAAGTTGGTTTAGGTCGAGAAATCCTCAACCGTTTAGAGAGTAAAGCAATGTTTCTTCTCCGGTAAGCCCTCAATGCTGAATCCTCCCAAGAGAATAGATCTTGCTATGCTACCTTGTTCTGACTAACCAAATGAGTATCATCACCTTTAGCCCTCAATGCCTATCCTATAATTTTTCTAGCAATCAAATGCTGTAGAATCAGAGACCATTAGTGTAAGTTGACCCGAACACTCACAGAACCTCCCAACCTCCCAAACATTATTAAGGCCAATCTGCTCCACCAACATCACTGCCTAAAAGTTAGAGAAATTCCTTCTAAAATGGTGTAGTCATTGCTCAGTTGTAGTCCTAGCCCATTCCCAAGCCCAAAAATGATAATGATTCAAGAAAAAGAATGTACATGAGGAACAAATTCAAGGGGCTTCGATGTTGCTTTCTGTTAGGATACTTCCTAACTAGCTATAATATATTGAAATATAACGGTAACCGAGTTACAAGATAAACAAGTATTCGAGGTACTTGCACCCTCCCTCTTGAGAACACTCTCTCAAGCCCTAATTCACTATTCAATGGCCTACTTTCCTCAAGAGCCTCTCCCTCTATTTATAACCCCATACCCTAACCCACTTCCTAGCTAATTACCCTTATGCCCCTACTACTATTTCCCCTATTAGTACCCTTACATTACTCCCTCCTTGAAAACACACCTTGTCCTCAAGGTGTGGGTTACAACCCTTACAACCCCAGACGAACCTCTCAAAAACAATAAATGAAAAACCCAAAAATAACAAAACAATTATTGAAAACAATTTCTCATATCCAGCCAACACATGAAAACAACCCTCTGCCCACACTCCCTTCTTTGAAACAACAGCCCTCTCTCCCTTGGTTTTATCGTTGTTAGGGCTAGTTTTATTTGCCCCAATTTCCATCTTTTCTTCGTGATTAGCCTCCTCCCATCCTTCTAACGTTTCTTTCTTCTTACTCTTGCGTCGGCGGCGGTGCCAAGTCTTCAACTCAAGACATAGCAGCAGCAACCAAGGGAGATTTGGAGACCCATTGCCGATGATTTCTCCTCGCCGCCAAGCATTTTTTAGAAATAACATCCCGTACCTTAATTTTAGGCTTGATTGCGTCCAGGTTGATCGGTCCAAACCAAGGAAGTTCATTAAAATAGACCTTCTGTTTCTCCAATGGGCTAAGCCCATATTTTGCTTGCAGGACTAAATCCAAGATTAGCCCACTCATACATACCCAACTTTTTCCCTTTATTAAACAGAGGATATCATGGGCCCTTCTTAGTTGGTTTGGCCCAATGGTTAGCCCCACCCCAATAATCTTTACGTGAAATTCCCAAAACCCTTTGAATTGGTCTGGCCCACGCCCCTGAGGCTTAATTTTTCTAACTTGCTCCCCATGATGTAACCATAATGTCCAGCCGTTTGTACTATTTAACTTTACCTTGAAATAAAGTTCAGCCAATCCTTCTAACTCAAGCCCAATTATTGGTGGCTGGCCCACGTGCTTAGGGTTAGGATTGACGTCTTTTTCCCATCTTTCTTTCTTCCCGTCGTGAAAGCCCTCATTACCTCGCCGCCAACCTTCTTCAACCACTTTCAGCGTTTGAAACTTCTTCGTCGTCCGCCCTCCACTTTGCTCTTCCGACCCTACCAGCCTTCGCCGCCGGCCATGGCTTTTTCGACGCCTTCCCTGAGTTTTCGTCACCGGCTTCACATATCGGTCACGACCCCTGTCGGCCTTTTCTCTCCTTGTCTTTCGACGCTTTCCGCTACTGAATGGCCACCCCCTCGATAATGGCCGATGATCCCCTTCCAGCAACATGGCCGATAACACTCCATCCCCTTCGCTTGCGATCTTTGAACTCCGGCAGATTACAAGTCGGCCTCCCCACGGTGGCTTCCCTCCGACTTCTTTTTTTATGGATTGTCGTTCTTGCTTCATCTTTAGACCATTCTGTATTGTATTTGTCTTTCTCCGTAATTTCGAAAGTCGTTCAACTTCTCCTTCGAGCTTTCTCATTCTCTTCCATACAACATCATTTCTCCGATTCTTAACTTTTTTCAATAACTTCTCATCATCTCCATCTTTTTTTCTCTTTCGAGTATTTAGATGCTTCTTACCTCTGTTCTTCAATTTATCTTTCACCGCCAACAACTTCGGCTTCTTTTTGCCCCTGATTTTGATTCGATCTGTTATCTTCTTCGGCGGCACCTTCTCATACAATTGACGTCTTCCAGCCAATGATTTCAGTATGATTTTGCTGCTCATCCTTGATTCCAGCTGATTTTCCTTGCAAATTATCTCCTCTGTTGGTTCCTCGTTCTCTTCAACTTGGCTTTCATCTTCCTTACTAGGTTCCCGTTCTCTTTCCATCGTTGGATGATTCCAGTCTTCAGACCAGTTCCGTAATCCTCCCACCGACTGTCTTACAATCTCGAACTCTTCTTGTATTGCATCCAAGAGTCCCTGTATCTTACTCTCTCGATACATTGCCAGAAACGATGCCCCAGGACGAACGAGCTTTGATACCATTTGTTAGGATACTTCCTAACTAGCTATAATATATTGAAATATAACGGTAACCGAGTTACAAGATAAACAAGTATTCGAGGTACTTGCACCCTCCCTCTTGAGAACACTCTCTCAAGCCCTAATTCACTATTCAATGACCTACTTTCCTCAAGAGCCTCTCCCTCTATTTATAACCCCATACCCTAACCCACTTCCTAGCTAATTACCCTTATGCCCCTACTACTATTTCCCCTATTAGTACCCTTACACTTTCATAATATCAGATATATCAAAACTTCTCTTTTTGCGTGTGATTGAAAGAGTTCAAAAAACTAAATATTAAAGTAAAAGGATAATAGTAGTACCATGAAAGGGCCTGGAAAAGGGAGCAAAGGAATAAGAAACCAAGACAGGGCTCATATTAGACTAGGCTTATGCTATGCAGTTCGACTCTTTAAGAGCTTAAATTACATGTGGTCGAATCTAAAGCGTCAATAAAAAGTTAAAAAACAAAGCCAATACTAATTTGTAATACCAAAATCGAAAACCATAAGAGTTACTCTTGAAGTAGTTTCTGTTGTAGCAAGGAAAGCCCTTCACACTTCTTCTTAAGCCGATACATCCGTTTTCGATGGCTTCGACCTTGATTGTGTTGTTCCCATTCATGTGCTCCTCTTAGTACTTTATTCCCACAAGCCTGTAAAAACAAACTACTTTCAGGAATGATGTTTTATAATTGGTATTCAATTCTATTTTGTTATTTTGTGTTTGTTGCGTGCGCACGTTGGAAAAGTATTAGAAATGTTATATTTTCATGTAGTTTCAATAGTGTTTAGAATGGGCGGGTCAATAGTATTTAGAATGAGCGGGTCCGTGATATACTCAAGGGCCCAACCTGATGCACCGAATCAACCTCCAGCCACTTTAAAGCCCTCATTTGAGTTACAAGCCCACATTACTGAGCTCGGCAGTTTCAATAGTATTTATTATGCAACAATATAAAAAAATCGAAGATAATGTCTTCAAATGTCATTTAATGGTTTGTGCTAATTACTCAAAATTAGTAAAGAAAATACTTGAAGCAACAGCATACTGCTCCTTTTTGCAGCTTTTTGCTATTTATTTTCTCTCATTAAATTTTTGACAGAAAAATCAAATGACTACTTTGTAGAAGAAAATTATCTTCAGTTTTCAAATGCAAAAGAAAATTAGTTTGAAGCATACCAAATATATATTACCTGGCATACATATTGTGTCCACAAGTCCTTTTTGATTGTTTGCGCAGAACTATGTGGGTTCATTGTCTCAGTCGCTGAACAACTATCTTCTAGGAAAGACCTAATTATCTGGACTGCAGGTTCAACGACTTGTGCAGTCCATGAATCCTCGATTTTGCCTAACATTTGAAATAGCAGGTGTTCAAGATAATGGGTCATGCAAGAGGAAGCTTATAAAAGAAATAAGTGGTCAAATAACGAGCTTAAGATGATCACAGAAGTTATACATGCTATATATTCAGTGGAATCAACATAGTGGATCTTCCATTCAAACAAAGTTTCCAGTCTCTTTAGCAGCCTCCTCTGAAACCAATAACACTTCATTACAGTAAGTATTGAATAAAAACATAATATGTACTGTTTTAGTACATGTACTTGTACATATTCAATAATTAAAATTTAGGCCAAATATATAACTCAGTGTAAGGATTTACTCCTTACTAAACTTGAGACTCAGAATTAAGGATCACAGATAAGCTAGAAGAACTCAATAACAACTATTATAGAATTTAAAGGATAACTTCCCAGCACATTCGAGAGGGCTGGCAACTCTCCCAAGAGTCTACTGCTCTACTACAACACAAAACAAAACAACATAATGAAAAGCACTCCCCTAACTGCCCCTAAAAGGCCCCAGAGAACATCCCTCACTCCCCGTACGGAGGTCCTTGCTCACTGTCATTTGTCTGCTGCCTATTTCCCATCTTACCTCTCCTTACGTACGTGCGAATAAGAGGAGGCCTAACAATACCCCCGGATTAGAAAAACGGGGTGAATTGAAGCTTCGGCCGGAAGTTCTAAAGGATAGGCTACTGATCCCACCCTTTCTATGATTTTGTAGGGCCCAAAGAACTTTGGTCTAAGTTTTTCGCAAGTAGGCCTCGCCAAAGACTGTTGTCGGTAAGGATGGATCTTTAAAAAGACCATGTTTCCGACTTCAAACTCCACCTCACCACGCCTCACGTCAGCAAACTTCTTCATTCTGTTTTGGGCTAAAGCAAGATTGGACTTTAAGCGGGCGAGTATCTTGTCACAGTCATGCAGTTGTTGGTCTACGGCAGCATTCGGAGAAGCTTGGCTCCCATAGGAAAACAGAGGAGGAGGAAGACCATAGACTGCCAGAAACAGAGTCATGTTGATCGTTGGGTGAAAAGTGGTGTTGTACCAATATTCGGCCCAAGAGAGCCACGTGATCCAAGCCTTCGGTTTCTCGTTACAAAAGCAACGAAGATATGTCTCCAAACAACGGTTAACTCGCTCTGTCTGACCATCCGTTTGCGGATGATACGTTATGCTTCGCTTCAGCTGAGTACCATGCATTTTAAATAACTCGGTCCAAAAATGGATGACAAAGATTTTATCCCTATCAGAGAAAATTGATCTAGGAAAACCATGTAACCGGACAATCTCTTTGACAAACACAGTTACAATTGATTTGGCCGAGAAGGGGTGCGAGAGTGGAAGGAAGTGGGCAGACTCAGTGTTTTTAAAAGCTCAAGGCGCAATAAAGCGCCATAGCCTTCCCGGGCTTAAGCGCAAGGCGCAAAAAAAAGCGCGGGTTTTATTTTATGAGGCGCACGATAGATAAGTGTAAATAATTTTTTATATATGAAGGAAAAATAGTAAGATGAATAATAAGATGATGAAAAGTTCAAGAAAATAGAACTTTTATTCAAGATTCAATGAATATTCATGTGTTTCTTCCTTCAAATCAGACAATTTTTTTAAAAAAGGTAGGAAAGTCAGGCTCGAGGCGCTGAAGCGCACCCCACAGGCACTGAGGCGCGCGCCTCAAGTGGGCTTTATTAAGTGAGCCTCGCTTCTTTGAAGCGAGGCGCAGAGGCTGCGCCTTGAGCCTAGGCGCACCAAGGCGCGCGCCTGAGTGGGCTTTTTAAAACACTGGGCAGACTTACTTAAACGATCAACCACGACCATGATGGCATTGCTTCCTCCCGATTTCGGCTATCCCTCAATAAAATCCATGGATAAATCCTCCCAAATGTCGTCCGGAATGGGCAAAGGTTGGAGAAGTCCAGCGGGAGAGAGAGATTGAACCTTGTTGTATTGACAGACTAAACAATTAGCCACATATTTTTTAATAGCGGCCTTCATCCCAATCCAATATAGTTCACCGGAGATTCGTTTATATGTCCGCTGAAATCCCGAATGTCCACCCAAAACCGAATCGTGGTAGGTGATAACTCTCCAAATGAGAGTTATTGTGGGCTAAATTAGAAAAGAGTTAGTGTCGGAATTTAGTAATTGCTTGAAAAGACTTGTGATTTAGGGTTGTTGTGTTGCAAAAGAGTTAGAGTCTGCTTGTGAGTGCTTCTGCGAAAGTTGTAAATATTGAGGCTTGATTTGTATCTAAATAAGATCTTTGTGTCTAAAACCAGGTTTTCGCGAAGACCTCGTAGAAGCAAAAGGAGCGCAAAGTTGGGATCTTTGGAATTGCTAAAGGCATTTCGGAAGAGCAAAACCAACGCGAAAGTTGTACCTGAGCACGTGGGCTGCCAGTTTTTGTCCCCTGTCGTACAAACCAACTTGCTTTTTCCGTTTTCAGGCCGCCAATAGAATTCCATCATCCATTTTAGGGCAAAATCATGAGAAACCCTTGGGGTATAAGTAGAAAAGGGTGAGAGAGAATTTGGGAGACGACCATTGAAGAGAGCTCTAATTTCCAAGAGCCGAAAAGGAAAAATCAGAGAGAACATTCTCTTTTGGGAAGAAGCATCGAAAGAGAGGAGGCAGCTGCTAGTTTCTTCATCATCAAGAGGGAATAAGAGGTAGCTGCTGACCGAAGGAGGACTAGAAGAACCCGTGCGGATCAAGCTCATCTCCTACGACACTCTAAAGCTCCTTCATCTTCATTCTCTTCATCTTTACCTTTCTTTTACTAAGCAACTTGATGAACTAACTTCCCGAAGGGAAGGCTAGGAGTATGGGTTTAATGAATGAAACGGATGTTTTAGCATGATTCTGACATTTTACTTTCAAAGCATGTTTGATGTTATTTTAACAACGCAATTTCGACCGACCATCCATTTTGTGCTAGTCGTTTCTGATCGTCCGACAGGAGTAGGGTATCTGAATATTCATGTTTTTGCTAGCTTTTCATGGTAACCAGGGAGGAGTCTAGACATAGTCACTCGCCTAGCACACTTGATAGCATGTTTGTATGAATAGGATGAGAACGATAGTTAAGTCCTAACGACGAAGACCGAAAGGTTTCGTGTGGTTGTGCTTTGTGGTTAGTTTATGCCTGATTTGTGTTGAACGCATCTGTTTCATGAGTTAAACCCGTAGATATTCCTAGCTTGATCCTATTTGTTATAACAAGAACCTTAGCATTTTACTCTTGCTGTCATTTCGCTTCAAGCATTATTCTCGCATCCTTGTCTTGAGTATTCTTTAAGTAGTTTCGCTAGTCAGCATTTTTTTTCCGCATTTCCTTGCCTTAAGATTCTGCTATTGTCATTTCGAGCTTGTATTTGTCGTCTTTATTTGTGAAACCCCTTCAACATTTTGGTTACCAGTTACATTGTCTCTAAGTCACTTCAATCTGACGCTGCATGCATCAAATCTCTGTGGAATCGATATAAAAATACTTATTACTTGCTGCATTAGATCATGTGCACTTGCATGTTCTGAGTGTTGGCTAATTATTAGACCCTGCAGTAGACACGCAACAGTAGGCATGAAGAAGATCGTCAATGAGGTTGGACGCATCTAAGACCACTAACCGTCCTTTATACCGAAGAATCTGATGCTGGAAGGAGTAGTTAGGAACAAAGTCAGAATCTTCCAATAATTTATCAATAATGGCCCGTAGGGCGGTATAGACTATCACTTCAGACTTGACGACCTCTACATCTAGGACATTTGATACTGTGAGAGCAGCTAGTTGCACCTCAGATGGCAACCTCGAGAGAGCGTCCGTCGCACCATTTTCTACCCTCGGACGATAGTGGATGTTGAAATGAAACCCAAGTAACTTGCTGACCCATTTCTGAAACTCTGGTTGCACCTCACGTTGATCCAACAAATATTTCAACGCCCTTTGATCCATGAACCCAGTGAAGGAATGTCCCAGCAGATAGTGACGCCACTACTGGACTGCTAAGGCAATGGCAATGAGCTCCCTTTCGTATATTGATTTCGTCTGAGCCCGAGCAGAGAGCCCTTGGCTGAAGAAAGCGAGGGGTCGATTTTGTTGCGAGAGAACGGTGCCCAAACCAATACCAGACGCATCAGTTTCCACAGTAAACAACAATTTGAAGTCAGGGAGGACCAACACTGGAATCGAAATCATGGCATTTTTCAGTTGATCAAATGCTTCAGCGGCTTCTGTCGACCAAAAGAAACTGTCCTTCTTTAGTAATTTTGTCAACGGAGTCACAATGTGCCTATAATTGGCAACACACCACCGGTAGTAGCCCGTGAGACCCAGAGCCTCACAATTCTTACAACGTTCGCGGAGTGGGCCATTGGCGCATCACTCGAATCTTTTCCTCGTCGGCCTCGACGCCATTTTGCGACACCCAGTGGCCCAAGTATTCAATCCGTTCTTGAGCAAATGTGCATTTCTTGAGGTTCGCATATAACTAATTGTCTTGCAACAGGCTGAGAACCACTAGTAGATGTTGGATGTGCGAGTTCTAATCTGGGTTGTATATCAATATATCGTCGAAGAACACGAGAATAAATTTGCGGAGGAAGGGTCGAAATACCTAGTTGATGAGTGCCTGGAAGGTTGCGGGGGCGTTGGTCAAGCCAAAAAGCATAACCAGAAATTTGTAATGGCCCTCGTGAGTTCTGGATGTCGTCTTCTCAATATCCTGGTCTCAGATAGGTATCTGGTGATACCCCGATTTGAGATCCAGTTTTGAGAAAATGCTCGCCCTATGAAGTTCATCTAAGAGTTCATCAATCACCGGAATGGGAAACTTATCTGGGATAGTGACATTGTTCAAAGCGCGATAATCCATGCAGAATCTCCAGCTGTCGTCCTTTTTGCGAACTAAAATCATCGGACTCGAATAGGGACTGTTACTGGCCTGAATGATCCCGTAGTGGAGCCTTTCCTCAATCAGGCGTTCGATTTCGGCTTTGTGAGCATCTAGATATCGGTAGAGGCGGACGTTGACTGGAGGTTAACTCTCCGTAAGGAGTATGCCGTGGTCGACTGTTTAAAACGGCGAAAGGCCCTCGGCATGTCAAAAACACTTATGTGCTCCCATAATAGATTCTCAACCTCGGGATTCTCATGGACGAGGTTGATGGTGATAGCCAGGCGGTCCATCTCACTACCCACTTCCATCTGCCTGCATTCGACCCAGGACTTCGTCAACATCTTCAGCAAAACTTCTAGCCAGGTGAGAGAAGGGTCTCCTCAGAGTACGACTTTAGCATCTCCTACTCGGAAAGTCATGCGAAGTTGTTTTCAGTTAACTACCATGGGTCCCAACTTCTTGAGCCACTGCATTCCGAGCACCATGTCTAACCTTCCCAACTCGACGGGTAGAAAATCCTCAGTGATCGCCAGATCGGTAAAATTCAAAGGTACTGAACAACAAATGTCTTTGCCACTAACGGCCTCTCCTGATTCCAAGACAACCCCATTGTTTGAAGTTTATGAGATAGGTAAACTCAGCTCCTTAACCAGACGTTGAGAGATGAAATTGTGGGTAGCTCCACAGTCGACCAAAACGACCACCGAACGTTGATCAACCAGACCCCTGAGTTTCATGGTTCCCGGAGTGGCTAAATCGACCACTGAGTTTAGAGAAAGCTCGACTGGCCCAACCTCGAGCATTTGTAGTGCTACTGCCTCTTCCATGATCAGCTCTTCCCCGGCCAGCTCGACTTCGTCTTCGTCGTGAACGAGGAGAACTCGAAGCTCTTTCTTCTTACAGCAATGGCCATCGGTGAATTTTTGGTCGCAACGAAAACAAAACCCTTTCTCTTTCCTTGCTTGAAACTCTGCGTCTGATAAACGTTTGAGGGGAAAATCTTTTCGAATTGCAGGGACGCGTTCTGCCAAGGTGACAGTTGTCGTCTAGTCATGGGTACGATTAAACGTGGTCGCTGGGCGCGTGGCCACCGCCACTGCAGGTTTGGTCAAAGGTTTGTCCCCTTCGGCTTTCAAATTTTCCTCAGACGTTTTTTTGGGCCTCAATTCGTTCTTCGACTCTCTGGGTCGTACGCATTTTCTGTTTGAGGCCAATCGAGTCGAAACAGAATACCTCTGCCCTTATCGTCGGATCCAAGCCGTTAGTGAAGGTGTTTTCCAAAATCTCCGGTGTTAAGTGAGGTAAGGGACCTGCTAAAGCTTCGAAGCGTTCCAGAAAATCGGCTACTGTAGTTACTTGTTTCACGACCAAAAATCGCGCTAGCAAACTTCCTTCCTGTGAAGGTCTGAATCTTTCAAACACTTGCTCTTTCAATCCCGCCCAATTCTTCAAGACTTCCGGTTGGGATTTGGCCCATCGATACCAAGACAACGATTGCCCCATAAAACTTACCGTTGAAACCGTGAGTTTTTCAAATTCTGTTAGGTCATGAATTTCAAAATACCTCTCTGCTCTATAAAACCACGAGTCGGGATCGTCTCCGGCGAATATGGGCATTTCCACTTTCTTAAATTTACTATGATCATTTTCCCCCATTTTCTGGAGGGATGAATCCCCTGAAGCAACTGGGTCGGGATCGTCATCCTCTTCCCTCTGCTTCCCTTTTTCTTTCGATAACCTAGTGATTTCCGACGAAGATGGTCCCCTGTTCGTGGACATTTCCGCCATGAATGTCATCATCGTGCGTTGCAACTCCTTTGCCATTGTATGTTGCAGTTCCTTAACATCCTAAGCTAAGCCTTCCATCGTCTTCTCGATCGAAGGTATTTTCCTCCAACCTTCTCGCATTTCTTCCAACTCTTTCTTTGTTTCATCAAACTTTTCCACAAATCTCTTTTGCGCCATTTTGTTGAACCTCCCAAGGATTTACGTGCTCTGATACCACTTGTAAGGATTTACTCCTTACTAAACTTGGGACTCAGAGTTAAGGATCGCAGATAAGCTAGAAAAACTCAACAACAACTATTATAGAATTTAAAGGATAACTTCCCAGCACATTCGAGAGGGCTGGTAACTCTCCCAAGAGTCTACTGATCTACTACAACACAAAACAACATAATGAAAAGCACTCCCCTAACCGCCCCTAAAAAGCCCCAGAGAACATCCCTCACTCCCCGTACGGAGGTCCTTGCTCACTGTCATTTGTCTGCTGCCTATTTCCCATCTTACCCCTCCTTACGTACGTGCGAATAAGAGGAGGCCTAAAACTCAAGTCTCTAAGTTTTTTTGAGGAGGAAACCAAGGGCTTTCATAGATGAATAAAATGTACAAAAGGGGAGATAAAAAAAACTCCTAGCCACCATTGGTGGATTACAAAAAGGATAACTAGAGATTAGAGTAGAAAGACTAAGAATTCTAAGCCTGTGAACATTTACACCAATAAAGAGCATTAAACAAAATAAAAGCCATAAAACTATCAAACAAAGATGGTTTGTCATTGAAGATCCACTCATTCATTTCACACCAAAAATTCCAAAAGAAGGATTTGTTGATGGCAAGCTAGAGAGTTTTCCTTTCTTCTTATAAAGGGATATCCCACAAAAGTTGAAGCAAAGAGATCTAGGATATTTCCAAGCATGACCGTGCTCCAGCTGAAGGCTTCCAACATATGGTTCCAATACTTTTTAACAAAGGACAAAAGCTAAAGAGATTGCATTGTGATTTTGCATTTTATTTACACATAACACGCCATGAAGGAAAAAGAAGAAAGTAAGGCATTCGTTCGTGCTATTCCCCCATGGCTAAGCTCCCATAGGAAAGCTTTTATTTTTTGGGTAGGAGCCTTTCCAAATGACAAGTTACATACCAGTCTCTAAGTTATATACTATTTGCCAATTTCGTCCCTAATATTCTCTTCTCCTAAAAAAAAGAGAAATAAATTTCTTATTGTTGAAGTAAAAAGTTACAAATAATTTCAAATACCCATCATACAATAACACTAACACAAAATCCTCCCTTAGTACAAGCCTCACAATCCGACTGAAAACATCACGAAAACCCTTACCAATTAGAAATAGTTACGGAGAATGAATAAAAACAAAACTCTCTTTCTAAAGAAAGCAAAATCCAAAGAGAACAATTGAATTTGGCATATTAGGGTTTAGGGTGAGAGGGCTTTGCGTGAGTTGTTCCCGCGCTTATAACATCTTTCGTGCAAGAAGCTTCATTTCGTGGCTTCTTTTTTTCCGTCCTCTGATTCCTCTACTTCTTTTGGGTTTCCAGCGTCATCTTACCAATAGAGAGAATTTAGATGTGGTGGGTCTTCTTTCTATTCTTGAGCAGTGTGTTCTCAAAGAGGGGGAGGGATGTGAGGACTTCGTCTTCATATTATTTTGAGGGGCTTCACTTGAGTTCTTTTATCCGTTTGTTGTCTACTCCTTCCCCGCCCGAAATTGTCTCTGCTTTCTCCTTGATTTGGAAGGTTAAAATTCCTAGGAAGGACAAATTCTTTGCATGGAAGGTTTTACTACTTTGCATGGAAGGTTTTACATAGGAGAGTCAACGCTTTAGACCGTGTTCAGAGGCATTCTTCTTTGGTTTTATTCTCGCAGCAGTGCATCATTTGCACTGTCAGTCTAAGGATCTTCATCATTTGTGGTCGGGCTGTCAGTTTGTTTAGTCCCTTTGGGCTAGATGGTTGGAGGCTTTCAATATTTGTTGGGTCTGAACGATAATTGTGTTGCTATGATTGAGGAGGTGCTCCAGGGCTCGCCTTTTCGGGAGAAAGGGATTATTTTGTGGCACACTAGTTTCTTTGCTATTTTGTGAGGGGGAGGCGGTTAGATTTTGCATGCTAGAATCATTCAAGTGGTGTTGATCATACCTCTTGTGGAGTGATTCGAATCAGAGTTTAGAAACAAGTTTTCTTACTCTTGATCTTGATCATCAAGGTTAGGGGTGGCCATCGGTCGGTCGGAGTCGGTTTTGGAAGAAAACCGGCGCCGAAAACCGACCAGTCGGTTTCTCTTAAATGGAAACCGACGGTTTTGGGGGGAGAAAATTGTCGGCCGACCGATCTGTCGGCCGGTCGGTCGGTTTTTGGATTTGCGATGCGAGCTTGGAGATGAAGAATGATGGTTGGAGGCGAGCAAGCAGTAGCGTTGGCAACGGCAACGTCGGAAGAGAGGTGAGGCATGAAGAATGAAGACGAAGAGAAAAGCTTGAAAGTGTAGATGAAGAGTTTTTTCAGAGGAGAAAAGTTTATTCAAAAGAGAAATGAAGAGTTTTTTTGATAAATTCTAAAAATCAGGAGTTGAATGAGGGAGAGGAGAGTGAAGAAAACGAAAAGATGGAGAGAGAAATAAGAAAACGAAAAGATGGAGAGAGAAATAGAATGGAATAGAAAAGACGTTTTAATGAGAGAGAGAGAAAATAATTAATTGTTTATTTTTTGAAAATGGCTTGAATCGAGGAGTCATCATTAAGGAGAGAGAAGTACAAAATTTATTACTTTATTGATTTTACATTTTTCAAGACCGTGGATTGAGGGATTAGACAATACAAGCCCATTAATGCATTAATTGAATAGAGTAATATTTTTTTTTAAGTCATATCAACTAAGGAGACAATTGTATTACATGTTCGGTCGGTCGGAATAGTGCATTCCGGCCACTCCGATCGACCGAACTTCGGTTTATTTTTTAAAAAAACCGACACCGACTGAATATTTCTTTAAATCGGCCGAAAAACGTCGGTTCGGTCGGTTTCGGTCGGTTTGATCGGTTTTTCGGTTTGGTTTGTCCACCCCTAATCAAGGTAATCCGTTCTAAATTTCTCCTTGGGTTGATTCATTGCGTTTTTGAGATTTTTGAGTTTGAGATCTAAAGGTCTTGTTCTTCAGCAAGGTTGTTAGATTGAACTCTTGAGAGTTTCTCAACGAGAAGGAAGACCAGCTTCCAATTAACTTCATGGCTACCACCATCTAGGCTGCCCTGCACCTCCCCTTACAAATTGAAATTCCTTAGCTACCGCCATGGAACATAAAAAACAGAGAGAAAAAATGAGGAAAGCATAGCTAAAACATATTGCATTAAAGTTAACCGCCCACCTCTTAAGAAAGGGTATTTCTCCACTTATATAGCCTCAATTGAACTTTTTCCTACACAGGAGTTCAGAATGAAATATTACTAAGCTTACCTCCAAAGGTATACCGAGATAGTCATAGGCCAGAAGCCCAGCTTTCAGCCCCAAATCTGAGCAACAATGAACAAACTCAACCTCCCTCTTCTCCATGTTTAAACCCGCAGCAAAAGACATCAAAATGTTCAAAGAGTGATTCTCTATGTTTGAACCAGCAGCACAAGACTTCAAAGAGTAATTCTCTATGAAGCCCAGACACTATTTTAGGCAGAGTGTCTGTGTCAGATACGTATCGGACACGAATACGTCTGGACACATTTGACATGCCAAATTACGTTCCAGTATTTTTATTTATTTATTTTTAAATTCGAACACGTGAGGACACGCGCTGGACACAAACAAAAAAAGGCCCAACCCATTTAGTTTGAGCCCAATTTTAAAGTCCCATCTAATTTTATAATGAAGGTGGATTGTAGAGTAAAATAATTACAACTCTCTTCATCCTTGCCACAAGGACCTCATCAAAAAAATTAAGACCACCCTCTCTTTTCTTGCACCTCCACTAGTATACTGCTTCCTTTGGCACCAAAACCAGGTTGATAATCAATCTGATAGTAATGAAGGTGGATTGTAGAGTAAAATAATTCAAAGAAAAACTCTCTTCATCTTTGCCACAAGGACCTCAGCAAAAAAATTATAAATACACGTACCAAAACTATTAGCCGAAGCATTGGTTTTTTTTCAAAAACTACTTCAAAAGAAAGAAAACAGAAGATATTGGCAACTAAAAATACATACTTTTTGAAAAACAGGAAATAAGAAACAAATTGGTTATCAAACAGGCAATAAATCATGGATTCCTTCCTGATCTTTATTGATATTTACTTCTCTGACAGAATCAAGTAGAGAAAAAAACAAGGTTATAGATAGATATTCACAAACCTGACGACGAACCAGTCTTCTAGTATTCAACTTTACATTATCAATGGCTTCTTTCAGTAGTAAACAGGATTGGCCATCACTTGGTGAATTTAGGATTGACCTCCTATTGTCTTTCAAAATCTCATTACACTCCATTGAATTTTTTGGACTAAGCCCATCACTATCTTTGTTGCATCTACCTTTAGGTACATAATATCTCAAAAACTCTTCAAACTCCCGAACACCAATAGCTTGACGCAATCCTCTAGTATAGTTTGCATTTGGATTGTATATGTCATAGACCTCATCAAGTAATCCAGCAGCCACCATGCTATCAACTCTAGAATCAACATGTCCGTCAAGTTGTGGAACAGAAGCATCGACACATATCAAGCAGCAATCGTATCTGAAACTATCAGCTTGACCCCAATTCTGCCCTGCCACATGCAATATTACACCATGTATTAGAGATATGGGTGTGGTATCATTCAAGGACTTAAGCAGGCAAGGTGAAATGAAGAATGAATGATCTGAAGAAAAGAAACGCATTTAAAAGTCCAAGCATCAAGGAAGAATTAAAAGGAGGGTACACACACACACACATTACCATAGTCACATACCTAAACTAAAAGAAGATTCATACCTCGGCAGCCTTTCCTTGAAAAAGTGTGCTGGGAAGAACACCAGTGCGGTAATACAAACTCAGGTATTGATTTATCTGCAACATATTCATTGTCAATTGTCTTATCAAAAAAAATATCCAATGTCAATTGAAAACAAATCAAAAGTTGGGTAGGATATTCAGTTAATTTATGCAACATTAAGTAGTGGAGCATATAACTCTGTCAAGGGTTTTTGATGTAGGGACATCTTGTTGTTTCTTGGTCTTTCTTGACCTTTCTTGAATCATTTTCTTGGTCTTTCTTGACCTTTCTTGTTCTTTAACAGTCTTTAGTTAGTTGGTTTATTTCCCTTTTTCTTTAGGCCTTTTCTTTTATTTAGGAGTGGTTGTTTTGTTTAAACAAACAGTTACTTGCCCAGCAAGTTACCTGTATTTTAGGCCTAACAGCTGCTGCCATATCTATAAATATGGTGGCCTTTTGTACTTTGAAGGCAATTAATGAATTGTGGTATTTTTGAAAAGTCTTGTATGTTTGTGTACATCAGTTTTTGTGTCATTCGTACGGAAGGAAGAGGGAATCATAGTTGCGTTTCAATGGCAGAAGCACGAGCAACAACATACTGAATAATATTGGGCATTGAACCTTACTTTGACAGAAAAAAATCAATGGCAGAAGCACGAGCAACAACATACTGAATAATATTGGGCACTAATCCTTTTCATTATATCAATGAAAGGTTTGTTTCTTGTTTAAAAAAATATTGGGCACTGAACCTTACTTTGACAGAAAAAAAACTGCTAAACAATGTAGAAACTCCCTATATTCTAGGTTAGTTTAAAGGTTATGCTACTTAAGATCCTTTAACTTTGCCTCAATTTCGATCTGGTTACTTAACTTGAGAACAATTCACTGCAGTCCCAAACTGTTGTGAAGTACTGAACAGACATAATATTCCAGAAGCCTAAGGTCAAAGACGGGCCCCAAAAATACAGGTTGTATTTGCACTTATTTTAAAACATAAACAAAAAGAAGAGGAAACTCACAGAAGTACAAAGATTCAACGCCTAGTTACTGATGTGAAAAAAATGTGATTGCAATTCCTCTCGAAAGAAAAATGTGAGTGCAAAAAACCTCTGCAATGATTCTAAAGGATACATTAAAGAAAATATACTATAAACATCCAGACACTAGAGAAACCACTTAGATCACCTAGAAGAAAAGGCATTCAAAATTTAATGTAAAACGCTGGTTCTCAACGACTCGTGTTTAGAGAGGATTTGCATTCTTCTACAACTTGGTAGCTATAATTAAGGATAATTTCCTTAAGAACTATATACTAGCCCTTTTTCTCAAGCCTGTTGGTTTAGACTTTTCAGATCTTTCAACTTGAAATTGGTCTTTTCCTCAAGTGTTAAGGACAATGTTATTCAGCTTCTCTCGGACCCTCTACTTCCTCCTCGACCTCTTTTGCTTTGGATCAATGCACTCAAGGCCCTCCTCTCGGAAGTTTGGATGGAAAGGAATTTGAGGACATTTGAAGAAACTCAAAGCTCTTGGTTCTTTTGTTATGAATCAGCTCACCTCAAAGTCTCACTTAGGTGTCCTCTCTCGAGATCTTTTGTAGACTTTTCTTTGCAAGATATCAACTTAAACTGGAATGCTTTTATTTTTCCCTTGTAATTCTGTTTCTTGTATTGTTCTGCTTTTTATCGCTTTTATTTCACTCCTTTGTGGAGTTTGTTTCTTTTGAGCAATGGTCTCCTTTCTTTATATCAATGAAAAGGTTTGTTTCTTGTTTAAAAAAAAAATAACTATATACTAGCCACTAGAATAATATTGTAATCAATGTTTTAAAAAATAACTATATACTAGCCACTAGTTACGCCTCATAAGTTGTGGGTCATGGGTGTGGCCCACTTGATTTGCTGCTGATCAAGTAATTTCATTTTGGTGATGGGCCATTACTGTGGCCCACGTATAGATTTTAAAAAGATAAAAAATTGCAGAAGTTCACCCGTTGACCTAAAAACCAAAAAAAAACCTCCATCTTTTTTTTATTACAGTGCAGTCGCCATGAGTGCATGTTCCTCATCCTCTTTCTCTTGGACAACAAGACAACACAACAAAAGAGTAAAGACAACCAACAAAGTTGGTTTCATTTACTCCTTCAGTTTCTTTATTCTCTTTGTTTTCGTTTCTTCTTCTTTTTTATTTGTTGAACAACTGAACAACAAAGAAGCATTCATTTCTTTTTCGTTTTTTTTTTATTTGTTCAACAAAAAAAAATCTTTCATTTTGTTTGTAGTTTAGGATGAGTTTTAGATTATTAACAAAATCTCGATGGCCTATTGAGATTTTTTCTTTATAGTTATTATTTTTTTAGTATTTTAGTACTTTGGAATATTATAATGTTAAAAATATATAAGGTTTATGATTTAAATATATATTTTTTAATTTAAAATGAGGCTTACGCCTCATACCGCCTCGAGGCCGCCTTAAGCCTTTTAAAACATTGTGTAATTCAAATCAATTGTTCAAGTTCAAAAAACTAAGACTTAACATGAGGCTTACGCCTCATACCTCCTCATCCCCTCTAGGAGGGCTTTAATAGTTCCAAGGCCCTTCATGACCACTAGGTCAACCCTTGATAGTTATATTCATAAGAAGGATTAAAAATAATATAAGCCGGTAGCCTTACTTTTCTGTGGTTATTAGGATGGAGTCTGTTAGCCGAAACTGGATCAATCTCTTTAAGATGGTTATAGTCATACTTCAAACCATCTCTTCCCTCATCCAACTCAATACCCAGCTCTTCATCTCCTGGAAAAGCATGAATAAAAAAAATTAATTTAAACTCCAGATCCATATGAAATACTATTAAACTTGTAGAGTTGGTAATTACCGGGATAACTGGAGCAACTTCCACCAACGTTTTCTGCAGAATCATCCAGAAGAAATGGGCTAACAAGAGCCTGCATGAGAAATAGAAAATGGCAGCTTGATGTAATAAAATGATATATATAAGTAGTCCACAAAAAAGGGGTGATTAGAAGTTAAACATGAAGTCTAAATCTCCCAATAGGAAGATACATTTCACAGAAGTAACTTTGCCAATTATGATCATTTAGAGGCTCTTTTGATGTATTCTTTAAAATTAGTGTTATAGATCAGTTATTTTAATATGTTTTCTTAGTTTTTATTTGTTTAGATGGTAATTTGAAAAAATATGCTCTTTTGCTGTCATTTATTTCTTCAACAAAAAAAATTGAAAACTTAATGTTTTAAATCAAGTTATACATAAATAAACAATTAATGTTTACATATAAAAATCAATTAAAAAATCAAAGAGAACACATGAAAATATTTAGACCAAGCCAACCATTGGTGAATTTCAAGTTGTTTAGATTCCACTCTAGTGTTGAGGTGTTGAAACATTTCAGTTTTTTAATAATTCTCCGACTAATGAATTTTTTGTAATTTTTTCTAAGACCATCTCAAAACATCAAAATCACCTTTTAAACACCATTAGCCATCACACATCTCGTTTTCTTTTCTTTTCTTTTTCTTTGGATAAGAAACCAAGAGAATATGTTCTAGAGAAAAGGCACAATAACAGCCAGCCTAGGGGCCAGAGTAGATGAACCGTCGTTCAAAGAACTATGAAAGAAAAGTCTTCCAATCGTTAATATTCATCAAAAGGCTATAACTACAAAAGAAATTTCCTATTATTGGAGCACCACCAAGAAGGGTGTTGTATGCTAATACAAAATGAATCAAGAGAGGATGATTTATCAACAAAATGTTAGACCTCCAATCCAGAAGGTTTATTCAAGAAAGGGCAAAAAGGAAATTATGGTTGTTTCTAATGTTTAGAAGCGTTAGTTTTTGTTAGTTACTTTGTTAAAGTGTTTTTGAATTGAGGAGTTATAACTCCTTTAGTTAGTTATGTTGTTTTGCTTTATATGTTGCATTTTCATAAGAACTGAATATTGGGTGGATGTTTATGGAGAGATAGTTGACCCTCTCAAATTGGTCACTAGTTGTGTTGAGTTTTTATTGTGATAACAATGAAATTGATAGTGATTCCTATCAAGTTGGTATCAGTGCCAGGTTTCGATTTGGGAAGGAAAAAAAAAAATATGGGAAAGATGGACAAGCATTTTGATCCTGTGGAGACGAAATAAGTGGAATTAATGAAAACTTATAGCGTTTACCTGGGTTGGAACAAGCGGTCGAAGATCTTAAAGAAGAAGTGTCGCAAGTCCTCTTAACATTGTGAGAAGTTATATCTCTAAAAAATATCTTGCAATCAGAAAATGAGGGAGTGCACAGTTCTTATCGTAAATTGGAAATAAGAGAATCTTCGGGACAAGTACCGGAAGACGAAGATCCTGACAAGAGTGTGAGCGAAGTGGTAGAACGCCGTTGCCAGAAAAAGGTAGAGATGCCCGTTTTTAATGGTATTGATCCGAAATCCTGGATATTTCACGCAGAACGATATTTCGAAGTTCATCATCTGACATCTACCGAGAAGTTGGAAGTATCTGTGGTCAGTTTTGAAGGGGCTGCTATTAAATGGTATAGAGATGCACGCAATCAGAATCAATTCACAGGTTGGGCAAATTTAAGAAACATATTGCTTTTTCGTTTTCGACCTCCACGCAAGGGAGATGCACACGAACAATTTTTATCAATTAAACAAGAGGGAATTGTGGCCGACTATTATGAGCATTTTGAAGCGTTGGCTGGATTGTTGCCAGATTTATGTGAAAAGGTATTACGTGGTACTTTCTTTAAAGGTCTAAACCCTAAATTACGTGTTGAAACTTTATCACAAAGGCCTAAAACTTTAGAAGAGATGATGGAAGTGGCCCAATTAATGGAAGACGGGGAATCCTTTGATGAGTCTTCAGCCCATGAACCCAATGAGAATCGGATTTTTAAAAAGACAATTGGGCCCAACCCGACTAAGAAACCTATGGATAATGCCGTTACCTGCACCATTACGATTGGGGAACGCGCAGCTTCCGTGCCTATTTTACCAAAAAACACTCCGTATAAACGTTTAGCAGACGCTGAATTTTTAGCAAAAAAAGAAAAGGGCTTATTCTATCGATGTGATGAGAAATGTTTTGTAGGATATCGATGTAAAAACAAAGAATTGAAGGTGTTATTGGCCGAGGAAGATGATTTCAACAAAGAGAAAATTGACGAACAGAAGGAACCCACACTGACGACCATGGAGGAAGGAGCTGTAATCGGTTTATCTCTCAAGTCTGTGATGGGAATGACTCTGAAAGGCACAATGAAGGTGAAGGGCTCGATCAATGATTTAGATGTGTTGATCTTAATTGATTGTGGGGCTACTCACAATTTTATTTCTCAACTTCTCGTGGATGAACTCAAAATACCCATTACAGAGACAGCAAATTATGGTGTAATTATCGACAATGGAGCTTCTATTTCCGGCAAGGGCAAATGCAAAAGAGTTGTTATACAGGTGCAAGGGCTCACTGTGGTGGAAGATTTTCTTCCCCTTGAATTGGGAAATATTGACGTGATACTCGGTATGCCTTGGTTGCATAGTTTGGGCGACGTTTCGGTCAACTGGAATTGATTAACTATGAAGTTCTTTAAAGACTCAACCGAGGTGATTTTAAAGGGAGACCCAAAGCTTTCTCGATCATTCGCTTCTCTTAAATCCATTGTTCGCGAATGGCAACCTGAAGATCAAGGGTATTTAATTGAGTTGAAACAGGTTTCAGCCAGTGCTGAGTCGAGTAAGGGTAGTAATGAAGAGAATTTGCCTACTGATATTCATTCATTGTTGATGGAATTTGAGGACATTTTTAACATGCCAGAATCATGGACTATTGCACGTGAGATTGATCATCGAATTCAATTGCGGTCTAATTCAGAACCCATCAATGTGCGGCCTTATCGTTACCCTCATATTAAAAAAAATGAAATTGAAAGATTGGTTATGCTTTTGGCTGAAATTATTCGCCCAAGTACCAGTCCTTTTTCTAGCCCTGTATAGTAAAAAAAAAAATGGCAGTTGGCGTTTCTGCGTTGACTATCGGGCTTTGAATTCTGCGACTATTTTTGATAAATTTCCAATTTCGTTCAATGAAGAGCTCTTTGATGAATTACACGGGTCACAGGTATTTTCAAAGATTGATCTCAAATCAGGATATCATCAGATACGCATGTTTAAAGAGGATATTCCAAAAACTGTTTTTCGTACACATGAGGGACATTATGAATTTTTGTTTATGCCTTTCGGTTTGACCAATGCTCCTGCCACTTTCCAAGCTCTGATGAATCAGGTTTTTAGGCCTTATTTGCGAAAATTTGTTTCGATTTTCTTTGATGATATTTTGATTTCCAGTTCAGATATGGAGTCTCATTTGGCCCACCTATATACTGCATTTTCTTTGCTGGCGAAAAACAAATTATATGCAAATTTTAAAAAATGCCAGTTTGCCCGACTTTGTTTGGAATATTTGGGTCATTGGGTTTCGGCAAATGGAGTGGAGGCAGATGTCGAGAAAATTAAAGCCATGTCGTTGTGGCCGATGCCTAAGACTCTCAAGGAGTTACGTGGATTCTCGATTTGACAGGATATTACTGTCGCTTTGTTGCTAATTATGGAGCATTATCGGCACCTTTAACACATCAATTAAAGAAAGATGCTTTTCATTGGAATGATGAGGCTCAACAGGCTTTTGATAAGCTAAAAAATGCGATGATGATTGATGACAGCTCCAGTCCTCGCCCTCCCAAATTTTACACGTGAGTTTATTGTAGAGGCTGAAGCGTCCAGCACCGGTCTAGGAACGGTATTGATGCAACAGAATCGCCCAATTGCTTACTTTAGTTAGGTTCTCTTTGAACGAGCTCGACATAAACCTATTTATGAACGTGAATTGATGGCGATTGTTTTGGCAATTCAACGTTGGCGGCCTTATTTATTGGGTCGACATTTTGTTGTGCGAACAGATCAGCAGGCTTAATTTTTTCTCGAACATGTCATTCCTCTAGACTATCAGAGATGGGTGACTAAATTACTTTGGTATGATTTTGATTTTTGAGATCCAGTTTAAACTGGGTCGTGGGAATTGCGCCGCAGATGCTTTATCCAGATGTCCTGAGATTGGGTTGAATCATATTTTTGTCCCATATTTTTTGGACACTATAGTAGTGGCTAGTCAGGTTGTCACTGATTCACGTTTGGCTGAAATTTTCAGACAATTGGCGTTGGATGCAGATTCTGTTCCTAAATATTCTCTTTCCCACGGCAATTTGTTTTATAAAGGGCGTTTGGTTTTACCAGGTTCTTCTTCGCTTATCCCTACTCTTTTGTATACTTTTAATAATACTGCAATGGGAGGACATTCAGGGTTTTTGCGCACTTATAAATGGCTTACTTTCGAGCTTTATTGGCAAGGGATGAAGAAAGATGTTAAAAAGTATGTTGAGGAGTGTCACATTTGTCAACAGAATAAATCTCAAAGCCTATCTCCAGCAGGGTTACTCCAACCTTTGCCCATTCCTCAACAAGTGTGGGATGACATTTTGATGGATTTTATTGAGGGTCTCCCTTTGTCGCATGGTTTTAACGTTATTCTGGTAATTGTGGATCGTTTAAGTAAGTATCATCATTTTCTTCCTTTACGCCATCCATTTACTGCTAAAACAGTGGCTGATTTGTTTATTCGGGAAGTTGTTAAACTTCATGGGTTTCCCATCTCTATTGTTTTTTACCGTGATAAAGTATTTATGAGTCATTTCCAGTGTTTTTAAAAGCTCAAGGCGCAATAAAGCGCCATAGCCTTCCCGGGCTTAAGCGCAAGGCGCAAAAAAAAGCGCGGGTTTTATTTTATGAGGCGCACGATAGATAAGTGTAAATAATTTTTTATATATGAAGGAAAAATAGTAAGATGAATAATAAGATGATGAAAAGTTCAAGAAAATAGAACTTTTATTCAAGATTCAATGAATATTCATGTGTTTCTTCCTTCAAATCAGACAATTTTTTTAAAAAAGGTAGGAAAGTCAGGCTCGAGGCGCTGAAGCGCACCCCACAGGCACTGAGGCGCGCGCCTCAAGTGGGCTTTATTAAGTGAGCCTCGCTTCTTTGAAGCGAGGCGCAGAGGCTGCGCCTTGAGCCTAGGCGCACCAAGGCGCGCGCCTGAGTGGGCTTTTTAAAACACTGGTCATTTCTGGAATGAGTTATTTCGTTTACATGGTACACAATTAAGGAAGAGTAGTTCATATCATCCTCAGCCGGATGGTCAAACGGAAGTTGTTAATCGATGTTTGGAAACATATTTGCGTTGTTTTAGTCATGAAAAACCTCTGCAGTGGCAAATTTGGTTATCTTGGGCTGAATATTGGTATAATACTACTTTTCATTCTTCCACGGGTACTACTCCGTTTTCAGATTATTTATGGGCGTGCCCCTCCCTTAGTGCGTTATGGTCAGTCAACTACTACTAATTCTGTTTTGGATCAACAATTGTTGGCTCATGATCAGACATTGTTAGATCTTAAGGACCATTTAGCCCGTGCTCAGTCCAGAATGAAGAATGAAGCTGATAAGCATCGTCGTGATTTGGACTTTGCGGTAGGTGATATGGTATACTTGAAACTCCGACCGTATCGGTTGGTTGCATTGGCTCGGAGTCGAAATGAAAAGTTGGCACCAAAATATTTTGGACCTTTTCGGGTTTCACTTTTGGTTGGAGTCGTTGGACTTGTTGCTTGTAAACAAGATCTTCCCCCATCGGCCCAAATTCATCCAGTTTTTCATGTCTCCCAATTGCGCAAGGCCCTTGGTCCCGGTATTGTACCCCAATGTCTCTCTTGTCCCAATGTCTCTCTTCTCACCTTACAGCCAATTTGGAGTGGCAAGTCCAACCTGCAACAGTTTTGGGTATTCGTCAGGATGCTTTTACAAGAAATTGGGAGGTTTTTATTCAGTGGTGTGACCTTCCAGATTATGACAATTCCTGGGAACTTCTGGACTATGCTCGTACTCAGTTTCCTGATTTCCACCTTAGGGACAAGGTGTCTTTCGGCCCGAGGGTAATGTTAGACCTCCAATCCAGAAGGTTTATTAAAGAAAGGGCAAAAAGGATATTACGGTTGTTTCTAACATTTAGAAGCGTTAGTTTTTGTTATTTACTTTGTTAAAGTGTTTTGGAATTGAGGAGTTATAACTCCTTTAGTCAGTTATGTTGTTTTGCTTTATATGTTGCATTTTCATAAGAACAGGATATCTTGTATTTTGTGTGGTTTGGTTGGATGTTTATGGAGAGATAGTTGACCCTCTCGAATTGGTTACTAGTTGTGTTGAGTTTTTATTGTGATATCAGTGAAATTGATAGGGATTCCTATCACAAAAGTTCTCTAAGATCCATTAGACATCACATATCCCTACCAAATCTTCAATTTCTTGTCAGAGATGTCTTCTATTCCCATAAGACTATTTCCCATAAATTCCAAAAATCTAATCTAAAGTGCCATCACCAAGATTAAATCAAATGGTAACAGAAAACACCCGACCATACCCTCAAGGACATTCCTAAGATCAAGAATCCCACAAAAAGAGAACACCTCTAGAAATACCCCAAGAATCCATGCTGGCCAACCAATGTTTCTAAAACTCTAGGAGACCATTCTAATCCCACAAAAAGAAAACACCTGTAGAAATGCCCCATCCTCCCTTCATTCAATATACACTGTAGAATATCAGCATGAATCCATTAACAAGGACCCTATTCAGTTCTCAAAAACAAAACAAAATAAAGAAAAACAAGGACCCTGTTCGATTGGAATGAGTTAACCTAACCACAAAAGTACAAGGATGAAAGTATTTGATCACCATCACCCATAATATTAAGCTCATAAAGATGAAACCTACTTCTAGCAATGGAAATGGTGCATTCCCATCCAAAAGAGGATCTATGGAAGAACCTTGTTTCTCAACATCAAGGAGGGCTCCTAGCCTGCAACAAAGAGAAGCAATCCTTGTGACCAAATGACTACCCCACAACATCCACAGGAGAAAAGCTCTTGTCAAGCCTTATAGATAATCCATAGAAACCAACTTCCTACACAAAAAGTAACTGAGCCTTTAAAGAAGCCTTTCCACTCTACCAAGGATTCATCCACCAAGGTCCTCCAAGTACATGGGATCATAATTAATAAACTTCTGAAACGTGTTACTTACAACTGGTCAATCAATTATTTGGATTTAAATCATTTTAAAATAAAAAAATATCTTGATCAATGTGATTTTGGCCAATTTCGTTCCATTTTGGTTGATTCAATAGATATTTTAGCCGGCATTGATTGATTTGTTTGGTTTTTTCAAGCAGCTTTTTAGTTCGTTCGCATTGGTAAAAAATCAATAACTGACTTTGGCCAGAAACCAAGTCCAGCTGACTGCTTACACCTAGTATTTCTCCAGTCAAATGATCATGTTTCAAGTACAATGCCAGAAACTAGGTCAAAAGATGATCCCCACCAGCAGCTCCTAATAATAAGAGACGTGTTCTACAATGTCAAGAACAATCTTGGACAAGAACAATTAAAAGAACTTCAACAATAAAATACTTGCCGCTTGAAGCACTCAAATTATCCCATTAACCATTAGATGACCAAATAGGATTTTTTTTTCTTACCTGTATATAATAATTCGTTCCACCCACTATCATTGGCAAGCACCCGCGTGATATTATGTCATCAATAACCTGAGAATCAAAATGCAGAATCAAGACAAAACCACCTAAATAACATTAATTATAAGGGGTAAAATCAGCCACACACTATATATATATAAGATAAGATTGAATATGCTACAAACAGCACAGGATTGTTTTGTTGAGTAACTAACCTAAAAAGATGGTCTCTATTTCTAAACCATAAGTCACTATCCATTCTTGTTCTTCAATTCTTTTATAACACTCTAGTGTTTGCTATTAAATTCTGAGTAGCCAGTTAATGAGTTACTAACCACCTTCTCTTCCTAAGACTCGTGTACATAACTGACATTTTCCCAATTTACCTAATTATTGCCTTGCTCTGGTTTTTCTCCTTTCCCTATGCCACAAGTATTGTGTAAGGATAGGCCTAGCTCGTATACGTCTGAATGAGACCAAAAACTACAGAATGATAACAGGGTTGCTATTGACCATGCTCAGGACAAGAAGGAGAAACTGAAGCTTAGCAAATATAAGCTCACCGACACATATCATTGAAAAATAGCATTCAAAAACTACAGTGAATGTGGGATGACTACATAATTCGACCACACTATTTTCCACTTGAACGGAATCGAAAGTGTCAGAAATCAATTTTCAACTCTTTGAAATTTGCATCTATGAGAATGCGTAATGAACACTAGAAGCAAAAATAGCCTTGGCATGCATGATACAGTGCTGCTAACTTACAGGAATGGCAGAATCTCGAAAGTCTTTAGCCGTGAATTCAACGTCTGGACTCACAGAACCTAAAAGATGATGCGGTATTCCTAGATAACGAAACGAATTGAAAAAACCCAAATCAGAAATCAATGAATCGCAACGAAATTAGAAGTGAGTGACTGACTGACCGACCATTTTGATCTTCGGGGGGAACTTTGTTTGTGAGAACGTCCAATCCTCGATAAACCTGCATAGAGTCTGCGTTGATGATCTCGACGGGGAATTGAGAACCCAAATCAATGGCGAGACGGGACTTCCCAGAACCGGTCGGCCCCATAATCACCACCACCTTTGGCTTTTCTCCTCCCATCTTCGGATTAGTGCCTCCGTCGTCCACGACGCCCATCTCTTCTCCAACTCAAATTTACACTATTTTATATTTTCATACTATTCAAGGGAATATTTTCCGTACTAACTACTAAGCTTATAAATGACTACCGCTTTTAGAAATCTAACCAAAATAAAGAATTGCGTCAACATCAGCCTGCCTGCCCAACAACTTAGGCTCCGATTGGGATTAAAATAATCGATGGCTGCCGTGTAAAATCAGTTCTCAATAGGGGTGCAAGTTAAAACCGATCAAATTGCCCTAATAGATCGAAACTGACATCGGTTCGGGTGCGGTTCACTTTAGGCGGTCGATTGTGGTTTGGGGGTTGGAGAAACCGAATAAAATCGGTCGGG
Organism: Herpetospermum pedunculosum; assembly: GCA_028017165.1. Classification (NCBI taxonomy): domain Eukaryota; kingdom Viridiplantae; phylum Streptophyta; class Magnoliopsida; order Cucurbitales; family Cucurbitaceae; genus Herpetospermum; species Herpetospermum pedunculosum. The sequence continues at coordinate 14,567,354 of JAPQWQ010000186.1, read as the reverse complement.
TTCGGTTTTCCATGAATAGCGTCGATAAAAAACCGAACTTACCGATAAGAAGCCAAGTAGCTGCGACGTGTGGCATTCCACTTCCAGCAGTAGCATGTACAACCGTACATACACTAGATCCATGCATCTCTTCTTCTTCGTTTTGAACTTCGACGATTTGTTTACAATTTGAGTCTCTTCTTCTTCGTTTACAACGTTAACGCTGCATCTTTTCTTTGTTAAAGGTAGGTTGGAGAGTCGTGCTAGTCAATACTCAATAGTCACCTCATCAAATATTCATTGCTCCACAATGCTACAATAGTACACTGTGACTATGATGATACACCCCATAGGTAATAGTAAAAAGAAAAGTAATCTGACACTCATTGTTCCACAATAGTCCAATTTCATCCCTTTCACGCTAAGTTTTACTTTCAACTTTCAAAGTTTTTTTTTTTTTTTTTAATTTAACATTTTGTTTCAATAAAATACTTTAATCATTGTATTTTTATTTTAAAGTGGTGATGGAGTAGTAATAATTAAATATAAAATAATTAGAATATATACATTTATAGATTTGTTGGGTATGATATAATTGTCCGTTTAGAAAAAGTTTAATTTGAAAATGTTTGCATCTAATTTATATTTTTTTTTGTTATAAACATGATATATACATGGTATATATATGATATATATAGATACCCATAAATATGATATATACATGGTATATATATTCAACTCTCTCATTTTAGCTAGTATTCCCCATGACTCAATCTCCTTATGAAATTACAACCATAAAATATAAATAGAGACTCTCAAAGTTGGTCATCAATGACCTAAGTTTAGCCATCAAATACCTGTATAAATAGAGCTGTGTCAAGTCTTTCAAACACACCTCAAATCAATTGAATACAATTTGATTTCTTTCTCTACTTTCCTCTCTATTTTCTTCTTCTCTTTAGTATTACTTTTATTGTTCTTGTTATCTTTTTATAACGCGTTATCAGCATGAGCTTATACCACTTTTCTTTGTTAAAGGTAGGTTTGATTTTTGTTATGAACGTTCTATGTATGCAATGTATGTGGACTGAATATCTCATATATACCCCGTATATATCTTTAACGCTGACTGGTGAGAGAACTTTTGAATATTCTCCAATTTCCGGGTTGTCGAGACCCGCCAAAATAAAATTTATAAATCCGAACACACTAAGCTTTGCAGCTAGTGGCAACGAAGTCGATCCACAGGGAGCGTGTCAAAATGGAATTGGATGCTTGAATCAAATATTGTTTGTTTTATTTAAAAGTAACGAAAAGGGGGGTTTGTTCATGCAAAGAAAGATAGAAATATGTTAACGGAAGAATAAATCAACAAGACAAACGTGCTGGATTTGGGGAATTTGGGATTTGCTAAACAGTTGTAAACACTATCATTGAACTCTACAAACATGGTCATGAATAAATTAAGTACATAAACGGTTACCTGGCAACCCTCAAGTAACCGACCACATGGAAATAGTCAGAGTTGTCAATTCTAACTAAACAGTGTTACTAATTAACTCGGAATGATCAGTTCTAAAATAATTAAAGTAGTTACTAGTATTTTATGACGAACATTCAACTAGCAAGTCTAAGTTGATACTTCGGTTTCTTTACTTCTCCGGGTTACCCCGTGTTACTTGACGATTAAGAGAGACAAGGCATCATAATCTGTAACTATAGAACATGCTAGAAATCAAGGGCGTCTACTCCTATCAATCAAACATGCTCATGTGATATGCATGGAAGAAGTAAATACATCAATAAATTCAGATCAAGATAGATTCACAAGCACAAAATCTCAAGTTATTACAATGTCTAACAAATCCGTACTAAAAAGTCCCCAAATCCCTCACTTACCTTAGCCAACCATGGTCTTGGATGAAATCCAAGCTCCCATGGACACTAATGTGTTCATACAAGTTGAGAGGGAAGAAAATGGAGCTCCAAGGTGACTCAAATGGCAGAAAGTTCGTAAGACTGAGAGAAAATGGCAAAGAAGATGACCTAAAATCGGTAAAAATGGGTTTTATATCCGTCGTAGCGTCGAGACGCTAGGACAACATTGAGACTCTACGAGCGGAAAATTCCTGCGCGCGCCTCTTCAGAGCGTCGAGACGCTTCTGGACAGCGTCTTGATGCTTGCTCTCGGGTTTGAGCAAAATAAATTGCCTTTGATGCTTATTTTTGGCAATTTCTTCTCTTCTTGAGGTCCTTCATTTCCCGAAGCGTTCCCGAAGCCTTAAAATGACTTCCTAGCCTCGAAACACGTCTAACGGACTTCACGAGCTCTTCACCATGAATCACCTATAATAAAGGTAAATTAACATATTTAAACACGGTATTAGCTACAATTAGGGAGTGAAACATAACTCCAAAATAGAGTTGTCAAACACCCCCAACCTAAATCTTGCTAGTCTAGAGCAAGGCAAAAATCAAATTATCTTCTAAGGACTACGCTTGCATGCTTCTAACTCAAATCTCGATGCCTTAAAAATCAAGACATTTACATAAACAAGAAAGCAATCGATTGCATGCACTTAATCAAGAACAATTCAAAAATTAACTATTACCCTCCTACGTGCGTGTGTGCTAGCCAACCTATCCTAAACCATGCAAGCTCGGAAAAACCTCATGCAAGCTCGGAAAAACCTCATGCAACATTTCATCTCGTTTTTCCCTTACTTCTAGAAATTCAGAACAGACTATAGCTTTTCACATCAGAGAGAGCAACAAATTAAGAGACCTAAAACACTTTCTCATTTCTTTTTCTTTTGAGTACTTTGTACTCTTTTTTTTTGTTCTTTGAACCCTTCACTTTATTTTCTTTTTCTTCTCCTAGAAGCCTACCATGTCAAGCTTGGCCTAAGCTTCACATTTTTAAGGACTAACGCTCACTTGTTTAGCGCTTCAAGAAGGAGGAGCGTCTCGGGCGAAACTTTCAAACAACATGCTTTTTGCTCTTTTTTTTATTTAGGCGAAATAACTTTGCTATACTCGATTAACCTATTACAAACTCTCATGCAACAAGTTTTCCTAGGTGTGCCTTTTGGGGCGACAACAAGAATTCATGCTACACAGGTAAACCTAAGCCTATAGAGTTTAAGACAAGTTGCTAAGTGCTCGATGGGTGCAAGAGAGCAATAGAAAATTTTTAATTTTTTTTTAAATGAACCTCAATTAGTGCAAACAACTCCATGCTCATCTAGATATGCAAATATTAATATTTTAAAAACATTTCCTAGATAATCATAATCAGAAAGCATGCAAACAGAGTCCAAAACACTTCAAATTTAAAATTTACTCCTGCTCAACAACTGCACATGAAATCCAGACAACACTCCACAAAATCCACCCCCAACCTCAGAAGAAAGTATTGTCCCCAATGCTTAAACCATCTGATACACAACAAACGCGCAAAATTAAAAGGGAAAAACGAAACTTCCCTGATCTTTGCGAGGTTGGCAAGGGATGAGAGGCAACACATTTTCCAATTAAGGCCAACTTGCTCAACTCTTCTCTTTAACTCCTAAAAAGACAAAAAAAAACACAAACAAACTAAATTAAACTACTTAACTAATGAAAGCAATAAACTAAAAACATAAAAACATTTGAACACTCGGGTGCCTCCGAGAAGCGCAAAATTTTTAAATTCGTTTGCTCGACTGAATTCTCCCTTCGAAATTAATCGTTGTCCAATAGCGTGGGAGATGTTCCAACCATTTCTCTTCGTCCGCGTTGGACCTGCAACCATTCAGCAAACAATTTTTTTGATTTTTGTGCCTCGGGCACACAAACATCATCGTTAATAGACAAGAAACAAACAGAACCATCAACTATCAAATTCAAATTATCATTTTCCACAGAAAAAATAGAATTATCCCTCAAGCTCGAGGTCAAATTCAGATCCTTCATACAATCAACAGATTTCAATTTTTCATTCTCATTCTCAGCATGCACAAAAGATTTCAAAACAGTCATAAAAACTCATTCACCATTCCATCAATTACCGATAAGACGCCCCTATCAACATCAATTTTGACCTTAGCGGTTGGTGAGACGAATTTTGAATATCCTCTCTAAATTTCGGGTTGTCGAGACCCGCCAAAATAAATTTATAAACCTATTAACCTTAGCTTTGCAGCTAGCGGCAACAGGGTCGATCCACAGAGAAGGAATAATCGAATTGAAATTAAAGTTTGGAATGGAAATTAATTTATCAATTGGGTTTTTGTAAAAAGTGGGGGGTTTTAAGCATGCAACAAGAGAAATTAATTGCTAACGGAAGAATTAAAAAGAAAGAGAATGAAGAGTGATCGATTCGGGGGATGTCGGGATTTTTGCTAGGCATTCTTACATTCATCATTTAACTCGAAATCTAAGGCTAATACATTGACATGCACGCGGTCGGTTACCTGGGAACCCCTTGTGTAACCGGCTTCATATTAATTAATTAGAACTAAGGTCCTAACTAAACATTATTTAAAGCCCCATTAGAGTGATCAGCCCCAAATTGACTCTAAACAGTTACTAGCTAACCGCGACGAACATTCGAATATGCATTCTCATTGCTAATTGGCTACCTGGCAACCCTAAAGTACCCAACAATCAGAACACATACAACGATACTTCGATTTGTTTTGTCATCTTGTGTTACTAAGGCGAAAAGGAGAGGCAAGGCATCGCTATTCTATAACAGTAACATACGCTAGAAAACTCGATTGTCCGTCGTCGAAATCTAACTTATGCATGAGTTTAAGCAAGAATAACAAATGCAATCAATTATATAAGCCTATTCAGAACCATAAGCCTATTTGTTATGATTTAGTAAACATACCTGGGTCTGCACACTTTGTTGGAAGCGTACTTGGGAAAATTGCAGAGACACTTTCCTTTATTTTCTCATCATTCTTTCTTGATTTTCTTTTGCCTGTGCACCAACTCTTCAAGAATTTTGCATATCTTGGAATCTGCTTAACAACTTCTAGAAGAGGGATGTTCACTCACTTTTTGGAAAGTCTTCAAGAATTCCTCATCTTCATTTTCTTCCTTAGGCTTCACAAGCCTATTTGGAAAGGGTGCGGGAAACATCAACTGGCACTTGCACAACCCTTTCTTCACTCAAATTCTTTTTTTTCAACTTCAACATTGGAAGGTATCACCTTCCCACTTCTCAAATTCATCATACTCGCATTTTCGCACGAGTTGATGGTCGTTTGGGAAGGAAGCTTCCCTGAGCTCTTGCTTTCGAGCTTACTGATTGACACAACCATTTGGGTCAGTTGCTTGTTCAGATTCTGCAACTCAGCCTTGTGAGAAATTAGCTCCTCACGAGCTTCCTTTTGAAATTGGCTTGTCGTGTTCACAATCGTCCTGACCATTTCCTCCATAGTACTACCTGAGCTGGATGATTGAGCGTGGGTGGAGTTCTAGGGTCTCTCAAAAGACTGACCTTGAAAGCGTTGTTGTCGTTCTCTATTCCCAAGCTCAGATTTGGATGGTCTCTCCACCCAGGATTGTACGTATTGGAATACGGGTCATACTTCCTCTGATTGGAGGCATATCCTCCAATAGCAATTACTTCTTTAGGCTCTCGCAGACTTCCTTCTACAAAAAATTTCAACAAACTGCTCATCTCTGCAACTTGAGCCTTAATGTCATTCACTTCACTGGTTTAACTGATCTGGTGAACTTAACCTGCTCCACCTCTAACACCAAACTGCTGCGAATTTTCCGCCATATTGGCAATTAGCTGCTTAGCTTCTGTGGGAGTTTTGTCTATCAGAGCTCCTCCGCTGGCAGCATGGATCATCTGTCGGTCATGAGGAGTCATCCCTTCATAGAAATACTGAATAAGTAGCTGGTCCGTTATCTGATGATGTAGGAAACTAGCGCACAACCTTCCAAATCGTTCCCAATACTCATGTAGAGATTCACCCACATCTTGGGTAATCCCATAAATTCTCTTTCTCGGCGTGGTGGCGAGGGATGCTGAAAAATATTTTTCAACAAACATCCTCTTCATCTCCTGCCAGGCCGTGATGGTTCCAGAGGGCAGATAATAGAGTCAATCCTTGGCTTTGTCTTTCAGCGTGAAGAGGAATGCCCTTAGATTCAGCTGCTCCTCTGTTACGCCTAGGGTCTTCATCTCCGCACACACGCAATGAAATTACATAAGATGGTTATTCGCGTCCTCTCCTGCATTACCATGGAAAGAAGGCAACTGGTGAATTAAACCGGACTTTAATTCAAAGTTACTTGCTACAATTGGGTATGTAATGCAAAGAGGTTGTTGATTCAGGTCTGACGCTGCCAACTGTTTCAACGTCTTGGGCGCTTCTTCCTACGCCATCACTTCTCTTTCTCCCAAGAGAGGACTGAGTCCTTCTTCCTCAAACAGTCTAAGGCCCTCGCGGCCTTCTCTTCTCAACCTTCGCTTTTCTCTGTCAATTTCTGGTATATACTGCAATCCACTTAACTCAGAAGAACAGGTCATACAACACAATTTTTTTTTTAAAACAACCACAAGCAAACAAAGAAATTTTTTAAAACAATCAATCAAACAAAAATCCAAACCAAACGTGATTTCATTTTAGTTGCTCCCCGACAACAGCGCCAATTTTGGTGAGAGAACTTTTGAATATTCTCCAATTTTCGGGTTGTCGAGACCCGCCAAAATAAAATTTATAAATTCGAACACACTAAGCTTTACAGCTAGTGGCAATGGAGTCGATCCACAAGGAGCGTGTCAAAATGGAATTGGATATTTGAATCGAATATTGTTTGTTTGATTTAAAAGTAACGAAAATGGGGGTTTGTTCATGCAAAGAAAGATAGAAATATGCTAACAAAATAATAAATCAACAAGACGAACGTGCTGGATTGGGGGAATTCGGGATTTGCTAAACAGTTGTAAACACTATCATTGAACTCTACAAACATGGTCATGAATAAATTGAGTACATAAACAGTTACCCGAAAACCCTGAAGTAACCGACCACATGGAAATTAGTCAAAGTTGTCAATTCTAACTAAACAGTGTTACTAATTAACTCGGAATGATCAGTTCTAAACTAATTAAAGTAGTTACTAGCATTTTATGACGAACATTCAACTAGGAAGCCTAAGTTGATACTTCGATTTCTTTACTTCTCCGGTTTATCCCGTGTTACTTGGCGATTAAGAGAGGCAAGACATCATAATCTGTAACTATAGAACATGCTAGAAATCATGGGCTTCTACTCCTATCTATCAAACATGCTCATGTGATATGCATGGAAGAAGCAAATACATCAATAAATTCAGATCAAGATAGATTCACAAGCACAAAATCTCAAGTTATTACAATGTCTAACAAATTCGTACTAAAAAGTCCCCAAATCCCCCACTTACCTTAGCCAACCATGGTCTTGGATGAAATCCAAGCTCCCATGGAAGCTAATGTGTTCATACAAGTTGAGAGGGAAGAAAATGGAGCTCCAAGGTGACTCCAATGGCAGAAAATTCGTAAAACCGAGAGAAAATGGCGAAGAAGATGACCTAAAATCGGTAAAAATGGGTTTTATATCTGTCATAGCGTCGAGACGCTACGGGCGGAAAATTCCTGCACGCGCCTCTTCGGAGCGTCGAGACGCTTCGGGACAGCGTCTCGATGCCATCGCTCGACGCTTGCTCTCGGGTTTGAGCAAAATAAATTGCCTTTGATGTTTCTTTTTGCCAATTTCTTCTCTTCTTGAGCTCCTTCTTTTCCCGAAGCATTCTTGAAGCCTTAAAATGACTTTCTTAGCCCCGAAACACGTCTAACGGACTTCACGAGCTCTTCACTGTGAATCACCTATAATCAAGGTAAATTAACATATTTAAACACGGTATTAGCTAGAATTAGGGAGTGAAACATAGCTCCAAAATATAGTTATCACTGACAATCTATTATTTTGGGCACAATGCACGTCGGTTGTAATTTTATATATGTTATGCTCATGGTTCATGTTAATCTATATGTTAAGCTTGATATTTGGTCAATTTATAGAATTGAAATTTCTTTAACATTTTACTTAATTGTTATTAATGCTTTGATATATTTTAATCTTTTATGAGCATATAGAGTTTAATTTTTTAAATTCATTTATGGAATTGATTTTTTGTATAACATGTATACAATATTGCAATTTATTTATGTCTTTCAACCATCGATATATATCGAGAGAATGCATGTTCAAATTCTCTTATGGTATGTTATTGTTCTTATAATAGATACATATACATAATAATACTTTATATATAACCTAATTATGCATCGTACATGTGTCATTTAAAATTTCTTATTTTATAGCTATATAGATTTTTGCATTACTTACATTGTTCATATTTTTTTTAAGTATCATGTATACTGTTTATATAACATGTACAATATCAAGTTAATATACTTTTTACATATTTCATATATAAATATATATGGCAAAGTTTGATTAATATGTGTAGTAATTTTTTATTCTTCCTACAACTCGTTTTGATTTTTTTTTTTTTTTTTTTTTTTTTTTTTTGATAAAGTGTCAGCCTTAAATCAGACTGACAAGGAGACAAGACTCCTAGAAATAGAAGCTAATGGGACAGGACCCCCACTTAGTTCATAAGTAACCAAAACGTCTTCATCATTTAGATGAACTAGATTAGGAGGAAAAATTTCATTCCAAGAGTTTGATATTCTTTGTTCACACGCAGAGGTCGCCAGGTAATGGGCCATTGCGTTCTGCTTGCGATTCACATGTGAGAAGGAAACCACATTCCTCGCTTTAGCCAGCTCAAGCACTTCATCCATGAAGTTCGTGAGCTCCGTATTATCTGTGATTTCAGAATTGAGAAGTTTCACAATCGTGAGAGCATCCGACTCCACAATGATATTTTGGGAAACATTGATAGGTATCTCTTTCAATCCTTCGGCGATGGCCAAAGCCTCTAGCCACTCGATTTTCCAAGGTCGCGAGATGCACCTCTGTCCGGCCTAAAGAAGGGTGTCAGTCCAGTGACGAAGAACCCAACCAATGCCGCCCCTTTGATGCGTTGGGTTCCAACTTGCGTCACATGATAGTTTCCATATGCCATCCGGTGGTCGTTTCCATCTTCGCAGCTCCATCTGACTTTGGGTATTTGAGATCTGCACCCCATTGTAAGTGTTTTCTGCTTCATCTGCCCCCATCTGAGTCGAAGTTAAAAACTCGTCCATGTATTTCGAAATTTGAGTCTGAAGAGTCTCCGAATTATTTGTTGTTCTCTTGTGTTTTATGTTGTTTCGGTGATTCCATATTTGCCAGCATATGATTAAGCTTCGTTCAAGATAGTCATCATCTTCTCGACCTGAGATCTCCTTTTTCCAGAACCATTCACAGTAGTCCGCTACTTGCCACAAGTTCCTGTTCAAATTAAAAAACTCATCAAGATTAGAGAAAAACTTTGGCCATAATCCTTTTGTGAATTTGCATTCCCAAAAAAGATGAGTGGCCGACTCAGCCTTTTTCCTGCACAAGTAACAAGTAGAGTTAAGATCCATCCCTTTTTTGCCTAGATTATCCATTGTTGGGAGGATATTATTGAAAATTTTCCAGCCACATATTTTAACTTTGGCCGGGATCTTGGCTTTCCACAGACGATTCCACAGAGTCTCTTGATATGAGAGATCTGAGGTTGAGTCTCCATCCTTGTCCTGCAGTTGAACGCCCAACCTGTAAGCGCTTTTTACCTTGAAAATTCCCCGTTTATCTAAGTGCCATAGGATCTCGTCCTCCCTTCTAGACCGACCGATAGGAATATTAAGAATGGTTGTGGCATCCTCTTCCATAAAAGAGGCACGAACCATCGTTTCATTCCACGTTCCATTAGTCGAAAGAAAATGAGCTACAGTTAGATGGTTAATATTTCTAGGACAATGTAGTGGCCGACAATTGCCTTCCCTTGGAATCCAAGGGTCGGATGCCACATCCACTTGAATCCCATTGCCTATTCTCCATCTGTATCCCTGTTTAAAAAGCTCACGGCCCCAAAGAATGCTCCGCCAAATGTACTACGGATTAGATCCAAGTTCTGCTTTGAGGAAATGACTTGCTTTGTAATATCGACCACGAAGAACTTTTGCCAGCAAACTATTAGGTTCCTTGATCAATCTCCAGCTTTGTTTGGCGAGCATGGCTTGATTGAAGATCGACAGGTCCCGAAAGCCCATACCACCATTATTTTTATTTGCACAAAGACGCTTCCAGCTTCGCCAATGAATCTTTCTACTAGTCTCATTAGATCCCCACCAGAACCTGGCACACATAGAATTTAATTCAGAACACAAATTAGATGGAAATTTAAAGCAACTCATTGCGTAATTAGGGATGGCTTGTGCCACCGATTTAATTAGAATTTCCTTTCCAGCAGATGAGAAAAACTTCCCTTTCCATCCTTGGAGAGCTTGCCACACCCGATCTTTGATGTTGTTAAAAATTTCCTTCTTGTTTCTTGCATTCTGTGAAGGAAGTCCAAGATATTGACCCAGCGAAGTAGAATGTCTAATACCCATATTCGTTTTGATAAACTCCACCCTGGCAGGACAGGTGTTTGGGCTAACCATAAACATAGATTTCTCAAAATTTATGATTTGCCCAGAAGCTTGTTCATATTTGCTTAAGATTTGTTGAATAGTAATGCAATCGTTATCTGTGGCCCTGAAAAATAAGATGCTATCGTCTGCATAGAATAAATGAGTTAGTACAGGACAATATTTATTTATTTGCAAACCTGTAAACCATTTAGTTGCCTCAAAACGGTTTAGAAGACATGATAGACCCTCAGCACAGAGGAGAAAAAGGTACGGCGAAAGAGGGTCCCCCTGTCGGAGGCCTCTCTTGGGTATGACATCGCTCCTTGGTATCCCATTTAATAGGACTTGATAGCTGACAGACTCCACGCATCTCATGAGTAACTCTATCCATCTTTCACTAAAACCCATCTTGGCCATAATCAAGCGAATGTACTTCCACTCCACTCTATCATAAGCTTTACTCATGTCCAATTTCATCGCCACTAAACCCTCTTTGCCCGTCTTCCTATTCTTCACTGCGTGGATGCATTCGAAACCCAGATTGACGTTGTCAGAGATTAACCTTCCTGGGACAAAAGCAGATTGATTGGGGGAGATAACTGTGTCCAAAATTCGTTTTAAGCGGTTGGCCAACGCCTTTGAGACAATCTTGTATATCACATTGCATAAGCTAATAGGACGGAAATCCTTCATCGATCTAGGGGCCTTTACCTTTGGGATTAACACGATGAATGTCTTGTTAATACTTTTTATCTCAGCCCCTTCGTTCAAAATTGCAAGACAAATATTGCATGTATCTTCCCCCACAATGTCCCAAAATTTCTGGTAGAAAACAACTTGCATACCATCCGGGCCAGGAGCCTTCGTGGGATGCATTCCCTTAATCACCGCTAGAATTTCCTCTCGTGTGAAGGATCTACCCAAATCATCATTCTGAGATTCTGTGACCCTACATGGAACCGAGTCAATAATATGGCTAAGGTCAGAACTATTAATGACTTCAGAGCTAAACAAATTCTGGAAATACTGTGTTGCAATCTTTTCCATGACTTCATCAGTGTTCTGCCACCTTCCAAACTCATCCTCAAGCCCATATATATAATTAGACCTCCTGCGAAATGTTGCTCTCAAATGGAACCATTTCGTGTTCCTGTCACCCCATTTTAGCCAATCCTCCCTAGCACGTTGACTCCAGTATATTTCGTCATCCTCCAGCAGAGTCTCCATCTCACTTTTTGCTAGAATAAGTTCATCTTGCCCTGCCCTATCAGTTCGAGTAAGGAGAGATTGAATATATTTCTCCTTTCGGGCTATAGCCCCTCTTATAGATCCGCCGTACTTCTCTTTGCTCCAACTAACAAGGCGTTTTAAACTTTCCTGAGTTTTACCTTGAGAATATACTGTTTCTCTACTAGAGATTTCCCTCCAGACTTGTCTTACTATATTTTTACACTCATCATACTTCGTCCAGCTCTCCTCGAAACGTCGAGGCCTTCTTTTACTAACTCGGGAGCAGGTAGGCGGGTCATAGTCCCAAGAAGCCAACAAAGGTCTGTGGTCCGATGCTATTTTTGCCAGGTGATAAACCTTAAAACTGTTACAATGTCCTACCATATCCGCGGTTAAAAGGAACCTGTCTAGACGTTCCCACACTAGAACTCCATTGTGATGATTGTTACACCAAGTGAACTCAGGGCCGATAAATCCAGGGTCAAGTAAACCACAAATGTCTATAATTTCCCTGAACTCCCCCATCACACTTTCTCTTCTATCCCTACCGCCTAGTTTTTCCGAGGCACTCACTAATTCGTTAAAATCACCTCCAAGGACCCAAGGCAGACTGGAATCCTCGCCCAAACGTCTTAGCAACGTCCAAGTTTCATGATGCAGCTCCGTTAGGGTTTCCATAAACTCCTGTAAAACGCCACATTAGTCCCTCTTCCTTAACGAGAGCATCAATGTGTCCTTTAGAATATGAACGAATATTTACCCCTGTGTCATTTTGCCAAAGCAAAATAAGTCCACCACTTTGACCTTTGCTTGGCACTGTCAAGCAACAATCAAATTGTAATTCTCTTTTGATTCTTTCGCCTCCTCTGCTTGGAAGCCTGGTTTCCATTAAGAAAACCATATGGGGTCGATGACTGCGAATAAAAAACCGCAGTACTCTCAATGTCCTAGGGTTCCCCAGTCCCTGGACATTCCAGCTTAGAATTTTCATTGTGCCCGGCGGGGCTGATCTACAGCCTCCACCGATGTTGCAATATTTGTCTTATTTGCCACGGACTGAATTTTCTTTCCTAAGCCTTCTGATTCCCTTTCGCCATCTCGATTGTGTTTTGCTCCTGTCAATCTAGTGCCCACCGAATCCATCTTATCTACTCCGAGCGTGAGAGATTGTGGTACTTCCATCCGATTCCATTTTTTAGAAATTCTCACCACATCTTCCTTGGCTTTTTTAATTTTTAATTCAGAACTTTGTGTTACCCCAATTGAATCTTCCACATCCGTTTTATTCAAAGACTGTTGTAATTCAGCACTTCTAAGATTTTGCCTTACGACTGGGCCCACATTAATAATAGCTTGATTTGGTTGGTCATGACCCACAGACTTCTCCTCTCTCTCATTTATAAAATAAATTTTATCCTTAATTACCCCTTCACTCATGGATTGTGTCTGCTTTCCAGAAGATCCTCCATCTGTTACGATCTTTGCCTCCACAGATTCCTCAATTAAAATCTTGTCATTACCCAATTGAATTTTCAGTTCCTTTTCAGCCCCTTTTTCAGATCCTTTCTTTACTGACTTGTCAACCCCAACATAATTGCCTACCATAATTGACTTACCAGCCTTAATTATATTACCATCCGTTTTTTCTCCATTAGTGCTCGCGTCCATGATTTCCGTTACCGGAGTGATGGATCCTTTCCCTGAGGTCGCATGTTCGTCAGACTGTTTGGTCGTCGATGACTGCTTTGCCGGTGAAGGTTGCTCACCTTGCGCTTCCTCTCCCACATTTCGAACTTGTTCAGACTGCCATCCCCTCCCTCGGTTGTATTGGAAAAATCCTTCCTTTGAGTTACAACTCGTTTTGATTAGATGCACTAGAAGTTGTATAAATCAACAATAAGTTCTCATTTGGGATGCACCTGAAGTTGCATAATTTTAAAATCAAAAGTATTTTTGTTTGATTAGATGCATTTGTAGTTGCATGATTTTAAATCAATAAGTGATTTAAACTAACAAACATGTGTAAGAGAATACATTTCATTCTTCTCATATTTAAGAATATGCTCTTGCAGTAGCAATTCGAGAACGAAATTTTGAAGTATTGTGATGAGCAAAAATCATGTTTTCTTGAAATTGAATAAAATAAAAGATGATTTTCTAAAAGTCTATGAATTTATGAGTCTCGGTCAACAATTGTTGTTGAAGTCGAGATCATGATCATAAAAGAGGAAGATGTAATTACCCATTTTATGGTGGTTATATATCATTCATTTTTCAAGAAAACCACATATTATGATAAAAATGAAAGTTTCACAGTTTAAATTTGATACATAAAGAGACATTAGTTTGTACCTGTCGTACATTTAAGTTCTTTCTGAATCTTAAAATGTCTCAATAAATGAAAATGAGAACAATGTGTGGAAGCAAACTTCGTAAATTTGTTTGAATCTCCTGAAGAGATAGTTAATGTTTTTTAGCCCACCTAAATATGACATATTTGGATGTTATAAGTTTCTTTAAATCTCCTGAAGATATGATTCTTATTGTTGACTCGATTAAGTATAACATATTTGAATGTTGCAAAAGTTTCTGAATCTCCCGAAGAGAATATGAATGATAAAGGTTTATCATGACAAATAGTGCAACTACACACAATATACTTAAAAGTAGAAAATATTTTTCAAAATTGACAATGCTGAAAGCAAAAGTCAATATAATGCAAAGTCATGTAGACTTCATTGAAAATTTTGAAAAAGCAAATATTATTTGCCTAGAAGAGCGAAATTTACAGTTGATATGCTGTATTCTTTGATAAATCAAAGAAAATTCTACTAAGTTTTAATTATATAATTGTAATGATTATCATATAGAGACTAATAGTACAAATAATATAGAGTATTTATATATTATATATTGTCTCGTATGAAAAATGTATATTAAAAGAGTTGCATTTTCTTTTCTTCTGGATAGTATTACACACATATTTGTGTAATTGAAATTTATGCAACAATGAACCTGGAGTTCATCAATCCAACAATATTTATTATTTGAAATGATTGATTGGGTCATCATGAGTCAATAATATTGATGTGAGAATAATTATTGAGAATGCACATAGACATCCATTTGAAGAACCAGAAGATTCTTCAACCTAATAAATTGTCATGAGTTGTTTGCTCTCCAAGAAATTTAATATTAGTCTTTCACCAAATAAAATTGGAATTGAATCCCTCACATGTTTAAGAACGAATTTATGGTATATATGTAGACCTATTAATCCACAAAGTGAAGCATTTATATATTTTATGGTCTTAGCTGACGCATCTAATAGATGATCATTTGCTCAATTAATTAAATTAAGAGCATATTTTTTTTTTATTATGGAATTAAGAAAATTCGTTTTGATAATGTCGGTGAATTTACCTCTTAAGTGTTTAATGATTATTGAGATAAATGTTTAACACCATGTAGTTCATGTTCATGCACAAAATGCTTTGAAATCATTTATGAGGGCAAAACTTATAATATTGTATGGAATCATCATATTTTGCATCAACGTCAGTCACTTATACACTTTAAGCCAGTAGCTTATTATAATTAGCTTATGACCAGAAGCCAAATATATTTCATTTGCATATTTTGGAATGTGCAGTAAATGTTCAAATTGCTACACCACAACGTACAAAGATGGGTTCTCAGGTTAAAATATATGTTGAATTTGATTCCCATCAATTATTATATATCTTGAATCCCTGACGAATGATATATTTACTGCATATTTGCTAATCTTCATTAATGAGACAAATTTTCCAACATTAGGGGAATAAATTAAGAAAAAAATTGGAAAAAAAGAAATTACATGGAATACAATGTTATTGTGTCATTTTGATTTTCGTACAAATCAATGTGAACTAGAAGTTCAAAAGATAAATCATTTAAAAAATATAGCAAACCAAATATCAGGTGCATTCGCATATGCTGAGAAAGTGACCAAGTCATATATACCAGCTGGAATTGATTAATCCAAAATTGAAATCTCAACACAACAAGTTCCTTCAGCTAATGAGTCTGCGGCACACCTAAAGCATGATAGACCAGTAGGTTCCAAATATAAAAACTGTCGAAAAAGAAGAGTAATCAATAATCAAAATGACTCAATTGAGAATTTGGATATTCCAGAAGAAATCTTAAACATGACTACTCATGATAATATCAAATAAGGTCAAATACTTGAGGATAATAATGAGTTTCGATAAATTATGTCATGACAAAGAAAATATGGAACTGAGACTGATATAGTTGTTGACAACCTTTTTGCTCACAATGTTGCTCACGACATTATTCATAAAAATGAGGATTTTGAACCTTGATATGTCGAAGAATGTTGTTACGTCTCCAAAAGTGATTATTTTAGGACTTATTGACCTTAGAAAGATGAACACTCTTAGGTGTTTTTGGTAGGATTTGGCTTAAACTCGTGCTTATATATGAGAATTAGAAGAATGAAGCTAAATTAGGACTTATATGCAAAAGGAAAGAAAAGGAATTAAAAACGAAGTTAAAGGATTGAAATTGCACATTGCGGAAGCATTGCGGAAACATTGCTAAAACCGCAATGTTTTAAGTGAAATCCGTAAGTTGGCTAACCAATTTCTGTTTTGTTCCGATCTTTCAGGGGCCCATTTCTTCTCCTGCCGCCACCTAGAAGAACGACGTTGAGAATGGATGGTTCTCCTTGACCCAATCGTACCTGCAGAACACTATAAAAGGAGGTCAAGATGGAAGGTTGAAACACACTCGAACGGCGTAGAATTCCAGTTCAACGCAGTCTTCCCATTCTTTTTCTCTTCCGTCTGTTGGTCTGAGAGGTCCAGCTGTTGGAGTCGACAATCTGATAGGAAGGAGAGAAGATTTATCTTCTCTTCTGATTAGATTCATCCAAGCAAGGCTTCCTTTCACCCTTCAGCCGAGGCGTCTGCGACGAGGCGATCACGCACGGATCTACTTGTTTTACTGTTTTAGCTTTCTATTTCCATTGCTGTTGTTGTCATTTTCTCTTTCGTTAGTTACTCTACTTCATTTCGTTGCTGTCTGTTAAGTTTTAGCTTTCCAAAAGACATCATTTGTTTAGTTCAAACGCTGGTTAATCAGAGCATAAATTCATCACTTCGCGAGTTCCTTACCTTCTTTGCCTACTGTCTTTTACTTATGTTTTGCCTTTACTATTCTACTAAGCATGTCATCTCCATCTTTTCTTCCCATTCTATCTTCATCCATGAGTAACTAAAACACATAAGGGCATGCTAATGACAAATCTGTAGGTAGAAACACGTGACTTAAGCATGTAGGATAACTCTCGAATGCATTGAATGTATGTGTGCTTCATCCCACGGGCAATTTCGATTGGCCATCCATTTTGTCCAAAGAACTCCTAACCTCTGGAAGGAGTAAGAGTTCATAGTCATACCTTCATGCTAGCCTCTCAAGGTAGCCAGAAAACGACCTAGGAATAGGCGTTTTCCTAGTACAAACCCATACTTGCTGTTAGAAAAAGATGCTTAAGACCTTACTTGGACATGAGTAAACTAAAGGATCTAATGCATGAAATCGGAAGATACATGAGAATGAGTTAGTTTGATGCATGATGAGTTGATCTATTGCTTGAGATTCGTGTGAAAAAGCCTATAGAGGAGTCGTTAGTAGCCCTTGTTTCCACACTTTACACACAGTTCGCTGCTAGCAACATTGCGATATAATTGCTATTTCCGCAATTCCTTTAGTTAAGATTCGGCCTTAGCCATTTTTCTCTTCGTTTGCTTTTCTCTTCTCTTTACATTCAAGTTTATTATCTACTTGCACTTGTTTATGCTTCCATCATTTACACATTCCTTAGTAATTAGGCACTTTAAAATCAAATCTACCCCATTTAATCCACCCATTCTCACTTAACAAAACACTTCGCTAGTAACTAAGAATAAATCTATGTGGGAAATCGAATGAAAATACTTATTACTTGCTACAAGACCATGTATGCTTGCATGTTCTGAGTGCTCTATCATTGCTACTTTATTTTAAACATTGAGCACGTAACAAGTTTTTGGCGCCGCTGCCGGGGATTTTGTTTAGTAAAAACGAAGTTTGTTAAGCTAGAATCACACACCTTAATATTAATTGGAACTAATCTTTTCTCATTTCTTTTGCAGGTACCATTGGGTTAGTTTATGAATGAGCATTCAAGTAGCGATCTAGAGTTCAATCCTGAGCCTGAGAGATTACTTAGGGCCAGAAACAAAGCTAAGAAACGTCTCTTTAAACAACCCCCTATACCTCAAAGTATTGCTGAATTCGCGGAGTCTTCGCAATTCTATCAAGAAGAAATGGAAAGACCAAACCCAAATCCAGCACCTACCATTCGCAACCCCATCGAAATAGCGAATGACAAGGATAGTGCCATTCTCTCCTATTTAGTTCCCATGCCCGGGGAGCTAAATCCAAGCATTATACACCCTGAAATTACTGCCAACTCATTCGAGTTAAAGCCAGTAATGTTCCAAATGTTGTCCACTGTGGGACAATTCTTTGGAGTGGAAAATGAGGACCCCCACAACCATCTAAGAAACTTCCTAGGAGTTAGTGATACCTTCCTTATCCCTGGAGTTTCCCAAGAAGCTTTGAGGCTTTACCTCTTCCCTTACTCATTAAGGGATAAAGCCAAAACGTGGTTAAACTCATTACCTTCCGGATCAGTTGTCAATTGGACAGATCTGGCTGAGAAATTCCTAGTCAAATATTTCCCACCTGATAGGAATTCAAACTTTCGTGATGACATAATCAAATTCAAGCAGGCCGAAAACGAATCACTTCACGAAGCTTGGACAAGGTTCAAGGACCTTCTGCTTAAATGTCCACACCATGGCATCCCATGGTGTATCCAAATAGAAGTTTTATTCAAAGGATGTAACCCCAGCACAAGGCAAGTGCTGAATTCCTCAGCTGGTGGTTCCATGCTTTCTAAAAGCTATAATGAAGCCTATGAGATCCTGGAGAAGATCTCAGCATCTCATTGTAGGTGGTCAGATGATCCAGTAGAGCCAAGCAGGGCTCAAGACAAGGATGCACTCAGTACCATGAGTAGCCAAATAAATGCCCTGACCAACCTAGTCAAACAAATGGCTCAAACCAATCTCCAAACCAGTGTCAACACCGCAACAGCCATATCAATGGGCACACAAACGAGTCAAGGTGAGACACTGATCTGTGGGTTCTGTGGGGAAGGGCACCTGTATGAATACTGCCCTGGGAATCCAGCCTCAGTCTGCTATGTTGGAAGCCAACAACAGCCTAGGAACAACCCCTATTCTAACACTTACAATCCTGGTTGGAGGAACCACCCAAATCTTTCTTGGGGGGGCCAACAAAACACTAACCAAGCTCCCAACCAGCCAAGACCGAGTGGAGCACCTGGTTTCACTCCCCAAAATAACCAATCCATGTATCAAAAACCATATAACCAACCAATAGGGTCATCTGTAGAAAATTTACTTAAGGAGTACATTGCAAAGAATGATGCTACTCTACAAAGTCAGCAAGCTACCCTCAAGAGCCTAGAGAACCAAATAGGGCAATTAGCCAATGAACTAAAAAGTAGGCCCCAAGGTAGACTGCCTGCTGACACTAAGGTGCCAAGAAGGGATGGAAAAGAGCAAGTTCAAACAATTGAACTTCGAAGTGGGAGACCATTGGTAAGCAACGCTAGAGAAACCCCAAAGAGAGTAGAGAATGAAGAGTCTAGTGCTCCACTGGATTCTCTGCCAAACCATGGTCAACCATCAACAAGCACATCAAGGGTGAGGCTGGAACCAATCATAGAAGAACTAGAAGAAATTTCAAGGCCTCCACCTATCCTGAGGCGACCTGAAGTGCCTGCATATGTGCCACCACCCCCATTCCCTCGAAGGCTAAAGAAAAAACAAGAACAGGAAGTGCACTTTAACAAATTTTTAGAAATTCTTAAACAAGTGCATGTTAATATTCCATTTGTAGAGGTTTTGCAATCCATGCCTTCTTATGTTAAGTTTTTGAAGGATATAATTACTAACAAGAAAATTATTGGTGAATTTGAAACAGTGAATCTCACTGAGGAGTGCAGTGCTATACTCCAGAACAAGCTACCAAAGAAGGAGAAGGATCCTGGTTCCTTCACCCTACTAGTGGAGTTGGGAGGCAAGCACGTGGGCAGAGCTCTTTGTGACCTGGGAGCCAGCATAAATCTCATGCCTCTATCACTATTCCGCCAGCTAGGAATAGGAGAAGCACGTCCTACCACTGTCACCTTGCAGTTGACAGACAGATCCATAGCCTACCCTGAGGGTAAGATAGAGGATATTCTTGTAAAGGTTGACAAATTCATTTTTCTTGCAGACTTCATCATTCTGGATTATGAAGCAGACAAGGAGATCCCCATCCTATTAGGCAGACCATTTCTAGCCACAGGTAGGGCCCTGATTGATGTCCAGAAAGGTGAGCTCTGTAGGATCTAATGGCAACACTAGAGGGGGTGAATAGAGTTGTCTAGCAATTTTAAATTTTAAACGTTAAGCCACTCAAGCAACAAAGAAAACGAATCAAAGCAAGTCTATATCATGCAATCTAAGAGATTAAAATAATTAAAACAAAAATTGAAATGCAGAAAAATAAAAGTAAGGAAGAGAGGACACCGAGAATTTATAGTGGTTCGGCGAATTGCCTACTCCACTCCCCAAGACTCCTTCTTGGGTATTTCACTAAGAGATCCTCTTGCGGGTGAGAACCAAACCGAAAACGACCCTCTTTATTTTATTTTTTTCACCTAGGCTAAAGAGAAACCCGTGATCCTTTTTACTGGTTCAGGATCCAACCAATTTCTTTTTCACACAACTCAAGGTGTACCCACACCTTAATACAAAACCCGAGAAAATAAAACTTACAACGAATTACCTCTAAAAAGATAAAATATTACAGATGAAAGACAAACGCTCTAAAATTTCTCACAAATGTAGGATGATCAAGTTTAGGAGTATATGAGAGATTTGCAAGTTGAATTCGATTTTGAGAGCAAAAGATCAAAAATGATTTTGCTAGGATTTTTTTCTTGGAAATTGCTCACCTTTCAAAAATGAGAATGGCTACCATTTTAAAAAGAAAATGTTCAAATCTAGCCATTAGATTTAGGGTAAGATGAATGTAGGGTGGAGATTGAAAGATGGGAAAGGAATGAATTTTTGAATTTTGAATTTGAGATATAGGAAAGGAATGAATTTCATTTTGAATTTAGAATTTGAGAGATAGGAAAGGAATGAGTTTTTTAATTTAGAATTTGAGAGATACGAAAGGAATGAATTTAGAATTTGATAGATAGGAAAGAAATTGATTTTTGAATTTAGAATTTGATAGATAGGAAAGAAATGAATTTTTGAATGAATTTTTCTTAATTTCAAAAATTTAGTCGCCTCTGCCATGTGTCCACCTTTGGATGGTCCACGTTTGTCATGATCACTCGATCCTTCTTTTGTCTTTGAGCTCTGATTCGAACCATTCAAAATGCGTTGGAATCGTCTTTCCGAACTCTACATAATAGATACTTTGAAACACTAAAAATGTGAGTACAAAAAATAAGTTTGTTATCATCAAAATATATAGTTTGATTGAAGCCATAAAGCTAACAATCTCCCCCTTTTTGATGATGACAAACAACACAATAACACATATATCTCACAAATATTCTCCCCCTTTTGTTATCAACAAAAAGATCAAGCAGATAATTTAGCTCTCCCTTAATAAAAAAAATACATATTAGAAAAAAAATGCTCCCCTCAAATAAACCATAAAACAATTTGCTCCCCCTATCAAACATAATTATGCAATTAAATGCGAATAATGCCGAGTGCAAGTCTATTCTTACAAAAAGTTTCTTCATTTAAGGCTTTAGTAAGAATATCTGCTACTTGTTTTTCTGTATGGACATAATTAAGCACAATATTTCCATTTTGCACATGTTCTCTCAGAAAATGATGTCTAATGTCTATATGCTTTGTCCTAGAATGTTGAATAGGATTTTTGGTCAAATTAATTGAACTAGTATTATCACAAAAGATAGGAACTTGTTCAAAATTCAAACCAAAATCATGCAAAGTTTGTTTCATCCATAAAACTTGAGCACAACAACTGGCAACAGCAATATATTCAGCCTCAGTAGTAGATAATGCAACAGAGTTTTGCTTTTTACTATACCAAGAGACTAGAGAGCTTCCCAAAAATTGGCAAGTTCCACTAGTACTCTTCCTATCAGTTAAACTACCAGCAAAATCAGCATCAGAATAAGCAATTAAATCTAATGATGCATTCTTAGGATACCATAAACCCAAGTCAATAGTACCAAGCAAATATTTAAAAATTCTTTTTACAGCATACATGTGTGATTCTTTAGGACAAGATTGAAATCTAGCACACATGCATACACTAAACATAATATCTGGCCTACTTGCAGTTAAGTAAAGTAAGGATCCGATCATACCTCTATAAGCTTTAATATCTACGTTTTTACCTTTTTCGTCCTTATCAAGCTTTGTAGTAGTACTCATCGGTGTCTTTGAAATTTTTGCATTGTCGAACTTAAACCTTTTGAGTAGATCTCTTGTGTACTTTTCTTGATTAATGAAAATTCCCTCTTCAACTTGTTTGATTTGAAGCCCAAGGAAGAACTTAAGTTCTCCCATCATGCTCATTTCAAACTCACTGTGCATACACTTAGAGAATTCTTCACATAGAGAAGGGTTAGTGGCACCAAATAAAATATCATCAACATAAATTTGCACTAACAAAATATCATTTTCTTTGGTTTTAATAAAAAGAGTAGTGTCAATAACTCCCATTTTAAAACCATTATCAAGCAAAAATTTACTCAAACGATCATACCAAGCTCTAGGAGCTTGTTTAAGACCATAAAGAGCTTTATTTAATTTAAAAACATGATTTGGATTTTCGAAGCTTTCAAAACCAGAAGGTTGTTCAACATAAACTTCCTCCAATATAAAACCATTTAAAAAAGCACTTTTCACATCCATTTGAAATAAAGTAAATTTTTTATGAGATGCAAATGCAAGCAACATTCTAATTGATTCAAGTCTAGCAACAGGAGCAAAAGTTTCCTCATAATCTATTCCTTCTTCCTGACTATATCCTTGTGCAACTAACCTAGCTTTATTTCTAACAATATTACCAGACTCATCCATTTTATTTCTAAATATCCATTTAGTACCTATAACAGGATGATCACAAGGACGAGGGACTAATTCCCATACACTATTTCTTTCGAACTGATTTAACTCATCTTGCATAGCAATTAACCAAAACTCATCAGATTCAGCATCTTTAAAAGACTTTGGTTCAAATTGAGACACAAAAGCAACATTATTTATTGCATTTAAGGAAGAGCGAGTTCTTACCCCTTGAGATACATCACCTATAATTAACTGTTGAGGATGGTGAGTGGAAAATCTCCAATCCTGAGGGAGGGTTTCCTTTGGCTCTTTCTGAGTCTCACTTGCTACTACTTCTGAGTCCTTATCTTTAATGATTATATCTTCAAAAGGCTTTTCTAATTCATCACTAACAGAAGCTTTATTAAAAGCAACATGTGTTTCATCAAAAACAACATTCATGGATTCTTCAACTACAAGAGTTCTTTTATTAAAAACTCTATATGCTTTACTACATGTCGAATATCCTAAAAATATGCCAATGTCAGTTTTTGATTCAAACTTTCCAAGTTTCCCTTTGTCTTTCAAAATGAAACATTTGCAACCAAAGACCTTGAAATAATTGATATTTGGGGTATTATTATTAAAAATCTCATAAGGAGTTTTATTCAAAATAGGTCTTATTAAAACTCGATTCATCACATAGGAGGCAGTATTAACGGCTTCAGCCCAAAAGTATTTTGGTAAATTATATTCATTTAACATGGAGGTAGCTAATTCTTGTAAAGACCGATTTTTCCTTTCTACAACACCATTTTGTTGAGGTGTTCTTGGAGAGAAAAAATCATGAGAAATACCATTTTCATCACAAAAAATTTCAAAAGAAGCATTTTCACATTCTCCTCCATGATCACTTCTAATTTTTGAAATCATAAAACCTTTTTCATTTTGAATTCTTTTTGAAAAAGTAATAAAAGATTTTATGGCTTCATCCTTGTGAGATAAAAATAAAACCCAAGTAAATCTTGAAAAATCATCAACTATAACAAAGGCATAATGTTTTCCACTTAGACTTGCAACTCTAGTAGGTCCAAAATGATCCATATGTAATAGTTGCAAAGGCCTAGAGGTAGAAACTATTTTCTTTGGTTTATAAGAAGACTTAGTTTGTTTACCCATTTGACAAGCATCACAAACTTTATCTTTTTCAAAGTTTAATTTTGGAAGACCTCTAACAAGGGATTTCTTAGAAATATTTGAAATTAAATGCATGCTAGCATGTCCTAATCTTCTATGCCACAACCATGAATCATCATGCAAAACAGACAAACATTTATCATCAATAATAGGATAATCAATCAAATCTATAGTGTAAACATTTTTATCTCTATTTCCTTCAAACAATATTTTCTTATCACATGCATTTTCAATTATGCAATTTTTATCACTAAAAATTACCTTATAGCCTTTATCACATAATTGACTAATGCTCAACAGATCATGTTTTAAACCATCAACAAGCAAAACATTTTCAATTAACAAATTCGAACCATTACCTATGTTACCTTTGCCAATAATCTTACCCTTTTTATTATCGCCGAAGGTAACGTATCCTCCATCTTTCTTTTCTAGGTATGTAAATTTTGTGTGGTCCCCAGTCATGTGTTTTGAACATCCACTGTCCAAGTACCACTTGTTCTTTATCGATCTCAAGCATACCTAAACACACAAATCTAAAGATGTAACCTTTGGTACCCAAATTTGTTTGGGTCCTTGGGGGTTAGTTAACAAAAATTTAGGAATCCATTTCTTTTTATTTTCATTCATAGCATTGAATTTCCTCAAATTACATGCATAAGCTTTATGACCTTGTTTTCCACATGCATGACAAATAACTGAAGATATGGAGCTTTCTTTGACAAAGTAATTAGTAAATTTCTTTTGTTTTTGGTGAGGTTTGTAACCTAAACCACTTTTATCAAAGACGCCTTGTTGCTTACCCATCATGATATCTAAGTTTTTCTTTCCATTTGTAAACTTTAAAAGAGTAGATGATATATCTTCATTTTTCTCTACTAATACTTTATACTCTTCTTTTAAAGCATGCAAATTTGACTTAGATAAAACAAGCTCTTTTCTTAATGTCTCATTTTTCTCTTTTAGATTATCTAGCTCAATGAATAAGTCATTGTTCTCATGAGCTAATCTAGTATTTTTCTTCCTAAGAGACATATATTTGCAACCTACTTTTTCAAATTCATTTTTAATTTCATTATAAACATCAACAAGCTCATCAAAAGTAAGGTTTTCAGGACTTACCTCGTCTTCGTCGTCTTCATCTCCAAAAGCCATAAAACATAGGTTAGCTACTTCTTCCTCGCTTTCAGAGTCACTCTCATCACTTTCATCCCACGTAGCTTTCATGGCCTTCTTGTTCTTCTTTGAAAATGATTTTCTTTGAGGACAATCATACTTTACATGTCCAGGCTTTTTGCACTCATAACAGATGATGGAGTCCCTATTTCTCTTTTCTCCTTTGTCATCTTGACTATAGTTCTTCTTGGAGAAGTTTCTTTTCCGGAAATGCTTCTTGAACTTCCTTGTTAGGTAGGCAAATTCTTCATCATTTAATTCATCTTCGCTTTCAAAGTCTTCTTGGATGACAGTAGACTTTAATGCCAAGCTTTTCTTCTTTTTGACGTCATCTTCCATATTGCCCTTCATAATTATCTCATGTGTCATGAGAGATCCGATGAGCTCCTCCAATTTAAGTGTTGAAAGGTCCTTAGCTTCTTGAATCGCCGTCACTTTAGCTTCCCAGCTTTTAGGCAACGACCTGAGAATCTTCCTCACGTTTTTAGATGTAGTATATATTTTTCCTAATCCCTTCAAAGCATTCACAATATTTGTAAATTTCGTAAACATTTCAGAAATGGATTCATTAGCATTCATTTTAAATAATTCATAGTTATGAACAAGCATGCTAATTTTTGACTCTTTTACTTGATTAGTTCCTTCATGAGTTACTTCAAGCATATCCCATATTTCTTTAGCAGTATTACATGCAGAGACTCGATTAAACTCATCCGAGCACAAAGCACAAAATAGATTATTCATGGCTCTAGCATTTATAGATAATTTCTTTTTATCTTCATCATTTAGCTCATTTTCTTCCTTAGGCACATCCTTATTAGCAACTATCTTGGTTGGAATTACAGGACCATTAGAAATAATTTCCCATAAATTGTAATCAATAGAAATTAAATAAATTCTCATTCTTGTTTTCCACCAAGCATAATTATTTCCATCAAAGAGAGGTGGTCTAGTGGTAGATTGACCCTCAGTAAACCCATTCACTCCAATATTTGCCATAAGCTCAAGAAAATTTGATTTTGTCAACTTTTCTCAAATAAATAGAAAATTTCAGATTTAAAAAAAATGTTTTTTTTTTTTTTTTTTTAAAAAAATATGAAAAATGAAATTATTCAACACTTTAAATCAAAGACCGAGCAACCCGCTCTGATACCAATTGTAGGATCTAATGGCAACACTAGAGGGGGTGAATAGAGTTGTCTAGCAATTTTAAATTTTAAACGTTAAGCCACTCAAGCAACAAAGAAAACGAATCAAAGCAAGTCTATATCATGCAATCTAAGAGATTAAAATAATTAAAACAAAAATTGAAATGCAGAAAAATAAAAGTAAGGAAGAGAGGACACCGAGAATTTATAGTGGTTCGGCGAATTGCCTACTCCACTCCCCAAGACTTCTTCTTGGGTATTTCACTAAGAGATCCTCTTGCGGGTGAGAACCAAACCGAAAACGACCCTCTTTATTTTATTTTTTTCACCTAGGCTAAAGAGAAACCCGTGATCCTTTTTACTGGTTCAGGATCCAACCAATTTCTTTTTCACACAACTCAAGGTGTACCCACACCTTAATACAAAACCCGAGAAAATAAAACTTACAACGAATTACCTCTAAAAAGATAAAATATTACAGATGAAAGACAAACGCTCTAAAATTTCTCACAAATGTAGGATGATCAAGTTTAGGAGTATATGAGAGATTTGCAAGTTGAATTCGATTTTGAGAGCAAAAGATCAAAAATGATTTTGCTAGGATTTTTTTCTTGGAAATTGCTCACCTTTCAAAAATGAGAATGGCTACCATTTTAAAAAGAAAATGTTCAAATCTAGCCATTAGATTTAGGGTAAGATGAATGTAGGGTGGAGATTGAAAGATGGGAAAGGAATGAATTTTTGAATTTTGAATTTGAGATATAGGAAAGGAATGAATTTCATTTTGAATTTAGAATTTGAGAGATAGGAAAGGAATGAGTTTTTTAATTTAGAATTTGAGAGATAGGAAAGGAATGAATTTAGAATTTGATAGATAGGAAAGAAATTGATTTTTGAATTTAGAATTTGATAGATAGGAAAGAAATGAATTTTTGAATTAATTTTTCTTAATTTCAAAAATTTAGTCGCCTCTGCCATGTGTCCACCTTTGGATGGTCCACGTTTGTCATGATCACTCGATCCTTCTTTTGTCTTTGAGCTCTGATTCGAACCATTCAAAATGCGTTGGAATCGTCTTTCCGAACTCTACATAATAGATACTTTGAAACACTAAAAATGTGAGTACAAAAAATAAGTTTGTTATCATCAAAATATATAGTTTGATTGAAGCCATAAAGCTAACAAGCTCACCATGAGGGTTCATGATGAGGAGGTTAAGTTTAGTGTCTTTAAAGCCCTAAGGTACCCTTCTGACTCTGAATCTTGTGCAAGTATGGACATAGTAGATTCACTGATGGAAGAACAGCTTGAGCATGAGTTATTGATTAAGCATGCCAATGATTATGTACAATTAGATGTAACTAACTTAAATATTTCTGAAATAATGGATATACCTGTGGATAAACCCCAGCATGTTTGTATGACTAATGACTTGACTGAAAGATCCATGAATCCATTAAAACCATCCATTGAGCATCCACCTATCTTAGAATTGAAACCATTGCCTGATCATCTTAAGTATGCATATCTAGGAAAGGATGATACTCTGCCTGTTATTATTTCGTCCAAGTTGAGTGCAAAGCATGAAATTGAGTTGATATTACTGCTTAAACAACATAAAAAAGCTATTGCATGGACGATTGCTGACATTAGAGGTATTAGCCCTTCCTACTGCATGCATAAGATAATATTGGAAGAAGAACATACACCCCGAGTAGATCACCAACGTAGGTTGAACCCCTCCATGAAGGAGGTAGTTAAAAAAGAGATAATCAAATGGTTAGATGCAGGTGTAATCTTCCCTATAGCCAATAGTAAGTGGGTGAGTCCAATCCAATGTGTACCTAAGAAGGGGGGGATGACTGTAGTAGTGAATGAGAGTAATGAACTAATTCCAACTAGAACTATTACAGGATGGAGAGTCTGTATGGACTATAGAAAATTGAATAAAGAAACAAAAAAAGATCACTTCCCTTTACCATTCATAGATCAGATGTTAGATAGAATAGCTGGTAGAGCTTATTACTGTTTTCTAGATGGTTATTCTGGATATAACCAAATCACCATAGACCCTGTGGACCAGGAGAAAACAACCTTCACCTGTCCCTTTGGAACATTTGCCTTTCGCAGAATGCCTTTTGGCTTATGCAATGCACCAGCAACGTTCCAAAGGTGCATGTTGGCAATCTTCTCTGACTTAGATGAATCCATGATAGAAATATTTATGGATGACTTCTCAGTCTTTGGTGATTCATTTACAAATTGGTTAGAGAACTTAGGACAAGTCCTAGCTAGGTGTGAGGAGACCAACCTAGTCCTTAATTGGGAGAAGTGCCACTTCATGGTGGAGGAAGGGATAGTCCTAGGTCATAGAGTGTCTAGAGCAGGAGTAGAGGTCGATAGGGCCAAGATTGAAATAATAGAGAAATTAGTGGAACCTCAGAATGTGAAAGCTATTAGAAGTTTCTTAGGACACGCAGGTTTCTATAGAAGGTTCATTAAGAACTTTTCAAAGACCTCTAAACCTCTGTGTGAGCTTCTAGAGCTGAATAAGCCATTCATCTTCTCAAAAGAATGTTTTCTAGCCTGGACAACCCTTAAGGAAGCATTAGTCAAAGCACCTATTATAGTAGGACCAAATTGGGACCTCCCCTTTGAGATGTTATGTGATGCAAGTGACTATGCAGTAGGGGTTATGCTAGGAAAAAAGATTGACAAACTAACACACCCTGTATACTATGCTAGTAAGACACTGAATGAGGCACAATGTAATTATACAACCACGGAAAAGGAAATGCTAGCTGTAGTGTTTGCCTGCGAGAAGTTTAGGAATGACATTGTAGGCACTAGGACAATCGTGTACACTGATCATTCTGCACTAAAATACCTTATGAGGAAGGCTGATGCTAAGCCTAGGTTAATTAGATGGGTATTGTTGCTGCAAGAGTTTGATCTAGACATTAGAGATAAGAAAGGATGCGGAAATGTGGTTGCAGATCATCTTTCTAGATTGCGACATAATTGCGATAAAATTGCGGAAACCGCAATTTCTGATGCCTTTATCGATGAGCATGTCTTTGTATTAGCACATCGTGATAACGATGAGGAACCTTGGTTTGCTGATATTGCTAACTTCCTTGCCTCGCAGGTACTACCAACTTTCAAGGGAGGACAAGAAAAGAAGAGGTTTCTACATGAAGCTAGGAAGTTCATATGGGACGATCCTACACTTTATAAGACATCTGCAGATGGTTTGCTGAGGAAGTGTGTGTCAGCTGCTGAAGCGAAGTCTGTGCTGCAGCACTGCCATACATCTCCCTATGGTGGACACTTTGGTGGCCAAAGAACAGCTGCAAAGGTGTTCCAGAGTGGCTACTATTGGCCCACGATCTTCAAAGATGCCCACAATCATGCGCACAGCTGCGATGAATGTCAAAGAACAGGTAACCTTAGTCGAAAGGATGAGATGCCTCTCACTTACATCCTAGAGTTGGAGCTCTTTGATGTGTGGGGCATTGACTTCATGGGACCATTTCCCCCATCAGCAGGTAACCTCTATATACTTGTGGCTGTAGATTATGTATCTAAATGGGTAGAAGCCATAGCATGTCCAACAAATGATGCCAAGACAGTCATTAAGTTCCTTAATAGACATATCTTTACTAGGTTTGGTACACCTCGTGCTATAATTAGTGATGAAGGGACCCACTTTATTAATAAAGCTATGGAAAAGGTGTTGGCTAAGTACAATGTTAGACATAGAGTAGCCACCCCTTATCACCCACATTCGAATGGACAAGCTGAAATATCAAATAGGGAGATTAAAAACATACTCGAAAAAGTGGTCAAACCCAATAGAAAAGATTGGTCGTTTAAACTAGAGGATGCACTTTGGGCATATAGGACTGCATATAAGACACCCCTAGGTATGTCTCCTTATAGACTTGTGTATGGCAAAGCATGTCACTTACCATTCGAATTGAAAATCAAAGCATTTTGGGCCTTGAAAGAGCTGAATTATTGCGTGACCGATGCGGGAACATTGCGGTCTCTGCAATTACATGAGCTCGATGAGCTGAGACATATGTCCTATGAAAATGCTAAAATGTATAAGGAAAAAACTAAAATTTGGCATGATAGTAGACTCAGGATTAAGGACTTTGAGAAAGGCCAGCATGTCTTGTTATTTAACTCACGGTTGAGATTATTTCCAGGCAAACTTAAGTCCAGATGGTCAGGACCTTTTGTTATAACTAATGTGTTTGTTCATGGTGCGATTGAGATTAAGAACCTGCAGAATGGGCAACCGTTTATGGTCAATGGTGCACGTTTGAAGCACTACTACGAGGAAGGAGATGTGAAGACTCTCTCGGCCTTCCTCTTATCTGAAACTTGAGAGCCAAATCGAGAGAGGACGAGTGATTGTGCTCGTTCATATAAAGGCCATGCCTTAGTTTTTTTTCTCGTGTTTTTCGGTTTTTAATTTTGTATGTTTAGTTGTGATTTTTATTACGAATTTGATGTTAATATTGTATGTTTTAATAGGGGATCAAAAGAGGAAATCAAGGAGATGAATCAAGGATGAAGAATCGGGGAAGAAATCGGGCCAAATCAAAGATTGAGTTGTGAGAATCTTGGGAGTTAAATCAAGAAAATCTCCAACGGCCATTTAATTGCGGTGGATTTGCGGAAACCGCAACAGAAAATAGTCGTTGGGATTCACTTGAGTACAAATAGCCGTTAAAACAGTTGTGGCCGTACGCTTCCTTCATTCGTTGGACTTCAAGAAATCTATCTTCTTCTTCCTCTGCAACTCCTATTCTCAGATCTCTCCGATTCGACAATGGTGCTTACACGGGCTGAGAGATCTGCCTCCAAGAAGAAGGCAACTGACGCAGAGGCAGCTGCGAGAGAGGCACTCCTTGCCTTAGCAGATGCCGAAGCTGTGCGACCTGAACGACCTTCTAAACTTCCTGTCCGCAAGAAGAAGTGGAAGGTGGTGACGGAAATTCCTGCTGGGCCGTCTGAACCAGTGGGCACGCCCAAGAAAAGAAAATGGACGATGGAAATCGGGGACGCACCGATCAAGGAAAAGACTCCCACTGTGGAGAGTCAAGGAAGTGGCCGTCCATCCTACGAGACGGCCAGACAGAGCCCTGAACCATCTCCACCAGCGTAGAGCCCTGAACCATCCCCATCATCACAGAGCCCTGAGCTATCTCCATCCTCACAGACGCCTGAACCTGCAACCCCGATTGAAGAACATCAAGAATCCGTACCAAGCGAAGAGGCGGCTGAGGAAGATGAAGTCTTCTCTCCTCTGAGGGAAGTCAGTCCTGATAGCCCAGCAGCGGAGGGAAGGGACTCGATGGACGAGACGTTGGGGGACTGCCTCCAGCAGATCACCACCAGGGCACGGCTGAAGAAGAAGGTGCCCAAGACTGTGAAGGCCAAACGACCAAAAGCTTCCAAAAGATACAAGAAGAAGAAGGTCAGTAAAGAGCCTTCTTTGAAGAAGCTAAAGATCGAGGCTACTGAGTCCGCCAAGGCAAGGGAAAAGGGGAAAGCCAAGTTATACCCCAAAGATGAACCTCAATCTGTGAGGTATGTGTCTTCAGACGCCGAATCAAGAGGCAGTGAACTGAGGAAAATGGACCAACTCCATGAGAAGGGGTTCCTTGATGCATTGGCAGACCTGCCGCAATTCTTGCGCGCAGGGATCACCAACCACGGTTGGGAAGAACTGTGCAGACCGCCCATCCCCGCCTACTCCAGTATGGTGTACGACTTCTATGCGAATCTGACGCACCCTGAGGATGGCCTGTCCACGGTGAGGGGGCTTGAAGTTGATTTTTCAGCCAAGGCTATCAATGAAGCCTATGGCCTTAAAGGGCAGAAACATACTGACTATGCGAGGATCATCGACGCTCCAACTGAGGCTGTCCTGGAAGAAGCACTGCGCATTATTGGCCAACCTGAGGCAGCTTGGACGATCTCACGCAATGAGAAGCATACTCTGATGAGTGCTACCCTCACGGCCAAGGCAGCTGTCTGGTTCTCCTTCGTGCGAAGGCGTCTATCCCCAGTGACCCACGAGACCACCATTAATCAGGGGAGATCGCTGCTGGTATATGCGATCATGAGGGGCCTCACTATCAATGTTGGTGAGGTTATAGCAGCCTCCATAGCAGACTGTGCCAAGAAAGGTAAGGGCCCTCTTTTCTTTCCAAACACCATCACTAAGCTATGTTTACGTGCAAGTGTGCCAATTGAGAGGATGGAGAGGCAGCTGGCCTACACTGGTGATCTGGAGCTGCCTACAGGCCTGCGAATGCGAAGAAGGGGGAATATGGAATTTGAGCTGGACGGCCTGGCTGCAGCTCAATCTCTTTCCATGGCTTGCCTGATGGATCTCCAGCGCAAGATGGCGAAATGGGCTGAGTATGCTCAAGCGAGGGACAAAGATGTGGCAGATCAATTGGGATGCATCTTCCCTGAGTTCCCCACTGACCTGCTGACACCATGGGCACCTCCAAGAGAGAGGAAGGATGATGATGAGGATGTCTGAGTGCCAGTCTGAAGGGCACTCGAGGGAGTACTTCTGTTCCCTCTAAAAAAAATCAAACTGCTTTTCGTTAAACTTTGTGAATTCTGTCATGTTGAATCTGATATTTGATCTGTTTTCCATTCGTTCTTTTGGTTGTTTAGGATAGTTTAGTTTAGGTAGATGGTTTCTGAATAGCTAGCATGTTTTAGTTTCCTTTTTGAGTAGCTGTAGATAACTAGAAAGAAGCATGCAAAGGGGCCTTAATCACTGATATATCTGCCCTGTATATTCATTTCGAAATTATTGCGAATTCCGCAATTTTTGTTAGTTGTCGCATGTTTTTGACTGACTGTTTTGATAGGCTGGTTCTGTTTCAATTTTGTTCTTCTGCTGCTTGTATGACTGCCATATATGACCTATCTATAAGCATGCTGGATGAGTGTCTTAAGACACCTTGGTTAGTTTAAATTTAGCTTCCTTAAATTGCTCAGCATGCATATCCTTAAGTCCTTAACTTGCTGTTTTTGCGAAATTCTGCTGCTGTAGTATCTGCTTTAGGAAGGTTCATTCTATCCCTAGGACTTTTAGATTCTCTTTGTTTTGCCCTAGACTAGATGCTTCTAGGACAAGTTTGGGGGTGTGCCACCTCAGACTCTCATTGAGGACAATGAGTAGTTTAAGTTTGGGGGAGGCCACCCTAGGCTTAGGAACATTCCTCTCTCCCCTTAAGCATAAGCATTCTTCTTCTCCTTTTGAAAAATGATGAACTGAAAAAAAATGGAAATAGAATAAAGAGGGGTATCTCTCTTAAAGTTGCTGAGTAATCAGTGCCAAGTGTGTAACCCACAAGTGGCATTGCATCAAAAGGCAACCAAAGGAGAGGCTCCACCAAAGTAAGAAAGAAAAAAGGAAAAACTAGGGAAGAAGAATGTATACCTAGGAGTTGCAGCTTTGTGGCTTGGGTGTCCTGAATAAAAAGAACTCTGATCCTCAATTAGCTAAGCACAAAGTTGTAGCTTGTAGGGTTGTTTAGGGAGATGAATGTATGTCCAATGTAGTGATGCCAGGGTTTAGGTTGTTCTCTGAATGTACTACTGTCACTGGTTGATACTAAAACTGGCATGACTCTAAGGAATCCTAGGTAGCTCAAAAGTAAAAAAATTAGAAGCATGTACTGAGTCTAGGGTAAAGCTAGGTAGAATTTGAAGCCTTAGGGATAGTTGCACAATGAATTTAGTGACCAAAGCAAATAGGATCAGTTGTGGAGAGTTAATGAAACAGTAGGATCATAAGGCAAGAGAAGTCAGAAGAAGCAAAATGAGAAGGTAGTTTTAAACTTAGGAACGTGTCACAGGACAGCAGTGCCATAGATAGTGAATGTAAGGGAGTCAGCAAGTGGTTAGAGAGGTTAACAACAGCCTAGATAAAGTCCTTAGATTGCTCGAGGACGAGCAAAACCTTAAGTTTGGGGGTGTGTTACGTCTCCAAAAGTGATTATTTTAGGACTTATTGACCTTAGAAAGATGAACACTCTTAGGTGTTTTTGGTAGGATTTGGCTTAAACTCGTGCTTATATATGAGAATTAGAAGAATGAAGCTAAATTAGGACTTATATGCAAAAGGAAAGAAAAGGAATTAAAAACGAAGTTAAAGGATTGAAAATTGCACATTGCGGAAGCATTGCGGAAACATTGCTAAAACCGCAATGTCTTAAGTGAAATCTGTAAGTTGGCTAACCAATTTCTGTTTTGTTCCGATCTTTCAGGGGCCCATTTCTTCTCCTGCCGCCACCTAGAAGAACGACGTTGAGAATGGATGGTTCTCCTTGACCCAATCGTACCTGCATAACACTATAAAAGGAGGTCAAGATGGAAGGTTGAAACACACTCGAACGGCGTAGAATTCCAGTTCAACGCAGTCTTTCCCATTCTTTTTCTCTTCTGTCTGTTGGTCTGAGAGGTTCAGCTGTTGGAGTCGACAATCTGATAGGAAGGAGAGAAGATTTATCTTCTCTTCTGATTAGATTCATCCAAGCAAGGCTTCCTTTCACCCTTCAGCCGAGGCGTCTGCGACGAGGCGATCACGCACGAATCTACTTGTTTTACTGTTTTAGCTTTCTATTTCCATTGCTGTTGTTGTCATTTTCTCTTTCGTTAGTTACTCTACTTCATTTCGTTGCTGTCTGTTTAGTTTTAGCTTTCCAAAAGACATCATTTGTTTAGTTCAAACGCTGGTTAATCAGAGCATAAATTCATCACTTCGCGAGTTCCTTACCTTCTTTGCCTACTGTCTTTTACTTCTGTTTTGCCTTTACTATTCTACTAAGCATGTCATCTCCATCTTTTCTTCCCTTTCTATCTTCATCCATGAGTAACTAAAACACATAAGGGCATGCTAATGACAAATCTGTAGGTAGAAACACGTGACTTAAGAATGTAGGATAACTCTCGAATGCATTGAATGTATGTGTGCTTCATCCCACGGGCAATTTCGATTGGCCATCCATTTTGTCCAAAGAACTCCTAACCTCTGGAAGGAGTAAGAGTTCAGAGTCATACCTTCATGCTAGCCTCTCAAGGTAGCCAGAAAACGACCTAGGAATAGGCGTTTTCCTAGTACAAACCCATACTTGCTGTTAGAAAAAGATGCTTAAGATCTTACTTGGACATGAGTAAACTAAAGGATCTAATGCATGAAATCGGAAGATACATGAGAATGAGTTAGTTTGATGCATGATGAGTTGATCTATTGCTTGAGATTCGTGTGAAAAAGCCTATAGAGGAGTCGTTAGTAGCCCTTGTTTCCACACTTTACACACAGTTCGCTGCTAGCAACATTGCGATATAATTGATGTTTCCGCAATTCCTTTAGTTAAGATTCGGCCTTAGCCATTTTTCTCTTCGTTTGCTTTTCTCTTCTCTTTACATTCAAGTTTATTATCTACTTGCACTTGTTTATGCTTCCATCATTTACACATTCCTTAGTAATTAGGCACTTTAAAATCAAATCTACCCCATTTAATCCACCCATTCTCACTTAACAAAACACTTCGCTAGTAACTAAGAATAAATCTCTGTGGGAAATCGAATGAAAAAATACTTATTACTTGCTACAAGACCATGTATGCTTGCATGTTCTGAGTGCTCTATCATTGCTACTTTATTTTAGACATTGAGCACATAACAAATGTCGACATAGAAATGATTGGCTTAAATGGAAAGAAGCAATCCATGTAGAATGAAACTCACTTTCAAAACGTGAAGTTTTTGGACTTATAGTCCGTACATCTGAAGATGTAAAACCTATGGGATATAAATGTGTATTTTTTTGTAAAATAAATGAAAAGAATGAGGTCACAAGATATAAAGCGAGACTTGTTGCACAAGGATTATCGCAAATGTATGGTATGATTATGAGGAGACATATTCTTCTCTAGTGGATGCAATAACATTGAGATATCTAATTAGCATAAGTGTGTATGAAAAGCTTGATATGCATCTTATGAATGTAGCCACAACATATTTATATGGATCTCTCGATAATGATATTGGTAGACGCATCATAACACTCTTAAACTGCGAATTTATAATTCCCAAGTCTTGTGAGTTAAGGAATTTAATGTGCTTAAAGTATATATTTTGTTAAATTTAATTGCTAAGGGTTAAATTAGACTATTGCGTTAGTTTAGGGCTTAAAAGAATGTTTTAGAGGACAATATTTATTAATCGTTCTGAATGTTTATACTATGTATATTAATTAATCAAATGATATGCCAAAAATGATGAATGGTATGGTGGTGCTAGGGAGCTATGGTAGATCGATGGGTCTGGGTTTGGGGGAGGACAAAATTTCTATTATTTTTTGTAAACACAGCCCCAAGCGTCGAGAAGCTGATTTTTTGAAGTTCAACCCGAGAGCTCGGCCCCAAGGCGCCCATTTTGAGCGCCTAGGTGCCCGACAGACGCGCGCACACTGTTTTTCGATTTTTTCCGTCCGTAGCGTCAAGACGCTGCCCTGAAGACTATAAAAGCATCCGTAACTTGTTTTTAGGTCATTCTTCATCTCCCCATTGTTTTGTAACTCGATTTTGAGAGGTTTTGCCTCAAATTCTCTCTACTTTCATCCCATTTCCCATATATCAAGCTAAATTTGTGGTTTGTCTTGATTTTCATAACGAACAACTAAGGTAAGTGCTATAATTTAAGGTTAGAGAATCTTTGATGCAATTAGTGAGGGTTTAGTTCTTAATTTATAACTTAGCATGACTTTCAAGCATCTTCTTCTTCTAAACATACTCTTATTAGCATGTGTATATGATTGATTGACGCTCATGAATGTATGCATGTTAGATTGTTAATTAGATTAGTGATGCCGTGTCTCTCCTAATCGCCAAGGTAATAGGGGTTAAGTTGTGTCGTAGGTAACATAGGCTATCCATGTTTACCTTTGATTGCATTAGTTAACCTTGCAAAAGTAGATAAATCAGAATATTAGCTTAGGCTATCCAAGTTAAATATCCGTCATAATTTTTCGTCACTGGCAATTAATCAATATGGAATGATCGCCCCCAATTAATTAATTGGGCTTGCTTGCTACGACAGTTTCGAGTAGGCAATTTATGTGTTTGAATTGTTTGAGCTAAGTATATTTGAATCCCTAGGATCTAAGTCACATCAAAATAAATCCCAACCATTAAATTAGGAACACATTTTAATTTCTTGTTCTTTAATTTTTCGTTAGTTATTTTTCAGCATGTTTTATTTTTAGTTTTCTTTAACCAATCCCCCCTTTTATTTATTGTTTTAATTAAAAGCAAATAGAAATTGATTAAGAGAAGCTAATTGGAGGTTCCCTGTGGATCGACCTGACTACCGCTATCTATAAATTAGAGAAGCTTTAGGCAGTTTAAAAATTTAATTTGGCGGGTCTCGACAACCTGAGAGTAGCATAAAAAGCTACCACCAACGCGAGATGTCAAGT
The DNA here is from genome assembly GCA_028017165.1 of Herpetospermum pedunculosum. Taxonomy (NCBI): domain Eukaryota; kingdom Viridiplantae; phylum Streptophyta; class Magnoliopsida; order Cucurbitales; family Cucurbitaceae; genus Herpetospermum; species Herpetospermum pedunculosum. The sequence goes on along the minus strand of JAPQWQ010000186.1, from coordinate 14,529,242 downwards.
CCCGGCCAGATTAGTATTTATAAAACTGGTCTTGCTACTCTAACTTGTAGTTAGCAGCAACCAGGTCGATCCGCATAGAGCTACTTCCAATCTGTCTATAATTGAATTAAATTTGTAACTTGAAATAAAATAATGGAGGTTTTGTTTGATTTTTAGCAACATGCAAGAAAATATGACTAACGGGGGAATTAAACAGATTAAACAAATGTGCTTGACTTGGGGAGTCGGGATTGCCAATTAATGTAAATCAGATCATCGAACATCTATAAACTTAATCAGAACCCATTCAAACACACAAATTGTTTACTCGGAACTGCCGTAGCAAACAATCACGGTTAATTAGCTAGAGGAGTGCAATTCTAACTAAACTTGGCAATAAATTAACTTAAGGTGATCAATCCTAAATTAACCAAAGCCAGTGACGGGCAAATTGTGACAGATGTTTGACTTGGATAACCTAAGCCAATATTCCGATTTTTCTACTTCTTCAAGGTTAGTCGAATGCTCTAAAAGGTAAACATGCAATGCTACCTAAGACTCAACTCAACTTCTTGTTACCTAGGCGATTATGAGAGGCACGACATCACTAATCTAGTAACGGCTTAACATGCATACACGTCTTGAGTGTCAATCAATTCAAATACACATGCTAATAAGAGTATGCTTGGAAGAAAAATAAATGTTGAACATTAAAGACAAATCTCTAAAATCTCCAAGTCTTAGCACTTACTTCTAGCCTTCCATGGGAGTTGGAGCAATCCAAGCTTCCATGGATTTTTTGAGCTCATACAACACAAGGGAGAGAAGAAAAGCTTAAAAAATGGCTGAAAGTCGCAATCCCGAGGCTAAAATCGAATATGGAATGACCTAAAATTGGAGAAGATGGGTATCTAAACCCGTCGCTACTGGCAGCGTCGTGAAGCTACGAACGGAAAATTCCTGCGCGCGCGCTCTCAGAGCGTCGAGACCCTAGGGACAGCGTCGCGACGCCGGATCAGCGTCTCGACGTTGATGCTCAACGTCGGCTGACGCTTGCTCTCCTGGTCTGAATTTAATTTTCTGCCTCTGAGCAGCGTCCCGACGCTGTGCCTTTTGTGTCAACTTGCTCTTTTGCTCCTCTACTTTGCTCGGTTCACTCCCGAAGCCTTAAAAAGACCTTCTTAGCTACGAAATGCGCACTTGGACTCCACGAGCTCATTACCGCGAAACACCTACAACAAAGGCAATTAATCAACAATAAACACGGTATTTAGCTAATATTAGGGAGTAAATAATAACTCTAAATGAGAGCTATCAATATATAACAATAATAGCAAATCCTGATTGTGATTTCTTTATAAAAACACATGGACCAATGGTCTCGACGCTACGACGAGTATAAAACCCATTTTTTCTAATTTTTAGGTCATTCAACCTTCGTTTTTAGTTCGGGATTACGATTTTCTCTCTAAATTTTTGGGGTTTTCTCCCCATTTCATATATATCAAGCTTAAACCATTGTTGATTTAGTTTTGTTTTCATCATGAGCAAGGTAAGTGCTCTAATTTGAGGTTAGGGGTTATACTTGATGCGATTTGTGAGGGTTTAGTTCGTAAATTTATAGCTTAGCATGACTGATTGAGCATCTATTTCTTCTGTTTTAATCCTTATTAGTATGCTTGCATAATGGATTGACATTCTTGGTTGCTTGCATATTATACCGTTAATTAGATTAGTGATGTCGTGCCTCTCCTAATCGCCAAGGTAACAAGGGTTCAGTGAAGCCGTAGGTAGCATTGCATGTTCACCTTAGACTGTGTTAGCTAACCCCGAAGAAGTAGAAAATTCAAAATATTGGCTTAGGCTATCCAAGTCAAACATTCGTCATAATTTACCCGTTACTGGCTTTGGTTAATTTAGGATTGCTCACCTTAAGTTAATTCATTTCCATGTTTAGTTAGAATTGCACTCATCTAGCTAATTTATTTGGGAGGGCTTGCTACGACAGTTCCGAGCAGACCGTTTGTGTGTTTGATTGTGTTTTGGCTAAGTATGTTTGAATCCCAATGAACTGAGTCGCATCAAGGTCAATCCCGAACCTTAAATTAGGAGCACACGTTACATTTAATTTTCTTGTTCTTTTATTTTTCCGTTAGTTTAATTTTCTGCTCGTTTTTAGTTTAATTTACCTTAACCTTCCCCCATTTTTATTTATAGTTTTCATTAAAAGCAAATATTAGTTAATTAAGAGAGGCTAATTTTTGGTTCCCTAAGGATCGACCTGATTACCATTATCTACAAGTTAGTTTAGCATGATCGGTAATATAAATGTAATTTGGCAGGATTCGGCACCCTGATAAAGTGAACGTACAAAAGTTCACCACCAAATTTGGCGCCGTTGCTGGGGAACCATTTAGTTTCTCTTAGTTAAATTTTATTTGCTTAGAAAAAAAAAAGTTTGTATTTATTTTTTGTTGTTTGCTTTCTTTTGTAGGTGTTTGACCTATGAAACAAATAATTGGGCAAGGATTCAGGGGAGGTTTTCTGTTCCCTTAAACTTTGTCATTTAACTGCTTTGTCTGATGTGTTGATACATTGAGAGCAATTGGTGGGCGTGAATTTGGAATATCCAACTAATTTCTCAAGCTATCGAGGCTCGCCAAAAATGAAATTTATAACCTATAGCCCTTAGCTTTGCAGCTAGTGATAACAGGGTCGAACCACAAAGAGAGTTTAAAGATGAAATTAATTGTTTGAAGTGTAAATAAATTGATTGATTAATTTTCACAAAATGGGGGTTTTTCTCATGCAAGTTGACTCTAAAATGTGCTAACGGAAAAATATAACAGAGATTCAAGCGTGATGGATTTGAGAATTTCGGGATTTGCAACGTAATGTAATCTTTATCATTTAAATCTATGGCATGGTAATGGATGAAATGCGCACGTGAACGGTTGCCCGACAACCCTAAAGCAACCGGCCACAGAATTTGCAATCCTAATTAAACATTGCTATTAATTAAATTAGAATGATCAACCCCAAAATAACCAAAGCAGTCACTAGCAATTCACGGCGAACATTCAATTAAACATGCTAAATGCTAATTGATTACCCGACAACCCTAAAGTAATCAACATTCAGAACGCTCAAAATGATACTTCGATTTGTTCTACTCCTCTGTGTTACTAAGTCGATTAGGAGAGGCACGACATCGCTAATCTATAACGTTAAAGCATGCTAGAGATCGAGATCGTCATTCTACCAATCTAACATACTCATAGATTAAGCAAGAGAGAGTAGATGCTAGCATTCAAACAAGCCAAGACATAATTTAAAGTCTAAATTATCAAAAGATTACAAAACAATTATAAAATCCCTACATTCTTCCCAAATCCGTCACAATACCTTAGCCTTCCATAGAGATTTGAAGTATCCAAGCTCCCATGGAGGCCTTGGAAGTCATCCCAAGCAAAAGAGAAGAAGAAAAGCTTAAAAACAAGCCTACAATGGCGGAAACCCGAGGGGAAATGGCGGAGAAGATGATAAAAAATCGTCAAAATGGGTTTTATAACCCGTCGGAGCGTCGAGACGCTAGGGCAGCGTCGAGACGCTACGCCCTAAAAATTCCAGCACCTGTTGTCGCGGTGGCGTCGAGAAGCTAGGGCATCGCCTCAACGCTGCGCCCAAAATCTACAGCGCGCGCCTCTTCGCCAGCGTTGAGCAGCGTCTCGACGTTTCCGCTCAACGCTTGCTCTCGGGTTTGAGGGGTAAAAATTGCCTTTGCATGGCAATTTTTTCCCATTCTTCATGCTTGAAGCTCCCCTTTTCTCGATGCATTCCCGGAGCGCTAAAACGACTTCCTAAGCCTTGAAACACGTCCAATGGACACCATGAGCTCTTCGACGCAAATCACCTAAAAACAAGGTAAATTACACATCTAAACACGACTTTTAGCTAGAATTAAGAATTAGGGAGTTAAATATAGCTCCAAAATGGAGTTAAGTTATCAAACACCCCAACCTAAATCTTGTTAGTCCTCGAGCAAGGCAAACCTAGAATCTAACTCTAAGGGACTATGCATACATGGATATAATTCAAACCTCGATGCTTTTAAAGATCAAAACATTTACATGCTCAAGAAAGCAATCGACGCATGCATTTAATCAAGAACATATAAAAAATTAACTATCGCTCCCTAACGTGCGTGTGTGCTAGCCATCCTATCTTAAACCTACATAAACCCGGAAAACCGGATGCAACACGTCATCCCCTTTTCCCCCTACTTCTAGCATTTAAGAACAGTCTAAAGCTTGATCACATAAGAGAGAGCAACAAATTAAGAGGCCTAAAACATTTTCTCATTCTTTTTTTTTCTCTTTTTAGTACTTTGTACTTTTATTTCGGTTCTTTGAACCCAACTTTTTATTTTATTTTTCTTCCCAAACCCGAGAAGCCTAACATGTCAAGCTTAGGCCTTAAGCTTCACATTTCTAAGGACTAACGTTCACGTCTTTAATGCGCACTTAAGAAGGAGGAGCGCCTCGGGAGGATTTTCTAAACAACATGCTTTTCTATTTTTTTTTTTAGGCTTAATAACTTTGCTAACTCGATTAATCAATTACTAACTCTCATGCAACAAGCTACCCTAGAGGTGCCTTTCGGGGTGACAACAAGAATTCATGCAACATGCGATTAATCTAAGCCTACGGAGTCTAAGAAGAGGTTGCTAAGTGCTCGATAGATGCAAGGGAGCAACATAAATTTTTTTAAATTTTTTGACATGGACCTAATAAATACAAAACTACCTCATGCAAATCTAGATATGCAAATGCCAAGATTCTAAAAATATTTCCTAGATCATCATAATTAGAAAGCATATAAACAGAGTCCCAAGCACTTCAAATTCTAAGTCTACTCCTACTCAACAACTGCACATGGAAATCCATAACATCCACCACAACCTCAGAAGATAGCATTGTCCTCAATGCTTCTCATCAGACATGCAAAATAAAAAGAAAGGAAAACGACACTTCCCTGATCTTTGCGAGGTTAGCGAAGGACGAGAGGCGACGCTTTCTTACTTAAGGCCAATTTCCTCAACTTCTCATCTTTCTCCTAAAAAAAACAGCAAGCAAAATAAACTAAATTAAACTACTAAACTTAAGCAAAAACAATAAAACTAAAGACTGAAAAAAAGTTCAACACTCGGGTGCCTCCGAGAAGCGCAAAATTTTTAAAGTCGTTTGCTCGACTGAATTCTCCCTACGAACTCAACCATATTTTGACAGCGCGAGGGACGTTTCAATCATTTCCTCGTCCGCGCCGGACCTGCAAACATCCATCAAACACAATCTTTCTCTTCGTGCCTCGAGCACGTGAATATCATCATTATAACTCTCATAAAAAACAGAACCATTGGTAGTGAACTTTTGTACGTTCACAAATTTCGGGTTGTCGAAGCCCGCCAAAATAATATTTATATGCCGATTATACCGACTAACTTGTAGTTAGTGATAACCGGGTCGAACCACAGGGAATTAGCTTAATTCAAACTTAATTAATTCTAAATTGCTAACGGTAAAAATAGGGGAGATTGGATTTAAAAGGGAGCTCTAAACTATTGTAACTAATGGAAAATTAAAACAATAAAAACTGTGAAGTAACAAATTAAAATGGCATGTTTTACTTCAAAGAATGGGATTGATCACAATTTGTGTTCGGATCATCGATAATTAAATACATAGACACAACGCTTAAAGCACGCAATTCATTTGGTTATTTCTAACTCAAACGACCCAAAGATACAATTAGAAAAGTGCAATTCTAATTGTTCTTGACAGTTACTCAAAATAAGGTGATCAATCCTAAAATGATTAACGGACAGAGACGGGAACATTGCGACGAATTAACCCGCAGACTAAATCGATTTTTCCTCTTTACCCAAAATCTAACATGAAGGTTATCTAATTTCTACCCCCATCTGTCACTTGGGATCAAACTAAATACCCATATTCAGATTTGTGTTACCTAGCGATTGAGGCAATTATACGTCCTAATCTCTAACGGTAAAGCATGCATAAGAACTCGGGCGTCACTCCTAATCAGTTACCCAAGCTATTTAGATGAAGAACAAGGAAGAAGATGCATAAGGAAGACAATCTAATTCATACACAAATTAGGGCAAATCTCCCCTTAATCCAAATTGATTACAATCCCAAACTAGAAATCAAACACTTACTTGTTTAGCTATCCATGAAGATGAAGAAGAGAGTCACAAATGACTCAAAGTTGCCAAAATCGAAAAGAGGTAGGAGAAGAGCCAAAAAGAGAATGTCCTAAATTAAGAAAAATGGGTATTTATACCCATTTTTCCGTCGGGCCAGCGCCTAGGCGCTAAGCTCTCTGGAAAATTTACAAATCGGGCATTTTTTGTTGACTTTTAATGACGGACATTTTCTCGCCTTTTAATGACGGGCATCGGGAGTCAAGGAACGGGCGTGCGGCTGGGCGAGGTGAGGGCGAGCGGCGTCTGGGACCTTTAATGACGGGCGCGCGGGTCTGGTGCATGGGCATGAGATGTTGACCGTTGACCGTTGACTGGTGCTGTTGATTTTAACAAAAATGAAGGAAAATTTTACATCCACCAAGATTTGAACCTAGACACTCCCATTATCTTGGCAAGCCCTGCACCATTAAGCCATTAATCAATTTTGAGTTTAGATTAGATTATTTAATTAATGAAGCTTAATCACTTTAAGCTCTTAATTATTGCAAATGCCCGATTTACCCCTTAACAATTAAATTATACAAAATATATCAATTAAGCCCAAATAATTATTCTAATTTACAAGACTTATGAGCTAAATATTAGCACTTTTAGAGTGCTATCAAAATACCCCCAACCTAAATCTTGCTAGTCTTCGAGCAAGGTGTACTTTGATTTATCTTATAAGAAACCACTTGCTTGCTGACGACTCAAATCTAAAAACTTGTGAACACAAGATATTAATGCTAACGGAAAAACAAACAAGTGTATGCATAAGTTAAGAACATTTCAAAATTTTAAATCCTACTCTCTCACGTGTGTGAGCTTAGCTTCTCCTACTCTAGCTCTTATAGACCCGAAATTCCTTTAATCGATCCTAAGACTCGTTTTACCCCTACTTCTAGCGTTGAAAACAGTCTAATGGCTTAACGGGTCGGAAAAAGCAACAAAACAATTGGCCCAATTCTTTTCTTCTTTTCTTTGGTACTTTGTACCCTTTTCTTTTTATTTTTCTTCTTTCGAGAGAGCCTGACACGTCAAGCTTAATTCGCTTGACGTTTTTAAGGACAAATGTTCACTTCAATTAGTCACCCTTTCATGTAGTGGCAACCGTGTGTTACACGATCGTCCCTGATTACACGGGCAACACAAGAAGGAGGAACACCTCAAGAAAGAACATTTTTCATGCTTTTCACTCACAGAAAATTGAAAATTTTTTTGGCATAGATTTTTGCTTACAACAAATGAGTTATTACAAATTCTAACACATCAAGCCTCCCTAAATATGCCTTTCGAGGTGACAACAAATTTTCAGATCAAATAAAATAACTCTAAGCCTATCAGAACCAAGAGTAAGAGGGCTATGTGCTCGATGAATGTAGAGAGTATTCAGATTTTTTTTAAAATAAGCTCAAAATATGCATACATCTCATGGTTTATTCGAAATGCACAAATATTGAGTATTCACGAGTAAATCACAGACAGTCCTCATCGGACAACATGCATTCAGATTCTCATACATCTCAAAATCAGAGTATCCATGCACAAAAACTATAAAGAAGTTCAAAACTAAACCCACCCCCCACCTAAAACATTGCATTGTCCCCAATGCAACTAATCCAACAGATAAAACAGTGAGAGCGATAAAATTATTAAGGGAACAGGAACCTCCCCTAAATTTTAACGGGATCGGTGGAAAGGGATGCGTGTCCTCATTTTTTCGAAATGGATCCGCAATGGTGGTCACTTCTCTTCTCTCACCTAAGAAAATAAGAAAACAAACTTAAACAACTAGAAATAAACAACAATAGTAAACTAATAACAAACAGAAAATACAGTCCAAGCTCGGGTGCCTCCGAGAAGCGCAAATTTTTAGAGTCGATTGCTCGACTGTATTCTCGCACACGACTCATCCATAATCATACTGGGAAGATGCCCCATCCATCTTCACAATTTTATCATTCCTGCAAAAATTCTCAAACAATTTTCTCTCTTGTGCCTTCTGCACACATACAACATCAATTTCAAATAAAACACAACCGACGTCGACATTCACAAAAGACTCCTGCGATTTTAACCCATCAATTCTAAACTCACTCACATCTCCATCAGACTCAACATACAGGACACCTTTATCAACATTGATTTTTAACTTTTACAGTTTTTATAAAAGGACGTCCCAATAGAATTGATGCAGAAACATGAGAGGGTTTAACATACATTTCAAGAACATAAGAATCAGCAGGAAAGTGCAAATTAATTAGTCTGACTAAAACGTCCTCCACCTTTCTCAAGGGATGCGCACAAGAATTATCAGCCAATTGTATATTAACATTGGTTTCATGCAAGTCATTAAGTTTAAGCTCTTTAAAAACAACATGTGACATTACATTAGTCGATGCTCCTAATTCTGGCATGGCATGATTGATTATTTTATCTCCTATAGTGCACGGCAAAGTAGAAGAAATTATCTCAGCAGGATTCTCAACAATTGCCAAAGTAGAAACAGTTGAATCACAAAATTCAGTCAAGGGTGGCTCATGCAACTCATATTCATCAAAAAGTTCATTTAAAAATAATGGGTCATCCCCATCCTCAACAGTCATGCATACGTTATGTGCTAGTGTATCAATCGTGTCTACCTGACAAAGAGAAACTACCTCCTCATAGGATTTCTTAGGTGGTCTTGCTAACCTGCTAGGAAAAGGGGCCTTAGGCACATAAACTCTAGTACATGTAGGATCGAAGTTTACCCCTTTCCATCTTGGTTCGGGAGCTTCCACCGCTGGCTCGCTGTAACCATGATAGACCTCTACTGGTGGAGTACTCATGGGAAGCTCTCTTTCTCTTCTCAGAGTGATGGCTCTAGCGCTTTCTGCTTTCAGATTTTCTATCCTATTGATTTTACAAGTCATCTGAGAAATTTCTTCCCTAAATCCTTGCATCTGAGTTCCAACGCTATCGAGCTTGTCCGAGGTTATTGTAAGGAGAGCTTGAAACATGTCCTCAACAGATTTATCTGAAAAAGAAGATTGGACTTTCAGAAAATCATCCTTTAAGGCAAGAACAACATTACTTACCTCAAATAGCTGGGCCTTAAGCTCGTCCATGTCCTTCATCAGGCGAGCTTGCTCCTTTCCTTCTTGTCCATACCGCTCCATGCTTCTAGCTATGTTAGAAATCAAAGCTCTAGCTTCTGCGGGGGTCTTATCCATGAGTGAACCTCCGCTGGCGACATCTATCATCTGTTGGCCTTGGGGAAGCAAACCGTAATAGAAGCTCTGAATGAGGGATTATACGTCCTAATCTCTAACGGTAAAGCATGCATAAGGACTCGGGCGTCACTCCTAATCAGTTACCCAAGCTATTTAGATGAAGAATAAGGAAGAAGATGCATAAGGAAGACAATCTAATTCATACACAAATTAGGGCAAATCTCCCCTTAATCCAAATTGATTACAATCCCAAACTAGAAATCAAACACTTACTTGTTTAACTATCCATGGAGATGAAGAAGAGAACCACAAATGACTCAAAGTGGCCAAAATCGAAAAGAGGTAGGAGAAGAGCCGAAAGAGAATGCCCTAAATTAAGAAAAATGAGTATTTATACCCATTTTTCCGTCGGGTGGTGGGACGGATTTTGAATATCCTCCCTAAATTCGGGTTGTCGAGACCCGCCAAAATACAATTTATAAACCTATTAGCCAAAGCTTTGCAGCTAGTGGTAACAGGGTCGATCCACGGAGAAGGTTATGATTGAAATTAAATTAAACTTGAAGTTAATTAATCAATTGGGTTTTGTAACGGGGGATGTTTAAGCATGCAAATAAGAGAAATAATCAATAACGAAGAAATAAAAGAGAGAGAGACGAGTGCACGGTTTGGGGATTTTCGGGATTTATTTGTTAGACATTCTACACTTATCATTTATAACAATCCTAAGGCTAGCAGTTTGTAATACACGCGGTCGGTTACCCGGGAAGCCCCAAAGTAACCGGCTCCATAGAAATTAACTAGACCACACAGTTCTAATCAAACATTATCTAAAGTTGCATTAGGGTGATCAACCCCAAATTGACTCTAAATAGTCACTAGCATACCGCGACAGACATTCGATCACGTAATCTAGTTGCTAACTGGCTACCCGCCAACGCTGTATGTAACCAACAACCATCATGCATGACTCGATACTCCGATCTAATTTTATTATTCTGTGTTACTAGTCGAGTAGTGAGAGGCACGACATCGCTACTCTTTAACGCTAACATAATGCTAGAAAACACGATTGTCAGTCGACGAAATCTAACATATGCATAAGATGAAGGAAGAATAATAAATGCATACAAATCAGCAACCAAGCTAGAAATTAAAGCACGGATTATCAAAGCATAAAAATCTAACAAACAATCCCTCAAATTATCCCAAACCGTTCACTTTACCTTAGCCGTCCATGGGACGGATTGTCACTACCGCTCCAAGGAAGGCCATGGAAGTCATCCCTATCCTATTACAACTTACAAGCTCCAAAACATGCCACAAATGGCGGAGCAAAGCTAAAAAATGGGGAAAAGCCGAGAGGAAGAAGATGAAGTTCGGAAAAAATGGTGAAGAATGCTGCAAAAATCGTCCTACAGCTTCTTTAAAATCGTCGTAGCGTCGAGACCCTAGGACAGCGTCGCGACGCTACGACCTAAGTGATCCGCGCGCGCCTCGCGATGGCGTCGAGACGCTAGGCGAGCGTCTCGACGCTGGCCCGATAATTCCTTGCGCGCGCCTCCTCCGGAGCGTCTCGACGCTGCAGTAGGGTCTCGACGCTGATGCTCGATGCTAGCTCTCGAGTTTGGGCTGGAAAAATTGCCTCTCCTAGGCAATTTTGGTCCGGTTCTTCTTGGATTGACTTGCCCTTTTCCCGATGCACTCCCGGAGCGTTAAAACTCCGCTATTAGCTCCGAAACGGGTCCAATGGATGCACGAGCTCTTCGCCGCATTTCTCCTACAAACGAGATTAATTAAACAATTAAATGCGGAATTTAGCTATAATAAGGAAGTGAATAATAGCTCCAAAATGGAGTTATCATCGGGCCAGCGCCTAGGCGCTAAGCTCTCTGGAAAATTTACAAATCGGGCATTTTTTGTTGACTTTTAATGACGGGCATTTCTCGCCTTTTAATGACGGGCATCAGGAGTCAAGGAATGGGCGCGCGGGCGAGGCGTGCGGGGACCTTTAATGACGAGCGGCGGCGCGGGGCGCGGACTTTTGATGACGGGCGCGCGGGTCTGGTGTCTGGGCATGAGATGTTCCATTGACTGGTGCTGTTGACTTTTACAAAAATGAAGGAAAATATTGCATCCACCAAGGTTTGAACCTGGGCACCCCCGTTATATTGGCAAGCCCTACACCATTCAGCCATTAATCAGTTTTGAGTTTAAATTAGATTATTTATTAATGAAGCTTAATCACTCAAAACGACTAATTAATAAAATATTCTAAAATATTCATTTAAGCTCTTAATTATCGCAAATGCCCGATTTACCCCTTAACAATTAAATTATACAAAATATATCAATTAAGCCCAAATAATTATTCTAATTTACAAGACTTAGGAGCTAAATATTAGCACTTTTAGAGTGCTATCAACCATCAACAGATAAATTCAAATCATTTTTTTTCACAGAAACATAAGAATCATCCCTCAAGCTCGAGGTCAAATTCTTACCCTTCACACAGTCCAAACAATCCACAGAATCCACAGATTTTGCATTTTCATTCTTATCCTCAACATGCACAGAAGATTTCAAAACAGTCATATAAAAATTATTCACCATTTCATCAAATTCTACCGATAAGACTCTATCAATATCGATCTCGACCTTAGCGGTCTTCATAAATGGGCGGCCTAATAGGATAGAAGAGGAAACATGCGAAGAATCTTTGTTCATTTCAAGCACGTAGAAATCAACTGGAAACAACAAATCACTCACTTTAACTAAGATGTCTTCAATTTTTCCTAACGCGTGCACATAAGATCGATCGGTTAGTTGGACAACTACATTAGTCTCAATTAAATTGCACAATTCAAGTTCTTTAAACACGTAAAAAAACATCACATTAATTGAGGCACCGAGATCAAACATGGCATTTTCAATCAATTTAGTACCAACAGTGCATGGGATAGTGAACATACCAGAATCATCGCACTTTGGTGGAAGCGTACCTTGGAAAATTGCAGAGACAATTTCTTTCTTTTTCTCATCGTTCTTTCTCGATGTTCTTTTACCCGTGCACCAACTCTTGAGGAACTTGGTATATTTCGGAATTTGTTTCACGGCCTCAAAGAATGGAATGTTCATCGTCACCTTCTGGGAGGTTTTGAGGACCTCCTCATCTTCTTTCACGACCGTAGGCCTTGCGAGCCTACTCGGGAAGGTTGCTACGGAAACATTCTTCGGCACACATTTCTTCAGTTCTTCCTTTTTCTCAACCTTTTCATTCTCAAGATGGCTCGGGGAGTATGCAATCGGTTTCCCCTTTTTCTCTAAATCGGGAGTCAACAAACGGCTTGGGAAAGGAGCCTTGGGCTTGTAATCTTTCAAATTTGAGGGCGGATCTAACCGAACTCCCTTCCTCCTTGATTCAAGATCTTCCATCTTTCCCTTAGCCTTGCTTTCCTCTTTCTCCACAACAACGGTGTTTGAAGAAATTTTTCTCCCACTTCGTAAATTTATAGCACAGACCTGCTCACAGGAATTCATTCTCGCGTGTGGGGATAACATCCAAGGATTCTTATTGATCTTAACAGGCGTAGAACTCGAGGGAATATCCCTTCCCCTCCTAAGAGCAATAACACTTAGGCGTTCTGCTGCCTGAGTTTCCACCTTGCTCATTCTGTCTTGTGCTTGAGTCACCGCCTCACTTAGAGATTGAAATTGCGCTCTAGTTTCTTTGCGATGCTCTTGGCTCATTTCAATGAAGGATTTCATCATTTCCTCTAGGGATTGACCTGAAACAGAAGAACGAGCCTGTGGCGAGTTTTCTTGCAATTTAAGGACAACGCTACATACCTTAGACAATTGGTCTCTGAGCTCCTTGAGTTCGCTTGAGAGGCGAGTTTGCTCGTGTTTTCCACTTCCATATTGCTGAATATTCTGAGCCATATTTGAAATCAAACGCCTAGCTTCCGCTGGGGTCTTGTCAATCAACGCCCCTCCACTAGCTGCATCAAGCATTCGACTATCATGCGGACGCAAGCCTTCATAGAAAAAGCGAATAAGACCAGCCTCCGATATCTGATGGTGGGAGAAGCTTTCACACATCTGGGTATACCGCTCCCAGCATTCATGAAAGGTCTCCCCTTCCTCTTGAGCAATCCCGTAGATCTGCTTCCTGATAAATGTGGCTCTAGATGCGGGAAAATACTTTTCTAAAAACAGGCCTTTCAACCCGCTCCATGTTGAGATAGTCCCCGAGGGTAAGTAATACACCCAATTCCTCGCCTTATCCTTCAATGTGAAAGGAAAGACCCTCAAAATAAGCTGATCATCAATTACTTCACTAGACTTCATCGCAGAGCACACCATTTGGAACGCTTTAAGGTGCTTGATAGGATCTTCATCTGTTTCATCATGAAAAGAGGGAAGTAAGTTAATCAAACTTGCTTTAAGCTCAAAACTACCTGTTGTCGCCGGATATGATATACACAACGGTTGCCGGTTCAAGTCAGGTTTCGCCAACTACCTTAGCGTTTTCTGAACCTCATTGTTGCTCGCCAAGACTTCCATCTATTCCGAATGTAATCTGGACTTTAATAATCTTGGAAGAGAGGATTGTTGCTTTGCTCAATGAGGTTATATATCGATTAATTTAAGCAAATAACCATGCAAGTATACACGGTCTGCAACAAGTGATAAGTAAGTTTTATATCGTTTCCCACAGAGACTAAGTTGAATGAATGACGATTTTATGCGTGTTAAAATAGATAAGGTAAGCAGGGATGATATGGAGTTTGATTCGAGACACATAATTGTAACGGACGCAAAGAAACCGCAAAGTTGAAGCAATGCAAAGTAAAAACGAAGGAGACTACAGTCCGAAAATAGGCTAACTACGTGCAGAGTAAAAGTAGTATTGCGGGTCTGACAAAACTTTCGCAACAGACTAACAAACAAATAAGTTCTAAGATAAAAACAACGAGGTTGGCTAAGAATCCTCCATAGACATAAACCATGATCATTCAGCAACAAATAAACATTACATGCACCGTTTTAGCTAGATCTCATACATCTTCCGATTATATGCGTTAGATTCTTAAGTTACTCATATCCAAGTAAGTTTAAAAACCTATTTATAATTTCATGCTATCAAACGTGCTAGGAAAGTGCCTATTCCTAGACCACTCCCTATTTACCGTGAAAGGCTAACATGAATGAGTGACTCTGAGATCTTACTCCTTCCGGAGGTTAGGAACTCTTTAGAACAAAATGGATGGCCGATCGAAAATGTTCATGGGATGAAGTTCACACTCAGTCAATGCATTCATGCTTATTTACATGCTGAAATCACATAGTTATTTCCTACAGATTCATCTTAACAAACCTTTAAAACCCTAGCCATTCATGTGCATCCTTGAAGATTGTGGGCCAGAAATAGCCACTCTGAAATACCTTTGCAGCGGTCCTTTGACCACCGAAGTGCCCTCCATACGGAGCTGTATGACAATGCTGCAAGATGGACCTTGCTTCGACAGCTGATACACACTTCTTTAACAGTCCATCCGCACAGCACCTGTAAAGGGTTGAGTCGTCCCAAAGGTACTTTTTGGCATCGTTCAAGAACTTCTTCTTGTCCCGCCCTTTATTGAATTCGGGTAACACCTGCGAGGCAAGAAAATTTGCAATGTCAGCAAACCAGGGCTCAACATTATCATCACAATGTATTAAAACAAAAATATGTTCATCAATAAAAGAGTCCAGCATTGCGGGCTCCGCGACATATTCACAATAACTCTGTAATCTTGATAAGTGGTCAGCAACCACATTTTCACATCCCTTTTTGTCCCGTATTTCCAAATCAAACTCCTGCAAAAGTAACACCCATCTAATCAGACGAGGCTTGGCATCAACCTTCCTCATTAAGTACTTTATAGCAACATGATCAATGTAAACAATTGTTTTATTTCCTACAATATATGCCCTGAACTTCTCACATGCAAACACTACAGATAACATTTCCTTTTCAGTAGTAGTATAGTTGCACTGAGCCTCATTCAATGTTTCACTTGCATAATATATAGGGTGTGTTAATTTTTCTCTCTTGTGGCCAAGCATGGCTCCAATTGCATAATCACTTGCATCGCACATCAATTCAAAAGGCATATCCCAATTTGGGCCGATTATGATTGGAGCTTTGACTAAAGAAGTCTTGAGCTTATTCCAAGCTATAAAACATTCATTTGAAAAGATAAAAGTTTTATTTAGCTCTAGGAGTTCACAGAGGGGTTTGAAGATTTTTGAGAAATCCTTTATGAATCTTCTGTAAAACCCTGCGTGTCCTAGGAAACTCCTTATGGCTTTGACATTTTTAGGCTCAACCAGCTTCTCAATGACTTCTATCTTAGCCCTATCAACCTCTATTCCTGCCTTAGACACTCTATGTCCCAAAACTATGCCTTCTTCCACAATGAAGTGGCATTTTTCCCAATTCAAAACTAGATTGGCTTCCTCACACTGAGTGAGGACTTGCTCTAGATTGGCTAGGCAGTGGCTAAAAGAATCCCCAAACACTGAAAAATCATCCATGAATATTTCTACTATGGACTCAGCTAGATCAGAGAAGATTGCCAACATACATCGTTGGAATGTTGCTCGTGCATTGTAGAGGTCGAATGACATTCTGCGAAATGCAAACATGCCAAATGTACATGTAAATGTTGTCTTCTCTTGGTCTTTGGGGTCTATGGTGATTTGATTATACCCTGAGTAGCCATCTAAAAAGCAATAAAAGTCTTGGCCAACTAATCTATCAAGCATTTGATCAATGAAGGGCAAAGGGAAATGGTCATTTTTTGTTTCTTTGTTAAGCTTTCGGTAATCCATACACACTCTCCATCCCGTGATGGTTCGAGTGGGTATTAATTCATTGCTCTCGTTAACCACTACTGTCATACCCCCTTTTTTTGGTACACATTGGATGAGGCTGACCCATTGACTGTTAGATATTGGGAAGATTACACCAGCATCCAACCATTTAATAATTTCCTTTTTAACTACCTCCTTCATGGAGGGGTTCAGCCTACGCTGATGTTCTATTCTAGGTGTGTGCCCTTCCTCTAACAGTATCTTATGCATACAATAAGAAGGACTTATGCCCCTAATGTCAGCGATTGTCCACCCAATTGCTTTTCTGTGTTGCTTAAGCAACACAATTAACGCATTTTCATGTTGTTCATGCAATTTGGAGGAAATGATGACAGACAATGTGTCTCCTTCACCTAAGTATGCATATTTGAGATGGTCAGGAAGTGGTTTTAATTCTAACAAAGGTGGCTAATTGTTACGTCTCCAAAAGTGACCTCTTGAGGGCTTAATTAGCTTAGAAAGATGTTCACTCTTAGGTGTTTTTGATAGCTTTTAGCCTAAACCTATGCTTAAATATGAGAATTAGAAGAAGGTAGCTAAATTAGGACTTATGCACAATAGGAAAAAAAAGGGTTGAAAACCGAAGGAAAAGAATGAAAAAACTGCATTAAGGTAGCATTGCGGAAACATTGCGGTTCTCGCAATGTTTCAAGTGAAAACCGTAAGTTGACTGATCTTTTTCTGTTAATTTCCTTTATTTCAGGGATTCGTTCTTTCTCCTCCATCCATTCTGAAGTACGACGTTGAAGATTGATGGTTCTCCTTGGCCCAAATGCACCTGCAGATTACTATAAATAGGGGTCAAAGTCGAGGGTTCAAGCATCATCCGAAAGCGTAGAAGTCTTCTCGCAGTCCATCTTTTCTCCTGTTTTCCTTTGCCGTCTGCTGGTTTGCGAAGCTCAGCTGTTGGAATCGATAATCTGATAGGAAGGAGAGGAGATTCTTCTTCTCTCCCGATTGGATTCATCCAAGCAAGGCTGACCTTTCTCATCCTTCATTCGGAGCGGCTGCAACGAGTCATTCGAGCTGTTTATTGCTTTCTGTTCTTCATTTCTATTTTTCCAACTCTGCCTTGTTGTTGTTTCTTTTCTAATAGCTAGATTAAGATAATTCGTTGTGTTCTGTCTCTCTGTCATTTGCTTTAAGCTTTCTTTTGTCTATTCAAACAATCAAGTAATCAAGTTTCAATTCTTCATTTCACAGTTTCGTTCCTTTACATTCTGCTGTTTCCCTTACTGTTTTAAGCACATTTCCCTTCTAAGCATGTCTATTTTATCCTTTAGTTCTGTTCTCCTTATATCCATGAGTAACTAAGTCACTTAGGGGCATGCTAATGACAACTCCATAGGCTAAAAAACGTGAATCAAGCATGTAGGATAGCTCTCGCACATTGATTATATGTAAGCTTCATCCCACGGGCAATTTCGATTGGCCATCCATTTTGTCCAAAGAACTCCTAACCTCTGGAAGGAGTAAGAGTTCAGAGTCATATTATCATGCTAGCCTTTCAAGGTAACCAGGAAACGGCCTAGGAATAGGCGTTTCCCTAGTACAAACCATATCTTTCTGCCTTAACAAGATGCTTAAGACCTTACTTTGAGTTGAGTAAACTAAAGAATCTAATGCATGGAATCGGACGATACATGAGATTAAGATAGTTTGATGTATAGAGAGTAGATCCAGTGCTTGAGAATCGTATAAAAATGCCTATAGGATAGTCATTAGTAGCCCTTAAATCACTCATTTACCCACTTTCGCTGTTATTATAATTGCGGTAGAATTGCGGTCTCCGCAATTCTGTCTAAGTTTCCATTCTGTTTAGCTGTCTTTACCTTCATTTATTAATCTCGTCTCTTCTCATTTGAGCTTAGTTTTAACTTGTTCTTGTTTATGTTACTACCCTTTACACATTCAGCAAAAATTAGATAATTAAAAACCAATTTTACCCCATCAAATCCACCCCTTCTTTCTTAACAAAACACTTCGCGAATAGCCAAAAATAAATCTCTGTGGGAAAACGAATGAAATATACTTACTACTTGCTATAAGATCATGTATGCTTGCATGTTCTGAGTGCTCTATCTCTTTTATTGCCTAATTATTTCAACACATTGAGCACGCAACAAGTTTTTGGCGCCGCTGCCGGGGATTTATTTTAGTAAAAACGAAGTTTGTTAAGTTTGAAACACCAAGTTTACTGTCTATTGGAACTAATCTAGTTTCATTTCTTTTGCAGGTACTAGTTGGGTTAGTTTATGAGTGAGCATTCAAGTAGTGATCTAGAGTTCAATCTTGAGCCCGAGAGACTATTTAGAGCCAGAACTAAAGCCAAGAAACGTCTCTTTAAGCAACCCTCTATACCTCAAATAATTGCGAGAACCACAATTCCTCCGCAATTGTCTCAAGAAGAAATGGCTGGAATAATTCCCAATCCGGTACCTGTCACTCGCAACCCCATCGAAATAGCGAATGACAAGAATAGTGCCATTCTGGTAACGATATTATTGAACTATCGCCAATCATCGGGTTGTCGAGACCCGCCAAAATAAATTTATACATGCCCGAAATCACTAAACTATTTGTAGAATAGTAGTAACGGGGTCGATCCGCAGGGAATTAAGGAATTTTGACTTAATCTCAATTAAATTTGCAAACTGTTAATATAGGTGAAATAAGGGGTAATTGTTGGTTTTCAAGTAACTAAGAGAGAAACAATCAAATGGGAAAATTAAGCTAACGGAGTTTCCGACTCGGGACGATCGGGATAAGTTTAGCATGCTTCTTGGTTCATAGGTTGATGAGTATTATGGTTAAACAATTTAATGAATGCACAACTCGTCTAAAATTAATAAATAACTCAAACATGCTCCATGGATTTAATTAAACATAATTAATTATGCTAATCAAGCATACCGTTCGGACATTGGCGGCCAACGCTCTCCCAAGACCGAACGGTAGCAACGAGCTAACTGTGACGACTATCTAATTTGGACGCGAAACTAGTATGTCGATTTGGAATTCCAATTCGGGAAGAACGAACACCAAAAGCGTAAGGACGCCAATACGCTCAAGGTGCCATAATTCCTTGTTACTTGGCGGAAACGAGAGGCACGGCATCAAATCCTTTAACAAATGAACATGCTCAAAATCAAGGGTGCCTAGTCCTAAATCATTCAAACGTGCTCATAGATTAAGCTAAGAAGTAGAATTCAATTCAACAAAATATCTAACCAATTCAGAATTTCAATCCACAACCTCACCAAGAATTCATACTACACTTATCCTTACAATCCCGAGCCAAAAACGGTAAATCTACTCACTCATGACTTGTGTGACGTGGGACGGCTTCCAATCGAGCTTCATAGCCCCTCCCATGGTGAAAAATGGCTGCTGGACGTCAAATCAGGCGCGGAGCTCGAGGTGGAAGATGATAATGGCGGCTAAAAATCGGACAGAAATTTAAGTAATCCGTCGTAGCGTCGAGACGCTGCGGCAGCGTCTCGACGCTGCGCCCTAAATAATCCGCGCGCGCGCTCGGGGTAGCGTCGAGACGCTCGCGCAGCGTCGAGACGCTATGCGCGGCGTCGAGCGAGCGTCGAGACGCTGTCGCTCGACGCTTGCTCTCGGGTTTTTCTTCAATTCAGCGCTTCAGACTTCGGAGCGTCGAGACGCTAGGGGCAGCGTCTCGACGCTGGGCAGCGTCGAGCTAGCGTCGCGACGCTGTCGCTCGACGCTAGCTCTCGGGTTTTTGCATGGAATTTCGCCTTCAATTTCCCCAAAGCACCCAAACTTCATCCCTTTGCATGGACCTTCCCGGGAAGTGTTCTTATGTCTTTAAATCGCGATATTAAGCTCTGAAAAGCGCCGAAACGCTCTCGAGAGCGAAGCACCGAGAACACCTACAATAATTACATAAAAGCAAGATTAAGCCAATAATAAACGTGAATAAGGGACATAATTATAGCTCCAAAATGGAGCTATCAAACACCCCCAACTTAAATCTTGCTAGTCCTCGAGCAAGGTGGAATTCTGATTAATTAAATAGAACGAGAATGCATGCTAGGGACTCGAGTCTCAGTACTGGAAAAGACAGGGCATTTGTATTTGAAAGAAACAGCCGCATGCATGCAAGAGTTAAGAGCAATTTGGAAAATTCAAAGATGCTCCCCTATTTATGCTTCGGATTTAGCTCCTCGATCTTAGATTTCAACAGGCTTAGAACAGCTCTATCTATCCTAAAGTCTCGCTTTCCCCCTACTTATGGCTTAACAGAACAGTCTAAGGGCAGTTCATCGCTTATGCAAGTAATATAACGCAAGGCATCTTTTTATCATTTTCATTGATCTTCATGAGCGCCTAACATGTCAATCTTACCTTCGTTTCAGCTTGCCTGCAATTTCATTGCACAGTGCATCTGACTACGGGCAAAATTCACATTTTTAAGGACTAGCGTTCACTTCTTTGTGCATCCTTTTCATGCAGTGGTGACCGTGGGTTACACGACCGCCCCTGGCTACTAAGGCAACTCAAGAAGGAGGAACGCCTCATGAGATTATTTTCTTTTTATAAACTTGCATACATTTTTCTTTTAGTCTAAGCATCATATTAAAATTTTAAGCGCACGGGTTACAAACAAAAGCGAATCTTAGCCCATCCTAAGGTTGCCTTTCGAGGTGACAACGAATTTCAAAACAAACAGAGCTACACTAAACCCACAGATCCAAGATAGAGTGCTAACATGCGAAGCTTAAACAGGGAAATATTTTTGAAAAAATTTTCAAAATGGCCTTAACATATGCAATTATGCTGAATTTCATGACAAATACAAATACGAAGACCTCAGCAGTTGTTGCGTGCTCAATGTGTAAAGATAAATATGCAAAAGAGAAGAGAGAGCACTTAGAACATGCAAGCATACATGGTCTCACAGCAAGTAGTAAGTATATTTAATTCGTTTTTTCCACAGAGACTCATTTTTAGCTATTCGCGAAGTGTGATTGTTAAGAAAGATGGGATGAATTTGATGGGGTAAAATTGGTTTTTAATTATCTACTTTTTGCTGAACGTATAAAGGGATATAACATAAACAGATGCAAGTTGAAATTAGATGCAAAGGATAAGAGATGGAATTAATAAACGAGAAAGAAAACAGCTAAACAGAATGATAAAAAGGCAGAATTGCGAGGACCGCAATGTTTCCGCAATTAAATGGCAGCGAATCTGATTAAAATGGGGAATTAAGGGCTACTAATGACTATCCTACAGGCATTTTATTACGATTATCAAGCTTTGGATCAACTCTCTATACATCAAACTCACTCTATCTCAAGTATCGTCCGATTCCATGCATTAGAGACTCAAGTTTACTCGACTTCAAAGTAAGGACTTAAGCATCTTGTTAAAACAGGAGTGTTCAGTTTGTACTAGGGAAACGCCTATTCCTAGGCCGTTTCCTGATTACCATGAAAGGCTAGCATGATTATATGACTCTGAACTCTTACTCCTTCCAGAGGTTAGGAGTTCTTTGGACAAAATGGATGGCCAATCGAAATTGCCCGTAGGATGAAGCTTACATACAATCAATGTTCGAGTGTTAATCTGCCTACTTGACTCACGTTTTTTAGCCTATAGTTCTGTCATTAGCATGCCCCTAAGTGAATTTAGTTACTCATGGATATATGAAGAACAGAAAGGGTAGATAAAACAGACATACTTAGAAGAGAAATGTGCTTAAAACAGGAAGCAAAACCCGTAGCAGAAGAAAGTATAAACTGTGAAGTGCAGAAACTTACTTTGATTAACTTGAATGTTTGAATGACAAAGGAAAGCTTTAAAAGGAATGAATCCAAGGCAGACAACAACGAAATGCAATAAGTAAATTACTAAACTAAGAACAACAATGATCAGTAATGGAAATGAGAAGGAAAGAACAGAAAACAGTAAAGGATTGCTGAAAACTCCGTGGCAGTCGCCTCGAATGATGGTGATGAGAAGTCAGCCCTGCTTGGATGAATCCAATCGAGAGAGAAGAAGAATCTCCTCTCCTTCCTATCAGATTGTCGATTCCAAAAGCTTAGACTCTCACTCCAACAGACGGCAAAGGGAAACAGATGGAAATGGTGGACTGCAAGAAGACTTCTGCGCTTCGAATCATGACTGAACCTCCGACTTTGACCCCCTTTTATAGTAGTTTGCAGGTGCGTTTGGGCCAAGGAGAACCATCAGTCTTCAACGTCATATATCAGAATGGATGGAGGAGAAAGAACGAATCCCTGAAAAGTCGGATCTAAACAGAAAAATGTCAGCCAACTTACGGTTTTAACTTGAATAATTGCGGTCACCGCAATTATTCCGCAATGCATTCGCAATGGTTATTTTTTTCATTCTTTTCTTCGGTTTTCACCCCTTTTTCTACCTATTGTGCATAAGTCCTATATTAGCTACCTTCTTCTAATTCTCCTATTAAAGCATAGGTTTAAGCTAAATGCTAACAAAAACACCTAAATGTGTACATCTTCTTAAGCTAAATGGGTCCTAAATAAGTCACTTTCAGAGACTTAACACACCCCCAAACTTAAGGCTTTGCTTGTCCTCAAGCATACTAAGGACTTACTTAGGCTGCTGTTTCTTCTTCTTTAACTACTCACTAACTCCCTTATATTCTTGTCTATAGCAATGCTGTCCTGTGACACACTTCTAGGTTTAGAACTAACCTCTTGTCTAGCTTCTTCTGACTTCACCTGCCTACTATACCCACTGCTTTTGTTAACCCCCTACTACTGATCTAACTACTTTTATGATATCATGCTATTATCCCTAAGGTTTCAAATTCTACCAAGCTTTACTCTAGACTCAGTACATGCTTCTAGCTTATTTTTAATGTGTCTAGGATTCCTTAGAGTCATGCCAGTCTTAGTATTAACAGTGACAGTAGTGCTTTTAGAGAACAACCTAAGCCCTGGCATCACTACATTGGATATACACTCATCTCCCTAGACAAACCTAAAAGCTACAACCTTGTGCTTAGCTCATTAAGGATCAGAGTTCTTTTTACATAGGACATCTAAGCCACAAGATTATAACTCCCAAGCATACATTCTTCTTCCCCTATTTCTCCTTTTTTCTTTACTTAGGTGGAGTCTCCCCTTGGTTTGCCTTTTGATGCAATGCCACTTGTGGTTTACACACTTGGCACTGATTACTCAGCCACTTTGAGAAAGACTCCCCTCTTTATTCTATTTTTTTTCACTTTTTCTATTTTTTCAATTTTTTTTTTTTTAGGAGAAGAAGAATGCTTATGTCTTAAGGAAGAGAGGAATGTTCCTAGGCCTAGGGTGGCCTCCCCCAAACTTCAACTACTCATTGTCCCCAATGAGTGTTTGAGGTGGCACACCCCCAAACTTGTCCTAGAAGCATCTAGTCTAAAGCAAAACAAAGAGAATCTAAAAATCCTAGGCATAGGCAAAACATTCTAAAAGCAATTATCCCAGCAGCAGAAAATTTGAACATCACAGAAAGTTTTAAGGACTTATGGTTTCTGCATACTGAGCACTATTTAGAGGCAAATTTAAACTATCAAAGGGTGTCCTATGACACTCATCCAGCATGCTTCAAGATCAGCTATATAAGGTAGTCATGCTAGCAGCAAAAGATAGACTTTAACAGATCACAGCCTAACTAAACAGACAGTCCAAAACATGCTATCAGTCACAAAAATTGCGGGAACCGCAATTATTTCGCAATCCAATCCGGGCAGATATAACATTAACTCCGGCCCCTAGCATGCTTTTTCCCGTTACTCATGCATCCTAAAAATAAAACTAAACTATCCTACCTATTCAGCGAACATCAAACTAGACTAAGCAAAAGAAAAAGCATAAAACTAAACATTAAAAACAGATCAAAAATTGAATACAAAACAACATACTATACATGATTCTATCAAAAAGCAGGAAAATTGTCTTTTGTTTCTTAAGGGATCAGTAATACTCCCTCTAGTGCTCTTCAAACCAGCACTCAATTCTCATCATCCTCATCTGGTCGCCTTGGTCGTGGGGGCACCCATGGAGTTAGGAGGTTGGTGGGGAAGTCTGGGAAGATGCACCCCAACTGGTCTGCAACTTCTCTGTCCCTCGCCTGCGCATAGTTGGCCCATTGAGCCATTCTCCTCTGCATGTCCATCAAGCAGGCCATGGATAGGGACTGTTCAGCAGCCAGCCTATCCAACTCAAATTCCATGTTGCCCTTTCTTCTCAGCCTTAGGTGTGCAGGCAACTCCAGATGGCCTGTGTAAGGCAGCTGCTGCTCCAAGCGCTCGGTGGGAACCCCTGCAAGCAAACACAATTTTGTTATAGTGTTGGGGAAAAATAATGGCCCCTTACCCTTTTTAGCGCACTCAGCTATGGCAGCAGCGATAACTTCTCCCACGTTGATCGTGAGACCTCTCATTATAGCATAAACCAGCAGCGAACGGCTCTGGTTAATTGTAGTCTCATGAGTCACTGGGGAGAGTCTTCTTCTGACGAATGAAAACCACACAGCTGCCTTAGCCGTGAGGTTGGCACTCATCAGAGTGTGCCGCCCATTGCGTGACACTGTCCAGGAAGCTTCAGGCTGGCCAATTGTGCGAATAGCCTCTTCTAGCACGGCCTCAGTCGGTTCATCAACTATCCGTGCATAATCTGTGTGCGCTTGGCCCCTGAGACCAAAGGCTTCGTTGATGGCCTTGGCTGAGAAATCGACTTCCACCCCTCTGACCACAGATAGGCCATCCTCAGGGCTGAGCACATTGGCGTAGAAATCGTACACCATGCTCGTGTAGGCTGGATTGGGAGGTCTGCAGAATTCCTCCCAGCCATGGTTGATCACCCCTGCGCGCAAGAACTGCGGCAGGTCAGCAAGTCGATCAAGGAACCCCTTCTCGTGCAACAGGTCCCTTTTCCTCAGCTCCACACCCCTGGATTCAGCATCAGATGAGACATACCTCACTGATGGAGGTTCATCTTCAGGGTAGAGTTTAGCCTTCCCCTTATCGGCTGGTTTGGATGATTCAGCAGCCTCCACCTTGAGGCGTTTGAGCGAAGGCTCAGTACTCTCTTCGTCTGCTGAAGGCACTCGTTTGGCCTTCTTCTTCTTCAGCTTTTTGGACTTCTTGGCCTTGCCCATCTTGGCCTTCTTCTTCTTTTTCTTAATGTTGATCTGTTGGAGGCAAGCCCCCAACGTTTCTTCCATAGAATCGTCCTGCTGTGCAGGAACATCAGGGCTGTCTTCCCTCATAGGAGAGAAGACTTCTTCTTCCCCCGCATCTCCACTGCCTTGCGTGGACTCCTGATAATCCCCATAAGGGAATTCAGGATCAGGCCGTGGAGAATTGTGCTCTGCTGATGGTGTATGCGCAGAACTCAGCGGCGAAGATGGTGGTTCAGGGCTCTGCTCTGCTGCAGGCGTCGGATCAGAACTCTGAGGTGCTGGAGACAACTCGGCGCTCTGTGCAGGTGGCGACGATTCTGCGCTTGGCACTGGTTCAGACGAGAGGGGACTGCGCGCAGGGGACAAAGACGGCGACGAACCTTCCTTGGCTGACTCGTGGGCTGCACGATCAGTTTCTTGACTCTCCACAGAGGGAGTCTTGGCGGTGCTTGGTTCGGCAGCTGTCTTGACAGTCCACCGGCGCTTCTTTGGCGTGCCCACTGGCTCAGATGGGCCAGCAGGGATCTCAGTGACCACCCTCCACTTCTTCCTACGAATAGGAAGCTTGGACAGACGGCCAGTGCGTACAGCACCCTCATCAGCGAGGGTGAGAAGCGCTTCCCTCGCAGCCGCTTCAGCTGCGTCATCGGCCTTCTTCTTGGCGGCGGATCTCTCAGCCCTAGTGGAAACCATCGTCGAGTCTTGAAGATCTTGAGAGAAGAATCAAAGGTGGAGAGAATCGCAGAAATCTTGGAGATCAAAGAATGAGAGAATCGTATCAACGAACGCGTTCTAACGGCTATAAATAAAACGGAAAAAATCCCAACGGCTCTTTTTGCGGATCCAGCAATTTTTGCGCAATTCCAGGGATAATATTTCATAAAAATTCCAAACTTTGTTCGCCCGTATCTTTCATTTGGCTCAACCGTTTCTTGATTTTTAAAGTGGGATTTACTCCCCTTGATCCCTTCTTTCGATTCCCTACAAAAACAAATAACACAAACATTAAATACGCAATTAAAATCACGCTACAAAACATACAAACGACCATCGAAAAAACAGAAAAAATAAACTAAGGCATTGGCCTTGACTGAACGAGCTCAGTAACCACTCGTTCTCTCTCGTTTCTAACTTCATGCTTCACGTAGGAGGAAGGCCGAGAGAGTCTTCACATCCCCCTCCTCGTAGTAGTGCTTCAACCTAGCACCATTGACCATAAATGGCTGTCCTTGCTGCAAGTTTTTAATCTCTATGGCA
The DNA here is from genome assembly GCA_028017165.1 of Herpetospermum pedunculosum. Classification (NCBI taxonomy): domain Eukaryota; kingdom Viridiplantae; phylum Streptophyta; class Magnoliopsida; order Cucurbitales; family Cucurbitaceae; genus Herpetospermum; species Herpetospermum pedunculosum. The sequence continues at coordinate 14,502,416 of JAPQWQ010000186.1, read as the reverse complement.
CCATGAACAAAGACATTAGTAATAATAAATGGACCTGACCATCTAGACTTTAATTTGCCTGGAAATAGCTTTAATCGTGAGTTAAATAACAATACAAGTTGACCCTTCTTAAAGTCTTTGATCCTGAGTCTACTGTCATGCCATATTTTTGTCTTTTCTTTGTACATCTTGGCATTCTCATAGGCCATGTGCCTAAGCTCATCAAGTTCATGTAGCTGTAGAGATCTCAATGTCCCCGCATCCTTTACACAAAAATTTAATTCTTTCATGGCCCAAAACGCCTTGTTCTCCAACTCAAGTGGCAAGTGGCAAGCCTTGCCATACACCAACCTATAGGGAGACATTCCTAGAGGTGTCTTATATGCTGTTCTATAAGCCCAAAGTGCATCCTCAAGCTTGCAAGACCAGTCTTTCCTATTAGGTTTGACTACCTTTTCTAGGATGTTCTTTATTTCCCTATTGGAAATCTCAGCTTGGCCATTTGAGTGTGGGTGGTAGGGAGTAGCTACCCTATGTCTAATGTTATATTTAGCCAATAACTTCTCCATAGCCTTATTAATGAAATGTGACCCCTCATCACTAATGATAGCACGAGGAGTCCCAAATCTAGTGAAAATGTGCCTATGCAAGAAGTTAGTGACTGTCTTAGCATCATTATTAGAACATGCCTTAGCTTCTACCCACTTTGACACGTAGTCTACTGCTACTAAAATGTACAGGTTACCTGATGATGGAGGGAATGGCCCAATGAAATCAATGCCCCACACATCAAAGAGTTCCAACTCTAAGATGTAGGTGAGGGGCATCTCATCCTTGCGACTGAGGTTACCTGTCCTTTGGCATTCGTCACAGTTGTGGGCATAGTTGTGGGCATCCTTGAAGATTGTTGGCCAGTAGTAGCCACTCTGAAATACCTTAGCAGCTGTTCTTTGACCACCAAAGTGCCCACCGTAAGGAGATGAATGACAGTGCTGCAGCACAGACTTCGCTTCAGCAGCTGTAACACACTTCCTCAACAACCCATCAGCACAGGTTCTGTAAAGTATGGGGTCATCCCAGATGAATTTCCTTGCTTCATGGAGGAACCTCTTCTTCTCTTGTCCTCCCTTGAACACTGGTAATACCTGTGCTGCACGGAAGTTAGCAATGTCAGCGAACCAAGGTTCCTCATCGTTTTCACGATGAGTCAAAGCAAAGATATGTTCATCTATAAAAGCATCAGAAATTGCGGGGTCCGCAATTTTTTCGCAATTGTGCTGCAATCGAGACAGGTGATCTGCAACCACGTTTTCACATCCCTTCTTGTCCCGAATGTCCAAATCGAATTCCTGCAGCAATAACACCCATCTAATTAATCTAGGCTTAACATCAGCCTTCCTCATAAGATATTTTAAAGCAGAATGGTCAGTATATACAATGGTCCTAGTTCCTACAATATAGTTCCTAAATTTTTCACAAGCAAATACTACCGCAAGCATCTCCTTCTCTGTAGTTGTATAGTTACATTGAGCCTCATTCAAGGTCTTACTAGCATAATATACAGGATGTGTGAGCTTGTCAATCTTCTGTCCTAACATGACTCCTACAGCATAGTCACTAGCATCACATAGCATCTCAAATGGGAGATCCCAATTTGGTCCTACTATGATTGGTGCTGTGACCAATGCTTCCTTAAGGGCTTTCCAAGCTACTACACATTCTTTAGAAAAGATGAATGGCCTACCTAGCTCTAGAAGCTCACATAGAGGCTTGGCTATCTTAGAGAAGTCCTTGATGAACCTTCTATAGAAGCCAGCATGTCCTAGGAAACTCCTAATAGCTTTGACATTCTGGGGCTCTACCAACTTCTCTATGACCTCTATTTTTGCCCTATCCACTTCTACACCTGCCCTTGACACTCTATGTCCTAAGACAATCCCTTCATCTACCATAAAATGGCACTTTTCCCAATTTAGGACTAGGTTGGTCTCTTCACACCTAGCCAGGACTTGTCCTAGGTTCTCTAGACAGGTTTTAAATGAGTCCCCAAAGACTGAGAAGTCATCCATGAATATTTCTATTATGGATTCATCCAACTCAGAGAAGATCGCCATCATGCACCTTTGGAAAGTTGCCGGTGCATTGCATAAGCCAAAAGGCATTCTGCGGAAGGCAAACGTTCCAAAAGGGCAAGTGAAGGTAGTCTTCTCTTGATCCTTAGGGTCTATAGTGATTTGATTATAGCCAGAGTACCCATCTAAAAAACAATAGTAGGCCCTACCAGCTATTCTGTCTAGCATCTGGTCAATGAATGGTAGAGGGAAATGGTCTTTTTTAGTTTCTTTATTTAATTTTCTGTAATCCATACATACTCTCCACCCTGTGACAGTCCTTGTTGGAATCAGTTCGTTGTTCTCATTGACTACCACAGTTATTCCCCCCTTTTTAGGTACACATTGGATGGGGCTCACCCACTGGCTACTAGCTATGGGGAAAATTACTCCTGCATCTAACCACTTGATTATTTCTTTCTTCACTACCTCTTTCATAGAGGGGTTTAACCTACGCTGGTGATCTACCTTAGGTGTGTGCTCTTCCTCTAGTATAATTTTGTGCATGCAATAAGAAGGGCTAATGCCTCGAATATCAGCAATAGTCCATGCTATAGCCTTCCTATGTTGCTTAAGCAGTAAAATTAAATCAACCTCATGCTGTTCACTTAGCTTAGAAGAAATAATTACAGGCAGCGTATCATTATCTCCTAGATATGCATATTTGAGGTGAGTTGGTAGTGGTTTCAGTTCTAAAACAGGTGGATGCTCAATGGAGGGTTTTAACGGATTTACAGTTCTATCAGTTAAGTCTATAGTCATACATACATGCTGAGGTCTATCTACAGGCATATTCATTATGTCAGATACATTTAGATCATCTACATCTAATCCTACATATTCGTTAGCATGCTTGGTTAATAATACATGCTCTAATTGTTCTTCCATTAGTGAGTCAACAACATCAATGCTAGCACAAGACTCAGAATCAGAGGGATACCTTAAAGCTTTGTAAACACTAAATTTTACCTCTTCATCATGAACCCTCATAGTTAACTCACCTTTTTGCACGTCTATTAGTGCCCTACCTGTGGCTAGAAATGGTCTACCTAGCAGGATGGGGACCTCCTTGTCTGCCTCATAGTCCAGGACAATGAAATCTGCAAGGAAAATAAATTTGTCAACTTTAACTAGAATATCCTCAATCTTACCTTCTGGATATGCGATGGATCTGTCTGCTAGTTGTAAAGTGACAGTAGTTGGACGTGCTTCTCCCATTCCCAACTGGCGGAATAGGGACAGGGGCATGAGATTTATGCTGGCGCCCAGGTCACAAAGCGCTCTGCCCACATGCTTGCCTCCAAGTTCTACAGGTAAGGTGAAGGAACCAGGATCCTTCTCCTTCTTGGGCAGCTTGTTTTGGAGGATGGCACTGCACTCCTCGGTGAGGTTTACTGTTTCAAACTCACCAATTATTTTTTTGTTAGTAATAATGTCCTTCAAAAACTTTACATATGAAGGCATAGACTGTAAAACCTCTACAAAAGGAATGTTCACATGCACTTGCTTAAGTATTTCTAAAAATTTATTAAAATGAACTTCCTGTTCCTGCTTCTTCTTAAGCCTTCGAGGGTATGGAGGTGGTGGCACATATGCAGGCACGTCAGGACGCCTTAGGATAGGTGGAGGCCTTGGAATTTCTTCTACGTCCTCAACAATTGGCTCTAGCCTGGCTCCTGATGTGCTAGTCGGTGGTGGACCTTGGCTTGGCAGAGACTCCAGTGGAGCACTAGACTCAGTGTTCTCTACTCTCTTTGGTGTGTCCTTTGTGTTGCTCACCAATGGTCTTCCACTCCTAAGTTCAATGGCTTGAACTTGTTCTTTGCCATCTCTCCTTGGTACCTCGGTATCAGCAGGGAGTCTACCTTGGGGCCTACTTTTAAGTTCATTGGCTAATTGGCCTATTTGGTTTTCCAGGCTCCTAAGAGTAGCTTGCTGGCTCTGAAGAGTAGCATCATTCTTAGCGATATACTCCTTGAGTAGGTTTTCTACAGAAGATCCTACAGGTTGATTATAAGGTTTTTGGTACATTGACTGGTTATGTTGGGGAGTGAAACCAGGTGTTCCACTCGGCCTTGGTTGGTTAGAATTTTGGTTAGTGTTTTGTTGGCCACCCCATGACAGGTTAGGGTGGTTTCTCCAACCAGGATTGTAAGTTTGTGAGTAGGGGTTATTCCTAGGCTGCTGCTGGCTTCCTACATAGCAGACTGAGGATGGATTCCCAGGGCAATATTCATAAGGGTGCCCTTCCCCACAGAATCCACAGATTGGTGCCTCGCCTTGACTTGGTTGAGTGCCCATTGACATGGCTGTGGCGGTATTGGCACTGGTTTGGAGATTGGCCTGAGCCATTTGCTTGACTAAGTTGGTCAGGGCATTTATTTGGGTGCTCATGGCGCTTAGAGCATCCTTGTCTTGAGCCCTAGTTGGCTCTACTGGATCGTCTGACCATCTACAGTGAGATGCTGAGATCTTCTCCAAGATCTCATAAGCTTCGTTGTAACTCTTGGACAACATGGAACCTCCAGCAGATGAATTTAAGACTTGTCTGGTGCTGGAGTTGCATCCTTTAAAGAAGACTTCTATTTGGATACACCATGGAATGCCATGGTGTGGACATTTAATGAGAAGGTCTTTGAATCTAGTCCAAGCTTCGTGAAGAGACTCATTATCAGCTTGTTTAAACTTTATGATATCATCACGAAAGGTTGAATTCCTATCAGGTGGGAAGTATTTGACTAGGAATTTTTCTGCTAAATCTGTCCAATTGCGGACAGATCCTGAGGGTAAAGAATTTAACCATGTTTTGGCTTTGTCCCTCAAAGAGTAAGGGAAAAGATATAGCCTCAGGGCCTCTTGGGAAACTCCAGGGATTAGGAATGTGTCACTAACTCCTAGGAAGTTCCTAAGGTGGTTATGGGGGTCCTCATTTTCTATTCCAAAGAATTGTCCCACAGTGGACAACATTTGGAACATCACTGGTTTTAACTCGAATGAGTGGGCAGTGATTTCAGGACGGATTATGCTGGGGTTCAGCTCCCCAGGCATAGGTACTAGATATGACAGAATGGCACTATTCTTGTCATTCGCTATTTCGATGGGGTTGCGAATGGCTTGTGCCGGATTTGGAACTAGATCGCCCATTTCTTTAGTTTCAGGTGTGGTTTGAGGTATAGGAGGTTGTTTAAAGAGACGTTTCTTTGCCTTATTCCTAGCTCGAAGTGATCTTTCAGGTTCAGGATCGAACTCTAAATTACTATGTGAACGCTCACTCATAAACTACCTTAATAGCACCTGCAAAAGAAATGAAACAGATTAGTTTCACTCAATGATAAACTTGATTTTTTCAAACTTAACAACTTCGTTTTCACTTAAAATAAGTCCCCGGCAGCGGCGCCAAAAACTTGTTGCGTGCTCAATGTGTAAAGATAAATATGCAAAAGAGAAGAGAGAGCACTTAGAACATGCAAGCATACATGGTCTCACAGCAAGTAGTAAGTATATTTAATTCGTTTTTTCCACAGAGACTCATTTTTAGCTATTCGCGAAGTGTGATTGTTAAGAAAGATGGGATGAATTTGATGGGGTAAAATTGGTTTTTAATTATCTACTTTTTGCTGAACGTATAAAGGGATATAACATAAACAGATGCAAGTTGAAATTAGATGCAAAGGATAAGAGATGGAATTAATAAACGAGAAAGAAAACAGCTAAACAGAATGATAAAAAGGCAGAATTGCGAGGACCGCAATGTTTCCGCAATTAAATGGCAGCGAATCTGATTAAAATGGGGAATTAAGGGCTACTAATGACTATCCTACAGGCATTTTATTACGATTATCAAGCTTTGGATCAACTCTCTATACATCAAACTCACTCTATCTCAAGTATCGTCCGATTCCATGCATTAGAGACTCAAGTTTACTCGACTTCAAAGTAAGGACTTAAGCATCTTGTTAAAACAGGAGTGTTCAGTTTGTACTAGGGAAACGCCTATTCCTAGGCCGTTTCCTGATTACCATGAAAGGCTAGCATGATTATATGACTCTGAACTCTTACTCCTTCCAGAGGTTAGGAGTTCTTTGGACAAAATGGATGGCCAATCGAAATTGCCCGTAGGATGAAGCTTACATACAATCAATGTTCGAGTGTTAATCTGCCTACTTGACTCACGTTTTTTAGCCTATAGTTCTGTCATTAGCATGCCCCTAAGTGAATTTAGTTACTCATGGATATATGAAGAACAGAAAGGGTAGATAAAACAGACATACTTAGAAGAGAAATGTGCTTAAAACAGGAAGCAAAACCCGTAGCAGAAGAAAGTATAAACTGTGAAGTGCAGAAACTTACTTTGATTAACTTGAATGTTTGAATGACAAAGGAAAGCTTTAAAAGGAATGAATCCAAGGCAGACAACAACGAAATGCAATAAGTAAATTACTAAACTAAGAACAACAATGATCAGTAATGGAAATGAGAAGGAAAGAACAGAAAACAGTAAAGGATTGCTGAAAACTCCGTGGCAGTCGCCTCGAATGATGGTGATGAGAAGTCAGCCCTGCTTGGATGAATCCAATCGAGAGAGAAGAAGAATCTCCTCTCCTTCCTATCAGATTGTCGATTCCAAAAGCTTAGACTATCACTCCAACAGACGGCAAAGGGAAACAGATGGAAATGGTGGACTGCAAGAAGACTTCTGCGCTTCGAATCATGACTGAACCTCCGACTTTGACCCCCTTTTATAGTAGTTTGCAGGTGCGTTTGGGCCAAGGAGAACCATCAGTCTTCAACGTCATATATCAGAATGGATGGAGGAGAAAGAACGAATCCCTGAAAAGTCGGATCTAAACAGAAAAATGTCAGCCAACTTACGGTTTTAACTTGAATAATTGCGGTCACCGCAATTATTCCGCAATGCATTCGCAATGGTTATTTTTTTCATTCTTTTCTTCGGTTTTCACCCCTTTTTCTACCTATTGTGCATAAGTCCTATATTAGCTACCTTCTTCTAATTCTCCTATTAAAGCATAGGTTTAAGCTAAATGCTAACAAAAACACCTAAATGTGTACATCTTCTTAAGCTAAATGGGTCCTAAATAAGTCACTTTCAGAGACTTAACAGCAGTACATCACAGAATTTCATAGTCAGACTAGCATGCTTTCACCATAGCTCAACAAGTAAATCAGGATTCCACAACTAAACTCGACAATCACTATGAGGCACAACCCACCACCCCCAACTTAGAAATTGACAATGTCCTCATTGGACCAAATATGCGTAGTCAAAACAAAAGGAAAGAAAACCTTCCCTGAATTGTGACTTAGAGGGTTGTAGAGCGCGCGTTAACCTTAGCCAATAAACCGCAAGGATGAGCCATTGTGTCACCTGAAAATTCACAACATCAGAGTAGAAATCTAAACTAATCCTAAAGACGGTAAGTAAACAAAAAGCATGTACAGTTCAAGCTCGGGTGCCTCCGAATAGCGCAAATGTTTAGAGTCGATTGCTCGACTTTACCAAGACTCAATTTATCCTTTCTCATAATCAGGCTCTTTCAAGTAGGCATGGTCGTCGAAGTCCTCTGACATTCCCTCATGAAAGATCTTTAATCGCTGGCCATTCACTGTGTACTCCTTTTCCGTATCCAAACTCTGAATTTTAACTGCACCATAGTGATGAACATCAGTGATAATGAAAGGACCAAGCCACCTGGAACGAAGTTTACCTGGCATGAGCTTCAGGCGGGAGTTGAACAAGAGGACTTTCTGACCAACTTCGAAGTGTTTCCTGACGACTCGCATGTCGTGGAACATTTTGGTCTTTTCCTTGTAGGTCTTCGAGTTCTCATATGCATCCAGGCGAAGCTCCTCCAGTTCTTGCAATTTGAGGAGTCTTTCTTCGCCCGCCAAGTCAAAGTCCATGTTGCACTTCTTCACGGCCCAGTAAGCTTTGTGTTCGATCTCCACGGGGAGATGACAGGCTTTACCATAAACCATCCGGTAGGGAGACATCCCTATGGGGGTTTTGTAAGCCGTACGATAAGCCCACAAAGCGTCGTCCAGCCTGAGGCTCCAATCCTTCCTTCCTGGACTTACTGTTTTCTCGAGGATGCTCTTCACCTCTCGATTGGAAACCTCCGCTTGACCATTGGTCTGAGGATGATACGGGGTAGAGGTTTTATGATTGACCCCATATTTCCTCATCAAGGCCTGGATCGTTTTGTTGCAGAAGTGGCTCCCCTGGTCACTTATGATGGCTCGTGGAACTCCATACCTGCTAAAAATGTTAGACTTGACAAAACTGGAAACAACATTAGCGGTATCAACTTTGGTGGCTTTAGCTTCCACCCATTTAGACACGTAGTCCACAGCCAATAAGATATAGACAAAACCAAATGAAGGGGGGAAGGGTCCCATAAAGTCCATACCCCAAACCTCAAAAATTTCACAAGTTAAAATGGGGTTTTGGAGCATTTCATTCCTACTAGTGATGGTCCCTTTTCTCTGACACTGATCACAAGATTTACAAAAGTCATAACAGTCTTTAAACAGCGATGGCCAGAAGAACCCACAATCTAAAATTTTTCTCGCAGTTCTATTTTGCCCAAAGTGTCCCCCACATGCAAATTCATGGCAAAAGGTAAGGATGGACCTATGTTCAGACCTAGGGACGCACTTCCTAATTACCTGATCAGCACAAAATTTCCACAAAATGGGCTCTTCCCAAACATATGTTTTGGCTTCGCTTTTCAGCTTAGCTCTTTGATTATATGAAAAGTCGAATGGGAACGTACCTGTGACCAAGTAGTTGACAATGTCGGCGTACCATGGTGTCTCCACGCTTACCTGGAAAAGAACTTCATCAGGGAACTCATCATTCAGAGGCAAGTCCTCCTCATTACGCACAATGCGGCTCAAGTGGTCAGCAACGGTATTTTCTGATCCTTTTCTGTCCTGAACAGAGACGTCGAACTCCTGAAGTAATAATACCCATCTGAGCAGTCTAGGCTTCGAGTCTTTCTTGTTCATCAAGTATCGAACTGCTGCATGATCAGAAAAAACAATTACTTTAGATCCAAGAATATATGGCCGAAATTTATCAAGAGCGAAAACTATGGAAAGCAGCTCCTTCTCTGTTGTTGTGTAACCGATCTGCGCAGAGTTGAGCGTCCTCGAGGCATAATAAATCACATGGCTCTTCTTGTCTATCCTCTGGCCCAACACAGCGCCTACGGCATAATTGCTTGCGTCGCACATGATCTCGAAAGGAGTCCCCCACTGCGGTGGATGGATGATGGGTGCGTTGGTCAAGCACTTCTTCAGAACATCAAAGGCAAGCTTGCACTCCTTGTCGAAACAGAATGGAACATCCTTTTTCAGCAAGCTTGTCATCGGGGTCACTATCTTCGAGAAGTCTTTAATGAACCTGCGGTAAAAACCTGCGTGACCAAGAAAAGAACGTACTTCCCGAAGATTCGTGGGATAAGGTAAATCAGATATGACATCAATCTTAGCTTTATCAACCTCTATCCCCTTAGCAGACACAACGTGACCCAATACTATGCCCTGACTGGCCATGAAATGACACTTCTCAAAATTTAAAACAAGATTAGTTTCAATGCATCTTTCCATGACTCTAGACAAGTTAAACAGGCAATCTTTAAATGAACTTCCATATACAGTAAAATCATCCATAAAGACTTCGATGCATTTTTCTACAAATTCAGAAAATATGCTCATCATGCATCGCTGAAAAGTCCCTGGAGCATTACAAAGCCCAAAGGGCATTCTCCTATATGCGTAAGTTCCGAATGGACAGGTAAAAGTAGTCTTTTCTTGGTCTTCCTGGGCTATGGGAATTTGATAAAACCCAGAAAAACCATCTAGAAAACAGAAGAATGGCTTCCCAGCTAAACGCTCCACCATTTGATCTATGAAGGGAATAGGAAAGTGGTCCTTCTTAGTCACATCATTCAGTTTTCTAAAATCAATACACATTCTCCACCCGTTTTGTACTCTCTTAGGTACTAACTCCCCCTTATCATTTCTAATAACAGTTATGCCCGTCTTTTTAGGTACAACATGAATAGGGCTAACCCATTGGCTATCAGAAATGGGAAAGATAATACCTGCATCCAGGAGTTTGTGTATCTCAGACAACACTACCTCTTTCATTGCAGGGTTCAGTCTCCGCTGAGGCTCTCGGGATGGCTTTGCTCCCTCATCCAGCCGAATCTTGTGCATGCACAACACTGGACTCAACCCGTGCAAGTCTGCCAATGTCCATCCCATGGCTCTTTTGTTCTTTTTCAGAACCTCGACCAACTCGCCTTCTTGCTCCGATGTAAGCTCCTTGGAGATAATTACCGGAAGTGTATCCACCTCACCCAAGTACACGTACTTGAGATGACCCGGCAACTCCTTCAATTCCAACTTGGGAGCCTGCAAAAGAGATGGTAATATTTTAGTTGGCTTTTCATATGTCTCTAAAGCAAAAGTGGGTTGTTCAGACAAATCAGTCAATATGGGATCACTACTTTCAACTTTGCTAACAATTTCAGTAAAAACGAGTGGGTCATCCCCATCAACAACAGTCATGCATTCTTCTTGTTCTAAAGTATCTATCAGATCAATTTTACAGACAAAATGCACATCAGCACGTTGTTTCATGGCATCAAATACATTAAATTCGAACACATCCCCTTCATACTCAACAGACAAAGTTCCATCATGCACATTAATTTTCGTTTTAGCAGTTTTCATGAATGGTCTACCAAGTAAAACATAAGTGGTGGATGTGTTTTCTTCCAAGTTTATCACATAAAAATCAGCAGGGAAGATTAAATCCTTAACTTTAACCAACACATCTTCAATCACCCCTAGAGGATGAATAGAAGACCTATTAGCTAACTGGATAACTATACTAGTTTCCTGCATACCTTCTAAACCGAGGCTCTTGTAGACTGAATATGGCATAACATTAATTGAAGCTCCTAAGTCTAGCATAGCGTGCTCGATTTCTCTATCCCCTATAGTACATGGCAAGAGGAACATACCTGGGTCCTGGCATTTGCTTGGAATACCTTGGGTTAGCAGGGCAGAAACATTCTTGCTCACCACGACTCTCTCAGCACTTTTAGTCTTCCTCTTTATAGTGCACATCTCCTTAAGGAATTTAGCGTACCTTGGGATTTGTTGAATTGCATCAAGTAGCGGTATATTGATCCCAACTTTCCTCAATGTCTCAAGTACATCCGCGTTGTTGGCCTCCTTAGATGGCCTTGCAAGCCTACTAGGAAAAGGAGCAACGGGAGTGTAAGACTTCATAGAAATAAGAGGAGGTGTTACAACAGTTTCAGAGGGCGCTTGAGAACACTTATCTGGAGATATCTCTGAATCGTTTGGAGGACTCACGGGAGTGGTTTGAGATGGCACTTCTTTACCACTTCTGAGGTTTATAGCACTAACCCCTTCCGCTTTGGATTCAATTCTACCCATTCTTTCCTTCACCTCTGAGAATTCATCTCTTAGAGACTTAATCTGCGACCTTGTCTCATCGCTAGCTTCCATGAGCGATTTGAACATGCTTTCAATGGCTTTACCTGAAATAGAAGAAACATCCTGAGATGATTTTTCTTGCATCGTATGAACTAAACCAAATACCTGAGACACTTGTTCTTTGAGCACTTCTATGTCGGAAGACATCTTAGAATGCTCGTTTCTTCCTCCGTACTGGCGACGGTTCTCAGCTATGTTGGAGATCAACTGACGGGCTTCCGCAGGCGTTTTCTCCCAAAGGACTCCTCCACTTGCTGCATCAAGCATCTGGCGGTCTTGTGTGAGCAACCCATCATAGAAGCATTCGATAAGCGCGACTTCCGCTATCAAGTGGTTCGGACATTTTTCACAGAGTTTAATGAACCTCTCCCAGCACTCGTGAAATGCCTCGTCCTTTCCTTGCTCAAATTGTCGTATATCTTTTTTCACGGCTCTGGCTTTTGAAGCTGGGAAATACCTTTCCAAGAATAGACTCTGCAACTTCTCCCAAGTAAAGATGGTCCCCGATGGCAAATAATGCAGCCAATCTCGAGCTTCACCTTTCAGGGTGAATGGAAAAGCTCTCAGGTAGAGCTGATCTTTTGTTATGTCGCCAGGCTTCATCGCGGAGCTTACCATTTGAAACTCCTTGAGATGTTTGTAAGGATCTTCATCTGCTTCACCACAAAAAGAGGGTAAAAGATTAATCACACCTGACTTAAGCACAAACTCACCTGAAATTTCCGGGTAGGAAATACAAGAAGGTTGGTGGCCCATAGCAAATGATGTCCATTGTCTGAGCGTTTTTGGGACTCCAATCTCATCATCAATCTCCATTTTCTCAGTAAAAATTTGGCACTTCTAGCACACTTAAACAAACAGATCAAAATTGCAAATAATAAAAGAATAAACAGAATTTTTAAAGTAAAAATTAAAAGTTTACAAATCAAATTTAAATCAGGCCGAATTACACTTACTTCCCCGGCAGCGGCGCCAATTTTGGTAACGATATTATTGAACTATCGCCAATCATCGGGTTGTCGAGACCCGCCAAAATAAATTTATACATGCCCGAAATCACTAAACTATTTGTAGAATAGTAGTAACGGGGTCGATCCGCAGGGAATTAAGGAATTTTGACTTAATCTCAATTAAATTTGCAAACTGTTAATATAGGTGAAATAAGGGGTAATTGTTGGTTTTCAAGTAACTAAGAGAGAAACAATCAAATGGGAAAATTAAGCTAACGGAGTTTCCGACTCGGGACGATCGGGATAAGTTTAGCATGCTTCTTGGTTCATAGGTTGATGAGTATTATGGTTAAACAATTTAATGAATGCACAGCTCGTCTAAAATTAATAAATAACTCAAACATGCTCCATGGATTTAATTAAACATAATTAATTATGCTAATCAAGCATACCGTTCGGACATTGGCGGCCAACGCTCTCCCAAGACCGAACGGTAGCAACGAGCTAACTGTGACGACTATCTAATTTGGACGCGAAACTAGTATGTCGATTTGGAATTCCAATTCGGGAAGAACGAACACCAAAAGCGTAAGGACGCCAATACGCTCAAGGTGCCATAATTCCTTGTTACTTGGCGGAAACGAGAGGCACGGCATCAAATCCTTTAACAAATGAACATGCTCAAAATCAAGGGTGCCTAGTCCTAAATCATTCAAACGTGCTCATAGATTAAGCTAAGAAGTAGAATTCAATTCAACAAAATATCTAACCAATTCAGAATTTCAATCCACAACCTCACCAAGAATTCATACTACACTTATCCTTACAATCCCGAGCCAAAAACGGTAAATCTACTCACTCATGACTTGTGTGACGTGGGACGGCTTCCAATCGAGCTTCATAGCCCCTCCCATGGTGAAAAATGGCTGCTGGACGTCAAATCAGGCGCGGAGCTCGAGGTGGAAGATGATAATGGCGGCTAAAAATCGGACAGAAATTTAAGTAATCCGTCGTAGCGTCGAGACGCTGCGGCAGCGTCTCGACGCTGCGCCCTAAATAATCCGCGCGCGCGCTCGGGGTAGCGTCGAGACGCTCGCGCAGCGTCGAGACGCTATGCGCGGCGTCGAGCGAGCGTCGAGACGCTATGCGCGGCGTCGAGCGAGCGTCGAGACGCTGTCGCTCGACGCTTGCTCTCGGGTTTTTCTTCAATTCAGCGCTTCAGACTTCGGAGCGTCGAGACGCTAGGGGCAGCGTCTCGACGCTGGGCAGCGTCGAGCTAGCGTCGCGACGCTGTCGCTCGACGCTAGCTCTCGGGTTTTTGCATGGAATTTCGCCTTCAATTTCCCCAAAGCACCCAAACTTCATCCCTTTGCATGGACCTTCCCGGGAAGTGTTCTTATGTCTTTAAATCGCGATATTAAGCTCTGAAAAGCGCCGAAACGCTCTCGAGAGCGAAGCACCGAGAACACCTACAATAATTACATAAAAGCAAGATTAAGCCAATAATAAACGTGAATAAGGGACATAATTATAGCTCCAAAATGGAGCTATCACATTCTTTCATATTTAGTACCTATGCCTGGGGAGCTGAACCCCAGCATAATCCGTCCTGAAATCACTGCCAACTCATTCGAGTTAAAGCCAGTGATGTTCCAAATGTTGTCCACTGTGGGACAATTCTTTGGAATAGAAAATGAGGACCCCCACAACCATCTTAGGAACTTCTTAGGAGTCAGTGATACCTTTATCATCCCTGGAGTGTCCCAAGAAGCTTTGAGGCTATATTTGTTCCCTTACTCTTTGAGGGACAAAGCCAAAACATGGTTGAACTCATTACCCTCTGGATCTGTCCTTAATTGGACAGACTTAGCAGAGAAATTCCTAGTCAAATACTTCCCACCTGATAGGAATTCTACCTTTCGTGATGATATAGTTAAATTCAAACAAGCTGATAATGAATCTCTTCACGAAGCTTGGACAAGGTTCAAGGACCTTCTTCTCAAATGTCCACATCATGGCATCCCATGGTGTATCCAAATAGAGGTCTTTTTCAAAGGATGCAACCCCAGCACTAGGCAAGTCTTAAATTCATCTGCTGGTGGTTCCATGTTGTCCAAGAGTTACAACGAGGCCTATGAGATCTTGGAGAAGATCTCAGCATCTCACTGTAGGTGGTCAGATGATCCAGTTGAGCCAACTAGGGCTCAAGACAAGGATGCTCTAAGTGCATTGAGCACCCAAATAAATGCCCTGACCAACCTAGTTAAGCAAATGGCTCAAGCCAATCTCCAAACAAGTGTCAACACCGCTACCGCCATGTCAATGGGCACCCAACCAAGTCAAGGTGAGACACTTGCATGTGGATTCTGTGGGGAAGGGCACCTGTATGAATACTGCCCTGGGAATCCAGCCTCAGTCTGCTACATTGGAAGCCAGCAGCAGCCTAGGAACAACCCCTATTCCAATACTTACAACCCTGGTTGGAGGAACCACCCAAACCTGTCATGGGGTGGCCAACAAAATGCTAACCAAAATCCTAACCAACCTAGACCGAGTGGAACACCTGGTTTCACTCCCCAACATAACCAATCAATGTATCAAAAACCTTACAACCAACCTGTAGGATCTTCTGTAGAAAACTTACTCAAGGAATACATAGCTAAGAATGATGCTACTCTTCAAAGCCAGCAAGCTACTCTTAGGAGCCTAGAGAACCAAATAGGCCAATTGGCCAATGAACTCAAGAGTAGGCCCCAAGGTAGACTCCCTGCTGACACCGAGGTGCCAAGGAGAGATGGTAAAGAACAAGTTCAAGCAATTGAACTTAGAAGTGGTAGACCCTTGGTGAGCAACATAAAGGACACACCAAAGAGAGTAGAGAACACTGAGTCTAGTGCTCCACTGGAGTCTCTGCCAAACCAAGGTCCACCACCAACTAGCACATCAGGAGCCAGGCTAGAGCCAATTATTGAGGAGATAGAAGAAATTCCAAGGCCTCCACCTATCCTAAGGCGCCCTGACGTGCCTGCATATGTGCCACCACCTCCATACCCTCGAAGGCTTAAGAAGAAGCAGGAACAGGAAGTGCATTTTAATAAATTCTTAGAAATTCTTAAACAAGTGCATGTCAACATTCCTTTTGTAGAAGTTTTACAGTCTATGCCTTCCTATGTGAAGTTTTTGAAGGACATTATTACTAACAAAAAAATAATTGGTGAGTTTGAAACAGTAAACCTCACTGAGGAGTGCAGTGCCATACTCCAAAACAAGCTGCCTAAGAAGGAGAAGGATCATGGTTCCTTCACCTTACCTGTAGAACTTGGAGGCAAGCACGTGGGCAGAGCGCTTTGTGACCTGGGCGCCAGCATAAACCTCATGCCCCTATCACTATTCCGCCAGTTGGGAATAGGAGAAGCACGGCCAACCACTGTCACTTTACAATTAGCAGACAGATCCATTGCATATCTAGAAGGTAAAATTGAGGATATTTTAGTAAAGGTTGACAAGTTTATTTTCCTTGCAGATTTCATTATCCTGGATTATGAAGCAGACAAGGAGGTCCCCATCCTGTTAGGCAGACCATTTCTAGCCACAGGTAGGGCACTGATAGACGTCCAAAAAGGTGAGCTCACTATGAGGGTTCATGATGAAGAGGTGAAATTTAGTGTGTATAAAGCTCTAAGGTACCCCTCTGACCTTGAATCCTGTGCTAGCATGGACGTAGTAGAATCCTTAATGGAAGAACAATTGGAGCATGTGTTACTAACCAAGCATGCTAATGAATATGTAGGTTTAGAATTGACTGACTTAAACATAGCTGAGATAATGGACATATCTGTAAATAACCCTCAGCATGTATGTATGAATATAGAATTAACTGATAGGTCTTTAAATCCTTTAAAGCCATCCATTGAGCATCCACCTGTATTAGAATTAAAGCCACTCCCCACTCACCTCAAGTATGCATATTTAGGAAATAATGATACACTGCCTGTAATTATTTCTTCTAAGCTAAGTGAACAGCATGAGGTTGATTTAATTTTACTCCTTAAGCAACATAGGAAGGCTATTGCATGGACTATTGCTGATATTAGAGGCATTAGCCCTTCTTATTGCATGCATAAGATTATACTAGAGGAAGAACACACACCTAGAGTAGATCATCAACGTAGGCTGAATCCCTCTATGAAAGAGGTAGTTAAGAAAGAAATCATTAAATGGTTAGATGCTGGTGTGATCTTTCCCATAGCTAGTAGTCAGTGGGTGAGCCCTATACAATGTGTACCTAAAAAGGGTGGGATGACTGTGGTAGTCAATGAGAACAATGAACTGATTCCAACTAGGACTGTCACAGGATGGAGAGTATGTATGGATTATAGGAAACTAAATAAAGAAACTAAAAAAGACCACTTCCCTCTGCCATTCATTGACCAAATGTTAGACAGAATAGCTGGTAGAGCCTATTACTGTTTCCTAGACGGTTATTCAGGGTATAACCAGATTACTATAGACCCCAAAGACCAAGAAAAGACTACCTTCACTTGCCCTTTTGGAACTTTTGCCTTTCGCAGAATGCCTTTTGGCTTGTGCAATTGTTAAGTCTCTGAAAGTGACTTATTGAGGACCCATTTAGCTTAAGAAGATGTACACTTTTAGGTGTTTTTGATAGCATTTAGCCTAAACCTATGCTTTAATATGAGAATTAGAAGAAGGTAGCTAATTTAGGACTTATGCACAATAGGTAGAAAAAGGGTTGAAAACCGAAGGAAAAGAATGAAAAAATGAGCATTGCGAATGAATTGCGAAAACATTGCGGTGACCGCAATTATTCAAGTGAAAACCGTAAGTTGACTGATCTTTTTCTGTTAATTTCCTTAATTTCAGGGATTCGTTCTTTCTCCTCCATCCATTCTGATATATGACGTTGAAGATTGATGGTTCTCCTTGGCCCAAACGCACCTGCAAACTACTATAAAAGGGGGCCAAAGTCGGAGGTTTGATCATCATCCGAAGCACAGAAGTCCTCTCGCAGTCCATCATTTCTCTCTGTTTTCCTTTGCCGTCTGTTGGAGTGAGAGTCTCAGCTATTGGAATCGATAATCTGATAGGAAGGAGAGAAGATTCTTCTTCTCTCTCGATTGGATTCATCCAAGCAAGGCTGATCTTTCATCCCCTTCATTCGAGGCGACTGCAACGAAGCTTTTTCAGCACCCTTTTACTGTTTTCTGTCGTTCTTCTTCTTATTTCCCGTTTTGATCATTGTTGTTCTTAGCTGAGTGTTTTAGTTCCTGCAGTTCGTTGTTGTCTGTCTCTGAATTTCTGTTTCTAAGTTTCTCTTTGTCATTCAAACATTCATAGTAATCAAAGTACATTTCTGCATTTCACAGTTTCCACTTTCTGCTGCTACGGTTTTGTCTTGCTGTTCTAAGCACATTTCCCTTCTAAGCATGTCTGTTTTATCTTACATTTCCATTCTCTATATTTTCATGAGTAGCTAAGTCACTTAGGGGCATGCTAATGACAGAACTATAGGCTAAAAAACGTGCATCAAGTATGTAGGATAGCTCTTGAATCATTGATTGTATGTAAGCTTCATCCTACGGGCAATTTCGATTGGCCATCCATTTTGTCCAACGAACTCCTAACCTCTGGAAGGAGTAAGAGTTCAGAGTCATATAATCATGCTAGCCTTTCATGGTAATCAGGAAACGGCCTAGGAATAGGCGTTTCCCTAGTACAAACTAAACACTCCTGTTTTAACAAGATACTTAAGACCTTACTTTGAAGTCGAGTAAACTTAAGACTCTAATGCATGGAATCGGACGATACTTGAGATAGAGTGAGTTTGATGTATAGAGAGTTGATCCAAAGCTTGAGAAGCGTAGTAAAGTGCCTATAGGATAGTCATTAGTAGCCCTTCATTCACCCATTTACATACTTTCGCTGCTAATTAATTGCGGTAACATTGCGGTCCTCGCAATTCTGCCATTTTATCATTCTGTTTAGCTGTGTTCTTCTTCGTTTATCAATTCCATCTCTTGTCCTTTGAGTCTGATTTTAACTTTAATTTGTTTATGTTGCATCCCTTTACACATTCAGCAAAAATTAGATAATTAAAAATCAATTTTACCCCTTCAAATCCACCCCAACTTTCTTAACAAATACACTTCGTGAATAGCTAAACATAAGTCTCTGTGGAAAAAACGAATGAAATATACTTACTACTTGCTGTGAGACCATGTATGCTTGCATGTTCTGAGTGCTCTTTCTACCTCCTTGCTTATTTAACTTTACACGTTGAGCACGCAACAAGTTTTTGGCGCCGCTGCCGGGGACTTATTTTTAAGTGAAAACGAAGTTTGTTAAGATTGAAAAACCAAGTTTATTATCTATTGAAACTAATCTACTTTTCATTTCTTTTTGCAGGTACTATTGGGTTAGTTTATGAGTGAACGTTCAAGTAGTGATCTAGAGTTCAATCCTGAGCCTGAGAGACTACTTAGAGCTAGAAACAAAGCAAAGAAACGACTCTTTAAACAACCCCCTATACCTCAAATCATACCTGAAATCGAAGAAATGGACGATATAGTTCCAAATCCGGTACCTGTCATTCGCAACCCCATCGAAATAGCGAATGACAAGAATAGTGCCATTCTTTCATATTTAGTACCTATGCCTGGGGAGCTGAACCCCAGCATAATCCGTCCTGAAATCACTGCCAACTCATTCGAGTTAAAGCCAGTGATGTTCCAAATGTTGTCCACTGTGGGACAATTCTTTGGAATAGAAAATGAGGACCCCCACAACCATCTTAGGAACTTTTTAGGAGTCAGTGATACCTTTATCATCCCTGGAGTGTCCCAAGAAGCTTTAAGGCTATATTTGTTCCCTTATTCTTTGAGGGACAAAGCCAAAACATGGTTGAACTCATTACCCTCTGGATCTGTCCGCAATTGGACAGATTTAGCAGAAAAATTCCTAGTCAAATACTTCCCACCTGATAGGAATTCTACCTTTCGTGATGATATAGTTAAGTTTAAACAAGCTGATAATGAGTCTCTTCACGAAGCTTGGACAAGATTCAAAGACCTTCTCATTAAATGTCCACACCATGGCATTCCATGGTGTATCCAAATAGAAGTCTTCTTTAAAGGATGCAACCCCAGCACTAGGCAAGTCTTAAATTCATCTGCTGGAGGTTCCATGTTGTCCAAGAGTTACAACGAAGCCTATGAGATCTTGGAGAAGATCTCAGCATCTCACTGTAGGTGGTCAGATGATCCAGTTGAGCCAACTAGGGCTCAAGACAAGGATGCTCTAAGTGCAATGAGCACCCAAATAAATGCCCTGACCAACCTAGTTAAGCAAATGGCTCAGGCCAATCTCCAAACCAGTGCCAATACCGCCACAGCCATGTCAATGGGCACCCAACCAAATCAAGGCGAGGCACCTATCTGTGGATTCTGTGGGGAAGGGCACCCTTATGAATACTGCCCTGGGAATCCATCCTAAGTCTGCTATGTTGGAAGCCAGCAGCAGCCTAGGAATAACCCCTACTCACAAACTTACAACCCTGGTTGGAGAAACCACCCAAACCTGTCATGGGGTGGCCAACAGAACACTAACCAAAATCCTAACCAACCAAGGCCGAGTGGAACACCTGGTTTCACTCCCCAACATAACCAGTCAATGTACCAAAAACCATACAATCAATCTGTAGGATCTTCTGTAGAAAACCTACTCAAGGAATACATAGCTAAGAATGATGCTACTCTTCAAAGCCAGCAAGCTACTCTTAGGAGCCTAGAGAACCAAATAGGCCAATTGGCCAATGAACTCAAGAGTAGGCCCCAAGGTAGACTCCCTGCTGATACCGAGGTGCCAAGGAGAGATGGCAAAGAACAAGTTCAAGCAATTGAACTTAGAAGTGGTAGACCCTTGGTGAACAACACAAAGGACACACCGAAGAGAGTAGAGAACACTGAGTCTAGTGCTCCACTGGAGTCTCTGCCAAGCCAAGGTCCACCACCAACTAGCACATCAGGAGCCAGGCTGGAGCCAATCATTGAGGAGATAGAAGAAATTCCAAGGCCTCCACCTATCCTAAGGCGTCCTGACGTGCCTGCATATGTGCCACCACCGCCATACCCTCGAAGGCTTAAGAAGAAGCAGGAACAGGAAGTTCATTTTAATAAATTCTTAGAAATTCTTAAGCAAGTGCATGTTAACATTCCTTTTGTAGAGGTTTTACAGTCGATGCCTTCTTATGTAAAGTTTTTGAAGGACATTATTACTAACAAAAAAATAATTGGTGAGTTTGAAACAGTAAACCTCACCGAGGAGTGCAGTGCCATCCTCCAGAACAAGCTGCCCAAGAAGGAGAAGGATCCTGGTTCCTTCACCTTACCTGTAGAGCTTGGAGGCAAGCACGTGGGCAGAGCGCTTTGTGACCTGGGCGCCAGCATAAATCTCATGCCCCTGTCCCTATTCCGCCAGTTGGGAATAGGAGAAGCACGTCCAACCACTGTCACTTTACAACTAGCAGACAGATCCATCGCATACCCTGAAGGTAAGATTGAGGATATTCTAGTGAAAGTTGACAAATTTATTTTCCTTGCAGATTTCATTGTCCTGGACTATGAGGCAGACAAGGAGGTCCCCATCCTGCTAGGTAGACCATTTCTAGCCACAGGTAGGGCACTAATAGATGTTCAAAAAGGTGAGCTTACTATGAGGGTTCATGATGAAGAGGTAAAGTTTAGTGTATATAAAGCTTTAAGGTATCCCTCTGACCTTGAATCCTGTGCTAGCATGGATATTGTTGACTCACTGATGGAAGAACAATTAGAGCATGTATTATTAACCAAGCATGCTAATGAATATGTAGGATTAGATGTAGCTGATTTAAATGTATCTGACATAATGGATACGCCTGTAGATAAACCACAGCATGTATGTATGAATATAGATTTAACTGATAGAACTGTAAATCCTTTGAAGCCCTCCATTGAGCATCCACCTGTTTTAGAACTAAAACCACTACCCACTCACCTCAAATATGCATATTTAGGAAATAATGATACACTGCCTGTAATTATTTCTTCTAAATTAAGTGAACAGCATGAGGGTGAATTAATTTTACTGCTTAAGCAACATAGGAAGGCTATAGCATGGACTATTGCTGATATTCGAGGGATTAGCCCTTCTTATTGCATGCACAAAATTATACTAGAGGAAGAGCACACACCTAGGGTAGATCACCAGCGTAGGTTAAACCCCTCTATGAAAGAGGTAGTGAAAAAGGAAATAATAAAATGGTTAGATGCAGGAGTGATTTTCCCCATAGCTAGTAGCCAGTGGGTGAGCCCCATCCAATGTGTACCTAAGAAGGGGGGAATAACTGTGGTAGTCAATGAGAATAACGAACTGATTCCAACAAGGACTGTCACAGGGTGGAGAGTGTGTATGGATTACAGAAAGTTAAATAAAGAAACTAAAAAAGACCATTTCCCTATACCGTTTATTGACCAGATGCTAGACAGAATAGCTGGTAGAGCCTACTATTGTTTTTTAGATGGGTACTCTGGCTATAATCAAATAACTATAGACCCTAAGGATCAAGAGAAGACCACCTTCACTTGCCCTTTTGGAACGTTTGCCTTCCGCAGAATGCCTTTTGGCTTATGCAATGCACCGGCAACTTTCCAAAGGTGCATGATGGCAATCTTCTCTGAGTTGGATGAGTCCATGATAGAAATATTCATGGATGACTTCTCAGTCTTTGGGGATTCATTTAAAACCTGTCTAGAAAACCTAGGACAAGTCCTGGCTAGGTGTGAAGAGACCAACCTAGTCCTAAATTGGGAAAAATGCCATTTTATGGTAGATGAGGGGATTGTCTTAGGACATAGAGTGTCAAGGGCAGGTGTAGAAGTCGATAGGGCAAAGATTGAGATCATAGAGAAGTTGGTAGAGCCACAAAATGTCAAAGCCATTAGAAGCTTCTTAGGGCATGCTGGTTTTTACACAAGGTTCATCAAGGACTTTTCTAAGATAGCCAAGCCTCTGTGCGAGCTTCTAGAGCTAAATAGGCCATTTATCTTCTCTAAGGAATGTGTAGTAGCTTGGAAAACCCTTAAGAAGGCACTAGTCACAGCACCTATCATAGTCGGACCAAATTGGGATCTCCCATTTGAGATGCTATGTGATGCCAGTGACTATGCTGTAGGAGTCATGTTAGGACAGAAGATTGACAAGCTGACACACCCTGTCTATTATGCTAGTAAGACCTTGAATGAGGCTCAATGTAATTATACAACTACAGAGAAAGAGATGCTTGCTGTAGTATTTGCTTGTGAGAAATTTAGAAACTATATTGTAGGCACTCGGACAATTGTATACACTGACCATTCTGCCTTGAAATATCTTATGAGGAAGGCTGATGCTAAGCCTAGATTGATTAGATGGGTGTTATTGCTGCAGGAATTTGATTTGGACATTCGGGACAAGAAATGATGTGAAAATGTGGTTGCAGATCACCTGTCTCGATTGCAGCACAACTGCGGAAAAATTGCGGAGACCGCAATTTCTGATGCTTTTATTGATGAACATGTCTTTGCTTTGGCTCATCGTGATAACGATGAGGAACCTTGGTTTGCTGACATTGCTAACTTCCGTGCATCACAGGTATTACCAGTATTCAAGGGAGGACAAGAGAAGAAGAGGTTCCTTCATGAAGCAAGGAAATTCATCTGGGATGACCCCACACTTTACAGAACCTGTGCTGATGGCTTGCTAAGGAAATGTGTTTCAGCTGCTGAAGCGAAGTCTGTGCTGCAGCACTGTCACTCATCTCCTTATGGTGGACACTTTGGTGGTCAAAGAACAGCTGCGAAGATATTTCAGAGTGGCTACTATTGGCCAACAATCTTCAAGGATGCCCACAACTATGCCCACAGCTGTGATGAGTGCCAAAGGACAGGTAACCTCAGTCGCAAGGATGAGATGCCCCTCACATACATTTTAGAGTTGGAGCTCTTTGATGTATGGGGCATTGACTTCATGGGACCATTCCCTCCATCATCAGGTAACCTCTACATATTAGTGGCAGTGGACTACGTGTCCAAGTGGGTAGAAGCCAAAGCATGTCCTAATAATGATGCTAAAACAGTCACTAACTTCTTGCATAGGCACATTTTCACTAGATTTGGGACTCCTCGTGCTATCATTAGTGATGAGGGGTCACATTTCATTAATAAGGCTATGGAGAAAGTATTGGCTAAATATAACATTAGACATAGAGTAGCCACTCCCTACCACCCACATTCGAATGGCCAAGCTGAAATTTCCAATAGGGAGATAAAGAACATCCTAGAAAAGGTAGTCAAACCTAATAGAAAAGACTGGTCATTTAAGCTTGAGGATGCACTTTGGGCTTATAGGACAGCATATAAGACACCTCTAGGTATGTCTCCTTATAGGCTGGTATATGGCAAGGCTTGTCACTTACCACTTGAGTTAGAGAATAAAGCATTTTGGGCCATGAAGGAATTGAATTTTTGTGTAAAGGATGCGGGGACACTGAGGTCTTTGCAGCTACATGAACTTGATGAGCTTAGGCATATGTCCTATGAGAATGCCAAAATGTATAAAGAAAAGACCAAAATATGGCACGACAGTAGACTTAGGATCAAAGACTTTAGGAAAGGCCAACTTGTCCTATTATTTAACTCACGTTTAAAGATATTTCCAGGCAAACTAAAGTCCAGATGGTCGGGTCCATTTGTTATTACTAATGTCTTTGTTCATGGTGCGATAGAGATAAAAAACTTGCAGCAAGGACAGCCTTTTATGGTAAATGGTGCTAGATTGAAGCACTATTATGAGGAAGGAGATGTGAAGACTCTCTCGGCCTTCCTTTTGCATGAAGCATGAAGTTACAAACGAGAGAGAACGAGTGGTTACTGTGCTCGTTTAGTCAAGGCCAATGCCTTAGTTTATTTTTTCTGTTTTTCCGATTATCGTTTGTATGTTTTGTGGTGTGATTTTAATTGCGTATTTAATGTTTGTTTTCTTTGTTTTTGCAGGGATTCGAAAGAGGGGATCAAGGAGAGTAAATCCAACTTTTAAAATCAAGAAACGGTTGAGCCAAATAAAAGATACGGACGAGCAAAGTTTGAGATTTTGATGAAAAAATATCCCTGGAATTGCGCTGGAATTGCTGGATTCGCAAAAAAGAGCCGTTGGGATTCGTCTGTTGCCTTTATATCCGTTGGAAAGCGCCCGATCGATACGATTCTCTCCTTCTTTGATTTCCAAGAACTCTGAGATTCTCTTCATCTTTGATTCTTCTCTCAAGATCTCCAAGACTCGACGATGGTGTTCACACGGGCTGAAAGATCCGCAGCCAAGAAGAAGGCTGATGACGCAGCTGAAGCGGCTGCGAGGGAAGCACTGCTCACCCTTGCCGATGATGGTGCCGTTCGCACCGGACCTCTTCCCAAGCTTCCAATCCGTAGGAAGAAGTGGAGGGTTGTCACTGAAATCCCTGCTGGACCCTCTGAACCAGCAGGTACGCCCAAGAAACGCCGGTGGAGTGTCGAGATGGCCGCCGAACCAAGCACAGCAAAGACTTCCTCTGTGGAAGGTCAAGAAACTGATCGTGCACCCCACGAGTCAGCCAAAGAGGGTTCGTCGCCATCTGCATCACCTGTGCACAGCCCTTCACCATCTGAACCAGTGCCAAGCGCGGAGTCGTCACCGCCTGCACAGAGCTCCGAGTTGTCTCCAGCACCTCAGAGTTCTGACTCGACACCTGCAGCAGCGCAGAGGCCTGAACTGCCATCTTCGCCACTGAGTTCTGCGCAGACACCATCAGCAGGGCATAATCCCACGCCATCACACAATTCTCCACGGCCTGATCCTGAATTCCCATATGGGGATTATCAAGAGTCCACGCAGGGCAGTGGCGATGCGGGGGAAGACGAAGTCTTCTCTCCTATGAGGGAAGATAGCCCTGTTGATCCTGCACAGCAGGATGATTCCATGGAGGAGACATTGGGGGCATGTTTCCAGCAGATCAACATTAAGATCAAGAAGAAGAAGAAGGCCAAGATTGTCAAGGCCAAGAGATCCAAGAGGCTGAAGAAGAAGAAGGCCAAGAGAGTGCCTTCAGCAGCCAAAGACAGCACGGAGCCATCACTTAAAAGGCTCAAGGTTGAGGCTGCCGAGTCAGCCAAGCCAGCAGATAAGGGGAAGGCCAAGCTCTACCCTGAAGACGAGCCTCAGTCAGTGAGGTATGTCTCATCTGATGCTGAATCTAGGGGTGCTGAGTTAAGGAAGAGGGAGTTGCTGCACGAGAAAGGCTTCCTCGACCGACTTGCTGACCTGCCGCAGTTCTTGCGCGCAGGGGTGATCAACCACGGCTGGGAGGAGTTCTGCAGACCGCCTAATCCAGCGTACACGAGCATGGTGTATGATTTCTACGCCAATGTGCTCAGCCCTGAGGATGGCCTGTCTGTGGTCAGAGGGGTAGAAGTAGATTTCTCAGCCAAGGCCATCAATGAAGCCTTTGGTCTCAAGGGCCAAACACATACAGATTATGCACGGATTGTTGATGAGCCTACTGAGGCAGTTTTGGAAGAGGCCATCCGGACTATTGGCCAGCCTGAAGCTTCTTGGACCGTGTCACGCAACGGGAGGCACACTCTCATGAGTGCTAACCTCACGGCCAAGGCGGCTGTTTGGTTTTCATTCGTGCGAAAGAGATTGTCCCCGGTGACTCACGAGACTACAATAAACCAGAGCCGATCGCTGCTGGTGTATGCGATAATGAGGGGTCTCACGATCAATGTGGGAGAAGTCATCACTGCGGCCATTGCTAAATGCTAATTGATTACCCGACAACCCTAAAGTAATCAACATTCAGAACGCTCAAAATGATACTTCGATTTGTTCTACTCCTCTGTGTTACTAAGTCGATTAGGAGAGGCACGACATCGCTAATCTATAACGTTAAAGCATGCTAGAAATCGAGATCGTCATTCTACCAATCTAACATACTCATAGATTAAGCAAGAGAGAGTAGATGCTAGCATTCAAACAAGCCAAGACATAATTTAAAGTCTAAATTCTCAAAAGATTACAAAACAATTACAAATCCCTATATTCTTCCCAAATCCGTCACAATACCTTAGCCTTCCATAGAGATTTGAAGTATCCAAGCTCCCATGGAGGCCTTGGAAGTCATCCCAAGCAAAATAGAAGAAGAAAAGCTTAAAAACAAGCCTACAATGGCGGAAACCCGAGGAGATATGGCGGAGAATATGATAAAAAATCGTCAAAATGGGTTATATAACCCGTCGGAGCGTTGAGACGCTAGGGCAGCGTCTCGACGCTAATCCCTACAAATTCCAGCACCTGTTGTAGCGGTAGCGTGGAGACGCTTGGGCAGCGTCTCGACGCTGCGCCCAAAATCTCCAGCGCGCGCGCCTCTTCGGAGCGTCACGACGCTTCCGCTCAACGCTTGCTCTCGGGTTTGGGGGCTAAAAATTACCTTTGCATGGAAATTTTTTCCCAATTCTTCATGCTTGAAGCTCTCCTTTTCCCGATGCATTCCTGGAGCGCTAAAATGGCTTCCTAAGCCTCAAAACACATCCAATGGACACCATGAGCTCTTCGCCGCAAATCACCTAAAAACAAGGTAAATTACACATTTAAACACGACTTTTAGCTAAAATTAGGAGTGAAATATAGCTCCAAAATGGAGTTATCAGCAATGTATCTTTTAAGGTTGAGAGTGGAGTTGGTTGTTGGATTTATGTTGTTGTCGAGCATATGGGAGTCTCTGAATTTAATGGGTTGTAGTCTGAATTTGCATGTTGTTCGATGAGGGCAATCTAGGAAATGCGTTTAAAATCTTCGTATTTGCATATCTAGATGAACATGAAATTGTTTGCGCTGATCTAACTTCATTTCAAAAAAAAATTAAAATTTATGTTGTTCCCTTGCATCTATCGAGCACATAGTATCTTTTTCTGGACTCTGTAGGCTAAGAATTGTTTTATGTAACTTGAAATCGTGTTGTCACCCCGAAAGGAACCCCTAAGTAAAAAAAAAAAAAAGGTGAAGCATAACAAATAAAAACTCCTGAGAAGCCAAACCGAGCATAGCTCAATTGGCATAAGGTTGTGCCCTTGACCAAGAGGTCATAGGTTCAATCCTCGCATTAATTAAAATACTGTTGCAAAAAAAATAAAAATTCTTGAGATACTCCTCCTTCATAAATGCGCATTGAGAAGTGAGTATAGTCCTTAAAATGTGAAGTTTGTTCGTAATCAGATACGTTGTGGAAGACAAGTTTGACATAATAGACTCTCTTAGAGAAGCAAAAGAAAAAAATAGTAGTTCAAAGCAAAATAAAGAGTAGAAAGTACTTAAAAGAAAAAAAAAATAGGACTTTTAATTTGTTACTCTCTTGATTGTTGAAAAGCCATAGCCTGTTCTTAATTGCTAGAAGTAGAGGGAAAACGAGATGTAGGGTTGTATGAGGTTTTTCCGGGTCTTTAAGAACTAGGATAGGTTTGATAATCACACAGGCACGTAGGGGAGTAACAGTTTAATTTTTGAAATGTTCTTAATTAGTGCATGCAATCAACTGCTTTCTTTTTGTTGTAAATGCCTTTATTTCATAAACATTGAGGTTAGAGTCTTCGACATGTGGTAGCGATAATTTTGAACTATCGCCAATCATCGGGTTGTCGAGACCCGCCAAAATAAATTTATAATTACCCGAATACACTGAACTAATAGTAGATGAGTGGTAACGGGGTCGATCCACAAGGAATTAAGTAATTTGACGTAATCTTAATTAAATTTGCAAACTTATGATAATAAATGAAATATGGGGGATTTGTTGATTTTTAATTAACTAAGAGGGAACGATGCAGATGGGAAAATTTAACTAACGGAGCGTTCGACTCGGGACGATCGGAAATAAAATTAGCATGCCTCTTGGATCATAGGTTGACGAGTATAATGGTTAAACAATTTAACGAATGCACAGCTCGTCTAAAATTAATAAATTAACTCAGACATGCTCCATGGAAATTAATTAGACACAATAAATCATACTAATCAAGCATATCGATTGGACATTGGCGGCCAACGCTCTCCCAAGACCAATCGATAGCAACGAGCTAACTACGACGACTATCTAATTTGGACGCGAAATTAGTGTGTCGATTTCGGATTCTAATTCGAGAAGAACGATCACCAAGAACGCAAGGACGCCAATGCGCTCAAAGGTGTCGTAAATCTTTGTTACTTGGCGGTTTAGAGAGGCACGACATCAAAACCTTTAACGGATGAAACATGCTCAAAATCAAGGGTGCCTAGTCCTAAATCATTCAAACATGTTCATGGAATAAGCAAGGAAATAGAAATCAATTCAATAAATATTCAACCAATTCAGAATTCAATTCAACAACCTCACCAAGAGTGCAAACTACATTATTCCTATACAATCCCGAGCCAAAAACGCTATAACTACTCACTCATGATGTGTGTGATGTGGGATGGCTCAAATCCAAGCTTCCTAGCCTCTCCCATGGTGAAAATGGCTGCTGGAACGTCAAATCAGGTGCGGAGCCCGAGGTAGAAGATGAAGATGGCGGCTAAAAATCGGACAAAAACTTAAGTAATCCGTCGGAGCGTCGAGACGCTAGGGCAGCGTCTCGACGCTGCGCCCTAAATAATCCGCGCGCGCAGTCGGGGTGGCGTCGAGACGCTCTGGCAGCGTCTCGACGCTAGCTCTCGGGTTTTTGCAATTTACTTTGCCTTCAATTTCCCCAAAACTTCAATTCTTCATGTCTTTGCATGGTACTTCCCCAAAAGTGTTCTTAGGCCTTAAAAATGCGATATTAAGCCTTGAACGACGTTGAAATGCTCCCGAGGGCGAATTACCGAGAACACCTGTAATTAACACATAAAAGCAAGATTAAGCAAGTAATAATCGTGAATTAAGGACATAATTATAGCTCCAAAATGGAGCTATCAACATGCAAATTTTATTCTGTAGTGATAATTTAGCGTTTGCCTTGCTCAAGGACTAGCAAGATTTAGGTTGGGTGTATTTTGATAGCTCTGAAATCGAGCTATTATTAACTCTCTAATTATGGCTAAATACCGTGTTTATTTGTGATTATTTGCCTCTATTGTAGGCGTTTCGCAATAAAGAGCTCGTGGAGTTGCTAACAGAATTTTTGAATACTCCGTATATATCGGGCTGTCGAGAGCCGCCAAATTAATATTTATAATGCTGTCTAAGGCTTCTCCAAAACTTGTAGAAAGCAGTAGTTAGGATCGAACCACAAGGAATTTAATTAGCTTAATCTAAATTCTAATTTTAATTGTTAATATGAAAAAGATGCTAACGGGAGGTTTGACAGTCAAAGATAAGAAACATGTAATAAAAGGAAAGAACGAAACAAGAATTTGGAATAGCGGGAGAAACAGAAACACGTAACGAACACACTCAATCTAAAGGGTCAGGGTTATTAGCTGCGATGTAATTCGGATCATAGACACAAAAGACTTAGCCGACTTTTAACTAACATTCACGCAAATTACATGCTCTAAACAGAAACAAGCAATCCCAAGTAATTAATAAAGAGTTGACAACTCTAAATTAAGCTTCGCGATTAATCCAACTGAGGGCGATCGCTCTCCCATATTGAATTAACTACGAGTGACGGGTAGCGATGCGACGAGTAAATCGTAGAAATCTCTAACAACGGACTCGGTTCACTCTTTCCCTAAAGTCTATCGCGCAACCATAATAAATATTGCAGTACTCATTTGGGTAAACTTAAACTATGTTACTCAAACCACGAGAGGCAATCGCATCATGGTTTTTTAACCAATCCAACATACAAGAAGCTAAATGGGAGTCAATCCAAGAAGTAATTTATGCTGGAAATTAAGCTCAAGAGAAGAGTTGAATGCTAAAACATGCTAAACATACCAAACAATCCAAATCTCACCTAATCACATCTACAACGTCTAACCCATCTCCTAAAGATCGAATGTTACCTCTTAGCTAGCCATGGATGCAAAGGGAAGGAAGAAATTCAAGGCGAGCTTCCCCAACTCCATTAATGGAGGTTACAATAGCCAAAAAGGTAAGAAAAACCGTTTCTAATCGAAAATGGGGAAGAAGAATGCCCTAAATTCGGAAAAACTCCAATTTATACCCAAAACAGCGTCAGACGAGCGCCTAGGCGCTGCGCACTGGGCAACCGAGGAAGCGCGCGTAATCGGGCCAAGGCTCAGGCGCTAGGCCCTCTGGTCTGGAAATGTGACGGGCGCCAGCGCTCGGGTCTGAGAGATTCGGGCGCCTAGGCGCTGGGCTCTCGGGTCTGGGAGATTCGGGCGCCTAGGCGCTAGGCTCTCGGGTCTAGGAGGTTGTCTGGAGCCAAGGCGCTGCGCACCAGTGCTCGGGCACTAGGCTCTCAGGTCTGGGAGGTTGTCTGGCGCCAAGGCGCTGCGCACCAGCGCTCGGGCGCTGGGCTCTCGGGTCTGGGAGGTTGTCTAG
Organism: Herpetospermum pedunculosum; assembly: GCA_028017165.1. NCBI lineage: Eukaryota > Viridiplantae > Streptophyta > Magnoliopsida > Cucurbitales > Cucurbitaceae > Herpetospermum > Herpetospermum pedunculosum. The sequence continues at coordinate 14,471,226 of JAPQWQ010000186.1, read as the reverse complement.
CGCCAAGGCGCTTGGCCTTCGGGTTTGGCACCCAATTTTCATCTTTTGCTCCTCAAAGCTCTACTTGGCTTCTCTCTTTGACCCGGACATTCCCGAAGTTTCTAAATCACCCGGAATAGCTCCGAAACTCATGAATGGACTTCCCGAGCTCTTAACCGCGAAACACCTGTAATAAGGCAAATTAACTAATATTAAGCACGGCATTTAGCTGGATTTATGGTTGTAATAATAGCTCTATTTTAGAGCTATCAAAATACCACCGACCTTAATCTTCCTAGTCCTCGAGCAAGGTATACTTTGATCTATCTCATAAGAATAGACTTGCATTTGACGACTCGAATCTCAATACTCGCGAAAACAAGATAATCATGCTAACGGAAAACGATCAAGTGTATGCATAAATTGTGAACATTTCAAAAGTTTAACTCTTATTCCCTCACGTGTGTGTGATGTTTAGCACGTCCTATCTTAGCTCCTATAAACCCGGAATCACTTTAATCGATCCTAAGACTCATCTTCCCCTACTTCAGGTAATGAGAACAGTCTAACGACTTTTTAGTGTCGGAAAGAGCAACAAAACAAGAGGCCTAACTATTTTCTTCTTTTCTTTTCTTTTCCCGAGAGCCTAACACGTCAAGCTTTGAATTCGCTTCACGTTTTTAAGGACTAGTGCTCATTTCTATTAGCCACCCTTTCATGGAGTGGCAACCGTGGGATACACGATCGCCCCTGGTTACACGATCAACACAAGAAGGAGAAGCACCTCAGAAATTATTACCAACATGCTTTGACTCTCTCTCTATATATATATTTTTAAAATAGCTTTGCTAAAACAAATGAGCATTACAAATTTTAACACATCAAGCCTCCCTACATGTACCTTTCGGGGTGACAACAAGGTTTTAGACCCAATAAAATAACTCTAAGACTTCAGAACTAAGAGTAAGAGGTCTACGTGCTCAGTGAATGTAAATGAGTAATCGATTTTTTTTTTAAAATAGGCTCAAAATATGTGTTGCGTGCTCAATGTGTAAAAGAAATAGGCAATAAGAGAGAGAGAGCACTCAGAACATGCAAGCATACATGATCTTGTAGCAAGTAGTAAGTATTTTTTCATTCGTTTTCCCACAGAGACTTATTACTAGTTACTCGCGAAGTGTGTTGTTAAGCAAGAATGGGTGGATTTGATGGGGTAAATTTGGTTTTTAATTGCCTACTTACTAATGAATATGTAAAGGGTAGCAACATAAACAAGTGCAAGTCACTGATAAACTTAAATGTAAAGAGAAGAGAATAATAAACGAAGAGGAAAATGGCTAAACAGAATTTTTAACTTAACAGAATTGCGAAAACAGCAATTCTACCGCAATGTTACTAACAGCGAAAGTGTGTAAAATGGAGAAACAAGGGCTACTAACGACTCCTCTATAGGCATTTTCACACGATTCTCAAGCATTGGATCAACTCACTATGCATCAAACTAACTCATTCTCATGTATCTTCCGATTTCATGCATTAGATTCTTTAGTTTACTCATGTCCAAGTAAGGTCTTAAGCATCTTGTTAAAGCAGTAAGTTATGATTTGTACTAGGAAAACGCCTATTCCTAGGTCGTTTTCTGGCTACCTTGAGAGGCTAGCATGAGTGTATGACTCTGAACTCTTACTCCTTCCAGAGGTTAGGAGTTCTTTGGACAAAATGGATGGCCAATCGAAATTGCCCGTGGGATGAAGCTTACATACAATCAATGCATTCGAGAGCTATCCTACATGCTTGATTCACGTGTTTTAGCTTATAGAATTGTCATTAGCATGCCCCTATGTGACTTAGCTACTCATGGATGTAGAGAGAACAGAAATATTAGATGAAATAGGCATGCTTAGAAGGAGATTAAACTTAAAACCGCAAGGGAAAACAGTAGATAGCAAAGACAATGAACTGCGAAGTAATGAATTGTGCCTCGGATTAATCAAGCGTTTGAACTAAACAAAGGAAAACTAAAAGCTACTAACATAAAGACAGAAAGCAACGAAATGGCATGAACTAATTAATGGAAAAGAAATAACAACAAAACAGTGCTGGAAATGAAAAGAAAAGACAGAAAGCAAGTAAAGGGAGCTTGAACGCCTCGTCGCAAACGCCTCGGCTGAAGGGTGAGAAAGGTGAGCCTTGCTTGGATGAATCCAATCAGGAGAGAAGATGAATCTTCTCTCCTTCCTATCAGATTGTCGACTCCAACAGCTGAACCTCTCAAACCAACAGACGGAGAAGAGAATGACTGGAAAAGACTGCGCTGCGAAGAGACTTCTACGCTTTCGGATGATGATTGAACCTTCCTCTTTGACCTCCTTTTATAGTGTTCTGCAGGTGCGATTGGGCCAAGGAGAACCATCCATCCTCAACGTCGTACTTCAAAATGGATGGAGGAGAAAGAACGAATCCCTGAAATAACGGATTGCAACAGAAAAAGGTTAGCCAACTTACGGATTTCACTTAAAACATTGCGGTTTTAGCAATGTTTCCGCAATGCTTCCGCAATGCACAATTTTCATTCTTTTAACTTCCTTTTTCATTCATTTTCTTTCCTTTTGCACACAAGTCCTAATTTAGCTTCCTTCTTCTAATTCTCATATATAAGCATAGGTTTAAGCTAAATCCTATCAAAAAACACCTAAGAGTGTACATCTTTCTAAGATAAATAAGTCCTAAAAAGGTCACTTTTGGAGACGTAACACACCCCCAAACTTAAGGTTTTGCTCGTCCTCGAGCAATCTAAGGACTTGTTTAGGCTGCTGTTTCATCCTCTTTAACCACTTACTGACTCCCCTACATTCCTATCTATAGCAGTGCTGTCCTGTGACACACTTCTAAGCTTACAATTATCCTCTTATATTGCTTCTTCTGACTTTGCACGCCTAATACTCCTGCTGTTTCATTAACTCCCTACGACTGATCTACTTGCTTCTGTCATATCGTGCAGCTATCCCTAAGGTTTCAAATTCTACCTAGCTTTACCCCAGACTCAGTACATGCTTCTAGTTTTTACTTTTGAACTACCTAGGATTCCTTAGAGTCATGCAAGTCTTAGTATTAATAGTGACAGTAGTACTTTTAGAGAACAACCTAAACCCTGGCATCACTACATTGGACATACATTCATCTCCCTAAACAACCCTACAAGCTACAACTTTGTGCTCAGCTAATTGAGGATCAGAGTTCTTTTTATTCAGGACATCTAAGCCACAAAGTTGCAACTCCTAGGTATACATTCTTCTTCCCTATTTCTTCCTTTTTTCTTTTTTACTTTGGTGGAGTCTCTCCTTTGGTTGCCTTTTGATGCAATGCCACTTGTGGGTTACACACTTGGCACTGATTACTCAGCAACCTAAGAGAGACACCCCTCTTTATTTTATTTTTCATCATTTTTTTTTTCAGCTCATCATTTTTTTGTAAAGGAGAAGAAGACTGCTTATGCTTTAAGGGAGAGAGGAATGTTCCTAGGCCTAGGGTGGCCTCCCCCAAACTTAAACTACTCATTGTCCCCAATGAGTGTCTGAGGTGGCACACCCCCAAACTTGTCCTAGAAGCATCTAGTCTATGGTAAAACAAAGAGAATCTAAAAGCCCTAGGCATAGACAGAACATTCTAAAAGCAAACATCACAGCAGCAGAAATTTATAAAAACAGGCAGGGAAGGACTTAAAGTTATGCATGCTGATCACTTTTAAGAGGTTAATTTAAACTATCAAAGGTGTCTTATGACACTCATCCAGCATGCATTTAGATAAGCTATATAAGGTAGTCAAGACAGCAGCAAAAGACAAAATTTAAACATAACCAGCCTAGCTAAACAGTCAATCAAAAACATGCATTTACTAATAAAAATTGCGGATTCCGCAATTATTTCGCAATGGATACAGGGCAGATATATCAGTGATCAAGGCCCCTATGCATGCTCTTTTCAGTCATGTAAGCTATACAAAAAGGAAACTAAACTAATCTACCTATTCAACTATCATCAGACTACACTAAACAAATTTAAACAACAAAAATAACGGACTAAAAACAGATCAAAATTTAATTCAAAACAGCAGAATTCACATGGTTCAACAAAAAGCAGTTTGATTTTTTTTTTCTTTAAGGGAACAACAATACTCCCTAGAGTGCTAATCAGCCTAGCACTCAGATGTCTTCCTCATCATCATCATTCCTTCGTGGCCTTGGAGGCGCCCATGGTGTCAGTAGGTCCGTGGGGAATTCAGGGAAGATGCAGCCCAATTGGTCTGCCACATCTTTATCCCTTGCCTGCGCATATGTGGCCCACTGAGCCATCTTCTTCTGCAGGTCCATCAGACAGGCCATTGACAGAGACTGAGCAGCAGCCAGGCCATCTAGCTCGAATTCCATGTTCCCCTTCCTTCGCATCCTCAAAGCAGTAGGCAACTCCAGGTGCCCCGTGTAGGCCAGCTGCCTTTCCATCCGCTCGATTCGTACCCCTGCACGTAAGCAGAGCTTAGTAATTGTATTGGGAAAGAAAAGTGGACCCTTACCCTTTTTGGCGCAGTCAGCGATTGAGGCTGCAATGACCTCGCCAACGTTGATTGTGAGGCCTCGCATGATCGCATAGACCAGCAGCGATCTGCCTTGGTTGATGGTGGTCTCGTGGGTCACTAGGGACAGCTTCCTTCGCACGAAGGAAAACCAGACAGCCGCCTTGGCTGTGAGGGTAGCACTCATTATGGTGTGCTTCCCATTGCGTGAAATCGTCCACGCTGCCTCAGGCTGGCCAATAACTCGAATTGCTTCCTCCAGGACAGCTTCTGTTGGCTCATCAACGATCCTAGCATAATCCGTGTGCTTCTGCCCCTTGAGGCCATAGGCTTCATTGATTGCCTTCGCTGAGAAATCTACCTCGACTCCTCTGACCACAGATAGGCCATCCTCAGGGTTCATCAAGTTGGCGTAAAAGTCATACACCATGCTGGAGTAGGCGGGGATGGGTGGTCTGCACAGCTCCTCCCAGCCGTGATTGGTGATCCCTGCGCGCAAGAATTGCGGCAGGTCTGCGAGCGCGTCGAGGAATCCTTTCTCGTGCAGCAGGTCCCTCTTCCTCAGCTCAGTGCCCCTTGATTCTGCATCAGAGGACACATACCTCACAGATTGAGGCTCATCTTCGGGGTACAGCTTGGCTTTCCCCTTGTCTTTTGGTTTGGTTGATTCAGCAGCCTCGATCTTGAGCTTCTTTGGGGAAGGCTCACTACTAACCTTCTTTGATGAAGGCTCACCCCTGGTTTTCTTTTTCTTGGACTTCTTCGCTGTTTTTGGCCGTTTGGCCTTGACAACCTTGGTGGCCTTCTTTCTCAATCTGGCCTTGGTTGTGATCTGTTGGAGGCAATCCCCCAACGTCTCATTCATCGAATCATCTCCTTCCTCAGGGCTGTCGGGGCTAACCTCCCTCAAGGGAGAGAATACCTCGTCTTCCTCAGCTGCGTCATCCCCCTGCACCGATTCTTGATGGTCTGCCTCTGGAATTTCAGGTTCAGGCGTCTGGGAGATGGGTGAGGCTTCAGGGCTCTGCGGTGGTGGAGTCTTTTCAGAGCTCTGTGGCGACGGTGAGGGTTCAGGGCTTCGCGCCGGTGGAGATGGCGAATGGCTTTGTCTGGCCGTCTCGAAGGATGGACGACCACTCTCTCGACTCTCCACAGAGGGAGTCGTCTTCTTGATTGCTGCATCAGCCACAGCCATACTCCACTTCCTCTTCTTGGGCGTTCCTGCTGGTTCAGATGGTCCAGCAGGAATCTCCGTCACTACCTTCCACTTCTTCTTGCGAACAGGAAGCTTGGGAAGGCGTTCAGTGCGCGCGGCCTCAACGTCTGCCAAGGCAAGGAGTGCCTCTCTCGCAGCGATTTCAGCGTCATCAGCCTTCTTTTTGGATGCAGATCTCTCAGCTCTCGTTAGCACCATGGTGGAAGCGTAGAAATCTGGATAGAGGGATTGCAGAGGAAGAAGGAGAGAGCTTTCTTGGAGATCAGAGAATGAAGGAAACGTACGGATCAGAGCGCTTCTAACGGCTATAAGTAATGATGGAAATCCCAACGGCTATTTCTGTTGCGGATTTCGCAAATCTACCGCAATTAAATGGCCGTTGGAGATTTCCTTCGTTTCATCTGCCCATATTTCCTCAACGTAATCTTTGATTTGGCCCAATATCTCCCTCGATTTTTTATCTTGATTTCATCTCCGTGATTCCCTCTAGCGATTCCCTATAAAAAGAAATAAAATCAACATCAAATTCGTAATTAAAATCACACAAAAATATACACCAATCGTAACCGAAAGAATAGCAAAAAATAAACTAAGGCATTAGCCTCGCGTGGACGAGCACAGTGATCACTCGTCCTCTCTCGTTCTTATTTTCACGTTTCAGTCAAGAGAAAGGCCGAGAGAGTCTTCACATCTCCTTCCTCATAATAATGCTTCAATCTTGCACCATTAACCATGAACGGTTGCCCTTGCTGCAGGTTCCTAATCTCGATTGCACCATGAACAAACACGTTAGTTATCACAAAAGGACCTGACCATCTGGACTTAAGTTTGCCTGGAAATAATCTCAACCGTGAGTTAAATAACAAGACAAGCTGGCCTTTCTTAAAGTCCTTAATCCTAAGTCTACTATCATGCCAAATCTTAGTCTTTTCCTTATACATTTTAGCATTTTCATAGGACATATGTCTAAGCTCATCAAGCTCATGTAATTGCAAAGACCGCAATGTTCCCGCATCGGTCACGCAATAATTCAGCTCTTTTAAGGCCCAAAATGCTTTAATTTCCAATTCGAATGGTAAGTGACATGCTTTGCCATACACAAGTCTATAAGGAGACATACCTAGGGGTGTCTTATATGCAGTTCTATATGCCCAAAGTGCATCCTCGAGTTTAAAAGACCAATCTTTTCTATTGGGTTTGACCACTTTTTCGAGTATGTTTTTAATCTCCCTATTTGATATTTCAGCTTGTCCATTCCAATGTGGGTGATAAGGGGTGGCTACTCTATGTCTAACATTGTATTTAGCCAACACTCTCTCCATAGCTTTATTAATGAAATGTGTCCCTTCATCACTAATTATAGCACGAGGTGTTCCAAACCTAGTAAAGATATGTCTATGAAGGAATTTAATGACTGTTTTGGCATCATTATTTGGGCATGCTATGGCTTCTACCCATTTAGATACATAGTCTACAGCTACAAGTATGTAAAGGTTACCTGCTGATGGGGGAAATGGTCCCATGAAATCAATGCCCCACACATCAAAGAGCTCCAACTCTAAGATGTAAGTGAGAGGCATCTCATCCTTTCGACTCAGGTTACCTGTTCTCTGGCATTCATCACAGTTGTGTGCGTACTCGTGGGCATCTTTGAAGATTGTGGGCCAATAGTAGCCACTCTGGAACACCTTTGCAGCTGTTCTTTGGCCACCAAAGTGTCCACCATAGGGGGCTGTATGGCAGTGCTGCAGCACAGACTTCGCCTCAGTAGCTGACACACACTTCCTTAGCAAACCATCTGCACATGTCTTGTAAAGTGTAGGATCATCCCATATGAACTTCCTAGCTTCATGCAGGAACCTCTTCTTCTCTTGGCCTCCCTTGAAAGTTGGTAGTACCTGCGATGCAAGGAAGTTAGCAATGTCAGCAAACCAAGGTTCCTCATCGTTATCACGATGTGCTAAAACAAAGACATGCTCATCGATAAAGGCATCAGAAATTGCGGTTTCCGCAATGTTATCGCAATTATGTTGCAATCTGAAAAGATGATCTGCAACCACATTTTCACAACCTTTCTTATCTCTAATGTCTAGATCAAATTCCTGCAGCAACAACACCCATCTAATCAACCTAGGCTTAGCATCAGCCTTCCTCATGAGGTACTTTAAGGCAGAATGGTCAGTGTACACGATTGTCCTAGTGCCTACAATGTAATTCCTAAACTTCTCACAGGCAAACACTACAGCTAGCATCTCCTTCTCAGTGGTTGTGTAATTACATTGTGCCTCATTAAGTGTCTTACTAGCATAGTATACAGGGTGTGTTAGTTTGTCAATCTTTTGTCCTAGCATAACCCCTACAACATAGTCACTTGCATCACATAACATCTCAAATGGGAGGTCCCAATTTGGCCCTACTATAATAGGTGCTTTGACTAGTGCTTCCTTAAGGGTTTTCCAGGCTATTTCACATTCCTTAGAGAAGATGAATGGCTTATTCAGCTCTAGAAGCTCACACAGAGGTTTGGAGATCTTGGAAAAGTTCTTAATGAACCTTCTATAGAAACCTGCGTGTCCTAAGAAACTTCTAATGGCTTTCACATTTTGAGGTTCCACTAGCTTCTCTATTATTTCGATCTTGGCCCTATCGACCTCTACTCCTGCTCTAGACACTCTATGACCTAGGACTATCCCTTCTTCCACCATGAAGTGGCACTTTTCCCAATTAAGGACTAGGTTGGTCTCCTCACACCTAGCCAGGACTTGTCCTAAGTTCTCTAAACAGTTTGTAAATGAATCCCCAAAGACTGAGAAGTCATCCATAAATATTTCTATCATGGATTCATCTAAGTCAGAGAAGATTGCCAACATGCACCTTTGGAACGTTGCTGGTGCATTGCATAAGCCAAAAGGCATTCTGCGAAAGGCAAATGTTCCAAAAGGGCAAGTGAAGGTTGTTTTCTCTTGGTCCTTAGGGTCTATAGTGATCTGATTATATCCTGAGTAACCGTCTAGAAAGCAGTAATAAGCTCTACCAGCTATCCTATCTAGCATTTGGTCAATAAATGGTAGAGGGAAGTGATCTTTCTTTGTTTCCTTATTCAATTTCCTATAATCCATACAAACTCTCCATCCTGTAATAGTCCTAGTTGGAATCAGTTCATTGCTCTCATTTACTACTACAGTCATCCCCCCCTTCTTAGGTACACATTGAATAGGACTCACCCACTGACTACTGTCTATAGGGAAGATCACACCTGCATCTAACCATTTTATGATTTCTTTTTTTACTACCTCTTTCATAGAGGGGTTCAACCTACGTTGGTGATCTACTCGGGGTGTATGTTCTTCCTCTAGTATAATCTTATGCATGCAGTAAGAAGGGCTAATGCCTCTAATATCAGCAATAGTCCATGCAATAACCTTTTTATGCTGCTTAAGTAATAATATCAGTTCAACCTCATGCTTTTCACTCAATTTAGAAGAAATAATCACAGGCAGAGTATCATTACTTCCTAAATATGCATACTTGAGGTGAGTGGGTAAGGGTTTCAATTCTAAGACAAGTGGATGCTCAATGGATGGTTTTAATGGATTCATAGATCTGTTAGTTTATACATACATGTTGTATCTTATCTACAGGTATATCCATTATCTCAGAAACATTCAAATCAGTTAAATCTAATTGTACATATTCATTAGCATGCTTAGTTAATAATTCATGCTCCAGCTGTTCTTCCATCAGTGAATCTACAATGTCCATGCTAGCACAAGATTCAGAGTCAGAGGGGTACCTTAAGGCTTTATAAACACTAAATTTAACCTCCTCATCATGAACACTCATAGTGAGCTCACCTTTCTGGACATTTATCAGGGCCCTACCTGTGGCTAGAAAAGGTCTGCCTAATAGGATGGGGACCTCCTTGTCTGCTTCATAATCCAGGATGATGAAATCTGCAAGGAAAATAAACTTGTCAACCTTTACAAGAATATCCTCAATCTTACCCTCAGGGTATGCTATGGATCTGTCTGCAAGTTGTAAGGTGACAGTGGTGGGACGTGCTTCTCCTATTCCTAGCTGGCGGAATAGTGATAGGGGCATGAGGTTTATGCTGGCTCCCAGGTCACAAAGAGCTCTGCCCACGTGCTTGCCTCCTAGCTCTACTAGTAAGGTGAAGGAACCAGGATCCTTCTCCTTCTTGGGTAGCTTGTTCTGGAGTATGGCACTGCACTCCTCAGTGAGATTCACTGTTTCAAATTCACCAATTATTTTTTTGTTAGTGATTATATCTTTTAAAAACTTAACATAAGAGGGCATAGACTGTAAAACTTCTACAAAAGGAATATTAACATGCACTTGTTTAAGAATTTCCAAGAATTTATTAAAGTGCACTTCCTGTTCTTGTTTTTTCTTTAGCCTTCGAGGAAATGGAGGTGGTGGCACATATGCAGGCACTTCAGGTCGCCTTAGGATGGGTGGAGGCCTTGGAATTTCTTCTATCTCTTCTATGATTGGCTCCAGCCTTGCTCCTGATGTGCTTGTTGAGGGTTGACCTAGGTTTGGCAGAGACTCCAGTGGAGCACTAGACTCATTGTTCTCTACTCTCTTTGGGGCTTCTTTAGTGTTGCTCACCAATGGTCTACCACTTCTAAGTTCAATTGCTTGAACTTGTTCTTTACCATCTCTCCTTGGCACCTTAGTGTCAGCAGGAAGTCTACCTTGGGGCCTACTTTTGAGTTCATTGGCTAATTGCCCTATTTGGTTCTCTAGGCTCCTGAGGGTAGCTTGCTGGCTTTGCAGGGTGGCATCATTCTTGGCTATGTATTCTTTGAGAAGATTTTCTACAGAAGACCCTACTGGTTGGTTGTATGGTTTTTGATACATGGATTGGTTATGTTGGAGAGTGAAACCAGGTGTTCCACTCGGTCTTGGTTGGTTAGGAGCTTGGTTAGCATTCTGTTGGCCACCCCATGAAAGGTTTGGGTGGTTCCTCCAACCAGGATTGTAGGTGTTAGAATAGGGGTTGTTCCTAGGCTGCTGTTGGCTTCCTACATAGCAGACTGAGGCTGGATTCCCAGGGCAGTATTCATACAGGTGCCCTTCCCCACAGAATCCACAGATTAGTGTCTCACCTTGACTTGGTTGTGTGCCCATTGACATGGCTGTGGCGGTGTTGCCACTAGTTTGGAGATTGGCTTGAGCCATTTGTTTTACTAGGTTGGTCAGGGCACTTATTTGGCTACTCATGGCATTGAGTGCGTCCTTATCTTGAGCTCTACTTGGCTCTATTGGATCATCTGACCACCTACAGTGAGATGCTGAGATCTTCTCCAAGATCTCATAGGCTTCGTTATAACTCTTAGACAACATGGAACCTCCAGCAGATGAATTTAACATTTGTCTAGTGCTGGGGTTGCATCCTTTGAAAAAGACATCTATTTGGATACACCATGGAATGCCATGGTGTGGACATTTAATTAGAAGGTCCTTGAACCTTGTCCAAGCTTCGTGAAGGGACTCATTTTCAGCTTGTTTGAACTTGACTATGTCATCACGAAAGGTAGAATTCCTATCAGGTGGGAAGTATTTTACTAGGAATTTCTCCGCCAAGTCTGTCCAATTGAGGACTGATCCAGAGGGTAATGAGTTTAACCACGTCTTTGCTTTATCCCTTAAAGAGTAAGGGAAGAGGTAGAGCCTCAAGGCTTCTTGGGAAACTCCAGGGATCAGAAATGTATCACTAACTCCTAGGAAGTTTCTAAGATGGTTGTGGGGGTCCTCATTTTCCACTCCAAAGAATTGTCCCACAGTGGACAACATTTGGAACATTACTGGCTTTAACTCGAAGGAGTTGGCAGTAATTTCAGGGCGGATTATGCTTGGGTTTAGTTCCCCAGGCATAGGTACTAGGTAGGAAAGAATGGCACTATTCTTATCATTCGCTATTTCGATGGGATTGCGAGTGGTAGGTACCGGATTTGCGACTGGTATATCCATTTCTTCTTGATAGAATTGCGGAGACTCTGCGGTTTCAGCAATTATTGGAGGTATAGAGGGTTGGTTAAAGAGACGTTTCTTAGCTCTATTTCTGGCCCTAAGTAATCTCTCAGGCTCAGGGTTGAACTCTAGATCGCTACTTGAAGGCTCATTCATAAACTAACCCAACAGTACCTGCATAAGAAATGAGAAAAAGATCAGTTCCAATAGATATTAAACTTTGTGTTTCAAACTTAACAAACTTCGTTTTCACTAAACTAAGTCCCCGGCAGCGGCGCCAAAAACTTGTTGCGTGCTCAATGTGTAAAAGAAATAGGCAATAAGAGAGAGAGAGCACTCAGAACATGCAAGCATACATGATCTTGTAGCAAGTAGTAAGTATTTTTTCATTCGTTTTCCCACAGAGACTTATTACTAGTTACTCGCGAAGTGTGTTGTTAAGCAAGAATGGGTGGATTTGATGGGGTAAATTTGGTTTTTAATTGCCTACTTACTAATGAATATGTAAAGGGTAGCAACATAAACAAGTGCAAGTCACTGATAAACTTAAATGTAAAGAGAAGAGAATAATAAACGAAGAGGAAAATGGCTAAACAGAATTTTTAACTTAACAGAATTGCGAAAACAGCAATTCTACCGCAATGTTACTAACAGCGAAAGTGTGTAAAATGGAGAAACAAGGGCTACTAACGACTCCTCTATAGGCATTTTCACACGATTCTCAAGCATTGGATCAACTCACTATGCATCAAACTAACTCATTCTCATGTATCTTCCGATTTCATGCATTAGATTCTTTAGTTTACTCATGTCCAAGTAAGGTCTTAAGCATCTTGTTAAAGCAGTAAGTTATGATTTGTACTAGGAAAACGCCTATTCCTAGGTCGTTTTCTGGCTACCTTGAGAGGCTAGCATGAGTGTATGACTCTGAACTCTTACTCCTTCCAGAGGTTAGGAGTTCTTTGGACAAAATGGATGGCCAATCGAAATTGCCCGTGGGATGAAGCTTACATACAATCAATGCATTCGAGAGCTATCCTACATGCTTGATTCACGTGTTTTAGCTTATAGAATTGTCATTAGCATGCCCCTATGTCACTTAGCTACTCATGGATGTAGAGAGAACAAAAATATTAGATGAAATAGGCATGCTTAGAAGGAGATTAAACTTAAAACCGCAAGGGAAAACAGTAGATAGCAAAGACAATGAACTGCGAAGTAATGAATTGTGCCTCGGATTAATCAAGCGTTTGAACTAAACAAAGGAAAACTAAAAGCTACTAACATAAAGACAGAAAGCAACGAAATGGCATGAACTGATTAATGGAAAAGAAATAACAACAAAACAGTGCTGGAAATGAAAAGAAAAGACAGAAAGCAAGTAAAGGGAGCTTGAACGCCTCGTCGCAAACGCCTCGGCTGAAGGGTGAGAAAGGTGAGTGTTACGTCTCCAAAAGTGACCTTTTTAGGACTTAGTTATCTAAGAAAGATGTACACTCTTAGGTGTTTTTGATAGGATTTAGCTTAAACCTATGCTTATATATGATAATTAGAAGAAGGAAGCTAAATTAGGACTTGTGTGCAAAAGGAAAGAAAAGGGTTGAAAAACGAAGTAAAAGAATGAAAAATATGCATTGCGGAAACATTGCTGAAACCGCAATGTTTCAAGTGAAAACCGTAAGTTGACTGATCTTTTTCTGTTAATTTCCGTTATTTCAGGGATTCGTTCTTTCTCCTCCATCCATTCTGAAGTATGACGTTGAAGATGGATGGTTCTCCTTGGCCCAAACACACCTGCAGATTACTATAAAAGGGGGTCAAAGTAGAGGGTTTGAGCATCATCCGAAAGCGTAGAAGTCTCTTCGCAGCTCCATCTTTTCTCCTGTTTTTCTTCCCCGCCTGTTGGTTTGAGAGGTTCAGCTGTTGGAGTCGACAATCTGATAGGAAGGAGAGAAGATTCCTCTTCTCTCCCGATTGGATTCATCCAAGCAAGGCTACCCTTTCTCTCCCTTCAGCCGAGGCATTTGCGACGAGGCGTTCAAGCTCACTTAATGTTTTCTGTCTTTCATTTCTAATTTCCAGTTCTGCTTTGTTGTTGTTTCTCTTCTAGTAGCTAGTTCAATTCATTTCGTTGCCTTCTGTCTTTACATTATTTACTTTAAGCTTCCCTTTGTTCACTTCATCTCTTATTTCTGTTCTTCCTATATCTATGAGTAACTAAGTCACATAGGGGCATGCTAATGACAATACTATAGGCTAAAAAACGTGAACCAAGCATGTAGGATAGCTCTCGAAGCATTGATTGTATGTAAGCTTCATCCCACGGGCAATTTCCATTGGCCATCCATTTTGTCCAAAGAATTCCTAACCTCTGGAAGGAGTAAGAGTTCAGAGTCATACACTCATGCTAGCCTTTTAAGGTAACCAGAAAACGACCTAGGAATAGGCGTTTTCCTAGTACAAACCATATCTTTCTGCTTTAACAAGATGCTTAAGACCTTACTTGGACATGAGTAAACTAAAGAATCTAATGCATGAAATCGGAAGATACATGAGATTGAATTAGTTTGATGCATAGTGAGTTGATCCAGTGCTTGAGAATCGTTTAAAAATGCCTATAGAGGAGTCGTTAGTAGCCCTTATTTCTCCATTTTATACACTTTCGCTGTTAGTAACATTGCGGTAGAATTGCTGTTTCCGCAATTCTGCTAAGTTAAAAATTCTGTTTAGCTACTTTCTGCTTCGTTTGTTAATCTCTTCTCTTTTCATTTGAGTTTATCATTAATTTGCACTTGTTTATGTTACTACCCTTTACATATTCCTTAGAACTTAGACAATTTAAAACCAATCCTACCCCATCAAATCCACCCATTCTTTCTTAACAATACACTTCACGAGTAGCTGATAATAAATCTCTGTGGGAAAACGAATGAAAAAATACTTACTACTTGCTTACAAGATCATGTATGCTTGCATGTTCTGAGTGCTCTCTCTCTTTTATTGCTATTTATTTCACACATTGAGCACGCAACAAGTTTTTGGCGCCGCTGCCGGGGATTTAGTTTAGTGAAAACGAAGTTTGTTAAGTTAGAAAACCAACTCTTAATATCTATTGAAGCTGATCTGTTTTCATTTCTTTTGCAGGTACTAGTTGGGTTAGTTTATGAATGAGCCTTCAAGTAGTGATCTAGAGTTCAACCCTGAGCCTGAGAGATTATTTAAGGCTAGAAATAGAGCCAAGAAACGTCTCTTTAACCAACCCCCTTTACCTCAAATAATTGCTGAAACCGCAGGGTCTCCGCAATCCTCTCAAGAAGAAATGGATAGACTAGTTCCAAATCTGGTACCTATCACTCGCAATCCCATCGAAATAGCGAATGATAAGAATAGTGCCATTCTCTCATACTTAGTTCCCATGCCTGGGGAGCTAAACCCAAGTATAATCCGCCCTGAAATCACTGCCAACTCATTCGAGTTAAAGCCAGTGATGTTCCAAATGTTGTCCACTGTGGGACAATTCTTTGGAGTGGAAAATGAGGATCCCCACAACCATCTTAGAAACTTCCTAGGAGTCAGTGATACATTCATCATCCCTGGAGTTTCCCAAAAAGCCTTGAGGCTATACCTCTTCCCTTACTCATTGAGGGACAAAGCAAAGACGTGGTTAAACTCATTACCCTCTGGATCAGTCCTCAATTGGACAGACTTGGCGGAGAAATTCCTAGTTAAATACTTCCCACCTTATAGGAATTCTACCTTTCGTGATGACATAGTCAAGTTCAAACAAGCTGAGAATGAGTCTCTTCACGAAGCTTGGACAAGGTTCAAGGACCTTCTTCTTAAATGTCCACACCATGGCATTCCATGGTGTATCCAAATAGAGGTCTTTTTCAAAGGATGCAACCCCAGCACTAGACAAGTCTTAAATTCATCTGCTGGAGGTTCCATGTTGTCCAAGAGTTACAATGAAGCTTATGAGATCTTGGAGAAGATCTCAGCATCTCACTGTAGGTGGTCAGATGATCCAATAGAGCCAAGTAGAGCTCAAGATAAGGACACACTCAATGCTATGAGTAGTCAAATAAGTGCCCTGACCAACCTAGTAAAGCAAATGGCTCAAGCCAATCTCCAAACGAGTGTCAACACCGCCACAGCCATGTCAATGGGCACACAACAAAGTCAAGGTGAGACACTTATCTGTGGATTCTGTGGGGAAGGGCACCTGTATGAATACTGCCCTGGGAATCCAGCCTCAGTCTGCTATGTTGGAAGCCAACAGCAGCCTAGGAATAACCCATATTCCAATACTTACAACCCTGGTTGGAGGAACCACCCAAACCTGTCATGGGGTGGCCAACATAATGCTAACCAAGCTCCTAACCAACCAAGGCCGAGTGGAACACCTGGTTTCACTCCCCAACATAA
Organism: Herpetospermum pedunculosum; assembly: GCA_028017165.1. Classification (NCBI taxonomy): domain Eukaryota; kingdom Viridiplantae; phylum Streptophyta; class Magnoliopsida; order Cucurbitales; family Cucurbitaceae; genus Herpetospermum; species Herpetospermum pedunculosum. The sequence continues at coordinate 14,455,039 of JAPQWQ010000186.1, read as the reverse complement.
CCAATCCATGTATCAAAAACCATACAACCAACCAGTAGGGTCTTCTGTAGAAAATCTACTCAAGGAGTACATCGCCAAGAATGATGCTACTCTACAAAGCCAGCAAGCTACTCTTAGGAGCCTAGAGAACCAGATAGGGCAACTAGCCAATGAACTCAAAAGTAGGCCCCAAGGTAGACTTCCTGCTGACACTGAGGTGCCAAGGAGAGATGGACAAGAGCAAGTTCAAGCAATTGAACTTAGAAGTGGAAGACCATTGGTGAGCAACACGAAAGAAGCCCCAAAGAGAGTAGAGAACACTGAGTCTAGTGCTCCACTGTAGTCTCTGCCAAACCAAGGCCAACCATCAACAAGCACACCAGGAGCAAGGCTGGAGCCAATCATAGAAGAGGTAGAAGAAATTCCAAGACCTCCACCTATTCTGAGGCGACCTGAAGTGCCTGCATATGTGCCACCACCTCCATTTCCTCGAAGGCTAAAGAAAAAACAAGAACAGGAAGTGCACTTTAATAAATTTCTAGAAATTCTTAAGCAAGTGCATGTTAATATTCCTTTTGTAGAAGTTTTACAGTCTATGCCCTCTTATGTAAAGTTTTTGAAGGATATTATCACTAACAAGAGAATAATTGGTGAGTTTGAAACAGTAAATCTCACTGAGGAGTGCAGCGCCATACTCCAGAACAAGCTACCCAAGAAGGAGAAGGATCCTGGTTCCTTCACCTTACCAGTAGAGCTAGGAGGCAAGCACGTGGGCAGAGCTCTTTGTGACCTGGGAGCCAGCATAAACCTCATGCCCCTATCACTATTCCGCCAGCTAGGAATAGGAGAAGCACGTCCAACCACTGTCACTTTACAACTAGCAGACAGATCCATAGCCTACCCTGAGGGTAAGATTGAGGATATTCTTGTAAAGGTTGACAAGTTTATTTTCCTTGCAGATTTCATTATCCTGGATTATGAAGCAGACAAGGAGGTCCCCATCCTATTAGGCAGACCATTTCTAGCCACAGGTAGGGCCCTGATAGATGTCCAAAAAGGTGAGCTCACGATGAGGGTTCATGATGAAGAGGTGAAATTTAGTGTATATAAAGCCTTAAGGTACCCCTCTGACTCTGAATCTTGTGCTAGCATGGACATTGTAGATTCATTAATGGAAGAACAGCTGGAGCATGTATTATTAACCAAGCATGCTAATGAATATGTACAATTAGATTTAACTGATTTGAATGTTTCTGAGATAATGGATATACCTGTAGATAAAACACAGCATGTATGTATAAATAATGACTTAACTGATAGATCCTTAAATCCTTTAAAACCATCCATTGAGCATCCACCTGTCTTAGAATTGAAACCTCTGCCCACTCACCTCAAGTATGCATATTTAGGAAATAATGAGACTTTGCCTGTTATTATTTCTTCTAAATTAAGTGAAAAGCATGAGGTTGAACTGATTTTATTACTTAGGCAACATAGGAAGGCTATTGCATGGACTATTGCTGACATTAGAGGCATTAGCCCTTCTTATTGCATGCATAAGATTATACTAGAGGAAGAGCATACACCCCGAGTAGATCACCAACGTAGGTTGAACCCCTCTATGAAAGAGGTAGTTAAAAAGGAAATAATAAAATGGTTAGATGCTGGTGTGATCTTCCCTATAGCTAGTAGTCAGTGGGTGAGTCCTATACAATGTGTACCTAAGAAGGGAGGGATGACTGTGGTAGTCAATGAGAGCAATGAACTGATTCCAACTAGGACTATCACATGATGGAGAGTATGCATGGATTATAGGAAATTAAATAAGGAAACCAAAAAAGACCACTTCCCTCTACCATTCATTGACCAAATGTTAGATAGGATAGCTGGTAGAGCCTACTACTGCTTCTTAGACGGTTATTCAGGATATAACCAGATCACTATAGACCCCAAAGACCAAGAAAAGACTACCTTCACTTGCCCTTTTGGAACATTTGCCTTTCGCAGAATGTCTTTTGGCTTATGCAATGCACCGGCAACATTCCAGAGGTGCATGTTGGCAATCTTCTCTGATTTGGATGAGTCCATGGTAGAGATATTCATGGATGATTTCTCAGTCTTTGGGGATTCATTTACAAACTGTCTAGAGAACTTAGGACAAGTCCTGGCCAGGTGTGAGGAAACTAACCTAGTACTTAATTGGGAAAAATGCCACTTCATGGTGGATGAAGGGATTGTCTTAGGTCATAGAGTGTCTAGGGCAGGTGTAGAGGTCGATAGGGCCAAGATTGAGATAATAGAGAAGCTGGTAGAACCTCAGAATGTAAAAGCCATTAGAAGTTTCTTAGGGCATGCAGGCTTCTATAGAAGGTTCATTAAGAACTTTTCTTAAATCTCCAAGCCTTTATGTGAGCTTCTAGAGCTGAACAAACCCTTCATCTTCTCTAAAGAATGTTTCCTAGCTTGGAAAACCCTTAAGGAAGCACTAGTCACAGCACCTATTATAGTAGGGCCAAATTGGGATCTCCCATTTGAGATGTTATGTGATGCAAGTGACTATGCTGTAGGGGTCATGCTAGGACAAAAGATTGACAAGTTAACACATCCTGTATACTATGCTAGTAAGACACTTAATGAGGCACAATGTAATTACACAACTACTGAGAAGGAGATGCTAGCTGTAGTGTTTGCTTGTGAGAAGTTTAGGAATTATATTGTAGGCACTAGGACAATCGTGTACACTGACCATTCTGCTTTGAAGTACCTTATGAGGAAGGCTGATGCTAAGCCTAGGTTGATTAGATGGGTGTTATTGCTACAGGAATTTGATTTAGACATTAGAGATAAGAAAGGATGTGAAAATGTGGTTGCGGATCATCTTTCTAGATTGCAGCATAATTGCGAAAAAATTGCGGAAACCGCAATTTCTGATGCTTTTATTGATGAACATGTCTTTGTATTGACTCATCGTGATAACGATGAGGAACCTTGGTTTGCTGACATTGCTAACTTCCTTGCATCGCAGGTACTACCAACTTTCAAGGGAGGACAAGAAAAAAGAGGTTCCTTCATGAAGCAAGGAAGTTTATATGGGATGATCCCACACTTTACAAGACATGTGCTGATGGTCTGCTGAGGAAGTGTGTTTCAGCTGCTGAGGCGAAGTCGGTACTGCAGCACTGCCATACAGCACCCTATGGTGGACACTTTGGTGGCCAAAGAACAGCTGCAAAGGTGTTCCAGAGTGGCTACTATTGGCCAACGATCTTCAAGGATGCCCACAACTATGCACACAGCTGTGATGAATGCCAGAGAACAGGTAACCTTAGTCGAAAGGATGATATGCCTCTCACTTACATCTTAGAGTTGGAGCTCTTTGATGTGTGGGGCATTGACTTCATGGGACCATTCCCCCCATCATCAGGTAACCTCTACATATTGGTAGCAGTAGACTATGTATCCAAGTGGGTAGAAGCCATAGCATGTTCAAATAATGATGCCAAAACTGTCATAAGATTCTTGCATAGACATATTTTTACTAGATTTGGGACACCTCGTGCTGTTTTTTATTGCTTTTTAGTGTAATTTAGTCTTACTTTGCTTGCTGTTTTTTTTTTTAGGAATCGAGGAAGAGAAGTCAATTTTGGGCTTCGATGTATATGCGCGTTGTTTCCTCGCCCTCGCCAGCTTCACAAAGAGTCAGGGAAGTGTAGTTTCTTCTTCCCTTTTACTTTGTTTTATCTGACTGTATGGCATTGAGGACAATGCCAAATTTTGAAGTTGGGGGTGGAGATGGTCTGATGGATATGCATGTGTAGTTTGTTGAGAAGTGTTATATCGATATTGAAGTGCTTGGGACTCTGTTTACTGTTTTCTGATGATGATAGCCTAGGAAATGCATGTTGGAAATCTGATCATGTACATAATCAAGTTTTTGCATGAGTTTTGCATTTATTAGGTTCATGTCAAAAATTTTAAAAAAAATTCTGTTGCTCCCTTGCATCTTTCGCGCACTTAGCAACCCTATCCTAGATTCCGTAGGCTCGAAAATTGCATGTAGCACTAATTCTCGTTGTCACCCCGAAAGGCACCCATAGCTTGTTGCATGAGAGTTAGTAGTCGGTTAATTGAGAAAGCATATGCTAAGCCTAATGTAAAAAAAAAAAATAGAAAAGCATGTTTGATAGAAAACTCCTCTCGAGGCGCTCCTCCTTCTTATTAGCGCGCTTAAGAAGTGAGCGTTAGTCCTTAAAAACGTGAAGCTTTGGCCAAAGTTTGACGTGTTAGGCAGCTCGAGTTGGAAAGAAAAAGTGAATAAAATGTTGGTTCAAAGAACCTTAATAAAAGAGTACAAAGTACTTGTGAAAAGAAAATGAATGAGAAAAATAATTAGGTCTCTTAATTTGCTTCTCTCTCTCGTGTAAGTCAAGTGTAGACTGTTCTTAAACGCTAGAAGTAGGGGGAAAACGGGATGTGTGTTGCATGTGGTTTTCCGGGTTTACGTGAGTTTAGGAGTGGTTGGCTAGCACACACACACGTTAGGGGGCAAGAGTTAATTTTTGATATGTTCGTAGTAAATGCATGCACGAAATGCTTTCATGATTATGTTGTGTTTAAATTTTCAAAATGCATGGAGCTTTGAGTTAGTTGCATGTAGGCGCGTCCTTAGAGTCAATATCTTTGTAGCACTTGCTCGAGGACTAGCAATGTTTAAGTTGGGGGTGTTTGATAACTCCATTTTGGAGCTATTAAATACTTCCTAATTGTAGCTAAAGTCCGCGTTTAATTGGTTAATATATCTCGTTTGTAGGAAATTGCGGCAAAGAGCTCGTGCGTCCGTTGGACCCGTTCGAGAGCTAAAAGTGGAGTTTTAACGCCCCGGGAGTGCATCGGGAAAGGGGAAGTTGATCCGTGAAGAAACGGGCCAAAACCACCTAGGAGAGGCAATTTTCCAGCCCCAAACCCGAGAGCCAGCGTCGAGCTGTAGCGTCGAGACGCCGACGCTGCAAAAACCCGAGAGCTAGCGTCGAGTGATAGCGTCGAGACGCTAGCTCGACGCTGCCGAAACGTCGAGACTCTGCTTGGCGTCGAGACGCTCCGGAGGAGGCGCGCGCAAGAAAATCATCGGGGCAGCGTCGAGACGCCATCGCGAGGCGCGCGCGGATTAATTAGGGCGCAGCGTCGAGACGCTGGCCTAGGGTCTCGACGCTACGTCGATTACAGAAGCTGTAAAAGACGGTTTCTGCGCATTTTTGGAGGAACATCTAGACATTTTTTAGCGTTTCTTCTTCTTCTTCCTCTCGTTTTTCTTAGATTTCTTTGAGCTCCGCCATTGTTGGCATGTTTAAGAGCTTCCTTCTTCTTGTAATTTGTTGATGACGCCTTCCATGGCCAACATTGGAGCGGAATTGACAACCCGTTCCATGGACGGCTAAGGTAAGGGTGAACGGTTTCGAAATAGTTTAAGGGATTTTTGTTAGACGTTTTGGTTCTGATAATCTATACTTTGAATGCATATTGGTGGCTGTTTATATACATTTGTCTATCTTGCTTAATCTTATGCACGTGTTAGAATTTTACGATTGACACTCGAAACTTCTAGCATGTTGTGAATGTTAAAGAATAGCGATGTCGTGCCTCTCACTATTCGACTAAGTAACACAGATAGATAAAACTAAATCGGAGTATCGAGTCGTGTATGATAGTTGTTGATTGCATACAACGTTTGCGGGCAATCTACTAGCAATTAGATTTCATGCTTGAATGTTCGTCGCGGTTAGCTAGTGACTGTCTAAGATAAATTTAGGGCTGATCACCTTAATGCAATTTTGGATAACGTTTAATCGGAACTGTGTGGTCTGATTAATATCTATGGAGCCGGCTACCTTGGGGCTTCTCGGGTAGTCGTCCGTGTGTATCATAAACTGTACGCCATGAATTTTGTATTAAATGATGAACTGAAAATGTCTAGCAATTAATCCCGAAACTCCCAAACCGTGGACGCGTCTTTTTACTTGTTATTCTTCCGTTAGCGCTCTATTGTTTTCCCTTGCATGCTGAAAAATCCCCCCATTACAAAACAAATCAATTAGTTAATTCCCAATTTTAATAGTAATTTTAATCATACCTTCTCCTTGGATCGACCCTGTTACCACTGGCTGCAAAGCCTTGGTTATAGGCTTATAAATCGTATTTTGGCAAGCCTCGACAGCTTGAGATTAGAGGATATTCAAAATCCTTCGCACCACTCCTCCTCCGTTATCTCACATGTCCTCATCGCAGAGCACACCATGTGGAATTTTTTAAGGTGCTTGATATGATCTTCACGTGTTTCACCATAAAAAGAAGGAAGTGAGTTAAACAAACTTGATTTAAACTCGAAATTACCTGTTGTCGGCGGAAATGATATGCACAGCGGTTGGCAGAGCAAGCCATGCATCGCCCACTCCTTCAGCATTCTCTGACTCTCATTGTTGCCCTCCAAGACTTCCATCTCTTCCGAATGTAACCTAGACTTAAAAAAATCTTGGAAGAGAGGACCGTTATCCAAATAAAAATAAAAGCAATTCACTTAATTTTTTATTTTTTTTTTTAAAAAAAACCAATCAACCTAAATAAAAAACAAACATAATTTCAATTTTAGTTGCCCTCCCCAGCAGCGGCGCCAATTTTGGTGGAAGGATTTTTGAATATCCTTTTAATTCTCAGGCTGTCGAAGCCTGACCAAAATGAATTTATAATACCTATAGCCTTTAGCTTTGCAGCTAGTGGCAACAGGGTCGAACCACAGAGAGGGAATAAAATTGAGAATTAATTGTTTGAGTTATAATTAAATTTATCGGGAGATTTGTCACAAAAAGGGGGGTTTTTATCATGCAAAGAAGTGAAAATAGCTAACGGAGAAATAAAGAGATTGGGATTAAAAAGTGTTGGATTCAGGGGGTTTCGGGATTTTGCTAAGCGTTTTAACATTTATCATTTAATTCTAAAGTAAGGCTAATAATTTGACATGCACGCGGTCGGTTACCCGGGAACCCTAAAGTAACCGGCTCCATATTAATTAATTAGAATTAACAATCCTAACTAAACATTATTCGCAATCCTATTAGAGTGATCAGCCCAAATTTGACTCTGAACAGTTACTAGCTGACCACGACGAACATTCAAATATACATTCCAATTGCTAATTGACTACCCGGCAACCCTAAAGTACTCAACAATCAGCATGCATAAAACGATACTCCGATTAGTTTTATTGTCCTGTGTTACTATGGCGACAAGGAGAGGCAAGGCATCGCTAGTCTATAACATTAACACGTGCTAGAAAACCCGATTGTCCGTCGTTGAAATCTAACATATGCATGGATTAAGCAAGAACAATAAATGCATTCAAGGATTAAAGCCTAATCATAACCAATATGCATAAATTATCAAAATATTAAAAGCCTAACAAAATTCCCTAATCATCCCGAGTCCACACAAGTACCTTAGTCGGCCATGGAGAGAATCGTCACAATCGCTCCAACGGAGGCCTTGGCCATAATCCCAAGCTCAAATACAATTAAGAAGCTCCAAAAACCAGCCAACAATGGCGGAGCAAAAGGAAAAATAAAGAAAACCCGAGAGGAAGAAGATGAAATCAAAACTTTGCTGAAAAATTGTCAAAATGCCCATTTAAGTCGTCGGAGCGTCGAGACACTAGGCAAGCGTCGAGACGCTGTGCCCTAAGTGTCGCGCGCCTTTTGTCGTGATGGCGTCGAGACGCTAGGCAAGCGTTTCGACGCTGCGCCTAAAATCTCCACCGCGCGCGTTCGTGATGGCGTCAAGACGCTAGGTGAGCGTCTCGACGCTTCAGCCAAATTTCCAGCGCGCGCGCGTTTGGAGTGTCCCGACGCTGGTGCAAGGGTCTCGACGCTTGCTCTCGGGTTTGGGCCTGGAAAATTGCCTTCATTTGACAATTTTATCCGGTTCTTCTTGGATGATCTTGCCCTTTTCTCGATGCACTCCCGGGGCGTTAAAACACCACTCTTAGCCACGAAACACGTCCAATGGACACCATGAGCTCTTCGCCGCAATTCTCCTACAAACGAGACATATTAACTAATTAATTACGGCTTTTAGCTAGAATTAGGGAGTGATAATTAGCTCCAAAATGGAGTTATCAGAAGGGACCCATGAAATCCATGCCTCAGACATCAAAGATCTCACAAATCAAGATGGGATGTTGGGGCATTTCATTCCTTTTAGTTGTAGTCCCCACCCTTTGGCATCTATCACATGTTTTGCAATAATCGTAAGCGTCTTTAAACATTGAATTTCAGAACAGACCACAACCTAGAATTTTTTTAGCAGTCCTATTAGGCCCAAAATGCCCCCCCACATGCAAATTCATGGCAAAAAGCGAGAATAATTTCATGCTCAGAGAGGGGAACACACCTCCTAACTACTTGGTCAGCGCAGAATTTCCATAAATACGGGTCTTCCCATACATAATATTTAGCCTCGCTTTTCAGCTTAACTTTCCTATTAGGTGGAAAATCAAAGGGAAAAGTACCTGTAACCAAGTAGTTCACTATGTCTGGGTACCAGGGGGTTTTCGTGTTCAATTGGAAAAAAGACTTCATCGGGAAAATCATCGTTCAAGGGCAATCCATCCTCCTCCCTCACTATGTGGCTTAGGTGATCGGCGACTGTATTTTCAGATCCCTTCCTATCCTGGACTGACACGTCAAATTCCTGAAGAAGCAGCACCCACCTGAGTAGTCTAGGCTTCGAGTCCTTCTTGTTCATCAAATACCAGACCGCTGCATGATCAGAAAAAACAACCACTTTAGATCCGAGTAAATAATGTCGAAATTTATCAAGAGCGAATACTATGGAAATCAACTCCTTCTCTGTTGTGGTGTAGCTGATCTGCGCGGAATTGAGTGTTCTGGAAGCGTATATATAATGTGACTCTTCTTCTCTATCCTCTGACCAAGCATAGCGCCAACCGTGTAATTGCTTGCATCACACATAATCTCGAAGGGGGTTCCCCACTGCGGTGGATGAATGATGGGTGCATTGGTCAAACACTTCTTGAGTATGTCAAAGGCATGTCTACACTCATTCCCAAAGCTGAACGGGACGTCTTTCTTCAACAAGCTCGTCATGGGGGTCACTATCTTCGAAAAATCCTTGATGAACCTGCGATAGAATCCTGCATGGCCAAGGAAAGATCGCACTTCTCGAATATTCGTGGGGTAAGGCAGGTTAGAAATAACATCAATTTTTGCCTTATCCACCTCGATGCCCCTAGATGATACTACATGACCTAGGACTATGCGCCATGAAGTGACACTTTTCAAAATTCAAAACTAAATTCGTTTCTATGCACCTTTCCATGACATTCGACAAATTAACCAGGCATTCATCAAAGGAATTCTCATAGACAGTAAAGTCATCCATAAACACTTCTATGCACTTTTCTACAAATTCAGAAAAAATACTCATCATGCAACGCTGAAATGTCCCTTGAGCATTTCTCTGTTCTCTCTCCTCCATTTTTCTCTCTACAGTCACTCCTCCATTTTTTTCTCTGGTGCACTCTCTCCTCCCTCTCACCTTCTCAAATTCAAATTTGTCAATGCGTAGAAAAAATATTCATGTTAAAAAATATTCATGTTAAAAAATATTAGATTTGAGATTAGGATTCGTGAGGAGAAAAAAAAATGTGATCCCCTAGAAAAAAAAGATTTGAAAAAAATGTGATCCTGCAGAAAAAAAGATTCAGATGATTAGATTTGAGGAGGAAAAAAAATACACGTGTAAAAAAATTTGGTAATAAAAATCCCAAATCCTACGATCGTTTAAACAAATCTACAAATACCACGATCGTTTAAACAAATACCACAAATCTAACAATCGTTTAAACAAATACCACGATTGTTTAAACAAGCGAAATTGTAACAGATGTAAATTTAGAGTAAAATAATTAAAAATATAGCACTTTTTTTAAAAAATTGCAGATATGACAATTTTTATCCCTTATAGTATGGTACTATCGCCGATAGAAGTCTATCGCTGATAGAAGTTTATCGCTGATAGTAGTCTATCACCTCAGTTTTTTATAGAATTTTAGTCTATCAGTGATAGTCATATATCAACGATAACTTCAATCAGTGATAACCACTGATTTTTTGCCATATTTGCAAAATGTTTTAAATTTTGCTAAATTTGCCATTATTTTGGGCATGATTGCTCTTTGTGCAACCAGCCCTTTAAACAAATACCACGATCGTTTAACCAGATACCACGATCGTTTAAACAAATCCCACGATAAACAAATACCACGATCTTTTAAACAAATACCACGATCGTTTAAATAAATACCACGATCTTTTAAACAAATCACACGATAAACAAATCTAACGATCGTTTAAACAAATACCACGATTGTTTAAACAAATCTCACGATCGTTTAAACAAATCTCACGATCGTTTAAAAAATCTCAAATCCCACAATCGTCTAAACAAATCCTCTAAAAAATCTCGATTAAAATTTTTTTCGGGTAAATCTTTCATTCTCTCCATTGATTTGCAAATGCTACTTCAACTTTAATGATGCAGCAGGCTGTTGGGATAATTTTTGAACATAAAACAAATCTCCCTTGCAATTTTTTTCTGGTAAATCTTTCATTCTCTCCATTTATTTGCAAATGTTACTTCAATTGTAATGATGCAACAAGCTATTGGGATAATTTCTGAACATAAAAAAATCTCCCTTGCAACTTTTTTTATCGTAAATCTTTCATTCTCTCCATTGATTTGAAAATGATCGAGGAAGAACAGGGAGGAGAGAGAAGCAAATGAGAGAGGAGGTGTTTTTTTACCAAGGGGTAAAAGAGAAATTTCACAACCTTTTAAAAATGAACAGTGTTGCCAACTGTCAATTTGAGGTCATAAGGGATAGAATTTCAATTTGAGGTCAGGTTTGGCAAACATTTTGGTTTGTAGGCCAAATGCAATTTCCCAAAAGGAAGGGAAGAATTTAGGTTTTAATTCATTTTATTTTTAATTACTTCCCAACAAAACCCAATAAGACTCATAATAACCATTTTTCTTATTATTTCCTTCTTTTTTTTTCTAAACTTAAAATCCCAACAAAAAGCTCCTTAATTCTCTTCACTCTAGAAAATATCTTAGGACAAAATATGAGATTCCAAAGTTCAACAATTAAATCTATAATCTTCCCCAAAAATCTAAAACTTAATTGGCTCACTTAATTCAAATTTCTCAATTTAAGTCCAGGTAACAATTTCGATTAATCCAATAACCAACACCCAAAATTGTCAATTTCGAAACGCGGGGGGTTATAAAACATAAATGGGTTAATGGAGGAGGGAAGAGATTGAAGCTCCAATGGCGAAAAACGAAGAAAGAAGAGAGAATAAACGGAGGGAAGTGAAGATTCATGTTGAAAAATGGGTTCACTAGTATCCACACGAGTAACGCCCGAAAAACGAGTCAACACACGATTCTGAACACGATTAAAGCGAAATGATATTATGGTAAATTCACGAATGATTACGTGCAAGTAAACACCATCAATGAAATTCAGATTACGTTTGAATTAACCTTAAGTAAACACTATCAAAGGTAAACCGATTACGATTGAAGTCTTAATCCATTATAATTGATTTATTACGATTGTTGGGGAAAATCCATTACGGAGTGGTAAACATGGCCTTAGTGCATATGTAACATACATAATTTATTTTCGTATTGCAAGTGCCCTTTAGTTGTTGGAAGTGTTGAATGTGGGTATTACATAATGAGATATATGAGAGAGATAATGAGTAAACCAAGCATCGTAACCATAAATACGGTATGTTATTAAACTATATTTGCATTATTCTAATAGTTCAAATAGTGTACTGACAAAATATTTGACTCTATCTAATGTTTATAGATTGAGAAAATGAGTCCATACTCACAATTTTTTGAGTTGGATGAATTGCGAAAAGAGTGGGCTGATTTTTTGGGAAGATGCATATGACTAGTTTGAAATTGTTCATGTGGATCTTTTGGGTGGCTGACATGGGAGTGTCATATACTTGTGTAGATGTTTTGCTATATATATATAGTTCATACAACCGATTGGGAGTTGTAATTTTTGTAATTGTCCATATGGAGTTGATATACTTGTAATTTTGGAATAATATGTTCATATTAGGTTAATATACTTGTAATTTTGGAATCGTTCATATGGGATTGATAGTTCTTGTAATTTTGGAAGTGTTACCTACGAGGTTGATACAATTCTTTTAATGATGCAATTCTTCACGAGGTTGATAGTTTGATATAATGTCGAAGATATATGAAGTTTATTAATATTATTGGTGGATTTAGTTTATATATACATCTGGAATGTGTAATATTTATTTGTTTGATAAAATTTTGTCTTCTTCAAGATATCAAATATATTATTATTGGTGATACAGAAAATTTAAGCTATTGATGAATATTTATTATAATTGAAATACAAAATAAAGAAACTTTGACAAGCACAATGCATCAAGATAAAATTATAACCATGATGTTTCAGACATGTCAATTATTGGAATTCTTGACATTTACAACCTATCAAGGTAAGTAAAGCTTGACGTTTTTTCTTTATATCTTGACGCTTCCAATAAGTCAAAATTTGACTGCATTTTTCTTTACAGGCGATTACTTGCCGCTTCAAATGTCAATGATTTTAATACTTGACGTTTAAAACATATCAAGGCAAGTAAATCTTGACGTTTTTTTCTTCATATCTTGACGCTTCCAAGAAGTCAAGGTTCAACCACACTTTTGTTGACAAACGATTACTTGACTCTTGTAAAAGCGTCAAGTGTATTCAAACTTAACGTGACAAAAGTGTCAAGTAACACAATTTTTGTTGTAGTGTATATAAGTGAGACACAACATCTTGGGTGGAACCAAAAGCAAAATCATAAGGGTTTACTCATGTTGGGTTTTATGTCCTAAAACTCGTGGTTTGTAAACTGTTATGTTTGTAAATAATCTATTTAGAATAAAGAGTTATTAATTTTATTCAGTAAAAGAGTTTACTGGAATAAAGTGAAACGTGTTTACGTTAACCTATACCAATAACCAACACCCTTTGCTCAATATGAGTACTTGAGCCTCATGTATGACATGATTGTGGATCAGGCTCAAGTAGTGAGTCAAAACGGTTTATAGTATACGGATGAGGCTGGGTACCTTATCCTGGTAACACTATTGGATGCAACTCACTTTGTATGGTACAAAACGATGTGATCTGAATCGTTTCACATGGAGATGTGCGAGTGAGGGCGTCCTGTACAAAGAGTTTGTATAAGACCGAATCGCGTATTAACTCGCTCTCTCTTTATAACTCCGTTTACTGATGAGATCGGCTTATACATATTGATGGCCTAGGTAACTCGATCTCAATCCTGAGCTCGCTATGAACTCCTGCTTATTCGATAGTATCCTTTGACTTGCACGGGTGAGAGTGACCCATAAGCGCCGACTCAATAAGCCTACCATCTTGGGGATAAAGTCGAATAGATAGCTGGGGACATAGTACAGCAAGATTAGAGTTCACTCCTAACCCGCTCTTTAGGGTTAATAGATAGGTTGTTCCCTTAACAACTGACTCCGGGGCTTGAACAATTAACGCGCACACTCTCATGAGATGAGAGGGTTAATTGATCTATTGGTTGGACCACAAATCTATTGTTCATTAGAGGTGTCAGTGGTACTTAAGGAACAAGACTTAATGTAGGGGTTAAACGGTTTAAATGACCCAGCTGTGATTACGAACAACTTGTGAAGGGCCGACTTGCCCATGACGGTTATATCAGAGGACATAATATATCTACAGTGAGGAGAGTGCAACCCTCGGACTATAGTGGAGTCTTCGAGGGTTAACGAATGTTGGTTAGTTCGGTTAAAAGAGTTTTGACCGGATAATCTCGTATCGTTGGAGCTCATGATATGTAGGGGTGCAAGGAAAACCCGAAAAAACCGAACCGAACCGAAAAACCGACCGAAACTGATATAAATTGCGGTTCGGTTCGGCTCGGCTCGACGGTTTCGGTTTGAATATTACGAAAACCGAATATTTCGGTCGGTTTGCGGGTTTTCCATTTTAGAACCGATGAAAACCGAACCGACCGTTAAAATATATATATATACTAAAGTAAAATGTTTAACACAAATGCTGTGTGGTCCAATGGTTATAAACCTCGTTGGCATCCTTGGAGTCCCAAGTTCGAGCTTCACCTAATGCTTGTTTTTTAACTATTTATTTCTCTGAAGTAAAAATGGGCTTCATATCATGTCAGCGGCCCATTATCAACTCTCAGCCCCTAGTTTAATATTCACCTCGGCCCAATAAATCGGAAATTAAAAATATTCGGTGGACCGCCGGACCGAACCGACTAAACCGTTAGTTAATCGGTCGGTTACACCCTAATGATATGTAGGTCATTTAGGTTCTCCTGGCTAGCTCGGATAACACCGTGCAACAGTATAAAAGAAAATGAGGATGGACATATTTAAATATGGGAATAACCTAAAACATTTAAATATGGGAATAACCTATGAATAGGATTCATGGGAATAACCTAAAACATGAATAGGATTCATGTGTAAAAAAGTCGGTTTTCGAAAAATCGGGTTTAATCATATTATTTAATTAATATTTGATATTTAATTAAAAAAAATTAATTAATAATTATATATATATATATATTATTTATTAAAAATTTTAATAAATAAAATTATTATTATTATTTTTAATAATAATAATAATTATATATATATTAGTGTCTTGCATGCAGCAAGATACATATATATAGTCAAACCGAGCATAGCTCAATTGACATAAGGTTGTGTCCATGACTAAAAGGTCATGGGTTCAATCCTCGATTTAATTCAAATACCGTTGCAAAAAAAAAAAATATACATATATATATATGTTAAGTAATATATATATATATATGTTGGCCAGAGTAGGAAGTAATAGAGGAGGGGTATTCAAATTGTTTTCTTTCAATTTGGACAAAGACAGGGGTTGTGACGAAAGTTTAAAAAAAAGTTTTTTTTTTTTTTTTTTCTTCCTGTTTTGAAGTTTCACCCCTCTGGGTCTCTTCTTCTTCTTCCTTTTTCATTTCTTTTCTGTTTTCTCTTCTTTTGGAGTAACAAAACTCCGTTGCGCGGCGCCGAGGATAGTGGGACTATCTGGGGTGGTCCTTGGGGCGTTCGTGAGAAGAGGCCGTTAGAGTTCGTGACGAGGAACGACCGACGGACTTGAAGAAATTTGGAACTACAAGGGTATGTATTTCTAATTTCTTAATTTCCGTCGTTTTGAGCATGTTTTTCTATTTGTTAAATTGATGAAATTAGAGTATCATCGGTCCAAAGTCGCTTTCCGCTGCGCAAATCGCTCCATCAACTCCCAAAGTGGACAATATTATATCATTGTGGAGATATTTGGAGGGACGCATTGTTCCTAACACATCTTTTAAATTGTGTCCAGGCATATTATTTTAGAATGATGATTTGTTTGTTATTTTATGACTAAGCCTTTCATATACATTAATATCCCATCAAAGTATGTATCACATGTGTCCCTTGGTATGTTTCGTTTGTTGTTATTTTCATAATACGCCATGTCTTTATTTATTGCTTCCATTATTTCCGTTTATGTCTCAACATATATTTTGAAAATGTGTAATCCAGAATAAGTTATTTGTTTTCTTATCATGGTTTTGTTGTATTTTCTTTTGGATTGGTTTTTTCTTCTTGTCGTCGATTTGCATATGTTCGTTTGTTTGAAGTTCTTAATAATGCTGGTTGTTTGAATAAGGCTACTACAAGTTGTGTTACCAATTTAATAGCACACATGCATATTATATTGTAAATATTGAATTGCTATATTCGATTCATCTTTTAAAAATATATTTTTTTCTCAAATTGTGACATTTGATTTGTGGTGTTAGTCGGTATATTTTAGAACATTTCATTAGAATAAAAAATGAAAACTTTTTTATGATGAAACTAGAATGATCGGAATGCCGTTATTTTGGATTCTTAAGATGAGAGTGCCCAGATTTGATTTCAATATTTTCTTCTAAAAAAGATTATTTTTATTGTCTCTTCTATAAGGAAAATATCTTCGTTAAAATTAATTATTAAAAAAAAACTATAAAAAAAGAAATGTCTGAAAGAGTTTTGAAAATTCTTAAAAAAAAATGAATATTTTCAAAATAAACAAAATTAAATCCAAAATTAATTTTCATAAAACTTCACTCTTTTAAAATAAAATAAATGAAGAAAAGAATTTCTTTAATCACATATTTCTAAAATGAAGAAACCAAACATTTTAAAAATAAAAATAAAATAAAAAATAACTAAAAAAAATTGACGAAAATTTCGACAAAAATTGGGGATAAAAATTTGGAAATTAAAGTAATTATTTTTTCTAAATATTCAAAAACAAATCCTAAAGGATGATATATTCGCTCATAATTATTAGTCATTATTCATTTGAAGAATAATGAACAATAAAGTAGACACATTTAAATATCAAAATAAAAATATCAATTTTTTAAATAATAATAATAAAAAAAAAGTCATTTTTCTTAAAATAACATCCAAACAAAAAGTTGTTTTTTTTTTTTTTTTTTAGTACATTGGGGATGGAGGGATTCGAACGACAGATCTTTGGTCATCAAGTCATACATATGCCAGCATCAAGTCATACATATGCCAGCTGAGCTATGCTCGCTTTGGCAAAAAAAATTGTTAATTGAACTAGAGTGGTAGGTACTAGTAATACATCCCCATACACAAAAAAAATAAAAAAATAAAAAAAATAAATAAATAAACCACCAAACCCATTTTCTTTCTGATTCGCATATCATTTCAATACATTTTGAGTGTCACCTCAATTACACCAAAAATTTCTTATACATAAGTTGGATTGAGCTATGTCACCTCAATTGAATTGAAGCAATATGAATATTATTTCTATTTACTAAATATAAAATTATGAACTTCTATTTACTAAATATAAAATGAAAAATTGTAATTTAGAATAAAATAATTAAAAATATAGCATTTTTTTAATAAAATTATGGATATGACAATTTCTAACCCTGATAGTATGGACTATTGCTGATAATAGTCTTTTTTAAAGAATTTTGTCAGTGATAATAGTTGATAGAAGTCTATCAGTAATAGTGATAAAGTCTATCGGTGATAACCATGCCATATTTACAAAAGATTTTAAATTTTCCTAAATTTGTAATTATTTTGGGCTTGTTGTTTGCAACCAACCCATATAAAATTATATGGGTGGGCACATAATAATTTTTAGTTTCCTCTCCACCCAAACAAATTTATCTATTTTCTCCTTTTGTTTAATTCTCACCCTTTTTGTGCTTTTTATTCTCTCTCTTCTTTTCTCTTTCATCTCTTCCTATTTCTCTATTTTATTTTCTACAACTCTCTTCCTTTTCGTCTTCTGTCATTGAGATGCCTCCGTCATTGCTGCCACGCTACCATTGTCGTCATCGCCCAATCAACCTGTTTTGATCTGGAACGTTTCGCCTCCCTCCGATCTGCAAGAAGGAACGGTCATATCTGGACGAGAACGTTTGCTTCTTTTATTTTTGTAGATCTGACACTAGGAAGTTCGAAATCTTAAAAGTTCTTTTTTTTCTTAGATTTAGGTGGCGGTGATGACATCGTATCAACGACGGTTGCGGCGGCAACAATGGTGGTATGAAAATTTTCCCCTATAATTTTTCTTAGATTTGGGTGGCGGCGATGACATCGTATCGTACTAACGTGGGTCCCACTTATTTATTTACCGATTTGGGAGATAAAACTCAACTTCCACGTAGCACTCATTCAAATGTAGTGGTGTGGAAATTTTTCCTTATAAATAAAGGTTTACTGACTCATTTCTCTCATTTGGGGAATCAAGTCGGTCGCTCCACGTCGCAAATTCGTAGTAACAATGTGAATGTGTGAATGTGTCATATGTTTTTCTCCTATGGTTAACTAATGACCAAGAAAGCCAACATGATGAGCATAACTCAACCGTCATAATGTACGAACTCTTGACTAAAGAGGTCACCTTATTTTCCTTTATTCAGAAAGGATTAGATAATTAGAAAAGGAATTGAAATTGCATGAATGAAATGAGAAAATCATAATCAAACATTGATCTGTAGTATCCCACACTTGATACGGGACTAGCAACAGCAAGTCGTGGTTGCGAAATTTATTAATAAAAGCAAATAATGTGATCCACCAGACAAAGTTTTAAAAAAATAAATATTACAAACAAAGTTGGTTACTTTGAGTTAGCAGAGAACACCTTTCTTAAGGAAGGATGTCAATGTTCTTGCTCAGCTCTTCCAGCTTTTTCATCCTCAATTTTTCGCTCTCATTCACCAACTGACAAAATTATTCAAATATATACCATCAAATATATGTTAGCATTCAAATATAAGATTTCATACCAATTTTACCTTTTATTGTTTCATTTAGTTGAAGAATTTAACAAGTTATTTGGGATAATTATTTTTGTTATACAAATGTATCCAACCATAGTATCACCCATACAACTACAAGAGTTGCCTAATTTAGTCTCTATCTTACAACTCAATTAAATAATATCTTAATATTGATGTAAATTCATATTTTCTAATCCAACTACCACATCATTAAAATAAAATGTCCCATTTATACGCTTAAATTATTATATCTATTAGCTTTGTAGATTACATATATATATATATATATATATATATATATATATATATATATATATATATTTAGTTTTTTTTTTTTTTTTTACAACATATGAAGTCTGAGGATTGAACCTAGGACCTTTTGGTCACTAGTGCATACAACATGTGAGTTGAGAACTATGCTCTTGTTGACATTTTTTTTTAGGTTAAAATATCATTTTGATCTCTGTACCTTAGGTAATTTCGTTCTATTTTAGTGTTTGTACTTTCAAATGTCCAATTTTAGTTTATGTACTTTCTTAAAATTGGTCCCTACTCTTAGTTTGAAGTTAGTTTTTATTGAAATTGGTTATAGCAGGAACGCTACTAAAGACTAATTTTTTTTTTTTTTTTTTTTAAGAAAATTTAACTTCAAACTATAAGTATGGACTAATTTTAAGCTTTATTGAAAGTTTAAAAGCTTAAAATTGGAGATTTGAATGTACATGATCAAAAATTGAACAAAATCTCAAAGTATATGGTCAAAAATATTATTTTAACCTTATTTTTATTATCAATAAAGATGTTTGATAAATTTGATTAAAAGATAAGAGGATGATTTTGAGAGTATAAAGACTAGATAGAAACAAAATATTAAAGCATATGAACCAAAATTGTAATATGTCTTTATAGAAAGTAAATAAATAAGTCCACACAAATTAAGGTATATAGCATCAACTGAAGGTAAGTTCAAATCTCCACCACATATTGAACTTTAAAAAAAAAAAAAAACAAAGAAATAAGACTCACCTCCATTAGCTTGGCAATCAATTGAGACTTCTCTTTGTTCTTCTCATTAAATAACTCTAGGACTTCTTTGTATTCTCTCTCCTGAGAACCAATAAATCAAAGTTTAAGGTTTAAATTTACCTTCTGGTCGATAAATTTCCCATTTATTTTAGGTTAAATTACAACTTTCAGGTTTTTTTTTTACGTATGAAAGTGGGAGATTAAAAACTCTAAGTGAATGACATCAAAACTCTAAATTTGGTAAATGACATACACTTTAATCAATTAAATTAGAGTTGGTGGCACAAATAGCAATCGATCCAAAATAATGGTAAATATAGTAAAATTTAAAACATTTTATAAATATGGCAAAAAATCAGTAACTATCGACAATAAAAAAATTCTATAAAAAACGTGAGATGATAGACTCTTATCATTGATAGATTACTATCATTGATAGACTACTATAGTGATAGAAATTGTTGTATTATCAATTTGTTTTAAAAAGTGCAATATTTTTAATTATTTTACTCTAAATTGACATCAGGTACAATTTCCCTCATTAAATTATGTTTTATCTATAGACACTTTTCCTTTTTTTTATTAACTTTTTTTTTTCTTTTGGAAACTAGACACTTTTTAAGATAAAAACTTAACTTATAATTTAACATTTAAGCTTTTAAGGAAATAACTATTTCAATATTTGTTATCAATACTTTGTTTAATGGGTGTCGATTCGAACATCTAATCTCTTAATCAATCGTTAAGAATGCTCATGCATGTTGTCATTTTGTTAATAGAGGCTCATTTTGAATCTAGACTGTATTGTTCAACTAAAAAAATGTAGAATGACGTTTGAAGGATTAAAGATTAAGATGAGAGAAAAAGTTGAGAAAGTTAAAAAAAAAAAGATTTAAATTATAAATGAGAGAAAAAAATTGAATGCTATATATTGAGAAGAAAGGAAGAAAAGTTTAGAGAAATTGAATTGGGAGGGGGATGTTGATGACCTTCTTTTGACAGGTGAGTCCCAATGGCTTCAAGTCTTTGTTGACCAAATCAATCTTCTTCCGGATGAAGGAAACGTCCTTCCTCATCGGATCCGTCATTAGTTCAAGTTCCTGTAATAATTTGAATTGTTTTGATTTGAAATCCAGAAAGAAACCCTAACCCTAATGATGATGAATGGGGAAGCTCAGAAGAAAACGATGAAACTTACTTCGCGAATCTCGGCCAATCGCTTGGTGGCTTCTTCAGCTCGTCCAAGGCGAGACTCAACCTTGTCTCTCATCTCCATCTTCTTCCTCTCGATCTCCTCTTCTTTGGCGCGGAACATATCGAACGCCGATCGCGAATGCTCCTCGTCTTGGTGATCCAACTCCTTCACTCTCTCCCAACTCTGTTTCGGCGTCGTCATTGGATTGCTCGCTTCTCTCTTTCGCGCGCCGCAAGGCCCTCCTTTAAAGCTACCTAACCTAACCTCTCCTTTTCAGTTTTTTTGTTGTGAAATTTGGGACCAAAATGCACTTTTCTTTACTCAAACGCCTAATTGAGTATATATATGTTTGTCTGTGCCAAAAGAGTTACCAAATTTTGATGGAGAGTTTACTTTTGCTTTGGGTCAAAGAAGTTGAATGGAATTAGGGTTTTGCTTTTGGCAATGATTTTTTGGGGTTTCCTATGAGTTGAAATGGATGTCTGCTTGGGATGGAAGTTTTGTATCTGTAGTGAGTATGAAATGAAATGAATGAGATAATGAAGGGGGAAAAGCCTTAAGAAGCAAGACTGGTCAGTTGGAGGAGAGAGATGCTATAAAGGCCTGCCTTCTCTTTTTGTCCCCTTATAATATTACTTGCCTTACCTTTTCCTTGTCTTCTTCTTTTTAATTATCACAGCTTTCTTTAGCACCTTCCAAGGAATCTTTCACCAAACCCTTCTTGCATTGCTGCTGTTTTGAGAAGATCAGTTACTTCTTGTTATTATTGTCATTGTGTGTATTGAAATCAACATTTTTAAATTTATAATTTGAAAAGAGTAATAACTGCCTGTATGTTTTCCACCAAAAGACTAAAGGTTTGAATCTCTCACCCCACATATTTTCGAACTAAAAAAAACAAAAACAAAAGAAACTTTTTTGTTTAGAATACAACATTGCTTAGTGAATTTAGCTCATCATAAATAGATAAACCGACTACACACCCATAGATTGACAACATAGGAAATAAAATTCTAGCTTGAGAGTGGCTCCTTATGAACCAACGTGTTCATATTATAGGAAACTGTAAACCTTCAACCATTTCTTTATTTCAACAAATGTCATCCGTGGGAATTGAAGTTTTGACCATAAGAAAAATAATGTGATCAAACTGAGCATAAGACATAAAGTTGTAATATGGTCAAACTGAGCATAAACATAAAAGTTTTGCTCTTCACTAATAGGTCAGGTTCTTCAACTCCCTCATTCCACATTAATTAAATACCTTCACAAAATAAATAAATATATGTCATATTTCCAGTTATGTTTAGATAGATAGGCAATTTAAATATTCAACTTATATGGAAAATTATTGATGTTATTCATCTTAGGAGGGGTCTGGTTGGCCATCCTCATCATCGAGTCGGGTCGGCCCGACCTGGCTCATAGAATCAAACGCCCATGCTTGGCCACCACCCAAGCCCTTCGGGCCTAAACCACACTGTTTGGGTCGGGCTTGGGCTAGCCCGACCCCTAAAACATAAGTCCATAGCCCAATCCATGGGCCGAACTCCATGTACCAAAATTAGATCGGGCCTAGATATCGACCCTTAGGTTCGAGCTTGGCCTTTGAATAAAAATATCATTTTTAAGGGAAATTATAAAGGATAGCAAAATAAATTAGGCTAATTAAAAATTTAGCTACACTTTTTTGAGTTTGCAAATATAGCAAAATTTCTGAAGGTTGAATTTTTCGTTTTTTTTATATTCCTAATTTATCCTTTTTACCATTTTTATTTGGTGTATCAGTTCTATAACTGATTTACCTTCTACTTGGTGTATCAATTATACAACTGATTTACCTTCTATTTGGTGTATCAGTGAAACCTGATATACCTTGTATTTGGTGTAT
Source organism: Herpetospermum pedunculosum (assembly GCA_028017165.1). Classification (NCBI taxonomy): domain Eukaryota; kingdom Viridiplantae; phylum Streptophyta; class Magnoliopsida; order Cucurbitales; family Cucurbitaceae; genus Herpetospermum; species Herpetospermum pedunculosum. The sequence continues at coordinate 14,432,403 of JAPQWQ010000186.1, read as the reverse complement.
TAATGACAACTGATTTACCTTATATTTAGTGTATCAGTTATATAATTGATTTACCTTATATTTGATAATAAAATTGATTTACTTTATATTTAGGGTATCAGTTGTACAATTGATTTACCTTTTATTTGGTGTATCAATTGTACATCTGATTTACCTTATATGTGGTGTATTAGTAATACAATTGATTTACCTTACATATGGTGTATCAGTCATACAATTGATTTACTTTCTATTTGGTGTATCAGTTATACAATTGATTTACCTTTTATTTGGTGTATCAGTGACACCTGATATACCTTATATTTGGTGTATCAGTTGTACAACTGATTTACCTCACTACAACAAATTAGACCTACGATGGCAGTTCTGAACTGCCATCTTAGGCATATGAGGGCGGTTTTACGACCGCCCTCTAAGGTGGTGCCATCTTAGGGGTATAAGGGCGGTTACCTTTTAAGGGCGGTTCACAACCGCCATTAAAGCTGACCGCCATCGTAAGCCTAAGATGGCGGTTTTGAAACCGCCATCGTATGGATAAGATGACGGTTTAAAACCGCCATCTAAACCTTACAATGGCGGTTTTGGATTGTAAAACCGCCATCGTAACCCTAAGATGGCGGTTATTAACCGCCATCGTAACCCTAAGATGGCGGTTATTAACCGCCATCGTAACCCTAAGATGGCGGTTAAGAACCGCCATCGTAACCCTAAGATGGCGGTTAACAACCGCCATCGTAACCCTAAGATGGCGGTTAACAACCGCCATCGTAACCCTAAGATGGCGGTTAACAACCGCCATCGTAACCCTAAGATGGCGGTTAAAAACCGCCATCGTAACCCTAAGATGGCGGTTAACAACCGCCATCGTAACCCTAAGATGGCGGTTAACAACCGCCATTAAAGGTACTTTTAATGACGGTGGAAAACCGTCATTGTAAATAGTTTTAATGACGGGTTTAAAACGTCATGTTTCGTTTCAAATACAGATTATTGAGCATTACCTAATACGGATTGTTGCTGTTTTGTTTTAAACCTGTTTTGTTTCAGTGAACATTTTATAACTGAAATTCTTCTAATTGAATGAATACAATGTTGGATGTGAAATTAAACTAAATTCTTGTCATTTCATTCAAAACAACAAAATATTTAACACTTACATCCAAATAAACTACAAAAGAAATTGGTTCTTGTAAAGAGTCTAAGTACAAACATGTGTGTTCCCATAATTCATATTTACATCCAAAATTTGCACAAAAACTACAAAGTTCACTACATTACACTAGTTTACCCAAATGCGATGCTTGCAATATAATTTGCCCATTCCGTCCGTACTACATCGAGTTCTTCTCGTGTAAATGACTTCTTACTATCAAACTACACGAAAACAAAAGATAAATATTATGATAATGAAGAAAATACAATGTATATTTTAAAATATAATAGTAAAGATGCATTACTTACAATAGAGTTCAAAGGAGTCCGTAAATTATATAAAATTTCTCTAATAAACTTGAGCACATAGTACCCACATTCGACGCTACCTTCTTGGCGAGGACACTATACAAAATATAGAAATAAATAAGTATATTTGAAATTGGTCAAACATATAATAACAATTGATTATAAGTCATTTATTTTACCTTCATGCTCATCCAATTAGTAGTATTCTTTCGTGGTATTTGAACGGCGGTACTTTGAGCCATACAAACTCGCATTGCCCTATATAAAGTTGAAAAACTTGTAAATTAATAAATGCATAATTTTGAACAAACTTAATAACCATACACTAAATCAACTTCAATTAATATTAAACAAACTTACATATTTATGATACGTTTCAAGTCCTCTAACATGGTAGGATGGAGAGAGTCGAAAATATAAGCTGTATTCTCATATACTTCCACAACGCACAATATCCAATGATTACTATCAAAACCAACCATGTAATTATCATTATAAAAAACTACACATTTTTAATATAGTAACTGGCAATTGAAACCATAGATTCATAAAAATTTGAGCAGAGTTTCGTTTGAAAATTGACTAACACATTCCTGAAAAAAAGAATACATACACTCCCAACATATCGTTTCTCAAATCATACTACAAAATATGTCTTATTGCACATATCCAACAATAAATTCCTAAAATCCACAGAACTATCATAATACTCAGAAACCAATAATGAGAAGCATAACTACACATTTTTAATATAGTAACTAGCAATTGAAACCATAGATTCATAAAAATTTGAGCAGAGTTTCGTTTGAAAATTGACTAACACATTCCTGAAAAAAAGAATACATACACTCCCAACATATCGTTTCTCAAATCATACTACAAGATATGTCTTATTGCACATATCCAACAATAAATTCCTAAAATCCACAGAACTATCATAATACTCAGAAACCAATAATGAGAAGCATAAATGTAATGAACATATTAAATACTAAAATACAGGTAGTTGTAGACTCTTACCCAGAATTATATGGAATCAGTACTTTTTGTCCAGGTTGTTGTTGTGAAAAAATAGATGCCAACTTTTTCGTTCGACTCTCCACTGTCCCATAAAAGGGTGCAATTTCATTTGAGTCGACTACAGTTATCATATCTAGTATTCCTTGATTCTCTAATGATTTCCAAAGAAACCTGTATCACATTTTTTCACAGATATATGCATGAGACTATAGATAACGTAATAGTTGTAACTAATTATACTATGATTAAGAATATGTACTTACGCAATATATACTAGAATACACGTATTCGATATCTCTACCATTGCACAGAATTGCATGACATCTTCTGGCATAACGTAGAGAGTTAACCCTTTTCCAAACACATCTTCACTTAAAGGAACCCGCAAGGACTGATCCTTATCGAGTGTTTCAGCGTACCGATACAACATCTTGATGCATGGAGGAACAAACGCTTCACTAGGAAAACTATGTGTGATTCGTGTCATCGGTTTAAGATCCTATAAAAAAAACACAATATATAAGTTAAATGCGATAAATGTGGGATTCAAAAGACTACGAGGCCAATGAGAACATTCACATTTAAATACTTTACTCGAGTAACATACCTTCTCGACTATGGGAATAACAAGGCTACGAGGCCAAGCAACTATGTTATCCTGACAAACGAAAAGAGTCTCCATCTTCCCCTTCACCGGAATAGGAATAAGAATGTCTTCTTGTCCATAAATCATCTCCACAAGGACCTTCACATTTTGTTTTCCTAGAAGTATGTCATGAACTCTCTCATTCTCCATCCCTTCAAACATTGTGCCAACGGCAACAATGTTCGAAATTGAGCCTATTGCTAAGTTGCATGGTGTGCTCTTCAAACAAATGAAATAAAATCATCAATTACTTAAAAAATATAATATACTAATGCATAACAATATTATATGAATCATATGCTTACCTTTAAAGGTTGCTCAGTCTGAACGTCAAGATTTTTATCTAAATCAACACCTTTATTCTTTGATTTTCTTTCAACTACGTCTTGGGTAGATTTAGTTTTTGGGGTCTTTGAAGGATAAACCACGTCAGCTGATTTATTTTCTTCCTTCGACTTCGGCCTTACAATGTTAAAATATGTAGAAGGCGTCACGAAACCTCCAACTCCTCTTACCCGTCCAGAATGTTCGGGTGTACCCAATGCTTGTGATAGAATGTCTTCTCCTCCACATTCTTCCTCCAACTCATCCTATCCCAAAGTGATAAAATTTTATTGAATATACATAATTACATAACATACACTAGCATTGAAAATTAAACTTACAATTTTGTATGCTACTTTACGTGTGTCATCATCATCGTAATCATTTGTTTTCTTATTCAATCTTGCACTTTTCCATAGACTCGACCGATGTGTCGATTTCCCAGCATGTTTCTGAACCCAAATTTAAAAAGATATTAAGTACATCATCTAAGTACTAGAACGCTTAAACACTAACGACATTAAGACTTACCAACTCCTCGGCCAAATTCGCATACCCCTTACGCGAAATGTGATGATTGTATTTAAGACTAGCTCTTCGATCTTTCTGTTCTTCACTATGTTTCTAGAAAGAATCCAAAAAATGTATATTACAAAAGTTACACTATATACAAATACATTTTCCTTATAGGTTATGTAAAATTATATAAATTACCTGAAATTCTTTAGATAATCTCGCTCGAACAAATGCATCCCAATCAGCTTGTTCGATGAAACTATATTTTTCTGGAGGATGGGCCAGACAAGATGGTTGATCTTTGAACGGGATGACATACTTCTGGGTCAACGTGCTTTTAAATGATCTATATTTTTTCCCAGCAGATTGAATGATATTGTATTGCGAACGAGGGTCCACCTCAAATGACATCTACGACCATATACGAATTAAACCAAAAAATCAAAACGATATAATATACATTATAAACGATGTAATAAATTAAACATTCCTGAATACATTCAAAAATTCTTTCCTTTAAGTCACGCGGCACGTGGTTCCAGTGGTCGTATGTAATGGGGATTTGGGTCCTCACACAAACCCCAATATAACTCTGCAATTTAATTGCATTCTCTCCAACTGGATGCCCTTCATCATTATATCTAATAATCACTTTATCCCCCACATCCCTAATTCGCGCTAAGTCGCTCATGGTAGTGATACCCCTAACTCTCATATGTCTCTCACATGCTTCATCTTCACCACTACTACTACTACTAGGTGCATCCATGATGAAAAAAACTGCACATAAGAAAAAAGAAATGAGTTTAGTAGTATGAAAATGAACTGAATAATTAAAAATTAAAAACTAAAATAAAACCTTATATAGTTTTGACCACATACATGCATTGAAAATGAGTTACTTGTTGTCAATCCATGTACCGTCACAATCGGTTCTAGTATAAACAGACGAGTCTTCATTCATATCATTGAGTTTAACAATATTAGGCATGGATTTCAATAACCCATAACAATCAAGATCTGTGTCTCCCAATTCATCATCATTAGACTCATCTTCGTGGTCTCGTTCCGGTGGGGAAAGAACCACATGCAAACTAGGATTCATAGGGTCATTTACATAAAACACTTGAGTTGCTTGATTTGCTAAAATGAATGGATCAGATTTATGTCCCAATCGATTAAGATCCACTGTTGTAAATCCAAGATCATCTATCTTAACACCCTTGTTGTCCACCCAATCACATTTGAATAAAACAAACGTGAAACTATAATAGTCTAGTTCCCATATCTCCTGAATTACTCCATAGAAAATCATGTCTGTGACAATTGGTTTTTTGTCTTTAGCACTAGAAACTTGCATAGTGTTTGCAACGATGCTAACACCACTGTTTTGGACACTTCTTACACGATCACGTTCTTTTGTGTGATATCGACAACCATTCACCATATATCCAGCATATGTCGATACATTCGGTCGAGGGCGATTAGCTAACCACCTCAAAGTGGATGATATATGGTTGTTCGGGATCTCAAGTGCAAGCTTAACCTGTATTTTATCCTACAATTAGAAAATCGTCTTAATAGAAACTTTGCAAAATATTTTAATTAAGAAATGTTACCCTTTCCCATAACCAACTTATGAAGGTACGATTGTGCTCATCCTGCAACCACTTTGGATTTTTTGATTGTTTCGGATTGACTACTTTCAAATATTTCTTGTGTTGCCTGTTGCAAATGATTGTTCACACATGTTACTCTACTACATATGTAAAACTCTAAAGTTGTAAAAGTAGGGTGTATACGTACTCTATGAATGGAAGCACGTCGTCAGTGTTTTCAAGAACATAAAGGTGAGCTTGATCTAATTGTTGTTTAGCTGGTCTGATACAAGAAGCCGTTGATATTGGTCTAGTAGTACCTAACTTTTCTTCTTTTAAACTTGATCCCAACCCAATCGGATCCATGCCAGAGAGAAATTCAGAACAAAATTCCACAGCTTCTTCAACAATGTAACATTCACCAATACAACCTTCTGGTCTATTTTTGTTCCGAACATACCCTTTTAATACTTTCATGTACCTCTCAAAAGGATACATCCATCTTAAATAAACCGGCCCACACAATTCTACTTCTCTCACTAGATGCACGGTAAGGTGCACCATAATGGTGAAGAATGATGGTGGAAAATATTTTTCCAACAAACATAGAGTGACGACTATTTCCTTTTGCAACTCATCAAGCTTCGCCGAATCCACCACTTTTTTACATAGTGAATTGAAAAAAAAACAAAACCTAATAATGGCATATCTCACATGCTTTGGTAGAATTCCACGAATTGCCACTGGTAGCAACTGTTGCATGAGAACATGATTGTCATGAGATTTAAGACCATAAAGCTTTAGGTCTTTGAGTGACACAAGACTTCTTATATTGGATGAATATCCATCAGGCACCTTAATTTCTGCAAGTGTTTTACATAGACTTATTTTTTCCTTTCTTGACAGTGTATAACATGCTGGAGGTATGAAAGTTCGGTTTCCCTTTTTTACCGGAGCCAATTCTAACCTAATATCTAAGTCAACCAAATCCTCCCGGGTCTCTACTCCATCTCTTGTTTTTCCAGGAATATCAAGTAAGGTACCAATGATATTTGTGCACACGTTTTTTTCAATGTGCATTACATCCAGACAATGTCTTACATGCAACTTCTTCCAATAGTCTAACTCAAAAAAAATAGACTTTTTCTTCCAGTAACTACTTGAAAGTTCATCTGAATTTTGTTTTCCAGTCTGTTTACCCAATATAGTGTGAATGTTACTGATTGTAGCATAGATTTCATCTCCAGACAATGGATTTGGTGCTAACTCAAACTCTTGATGTCCATTAAAAGTCTTTTTCTCCCTTCGGTAAGGATGATAACGAGGTAAATATCGTCGATGTCCAAGGTATGCCATTTTTTTTCCGTTTACCAATCGAATGCAGGACGTCTGTTCCCCACAAATTGGACATGCACGATAACCTTTTACCGTACAACCACATAGATTTCCATATGCTGGAAAGTCGTTTATGGTCCACAATAACACAGCTTTCAAGATGAATGTTTGATCTCGAAATGCATCAAAACAAGCAACCCCATCAATCCACAGTTTCTTCAAGTCATCAATTAATGGACCCAAGTATACATCAATGTCATTTCCAGGTTGTTTCGGACCAGATATTAATGTAGTCAGCATCATAAACTTCCGTTTCATGCACAACCAGGGTGGAAGGTTATAAATAACTATTATAACTGGCCAACAACTATATCTACTACTCAGGTTGCCATGAGGGTTAATTCCATCAGTTGAGATAGCTAAACGAAGATTTCTTGACTCAGAACCAAAATTTGGCCACAGGTTGTCTATTAATTTCCAAGATGGCGTGTCTGCAGGATGTCGCAAAAACCCATCATTTTTCCTTCCTCCAACATGCCAAGTTAACAACTTTGATGTCTCTGCACTTCGAAACATTCGTTGGAATCGAGGGATTGGAGAAAAGTACCACATAACCTTTGCTGGAACACCTTTCTTAACTTCATCTGAATTCTTACGAAGCTTCCATCTAGATGTGTTACAAATTGGGCATGAATTTGCATCCGAAAGTTCCTTCCTAAACAAAACACAATCATTGACACATGCATGAATCTTCTTATAATCCATTCCCAGAGTACACAGTGTCTTTTTTGCTTCATATAAAGAAGTTGGAATCTCATTCGGATTTGGTAGTAGGTCATGTACTAATGTTAATAACTCTGTGAAACTTTTATCACTCCATCCGTATTTGGCTTTCAAGTTATATAATTTCAATAATGCAGAAATCTTAGTAAAATATTTACAACCCATGTACAATGGCTTTTGTGCATCACCCAATAGATTGTCAAATTTTGTACCTTCAGTTGTAAAATAGTCTTGTGCAGCTTCAAACAAGTCAGCCGTGTTTCTTATATCATTTTCATCATTTTCATCACAAGCTCCTTTACCAAAATTATGAACACTTTCGTCTTCATCCTTAATAGGTACTTCTTCACCATGCAAAAACCATGTCTTATAACTCTTATCAATGCCATGGAAAAACAAATGGTCTCTAACTGTGTTAGCATCTTGTTTAAGTGCGTTTGCACACTTTAAGCATGGACACCACATGAAATTTGACCCTTTGAAATGACGTAATCCATTTTGAATGAAGTTTTCAACACCTAAGTTGTACTCTTTTGACAACCTATCATTGTCCATCCATGACTTATCCATATGGAAAAAATTATAACAAGATATTCTCTACAAAAAAAAAAAAAAAAACAAAAAAATACTTAGTATATTATTTAGTCAATATACTACTTCCATACTTTCTTCAATAAAAAAAAAAACCAACACACATTTCTTAAAAAAAACCAACACCCATTTCTCTATTTCCAAATCAATATCTAGTTACCTAACTTAAATTATTTTTATTTTTGTTTTTTGGTTCATAAATTAAACAAACATTTATGGAGATCCCATGTTTTCTAATTTTGGGTTTACAAATCCAAAACACAATGAAAACAATTAAAAGTTGTTTTATGATTTGGAAATTTTTTTAATACTACGAGAGTACTATACTTCTTTATTTATATTTTGGTTTTATAAATATATTTTTAATGTCCGTCGACTCCACATCATATTTTATATTCGTATATGTATACAAATTAAGTGTATTATAGTTATAAATGGCATCTTGGATCACATAAAGTATGTACTAATTAAATTTCGCTCACCGATTATAACTTCAAAGTTGTGAGTATTATAAGCGGTTGATTATGGTAATGTTACTATCATGTGAGGATATAGATTGACAATATTGACATAGAATATGACAACATATTTCAACCACTAAGTCTCATGCATGTTTAATTTCAAAAGTTTAGACAACGAGCCACTTCAATTAGGCATGACTTTTTATCCCACCTAGTTGGGCGCAATCCATTAAGAATGAGTGACTTCAAGTCTCACTTGGTTATGCTAAGGCTCCTAGTATTGAGCACTAGTTTATCACTTCCTTAAATTAATCTTTGATGTCAATTTCACAAAATGAAGTATCATTTGTGTTCATTCTACAAACCAATATTTATACGTACAAAATAAATCTACTTTAAAATTTTGATATTTATACGTACAAAATAGATTAATTAACTTAATCTTTGAGCTAACCAATGATATTGGTCAATGTGTATTTCACTAATGACATTATCATTCTATTAAAATTATTTTCAAGCTAACTATTAGTTTGATTCTCCAAGTATTGGTAGCTTAACACTATATGGTGTAAATTTTTTCATTTGTTTTTATTTTACGGGTGCATTTCGATTTCTCATCTACAAATTTACGATATAACTATTTTTTTTTTAATATAACACTATATTACTGTGTTTTTTTTCTTCTAAAAAAAATTCATAAACCAACCAAAATGCTAACCTCGCCGTTTGCGCCGGGACCACGATTTTTTTTTTTTTCGTTTAAGCCGGGACCACCAAACTATTTTTGTCGTTTGCGCAGGGACCACAAACGACAACCACCGTCAGCTCCGTCAAGAACCACAGTCAGCTTCGTCAACGCCGTCAGCTCCGTCAACGCCGTCGTCACCGTGGGCTCCGTCAACAACCACCGTCAACGCAGTCGTCACCGTCCGCAGTCGTCACCGTCCGCCGTCGTCACCGTTCGCCGTCGTCAACGTCACCGTCCGTCGTCGTCGACCGTCAGCAGCTCCAAGACTCCAAGTCGGCTGCAAGCAGAGAGGATGAACTTAATGAAAATCGGGGCTGGAAGCTGGTTTTAGGGCTGAATCAAAACGACGTCGTTTTGATTCAGACTTAAGATGGCGGTTGCAATCAAAACGACGTCGTTTTGATTAAAACTTAAGATGGCGGTTGGAATCAAAACGACGTCGTTTTGATATTTTATCGAAACGCCGTCGTTTTCAAGTCCCCGTTTGAACTTTTAGGTTCGAAACAAAACGGCGTCGTTTTGCTATAAACTTAAGATGGCGGTTGACATCAAAACGACGCCGTTTTGCGGCTAACTAACGATGGCGGTTCTACACGAAAACGACGTCGTTTTCATATTAAATTCAAAACGACGTCGTTTTAAAGTCCCAGAACCGCCATCGTAAGTCTGAATCAAAACGACGTCGTTTTCATTCCGACTTAAGATGGCGGTTTGAATCAAAACGACGTCGTTTTGATTCAGACTTACGATGGCGGTTAAAAATAACACGACGTCGTTTTCATGAATTAACGAAACGACGTCGTTTTCAGGGAATAGATGACGGTCAACAACCGCCATCAAAAGTTAACCTACGATGGCGGTTGTAAACCGCCATTATATGTTTTTTTTTGGAAAAAAAAAAAGGGGGAAAACCGCCCTCGTATGTTGGCAGTTTGAATTACAACTGTCATCTTAGCCCCAATTTGTTGTAGTGCCTTACATTCGGTGTATCAATTGTACATTTGATTTACCTTATATGTGGTGTCAGCTATACAATTGATTTACCTTATATGTGGTGTGTCAGTTATACAATTGATTTACCTTCTATTTGGTGTATCAGTGATACCTGATATACCGTATATTTGGTGTATCAGTTGTACAACTGATTTACCTTACATTTTGTGTACTAGTGACACATGATATATATCTCATATTTGGTGTATCAATTGTACAATTGATTTACCATACATTTGGTGTATTAGTGACACATGATATACCTTATATTTAGTGTATCAAATGTACAACTTATTTACCTTATATTTGGTGTATCAATTGTACATCTGATTTACCTTCTATTGGGTGTATCAGTTATACAACTGATTTATCTCATATTGTGTACTAGTGAGATAAATCAGTTATACAACTTATTTACCTTACATTTTGTGTACTAGTGACACATGATATATCTCATATTTGGTGTATCAATTGTACAATTGATTTACCATACATTTGGTGTATTAGTGACACATGATATACCTTATATTTGGTGTATCAAATGTACAACTTATTTTACCTTATATTTGGTGTATCAATTGTACATCTGATTTACCTTCTATTGGGTGTATCAGTTATACAATTGATTTACCTTCTATTCGGTGTATCAATGACACTTGATATACCTTACATTTGGTGTATTAGTTGTACAACTGATTTACCTTATATTTGGTGTATCAGTTTTACAATTGATTTACCTTATATGTGGTGTATCAGTCATACAATTGATTTACTTTCTATTTGGTGTATCAGTTATACAACAGATTTACCTTCTATTTAGTGTATCAGTGACACCTGATATATTTGGTGTATCAGTTGTACAACTAATTTACCTTACATTCGGTGTATCAATTGTACATTTGATTTACCTTATATGTGGTGTATTAATTATAAAATTGATTTAACTTATATTTGGTGTATCAGTTGTACAACTGATTTATCTTATATTTGGTGTATCAATTGTACATCTGATTTACCTTATATGTGGTGTATCAGTAATACAATTGATTTACATTATATGTGGTGTATCAGTCATACAATTGATTTACTTTCTATTTCGTGTATCAGTTATACAACTATTTTACATTCTATTTGGTGTATTAGTGACACATGATATACTATATATTTGGTGTATCTGTTGTACAACTGATTTACCTTACATTTTGTGTATCAATTGTACATCATATTTACCTTATATGTGGTGTCAGTTATACAATTGATTTACCTTATATGTGGTGTATCAGTTATACAATTGATCTACCTTCTGTTTGGTGTATCAGTGACACTTGATATGTCTTATATTTGATGTATCAATTGTACAACTGATTTACCTTACATTTGGTGTATTAGTGACACCGGATATACCTTACCGGGGCGGATCCAGACATTGATGTTGGGGGGGGGCCAAAAAATTATAGTATATAAATATTAAAAAAATATCGCAAAAAATACAGAGGTTCGAATTCACACGCTCAAGTTATGTTGACATTAAAAAAAAGTTATTAGTGATAAACATATGTGAGTGTATCAAAGACTTACGGACTAAGTTTAAATAAACTTAATACCATCATATAATTTTGTTCATCTCTATAATAAAAAAAAAAAAAAAAAAAAAAAAAAAGTCCCTAAACTCTAAAATGTCTTTGCCCTTATACTTTCAATTTTGTTTCTAATGAATTCCTAGATTTTAAAAAATGTCAAATAAATACAAGGATATATTACACTTAAACTTCAAAATTTGAGGACCAATTAAATACAAAATTGAAAGTTAAAAAATATATTGAACTCTTTTTTATGTTTGTGGTCTACTAAACACAAAATTAAAAGTTCAAAGATTTATTAGACATTTTTTTAAAAAAATATTCAAGAAAAAACACAATATAACATGAATTTGTTTCCAAAATTTATAAAAGGGAGGTTAATATAGTCTCAATTACTTTTGAAAATTGTTGACCGAGAAATTTCGGCCAATCAGTCGTCGCCACGTGTCTCCATCACGACCGGGGATCAGATAGACTTGACCGAGCAAAGTCGGCCAAACTGCAATTGGGCTCGAAGTCGAATTGGGCCAGAAAGATTAAATGACAATTTGGCCCAAAGCCCAAAGGCCCATTGGGTCCAAACCCAAGCCCATTGGGTCCGGACCCAAACCCATTGGGTCCAAACCCAAACCCATTGGGCCCAAAGCCCAAGCCCATTGGATCCAGGCCCATGAAAACTCTATAAATAGAGAGTTCATTTTCATTTCTAAGGTTCAGAAAATTTCTTCTCCTAAGAACTCAGAGAGAATTCCCAAACAACGAAAGACTCTTTGAAATCCTGAAGACTGAACGTCACTCCAAATTCAAACACCTGAAGACTTCACCGCTACGCGAAGCTGAAGATTCAACCTCGAGAACAAGCTACGAAGCCCTCGAGTACGTAACATTTAAGAGAGAGAATCAGAGGGTCAAATATTAGAGATTGTAATCCACTACGCACTGATAAATACAATACATCAAATACAAATTCAAATTCATTTACACGTGTTTGAATTTCCATTCGTCGTTCGAATTCTCGTGTGAACAGATTGGCACGCCCGGTGGGACCTCTCTACCTTTCATCTCTCTCTCTCAACAAAAATTAACAATGGCATCAAAGAAGACAACGTTCCAGGCTGTCAGTTCCAACAGCCCTTACAGGGGACCTACCACCCGCAGCCGCGTCATCAAAGAAGTCTCGCAGACGGGCGAACACACTCCTGCCATCGTGCGCAAAATATACAAACGACTGACGGAGTCCGAGCGGGTTGGGATAATCATCAAGGACAATCCTTTGTTCGATGAGGTTGTTCCCTCCTCTGATCAGCCGGAGAAGGTGTCTGACTCCAGCGTATCTGTAATGATGGCAGATGCGCGTACTAACGACGAAGCGATGGCTGAAATGGAAAAGAAAATCAGCTTCCTGATGAAAGCAGTCGAGGACAAAGACTTCGAGATTGCCCAACTGAGGAGTCAGATGCAGAGCCGTGAGGTCGCGGAGTCAAGCCTAACTCCTGCGGCCAGAAAGAATGACAAAGAAAAAATGGTCATCCAGGAAGACCAAGCGCAACACTCGACGTCAGTCGCCTCCTTGTCTGTCCAACAACTGCAGGACATGATTACCAACACCATCCGAGTCCAGTACGGCGGACCAGCCCAAAGCACCCTCTTGTATACCAAACCGTATTCCAAGAGGATTGACAGCTTAAGAATGCCCATTGGGTATCAGCCGCCAAAGTTTCAACAATTCGATGGGAAGGGCAATCCTAAACAACACATTGCCCACTTCGTCGAAACATGCGAGAATGCTGGAACTCGCGGAGACTTGCTGGTTAGGCAATTCGTCCGAACCTTGAAAGGAAACGCCTTTGACTGGTACACCGACTTGGAACCCGAGACGATCGACAGTTGGGAGCAGTTTGAAAGAGACTTCCTGAATCGCTTCTACAGCACGAGGCGAACAGTCAGCATGTCAGAACTCTCGCATGCTAGCCAAAGAATGGGCGAGCCTGTCGTCGACTTCATTAACCGCTGGAGATCGTTGAGTCTTGATTGCAAGGACCGACTCACGGAAGTGTCTGCTGTCGAGATGTGCATCGGCGGCATGCATTGGGGACTTCACTACATCCTGCAAGGGATAAAACCCCAAACATTCGAGGAGCTGGCAACTCGCGCCCACGATATGGAGTTGAGTATTGCCAATAGAGGAAACAAAGACCTCTTAATCCCCGATGTAAAGAAAACAAAGACGGAAATGAAAAGCGTTGGGAAGATCACGAAGAATGTCGTGAAAGAATCCATGGTCGTCAACACGGCCCCCTTAAGGTTTTCCTCCAAAGCAAAGGAAAACAAAACAGAAGTAAGAAATGACAAAGGCGAAAGACGTCGCCTTACGCTGAAAGAAAGACAAGAAAAGATCTACCCGTTTCCAGACTCGGACATTCCCGATATGTTAGAGCAGTTGCTGGAAACGCAACTCATCCAACTGCCAGAATGCAAACGACCGGAGGAGTTAGGAAAGGTAAATGATCCTAACTACTGCAAATACCACCGGGTCGTCAGTCATCCTGTAGGAAAATGCTTCGTCCTGAAAGAGCTAATCATGAAGTTAGCTAGTGAAAATAAGATTGAGCTAGATCTCGACGAAATAGCTCAAGCAAATCACGCCGCTGTAACATTGAACTCCGGCGTTCAATTATCTCCTGTCTCTCCTAAGAAGCAAGAGGAGAGTTTGATCCAGTTCGGGACTTGCGAACCTGTAATCGTTCGATACGAACATGAAATCCTACAGGAGACTTCGCGGGTGGAGCCCGAACCCGTTGGAGATGAGGATGAAGGATGGACCGTCGTAACTCGTCGGAAAATGCGGCGACAGAGACCTGTTCAGAAAGAAGCCCGCCTACTTCGAGAGTATAGGCGAAAAAGTAAACTTCCAAAGAGAAAAGGAAGAAAGAGTATGAGAAAGCCAAAATTTGTCGTGGAGGAAAACAAAGACCTCCCTCGACCCCAGCAGCCTATGACCCTACGGGAATTTTTCCCCAAGGGATTCCTTAATGAGAAGACGGAAGAAATAATTGAAATTGCTACGTGCCATGTCGTTGTGGCAATTGAGGATGACAGCGCCACTCCAAGTTCAACGGAGTTGGCAATAAAGCTGGACGATACACCTTCCCCCAATTTAGTAGATTTGCCTCAAATGGACAAAACTGCTCACGTCAACACATTGAAGGACTCTAATGTTTCAGAACCTTCAACCTCTACAGCACATGCAGGTGCGTCTGATTGCATGTCCATAAGCTTCACCGATGATGATTTGATGTTGGGGTCAAAACCTCACAATAGACCTTTGTTCGTCTCGGGATACATTCGAGAACAGAGGGTCGGTCGAATCCTCATTGATGATGGATCGGCCGTCAACATAATGCCGAAATCAGTCCTGAAGGAGATTGGCATCCTGATGGAAGAGCTATCAAGTAGCAAGCTGGTAATCCAGGGTTTCAATCAGGGAGGACAACGAGCGATCGGCATGATTCGCCTACAACTCATCATCGGAGACCTGGAAGCACATACCTTATTTCATGTCATAGACTCCAGGACTACCTATAAAATATTGTTGGGTCGCCCTTGGATTCATGGAAATGGGGTAATAACTTCCACCTTGCATCAGTGCTTCAAGTTTTATCAAAACGGCGTCAAAAAGGTTGAGGCAGACACTAAGCCGTTTTCAGAGGCCGAGTCTCATTTCGCGGATGCCAAGTTTTACATAAATAACAGCAACATAGAAGAAATAATGCCAAAAGAAATCCCTTTGATCAACGGGGAGCAGAAGACTTGCGCAGGGAAAGAATTCATCAAAGAAGAAAATGTTCCCAAGTTTTGCGAAAGCAAGACATCCGTCAGCCCTACGAAGGCTAAGGTCTTGAAAGACGAGAAAAGTTCGAACCCTTCTGTTCTGCGCTACGTTCCCTTGTCCCGGCGTAAGAAAGGTGAATCACCATTCGCAGAATGTACTAAAAGTTTGAAAGTCGGTGACATTAAGATCCTGAAAGAAAATTTTGTCACCCCTCTTACGAAGATAACAAAACTAGAGGTCACGAAGTCCAAAGAGACTCAGAAAGGGATGGTCCTACCTGAGAAACGAACGAAAGAAGGGTACGATCCCAAGGCATATAAACTGCTAGCAAAAGCAGGATATGACTTCACAACTCACACTGAGTTCAAGGGTCTGAAAATCCTCGAGGGCAGGTCAGAGCTTTCTTCGACACAAAAGAAGCTCCTAAAAGAGGGATATCCTATACCGGCATCAAGAAAGGGGCTTGGATATAAGTCGCCTGAACCAGTCCGGATAACCCGAAAAGGGAAAGAGAAAGTGGTCAACAGTAATAACATAACGACCAAAGAGGCACACAATTCAAAAGAAGAGGAAGCTGTCAAACCAAGGATCTCCATCTTTAAGCGCATCAAGCCGCCAGCCACGCGCGCTTCAGCCTTCCAGCGATTGAAAACGGCTGTGACAAAAGAGGATAGTTCGCACTCAACACCCAAACCCACCAGATCTTCCGTCTTTCAAAGGTTGAGTAAGTCGGCAGATAAAAAAGTAAGCACGCCGTCCGCTGAACCTCTCTCACGGCAATCAGCATTTCAAAGGTTGAGTAAGCCAGCAGATAACAAAGAAATCATGTCGTCTGCTGAACCTCTCTCACGGCAATCAGCATTGCAAAGGTTGAGTAAGCCAACAGATGATAAGGAAAACACAGCGTCCGCTAAACCCCTCTCACGAAAGTCAGCGCTTCAAAGGTTGAGTAAGCCGACAGAGGAGAAAGAAAATACGTTGCCCGATAAATCTCTCTCACGAACGTCAGCGTTGCAAAGATTAAGCGTGACCACAAAGAGAGATAAGAAACTTTCATCCACTTCCATCTTCGATCGCCTCCTACACGAAGAGGCTCGAGAGACTTTGAACAATAAAGAGTCTAGCGAAACAAAAAGCGATGAAGAGATCCGCAGTATCGTCCCCTCACGGATGAAAAGAAAAACTTTTGTCACTGTGAATACAGATGGTGCATTGAAGGTTAAACGACGTAATGTCATCATCACCAACCCTGCAAGCAAACATGCAGAGAATGGGGATGAAGCCTCTTGTTATCATATTACTGCCGAGGAAGAAATGGAAGCCGAGATATCGGAAGAGGATGTTGAAGAGGCTCCACTACCACTCGAAGATGGAAGTCAACCAACAGTTGATGAGCTAAAAGAAGTTAATCTGGGTACGACGGAAGAACCACGTCCAACCTTTATAAGCGCATCACTTTCCGATGAAGAGGAGTGTGAGTACTTGAGTTTGCTCATCGCGTATAAAGATGTCTTTGCTTGGTCGTATAAAGAGATGCCGGGACTTGATCCAAAAGTCGCAGTACATCATCTCGCTATTGAACATGGGTATCGACCAGTCAAACAAGCTCAACGACGTTTCAGGCCAGAGCTCATTCCCCAAATTGAAAATGAAGTCAACAAGCTAATTGAAGCGGGGTTCATTCGCGAAGTAAACTACCCGACATGGATAGCAAACATTGTCCCCGTCAGAAAGAAAAACGGACAATTACGGGTATGCGTTGACTTTCGCGATCTGAATAGTGCGTGTCCGAAAGACGACTTCCCATTGCCCATCACTGAACTAATGGTCGATGCTACCACAGGGCATGAAGCTTTGTCTTTCATGGATGGGTCATCAGGATACAACCAGATTCGAATGGCCCTCAAAGATGAAGAAATGACAGCGTTCCGGACTCCAAAAGGGATATACTGTTACAAGGTAATGCCCTTTGGATTAAAGAACGCCGGCGCGACTTATCAACGTGCCATGCAAAAGATCTTCGACGATATACTGCATAAACATGTCGAGTGCTACGTCGACGATCTTGTAGTCAAGTCCAAAAAGCGACAGGATCACTTGGAAGATCTAAAAGTGGTTTTCGATCGTTTGAGAAAGTACCAATTGAGGATGAATCCTCTCAAATGTGCATTCGGCGTAACTTCGGGGAAATTCCTTGGTTTCGTCGTAAAACATCGAGGGATCGAGATTGATCAATCCAAGATCGACGCCATTCAAAAAATGCCAGAGCCGCGAAACTTGCATGAACTAAGAAGTCTCCAAGGACGACTTGCTTATATCAGGAGGTTCATCTCCAATCTAGCAGGCCGATGCCAACCATTTCAAAGATTGATGAGGAAAGACACGACCTTTGAGTGGGATGAAGCATGTCAAAATGCC
Organism: Herpetospermum pedunculosum; assembly: GCA_028017165.1. NCBI lineage: Eukaryota > Viridiplantae > Streptophyta > Magnoliopsida > Cucurbitales > Cucurbitaceae > Herpetospermum > Herpetospermum pedunculosum. The sequence continues at coordinate 14,414,097 of JAPQWQ010000186.1, read as the reverse complement.
TTTGACAACATAAAGAAATACTTGCTTAACCCTCCTGTTTTGGGCGCACCCGTAGCAGGAAAGCCATTGATACTCTACGTTACAGCGCAAGAAAGGTCGCTTGGGGCATTGCTTGCACAAGAAAGCGAGAAGGGTAAAGAATGTGCCCTCTACTACTTAAGTAGAACTCTCAATGGTGCAGAGCTGAATTACTCACCCATTGAGAAGATGTGTCTTTCGCTCTTCTTCGCCATCGATAAGTTGAGGCATTATATGCAGGCATTCACTGTGCATCTGGTGGCTAAAGCTGATCCAATCAAGTATGTTCTGTCCAGACCAATTATCTCAGGTCGGTTGGCAAAGTGGGCAATTTTGCTACAACAGTATGATATTGTCTACATTCCACAAAAGGCGGTGAAGGGGCAAGCCTTGGCTGATTTCTTGGCAGATCATCCGGTGCCGTCAGACTGGAAATTATCTGACGACCTGCCTGACGAAGAAATCTTCTACGTTGAAATTGTTGACCCATGGATTATGTATTTCGACGGTGCAGCTCGAAGATATGGTGCAGGAGCGGGTATAGTATTCATTACCCCTGAAAAACACATGCTGTCGTATAGCTTCGCATTTGAAGAGGTATGTTCGAATAATGTTGCTGAATATCAAGCACTCATTATGGGTCTTCAAATAGCAATAGAAATTGGAGTGACCTACATTGAGATCTATGGAGATTCAAAACTGATAATTAATCAGCTGTCACTCCAATACGAGGTGAAACACCCAGATTTAATGCCCTACTTCAATTATGCAAGAAGACTCTTAGAGAGCTTTGATAGTATGACGATAGAGCATATTCCAAGAGCTGAAAATGCAAAGGCAGATGCATTAGCAAACTTGGCCACAGCCCTGACTGTATCAGAAAGTGAAATATTGAACGTTCCGATTTGTCAAAAATGGGTTATACCACCAACTGAAGTTGAAAGTCAAGAAGCAAACGTAATATCGGTTTATGTGATTGAGGAAGAGGATTGGCGACAACCAATTGTAGATTATCTACAGCATGGAAAACTTCCCACAGAGTCCCGACGTAAGGCCAATATACGAAGAAGAAGTGCTCGATTCATCTACTACAAGGAAACCCTTTATCGACGCTCCTATGACGGACTTTTTCTTCGATGCCTAGGAAAAGAAGAATCGATAAAGGCATTAGAGGAAGCACACTCAGGGGTCTGTGGTGCTCATCAATCGGGACCGAAACTTCATTTTCAGTTGAAAAGAATGGGCTATCACTGGCCAACGATGATTCAAGACTCGATGGAGTATGCTAAGAAATGCGAGGCTTGTCAGTTTCATGCCAACTTCATACATCAACCGCCAGAACCACTTCACCCAACCATAGCTTCATGGCCCTTTGAAGCTTGGGGGCTTGATCTCGTTGGTCCAATAACACCTAAGTCCTCAGCGGGACATTCTTATATACTCGCTGGGACAGATTATTTTTCAAGGTGGGCCGAAGCAATTGCGTTAAAGGAGGCAAAGAAGGAAACTGTTGTGAATTTCATCCGAACCCACATCATTTACCGTTACGGCATCCCTCACCGCATCGTGACCGATAACGGAAGACAATTCTCAAATAGTCTAATGGACAGTTTGTGTGAGAAGTTCAAGTTCAAGCAATGCAAGTCATCCATGTACAACGCTCCGGCAAATGGATTGGCAGAAGCATTCAACAAGACATTGTGCAACTTGCTAAAAAAGGTAGTCTCCAAGTCAAAAAGAGACTGGCAGGAAAAGATTGGTGAGGCATTATGGGCTTACCGAACTACCCACCGCACTCCTACAGGGGTCACACCTTATTTCCTAGTCTATGGGGTTGAAGCTGTGCTCCCTTTGGAAAGAGAAATCCCTTCCTTAAGAATGGCGGTGCAAGAAGGGCTAACTACCGAAGACAATGCAAGATTGCGCCTCGAAGAATTGGAAGCGCTCGATGAAAGAAGATTGGATGCTCAGCAAGCATTGGAATGTTACCAAGCGCGAATGACCAAGGCTTTCAACAAAAATTTGAAGCCCCGATCATTTCAAGTTGGTGATCTAGTGCTCGCGGTTCGAAGACCCATCATCACAACGCGACACACGGGGAGCAAGTTCACTCCTAAGTGGGACGGACCCTATGTTGTCAAAGAAGTCTACACAAATGGGGCATACAAGATCGTGGATCAAGATGGATTAAGGATTGGCCCAATCAACGGCAAATTTCTTAAGAAATTTTATGCATAAAAAAAAAAAACAAATGTAATACTCCTTAACGTAAGAGTATAAACTACATGTTGCTCCTGGCCCGCACGAGCTTAAAAGGTGAACGGCCCAAGTAAAAAAAAATATTGTAATTTGAACTACGTTATGACTTGATCCCTTCCATCTAAGGGTACGTAGGCAACTTAAAGAAAAAAATACATATATACTTTAAGTCCAGTCGCGCGCAATAAAAAATTATACATTCATTCCATTCGAGCTACGTTCAAACAAGTGATCTCTTGATTTCGAAAATACGTAAGCAACAAAAAAAATTAACAAAATGAGGGAGACAAGCCAAGTGTTCATAAAGAAAACATAAAAGTTCTTTTACACGAGAGAAATCTAGAAGAAGATAGATACAAAAAATATGTATGCACATATATGCGTAAATCAAGGCGCCCACTGAAACTCTTTCAACTCCGCGCGCGAGCTCTCTAGAAGCTCACGAACTGCAGCAACGACTCAAGACTTGCTCCCGGGCGGAGACAAAAGTGGAAAGCCTCTCAAGTTCGATCTTCGCAGCTTCTATCTTCGCCTTCGCCTCTTCTACTAGGAGGTTAACTCCGCGTTTTAAGGATTGATGTTCATCTTTTAAAAGAATGAGATGTTTCTCTTCAGAGACGATCTGCTCTGCAAAATACACCATGTTCCTGCAAAACAAATTCGAAAGAGTTAATAAATTCAAAACAAAGCGACGAGTATGGCGAAGGAATTAAATGAGCTACACAAACATGCAAACATGAAGCGACTACCAAGAAAACGCAACAACAAAAAAAAGGGGAGCTATGTACACCCTTAAAACAAAACAAACCGAATGACAAAAAGAAAATGACAACACATATAGCCTTCCAAAAAATGGGGAGAAATCTTAAAGCAAAAAAAAAAAGTGAGAGTGTTATGGGGGAAGCACACCAACAAAGACGGAGTACGTTCTCTAAGTAGATGCGTTCATTTCACGTAGAATGGAAATGCCCAAACTGACGCATCTACAAAAGAGAAGTAACGCCTTCAAGTCGGCACGCTAATCTCATAGGAACGGAACGCGACGATCTGACGTACCAACAAAGAAGGAGTACGTTCTCTAAGTAGACGCGCACATTTCACGCGCACATTTCACGTATAGTGGAAATGCCCAAACTGACGCATATACAAAAGAGAAGTAACGCCTTCAAGTCGGTACGCTAATCTCATAGGAACGGAACGCGGCGATTCGGCGTACCAACAAAGACGGAGTACGTTCTCTAAGTAGATGCGCTCATTTCACGTAAAGTGGAAATGCCCAAACTGACGCATCTACAAAAGAGAAGTAACGCCTTCAAGTCGGCACGCTAATCTCATAGGAACGGGACGCGGCGATTCGACGCACCAACAAGGACGGAGTACGTTCTCTAAGTAGATGCGCTCATTTCACGTAGAGTGGAAATGCCCAAACTGACGCATCTACAAAAGAGAAGTAACGCCTTCAAGTCGGTACGCTAATCTCATAGGAACGATTCGACGCACAACCTAGGACGGAATACGTTCCCTAAGCAGACGTACATCTGCATAAGAGAAGTAACGCCCGTAGATTGTTACGTCGAGCCCACGGGAACAGAACAGAACGATTCGACGCACAACCTAGGACGGAATACGTTCCCTAAACAGATGTGCATCTGCATAAGAGAAGTAACGCCCGTAGATTGTTACGCCGAGGCCACAAGAACAGAGCAGAACAACTCGACGCGCAACCTAGGACGGAATACGTTCCCTAAACAGACGTGCATCTGCATAAGAGAAGTAACGCCCGTAGATTGTTACGCCGAGGCCACGAGAACAGAACAGAACGACTCGACGCGCAACCTAGGACGGAGTACGTTCCCTAAACAGAGGTGCATCTGCATAAGAGAAGTAACGCCCGTAGATTGTTACGCCGAGGCCACAAGAACAGAGCAGAACAACTCGACGCGCAACCTAGGACGGAATACGTTCCCTAAACAGACGTGCATCTGCATAAGAGAAGTAACGCCCGTAGATTGTTACGCCGAGGCCACGAGAACAGAACAGAACGACTCGACGCGCAACCTAGGACGGAGTACGTTCCCTAAACAGACGTGCATCTGCATAAGAGAAAGTAACGCCCGTAGATTGTTACGCCGAGGCCACGAGAACAGAGCAGAACAACTCGACGCGCAACCTAGGACGGAATACGTTCCCTAAACAGACGTGCATCTGCATAAGAGAAGTAACGCCCGTAGATTGTTACGCCGAGGCCACGGGAACAGAACAGACGCACAACCTAGGACGGAATACGTTCCCTAAACAGATGTGCATCTGCATAAGAGAAGTAACGCCCGTAGATTGTTACGCCGAGGCCACGAGAACAGAGCAGAACAACTCGACGCGCAACCTAGGACGGAATACGTTCCCTAAACAGACGTGCATCTGCATAGGAGAAGTAACGCCCGTAGATTGTTACGTCGAGGCCATGGGAACAGAACAGAACGACTCGACGCACAACCTAGGACGGAATACGTTCCCTAAACAGACGTGCATCTGCATAGGAGAAGTAACGCCCGTAGATTGTTACGTCGAGGCCACGGGAGCTGAACACGACGATTTGGCGGTAAAAGAAGTGGCACACCTACAAAAAAAAAGTCGCAACGTTCCCCATTTGGAATAAACAAATTAAAATCGAAAAGTGAATAAATTTCAAATCAAGGTGTATATATATATAATAAAATAATATATTCATAAAATGCCAAATTCAAAATCATTTAACTAATTTTAAATTTCCTAACCCCCAATTCCCAAATTACTTTAATGTATTTATAAAATCTCAATTTCAAAATTAAAATAACTAATTCTAATTCTTAATTTCATTTAAAAAAAAAAAAGCAAAAATTAAATTTTTTTAAAATCTCAAATCACTTAACTAATTTTAAGAAGTCTTAATTTAAAATTAAAAAAAAAATTGGCTTTTTAATCACAAAATCCCAAATCACGTAACTAATTTAAAAAAAAGCCTTCATTTCAAATTAAAATTTATTTTTATTGGGTTTTTAATCACAAAATCCCAAATCACGTAACTAATTTTTTTTTTGAAAAAAAAAGAGCCTTAATTTCAAATTAAAATTTATTTTTATTGGATTTTTTAAATTACAAAATCTCAAATCACTTTAACTAATTTTGAAAAAAAAAAAACCTTAATTTCAAATTAACAAATTTCTTATTTGGCTTTTTAATCACAAAATACCAAATTGAAAATTACGGAAGATTCCTCACTTTAACTAAGTTTGAAAAAAAAAAACCTTAATTTCAAATTAAAATTTATTTTTATTGGATTTTTAAATTACAAAATCTCAAATCACTTTAACTAATTTTGAAAAAAAAAAAAAAAAAAAACCTTAATTTCAAATTAACAAATTTCTTATTTGGCTTTTTAATCACAAAATATCAAATTGAAAATTACGGAAGATTCCTCACTTTAACTAATTTTGAAAAAAAAACCTTAATTTCAAATTAACAAATTTCTTATTTGGCTTTTTTTAATCACAAAATACCAAATCGAAAATTACTGAGATTCCTAAAGCCCAATAAATAAATGCAATCACAACCAACAATAACAAAATGCAAAATATTACAGGCCATCACAAATAACATAAATTACAACCCATAAGTAAATTACAGCTCATAAATAAATTACATCAAATTACACACATTAAATTACGTAAATAAATTACAACCCATAAAAGTAAATTACAACCCATAAATTAAATTACATACATAAATCACATACATAAATTACATACATTAAAATTGCATACAATAAATTAAATTACCAAAGTAAGGTCACATAAATTACATACATTAAGGTCACATAAATTACATACATTAAGGTCACATAAATTACATACATTAAAATTGTATACAATAAATTAAATTACCAAAGTAAGGTCGGTACGAAGAACACCGGGAGAATGAAAATAAGCACCTGTATGTAAAAAAAAAAATATATATATACATATTAAAATATAAAGTAAAGAATTGATAAAAGAAAAATAAAAATAAAACCAAATAAAATAAAACAATTAAAAAAAAAAAAAAAATAATAAAAAAAAAAATTTCACCTCACGGGTTGCGCAGGGTTGCAGATCTGGAAAGCTACGGCGCGGGCTGGCAAGACGGCGAGGCGACGACGCTGTTGGCGGCTGGCGGCGCGACGGTGCGGCTGAGGCGCGGTGGCGGCGGCGGCGGCTGGAGCTCTCCTTCTTCTTCTTCTCCAAACAAGTTTTCTCCCTTCCTCAAACAAACCCTATTCTAACTCTTCAACTTCCATCTCATTCTATTTATATGGATTAGAAAACCTAAATGGATTAGGGTTTGGAGAGTAAAATTACTTAAATGTCCTTCATTTAAGTTAAAAAAGTTGCAAAAATAATGTACAAAGTCAGACTCGAACTCAAGACCAAAGACAACTAAAGCCGTCCAAGTTCCGCTCTACCAAACAAGCTTCTTGGTTATCATTTGTCTTCACATTCTACTGTTGCATTTGGCCAATTATTTAAGCCAAAATAAAAAAAATTCAACACTCCTATTCCGAATTCAAGCCAAACTTTAGAAGCTTACCATTTCTTTTTACCGAGAAAATTAAAATTTTTGGGCATATTCCAAAATTTATTTTCAGACATGATTTAGAGTCAAAAGTTATCTAAATCCAAGTCTCAAATCAAAATTGGCGGTTTGGGTATATTTTATCCACGTCGAAATTAGAGTAAAAATTCAAAGTCAAACCCTATTCAAAATACAATTGGGCAGACACAAGTCCTTACTCTACATCTCAAGATAAACTAAGGTAGAAAAAAAAATCTCTCTACCGAAGTTTAAATCAAATTTCAGTCAGATAAGAAAGATCAAAACTACGAGCCAAATTCATATTTTTGATCGATTGACATGGAAAGAGACGTCAATTAAAATAATTGATCTATGAATCGAACTTCATATTTCGATAAAATTGATACGTCAAAGCGGAGTCGAAATTAGGATGTCCCACGTTTCGATCTATCTATTCAACTTTTCCGAGACTCACCCACACATACTTGTGCATAACTCTCGAAAAAGGGGGCATTTGTTGACCGAGAAATTTCGGCCAATCAGTCGTCGCCACGTGTCTCCATCACGACCGGGGATCAGATAGACTTGACCGAGCAAAGTCGGCCAAACTGCAATTGGGCTCGAAGTCGAATTGGGCCAGAAAGATTAAATGACAATTTGGCCCAAAGCCCAAAGGCCCATTGGGTCCAAACCCAAGCCCATTGGGTCCGGACCCAAACCCATTGGGTCCAAACCAAAACCCATTGGGTCCAAACCCAAACCCATTGGGCCCAAAGCCCAAGCCCATTGGATCCAGGCCCATGAAAACTCTATAAATAGAGAGTTCATTTTCATTTCTAAGGTTCAGAAAATTTCTTCTCCTAAGAACTCAGAGAGAATTCCCAAACAACGAAAGACTCTTTGAAATCCTGAAGACTGAACGTCACTCCAAATTCAAACACCTGAAGACTTCACCGCTACGCGAAGCTGAAGATTCAACCTCGAGAACAAGCTACGAAGCCCTCGAGTACGTAACATTTAAGAGAGAGAATCAGAGGGTCAAATATTAGAGATTGTAATCCACTACGCACTGATAAATACAATACATCAAATACAAATTCAAATTCATTTACACGTGTCGGATTTCCATTCGTCGTTCGAATTCTCGTGTGAACAAAAATGTTAATAAATAAACTAATACTTTGAGTTAATAATTTTTTTTAAAATATGAAGAATAGTAAATTTAGATATTTGAAATTACAATGACTAAAATAATATAAGTAGAGATACTACAATGACATTTCAATTAAAAACAAATCTTATAGAAGTAAATACTAAAAAAATAATAGGTCTTAATTATTTTTAAGAATGAAATTTATATATTTTTAAATATATATAAACAAAATATTAAAAGAGAACATTTTTTTTTAAAAAAATATACATATAAATATATATAAACAAAATATTAAAAGAGAACAATTTTTTTAAAAAAAATACACATATATGGAAGAAAATGTAAAGCAAATAAATTATTGTTATGGTTGAGTTTCGAACTCAGGCACAACAAAATATAAAGCTAGCACAATGACCACTGCAGCAGAATGAGATTTTAATAATTTGGGGGGGCCAAAATGTATTTAATAACAATGGTATATATTTAAGGCATTATTTTTGCCTACGAGTATAAGAAAATCAAAAATTTTGGGGGGGCCGTGGCCCCCCCTAGTCCCTTCAGAGGTCCGCCCCTGATACCTTATATTTAGTGTATCAGTTGTACAACTAATTTACCTTACATTTGGATTTGTCACGTGACACATGATATACCTTATATTTGGCGTATCAGTTGTACAACTGATTTATCTTATATTTGGTGTATCAGTTGTACATTTGATTTACTTTCGATTGGGTGTATCAGTTATACAACTGATTTATGTTCTATTCGGTGTATCAATTGGTGTATCAGTTGTACAACTGATTTATCTTATATTTGGTGTATCAGTTGTACATCTGATTTACTTTCTATTGGGTGTATCAGTTATACAACTGATTTACCTTCTATTCGATGTATTGATGACACTTGATATACCTTACATTTGGGGTATCAGTTGTACAACTGATTTACTTTCTATTGGGTGCATCAGTTATACAACTCATTTATCTTTTATTCTATGTATCAGTGACACTTGATATACCTTATATTTTGTGTATCAATTGTACAACTGATTTACCTTATATTTGGTGTATCAGTTGTACAACTGATAAACCCTAGATTTGGTGTATCAGTTATACATTCATCTTTTATATGTTGTATCAGTTAAGTGGAAAGTTATGTAGTTTATCATCCAAATAATCAAGAGCTACTGAGGGATATCATGCTGTAATCTAAATTATCAATATGATGTAATAAGTGAAAAAAGGAAACAATACAACAAGAAAAACAAACAGTAATCGGGCTTCACCTTCATTCAATTTCTAGACAAATAGTAAATTAAAACAAGAGTGATACACAAAAAAAAAAGGTGAAAAACTAACAGTAATCAGGTTTCACCTTCGTTCAAAATAAGAGTGAATCTAAAGAAGAGGTAATTTCAAAGAATTATTACCTTGTACTTGGTGAGTAGAACGCAACAACAATAGTGAATCGATCGATGTTGAAGGGAGAAGAAATTCGGAGAAGAAATTCGCAAATTCGCAATGATTATAGAAATTGGAAAGGTTTCGAAAAGTTACTTCTAGGTTTAACGCATGATTATACAAGTTGATTACTTTTAGGGAGAGGGTATTTTCGACATTTCTATTATAAACGAGTTTCAATTTTTTCATTTGGGTTGGGCTTAAATATTTTGAATTTAAAAAAATATAATTATTAACAATTATTAGGAGATTAAAACCTTATTTATAATAGAGAATGAACCTTCCCAACTTCAAAATTTACTATGTGGGACAAGAATGTGATAGTTTTTGGATCATTTATATATTTTCAACTATCTCTTCATTCCTCCCCAATACTACAAGTCTACATTTATTTTACCTTCTTTCATAATATTTTTTTCTTTTTCCACTCGTTTTTTTTTTCAATCTCATTGAACACACGAGATAATTTATACAACTTGTATAAATTTAATCCAAAAAAATGATAATTGAAATGAGAATAACAATAAATAATAATATTAAACACAATGTGTTAATTATGAAGTTCAATCTTTTTTTGTGAACATTCCATTAAATTACTTTACAATAATCAATATGAACGTGTGTCAATTAAACCAAAATAATTAGAAATGACATTAAAATATAATAATTATTTTTGCTTTGCTAAAAATTATTTTTTAAAATATAATAATTACTTTTGTTTTGGGAAGCAATTTTTTTTTAATTATTTAAATAAAATTTTCTCTCTTCCCAAGTCCAACTTTTTCAAGGCACAATTTTTACTGTTAATCAATTATCAATGATTTTTTTAAAAATAAAAAATAAAATAAAATTGTTATTAACAGTTTCTCCTTCTTATGTCACATGACAATGACATGTAGCCGATAGGGGTAGACAAGTGTAGTTGGGCATAACTCATGAATGATTTTCTTTTCTAAATTATTATTATTACAATTTGTATATATATAATATATTATTATATTGGATCGGGCTTTTGGACTGGTCCAATGAGCCAATCTAAATACGGTTCGAGCGGGCTAGCCCATGGGCCGATCCAATTAAAAAAAACAGATTCATATCCAATTAAATTCATGAAAGGGTTGGGCTGGGCCGGGTCGATCAACCGTTGACCATGGGTCGGGCTTTGATCGGGTTTGGGCCGACCTTTGGGCTTCGGGCCCGATGATGAGGCTGACTGGTTGGTAATAAAAGGGCTAAATTTCCAAAAATATCCTAATTTAAATATTCAACTTATATGGAAAATTATTGATGCCATTGATCTTAAGATGTTCAGGTTGGTAATAGAAATGCTAAATTATCAAAAATACCCTTGAAGTGTGAGTTTCGTTTCAAAAATACCCCTGAACGATTAAATTCCAAATTTTTTACTTGTGTGATATGGAAAAAATTAAAATGTTGACGTCTAAGCTGTTAAAAAAATAATGAAAAACTAATTTTGTTCTATTCCCTGATCTTTTGAATCGATAAATTATGATTTTCATGATTTTTTAACACCTCGAGCGTCTAAATTTAAATTTTTTCCATGTCACACGAGTACAAATTTGAATTTAGCCATTCATATTAGAATTTTGTGTGTTGTTAATGTTGATAATTTTTTTTTAAACGTTTTCATAGTTTGAAGTTATTTTTGAAATTTTTTTCATAGTTCACGGATATTTTTTATACTTTTAAAGTTTATGGGTATTTGTGATAATTTAGCCTACTAAAAGATGAGAGTTTACTAAGAAATAAATAATATAAAAGGAATGACAAAACTATAGGAGTCGCATGAAAGCTCCTATGGAGGCTGAGACAATTCTGAATAATTAATTGTCATTACTAGAAAAATGAGAAAAGATGACAGGGGTAAGCCAAAATTAGGGAAGATAAAAAAAAAAAGCTGTCATCTTCAGTGCCGCGTTTTTGGCGGGAAAAAAAAAGTTTTTCAAATTTTTGAAACTTAATGACAATTTTGTAATGTCTCCCAGACAGTTTTACAAAGTTCTAAATCATTTAAATAAAAAAAATTAGAATTAATTTATAACTAAAAAATGAATTAATTACCAAATAACAAAATGAAGGAATTTTTTTTTTGTGAAATAAAGAGAAATGAAAATTGTGAAAAAAAAGAAAAAAAAAATTAATATGAACTATTGAGAAAACTAATTTAGGTTTTCTAACTTTCATATTCACCATTCGCCAAGTTGCCCGCGCAAAATCCCTCGTCAAGTCGCTCGCTTCAAACCTCTCGCTATCTCAGCTCTCTGCTACACCTCCATCTCGCCTCGCCCTTGGTCGTCGCTCTCTCAGTTCAACCCCTCGCCAACTAATCTGTTGTTTGTTAATTTGGGTTTTAGGCACATTTGTTATTGGACTTAATTTGGGGCACGTTGGACTTACTCCACAAGCCATTAGTATATTTGGAGGTTTTAGACCTCAAGGAAAGACTATTGCTAGAGCCTCATAAAGGAATCAAAAGTGGCAATGTTCCGTGCAGGAAGTGCGCATTCCTTTTGCCCAAGTTATGTTTGTAGTTCACAAATAGAATTTGAAACAATTTTTAAATTGAACTGGTCATCTTTTCTTTGGAGTTCAGATTTGGTTATTTCAATTTCGTCCAAATGTTTTATATTATTAGTGGCCCACTATCCATCATTTAGGCTATTTAAATTATAGGGGGCAAATGACAATATTGAAAATTTCAATTTTAAATTATAGGGAGACAAATGACAATTTTTTATTTTCAAAATCGACAGATGTCTCTATTTTTAAAAATTTTATATATGTCATTTTTTTTTAGTTTAATCTCTCTCCCCATGATATGAGTATATATTTTAATTAATGCGATGATTGAACCCATGACCAAGAAGTCATGGGCACAACCTTATAGGGGTGAGTATCGGTCGGTCGGAGTCGGTTTTGGGCTCAAACCGCCGCCGACCACCGACAAATCGGTTTACGTCGGTCGGTTTTGATCGGTTGTGTGGAGATGGGTGACGCCGGCCGACCGACGGTCGGTCGGTTCGGTCGGTTTTGATCGGTTTCGAGGATGGGTGACGCCAAATGTGGGGAAAAGAAAATAAAGGGAGACGATCAGATTCATAGGAAGGGAGAGGGAAAGATGACAACATCGGAGGCGAGAGACGACGAGATCGAAGGCGAGAGGAGGGAGACGATGAGATCGGAGGCGATCGACGACGAGATCGAAGGTGAGAGGAGGGAGACGACGAGATCGGAGGCGAGAGGTGGGAGACGAGTTCGAAGACAAGAGGATGGAGTCGATCGGCGGGGAGGCAGAGGGTGAGGGAAAGCTGAAGAATCAGTTTTGATGAGGGAGAACGACTCAAAGAAGAAAAAAAAAAGGCAGAGGGTGAGGGAAAGCTGAACAATCAGTTTTGATGAGGGAGAAAAAAAAATGAAAAAAATAAAGTAAAATTTTATTATTTTATTATTATTATATTAAATGAAGGTCTTGGGAAGAGATAATACCTCTTCCCAATGTTTGTCTGCCCAAGGCATTGTTGCGTACACGCAATTGTTTTTTTTTTTTTTTTTTTTTTTTTTAATTAGTCGGTCGGTTCGGTCGGATTTGTGTTTTTAGGCTGACCGACCGACCAACCAGTCGGTTTTTATATTTAAAAAACCGACTCCGACCGAATATTGGCATAAACCGACCGACCGAAGTCGGTTCGGTCGGTTTTATTCGGTCGGTTCGGTTTTTCGGTTGACTTTGCTCACCCCTACAACCTTATACCAATTGAGGTATGCTCGGTTTGACATAAACTTGCAACTTGTAATTAGAGTATAAACTTGCAACTTGTAATTAGAATATAAACTTGCAACTTGTAAATTAGAGTCTCCTTGCAACTTTCAAAATATAATGAACTTATTATAGAGATCCTTCATCGGAACTCATAAAAAGGGGATCTATTGAGCAAAGAAGATGAAAAAAAATCAAAATAAAAGTGAGTACAAAGTTAATTACCTGGATTTGGGAATGGAATTTGGAGATTCTGCAATCGGGTTAAAAAAATTTTTAGTGGGATGAAAGAAATCATAGAACATATAGTTTTTGAGATTCTTACAATGATTAAATGGCAAAGTTCTTCTCTTTCTTCCACAATTATAATACCCTCTAAATTGGTCATTCCCACAGCAAGTTCGTTATTTTGAAACCTTCATCCATAGATCATAAAACTTCTAAGTGTTAAACCTTCATTCATATTTTCAAACAATGTGCCATTAATAATCTAACCTGGTCTGGAAGAAGAAGAGAACGGCGACGACGTGAGGAAAAAGTGGGCGACAACGACGTGAAGAGAGGAGGGCGATGATGGAATGAGGAGAGGAGAGCGGCGACGGCGTGAGGAAGACGACAACATCGTGAAGAGAGGAAGAAGGAGGCTTGAGGAGAAGAATGTTGTGAGATATGGAGTAGAAATAGAATGAAATCTTATCTATTAAATTAAAATCATGAGAGAGAATGAATCTAAGAATAAAATCAAGAGAGAAAGAAAGGAACGGTTTTTTAAAATATAAATGTTGGAAAATAAAATATAAATGTTGGAAAATAAAATAGGAAAATAAAATATAAATGGAGAATCATAAATGAAGATTAGGGATGAGAGAAGAGAGGAGAATTTTGTTGGAGAAAATCTTGTAAGAGAGAGATGTAATTTTTTTTTAAAGACATAATTTTAGAATGAGAAGAGAAGTTGGAAGGGTAAAAAAGGAATAAAAAATGGAGGAGAAAGAAAATGAAAAAAGAGAAGGGACCCACCAAACTTAATTTAAAAAAAAAAAAGAACATCGGTCAACATGGTTCCCAAAAAGCTCATTTAACATGAATTTCCTAAATTATAAGTGTCCCTCGTTTCAAATGAGGCAATGTTGGAGATCGTTTCTTGGAGTAATTAGAATTGTTACTTGAACCCTTGGAATTTCTTAATTTGTTCATAAGATGTTTGAAAATTTAACGTTTTTGTTGGTTTAAAGGTAGAAAAAAAAGATTTAAACGGAAATGAGTGTTGACCGAGAAATTTTGGTTAATCGGTGGTTGCCACGTGTCTTCATCATGATCGTTGGATCAAATAAACTCAACCGATCTATTTGGGTCATATCGCAATTGGGCTCAAAATCAGATCGGCCCAGAAAGTTATTTAAATGACAATTTGGCCCAAAATCCAAAAGCCCATTGGATCCAAGCCCAAGCCCATTAGGCCCATGAGAACTCTATAAATAGAGAGCTCATTCTTCATTTTAAAGGTTCAGAAAATTTCTTCTCCTAAGAACTCAGAGAGAATTCCCAAGCAACGAAAGACTCTTTGAATCCTGAAGACTGAACGCCACTTGAAGATCAAACACTTGAAGACTTCACCGCTACGCGAAACTGAAGATTCAACCTCGAGAACAAGCTGCGAAGCCCTCGAGTACAGTTACATTTGAGAGAGAAAGAATCAGAGGATAAACATTAGAAATTGTAATCCACTACGCACTGATACAAATACAATTCAAATTCATTTACACGTGTCGAATTTCCATCCTTCGTCGAAATTCTCGTGTGAACAGATTGGCACGCCCAGTGGGACCACTCTACCTCTAATCTCTCACTCTTTCAGCTAAAGTTAACAATGACATCAAAGAAAACGACATCCAGGTCTGTCATTTCCAACAACCCTTACAAGGGACCTGCCACCCGCAGCCGCTTCATCAAAGAAGTTTCGCAGACGGGCGAACAAACTTCTGTCATCGTGAGCAAAATTTACAAACGAATGACGGAGTCTGCGCAGGATGGGATAATCGTCAAAGAAAATCCTTTGTATGATGAACATGTCCCCTTCCCTGATAAGTTGGAGGAAGTGTCTGATCCAAACGTGATGTCTGTAATGATGGCAGACGCACGCACTAACGATGAAACGATGGCTGAAATGGAGAAGAAATTAAATCTTCTAATGAAAGCAGTTGAGGACAGAGATCTCGAGATTGCTCATCTGAGGAATCAAATGCAAAGTCGAGAAGTTGCAGAGTCAAGTCTAACTCTTGCGGGAAGAAAAAGTGACAAGGAAAAGGTTGTCATCCAAGAAGATCAACCACAACACTCAACTTCGGTTGCTTCTTTATCTGTCCAACAACTGCAGGACATGATCACCAACACCATCCGAGCTCAGTACGGTGGACCAGCCTAGAGCACCCTCTTGTATACCAAAACGTATTCCAAGAGGATCGACAACTTGAGGATGCCCACCGGGTACCAGCCACCGAAATTTCAACAATTCGATGGGAAGGACAATCCTAAACAACACATTGCCCACTTCGTCGAAACGTGCGAGAACGCTGGAACTCGCGGAGACCTGCTGGTTAGGCAATTCGTCCGAACTCTGAAAGGAAACGCCTTTGACTGGTACACCGACTTGGAACCCAATACGATTGCCAGTTGGGAACAGTTTGAGAGAGACTTCTTGAATCGCTTCTACAGTACGAGGCGGACAGTCAGCATGTCTGAACTCTCGCACGCTAGCCAAAGGATGGGCGAGCCAGTCGTCGATTTCATTAACCGTTGGAGATCGTTGAGTCTTGACTGCAAGGACCGACTCACAGAAGTGTCTGCTGTCGAGATGTGCATCGGCGGCATGCATTGAGGACTTCACTACATCTTGCAAGAGATAAAGCCCCACACATTTGAGGAGTTAGCAACTCGCGCTCATGATATGGAGTTGAGTATTGCCAATAGAGAAAACAAAGATCTCTTAATCCCCGACATAAAGAAAATAAAGAATGAAATGAAGGACATTGGGAAGATCACGAAGAACGTCGTGAAAGAATCTATGGTCGTCAACACGGCCCCTTTAAGGTTTTCCTCCAAAGGAAAGGAAAACAGGATGGAAAAAAGAAATGACGGAGGCGAGAGACGTCGCCTTACTTTAAAAGAGAAACAAGAAAAAATCTACCCGTTTCCAGACTTTGACATTCCTGACATGTTAGAGCAATTGCTGGAAACACGACTCATTCAACTTTCCGAATGTAAACGACCAGAAGAGTTAGGAAAGATAAATGATCCTAACTACTGCAAATATCACAAGGTCGTCAGACATCCAGTAGGGAAGTATTTTGTTCTGAAAGAGCTAATCATGAGGTTAGCCGGTGAAAAGAAAATCGATATGGATCTTGACGAGGTAGCTCAGACAAATCATGCCGCCGTAACAATGAACTCCGACATTCAGTTACCTCCAAATTTATTTGAGAAACAAAAAAAAGGTCTGATCCAGTTTGGGACTTCCGAACCAATAATTGTTCAGTTCAGATGTGAGGTCCCAAAGAAGACTTCGCAGGTAAAGCCTGAACCTGTCGGGGATGAAGATGAAGGTTGGACCGTCGTAACTCGTCGGAAAATGCGTCGACAGAGATCTGTCTAGAAAGAAACCCGCATATTTCAAGAGTATAGGCGAAAAAGCAAACTTCCAAAGAGGAAAGGAAGAAAGAGTACGAGAAGGCCTAAGCTCGTCGTGGAGGAAAACAATGACCTCCCCTGACCCCAGCAGCCTATAACCCTACGAGAATTTTTCCCCAAGGGATTTTTTTAATGAAAAGCAGGAAGAAACATTTGGAACTGCTACATGCCACGTTATTGGCATAATCGAGGACGATAACACTACTCCAAGTTCAACGGAGTTGGTAACGAAGCTGGAGGAAACACCTTCCCTCGAAGTAGCAGAGTTGCCTCAAATGGACGAAACTGCTCTTATCGACGCATTGAAGGGCTCTGATGTTTCAAATGCTTCAACCTCTACAGCACATGCATGCGCATCCTGTTGCATGTCTATAGGTTTCACCGACGAAGATCTGATGTTGGGATCGAAACCTCACAATAGACCTTTGTTTGTCTCAGGGTACATCCGAGAACAAAAGGTTGGTAGAATCCTCATTGATGATGGATCAGCTGTCAATATAATGCCGAAATCGGTCATGAAAGAGGTTGGCATCTTAATGGATGAATTATTAAGTAGCAGACTGGTAATCCATGGCTTCAATCAGGGAGGACAACGAGCGATCGACATGATTCGCTTGGAGCTCATCATTGGGGACTTAAAAGCACATACCCTATTTCATGTTATAGATTTCAGGACTACCTACAAAATATTATTAGGTCGCCCTTGGATTCATGGAAATGGGGTAATAAGTTTCACCTTACATCAATGCTTCAAATTTTATCAAGATGGTGTAAAAAAGGTTGAGGCAGACACTAAGCCATTTTCAGAGGTCGAGTCTCACTTTGCGGACGCCAAATTTGACATAAATGACGGCAACGTCGGGAAAATAATGCCGATAGAAATTCCTTTGATCAATAGGGATGATAAACTCCACGTGAAACAAAAAATTGACGCGGGAAAAGAATCTATCAAAGAAGAGAACGTTTCGAGTTTTCAAGAAAGCAAGACATCCGCCAACCTTACAAAGGCTAAGGCCTTGAAGGACAAAAAAGTGTCGAACCCTCCTGTTTTGCGCTACGTACCTTTGTCTCGGCGTAAGAAGGGTGAATCGCCATTCGCGGAATGTACGAAAAGTTTGAAAGTTGGTGACATTAAGATCCTGAAAGAAAGCTTTGTCACCCCTCTTACGAAGATAACGAAACAAGAGATCAAGAAGCCGAAAGATACCCAGAAAGAGATGGTTTTGCCTGAGAAACGGACGAAAAAGGGATACGATCCTAAAGCATATAAACTGTTAGCAAAAGCAGGTTATGACTTCACAACTCACACCGAGTTCAAGGGCCTGAAAATCTTAGAAGGCACGCCCGAGCTTTCTTCGACACAAAAGAGGCTCCTAAAGGAGGGATACTGTTGTCCGAATTCGCAAGTGTACGAATCGTCCCAAGTAATATAGTTGGTAAATACTAGTTATCGTCTCCACAAGGAATGAAAGCTACCAATTACCAGAATTCTAAACCTTAGTTTTATCTGAGCAATCAATTATCAGAGTTGTACGAGAATTAAATATGCTATTGACTTGAGTAATTAAAAGAATGCAGCAACTGAATACGATTATGCTGAATGTAGATGGTGAAGGTTCTAGAGCAAAGATTTCGTCGTTGTCTCATCCTACTCCTTATTACTTTCTAGTTATAAACGCTTGACTCCTATGATTGTTGACAAGTTCTACTCGGAAGAATTGTTACTCTCTCTCGAGTAATAACAATATTCATTAAAAGGACAATTGCCTATATCTCTATGACAATTAGAACAATTCAATTATTAAGATTGTAGAACTATATTTTCTTTGCCACAAAACCTACAAGGATATGTCTATCGCTCATATAAGTTAGGGAAAATAATTAGGGTTCGTCAACGAGAATTGTCTATCGACTTCAACGCGTTGATGAGATCTCACACTAAGATTGGCCAAATCCTAACATGTATCTAGTAAGCAAATAAGAATTTTCACAATCTAACAAGAAATCAAGTTCTTAACTATTGATCAATGAGAAACAGAGTTCAACAACGACTCCATCAATACTCTAGATAATGAAGTTAGTTCATGAAGAAAATCTCAACAAGGTTCATGTTCTGATGCATATTCGTTACAAGAGAAATAAATGATGAAATAAAGGAAAAGAAACAAGCCACGATGAATCCTCGATCGTCCTTCCGTAGCTCTCGCTTCGTTTGGATACTCGGATGTCAAGAACTGTTCTTTCCGCTCTCTTTCGTCACTGTCCTTCGGTCCACGTTCAGCCTCCTCCCCAAAATAATAACAGATCCCTTATAAATTTAGGTCAGTTGCCGTCGCAGCGCCTAGGCGCTCAGTTACAGCGCCTCGGCGCTAGGAGGAATCACCGCTTCAGACTTCGTAGCGCCTAGGCGCTGAAAGGCAGCGCCTCGGTGCTATAGCTTCTGCCCATTTTTACGTTCGGGCGCCTCGGCGCTGAAAGACAGCCCCTCGACGCTACAACTAATGCATTTTTCATCTGATCAGCGCCTAGGCGCTACAGCTACTGTCAAATTCTTCTCATCAGCGCCTAGGCGCCGAAAGGCAGCGCCTAGGCGCTAGGCTTTTTCCATCAATTTTCAGCTGCTTCGCCCCCCTTTTCACTCTTATTTCCGATCTTCATCCAACTTCCTTCTTTCTTCACCTACATGCAATATAAACAACAATCAGACAGAAACAAGAGACAAAACGTCTTCTTACTCAATTAAAACTCTGAAAGCAACTTGCTTTAATAAGTCTAAATATCACTTAACAGATACCCCTTACCAGCGTCAAGAAAAGGGCTTGGATACAAGTCGCCCGAACCGGTCCGTATAACACGAAAAGGGAAAGAGAAAGTGGTCAACGCTAATAACACAACGACCAAGGAGGTAGACAACTCAAAAGAAGAGGAAGTTGTCAAACCCATAATCTCTATCTTTAAGCGCATCAAGCCGCCGGCTACGCGCGCTTCGGCCTTCCAGCGATTGAAAGCGGCTGTGATAGAAGAAAACAGTTCACACTCAACATCTAAGCCCATCAGGTCTTCCATCTTTCAAAGGCTGAGTAAGTCGGCAGATAAACAAGAAAACACGTTGTCCACTAAACCTCTCTCACGGCAATCAACATTTCAAAGATTGAGTAAGCTGGCAGATGAGAAAGAAAATACGTTGCCCGATAAATCTCTCTCACGAATTTCAGCGTTGCAAAGATTAAGTGTGACCACAAAGAGAGATAAGAAACTTCCATCCATTTCCTCCTACACGAAGAGGCTCGAGAGAGTTTGAACGATAAAGGGTCTAGCAAGATAAAAGGCGATGAAGAGATCCGCAGTATCGTTCCCTCACGAATGAAAAGAAAAACTTTTGTTACCGTGAATACAGAGGGTGCATTGAAGGTTAAACGACGCAATGTCATCATCACCAACCCTGCAAGCAAACGTGCAGTGGAGGAAGAGGGTGAAGCCTCTTGCTACCATATTACTGCCGAGGAAGAAACGGAGGCCGAGATATCTGAAGAGGATGTTGAAGAGGCACCACTGCAACTCGAAGATGGAAGCCAACCAACAGTTGATGAACTAAAAGAAGTCAATCTTCGTACGAGGGAAGAACCACGTCCAACCTTTATAAGCGCATCACTTTCCGGTGAAGAGGAGTGCGAGTACTTGAGTTTGCTCATTGCGTACAAGGACGTGTTTGCTTGGTCGTATAAGGAGATGCCAGGACTTGATCCAAAATTAGTTGTACATCATCTCGCTATCGAACATGGGTATCGACCAGTCAAACAAGCTCAACGACATTTCAGGCCAAAGCTCATTCCCCAAATCGAAAATGAGATTAACAAGTTAATTGATGCGGGGTTCATTCGCGAAGTAAACTACCCGACGTGGATAGAAAATATTGTCCCCGTCAGAAAGAAGAATGGACAATTACGGGTATGCGTTGACTTTCGCGATCTAAATAGCGCATGTTCGAAAGACGACTTCCCATTGCCCATCACTGAACTAATGGTTGATGCCACCACAAAGCATGAAGCTTTGCCTTTCATGGATGGGTGTTGCGTGCTCAGTGTGTATGTAAAATTAAATGGGAGAGCACTCAGATCATGCAAGCATACATGGTCTTGCAACAAGTGATAAGTATAATTTAATTCGTTTTCCCACAGAGATTGAGTTTAGTGACTAACGATTTGATGTGCTAAATTAGATAAGGTAACTTAAATTGGGTAGATTTTGGGTTGGTGTGCCGAAATATAGAAGATGCAAGAAGAAAGCAAGTGTAAAAGCAAAAAGACGTAAAGCTATAATGTGGAGAAGAAGAATTGCGGGTCTCACAATTCGTTCGCAATGAAATCGCAAAGATAAAAACTTATGGGAAAGACTAAGGCAAAAAGCAGAAATATTTTATTGCGGTTCTCGCAATAATCTCGCAATAAATTAGCAACGATCTAAATGTAAAGTAAGGCAGTGATAGCTCCAAAATAGAGCTATCTTTATGTCCCTAATTCTAGCTAAAACCATGACAAATATTGATTAAAATGCTTCGTTGTAGGTGATTTCATGGTAGAGAGCTCGGGAAGTCAAAAGACACATTTCAGGGCTTAAAGTGCCGTTTTAGAGCTTCATAGATGCATCGGGAGTGAAATGGCTTAAAGAATCCAAGATATGGCAAAAATGACCTTGAAGAGTCAAATTTGGCATCACAAACCCTAGAGCACACTTGCATGGGCGGCAGCGTCGAGATGCTGGCCGAGCGTATCGACGCCGCCCAACATCATCCGAAGCACGCGCGCGCCCAGCGTCGAGACGCCGCCCGAGTGTCTCGACGCCGCCCCGATTGCCAAACGCCGACGAAGCGCGCGCCAGCGTCGAGACGCCGCCCGAGGGTCTCGACGCTCGCCCGACAATTTCCCAGATGGACGCGCGACAGCGTCGAGACGCTGTCCGAGCGTCTCGACGCCCGCGCGCGCGCCCGACAGCCAACTTAGGGCACAGCGTCGAGACGCTTGCCTAGCGTCTCGACGCTCCGACTTTTAAAGGCGTAAAAACGCAATTTTTCAGCCAGTCTTTCATCCTTCTTCTTCTTCCAACATTAGCTCTCGGGTCTACAACCATTTTCCACCATTTTTGTACTTCTTCTCCTCCTTTTTGCATGCTACTAAGCTCTTCCATGGGGGATTGGATTTATTCATCCTCCATGGAAGGCTAAACCGAGGTTAGTGCTTGATTTCGATTTTTGTTTGTAAGTTTTGGATGTTTGGGGAGATTTTGCCCCTTTGTAAATGATGAGATTATTTAGCTTGTTTATGCATCTCTTGCTTGTTCTTATTCCAATTCTAGCATGTGTAGCTAAATTAGATTGACGCTCTAATTCCTATGCATGATAGAGGGCTAAAGGTTGGGACGTATAATTACCCAAACCGCTAGGTAGCACGGGTCTAAGCATGGGTAATCAATTCAGCCCAAAGTGACAGTTGGTAATCTGAATTAATTAACGTTTTCATGTTAGGCTTTAGGCAAGAGAGAAACCGGGTTAGTCTTAGGACTAAGCCGTCGCAATGTTCCCGTCACTAGCACATAGTCGATTTAGGGGTCGCGACCTTAGATAGATTGTTGGCCAAGTACAATTAGAATTGCACGTTTCTAATTATATCATTGGGTCATTTGAGTTAGAAATAACTAAATGAATTGTGTGCATGAACATGGCTAGCGAGTAAATTGTATCGATGATCCGAACATCCATAACGAGCAATTCCATTTCTCGAAGTTAAGCACAACCGTTTAATTTTTGCACGTTGTCATTTAATTTTCCGTTAGTTGCATATTAGGAGCTCCCTTCCCCCCAAACCAAATTACCATTCTTTTATTGTGCATACCTTTTTTTTATTTCTAGCAAATTAGACTTAGTTAAATTAGATTTCTTATTTCCATGTGGATCGACTCCGTTACCACTAAGCTTCAAATAGCTCGGTGTACTTCGGGTTTATAAATTGTATTTTGGCAAGCCTCGACAGCTTGAATTTGGAGTACCACATAAAGTACGTCT
Organism: Herpetospermum pedunculosum; assembly: GCA_028017165.1. NCBI lineage: Eukaryota > Viridiplantae > Streptophyta > Magnoliopsida > Cucurbitales > Cucurbitaceae > Herpetospermum > Herpetospermum pedunculosum. The sequence goes on along the minus strand of JAPQWQ010000186.1, from coordinate 14,391,097 downwards.
ACCAAAATTGGCGCCGTTGCCGGGGAACAAGTTTAATTTAGTTTGATTAAGTTTAGTTTGTTGGTTTTAAAAATTTTCTTTACTTTTTTGTACAGTTTAATTCTTTTGTATTATTTTACCCGTTTTTGTTCGAGTTTTTTAGCGCAGTCATTCTTTGAAAATTCAAAAGAAGCGCCAAGATGGAGGTCGTGGGTAATTATGAGCATTAAAGAACCTTGAGGGAGCTTGCATCATCTGAGCTAGGCCGGAACACATCGAGTATATTGAAGGGAGTGAACTCTTCATTCCCCGCAGCGGAAGCGTTTGAAATCGTTACTTTGTTTTATTTAGAATTAAACTAAAATACAGGTTAAGCATATAATACAATTACCTTTGAAGATCAATCATCTTCTTGTGTTCCTTTTTCCACGAGATCTTCCTCGCTATGACTCGAACACGGGATCAAGGCTTGTGGGAGCTCTTTGAAAGAATGAGAGAACAATTCTCTGCAGAGGGTGTGAGTAGTGTGTTTGGCCAACCTTTTGGTTAAACCTAAATGTCTTATTTATAATAAGGCTTTTAGGAATTAATTTTATTTTATAAAATACATTTTAATATCTAATATATTAAAATATGTATTTTAATTTATATTTATTTGAATTTTATTCAAATATTATAAAATTAATCTTTTATAATATACTTTAAACCAATTTGAATCACATTCAAATAACATAAGTATATAGTTTTTAATATTAATGTATCATATACATAAACTATTTCCTCTAATATTTAATGTATCAAATACAATAAATATATTTTACTCTTCTACATTTAATATATCAAATATATTAAATATTAATTTGAATATTTCAAATTTTCTATCAACTAAATTGATCCTTTTAGTGTTACTATGAGCTAGCAAGGGGACCTTATGGACCTACAGATTTATAAGCTCCAATGATACAAAATTAATTAATTAAACTCATTAATTAATTGACTTTCATTCATTAACTCTAGGTCACTCCACTATAGGCCTAGAGTTGCACTCTTATGCACGGTAAGACAAGTTGTGTCCATGGATATAACCATTACATGCAAGTCGATCCTTCACGAGTTGTTCGTAATTACAGCTGGGTCAAAAGTCCATTTTACCCCTGTAATTACATCTTACACCTTAAGTACCACTGATTCTCTAATGAACAACTTGTTTATGATCCAACCATAAACCAAGTCCCTCTCGGGCCAGTGAGAGGGTGGGGCCCCATTGTTCAAGTCCCGAAATCAGCACTTAAGGGAACTACTCATCTACTTTCCCTATATGGGAAGAAGTGAATTCCATCTTGTGAAACTTATGTTCCCAACTCCCTATTTGGTCAAGTCCCCAAAATGGTAGGCTTATTGAATCGGCTATAAAGGCCATTCTCACCCATACAAATCAAAGGACGAGCCTTCACAGGCAGGAGTTCATAACTCACTCAGGATTAAGATTGAGTCACATATGATCATCCTGTGAAATATTAATCTTCTCAAATAACGGATTTATAAAGAGAGATTATATATTTCGTGGTCCAGTCTTATACAAACTCATTGTATAGGATACCCTCACTCACATGTCTCTACATGAATGATTTGGATCAAATCATTTGTAACAATTACAAAGTGGGCCGTATCAATAGTGTTACCAAGATAAGGCACCCAACCTTATCCATATACTATAGACCCTTTAGGTTATTACTTGAACATGATCCTCCCGTATGTCAACTACATACAGTTCAAGATTACACTAATAACCTTGGATTTTATTTATATAATGAATATTATAAATTGCAAATAATAATAATAAAATAATTATCAAATAATTATTAATTAATTATGGGGCTTTAGGGCATAAATCCCAACAATCTCCCACTTGCACTAAAGCCGGTGAGACATGTATCCTAGGGCATACTCTACACCCAACATGTTCTCCCACTTGCCCTAGTGAAGATGAGACATGTCTCATAATCCTAGACATTCTAGGTGGCTTTCAAACACTTTAGCCTGGAAAGTCTTTTTATATAGATCAATACGGCTGTCAATTAAAAGTCATCTTGGTCCTACCACGATTCTTTCTCTCTCAGCAGGATACCCTATATATTGATGTTATCTAAGTTCCTTAAGTTTAGCAATTACATGAAATGTTTTAGGCTTAACTATATCTGAAACATCTTTCAGACCAATAAGAAATTATTTGAGTTATGCAAGTTCTTTACTTCATAAGCAAGAACACTTAACTTGCATACCATGCTCCACCATCTAGGGTAAACATAGATTTCCATAAATCTTTGTTAAAACCAGTGCATCTCGTAAAGATCAAATCTTTAACCTCATACACAAAGATATAATTTCTCATTTTATCCATAGATATTTTGAGAAAAGTTTTTATTTTTCTGCGCAATGGTCATACCATTGGGTTAACTAATAAATGCTAACCAATTTTACTGTCAAATGTCATGTCTCAAGTGTACATTAGATTTTCTCCCACTCAAACGTAGATAGTCAATCTTATGTTCTCAACATTTTGAAATGTCTGAGGACACTATTCCTTAGACAAGATAAACTTCATGTAAGAATGATACATTATCATTTTTGAAGTATTACATCATATACTTGACAACAAATTTGTCAATATAAGATGTGTGAGACATAAATAACATTTTGTCCTCGAAAACTCTATTTTAGGACATACCCAGTAATTTAAATCATTCATTTGGAATTGGTTAGATAGTCAACAATTTATGTTGGATTGAAATCTTACATCATTCACAATGAGTAGTAAGTCATCCACATAAAATATGAGAAAATTCCACTAAGTAATTAATGATTTCTTTGTCTATACAATATCATTAATATTTATTCAAAGTCATAGTTTTTTATACTTTTATCAAACCATACATTCAAAAATCTAGTGATCAAATTCATTTCATAAATGAACATTTACTGCTTGCAAACCTTTTGCTTTTGATTTTTGAAATTGAACTCATGTAATTGATTTGTAAATGCATTCTTTAAGACTTCTTTTCAAAAAAGATTTCTTAAACCTTCACTTGACATATCTCATATGCAACAATGAATTAGGAAATGCTTATATACTCTAATATGACAACAAATGAGAAAGTTTATCCATAGTTTACTTTCTCCATCTATATTTGTCATTAGTCTTATTTTGAAGGTCTGTACCTTCTTATTTACAAATCTTTTACTTTTGTAGATATATTCAAAACCTATGGGTTTTACCCCATCACGAACATCTACAAGTTTTAGATAAAGATGAGTACATCTACTTTATCTCGAGATTTATGACTTTGGTCTACTAGTCTTTGTCATTGACCCTCATTTAAACTTTGAGGTCAAGAAGCCCTACATTTTGTCATCTAATTTGACAACTTAGGCTTCATATAAGCTCTTGTAACGGTCGGGTCATCTCATAACTCTCCCACTACGATGAGGCTTATCCAATTCATGACTAGGATCCATTTGACTATCAAATGTAATTAAATTGTTAACAACTTTTATTAACTTTTTAGTGGCTTCACTTGGAACCAACTTTTCAACACTATTGAACATATTCAAGTTTCAGCATGTATGCTTAAAAGTCTCAAAACTCGAAGGGTTGTAAACTAACTTTACTACTCTTCTATAATCTCAAAGTTGTCTCATGGACACCTTTTAGATATAATGATGTTCACTATACAATCTATATTGTATATCCTAACAAGAGTCTGATAATGACGTGTAATTCTTTATTGTTCTGACCATGTCTAACAAGGTCTTGTTTCTCCTCTTACAGCACAATTTCACACAATTGTACTTTGTGCTAGAGTTGAGATAAAATCTCACTTTCTATCAATTAGTCTTAGTACATAAGGTTCCTGTACTTTTCACTGTGATATGATCATAGTGTCTTGATAGATTTACCTAATTTACCTTCAACTTGAGTCTTATATTCCTTGAACTTTTCAAAATATTCAGACTTATGTTGCATTAGGTTACGATACTTATTTCTTGAATAATCATCAGCTAGAGTGATGAAATATTCATCAGTGTTCTTTGGCCTGTAGGCTTTTCCAAGAAAAACCTATTGATTATCTTGCATGAAAGGCAAGATCTTAAGACATATAAAGTAATTAACTCTAACATTTAGAGAATCACTTCGTAGTAGTCTTTTTATTCAAATTGATCAGAATCAATCTTGAATGCCAAAGACAAGTATCATATTTTAGGAGAATATAAATTGTCTTTATATTCTGGATTCTATAATCCTGAATATCTCAATGTGTAGTATTTTATATGTTAACAATTTAACACATACAAATTATTCTTATTTTTCGGCTGAACTTTTCAAACAATTTTGAAAATAAAAATTTAGTACTAAAATATTCATACTATATGAACATTTTATTAGTAATAAAGTTAGAGAAATTGAATTTCTCCTATGGTACTAAAAACACCATATTCAGCATTAAATAACAATTATTTCTTATGGACATCTTAATGTCTCCCACTACATTAATTGAGATGGGTTTTCTGGTGCCAACAAGTAGAGATCATTCTACATAATTAAGTATTTTCCAAGAATTATATAAAATGTAATGAAGAACAAATCTTAATAGTGGATCTGAATCTACTATATAGGTGGTAATGAAAAAAATCTAGTAAATCAAATTTACTTTTATCCATGTTCTTCTTATAGAGGTATTTCATAAATTCCTCTTATTATGACTACTTTGCTAATTTAGAAACTATTTTCTTTTAGCTACAGTCATATGGTTTCTTTTCTTAGATTTTGGTAATACTTAATTTTTTAGATTATTTAGATAAATATCTAAATCTAGCTTTTATTGACTTCAACAATATCTCATATGTTGTTGTCATCTTCTTTATCTTCTTAGCTTGACATCTAATATGTCAAATAGAAAATTTGTATAAGCCATCTCGTTATATTGATTTATTAATCATGTGCTTCACGAACAATTCGATTAGCATTGGCAACAGGTTTTTGAGAACGTTTCTCAATAAAGACAAATTAAAGAAAAAATTTACACGGCCATTATATAGTGTTAACATTATTTTTCCAAGTGATATTATTTTCTCAATTTGACAAATTAGCAACGAAAAATAAAATTGAGAGAAATAGACATAATATTGAAATATATAAAAAATATATATATTTATCTAATAACATGCAATCAATATTCATTCAATTTCAGCATAGAAAACAAACAATTTGATAATAGAACCCTAAAACATTAATTTCTAATGCTATGATACTTTAGTGAGTTAGAACAAGTGCCGCCGTAGGGTAGGTCAAATGCTCTTTCACTAAACCGAGACAATCTCAACCAAGTGTTATCCCAAAATAACTCTTATTTCTATAACATTTAGTTACCATTAGTTTGGTCAAGAAAATCATTAACAATCTTAATGATATCTTTGTAAGTGTAACTCATCATTTTAGATTCTATAATTTTATCCCAACAAGTGCCGCCGTAGGGTAGGTCAAGTATTGGAAATAAAATTACAATCCTATCCTTCTCAGGAGATTCACCCTGATATTGACCCATGTAAACACCTTCCGTAGGGGGACGGTCCAAAAGCCGCCGCGAGGCCCCACATGAATCTCACGTTGTGAACCAATGATGGAGACCGTAGGATATGTTGACACATTTCCTTCTCCCACTTACTATTTAAAAATACTTTCTCAAGAGATTCACCCTGATATTGACCCATGTAAACACCTTCCGTAGGGGGACGGTCCAAAGCCGCCTCGAGGCCTCACATGAATCTCACGTTGTGAATCTATGGTAGAGACCGTAGGGTTATTTTGACATATGTCTTTCTCCCACTAAATATTTTGAAATAGGATTTTCTATTACTTAGACAAATTAGGCTAATCTCATTTATCTAAGTTTTTCAATCTACCCTTTCATAACCCTTATGTTGGTTAGATTGATCTTAATGTGAATTACCAAGTATATTAAACTATTTAAAACTTATCACATTATGAGTCAGCTTAATGAAATAAAATAAAATTTGACTAATTCAACCCCCAGGCCAGTTCTCAGGTAGAGGTGTTCCTTTTCAGTCAACTTAAGTACCTCACCCGAGTAACCTTTCTTAGACAGAGTTCCCTTATAGTCAATTTTTATTTCAAATTCATTAATCTTTAATTAACTATTAATTACTAGATCAATGAACTTCAGTTGATTTTAAGCCATGTTTTTTAATCCTATTAAAAAACTAATTCACCTTATGGATAATCTTGAATTTTTAACAATTTTAAACCCTTTAAAACAAAATTAAAGATTATCATATATTCTAATCTTATTAGAATAAAAGATAAAATAAATTCAAATATTTAAACTATTTAAAGAATGAATTAAATTATCTTTTAAATAAGGAAAAAATAAATCTAATCTCATTAGGAAAATATCCTAGGAAAAGATTTCTCAATCGAAAAGATTTCTGAATCTCATTGGAAAAGATTTCCCAATCGAAAAGATTTCCCAATCGAAAAGATTTCCCAATCTCATTTGAAAAGATTTTCCTGATATCACCCAATCTTATTAGGAAAAGATTTCTCAATCTTATTAAGAAAAGATTTCTCAATCTTATTAGGAAAAGATTTCTCAATCTTATTAAGAAAAGATTTCTCAATCTTATTAGGAAAAGATTTCCTGATATCACTATTAGGAAAAGATTTCCTGATATCACTATATCTAGGAAAAGATATCCTAATCAATATTAGAAAAATATGGATTCCTATTATAAAAGGAAGTATCCTAATTTAAAATTTCTAAATATAACAATTATATTGTAAATATGGAAATATAAACATATTAGGAAATCATCTAATCAAATTAGAAAGCATTTTAATCATAATATTCCAAATATAACACTTATATTAAAAATAATTAAAATGCATGATCATGCTTAACCTATGGTGAGATTTTAATCTAGATGGCATACTCTATGCAATCAATTAAAATTTAAAACATACATCAACATGCATAATTAAATTAAAAACAACATGCATATTTAAATTAAAAACACAGCAAAATTGACCGGCATATTTGGCATATCCTAAGAAATTGAAACCAAAATTGACCGGCATATTTGACATATCCTAAGAAATTGAAACCAATTTTGAATTACATTAATTTAAATCCAAGACATATCTTGGTCTTCAAAATCCTCTTTTTGATTCTTCCACCTTTGAATCCAATTTCCATAACTCAATTTGGACATTCCAAATCAAATCAAATCCATAGACATTCCAAATCTTAATTTAAATTTCCATATTTTATTTTGGACATTCCAAATTCCAAATATGAATCTAAATCTCCAGAATTGATTTTGGACATTCCAAATCAAATCTATAGAAATTCCAAATTTGAATCTAAATTTCATATTTTATTTTGGACATTCCAAATATGAATCTAAATCTCCAGAATTGATTTTGGACATTCCAAATCAAATCTATAGAAATTCCAAATCTGAATCTAAATTTCTAGATTTTATTTTGGACATTCCAAACATTCCAAATCTGAAATTCGGTAGGATTCACAAATCTTCAATTTCGTAATGGCTTCATGGCTTCAATTCTACCATCGTTTTACACCATCTTCAATTCCGTAATGGCTTCAAAAAATGATACAGAGAATACAGAGAATTCCTATCTCTTTCGAGTTTCACATTTGATCTAATAAAAGCAATAAAACTAATGCCAAAATACGCCTAAACAGTCAATTTGCAAACCACATATATCACATATATGAAAAACAAATTAAAATACCCACCATGAACTTTTAATTCTAAACAAAAACAAAGTTGCTCTGATACCAATTGAAGGGAATGAACTCTTCATTCCCCGCAGCGGAAGCGTTTGGAATCGTTACTTTGTTTTATTTAGAATTAAACTAAAATAAAGGTTAAGCATATAATACAATTACCTTTGAAGATCAATCATCTTCTTGTGTTCCTTTTTTCACGAGATCTTCCTCGCTATGACTCGAACACGGGATCAAGGCTTGTGGGAGCTCTTTGAAAGAATGAGAGAACAATTCTCTGCAGAGGGTGTGAGTAGTGTGTTTGACCAACCTTTTGGCTAAACCTAAATGTCTTATTTATAATAAGGCTTTTAGGAATTAATTTTATTTTATAAAATACATTTTAATATCTAATATATTAAAATATGTATTTTATATTTATTTGAATCTTATTCAAATATTATAAAATTAATCTTTTATAATATACTTTAAACCAATTTGAATCACATTCAAATAACATAAGTATATAGTTTTTAATATTAATGTATCATATACATAAACTATTTCCTCTAATATTTAATGTATCAAATACAATAAATATATTTTACTCTTCTACATTTAATATATCAAATATATTAAATATTAATTTGAATATTTCAAATTTTCTTTCAACTAAATTGATCCTTTTAATGTTACTATGAGCTAGCAAGGGGACCTTATGGACCTACAGATTTATAAGCTCCAATGATACAAAATTAATTAATTAAACTCATTAATTAATTGACTTTCATTCATTAACTCTAGGTCACTCCACTATAGGCCTAGAGTTGCACTCTTATGCACTGTAAGACAAGTTGTGTCCATGGATATAACCATTACATGCAAGTCGATCCTTCACGAGTTGTTCGTAATTACAGCTGGGTCAAAAGTCCGTTTTACCCCTGTAATTACATCTTACACCTTAAGTACCACTAATTCTCTAATGAACAACTTGTTTATGATCCAACCATAAACCAAGTCCCTCTCGGGCCAGTGATGATTCATTTGTCGTATAGCGAAGCTATTGCCTAAAAAAAAAAAAAAGAAGTATGCATGAAAAATAAAAACTCTAGAGTTGTTCCTCCTTCTTGTGTTGCCCGTGTAACCAGGGGCGATCGTGTAACCCACGGTTGTCACTGCATGAAAGGGGAACTAATAGAAGTGAGCAATGGTCCTTAAAAACGTGAAGCTAGATTTAGTTTGACGTGTTAGGCTCTCTTGGAGAAAAATAAAACAAAAGTAGTTCAAAAAGAAAAATGGGTACAAAGTACTCAAAGAAAAGAAAGAAAATGTAGGCCTTTTGTTTTGTTGCTCTTTCTATCGCTAAAAGTCGTTAGACTGTTCTTATCGCCATAAGTAGGGAGAAAACGAGTCTTAGGGCTGTATAAGGTTATTTCGAACTAGCATGAGCTAGGTTGATAGGTGCTAAACACACACACACGTAAGGGAATAGGAGTTTGAATTTTGAAATGAATTCAACGTTTGCATGCATTTGATGGTTTTACATTTATGCAAGTACCTTGTTTCACAAGCATTGAGATTAGAGTTTTCAGCATGCGTTTAATTCTTTGGAGATTATTTAGAGTATACCTTGCTCGAGGACTAGCAAGATTTAGGTCGGGGGTATTTTGATAGCTCCAAAATAGAGCTATCTTTATGTCCCTAATTCTAGCTAAAACCATGACAAATATTGATTAAAATGCTTCCTTGAAGGTGATTTCATGGTAGAGAGCTCGGGAAGTCAAAAGACACATTTCGGGGCTTAAAGTGCTGTTTTAGAGCTTCATAGATGCATCGGGAGTGAAATGGCTTAAAGAATCCAAGAGATGGCAAAAATGACCTTGAAGAGTCAAATTTGGCATCACAAACCCGAGAGCACACTTGCATGGGCGGCAGCGTCGAGACGCTAGCTCGACGCTGCCAGCGTCGAGACGCTGGCCGAGCGTCTCGACGCCGCCCAACATCATCCGAAGCACGCGCGCGCCCCAGCGTCTCGACGCCGCGCGAGGGTCTCGACGCCGCCCCGATTGCCAAACGCAGACGAAGCGCGCGCCAGCGTCGAGACGCCGCCCGAGGGTCTCGATGCTCGCCCGACAATTTCCCAGATGGACGCGCGACAGCGTCGAGACGCTTGCCTAGCGTCTCGACGCTCCGACTTTTAAAGGCGTGAAAACGCAATTTTTCAGCCATTCTTTCATCCTTCTTCTTCTTCCAACATTAGCTCTCGGGTCTACAACCATTTTCCACCATTTTTGTACTTCTTCTCCTCATTTTTGCATGCTACTAAGCTCTTCCATGGGGGATTGGATTTATTCATCCTCCATGGAAGGCTAAACCGAGGTTAGTGCTTGATTTCGATTTTGGTTTGTAAGTTTTGGATGTTTGGGGAGATTTTGCCCCTTTGTAAATGATGAGATTATTTAGCTTGTTTATGCATCTCTTGCTTGTTCTTATTCCAATTCTAGCATGTGTAGCTAAATTAGATTGACGCTCTAATTCCTATGCATGATAGAGGGCTAAAGGTTGGGACGTATAATTGCCCAAACCGCTAGGTAGCACGCAAAAACTTGTTGCGTGCTCAATGTGTTAAAATAAATAATCAATAAGATAGAGAGAGCACTTAGAACATGCAAGCATACATGATCTTATAGCAAGTAGTAAGTATTTTTTCATTCGTTTTCCCACAGAGATTTATTATAAGCTACTCGTGAAGTGTAAAGGTAAGAAAGAAAGGGTGGATTTGATGGGGTAGAATTGGTTTTAAATTGTCTATTTCCTACTGAATACGAAGAGAGTAGCAACATAAACAAGTGCAAGTCAAAGTTAAACTCAAATGAAAAGAGACGAGATTAATAAATGAAGAAGAAAACAGCTAAACAGAATTGTAAACGTAGCAGAATTGCGGAAACAGCAATTCTACCGCAATTTTAAGAACAGCGAAAGTGTATAAAATGGAGAAACAAGGGCTACTAACGACTCCTCTATAGGCTTTTTCATACGATTCTCAAGCATTGGATTAACTCACTATGCATCAAACTCACTCAATCTCATGTATCTTCCGATTCCATGCATTAGATTCTTTAGTTTACTCATATCCAAGTAAGGTCTTAAGCATCTTGTTAAAGCAGAAAGTTTCGGTTTGTACTAGGAAAACGCCTATTCCTAGGTCGTTTTCTGGCTACCTTGAAAGGCTAGCATGAGTGTATGACTCTGAACTCTTACTCCTTCCGGAGGTTAGGATTTCTTTGGACAAAATGGATGGCCAATCGAAATTGCCCGTGGGATGAAGCTTACATACAATCAATGCTTCGAGAGCTATCCTACATGCTTGGTTCACATTTTTTTAGCCTATAGTATTGTCATTAGCATGCCCCTATGTGACTTAGTTACTCATGGATGTAGGGAGAACAGAAGGAAGAGATAAAACAGACATGTTAGAAGGAATTTAAAGACAAAACAGTAAGGAAAAGCAGTAGATCGCAAAGGCAAGAACTGTGAAATGAAGAATTGTGATTTGATTACTTGTTTGTTTGAATGAGCAAAAGAAAGCTTAACGCCAATAACTTAAAGACAGAAAGCAACACAATGAAATGAACTAGTCACTAGAACAGAACAACAACTAAACAACGCTGTAAAATAGAAAGGAAAGACAGAAAGCATGTAAATGAGCGTGGACGCCTCGTCGCAACCGCCTTGGCTGAAGGATGAGAAAGACCAGCTTTGCTTGGATGAATCCAATTGGGAGAGAAGATGAACCTCCTCTCCTTCCTATCAGATTATCGATTCCAACAGCTGAGCTTCGCAAACCAACAGACGGCAAAGAGAAACAGGAGTGACGGTGGAGCTGCGAGAAGACTTCTACGCTTTCGGATGATGATTGAACCCTCGACTTTGACCCCCTTTTATAGTAATCTGCAGGTGCGTTTGGGCCAAGGAGAACCATCAATCTTCAATGTCGTACTTCAAAATGGATGGAGGAGAAAGAACGAATCCCTGAAATAACGGAAATTAACAGAAAAATATCAGTCAACTTACGGTTTTCACTTGAAACATTGCGGTTTCAGCAATGTTTCCGCAATGCTGTCGCAATGTAGTTTTTTCATTCTTTTACTTCGGTTTTCAATCCTTTTCTTTCCTTTTGCACACAAGTCCTAATTTAGCTACCTTCTTTTAATTCTCACAAATAAGCATAGGTTTAAGCTAAATCCTATCAAAAACACCTAAGAGTGTGCATCTTTCTAAGCTAAATAAGTCCTAAATAAGTCACTTTTGGAGACATAACACACCCCCAAACTTAAGGTTTTGCTCGTCCTCGAGCAAACTAAGGACTTACTTAGGCTGCTGTTTCACCTTCTTTAACCACTTACTGACTCCCCTACATTCCTATCTATAGCAGTGCTGTCCTGTGACACACTTCTAAGCTTAAAACTACCCTCTTATCTAGCTTCTTCTGACTTCGCATGCCTAATACTCCTGCTGTTTTCATTAACTCCCTACAACTGATCTACCTGCTTTTGTCATATCATGCCACTATCCCTAAGGTTTCAAATTCTACCTAGCTTTACCCCAGACTCAGTACATGCTTCTAGTTTATACTTATGAGCTACCTAGGATTCCTTAGAGTCATGCCAGTCTTAGTATTAACAGTGACAGTAGTACTTTAAGAGAACAACCTAAACCCTGGCATCACTACATTGGACATACATTCATCTCCCTAAACAACCCTACAAGCTACAACTTTGTGCTTAGCTAATTTAGGATCAGAGTTCTTTTTATCAGGACATCTAAGCCACAAAGTTGCAACTCCTAGGTATACATTCTTCTTCCCTACTCTTTTCCTTTTTTTTTTCTTTCTTAGGTGGAGCCTTTCCTTTGGTTGCCTTTTGATGCAATGCCACTTGTGGGTTACACACTTGGCACTGATTACTTAGCAACCTAAGAGAGACTCCCCTCTTTATTCTATTTTTCATTTTATTTTTTATTTTTTTCAGTTCATCATTTTTGTCAAGGAGAAGAAGAATGCTTATGCTTTTAAGGGAGAGAGGAATGTTCCTAGGCCTAGGGTGGCCTCCCCCAAACTTAAACTACTCATTGTCCCCAATGAGTGTCTGAGGTGGCACACCCCCAAACTTGTCCTAGAAGCATCTAGTCCAAGGTAAAACAAAGAGAATCTAAAAGCCCTAGGCATAGACAGAACATTCTAAAAGTAAATATCACAGCAGCAGAAATTTGAAAAAAACAGACAGGTAAGGACTTAAAGCTATGCATGCTGAGCACTGTTTAGAGGTTAATTTAAACTATCAAAGGGTGTCCTATGACACTCATCCAGCATGCTTTGAGATACGCTATATAAGGTAGTCATGATAGCAGCAAAAGAAAGAATGTAAACAGAACCAGCCTAACTAAACAGACAGTCAAAAACAGGCATTCAGTGATAAAAATTGCGGTTTCCGCAATTATTTCGCAATAAAGACAGGGCAGATATATCATTGATTAAGGCCCCTATGCATGCTTTTTCTAGTCATTCAAGCTCTCTAAAAATGAAACTAAACTAATCTACCTAATCAGCTAGTATCAGACTACACTAAACAATTTAAAAACCTAAAACTAAGCATCTAAAACAGATCAAAATATTAACTAAAAACAGCATAATTCACACGGTTCACAAAAAGCAGTTTAATTTTTTTTTTCTTTTCTTTGTTATTGTAAGGGAACAGCAATACTCCCTTGAGTGCAATTCAAACTAGCACTCAGATGTCTTCATCCTCATCATCAGTCCCTCGTGGTCGTGGAGGCACCCATGGAGACAGTAGGTTCGTGGGAAAGTCAGGGAAGATGCATCCCAGTTGGTCAGCAACTTCCTTGTCCCTTTCCTGTGCGTATGTGGCCCATTGAGCCATCCTCTTCTGTAGATCCAGCAGGCACGCCATGGACAATGACTGAGCAGCAGCCAATCTATCCAGCTCGAACTCCATGTTCCCCTTCCTTTTCAGCCTCAAGCCTGTAGGAAGCTCCAAGTGGCCTGTGTAAGCCATCTGCTGTTCCATCCGCTCAATGGGGACCCCTGCACGCAAGCATAGTTTAGTAATAGTATTAGGGAAGAACAATGGACCCTTACCCTTCTTGGCGCAGTCAGCAATGGCAGCTGACATGACTTCGCCCACATTGATGGTGAGACCTCGCATGATTGCATAGACCAGCAGCGATCTGCTCTGGTTGATTGTGGTCTCATGGGTCACGGGGGACAGCTTCCTTCTCACGAAGGAAAACCAGACAGCCGCCTTAGCTGTGAGGTTGGCACTCATGAGAGTGTGCCTCCCATTGCGCGACACGGTCCATGATGCTTCAGGCTGGCCAATGATCCGAATGGCCTCCTCCAAGACGGCTTCAGTAGGCTCATCAACAATCCTCGCATAGTCAGTATGTTTTTGGCCCTTCAGGCCATAGGCTTCGTTGATTGCCTTTGCTGAGAAGTCTACTTCTACTCCCCTGACCACAGACAATCCCTCCTCAGAATTCCTCAAATTGGCGTAGAAGTCATACACCATGCTTGTGTAAGCTGGATTGGGTGGTCTGCACAACTCCTCCCAGCCGTGATTCGTAATTCCTGCGCGCAAGAATTGCGGCAGGTCAGCAGGTCTGTCGAGGAAGCCCTTCTCGTGCAGCAGCTCCCTTTTCCTCAGCTCAATGCCTCTAGACTCAGCGTCAGAAGACACGTACCTCACTGACTGAGGCTCATCTTCAGGGTACAGCTTGGCCTTCCCCTTGTCTTTCAGTTTGGCTGACTCAGCAGCCTCAATCTTGAGCTTCTTTGGGGAAGGCTCGTCACTCCTTTTCTTGGATGAAGGCGCAGCCCTGGACTTCTTCTTCTTCTTGGACTTCTTTTTTGTTCTTGGCTGTTTGGCCTTGACAACCTTGGCTTCCTTTTTCCTTAACCGCCCCCTCGTTGTCATCTGCTGGAGGCAGTCCCCCAGTGTCTCGTCCATCGAGTCATCCTTCTGTGCAGGGCTCTCAGGGCTGGCTTCCCTCAAAGGAGAGAAGACCTCTTCTTCCTCAGCTTCCCCACTGCCCTGCGTCGATTCTTGGTACTCCCCATATGGGAATTCAGGGTCAGGCCGTGGAGAAGTGGGCGAAGGAGTGGTGCTTTGTGCTGCTGTAGGGGTATGTGCAGAACTTTGCGGTGATGAAGGCAGCTCAGGGCTCTGCGCTGGTGGCGATGAAAAGAGCTCAGGGCTTCGAACCGGTGGGGATGGTGAAGGGCTGCGCTCGGCTGTCTCGTGGGATGGCTGGCCTAGTTCTTGACTCTCCACAGAGGGAGTCTTTTTCTTGATTTCTTCTTCGGCCACAGCCATACTCCATTTGCGCTTCTTGGGTGTGCCTGCTGGTTCAGAGGGTCCAGCAGGTATCTCTGTGACGACCTTCCACTTCTTCTTGCGTATCGGTAGTTTGGGAAGTCGTTCAGTTCGCGCAGCATCAGCGTCTGCAAGGGCAAGAAGTGCTTCCCTCGCAGCCGTTTCAGCCTCATCAGCCCTTTTCTTGGACGCAGATCGTTCGGCTCTTGTTAGCACCATTGTCGAATTGTGGAGTTTTGGAGAGAGGAATCACAGATGAAGAGGAAAGCAGCTTTCTTGGAGTTCAGATAATGGGAGAATCGTACGGAACAACGCGTCTTCTAACGGATATAAAGAAAACACAAAAAATCCCAACGGCTATATTTTTGCGGATTCTGCAAATCCAGCGCAATTCTAGTGACCGTTGGAGATTTTCTGCATTTAAATGTCAATCTTTGTTCAACCGTATCTTTGATTTGGCCCAATATCTCCTTGATCTTTTCAGCTGGATTTAATCTCCTTGATTCCCTCTATTGATTCCCTACAAAAAGACATAAAATCAACATCAAATTCGTAATTAAAATCCTACAAACATATACACAAACGATAATCGGAAAAAATGGAAAAAATAAACTAAGGCATGAGCCCCGTCTGGACGAGCACAGCAATCACTCGTCCTCTCTCGTTCTTAATTTCACGCTTCAGTCAAGAGGAAGGCCGAGAGAGTCTTCACATCTCCTTCCTCATAGTAGTGCTTCAACCTTGCACCATTAACCATGAATGGTTGTCCTTGCTGCAGGTTCTTTATCTCGATGGCACCATGAACAAACACATTAGTAATTACAAATGGACCTGACCATCTAGACTTCAGTTTGCCTGGAAATAATTTCAATCGTGAGTTAAATAATAAAACAAGTTGGCCTTTCTTAAAGTCCTTAATCCTAAGTCTACTGTCGTGCCAAATCTGGGTCTTTTCCTTATACATTTTGGCATTTTCATAAGACATATGCCTAAGCTCATCAAGCTCATGTAATTGCAAAGACCGCAACGTTCCCGCATCGGTCACGCAATAATTCAACTCTTTTAGTGCCCAAAATGCCTTAATTTCTAACTCGAATGGAAGATGACAAGCTTTACCATACACAAGTCTGTAGGGAGACATACCTAGGGGTGTCTTATATGCAGTTCTATACGCTTAAAGTGCATCCTCGAGTTTAAACGCCCAATCCTTTCTGTTGGGTTTGACCACTTTTTCTAGGATGTTCTTAATCTCCCTATTTGAAATTTCAGCCTGTCCATTCGAGTGTGGGTGATAGGGGGTGGCTACTCTATGTCTGATGTTATACTTGGCCAACACTCTCTCCATAGCTTTATTAATGAAATGTGTCCCCTCATCACTAATGATAGCACGAGGTGTTCCAAACCTAGTAAAAATGTGCCTATGCAAGAATTTTATGACTGTTTTGGCATCATTATTGGGACATGCTATGGCCTCTACCCACTTGGATACATAGTCTACTGCCACTAATATGTAAAGGTTACCTGATGATGGGGGAAATGGTCCCATGAAGTCAATGCCCCACACATCAAAGAGCTCCAACTCTAAGATGTAGGTGAGAGGCATTTCATCCTTGCGACTGAGGTTACCTGTTCTTTGGCATTCATCACAGCTGTGGGCATAGTTGTGGGCATCCTTGAAGATCGTTGGCCAATAGTAGCCACTCTGAAATACCTTTGCAGCTGTTCTTTGGCCACCAAAGTGTCCACCATAAGGAGCTGTGTGGCAGTGCTGCAGCACAGACTTCGCCTCAGCAGCTGAAACACACTTCCTTAGCAAGCCGTCAGCACATGTTTTGTAAAGTGTGGGGTCATCCCATATGAATTTCCTTGCTTCATGAAGGAACCTCTTCTTCTCTTGTCCTCCCTTGAAAGTTGGTAGTACCTGCGATGCAAGGAAGTTAGCAATGTCAGCAAACCAAGGTTCCTCATCGTTATCACGATGAGTCAATACAAAGACATGTTCATCAATAAAAGCATCAGAAATTGCGGTTTCCGCAATTTTTTCGCAATTATGCTGCAATCTAGAAAGATGATCCGCAACCACATTCTCACATCCTTTCTTATCTCTAATGTCTAGATCAAACTCTTGCAGCAGCAAAACCCATCTAATCAACCTAGGCTTAGCATCAGCCTTCCTCATAAGGTACTTTAAAGCAGAATGGTCAGTGTACACAATCGTTCTGGTGCCTACAATATAGTTCCTAAATTTTTCACAAGCAAACACTACAGCTAACATCTCCTTCTCAGTGGTTGTGTAGTTGCATTGTGCCTCATTAAGCGTCTTACTAGCATAATATACAGGGTGTGTTAACTTGTCAATCTTTTGTCCTAACATAACCCCTACAGCATAGTCACTAGCATCGCATAACATCTCAAATGGGAGATCCCAATTTGGTCCTACTATAATAGGGGCTGTGACTAGTGCTTCCTTAAGGGTCTTCCATGCTAGGAAACACTCTTTAGAGAAAATGAACGGTTTGTTTAGCTCTAGAAGCTCACATAGAGGCTTGGAGATCTTAGAAAAGTCGTTAATGAACCTTCTATAGAAACCAGCATGCCCTAAGAAACTTCTAATGGCCTTGACATTTTGGGGTTCTACCAATTTCTCTATTATTTCAATTTTTGCCCTGTCAACTTCTACACCTGCCCTTGACACTCTATGACCTAAGACAATACCTTCATCCACCATGAAGTGGCACTTTTCCCAATTTAGGACTAGGTTAGTCTCCTCACACCTGGCCAGGACTTGTCCTAGGTTCTCTAGACAGTTTGTAAATGAATCCCCAAATACTGAGAAATCATCCATGAATATCTCTATCATGGACTCATCCAAATCAGAGAAGATTGCCAACATGCACCTTTGGAAAGTTGCCGGTGCATTGCATAAGCCAAAAGGCATTCTGCGAAAGGCAAAAGTTCCAAAAGGGCAAGTGAGGGTAGTCTTCTCTTGGTCCTTAGGGTCTATAGTAATCTGGTTATATCCTGAATAACCGTCTAAGAAACAGTAGTAGGCTCTACCAGCTATCCTGTCTAACATCTGGTCAATGAATGGTAGAGGGAAGTGGTCTTTTTTGGTTTCTTTATTTAGTTTCCTATAATCCATGCAAACTCTCCATCCTGTGACAGTCCTTGTTGGAATCAGTTCATTGTTCTCATTGACTACCACAGTCATCCCCCCCTTCTTAGGTACACATTGTATAGGGCTCACCCACTGACTACTAGCTATGGGGAAGATCACACCAGCATCTAACCATTTTATTATTTCCTTTTTAACTACCTCTTTCATAGAGGGGTTCAGCCTACGTTGGTGATCTACTCTAGGTGTGTGCTCTTCCTCTAATATAATCTTATGCATGCAATAAGAAGGGCTAATGCCTCTAATATCAGCAATAGTCCATGCAATAGCCTTCCTATGTTGCTTAAGTAACAATATCAGTTCAACCTCATGCTTTTCACTTAATTTAGAAGAAATAATCACAGGCAAAGTATCATTACTCCCTAGATATGCATACTTGAGGTGAGTGGGTAGAGGTTTTAATTCTAAGACAGGTGGATGCTCAATGGATGGTTTTAATGGATTCAAAGATTTTTCAGTTAAGTCAATATTCATACAAACATGCTGAGGGTTATTTACAGGTATATCCATTATCTCAGCTATGTTTAAGTCAGTTAATTCTAATCCTACATATTCATGAGCATGCTTAGTCAACAATTCATGCTCCAATTGTTCTTCCATTAATGAATCTACAATGTCCATGCTAGCACAAGATTTAGAGTCAGAAGGATACCTCAGTGCTTTAAAAACACTAAACTTAACCTCCTCGTCATGAACCCTCATAGTGAGCTCACCTTTTTGGACATCTATCAGTGCCCTACCTGTGGCTAGAAATGGTCTGCCTAACAGGATGGGGACCTCCTTGTCTGCTTCATAATCCAGGATAATGAAATCTGCAAGGAAAATAAACTTGTCAACCTTTACAAGAATATCCTCAATCTTACCTTCAGGGTATGCTATGGATCTGTCTGCTAGTTGTAAAGTGACAGTGGTTGGACGTGCTTCTCCTATTCCTAGCTGGCGGAATAGTGATAGGGGCATGAGGTTTATGCTGGCTCCCAGGTCATAAAGAGCTTTGCCCACGTGCTTGCCTCCTAGCTCTACAGGTAAGGTGAAGGAACCAGGATCCTTCTCCTTCTTGGGTAGCTTGTTCTGGAGTATGGCACTGCACTCCTCAGTGAGATTGACTGTTTCAAACTCACCAATGATTTTCTTGTTAGTTATAATATCCTTCAAAAACTTTACATAAGAAGGCATAGACTGTAAAACTTCTACAAAAGGAATATTAACATGCACTTGCTTAAGAATTTCTAAAAATTTGTTAAAGTGCACTTCCTGTTCTTGTTTTTTCTTTCGTCTTCTAGGAAATGGAGGTGGTGGCACATATGCAGGCACTTCAGGTCGCCTTAGGATAGGTGGAGGCCTTGGAATTTCTTCTATCTCTTCTATGATTGGCTCCAGCCTTGATCCTGATGTGTTTGTTGGTGGTGGACCTTGGTTTGGCAGAGACTCCAGTGGAGCACTAGACTCAGTGTTCTCTACTCTCTTTGGTGTGTCCTTGGTGCTGCTCACCAATGGTCTCCCACTTCTAAGTTCAATTGCTTGAACTTGCTCTTTACCATCTCTCCTTGGCACTTCAGTGTCAGCAGGTAGTCTACCTTGGGGCCTACTCTTGAGTTCATTGGCTAGTTGCCCTATTTGGTTCTCTAGGCTCCTAAGAGTAGCTTGCTGACTCTGTAGAGTGGCATCATTCTTGGCTATGTATTCCTTAAGTAAGTTTTCTACAGAAGATCCTACAGGTTGGTTGTATGGTTTTTGATACATGGATTGGTTATGTTGGGGAGTGAAACCAGGTGTTCCACTCGGTCTTGGTTGGTTAGGATTTTGGTTAGCATTTTGTTGGCCACCCCATGACAGGTTTGGGTGGTTCCTCCAACCAGGGTTGTAAGTATTGGAATAGGGGTTGTTCCTAGGTTGCTGTTGACTTCCAACATAGCAGACCGAGGCTGGATTCCCAGGGCAGTATTCATACGGGTGCCCTTCCCCACAGAATCCACAGATAAGTGTCTCACCTTGACTTGGTTGGGTGCCCATTGACATGGTCGTGGCGGTGTTGACACTTGTTTGGAGATTGGCTTGAGTCATTTGCTTAACTAGGTTGGTCAGGGCATTTATTTGGCTGCTCATTGCACTTAGAGCATCCTTGTCTTGAGCTCTAGTTGGCTCAACTGGATCATCTGACCACCTACAGTGAGATGCTGAGATCTTCTCCAAGATCTCATAGGCTTCGTTGTAACTCTTGGACAACATGGAACCTCCAGCAGATGAATTTAGAACTTGTCTGGTGCTGGGGTTGCATCCTTTGAAAAAGACCTCTATTTGGATACACCATGGGATGCCATGATGTGGACATTTGAGAAGAAGGTCCTTGAACCTTGTCCAAGCTTCGTGAAGAGACTCAGTGTCAGCTTGTTTGAACTTGATTATGTCATCACGAAAGGTAGAATTCCTATCAGGTGGGAAGTATTTGACTAGGAATTTCTCTGCTAAATCTGTCCAATTAAGGACTGATCCTGAGGGTAATGAGTTTAACCACGTTTTGGCTTTGTCCCTCAAAGAGTAAGGGAAAAGGTATAGCCTCAAGGCTTCTTGGGAAACTCCAGGGATGATAAAGGTATCACTGACTCCTAAGAAGTTTCTAAGATGGTTGTGGGGGTCCTCATTTTCCACTCCAAAGAATTGTCCCACAGTGGACAACATTTGGAACATCACTGGCTTTAACTCGAATGAGTTGGCAGTGATTTCAGGACGGTTTATGCTGGGGTTCAGCTCCCCAGGCATAGGTACTAGGTAAGAGAGTATGGCGCTATCCTTATCATTCGCTATTTCGATGGGATTGCGAGTGACAGGCACCAGATTTGGAATTATTCCAGCCATTTCTTCTTGAGACAATTGCGGAGGAATTGCGGTTTCCGCAATTACTTGAGGTAAATGGGGTTGTTTAAAGAGACGTTTCTTGGCTCTATTTCTGGCCCTAAGTAATCTCTCAGGCTCAGGATTGAACTCTAGATCACTACTTGAAGGCTCACTCATAAACTAACCCGATGGTACCTGTAAAAGAAATGAAACTAGATTAGTTACAATAGACAATAAACTCGGTGTTTCAAACTTAACAAACTTCGTTTTCACTTAAATAAATCCCCGGCAGCGGCGCCAAAAACTTGTTGCGTGCTCAATGTGTTAAAATAAATAATCAATAAGATAGAGAGAGCACTTAGAACATGCAAGCATACATGATCTTATAGCAAGTAGTAAGTATTTTTTCATTCGTTTTCCCACAGAGATTTATTATAAGCTACTCGTGAAGTGTAAAGTTAAGAAAGAAAGGGTGGATTTGATGGGGTAGAATTGGTTTTAAATTGTCTATTTCCTACTGAATACGAAAAGGGTAGCAACATAAACAAGTGCAAGTCAAAGTTAAACTCAAATGAAAAGAGACGAGATTAATAAATGAAGAAGAAAACAACTAAACAGAATTGTAAACGTAGCAGAATTGCGGAAACAGCAATTCTACCGCAATTTTAAGAACAGCGAAAGTGTATAAAATGGAGAAACAAGGGCTACTAACGACTCCTCTATAGGCTTTTTCATACGATTCTCAAGCATTGGATTAACTCACTATGCATCAAACTCACTCAATCTCATGTATCTTCCGATTCCATGCATTAGATTCTTTAGTTTACTCATATCCAAGTAAGGTCTTAAGCATCTTGTTAAAGCAGAAAGTTACGGTTTGTACTAGGAAAACGCCTATTCCTAGGTCGTTTTTAGGCTACCTTGAAAGGCTAGCATGAGTGTATGACTCTGAACTCTTACTCCTTCCAGAGGTTAGGAGTTCTTTGGACAAAATGGATGGCCAATCGAAATTGCCCGTGGGATGAAGCTTACATACAATCAATGCTTCGAGAGCTATCCTACATGCTTGGTTCACGTTTTTTTAGCCTATAGTATTGTCATTAGCATGCCCCTATGTGACTTAGTTACTCATGGATGTAGGGAGAACAGAAGGAAGAGATAAAACAGACATGCTTAGAAGGAATTTAAAGACAAAACAGTAAGGAAAAGCAGTAGATCGCAAAGGCAAGAACTGTGAAATGAAGAATTGTGATTTGATTACTTGTCTGTTTGAATGAGCAAAAGAAAGCTTAACGCCAATAACTTAAAGACAGAAAGCAACACAATGAAATGAACTAGTCACTAGAACAGAACAACAACTAAACAACGCTGTAAAATAGAAAGGAAAGACAGAAAGCATGTAAATGAGCGTGGACGCCTCGTCGCAACCGCCTTGGCTGAAGGATGAGAAAGACCAGCTTTGCTTGGATGAATCCAATCGGGAGAGAAGATGAACCTCCTCTCCTTCCTATCAGATTATCGATTCCAACAGCTGAGCTTCGCAAACCAACAGACGGCAAAGAGAAACAGGAGTGACGGTGGAGCTGCGAGAAGACTTCTACGCTTTCGGATGATGATTGAACCCTCGACTTTGACCCCCTTTTATAGTAATCTGCAGGTGCGTTTGGGCCAAGGAGAACCATCAATCTTCAACGTCGTACTTCAAAATGGATGGAGGAGAAAGAACGAATCCCTGAAATAACGGAAATTAACAGAAAAATATCAGTCAACTTACGGTTTTCACTTGAAACATTGCGGTTTCAGCAATGTTTCCGCAATGCTGTCGCAATGTAGTTTTTTCATTCTTTTACTTCGGTTTTCAATCCTTTTCTTTCCTTTTGCACACAAGTCCTAATTTAGCTACCTTCTTTTAATTCTCACAAATAAGCAGAGGTTTAAGCTAAATCCTATCAAAAACACCTAAGAGTGTGCATCTTTCTAAGCTAAATAAGTCCTAAATAAGTCACTTTTGGAGACATAACAGCACGGGTCTAAGCATGGCTAATCATTTCAGCCCAAAGTGACAGTTGGTAATCTGAATTAATTAACGTTTTCATGTTAGGCTTTAGGCAAGAGAGAAACCGGGTTAGTCTTAGGACTAAGCCGTCGCAATGTTCCCGTCACTGGCACATAGTCGATTTAGGGGTCGCGACCTTAGATAAATTGTTGGCCAAGTACAATTAGAATTGCACGTTTCTAATTATATCATTGGGTCATTTGAGTTAGAAATAACTAAATGAATTGTGTGCACGAACAGGGCTAGCGAGTAAATTGTATCGATGATCCGAACATCCATAACGAGCAATTCCATTTCTCGAAGTTAAGCACAATCGTTTAATTTTTGCACGTTGTCATTTAATTTTCCGTTAGATGCATACTAGGAGCTCCCTTCCCCCCAAACCAAATTACCATTCTTTTATTGTGCATACCTTTTTTTTATTTCTAGCAAATTAGACTTAGTTAAATTAGATTTCTTATTTTCCTGTGGATCGACCCCGTTACCACTAAGCTTCAAATAGCTCGGTGTACATCGGGTTTATAAATTGTATTTTGGCAAGCCTCGACAGCTTGAATTTGGAGTACCACATAAAGTACGTCTACCAGGCAGCAAGGTCGACTTAAGAATCATCTATAGGCATTTAACTACGATCATTCAACAGTAGATTAACATATCATGCATCGTGTTAACTAAGTCTCATGCATCTCTCGATTACATGCATTTGATCTTTTAGTTTACTCATATCCAAGTAAGACTTAAAAACCTATTTATACACACAAGCTAACAAACGTGCTAGGAGAACGCCTATTTCTAGGTCATTCTCTGATTACCATAAAAGGCTAACATGAATGGATGACTCTGAATTCTTACTCCTTCCGGAGGTTAGGAATTCTTTAGACAAAATGGATGGCCAGTCGAAATCGCCCATGGGATGAAGCTCACATACATTCAATGCATTCATGCTATTCTACATGCTGAATTCTCATATTTCTAGCCTACAGATTCATCTTTAGCATACCTCTCTTAGATTAGTTACTCATGGTTTTTGAAGAACTGAGGGAGATGGATTGATTGAACATGAATTAAAGAACTCAGTAATATTAATTGAATAAGAAAATGATAAGATAACGAACTCAACAAAACTAATTGATTACTCTTTAAAAACAAGGTTCAGAACACTTCATAGAGCAATGTGCGATGATCCAAAAGCAGTAAAGATTAAGTGTATTAGAGAATGATTCAGAACAATGTCGCAAATGGAAAACAGTAGAGAGAAAGCAGTAAGAAAGTTGTAAATGTGCAAGGATCCTCCTCGTCGCAAAACGCCTCGGATGAAGGGGAAGATTAGCTGATCTTGGGGATAATTTCAATCAGAAGAGAAGAGAATTCCTCTCGAATTATCGACGCCAAGGGCTAATTTCTTCGATCCAACAAACGGGAGAAGGTATTTCGTCTGCGGGTTGCTTCGCAATTGGGATCTCCTCGCTTCTGATTGATTGTGTTGAATGAATTGAAGTGGATTCAATTCGATACCCTTGATCCTTCATCTCACCCTCTTTATATAGCTTTTAGGTAGCTGCCAAAGGCTGCTCATTAATCGTGGATCACCATTCAACTTTGTGAGGTAGTCAAGCTTGACATGTGGCAGCAGCAGGGAGAGTTGACGGCTGGAAAATCGCAGTCAACAAAGACTGACGGCTGGAAAAAGTGCAGCAGCAAAGACTGGCGTTTGCGGTTTTATTGCGAGGGCCGCAATGCTCTGTTTTGGCTGATTCCATTGCGAGTCTGCAATTTCTTCGCAATGCACCTGCAATGTACAATTTAGCTCTATTTTCATCATTTTGCATACTTTTTCGTTCATTTTCCAAATAAGCCTTAATTTAGCATCATTTCTCAAATTCTCACTTTTAAGCACACATTAAGCTAACTTCTAACAAAAATACTCAAGAACTTCCATGATTTTTAGGTAATTAATACCCTAAATAATGCACTTTTGTAGAGGTAACACACCCCCAAACTTGAGTTATTGCTAGTCCTCGAGCAATATAAAGGCTTACTTTTTCTCTAATTAGTTGTTAACTCCTGTCTTTTAAACTCTACCTAACTGATTTGCTGACTTCCTTAGGTTTACTGTCAACAACTTTGCTGTCCTGTGACACTCTCCTAGGCTAAAACTAACTTAATATTTTTTCTATTCTGATTTCTCTTGCCTTTAAAACCTTCTGTTTTTACTAACTTCCTGTCTTTTGGTTTATTTGCCTATATCATTGAGCACATTGTGCAGACATCCCTAAGCTTTCAAACTCTCCCTAGTTTTAACTCAGACTCAGTACATGCTTCTAATGTTTTTATTTTTGAACTACCTAGGAATCCTTAGAGTCATGCCAGCCTTAGAACACATAAGTATCAGAGTACAGTCCATAGAACAGACTAAGCCCTAGCATCACTATGTTGGATAGACACTCATCTCCCTCGACAGCCTTTTGGCTACAGCCTTGTGCTTAGCTAACTTAGGATCAGAGTTCAGTTTAACAGGACATCTAAGCACCTAGGCTGCAGCTTTCTGACACACATTCTTCTTCTTTTTATGTTTCATCTTTTCTTTTTCTTTTAGCAAAGTCTTCTCTCCGAATTGCCTTTTGACGCAGTGCCACTTGTGGGTTACACAAATGGCCTTGATTACTCAGCATCCTTAGAGGAAGACAATGCCCCTTTCTTTCCTTTGCTTTACTTTATTTATTTATTTATTTATTGTTTTTTTTTTTAAGAAGAAAGGAGTGCTCCTAGGACTAGAGGCTGCCTCCCCCAAACTAAAACTTCTCATTGTCCCCAATGAGAGTCTGAGGTGGCACACCCCCAAACTTATCTTAGAAACATCTAGTCTAAATAAAAACCAGACAGAATTTAAAACTCCTAGGGATAGAATGGCCCTCATAGTGCAGATAACTCATTAGCAGAAATTTACTAAAATCAAAATGGTAAGGTCTAACAGAGGCACATGCTCAGCATTTTATGAAGCTAAGTAAACCTAACAAGAGTGTACTAGACACTCATCCAGCATGCTCAATAGATAGACTACCTATGGACATCAGAATGCAGTCAAATATTGAGAATTAAAGACAGATAGACCAGCAAAGAAATCGCAATGATACTAACAGAGCAGATTTAACCGTGATCAAAGCTCCTAACATGCACTATTCCATTTGTAAACAACTACAGGCAACAGAAAAAACTATCTAAGCTAACTAATCATACGAAGTTAAACTAAACTAAGCTACTCAAACTCTAGCTAATTAAGAAAATCACAACATAACAACAATTGATATTGGGAGGGGGGGGTGTAACTGGTTACAGAAAAGCAAGTTGAGAGGGATAAAAATACTCCCTCGAATGTCGTCAGTCTGTGGCATTCCTTCATTCGTTCTTGTCCTCTTCATCACTCCTCTCGCTCGGAGGCATTCAGGGGCTCAACAATCCAGCTGGAAAAGTAGGGAACTCGCACCGTAGGTGTTCAACTAGTTCCTGGTCTCTTGCTTGGGAGTACTCAGCCCATTGGGCTAATTTTCTTTGTAAGTCCATCAAGCAGGCCATGGACATTGATTGTGCAGCTGCAAGTCTATCCAGCTCAAACTGCATGTTGCCTCTCCTTCTCATCCTCAGGTTGCTGGGCAGCTCAAGGTGGCCAGCATAGGCCAATTGCTTCTCCTCTATCGTCACAGGCACCCCTGCGCGCAAGCATAACTTAGTGATAGTGTTAGGGAAAAAGAGTCGGCCTTTACCTTTCTTGGAGCATTCGACGATCGAGGCTGCTATGATCTCACCCACGTCAATAGTGAGTCCCTTCATGATCGCATAAACCAGCAACGATCTCCCTTGGTTGATGGTCGTCTCATGCGTGACAGGGGATATTCTTCTCCGAATTAGGGAGAACCAAATGGTCGCCTTGTCTTTGAGGGCTGCACTCATCAGTGTGTACTTCCCATGCTTTGAGACTGCCCATGCTGCCTCTGGTTTACCTATCATATTCAGCACCTCCTCCAAGATTGCTTCTGAGGGTGAAGCCACGATCTTTAAATATTCAGAGCTCTTATGCTCTTTGAGAGCATACACCTTGTTGATCGCTTCAACAGAGAAGTATACATCCACGCCCCTCACCACCGATTGACAGCCTTCGGGGTGAGTGAGGTTGGCGTAGAAGTCATAAACCATGTCCGAGTAGGCCTGAATTTGAGGCCTACACAACTCTTCCCAGCCGTGGTTTGTGATTCCTGCGCGCAAAAATTGCGGCAGGTCCGCAAGGGAGTCTAGAAATCCTCTCTCGTGGAGGAGTTCCCTTTTCATCAGTTCCACGCCCCTGGCCTCAACATCCTTGGATACATACTTCTCAGCTGGAGGCTCATCTTCTTCTTCCCTTTATCCTTTGCCTTGGCTGCTTCAACAGCCTCAGTCTTCATCTTCTTGATAGAGGGTTTGGCTTCAACCCTCTTCTTCTTAGCTTTCTTGGAGGGCTTTGGCCGTTTTGCCTTCACAATCACAGGGGCCCTCTTCTTGAGCCTCGCTTTGACAGCCAATTGCTGGATGCATTCATCCAGTGTGTCATCCATTGAATCTTTGCTCTCCTTCTCCACAGAACTGTCAAGATTGACATCCCTGAAGGGAGAGACTACCTCCTTGTCTTCATCCGCATCATCGATTGATGCAGAGTCTGGTTGTCCTACAGGGGGGACTTTAGGTTCCGATGGTTGTTGAGTGGGTTCAGGACTTTGCATGGCCGTCTCCATCGATGGTTCGCCACTGGTAAGGCTTTCCTCACTCACGAATTTCCGATGTTTGGTCTTTGGAGCTTCCAAGGTAACCTCCCACTTTCTTTTAGGGGGCTGCGTTGGATCAGAGCTGGTTGCAGCTTCAGTTGTTGCAACCCTCCATTTCCTCTTCACAAGAAGCTTCAGAGGTCTTGAAGGTTTTACCGCTTCAACGTTGGCTAAAGACAGTAAGGCATCTCGTACCAAGGCGGCATCCTCGGTGATTGGGGATGTCTTTTTGGGGGTGGATTTCTCAGCTCTTGTGGAAACTGTTGCGTGCTCAGTGTGTAAAGATAAATAAGCAAGAAAGTAGAGAGAGCACTCAGAACATGCAAGCATACATGGTCTCACAGCAAGTAGTAAGTATATTTCATTCGTTTTTTCCACAGAGACTTATGTTTAGCTATTCGCGAAGTGTATTTGTTAAGAAAGATGGGGTGGATTTGATGGGGTAAAATTGGTTTTTAATTATCTAATTTTTGCTGAATGTGTAAAGGAATATAACATAAACAAATGCAAGTTGAAATTAGACTCAAAGGACAAGAGATGGCATTGATAAACGAAGAAGAAAACAGCTAAACAGAATGAAAATTTAGCAGAATTGCGGGGACCGCAATGTTTCCGCAATTAAACAGCAGCGAAAGTGTGTAATTGGGTGAGTTAAGGGCTACTAATGACTATCCTATAGGCATTATTATACGATTCTCAAGCACTGGATCTACTCTCTATGCATCAAACTCACTCTATCTCATGTATCGTCCGATTCCATGCTTTAGATTCCTAAGTTTACTCGACTTCAAAGTAAGGTCTTAATCATCTTGTTAAAACAGAAGTGTTTAGTTTGTACTAGGGAAACGCCTATTCCTAGGCCGTTTCCTGATTACCATGAAAGGCTAGCATGATTATATGACTCTGAACTCTTACTCCTTCCAGAGGTTAGGAGTTCTTTGGACAAAATGGATGGCCAATCGAAATTGCCCGTGGGATGAAGCTTACATACAATCAATGTTTCGAAGGCGATCCTACATGCTTGGTTCACGTTTTTTAGCCTATAGTTCTGTCATTAGCATGCCCCTAAGTGACTTAGCTACTCATGGATATATAGAGAACAGAAATGTAAGATGAAACAGACATGCTTAGAAGGGAAATAAACTTAAAACAGCAAGACAAAACCGTAGCAGCAGAAGAAAGAAACCGTGAAATGAAACTTGCACTCTGATTACTTTGAATGTTGAACGAACAAAGAGAAACTTAAAGGCAGTAATTCAAAGACAGACAACAACGAAATGCAGTAACTAAAACACTAAACTAGGAACAACAATGATCAAAACTGGAAATTAGAAGAAGAACGACCGAAAACAGTAAAATGGCGCTTGAAAGCTTCGTTGCAGTCGCCTCGAATGAAGGGGATGAAAGGTCAGCCTTGCTTGGATGAATCCAATCGAGAGAGAAGAAGAATCTCCTCTCCTTCCTATCAGATTATCGATTCCAACAGCTGAGACTCTCACTCCAACAGACGGCAAAGGAAAACAGGGAGAAAAAGTGGACTGTGAGAAGGCTTCTACGCTTTCGGATGATGACTGAACCTCCGACTTTGGCCCCCTTTTATAGTAGTTTGCAGGTGCGTTTGGGCCAAGGAGAACCATCAATCTTCAACGTCATATATCAGAATGGATGGATGAGAAAGAATGAATCCCTGAAATTACGGAAATTAACAGAAAAGGATCAGTCAACTTACGGTTTTCACTTGAATAATTGCGGCCTCAGCAATGTTTTCGCAATGCTATCGCAATGCAGTTTTTTCATTCTGTTCCTTCGGTTTTGAACCCTTTTCTTTCCTATTGTGCATAAGTCCTAATTTAGCTACCTTCTTCTCATTTTCATATTTAAGCATAGGTCTAGGCTAAATGCTATCAAAAACACCTAAAAATGCACATCTTCTTAAGCTAAATGGGTCCTAAATAAGTCACTTTCAGAGACTTAACACACCCCCAAACTTAAGGCTTTGCTTGTCCTCAAGCATACTAAGGACTTCCCTAGGCTGCTGTTTCTCCTTCTTTAACCACCTACTGACTCCCTTATACCCCTATCTATAGCACTGCTGTCCTGTGACACACTTCTCAGTTCAAAACTCCCCTAGCTTCTTCTGACTTTGCCTGCCTAACACTCACCTGCTTTTATTAACTCCCTACAACTGATCTATTTGCTTTTGTCATATCATGCCACTATCCCTAAGGTTTCAAATTCTGCCTAGCTTTACCTCAGACTCAGTACATGCTTCTAGCTTTATTTTTAATGTGTCTAGGATTCCTTAGAGTCATGCCAGTCTTAGTATTAACGGTGACAGTGGTACTTTTAAAGAACAACCTAAACCCTGGCATCACTACATTGGATAAACACTCATCTCCCTAAACAACCCTACAAGTTATAACTTTGTGCTTAGCTAATTGAGGATCAGAGTTCTTTTTAAATAGGACATCTAAGCCACAAAGTTATAACTCCTAGGTATACATTCTTTTTTCCTTTTCTTTTTTTACTTAGGTGGGGCCTATCCTTTGGTTGCCTTTTGATGCAATGCCACTCGTGGGTCACACACTTGGCACTGATTACTTAGCAACCTAAGAGAGACCCCCCTCTTTATTCTATTTTTCATTTTTTTTTTTTTTTTCAGTTCATCATTTTTTTGTAAAGGAGAAGAAGAATGCTTATGTTTCTAAGGGAGAGAGGAATGTTCCTAGGCCTAGGGTGGCCTCCCCCAAACTTCAACTACTCATTGTCCCCAATGAGTGTCTGAGGTGGCACACCCCCAAACTTATCCTAGAAGCATCTAGTCTAAAGTAAAACAAAGCGAATCTAAAAGCCCTAGGCATAGACAGAACATTAAAAAGAAAGTATCACAGCAGCAGCAGTTAAAAAAAAAACAGACAGTTAAGGGCTTAAAGCTGTGCATGCTGAACTATTTAGAGGTTGATTTCAAACTAGCAAAGGGTGTCCTATGACACTCATCCAACATGCATTTAGATAAGCTATATACGGTAGTCATGATAGCAGCAAAAGATAGAATTTAAACAGATCACAGCCTAGCTAAACAGACAGTCCAAAACATGCTTTTAGTCATGAAAATTGCGGGTACCGCAATTATTTCGCAATTAGATCAGGGCAGATATAACATTGATTAAGGCCCCTAAGCATGCTTTTTCCAGTCACTCAAGCTTCCTAAAAATAAAACTAAACTATCCTACCTAGTCAGCTAACATCAGACTATACTAAGCAAAAGGAAAAGCATAAAACTAAACATCTAAAACAGATCAAAATTGAACCAAAAACAGCATAATTCACATGGTCCTATCAGAAAGCAGAATTTTTTTTTTTTTTTTTTCCTAAGGGAACAGCAATACTCCCTTTAGTGCACTTCAAACCAGCACTTAAACTTCTTCATCCTCATCTGGTTGCCGTGGTCGTGGGGGCACCCATGGAGTCAGGAGATTTGTGGGGAAGTCAGGGAAGATGCACCCCAGTTGGTCTGCAACTTCCTTGTCCCTCGCCTGCGCATAAGTGGCCCATTGAGCCATTCTCCTCTGCATATCCATCAGGCAGGCCATGGATAGGGACTGTTCAGCAGCCAGCCTATCCAGTTCAAACTCCATATTCCCCTTCCTTCTCAGCCTCAGGTTAGCAGGCAGCTCCAAGTGGCCCGTGTAGGCCATCTGCTGCTCCAGGCGCTCGGTGGGGACTCCTGCAAGCAAACATAGCTTGGTTATGGTATTAGGGAAAAACAGTGGTCCCTTACCTTTCTTGGCGCATTCAGCAATGGCCGCAGTGATGACTTCTCCCACATTGATCGTGAGACCTCTCATTATCGCATACACCAGCAGCGATCGGCTCTGGTTGATTGTAGTCTCGTGAGTCACAGGGGACAATCTCCTTCGCACGAACGAAAACCAAACAGCTGCCTTAGCCGTGAGGTTGGCACTCATGAGAGTGTGCCTCCCATTGCGTGACACGGTCCAGGAAGCTTCAGGCTGGCCAATGGTGCGAATGGCCTCTTCCAGCACTGCCTCAGTAGGCTCATCAACGATCCGTGCATAATCTGTATGTGTTTGGCCTTTGAGACCATAGGCTTTGTTGATGGCCTTGGCTGAGAAATCCACTTCTACCCCTCTGACCACAGACAGGCCATACTCCGGGCTGAGCACATTGGCGTAGAAATCATACACCATGCTCGTGTAGGCTGGATTGGGCGGTCTGCAGAATTCCTCCCTGCCATGGTTGATCACTCCTGCGCGCAAGAACTGCGGCAGGTCAGCAGGTCGGTCGAGGAAGCCTTTCTCGTGCAGCAACTCCCTCTTCCTTAACTCAACGCCCCTGGATTCAGCGTCAGATGAAACATACCTCACTGACTGAGGTTCGTCTTCAGGGTAGAGTTTGGCCTTCCCCTTATCTGCTGGCTTAGCTGACTCGGCAGCCTCAACCTTGAGTCGTTTGAGCGAAGGCTCAGTGCTCTCTTTGTCTGCTGAAGGCACCCTCTTGGCCTTCTTCTTCTTCAGTCTCTTGGGTCGCTTGGCCTTGACAATCTTGGCCTTCTTCCTCTTCTTGAGCTTAGCCTTGATATTGATCTGCTGGAGGCATGCCCCCAACGTCTCTTCCATGGAATCATCCTGCCGTGCAGGACTCTCGGCACTAGCTTCCCTTGCAGGCGAGAAGACCTCGTCTTCACCACCTTCCCCACTGCCCTGAGTGGATTCCTGGTACTCCCCATAGGGGAATTCAGGATCAGGCTGTGGAGGCGTGTGCGAAGGTGTGGCACTCTGCTCTGCTGTAGGCGTCTGCACGGAATTCAGTGGTGAAGACGGCGTCGCAGGGCTCTGTGCAGGCGGTGACGATGAAAGCTCCGGGCTGTGCACTGGTTCAGATGATGAAGGGTTGTGCGCAGGTGAGGCAGACGGCGACGAACTCTTCTTTGGCGACTCGTGGGACGCACGATCCGTTTCTTGACTCTCCACAGAGGGAGTCTTGGCTTTGCTTGGTTCGGCGGCCGTCTCGACACTCCACCGGCGTTTCTTGGGCGTGCCCGCTGGTTCAGAAGGTCCAGCAGGGATCTCAGTGACAACCCTCCACTTCTTCCTACGGATCGGAAGCTTGGGAAGAGGTCCAGCGCGTACAGCCCCAGCATCTGCAAGGGTCAGAAGTGCTTCCCTCGCAGCCGCTTCAGCTGCATCATCGGCCTTCTTCTTGGCTGCGGATCTTTCAGCCCTTGTGGACACCATTGTCGAATCTTGGAGGTTTGGAGAGAAGGATCAAAGATGAAGAGAATCTCAGTTTTCTTGGAAATCAGAAAATGAGAGAATCGTATCGATCGAGCGCCTTCTAACGGATATAAAGGCAACGGCTAAATCCCAACGGCTCTATTTTGCGGATCCTGCAATTCCAGCGCAATTCTAGGGATATTTTTTCATCAAAATCTCAAACTTTGCTCGTCCGTATCTTTTATTTGGCTCGATCGTTTTTTGATTTTTAAAGCTGGGATTACTCTCCTTGATTCCCTCTTTCGATTCCCTACAAAAAGAAATAAAAACAATATCAAATACGTAATTAAAATCACACAACAAAACACACAAATGACAACCGGAAAATCGCAAAAAATAAATTAAGGCATGAGCCTTATGTTGACGAGCACAGTAACCACTCGTCCTCTCTCGTTCTCATTGTCACGCTTCAGTCAAGAGGAAGGCCGAGAGAGTCTTCACATCTCCTTCCTCATAGTAATGCTTCAACCTCGCCCCATTGACCATAAATGGTTGGCCTTGCTGCAAGTTTTTTATCTCTATGGCACCATGAACAAACACATTAGTAATGACAAATGGACCCGACCATCTAAACTTAAGTTTCCCTGGAAATAGTTTCAACCGTGAGTTAAACAACAATACAAGTTGACCCTTCTTAAAGTCCTTAACTCTAAGTCTACTATCGTGCCAAATCTTGGTTTTTTCCTTGTACATCTTAGCATTTTCATAGGCCATATGCCTAAGCTCATCAAGCTCATGTAATTGCAAAGACCTCAGTGTCCCCGCATCTTTTACACAAAAATTTAATTCCTTCATGGCCCAAAATGCTTTGTTTTCTAACTCAAGTGGTAAGTGACAAGCCTTGCCATATACCAGCCTATAAGGGGACATTCCTAGAGGTGTCTTATATGCTGTCCTATAAGCCCAAAGTGCATCCTCAAGCTTGAAGGACCAGTCTTTCCTATTAGGTTTGACTACTTTTTCTAGGATGTTCTTAATTTCCCTATTTGAGATTTCAGCTTGGCCATTTGAGTGTGGGTGATAGGGAGTGGCTACTGTATGCCTAATGTTATATTTAGCCAATACTTTTTCCATAGCCTTGTTAATGAAATGTGACCCCTCATCACTAATGATAGCACGAGGTGTCCCAAACCTAGTAAAAATGTGCCTATGCAAGAAGTTGGTGACTGTTTTAGCATCATTATTAGGACATGCTTTGGCCTCTACCCACTTGGACACATAATCCACTGCCACTAATATGTAGAGGTTACCTGATGATGGGGGGAATGGCCCCATGAAGTCAATGCCCCATACATCAAAGAGCTCTAACTCTAAGATGTAGGTGAGGGGCATCTCATCCTTTCGACTGAGGTTACCTGTTCTTTGGCATTCATCACAGCTGTGGGCATAGTTGTGGGCATCTTTGAAGATCGTTGGCCAATAATAGCCACTCTGAAATACCTTTGCAGCTGTTCTTTGGCCACCAAAGTGTCCACCATAAGGAGATGTGTGACAGTGCTGCAGCACAGACTTCGCTTCAGCAGCTGAAACACACTTCCTTAGCAAGCCATCAGCACAGGTTCTGTAAAGTGTGGGGTCGTCCCAGATGAATTTCCTTGCTTCATGAAGGAACCTCTTCTTCTCTTGTCCTCCCTTGAACACTGGCAATACCTGTGATGCACGGAAGTTAGCAATGTCAGCAAACCAAGGTTCCTCATCGTTATCACGATGAGTCAAAGCAAAGACATGTTCATCAATAAAAGCATCAGAAATTGCGGGGTCCGCAATTTTGTCGCAATTGTGCTGCAATCGAGACAGGTGATCTGCAACCACGTTTTCACATCCTTTCTTGTCCCGAATGTCCAAATCAAATTCCTGCAGCAATAACACCCATCTAATCAACCTAGGCTTTGCATCAGCCTTCCTCATAAGATATTTCAAGGCAGAATGGTCAGTATATACAATTGTCCTAGTGCCTACAATATAGTTTCTGAATTTTTTGCAAGCAAACACTACAGCAAGCATCTCTTTTTCAGTAGTGGTATAATTATATTGAGCCTCATTCAAGGTCTTACTAGCATAATAGACAGGGTGTGTTAGCTTGTCAATCTTCTGGCCTAACATCACTCCTACATCATAGTCACTGGCATCACATAACATCTCAAAGGGCAGATCCCAATTTGGTCCTACTATGATAGGGGCTGTGACTAGTGCTTTCTTAAGGGTGGTCCAAGCTACTACACATTCCTTAGAGAAGATGAAGGGCCTATTTAGCTCTAATAGCTCACACAGAGGCTTGGCTATCTTAGAAAAGTCCTTAATGAACCTTCTGTAGAAGCCAGCATGCCCTAAGAAGCTTCTAATGGCTTTGACATTCTGGGGCTCTACCAACTTCTCTATGATCTCAATTTTGGCTCGGTCAACTTCGACTCCTGCCCTTGACACTCTATGTCCTAAGACAATCCCCTCATCCACCATAAAATGGCATTTTTCCCAATTTAAGACTAGGTTGGTCTCCTCACACCTAGCCAGGACTTGTCCTAGGTTTTCTAGACAGTTTGAAAATGAGTCCCCAAAGACTGAGAAGTCATCCATGAATATTTCTATCATGGACTCATCCAACTCAGAGAAGATTGCCATCATGCACCTTTGGAAAGTTGCCGGTGCATTGCATAAGCCAAAAGGCATTCTGCGAAAGGCAAAGGTTCCAAAAGGGCAAGTAAAGGTGGTCTTCTCTTGATCCTTAGGGTCTATAGTTATTTGATTATAGCCTGAATAGCCATCTAAGAAACAATAGTAGGCTCTACCAGCTATTCTGTCTAACATCTGGTCAATGAACGGAAGAGGAAAATGGTCTTTTTTAGTTTCTTTATTTAATTTCCTGTAATCCATACACACTCTCCACCCTGTGACAGTCCTTGTTGGAATCAGTTCGTTGTTCTCATTGACTACCACAGTTATTCCCCCCTTTTTAGGTACACATTGGATGGGGCTCACCCACTGGCTACTAGCTATTGGGAAGATCACTCCTGCATCTAACCATTTTATTATTTCCTTCTTTACTACCTCTTTCATAGAGGGGTTTAGCCTACGCTGGTGATCTACCCTAGGTGTGTGCTCTTCCTCTAGTATAATTTTGTGCATGCAATAAGAAGGGCTAATGCCTCGAATATCAGCAATAGTCCATGCTATAGCCTTCCTATGTTGCTTAAGCAGTAAAATCAGTTCAACCTCATGCTTTTCACTTAATTTAGACGAAATGATAACAGGCAGAGTTTCATTACTTCCTAAATATGCATACTTGAGGTGAGTAGGGAGTGGTTTCAGTTCTAAAACAGGTGGATGCTCAATGGAGGGCTTTAAAGGATTCACAGATCAATCAGTTAAATCTATATTCATACATACATGTTGTGGTTTATCTACAGGCATATCCATTATGTCAGATACATTCAAGTCAGCTATATCTAATTGTACATATTCGTTAGCATGCTTAGTTAATAATACATGCTCTAATTGTTCCTCCATCAAGGAGTCTACTACGTCCATGCTAGCACAGGATTCAAGGTCAGAGGGGTACCTTAAAGCTTTATATACGCTAAACTTCACCTCTTCATCATGAACCCTCATAGTGAGCTCACCTTTTTGGACGTCTATAAGTGCCCTACCTGTGGCTAGAAATGGTCTGCCTAGCAGGATGGGGACTTCCTTGTCTGCCTCATAGTCCAGGACAATGAAATCTGCAAGGAAAATAAACTTGTCAACTTTAACTAGAATATCCTCAATTTTACCTTCTGGATATGCAATGGATCTGTCTGCTAGTTGTAAAGTGACAGTGGTTGGACGTGCTTCTCCTATTCCCAACTGGCGGAATAGGGACAGGGGCATGAGATTTATGCTGGCGCCCAGGTCACAAAGCGCTCTGCCCACATGCCTGCCTCCAAGTTCTACAGGTAAGGTGAAGGAACCAGGATCCTTCTCCTTCTTGGGCAGCTTGTTCTGGAGGATGGCACTGCACTCCTCAGTGAGGTTTACTGTTTCAAACTCACCAATTATTTTTTTGTTAGTAATGATGTCCTTCAAAAACTTTACATAAGAAGGCATAGACTGTAAAACTTCTACAAAAGGAATGTTAACATGCACTTGCTTAAGAATTTCTAAGAATTTATTAAAATGAACTTCCTGTTCCTGCTTCTTCTTAAGCCTTCGAGGGTATGGAGGTGGTGGCACATATGCAGGTATGTCAGGGCGCTTTAGGATAGGTGGAGGCCTTGGAATTTCTTCTACCTCCTCAATAATTGGTTCTAGCCTGGCTCCTGATGTGCTAGTTGGTGGTGGACCTTGGTTTGGTAGAGACTCCAGTGGAGCACTAGACTCAGTGTTATCTACTCTCTTTGGTATGTCTTTTGTGTTGCTCACCAGTGGTCTTCCACTCCTAAGTTCAATTGCTTGAACTTGTTCTTTACCATCTCTCCTTGGTACCTCGGTGTCAGCAGGGAGTCTACCTTGGGGCCTACTCTTAAGTTCATTGGCTAATTGGCCTATTTGGTTTTCTAGGCTCCTAAGAGTAGCTTGCTGGCTTTGAAGCGTAGCATCATTCTTAGCGATGTATTCCTTGAGTAGGTTTTCTACAGAAGATCCTACAGGTTGATTGTATGGTTTTTGGTACATTGACTGGTTATGTTGGGGAGTGAAACCAGGTGTTCCACTCGGTCTAGGTTGGTTAGAATTTTGGTTAGTGTTTTGTTGGCCACCCCATGACAGGTTAGGGTGGTTTCTCCAACCAGGGTTATAGGTGTTGGAGTAGGGGTTATTCCTAGGCTGCTGCTG
Source organism: Herpetospermum pedunculosum (assembly GCA_028017165.1). Taxonomy (NCBI): domain Eukaryota; kingdom Viridiplantae; phylum Streptophyta; class Magnoliopsida; order Cucurbitales; family Cucurbitaceae; genus Herpetospermum; species Herpetospermum pedunculosum. Next base: position 14,352,957 of record JAPQWQ010000186.1, on the reverse strand, counting down.
GCTTCCAATGTAGCAGACTGAGGATGGATTCCCAGGGCAGTATTCATATGGGTGCCCTTCCCCACAGAATCCACAGACAAGTGCCTCGCCTTGACTTGGTTGGGTGCCCATTGACATGGCTGTGGCGGTATTGGCACTGGTTTGGAGATTGGCCTGAGCCATTTGCTTAACTAGGTTGGTCAGGGCGTTTATTTGGGTGCTCATTGCACTTAGAGCATCCTTGTCTTGAGCCCTAGTTGGCTCAACTGGATCATCTGACCACCTACAGTGAGATGCTGAGATCTTCTCCAAGATCTCATAGGCTTCGTTGTAACTCTTGGACAACATGGAACCTCCAGCGGATGAGTTTAGAACTTGTCTGGTGCTGGGGTTGCATCCTTTAAAGAAGACTTCTATTTGGATACACCATGGGATGCCATGGTGTGGACATTTAATGAGAAGGTCTTTGAATCTTGTCCAAGCTTCGTGAAGAGACTCACTTGGAGCTTGTTTGAATTTGATGATATCATCACGAAAGGTCGAATTCCTATCTGGTGGGAAATATTTGACTAGGAATTTTTCTGCTAAGTCTGTCCAATTGAGGACAGATCCTGAGGGTAATGAATTTAACCACGTTTTGGCTTTGTCCCTCAAAGAGTAAGGGAACAGATATAGCCTCAGGGCTTCTTGGGAAACTCCAGGAATCAGGAATGTGTCACTAACTCCTAGGAAGTTCCTAAGGTGGTTATGGGGGTCCTCATTTTCTATTCCATTTGGAACATCACTGGCTTTAACTCGAATGAGTTGGCAGTGATTTCAGGACGGATTATGCTGGGGTTCAGCTCCCCAGGCATAGGTACGAGGTATGAAAGGATGGCGCTATCCTTGTCATTCGCTATTTCAATGGGATTGCGAGTGACAGGCACCAGGTTTTGACCTATTCCAGCCATTTCTTCTTGAGTGCATTGCGGAGACTCTGCGGTTTCAGCAATTATTTGAGGTAAAAGGGGTTGTTTAAAGAGACGTTTCTTGGCTCTATTTCTAGCTCTAAGTAATCTCTCGGGCTCAGGGGTTGAACTCTAGATCACTACTTGGAGTCTCATTCATAAACTACCCTAAATGGTACCTGAAAAACAAATGGAAATGGATCAAATTCAATGGAAAATAACTTAGTGTTTCAGACTTAACAAACTTCGTTTTCACTTAAAATAAGTCCCCGGCAGCGGCGCCAAAAACTTGTTGCGTGCTCAGTGTGTAAAGATAAATAAGCAAGAAAGTAGAGAGAGCACTCAGAACATGCAAGCATACATGGTCTCACAGCAAGTAGTAAGTATATTTCATTCGTTTTTTCCACAGAGACTTATGTTTAGCTATTCGCGAAGTGTATTTGTTAAGAAAGATGGGGTGGATTTGATGGGGTAAAATTGGTTTTTAATTATCTAATTTTTGCTGAATGTGTAAAGGAATATAACATAAACAAATGCAAGTTGAAATTAGACTCAAAGGACAAGAGATGGAATTGATAAACGAAGAAGAAAACAGCTAAACAGAATGAAAATTTAGCAGAATTGCGGGGACCGCAATGTTTCCGCAATTAAACAGCAGCGAAAGTGTGTAATTGGGTGAGTTAAGGGCTACTAATGACTATCCTATAGGCATTATTATACGATTCTCAAGCACTGGATCTACTCTCTATGCATCAAACTCACTCTATCTCATGTATCGTCCGATTCCATGCTTTAGATTCCTAAGTTTACTCGACTTCAAAGTAAGGTCTTAATCATCTTGTTAAAACATAAGTGTTTAGTTTGTACTAGGGAAACGCCTATTCCTAGGCCGTTTCCTGATTACCATGAAAGGCTAGCATGATTATATGACTCTGAACTCTTACTCCTTCCAGAGGTTAGGAGTTCTTTGGACAAAATGGATGGCCAATCGAAATTGCCCGTGGGATGAAGCTTACATACAATCAATGTTTCGAAGGCGATCCTACATGCTTGGTTCACGTTTTTTAGCCTATAGTTCTGTCATTAGCATGCCCCTAAGTGACTTAGCTACTCATGGATATATAGAGAACAGAAATGTAAGATGAAACAGACATGCTTAGAAGGGAAATAAACTTAAAACAGCAAGACAAAACCGTAGCAGCAGAAGAAAGAAACCGTGAAATGAAACTTGCACTCTGATTACTTTGAATGTTGAACGAACAAAGAGAAACTTAAAGGCAGTAATTCAAAGACAGACAACAACGAAATGCAGTAACTAAAACACTAAACTAGGAACAACAATGATCAAAACTGGAAATTAGAAGAAGAACGACCGAAAACAGTAAAATGGCGCTTGAAAGCTTCGTTGCAGTCGCCTCGAATGAAGGGGATGAAAGGTCAGCCTTGCTTGGATGAATCCAATCGAGAGAGAAGAAGAATCTCCTCTCCTTCCTATCAGATTATCGATTCCAACAGCTGAGACTCTCACTCCAACAGACGGCAAAGGAAAACAGGGAGAAAAAGTGGACTGTGAGAAGGCTTCTACGCTTTCGGATGATGACTGAACCTCCGACTTTGGCCCCCTTTTATAGTAGTTTGCAGGTGCGTTTGGGCCAAGGAGAACCATCAATCTTCAACGTCATATATCAGAATGGATGGATGAGAAAGAATGAATCCCTGAAATTACGGAAATTAACAGAAAAGGATCAGTCAACTTACGGTTTTCACTTGAATAATTGCGGCCTCAGCAATGTTTTCGCAATGCTGTCGCAATGCAGTTTTTTCATTCTTTTCCTTCGGTTTTGAACCCTTTTCTTTCCTATTGTGCATAAGTTCTAATTTAGCTACCTTCTTCTCATTTTCATATTTAAGCATAGGTCTAGGCTAAATGCTATCAAAAACACCTAAAAGTGCACATCTTCTTAAGCTAAATGGGTCCTAAATAAGTCACTTTCAGAGACTTAACAGAAACCATGGTCGTTTCTTGAAGGTGAAGCTTTGGAAATTTCTAAGGAAGGAGAGATCTGGTTTGTGGAATTTGAGGGTTTGAGAATCGTAAATGGGAAATGATCAACAGCCCTTCTTATTTATAATGGGTTGCGTACTAACGGTTATATTATTGCGGACTCCGCAATATTTCCGCAACGCTTCGAATCTCATCAAATCTTTGGAAATGTAACCGTTAGGATTTTTATCCTTGATTGCTGTGTGTTTGCAAGATTCTAACAAACTAAATCTTTGATTTTCCAAGATTTCTCCCTTCATCTTCTCCTTGCCTCTTGATTGTTCACCCTTGTTGTCGTTAAGATCTCCAATTACCACGCTTCTAATCACATTAAAAATAAACTTAATTAATACTATGAAATAAAAAATACTCTAAACAAAATAAATCAACAGTAAATAAAGATATCTAGTCCATAATCCTTTGATGGTTGAGCATGAAGATAATTCCATTAAGTGCCCTTGCTCATCGTCCTTTGCTTGACTTTTAAGCTTCAGACAAGAGGAATGCTGAGAGTGTTCTCACATCCCCTTCCTCATAGTAATGCTTAAATCTAGCACCATTCACCACGAACGGCTGACCTTGATCCAGATTTTGGATTTCAATTGCACCATGAACAAACACCTTAGTGATCACAAATGGACCAGACCAACGAGATTTTAATTTGCCAGGAAACAATTTCAATCGTGAGTTAAACAATAGAACACGCTGGCCTACTCTGAAGTCCTTAATCCTAAGTCTACTGTCATGCCAAATTTTAGTATTTTCCTTATACATTTTAGCATTTTCATATGACATGTGTCTTAGTTCATCCAACTCATGCAATTGCAGAGACCGCAATGTTCCCGCATCGGTTACGCAAAAATTCAATTCTTTTAAGGCCCAAAATGCCTTGTTTTCTAATTCAAGGGGTAAGTGGCATGCTTTTCCATAAACTAACCTATAAGGAGACATTCCTAATGGTGCTTTATATGCAGTCCTATACGCCCATAGTGCATCATCTAACTTAAAAGACCAATCATTTCTATTCGGTTTCACAACTTTTTCAAGTATACTCTTGATCTCTGTATTAGAAATTCCAGCTTGTCCATTTGAGTGGGGGTGATAGGGTGTTGCTACTCTATGCCTAACATTATACTTAGCTAACACTTTCTCCATAGCTTTGTTTATGAAATGTGTTCCTTCATCACTTATGATGGCACGTGGTGTGCCAAATCGTGTAAAAATATGCCTATTTAAGAATCTAACAACTATTTTAGCATCATTTAAGGGGCATGCAATCGCCTCTACCCATTTTGAGACATAATCTACCGCTACTAAGATGTAAAGATTACCAGCAGATGGAGGGAATGGACCCATGAAGTCAATGCCACATACATCAAAGAGTTCTAACTTTAAGATGTATGTTAGAGGCATCTCATCCTTCCTACTGAGGTTACCTGTTAGTTGACACTCATTGCAATTGTGTGTGAAGTTATGTGCATCCTTGAAAACTGTAGGCCAGAAGTAGCCACTTTGGAACACCTTTGCAGCAGTCCTCTGACCACCAAAGTGTCCTCCATACGGGGTTGTATGACAATGCTGCAAGATTGACCTTGCTTCAGCAGCTGACACACATTTTCTTAGCAAGCCATCCGCACAGCTTCTATATAAGGTTGGATCATCCCAAATGTACTTCTTAGCCTCATTTAAGAACTTCTTCTTATCTTGCCCTTTTCTGAATTCTGGTAACACCTGAGAGGCAAGAAAATTTGCAATGTCAGCAAACCACGGTTCATCATTATTATCACAATGTATTAAAGCAAAAACATGTTCATCAATAAAGGAATCAGTCATTGCGGGTTCTGCAATTTTTCCGCAATGACTCTTCAATCTTGATAAATGATCAGCAACTACGTTTTCACATCCTTTTTTTTATCTCTAATCTCTAGATCAAACTCTTGCAAGAGTAACACCCATCTAATTAGACGAGGCTTGGCATCAGCCTTCCTCATTAAGTATTTTATTGCAAAATGATCAGTATAAACAATCGTTTTATTTCCTACAATATAAGGCCTAAATTTTTCACATGCAAACACTACTGCTAACATCTCTTTCTCTGTGGTAGTGTAGTTACATTGTGCTTCATTCAAAGTTTTACTTGCATAATATACAGGGTGTGTTAATTTATCTCTCTTTTGGCCAAGCATAGCCCCAATTGCATAGTCACTAGCATCACACATTATTTCAAAGGGCATATCCCAATTTGGGCCTACTATGATTGGTGCTTTGACTAAGGCATCTTTAAGCTTGGTCCATGCTATTAAACATTCATTTGAGAAGACAAAAGTTCTATTCAGCTCTAGAAGCTCACACAGGGGTTTAGAGATTTTTGAAAAGTCTTTTATAAATCTTCTATAAAAGCCCGCGTGACCTAAGAAACTTTTTATAGCTTTGACATTTTTAGGTTCCACTAACTTCTCAATGACTTCTATTTTGGCCCTATCGACCTCTACTCCTGCTTTGGACACTCTATGTCCTAATACTATTCCTTCTTCCACCATGAAGTGACATTTTTCCCAATTTAATACTAGGTTGGTTTCTTCACACCTAGTGAGGACTTGTCCTAGGTTTTCTAGGCAGTGGTTAAAGGAGTCACCAAAGACTGAGAAGTCATCCATAAATATTTCTATTATGGACTCATCTAGGTCAGAGAAGATAGCCAACATACATCTTTGGAATGTTGCTAGTGCATTGCATAGGCCAAATGGCATTCTGCGAAAAGCAAATGTTCCAAAGGGACATGTAAATGTTGTTTTCTCTTGATCCTCAGGGTCTATGGTGATTTGGTTATACCCTGAGTAACCATCTAAAAAGCAGTAAAAGGCTCGGCCAGCTATTTTATCTAGCATTTGGTCTATAAAGGGTAAAGGAAAATGGTCTTTTTTGGTTTCTTTATTAAGTTTTCTATAATCCATACATACTCTCCATCCTGTGACAGTTCGAGTTGGTATTAATTCGTTATTTTCATTAACTATTACAGTCATACCACCCTTCTTAGGCACACATTGAATGGGACTGACCCATTGGCTATTGGCTATTGGAAAGATCACACCTGCATCTAACCATTTAATAATTTCTTTTTTAACTACCTCTTTCATGGAGGGGTTCAACCTACGTTGGTGATCTCCTCTAGGTGTATGTTCTTCCTCTAATCATATCTTATGCATGCAATAAGAGGGGCTTATACCTCTAATGTCAGCAATCGTCCAAGCAATTGCCCTTTTATGTTGCTTAAGCAGCAATATTAACGCAATTTCATGTTGTTTACTTAGTTTGGACGAAATAATGACAGGCAAGGTATCTTTCTCTCCTAGATATGCATATTTAAGGTGTTCAGGCAATGGTTTCAGTTCTAGTAAAGTGGTTGTTCAATTGATGGCATCATAGGAGTTGTAATTCTTTCAGACAGTTCATTGGTCATGCATACATGCTGAGGGTTATCCACAAATACATCCATCAATTCAGAAATATTTAAATCATTCATATCTATTTGTGCATAATTAGTAGCATGTTTGACTAACAATTCATGCTCAAGTTCTTCTTCCATTAATGATTCTACTATATCTATAGTTGTACAGTGTTCAAGATTAGAGGGGTACCTTAAAGCTTTAAAAACACTGAACTTAACCTCTTCATCATGGACTCGCATGGTGAGCTCACCTTTTTGGACATCAATTAGAGCCCTACCTGTGGCTAAGAAAGGTCTTCCCAGTAGGATTGGCACCTCTTTGTCTGCCTCGTAGTCCAAGATTATGAAGTCTGCAAGAAAAATAAATTTGTCAACCTTGACTAGTATATCCTCAATCTTACCTTCAGGGTATGTGATGGATCTGTCTGCAAGTTGCAAGGTGACAGTTGTTGGTCGTGCTTCACCTATCCCAAGCTGTTGGAATAGTAACAAGGGCATAAGGTTGATGCTGGCTCCCAGATCACACAAGGCTCTGCCCACATGCTTGCCTCCCAATTCTACTGGCAAAGTGAAGCAACCAAGATCCTTCTCCTTCTTTGGCAGCTTATTTTGGAGTATGGCACTGCACTCCTCAGTGAGATTTACTGTTTCAAACTCACCAATAACTTTTTTGTTAGTTATAATATCTTTTAAGAATTTAACATATGATGGCATGGATTGCAAAACTTCCACAAACGGAATATTAACATGGACTTGTTTCAGAATTTCCAAAAACTTATGGAAATGAGCTTCCTGCTCTTGTTTCTTCTTGAGCCGTCTAGGGAATGGAGGTGTGGCACATAGGTAGGCAAGTCAGGTTGCCTAATGATAGGGGGAGGCCTAAGAATCTCTTCTGGTTCCTCAATGATAGGTTCCAGCCTCACCCTTGTTGTGCTTGGTTGTATTTGGTCAAGATTAGGCAGAGAATCCAGTGGAGCACTAGACTCTTCATTCTCTACTCTCTTTGGTGCTTCTCTGTTGTTGATCACCAATGGCCTTCCACTTCGAAGTTCAATAGCTTGAACTTGTTCCTTACCATCCCTTCTTGGAGTTTCTGTGTCTGCAGGCAGTCTGCCTTGGGGCCTATTCTTCAACTCGTTTGCCAACTGCCCAATTTGGTTCTCTAAGCTTCTCAGTGTTGCTTGCTGGCTCTGCAGAGTTGCATCATTCTTTGCTATGTACTCCTTCAGCAAGTTCTCTACTGATGTTCCCATCGGTTGGTTGTATTATTTTTGGTATGGGGGTTGACTAGTTTGTTGAGTGAAACCAGATGGTCCACTTGGTCTTGGTTGATTTTGCATTCGGCTTGTGTTTTGTTGTCCACCCCAAGAGAGATTTGGGTGGTTTCTCCAACCAGGGTTATATGTGTTTGAGTAGGGGTTGTTCCTTGGTTGTTGTTGACTTCCAACATAACACACCGAGGATGGATTACTAGGGCAAAAGTCATACATATGCCCTGCCCCACAGAATCCACAGACTAGTGCCTCACCTTGGTTAGCTACTGATGTGCTTGTTGAAACAGCTGCCACGGTGTTGACACTTTGTTGAATATTGGTTTGAGCCATTTGCTTTACTAGGTTGGTCAGAGCATTGATTTGGCTACTCATTGCAGTGAGAACATCCATGTCTTGAGCCTTCCTTCTGTTTGGCTCCACAAGATCGTCTGACCATCTACAATGTGATGTTGAGATTTTCTCCAAAATCTCATAGGCTTCATTATAACTTTTTGATAGCATCGAACCTCCAGCTGAGGAATTCAACACTTGCCTCGTGCTGGGGTTGCATCCTTTGAAGAATACTTCAATTTGAATACACCATGGAATGCCATGGTGTGGACATTTGAGTAACAGATCTTTAAATCTGGTCCAAGCTTCATGTAATGATTCGTTTTCGGCTTGCTTGAATTTGATAATATCATCACGAAAGTTAGAGTTCCTATATGGAGGGAAGTATTCTACTAGGAACTTCTCTGGTAGGTCTGTCCAATTGACAATTGAACCAGAGGGAAAGGAGTTCAGCCACGTCTTGGCCTTGTCTCTTAATGAATATGGAAAAAGGTAAAGTCTCAAGGCCTCTTGAGACACTCCTGGGATGACAAAGGTGTCACTTACTCCAAGGAAGTTTCTCAAGTGGTTGTGGGGGTCTTCATTCTCCACTCCAAAGAATTGTCCAACTGTGGACAACATTTGAAACATGACGGATTTTAATTCGAATGAGTGAGCTGTAATCTCGGGGCGTATGATGCTCAGATTAAGCTCCTCAGGCATTGGTACAAGGTATGATAGAATAGCACTATCCTTATCATTCGCAATTTCAATGGGGTTGCGAATGATAGGTGCTCGGTTTGGTGCTTCTTCTGCTCTATCCATTTCAACTTGTTGAGATTGCGCTGACTCTGCGTGGTCTGCAATGTGCTGAATTACAGGTTGTTTTGGCTGTTTAAAAAGGCGTTTCTTAATTTTGTTTCTGGCCCTTAAGGTCCTTTCAGGTTCAGGATCAAATTCTAAGTTGTGAGTTGGAAACTCATTCATAAACTAGCTTTGTTGGTACCTGTAAAATAAATGCAAAAGATTAGCTCCAATAAATTAAGCTCTTCTAAAATAACACAAGTCGTGTTTACTAAAAAAAATCCCCGGCAGCGGCGCCAAAAACTTGTTGCGTGCTCAGTGTGTATGTAAAATTAAATGGGAGAGCACTCAGATCATGCAAGCATACATGGTCTTGCAGCAAGTGATAAGTATAATTTAATTCGTTTTCCCACAGAGATTGAGTTTAGTGACTAACGATTTGATGTGCTAAGTTAGATAAGGTAACTTAAATTGGGTAGATTTTGGGTTGGTGTGCCGAAATATAGAAGATGCAAGAAGAAAGCAAGTGTAAAAGCAAAGCGAGTAAAGACGTAAAGCTATAATGTGGAGAAGAAGAATTGCGGGTCTCGCAATTCTTTCGCAATGAAATCGCAAAGATAAAAACTTATGGAAAAGACTAAGGCAAAAAGCAGAAATGTTTTATTGCGGTTCTCGCAATAATCTCGCAATAAATTAGCAACGATTTAAATGTAAAGTAAGGCAGCAAGGTCGACTTAAGAATCATCTATAGGGATTTAACTACGATCATTCAACAGTAGATTAACATATCATGCATCGTTTTAACTAAGTCTCATGCATCTTTCGATTACATGCATTAGATCTTTTAGTTTACTCATATCCAAGTAAGACTTAAAAACCTATTTATACACACAAGCTAACAAACGTGCTAGGAGAACCCCTATTCCTAGGTCATTCTCTGATTACCATAAAAGGCTAACATGAATGGATGACTCTAAATTCTTACTCCTTCCGGAGGTTAGGAATTCTTTAGACAAAATGGATGGCCAGTCGAAATCGCCCATGGGATGAAGCTCACATAGATTCAATGCATTCATGCTATTCTACATGCTGAATTCTCATATTTCTAGCCTACAGATTCATCTTTAGCAGACCTCTTTTAGATTAGTTACTCATGGTTTTCGAAGAACTGAAGGAGATGGATTGATTGAACATGAATTAAACAACTCAGTAATATTAATTGAATAAGAAAATGATAAGATAACGAACTCAACAAAACTAATTGATTACTCTTTAAAAACATGGTTCAGAACACTTCATAGAGCACCGTGCGATGATCCAAAAGCAGTAAAGATTAAGTGTATTAGAGAATGATTCAGAACAATGTCGCAAATGGAAAACAGTAGAGAGAAACCAGTAAGAAAGCTGTAAACGTGCAAGGATCCTCCTCGTCGCAAAACGCCTCGGATGAAGGGGAAGATTAGCTGATCTTGGGGATAATTTCAATCAGAAGAGAAGAGAGATCTTCTCTTCTTCCTCTCGAATTATCGACGCCAAGGGCTGATTTCTTCGATCCAACAAACGGGAGAAGGTATTTCGTGTGCGGGTTGCTTCGCAACTGGGATCTACTCGCTTCTGATTGATTGTGTTGAATGAATTGAAGTGGATTCAATTTGATTCCCTTGATCCTTCATCTCACCCTCTTTATATAGCTTTTAGGTAGCTGCCAAAGGCTGCTCATTAATCGTGGATCACCATTCAACTTTGTGAGGTAGTCAAGCTTGACATGTGGCAGCAGCAGGGAGAGTTGACGGCTGGAAAATCGCAGTCAACAAAGACTGACGGCTGGAAAAGTGCAGTAGCAAAGACTGACGTTGCGGTTTTATTGCGAGGGCCGCAATGCTCTGTTTTGGCTGATTCCATTGCGAGTCCGCAATTTCTTCGCAATGCACCTGCAATGTATAATTTAGCTCTATTTTCATCATTTTGCATCCTTTTTCGTTCCTTTTCCAAATAAGCCTTAATTTAGCATCATTTCTCAAATTCTCACTCTTAAGCACACATTAAGCTAACTTCTAACAAAAATACTCAAGAACTTCCATGATTTTTAGGTAATTAATACCCTAAATAATGCACTTTTGGAGAGGTAACAATGGGTCATCAGGGTACAACCAGATTCGAATGGCCCTCAAAGATGAAGAAATGACAGCGTTCCGGACTACGAAAGGGATATACTGTTACAAGGTAATGCCAATTGGATTAAAGAACGCCGGCGCAACTTATCAGCGTGTCATGCAATAGATCTTCGATGATATGTTGCATAAACATGTCGAGGGCTACGTCGACGATCTCGTAGTCAAGTCTAAAAAGCGACAGGATCACTTGAAAGATCTAAAGGTAGTTTTCGATCGTTTGAGGATGAACCCTCTCAAATGTGTATTTGGTGTAACTTTGGGGAAATTCCTTGGTTTCGTCGTAAAACATCGAGGGATCGAGATTGATCAATCCAAGATCGACGCCATTCAAAAAATGCTAGAGTCGTGAAACTTGCATGAACTAAGAAGTCTCTAAGGACGACTTGCTTATATCAGGAGGTTCATCTCCAATCTAGCAGGTCGATGTCAACCATTTCAGAGATTGATGAGGAAAGACACGACCTTTGAGTGGGATGAAGCATGTCAAAATGCCTTTAACAACATAAAGCAATATTTGCTTAACCCTCCTGTCTTGGGTGCCCCCGTAGCAGGAAAACCGTTGATACTCTACATTACTGCGCAAGAAAGGTCGCTTGGGGCATTGCTTGCATAAGAAAGTGAGAAGGGTAAAGAATGTGCCCTCTACTACTTAAGCAGAACTCTCAATGGGGCAGAGCTGAATTATTCACCCATTGAAAAGATGTGTTTGTCGCTCTTCTTCGCCATTGACAAGTTGAGGCATTACATGCAGGCATTCACAGTGCATTTGGTGGCTAAGGCTGACCCAATCAAGTATGTTTTGTCTAGACCAATTATCTCAGGTCGATTGGCAAAGTGGGAAATCTTACTACAACAATATGACATTGTTTATGTTCCGCAAAAGGCGGTGAAGGGGCAAGCCTTGGCTGATTTCTTGGCAGATCATCCAGTGCCGTCAGACTGGAAATTATCTGACGACCTGCCTGACGAAGAAATCTTCTACATTGAAATTACTGAGCCTTGGATTATGTATTTTGACGGTGCAACTCGAAGATATGGCGCATGAGCGGGTATAGTATTCATCACCTCTGAAAAGCACATGATGCCATATAGCTTCAAATTTGGAGAGGTATGTTCGAATAATGTTGTTGAATATCAAGCACTCAGTATGGGTCTTCAAATAACAATAAAAATTGAAGTAACCTACATTGAGATCTACGGAGATTCAAAGCTGATAATTAATCAGTTGTTGCTCGAATACGAGGTGAAGCATCAAGATTTAATACCTTACTTCATTTATGCAAGACGACTCCTAGAAATCTTCGACAACATGACGATCGAGCATATTCCAAGAGCTGAAAATGCAAAGGCAGATGCATTGGAAAACTTGGGCACAACCCTGACTGTCTCAGAAAGTGAAGTATTGAATGTCCCGATCTGTAAAAAATGGGTTGTACCGCCAACTGAAATAGAAAGTCAAGAAGCAAACGTAATATCAATCTATGTGATTGAAGAAGAGGATTGGCGACAACCGATTGTAGATTATCTACAACATGGAAAGCTTCCCATAGAGGCCAGACGTAAGGCTGATATACGAAGAAGAAGTGCTCGATTCATCTACTACAAGGACACCGTTTATCGACGCTCCTATGACAGACTTTTTCTTCGATGCCTAGGAAAAGAAGAATCGATAAAGGCATTAGAGGAAACGCACTCAGGGGTCTGTGGTGCTCATCAATCGGGACCGAAACTTCATTTTCAGTTGAAGAGAATGGGCTATCACTGGCCAACGATGATTCAAGACTCGATGGAGTATGCAAACAAATGTGAGGCTTGTCAGTTTCATGCAAACTTCATACATCAACCGCCAGAACCCCTTCACCCAACCATAGCTTCATGGCCCTTTGAAGCTTGGGGGCTCGATCTCGTTGGTCCAATAACACCTAAGTCCTCAGCGGGACACTCTTATATCCTCGCTGGGACAAATTATTTTTCAAGGTGGGCCGAGGCGATTGCGTTAAAAGAGGCAAAAAAGGAAACTGTTGTGAATTTCATTCGAACTCACATCATTTACCCGTACGACATCCCTTACCGCATCGTGACCGATAATGGAAGACAATTTGCCAATGGTCTAATGGACAAGTGATAACTCCATTTTGGAGCTATTAAATACTTCCTAAGTATAGCTAAAGTCCGCGTTTAATTGGTTAATATATCTCGTTTGTAGGAGAAATGCGGCAAAGAGCTCGTGCGTCCGTTGGGTCCGTTCGAGTGCTTAAAGTGGAGTTTTAACGCCCCGGGAATGCGTCGGGAAAGGGGAAGTTGATCCGTGAAGAAACGGGCCAAAACCGCCTTGGAGAGGCAAAGTTCCAGCCCCCAAACCCGAGAGCCAGCGTCGAGCTATAGCGTCGAGACGCTGGCTCGACGCTGGAAAAACCCGAGAGCAAGCGTCGAGTGATAGCGTCGAGACGCTAGCTCGACGCTGCCTGGCGTCGAGACCCTGCTTGGCGTCGAGACGCTCCGGAGGAGGCGCGCGCAGGAAATTTATCGGGGCAGCGTCGCGACGCCATCGAAGGCGCGCGCGGATTAATTAGGGCGCAGCGTCGAGAAGCTGGCCTAGCGTCTCGACGCTACGTCGATTACAGATGTTGTAAAAGACGATTTCTGCACTTTTTTTAGGCATTCTTCACCATTTTTGAGTCTCTCTTCTTCCTCTTCATCTCGTTTTTCTTAGTTCTCTTCAAGCTCCGCCATTGTTGGCATGTTAGAGAGCTTTCTTTACCTTGTAATACGTTGATGACACCTTCCATGGCCATTGGTGGAGCGGAATTGACAACCCGCGCCATGAGCGGCTAAGGTAAGGGTGAACGGTTTGGGAATAGTTAAGGGATGTATTGTTAGACTTTTCAATTTTGATAATCTATACATTTGATGATGCATATTGGTGGCTGTTCATTCGCATTTGTCTTTCTTGCTTAATCCAACGCGCATGTTTGATTCCTACGATTGACACTCGAGTCGTCTTGCATGTTGTGTATGTTAAAGAGTAGCGATGCCGTGCCTCTCACTGCTCGACTAAGTAACACAGGAAGATAAAATTAAATCGAAGTATCGAGTTGTGTAGGATAGTTGTTGATTGCATACAGCGTTTGCGGGCAATCTACTAGCAATTAGAATTCACGCTTGAATGTTCGTCGTGGTTAGCTAGTGACTGTCTAGATTTATCTTAGAGCTGATCACCTTAATGTAAGTTTGTATAACGTATAATTGGAACTGTGTGGTCTGATTAAAATCTATGGAGTCGGCTACCTTGGGGCTTCTCGGGTAGTCGTCCGTGTGTGAAATAAATTGCATGCCATGAATTCAGTATTAAATGATAAATTGAATTTGTCTAGCAATCAATCCCGAAACCCCCAAACCGTGCACGCGTTTTTCTGCTTATTATTCTTCCGTTAGCATTTAACTGTTTTCCCTTGCATGTTAAACAAATCCCCCCGTTACAAAACCAATCAATTAATTAAATCCCAATTTTAATATTAATCTTAGTCATACCTACTCCTTGGATCAACCCTGTTACCACTGGCTGCAAAGCCTTGGTTATAGGCTTTATAAATTGTATTTTGGCAAGCCTCGACAGCTTGAGTTTATAGCGATAGTTCAAAAATATCGTTACCAAAATTGGCGCCGTTGCCGGGGAGTAGGCAATTTGATTAAAATTATGATTGAAGTTTGAGTTTTATTGATTGATGGTTGGCTGAAAAAAAATTTCTGTTTGTATCTTGTATGTTTGAGTTTTTGTTTGTGTATGACCCGTTCCTCTGAGGTTAGTGGATTGCAGTTTATCCTAGAAATCGACAGAGAGGAGCGGCGGTTAAGGAGAGAAGCCCGTGAGGGGCAGAGATCGGTTGAAGGAGAAGAAGGCAATCCCTTCTTGTTTGACGAGATGGCGCAAGGTGATGCGCCACGGACGCTAAAGCAACTGGCAGCGCCAGATCTGAACCTGCAGCCTTTGTGCATAAACTACCCCGTGGTAGCAGGTAACTTCGAATTAAAGTCAGGTTTAATTCACCAGTTACCTTCTTTTCATGGCAATGCAGGTGAGGACGCGAACAAACACCTGATGGAATTCCATTGCGTCTGCGCGGGGATGAAGCCCGCGGGAGTCACGGAGGAGCAGTTGAACATGAGGGCATTCCCCTTCACGCTCAAGGACAAGGCCAAGGATTGGCTATATTACCTGCCCTCCGGATCGATCACCACGTGGCAGGACATGAAGCGGGTATTCTTGGAAAAATATTTTCCCGCATCCTTGGCCACGACACTGCGGAAGAGGATTTATGGGATCACCCAGGATGTTGGTGAGTCCCTGCACGAATACTGGGAGCGATTTGGGCGCCTGTGCGCCAGCTTCCCACACCATCAGATTGCCGATCAGTTATTGATCCAGTATTTCTATGAGGGGATGACGCCCCACGACCGACAAATGATTGATGCAGCGAGTGGCGGGGCCTTGATCGACAAGACCCCGGTTGAGGCCAAGCAGTTGATAGCCAACATGGCAACCAACTCGCAGCAGTTTGGTATTCGGGGGCAAGGACAAGTCCACAGCGTGGCTCAGAGCCACGAGATGACTAAAATGAGGGCCCAAGTGGCCGAGATAGGAAATATGCTGAAAAAGATCGTTGGAGGAACCCGCGAGGCGGAGGAGGTCAATGCGATCGGGGGGTACGCTTCCAACCCGAGGAAGTACGACCCATATTCAAACACGTATAACCCCGGTTGGCGCGACCACCCCAATTTTAGCTATGGGAACAGGGAAGGACAATCTCGCTTCCAAGGCCAGTCTCAGGATAGGCCTAACTCTTCCACCCAGGCTCAAGCCTCGAGCTCCTCCAGCTCACTAGAAGAGATGGTCAGGACCATCGTGACGAGCACCAGCCAGTTTCAGAAGGAAGCTCGAGAAGAGCTTAATTCTCACAAGGCCGAGCTGCAGAATCTGAACAAGCAGCTGACACAAATGGCGGTGTCTATCAGTAAGATTGAGAGCAAGAGCTCAGGGAAGCTTCCTTCCCAAACCACGGTCAACTCATGTGAAAACGTGAGTGCTATTCAGCTTAGGAGTGGGAAGTCACTTTCCACCAGAGCCGTGAAGGAAGTTAAGGACAGCCTGAACAAGTCCGCCCTGCCTGCTCCTGTTGCGTGCTCAGTGTGTAAAGATAAATAAGCAAGAAAGTAGAGAGAGCACTCAGAACATGCAAGCATACATGGTCTCACAGCAAGTAGTAAGTATATTTCATTCGTTTTTTCCACAGAGACTTATGTTTAGCTATTCGCGAAGTGTATTTGTTAAGAAAGATGGGGTGGATTTGATGGGGTAAAATTGGTTTTTAATTATCTAATTTTTGCTGAATGTGTAAAGGAATATAACATAAACAAATGCAAGTTGAAATTAGACTCAAAGGACAAGAGATGGAATTGATAAACGAAGAAGAAAACAGCTAAACAGAATGAAAATTTAGCAGAATTGCGGGGACCGCAATGTTTCCGCAATTAAACAGCAGCGAAAGTGTGTAATTGGGTGAGTTAAGGGCTACTAATGACTATCCTATAGGCATTATTATACGATTCTCAAGCACTGGATCTACTCTCTATGCATCAAACTCACTCTATCTCATGTATCGTCCGATTCCATGCTTTAGATTCCTAAGTTTACTCGACTTCAAAGTAAGGTCTTAATCATCTTGTTAAAACAGAAGTGTTTAGTTTGTACTAGGGAAACGCCTATTCCTAGGCCGTTTCCTGATTACCATGAAAGGCTAGCATGATTATATGACTCTGAACTCTTACTCCTTCCAGAGGTTAGGAGTTCTTTGGACAAAATGGATGGCCAATCGAAATTGCCCGTGGGATGAAGCTTACATACAATCAATGTTTCGAAGGCGATCCTACATGCTTGGTTCACGTTTTTTAGCCTATAGTTCTGTCATTAGCATGCCCCTAAGTGACTTAGCTACTCATGGATATATAGAGAACAGAAATGTAAGATGAAACAGACATGCTTAGAAGGGAAATAAACTTAAAACAGCAAGACAAAACCGTAGCAGCAGAAGAAAGAAACCGTGAAATGAAACTTGCACTCTGATTACTTTGAATGTTGAACGAACACAGAGAAACTTAAAGGCAGTAATTCAAAGACAGACAACAACGAAATGCAGTAACTAAAACACTAAACTAGGAACAACAATGATCAAAACTGGAAATTAGAAGAAGAACGACCGAAAACAGTAAAATGGCGCTTGAAAGCTTCGTTGCAGTCGCCTCGAATGAAGGGGATGAAAGGTCAGCCTTGCTTGGATGAATCCAATCGAGAGAGAAGAAGAATCTCCTCTCCTTCCTATCAGATTATCGATTCCAACAGCTGAGACTCTCACTCCAACAGACGGCAAAGGAAAACAGGGAGAAAAAGTGGACTGTGAGAAGGCTTCTACGCTTTCGGATGATGACTGAACCTCCGACTTTGGCCCCCTTTTATAGTAGTTTGCAGGTGCGTTTGGGCCAAGGAGAACCATCAATCTTCAACGTCATATATCAGAATGGATGGAGGAGAAAGAATGAATCCCTGAAATTACGGAAATTAACAGAAAAGGATCAGTCAACTTACGGTTTTCACTTGAATAATTGCGGCCTCAGCAATGTTTTCGCAATGCTGTCGCAATGCAGTTTTTTCATTCTTTTCCTTCGGTTTTGAACCCTTTTCTTTCCTATTGTGCATAAGTCCTAATTTAGCTACCTTCTTCTCATTTTCATATTTAAGCATAGGTCTAGGCCAAATGCTATCAAAAACACCTAAAAGTGCACATCTTCTTAAGCTAAATGGGTCCTAAATAAGTCACTTTCAGAGACTTAACACACCCCCAAACTTAAGGCTTTGCTTGTCCTCAAGCATACTAAGGACTTCCCTAGGCTGCTGTTTCTCCTTCTTTAACCACCTACTGACTCCCTTATACCCCTATCTATAGCACTGCTGTCCTGTGACACACTTCTCAGTTCAAAACTCCCCTAGCTTCTTCTGACTTTGCCTGCCTAACACTCACCTGCTTTTATTAACTCCCTACAACTGATCTATTTGCTTTTGTCATATCATGCCACTATCCTTAAGGTTTCAAATTCTGCCTAGCTTTACCTCAGACTCAGTACATGCTTCTAGCTTTATTTTTAATGTGTCTAGGATTCCTTAGAGTCATGCCAGTCTTAGTATTAACGGTGACAGTGGTACTTTTAAAGAACAACCTAAACCCTGGCATCACTACATTGGATAAACACTCATCTCCCTAAACAACCCTACAAGTTATAACTTTGTGCTTAGCTAATTGAGGATCAGAGTTCTTTTTAAATAGGACATCTAAGCCACAAAGTTATAACTCCTAGGTATACATTCTTTTTTCCTTTTCTTTTTTTACTTAGGTGGGGCCTATCCTTTGGTTGCCTTTTGATGCAATGCCACTCGTGGGTCACACACTTGGCACTGATTACTTAGCAACCTAAGAGAGACCCCCCTCTTTATTCTATTTTTCATTTTTTCTTTTTTTTTTTCAGTTCATCATTTTTTTGTAAAGGAGAAGAAGAATGCTTATGTTTCTAAGGGAGAGAGGAATGTTCCTAGGCCTAGGGTGGCCTCCCCCAAACTTCAACTACTCATTGTCCCCAATGAGTGTCTGAGGTGGCACACCCCCAAACTTATCCTAGAAGCATCTAGTCTAAAGTAAAACAAAGCGAATCTAAAAGCCCTAGGCATAGACAGAACATTAAAAAGAAAGTATCACAGCAGCAGCAGTTAAAAAAAAACAGTTAGTTAAGGGCTTAAAGCTGTGCATGCTGAACTATTTAGAGGTTGATTTCAAACTAGCAAAGGGTGTCCTATGACACTCATCCAGCATGCATTTAGATAAGCTATATACGGTAGTCATGATAGCAGCAAAAGATAGAATTTAAACAGATCACAGCCTAGCTAAACAGACAGTCCAAAACATGCTTTTAGTCATGAAAATTGCGGGTACCGCAATTATTTCGCAATTAGATCAGGGCAGATATAACATTGATTAAGGCCCCTAAGCATGCTTTTTCCAGTCACTCAAGCTTCCTAAAAATAAAACTAAACTATCCTACCTAGTCAGCTAACATCAGACTATACTAAGCAAAAGGAAAAGCATAAAACTAAACATCTAAAACAGATCAAAATTGAACCAAAAACAGCATAATTCACATGGTCCTATCAGAAAGCAGAAAATTGTTTTTTTTTTTCCTAAGGGAACAGCAATACTCCCTTTAGTGCACTTCAAACCAGCACTTAAACTTCTTCATCCTCATCTTGTTGCCGTGGTCGTGGGGGCACCCATGGAGTCAGGAGATTTGTGGGGAAGTCAGGGAAGATGCACCCCAGTTGGTCTGCAACTTCCTTGTCCCTCGCCTGCGCATAAGTGGCCCATTGAGCCATTCTCCTCTGCATATCCATCAGGCAGGCCATGGATAGG
Organism: Herpetospermum pedunculosum; assembly: GCA_028017165.1. Taxonomy (NCBI): domain Eukaryota; kingdom Viridiplantae; phylum Streptophyta; class Magnoliopsida; order Cucurbitales; family Cucurbitaceae; genus Herpetospermum; species Herpetospermum pedunculosum. The sequence goes on along the minus strand of JAPQWQ010000186.1, from coordinate 14,333,468 downwards.
GACTGTTCAGCAGCCAGCCTATCCAGTTCAAACTCCATATTCCCCTTCCTTCTCAGCCTCAGGTTAGCAGGCAGCTCCAAGTGGCCCGTGTAGGCCATCTGCTGCTCCAGGCGCTCGGTGGGGACTCCTGCAAGCAAACATAGCTTGGTTATGGTATTAGGGAAAAACAGTGGTCCCTTACCTTTCTTGGCGCATTCAGCAATGGCCGCAGTGATGACTTCTCCCACATTGATCGTGAGACCTCTCATTATCGCATACACCAGCAGCGATCGGCTCTGGTTGATTGTAGTCTCGTGAGTCACAGGGGACAATCTCCTTCGCACGAACGAAAACCAAACAGCTGCCTTAGCCGTGAGGTTGGCACTCATGAGAGTGTGCCTCCCATTGCGTGACACGGTCCAGGAAGCTTCAGGCTGGCCAATGGTGCGAATGGCCTCTTCCAGCACTGCCTCAGTAGGCTCATCAACGATCCGTGCATAATCTGTATGTGTTTGGCCTTTGAGACCATAGGCTTCGTTGATGGCCTTGGCTGAGAAATCCACTTCTACCCCTCTGACCACAGACAGGCCATCCTCCGGGCTGAGCACATTGGCGTAGAAATCATACACCATGCTCGTGTAGGCTGGATTGGGCGGTCTGCAGAATTCCTCCCAGCCATGGTTGATCACTCCTGCGCGCAAGAACTGCGGCAGGTCAGCAGGTCGGTCGAGGAAGCCTTTCTCGTGCAGCAACTCCCTCTTCCTTAACTCAACGCCCCTGGATTCAGCGTCAGATGAAACATACCTCACTGACTGAGGTTCGTCTTCAGGGTAGAGTTTGGCCTTCCCCTTATCTGCTGGCTTAGCTGACTCGGCAGCCTCAACCTTGAGTCGTTTGAGCGAAGGCTCAGTGCTCTCTTTGTCTGCTGAAGGCACCCTCTTGGCCTTCTTCTTCTTCAGTCTCTTGGGTCGCTTGGCCTTGACAATCTTGGCCTTCTTCCTCTTCTTGAGCTTAGCCTTGATATTGATCTGCTGGAGGCATGCCCCCAACGTCTCTTCCATGGAATCATCCTGCCGTGCAGGACTCTCGGCACTAGCTTCCCTTGCAGGCGAGAAGACCTCGTCTTCACCACCTTCCCCACTGCCCTGAGTGGATTCCTGGTACTCCCCATAGGGGAATTCAGGATCAGGCTGTGGAGGCGTGTGCGAAGGTGTGGCACTCTGCTCTGCTGTAGGCGTCTGCACGGAATTCAGTGGTGAAGACGGCGTCGCAGGGCTCTGTGCAGGCGGTGACGATGAAAGCTCCGGGTTGTGCACTGGTTCAGATGATGAAGGGTTGTGCGCAGGTGAGGCAGACGGCGACGAACTCTTCTTTGGCGACTCGTGGGACGCACGATCCGTTTCTTGACTCTCCACAGAGGGAGTCTTGGCTTTGCTTGGTTCGGCGGCCGTCTCGACACTCCACCGGCGTTTCTTGGGCGTGCCCGCTGGTTCAGAAGGTCCAGCAGGGATCTCAGTGACAACCCTCCACTTCTTCCTACGGATCGGAAGCTTGGGAAGAGGTCCGGCGCGTACAGCCCCAGCATCTGCAAGGGTCAGAAGTGCTTCCCTCGCAGCCGCTTCAGCTGCATCATCGGCCTTCTTCTTGGCTGCGGATCTTTCAGCCCTTGTGGACACCATTGTCGAATCTTGGAGGTTTGGAGAGAAGGATCAAAGATGAAGAGAATCTCAGTTTTCTTGGAAATCAGAAAATGAGAGAATCGTATCGATCGTGCGCCTTCTAACGGATATAAAGGCAACGGCTAAATCCCAACGGCTCTATTTTGCGGATCCTGCAATTCCAGCGCAATTCTAGGGATATTTTTTCATCAAAATCTCAAACTTTGCTCGTCCGTATCTTTTATTTGGCTCGATCGTTTTTTGATTTTTAAAGCTGGGATTACTCTCCTTGATTCCCTCTTTCGATTCCCTACAAAAAGAAATAAAAACAATATCAAATACGTAATTAAAATCACACAACAAAACACACAAATGACAACCGGAAAATCGCAAAAAATAAATTAAGGCATGAGCCTTATGTTGACGAGCACAGTAACCACTCGTCCTCTCTCGTTCTCATTGTCACGCTTCAGTCAAGAGGAAGGCCGAGAGAGTCTTCACATCTCCTTCCTCATAGTAATGCTTCAACCTCGCCCCATTGACCATAAATGGTTGGCCTTGCTGCAAGTTTTTTATCTCTATGGCACCATGAACAAACACATTAGTAATGACAAATGGACCCGACCATCTAGACTTAAGTTTCCCTGGAAATAGTTTCAACCGTGAGTTAAACAACAATACAAGTTGACCCTTCTTAAAGTCCTTAACTCTAAGTCTACTATCGTGCCAAATCTTGGTTTTTTCCTTGTACATCTTAGCATTTTCATAGGCCATATGCCTAAGCTCATCAAGCTCATGTAATTGCAAAGACCTCAGTGTCCCCGCATCTTTTACACAAAAATTTAATTCCTTCATGGCCCAAAATGCTTTGTTTTCTAACTCAAGTGGTAAGTGACAAGCCTTGCCATATACCAGCCTATAAGGGGACATTCCTAGAGGTGTCTTATATGCTGTCCTATAAGCCCAAAGTGCATCCTCAAGCTTGAAGGACCAGTCTTTCCTATTAGGTTTGACTACTTTTTCTAGGATGTTCTTAATTTCCCTATTTGAGATTTCAGCTTGGCCATTTGAGTGTGGGTGATAGGGAGTGGCTACTCTATGCCTAATGTTATATTTAGCCAATACTTTTTCCATAGCCTTGTTAATGAAATGTGACCCCTCATCACTAATGATAGCACGAGGTGTCCCAAACCTAGTAAAAATGTGCCTATGCAAGAAGTTGGTGACTGTTTTAGCATCATTATTAGGACATGCTTTGGCCTCTACCCACTTGGACACATAATCCACTGCCACTAATATGTAGAGGTTACCTGATGATGGGGGGAATGGCCCCATGAAGTCAATGCCCCATACATCAAAGAGCTCTAACTCTAAGATGTAGGTGAGGGGCATCTCATCCTTTCGACTGAGGTTACCTGTTCTTTGGCATTCATCACAGCTGTGGGCATAGTTGTGGGCATCTTTGAAGATCGTTGGCCAATAATAGCCACTCTGAAATACCTTTGCAGCTGTTCTTTGGCCACCAAAGTGTCCACCATAAGGAGATGTGTGACAGTGCTGCAGCACAGACTTCGCTTCAGCAGCTGAAACACACTTCCTTAGCAAGCCATCAGCACAGGTTCTGTAAAGTGTGGGGTCGTCCCAGATGAATTTCCTTGCTTCATGAAGGAACCTCTTCTTCTCTTGTCCTCCCTTGAACACTGGTAATACCTGTGATGCACGGAAGTTAGCAATGTCAGCAAACCAAGGTTCCTCATCGTTATCACGATGAGTCAAAGCAAAGACATGTTCATCAATAAAAGCATCAGAAATTGCGGGGTCCGCAATTTTGTCGCAATTGTGCTGCAATCGAGACAGGTGATCTGCAACCACGTTTTCACATCCTTTCTTGTCCCGAATGTCCAAATCAAATTCCTGCAGCAATAACACCCATCTAATCAACCTAGGCTTTGCATCAGCCTTCCTCATAAGATATTTCAAGGCAGAATGGTCAGTATATACAATTGTCCTAGTGCCTACAATATAGTTTCTAAATTTTTCACAAGCAAACACTACAGCAAGCATCTCTTTTTCAGTAGTGGTATAATTATATTGAGCCTCATTCAAGGTCTTACTAGCATAATAGACAGGGTGTGTTAGCTTGTCAATCTTCTGGCCTAACATCACTCCTACAGCATAGTCACTGGCATCACATAACATCTCAAAGGGCAGATCCCAATTTGGTCCTACTATGATAGGGGCTGTGACTAGTGCTTTCTTAAGGGTGGTCCAAGCTACTACACATTCCTTAGAGAAGATGAAGGGCCTATTTAGCTCTAATAGCTCACACAGAGGCTTGGCTATCTTAGAAAAGTCCTTAATGAACCTTCTGTAGAAGCCAGCATGCCCTAAGAAGCTTCTAATGGCTTTGACATTCTGGGGCTCTACCAACTTCTCTATGATCTCAATTTTGGCTCGGTCAACTTCGACTCCTGCCCTTGACACTCTATGTCCTAAGACAATCCCCTCATCCACCATAAAATGGCATTTTTCCCAATTTGAGACTAGGTTGGTCTCCTCACACCTAGCCAGGACTTGTCCTAGGTTTTCTAGACAGTTTGAAAATGAGTCCCCAAAGACTGAGAAGTCATCCATGAATATTTCTATCATGGACTCATCCAACTCAGAGAAGATTGCCATCATGCACCTTTGGAAAGTTGCCGGTGCATTGCATAAGCCAAAAGGCATTCTGCGAAAGGCAAAGGTTCCAAAAGGGCAAGTAAAGGTGGTCTTCTCTTGATCCTTAGGGTCTATAGTTATTTGATTATAGCCTGAATAGCCATCTAAGAAACAATAGTAGGCTCTACCAGCTATTCTGTCTAACATCTGGTCAATGAACGGAAGAGGAAAATGGTCTTTTTTAGTTTCTTTATTTAATTTCCTGTAATCCATACACACTCTCCACCCTGTGACAGTCCTTGTTGGAATCAGTTCGTTGTTCTCATTGACTACCACAGTTATTCCCCCCTTTTTAGGTACACATTGGATGGGGCTCACCCACTGGCTACTAGCTATTGGGAAGATCACTCCTGCATCTAACCATTTTATTATTTTCTTCTTTACTACCTCTTTCATAGAGGGGTTTAGCCTACGCTGGTGATCTACCCTAGGTGTGTGCTCTTCCTCTAGTATAATTTTGTGCATGCAATAAGAAGGGCTAATGCCTCGAATATCAGCAATAGTCCATGCTATAGCCTTCCTATGTTGCTTAAGCAGTAAAATCAGTTCAACCTCATGCTTTTCACTTAATTTAGACGAAATGATAACAGGCAGAGTTTCATTACTTCCTAAATATGCATACTTGAGGTGAGTAGGGAGTGGTTTCAGTTCTAAAACAGGTGGATGCTCAATGGAGGGCTTTAAAGGATTCACAGATCTATCAGTTAAATCTATATTCATACATACATGTTGTGGTTTATCTACAGGCATATCCATTATGTCAGATACATTCAAGTCAGCTATATCTAATTGTACATATTCGTTAGCATGCTTAGTTAATAATACATGCTCTAATTGTTCCTCCATCAAGGAGTCTACTACGTCCATGCTAGCACAGGATTCAAGGTCAGAGGGGTACCTTAAAGCTTTATATACGCTAAACTTCACCTCTTCATCATGAACCCTCATAGTGAGCTCACCTTTTTGGACGTCTATAAGTGCCCTACCTGTGGCTAGAAATGGTCTGCCTAGCAGGATGGGGACTTCCTTGTCTGCCTCATAGTCCAGGACAATGAAATCTGCAAGGAAAATAAACTTGTCAACTTTAACTAGAATATCCTCAATTTTACCTTCTGGATATGCAATGGATCTGTCTGCTAGTTGTAAAGTGACAGTGGTTGGACGTGCTTCTCCTATTCCCAACTGGCGGAATAGGGACAGGGGCATGAGATTTATGCTGGCGCCCAGGTCACAAAGCGCTCTGCCCACATGCCTGCCTCCAAGTTCTACAGGTAAGGTGAAGGAACCAGGATCCTTCTCCTTCTTGGGCAGCTTGTTCTGGAGGATGGCACTGCACTCCTCAGTGAGGTTTACTGTTTCAAACTCACCAATTATTTTTTTGTTAGTAATGATGTCCTTCAAAAACTTTACATAAGAAGGCATAGACTGTAAAACTTCTACAAAAGGAATGTTAACATGCACTTGCTTAAGAATTTCTAAGAATTTATTAAAATGAACTTCCTGTTCCTGCTTCTTCTTAAGCCTTCGAGGGTATGGAGGTGGTGGCACATATGCAGGTATGTCAGGGCGCTTTAGGATAGGTGGAGGCCTTGGAATTTCTTCTACCTCCTCAATAATTGGTTCTAGCCTGGCTCCTGATGTGCTAGTTGGTGGTGGACCTTGGTTTGGTAGAGACTCCAGTGGAGCACTAGACTCAGTGTTCTCTACTCTCTTTGGTATGTCTTTTGTGTTGCTCACCAGTGGTCTTCCACTCCTAAGTTCAATTGCTTGAACTTGTTCTTTACCATCTCTCCTTGGTACCTCGGTGTCAGCAGGGAGTCTACCTTGGGGCCTACTCTTAAGTTCATTGGCTAATTGGCCTATTTGGTTTTCTAGGCTCCTAAGAGTAGCTTGCTGGCTTTGAAGCGTAGCATCATTCTTAGCGATGTATTCCTTGAGTAGGTTTTCTACAGAAGATCCTACAGGTTGATTGTATGGTTTTTGGTACATTGACTGGTTATGTTGGGGAGTGAAACCAGGTGTTCCACTCGGTCTAGGTTGGTTAGAATTTTGGTTAGTGTTTTGTTGGCCACCCCATGACAGGTTAGGGTGGTTTCTCCAACCAGGGTTATAGGTGTTGGAGTAGGGGTTATTCCTAGGCTGCTGCTGGCTTCCAATGTAGCAGACTGAGGATGGATTCCCAGGGCAGTATTCATATGGGTGCCCTTCCCCACAGAATCCACAGACAAGTGCCTCGCCTTGACTTGGTTGGGTGCCCATTGACATGGCTGTGGCGGTATTGGCACTGGTTTGGAGATTGGCCTGAGCCATTTGCTTAACTAGGTTGGTCAGGGCGTTTATTTGGGTGCTCATTGCACTTAGAGCATCCTTGTCTTGAGCCCTAGTTGGCTCAACTGGATCATCTGACCACCTACAGTGAGATGCTGAGATCTTCTCCAAGATCTCATAGGCTTCGTTGTAACTCTTGGACAACATGGAACCTCCAGCGGATGAGTTTAGAACTTGTCTGGTGCTGGGGTTGCATCCTTTAAAGAAGACTTCTATTTGGATACACCATGGGATGCCATGGTGTGGACATTTAATGAGAAGGTCTTTGAATCTTGTCCAAGCTTCGTGAAGAGACTCACTTGGAGCTTGTTTGAATTTGATGATATCATCACGAAAGGTCGAATTCCTATCTGGTGGGAAATATTTGACTAGGAATTTTTCTGCTAAGTCTGTCCAATTGAGGACAGATCCTGAGGGTAATGAATTTAACCACGTTTTGGCTTTGTCCCTCAAAGAGTAAGGGAACAGATATAGCCTCAGGGCTTCTTGGGAAACTCCAGGAATAAGGAATGTGTCACTAACTCCTAGGAAGTTCCTAAGGTGGTTATGGGGGTCCTCATTTTCTATTCCAAAGAATTGTCCCACAGTGGACAACATTTGGAACATCACTGGCTTTAACTCGAATGAGTTGGCAGTGATTTCAGGACGGATTATGCTGGGGTTCAGCTCCCCAGGCATAGGTACGAGGTATGAAAGGATGGCGCTATCCTTGTCATTCGCTATTTCAATGGGATTGCGAGTGACAGGCACCAGGTTTTGATCTATTCCAGCCATTTCTTCTTGAGTGGATTGCGGAGACTCTGCGGTTCCTGCAATTATTTGAGGTAAGAGGGGTTGTTTAAAGAGACGTTTCTTGGCTCTATTTCTAGCTTTAAATAATCTCTCAGGCTCAGGGTTGAACTCTAGATCACTACTTGGAGTCTCATTCATAAACTACCCTAAATGGTACCTGAAAAAGAAATGGAAATGGATCAAATCCAATGGAAAATATCTTGGTGTTTCAGACTTAACAAACTTCGTTTTCACTTAAAATAAGTCCCCGGCAGCGGCGCCAAAAACTTGTTGCGTGCTCAGTGTGTAAAGATAAATAAGCAAGAAAGTAGAGAGAGCACTCAGAACATGCAAGCATACATGGTCTCACAGCAAGTAGTAAGTATATTTCATTCGTTTTTTCCACAGAGACTTATGTTTAGCTATTCGCGAAGTGTATTTGTTAAGAAAGATGGGGTGGATTTGATGGGGTAAAATTGGTTTTTAATTATCTAATTTTTGCTGAATGTGTAAAGGAATATAACATAAACAAATGCAAGTTGAAATTAGACTCAAAGGACAAGAGATGGAATTGATAAACGAAGAAGAAAACAGCTAAACAGAATGAAAATTTAGCAGAAGTGCGGGGACCGCAATGTTTCCGCAATTAAACAGCAGCGAAAGTGTGTAATTGGGTGAGTTAAGGGCTACTAATGACTATCCTATAGGCATTATTATACGATTCTCAAGCACTGGATCTACTCTCTATGCATCAAACTCACTCTATCTCATGTATCGTCCGATTCCATGCTTTAGATTCCTAAGTTTACTCGACTTCAAAGTAAGGTCTTAATCATCTTGTTAAAACAGAAGTGTTTAGTTTGTACTAGGGAAACGCCTATTCCTAGGCCGTTTCCTGATTACCATGAAAGGCTAGCATGATTATATGACTCTGAACTCTTACTCCTTCCAGAGGTTAGGAGTTCTTTGGACAAAATGGATGGCCAATCGAAATTGCCCGTGGGATGAAGCTTACATACAATCAATGTTTCGAAGGCGATCCTACATGCTTGGTTCACGTTTTTTAGCCTATAGTTCTGTCATTAGCATGCCCCTAAGTGACTTAGCTACTCATGGATATATAGAGAACAGAAATGTAAGATGAAACAGACATGCTTAGAAGGGAAATAAACTTAAAACAGCAAGACAAAACCGTAGCAGCAGAAGAAAGAAACCGTGAAATGAAACTTGCACTCTGATTACTTTGAATGTTGAACGAACAAAGAGAAACTTAAAGGCAGTAATTCAAAGACAGACAACAACGAAATGCAGTAACTAAAACACTAAACTAGGAACAACAATGATCAAAACTGGAAATTAGAAGAAGAACGACCGAAAACAGTAAAATGGCGCTTGAAAGCTTCGTTGCAGTCGCCTCGAATGAAGGTGATGAAAGGTCAGCCTTGCTTGGATGAATCCAATCGAGAGAGAAGAAGAATCTCCTCTCCTTCCTATCAGATTATCGATTCCAACAGCTGAGACTCTCACTCCAACAGACGGCAAAGGAAAACAGGGAGAAAAAGTGGACTGTGAGAAGGCTTCTACGCTTTCGGATGATGACTGAACCTCCGACTTTGGCCCCCTTTTATAGTAGTTTGCAGGTGCGTTTGGGCCAAGGAGAACCATCAATCTTCAACGTCATATATCAGAATGGATGGAGGAGAAAGAATGAATCCCTGAAATTACGGAAATTAACAGAAAAGGATCAGTCAACTTACGGTTTTCACTTGAATAATTGCGGCCTCAGCAATGTTTTCGCAATGCTGTCGCAATGCAGTTTTTTCATTCTTTTCCTTCGGTTTTGAACCCTTTTCTTTCCTATTGTGCATAAGTCCTAATTTAGCTACCTTCTTCTCATTTTCATATTTAAGCATAGGTCTAGGCCAAATGCTATCAAAAACACCTAAAAGTGCACATCTTCTTAAGCTAAATGGGTCCTAAATAAGTCACTTTCAGAGACTTAACAGCTCCCGAGATTCAAAATGAGAAAAGAGATGAGAAGGTCAGTGTACCTGAGGATGTTGCCAGAGCACCATTCCCGAGTAGGCTTGCGAAGCCTACTTTGGAATCCGATGATGAGGAGGTCCTTCGTACCTTCCAGAAGGTGATGGTCAATATCCCGCTCCTAGAGGCAGTTAGTGAAGTGCCCAAGTATGCAAAATTTCTAAGGAGCTGGTGCACGAAGAAAAGGAAGTCCAGAGGGACTGAGATGAGAAAAGAGAACGTTTCTACTATCCTCCCAGGTACGTTGCCTGCCAAGTGCAACGATCCAGGTACCTTTACTATCCCTTGTATGATAGGTAGTAAGGTCGTTCATAATGCCATGCTAGACTTAGGAGCCTCTGTGAACGTTATGTCTTATGCATTGTTTCTTGATTTGAATTTAAATGAATTGTATGAGTGTAACGTGTCTGTCCAGTTGGCTAATGGGTCAAGCATATGTCCTAGGGGGAAAGTAGAAGATGTTCTGGTTAGAGTTGGGGATATGATGTTCCCCGCTGATTTCCTTGTGTTAGACATGAATGAGAAGTCATCGCATGCTTCGTCCTCTATGTTGTTAGGACGCCCTTTTCTTAAGACCGCTAGGGTCAAAATCGATGTGTTTAAGGGCGTCGTTTCGTTAGAGTTTGATGATATTTTGCATGAGTTCTCATTATTTGATAGGAAATCTGCTGAGAATATTTCTGTTGTGATTGAGCATGACGAGAATGGGAGTCTACCCTCGCGCTTGAGGGATGGTTCCCATGTCTCGGTGAGAAAATATGATTTAAATTTGATGGATAACACTGCTGGTTTTTGCACTAACAGTTCTGATATTCACGTGCTTGAGGCACGAAGAGTGCAAAATGTTCTTAATTTTGATTACAGGAAAGGTGTGGATGAGGACAAGTTTGGATCGTCCCCCACACTTTCTGACTATGGATGAGGCAGTGGAGAGAATACAGTCGAGCAAACGACTTTAAAAATTCTGCGCTTCTCGGAGGCACCCGAGCGATGGACTGTTTTTATGCTTTAGTATAGTTGCTATTTTTTGTTTTATTGCTTTTTAGATTAACTTAGTTTTAATTTGCTTGCTGTTTTTTTTTAGGGAGTCAAGGAAGAGAAGACAATTTTGGGCTTCGATGCTTTTGTGTGCCGCTTCCTCGCCCTCGCCAGCTTCACAAAGAGACAGGGAAGTGTACTTCTTCTTCCCTTTTACTTTGTTTTATCTGACTGGATGGCATTGGGGACAATGCCATATTTTGAAGTTGGGGGTGGAGATGGTCTGATGGATATGCATGTGTAGTTCGTTGAGAAGTGCTATATTGATATTGAAGTGCTTGGGACTCTGTTTACTGTTTTCTGACGATGATAGCCTAGGAAATGCATGTTGGAAATTTGAGCATGTACATAATCGAGTTTTTGCATGAGTTTTGCGTTTATTAGGTTCATGTCAAAAATTTTAAAAAAAATTTCTGTTGCTCCCTTGCACTTATCGAGCACTTAGCAGCCCCTTCCTAGATTCCGTAGGCTCGAAAAATTGCATGTAGCACTAATTCTCGTTGTCACCCCGAAAGGCACCCATAGGTAGCTTGTTGCATGAGAGTTAGTAGTTGGTTAATTGAGAAAGCATGTGCTTAGCCTAATATAAAAAAAAAAAATAGAAAAGCATGTTTGATAGAAAATTCCTCTCGAGGCGCTCCTCCTTCTTATTAGCGCTTAAAGAAGTGAGCGTCAGTCCTTAAAAACGTGAAGCTTTGGCCAAAGTTTGACGTGTTAGGCAGCTCGAGTTGGAAAGAAAAAGAAATAAAATGTTGGTTCAAAGAACCTAGATAAAAGAGTACAAAGTACTTGTGAAAAGAAAGAGAGAAAAATAATTAGGTCTCTTAATTTGCTTCTCTCTCTCGTGTAAGTCAAGTTTAGACTGTTCTTAAACGCTAGAAGTAGGGGAAAAACGGGATGTGCGTTGCATGTGGGTTTTCCGGGTTTACGTGAGTTTAGGAGTGGTTGGCTAGCACACACACACGTTAGGGGGCAAGAGTTAATTTTTGATATGTTCGTAGTAAATGCATGAACAAAATGCTTCCATGATTATGTTATGTTTAAATTTTCAATATGCATGGAGGTTTGAGTTAGTTGCATGTAGGCGCGTCCTTAGAGTCAATATCTTTGTAGTACTTGCTCGAGGACTAGCAATGTTTAAGTTAGGGGTGTTTGATAACTCCATTTTGGAGCTATTAAATACTTCCTAAGTATAGCTAAAGTCCGCGTTTAATTGGTTAATATATCTCGTTTGTAGGAGAAATGCGGCAAAGAGCTCTTGCGTCCGTTGGGTCCGTTCGAGTGCTTAAAGTGGAGTTTTAACGCCCCGGGAATGCGTCGGGAAAGGGGAAGTTGATTCGTGAAGAAACGGGCCAAAACCGCCTTGGAGAGGCAAAGTTCCAGCCCCCAAACCCGAGAGCCAGCGTCGAGACGCTGGCTCGACGCTGGAAAAACCCGAGAGCAAGCGTCGAGTGATAGCGTCGAGACGCTAGCTCGACGCTGCCTGACGTCGAGACCCTGCTTGGCGTCGAGACGCTCCGGAGGAGGCGCGCGCAGGAAATTTATCGGGGCAGCGTTGCGACGCTGACCCAGCGTCGCGACGCCATCGAAGGCGCGCGCGGATTAATTAGGGCGCAGCGTCGAGACGCTGGCCTAGCGTCTCGACGCTACGTCGATTACAGATGCTGTAAAAGACGATTTCTGCACTGTTTTTAGGCATTCTTCACCATTTTTGAGTCTCTCTTCTTCCTCTTCATCTCGTTTTTCTTAGTTCTCTTCAAGCTCCGCCATTGTTGGCATGTTAGAGAGCTTTCTTTACCTTGTAATACGTTGATGACACCTTCCATGGCCATTGGTGGAGCGGAATTGACAACCCGCGCCATGAGCGGCTAAGGTAAGGGTGAACGGTTTGAGAATAGTTAAGGGATGTATTGTTAGACTTTTCAATTTTGATAATCTATAAATTTGATGATGCATATTGGTGGCTGTTCATTCGCATTTGTCTTTCTTGCTTAATCCAACGCGCATGTTTGATTCCTACGATTGACACTCGAGTCGTCTTGCATGTTGTGTATGTTAAAGAGTAGCGATGTCGTGCCTCTCACTGCTCGACTAAGTAACTGTTGCGTGCTCAATGTGTAAAAGAAATAAGCAATAAGAGAGAGAGAGCACTCAGAACATGCAAGCATACATGATCTTGTAGCAAGTAGTAAGTATTTTTTCATTCGTTTTCCCACAGAGATTTATTATTAGCTACTCGTGAAGTGTGTTGTTAAGGAAGAATGGGTGGATTTGATGGGGTAGATTTGGTTTAAAAATGCCTAATTACTAATGAATCAATAAAGGATAGCAACATGAACAAGTGCAAGTCAATGATAAACTCAACCGTAAAGAGAAGAGATTAATAAACGAAGAGAAAAATAGCTAAGCAGAATTTTTAACTTAGTAGAATTGCGAGAACAGCAATTTTACCGCAATGTTACTAACAGCGAAAGTGTGTAAAATGGAGAAACAAGGGCTACTAACGACTACTCTATAGGCATTTTCGCACGATTCTCAAGCATTGGATCAACTCACTATGCATCAAACTAACTCATTCTCATGTATCTTCCGATTTCATGCATCAGATCCTTTAGTTTACTCATGTCCAAGTAAGGTCTTAAGCATCTTGTTAAAGCAGTAAGTTATGATTTGTACTAGGAAAACGCCTATTCCTAGGTCGTTTTATGGTTACCTTGAGAGGCTAGCATGAGTGCATGACTCTGAACTCTTACTCCTTCCAGAGGTTAGGAGTTCTTTGGACAAAATGGATGGCCAATCGAAATTGCGCGTGGGATGAAGCTTACATACAATCAATGTATTCGAGAGCTATCCTACATGCTTGGTTCACGTGTTTTAGCCTATAGAATTGTCATTAGCATGCCCCTATGTGGTTTAGTTACTCATGGATGTAGAGAGAACAGAAATAATAGATGAAGTAGGCATGCTTAGAAGGAGATTAAACTTAAAACAACAAGGAAAAACAGTAGACAGCAAAGACAAGAAACTGCGAAATAATGAATTGTGCCTCTGATTAATCAAGCGTTTGAACTAAACAAATGAAGACTTAAAGTTACTAACATAAAGACAGAAAGCAACGAAATGGAATGAACTAACTAATGGAAAAGAAATGACAACAAACGGTGCTGGAAATGAAAAGTAAAGACAGAAAGCAAGTAAAGTGAGCTTGAACGCCTCGTCGCAAACGCCTCGGCTGAAGGGAGAGAAAGGTAAGCCTTGCTTGGATGAATCCAATCAGGAGAGAAGATGAATCTTCTCTCCTTCCTATCAGATTGTCGACTCCAACAGCTGAACCTCTCAAACCAACAGACGGAGAAGAGAATGAATGGGAAAGACTGCGCTGCGAAGAGACTTCTACGCTTTCGGATGATGATTAAACCTTCCTCTTTGACCTCTTTTTATAGTGTTCTGCAGGTGCGATTGGGCCAAGGAGAACCATCCATCCTCAACGTCGTACTTCAAAATGGATGGAGGAGAAAGAACGAATCCCTGAAATATCGGATTACAATAGAAAAAAGGTTAGCCAACTTACGGATTTCACTTAAAACATTGCGGTTTTAGCAATGTTTCCGCAATGCACAATTTTCATTCTTTTAACTTCCTTTTTCATTCCTTTTCTTTCCTTTTGCACACAAGTCCTAATTTAGCTTCCTTCTTCTAATTCTCACATATAAGCATAGGTTTAAGCTAAATCCTATCAAAAACACCTAAGAGTGTACATCTTTCTAAGATAAATAAGTCCTAAAAAGGTCACTTTTGGAGACGTAACAGTAACACAGGAAGATAAAATTAAATCGAAGTATCGAGTTGTGTAGGATAGTTGTTGATTGCATACAGCGTTTGCGGGCAATCTACTAGCAATTAGAATTCACGCTTGAATGTTCGTCGCGGTTAGCTAGTGACTGTCTAGATTTATCTTAGGGCTGATCACCTTAATGTAAGTTTGGATAACGTATAATTGGAACTGTGTGGTCTGATTAAAATCTATGGAGTCGGCTACCTTGGGGCTTCTCGGGTAGTCGTCCGTGTGTGAAATAAACTGCATGCCATGAATTCAGTATTAAATGATAAATTGAATTTGTCTAGCAATCAATCCCGAAACCCCCAAACCGTGCACGCGTTTTTCTGCTTATTATTCTTCCGTTAGCATTTAACTGTTTTCCCTTGCATGTTAAACAAATCCCCCCATTACAAAACCAATCAATTAATTAAATCCCAATTTTAATATTAATCTTAGTCATACCTACTCCTTGGATCGACCCTGTTACCACTGGCTGCAAAGCCTTGGTTATAGGCTTTATAAATTGTATTTTGGCAAGCCTCGACAGCTTGAGTTTATAGCGATAGTTCAAAAATATTGTTACCAACAAGTTATGTGAGAAATTCAAGTTCAAGCAATGCAAGTCATCCATGTACAACGCTCTGGCAAATGGATTGGCAGAATCGTTCAACAAGACATTGTGCAACCTGTTAAAGAAAGTGGTCTCCAAGTCAAAAAGAGACTGGCAGGAAAAGATTAGTGAGGCATTATGGGCTTACCGAACTACCCACCGCACTCCTATAGGGGTCACACCTTATTCCCTCGTCTATGGGGTTGAAGTTGTGCTCTCTTTGGAAAGAGAAATCTCATCCTTAAGGATGGCAGTGCAAGAAGGGTTAACTACAGAAGACAATGCAAGATTGCGTCTCCAAGAATTGGAAGCACTCGATAAAAGAAGATTGGATCCTCAGCAAGCCCTGGAATGCTACCAAGCACGAATGACTAAGGCCTTCAACAAAAATTTGAAGCCTCGGTCATTTCAAGTTGGTGATCTAGTACTTGCAGTTCGAAGACCCATTATCACAACGCGACACACGGGGAGCAAGTTCACCCCTAAATGGGACGAACCCTATGTTGTCAAAGAAGTCTACACAAATGGGGCGTACAAGATCGTGGATCAAGACGGATTAAGAATCGGCCCAATCAACGACAAGTTTCTCAAGAAATTTTATGCATAAAATGTAATACTCCTTAACGTAAGAGTATAAACTACATGTTGCTCCCGGCCTGCACGAGCTTAAAAGGTGAAGGCCCGAGTAAAAAAAAAATCACTCATCATGTAATTTGAACTACGTTATGACTTGATCCCTTCCATTTCAGTCACAAAAAAAAAAAAATTATAATTCATCTGAACTACGTTATGACTTGATCCCTTTCAGTCAAGGGTACGTAGGCAACTTAAAAAAAAAATCTTTAAGTTCAGTCACGACAATATATATATAAAAAAAAACTTTATTCCAAAAGGAATGAGGTGAGTCAAATGATTGTTCTGAACAGAATCCGTAGTCAA
The DNA here is from genome assembly GCA_028017165.1 of Herpetospermum pedunculosum. Classification (NCBI taxonomy): domain Eukaryota; kingdom Viridiplantae; phylum Streptophyta; class Magnoliopsida; order Cucurbitales; family Cucurbitaceae; genus Herpetospermum; species Herpetospermum pedunculosum. The sequence goes on along the minus strand of JAPQWQ010000186.1, from coordinate 14,317,564 downwards.
GAAACAATCAAGCAAAAAAAAAAATCAATCTTTACATAAGAGAATTCTAGAATAAGATACAGGGAATATAACAAAAAATACATAAATCAAGGCATCCACTGAAACTCTTTCAGCTCCTCACGCGAACCCTCTAGAAGCTCGCGAACTACGGCCACGGCTCGAGCATCGACATCGTTGATAACGGGGGTACATTTGTTACGTGCTCAATGTGTTAAAATAAATAAGTAATAAGGTAGAGAGAGCACTCAGAACATGCAAGCATACATGGTCTTATAGCAAGTAGTAAGTATATTTCATTCGTTTTCCCACAGAGATTTATTATAAGCTATTCATGAAGTGTAAAGTTAAGAAAGAAGGGGTGGATTTGATGGGGTAGAATTGGTTTTTAATTGTCTATTTCCTACTGAATACGAAGAGGGTAGCAACATAAACAAGTGCAAGTCAAAACTAAACTCAAATGAGAAGAGACGAGATTAATAAATGAAGACAAAAACAGCTAGACAGAATTGTAACTTAGAAGAATTGCGGAAACATCAATTCTACCGCAATTTTAGTAACAGCGAAAGTGTGTAAAATGATGAGTTAAGGGCTACTAACGGCTATCCTATAGGCTTTTTCTCACGATTCTCAAGCATTGGATCAACTCTCTATGCATCAAACTATCTCATTCTCATGTATCTTCCGATTTCATGCATTAGATTCTTTAGTTTACTCATGTCCAAGTAAGGTCTTAAGCATCTTGTTAAGGCAGAAAAATATGGTTTGTACTAGGGAAACGCCTATTCCTAGGTCGTTTCCTGGTTACCTTGAAAGGCTAGCATGATAGTATGACTCTGAACTCTTACTCCTTCCAGAGGTTAGGAGTTCTTTGGACAAAATGGATGGCCAATCGAAATTGCCCGTGGGATGAAGCTTACATACAATCAATGCTTCGAGAGCTATCCTACATGCTTAGTTCACGTTTTTTAGCCTAAAGTGTTGTCATTAGCATGCCCCTAAGTGATTTAGCTACTCATGGATGTAAAAAGAACAGAAGCAAGAGAAGAAGTAGACATGTTTAGAAGGAATTTAAAGACAAAACAGTAAGGGAAAGCAGTAGAATGTAAAGGCAAGAAACTGTGAAATGAAGAATTGAGATTTGATTACTTGATTGTTTGATTGACAAAGAAAAGCTTTAAAGCAAATAACAGGAAGACAGAACACAACGAAATAGTCTAATCTAGCTACTAGAAAAGAAACAACAACAAGACAAGCTGGAAAATGGAAATGAAGAGCAAAAAGCAGTAAAACAAGCTCGAATGTCTCGTTGCAGCCGCCTCGAATGAAGGATGAGAAAGGTCAGCCTTGCTTGGATGAATCCAATCGGGAGAGAAGAAGAATCTCCTCTCCTTCCTATCAGATTATCGATTCCAACAGCTGAGCTTCGCAAACCAGCAGACGGCAAAGGAAAACAGGAGAAAAGATGGACTGCGAGAAGACTTCTACGCTTTCGGATGATTCTTGAACCCTCGACTTTGACCCCTATTTATAGTAATCTGCAGGTGCATTTGGGCCAAGGAGAACCATCAATCTTCAACGTCGTACTTCATAATGGATGGAGGAGAAAGAACGAATCCCTGAAATAACGGAAATTAACAGAAAAAGATCAGTCAACTTACGGTTTTCACTTGAAACATTGCGGTGTCCGCAATGTTTTCGCAATGCTGTCTCAATGCAGTTTTTTCATTCTTTTCCTTCGGTTTTCAACCCTTTTCTTTCCTATTGTACATAAGTCCTAATTTAGCTACCTTCTTCTAATTCTCATATTTAAGCATAGGTTTAGGCTAAATGCTATCAAAAACACCTAAGAGTGAACATCTTTCTAAGCTAATTAAGTCCTAAAAAGGTCACTTTTGGAGACGTAACACACCCACAAACTTAAGGTTTTGCTTGTCCTCGAGCAATCTAAGGACTTTCCTAGGCTGCTGTTTCTTCTTCTTTAACCACTTACTGACTCCCCTATATTCTTATTGATAGCTCCAAAATAGAGCTATCTTAATGTCCCTAATTCTAGCTAAAACCATGATTTATATTGATTAAAATGCTTCCTTGTAGGTGATTTCATGGTGAGGAGCTCGAGAAGTCCATTGATGATTTTCGGGGCTAAAAAGGTCATTTAACATGTTCCGGGAAGTGTTCGGGTCAAAACGATAGGCCAAACGGAGCTCGGGAGCCAAAACGACCCAAAAGTGGGCTAAGAGCCGAGAGGGCAGCGCCCAGGCGCCGGCGCCCAGCGCCCAGGCGCCCAACGAACGCAGCACGCGCGCGCGCCCGCGCGCGCCGCTCGCAAGCACCGCACGCCCACGCCCAGACGGCCAGACGCGCGCGCGCCCGCGCGCGCCGCCTCGCCGCGCGCCAGCCCGCTCCGCCTCGCCCATGTCCGCGCGCGCCCGCGCGCCCACGCCCGTGTCCGCCTCGCCCATGCCCGCGCGCCCACGCCCGTGTCCGCCTCGCCCATGCCCGCGCACCCACGCCCGTGTCCGCCTCGCCGTGTCCGCGCGCGACAGCGTCGAGACGCTGGCCGAGCGTCTCGACGCTCCGAACTCTGAAGCGTGCATTTGAAGATCCACCCGAGAGCAAGCGTCGAGCGCAAGCGTCTCGACGCTCGCTCGACGCCGCGCAGCGTCTCGACGCCGCCCCGCGCGCGCGCGCCTGCCAACTTAGGGCACAGCGTCGAGACGCTGGCCTAGCGTCTCGACGCTACGAGCTTAAAAGGCGTGAAACCTTCGGTTTTGCAGCCAATTTTTCATCCTTCATCTTCTCCAAGCTTCTCCTCTCGGTTCCAAGGCGATTTTTCACCATTTTTTGTGCTTCTTCTCCTTCTTGTGCATGATTCCAAGCACTTCCATGGTGGATTGGAGTAATCCTACCTCCATGGAAGGCTAAACCAAGGTATGTGCTTGATTTTGAGTATGGGTTTGTAAGTTTTGGATGTTTGGGGAGATTTTTCCCTTTTGCAAATGTTGAGAAATTAGTTTGATTAATGCATCTCTTGCTTGTTCTTCATCAAATTCTAGCATGTGTAGCTAAATTAGATTGACGCTCTAATTCTTATGCATGATAGAGGGCTAAAGGTTGGGACGTATAATTGCCCATACCGCTAGGTAGCACGGGTCTAAGCATGGCTAATTAGTTCGGCCCAAAGTGACATTGGTAAACTGAGTTAATTAACGTTTTCATGTTAGGCTTAAGGCAAGAGAGAAACCGGTTTAGTCTTAGGATTAGGCCGTCGCAATGTTCCCGTCACTAGCACGTAATCGATTTAGAGGTCGCTACCTTAGATAGATTATTGGCTAAGTTTAATTAGAATTGCACGAGTCTAATTAATTCCTTGGGTCATTTGAGTTAGGAATAACTAAATGAATTGTGTGCATGAATTAGCTAACGCGTAAACCGTATCAATGATCCGAACATCCATAACGAGCAAGTCCACTTCTCGAAGTTGAGCACAACCGTTTAATTTTTGCACGTTATCATTTAATTTTCCGTTAGCATAATTAGGAGCTCCCTTCCCCCAAAACCAAATTACTATTCTTTGATTTGTGCATTCTTTTATTTCTTGCAAATTAGACTTAGTTAGATTAAATTTCTTATTTCCCTGTGGATCGACCCCGTTGCCACTTAGCTACAAATAGCTCGGTGTATTCGGGTTTATAAATTGTATTTTGGCAAGCCTCGACAGCTTGAATTTGGAGTACCCCAAAAGTACCTCTACCACTTATCTATAGCAGTGCTGTCCTGTGTCACACTTCTAAGCTTAAAACTACCCTCTCATCTAGCTTCTTCTGATTTCGCATGCCTAAAACTCCTTCTGCTTTTATTAACTCCCTACAACTGATCTACCTGCTTTTATCATATCATGCCACTATCCCTAAGGTTTCAAATTCTACCTAGCTTTACCCTAGACTCAGTACATGCTTCTAGTTTATATTTATGAACTACCTAGGATTCCTTAGAGTCATGCCAGTCTTAGTATTAATGGTAACAGTAGTACTTTTAGAGAACAACCTAAACCCTGGCATCACTACATTGGATATACACTCATCTCCCTAAACAACCCTACAAGCTACAACTTTGTGCTTAGCTAATTGAGGATCAGAGTTCTTTTTAAATAGGACATCTAAGCCACAAAGTTGCAACTCCTAGGTCTACATTCTTCTTCCCTATTTCTTCTTTTTCTTTCTTTCTTACTTTGGTGGAGCCTCTCCTTTGGTTGCCTTTTGATGCAACGCCACTTGTGGGTTACACACTTGGCACTGATTACTCAGCAACCTAAGAGAGACTCCCCCCTTTATTTCATTTTTTTTTTTTCAGCTCATCATTTTTTATAAAGGAGAAGAAGAATGCTTATGCTTAAAGGGAGAGAGGAATGTTCCTAGGCCTAGGGTGGCCTCCCCCAAACTAAAACTACTCATTGTCCTCAATGAGTGTCTGAGGTGGCACACCGCCAAACTATCCTAGAAGCATCTAGTCTAAGGTAAAACAAAGAGAATTTAAAAGTCCTAGGCATAGGCAGAACATTCTAAAAGAAAATATCACAGCAGCAGAAAATTGAAAAAACAGACAGGCAAGGACTTACAGCTATGCATGCTGAGCTTTTTAGAGGTTAATTTAAACTAGCGAAGGGTGTCCTATGACACTCATCCAGCATGCATTTAGATAAGCTATATAAGGTAGTCATGATAGCAGCAAAAGATAGAATTTAAACAGATCACAGCCTAGCTAAGCAGACAGTCCAAAACATGCTTTCAGTAATAAAAATTGCGGGTACCGCAATTATTTCGCAATCTAGTCAGGGCAGATATATCAGTTACTAAGGCCCCTAAGCATGCTTTATCCAGTCATTCAAGCTCAACAAAAAGAAACTTAAACTATCCTACCTAATCAGCTAGCAGCAGGCTATACTAAGCAATTTAAAAACATAAAACTAAGCAACTAAAATAGATCAAAATTGTACTAAAAACAGCATAATTCACATGGTCTATCAGAAAGCAGATTTTGTTTTTTTTTTCCAAGGGAACAGCAATACTCCCTTCAGTGCAATTCAAACCAGCACTCAAATGTCTTCATCCTCATCAGGTTGTCGTGGTCGTGGTTCTTTGCTCTGCTGTAGGTGTCTGTGCAGAACTCTGTGGTGAAGACGGCTGCTCAGGGCTCTGCGCTGGTGGCGATGAGGAGAGCTCAGGGCTTTGCACCGGTGGGGCTGGTGAAAGGCTGCGCTCGGCTGACTCGTGAGATGGCTGGCCCAATTCTCGACTCTCCACAGAGGGAGTCTTTTCCTTGATTTCTTCCTCGGCCACCGCCATACTCCATCGTCGCTTCTTGGGTGTGCCTGCTGGCTCAGAAGGTCCAGCAGGGATTTCCGTGACGACCTTCCACTTCTTCTTGCGAATCGGAAGTTTGGGAAGGCGTTCAGTTCGCGCGGCGTCAGCCTCAGCCAAGGCAAGCAGTGCTTCCCTCGCAGCCGTTTCAGCTTCATCAGCCCTTTTCTTGGACGCAGATCGTTCGGCCCTTGTTAGCACCATTGTTGAATCTTGGAGATTTGGAGAGAAGAATCAAAGATGAAGAGAAAAGAGCTTTCTTGGAGTTCAGATACTTGGGAAATCGTATCGATCAACGCGCGTCTCAACGGATATAAAGAAAACAGAAAAAATCCCAACGGCTATATTTTTGCGGATTCTGCAAATCCAGCGCAATTCTAGTGACCGTTGGGGATTTTTTTCATTTAAATGTCAATCTTTGCTCAACCGTATCTTTGATTTGGCCCAATATCTTCTTGATTTTTTTAGCTGGATTTAATCTCCTTGATTCCCTCTATCGATTCCCTACAAAAAGAAATAAAATCAACATCAAATTCGCAATTAAAATCATACAAACTTATACACAAATGATAACCGAAAAATCGCAAAAAAATAAACTAAGGCATGAGCCTCATGTGGACGAGCACAGCAATCACTCGTCCTCTCTCGTTCTTAATTTCATGCTTCAGTCAAGAGGAAGGCCGAGAGAGTCTTCACATCTCCTTCCTCATAGTAGTGCTTCAACCTTGCACCATTAACCATGAATGGTTGGCCTTGCTGCAAGTTCTTTATCTCGATAGCACCATGAACAAACACATTAGTAATCATGAAAGGACCTGACCATCTGGACTTTAGTTTGCCTGGAAATAACCTTAATCGTGAGTTAAATAATAAAACAAGTTGGCCTTTCTTAAAGTCCTTGATCCTAAGTCTACTATCGTGCCAAATCTTGGTCTTTTCCTTATACATTTTGGCATTTTCATAAGACATTTGTCTAAGCTCATCAAGCTCATGTAATTGCAAAGACCGCAACGTTCCCGCATCGGTCACGCAATAATTCAACTCTTTTAGTGCCCAAAATGCCTTAATTTCTAACTCAAATGGAAGATGACAAGCTTTACAATATACAAGTCTGTAAGGAGACATACCTAGGGGTGTCTTATATGCAGTTCTATACGCCCAAAGTGCATCCTCGAGTTTAAATGACCAGTCCTTTCTATTAGGTTTGACCACTTTTTCTAGGATGTTCTTAATCTCCCTATTAGAAATTTCAGCCTTACCATTCGAGTGTGGGTGATAAGGAGTGGCTACTCTATGTCTAATGTTATACTTAGCCAACACTCTCTCCATAGCCTTATTAATGAAATGTGTCCCCTCATCACTAATGATAACACGAGGTGTTCCAAACCTAGTAAAAATGTGCCTATGCAAGAATTTTATGACTGTTTTGGCATCATTTTTGGGACATGCTATGGCCTCTACCCACTTGGATACATAGTCTACTGCCACTAATATGTAAAGGTTACCTGAGGATGGGGGAAATGGTCCCATGAAGTCAATGCCCCATACATCAAAGAGCTCCAACTCTAAGATGTAAGTGAGAGGCATTTCATCCTTGCGACTGAGGTGACCTGTCCTTTGGCATTCATCACAGCTGTGGGCATAGTTGTGGGCATCCTTGAAGATTGTTGGCCAATAGTAGCCACTCTGAAATACCTTTGCAGCTGTTCTTTGGCCACCAAAGTGTCCACCATAAGGGGCTGTGTGACAGTGCTGCAGCACAGACTTCGCCTCAGCAGCTGAAACACACTTCCTTAGCAAGCCGTCAGCACATGTCTTGTAAGGTGTGGGATCATCCCATATGAATTTCCTTGCTTCATGAAGGAACCTCTTCTTCTCTTGTCCTCCCTTGAAAACTGGTAATACCTGTGATGCAAGGAAGTTAGCAATGTCAGCAAACCAAGGTTCCTCATCGTTATCACGATGAGTCAATACAAAGACATGTTCATCAATAAAAGCATCAGAAATTGCGGGTTCCGCAATTTTTTCGCAATTGTGCTGCAATCGAGAAAGGTGATCCGCAACCACATTTTCACATCCTTTCTTGTCTCGAATGTCCAAATCAAATTCCTGCAGCAATAATACCCACCTAATCAACCTAGGCTTAGCATCAGCCTTCCTCATGAGATACTTCAAGGCAGAATGGTCAGTGTACACAATTGTCCTAGTGCCTACAATATAGTTTCTAAATTTCTCACAAGCAAACACTACAGCAAGCATCTCTTTTTCAGTAGTTGTATAATTACATTGAGCCTCATTCAGGGTTTTACTAGCATAGTATACAGGGTGTGTTAGCTTGTCAATCTTCTGTCCTAACATAACCCCTACAGCATAGTCACTAGCATCACATAACATCTCAAATGGGAGATCCCAATCTGGTCCTACTATAATAGGTGCCGTGACTAGTGCTGTCTTAAGGGTTTTCCAAGCTACTAAACATTCCTTAGAGAAGATGAATGGCCTATTTAGCTCTAGAAGCTCACACAGAGGCTTGGCTATTTTAGAAAAGTCCTTAATGAACCTTCTGTAGAAGCCAGCATGCCCTAAGAAACTTCTAATGGCCTTGACATTCTGAGGCTCTACCAACTTCTCTATGATTTCTATCTTTGCCCTGTCAACTTCTACACCTGCCCTTGACACTCTATGACCTAAGACAATCCCTTCATCCACCATGAAATGGCACTTTTCCCAATTTAGGACTAAGTTAGTCTCTTCACATCTAGCCAGGACTTGTCCTAAATTCTCTAGACAGTTGGTAAAGGAATCCCCAAAGACTGAGAAATCATCCATGAATATTTCTATCATGGACTCATCCAAGTCAGAAAAGATTGCCAACATGCACCTTTGGAAAGTTGCCGGTGCATTGCATAAGCCAAAAGGCATTCTGCGAAAGGCAAAAGTTCCAAAAGGGCAAGTGAAGGTGGTCTTCTCTTGATCCTTAGGGTCTATAGTGATCTGGTTATAACCTGAATAACCGTCTAAGAAACAGTAGTAGGCTCTACCAGCTATTCTGTCTAACATTTGGTCAATAAATGGTAGAGGGAAATGGTCTTTTTTGGTCTCTTTATTTAGCTTCCTATAATCCATACATACTCTCCACCCTGTGACAGTCCTAGTTGGAATCAGTTCATTGTTCTCATTGACTACCACAGTCATCCCCCCCTTCTTAGGTACACATTGAATAGGGCTCACCCACTGGCTACTAGCTATGGGGAAGATCACACCAGCATCTAACCATTTTATTATTTCCTTTTTAACTACCTCTTTCATAGAGGGATTCAGCCTACGTTGGTGGTCTACTCTAGGTGTATGCTCTTCCTCTAGTATAATCTTATGCATGCAATAAGAAGGGCTAATGCCTCTAATATCAGCAATAGTCCACGCAATAGCCTTCCTATGTTGCTTAAGCAGTAATATCAGTTCAACCTCATGCTTTTCACTTAATTTAGAAGAAATGATAACAGGCAGAGTTTCATTACTCCCTAAATATGCATACTTGAGGTGAGTGGGGAGAGGTTTTAATTCTAAGACAGGTGGATGCTCAATGGAGGGCTTTAAAGGATTTAAGGATCTATCAGTTAGTTCTATATTCATACATACAGGTTGTGGTTTATCTACAGGCATATCCATTATCTCAGATACATTTAAGTCAGCTACATCTAAGTGTATATATTCATTAGCATGCCTGGTTAATAATACATGCTCCAATTGTTCTTCCATTAAAGAATCTACAACGTCCATGCTAGCACAGGATTCAAGGTCAGAGGGGTACCTTAAAGCTTTATACACACTAAATTTCACCTCTTCATCATGAACCCTCATAGTGAGCTCACCTTTTTGGACGTCTATCAGTGCCCTACCTGTGGCTAGAAATGGTCTGCCTAACAGGATGGGGACCTCCTTGTCTGCTTCATAATCCAGGATAATGAAATCTGCAAGGAAAATAAATTTGTCAACTTTCACTAGAATATCCTCAATCTTACCTTCAGGGTATGCAATGGATCTGTCTGCTAGTTGTAAAGTGACAGTGGTTGGACGTGCTTCTCCTATTCCAAGCTGGCGGAATAGTGATAGGGGCATGAGGTTTATGCTGGCGCCCAGGTCACAAAGCGCTCTGCCCACGTGCTTGCCTCCAAGTTCTACAGGTAAGGTGAAGGAACCAGGATCCTTCTCCTTCTTGGGCAGCTTGTTCTGGAGTATGGCACTGCACTCCTCAGTGAGATTGACTGTTTTAAACTCACCAATTATTCTCTTGTTAGTAATAATATCTTTCAAAAACTTTACATAGGAAGGCATAGACTGTAAAACTTCTACAAAAGGAATGTTGACATGCACTTGCTTAAGAATTTCTAAGAATTTATTAAAATGCACTTCCTGTTCCTGCTTCTTCTTAAGCCTTCGAGGATATGGAGGTGGTGGCACATATGCAGGCACTTCAGGTCGCCTTAGGATAGGTGGAGGCCTTGGAATTTCTTCTATCTCCTCAATAATTGGCTCTAGCCTGGCTCCTGATGTGCTAGTTGGTGGTGGACCTTGGTTTGGCAGAGACTCCAGTGGAGCACTAGACTCAGTGTTCTCTACTCTCTTTGGTGTGTCCTTTGTGTTGCTCACCAATGGTCTACCACTTCTAAGTTAAATTGCTTGAACTTGCTCTTTACCATATCTCCTTGGCACTTCAGTGTCAGCAGGGAGTCTACCTTGGGGCCTACTCTTGAGTTCATTGGCTAATTGGCCTATTTGGTTCTCTAGGCTCCTAAGAGTGGCTTGCTGACTTTGCAAAGTAGCATCATTTTTGGCTATGTATTCCTTGAGTAAGTTTTCTACAGAAGATCCTACAGGCTGGTTGTAAGGTTTTTGATACATTGATTGGTTATGTTGGGGAGTGAAACCAGGTGTTCCACTCGGCCTTGGTTGGTTAGGATTTTGGTTAGTATTTTGTTGGCCACCCCATGACAGGTTTGGGTGGTTCCTCCAACCAGGGTTGTAAGTATTGGAATAGGGGTTGTTCCTAGGCTGCTGCTGGCTTCCAATATAGCAGACTGAGGCTGGATTCCCAGGGCAGTATTCATACAGATGCCCTTCTCCACAGAATCCACAGATAAGTGTCTCACCTTGACTTGGTTGGGTGCCCATTGACATGGCGGTAGCGGTGTTGACACTTGTTTGGAGATTGGCTTGAGCCATTTGCTTAACTAGGTTGGTCAGGGCATTTATTTGGCTGCTCATTGCACTTAGAGCATCCTTGTCTTGAGCTCTAGTTGGCTCAACAGGATCATCTGACCACCTACAGTGAGATGCTGAGATCTTCTCCAAGATCTCATAGGCCTCGTTGTAACTCTTGGACAACATGGAACCTCCAGCAGATGAGTTTAAGACTTGTCTAGTGTTGGGGTTGCATCCTTTGAAAAAGACCTCTATCTGGATACACCATGGGATGCCATGGTGTGGACATTTAAGGAGAAGATCTTTAAACCTTGTCCAAGCTTCGTGAAGAGACTCAGTGTCAGCTTGTTTAAACTTGATTATGTCATCACGAAAGGTAGAATTCCTATCAGGTGGGAAGTATTTGACTAGGAATTTTTCTGCTAAGTCTGTCCAATTAAGGACAGATCCAGAGGGTAATGAGTTTAACCACGTTTTGGCTTTGTCCCTCAAAGAGTAAGGGAACAGGTATAGCCTCAAGGCTTCTTGGGAAACTCCAGGGATGAGGAATGTATCACTAACTCCTAAGAAGTTTCTAAGATGGTTGTGGGGATCCTCATTTTCCACTCCAAAGAATTGTCCCACAGTGGACAACATTTGGAACATCACTGGCTTTAACTCGAATGAGTTGGCAATGATTTCAGGACGGATTATGCTGGGGTTCAGCTCCCCAGGCATAGGTACTAGGTACGAAAGTATGGCGCTATCCTTGTCATTCGCTATTTCGATGGGATTGCGAGTGACAGGCACCGGATTTGGAACTATTCCATTCATATCTTCTTGAGACAATTGCGGAGGAATTGCGGTTCCCGCAATTACTTGAGGTAAAGGGGGTTGTTTAAAGAGACGTTTCTTGGCTCTATTTCTGGCCCTAAGTAATCTCTCAGGCTCAGGATTGAACTCTAGATCACTACTTGAAGGCTCACTCATAAACTAACCCAATAGTACCTGAAAAAGAAATGAAACAGGACAGCTTCAATAGGCAATAAACTTGGTGTTTCAAACTTAACAAACTTCGTTTTCACTTAAATAAATCCCCGGCAGCGGCGCCAAAAACTTGTTACGTGCTCAATGTGTTAAAATAAATAAGTAATAAGGTAGAGAGAGCACTCAGAACATGCAAGCATACATGGTCTTATAGCAAGTAGTAAGTATATTTCATTCGTTTTCCCACAGAAATTTATTATAAGCTATTCATGAAGTGTAAAGTTAAGAAAGAAGGGGTGGATTTGATGGGGTAGAATTGGTTTTTAATTGTCTATTTCCTACTGAATACGAAGAGGGTAGCAACATAAACAAGTGAAAGTCAAAACTAAACTCAAATCAGAAGAGACGAGATTAATAAATGAAGACAAAAACAGCTAGACAGAATTGTAACTTAGTAGAATTGCGGAAACAGCAATTCTACCGCAATTTTAGTAACAGCGAAAGTGTGTAAAATGATGAGTTAAGGGCTACTAACGGCTATCCTATAGGCTTTTTCTCACGATTCTCAAGCATTGGATCAACTCTCTATGCATCAAACTATCTCATTCTCATGTATCTTCCGATTTCATGCATTAGATTCTTTAGTTTACTCATGTCCAAGTAAGGTCTTAAGCATCTTGTTAAGGCAGAAAAATATGGTTTGTACTAGGGAAACGCCTATTCCTAGGTCGTTTCCTGGTTACCTTGAAAGGCTAGCATGATAGTATGACTCTGAACTCTTACTCCTTCCAGAGGTTAGGAGTTCTTTGGACAAAATGGATGGCCAATCGAAATTGCCCGTGGGATGAAGCTTACATACAATCAATGCTTCGAGAGCTATCCTACATGCTTAGTTCACGTTTTTTAGCCTAAAGTGTTGTCATTAGCATGCCCCTAAGTGATTTAGCTACTCATGGATGTAAACAGAACAGAAGCAAGAGAAGAAGTAGACATGTTTAGAAGGAATTTAAAGACAAAACAGTAAGGGAAAGCAGTAGAATGTAAAGGCAAGAAACTGTGAAATGAAGAATTGAGATTTGATTACTTGATTGTTTGATTGACAAAGAAAAGCTTTAAAGCAAATAACAGGAAGACAGAACACAACGAAATAGTCTAATCTAGCTACTAGAAAAGAAACAACAACAAGACAAGCTGGAAAATGGAAATGAAGAGCAAAAAGCAGTAAAACAAGCTCGAATGTCTCGTTGCAGCCGCCTCGAATGAAGGATGAGAAAGGTCAGCCTTGCTTGGATGAATCCAATCGGGAGAGAAGAAGAATCTCCTCTCCTTCCTATCAGATTATCGATTCCAACAGCTGAGCTTCGCAAACCAGCAGACAGCAAAGGAAAACAGGAGAAAAGATGGACTGCGAGAAGACTTCTATGCTTTCGGATGATTCTTGAACCCTCGACTTTGACCCCTATTTATAGTAATCTGCAGGTGCATTTGGGCCAAGGAGAACCATCAATCTTCAACGTCGTACTTCAGAATGGATGGAGGAGAAAGAACGAATCCCTGAAATAACGGAAATTAACAGAAAAAGATCAGTCAACTTACGGTTTTCACTTGAAACATTGCGATGTCCGCAATGTTTTCGCAATGCTGTCTCAATGCAGTTTTTTCATTCTTTTCCTTCGGTTTTCAACCCTTTTCTTTCCTATTGTACATAAGTCCTAATTTAGCTACCTTCTTCTAATTCTCATATTTAAGCATAGGTTTAGGCTAAATGCTATCAAAAACACCTAAGAGTGAACATCTTTCTAAGCTAATTAAGTCCTAAAAAGGTCACTTTTGGAGACGTAACAACATTCGAGGGTATTAATCTTCTCGCGCACACGCGAAACCTCAAGTGTCTCTTGATTTAAGGCCTTCTCCTTCTTGGAAACTAAAGTGGAAAGCCTCTCAAGCTCGGTCTTCGCAGCTTTTAGATCTGTTTCCATTTCTGTGACCGTTAGGAGCGATCGTTCCAGTTTAAGCTTATTTTCCTCCAGTTGACGATCCTTACTGTTTTAGGTTAGTTGGGTGGAAAGTGAAGACTGCATCTGGTTGTAGTCTTCCACCCTTTTACAGTAGCCTTCTATAAACTCTTGTAGGACTATCAAGTTTTTTGTTCGAGTTTCCGAAATGCCTTTAAGAATCTTATGCAGCTCTGGCTCAAGTTTGGTGACGTCCTCAAAAGGGGTGCGCACGAGCTTTCCTTGTAGGCTTTGCCACATAGACACGGCAGCTTGTTTTTTAAGTCGGATATTACTTGGTCGACACAGTAATGGGAAACCTTGGGAGCTAAGGCAGCCACTTGATTTTGAACTCGAGGTGTATGATACGTGATAGCAAGGGGAGGCTTAACGACAACTCGCTTAACATGTGGCACATGAGAATTTCCCACGGGCTTTTTGATAACTCCATTTTGGAGCTATTAAATACTTCCTAAGTATAGCTAAAGTTCGCATTTAAATGTTTAATTTATCTCGGTTGTAGGAGAAATGTGGCAAAGAGCTCGTGCGTCCATTGGACCCGTTTCGGAGCTAAAAGTGGAGTTTTAACGCCCCGGGAGTGCATCGGGAAAGGGCAAGTCGATCCAAAAAGAAACGGATCAAAATTGCCTTGGAGAGGCAATTTTTCCATCTCCAAACCCGAGAGCTAGCGTCGAGCAATAGCGTCGAGACGCTAGCTCGACGCTGCCGAAGCGTCGAGACCCTGCTGCGGCGTCGAGACGCTCCGGAGGAGGCGCGCGCAAGGAATTATCGGGCCAGCGTCGAGACGCTCGCCTAGCGTCTCGATGCCATCACGAGGCGCGCGCGGATCACTTAGGGCGTAGCGTCGCAACGCTGCCCTAGCGTCTCGACGCTACGTCGATTTAAAGAAGCTGTAATGACGATTTCTGCAGCAGTTTTTGACATTCTTGGGCGATTTTTCATCTTCTTCCTCTCGCCTTTTCTCTATTTTTCATCTTAGCTCCGCCATTTGTGACATATTTTGGAGCTTTCAAGTTGTATTAGCTTAAAGACGACTTCCATGGCTTCCCTTGGAGCGGTGATGACAACCCGTTCCATGGTTGGCTAAGGTAACGTGAACGGTTTGGGATTAATTTGATTGATTATTGTTAGACTTTTTATGCTTTGATAATCCATGCTTAGTTTACAAATTGGTGGCTGATTTGTATGCATTTATCATTCTTGCTTCACCCTATGCATGTGTTAGATTTCGCCGATTGACACTCGTGTTTTCTAGCATTTTGTTATCGTTAAAGAGTAGCGATGTCGTGCCTCTCACTATTCGACTAGTAACACAGATTGATAAAACTAAACCGGAGTATCGAGTCATGCATGATGGTTGTTGGTTGCATACAGCGTTTGCGGGCAACCAGTTAGCAATTAGATTACGTGATCGAATGTCTGTCGCGGTTAGCTAGTGACTATCTAGAGTCAATTTGGGGCTGATCACCCTAATGCAATTTTAGATAATGTTTAATTAGAACTGTGTGGTCTAATTAATTTCTATGGAGCCGGTTACCTTGGGGCTTCTCGGGTAATCGACCGTGTGTATTACAAACTGTACGCCTTAGATTTGCATTAAATGATAAGCTGAAATTGTCTAACAAATAAATCCCGAAAATCCCCAAACCGTGCACTCGTCTCTCTCTTTCTTTTATTCTTCCGTTAGCGTTTAATTATCTTGTTTGCATGCTTACACATCCCCCCGTTACAAAAAAAAACCAATCAATTAATTAATTTCAATTTTAATTTAATTTCAGTCATAACCTTCTCCTTGGATCGACCCTGTTACCACTGGCTGCAAAGCTATTGATAATAGGCTTATAAATTGTATTTTGGCGGGTCTCGACAACCCGAATTTGGACTACCCCAAAAGTAAATCTAGCACTTTTCGAGGGAGATCGAAGTGTCAGAATCTGCCACAGACTGGTCACCTGGTTGCTCCTTATCTCATTGAATGAAATCATTCAAGGGAAGTGTTACCTCTCCAAAAGTGCATTATT
The DNA here is from genome assembly GCA_028017165.1 of Herpetospermum pedunculosum. Taxonomy (NCBI): domain Eukaryota; kingdom Viridiplantae; phylum Streptophyta; class Magnoliopsida; order Cucurbitales; family Cucurbitaceae; genus Herpetospermum; species Herpetospermum pedunculosum. Next base: position 14,302,000 of record JAPQWQ010000186.1, on the reverse strand, counting down.
TAGGGTCTTAATTACCTAAAAATCATGGAAGTTCTTGAGTATTTTTGTTAGAAGTTAGCTTAATGTGTGCTTAAAAGTGAGAATTTGAGAAATGATGCTAATTTAAGGCTTATTTGGAAAAAGGAACGAAAAAGGATGCAAAATGGTGAAAAAACAGCTAAATTGTACATTGCAGGTGCATTGCGGAAATATTGCGGCCCTCGCAATGAAACAGTCTTTGCTGCTGCATTTTTCCAGCCGTCAGTCTTCGTTGTTGCGGTTTTCCAGCCGCCTAACTTCTCTACTGCTGCCGCGTGGGAGGTTGTTAATCCATAATGGATGGAGATCCGCGACTGAAGGTACCTGTAGAGGCTATAAAAGGAGCCGAATGACGATGGAAAATGATCAATCAAATCTGGAAGTGAGGAGTGCCCGATCGTGAAGAAACCTGCAGACAAAACTCTTCCCCTGTTTGTTGGATCGAAGAAACAAGCCCTTGGCGTCGATAGTTTGAGAGGAAGAAGAGAAGATCCCTCTTCTCTTCTGATTGAAATTATCCCCAAGATCAGCTAATCTTCCCCTTCATCCGAGGCGTCTTGCGACTTGGAGGATCCTTACACATCTTACTACTTTCTTTATTGCTTTCTAAACTACTTGCTGTCTATTTTACATACTGTTCTGGATCATTTACTTTTGTCTACGTTGTTCATTGCTTTCGGATCTACGCACGTTTGCTTTACAAATTGTTATGTACTTTGCCTTTTTAAGAGTAGTCAATTAGTTTTGTTGAGTTCTTCATCTTATCATTTCTTAATCAATTACTTTTACTGAGTTCTCCATTCTATGTTTAATCAATTCATTTCCTTTAGTTCTTCGAAAACCATGAGTAATTAACTCAATAGAGGTCTGCCACGGATGAATCTATAGGCTAGAAGTATGTGAATTCAACATGTAAAGTAGCATGAGTGCATTGAATGTATGTGATCTTCATCCAATGGGCAATTTCGACTGGTCATCCATTTTGTCTAAAGAATTCCTAACCTCTGGAAGGAGTAAGAATTCAGAGTCATCCATTCATGTTAGCCTTTTATGGTAACCAGAGAATGGCCTAGGAATAGGCATTCTCCTAGCACGTTTGTTAGCTTGTGTGTATAAATAGGTTCTTAAGTCTTACTTGGATATGAGTAAACTCAAGATCTAATGCATGTAATCGAAAGATGCATGAGACCTAGTTAAAACGATGCATGAAATGTTAATTTGATGTTGAATGATCATAGTTAAATGCCTATAGAGGACCCGTAAGCTGACCTTGCTATCTTACTTTGTTTTTAAATCGTTGCGAATTTATTGCGAGATTATTGCGAGAGCCGCAATAACCATTTCTGCCTTTACCTTAGTCATTTTCTTTACTTTTTACTCCATTGCAAATCCATTGCGAAAGTATTGCGAGACCCGCAATACTCATTTTCCACATTATAACTTTACCTCTTTGCTTGCTTTGCATTTATGTTTACATTCCTCTTGCATATTTTATACTCTCGTCCCTTAACCCAAAATCTATCCAATTTATGTCACCTTATCTAATCTAACACACCAAATCGCTAGTCACTAAACTTAATCTCTGTGGGAAAACGAATTAAATTATACTTATCACTTGCTGCAGATGGTAGAGCTACTTTTGGGGTAGTCCAAATTCGGGTTGTCGAGACCCGCCAAAATACAATTTATAAGCCTATTAACCAAAGCTTTGCAGCTAGTGGTAACAGGGTCGATCCACGGAGAAGGTTATGATTGAAATCAAATTGAACTTGAAATCAATTGATTAACTGGGTTTTTGTAACGGGGGATGTTTAAGCATGCAAACAAGAGAAATAAACGCTAACGGAGAAATAAAAGAGAGAGAGACGAGTGCACGATTTGGGGATTTTCGGGATTTCTTTGTTAGACATTCTACACTTATCATTTAATACAATCCTAAGGCTAGCAGTTTGTAATACACGCGGTCAGTTACCCGGGAAGCCCCAAGTGTAACCGGCTCCATAGCAATTAATTAAATCAGAAGATCCAATTAAACATTATCTAAAGTTTCTTTAGGGTGATTGGTAGAGCACTTTATGTGGTACTCCAAATTCAAGCTGTCGAGGCTTGCCAAAATACAATTTATAAATCCGATGTACACCGAGCTATTTGAAGCTTAGTGGTAACAGGGTCGATCCAGAAGGAAATAAGAAATTTAATCTAATTAAGCCTACTTTGCTAATAATAAAAAGTATGCACAAATAAAAGAATGGTAATTTGGTTTGGGGGGAAGGGAGCTCCTAATATGCAACTAACGGAAAATTTTATGACAACGTGCAAAATTAAACGGTCGTGCTTAACTTCGAGAAATGGAATTGCTCGTTATGGATGTTCGGTTCATCGATACATTTTGCTCGCTAGCCATGTTCATGCACACAATTCATTTAGTTATTTCTAACTCAAATGACCCAATGATATAATTAGAAACGTGCAATTCTAATTGTACTTGGCCAACAATCTATCTAAGGTAGCGACCCCTAAATCGACTATGTGCCAGTGACGGGAACATTGCGACGGCTTAATCCTAAGACTAACCCGGTTTCTCTCTTGCCTTAAGCCTAACATGAAAACGTTAATTAATTCAGATTACCAACTGTCACTTTGGGTTGAACAACGTAGCCATGCTTAGACCCGTGCTACCTAGCGGTTTGGGCAATTATACGTCCCAACCTTTAGCCCTCTATCATGCATAGGAATTAGGGCGTCAACCTAATTTAGCTACACATGCTAGAATTAGAATAAGATCAAGCAAGAAGATGCATTAACAAGCTAATTTCTCAACATTTACAAAGGGGCAAAACCTCCCCAAACATCCAAAATTCACAAAACCATACTCAAAATTAAGCACTTACCTCGGTTTAGCCTTCCATGGAGGATGAATTAATCCAATCCCCCATGGAAGAGCTTAGTAGCATGCACAAAGAAGGAGAAGAAGTACAAAAATGGTGGAAATGGAGTGTAGACCCGAGAGAAGAAGGTTGAGGAAGAAGGAAGAATGAAAAGTTGGCTGAAAAAAGGCGTTTTCACGCTTTTTAAAGTCAGAGCGTCGAGACGCTAGGCAAGCGTCTCGACGCTGGTGCCCTAAGTGGCTGCTGCGCGCGCGCGCGTGGGCGTCGGGACGCTCGCATAGCGTCTCGACGCTGTCGCGCGTCCATCTGGAAAATTGTCGGGCGAGCGTCGAGACCCTCGGGCGGCGTCTCAACGCTGGGGGCGCGCGCGTGCATCGGATGGTGTTGTGGCGGCGTCGAGACCCTCGGCCAGCGTCGAGCTAGCGTCTCGACGCTGCCGGCCATGCAAGTGAGCTCTCGGGTTGGTGATGCCAATCTGTGTCTTTTCAAGCCCTTTTTGCCATCTCTTGGATTCTTTAGACTCTTTCACTCCCGATGCATCTATGAAGCTCTAAAACGGCACTTTAAGCCCCGAAACGTGTCTAAGGACTTCCCGAGCTCTCTACCATGAAATAACCTACAAGGAAGCATTTTAATCAATATATGTCATGGTTTTAGCTAGAATTAGGGACATTAAGATAGTTCTATTTTGGAGCTATCAAAATACCCCCAACCTAAATCTTGCTAGTCCTCGAGCAAGGTATACTCTCAATAATCTCCAAAGAATTAAATGCATGCTTAGACTCTGACCTCAATGCTTGTGAAACAAGGTACTTGTATAAATGCAAAACCATCAAATGCATGCAAACGTTGACTTCATTTCAAAATTTAAACTCCTATTCCCTTACGTGTGTGTGTGTTTAGCACCTCTCAACCTAGCTCACGCAAGCCCGGAACAACCTTATACAGTCGTATAACTCGTTTTCCCCCTACTTATGGCGATAAGAACAGTCTAATGGCTTTCAGCGATAGAAAAAGCAACAAAACATAAGGCCTAAATTTTATTCTTTTCTTTGAGTACTTTGTACCCATTTTTTTCTTTTTGAACCACTTTTTTTTTATATATTTTTCTCCAAGAGAGCCTAACACGTCAAACTAGATCTAGCTTCACGTTTTTAAGGACCATTGCTCACTTCTATTAGTTCCCCTTTTATGCAGTGACAACCGTGGGTTACACGATCGCCCCTGGTTACACGGGCAACACAAGAAGGAGGAGCAACTCTAGAGTTTTTATTTTTCATGCTAACACTTTTTTTTTAGACAATAGCTTCGCTATACACAAATGAGTCATTACTACTTCTACACATCAAGCCTCCCTAATGGTACCTTTCGGGGTGACAACAAGGTTTCAGACAAAATAAGATCAGTCTAGACCTACAGAGCTGAGAATAAGAGTGCTATGTGCTCAGTGAATGTAGGGAAATAACAGAAAAAAAAATTAAAATAGGCTCAAAAAGTGCATACATCGTCAAATTTTCGAATCATGCAAATACAGAGTGTTCACAAGCAAATCACAGACCGTCCTCATCGGACAACATGCATTCAGATTCTAATCTAACCATCAGAGTACACATATGCCCGACGACTACTAGGAAGTCGTATATCTATCAACAAACTCCACCCCCACCTTAAGATATGTGTTACGTCTCCAAAAGTGACTAATTTAGGACTTGTTTGCTATAGAAAGATGTGCACTCTTAGGTGTTTTTGGTAGGATTTAGCTTAAACTCGTGCTTATATATGAGAATTAGAAGAATGAAGCTAAATTAGGACTTATATGTAAAAGGAAAGAAAAAGAACCAAAAACGAAGTTAAAGGATTGAAAATTGCACATTGCTGAAGCATTGCGGAAACATTGCTAAAATCGCAATGTTTTAAGTGAAATCCGTAAGTTGTCTAACCATTTTCTGTTTTGTTCCGATCTTTCAGGGATCCATTCTTTCTCCTGCAGCCACGTAGAAGTACGACGTTGAGAATTGATGGTTCTCCTTGGCCCAATCGTACCTGCAGAACACTATAAAAGGAGGTCAAGATGGAAGGTTGAAACACACTCGAACGGCGTAGACTTCCAGTTCAACGCAGTCTTTTCCACTCTTTTTCTCTCTTCCGTCTGTTGGTTTGAAAGGATCAGCTGTTGGAGTCGACAATCTGATAGGAAGGAGAGAAGATTCATCTTCTCTTCTGATTAGATTCATCCAAGCAAGACTTCCTTTCTTCCTTCAGTCGAGGCGTTCGCAACAAGAAGATCACGCACGGATTTACTGTTTTCTGCTTTAGCTTTCTGTTTCCTTTGCTGTTTGTTGTAATTTCCCTTTAGTTTGCTACTCTATTCCATTTCGTTGCTTTCTGTTTTACTTCAGTGACTTAAGTCTGTCATTTGTTTAGTTCAAGCTTTAGTTAATCGAAGCACAATTTCATCACTTCGCAAGTTCTTTACCTTCTCTGCTTAACGTTTTGGCCTTCTGTTCTGTCTTTAATATTCTCCTAAGCATGTCTTCTTCATCTACTCTTTCCATTCCATCTGCATCCATGAGTAACTAAACCACATAAGGGTATGCTAATGACAAATCTATAGGTAGAAACACGTGAATCAAGCATGTAGGATACTTCTCGAATGCATTGAATGTATGTAAGCTTCATCCCACGGGCAATTTCGATTGGCTATCCATTTTGTCCAAAGAACTCCTAACCTCTGGAAGGAGTAAGAGTTCAGAGTCATACACTCATGCTAGCCTCTCAAGGTAGCCAGAAAAAGACCTAGGAATAGGCGTTTTCCTAGTACAAACTTATACTTACTGTTATAAAAAGATGCTTAAGACCTTACTTGGACATGAGTAAACTAAAGGATCTAATGCATGAAATCGGAAGATACATGAGAATGAGTTAGTTTGATGCATGATAAGTTGATCTACTGCTTGAGAATCGTGTGAAAATGCTTATAGAGGAGTCGTTAGTAGCCCTTGTTTCCCCACTTTACACACAATTCGCTGCTAGCAACATTGCGATATAATTGTTGTTTCCGCAATTCCCTTAAGTAAAATTCTGTTTAGCCATTTCTCTTTTCGTTTGTTATTCCTTTGTCTTTGCATTCAAGTTATTATCTCCTTGCACTTGTTTATGCTTCCATCATTTACACATTCCTTAGTAATTAGGCACTTTAAAACCAAATCTACCCCATTTAATCCACCCATTCTCACTTAACAAAACACTTCGCTAGTAACTAAGAATAAATCTCTGTGGGAAATCGAATGAAAAAATACTTATTACTTGCTACAAGATCATGTATGCTTGCATGTTCTGAGTGCTCTATCATTGCTTCTTTATTTTAAACATTGAGCACGCAACAAGTTTTTGGCGCCGCTGCCGGGGATTTAGTTTAGTGAAAACGAAGTTTGTTAAGTTAGAAAACACAAATCTTAATATTTATTGGAGCTGATCTAGTTTCAATTCTTTTGCAGGTACCATTGGGTTAGTTTATGAATGAGCATTCAAGTAGCGATCTAGAGTTCAATCCTGAGCCTGAGAGATTACTTAGGGCCAGAAACAGAGCTAAGAAACGTCTCTTCAACCAACCCCTTATACCTCCAAACATTGCTGACTCTACTGAGTCATCACAATCCCATCAAATAGAAATGGATAGAACAAACCCAAATCCAGCACCTACCATTCGCAACCCCATCGAAATAGCGAATGACAAGGATAGTGCCATTCTCTCCTACTTAGTTCTCATGCCTGGAGAGCTAAATCCAAGCATCATACGCCCTGAAATTACTGCCAACTCATTCGAGTTAAAGCCAGTAATGTTCCAAATGTTGTCCACTGTGGGACAATTCTTTGGAGTGGAAAATGAGGACCCCCACAACCATCTAAGAAACTTCCTAGGAGTTAGTGATACCTTCCTTATCCCTGGAGTTTCCCAAGAGGCCTTGAGGCTTTACCTCTTCCCTTACTCATTAAGAGATAAAGCCAAAACGTGGTTGAACTCATTACCTTCCGGATCAGTTGTCAATTGGACAGATCTGGCTGAGAAATTCCTAGTCAAATACTTTCCACCTGATAGGAATTCAAACTTTCGTGATGACATTATTAAATTCAAACAAGCTGAAAATGAGTCTCTTCACGAAGCTTGGACAAGGTTCAAGGACCTCCTGCTTAAATGTCCACACCATGGCATTCCATGGTGTATCCAAATAGAAGTTTTTTTTAAAGGATGTAACCCCAGCACTAGGCAAGTGTTGAATTCGTCAGCGGGTGGTTCCATGCTTTCTAAAAGCTATAATGAAGCCTATGAGATCCTGGAGAAGATCTCAGCATCTCACTGTAGGTGGTCAGATGATCCAGTAGAGCCAAGTAGAGCTCAAGACAAGGATGCACTCAGTGCCATGAGTAGCCAAATAAACGCCCTGACCAACCTAGTCAAACAAATGGCTCAAACCAATCTCCAAACCAACACCGCAGCAGCCATCTCAATGGGGGCACAAACAAGTCAAGGTGAGACACTGATTTGTGGATTCTGTGGGGAAGGGCACCTGTATGAATACTGCCCTGGGAATCCAGCCTCAGTCTGCTATGTTGGAAGTCAACAGCAGCCTAGGAACAACCCCTACTCTAACACTTACAATCCTGGTTGGAGAAACCACCCAAATCTTTCTTGGGGTGGCCAACAGAATGCTAACCAAAGTCAAAACCAACCAAGGCCGAGTGGAACACCTGGTTTCACTCCCAAAAATAACCAATCCATGTATCAAAAACCATACAACCAACCAATAGGGTCATCTGTAGAAAATCTACTTAAGGAGTACATTGCAAAGAATGATGCCACTCTACAAAGTCAGCAAGCTACCCTTAGGAGCCTAGAGAACCAAATAGGGCAACTAGCCAATGAACTCAAAAATAGGCCCCAAGGTAGACTGCCTGCTGACACTGAGGTGCCTAGAAGGGATGGTAAAGAGCAGGTTCAAGCAATAGAACTTCGCAGTGGAAGACCATTGGTGAGCAACTCTAGAGAAACACCAAAGAGAGTAGAGAATGAAGAGTCTAGTGCTCGACTGGAGTCTCTGCCAGACCAAGGTCAACCACCAACAAGCACATCAAGGGTGAGGCTGGAACCTATCATAGAGGAACTAGAAGAAATTGCAAGGCCCCCCCACCTGTCCTGAGGCGTCCTGAAGTGCCTACATATGTGCCACCACCTCCATTCCCTAGAAGGCTGAAGAAAAAACAAGAACAGGAAGTGCACTTTAATAAATTTTTAGAAATTCTAAAGCAAGTGCATGTTAATATTCCTTTTGTAGAGGTTTTGCAATCTATGCCTTCTTATGTTAAGTTTTTGAAGGATATAATTACTAACAAGAAAATTATTGGTGAATTTGAAACAGTGAATCTCACTGAGGAGTGCAGTGCTATACTCCAAAACAAGCTACCAAAGAAGGAGAAGGATCCTGGTTCCTTCACCTTACCAGTGGAGTTGGGAGGCAAGCACGTGGGCAGAGCTCTCTGTGACCTGGGAGCCAGCATAAACCTCATGCCCCTATCACTATTCCGTCAGCTTGGAATAGGGGAAGCACGTCCTACAACTGTCACCTTGCAGTTGGCAGACAGATCCATAGCCTACCCTGAGGGTAAGATAGAGGATATTCTTGTCAAGGTTGACAAGTTCATTTTTCTTGCCGACTTCATCATTCTGGATTATGAAGCAGACAAGGAGGTCCCCATCCTATTAGGCAGACCATTTCTAGCCACAGGTAGGGCCTTGATCGATGTCCAGAAAGGTGAGCTCACCATGAGGGTTCATGATGAGGAGGTTAAGTTTAGTGTCTTTAAAGCCCTAAGGTATCCTTCTGACTCTGAATTATGTGCAAGTATGGATATAGTAGATTCACTGATGGAAGAACAGCTTGAGCATGAATTATTGATTAAGCATGCCAATGATTATGTACAATTAGATGTAACTGACTTAAATATTTCTGAACTAATGGATATACATGTGGATAAACCTCAGCATGTTTGTATGACTAGTGACTTGACTGAAAGATCCATGAATCCATTGAAACCATCCATTGAGCATCCACCTATCTTAGAATTAAAACCACTGCCTGAACATCTTAAGTATGCATATCTAGGAAGTGATGATACTTTGCCTGTTATTATTTCGTCCAAATTGAGTGCAAAGCATGAAATTGAGTTGATATTATTACTTAAGCAGCATAAAAAGGCTATTGCATGGACGATTGCTGACATTAGAGGTATTAGTCCTTCCTACTGCATGCATAAGATAATATTGGAAGAAGAGCATACACCCCGAGTAGATCAACAACGTAGGTTGAACCCCTCTATGAAGGAGGTAGTTAAAAAAGAGATCATAAAATGGTTAGATGCAGGTGTAATCTTCCCTATAGCTAGTAGTCAGTGGGTGAGTCCAATACAATGTGTACCTAAGAAGGGGGGGATGACTGTAGTAGTGAATGAGAGCAATGAACTGATTCCAACTAGAACTATTACAGGATGGAGAGTCTGTATGGACTATAGAAAATTGAATAAAGAAACAAAAAAAGATCACTTTCCTTTACCATTTATAGACCAGATGTTAGATAGAATAGCTGGCCGAGTGTTGCGTGCTCAATGTGTTGAAATAATTAGGCAATAAAAGAGATAGAGCACTCAGAACATGCAAGCATACATGATCTTATAGCAAGTAGTAAGTATATTTCATTCGTTTTCCCACAGAGATTTATTTTTAGCTATTCGCGAAGTGTTTTGTTAAGAAAGAAGGGGTGGATTTGATGGGGTAAAATTGGTTTTTAATTATCTAATTTTTGCTGAATGTGTAAAGGGTAGTAACATAAACAAGAACAAGTTAAAGCTAAGCTCAAATGAAAAGAGACGAAATTAATAAATGAAGATAAAAACAGCTAGACAGAATTGTAACTTAAGCAGAATTGCGGAGACAGCAATTCTACCGCAATTAAATAGCAGCGAAAGTGTGTAAATGGGTGAATTAAGGGCTACTAATGACTATCCTATAGGCATTCTTATACGATTCTCAAGCACTGGATCTACTCTCTATGCATCAAACTATCTCAATCTCATGTATCGTCCGATTCCATGCATTAGATTCTTTAGTTTACTCAACTCAAAGTAAGGTCTTAAGCATCTTGTTAAAGAAGAAAGATATGGTTTGTACTAGGGAAACGCCTATTCCTAGGCCGTTTCCTGGTTACCTTGAAAGGCTAGCATGATAATATGACTCTGAACTCTTACTCCTTCCAGAGGTTAGGAGTTCTTTGGACAAAATGGATGGCCAATCGAAATTGCCCGTGGAATGAAGCTTACATACAATCAATGCTTCGAGAGCTATCCTACATGCTTGATTCAAGTTTTTTTAGCCTATAGCGTTGCCATTAGCGTGCCCCTAAGTGACTTAGTTACTCATGGATATAGGGAGAACAGAACTAAAGGATAAAACAGACATGCTTAGAAGGGAAATGTGCTTAAAACAGCAAGGGAAAGCAGTAGAATGCAAAGGCGAGAGACTGTGAAATACTGAATTTTGTGTTTGATTAATTGATTGTTTAAATGAACATAAGAGATACTTAAAGTAAAGAACAGCAAGACAGAACACAACGAAATGAACTAAACTAGCCACAAGACAGAAACAACACAAGACAGAGTTGTAAAGTAGAAATGAAGAACAGAAAGCAGTAAAACAGCTCGAATGACTCGTTGCAGCCGCTTCGAATGAAGGATGAGAAAGGTCAGCCTTGCTTGGATGAATCCAATCGGGAGAGAAGAAGAATCTCCTCTCCTTCCTATCAGATTATCGATTCCAACAGCTGAGCTTCGCAAACCAGCAGACGGCAAAGGAAAACAGGAGAAAAGATGGACTGCGAGAAGACTTCTACGCTTTCGGATGATGCTTGAACCCTCGACTTTGACCCCTATTTATAGTAATCTGCAGGTGCATTTGGGCCAAGGAGAACCATCAATCTTCAACGTCGTACTTCAGAATGGATGGAGGAGAAAGAACGAATCCCTGAAATAACGGAAATTAACAGAAAAAGATCAGTCAACTTACGGTTTTCACTTGAAACATTGCGGGAACCGCAATGATTTCGCAATGCTTGTTTTTCATTCTTTTCCTTCGGTTTTCAACCCTTTTCTTTCCTATTGTACACAAGTCCTAATTTAGCTACCTTCTTCTAATTCTCATATTTAAGCATAGGTTTAGGCTAAATGATATCAAAAACACCTAAGAGTGAACATCTTTCTAAGCTAATTAAGTCCTAAAAAGGTCACTTTTGGAGACGTAACACACCCCCAAACTTAAGGTTTTGCTTGCCCTCAAGCAATCTAAGGACTTTCCTAGGCTGTTGTTTCTTCTTCTTTAACCACTTACTAACTCCCCTATATCCCTATCTATAGCACTGTTGTCCTATGACACACTTCTAAGCTTAAAACTACCCTCTTATCTAGCTTCTTCTAACTTCGCCTGCCTAACACTCCTTCTGTTTCCATTAACTCCCTACAACTGATCTATTTGCTTTTGTCATATCATGCCACTATCCCTAAGGTTTCAAATTCTGCCTAGCTTTACCTCAGACTCAGTACATGCCTCTAGCTTTATTTTTAAATTGTCTAGGATTCCTTAGAGTCATGCCAGTCTTAGTATTAACGGTGACAGTAGTACTTTTAGAGAACAACCTAAACCCTGGCATCACTACATTGGATATACACTCATCTCCCTAAACAACCCTACAAGTTACAACTTTGTGCTTAGCTAATTGAGGATCAAAGTTCTTTTTAAATAGGACATCTAAGCCACAAAGTTATAACTCCTAGGTATACATTCTTCTTCCCTATTCTTTTCCCTTTTTCTTACTTAGGTGGGGCCTCTCCTTTGGTTGCCTTTTGATGCAATGCCACTTGTGGGTCACACACTTGGCACTGATTACTTAGCAACCTAAGAGAGACCCCCCTCTTTATTCTATTTTTCATTTTTTTTTTCAGTTCATCATTTTTTGTAAAGGAGAAGAAGAATGCTTATGTTTCTAAGGGAGAGAGGAATGTTCCTAGGCCTAGGGTGGCCTCCCCCAAACTTCAACTACTCATTGTCCCCAATGAGTGTCTGAGGTGGCACACCCCCAAACTATCCTAGAAGCATCTAGTCTAAGGTAAAACGAAGAGAATCTAAAGCCCTAGGCATAGACAAAACATTCGAACGGCAAATATCACAGCAGCAGTAATTTAAAAAAAACAGACAGATAAGGGCTTAAAGCTGTGCATGCTGAGCGTTTTAGAGGTTAATTTAAACTATCAAAAGGGTGTCCTATGACACTCATCCAGCATGCATTTAGATAAGCTATATAAGGTAGTCATGTTAGCAGCAAAAGATAGAATTTAAACAGATCACAGCCTAGCTAAACAGACAGTCCAAAACATGCTTTCAATAATAAAAATTGCGGGGACCGCAATTATTTCGCAATCAAGTCAAGGCAGATATAACAGTGATTAAGGCCCCTAAGCATGCTCTTTCCAGTCATTCAAGCTCTTCTAAAAATAAAACAAAACTAACCTACCTAGTCAACTATCATCAGACTATACTAAGCAAAATTAAAAACATAAAACTAAGCATCTAAAACAGATCAAAAGTGTACGAAAAACAGCATAATTCACATGGTCTATCAGAAAGCAGAAAATTGTTTTTTTTTTCTAAGGGAACAGCAATACTCCCTTCAGTGCAATTCAAACCAGCACTCAAACGTCTTCATCCTCATCAGGTTGTCGTGGTCGTGGAGGCACCCATGGAGTCAGGAGATTTGTGGGGAAGTCAGGGAAGATGCACCCAAGTTGGTCTGCAACTTCCTTGTCCCGTGCCTGCGCGTAAGTGGCCCATTGAGCCATCCTCCTTTGCATATCCATCAGGCACGCCATGGATAGTGACTGATCAGCAGCCAGCCTATCCAGTTCAAACTCCATATTCCCCTTCCTCTTCAGCCTCAAGCTAGCAGGCAGCTCCAAGTGGCCCGTGTAAGCCATCTGCTGCTCCATCCGCTCAATGGGAACTCCTGCAAGCAAACATAGTTTGGTTATGGTGTTAGGGAAAAACAATGGTCCCTTACCTTTCTTGGCGCACTCAGCAATGGCGGCTGACATGATTTCACCCACGTTGACCGTGAGACCTCGCATAATGGCATAGACCAGCAGCGATCTGCTCTGGTTGATGGTCGTCTCATGGGTCACAGGGGACAGCTTTCTCCTTACAAAGGCAAACCATACAGCTGCCTTTGCTGTCAGGTTGGCACTCATGAGGGTGTGCCTCCCATTGCGTGATACAGTCCACGCTGCTTCAGGCTGGCCAATGGTTCGAATGGCCTCCTCCAGCACTGCCTCAGTAGGCTCATCAATGATCCTCGCATAATCAGTGTGTCTTTGTCCCTTGAGGCCATAAGCTTCGTTGATGGCTTTTGCTGAGTAGTCCACCTCTACTCCCCTCACCACAGAAAGCCCCTCCTCAGAGTTTCGCAGGTTAGCGTAGAAGTCGTATACCATACTCGTATAAGCTGGATTGGGTGGCCTGCACAACTCCTCCCAGCTATGATTTATGATTCCTGCGCGCAAGAACTGCGGCAGGTCAGCAGGTCTGTCGAGGAAGCCTTTCTCGTGCAGCAACTCCCTCTTCCTGAGCTCAACGCCCCTGGACTCAGCGTCAGAGGAAACATACCTCACTGACTGAGGCTCATCTTCAGGGTAGAGCTTGGCCTTCCCTTTGTCTGCTGGCTTGGCTGACTCTGCAGCCTCAACCTTGAGTCTTTTGAGCGACGACTCAGTGCTCTCTTTTTCTGACGAAGGTGCCTTCTTGGCCTTCTTCTTCTTCAGCTTCTTGGATCTCTTGGCCTTAAGAATCTTGGCCTTCTTCTTCTTCTTGAGTTTTGCCTCAATGGTGATCTGCTGCAGGCATGCCCCTAGCGTCTCTTCCATGGAATCATCCTTCTGCGCAGGACTCTCCGGGCTAGCTTCCCTCACAGGCGAGAAAACCTCCTCGTCCTCACCTTCCCCACTGCCCTGCGTTGATTCTTGGTACTCCCCATATGGGAATTCAGGGTCAGGCCGTGGGGAAGTGTGTGACGGCGTGGTGCTTTGCTCTGCTGTAGGTGTCTGTGCAGAACTCTGTGGTGAAGACGGCTGCTCAGGGCTCTGCGCTGGTGGCGATGAAGAGAGCTCTAGGCTTCGCACTGGCGAGGGGCTGCGCTTGGCTGCCTCATGGAATGGCTGGCTTTGTTCTTGACTCTCCACAGAGGGAGTCTTGTTCTTGATTTCTTCATCGGCCACAGCCATACTCCATCGACGCTTCTTGGGTGTGCCTGCTGGCTCAGAGGGTCCAGCAGGGATTTCAGTGACAACCTTCCACTTCTTCTTGCGAATCGGAAGTTTGGGAAGGCGTTCAGTCCGCGCAGCGTCAGCCGTAGCCAAGGCGAGCAGTGCGTCTCTCGCAGCTGTTTCAGCGTCGTGAGCCTTCTTCTTGGCTGCAGATCTTTCAGCCCTCGTGAACACCATTGTTGAATCTTGGAGGTTTGGAGAGAAGAATCAAAGATGAAGAGAATCGCAGCTGTCTTGGAATTCAGAGAGTGAGAGAATCGTACAGATCAAGCGCCTTCTAACAGATATAAAGGAAACGGCTAAATCCCAACGGCTATATTTTTGCGGATCCTGCAAATCCAGCGCAATTTTAGGGATATTTTTTTCATCAAAATGTCAATCTTTGCTCGTCCGTATCTTTTATTTGGCTCAATCTTTTCTTGATTTTTAAAGCTGGAATTACTCTCCTTGATTCCCTCTTTCGATTCCCTACAAAAAGAAATAAAAGCAACATCAAATTCGTAATTAAAATCATACAACAAAACACACAAACGATAACCGGAAAATCGCAAAAAATAAATTAAGGCATGAGCCTTATGTTGACGAGCACAGCAATCACTCGTCCTCTCTCGTTCTCGTTTTCATGCTTCAGTCAAGAGGAAGGCCGAGAGAGTCTTCACATCTCCTTCCTCATAGTAGTGTTTCAACCTTGCACCATTAACCATAAACGGTTGGCCTTGCTGCAAGTTCTTTATCTCTATGGCACCATGAACAAACACATTAGTAATCACAAATGGACCTGACCATCTAGACTTAAGTTTCCCTGGAAATAGTTTCAACCGTGAGTTAAACAACAAAACAAGTTGACCCTTCTTAAAGTCCTTAACTCTAAGTCTACTATCGTGCCAAATCTTGGTCTTTTCCTTATATATTTTAGCATTTTCATAGGCCATATGTCTAAGCTCATCAAGCTCATGTAATTGCAAAGACCGCAATGTCCCCGCATCATTTACACAAAAATTCAATTCCTTCATGGCCCAAAATGCTTTGATTTCTAACTCAAGTGGTAAGTGACAAGTCTTGCCATATACCAGCCTATAAGGAGACATACCTAGGGGTGTCTTATATGCTGTCCTATAAGCCCAAAGTGCATCCTCAAGCTTAAAGGACCAGTCTTTCCTATTAGGTTTGACCACTTTTTCTAGGATGTTCTTAATTTCCCTATTTGAAATTTCAGCCTGTCCATTCGAGTGTGGGTGGTAGGGAGTGGCTACTCTATGTCTAATGTTATACTTAGCCAACACTCTCTCCATAGCCTTGTTAATGAAATGTGACCCCTCATCACTAATGATGGCACGAGGTGTCCCAAACCTAGTAAAAATGTGCCTATGCAAGAATTTGGTGACTGTTTTAGCATCATTATTGGGACATGCTTTGGCTTCTACCCACTTGGATACATAGTCTACTGCCACTAATATGTAAAGGTTACCTGATGATGGAGGGAATGGCCCCATGAAGTCAATGCCCCACACATCAAAGAGTTCCAACTCTAAGATGTAAGTGAGAGGCATCTCATCCTTTCGACTGAGGTTACCTGTCCTTTGGCATTCATCACAGCTGTGGGCATAGTTGTGGGCATCCTTGAAGATTGTTGGCCAGTAGTAGCCACTCTGAAATACCTTTGCAGCTGTTCTTTAGCCACCAAAGTGTCCACCATAAGGAGCTGTGTGACAATGCTGCAGCACAGACTTCGCTTCAGCAGCTGAAACACACTTCCTTAGCAAGCCGTCAGCACATGTTCTGTAAAGTGTGGGGTCATCCCATATGAATTTCCTTGCTTCATGAAGGAACCTCTTCTTCTCTTGTCCTCCCTTGAAAACTGGTAATACCTGTGATGCAAGGAAGTTAGCAATGTCAGCAAACCAAGGTTCCTCATCGTTATCACGATGAGTCAAAACAAAGACATGTTCATCAATAAAATCATCAGAAATTGCGGGTTCCGCAATTTTTTCGCAATTATGCTGCAATCGAGAAAGGTGATCCGCAACCACATTTTCACATCCTTTCTTGTCTCGAATGTCCAAATCAAATTCCTGCAGCAATAACACCCACCTAATCAACCTAGGCTTAGCATCAGCCTTCCTCATAAGATATTTCAAGGCAGAATGGTCAGTGTACACAATTGTCCTTGTGCCTACAATATAGTTTCTGAATTTCTCACAAGCGAACACTACAGCAAGCATCTCTTTCTCAGTAGTTGTATAATTACATTGAGCCTCATTCAAGGTTTTACTAGCATAATAGACAGGGTGTGTTAGCTTGTCAATCTTCTGTCCTAATATAACCCCTACAGCATAGTCACTAGCATCACATAACATCTCAAATGGGAGATCCCAATCTGGCCCTATAATAACAGGTGCGGTGACTAGTGCTTTCTTAAGGGTTGTCCAAGCTCCTACACATTCCTTAGAGAAGATGAATGGCCTATTTAGTTCTAGCAGCTCACACAGAGGCTTGGCTATCTTAGAAAAGTCCTTAATGAACCTTCTGTAGAAACCAGCATGCCCTAAGAAACTCCTAATGGCCTTGACATTCTGAGGCTCTACCAACTTCTCTATGATTTCTATCTTTGCCCTATCAACTTCTCTACCTGCCCTTGACACTCTATGACCTAAGACAATCCCCTCATCTACCATGAAGTGACACTTTTCCCAATTAAGGACTAAGTTAGTCTCTTCACATCTAGCCAAGACTTGTCCTAGGTTCTCTAGACAGTTGGTGAATGAATCCCCAAAGACTGAAAAGTCATCCATGAATATCTCTATCATGGATTCATCCAAATCAGAGAAGATTGCCAACATGCACCTTTGGAAAGTTCCCGGTGCATTGCATAAGCCAAAAGGCATTCTGCGAAAGGCAAAAGTTCCAAAAGGGCAAGTAAATGTAGTCTTTTCTTGGTCTTTGGGGTCTATAGTGATCTGGTTATACCCTGAATAACCGTCTAGGAAACAGTAATAGGCTCTACCAGCTATTCTGTCTAACATTTGGTCAATGAATGGTAGAGGGAAGTGGTCTTTTTTAGTTTCTTTATTTAGCTTCCTATAATCCATACATACTCTCCATCCTGTGACAGTCCTAGTTGGAATCAGTTCGTTGTTCTCATTGACTACCACAGTCATCCCCCCCTTCTTAGGTACACATTGTATAGGGCTCACCCACTGACTACTAGCTATGGGGAAGATCACACCAGCATCTAACCATTTTATTATTTCTTTCTTAACTACCTCTTTCATAGAGGGATTCAGCCTATGTTGATGATCTACTCTAGGTGTGTGCTCTTCCTCTAGTATAATCTTATGCATGCAATAAGAAGGGCTAATGCCTCTAATATCAGCAATAGTCCATGCAATAGCCTTCCTATGTTGCTTAAGTAGTAAAATTAAATCAACCTCATGCTGTTCACTTAGCTTAGAAGAAATAATTACAGGCAGTGTATCATTATTTCCTAAATATGCATACTTGAGGTGAGTGGGGAGTGGCTTTAATTCTAATACAGGTGGATGCTCAATGGATGGCTTTAAAGGATTTAAGGATTTATCAGTTAATTCTATATTCATACATACATGCTGAGGGTTATTTACAGATATGTCCATTATCTCAGCTATGTTTAAGTCAGTTAATTCTAATCCTACATATTCATTGGCATGCTTGGTTAATAATACATGCTCCAATTGTTCTTCCATTAAAGAGTCTACAACGTCCATGCTAGCACAGGATTCAAGGTCAGAGGGGTACCTTAAAGCTTTATACACACTAAATTTCACCTCTTCATCATGAACCCTCATAGTGAGCTCACCTTTTTGGACGTCTATCAGTGCCCTACCTGTGGCTAGGAATGGTCTGCCTAACAGGATGGGGACCTCCTTGTCTGCTTCATAATCCAGGATAATGAAATCTGCAAGGAAAATAAACTTGTCAACCTTTACTAAAATATCCTCAATCTTACCTTCTGGGTATGCAATGGATCTGTCTGCTAATTGTAAAGTGACAGTGGTTGGACGTGCTTCTCCTATTCCTAGCTGGCGGAATAGTGATAGGGGCATGAGGTTTATGCTGGCGCCCAGGTCACAAAGCGCTCTGCCCACGTGCTTGCCTCCAAGTTCTACAGGTAAGGTGAAGGAACCAGGATCCTTCTCCTTCTTGGGCAGCTTGTTTTGGAGTATGGCACTGCACTCCTCAGTGAGGTTTACTGTTTCAAACTCACCAATTATTTTTTTGTTAGTAATAATATCTTTCAAAAACTTCACATAGGAAGGCATAGACTGTAAAACTTCTACAAAAGGAATGTTGACATGCACTTGCTTAAGAATTTCTAAGAATTTATTAAAATGCACTTCCTGTTCCTGCTTCTTCTTAAGCCTTCGAGGATATGGAGGTGGTGGCACATATGCAGGCACGTCAGGGCGCCTTAGGATAGGTGGAGGCCTTGGAATTTCTTCTATCTCCTCAATAATTGGCTCTAGCCTGGCTCCTGATGTGCTAGTTGGTGGTGGACCTTGGTTTGGAAGAGACTCCAGTGGAGCACTGGACTCAGTGTTCTCTACTCTCTTTGGTGTGTCCTTTGTGTTGCTCATCAAGGGTCTACCACTTCTAAGTTCAATTGCTTGAACTGATGGAGCGCATGTAGCGCAGCGGAAGCGAGACGGATCATTGGCACTCTAATTTCATCAATTTAGCTAAATAAGAAACATGCACAAAGCTTTGAAATAAAAGGAATTAGAACACATACCTCTTGTAGTTCTAAAGACTTCTCTTCCAATGCTCGAATCTCCTCACGAACCCTTCGAAGCTTTCCTCGAACTCCTCGAGAACCACCTCCGGTAGTCCCGCTATCCTCGGGCCGAACAACGGAGTGGTGGGACTCCTTTATGAAAGGAAAAGTTTGGAAGAAGAAGATGGGAAGATGAAAGTGATGAGGTTTTTGTGAGAAGAAGTCTAACACTTAGCTTTCTAATTTCTCAAGTACCATGAACTCTTCATGCTCATCCAAACATTCAAACTCTTTGAAAAATTCATCAACTTCAAACCATTTGAACTTCATCCAATTTATAGGCAATTCACATGCAACAAAGTCTTTGCTTAGCATGACACCTCAAATTGGATGGATTAGTCTTCAACCAAGTGTTCCAAAATTGATGAGTTTATATGCATGTTGTTGGTGATTCACAATCCACTTCACAACTTGGATAAACCCACTCAACTTGGATAAATCCACTCAGGATGGATAATTCCACTTTGACTTATAATCACACTTGTAATATTTTGTCATTTTAAAATTAATTCATAATTAATTTTAATAAGCAAAATAAATTATAATTAATTAAACTTTTTAATTAATTAATATTATTATTTAATTCAATATCAAATATTAATTAAATAATAAGACTAATCCCGGTTTCTTAAACCGAATCATCACACATGAATCCCTATTCATGTTTTACACCGATCCCATATTTAAATCATATTTAAATATGTCCATCATTCTTCCAAAACCGAATTTCAATAAATTCAAATTCTTTTTCTCTCATATTGTTACACGGCTTAATCCGAGCTAGCCAGGAGAACCTAAAGGACCTACAGATCATGAGCTCCAACGATACGAGATTAACCGGTCAAACTCTTTAACCAAGCTAACCAACATTCGTTAACCCCCGGAGACTCCACTAAAGTCCAAGGGTTGCACTCTCCTCACCGTAGATATATTTTTGTCCTCTTGATATAACCATCATCAGTAAGTCGATCCTTCACAGGTCGTTCGTAATTACAGCTGGGTCAAAATAACCGTTTTACCCCCGTAATTACATCTTGTTCCTTAAGTCCCACTGATCCTCTAATGAACTATTGGTTTGTGGTCCAACCACCAAACCGATTGGTATGTGATCTCATCACTATACCAAGTCCCTCTCGGGCCAATGAGAGGGTGGGATCCCTAGTTCAAGACCTGGAGTCAGCACTTAAGGGAACAACCTCTCTACTAATCCCTCAGAGCGGGTAGGAGTGAATTCCATCTCGCAGGACTATGTTCCCAGCTACCTACCCGGTCTTATCCCCAAGATGGTAGGCTTATTGAGTCGGCGATCTCGGGCCACTCTCACCCATACAAGTCAAAGGATAAGCCCGAATAAGCAGGAGTTCATAGCGTGCTCAGGATTCAGATCGAGTTACCTAGGTCATCATATGAAAAAAAAATCGGTCTTTACAGTAAACGGAGTTATAAAGAAAGAGCGACTTGTTTCGCGGTTCAGTCTTATGCAAACTCATTGCATAGGACGCCCCCACTCACATGTCTCCACATGAACGATTTCGGATCACATCGTTTGTACTATACAAAGTGGGCCGCGTCCAATAGTGTCCCCAGGATAAGGTACCCAACCTTATCCCTATACTGTAGACCGTTCTGGCTATTACTTGAACTTGATCCACAATCATGTCATACATGAAGTTCAAGTATACAACCTATAGCCATGGGTTCTTTGTTTATTGGAGTTAGGTTAAAAGTAAAAACAATTCATTTTATTCAATAACAACTTTACTGAATAAATCTCAATAACATCTTTATTGCAAAATAGAATATATATTCAGTTTACAAACCACGAGTTTTAGGACATAAAACCCAACAAACTCCCAC
The DNA here is from genome assembly GCA_028017165.1 of Herpetospermum pedunculosum. Taxonomy (NCBI): domain Eukaryota; kingdom Viridiplantae; phylum Streptophyta; class Magnoliopsida; order Cucurbitales; family Cucurbitaceae; genus Herpetospermum; species Herpetospermum pedunculosum. The sequence goes on along the minus strand of JAPQWQ010000186.1, from coordinate 14,281,012 downwards.
TTGGACTAAAACGTCAGTGGAGTATTACATGCTGGATGAGAAAAACTGGAATATTAAATATTTCCTAGGCTTTTCTCCCACTATCCTACTGTACAACTCGTAGTCCTAGACTCACTAGGTGCCCCTCGAACACTTTAGCCGTGAGGGACTTTGTAAACGGATCAGCAATATTGTGCTCTGAGGCGATCTGCATGACGATCACGTCTCCTCGATGCACTATCTCCCTGATGAGATGATATTTCCGCTCAATGTGCTTTCCACGCTTATGGCTTCGTGGTTCTGTCGAATTTGCCACAGCACCAGTATTATCACAATAAAGTGTGATAGGCAAATTCATATTTGGAACAACTTCCAAATTCGTCAAGAACTTTCTAAGCCATACAGCCTCTTTCGCAGCTTCGCAAGCCGCGACATACTCAGCTTCCATGGTGGAGTCAGCAATACAACCTTGCTTTATACTCCTCCATACTATTGCCCCTCCGTTAAGAGTGAACACTGATCCCGATGTGGATTTCCTCGAATCCTTATCGGTTTGAAAATCAGAGTCAGTGTATCCTGTAAGGATCAAATCCTTCGCGCCATACACGAGCACATAGTCTCTCGTTCTCCGAAGATACTTGAGGATGTGTTTAACGGCAGTCCAATGATCATATCCTGGATTGGACTGGTACCTACTGACAATTCCCACTGCATAGCATATGTCGGGTCGTGTACATAACATGGCGTACATCAAACTACCGACTGCTGATGCATAGGGAATTCGTCTCATATCCTCAACTTCTTGAGGTGTCTTAGGACACTCTTCCTTTGACAATTGAATTCCATGCCTGAAAGGTAAAGAACCCTTCTTGGAATTCTGCATCGAATATCGTATCAACACCTTGTCGATATAAGATGCTTGAGACAGCGCTAGCGTTTTGTTCTTACGATTCCTTACGATTTGAATCCCTAGAACAAACTGAGCCTCTCCCAAATCTTTCATTTGGAATTGGGTCGCTAGCCATTGCTTAACGTCAGTCAGGAACCCTACATCATTCCCAATGAGTAGGATATCATCTACATATAAGACTAAGAAAGCTACAACAGAATTGACTATTTTCTTGTAGACACAAGGTTCGTCAACATTCTGTTCAAAGCCATAAGATTTGATCGCAGTATCAAACCTTATATTCCAAGATCTAGACGCTTGCTTCAACCCATAAATGGATCGATTAAGCTTGCAAACTTTTTGCTCTTGACCCTGAATTATGAACCCCTCTGGTTGAGCCATATAGATACTCTCTTCAAGATTGCCATTCAGAAAGGCTGTCTTGACATCCATTTGCCAAATTTCATAATCATAAAACGTGGCAATGGACAAGAGTATTCTAATCGACTTTAACATGGCAACAGGGGAGAAGGTTTCTTCATAGTCCACCCCTTCCCTCTGGGAATAACCCTTTGCCACAAGTCGAGCCTTAAAGGTTTGCACCTTACCGGCTTGGTCTCGTTTCCTCTTGTAGATCCACTTGCAACCGATAGGTCTTTCACCATCAGGTTGCACTACAAGATCCCAGACCGAATTGAAGTACATCGACTCCATTTCGAGGTCCATGGCTTTAAGCCACTGGTCCTTGTCTATGTCATTCATTGCCTGTTTAAAGGTCAATGGATCCTCAACGCCGTCATCAGGTATGACGACTTGGGTTTCCGTTAAACCCATGTAGCGGTCGGGTTGTCTCACATCCCTCCCACTACGTCGAGGTATTCTCAACTCTTGAGAAGGACCAGCCTGATCAACAACTCTTGTTGACCTATCTGTAGCTTTCCTGGAAAGTTCGGTCAAAACAATTTTGCTCGAAGGTTGATGATCTCTCATGTGGTCTTCCTCTAAGAACGTGGTGTTTGTCGATACAAGCACCTTATCTTGTTGAGGATCGTAAAATAGACCACCTTTCGTTTCCTTGGGGTAGCCTACGAATAGGCATAATTTTGAACGATGTTCCAACTTCTTTGGATTGGGCACCAACACATGTGCCGGACACCCCCAAATTCTGAAGTGACGTAAACTACCGTTACGCCCTCTCCATAACTCATAAGGTGTTTCTGAAACACTCTTAGAGGGAACCATGTTCAAAATATATACAGCAGCCTCTACTGCATATCCCCAAAACGAACTAGGCAGTTGAGCATAGCTCATCATAGATCGAACCATGTCTAACAGGGTTCTATTTCTCCTTTCGGACACACCGTTCTGCTGCGGTGTTCCGGGCGCTGAGAGTTGGGATACTATTCCATGTTCTATCATATAGTCCTGGAATCTTAAATCCATATACTCTCCACCTCGATCTGATCAGAGTATTTTAATCGTTTTACCTAATGTGTTCTCAACCTCTGCCTTATACTCCTTGAACTTTTCAAGAGCTTCGGACTTATGATGCATTAGGTAAAGATAGCCGTACCTAGAATAATCATCAATGAAGCTGATGAAATATTCATACCCTCCCCGTGCTTTAACATTCATCGGACCACAAAGATCTGAATGTACAAGCTCTAGAGTTTCTTTGGACCTATGACCTTTTTCAGAAAAAGATCGTTTGGTCATCTTGCCCTCAAGACAAGACTCACATGGTGGTAAAGAGTTGTCCTCTAACTGATTTAGGAGACCACTCTTAACCAATCTCCCAATCCTATTGAGATTAATGTGGCCTAGTCTCAAGTGCCAAAGATAGGTACTTGGAGAAAGTTTCTGCCTTTTAGTTTGAGTTTGAGCTATTTTAAACATCTCGGTGTTCAAAATAGCTTTTGCCTCTGTTGGTCTTAACACATACAAGTTGTTTTCAAGTTTCGCAGAACATATATGTACACCTCTTTTGCTAATGAACGCTTCATTAAAATCAAAAGATACTTTATACAAATGTTCAAGTAAACAAGAGATAGATACAAGGTTCCTTTTAAAGCTAGGAACCAACAGTACATTTTCAAGTAAAATGAAACTATCTCTATATAACAACTTGACAGCTCCCACTGCCTTGGCTGAGACAACCTCTCCTGTTCCAACCCTGAGAGTTATCTCACCTTCAGCAAGCAGCTGCCAGGAACTAGTTTCTTGGAAAGAAGAACAAACATGGTTAGTGGCTCCTGAATCCAGTATCCAGGCAGAACTATCATGTTCCACTAAACATGTTTCAATAACGAGTAAATCATATTTACTTAGTTGTTTCTTCTCAGCTTTGCTCGCCATGAGGGTATCATGATAGACCGATGAGGACGGTTGTCCAAACATCATCTGTAATGAATCCATGATCTCCTTAGCGGAGACCATTACCTCATGCTTCTTAGCTAACACATCGGATGTGTTGGCCAAGATGTAGACTCGGGCTTGATCATTAGCCCTAGTCCACCTATCAAATGCATCTCGAACAGTTCGAGTTGCAGATGAACTAGGAGGGGGAGGACATTCCTCTGTTAAGACAAACCTAAGATCATCGATAACAAGAATCGTATTCAAGTTCGATTTCCAGGTCGTGTAGTTATCGCCGTTTAGTTTATCAGAAGCTAGTAATTGGATAAACGAGCTAGACATGCTGAAAAGAATGAATTCTATTAGTGAATTGATCTTAACCTATTTTTAATAACCAATCAAGAATTTTAGCAAAAGTAATAATGTACCCAAAAAATCATTATTAATTTGCAACGATACTTCAGTGAGTCAGAGCAACCGCTACCGAGGGGCAGTCAATCACTCCTTCACTGAACCAAGACATTCTTGACTAAATGCTAATACTTGAATAACTCATATTCCTATAGCACCTTAGTTATCGCTACTTCGGTCAAGAATCTACTAACAACTTAGTAATCCTTGTAAGTGTGACCCGCCATTTTCAGAACTCAGAGGTCGGCCCCAACAGTGCAACCGAATGGAAATGTCAGAGTTGGGAATGGACCTAAGAGACCCTATCCATTTCTGGAGATTGAGTTGTTCCGACTCCCATGAAACGGCCCTCCGAATGGACGGTGCTACTATGGGCAACCAGCAGGCGGAACATGGGAATCTCACGGTTCAACCTAATGGAGGAGACCGCAGGATGTATTGACATACTTCCTTCTCCCACTTACTATAAATACTTTCTCCATTCACCTTGCTCTTGATTTATGCAAACGCCATCCGAATGAGGATGCCCTATTGACATCACGAGGCCGAGTATAAATCTCACGGTGTGAACTTTGCGGAGAACGTAGGAGGAGATTGATATATCATATATACCTTCTCAACACCACTACTAAGTATTTTAGAATGGTTTGGGTAAAGTTTTACTTAGGCATTATTCGGCTAAGACAATAAAACCTAAGTCTAGGTAGAACATACTTTTACCTAAGATGTCTAGGTGATAAACGTTTTAAAACCTTACACCTCTCACGTGCATGCTCATAAAGCCGGGTTAACTTAACTCAAGTACCGGATCGATCCCCAGGTAGGAGGTGTTCCGTAAACCGTCATCTTAAATACCTCCAACCTTAGTGCAGGATCAAACCGGGTGAGTTCTCTCGTAACCTTAGCTTTACAAGATATCGACCTATTTTAACTATTAAAACGAATCGATACTAAATTCATAATCGCATTGGAATTCTTTAACCCTTAGTGAGCATGCATTGATCTTTGTTATAGATTTTAAATGTCTATCTCATTTTACAACGCTTTATAAAACAAAGACATTCTATAACATGCTTCCTAAGCTAGAATATAACCATTACATTCAATTTATAACATGCTTCCCAAGCAAGAATATAACAATTATATTCAACTAAGGCAACTATGTTGTATGTTTAATTTCACAATTAATATAACACTTATATTAATTTTACTTTTAAACAAGCAACATCCAATTCATAAATTAATATAACACTTATATTAATTCTCATGAATTAAGCATGCATACTATACAACATAACACTTATATTATACTTTCAATGCATGCAACATGCTTCCTATGGTGGGATTTGAAATCTATATGGCATACTTTATGCACATACAAGATACTTTAATTAAAACATACATTCACAATGCATAATTAATTAAACACACTAAAGTGGACCGGTTTTGGCATCACGGACAAGCAAGCAACTAAATTATTACAATAATAATTCATCAACTAAGTTGAGACGCTTCCGAACCCTTCGAACCGCCACGAACCAGCTTGAATTTGCTTCAACCGGCCAAAAAAACAGCAACTACAAAACTTCAAAAAAAAAACTGAACCGGTCCATAACAGTTGTCCCGACTTCAACAGCCCGTAACTGGACCAATAACTACCCGAACCGGACCAAACGAATGTTGAACCGGACCTCCTGAGGGTGAAGAACAAGGAACCGGTCTGACTTTCAGTGAACCGGACCGTCCGAGGACCGAACCGGACCATTTCTTCCACCTTGCGCTGAACCGGTGTTGTGCTGGAATTTTGGAGAGAAAAAAACAGCAAAAAACAGCATGCTGTTTTTTTTCGACACCCGAGCTTATGTCTTCGAATTGAAAGCCTATATGGACTCTAATGACTCCGAATTTTTTACAGACTCTTCTTCACACATTAAAGCCCATACACGCCCGGGCAATTACAAAACGAAGTACAAATAAAAGCTCAAAAAAATATGCCAAAACCGGGAAACACTTTAGACGCCCAGAAATTTAATTTCTTAAACAAATACCCACCTAGCTCAAATTGATGCAAATTGAGTGACCAAAAAAACGCTCTGATACCAATTGATGGAGCGCATGTAGCGCAGCGGAAGCGAGACGGATCATTGGCACTCTAATTTCATCAATTTAGCTAAATAAGAAACATGCACAAAGCTTTGAAATAAAAGGAATTAGAACACATACCTCTTGTAGTTCTAAAGACTTCTCTTCCAATGCTCGAATCTCCTCACGAACCCTTCGAAGCTTTCCTCGAACTCCTCGAGAACCACCTCCGGTAGTCCCGCTATCCTCGGGCCGAGCAACGGAGTGGTGGGACTCCTTTATGAAAGGAAAAGTTTGGAAGAAGAAGATGGGAAGATGAAAGTGATGAGGTTTTTGTGAGAAGAAGTCTAACACTTAGCTTTCTAATTTCTCAAGTACCATGAACTCTTCATGCTCATCCAAACATTCAAACTCTTTGAAAAATTCATCAACTTCAAACCATTTGAACTTCATCCAATTTATAGGCAATTCACATGCAACAAAGTCTTTGCTTAGCATGACACCTCAAATTGGATGGATTAGTCTTCAACCAAGTGTTCCAAAATTGATGAGTTTATATGCATGTTGTTGGTGATTCACAATCCACTTCACAACTTGGATAAACCCACTCAACTTGGATAAATCCACTCAACATGGATAATTCCACTTTGACTTATAATCACACTTGTAATATTTTGTCATTTTAAAATTAATTCATAATTAATTTTAATAAGCAAAATAAATTATAATTAATTAAACTTTTTAATTAATTAATATTATTATTTAATTCAATATCAAATATTAATTAAATAATAAGACTAATCCCGGTTTCTTAAACCGAATCATCACACATGAATCCCTATTCATGTTTTACACCGATCCCATATTTAAATCATATTTAAATATGTCCATCATTCTTCCAAAACCGAATTTCAATAAATTCAAATTCTTTTTCTCTCATATTGTTACACGGCTTAATCCGAGCTAGCCAGGAGAACCTAAAGGACCTACAGATCATGAGCTCCAACGATACGAGATTAACCGGTCAAACTCTTTAACCAAGCTAACCAACATTCGTTAACCCCCGGAGACTCCACTAAAGTCCAAGGGTTGCACTCTCCTCACCGTAGATATATTTTTGTCCTCTTGATATAACCATCATCAGTAAGTCGATCCTTCACAGGTCGTTCGTAATTACAGCTGGGTCAAAATAACCGTTTTACCCCCGTAATTACATCTTGTTCCTTAAGTCCCACTGATCCTCTAATGAACTATTGGTTTGTGGTCCAACCACCAAACCGATTGGTATGTGATCTCATCACTATACCAAGTCCCTCTCGGGCCAATGAGAGGGTGGGATCCCTAGTTCAAGACCTGGAGTCAGCACTTAAGGGAACAACCTCTCTACTAATCCCTCAGAGCGGGTAGGAGTGAATTCCATCTCGCAGGACTATGTTCCCAGCTACCTACCCGGTCTTATCCCCAAGATGGTAGGCTTATTGAGTCGGCGATCTCGGGCCACTCTCACCCATACAAGTCAAAGGATAAGCCCGAATAAGCAGGAGTTCATAGCGTGCTCAGGATTCAGATCGAGTTACCTAGGTCATCATATGAAAAAAAATCGGTCTTTACAGTAAACGGAGTTATAAAGAAAGAGCGACTTGTTTCGCGGTTCAGTCTTATGCAAACTCATTGCATAGGACGCCCCCACTCACATGTCTCCACATGAACGATTTCGGATCACATCGTTTGTACTATACAAAGTGGGCCGCGTCCAATAGTGTCCCCAGGATAAGGTACCCAACCTTATCCCTATACTATAGACCGTTCTGGCTATTACTTGAACTTGATCCACAATCATGTCATACATGAAGTTCAAGTATACAACCTATAGCCATGGGTTCTTTGTTTATTGGAGTTAGGTTAAAAGTAAAAACAATTCATTTTATTCAATAACAACTTTACTGAATAAATCTCAATAACATCTTTATTGCAAAATAGAATATATATTCAGTTTACAAACCACGAGTTTTAGGACATAAAACCCAACATGAACTTGTTCTTTACCATCTCTCCTTGGCACCTCGGTGTCAGCAGGGAGTCTACCTTGGGGCCTACTCTTGAGTTCATTGGCTAATTGGCCTATTTGGTTCTCTAGGCTCCTAAGAGTGGCTTGCTGGCTTTGAAGAGTAGCATCATTCTTAGCTATGTATTCCTTGAGTAAGTTTTCTAGAGAAGATCCTACAGGTTGACTGTAAGGTTTTTGATACATTGATTGGTTATGTTGGGGAGTGAAACCAGGTGTTCCACTCGGTCTAGGTTGGTTAGGATTTTGGTTAGCATTTTGTTGGCCACCCCATGACAGGTTTGGGTGGTTCCTCCAACCAGGGTTGTAAGTATTGGAATAGGGGTTGTTCCTAGGCTGCTGCTGGCTTCCAATGTAGCAGACTGAGGCTGGATTCCCAGGGCAATATTCATACAGGTGCCCTTCCCCACAGAATCCACATACAAGTGTCTCACCTTGACTTGGTTGGGTGCCCATTGACATGGCGGTAGCGGTGTTGACACTTGTTTGGAGACTGGCTTGAGCCATTTGCTTAACTAGGTTGGTCAGGGCATTTATTTGGCTGCTCATCGCACTTAGAGCATCCTTGTCTTGAGCTCTAGTTGGCTCAACTGGATCATCTGACCACCTACAGTGAGATGCTGAGATCTTCTCCAAGATCTCATAGGCCTCGTTGTAACTCTTGGACAACATGGAACCACCAGCAGATGAATTTAAGACTTGCCTAGTGCTGGGGTTGCATCCTTTGAAAAAGACCTCTATTTGGATACACCATGGGATGCCATGATGTGGACATTTGAGAAGAAGGTCCTTGAACCGTGTCCAAGCTTCGTGAAGAGATTCATTATCAGCTTGTTTGAACTTAACTATATCATCACGAAAGGTAGAATTCCTATCAGGTGGGAAGTATTTGACTAGGAATTTCTCTGCTAAGTCTGTCGAGTTGCGGACAGATCCAGAAGGTAATGAGTTTAACCATGTTTTGGCTTTGTCCCTCAAAGAGTAAGGGAACAAGTATAGCCTCAAAGCTTCTTGGGACACTCCAGGGATGATGAAGGTATCACTAACTCCTAAGAAGTTCCTAAGATGGTTGTGGGGGTCCTCATTTTCCACTCCAAAGAATTGCCCCACAGTGGACAACATTTGGAACATCACTGGCTTTAACTCGAATGAGTTGGCAGTGATTTCAGGACGGATTATGCTGGGGTTCAGCTCCCCAGGCATAGGTACTAAATATGAGAGAATGGCACTATTCTTGTCATTCGCTATTTCGATGGGGTTGCGAATGACAGGTACCTGATTTGGAACTATCTCGTCCATTTCTTCGATTTCAGGTATGATTTGAGGTATAGGAGGTTGTTTAAAGAGTCGTTTCTTTGCTTTGTTTCTAGCTCTAAGTAGTCTCTCAGGCTCAGGATTGAACTCTAGATCTCTACTTGAAGGCTCACTCATAAACTACCCCAATAGTACCTGCACAAGAAATGAAACAGATCAGCTTCAATAGGCAATAAACTTGGTGTTTCAAACTTAACAAACTTCGTTTTCACTTAAATAAATCCCCGGCAGCGGCGCCAAAAACTTGTTGCGTGCTCAATGTGTTGAAATAATTAGGCAATAAAAGAGATAGAGCACTCAGAACATGCAAGCATACATGATCTTATAGCAAGTAGTAAGTATATTTCATTCGTTTTCCCACAGAGATTTATTTTTAGCTATTCGCGAAGTGTTTTGTTAAGAAAGAAGGGGTGGATTTGATCCAAAAACTTGTTGCGTGCTCAATGTGTTGAAATAATTAGGCAATAAAAGAGATAGAGCACTCAGAACATGCAAGCATACATGATCTTATAGCAAGTAGTAAGTATATTTCATTCGTTTTCCCACAGAGATTTATTTTTAGCTATTCGCGAAGTGTTTTGTTAAGAAAGAAGGGGTGGATTTGATGGGGTAAAATTGGTTTTTAATTATCTAATTTTTGCTGAATGTGTAAAGGGTAGTAACATAAACAAGAACAAGTTAAAGCTAAGCTCAAATGAAAAGAGACGAAATTAATAAATGAAGATAAAAACAGCTAGACAGAATTGTAACTTAAGCAGAATTGCGGAGACAGCAATTCTACCGCAATTAAATAGCAGCGAAAGTGTGTAAATGGGTGAATTAAGGGCTACTAATGACTATCCTATAGGCATTCTTATACGATTCTCAAGCACTGGATCTACTCTCTATGCATTAAATAGAAAGTAAATCTGGAAATTTTCCAACTTTCTCTCTCTCGAACTCGTGGACAACGGATGGAGGGTCTCTACTCGCTCGATTCACGTCGTCAATGCAAATCGAATCCTCGCAGCACCTTCCTTTCGGAGCTGGCTGAAGTAGAACTATTACAGAGGAGTGGTCCGCTCTTGTTTGGAATTTCGGGAATTTGGGTGAGTTCTTCGAGAGAGGAAGAAGGTTGATCGATTATGTGGAGTTTAATTGTTGTAAAGAATGATCGATGATTTGAATGAAGGCTTGAGGTGCCTTTTATAGGCCTTAGGGTTTGTTTGGAGGTTGCTAAAATGAGGGAGAGATCTTTGGGAAGGGTTGTTAGGTCAAATAGGGAGATGGTTGGCTGAATCTTTGGAAGATCTTTGACAAATATCTCAACAAATTCGTTTGACCAGTCAACTGCACTCTGTGGCCTTTTGTGTGGCCACAAGTTGGGTTCTGCACTCTGTGGCCTCTTATGTGGTCACAAGCTAGATTCGGCACTCTGTGACTCCTTTGTGGCCACAAGCTGAAACTCTGTGGCCACAAGCTGAAGCAGAATACAGTTTTCCTGAAAATAATTAAAACAACATTAATTCTTATCTAAAATTACTCTTTTACCCTCTTAATTGCTTCATAATGACAAAACGACCTTGAGCATGCGACTTTCCTATTTTTATTCTTTTCTCATCAATTACATGCACAATTATCTTCAATTTAACTCAAAAAGTCAATTAATGAGTATGCTTTAAAGGGTAAAAACATGACATAAATGACGTTCATCACACCCCCAAACTTAGCTTATTGCTTGTCCTCAAGCAATTCAACACATAATAATAACAAGAATGTACAATTACGCAAATGTTTAACATGCTCTCAAACAAAGTTCGCTTATAAACAACCTTTCAGGAGAGGTCTCATACTCTAGTGCCAGTCATAATCCCATAAGTAATTTCTCACATAAGTTTCTACTTTCATTTTGTAAACAAAGCTTTTTCTAGTCTATCCTAACCATATGCTTAATCTATCTAACCTTTAGTCACTGAGTCTAGGATAATCCCTTTCGTGAAATAAACTAAGCTTAGACTTTTCCTTCCTTGTGTGAACTTCTTAACAATTTCTCCCCCAAACTTGTGTTGCTGCTAGGCTTCTCATTTATTTTTCTTTCTCTTATTTTTTTTTTTACCATTCTCTAGAGAATCTTTATTGCTAGACTCACCTTCGTTCCAGCTTGCCTGCAATTTCATTGCACAATGCATCTAGCTACGAGCAAGCCTCACAAACTAAGATAAATACTCACTTCCTAGTTACCCTTTCATGCAGTGACAACCATGGGGCCCATGATCGCCACTGGTTACTCAGCTAACTTAAGAAGGAGGAGTACCTCTAGAAATATGGTTTTTTTTTTTTTTTTTTTTTTTTTTCAACTCTTCTTCCTTTGGAAGAGACATAACAATCAAGACCTAGCAGTCAACATATTACAAATATACTTCACCCCCCCAAACTTAAAGGAGGCAATGTCCTCATTGACTATTCAAGAGATTTTTTTCAAAAGGGATGGTGTGAGCATTAGTCTACAAAAAAACGTCAAGGCTAAACTCTCCTAAACATGTTAAACGGGTTAAACAAAAGGAAGTTTAGACTTGGGAAAAAGTTTTGCATAGAAAAGTACTAATGGAACCCTATGCTTTTGAAAAAAACTTACAAGCTATGACATGTGGCACTATTTGAGCAGAGATAAACTCTAGTTATCATCATAAAGGTTACTTTAAGGAAAACAAAAGAAAGATAGCATGCTAAAACATTCTCATACTTGTGCAATCAAGTCATTAAGTTCAATTAGGCACATTCCACAAAACGTCTATCCTAGCAGGAACAACTACAACTACTACCCTAACAAAACAACGAAATAATGAAATAACAAAATGCAACTTCTACCCTACCAGAAAAACAATGAAATAATGAAATAACAAAATGCAACTTCTACCCTACCAGAAAAACAAACAACTAAAAACTGAATCTTAACAAATAACAAAATATTCAGAAAATGAAGGAAAGGAGTAGAGAGTAAGGAAGAACGGTACTCCCCTAATCTTCAGACGGGGTATCGTCTTCGGAATCAGTATTTGAAGGAATATTCAGGAAAATGGGAGGAAACGTCGGGAAAGCAGGCATCAAGGTCGGGGCCAAGGCATTAAAGAACCCTTGAATGAGCTCATCCCTCTCTTTGGCATAGGCCCAGTAGGCCATATTTTGTTGGATCATGTGATGCCATTGAGAAAGGGGTGATGCTTGGAATATTTGTTGAGCTGGTGGTAGGTTGTGACTCCTCTGTGGCCACAGAGGTGGAACAACCTTTTGGCTTGAACGCACACGACGTCGGTGCTTTCTCGGTCTTTTGGTTACTGAAAAGCTGTAACTTGTGAACAAGCTGCGCAGTGATGGCTGGCTTTGGCAAACTTGTCTCCTCACTTTGTCGAGGCTTAAGTCCTACTTTGAGGCAAAGTCGAGTGACAAGTGACCCACAGAATAATTTTTCAGCCATCTTCTTGCCATAAGTAATCAACTCTTCTCTTAGAAACCTCCCAATATTGAGTCAAGACCGTTTTAGGATGCAATACAGCAGGATCACTCGTTCCAAGGAAACGGTTGTGTCATTTGTAGGATTCCTGAACTTCTTTAGTATTTCCTTCAACCTCATTCTCAGTTGAAGAAGTGTTTGGCTCAAATTTCATTCCTTCAGTCCCATACTCAAATAATCGGTCGAATTATTCCTCAGTTGCTATCTCTGTTTCTTTCCCTTTTTTTTTTTTTTTTTTTTCAATTTTTTCTTTCAATCTTTCTTCAGCTTTCTCCATTTTTTTTTTTATTTTTTTTTTTTACTCTTTTTTTTTCTCAGCTTGTATCAAACTTTTCTCTTCTCATATTCTTTTCCTTGTTTGTTCAGCGATATCTCTTTGGATAGCTTGCTGCAAAGCTTGCTCTACCTCTTGACAACTCTTTTTTACTTGATATTCCGCTGCTAGCAAGGCTTCCTTCTCCACGACTTCTTTAAGCATCCTCTCCACCATGATTGAGGAAAGAATTGATTCTTGCATCAGACTCCCAACTGTATCTCTTCTTCTTAATTCAAATTGGTGGTCGATTGGGGTCTCGGTTTGCTTCTTGGTGTGCCTGTACACTAAAGATTCTCTATTAGAACGTTCAAGAATTGTTGGAGGAATACTTACTATTGAAACCGGAGGTGGGTCCTCGCGCACAGAACGCGATTTTGTTGAGGTCCCCTAGCTTCCGGCTGAACTTCTTCATCTTCACTTGATGAATTGCCAACAGTTTCAGCTAGGGCTCGTTGTCTATGTTCTCCCATCTCTTTGATCATTTTACGCCAAGCGGTAGTTCGAGTTTTCATGGTTTTTTTTTACCGATCACCGATTCTTGGGATTGATAAACCGGGGAGTTTGGATTAAACCTAGGGCTTCCAGTCGCTAGGTTTTCCTTCTCTCCACCTTCACGCATAACAATGGCCGATTTTATGGGTGGTTTGGGTTCAACCTTCTTCTTCGAGGATGATGAAGGTAAATCGACCAAAGGCTCCACTTGTATGGGCTTAGGTGGAACATCTTCGAACTTCCTCCGGCGTCCAGAACGCAAGGAAGTTTAATCAGCGGCGGCCCCATCGGTGATCAGAGTGGATTTTCCAGCCATGGGCTCCGACGGGTTCTAGCATGCGTGAGAGAGGGAAGAATTTTCGTGAAGGGACTTTTCAACCTGGAAACTCTTGGAATGACTTGCATGTTGAAAAATGAAAGGGTCTCTTGACTTATATATGTTTCCAAAATAGGTCAACCCCTCTGACTTTTTTAAATGACGTCATTGCCCTTCACTTGTGTACTTTGTGGCCACATAGCACTTTATGCTAGTCAGGTTTGTGGCCACAGAGTTCTATAAATCTATATTTTGAATTTCCTAGTCAAATCTCCATCCATGAGAATCTTTCCTGAAACACTCATAAAAACATTAAAAAGTTCATAAACAAAAATAACAAGCTGGATTAGTTTGATTTTTTTTTTTTTTTTTTTTTTCAAAACACATATTTTTTAATATTTCTTATAAGTTCGTATGGAGTGGTTTCAATTAAATCATCTCCCAGTTAGGTCCCCAGGAAAAGGTGTTCCCTATGGTCAACTTAAATACCTTTTCCTTGGCAGAACCAGCCAGAGTTGATTTTTCTTGAAATTACTCTACAAAACTTATAATATATATATATATATATATATATATATTTTTTTTTTTTTTTTAAATGAAATAAAAACATATTAAAAGAATACTTATCTAATCTCCAAAATGAAGATTGATGTCTTATTCACTCTCTTTGGACCGTCAACTTTCATCTTGCACCTAGGTCTTGATGATGGACGAGATTTAAGCCTTAGTTGAGGTGCTTTAATCATGTACGGCTTTGTTGACTTAAAATTTTCTTTCATCAGCTCAAGAGATCTATGTATGCTTTTGTATGCAGAAATAGCAGTTGCAATTTCTGGTGCATTATCCTCCTCCATGATCTCCTCTTCTACTTCTTCCCTGAATTCTTTTTCTTTTAGTGTTTCCTGCAAGTTACAACAAGTAGAAACATCAATGAAACCAATAGCAGGAAATTCTTGGATTACATCAGGGAAATTCAATGCTTGGAGAACATTGAATGTTGCTTTTTGCGAAGTTGCCGCCTTATGGCAAAGTGCAACTTCATTTTCTGGTTCCTTCTCTTTTTTGGTTTCTTGAAATGAATTTTCTTTAATCTCTTTTCTCCATTCTGGCTCTTTAATGCTTTCAATTGCTGGAGTGCTTCTTGTTTCTTCTGAGAACAAATATCCTTTATCTTCATATTCACTTTTGAGTGTGATTGCCTCACATTGTTCTATTTCTTCATATTCAGAAGTCTCTATGCCTTTAAGCAAGGTTTCTTGTGGGTTGATCTTTAATTCGTCCACACTTTGTTCTATCTGGATCTCGGAATCCTGAATAGATGTTCCTTGGCTTTGCATCTCAACATCGGTTTCCGCTCTATATTCCTTTATAAGTTCTTCGATGCTCTTGTCCTTGGTTGACACTTGTGAGATCTCTTGTTCTTGCACTTTTTGCTGATCTCCCCATATAAAGTTGGAGTGATGTCTCCATCTTGAGTCGCAAGTAGTGGGGTAAGGAATTAACATATTCTCACTACCTGGTTTCCCTATAAAAAATATAGAGTCGGGGTTATAAGGACAATTATCAAATTCATGACTTCCTCTACAATAAACACAAGAAATAGACATATAATGATTAAATGGACAATGTTGAGAGAAATGCTCATTGCCACAATTAACACAAAAGATATCAGAAAGTTTGTACACAAGAGAAATGTAGGTATCATTTCTCATGATTGATTTTCTCAGCATGTTTGTTATCTTTGTTGTGACGTCTACTTCCATTTTGTAGCTCAAAAGTGTTATGCTCTTTGTTTCTTAAATAAATAAACCTGCAAAAGAAAACAAAACAAAAATCAGATTCTTTGAGAAAGAGATATTTTTATTTTGTAGGTTGATAGGAGGATCGACTCCAGGTGGATGATTTAGAATTTTTTTTTGAGTAAACAAAACTTCTTATAGATTTCCCGTGCGCTCAACTCCTATTTTTCCTAACCGCAATCGAATAACAATATCTAAATAAAATAAAATTCCGTTAACAGTCCCCGGCAGCGGCGCCAAAAACTTGATGGACCAAAACGTGGGTGTTTAATTTGGTTCAATAACCTGCAATAGATATATGGTCAAGTGCAAGTATACACTGTCAATCAAGTAATAAAATGGAAAGTATTCCAAGTATCGTATCCCAAGAGACTGTTGAAGAATTTAGTTTTAGAAAGAATTTGTTTTTCGAATGTAATGAAAAGTAACAAAGATAAGTTGATAATGTTGGTTGATTTTGGGTTGAAAATAATAATTAAAACGGGGATCCAATCATGTTTCAGCCCTAAGTTGAGTTTACTTGACAGCCTGTGACCACAGAGTCACCACATAGTACCTTATGCTTTTGGATCAGATTCATCTCCTATTCAGCCTCTTTGCAAGTACCTTTAGGAGTCTAAGCCATTATACTCACGGTCCAGTGGATAATGTGATCTTAGATGGTTAAGAATACAATCCTATTGATCCCATAGTCTTTTGCCCCAGTCATCAAGGACAATCGACGAAATCCTATTCCTAGGTTTTTCTGCTATATCACCTTTACGAGAGCCGTTAATTGCCCGACCTGTCCAGTATCGACATTAACATTTCATGCTAATTAAGTGATCAATTTAATATAACATTTTTGCATATATTCAGTAAAGGACGAACCACATAAGGCATAAGGGGTAAAACCGTAATTTACAGCTGTCAAGCTAGCTCATTTCTTAACGGGCATTCACATAATTGAATCCCTTAGTAAAACTTAGCTCATAATGAGAACTAGACTAAAATACTTCATTGAAAAATAATGCATAAGGACAAAATATGCTAGAAGGGTAAAATGGTAATTTTACTCGAAAATTAAAGATAAAATGAAAATGGAATAAAAACAGAATGTAAATAATAAATAAAGGACAGAATTGGAATAACAAAGGTTTTGAGCTGAAAATTAAATTATAAATGCGAAAGTTGCTAAAAGGGTAAAATGGTAATTTTGCATGTAAAGTTAAGAACGGAAATAAATGCGAAATAAAAACAGAATGTAAATAGAAAATGTGCAGAATTAAATAGAAAGTAAATCTGGAAATTTTCCAACTTTCTCTCTCTCGAACTCGTGGACAACGGATGGAGGGTCTCTACTCGCTCGATTCACGTCGTCAATGCAAATCGAATCCTCGCAGCACCTTCCTTTCGGAGCTGGCTGAAGTAGAACTATTACAGAGGAGTGGTCCGCTCTTGTTTGGAATTTCGGGAATTTGGGTGAGTTCTTCGAGAGAGGAAGAAGGTTGATCGATTATGTGGAGTTTAATTGTTGTAAAGAATGATCGATGATTTGAATGAAGGCTTGAGGTGCCTTTTATAGGCCTTAGGGTTTGTTTGGAGGTTGCTAAAATGAGGGAGAGATCTTTGGGAAGGGTTGTTAGGTCAAATAGGGAGATGGTTGGCTGAATCTTTGGAAGATCTTTGACAAATATCTCAACAAATTCGTTTGACCAGTCAACTGCACTCTGTGGCCTTTTGTGTGGCCACAAGTTGGGTTCTGCACTCTGTGGCCTCTTATGTGGTCACAAGCTAGATTCGGCACTCTGTGACTCCTTTGTGGCCACAAGCTGAAACTCTGTGGCCACAAGCTGAAGCAGAATACAGTTTTCCTGAAAATAATTAAAACAACATTAATTCTTATCTAAAATTACTCTTTTACCCTCTTAATTGCTTCATAATGACAAAACGACCTTGAGCATGCGACTTTCCTATTTTTATTCTTTTCTCATCAATTACATGCACAATTATCTTCAATTTAACTCAAAAAGTCAATTAATGAGTATGCTTTAAAGGGTAAAAACATGACATAAATGACGTTCATCATGTATCGTCCGATTCCATGCATTAGATTCTTTAGTTTACTCAACTCAAAGTAAGGTCTTAAGCATCTTGTTAAAGCAGAAAGATATGGTTTGTACTAGGGAAACGCCTATTCCTAGGCCGTTTCCTGGTTACCTTGAAAGGCTAGCATGATAATATGACTCTGAACTCTTACTCCTTCCAGAGGTTAGGAGTTCTTTGGACAAAATGGATGGCCAATCGAAATTGCCCGTGGAATGAAGCTTACATACAATCAATGCTTCGAGAGCTATCCTACATGCTTGATTCAAGTTTTTTTAGCCTATAGCGTTGCCATTAGCGTGCCCCTAAGTGACTTAGTTACTCATGGATATAGGGAGAACAGAACTAAAGGATAAAACAGACATGCTTAGAAGGGAAATGTGCTTAAAACAGCAAGGGAAAGCAGTAGAATGCAAAGGCGAGAGACTGTGAAATACTGAATTTTGTGTTTGATTAATTGATTGTTTAAATGAACATAAGAGATACTTAAAGTAAAGAACAGCAAGACAGAACACAACGAAATGAACTAAACTAGCCACAAGACAGAAACAACACAAGACAGAGTTGTAAAGTAGAAATGAAGAACAGAAAGCAGTAAAACAGCTCGAATGACTCGTTGCAGCCGCTTCGAATGAAGGATGAGAAAGGTCAGCCTTGCTTGGATGAATCCAATCGGGAGAGAAGAAGAATCTCCTCTCCTTCCTATCAGATTATCGATTCCAACAGCTGAGCTTCGCAAACCAGCAGACGGCAAAGGAAAACAGGAGAAAAGATGGACTGCGAGAAGACTTCTACGCTTTCGGATGATGCTTGAACCCTCGACTTTGACCCCTATTTATAGTAATCTGCAGGTGCATTTGAGCCAAGGAGAACCATCAATCTTCAACGTCGTACTTCAGAATGGATGGAGGAGAAAGAACGAATCCCTGAAATAACGGAAATTAACAGAAAAAGATCAGTCAACTTACGGTTTTCACTTGAAACATTGCGGGAACCGCAATGTTTCCGCAATGCTTTCGCAATGCTTGTTTTTCATTCTTTTCCTTCGGTTTTCAACCCTTTTCTTTCCTATTGTACACAAGTCCTAATTTAGCTACCTTCTTCTAATTCTCATATTTAAGCATAGGTTTAGGCTAAATGATATCAAAAACACCTAAGAGTGAACATCTTTCTAAGCTAATTAAGTCCTAAAAAGGTCACTTTTGGAGACGTAACACCGAGCCTACTACTGTTTTCTAGATGGTTATTCTGGATATAACCAAATCACCATAGACCCTGTGGACTAGGAGAAAACAACCTTCACATGTCCCTTTGGAACATTTTCTTTTCCCAGAATGCCTTTTGGCTTATGCAATGCACCAGCAACTTTCCAAAGGTGTATGTTGGCCATTTTCTCTGACTTAGATGAATCCATGATAGAAATATTTATGGATGACTTCTCAGTCTTTGGTGATTCATTTACAAATTGCTTAGAGAACTTAGGACACGTCCTAGCTAGGTGTGAGGAGACCAACCTAGTCCTTAATTGGGAGAAGTGCCACTTCATGGTGGAAGAAGAGATAGTCCTAGGTCATAGAGTGTCTAGAGCAGGAGTAGAGGTCGATAGGGCCAAGATTGAAATAATAGAGAAGTTAGTGGAACCTCAGAATGTAAAGGCTATTAGAAGCTTCCTAGGACACGCAGGTTTCTATAGAAGGTTCATTAAGAACTTTTCAAAGATCTCTAAACCTCTGTGTGAGCTTCTAGAGCTGAATAAGCCATTCATCTTCTCAAAAGAATGTTTCTTAGCGTGGACAACCCTTAAGGAAGCATTAGTCAAAGCACCTATTATAGTAGGGCCAAATTGGGACCTCCCATTTGAGATGTTGTGTGATGCGAGTGACTATGCAGTAGGGGTTATGCTAGGACAAAAGATTGACAAACTAACACATCCTGTATACTATGCTAGTAAGACACTAAATGAGGCACAATGTAATTACACAACCACAGAGAAGGAAATGCTAGCTGTAGTATTTTCCTGTGAGAAGTTTAGGAATTACATTGTAGGCACTAGGACAATCGTGTACACTGATCATTCTACACTAAAATACCTTATGAGGAAGGCTGATGCTAAGCCTAGGTTGATTAGATGGGTATTGTTGCTGCAAGAGTTTGATCTAGACATTAGAGATAAGAAAGGATGCGAAAATGTGGTTGCGGATCATCTTTCTAGGTTGCAGCATAATTGCGATAAAATTACGGAAACCGCAATTTCTGATGCCTTTATCGATGAGCATGTCTTTGTATTAGCACATCGTGATAACGATGAGGAACCTTGGTTTGCTGATATTGCTAACTTCCTTGCCTCGCAGGTACTACCAACTTTCAAGGGAGGACAAGAAAAAAAGAGGTTCCTACATGAAGCTAGGAAGTTCATCTGGGACGATCCTACACTCTACAAGACATGTGCAGATGGTTGACTGAGGAAGTGTGTGTCAGCTGCTGAAGCGAAGTCTGTGCTGCAGCACTGCCATACATCTCCCTATGGTGGACACTTTGGTGGCCAAAGAACAGCCGCGAAGGTGTTCCAGAGTGGCTACTATTGGCCCACAATCTTCAAAGATGCCCACGACCATGCACACAGCTGCAATGAATGCCAGAGAACAGGTAACCTTAGTCGGAAGGATGAGATGCCTCTCACTTACATCTTAGAGTTGGAGCTCTTTGATGTGTGGGGCATCGACTTCATGGGACCATTTCCCCCATCAGCAGGTAACCTTTACATACTTGTAGCTGTAAACTATGTATCTAAATGGGTAGAAGCCATAACATGTCCAACAAATGATGCCAAGACAGTCATTAAATTCCTTAATAGACATATCTTTACTAGGTTTGGTACACCTCGTGCGATAATTAGTGATGAAGGGACACACTTTATTAATAAAGCTATGGAAAAAGTGTTGGCTAAGTACAATGTTAGACATAGAGTAGCCACCCCTTATCATCCACATTCGAATGGACAAGCTGAAATATCAAATAGGGAGATTAAAAACATACTCGAAAAAGTGGTCAATCCCAATAGAAAAGATTGGTCGTTTAAGTTAGAGGATGCACTTTGGGCATATAGGACTGCATATAAGACACCCCTAGGTATGTCTCCTTATAGACTTGTGTATGGCAAAGCATGTCACTTACCATTCGAATTGGAAATCAAAGCATTTTGGGCCCTAAAAGAGCTAAATTATTGCGTGACCGATGCGGGAACATTGCGGTCTCTGCAATTACATGAGCTTAGACATATGTCCTATGAAAATGCTAAAATGTATAAGGAAAAAACTAAAATTTGGCATGACAGTAGACTTAGGATTAAGGACTTTAAGAAAGGCCAGCATGTCTTGTTATTTAACTCAAGGTTGAGATTATTTCCAGGCAAACTTAAGTCCAGATGGTCAGGTCCTTTTGTTATAACTAATGTGTTTGCTCATGGTGCAATTGAGATTAGGAACCTGCAGCACGGGCAACCGTTCATGGTCAATGGTGCACGTTTGAAGCATTACTACGAGGAAGGAGATGTGAAGACTCTCTCGGCCTTCCTCTTATCTGAAACTTGAGAGCCAAATCGAGAGAGGACGAGTGATTACTGTGCTCGTTCATATAAAGGCTATGCCTTAGTTTTTTTTCGCGTGTTTTTCGGTTTTTAATTTTGTTTGTTTAGTTGTGATTCTTATTACGAATTTGATGTTAATATTGTATGTTTTAATAGGGGATCAAAAGAGGAAATCAAGGAGATGAATCAAGGGTAAAGAATCGGGGAAGAAATCGGGCCGAATCAAAGATTGAGTTATGAGAATCTTGGGATTTAAATCAAGAAAAATCTCCAACAGCCATTTAATTGCGGTGGATTTGCTGAAACCGCAACAGAAATAGCCGTTGGGATTCACTTGATTACAAATAGCCGTTAGAACAGTTGTGGCCCGTACGCTTCCTTCACTCGTTGAACTTCAAGAAAACTATCTTCTTCTTCCTCTGCAATTCCTCTTTTCAGATCTCTCCGATTCGACAATGGTGCTTACGCGGGCTGAGAGATCTGCTTCCAAGAAGAAGGCGACCGACGCAGAGGCGGCTGCGAGAGAGGCACTACTTGCCTTGGCAGATGCCGAAGCTGCGCGACCCGAACGACCTTCTAAGCTTCCTATCCGCAAGAAGAAGTGGAAGGTGGTGACCGAAATCCCTGCTGGTCCATCTGAACCAGCAGGTACGCCCAAGAAGAGAAAGTGGAAGAGGGCTGTCGAAGATGCACCGATCAAGGAAAAGACTCCCACTGTGGAGAGTCAAGTGAGTGGTCGTCCATCCTACGAGATGGCCAGACAAAGCCCCGAGCCATCTCCATCTCCACAAAGCCCTGAGCTATCTCCATCTCCACAAAGCCCTGAGGCATCGCCATCATCGCAAACGCCCGAGCCTGAAATTCCAAGTGAAGAACATCAAGAATCAGCGCCGGGCGAAGAAACGGCTGAAGAAGATGAGGTCTTCTCTCCTTTAAGGGAAGTCAGCCCCGATAGCCCAGCAAAGGGGGAAGACTCAATGGATGAGACGTTGGGGGACTGCCTCCAGCAGATCACCACCAGGGCACGGTTGAGGAAGAAAGCACCCAAGGTTGTCAAGGCCAAACGGCCAAAAGCTTCAAAGAAATCCAAGAAGAGGAAGGTCAGTAGTGAGCCTTCTTTGAAGAAACTAAAGATCGAGGCTGCTGAGTCAACCAAGGAAAGGGAAAAGGGGAAAGCCAAATTGTACCCCGAAGATGAACCTCAAGCTGTGAGGTATGTGTCTTCTGATGCAGAGTCAAGGGGCACTGAACTGAGGAAAAGAGACCTACTCCATGAGAAGGGGTTCCTTGATGCATTGGCAGACCTGCCGCAATTCTTGCGCGCAGGGATCACCAACCACGGTTGGGAAGAGCTGTGTAGACCGCCCATCCCCGCCTACTCCAGTATGGTGTACGACTTCTATGCGAATCTGACGTACCCTGAGGATGGCCTGTCCACGGTGAGGGGGCTTGAGGTTGACTTTTCAGCCAAGGCTATCAATGAAGCCTATGGCCTTAAAGGGCAGAAGCATACTGACTATGCGAGGATCATCGACGCCCCAACTGAGGCTGTCCTGGAAGAAGCACTGCGTATCATAGGCCAACCTGAGGCAGCTTGGACGATCTCACGCAATGGGAAGCACACTCTGATGAGTGCTACCCTCACGGCCAAGGCAGCTGTCTGGTTCTCCTTCGTGCGCAGGCGTCTGTCCCCAGTGACCCACGAGACCACCATTAATCAGGGGAGATCGCTGCTGGTATATGCGATCATGAGGGGCCTCACTATCAATGTTGGTGAGGTTATAGCAGCCTCCATAGCAGACTGTGCCAAGAAAGGTAAGGGCCCTCTTTTCTTTCCAAACACCATCACTAAGCTATGTTTACGTGCAGGTGTGCCAATTGAGAGGATGGAGAGGCAGCTGGCCTACACGGGACATCTGGAGCTGCCTACAGGCATGCGAATGCGAAGAAGGGGGAATATGGAATTTGAGCTAGACGGCCTGGCTGCTGCTCAATCCCTCTCTAAGGCCCGCCTGATGGACCTTCAGAAAAAGATGGCGCAATGGGCCGAGTATGCTCAGGCGAGGGACAAAGACGTGGCAGATCAGTTGGGCTGCATCTTCCCTGCCTTCCCCACTGATCTACTGAAGCCATGGACGTCTCCAAGAGCACGGAGGGATGATGATGAGGATGTTTAAGTGCCAGTCTGAAGGGCACTCGAGGGAGTACTTCTGTTCCCTCTTAAAAAAAAAAAAAAAAAATCAAACTGCTTTTCGTTAAACTGTGTGAATTCTGTTATTTTGAATCAATATTTGATCTGTTTTTAGTTCTTTATTTTGGTTGTTTAGGATAGTTTAGTATAGATAGTTGGTATATGAGTAAGTAGGTTGTTTTAGTTTTCCTTTTGGTATAGCTGTGATCACTGGAAATAGCATGCAAAAGGGGCTGCTTACTGAGATATCTGCCCTGTAAATTCATTGCGAAATTATTGAGGACTCCGCAATTTTTGTTAGTTATCGCATGTTTTTGACTGACTGATTAGCTAGGCTGGTTCTGTTTCAATTTTGTTCTTTTGCTGCTTTCTTGACTACCATATATGACTTATCTATAAGCATGCTGGACGAGTGTCTTAAGGCACCTTTGATAGTTTAAATTAGCTCTCTTAAGTTGCTCAGCATGCGTAGCTTTAAGTCCTTACCATACTGTTTTTACAAATTTTTGCTGCTGTGTTATTTGCTTTGAGAATGTTCTTTCTATGCCTAGGACTTTTGGATTCTCTTTGTTTTACCTTACACTAGATGCTTCTAGGACAAGTTTGGGGGTGTGCCACCTCAGACTCTCATTAGGGACAATGAGAAGTTTAAGTTTGGGGGAGGCCACCCTAGGCCTAGGAACATTCCTCTCTCCCTTTAGACATAAGCATTCTTCTTCTCTTTTGAAAAAAATGAACTGAAAAAAAAAGAATAGAATAAAGTGGGGTGTCTCTCTTGAAGTTGCTGAGTAATCAGTGCCATGTGTGTAACCCACAAGTGGCATTGCATCAAAAGGCAACCAAAGGAGAGGCTCCACCAAAGAAAGAAAGAAAAAGGAAAAACTAAGGAAGAAGAATGTATGCCTAGGAGTTGCAGCTTTGTGCTTAGATGTCCTGAATAAAAGAACTCTGATCCTAAATTAGCTAAGCACAAGGTTGTAGCTTGTAGGTTTGTTTAGGGAGATGAATGTATATCCAATGTAGTGATGCCAGGGTTTAGGTTGTTCTATGAATGTACTACTGTTACTGGTTTATACTAAGACTGGCATGACTCTAAGGAATCCTAGGTAGCTCAAAAGAAAAACATTAGAAGCATGTACTGAGTCTGGGGTAAAGCTAGGTAGAATTTGAAACCTTAGGGATAGTTGCACAATGAACTTAATGATCGAAGCAAATAGATCAGTCGTGGGGAGTTAATGAAACAGTAGGATCATAAGGCAAGAGAAGTCAGAAGAAGCAAAATGAGAAGTTAGCTTTAGACTTAGAAGTGTGTCACAGGACAACTTTGCTGTAGATAAGGAACTTAGGGGAGTCAGCAAGTGGTTAGAGAAGTGTAAACAGCAGCCTAGATAAAGTCCTTAGATTGCTCGAGGACGAGCAAAACCTTAAGTTTGGGGGTGTGTTACGTCTCCAAAAGTGACTAATTTAGGACTTGTTTGCTATAGAAAGATGTGCACTCTTAGGTGTTTTTGGTAGGATTTAGCTTAAACTCGTGCTTATATATGAGAATTAGAAGAATGAAGCTAAATTAGGACTTATATGTAAACGGAAAGAAAAAGAACCAAAAACGAAGTTAAAGGATTGAAAATTGCACATTGCTGAAGCATTGCGGAAACATTGCTAAAACCGCAATGTTTTAAGTGAAATCCGTAAGTTGTCTAACCATTTTCTGTTTTGTTCCGATCTTTCAGGGATCCATTCTTTCTCCTGCAGCCACGTACAAGTACGACATTGAGAATGAATGGTTCTCCTTGGCCCAATCGTACCTGCAGAACACTATAAAAGGAGGTCAAGATGGAAGGTTGAAACACACTCGAACGGCGTAGACTTCCAGTTCAACGCAGTCTTTTCCACTCTTTTTCTCTCTTCCGTCTGTTGGTTTGAAAGGATCAGCTGTTGGAGTCGACAATCTGATAGGAAGGAGAGAAGATTCATCTTCTCTTCTGATTAGATTCATCCAAGCAAGGCTTCCTTTTTTCCTTCAGCCGAGGCGTTCGCAACAAGAAGATCACGCACGGATTTACTGTTTTCTGCTTTAGCTTTCTGTTTCCTTTGCTGTTTGTTGTGATTTCCCTTTAGTTTGCTACTCTATTCCATTTCGTTGCTTTCTGTTTTACTTAAGTGACTTAAGTCTGTCATTTGTTTAGTTCAAGCTTTAGTTAATCGAAGCACAATTTCATCACTTCGCAAGTTCTTTACCTTCTCTGCTTAACGTTTTGGCCTTCTGTTCTGTCTTTAATATTCTCCTAAGCATGTCTTCTTCATCTACTCTTTCCATTCCATCTGCATCCATGAGTAACTAAACCACATAAGGGTATGCTAATGACAAATCTATAGGTAGAAACACGTGAATCAAGCATGTAGGATAGTTCTCGAATGCATTGAATGTATGTAAGTTTCATCCCACGGGCAATTTCGATTGGCCATCCATTTTGTCCAAAGAACTCCTAACCTCTGGAAGGAGTAAGAGTTCAGAGTCATACACTCATGCTAGCCTCTCAAGGTAGCCAGAAAACGACCTAGGAATAGGCGTTTTCCTAGTACAAACTTATACTTACTGTTATAAAAAGATGCTTAAGACCTTACTTGGACATGAGTAAACTAAAGGATCTAATGCATGAAATCGGAAGATACATGAGAATGAGTTAGTTTGATGCATGATAAGTTGATCTACTGCTTGAGAATCGTGTGAAAAAAGCTTATAGAGTAGTCATTAGTAGCCCTTGTTTCCCCACTTTACACACAATTCGCTGCTAGCAACATTGCGATATAATTGTTGTTTCCGCAATTCCCTTAAGTAAAATTATGTTTAGCCATTTCTCTTTTCGTTTGTTATTCCTTTCTCTTTGCATTCAAGTTATTATCTCCTTGCACTTGTTTATGCTTCCATCATTTACACATTCCTTAGTAATTAGGCACTTTAAAACCAAATCTACCCCATTTAATCCACCCATTCTCACTTAACAAAACACTTCGCTAGTAACTAAGAATAAATCTCTGTGGGAAATCGAATGAAAAAATACTTATTACTTGCTACAAGATCATGTATGCTTGCATGTTCTGAGTGCTCTATCATTGCTTCTTTATTTTAAACATTGAGCACGCAACAATATGCATTGTCCCCAATGCATTCAACTATAAAAACAATAAAATTCTAAGGGAACAGAAAACCTCCCCTGAATTTTATGGAGCCGATGGGTGGAGATGCGCACCATCGCCTTACAGTATGCTCTCGAATTGTCGGCCATTCCACCTTTCTCCTGAGAAAGCAAGTACACAAACAACAAACTCAAAAGCTAATATATACAAGAACAAAGCAGTAAATAACAGAATTACAGTCCAAACTCGGGTACCTCCGAGAAGCGCAAATTTTTAAAGTCGATTGCTCGACTGTATTCACTCTTCCACTCATCCATAATCGATCGGGGGCGGCGCTAGGAGTAATGTGGCGTCATAGCACTCAGCGTCCCCCTCGTGGAAAGTCTTCAGCCGGTGCCCATTCACCTTCTGCACCTCATCTGATTCCAAGCTCTGAATCTCCACACTGCCATAAGGAAAAAATATAGTTATGATATAAGGTCCTTTCCAACGGGAACGAAGCTTACTTGGCATGAACTTCAGACGGAAATCGAAGAGCAGAACTTTCTGACCGACTTCGAATTCTTTCTTTAAGATCCTTCGGTCATGAAACTGTTTGGACTTCTCTTTATAGATCCTGGAGTTCTCGTAGGAGTCCAAACGCAGTTCCTCCAATTCCTGTAACTGAAGCAGTCGTGCCTCGTCAGCTTCGTCAGAGCTCATGTTACACTTCTTGATCGCCCAGAATGCTTTGTGCTCAATCTCCACGGGTAAGTGGCACGCCTTACCAAAGACCAACCGGTATAGGGACATACCGATAGGGGTTTTGTAGGCAGTGCGGTAGGCCCACAAAGCATCCTGCAAACGATCGCTCCAATCCTTCCTACTCGGTCTCACGGTTTTCTCCAGAATTGACTTTACCTCTCTGTTGGAGACCTCGGCTTGCCCATTGGCTTGAGGATGGTAGGCGGTGGACACGCGATGATGCACACCATACTTCTTCAGCAAAGCCTCCATAGATCGGTTGCAAAAATGAGTCCCCTGGTCACTGATTATGGCTCGTGGGATTCCAAACCTGGTAAAAATACGAGACTGAACGAACCTAACAACAGAGTTAGCATGGTTAGTCTTCGCGGTTTTCGCCTCAACCCACTTAGAAACATAATCAACCGCCAGCAATATATAAGAAAAACCACAAGAAGGCGGGAAGGGTCCCATAAAATCCATGCCCCAAACGTCAAAGATTTCACAGACTAAGTCAGAGGTTTGAGGCATTTCATTTCTACCAGATATTGACCCTATTCTTTGACATCTATTGCAGGTTTTACAAAATTCATACGAATCTTTAAACAGAGAAGTCCAGTAAAACCCACTATCTAAAACTTTCCTAGCTGTCCTCCTAGGCCCAAAATGTCCCCCACATGCATAATCATGACAGAAGGTAAGTATGGAAGCATGCTCATTTTCAGGGACACATCTCCTAATTATCTGATCAGAACACAACTTCCATAAATGGGGATCCTCCCACACATAGTACTTAGCGTCGCTTTTCAGCTTCGCTTTCCTAGCATAAGAGAAACCAGATGGGAAATTACCTGTGACCAAGTAATTTACCATATCAGCATACCAGGGAAGGACTGTATCAAGTTTGAAGAGTGTCTCATCGGGGAAATCTTCATTCAGAGGCAGGAGGTCTTCCTTTCTGACCAAGCGGCTCAGGTGGTCGGCTACCGGGTTTTCTGCTCCTCTCCTATCCTTGATCTTCACATCGAAGTCCTGGAGGAGCAAAATCCACCGAAGTAGCCTCGGTTTCGCGTCCTTCTTGGTCATCAGGTACCGAACAGCTGCGTGATCAGAGAAAACAGTTACTTGAGAGCCAATAATATAAGGACGAAACTTATCAAGCGCAAATACAATAGAAAGAAGTTCTTTTTCTGTTGTCGTGTAATTGCACTGCGCTGGATTAAGCGTCCTGGAGGCATAGTAAATGACACGGCTCTTGTTCTCGATCCTTTGACCAAGCATGGCTTCCAAGGCATAGTTGCTGGCGTCGCACATAATCTCGAACGGCAAGTCCCATTGGGGTGGGTGTATGATGGGTGCGCTCGTCAAACTATCCTTGAGCAAATCGAAGGCTTTTCTGCACTCCTCCCCAAAATCAAACGTTACATCCTTCTGAAGGAGGTACGTCATAGGCATGGCAACCTTGGAGAAGTCCTTGATAAACCTGTGATAAAACCCTGCATGGCCAAGAAAAGACCGAACCTCCCTAACATTCGTTGGGTATGGCAGATTAGAGATAAAATCAATTTTAGCCTTATCTACCTCTATACCCTTAGCAGAAACCACATGCCCTAAAACGATACCTTGACTAGCCATAAAATGACATTTTTCAAAATTCAACACAAGGTTCATTTCAATACATCTTTTCAGGACATGCGATAAATTAGTTAAACAGTCATCGAAGGAATTGCCATAAACTGTAAAATCATCCATGAACACTTCAATGCATTTTTCAACAAACTCAGAAAAAATACTCATCATGCATCTCTGAAATGTACCAGGAGCGTTACAAAGCCCAAAAGGCATCCTTCTAAATGCAAATGTGCCAAAGGGGCACGTGAACGTTGTTTTCTCTTGGTCTTCTATGGCTATGGGGATTTGGTAAAAGCCAGAGAAACCATCGAGAAAACAAAAGAATGGCTTCCCAGCTAAACGCTCCACCATCTGATCAATAAAAGGAATGGGAAAATGGTCCTTCCTAGTGACCTCATTAAGCTTCCTAAAGTCTATGCACATTATCCATCCATTTTGAATTCTTTTGGGCACTAATTCATTTTTCTCATTCCTAACCACAGTTATGCCAGTTTTCTTAGGAACGACATGAATATGACGGACCCACTTACTATCTGAGATAGGATAGATGATACCTGCTTCGAGGAGTTTGAGAATCTCAAAAACTACTACCTCCTTCATCGCGGGATTGAGCCTCCTTTGGGGCTCTCGTGAAGGTTTCGCTCCATCCTCGAGCAGGATTTTGTGCATGCACGTAGCTGGACTTAGCCCATGTAAATATGCTAATGTCCATCCAATCGCCAGCTTGTGCTCTTTAAGAACTTCCATTAATTTCCCTTCCTGAGCCGGTATAAGATCTTTCGCTATGATGACCGGCAACGTCTCATCATCCCCCAAATACGCGTATTTGAGATGATCAGGTAAGTCTTTCAACTCCAATTTAGGTGCCTGCAAAGTAGCGGGGAGCATCTTAACATGATTCTGAACAGATGCCAAAGAAGAGACAGTTGAATCACAAGGTTCAGACATGGATGGTTCATGCATATCAGATTCATCAAAAAGATCAGTCATAAACAATGGGTCATCCCCATCTCTATCTGACATGCATTCATCCTGAACTAACGATTCAATTGTATCTACTTGACAAAGAGAGTGGACGCTCTCATCATGCTCCAACTCATTAGACACATCAACCTCAACAACTTGTCCACGATACTCAACAGATAAAGTGCCCTTATCTACATTTATCTTAGTCTTAGCAGTTTTCATAAAGGGCCTACCTAATAAGATCGACGCAGACGAAGAAGCAGAATTTCCATCCATTTTCAGAATATAAAAATCAACAGGAAAAATCAGCCCATTAACATTAACTAATACATCTTCCACTACCCCTAAAGGATGCACGAAAGACCTATCAGCAAGTTGTATAACAATACCAGTTTCCTGTATTTCTTTTAAATTCAAATCCTGATAAACAGAGTGAGGCATGACACTAATGGAGGCTCCTAGATCTAGCATGGCTCTTCTAATTTTCTTACCTCCAATAGCACAAGGGAGAGAAAAAATACCTGGATCGTCGCATTTTTCTGGTAAGTTCTTTGTGATCAAAGCGGAAACGTTCTTACTTACCACGAAGCGTTCTTTCTCTTTTGTCTTCCTCTTGTTGGTGCACAAGTCTTTCAGGAACTTAGCGTACCTTGGGATTTGCTTGATGGCATCCAACAGAGGGATGTTGATCTCTACTTTCTTGAATGTGTTTAAGAACTCCTCCTCGTAGTTCTCCTTGGGCGGTCTTGCTAACCTGCTAGGAAAAGGAGCCTTAGGCACATAAACTCTAGTGCATGTAGGATCGAAGTTTACCCCATGCCACCGTGGTTCGAGATTTTCTGTCTGTGGCTCGACGTGGCCATGATCGACTTCCACTGGCGGGGTACTCGTGGGAAGATGCTTCCCACTTCTCAGAGTGATGGCACTCAAGTTCTCAGTTTTCTCTTCCATCATGTTGATCTTGCAAGTCATCTGAGACATTTCTTCTTTAATTCCTTGCATCTGAGTACCAACGTTATCGAGCTTGGACGAGGTGATCGTAAGGATAGCTTGCAACATGTCCTCAACAGATTTACCTGAAACAGAGGATTGGACTTTCAGAACATCATCCTTTAAGGCAAGAACAGTATTACTTACCTCAAAAAGCTGAGCCTTAAGCTCATCCACATCCTTCTTCAGGCGAGCCTTCTCCTTGTCTCCATCTCCACTCCGCTCCAAACTTCTAGCTATGTTAGAAATCAAGGCTCTAGCATCGGCGGGTGTCTTATCCATGAGCGAACCTCCACTGGCGACGTCTATCATCTGCTGCCCTTGGGGAAGCAAACCGTGATAAAAACTCTGAATAAGGGACAACTCAACTAAATCTCTCCCAGCACTCGAGAACGCTTTCTTCCTCTTCTTTCTCAATTTTGAGTATTTCTCTTCTGAGGGCGGCGACCTTGGGAGGCGGAAAATACTTCGCATAAAACGCTCCTTGCAGCTCTTCCCAAGAAGTGATGGACCCAGTCGGTAGGTAATGCATCCAATCTCTCGCCTTTTCCTTCAAAGTGAAAGGGAAAGCCTTGAGATGGAGTTGATCTGTAGTTATGCCGTCGGTCCTGAATGCCGAACACACCATCTGGAATGCCTTGAGGTGTCTGACGGGATCCTCATCTGTATTACCACAAAAAGAAGGTAATAAGTTAATCAGACCAGCTTTAAGTTCAAAATTACCTGCAGCTACCGGATACAAGATACTCGATGTGTTCCGGCCTAGCTCAGATGATGCAAGCTCCCTCATGGTTCTTTGATGCTCATAATTACCCACGACCTCCATCTTGGCGCTTCTTTTGAATTTTCAAAGAATGACTGCGCTCCAAAAACTCAAACAAAAACGGGTAAAATAATACAAAAGAATTAAACTGTACAAAAAGTAAAGAAAATTTTTAAAACTAACAAACTAAACTTAACTCAATTAAATTAAACTTAGTTCCCCGGCAACGGCGCCAATTTTGGTAGAGCACTTTATGTGGTACTCCAAATTCAAGCTGTCGAGGCTTGCCAAAATACAATTTATAAACCCGATGTACACCGAGCTATTTGAAGCTTAGTGGTAACGGGGTCGATCCACAGGGAAATAAGAAATTTAATCTAATTAAGCCTACTTTGCTAATAATAAAATGTATGCACAAATAAAAGAATGGTAATTTGGTTTGGGGGGAAGGGAGCTCCTAATATGCAACTAACGGAAAATTAAATGACAACGTGCAAAATTAAACGGTCGTGCTTAACTTCGAGAAATGGAATTGCTCGTTATGGATGTTCGGTTCATCGAGACATTTTGCTCGCTAGCCATGTTCATGCACACAATTCATTTAGTTATTTCTAAATCAAATGACCCAATGATATAATTAGAAACGTGCAATTCTAATTGTATTTGGCCAACAATCTATCTAAGGTAGCGACCCCTAAATCGACTATGTGCCAGTGACGGGAACATTGCGACGGCTTAATCCTAAGACTAACCCGGTTTCTCTCTTGCCTTAAGCCTAACATGAAAACGTTAATTAATTTAGATTACCAACTGTCACTTTGGGTTGAACTAATTAGCCATGCTTAGACCCGTGCTACCTAGCGGTTTGGGCAATTATACGTCCCAACCTTTAGCCCTCTATCATGCATAGGAATGATAGCTCCAAAATAGAGCTATCTTAATGTCCCTAATTCTAGCTAAAACCATGACATATATTGATTAAAATGCTTTCTTATAGGTGATTTCATGGTGAAGAGCTCGGGAAGTCCATTGATGATTTTCGGGGCTAAAAAGGTCATTTAAGATGTTTCGGGAAGTGTTCGGGTCAAAACGATAGGCCAAACGGAGCCCGGGAGCCAAAACGACCCTAAAGTGGGCTAAGAGCCGAGAGGGCAGCGCCCAGGCGCCGGCGCCCAGCGCCCAGGCGCTCAACGAACGCAGCACGCGCGCGCGCCCGCACGCGCCGCCGCACCGCACGCCCGCGCCCAGACGGCCAGACGCGCGCGCGCCGCCTCGCCCATGTCCGCGCGCCCTCGCCCGCTCCGCCTCGCCCGCGCGCCCGTCATTGAAAATCCGCGTGCGCCCAAGCGTCTAGACGCTAGCTCGACGCTGCCCCGACGATTCCCGAAGATAGACGAGCATCAGCGTCGAGCGCGCGTCTCAACGCTCACTCAACGCCGACAGCATCGAGACGCTGGCCTAGCGTCTCGACGCCCCGAAGTCTGAAGCGCTCTTTTGATGTTCCACCCGAGAGCAAGCGTCGAGCGCAAGCGTCTCGACGTTCGCTCGACGCCGCGCGCAGCGTCTCGACGCTACCCCGCGCGCGCAGCGTCTCGACGCTACCCCGCGCGCGCAGCAGCCAACTTAGGGCACAGCGTCTCGACGCTGGCCTAGCGTCTCGACGCTCCGAGCTTTAAAAGCGTGAAAACGCATTTTTCAGCATTATTCTTTGATTCTCCTTCTTCTCCAAGCTTCTCCTCTCGGGTCTACCTCCATTTTCCTCCATTTTTGTACTTCTTCTCCTTCTTTGTGCATGATTCCAAGCTCTTCCATGGGGGATTGGATTAATTCATCCTCCATGAAAGGCTAAACCAAGGTTAGTGCTTAATTTTGAGCTTTGGGTTGTAAATTATGGATGTTTGGGGAGATTTTCCCCTTTGTGAATGTTGAGACATTTAGCTTGTTTATGCATTTCTTGCTTGTTCTTCATAGAATCTAGCATGTGTAGCTAAATAAGGTTGACGCCCTAGTTCCTATGCATGATAGAGGGCTAAAGGTTGGGACGTATAATTGCCCATACCGCTAGGTAGCACGGGTCTAAGCATGGCTAATTAGTTCGGCCCAAAGTGACATTGGTAATCTGAATTAATTAACGTTTTCATGTTAGGCTTAAGGCAAGAGAGAAACCGGTTTAGTCTTAGGATTGGGCCGTCGCAATGTTCCCGTCACTGGCACGTAATCGATTTAGGGGTCGCTACCTTAGATAGATTATTGGCCAAGTTTAATTAGAATTGCACGCTTCTAATTAAATCCTTGGGTCATTTGAGTTAGAAATAACTAAATGAATTGTGTGCATGAACATGGCTAACGCGTAAATTGTATCGATGATCCGAACATCCATAACGAGCAATTCCATTTCTCGAAGTTAAGCACAACCGTTTACCTTTTTGCACGTTGTCGCTTAATTTTCCGTTAGCAGATTAGGAGCTCCCTTACCCCAAAACCAAATTACCATTCTTTAATTTGTGCATTCTTTTACTTCTAGCAAATTAGACTTAGTTAGATTGAATTTCTTATTTCCCTGTGGATCGACCCCGTTGCCGCTTAGCTACAAATAGCTCGGTGTATTCGGGTTTATAAATTGTATTTTGGCAAGCCTCGACAGCTTGAATTTGGAGTACCCCAAAAGTACCTCTACCAAAATTGGCGCCGTTGCCGGGGAATTAATTAATTTAGTTTAGTTAAGTTAGGTTTGTTAGTTTTAAAAATTTTCTTTATTTCTTTTTGTGCAGTTTAATTCTTTTGTATTATTTTACGCGTTTTGTTTGAGTTTTTGGAGCGCAGTCATTCTTTGAAAATTCAAAAGAAGCGCTAAGATGGAGGTCGGGGGTAATTATGAGCATCAAAGAACCATGAGGGAGCTTGCATCATCTGAGCTAGGCCGGAACACATCGAGTATCTTGTATCCGGTAGCTGCAGGTAATTTTGAACTTAAAGCTGGTCTGATTAACTTATTACCTTCTTTTTGTGGTAATACAGATGAGGATCCCGTCAGACACCTCAAGGCATTTCGGATGATGTGTGCGTCATTTAGGACCGA
Source organism: Herpetospermum pedunculosum (assembly GCA_028017165.1). Lineage (NCBI taxonomy): Eukaryota > Viridiplantae > Streptophyta > Magnoliopsida > Cucurbitales > Cucurbitaceae > Herpetospermum > Herpetospermum pedunculosum. Next base: position 14,246,351 of record JAPQWQ010000186.1, on the reverse strand, counting down.
CGGCATCACCGCGGATCAACTCCATTTCAGGGCCTTTCCTTTCACCTTGAAGGAGAAGGCGAGAGACTGGATGCATTACCTACCGACTGGGTCCATCACCACCTGGGAGAAAATGCAGAGAATGTTTTTAGATAAGTATTTCCCCCCTTCGAAGGTTGCCTCCTTCAGGAAGCAAATATGCGGTATCATGCAAGCAGAAGGAGAGAACCTTTATGATTGTTGGGAAAGGTTTAATCGTTTGTGCGAGAGTTGTCCTAACCATCAAATAACCGATCAACTCCTCATTCAGTATTTTTGTGATGGCTTGCTCCCACGAGTTCGGCAGTTTATCGATGCCGCCAGTGGAGGTTCACTCATTGATAAAACACCTGAAGAAGCAAGACAGCTAATCTCAAATATGGCTGGAAATTCGCACCATTACGAAGGTAAAGGGGGTGAGCACGACCGTTTCTCAGTTGAGTTAAACGCGCCTAATGCTCGAGTGTCAGAAATAAGCAATGCAATGATCCGGTTAGTGGAAAATGTTTCTCAAGCTTCTGTGCAAGCTCAGACATCATTTTCAGGTAATTCTATTGAAAATATTTTGCAAGATTTTGTTTCAGCTAACCGGAAATTTCAGGAGGACACTCGGGAAAGAATGGACGGTTTTGGAATGTTAGTGCAAGATCTGGGCAAGGAAGTGTCTCAGATGGCTAAAAAGGTGACAGTGATGGAGCATAAGAACGCGGAGAGCGCGAGTGCCGTCACCTTGAGAAGTGGGAAGCAGCTTCCCACGAGTACCCCGCCGGTGGAAGTCGATCATGGCCATGTCGAGCCACAGAAAGAAAATCCCGAACCACGGTGGCATGGGGAAAATTTCGATCCTACGTACACTAGAGTTTATGTGCCTAAGGCTCCTTTTCCTAGCAGGTTAGCGAGACCGCCCAAGGAAAACTACGAGGAGGAGTTCTTAGACACATTCAAGAAAGTAGAGATCAACATCCCTCTGTTGGATGCCATCAAGCAAATCCCAAGGTACGCTAAGTTCCTGAAGGAGTTATGCACCAACAAGAGGAAGACAAAAGAGAAAGAGCGCGTCGTGGTAAGTAAAAATGTCTCCGCTTTAATCACGAAGAACTTACCAGAAAAATGCGACGATCCAGGTATGTTTTCTCTCCCTTGCACTATTGGAGGTAAGAAAATTAGAAGAGCCATGCTAGATCTAGGAGCCTCCATTAGTGCCATGCCTCACTCCGTTTATCAGGATTTGAATTTAAAAGAAATACAGGGAACCGGTGTTGTTATACAACTTGCTGATAGGTCTTTCGTGCATCCTTTAGGAGTAGTGGAAGATGTATTAGTTAACGTTAATGGGCTGATTTTTCCTGTGGATTTTTATATTCTGAAAATGGATGGAGATTCTGCTTCTTCGTCTGCGTCGATCTTATTAGGTAGGCCCTTTATGAAAACTGCTAAGACTAAGATAAATGTAGATAAGGGCACTTTATCTGTTGAGTATCATGGGCAAGTTGTTGAGGTTGATGTGTCTAATGAGTTGGAGCATGATGAGAGCGTCCACTCTCTGTGTCAAGTTGATACAATTGAATCGTTAGTTCAGGATGAATGCATGTCTGATAGAGATGGGGATGACCCATTGTTTTTGACTGATCTTTTTGATGAATCTGATATGCATGAACCATCTATGTCTGAACTTTGTGATTCAACTGTCTCTTCTTTGGCCACTGTTCAAAATCATGCTAAAATGCTCCCCTCTACTTTGCAGGCACCTAAATTGGAGTTGAAAGACTTACCTGATCATCTCAAATACGCATATTTGGGGGATGATGAGACGTTGCCGGTCATCATAGCGAAAGACCTTATGTCGGCTCAGGAAGGGAAGTTAATGGAAGTTCTTAAAGAGCACAAGCTGGCAATTGGATGGACATTAGCAGATTTACATGGGCTAAGTCCAGCTACGTGCATGCACAGAATCGTGCTCGAGGATGGAGCGAAACCTTCACGAGAGCCCCAAAGGAGGCTCAATCCCGCGATGAAGGAGGTAGTAGTTTTTGAGATCCTCAAACTCCTCGAAGCAGGTATCATCTATCCTATCTCAGATAGTAAATGGGTTAGTCCTATCCATGTTGTTCCTAAGAAAACTGGCATGACTGTGGTTAGGAATGAGAAAAATGAATTAGTGCCCAAAAGGATTCAAAATGGATGGAGAATGTGCATAGACTTTAGGAAGCTTAATGAAGTCACTAGGAAGGACCACTTTCCCATTCCTTTTATTGATCAGATGGTGGAGCGTTTAGCTGGGAAGCCATTCTTTTGTTTTCTCGATGGTTTCTCTGGCTTTTACCAAATCCCCATAGCCATAGAAGACCAAGAGAAAACAACGTTCACGTGACCCTTTGGCACATTTGCATTTAGAAGGATGCCTTTTGGGCTTTGTAACGCTCCTGGTACATTTCAGAGATGCATGATGAGTATATTTTCTGAGTTTGTAGAAAAATGCATTGAAGTGTTCATGGATGATTTTACAGTTTATGGCAATTCCTTCGATGACTGTTTAGATAATTTATCGCATGTCCTGAAAAGATGTATTGAGATGAACCTTGTTCTAAATTTTGAAAAATGTCATTTTATGGCGAGTCAAGGTATCGTTTTAGGGCATGTGGTTTTTGCTAAGGGTATAGAGGTAGATAAGGCTAAAATCGATGTTATCTCTAATCTGCCATACCCAACGAATGTTAGGGAGGTTCGGTCTTTTCTTGGCCATGCAGGGTTTTATCGCAGGTTTATTCAGGACTTCTCCAAGGTTGCCATGCCTATGACGTACCTCCTTCAGAAGGATGTAACGTTTGATTTTGGGGAGGAGTGCAGAAAAGCCTTCGATTTGCTCAAGGATAGTTTGACGAGCGCGCCCATCATACACCCACCCCAGTGGGACTTGCCTTTCGAGATTATGTGCGACGCCAGCAACTACGCCTTGGGAGCCGTGCTCGGTCAAAGGATCGAGAACAAGAGCCGTGTCATTTACTATGCCTCCAGGACTCTTAATCCAGCGCAGTGCAATTACACGACAACGGAAAAAGAACTTCTTTCTATTGTATTTGCGCTTGATAAATTTCGTCCTTACATTATTGGCTCTCAAGTAACTGTTTTCTCTGACCATGCAGCTGTTCGGTACCTGATGACCAAGAAGGACGCAAAACCGAGGCTACTTCGGTGGATTTTGCTTCTCCAGGACTTCGATGTGAAGATCAAGGATAGGAGAGGAGCAGAAAAACCGGTAGCCGACCATCTGAACCGCTTGGTCAGAAAGGAAGACCTCCTGCCTCTGAATGAAGATTTCCCCGATGAGACACTCTTCAGACTCGACACAGTCCTTCCCTGGTATGCTGATATGGTTAATTACTTGGCCACAAGTAATTTTCCTTCTGGTTTCTCTTATGCTAGGAAAGCTAAGCTGAAAAGCGAAGCTAAGTACTATGTGTGGGAGGATCCCCATTTATGGAAGTTCTGTTCTGATCAAATAATTAGGAGATGTGTGTTAAGTCTCTGAAAGTGACTTATTTAGGACCCATTTAGCTTAGGAAGATGTACACTTTTAGGTGTTTTTGTTAGCATTTAGCCTAAACCTATGCTTTAAGATGAGAATTAGAAGAAGGTAGCTAAAATAGAACTTATGTACAATAGGTAGAAAAAGGGTTGAAAACCGAAGGAAAAGAATGAAAAAATAAACATTGCGAATGAATTGCGAAATCATTGCGGTGACCGCAATTATTCAAGTGAAAACCGTAAGTTGACTGATCTTTTTCTGTTTAGATCCGACTTTTCAGGGATTCGTTCTTTCTCCTCCATCCATTCTGATATATGACGTTGAAGATTGATGGTTCTCCTTGGCCCAAACGCACCTGCAAACTACTATAAAAGGGGGCCAAAGTCGGAGGTTTGATCATCACTCGAAGCGCAGAAGTCTTCTCGCAGTCCACCATTTCCATCTGTTTTCCTTTGCCGTCTGTTGGAGTGAGAGTCTCAGCTTTTGGAGTCGATAATCTGATAGGAAGGAGAGAAGATTCTTCTTCTCTCTCGATTGGATTCATCCAAGCAAGGCTGACTTTTCATCACCTTCATTCGAGGCGACTGCCACGAAGTTTTCAGCAACCCTTTACTGCTTTTCTGTTCTGTTCTTCTTATTTCCATTTCTGATTATTGTTGTTCTTAGTTTAGTATTTTACTTACTGCATTTCGTTGTTGTCTGTCTTGGATTCATTTCTAGAAAGCTTTCCTTTGTCATTCAAACACTCAAAGTAATCGAAGTACAATTCTGCATTTTACAGTTTCCACCATCTTCTGCTACGGGTTTTGCTTGCTGTTTTAAGTACATTTCCCTTCTAAGCATGTCTATCTTATCTGCCATTTCTGTTCTCTATATATCCATGAGTAGCTAAGTCACTTAGGGGCATGCTAATGACAGAACTATAGGCTAAAAAGACGTGAATCAAGTAAGCAGATTAACACTCGAACATTGATTGTATGTAAGCTTCATCCCACGGGCAATTTCGATTGGCCATCCATTTTGTCCAAAGAACTCCTAACCTCTGGAAGGAGTAAGAGTTCAGAGTCATATAATCATGCTAGCCTTTCATGGTAATCAGGAAACGGCCTAGGAATAGGAGTTTCCCTAGTACAAACTAAACACTCCTGTTTTAACAAGATGCTTAAGACCTTACTTTGAAGTCGAGTAAACTTAAGTCTCTAATGCATGGAATCGGACGATACTTGAGATAGAGTGAGTTTGATGTATAGAGAGTTGATCCAAAGCTTCAGAATCGTAATAAACTGCCTATAGGATAGTCATTAGTAGCCCTTAATTCGCCCATTTGCACACTTTTTCTGTTGAGTTAATTGCAGATTAATTGCGGTTCTCGCAATTCTTCTAAGTTGCATTCTGTTTAGCTGTTTTCTTCCTCGTTTATTAATTCCATCTCTTGTCCTTTGCATCTAATTTCAACTTGCATTTGTTTATGTTATATCCCTTTATATATTCAGCAAAAATTAGATAATTAAAAACCAATTTTACCCCATCAAATTCATCCCATCTTTCTTAACAATCACACTTCGCGAATAGCTAAAAATGAGTCTCTGTGGAAAAAACGAATGAAATATACTTACTACTTGCTGTGAGACCATGTATGCTTGCATGTTCTAAGTGCTCTCTCTCTCTTATTTATCATTTTTATTAACACATTGAGCACGCAACAAGTTTTTGGCGCCGCTGCCAGGGACTTATTTTAAGTGAAAACGAAGTTTGTTAAGTTAGAAAACCAACTCTTAATATCTATTGGAGCTAATCTTCTTTCATTTCCTTTACAGGTACTATCAAGCTAGTTTATGACAGAGTTTCCAAACCTCAACTCGCAACAGAGAGAAACTTTGCAGGTGGAAAACGTATGTGTACGACAAAGTAAATGAATACGCTGCAGAACTTAATTGGAGGACGAGTTTGCCCACAACAGTTTGAAGGATTTTACCAGCCATGTGCTTATTGTGGGGATAATCATAACTTGGAGAATTGCCCAACATTGAATTATCAAGAGAGGCAATATCAACAAAGCTATGACAACCATTATTCGTACATGTGTGAACATGATCAGTGGCAACTCTCAAATAATCCTTGGGAAGAGCATGTGCAAATTGCTCATTATGAAGAGTTCCCCCAACATGAAAACTATCAACATTATGCCCCAACTCCAAGTGAAGAATTATCACCCACTTTGGAGGCACTATGGATAGAATTCATGGAAAGGAATGATGCATCTATGAGGAGAATGGATGTGCAATTAGCTCAGCTCACAAATGACTTACAAGAGCTACTTGCTATAGCAAAATCACTACCACCATGCCCTCAGATGTTCGATTTTTATGAATCTTTTGTTACCTTCGAATCTGAGAAGAGTGATCCAATGGAATCTCCATATGAAATGGTGGAGTTGGTGACAGTTGAGAACAATGAAATTGTGCTGGATGAGGCCAAAGAGACTAATGCGCTGCTTGAGGAACAAGAATTTGAAATGATTGAGGTTGTAGCAAGCTTCTCCACCAATGAAAGAGTTGAGCCACCACCACCACAAATGCTCCAGCTGAAGGAGTTAGAAAGAGTTGTGCCAGCAAAAGAAGTCCCATCGCATCAAAGCTATGTTGTAGCAAATGTTGTAGAAACAAAACCAACGCACATAAAGTACAAACCTTGGAATGTTATAACATGCAGTCTCTTTGAAAGAATCAACAATTTCAAGGTGTGGCAGAATGTCCGACCCCGTAAATCAAGACTTAAGTATCTTAACGAAGCAGAAGTGATGCCTCGAAACATTGAAGAATATCCATATGAGGCCGATTGACAAGGGAGATTTCTGATCCCTAAACTCTTAAATTAGGCTTTTATCATGCTTTGCTTAGATTTCGTATGTTAGGAGTAGTTTATTTTAGGAATGAAATATTTATTATGTACCAACAATCATAGTCGGTTAGCATGAAGTGATGATGCACTGTGAGCTTATAGGACAACATATAAGACACCTCTAGGAATGTCCCCTTATAGGCTGGTATATGGCAAGGCTTGTCACTTACCACTTGAGTTAGAAAACAAAGCATTTTTGGGCCATGAAGGAATTGAATTTTTGTGTAAAAGATGCAGGAACACTAAGGTCTTTACAATTACATGAGCTTGATGAGCTTAGGCATATGGCCTATGAAAATGCTAAGATGTACAAGGAAAAGACCAAGATTTGGCACGATAGTAGACTTAGAGTTAAGGACTTTAAGAAGGGTCAACTTGTATTGTTGTTTAACTCACGGTTGAAACTATTTCCAGGGAAACTTAAGTCTAGATGGTCGGGTCCATTTGTCATTACTAATGTGTTTGTTCATGGTGCCATAGAGATAAAAAACTTGCAGCAAGGCCAACCAGTTATGGTCAATGGGGCGAGGTTGAAGCATTACTATGAGGAAGGAGATGTGAAGACTCTCTCGGCCTTCCTCTTGACTGAAGCGTGACAATGAGAACGAGAGAGGACGAGTGGTTACTGTGCTCGTTTAGTCAAGGCCAATGCCTTAGTTTATTTTTTCTGTTTTTCCGGTTATCGTTTGTATGTTTTGTGGTGTAATTTTAATTGCGTATTTAATGTTTGTTTTATTTGTTTTTGCAAGGAATCGAAAGAGGGAATCAAGGAGAGTAAATCAAGCTTTAAAAATCAAGAAACGATCGAGCCAAATAAAAGATACGGACGAGCAAAGTTTGAGATTTTGATGATAAAATATCCCTACAATTGCGCTAAAATTGCTGGATCCGCAAAAAAAAAAAGAGCCGTTGGGATTTTTCCGTTGCATTTATAGCCGTTAGAACGCGCTCGTTCGATACGATCCTCTCATTTTCTGATTTTCAAGAAATCTGCGATTCTCTCCATCTCTGATCCTTCTCTCCAAACCTCCAAGATTCGACAATGGTGTCCACACGTGCTGAAAGATCCGCAGCCAAGAAGAAGGCTGATGACGCAGCTGAAGCGGCTGCGAGGGAAGCGCTTCTCACCCTTGCAGACGATGGTGCCGTTCGCACCGGTCCTCTTCCCAAGCTTCCTATTCGTAGGAAGAAGTGGAGGGTGGTCACTGAGATCCCTGCTGGACCATCTGAGCCAGTGGGCACGCCCAAGAAACGCCGGTGGAGTGTCAAGACGGCCGCCGAACCAAGCACAGCAAAGACTCCCTCTGTGGAGAGTCAAGAAACTGATCGTGCATCCCACGAGTCAGCCAATGAAGGTTCGTCGCCGTCTGCATCACCTGCGCGCAGCCCTCTCCCATCTGAACCAGTGTCAAGCGCAGAGTCGTCACCGCCTGCACAGAGCCCCGATTTGTCTCCAGCACCTCAGAGTTCTGATCCGACACCTGCAGCAGCGCAGAGTCCTGAGCTGCCATCTTCGCCACTGAGTTCTGCGCAGACACCATCAGCAGAGCGCAATTGTCCACGGCCTGATCCTGAATTCCCTTATGGGGATTATCAAGAGTCCACGCAAGGCAGTGGAGATGCTGGGGAAGACGAAGTCTTCTCTCCTATGAGGGAAGATAGCCCTGCCGAGCCTGCACAGCAGGACGATTCTATGGAAGAAACGTTGGGGGCATGCCTCCAGCAGATCAACATCAAGGCCAGGCTCAAGAAGAAGAAGAAGGCCAAGATTGTCAAGGCCAAGAAGTTGAAGAAAAAGAAGGCCAAGAAGGTGCCGTCAACGGACAAGGAGAGTACTGAGCCTTCGCTCAAACGCCTCAAGGTGGAGGCTGCCGAATCATCCAAACCAGCAGATAAGGGGAAGGCTAAACTCTACCCTGAAGACGAACCTCCGTCAGTGAGGTATGTCTCATCTGATGCTGAGTCCAGGGGTGCTGAGCTGCGGAAGAGGGACCTGTTGCACGAGAAAGGTTTCCTCGACCGACTCGCTGACCTGCCGCAGTTCTTGCGCGCAGGAGTGATCAACCACGGCTGGGAGGAATTTTGCAGACCGCCTAATCCAGCCTACACGAGCATGGTGTACGATTTCTACGCCAATGTGCTCAGCCCTGAGGATGGCCTGTCTGTGGTCAGAGGGGTGGAAGTGGATTTCTCAGCCAAAGCCATCAATGAAGCCTTTGGTCTCAAGGGCCAACCTCATACAGATTATGCACGGATAGTTGATGAGCCGACTGAGGCAGTGCTGGAAGAGGCCATTCGCACAATTGGCCAGCCTGAAGCAGCGTGGACTGTCTCACGCAATGGGAGGCACACCTTAATGAGTGCCAATCTGACAGCAAAGGCAGCTGTTTGGTTTGCCTTTGTGAGGAGAAAACTGTCCCCTGTGACCCACGAGACGACAATCAACCAGAGTAGATCACTGCTGGTTTATGCTATCATGCGCGGTCTCACGGTCAATGTGGGGGAAATCATGTCAGCTGCCATTGCTGAATGCGCAAAGAAAGGTAAGGGACCCTTGTTTTTCCCTAATACCATAACCAAGCTATGTTTGCTTGCAGGAGTCCCCACCGAGCGGTTGGAGCAGCAGCTGCCTTACACAGGCCATTTGGAGCTGCCTGCTAACCTGAGGCTGAGAAGAAAGGGGAATATGGAGTTTGAATTGGATAGGCTGGCTGCTGAACAGTCCCTATCCATGGCCTGCTTGATGGACATGCAGAGGAGAATGGCTCAATGGGCCAACTATGCGCAGGCGAGGGATAAGGAGGTTGCAGACCAGTTGGGATGCATCTTCCCGGACTTCCCTACCAATCTCCTAACTCCATGGGTGCCCCCACGACCAAGGCAACCAGATGAGGATGATGAGAATTGAGTGCTGGTTTGAAGTGCACAAAAGGGAGTATTGCTGTTCCCTTAAGAAACAAAAAACAATTTTTCTGCTTTCTGATAGGATCATGTATATTATGCTGTTTTATGTTCAACGTTTGATCTGTTTTTAATGTTTAGTTTTATGTTTTTTTCTTCTGCTTAGTCTAGTCTGATGTTAGCTGAATAGGTAGGATAGATTAGTTTTATTTTTAGGATGCATGAGTAACAGGAAAAAGCATGCTAGGGGCCTGAATCAATGTTAAATCTGCCCGGATTGAATTGCGAAATAATTGCGGTTCCCGCAATTTTTGTGACTGATTGCATGTTTTGGCCTGTCTGTTTAGTTAGGATGTGATCTGTTATATTCTATCTTTTGCTGCTAGCATGACTACCTTATATAGCTGATCTTAAAGCATGCTGGATGAGTGTCATAGGACACGCTTTGATAGTTTAAATTTGCCTCTGAATAGTGCTCAGCATGCATAAACCGTAAGTCCTTAAAAACTGTCTGTTATGTTCAAATTTTTCTGCTGTTGGAATAATTGCTTTTAGAATGTTTTGCCTATGCCTAGGATTTTTAGATTCTCTTTGTTTTACTTTAGACTAGATGCTTCTAGGACAAGTTTGGGGGTGTGCCACCTCAAACACTCATTGGGGACAATGAGTAGTTGAAGTTTGGGGGAGGCCACCCTAGGCCTAGGAACATTCCTCTCTTCCTTAGGACATAAGCATTCTTCTTCTCCTAAAAAAAAATTTGTGATAAATAGAAAAAGTGAAAAATAGAATAAAGAGGGGAGTCTCTCTCAAGTGCTGAGTAATCAGTGCCAAGTGTGTAAACCACAAGTGGCATTGCATCAAAACGGCAACCCAAGGAGAGACTCCACCTAAGTAAAAAAGGGAAAAGGAGAAATAGGGGAAGAAGGATGTATGCTTAGGAGTTATAATCTTGTGGCTTAGATGTCCTATTTAAAAAAGAACTCTGATCCTCAATGAGCTAAGCACAAGGTTGTAGCTTTTAGGTTTGTCTAGGGAGATGAATGTATATCCAATGTAGTGATGCCAGGGTTTAGGTTGTTCTCTAAAAGTACCACTGTCACTGTTAATACTAAGACTGGCATGACTCTAAGGAATCCTAGGCACATTAAAAGTTAAGCTAGAAGCATGTACTGAGTCTGGAGTAAAGCTTGGTAGAATTTGAAACCTTAGGGATAGTGGCATGATATTATAAAAGTAGCTAGATCAGTAGTAGGAGGTTAACAAAACCAGCAGGTATAGTAGGCAGGTGAAGTCAGAAGAGGCTTGATAAAGAGGTTAGTTCTAAACTTAGAGGTGTGTCACAGGACAGCACTGCTAGAGATAGGGATATAGGGGAGTCGGTAGGTAGTTAAAGAAGAAAAAACAGCAGCCTAAGTAAGTTCTTAGTATGCTTGAGGACAAGCAAAGCCTTAAGTTTGGGGGTGTGTTAAGTCTCTGAAAGTGACTTATTTAGGACCCATTTAGCTTAGGAAGATGTACACTTTTAGGTGTTTTTGTTAGCATTTAGCCTAAACCTATGCTTTAAGATGAGAATTAGAAGAAGGTAGCTAAAATAGGACTTATGTACAATAGGTAGAAAAAGGGTTGAAAACCGAAGGAAAAGAATGAAAAAATAAACATTGCGAATGAATTGCGAAATCATTGCGGTGACCGCAATTATTCAAGTGAAAACCGTAAGTTGACTGATCTTTTTCTGTTTAGATCCGACTTTTCAGGGATTCGTTCTTTCTCCTCCATCCATTCTGATATATGACGTTGAAGATTGATGGTTCTCCTTGGCCCAAACGCACCTGCAAACTACTATAAAAGGGGGCCAAAGTCGGAGGTTTGATCATCACTCGAAGCGCAGAAGTCTTCTCGCAGTCCACCATTTCCATCTGTTTTCCTTTGCCGTCTGTTGGAGTGAGAGTCTCAGCTTTTGGAGTCGATAATCTGATAGGAAGGAGAGAAGATTCTTCTTCTCTCTCGATTGGATTCATCCAAGCAAGGCTGACTTTTCATCACCTTCATTCGAGGCGACTGCCACGAAGTTTTCAGCAACCCTTTACTGCTTTTCTGTTCTGTTCTTCTTATTTCCATTTCTGATTATTGTTGTTCTTAGTTTAGTATTTTACTTACTGCATTTCGTTGTTGTCTGTCTTGGATTCATTTCTAGAAAGCTTTCCTTTGTCATTCAAACACTCAAAGTAATCGAAGTACAATTCTGCATTTTACAGTTTCCACCATCTTCTGCTACGGGTTTTGCTTGCTGTTTTAAGTACATTTCCCTTCTAAGCATGTCTATCTTATCTGCCATTTCTGTTCTCTATATATCCATGAGTAGCTAAGTCACTTAGGGGCATGCTAATGACAGAACTATAGGCTAAAAAGACGTGAATCAAGTAAGCAGATTAACACTCGAACATTGATTGTATGTAAGCTTCATCCCACGGGCAATTTCGATTGGCCATCCATTTTGTCCAAAGAACTCCTAACCTCTGGAAGGAGTAAGAGTTCAGAGTCATATAATCATGCTAGCCTTTCATGGTAATCAGGAAACGGCCTAGGAATAGGAGTTTCCCTAGTACAAACTAAACACTCCTGTTTTAACAAGATGCTTAAGACCTTACTTTGAAGTCGAGTAAACTTAAGTCTCTAATGCATGGAATCGGACGATACTTGAGATAGAGTGAGTTTGATGTATAGAGAGTTGATCCAAAGCTTCAGAATCGTAATAAACTGCCTATAGGATAGTCATTAGTAGCCCTTAATTCGCCCATTTGCACACTTTTTCTGTTGAGTTAATTGCGGATTAATTGCGGTTCTCGCAATTCTTCTAAGTTGCATTCTGTTTAGCTGTTTTCTTCCTCGTTTATTAATTCCATCTCTTGTCCTTTGCATCTAATTTCAACTTGCATTTGTTTATGTTATATCCCTTTATATATTCAGCAAAAATTAGATAATTAAAAACCAATTTTACCCCATCAAATTCATCCCATCTTTCTTAACAATCACACTTCCCGAATAGCTAAAAATGAGTCTCTGTGGAAAAAACGAATGAAATATACTTACTACTTGCTGTGAGACCATGTATGCTTGCATGTTCTAAGTGCTCTCTCTCTCTTATTTATCATTTTTATTAACACATTGAGCACGCAACAAGTTTTTGGCGCCGCTGCCAGGGACTTATTTTAAGTGAAAACGAAGTTTGTTAAGTTAGAAAACCAACTCTTAATATCTATTGGAGCTAATCTTCTTTCATTTCCTTTACAGGTACTATCAAGCTAGTTTATGACAGAGTTTCCAAACCTCAACTCGCAACAGAGAGAAACTTTGCAGGTGGAAAACGTATGTGTACGACAAAGTAAATGAATACGCTGCAGAACTTAATTGGAGGACGAGTTTGCCCACAACAGTTTGAAGGATTTTACCAGCCATGTGCTTATTGTGGGGATAATCATAACTTGGAGAATTGCCCAACATTGAATTATCAAGAGAGGCAATATCAACAAAGCTATGACAACCATTATTCGTACATGTGTGAACATGATCAGTGGCAACTCTCAAATAATCCTTGGGAAGAGCATGTGCAAATTGCTCATTATGAAGAGTTCCCCCAACATGAAAACTATCAACATTATGCCCCAACTCCAAGTGAAGAATTATCACCCACTTTGGAGGCACTATGGATAGAATTCATGGAAAGGAATGATGCATCTATGAGGAGAATGGATGTGCAATTAGCTCAGCTCACAAATGACTTACAAGAGCTACTTGCTATAGCAAAATCACTACCACCATGCCCTCAGATGTTCGATTTTTATGAATCTTTTGTTACCTTCGAATCTGAGAAGAGTGATCCAATGGAATCTCCATATGAAATGGTGGAGTTGGTGACAGTTGAGAACAATGAAATTGTGCTGGATGAGGCCAAAGAGACTAATGCGCTGCTTGAGGAACAAGAATTTGAAATGATTGAGGTTGTAGCAAGCTTCTCCACCAATGAAAGAGTTGAGCCACCACCACCACAAATGCTCCAGCTGAAGGAGTTAGAAAGAGTTGTGCCAGCAAAAGAAGTCCCATCGCATCAAAGCTATGTTGTAGCAAATGTTGTAGAAACAAAACCAACGCACATAAAGTACAAACCTTGGAATGTTATAACATGCAGTCTCTTTGAAAGAATCAACAATTTCAAGGTGTGGCAGAATGTCCGACCCCGTAAATCAAGACTTAAGTATCTTAACGAAGCAGAAGTGATGCCTCGAAACATTGAAGAATATCCATATGAGGCCGATTGACAAGGGAGATTTCTGATCCCTAAACTCTTAAATTAGGCTTTTATCATGCTTTGCTTAGATTTCGTATGTTAGGAGTAGTTTATTTTAGGAATGAAATATTTATTATGTACCAACAATCATAGTCGGTTAGCATGAAGTGATGATGCACTGTGAGCTTATAGGACAGCATATAAGACACCTCTAGGAATGTCCCCTTATAGGCTGGTATATGGCAAGGCTTGTCACTTACCACTTGAGTTAGAAAACAAAGCATTTTTGGGCCATGAAGGAATTGAATTTTTGTGTAAAAGATGCAGGAACACTAAGGTCTTTACAATTACATGAGCTTGATGAGCTTAGGCATATGGCCTATGAAAATGCTAAGATGTACAAGGAAAAGACCAAGATTTGGCACGATAGTAGACTTAGAGTTAAGGACTTTAAGAAGGGTCAACTTGTATTGTTGTTTAACTCACGGTTGAAACTATTTCCAGGGAAACTTAAGTCTAGATGGTCGGGTCCATTTGTCATTACTAATGTGTTTGTTCATGGTGCCATAGAGATAAAAAACTTGCAGCAAGGCCAACCAGTTATGGTCAATGGGGCGAGGTTGAAGCATTACTATGAGGAAGGAGATGTGAAGACTCTCTCGGCCTTCCTCTTGACTGAAGCGTGACAATGAGAACGAGAGAGGACGAGTGGTTACTGTGCTCGTTTAGTCAAGGCCAATGCCTTAGTTTATTTTTTCTGTTTTTCCGGTTATCGTTTGTATGTTTTGTGGTGTAATTTTAATTGCGTATTTAATGTTTGTTTTATTTGTTTTTGCAAGGAATCGAAAGAGGGAATCAAGGAGAGTAAATCAAGCTTTAAAAATCAAGAAACGATCGAGCCAAATAAAAGATACGGACGAGCAAAGTTTGAGATTTTGATGATAAAATATCCCTACAATTGCGCTAAAATTGCTGGATCCGCAAAAAAAAAAAGAGCCGTTGGGATTTTTCCGTTGCATTTATAGCCGTTAGAACGCGCTCGTTCGATACGATCCTCTCATTTTCTGATTTTCAAGAAATCTGCGATTCTCTCCATCTCTGATCCTTCTCTCCAAACCTCCAAGATTCGACAATGGTGTCCACACGTGCTGAAAGATCCGCAGCCAAGAAGAAGGCTGATGACGCAGCTGAAGCGGCTGCGAGGGAAGCGCTTCTCACCCTTGCAGACGATGGTGCCGTTCGCACCGGTCCTCTTCCCAAGCTTCCTATTCGTAGGAAGAAGTGGAGGGTGGTCACTGAGATCCCTGCTGGACCATCTGAGCCAGTGGGCACGCCCAAGAAACGCCGGTGGAGTGTCAAGACGGCCGCCGAACCAAGCACAGCAAAGACTCCCTCTGTGGAGAGTCAAGAAACTGATCGTGCATCCCACGAGTCAGCCAATGAAGGTTCGTCGCCGTCTGCATCACCTGCGCGCAGCCCTCTCCCATCTGAACCAGTGCCAAGCGCAGAGTCGTCACCGCCTGCACAGAGCCCCGAGTTGTCTCCAGCACCTCAGAGTTCTGATCCGACACCTGCAGCAGCGCAGAGTCCTGAGCTGCCATCTTCGCCACTGAGTTCTGCGCAGACACCATCAGCAGAGCGCAATTGTCCACGGCCTGATCCTGAATTCCCTTATGGGGATTATCAAGAGTCCACGCAAGGCAGTGGAGATGCTGGGGAAGACGAAGTCTTCTCTCCTATGAGGGAAGATAGCCCTGCCGAGCCTGCACAGCAGGACGATTCTATGGAAGAAACGTTGGGGGCATGCCTCCAGCAGATCAACATCAAGGCCAGGCTCAAGAAGAAGAAGAAGGCCAAGATTGTCAAGGCCAAGAAGTTGAAGAAAAAGAAGGCCAAGAAGGTGTCGTCAACGGACAAGGAGAGTACTGAGCCTTCGCTCAAACGCCTCAAGGTGGAGGCTGCCGAATCATCCAAACCAGCAGATAAGGGGAAGGCTAAACTCTACCCTGAAGACGAACCTCCGTCAGTGAGGTATGTCTCATCTGATGCTGAGTCCAGGGGTGCTGAGCTGCGGAAGAGGGACCTGTTGCACGAGAAAGGTTTCCTCGACCGACTCGCTGACCTGCCGCAGTTCTTGCGCGCAGGAGTGATCAACCACGGCTGGGAGGAATTTTGCAGACCGCCTAATCCAGCCTACACGAGCATGGTGTACGATTTCTACGCCAATGTGCTCAGCCCTGAGGATGGCCTGTCTGTGGTCAGAGGGGTGGAAGTGGATTTCTCAGCCAAAGCCATCAATGAAGCCTTTGGTCTCAAGGGCCAACCTCATACAGATTATGCACGGATAGTTGATGAGCCGACTGAGGCAGTGCTGGAAGAGGCCATTCGCACAATTGGCCAGCCTGAAGCAGCGTGGACTGTCTCACGCAATGGGAGGCACACCTTAATGAGTGCCAATCTGACAGCAAAGGCAGCTGTTTGGTTTGCCTTTGTGAGGAGAAAACTGTCCCCTGTGACCCACGAGACGACAATCAACCAGAGTAGATCACTGCTGGTTTATGCTATCATGCGCGGTCTCACGGTCAATGTGGGGGAAATCATGTCAGCTGCCATTGCTGAATGCGCAAAGAAAGGTAAGGGACCCTTGTTTTTCCCTAATACCATAACCAAGCTATGTTTGCTTGCAGGAGTCCCCACCGAGCGGTTGGAGCAGCAGCTGCCTTACACAGGCCATTTGGAGCTGCCTGCTAACCTGAGGCTGAGAAGAAAGGGGAATATGGAGTTTGAATTGGATAGGCTGGCTGCTGAACAGTCCCTATCCATGGCCTGCTTGATGGACATGCAGAGGAGAATGGCTCAATGGGCCAACTATGCGCAGGCGAGGGATAAGGAGGTTGCAGACCAGTTGGGATGCATCTTCCCGGACTTCCCTACCAATCTCCTAACTCCATGGGTGCCCCCACGACCAAGGCAACCAGATGAGGATGATGAGAATTGAGTGCTGGTTTGAAGTGCACAAAAGGGAGTATTGCTGTTCCCTTAAGAAACAAAAAACAATTTTTCTGCTTTCTGATAGGATCATGTATATTATGCTGTTTTATGTTCAACGTTTGATCTGTTTTTAATGTTTAGTTTTATGTTTTTTTCTTCTGCTTAGTCTAGTCTGATGTTAGCTGAATAGGTAGGATAGTTTAGTTTTATTTTTAGGATGCATGAGTAACAGGAAAAAGCATGCTAGGGGCCTGAATCAATGTTAAATCTGCCCGGATTGAATTGCGAAATAATTGCGGTTCCCGCAATTTTTGTGACTGATTGCATGTTTTGGCCTGTCTGTTTAGTTAGGATGTGATCTGTTATATTCTATCTTTTGCTGCTAGCATGACTACCTTATATAGCTGATCTTAAAGCATGCTGGATGAGTGTCATAGGACACGCTTTGATAGTTTAAATTTGCCTCTGAATAGTGCTCAGCATGCATAAACCGTAAGTCCTTAAAAACTGTCTGTTATGTTCAAATTTTTCTGCTGTTGGAATAATTGCTTTTAGAATGTTTTGCCTATGCCTAGGATTTTTAGATTCTCTTTGTTTTACTTTAGACTAGATGCTTCTAGGACAAGTTTGGGGGTGTGCCACCTCAAACACTCATTGGGGACAATGAGTAGTTGAAGTTTGGGGGAGGCCACCCTAGGCCTAGGAACATTCCTCTCTTCCTTAGGACATAAGCATTCTTCTTCTCCTAAAAAAAAATTTGTGATAAATAGAAAAAGTGAAAAATAGAATAAAGAGGGGAGTCTCTCTCAAGTGCTGAGTAATCAGTGCCAAGTGTGTAAACCACAAGTGGCATTGCATCAAAACGGCAACCCAAGGAGAGACTCCACCTAAGTAAAAAAGGGAAAAGGAGAAATAGGGGAAGAAGGATGTATGCTTAGGAGTTATAATCTTGTGGCTTAGATGTCCTATTTAAAAAAGAACTCTGATCCTCAATGAGCTAAGCACAAGGTTGTAGCTTTTAGGTTTGTCTAGGGAGATGAATGTATATCCAATGTAGTGATGCCAGGGTTTAGGTTGTTCTCTAAAAGTACCACTGTCACTGTTAATACTAAGACTGGCATGACTCTAAGGAATCCTAGGCACATTAAAAGTTAAGCTAGAAGCATGTACTGAGTCTGGAGTAAAGCTTGGTAGAATTTGAAACCTTAGGGATAGTGGCATGATATTATAAAAGTAGCTAGATCAGTAGTAGGAGGTTAACAAAACCAGCAGGTATAGTAGGCAGGTGAAGTCAGAAGAGGCTTGATAAAGAGGTTAGTTCTAAACTTAGAGGTGTGTCACAGGACAGCACTGCTAGAGATAGGGATATAGGGGAGTCGGTAGGTAGTTAAAGAAGAAAAAACAGCAGCCTAAGTAAGTTCTTAGTATGCTTGAGGACAAGCAAAGCCTTAAGTTTGGGGGTGTGTTAAGTCTCTGAAAGTGACTTATTTAGGACCCATTTAGCTTAGGAAGATGTACACTGTTAGGTGTTTTTGTTAGCATTTAGCCTAAACCTATGCTTTAAGATGAGAATTAGAAGAAGGTAGCTAAAATAGGACTTATGTACAATAGGTAGAAAAAGGGTTGAAAACCGAAGGAAAAGAATGAAAAAATAAACATTGCGAATGAATTGCGAAATCATTGCGGTGACCGCAATTATTCAAGTGAAAACCGTAAGTTGACTGATCTTTTTCTGTTTAGATCCGACTTTTCAGGGATTCGTTCTTTCTCCTCCATCCATTCTGATATATGACGTTGAAGATTGATGGTTCTCCTTGGCCCAAACGCACCTGCAAACTACTATAAAAGGGGGCCAAAGTCGGAGGTTTGATCATCACTCGAAGCGCAGAAGTCTTCTCGCAGTCCACCATTTCCATCTGTTTTCCTTTGCCGTCTGTTGGAGTGAGAGTCTCAGCTTTTGGAGTCGATAATCTGATAGGAAGGAGAGAAGATTCTTCTTCTCTCTCGATTGGATTCATCCAAGCAAGGCTGACTTTTCATCACCTTCATTCGAGGCGACTGCCACGAAGTTTTCAGCAACCCTTTACTGCTTTTCTGTTCTGTTCTTCTTATTTCCATTTCTGATTATTGTTGTTCTTAGTTTAGTATTTTACTTACTGCATTTCGTTGTTGTCTGTCTTGGATTCATTTCTAGAAAGCTTTCCTTTGTCATTCAAACACTCAAAGTAATCGAAGTACAATTCTGCATTTTACAGTTTCCACCATCTTCTGCTACGGGTTTTGCTTGCTGTTTTAAGTACATTTCCCTTCTAAGCATGTCTATCTTATCTGCCATTTCTGTTCTCTATATATCCATGAGTAGCTAAGTCACTTAGGGGCATGCTAATGACAGAACTATAGGCTAAAAAGACGTGAATCAAGTAAGCAGATTAACACTCGAACATTGATTGTATGTAAGCTTCATCCCACGGGCAATTTCGATTGGCCATCCATTTTGTCCAAAGAACTCCTAACCTCTGGAAGGAGTAAGAGTTCAGAATCATATAATCATGCTAGCCTTTCATGGTAATCAGGAAACGGCCTAGGAATAGGAGTTTCCCTAGTACAAACTAAACACTCCTGTTTTAACAAGATGCTTAAGACCTTACTTTGAAGTCGAGTAAACTTAAGTCTCTAATGCATGGAATCGGACGATACTTGAGATAGAGTGAGTTTGATGTATAGAGAGTTGATCCAAAGCTTGAGAATCGTAATAAACTGCCTATAGGATAGTCATTAGTAGCCCTTAATTCGCCCATTTGCACACTTTTTCTGTTGAGTTAATTGCGGATTAATTGCGGTTCTCGCAATTCTTCTAAGTTGCATTCTGTTTAGCTGTTTTCTTCCTCGTTTATTAATTCCATCTCTTGTCCTTTGCATCTAATTTCAACTTGCATTTGTTTATGTTATATCCCTTTATATATTCAGCAAAAATTAGATAATTAAAAACCAATTTTACCCCATCAAATTCATCCCATCTTTCTTAACAATCACACTTCCCGAATAGCTAAAAATGAGTCTCTGTGGAAAAAACGAATGAAATATACTTACTACTTGCTGTGAGACCATGTATGCTTGCATGTTCTAAGTGCTCTCTCTCTCTTATTTATCATTTTTATTAACACATTGAGCACGCAACAATGTGTCCCTGAGAATGAGCATGCGTCTATTCTTACCTTCTGTCATGATTATGCATGTGGGGGACATTTTGGGCCTAGGAGGACAGCTAGGAAAGTGTTAGATAGCGGGTTTTACTGGACTTCTCTGCTTAAAGATGCGCATGAATTTTGTAAAACCTACAATAGATGTCAAAGAATAGGGTCGATATCTGGTAGGAATGAAATGCCTCAAACTCCTGTCTTAGTATGTGAAATCTTTGACGTTTGGGGCATGGATTTTATGGGACCCTTCCCGCCTTCTTGTGGTTTTTCTTATATATTGCTGGCTGTTGATTATGTTTCCAAGTGGGTTGAGGCGAAAGCCACGAAGACTAACGATGCTAACTCTGTTGTTAGGTTCGTTCAGTCTCGTATTTTTACCAGGTTTGGAATCCCACGAGCCATAATCAGTGACCAGGGGACTCATTTTTGCAACCGATCTGTGGAGGCTTTGCTGAGGAAGTATGGTGTGCATCATCGCGTGTCCACCGCCTACCATCCTCAAGCCAATGGGCAAGCCGAGGTCTCCAACAGAGAGGTAAAGTCAATTCTGGAGAAAACCGTGAGACCGAGTAGGAAGGATTGGAGCGATCGTTTGCAGGATGCTTTGTGGGCCTACCGCACCGCCTACAAAACCCCTATCGGTATGTCCCCATACCGGTTGGTTTTTGGTAAGGCGTGCCACTTACCCGTGGAGATTGAGCACAAAGCACTCTGGGCGATCAAAAAGTGTAACATGAGCTCTGACGAAGCTGGCGAGGCACGACTGCTTCAATTACAGGAATTGGAGGAACTGCGTCTGGACTCCTATGAGAACTCTAGGATCTATAAAGAGAAGTCCAAGCAGTTCCATGACCGAAGGATCTTAGAGAAGAACTTCGAAGTCGGTCAGAAAGTTCTACTGTTCGATTCCCGTCTGAAGTTCATGCCAGGTAAGCTTCGTTCCTGTTGGAAAGGACCCTATATCATAACTAAAATCTTTCCTTATGGCAGTGTGGAGATTCAGAGCTTGGACTCGGAGGAGGTGCAAAAAGTGAATGGGCACCGGTTGAAGACTTTCCACGAGGGGGACGCTGAGTGCTATGACGCCACATTACTTCTAGCGCCGCCCCCGATCGATTATGGATGAGTGGTCAAGAGAATACAGTCGAGCAATCGACTCTAAAAATTTGCGCTTCTCGGAGGCACCCGAGTTTGGACTGTAATTCTGTTCTTTATTGCTTTGTTCTTGTATATATTAGTTTTTGAGTTGTTGTTTGTTTTCTTGTTTTCCTAATAGAAAAGGTGGAATGGCCGGCAATTCGGGAGCACATTGGAGGACGTTGGTGCACATCTCCACCCGTCAGCTCCACAAGATTCAGGGGAGGTTTTCTGTTCCCTTAGGATTTACTGTTTTAACTGTTTAATGCATTGGGGACAATGCATATCTTTAGGTGGGGGTGGAGTTTGTTGATACATAGAGATGAGACTTCTTAGTAGTTGTCGAGCATACGTGTACTCTGGCTGTTAGATTAGAATCTGAATGCATGTGTCCGATGAGGACGGTCTGTGATTTGCTTGTGAACACTCCGTATTTGCATGGTTCGAAAATTTGACGATGTACGCATATTTTGAGCCTATTTTAAAAAATTTTCTGTTATTTCCCTACATTCACTGAGCACATAGCACTCTTATCCTCAGTTCTGTAGGTCTAGAATGGTCTTATTTTGTCTGAAACCTTGTTGTCACCCCGAAAGGTACCATTAGGGAGGCTTGATGTGTAGAAGTAGTAATGACTCATTTGTTGTATAGCAAAGCTATTGCCTAAAATTAAAAAAAAGTATGCATGAAAAATAAAAACTCTAGAGTTGCTCCTCCTTCTTGTGTTGCCCGTGTAACCAGGGGCGATCGTGTAACCCACGGTTGTCACTGCATGAAAGGGGAACTAATAGAAGTGAGCAATAGTCCTTAAAAACGTGAAGCTAAATTTGGTTTGACGTGTTAGGCTCTCTTGGAGAAAAATAAAAAAAAAAGTGGTTCAAAAAGAAAAATAAATGGGTACAAAGTACTCAAGGGAAAAGAATAAAATTTAGGCCTTTTGTTTTGTTGCTATTCCTATCACTAAAAGCCGTTAGACTGTTATTATCGCCATAAGTAGGGGGAAAACGAGTTATAGGACTATATAAGGTTGTTCCGGGCTTGCATGAGCTAGGGTGAGAGGTGCTAAACACACACACACGTAAGGGAATAGGAGTTTAAATTTTGAAATGATTTCAACGTTTGCATGCATTTGATGGTTTTGAATTTATTACAAGTACCTTGTTTCACAAGCATTGAGATTAGAGTCCAAGCATGCATTTAATTCTTTGGAGATTATTTAAGAGTATACCTTGCTCGGGGACTAGCAAGATTTAGGTCGGGGGTATTTTGATAGCTCCAAAATAGAGTTATCTTAATGACCCTAATTCTAGCTAAAACCATGACATATATTGATTAAAATGCTTTCTTATAGGTGATTTCATGGTGAAGAGCTCGGGAAGTCCATTGATGATTTTCGGGGCTAAAAAGGTCATTTAAGATGTTTCGGGAAGTGTTCGGGTCAAAACGATAGGCCAAACGGAGCCCGGGAGCCAAAACGACCCAAAAGTGGGCTAAGAGCCGAGAGGGCAGCGCCCAGGCGCCGGCGCCCAGCGCCCAGGCGCTCAACGAACGCAGCACGCGCGCGCGCCCGCGCGCGCAGCCGCACCGCACGCACCGCACGCCCGCGCCCAGACGGCCAGACGCGCGCGCGCGCCGCCTCGCCCATGTCCGCGCGCGCCCTCGCCCGCACGCCCGTCATTGAAAATCCGCGTGCGCCCAAGCGTCTAGACGCTAGCTCGACGCTGCCCCGACGATTCCCGAAGATAGACGAGCATCAGCGTCGAGCGCGCGTCTCAACGCTCACTCATTGCCGACAGCGTCGAGACGCTGGCCTAGCGTCGAGACGCCCCGAAGTCTGAAGCGCTCTTTTGATGTTCCACCCGAGAGCAAGCGTCGAGCGCAAGCGTCTCGACGTTCGCTCGACGCCGCGCGCAGCGTCTCGACGCCGCGCGTAGCGTCTCGACGCTACCTGTTGCGTGCTCAATGTGTTGAAATAATTAGGCAATAAAAGAGTTAGAGCACTCAGAACATGCAAGCATACATGATCTTATAGCAAGTAGTAAGTATATTTCATTCGTTTTCCCACAGAGATTTATTTTTAGCTATTCGCGAAGTGTTTTGTTAAGAAAGAAGGGGTGGATTTGATGGGGTAAAATTGGTTTTTAATTATCTAATTTTTGCTGAATGTGTAAAGGGTAGTAACATAAACAAGAACAAGTTAAAGCTAAGCTCAAATGAAAAGAGACGAGATTAATAAATGAAGGTAAAAACAGCTAGACAGAATTGTAACTTAAGCAGAATTGCAGAGACAGCAATTCTACCGCAATTAAATAGCAGCGAAAGTGTGTAAATGGGTGAATTAAGGGCTACTAATGACTATCCTATAGGCATTTTTATACGATTCTCAAGCACTGGATCTACTCTCTATGCATCAAACTATCTCAATCTCATGTATCGTCCGATTCCATGCATTAGATTCTTTAGTTTACTCAACTCAAAGTAAGGTCTTAAGCATCTTGTTAAGGCAGAAAGATATGGTTTGTACTAGGGAAACACCCATTCCTAGGCCGTTTCCTGGTTACCTTGAAAGGCTAGCATGATAATATGACTCTGAACTCTTACTCCTTCCAGAGGTTAGGAGTTCTTTGGACAAAATGGATGGCCAATCGAAATTGCCCGTGGAATGAAGCTTACATACAATCAATGCTTCGAGAGCTATCCTACATGCTTGATTCACGTTTTTTTAGCCTATAGTGTTGTCATTAGCATGCCTCTAAGTGACTTAGTTACTCATGGATATAAGGAGAACAGAACTAAAGGATAAGATAGACATGCTTAGAAGGGAAATGTGCTTAACACAGCAAGGGAAAGCAGTAGAATGCAAAGGCAGAAACTGTGAAATACTGAACTTTATGTTTGATTAATTGATTGTTTGGATGAACATAAGAGATACTTAAAGTAAAGAACAGAAAGACAGAACACAACGAAATGAACTAAATTAGCCACAAGAACAGAAACAACACAAGACAGAGTTGGAAAATGGAAATGAAGAACAGAAAACAGTAAAACAGCTCGAATGACTCGTTGCAGCCGCTTCGAATGAAGGATGAGAAAGGTCAGCCTTGCTTGGATGAATCCAATCGGGAGAGAAGAAGAATCTCCTCTCCTTCCTATCAGATTATCGATTCCAACAGCTGAGCTTCGCAAACCAGTAGACGGCAAAGGAAAACAGGAGAAAAGATGGACTGCGAGAAGACTTCTACGCTTTCGGATGATGCTTGAACCCTCGACTTTGACCCCTATTTATAGTAATCTGCAGGTGCATTTGGGCCAAGGAGAACCATCAATCTTCAACGTCGTACTTCAGAATGGATGGAGGAGAAAGAACGAATCCCTGAAATAACGGAAATTAACAGAAAAAGATCAGTCAACTTACGGTTTTCACTTGAAACATTGCGGGAACCGCAATGTTTCCGCAATGCTTGTTTTTCATTCTTTTCCTTCGGTTTTCAACCCTTTTCTTTCCTATTGTACATAAGTCCTAATTTAGCTACCTTCTTCTAATTCTCATATTTAAGCATAGGTTTAGGCTAAATGCTATCAAAAACACCTAAGAGTGAACCTCTTTCTAAGCCAATTAAGTCCTAAAAAGGTCACTTTTGGAGACGTAACACACCCCCAAACTTAAGGTTTTGCTTGTCCTCAAGCAATCTAAGGACTTTCCTAGGCTGTTGTTTCTTCTTCTTTAACCGCTTACTAACTCTCCTATATCCCTATCTATAGCACTGCTGTCCTGTGACACACTTCTAAGCTTAAAACCACCCTCTTATCTAGCTTCTTCTGACTTTGCCTGCCTAACACTCCTTCTGTTTTCATTAACTTCCTACAACTGATCCATTTGCTTTTGTCATATCATGCCACTATCCCTAAGGTTTCAAATTCTGCCTAGCTTTACCTCAGACTCAGTACATGCTTCTAGCTTTATTTTTAAATTGTCTAGGATTCCTTAGAGTCATGCCAGTCTTAGTATTAACGGTGACAGTGGTACTTTAAGAGAACAACCTAAACCCTGGCATCACTACATTGGATATACATTCATCTCCCTAAACAACCCTACAAGTTACAACTTTGTGCTTAGCTAATTGAGTATCAGAGTTCTTTTTAAATAGGACATCTAAGCCACAAAGTTATAACTCCTAGGTATACATTATTCTTCCCTATTCTTTTCCCTTTTTCTTACTTAGGTGGGGCCTCTCCTTTGGTTGCCTTTTGATGCAATGCCACTTGTGGGTCACACACTTGGCACTGATTACTTAGCAACCTAAGAGAGACCCCCCTCTTTATTCTATTTTTCATTTTTTTTTCAGTTCATCATTTTTTGTAAAGGAGAAGAAGAATGCTTATGTTTCTAAGGGAGAGAGGAATGTTCCTAGGCCTAGGGTGGCCTCCCCCAAACTTCAACTACTCATTGTCCCCAATGAGTGTCTGAGGTGGCACACCCCCAAACTATCCTAGAAGCATCTAGTCTAAGGTAAAACAAAGAGAATCTAAAGCCCTAGGCATAGACAAAACATTCGAACGGCAAATATCACAGCAGCAGTAATTTAAAAAAAAAAAAAAAAAAAAACAGATAAGGGCTTAAAGCTGTGCCTGCTGAGCTTTTTAGAGGTTGATTTAAACTATCAAAGGTTGTCTTATGACACTCATCCAGCATGCATTTAGATCAGCTATACAAGGTAGTCATGTTAGCAGCAAAAGATAGAATTTAAACAGATCACAGCCTAGCTAAACAGACAGTCCAAAACATGCTTTCAGTAATAAAAATTGCGGGGACCGCAATTATTTCGCAATCAAGTCAGGGCAGATATAACAGTGATTAAGGCCCTTAAGCATGCTCTTTCCAATCATTCAAGCTCTTCTAAAAATAAAACAAAACTAACCTACCTAGTCACCTATCATCAAACTATACTAAGCAAAATTAAAAACATAAAACTAAGCATCTAAAACAGATCAAAAGTGTACTAAAAACAGCATAATTCACATGGTCTATCAGAAAGCAGAAAATTGTTTTTTTTTTCTAAGGGAACAGCAATACTCCCTTCAGTGCAATTCAAACCAGCACTCAAACGTCTTCATCCTCATCAGGTTGTCGTGGTCGTGGAGGTACCCATGGAGTCAGGAGATTTGTGGGGAAGTCAGGGAAGATGCACCCAAGTTGGTCTGCAACTTCCTTGTCCCGTGCCTGCGCGTAAGTGGCCCATTGAGCCATCCTCCTTTGCATATCCATTAGGCACGCCATGGACAGTGACTGATCAGCAGCCAACCTATCCAGCTCAAACTCCATATTCCCCTTCCTCTTCAGCCTCAAGCTAGCAGGCAGCTCCAAGTGGCCTGTGTAAGCCATCTGCTGCTCCATTCGCTCAATGGGGACTCCTGCAAGCAAACATAGTTTGGTTATGGTGTTAGGGAAAAACAATGGTCCCTTACCTTTCTTGGCGCACTCAGCAATGGCGGCTGACATGATTTCCCCCACGTTGACCGTGAGACCTCGCATAATGGCATAGACCAGCAGCGATCTGCTCTGGTTGATGGTCGTCTCATGGGTCACAGGGGACAACTTCCTCCTTACAAAGGCAAACCATACAGCTGCCTTTGCTGTAAGGTTGGCACTCATGAGGGTGTGCCTCCCATTGCGTGATACAGTCCACGCTGCTTCAGGCTGGCCAATGGTTCGAATGGCCTCCTCCAGCACTGCCTCAGTAGGCTCATCAACGATCCTTGCATAATCAGTGTGTCTTTGGCCCTTGAGGCCATAAGCTTCGTTGATGGCTTTTGCTGAGTAGTCCACCTCTACTCCCCTCACCACAGAAAGCCCTTCCTCAGAGTTTCGCAGGTTGGCGTAGAAGTCGTAAACCATACTCGTGTAAGCTGGATTGGGCGGCCTGCACAACTCCTCCCAGCTATGATTTATGATTCCTGCGCGCAAGAACTGCGGCAGGTCAGCAGGTCTGTCGAGGAAGCCTTTCTCGTGCAGCAACTCCCTCTTCCTTAGCTCAACGCCCCTGGACTCAGCGTCAGAGGAGACATACCTCACTGACTGAGGCTCATCTTCAGGGTAGAGCTTGGCCTTCCCTTTGTCTGCTGGCTTGGCTGACTCTGCAGCCTCAACCTTGAGTCTTTTGAGCGACGGCTCAGTGCTCTCTTTTTCTGACGAAGGCGCCTTCTTGGCCTTCTTCTTCTTCAGCTTCTTGGATCGCTTGGCCTTAAGAATCTTGGCCTTCCTCTTCTTCTTGAGTTTTGCCTCAATGGTGATCTGCTGCAGGCATGCCCCCAGCGTCTCTTCCATGGAATCATCCTTCTGCGCAGGACTCTCCGGGCTAGCTTCCCTCACAGGCGAGAAAACCTCCTCGTCCTCACCTTCCCCACTGCCCTGCGTTGATTCTTGGTACTCCCCATATGGGAATTCAGGGTCAGGCCGTGGGGAAGTGTGCGACGGCGTGGTTGTTTGCTCTGCTGAAGGTGTCTGTGCAGAACTCAGTGGTGAAGACGGCTGCTCAGGGCTCTGCGCTGGCGGTGCTGGAGAAGAGCTGTGCGCTGGTGGTGCAGGTGGCGAGACACTCCTCTTGGCTGAATTGTGGGACACACGATCAGTTTCTTGACTCTCCACAGAGGGAGTCTTTTCTTTGCTCGGTTCAGCGGCCACCGTTAAACTCCACCTACGCTTCTTGGGTGTGCCTGCTGGTTCAGAGGGTCCAGCAGGGATCTCAGAGACAACCTTCCACTTCTTCTTGCGAATCGGAAGCTTGGGTAAGCGTTCAATTCGCGCAGCGTCAGCCTCAGCCAAGGCCAGCAGTGCGTCTCTCGCAGCCGTTTCAGCGTCGTCAGCCCTTCTTGGCTGCAGATCTTTCAGCCCTCGTGAACACCATTGTTGAATCTTGGAGGTTTGGAGAGAAGAATCAAAGATGAAGAGAATCGCAGCTGTCTTGGAATTCAGAGAGTGAGAGAATCGTACAGATCAAGCGCCTTCTAACGGATATAAAGGAAACGGCTAAATCCCAACGGCTATATTTTTGCGGATCCTGCAAATCCAGCGCAATTTTAGGGATATTTTTTCATCAAAATGTCAATCTTTGCTCGTCCGTATCTTTTATTTGGCTCAATCTTTTCTTGATTTTTAAAGCTGGAGTTACTCTCCTTGATTCCCTCTTTCGATTCCCTACAAAAAGAAATAAAAATAACATCAAATTCGTAATTAAAATCATACAACAAAACACACAAACAATAACCGAAAATCGCAAAAAATAAACTAAGGCATGAGCCTTGTGTTGACGAGCACAGCAATCACTCGTCCTCTCTCGTTCTCATTGTCACGCTTCAGTCAAGAGGAAGGCCGAGAGAGTCTTCACATCTCCTTCCTCATAGTAGTGCTTCAACCTTGCACCATTAACCATAAACGGTTGGCCTTGCTGCAAGTTCTTTATCTCTATGGCACCATGAACAAACACATTAGTAATCACAAATGGACCTGACCATCTAGACTTAAGTTTCCCTGGAAATAGTTTCAACCGTGAGTTAAACAACAAGACAAGTTGACCCTTCTTAAAGTCCTTAACTCTAAGTCTACTATCGTGCCAAATCTTGGTCTTTTCCTTATCCATTTTAGCATTTTCATAGGCCATATGTCTAAGCTCATCAAGCTCATGTAATTGCAAAGACCGCAATGTCCCCGCATCATTTACACAAAAATTCAATTCCTTCATGGCCCAAAATGCTTTGATTTCTAACTCAAGTGGTAAGTGACAAGTCTTGCCATATACCAGCCTATAAGGAGACATACCTAGGGGTGTCTTATATGCTGTCCTATAAGCCCAAAGTGCATCCTCAAGCTTAAAGGACCAGTCTTTCCTATTAGGTTTGACCACTTTTTCTAGGATGTTCTTAATTTCCCTATTTGAAATTTCAGCCTGTCCATTCGAGTGTGGGTGATAGGGAGTGGCCACTCTATGTCTAATGTTATACTTAGCCAACACTCTCTCCATAGCCTTGTTAATAAAATGTGATCCCTCATCACTAATGATGGCACGAGGTGTCCCAAACCTAGTAAAAATGTGCCTATGCAAGAATTTGGTTACTGTTTTGGCATCATTATTGGGACATGCTTTGACTTCTACCCACTTGGATACATAGTCTACTGCCACTAAAATGTAAAGGTTACCTGATGATGGAGGGAATGGCCCCATGAAGTCAATGCCCCACACATCAAAGAGCTCCAACTCTAAGATGTAAGTGAGAGGCATCTCATCCTTTCGACTGAGGTTACCTGTTCTTTGGCATTCATCGCAGCTGTGGGCATAGTTGTGGGCATCCTTGAAGATTGTTGGCCAATAGTAGCCACTCTGAAATACCTTTGCAGCTGTTCTTTGGCCACCAAAGTGTCCACCATAAGGAGCTGTGTGGCAGTGCTGCAGCACAGACTTCGCTTCAGCAGCTGAAACACACTTCCTTAGCAAGCCATCAGCACAGGTTCTGTAAAGTGTGGGGTCATCCCATATGAATTTCCTTGCTTCATGAAGGAACCTCTTCTTCTCTTGACCTCCCTTGAAAACTGGTAATACCTGTGATGCAAGGAAGTTAGCAATGTCAGCAAACCAAGGTTCCTCATCGTTATCACAATGAGTCAAAACAAAGACATGTTCATCAATAAAAGCATCAGAAATTGCGGGTTCCGCAATTTTTTCGCAATTGTGCTGCAATCGAGAAAGGTGATCCGCAACCACATTTTCACATCCTTTCTTGTCTCGAATGTCCAAATCAAATTCCTGCAGCAATAACACCCACCTAATCAACCTAGGCTTAGCATCAGCCTTCCTCATAAGATATTTCAAGGCAGAATGGTCAGTGTACACAATTGTCCTAGTGCCTACAATATAGTTTCTGAATTTCTCACAAGCGAACACTACAGCAAGCATCTCTTTCTCAGTAGTTGTATAATTACATTGAGCCTCATTCAAGGTTTTACTAGCATAATAGACAGGGTGTGTTAGCTTGTCAATCTTCTGTCCTAACATAACCCCTACAGCATAGTCACTAGCATCACATAACATCTCAAATGGGAGATCCCAATCTGGCCCTATAATAACAGGTGCGGTGACTAGTGCTTTCTTAAGGGTGGTCCAAGCTACTACACATTCCTTAGAGAAGATGAATGGCCTATTTAATTCTAGCAGCTCACATAGAGGCTTGGCTATCTTAGAAAAGTCCTTAATGAACCTTCTGTAGAAACCAGCATGCCCTAAGAAACTCCTAATGGCCTTGACATTCTGAGGCTCTACCAACTTCTCTATGATTTCTATCTTTTCCCTGTCAACTTCTACACCTGCCCTTGACACTCTATGACCTAAGACAATCCCCTCATCTACCATGAAGTGACACTTTTCCCAATTAAGGACTAAGTTAGTCTCTTCACATCTAGCCAGGACTTGTCCTAAATTCTCTAGACAGTTGGTAAAGGAATCCCCAAAGACTGAAAAGTCATCCATGAATATCTCTATCATGGATTCATCCAAATCAGAGAAGATTGCCAACATGCACCTTTGGAAAGTTGCCGGTGCATTGCATAAGCCAAAAGGCATTCTGCGAAAGACAAAAGTTCCAAAAGGGCAAGTAAAGGTAGTCTTTTCTTGGTCTTTGGGGTCTATAGTGATCTGGTTATACCCTGAATAACCGTCTAGGAAACAGTAATAGGCTCTACCAGCTATTCTGTCTAACATTTGGTCAATGAATGGTAGAGGGAAGTGGTCTTTTTTAGTTTCTTTATTTAGCTTCCTATAATCCATACATACTCTCCATCCTGTGACAGTCCTAGTTGGAATCAGTTCATTGTTCTCATTGACTACCACAGTCATCCCACCCTTTTTAGGTACACACTGTATAGGGCTTACCCACTGACTACTAGCTATGGGGAAGATCACACCAGCATCTAACCATTTTATTATTTCTTTTTTAACTACCTCTTTCATAGAGGGATTCAGCCTACGTTGATGATCTACTCTAGGTGTGTGCTCTTCCTCTAGTATAATCTTATGCATGCAATAAGAAGGGCTAATGCCTCTAATATCAGCAATAGTCCATGCAATAGCCTTCCTATGTTGCTTAAGCAGTAATATCAGTTCAACCTCATGCTTTTCACTTAATTTAGAAGAAATGATAACAGGCAGAGTTTCATTACTCCCTAAATATGCATACTTGAGGTGAGTGGGGAGAGGCTTTAATTCTAATACAGGTGGATGCTCAATGGATGGCTTTAAAGGATTTAAGGCTCTATCAGTTAAGTCAATATTCATACAAACATGCTGAGGGTTATCTACAGATATGTCCATTATCTCAGCTATGTTTAAGTCAGTTAATTCTAATCCTACATATTCATTGGCATGCTTGGTTAATAATACATGCTCCAATTGTTCTTCCATTAAAGAGTCTACAACGTCCATGCTAGCGCAGGATTCAAGGTCAGAGGGGTACCTTAAAGCTTTATACACACTAAATTTCACCTCTTCATCATGAACCCTCATAGTGAGCTCACCTTTTTGGACGTCTATCAGTGCCCTACCTGTGGCTAGAAATGGTCTGCCTAACAGGATGGGGACCTCCTTGTCTGCTTCATAATCCAGGATAATGAAATCTGCAAGGAAAATAAATTTGTCAACTTTCACTAGAATATCCTCAATCTTACCTTCAGGGTATGCAATGGATCTGTCTGCTAGTTGTAAAGTGACAGTGGTTGGACGTGCTTCTCCTATTCCCAACTGGCGAAATAGTGATAGGGGCATGAGGTTTATGCTGGCGCCCAGGTCACAAAGCGCTCTGCCCACGTGCTTGCCTCCAAGTTCTACAGGTAAGGTGAAGGAACCAGGATCCTTCTCCTTCTTGGGCAGTTTGTTTTGGAGTATGGCACTGCACTCCTCAGTGAGGTTTACTGTTTCAAACTCACCAATTATTTTTTTGTTAGTAATAATATCTTTCAAAAACTTCACATAGGAAGGCATAGACTGTAAAACTTCTACAAAAGGAATGTTGACATGCACTTGCTTAAGAATTTCTAAGAATTTATTAAAATGCACTTCCTGTTCCTACTTCTTCTTAAGCCTTCGAGGATATGGAGGTGGTGGCACATATGCAGGCACGTCAGGGCGCCTTAGGATAGGTGGAGGCCTTGGAATTTCTTCTATCTCCTCAATAATTGGCTCTAGCCTGGCTCCTGATGTGCTAGTTGGTGGTGGACCTTGGTTTGGCAGAGACTCCAGTGGAGCACTAGACTCAGTGTTCTCTACTCTCTTTGGTGTTTCCTTTGTGTTGCTCACCAAGGGTCTACCACTTCTAAGTTCAATTGCTTGAACTTGTTCTTTACCATCTCTCCTTGGTACTTCAGTGTCAGCAGGGAGTCTACCTTGGGGCCTACTCTTGAGTTCATTGGCTAATTGGCCTATTTGGTTCTCTAGGCTCCTAAGAGTGGCTTGCTGGCTTTGAAGAGTAGCATCATTCTTAGCTATGTATTCCTTGAGTAAGTTTTCTACAGAAGATCCTACAGGTTGGTTGTATGGTTTTTGATACATTGATTGGTTATGTTGGGGAGTGAAACCAGGTGTTCCACTCGGTCTAGGTTGGTTAGGATTTTGGTTAGCATTTTGTTGGCCACCCCATGACAGGTTTGGGTGGTTCCTCCAACCAGGGTTGTAAGTATTGGAATAGGGGTTGTTCCTAGGCTGCTGCTGACTTCCAATGTAGCAGACTGAGGCTGGATTCCCAGGGCAGTATTCATACAGGTGCCCTTCCCCACAGAATCCACATACAAGTGTCTCACCTTGACTTGGTTGGGTGCCCATTGACATGGCGGTAGCGGTGTTGACACTTGTTTGGAGATTGGCTTGAGCCATTTGCTTAACTAGGTTGGTCAGGGCATTTATTTGGCTGCTCATCGCACTTAGAGCATCCTTGTCTTGAGCTCTAGTTGGCTCAACTGGATCATCTGACCACCTACAGTGAGATGCTGAGATCTTCTCCAAGATCTCATAGGCCTCGTTGTAACTCTTGGACAACATGGAACCACCAGCAGATGAATTTAAGACTTGCCTAGTGCTGGGGTTGCATCCTTTGAAAAAGACCTCTATTTGGATACACCATGGGATGCCATGATGTGGACATTTGAGAAGAAGGTCCTTGAACCTTGTCCAAGCTTCGTGAAGAGATTCATTATCAGCTTGTTTGAACTTAACTATATCATCACGAAAGGTAGAATTCCTATCAGGTGGGAAGTATTTGACTAGGAATTTCTCAGCTAAATCTGTCCAATTAAGGACAGATCCAGAGGGTAATGAGTTCAACCATGTTTTGGCTTTGTCCCTCAAAGAGTAAGGGAACAAGTATAGCCTCAAAGCTTCTTGGGACACTCCAGGGATGATGAAGGTATCACTAACTCCTAAGAAGTTCCTAAGATGGTTGTGGGGGTCCTCATTTTCCACTCCAAAGAATTGTCCCACAGTGGACAACATTTGGAACATCACTGGCTTTAACTCGAATGAGTTGGCAGTGATTTCAGGACGGATTATGCTGGGGTTCAGCTCCCCAGGCATAGGTACTAAATATGAAAGAATGGCACTATTCTTGTCATTCGCTATTTCGATGGGGTTGCGAATGACAGGTACCTGATTTGGAACTATCTCGTCCATTTCTTCGATTTCAGGTATGATTTGAGGTATAGGAGGTTGTTTAAAGAGTCGTTTCTTTGCTTTGTTTCTAGCTCTAAGTAGTCTCTCAGGCTCAGGATTGAACTCTAGATATCTACTTGAAGGCTCACTCATAAACTACCCCAATAGTACCTGCAAAAGAAATGAAACAGATCAGCTTCAATAAGCAATAAACTTGGTGTTTCAAACTTAACAAACTTCGTTTTCACTCAAAATAAATCCCCGGCAGCGGCGCCAAAAACTTGTTGCGTGCTCAATGTGTTGAAATAATTAGGCAATAAAAGAGTTAGAGCACTCAGAACATGCAAGCATACATGATCTTATAGCAAGTAGTAAGTATATTTCATTCGTTTTCCCACAGAGACTTATTTTTAGCTATTCGCGAAGTGTTTTGTTAAGAAAGAAGGGGTGGATTTGATGGGGTAAAATTGGTTTTTAATTATCTAATTTTTGCTGAATGTGTAAAGGGTAGTAACATAAACAAGAACAAGTTAAAGCTAAGCTCAAATAAAAAGAGACGAGATTAATAAATGAAGGTAAAAACAGCTAGACAGAATTGTAACTTAAGCAGAATTGCGGAGACAGCAATTCTACCGCAATTAAATAGCAGCGAAAGTGTGTAAATGGGTGAATTAAGGGCTACTAATGACTATCCTATAGGCATTTTTATACGATTCTCAAGCACTGGATCTACTCTCTATGCATCAAACTATCTCAATCTCATTATTCGTCCGATTCCATGCATTAGATTCCTTAGTTTACTCAACTCAAAGTAAGGTCTTAAGCATCTTGTTAAGGCAGAAAGATATGGTTTGTACTAGGGAAACGCCTATTCCTAGGCCGTTTCCTGGTTACCTTGAAAGGCTAGCATGATAATATGACTCTGAACTCTTACTCCTTCCAGAGGTTAGGAGTTCTTTGGACAAAATGGATGGCCAATCGAAATTGCCCGTGGAATGAAGCTTACATACAATCAATGCTTCGAGAGCTATCCTACATGCTTGATTCACGTTTTTTTTAGCCTATAGTGTTGTCATTAGCATGCCCCTAAGTGACTTAGTTACTCATGGATATAAGGAGAACAGAACTAAAGGATAAGATAGACATGCTTAGAAGGGAAATGTGCTTAACACAGCAAGGGAAAGCAGTAGAATGCAAAGGCAGAAACTGTGAAATACTGAACTTTATGTTTGATTAATTGATTGTTTGGATGAACATAAGAGATACTTAAAGTAAAGAACAGAAAGACAGAACACAACGAAATGAACTAAATTAGCCACAAGAACAGAAACAACACAAGACAGAGTTGGAAAATGGAAATGAAGAACAGAAAACAGTAAAACAGCTCGAATGACTCGTGGCAGCCGCTTCGAATGAAGGATGAGAAAGGTCAGCCTTGCTTGGATGAATCCAATCGGGAGAGAAGAAGAATCTCCTCTCCTTCCTATCAGATTATCGATTCCAACAGCTGAGCTTCGCAAACCAGCAGACGGCAAAGGAAAACAGGAGAAAAGATGGACTGCGAGAAGACTTCTACGCTTTCGGATGATGCTTGAACCCTCGACTTTGACCCCTATTTATAGTAATCTGCAGGTGCATTTGGGCCAAGGAGAACCATCAATCTTCAACGTCGTACTTCAGAATGGATGGAGGAGAAAGAACGAAACCCTGAAATAACGGAAATTAACAGAAAAAGATCAGTCAACTTACGGTTTTCACTTGAAACATTGCGGGAACCGCAATGTTTCCGCAATGCTTTCGCAATGCTTGTTTTTCATTCTTTTCCTTCGGTTTTCAACCCTTTTCTTTCCTATTGTACATAAGTCCTAATTTAGCTACCTTCTTCTAATTCTCATATTTAAGCATAGGTTTAGGCTAAATGCTATCAAAAACACCTAAGAGTGAACCTCTTTCTAAGCCAATTAAGTCCTAAAAAGGTCACTTTTGGAGACGTAACACTACCCCGCGCGCGCAGCAGCCAACTTATGGCACAGCGTCGAGACGCTGGCCTAGCGTCTCGACGCTCCGAGCTTTAAAAGCGTGAAAACGCATTTTTCAGCA
This sequence comes from Herpetospermum pedunculosum, assembly GCA_028017165.1. Lineage (NCBI taxonomy): Eukaryota > Viridiplantae > Streptophyta > Magnoliopsida > Cucurbitales > Cucurbitaceae > Herpetospermum > Herpetospermum pedunculosum. The sequence goes on along the minus strand of JAPQWQ010000186.1, from coordinate 14,210,609 downwards.
TTATTCTTTGATTCTCCTTCTTCTCCAAGCTTCTCCTCTCGGGTCTACCTCCATTTTCCGCCATTTTTGTACTTCTTCTCCTTCTTTGTGCATGATTCCAAGCTCTTCCATGGGGGATTGGATTAATTCATCCTCCATGGAAGGCTAAACCAAGGTTAGTGCTTAATTTTGAGCTTTGGGTTGTAAATTATGGATGTTTGGGGAGATTTTCCCCTTTGTGAATGTTGAGACATTTAGCTTTTTTATGCATTTCTTGCTTGTTCTTCATACAATCTAGCATGTGTAGCTAAATTAGGTTGACGACCTAGTTCCTATGCATGATAAAGGGCTAAAGGTTGGGACGTATAATTGCCCATACCGCTAGGTAGCACGGGTCTAAGCATGGCTAATTAGTTCGTCCCAAAGTGACATTTGTAATCTGAATCAATTAACGTTTTCATGTTAGGCTTAAGGCAAGAGAGAAACCGGTTTAGTCTTAGGATTGGGCCGTCGCAATGTTCCCGTCACTGGCAGGTAATCGATTTAGGGGTCGCTACCTTAGATAGATTATTGGCCAAGTTTAATTAGAATTGCACGCTTCTAATTAAATCCTTGGGTCATTTGAGTTAGAAATAACTAAATGAATTGTGTGCATGAACATGGCTAACGCGTAAATTGTATCGATGATCCGAACATCCATAACGAGCAATTCCATTTCTCGAAGTTAAGCACAACCGTTTACTTTTTTGCACGTTGTCGTTTAATTTTTCGTTAGCATATTAGGAGCTCCCTTCCCCCAAAACCAAATTACCATTCTTTAATTTGTGCATTCTTTTACTTCTAGCAAATTAGACTTAGTTAGATTGAATTTCTTATTTCCCTGTGGATCGACCCCGTTGCCGCTTAGCTACAAATAGCTCGGTGTATTCGGGTTTATAAATTGTATTTTGGCAAGCCTCGACAGCTTGAATTTGGAGTACCCCAAAAGTACCTCTACCAAGGAACTAGGGCGTCAACCTAATTTAGCTACACATGCTAGAATTGGAATAAGATCAAGCAAGAAGATGCATTAACAAGCTAATTTCTCAACATTTACAAAGGGGCAAAACCTCCCCAAACATCCAAAATTCACAAAACCATACTCAAAATTAAGCACTTACCTCGGTTTAGCCTTCCATGGAGGATGAATTAATCCAATCCCCCATGGAAGAGCTTAGTAGCATTCACAAAGAAGAAGAAGAAGTACAAAAATGGTGGAAATGGAGTGTAGACCCGAGAGAAGAAGGTTGAGGAAGAAGGAAGAATGAAAAGTTGGCTGAAAAAAGGCGTTTTCACGCTTTTTAAAGTCGGAGCGTCTCGACGCTGGTGCCCTAAGTGGCTGCTGCGCGCGCGCGCGGGGCGTCGGGACGCTCGCACAGCGTCTCGACGCTGCCGCGCTTCCATCTGGAAAATTGTCGGGCGAGCGTCGAGACCCTCGGGCGGCGTCTCGACGCTGGGGGCGCCCGCGTGCGTCGGATGGTGTTGGGGCGGCGTCGAGACCCTCGGCCAGCGTCTCGACGCTGCCGCCCATGCAAGTGAGCTCTCGGGTTGGTGATGCCAATTTGTGTCTTTTCAAGCCCTTTTTGCCATCTCTTGGATTCTTTAGGCTCTTTCACTCCCGATGCATCTATGAAGCTCTAAAACGGCACTTTAAGCCCCGAAACGTGTCTAAGGACTTCCCGAGCTCTCTACCATAAAATCACCTACAAGGAAGCATTTTAATCAATATATGTCATGGTTTTAGCTAGAATTAGGGACATTAAGATAGCTCTATTTTGGAGCTATCAGTGATCAGCCCCAAAATGACTCTAAACAGTCACTAGCATACCGCGACGGACATTCGATCACATAATCTAATTGCTAACTGTCTACCCGCCAACGCTGTATGTAACCAACAATTATCATGCATGACTCGATACTCCGGTTTAGTTTTATTATTCTGTGTTACTAGTCGAATAGTGAGAGGCACGACATCGCTACTCTTTAACTCTAACAAAATGCTAGAAAACACGATTGTCAGTCGGCGAAATCTAACATATGCATAGGATGATGTAAGAATAATAAATGCATACAAATCAGCCACCAAGTCGGAAATTAAAGCATGGATTATCAAAGCATAAAAGTCTAACAAATTATCCCTCAAATTATCCCAAACCGCTCACAATACCTTACCCGTCCATGGGACGGATTGTCATCACCGCTCCAAGGAAGGCCATGGAAGTCATCTCTAAGCTATTACAAATTAAGAGCTCCAAAATATGCCACAAATGGCGGAGCTAAGGTAAAAAAATGGGGAAAAGCTGAGAGGAAGAAGATGAAAAACGAAGCAAGAATGAAAAAGTGGCTGCAAAATCGTCATTCAGCCGATTTAAAATCGTCGTAGCGTCGAGACGTTAGGGCAGCGTCGCGACGCTGCGACCTAATTAATCCGCGTGCGCCTCGCGATGGCGCCTCGACGCTAGGCGAGCGTCTCGACGCTGGCCCGATGATTTCTTGCGTGCGCCTCCTCCGGAGCGTCTCGACGCTGACTGCCCTTTTCCCGATTGGTAACAATATTTTGGAACTATCGCCAATCATCGGGTTGTCGAGACCCGCCAAAATGAATTTATATTTACCCGAATTCACTTAACTATTAGTAGATTAGTGGCAACGGGGTCGATCCACAGGGAATTAAGCTAATTTGACTTAATCTCAATTAAATTTGCAAACTATGAAAATAAATGAAATATGGGGGATTTGTTGGTTTTTAACTAACTAAGAGGAAACAATGCAAAGGGAAAAAATTCAACTAACGGGGCGTTCGACTCGGGACGATCGGGAATAAAATTAGCATGCCTCTTGGATCATAGGTTGACGAATATAATGGCTAAACAATTTAACGAATACGCAGCTCGTCTCAAATTAATGAATTAACTCAGACATGCTCCATGGATACTAATTAGACATAATAAATCGTGCTAATCAAGCATATCGATTGGACATTGGCGACCAACGCTCTCCCAAGACCAATCGATAGCAACGAGCTAACTACGACGATTATCTAATTTGGACGCGAAATTACTGTATCGATCACAGATTCTAATTCGAGAAGAACGAATACCAAGAACGCAAGAACGCCTATGCGCTCAAAGGTATCGTAAGTCTTTGTTACTTGGCGGTTTAGAGAGGCACGACATCAAAACCTGTAACAAATGAAGCATGCTCGAAATCAAGGGTGCCTAGTCCTAAATCATTCAAGCACATTCATGGAATAAAGAAAGAAATAGAAACCAATTCAATAAATCATTCAAGCCAAATCAGAATTTTAGTTCAACAACCTCACCAAGAGTTCAAACTACATTATTCCTATACAATCCCGAGCCAAAAACGCTAAGATTACTCACTCATGTTGTGTGTGATGTGGGATGGCTCCATTCCAAGCTTCCAAGCCTCTCCCATGGTGAAAACAGCTGCTGAAACGTCTTGTCCGGTGCTGAGCCCGAGATAGGAGATGAAGATGGCGGCTAAAAATCGGACAAAAACTTAAGTAATCCGTCGGAGCGTCGAGACGCTAGGGCAGCGTCTCGACGCTGCGCCCTAAATAATGCGCGCGCGCAGTTGGGGTGGCGTCGAGACGCTTGCGCGGCGTCGAGCGAGCGTCGAGACGCTGTCACTCGAAGCTTGCTCTCGGGTGGATTTTCAATTTCACGCCTCAGACTTCGGAGCGTCGAGACGCTCTAGCAGCGTCTCGACGCTAGCTCTCGGGTTTTTGCATGGTATTTTGCCTTCAATTTCCCCAAAACGCCCAATCTTCATGATTTTGCATGGTTCTTCCCCGGAAGTGTTCTTAGGTCTTTAAAATGCGATATTAAGCCCCGAAAAGCGCCGAAACGCTCCCGAGGGCGAATTACCGAGAACACCTGCAATTAACACATAAAAGCAAGATTAAGCATGTAATAATCGTGAATTAGGGACATAATTATAGCTCCAAAATGGAGCTATCACCGATGCATTTCCGGGGCGTTAAAACACCGCTTTTAGCTCCAAAACGGGTCCAATGGACGCACGAGCTCTTCTCCGCAAATCTCCTATAAATGAGATAAATAAACCAATTAAAAGCGGAATTTAGCTAGATTTAGGAAGTGAATAATAGCTCCAAAATGGAGTTATCAGCAGACCATGTATACTTGCATGATCTGAGTGCTCTTTACACCTTTAATTTTACATACACACTGAGCACGCAACAAGTTTTTGGCGCCGCTGCCGAGGATTTTGTTTAGTAAACACGACTTGTGTTATTTTAGAAGAGTTTAATTTATTGGAGCTAATCTTTTGCATTTATTTTACAGGTACCAACAAAGCTGGTTTATGAATGAGTTTCCAACCCACAATCTAGAATTTGATCCTAAGCCCGAACGGACTCTAAGGAACATAAATAGAAGTAGGAAACGCCTTTTTAAGTAGCCAAAGCAACCTGTAATTCAGCACACTGCTGACCACGCAGAGTCAGTACAATCCGAACCACAACAAGCTGAAATGGATCGAGCAGAAGAAGCACCAAACCGAGCACCTAACATTCGCAACCCCATTGAAATTGCGAATGATAAGGACAATGTTATCTTATCATACCTTGTACCTATGCCTGAGGAGCTTAATCCGAGCATCATACGCCATGAGATCACAGCTCACTCATTCGAATTAAAACCTGTCATGTTCCAGATGTTGTCCACAGTTGGACAATTCTTCGGAGTGGAGAATGAAGACCCCCACAATCACTTGAGGAATTTTCTGGGAGTGAGTGACACCTTTGTCATTCCAGGAGTTTCTCAAGAGGCTTTGCGACTGTACATTTTTCCGTACTCACTGAGAGACAAAGCCAAGACATGGTTGAATTCTTTCCCCTCTGGTTCAATTGTCAATTGGACAGACCTAGTTGAGAAGTTTCTGGTAAAATATTTTCCTCCAGACAGGAACTCTAACTTCCGTGATGACATCATCAAGTTCAAGCAAGCTGAGAACGAATCATTACATGAAGCTTGGACTAGATTCAAAGATCTGCTACTCAAATGTCCACACCATGGCATTCCATGGTGTATTCAAATTGAAGTATTCTTTAAAGGATGCAACCCCAGCACAAGGCAAGTCTTGAATTCCTCAACTGGAGGTTCGATGCTATCAAAAAGTTATAATGAAGCCTATGAGATTTTGGAGAAAATCTCAACATCACATTGTAGATGGTCAGATGATCCTGTGGAGCCAAACAGAAGAAAGGCTCAAGACATGGATGCACTCAGTGCAATGAGCAGCCAGATCAATGCTCTGACCAACCTGGTGAAGCAAATGGCTCAAACCAACATTCAACAAAGTGTCAACACAGTGGCAGCTGTTTCAACAAGCACATCAGTGGCCAACCAAATGGATGCACTAGTTTGTGGATTTTGTGGAGAAGAGCATGTGTATGAATATTGCCCTGCTAATCCAGCTTCGGTGTGTTATGTTGGAAGTCAACAACAAACAAGGAACAACCCCTACTCAAATACATACAACCCTGGTTGGAGAAACCACACAAATTTCTCATGGAGTGGTCAACAAAGCACAAGCCAGGTGCCAAATCAAAACAGACCAAGTGGACCCCCTGGTTCACTCAACACACTCAAAGTAGTCAACCCCCATATCAGAAACTGTTGCGTGCTCAATGTTTAAATTAAAGATGCAATGGTAGAGCACTCAGAACATGCAAGCATACATGGTCTTGTAGCAAGTAATAAGTATTTTTCATTCGATTTCCCACAGAGATTTATTCTTAGTGACTAGCGAAGTGAGTTGTTAAGTGAGAATGGGTGGATTAAATGGGGTAGATTTGGTTTTAAAGTGCCTAACTATTAAGGAATGTGTAAGAAATGAAAGCATAAACAAGTGCAAACAAATAATTAAACCCGAATGTAGAGAGAAGAGAACAACAAACTAAGAAAGAAATGGCTAAGGCAAAATTTGAACTGAGAGAATTGCGGAAACAGCAATTTTCTAGCAATGTTACTAACAGCGAATTAAGTGTAAAGTGTGGAAACAAGGGCTACTAACGACTCCTCTATAAGCTTTTTCATACGAATCTCAAGCAGCAGATCAACTCATCATGCATCAAACTAACTCATTCTCATGTATCTTTCGATTTCATGCATTAGATCCTTTAGTTTACTCATGTCCAAGTAAGGCCTTAAGCATCTTTTTATAACAGCAAGTTAAGTGATTTGTACTAGGAAAACGCCTATTCCTAGGTCGTTTTCTGGCTACCATGAAAGGCTAGCATGAATGTACGACTCTGAACTCTTACTCCTTCCAGAGGTTAGGAGTTCTTTGGACAAAATGGATGGCCAATCGAAATTGCCCGTGGGATGAAGCTTACATACATTCAATGCATTCGAAAGCTAACCTACATGCTTGATTCACGTATTTATACCTATAGACTTGTCATTAGCATACCCTTATGTGGATTAGTTACTCATGGATGAAGATGGAGTGGAAAGATTTAAGTGTTTAGACATGCTCGACAGTATTCAAAAAGAAACGACAGCAAACAGAAGAGATGAAGAACTTGCGAAGTGATGAAATAATGCTTTGATTAACCAACGTTTGAACTAAACAAATGACAACTTTGAACAACTGAAGCTAAACAGAAGAAACGAAATGAAGTAGAGTAGCAAACAGAAACGAAACAGTGAAGACAGAAGCAACAAAGGGAATGAAAACAGCAGAAAGCAGTAAAGAATGCGTGTGACTCTTCGCTGCAACGCCTTGGATGACAACCGAAGGTAAGCTTGATCGTGGATGAATCCAATCAGAAGAGATGGAAGATCCTCTCTTCTTCCTCTTAGATTATCGATTCCACCAGCTAAAACCTCCACGCCAACACCCGTGAGAGAAAACAATGAGAAACTGCGTTGAAGGAAAGAGATCTACGCCTTTCGAGTGTGTCTTCAACCTTCCCCTTTGACCTCCTTTTATAGTGTTCTGCAGGTACGATTGGGCCAAGGAGAACCATCCATTCTGAACGTCGTTCTTCTACGTGGCAGCAGGAGAAAGAATAGGCGGCTGAAAATTCGCAACAAAATAGAAATCGGTTAGACAACTTAACAGAATTCACTTAAAACATTGCTGAAACCGCAATGTTTTCGCAATGCTTCAGCAATGTGCAAATTTCAAGTCTTTAACTTTGTTTTTGGTTCTTTTCCTTTCCTTTTACAAATAAGTCCTAATTTAGCTTCATTCTACTAATTCTCATATATAAGCACAAGTTTAAGCTAAATCCTACCAAAAACGCTTAAGATTGAACCTCTTTCTCTAACAAATAAGTCCTAAAATAGTCACTTTTGGAGACGTAACAGAAACAATATGTCAACAACCAACCGATGGGAACATCAGTGGAGAACTTGCTGAAAGAATACATAGCAAAGAATGATGCAACTTTGCAGAGTCAGCAAGCAACCTTGAGAAGCTTAGAGAATCAAATTGGGCAGTTAGCAAACGAGCTGAAAAAGTAGACCCCAAGGCAGATTGCCTGCAGACACAGAAACTCCAAGAAGGGATGGTAAAGAACAAGTTCAAGCTATTGAACTACGAAGTGGAAGGCCATTGGTGATCAACAGTAGAGAAGCACCAAAGAGAGTAGAGAATGAAGAGTCTAGTGCTCCACTGGATTATGTGCCTAATCTTGATCAAGTACAACCAAACACAACAAGGGTAAGGCTGAAACCTATCATTAAGGAACCAAAAGAAATTCCTAGGCCTCCCCCTGTCATTAGGCAACCTGATTTGCCTACCTATGTGCCACCACCTCCATTTCCTAGACGGCTTAGAAAGAAACAAGAAAAGGAAGCTCATTTCCATAAGTTTTTGGAGATCCTGAAGCAAGTCCATGTTAATATTCCTTTTGTGGAAGTATTGCAGTCAATGCCAACCTATATAAAGTTTTTAAAAGATATTATAACTAACAAAAAAGTTATTGGTGAGTTTGAAACAGTTAATCTCACAGAAGAGTGCAGTGCCATACTCCAAAACAAGCTGCCAAAGAAGGAGAAGGATGCTGGTTCCTTCACCTTGCCAGTAGAATTGGGAGGCAAACATGTGGGCAGAGCCTTGTGTGATCTGGGAGCCAGCATCAACCTTATGCCCTTGTCACTATTCCAACAGCTTGGGATAGGAGAAGTGGTAACGATATTTTGGAACTATAGCCAATCATCGGGTTGTCGAGACCCGCCAAAATGAATTTATATTTACCCGAATTCACTGAACTATTAGTAGATTAGTGGCAACGGTGTCGATCCACAGGGAATTGAGTTAATTTGACTTAATCTTGTTTAAATTTGCAAACTATGAAAATAAACAAAACGTGGGGATTTTGGTTTTTAAATGACTAAGAGGGAACAACACAAAACAGGGAAAACTTAACTAACGTAGCGTTCGACTCGGGACGATCGGGAATTAAATTAGCACGCCTTTGGATCATTGGTTGACGATAATAATGGCTAAATAAATGAACGAATACGCAGCCCGTCTCAAATCAATAAATTAATTTAGACATGCTCCATGGATATTAATTAGACACAATTAATCATGCTAATCAGGCATATCGATTGGACATTGGCGGCCAACGCTCTCCCAAGACCAATCGATAGCAACAAGCTAACTACGACGATTATCTAATTTGGACGCGAAATTAGTGTATCGGTTTCAGATTCTAATTCGAGAAGAACGAACACCAAGAACGCAAGGACGCCTATGCGCTCAAAGGCATCGTAAATCTTTGTTACTTGGCGGTTTAGAGAGGCACGTCATCAAAACCTTTAACAAATGAAGCATGCTTGATATCAAGGGTGCCTAGTCCTAAATCAATCAATCACGTTCATGGAATAAGCAAAGAAATAGAAACTAATTCAATCAATCATTCAAGCCAAATAAGAATTTAGTTCAACAATCCTCACCAAAGGTTCAAACTACATTATTCCTTTACAATCCCGAGCCAAAAATGCTAAAGACTACTCACTCATGTTGTGTGTGATGCGGGATAGCTCCATTCCAAGCTTTCTAGCCTCTCCCATGGTGAAAATGGCTGCTGGAACGTCTTATCAGGTGCGGAGCCCGAGGTAGGAGATGATGATGGCGGCTAAAAATCGGACAAAAACTTAAGTAATCCGCCGGAGCGTCGAGACGCTGGGGCAGCGTCTCGACGCTGCGCCCTAAATAATCCGCGCGAGCAGTCGGGGTGGCGTCGAGACGCTCGCGCAACGTCGAGACGCTTGCGCGGCGTCGAGCGAGCGTCGAGACGCTGTCACTCGACGCTTGCTCTTGGGTGGATTTTCAATTTCACGCCTCAGACTTCGGAGCGTCGAGACGCTCTGGCTGATGGAGCGACTTGCGCAGCGGAAAGCGATTTCGGACCGATGATACTCTAATTTCATCAATTTAACAAATAGTAAACATGCTCAAAACGACGGAAATAAGAAATTAGAAATACATACCCTTGTAGTTCCAATTTCTTCAAGCTCCGCCGCACGTTCCTCGTCACGAACTCTTCCGGCATCTTCTCACGAACGCCTCGAGGACCACCCCAGGTAGTCCCGCTATCCTCGGCGCCGAGCAACGGAGTTGTGGGACTCCGAAAAGAAGAGAAAAGTAAAAGAAAAATAGAAAAGGAAGAAGAAGAAGAAATGAAGGTAATGGAGGCTGAAGAGAAAGAAAAAAAACTTAACTTTCTTTTCTGTACAAACGTGTACCCTTCCTCAGCTTCCTTTGAAAATTGAATTTCCTTTCAATTTTGTAAACCCCTTCAAATTCTCGTCCTCAAATGAAGGCCAACCTCCCAATATATATATATTCCCTTTAACATATATATATATGTGTCTTGCTGCATGCAAGACACATATATATATATATAATTATTATTATTATTAAAAATAATAATAATAATTTTATTTATTAAACTTTTTAATAAATAAAAAATATATAGATATATAATTATTAATTAAACTTTTTAATTAATAATTATTATTTAATTCAATATCAAATATTAATTAAATAATAAGATTAAACCCGGTTTTTCGAAAACCGACTTTTTTCACATGAATCCTATTCATGTTTTAGGCCTTTCTCGTATTTAAATCATATTTAAATATGTCCATATTTAAATCATATTTAAATATGTCCATCCTCCTTCCATAAACCGAATTTGAACAATTCAAATTCTTTATCTTTTTCTTTTATTTTTCTCTTATATTGTTGCACGGCGTTATCCGAGCTAGCCAGGAGAACCTAAAGGACCTACAGATCATGAGCTCCAACGATACGAGATTATTCGGTCAAAACTCTTTTAACCCGAATCAATCAACTTTCATTAACCCCCGGAGACTCCACTATAGTCCGAGGGTTGCACTCTCCTCACTGTAGATATATTGTGTCCTCTTGATATAACCGTCATCGGTAAGTCGACCCTTCATAGGTTGTTCGTAATCACAGCTGGGTCATTTAAACCGTTTAACCCCTGCATTACATCTTGTTCCTTAAGTACCACTGACACCTATAATGAACAATAGATCTGTGGTCCAACCAACAGATCAGTTAACCCTCTCATCACATGAGAGTGTGAGCGCTCATTGTTCAAGCCCCGGAGTCAGCTATTAAGGGAACAACCTATCTACTAACCCTGAAGAGCGGGTTAGGAATGAACTCCAATCTTGCTGTACTATGTCCCCAGCTACCTATTCGACTTTATCCCCAAGATGGTAGGCTTATTGAGTCGGCGGTAAAGGGCCACTCTCACCCGTGCAAGTCAAAGGATACTATCGAATAAGCAGGAGTTCATAGCGAGCTCAGGATTAAGATCGAGTTACCTAGGCCATCAATATGTATAAGTCGGTCTCATCAGTAAACAGAGTTATAAAGAGAGAGCGACTTAATACGCGGTTCGGTCTTATGTAAACTCTTTACACAGGACGCCCTCACTTCTCACATCTCCATGTGGAACGATTCGTATCACATCGTTCTGTACAATACAAAGTGAGCCGCATCCAATAGTGTTACCAGGATAAGGTACCCACCCTTATCCGTATACTATAGACCGTTTTGACTGACTACTTGAGCCTGATCCACAATCATGTCATACATGAGGCTCAAGTACTCATATTCAGCCAAGGGTGTTGGTCATTGGTATAGGTTAAACCAAACACGTTTCACTTTATTCCAGTAAACTCTTTTACTGAATAAAACTAATAACTCTTTATTCTAAATAGATTATTTACAAACATAACAGTTTACAAACCACGAGTTTTAGGACATAAAACCCAACAAACTCCCACTTGGACTTAAACGTCCGTGGTGTACATGTTAGGTGGAGAAAACTAATATATCATATATCAGAAGTTTTCTCCTACCGTCCTCTCCAGCAACTCGGAGCCCTAGACTCTTCTAGGTGTCTCTCAAACACTTTAGCCATGAAAGACTTAGTAAACAAATCAGCATGAAGTACTACGAGACTTTCCATGTGACCATGACATCTCCTCATAGCACTATCTGCGAGCTCAACTTATAAACCTATTGCTGCTTCACAAGCTGCAAATAGACTTACCTACCAACGAGGAATCAGCAATACAACTCTTGTATTCTACTTCTCTAAGTACAAGGACAAAACTTTAACCGGAATCCAATCCAATTGGACTAATATAACTGACAGCTCCCACTGCATAGCACATATCGGGTCATGTATCTCAAAAGATACATGTGACCTCCAATATGTAAATGTACTTGGGTGCATCTCATATCCTCAACATTTGAGGTGTCTCAAGAATCCATTTACATAGACCATCGAATATTAACAACAACTTGTCAATAAAAGATTTTAGAGACAACACTAGCGATTTGTTCTTGCGACTCAGATCAACCTGAATCCTTAGAACAAACTAAGCCTACCTCCAAATCAACTATTTGGGTGTGGGTCGCTAGTTTATGCTTGATGTCAGAAAAGAATCCTACATCATTCTCAATGATTAGGACATTAATTACGGAAACCGTTTATGAAAGCTACAACATTGTTTAAACCCTTGTCAAACAAGGTTTATCAAACTTTCGTTCAAACTTCTGTTCAAAGCCATAAGGTTTGATCACCATATCAAACCTTACAATTCAGGATAAAGATGCTTATTCTAATTCATAAATGAATCGAATAGGCTCGAAAACCATTTGCTCTTTGTCCTCGAATTATTAATCTATCTGGTTGAGACTTATAGATACTCAATCAAGATAACAATTCTGCAGAAAAGCTATCTTGACATCCACTTGCCAAATTCTATAAAGATAGAACATGGTAGTGGATAAGAGTCATCTATTTAACTTACGTCTAGCAACAAGAGAAAAAGAGTATACACAATAAACCATTTCTCTTCGGGACAATCCCATTACCAGAAAGTCAAGCTATAAAGGTTTTCACCTTAGTGGCTTGGTCTCAATACCATCCATAGATTTGTGGCTTTGAGCCTTATGACCTTGTCTATGTGACCCATTGCCTAATTAAAGACAACGAATCCTCAATGTTATCATCAAGTATGAGAACTTTGAGTTAAAGACAAGCCAGTGCAGCGGATCGAGTTGTCCTACAACCCTCCCACTGCATTGAGGCTTTCTCAACGGTTGAGAAACTCTAGTTTGATCAACAACCTTTGTTGATATCTACAATAGCTTTCGTTACACTGTGAGTCTTAACATGCTAGTTGTTTTCGAGTTTAATAGAACACATCAGTATATATCTTTTGCTAAATGAACTGTTCATTTATAAAACCAAAAGATATAATATACAAGTGTTCGGTTTAAACCAGAAATATAGACAATAATTACATATAACAAATGTTATTATCTCTATACAACAACTACAAAGACTCCTACTAGTTCAGCTGCAACGATATCTCCATATCTCACAGCGAGAAAACGACTGTCAGGAACTAGTTTCCTGTAGAAAAACAAACACGAATAGTGGTTCCTGAAGACATCCCGGTATGACATTCATATCCACTAAACTTGTTTAGACAAATAAATCACATTTATCTTGTCGTTCTTTCTCAGTCTGTTTCTCAGCAAAGTATTTGGAGCAGTTACGCTTCCAATACCCATCTTCATTACAATGGAAACATTTTCCTTTGTCTGAAGACTTCACTTTGCGAACAGTAGGGGCTTTGCCCTTCCTCCTGTTACTCTTCTTCTTCTGAATAATCTCATTACTCAGAGAAGCAGACTTAGGCTTACTTCCTGACGCCGACCTCTTAAGGAACTTCGTCGAAGTGACAACATTTGCCTCCTTCTCTATTCCTTTGGAAGTGCACAGGAACTAATAAGTCTGAAATAACGATGATAGCAACGTTTACTTCCGCCGCATTAAAGTGGACCATCACGTTAAGGACAAGCTCCCTAACAGAGGTATCCTCCACTATGCGAGAGTTATAAACGAACTTGAGGACTTCATTACGAAGTGATGAGGACGAGTGTCCACCATTGCTTGTAATGAAGACATGATTTCCTTTACGGAAATCATAACCTCATACTACTTGCACAAGGCATCAAATATGCTTGCCAAGATATAGATTTGGGCTTTATCAATAGCCCTAATCCATCCATCGTATGCATCTCAAACACTTCGAGATGCACTCGAGCCAGGAGCTGAAGGTCATTCCTCCGTTAAGACAAACCTCAGGTCGTCCATAACCAGAATCGTATTCAGGTTCGACTTCCAAGTTCCGTAATTCTCTCCGGTCAATTTGTCGTGAGCCAACACTAAATAAAACGAGCTCGACATGCCGAAAAAGAATGTAAATCTATTAGTGAAACGGTTTTAACCTATTTAAACCAATTAAGAAAAATTTAGAAGTAAATAAAGTACCCAAACTCTTTATTTACTAACTACGATACTTTAGTAAGTCAGAATGGTCCCTACCGTAGGGTAGGTGAGCACTCCTTTACTAAATCAAGACATTCTTGACTAAATGCTATAACCAGAATAACTCATATTCCTATAGCATCTTAGTTATCGTTTTTGGTCTGAATTTGCTAACTCCTTAGCAAATCCCGTAAGTGTGACCCTCCGTTTTTAGAACGCACAGAACGGCCCCAACATAGCAACCGTATGGAATGTCAGTGTTGGGAATGGCCCTATGTTTCTTTATCCACAAATGGTGACTGAGGTGTTCGATCTCCCATGCCCAGCCCTCCGTTTGGATGGTGCCCCTAGGGCAGCCTGCAGGTGGAACATGGGAATCTCACGGTTCAATCCAACGGAGGAGACCACAGGAAGCACCGACGCACTTCCTTCTCCCACTTACTATAGATACTTACTCCATTCACCTTGCTATTGAAAGTTGCAAACACCACCCGTCTGGAGATGCCCCATATGGCATCATGAGGCCAAGCAAAATTCTCACGTTGTGAACTTTAGGGAGTGCGTAGCAGGAGAGGGATATATCATATATTCCTTCTCAACACATCTACTAAGCATCGTAAACGGTAATTTTAGGGTAAATACTCAGGTTTTATCTGGCTAAGTAAATAAAACCTTAAGTCTAGGCAAACTATTTACCTGAGATGTCTAGGTTATTAACAGATTTAATTAACCTCACACCTCTCAAGCACGCTCATAAATCCTGGTTAACTTTACTCAAGTACCGGATCGTCCCCAAGTAGGAGGTGTTCCGTCAATTCAATTACCTCCAACCTTAGACAAGATTTCACCGGGTGAGTTTCTCATAACCTTAGCATTTACGAGATTTCGACCTATTCATCTAATGAACCTGATCGACTCATTTAACCCTAAATGAACATGCCACTTATCTTTGTTATATATTTTAAAAGTCTAAGTCATTTTTACAACGCTTGCAAAAACTAGACTTTCTATAATAACAAACTTCTATATGCTTCTCAAACATACATTCGCTAAGGCATGACAAGTTGAATATTTAACTTCATAATCAATATAACACTTATATCGATTATGCTCTTTAAACATACAACTCCTAATTCATAAATTAATATAACACTTATATCAATTTTAAATGAATTAAGCATGCATCCTATACATTATAACAATTATAACATACAATATGCATAAAACTAATGTTGGATGTTTTAATTTCATAATTAATATAACACTTATATTAATTATTCTATTAAGTAAACAACATCAAATTCATGAATTAATATAACTCTTATATTAATACTCATGAATTAAACATGCATATACATTACAACACTTATAATATACAATATGCATAAAACTAGGATAACCAATGTTGTAAGTTCAATTTCATAATATAACACTTATATCAATTTCTCTATTAAACTAACAACATCCAATTCATGAATTAATATAACTTTTATATTAATTCTCATGAATTCCTAAATATGCATACTATATATTATAACACTTATAACATATTTACTATGCATGGAGCATGCTTCCTACAGTGGGATTTTAAATCTATATGGCATACGTTATGCACATACAAATATGGATTTCAATTAAAACATACATTCACAATGCATAATTAATTAAACACACTAAAGTGAATCGATTTTGGCATTTAGCAAGCAATAACTAATTTATTACAAGCTTGAACAACAAGCTAAGTCTTCAGCGAACTTCGAACTCTTCGCACCGCCTTTGACCAACTTGCTTCCCCGAACGCTTCGGCCAATTTCTCTTCGAATTTCTCCTCGTATTGCCTAGAACGAGTTTGAACTTATACCGAACAATTCGGCGCGTTCCAAACTCAAGCTTCTTTCACAAAGAAACCTATATGGACTCTAATGACTCGAATAATACATACTCTTCAGCACACATTAAAGCCCATACATTCTCGGGCAATTACAAATTATGAAATTCGAAAGAAACGATACCAAAATCGATTTTCACTTTAGACGTCCATTCAGAAACAATTTCTAAATTAAAATACCCACCAACTTAAATTGATGCAAATTGAGTTAATCACAAAATCGCTCTGATACCAATTGATGGAGCGACTTGCGCAGCGGAAAGCGATTTCGGACCGATGATACTCTAATTTCATCAATTTAACAAATAGTAAACATGCTCAAAACGACGGAAATAAGAAATTAGAAATACATACCCTTGTAGTTCCAATTTCTTCAAGCTCCGCCGCACGTTCCTCGTCACGAACTCTTCCGGCATCTTCTCACGAACGCCTCGAGGACCACCCCAGGTAGTCCCGCTATCCTCGGCGCCGAGCAACGGAGTTGTGGGACTCCGAAAAGAAGAGAAAAGTAAAAGAAAAATAGAAAAGGAAGAAGAAGAAGAAATGAAGGTAATGGAGGCTGAAGAGAAAGAAAAAAAACTTAACTTTCTATTCTGTACAAACGTGTACCCTTCCTCAGCTTCCTTTGAAAATTGAATTTCCTTTCAATTTTGTAAACCCCTTCAAATTCTCGTCCTCAAATGAAGGCCAACCTCCCAATATATATATATTCCCTTTAACATATATATATATATATGTGTCTTGCTGCATGCAAGACACATATATATATATAATAATTATTATTATTAAAAATAATAATAATAATTTTATTTATTAAACTTTTTAATAAATAAAAAATATATATATATATAATTATTAATTAAACTTTTTAATTAATAATTATTATTTAATTCAATATCAAATATTAATTAAATAATAAGATTAAACCCGGTTTTTCGAAAACCGACTTTTTTCACATGAATCCTATTCATGTTTTAGGCCTTTCTCGTATTTAAATCATATTTAAATATGTCCATATTTAAATCATATTTAAATATGTCCATCCTCCTTCCATAAACCGAATTTGAACAATTCAAATTCTTTATCTTTTTCTTTTATTTTTCTCTTATATTGTTGCACGGCGTTATCCGAGCTAGCCAGGAGAACCTAAAGGACCTACAGATCATGAGCTCCAACGATACGAGATTATTCGGTCAAAACTCTTTTAACCCGAATCAATCAACTTTCATTAACCCCCGGAGACTCCACTATAGTCCGAGGGTTGCACTCTCCTCACTGTAGATATATTGTGTCCTCTTGATATAACCGTCATCGGTAAGTCGACCCTTCACAGGTTGTTCGTAATCACAGCTGGGTCATTTAAACCGTTTAACCCCTGCATTACATCTTGTTCCTTAAGTACCACTGACACCTATAATGAACAATAGATCTGTGGTCCAACCAACAGATCAGTTAACCCTCTCATCACATGAGAGTGTGAGCGCTCATTGTTCAAGCCCCGGAGTCAGCTATTAAGGGAACAACCTATCTACTAACCCTGAAGAGCGGGTTAGGAATGAACTCCAATCTTGCTGTACTATGTCCCCAGCTACCTATTCGACTTTATCCCCAAGATGGTAGGCTTATTGAGTCGGCGGTAAAGGGCCACTCTCACCCGTGCAAGTCAAAGGATACTATCGAATAAGCAGGAGTTCATAGCGAGCTCAGGATTAAGATCGAGTTACCTAGGCCATCAATATGTATAAGTCGGTCTCATCAGTAAACAGAGTTATAAAGAGAGAGCGACTTAATACGCGGTTCGGTCTTATGTAAACTCTTTACACAGGACGCCCTCACTTCTCACATCTCCATGTGGAACGATTCGGATCACATCGTTCTGTACAATACAAAGTGAGCCGCATCCAATAGTGTTACCAGGATAAGGTACCCACCCTTATCCGTATACTATAGACCGTTTTGACTGACTACTTGAGCCTGATCCACAATCATGTCATACATGAGGCTCAAGTACTCATATTCAGCCAAGGGTGTTGGTCATTGGTATAGGTTAAACCAAACACGTTTCACTTTATTCCAGTAAACTCTTTTACTGAATAAAACTAATAACTCTTTATTCTAAATAGATTATTTACAAACATAACAGTTTACAAACAACGAGTTTTAGGACATTAAACCCAACAAACTCCCACTTGGACTTAAACGTCCGTGGTGTACATGTTAGGTGGAGAAAACTAATATATCATATATCAGAAGTTTTCTCCTACCGTCCTCTCCAGCAACTCGGAGCCCTAGACTCTTCTAGGTGTCTCTCAAACACTTTAGCCATGAAAGACTTAGTAAACAAATCAGCATGAAGTACTACGAGACTTTCCATGTGACCATGACATCTTCTCATAGCACTATCTGCGAGCTCAACTTATAAACCTATTGCTGCTTCACAAGCTGCAAATAGACTTAGCTACCAACGAGGAATCAGCAATACAACTCTTGTATTCTACTTCTCTAAGTACAAGGACAAAACTTTAACTGGAATCCAATCCAATTGGACTAATATAACTGACAGCTCCCACTGCATAGCACATATCGGGTCATGTATCTCAAAAGATACATGTGACCTCAAATATGTAAATGTACTTGGGTGCATCTCATATCCTCAACATTTGAGGTGTCTCAAGAATCCATTTACATAGACCATCGAATATTAACAACAACTTGTCAATAAAAGATTTTAGAGACAACACTAGCGATTTGTTCTTGCGACTCAGATCAACCTGAATCCTTAGAACAAACTAAGCCTACCTCCAAATCAACTATTTGGGTGTGGGTCGCTAGTTTATGCTTGATGTCAGAAAAGAATCCTACATCATTCTCAATGATTAGGACATTAATTACGGAAACCGTTTATGAAAGCTACAACATTGTTTAAACCCTTGTCAAACAAGGTTTATCAAACTTTCGTTCAAACTTCTGTTCAAAGCCATAAGGTTTGATCACCATATCAAACCTTACAATTCAGGATAAAGATGCTTATTCTAATTCATAAATGAATCGAATAGGCTCGAAAACCATTTGCTCTTTGTCCTCGAATTATTAATCTATCTCGTTGAGACTTATAGATACTCAATCAAGATAACAATTCTGCAGAAAAGCTATCTTGACATCCACTTGCCAAATTCTATAAAGATAGAACATGGTAGTGGATAAGAGTCATCTATTTAACTTACGTCTAGCAACAAGAGAAAAAGAGTATACACAATAAACCATTTCTCTTCGGGACAATCCCATTACCAGAAAGTCAAGCTATAAAGGTTTTCACCTTAGTGGCTTGGTCTCAATACCATCCATAGATTTGTGGCTTTGAGCCTTATGACCTTGTCTATGTGACCCATTGCCTAATTAAAGACAACGAATCCTCAATGTTATCATCAAGTATGAGAACTTTGAGTTAAAGACAAGCCAGTGCAGCGGATCGAGTTGTCCTACAACCCTCCCACTGCATTGAGGCTTTCTCAACGGTTGAGAAACTCTAGTTTGATCAACAACCTTTGTTGATATCTACAATAGCTTTCGTTACACTGTGAGTCTTAACATGCTAGTTGTTTTCGAGTTTAATAGAACACATCAGTATATATCTTTTGCTAAATGAACTGTTCATTTATAAAACCAAAAGATATAATATACAAGTGTTCGGTTTAAACCAGAAATATAGACAATAATTACATATAACAAATGTTATTATCTCTATACAACAACTACAAAGACTCCTACTAGTTCAGCTGCAACGATATCTCCATATCTCACAGCGAGAAAACGACTGTCAGGAACTAGTTTCCTGTAGAAAAACAAACACGAATAGTGGTTCCTGAAGACATCCCGGTATGACATTCATATCCACTAAACTTGTTTAGACAAATAAATCACATTTATCTTGTCGTTCTTTCTCAGTCTGTTTCTCAGCAAAGTATTTGGAGCAGTTACGCTTCCAATACCCATCTTCATTACAATGGAAACATTTTCCTTTGTCTGAAGACTTCACTTTGCGAACAGTAGGGGCTTTGCCCTTCCTCCTGTTACTCTTCTTCTTCTGAATAATCTCATTACTCAGAGAAGCAGACTTAGGCTTACTTCCTGACGCCGACCTCTTAAGGAACTTCGTCGAAGTGACAACATTTGCCTCCTTCTCTATTCCTTTGGAAGTGCACAGGAACTAATAAGTCTGAAATAACGATGATAGCAACGTTTACTTCCGCCGCATTAAAGTGGACCATCACGTTAAGGACAAGCTCCCTAACAGAGGTATCCTCCACTATGCGAGAGTTATAAACGAACTTGAGGACTTCATTACGAAGTGATGAGGACGAGTGTCCACCATTGCTTGTAATGAAGACATGATTTCCTTTACGGAAATCATAACCTCATACTACTTGCACAAGGCATCAAATATGCTTGCCAAGATATAGATTTGGGCTTTATCAATAGCCCTAATCCATCCATCGTATGCATCTCAAACACTTCGAGATGCACTCGAGCCAGGAGCTGAAGGTCATTCCTCCGTTAAGACAAACCTCAGGTCGTCCATAACCAGAATCGTATTCAGGTTCGACTTCCAAGTTCCGTAATTCTCTCCGGTCAATTTGTCGTGAGCCAACACTAAATAAAACGAGCTCGACATGCCGAAAAAGAATGTAAA
This sequence comes from Herpetospermum pedunculosum, assembly GCA_028017165.1. NCBI lineage: Eukaryota > Viridiplantae > Streptophyta > Magnoliopsida > Cucurbitales > Cucurbitaceae > Herpetospermum > Herpetospermum pedunculosum. Next base: position 14,190,122 of record JAPQWQ010000186.1, on the reverse strand, counting down.
TCTATTAGTGAAACGGTTTTAACCTATTTAAACCAATTAAGAAAAATTTAGAAGTAAATAAAGTACCCAAACTCTTTATTTACTAACTACGATACTTTAGTAAGTCAGAATGGTCCCTACCGTAGGGTAGGTGAGCACTCCTTTACTAAATCAAGACATTCTTGACTAAATGCTATAACCAGAATAACTCATATTCCTATAGCATCTTAGTTATCGTTTTTGGTCTGAATTTGCTAACTCCTTAGCAAATCCCGTAAGTGTGACCCTCCGTTTTTAGAACGCACAGAACGGCCCCAACATAGCAACCGTATGGAATGTCAGTGTTGGGAATGGCTCTATGTTTCTTTATCCACAAATGGTGACTGAGGTGTTCGATCTCCCATGCCCAGCCCTCCGTTTGGATGGTGCCCCTAGGGCAGCCTGCAGGCGGAACATGGGAATCTCACGGTTCAATCCAACGGAGGAGACCACAGGAAGCACCGACGCACTTCCTTCTCCCACTTACTATAGATACTTACTCCATTCACCTTGCTATTGAAAGTTGCAAACACCACCCGTCTGGAGATGCCCCATATGGCTTCATGAGGCCAAGCAAAATTCTCACGTTGTGAACTTTAGGGAGTGCGTAGCAGGAGAGGGATATATCATATATTCCTTCTCAACACATCTACTAAGCATCGTAAACGGTAATTTTAGGGTAAATACTCAGGTTTTATCTGGCTAAGTAAATAAAACCTTAAGTCTAGGCAAACTATTTACCTGAGATGTCTAGGTTATTAACAGATTTAATTAACCTCACACCTCTCAAGCACGCTCATAAAGCCTGGTTAACTTTACTCAAGTACCGGATCGTCCCCAAGTAGGAGGTGTTCCGTCAATTCAATTACCTCCAACCTTAGACAAGATTTCACCGGGTGAGTTTCTCATAACCTTAGCATTTACGAGATTTCGACCTATTCATCTAATGAACCTGATCGACTCATTTAACCCTAAATGAACATGCCACTTATCTTTGTTATATATTTTAAAAGTCTAAGTCATTTTTACAACGCTTGCAAAAACTAGACTTTCTATAATAACAAACTTCTATATGCTTCTCAAACATACATTCGCTAAGGCATGACAAGTTGAATATTTAACTTCATAATCAATATAACACTTATATCGATTATGCTCTTTAAACATACAACTCCTAATTCATAAATTAATATAACACTTATATCAATTTTAAATGAATTAAGCATGCATCCTATACATTATAACAATTATAACATACAATATGCATAAAACTAATGTTGGATGTTTTAATTTCATAATTAATATAACACTTATATTAATTATTCTATTAAGTAAACAACATCAAATTCATGAATTAATATAACTCTTATATTAATACTCATGAATTAAACATGCATATACATTACAACACTTATAATATACAATATGCATAAAACTAGGATAACCAATGTTGTAAGTTCAATTTCATAATATAACACTTATATCAATTTCTCTATTAAACTAACAACATCCAATTCATGAATTAATATAACTTTTATATTAATTCTCATGAATTCCTAAATATGCATACTATATATTATAACACTTATAACATATTTACTATGCATGGAGCATGCTTCCTACAGTGGGATTTTAAATCTATATGGCATACGTTATGCACATACAAATATGGATTTCAATTAAAACATACATTCACAATGCATAATTAATTAAACACACTAAAGTGAATCGATTTTGGCATTTAGCAAGCAATAACTAATTTATTACAAGTTTGAACAACAAGCTAAGTCTTCAGCGAACTTCGAACTCTTCGCACCGCCTTTGACCAACTTGCTTCCCCGAACGCTTCGGCCAATTTCTCTTCGAATTTCTCCTCGTATTGCCTAGAACGAGTTTGAACTTATACCGAACAATTCGGCACGTTCCAAACTCAAGCTTCTTTCACAAAGAAACCTATATGGACTCTAATGACTCGAATAATACATACTCTTCAGCACACATTAAAGCCCATACATTCTCGGGCAATTACAAATTATGAAATTCGAAAGAAACGATACCAAAATCGATTTTCACTTTAGACGTCCATTCAGAAACAATTTCTAAATTAAAATACCCACCAACTTAAATTGATGCAAATTGAGTTAATCACAAAATCGCTCTGATACCAATTGATGGAGCGACTTGCGCAGCGGAAAGCGATTTCGGACCGATGATACTCTAATTTCATCAATTTAACAAATAGTAAACATGCTCAAAACGACGAAAATAAGAAATTAGAAATACATACCCTTGTAGTTCCAATTTCTTCAAGCTCCGCCGCACGTTCCTCGTCACGAACTCTTCCGGCATCTTCTCACGAACGCCTCGAGGACCACCCCAGGTAGTCCCGCTATCCTCGGCGCCGAGCAACGGAGTTGTGGGACTCCGAAAAGAAGAGAAAAGTAAAAGAAAAATAGAAAAGGAAGAAGAAGAAGAAATGAAGGTAATGGAGGCTGAAGAGAAAGAAAAAAAACTTAACTTTCTTTTCTGTACAAACGTGTACCCTTCCTCAGCTTCCTTTGAAAATTGAATTTCCTTTCAATTTTGTAAACCCCTTCAAATTCTCGTCCTCAAATGAAGGCCAACCTCCCAATATATATATATTCCCTTTAACATATATATATATATGTGTCTTGCTGCATGCAAGACACATATATATATATAATTATTATTATTATTAAAAATAATAATAATAATTTTATTTATTAAACTTTTTAATAAATAAAAAATATATATATATATAATTATTAATTAAACTTTTTAATTAATAATTATTATTTAATTCAATATCAAATATTAATTAAATAATAAGATTAAACCCGGTTTTTCGAAAACCGACTTTTTTCACATGAATCCTATTCATGTTTTAGGCCTTTCTCGTATTTAAATCATATTTAAATATGTCCATCCTCCTTCCATAAACCGAATTTGAACAATTCAAATTCTTTATCTTTTTCTTTTATTTTTCTCTTATATTGTTGCACGGCGTTATCCGAGCTAGCCAGGAGAACCTAAAGGACCTACAGATCATGAGCTCCAACGATACGAGATTATTCGGTCAAAACTCTTTTAACCCGAATCAATCAACTTTCATTAACCCCCGGAGACTCCACTATAGTCCGAGGGTTGCACTCTCCTCACTGTAGATATATTGTGTCCTCTTGATATAACCGTCATCGGTAAGTCGACCCTTCACAGGTTGTTCGTAATCACAGCTGGGTCATTTAAACCGTTTAACCCCTGCATTACATCTTGTTCCTTAAGTACCACTGACACCTATAATGAACAATAGATCTGTGGTCCAACCAATAGATCAGTTAACCCTCTCATCACATGAGAGTGTGAGCGCTCATTGTTCAAGCCCCGGAGTCAGCTATTAAGGGAACAACCTATCTACTAACCCTGAAGAGCGGGTTAGGAATGAACTCCAATCTTGCTGTACTATGTCCCCAGCTACCTATTCGACTTTATCCCCAAGATGGTAGGCTTATTGAGTCGGCGGTAAAGGGCCACTCTCACCCGTGCAAGTCAAAGGATACTATCGAATAAGCAGGAGTTCATAGCGAGCTCAGGATTAAGATCGAGTTACCTAGGCCATCAATATGTATAAGTCGGTCTCATCAGTAAACAGAGTTATAAAGAGAGAGCGACTTAATACGCGGTTCGGTCTTATGTAAACTCTTTACACAGGACGCCCTCACTTCTCACATCTCCATGTGGAACGATTCGGATCACATCGTTCTGTACAATACAAAGTGAGTCGCATCCAATAGTGTTACCAGGATAAGGTACCCACCCTTATCCGTATACTATAGACCGTTTTGACTGACTACTTGAGCCTGATCCACAATCATGTCATACATGAGGCTCAAGTACTCATATTCAGCCAAGGGTGATGGTCATTGGTATAGGTTAAACCAAACACGTTTCACTTTATTCCAGTAAACTCTTTTACTGAATAAAACTAATAACTATTTATTCTAAATAGATTATTTACAAACATAACAGTTTACAAACCACGAGTTTTAGGACATAAAACCCAACACTGGCAGCGTCTCGACGCATGGGCAGCGTCGAGCTAGCGTCGCGACGCTGTCGCTCGACGCTAACTCTCGGGTTTTTGCATGGTATTTTGCCTTCAATTTTCCCAAAATGCCCAATCTTCATGTTTTTGTATGGTCCTTCCCCGGAAGTGTTCTTAGGTCTTTAAAATGCGATATTAAGCCCCGAAAAGCACCGAAACGCTCCCGAGGACGAATTACCGAGAACACCTGCAATTAACACATAAAAGCAAGATTAACCATGTAATCATCGTGAATTAAGGACATAATTATAGCTCCAAAATGGAGCTATCAAACACCCCCAACTTAAATCTTGCTAGTCCTCGAGCAAGGTGGAATTTTGATTAATCGAAATAAAAGGAATACGCATGTTAGGGACTCGATTCTCAGTACTGGAAACGACAAGGTATTTGTATTGGAAAGAACAGCTGCATGCATGCATTGGCTAAGAACAATTCGAAAAATTTAAAGATGCTTACCTATTTCTGCTTCTTACCTAGCTCCTCGATCTTAGATTTTAACAGGCTTAGAACAGCTCTACCCGTCCCAAAACTTCGCCTTCCCCCTACTTATGGCTAAACAGAACAGTCTAAGGACTATTCATCGTCTAAGCAAGTAATAGATCGCAAGGCATCTTTTCTCTTTCTTTTTTTTTTTTTTTTTTTTTGATCTCCATGAGCGCCTAACATGTCAATTTTACTTTCGTTTCAGCTTGCCTGCCATTTCATTGCACAATGCATTTGACTACGGGCAAAATTCACATTTTTAAGGACTAGCGTTCACTTCTTTGTGCTTCCTTTTCATGCAGTGGCGACCGTGGGTTACACGATCGCCCCTGGCTACTAGGGCAACTCAAGAAGGAGGAACACCTCAGGAGATTACTTTCTCTTTATAAATCTTTGCATTCTTTTTCTTTTTAGCCTATAAATCATGTTATCATTTTGAGCGCATGGATTACGAACATGAACGAATCTCGGCCCATCCTAAGGTTGCCTTTCGAGGTGACAACGAATTTCAAAACAACCAGAGCTACCCTAAACCCACAGATCCAAGATAGAGCGCTAAGACGCGAAGCTTAAACAGGGAAATAACTTGAAAAAAAAATTTCAAAATGGCCCTAACAAATGCAATCATGCTGAATTTCACAACAAGAAAAAATACGAAGACCTTAACAGTACATCACAGAATTTCATAGTCCAACTAGCATGCATTCATCGCAACAGAATATGCTTATCAGAATTCCACAACTAAACTCGACAATCACTGTAAGGCACAACCCACCACCCCCAACTTAGAAATGGACAATGTCCTCATTGGACTAAATAGGCACAGTCAAAATTCTAAAGAAAGAAAACCTTCCCTGAATTGTGACGTAGAGGGTTGGAGAGTGCGCTTAATCCTTAGAAAATAGACCTTAAGGACAAGCCATTGTTTCACCTGAAAACTCACAACATCAGAGTAAGAACCTAAGCTAATCCTAAAAACAGTAAAGTAAACAAAAAGCATGTACAGTTCAAGCTCGGGTGCCTCCGAGTAGCGCAAATTTTTAGAGTCAATTGCTCGACTTTACCAAAACTCATTTCATCCTTTCTCATAATCGGGCTCTCTCAAGTGGGCATGCTCGTCGATGTCCTCTGACATTCCCTCATGGAAGATCTTCAGTCGTTGGCCATTCACCGTGAATTTCTTCTCTGAATCTAGACTCTGAATCTTGACTGCACCATAGTGATGGACATCGGTTATAATAAAAGGACCAAGCCACCGGGAACGAAGTTTACCTGGCATGAACTTCAGACGTGAGTTGAACAAGAGGACCTTCTGACCAACTTCGAAGTGTTTCCGGATGACTCGTCTGTCGTGAAACATCTTGGTCTTTTCCTTGTAGATCTTCGAGTTCTCATATGCATCCTTCCGAAGCTCCTCTAGTTCTTGCAATTTGAGGAGTCTTTCTTCGCCAGCCTTGTCAAAGTCCATATTACACTTCTTCACGGCCCAGTAAGCTTTGTGCTCGATCTCCACTGGGAGATGACAGGCTTTCCCAAAAACCATCCGGTAGGGAGACATCCCTATGGGGGTTTTGTAAGCTGTGCGATAGGCCCACAAAGCGTCATCCAGCCTGAGACTCCAATCCTTCCTTGCTGGACTTACTGTTTTCTCGAGGATGCTCTTCACCTCTCGATTGGAGACTTCTGCTTGGCCATTGGTTTGAGGGTGGTACGGGGTGGATATTTTGTGATTGACCCCATACTTCCTCATCAAGGCTTGTATCGTCTTGTTGCAGAAGTGGCTCCCTTGATCGCTTATAATGGCTCGTGGAACTCCATACCTGCTAAAAATATTAGATTTGACAAAACTGAAAACAACATTAGCAGTATCAACTTTGGTGGCCTTAGCCTCCACCCACTTAAACACGTAGGCCACAGCCAATAATATATAGACAAAACCAAATGAAGGGGGAAAGGGTCCCATAAAGTCCATACCCCAGACCTCAAAAATTTCACAAGTTAAAATAGGGGTTTGGAGCATTTCATTCCTACTCGTGATGGACCCTTTTCTCTGGCACTGATCACATGATTTGCAAAATTCATAACAATCCTTAAATAGTGATGGCCAGAAAAACCCACAATCTAGTATTTTCCTCGCTGTCCTATTTTGCCCAAAGTGTTCCCCACATGCAAATTCATGGCAGAATACAAGTATGGACTTATGCTCAGACTTAGGGACACACTTCCTAATTACTTGGTCAGCACAAAATTTCCATAAAACGGGCTCTTCCCAGACATAAGACTTGGCTTCGCTTCTCAGCTTAACTCTTTTGTTATATGAAAAATCGGATGGGAAAGTACCTGTGACCAAGTAGTTGACGATGTCGGCATACCATGGTATCTCCAAACTTACTTGAAAGAGGACTTCATCAGGGACTTCGTCGTTCAGAGGCAAGTCATCCTCATTACGCACAATGCGGCTCAAATGGTCAACAACTGTATTTTCTGATCCTTTCCTGTCCTGGACTGAGACGTCGAACTCCTGGAGTAGTAGTACCCACCGGAGCAGCCTAGGCTTTGAGTCTTTCTTGTTCATCAAGTAACGAACTGCTGCATGATCAGAAAAAATAATTACTTTAGATCCAAGAATATAAGGCCAAAATTTATCAAGAGCGAAAACAATGGAAAGCAGCTCCTTCTCTGTTGTTGTGTAACCGATCTGTGCGGAGTTGAGCGTCTTGGAGGCATAATAAATTACATGGCTTTTCTTGTCTATCCTCTGGCCCAACACAGCGCCCACGACATAATTGCTTGCGTCGCACATAATCTCGAAAGGAGTCCCCCACTGCGGTGGATGGATGATGGGTGCGTTGGTCAAGCACTTCTTCAGAACATCGAAGGTCAGCTTGCACTCCTTGTCGAAGCAGAATGGGACATCTTTTTTCAGCAAGCTTGTCATCGGAGTCACTATCTTCGAGAAGTCTTTGATGAACCTGCGGTAGAAACCTGCATGACCAAGAAAAGAACGCACTTCCCGAAGATTCGTGGGGTAAGGTAAATCAGATATAACATCTATTTTAGCTTTATCGACCTCTATCCCCTTAGCTGACACAACGTGACCTAAGACTATGCCCTGACTGGCCATGAAATGACACTTTTCAAAATTTAAAACATGATTAGTCTCAATGCATCTTTCCATGACTCTAGACAAGTTAAACAGGCAATCCTCAAATGAACTCCCATATACAGTGAAATCATCCATAAAGTCATCATGCATCGCTGAAAAGTCCCCGGAGCATTACAAAGCCCGAAGGGCATTCTCCTATATGCGTAAGTTCTGAATGGACAGGTAAAAGTAGTCTTTTCTTGGTCTTCCTGGGATATGGGAATTTGATAAAACCCAGAAAACCATCTAGAAAACAGAAGTATGGCTTCCCAGCTAAACGCTCCACCATTTGATCTATGAAGGGAATAGGAAAGTGGTCCTTCTTAGTCACATCATTCAGTTTTCTAAAATCTATACACATCCTCCACCCATTTTGCACTCTCTTAGGCACTAACTCACCCCTCTCATTTCTAATAACAATTATGCCCGTCTTTTTAGGTACAACATGAATAGGGCTAACCCACTGGCTATCAGAAATGGGAAAGATAATACCTGCATCAAGGAGTTTGTGTATCTCAGACAACACTACCTCTTTCATTGCTGGGTTCACTCTCCGTTAAGGCTCTCTGGATGGCTTCGCTCCCTCATTCAGCCGAATCTTGTGCATGCACAGAACTGGACTCAGCCCATGCAAGTCTACCAACGTCCATCCTATCGCTCTTCTATTATTTTTCAAAACCTCAACCAACTTGCCTTCTTTTTCCGATGTAAGCTCCTTTGAGATAATTACTGGGAGTGTCTCCACCTCACCCAAGTATACGTACTTGAGATGACCCGGTAACTCCTTAAGTTCCAACTTGGGAGCCTGCAAAAGAGATGGTAATATCTTAGTTGGCTTTTCACACGCCTCTAAAGCAAGAGTAGTTTGTTCAGATGAGTCAGAAAATATGGGAACACTACTTCCAACCTCGCCAACAATTTCAGTAAAAACGAGTGGGTCATCCCCATCAACAACAGTCATGCATTCTTCTTGTTCTAAAGTATCTATAAGATCAATTTTACAGACAGAATGCACATCAGCATGGTGTTTCATGGCATCAAATACATTAAATTCGAACACATCCCCTTCAAACTCAACTGACAAGGTACCATCATGCGCATTAATTTTTGTCTTAGCGGTTTTCATGAATGGTCTACCTAGCAGGACTGAAGTAGTAGACGATGTGTTTTCTTCCATATTTATCACGTAAAAATCAACAGGAAAGATCAGGTCCTTAACTCTAACCAACACATCTTCAATCACCCCTAAAGGATGAATAGAAGACCTATTAGCTAAGTGGATAATTAAACTAGTTTCCTGCATACCTTCTAAATCGAGACTCTTGTAGACTGAGTATGGCATGACATTAATCGAGGCTCCTAAGTCTAGCATGGCATGTTCGATTTCTCTATCTCCTATAGTACATGGCAAGAGGAACATACCTGGGTCCTGGCATTTGTTTGGAATACCTTGTGTTATCAGGGCAGAAACATTCTTGCTTACCACAACTCTCTCAGCACCTTTAGTCTTCCTCTTCATGGTGCACATCTCCTTCAGAAATTTAGCGTACCTTGGGATTTGCTGAATTGCATCAAGCAGCGGCATATTGATTCCAACCTTTTTCAGCGTCTCAAGGACGTCCGCGTCCTCGACCTCCTTAGGTGGCCTCACCAACCTACTCGGAAAAGGAGCAACAGGAGTGTAATACTTCATAGAAATATAAGGAGAAGCTACAACCGTTTCAGAGGGTGTTTGAAGACACTTATCTTGAGATGCCTCTGTATCTTTGCTAGAATCCTCAGAAGTGGTCCGTGATGGTACCTCTTTACCACTTCTGAGACTGATGGCACTGACGCTTTCTTCTTTGGATTCCATTTTACTCATCCTGTCCTTCATCTCCGTGAACCCATCTCTTAGCGATCGTATCTCCATCCTGGTCTCCTGGCTAGATTCCATGAATGATTTGAACATACCCTCAAGGGCTTGACCTGAAATAGAAGGGACAGCCCGAGATGAGTTTTCTTGCAACGTATGAAATAAGCCAAATACCTGAGACGCTTTCTCTTTGAGCTCTTCTATGTCGGTAAACAGTTTAGCTTGTTCATTTCTTCCCCCGTATTGGCGACGGTTCTCAGCCATGTTAGAGATCAACTGTCTGGCTTCCGCAGGCGTTTTCTCCCAAAAGGCTCCTCCACTTGATGCATCAAGCATCTGACAGTCCTGCGGAAGCAAACCTTCATAGAAGAATTGAATAAGCGCGGCCTCTGCTATCAAATGGTTCGGGCATCTCTCGCAGAGCTTAATGAATCTCTCCCAGCACTCGTGAAACGCCTCTTTCTCTTCCTGCTTGAAACTGTAGATATCTTTTTTTACGGCTCTAGCTCTTGAAGCTGGGAAATATCTTTCTAAGAACATGCTCTTTAACTTCCCCCAAGTGAAGATGGTTCCCGATGGTAAGTAATGTAGCCAATCTCGAGCTTCACCTCTCAAAGTGAACGGAAAAGCTCTCAGGTAGAGCTGATCTTCAGTTATGTCGCCTGGCTTCATCGCAGAACTTGTCATTTGAAAAGATTTGAGATGTTTAAAGGGATCTTCATGTGCTTTACCACAAAAAGAAGGCAAATAGTCAATTAAGCCAGATTTAAGCAAAAACTCACCTGAGATTTCCGGGTAGGAAATACAAGAAGGTTGGTGGCCCATAGCAACCGATGTCCACTGCCTGAGTGTTTTTGGGGCTCCAGCCTCATCGTCAACTTCCATTTTTTCAATAAAAAATTAGGCACTCTAGCACACTTAAACAAACAGATCAAATCTTGCAAACAATAAAAGAATAAGCAAATTTAAGGTAAAATTTAAAAATCTACAAATTAAATTTAAATTAGGCCGAATTACACTTAACTCCCCGGCAACGGCGCCAATTTTGGTAACGATATTTTGGAACTATCGCCAATCATCGGGTTGTTGAGACCCGCCAAAATGAATTTATATTTACTCGAATTCACTGAACTATTAGTAGATTAGTGGCAACGGGGTCGATCCACAGGGAATTGAGTTAATTTGACTGAATCTTAATTAAATTTGCAAACTATGAAAATAAACAAAACGTGGGGATTTTGGTTTTTAAATGACTAAGAGGGAACAACACAAAACAGGGAAAACTTAACTAACGCAGCGTTCGACTCGGGACGATCGGGAATAAAATTAGCACGCCTTTGGATCATTGGTTGACGATAATAATGGCTAAATAAATGAACGAATACGCAGCCCGTCTGAAATCAATAAATTAATTTAGACATGCTCCATGGATATTAATTAGACACAATTAATCATGCTAATCAGGCATATCGATTGGACATTGGCGGCCAACGCTCTCCCAAGACCAATCGATAGCAACGAGCTAACTACGACGATTATCTAATTTGGACGCGAAATTAGTGTATCGATTTCAGATTCTAATTCGAGAAGAACGAACACCAAGAACGCAAGGACGCCTATGCGCTCAAAGGCATCGTAAATCTTTGTTACTTGGCGGTTTAGAGAGGCACGGCATCAAAACCTTTAACAAATGAAGCATGCTTGATATCAAAGGTGCCTAGTCCTAAATCAATCAATCACGTTCATGGAATAAGCAAAGAAATAGAAACTAATTCAATCAATCATTCAAGCCAAATCAGAATTTAGTTCAACAATCCTCACCAAAGGTTCAAACTACATTATTCCTTTACAATCCCGAGCCAAAAACGCTAAAGACTACTCACTCATGTTGTGTGTGATGCGGGATGGCTCCATGGTAGATCTACTTTTGGGGTAGTCCAAATTCGAGTTGTCGAAACTCGCCAAAATACAATTTATAAGCCTATAACCAAGGCTTTGCCGCCAGTGGTAACAGGGTCGATCCAAGGAGAAGTTATGACCGAAATTAATATTAAAATTGAAATTAACTAATTGATGGGTTATGTAACGGGGGGATTTTTCAGCATACAAAGAAAGCAATAAACGCTAACGGAAGAAATAAAAGAGAGAGACGCGTGCACGGTTTGGGGATTTTCGGGATTAATTAGTAGACAAATTCAGCTTATCATTTAATGCAAAATTCATGGCAAACAGTTTATAGTACACACGGACGACTACCCGAGAAGCCCCAAGGTAGCCGGCTCCATAGAAATTAATCAGACCACACAGTTCCGATTAAACATTATCCAAAATTGCATTAAGGTGATCAGCCCTAAATTTATTCTAGATAGTCACTAGCTAACCACGACGAACATTCAAGCATGTAATCTAATTGCTAACTGATTGCCCGCCAACGCTGTATGCAATCAACAACAATCATACACGACTCGATACTCCGATTTAGTTTTATCAATCTGTGTTACTTAGTCGAGCAGTGAGAGGCACGACATCGCTACTCTTTAACATTCACAACATGCTAGAAAGCTCGGGTGTCATTCATAGAAATCTAGCATATGCATGGGTTTAAGCAAGAGAGATAAATGCATATAAACAGCCACCAAAATGTAATCAAAGCATAGATTATCAAAACTAAAACATCTAACAAAAATCCCTCAAATGTTTCCCAAACCGTTCACTCTTACCTTAGCCGTCCATGGAACGGGTTGTCAATTCCGCTCCAAGGTAAGCCATGGAAGATGTCATCAACAAAATACAAGAGAAGAGCTCATCAACAAGCCAACAATGGCTGAGCTAAAGGAAAAACAATAGAAAACCGAGAGGAAGAAGAAGAGAAATCGCCCAAGTTATGAAGATGATGATAAAAATTGCGCAGAAAATCGTCTTTTACAGCTTCTGTAATCGACGTAGCGTCGAGACGCTAGGCCAGCGTCTCGACGCTGCGCCCTAAATAATACGCGCGCGCCTCGCGATGGCGTCGAGACGCTAGGGCAGCGTCTCGATGCTGGCCCGATGATTCTTTGCGCGCGCCTCCTCCGGAGCGTCTCGACGCCTCAGCAGAGTCTCGACGCCTTGGCAGCGTCGAGCTAGCGTCTCGACGCTATCAGTCGACGCTAGCTCTCGGGTTTTGACAGCGTCGAGCTAGCGTCTCGACGCTAGCTCTCAGGTTTGGGGCTGGAAAAATTGCCTCTCCTAGGCAATTTTGGTCCGTTTCTTCTTGGATCGACTTGCCCTTTCCCGATGCACTCCCGAGGCGTTAAAACTCCGCTATTAGCTCCAAAACGGGTCCAATGGACGCACGAGCTCTTTGCCGCATTTCTCCTACAAACGAGATCAATTATACAATTAATTGCAGACTTAAGCCATAATTAGGAAGTATTTAATAGCTCCAAAATGGAGTTATCAAACACCCCCAACTTAAACCTTTCTAGTCCTCGAGCAAGTGCTACAAAGAAATTGACTCTAAGGACACGCCTACATGCTACTAACTCAAACCTCCATGCATTTTGAAAATTTAAACACAACATAATCATGAAAGCAATTCGTGCATGCATTTACTATGAACATATCAAAAATTAACTATTGCCCCCTAACGTGTGTGTGTGCTAGCCAACCACTCCTAAACTCACGTAAACCCGGAAAAACCACATGCAACAAAACATCCCGTTTTCCCCCTACTTCTAGCGTTTAAGAACAGTCTACACTTGACTTACACGAGAGAGAGAAGCAAATTAAGAGACCTAATTATTTTTCTCATTCATTTTTCTTTTCATGAGTACTTTGTACTCTTTTATTAAGGTTCTTTGAACCAATAATTTATTCTCTTTTTCTTTCCACCTCGAGCTGCCTAACACGTCAAACTTTGGCCAAAGCTTCACGTTTTTAAGGACTAACGCTCACTTCTTAAGTGCACTAATAAGAAGGAGGAGCGCCTCGAGAGGATTTTCTAACCAACATGCTTTTCTATATTTTTTTTTTATTAGGCTTAGCATACGCTATCTCAATTAATCAACCACTAACTCTCATGCAACAAGCTACCTAAGAGTGCCTTTCGGGGTGACAACGAGAATTAGTGCAACATGCGATTTACAAGGCCTACGGAATCTAGGATGGGGTTGCTAAGTGCGCGAAAGATGCAAGGGAGCAACAGAAAAAATTTTAAAATTTTTGACATGAACCTAATAAGTGCAAAACTCATGCAAAAACTAGATTATGTACGTGCTCAGATTTCCAACATGCATTTCCTAGGTTATCATCATCAGAAAACAGTAAACAAAGTCCCAAGCACTTCAATATCGATATAGCACTTCTCAATAGACTACACATGCATATCCACGGATCCAACTCCACCCCCAACTTCAAAATTTGGCATTGTTCTCAATGCCATACAGTCAGATATACAAAGTAAAAAGGGAAGAAGAAACTACACTTCCCTGACTCTTTGTGAAGCTGGCGGAGGTGAGGAAGCGGCGCGCTCATCATCGAAGCCCAAAATTTCCTCTACTTCCTCGATTCCTAAAAAAAAAAAACAGCAAGCTAAGTAAGTCTAAATTAAACTAAAAAGAGATAAAAACAGCAACTAAACTAAAGCAAAAAGAACAGTTCATCGCTCGGGTGCCTCCGAGAAGCGCAGAATTTTTAAAGTCGTTTGCTCGACTGTATTCTCTCCATTTACTCAACCATAATCTGAAAGTGCGGGGGACGATCCAAACTTGTCCGCATCCACACTTGTCCTGCAAGCATCATTCCAAAAATTTTGCACTCTTCGTGCCTCGGGCACGTGAATATCACAGTCATTAGTGCAAAACACAGTATTCACATCATTCAGATTTAAGTCAGATTTTTTTACTGTGACATGGGAATCATCCCTCAAGCGCGAGCGTAGACTCCCATTCTCGTCATACTCAACCACAGACACATTCTTAGCAGACTTCCTTTCAAATAATGAAAATTCATGCATTATATCATCAAACTATAAAGAAACGACGCCCTTAAACACATCGATTTTGACCCTAGCGGTCTTAAGAAAAGGGCGTCCTAACAGCATAGAGGACGAAGCATGCAACGATTTTTCATTCATATCAAGTATAAGGAAATCAGCGGGGAACATCATATCACCTACCCTAACAAGAACATCTTCCACTTTCCCTCTTGGACATACACTCGACCCATTAGCTAACTGGACAGTCACGTTACACTCATGCAGTTCATTTAAGTTCAGTTCAAGAAACAAAGCATAAGACATAACGTTCACAGAAGCTCCTAAGTCAAGCATGGCATTTCTAACTACCTTACTACCTATCATACAAGGAATAGTAAAGGTACCTGGGTCGTTGCACTTGGCGGGCAACGTACCTGGGAGGATCGCAGAAACGTTCTCTTTTCTCTTCTCAGTCCCTCTGGACTTCCTTTTTTTCGTGCACCAACTCCTTAAAAATTTGGCGTACTTAGGCACTTGGCTGACTGCCTCTAGGAGCGGAATGTTGACCATCACCTTCTGGAAGGTACGAAGGACCTCCTCGTCATCGGATTCCAAAGTAGGCTTCGCAAGCCTACTAGGGAAGGGTGCTCTGACAACTTCCTCTGGCACACTGACCTTTTCTTCTTTTTTCTCATTTTGATTCTCGGGAGCAGGCGGGGCGGACTAGTTCAGGCTGTCCTTGGCTTCCTTCACGGCTCTGGGGGAAAGTGACTTTCCACTCCTCAGCTGAATAGCACTCACGTTCTCACATGAGTTGACCGTAGTTTGGGAAGGAAGCTTCCCAGAGCTCTTGCTCTCGATTTTGCTAATTGACACCGCCATTTGTGTCAGCTGCTTGTTTAAGTTTTGCAGCTCGGCCTTGTGGGAGTTAAGCTCTTCTCGAGCCTCTTTTTGGAACTGGCTGGTGGTCGTGACAATGGTCCTTACCATTTCTTCTAGTGAGCTGGAGGAGGTCGAGGCTTGAGCTTCGGTGGAAGTGTTAGGCCTATCGTGAGACTGGCCTTGGAAGCGTGGTTGTCCTTCCCTGTTCCCATAGCTGAAGTTGGGGTGATCGCGCCAATCGGGGTTATAAGTGTTTGAATATGGGTCATACTTCCTCGGTTTGGAAGCGTACCCCCCGATTGCATTCACCTCCTCCGCCTCGCGGGTTCCTCCAACAATCTTCTTCAACATATTTCCAATTTCGGCCACTTGGGCCTTCATCTCAATCAGTTCATGGCTCTGGGTCACACCATGGACTTGCCCCTGCCCTCGAATACCAAACTGCTGCGAGTTGGTTGCCATGTTTGCTATAAGTTGTTTGGCCTCAACCGGGGTCTTGTCGATCAAGGCCCCGCCGCTCGCTGCATCAATAATTTTCCGATTGTGGGGCTTCATCCCCTCATAGAAATATTGTATCAGCAGTTGGTCGGCAATCTGATGGTGTGGGAAGCTTGCGCACAGGCGCCCAAAACGTTCCCAGTATTCGTGCAAGAACTCACCCACATCCTGAGTGATCCCATATATTCTCTTTCTCAAAGTTGTGGCCAAGGATGCGGGGAAGTATTTTTCCAGAAATACCCGCTTCATGTCCTGCCACGTGGTGATTGATCTGGAGGGCAGATAATACAGCCAATCTTTGGCTTTGTCCTTGAGCGTGAAGGGGAATGCCCTCATATTCAGCTGCTCCTCCGTGACTCTAGCAGGCTTCATCCCCGCGCAGACGCAATGAAATTCCATTAGGTGTTTGTTCGCGTCTTCCCCTGCATTACCATGAAAAGAAGGTAACTGGTGAATTAAACCTGACTTTAACTCAAAGTTACCTGCTACCACGGGGTAGTTTATGCACAAGGGTTGCAGGTTCAAATCTGGCGCTGCCAGCTGTTTCAGCGTCCGCGGCGCATCGCCTTGCGCCATCTCCTCAAACAAAAAGGGATTGCCTCGACGTTATCAGGAATCCGGGAGGCGCTGGGAACACCGTAAAAAAAATGACCGTTAGGACTTAAAGTCTTTTTGGATCTCCTGTCTTGTTTAAAATAACGATCTCGGTTACTGGCTTGACTCTCGTCAGTATGTTCAGAATCATCTGGTGCCGTTGTGTTTTCAAGCAAGCGAATATTTTTTCCCCCAAAATTATTTTCGACCTTCTTTGGAAATTTAGATCGGGACTTGATAACCACGGCTTTGTTCACCAATTTGTGCGCGCCCTCTTCCAGATAGTTTTCATGCTTACTTGACCACCAACTTTTAAAACGCTCAGTGACCTGATCGTGCGGATTTAATGCACGAGCCGAAAGAAATATTCGTGATGGCGGGGTACACCGAACACAAATTCGCCAGTGACTCAGGATATTGTCTAGGTCAACTAGAGGAAGAGCTTGCCCCAAGTCACTTGGTATGTCCTGATAAAATCCAAATTGACGGCCAAATCGATAAGGACTGTAGGTTGGTAATAGGATTTTTGAATATCCTATAAATTTCGGGGTCTCGAGTCCCGCCAAAATAACAATTATAATACCGCTACAACTGAGTTTCGCAGCTAGTGGTAGTCGGGTCGATCTGCAGGGAACCTAAATTATGTCCTCCTAATTAATTTCTATTTGCTTTTTTTTATGAAAACAATAAAATAAAACATTAAAGTAAATGGGGGATTTGCTAACGGTAAAATTAAAGAAAAGCATAAAAGTAGCTAACGGAAAATTAAAACTAATTACATGTGCTCCTAATTTTAAGGGTCGGGGTTGACCTTGATGCGACTCGATTCATTGGGATTCAAACATACTTAGGAAAAGCATAATTAAACACATAAATGGTAGCCCGGTAACCCTGAATCAACCGGCCGGCCACATATATATTAATCTGAATTTTCAATTCTAATTAAACGATGTTATTAACTAAATCAGAATGATCAGCCCCAAAATAATTAAAGCAGTAACTAGCAATTCACGACGAACATTCAATTAGACACTCTAAATGTTAGGCGATTACCCGGCAACCCTGAAGCAATCAACATTCAGAACATCTAAAATGATACTTCGATTTGTTTTACTCCTTTGTGTTACTAAGGCGATTAGGAGAGGCACGACATCACTAATCTATAACGTTAAAGCATGCTAGAAATCGAGATCGTCAGTCTACCAATCTAACACACTCATAAATTAAGCAAGAGAGAGTAAATGCCCAATCAGTTATGCTAAGCTCGAAATTAAAGATCTAAACCCTCATGAATCGCATCAAATTTAACCCCTAACCTCAAATTAGAGCACTTACCTTGCTCGGGATGAAAACCAAGCTAATCCAACCAATTAAGCATAATAAAATTCCTTAATTTACAAGACTTAGGAGATAAATATTAGCACCTTTGGAGTGCTATCATAGGTTTCAATAACTAGGGAACCCCCACATCGTGAAGATACACAACCCGATTGGAGACTCGATTCTTTTAAGCTCTAATCTTATGTAATGCTATCATAGGTCTCAAATTGATTAATTAATAATATCCACTAAAATATTCTTTTAAGTTCTAATCGAATGTAATGGTCCAATTTAACCCTAAGCAATTAAATTCAACAAAATATATCAATTAAGAATAATAAAATTCCTTAATTTACAAGACTTAGGAGATAAATATTAGCACTTTTGGAGTGCTATCATAGGTCTCAATAACTAGGGAACCCTCACATTGTGAAGATACACAACCCGAGGGGAGACTAAAAAAATATGAGGAATCCTCAAAATTTAAATCTGTGTTATTCCTTAGAGTTTCGTGTTTATTTCTATGTTGAAGGTTCACATGCCAAGCTATGGAGGCACCCGTATGAATTAGTTCACGAGTCGCGAACTCTAAAAAAAGTTTGGCCCTGCCCCCTGATAACTCCATTTTGGAGCTATATTTCACTCCCTAACTCTAGCTAAAAGTCGTGATTAATTGTTTAATATGTCTCGTTTATAGGAGTTTTGCGGCATAGAGCTCATGGTGTCCATTGGACGCGTTTCGTGGCTAAGGAAGCGGTTTTAGCGCCTTGGGAGTGCATCGGGAAGAGGGGAAGTTTTCCCATGAAGATTTAGAGAAAATTGCCAAGAAGAGGCAATTTTCCAGCCCCAAACCCGAGAGCAAGCGTCGAGCAACAGCGTCGAGACGCTTGCTCAACGTTCCAGCATCGAGACCCTTGCACCAGCGTCGGGACGCTCCGGAGGCGCGCGCGCGCTGGAAATTTAGGCGCAGCGTCGAGACGCTCGTCTCGACGCCATCACGACGAAGAGGCGCGCGGCACTTAGGGCGCAGCGTCGAGACGCTTGCCTAGCGTCTCGACGCTCCGACGACTTAAAATGCCCATTTGACGATTTTTCAACTATTCTCTCTCGGGTCTTCGCCATTCTTCTTCGTTTCTCCGCCATTGTTGGCCATTTTTGGAGCTTATCTTTTCTATTAAGCTTGGGATGATGTCCAAGGCTCCCATGGGTGTATTGGGACTCCAAACCTCCATGGTTGGCTAAGGTATTTGTGTAGGATTTGGGATAATTAGGGATTTTTGTTAAGCTTTTTAATGTTTTGATAATCTATGCATATTGGTTCTGATTAGGCTTAAATTCTTGAGTGTATTTGTTGTTCTTGCTTAATCCATGCATGTGTTAGATTTCAACGACGGACAATCGGGTTTTCTAGCATGTGTTAATGTTAGAGACTAGCGATGTCTTGCCTCTCCTTGTCGCCATAGTAACACAGGACAACAAAATTAATAGGAGTATCGTCTTATGCATGTTGATTGTTGAGTACTTTAGGGTTGTCGGGTAGTCAATTAGCAATTGGTATGCATAGTCGAATGTTCGTCGTGGTTAGCTAGTAACTGTTCGGAGTCAAATTGGGGTTGATCACTCTAATAGGATTGCGAATAATGTTTAGTTAGGATTGTTAATTCTAACTAATTAATATGAAGCCAGTTACTTTAGGGTTCTCGGGTAACCGACCGCGTGCATTTCAAAATTGATTAGCCTTACTTTAGAATTAAATGATGAATGTTAAAACGCTTAGCAAAATCCCAAAATCCCCCAAATCCAACACTCTTCAATCTCAATCTTATTATTTTTCCGTTAGCACTTTTCATTACGTTGCATGTTCAAAATCCCCCTTTTTGTGACAAAATTCACCAGTCAATTTAATTATAACTCAAACAATTAATTCTCAATTTTATTCCCTCTCTGTGGTTCGACCCCGTTGCCGCTAGCTGCAAAGCTAAAAGCTACGGGTTTATAAATTTATTTTGGCAAGCCTCGACAGCTTGATATTGGAGTACCCCAAAAGTAGCTCTACCACCCCCGCCTGAAAAGTCGACCATCATTGGACCGCGAACTCTCACCGGAGTCTTGTAATGAGTGGAAAAATAATGGGCTGACCAACCATAGACATATTGCATAGGGAAGCAAGCCTCCATACGCCCCATCGGGGGCAATGTGGTAGTGGACTTTTGTACGTTCACAAATTCCGGGTTGTCGAAACCCGCCAAAATAATATTTATATGCCGATTATACCGACTAACTTGTAGTTAGTGATAACCGGGTCGAACCACAGGGAATTAGCTTAATTCAAACTTAATTAATTCTAAATTGCTAACGGTAAAAATAGGAGAAATTAGATTGTAAAAGGGAGCTCTAAACTATTGTAGCTAACGAAAAATTAAACAATAAAACTGTGAAGTAACAAATTTAAATGAGCATGTTTGACTTCAAAGAATGGGATTGATCACAATTGGTGTTCGGATCATCGATAACTAAATACATAGACACAACGCTTAAAGCACGCAATTCATTTGGTTATTTCTAACTCAAACGACCCAAAGATACAATTAGAAAAGTGCAATTCTAATTGTTCTTGACAGTTACTCTATTTAAAGTGATTAATCCTAAAATCATTAACGGACAGAGACGAGAACATTGCGACGAATTAACCTGGAGACTAAATCGATTTTTCCCCTTTACCCAAAATCTAACATGAAGGTTAACTAATTTCTACCCTCAACTGTCACTTGGGATCAAACTAAATACATATATTCAGATTCGTGTTACCTAGCGACTGAGGCAATTATACGTCCTAATCTCTAACGGTAAAGCATGCATAAGGACTCGGGCGTCACTCCTAATCAGTTACACAAGCTATTGAGATGAAGAACAAAGAAGAAGATGCAATAAGCAAGCCAATCTAATTCATACACAAATTGGGGCAAATCTTTCCTTAATCCAAATTGTTTACAATCCCAAACTAGAAATCAAACACTTACTTATTTAGCTATCCATGGAGATGAAGAAAAGAGCCACAAATGGCTAAGAATGCCCAAAATTCAAAAAAGGTAGAAGAAGAGCCAAAGAAAGATGCCCTAAAATCATAAAAATTGGTATTTATACCCATTTTTCCGTCGAGACCCCTGGGGCTGACCTCTCTGAGCAAATTTTTTACCTTTAATGACGGGCATTTGTGGCTGTTTGGGCCGCGCGCAGGGGTGTTGGGCCGAGCGAAGTGGGCGCTAGAGCGCGTGGAGCGGGGCGAGGGCGCGCGGGTCGTCAAGTGGGTCGGGCTGTGCCGAAGGTCGTTGGGCTGGAGCTGATCGACCAAATCTGGGAGCTTTGACTTTTACAAAAATAAAGAAATTGTGCTCCCATCTAGATTTGAACCTGGGCAACCCCATTGTCTTAGCAAGACCTGCACCATTAAGTCATTAATCAATTTTAAGTTATGATTAGATTAATAAATTAATGTAGTATAATCACTCAAAACGGTTAATTAATAAAATGCTCTAAAATATTCATTTAAGCTCTTAATTTACGCAAATGCCCGATTTACCCCTTAACAATTAAATTATACAAAATATATCACTTAGGCCCAAATAATTATTCTAATTTACAAGACTTAGGAGCTAAATATTAGCACTTTTGGAGTGCTATGAAAACCCCCAACCTAAATCTTGCTAGTCCTCGAGCAAGGAAAACTCTGAACTAGCTCCTATGAATGAAATTGCATGCAACGGCTCTACCTCAATGCTGTCAAAAACAAGGCACTTACAACAAAAGAGAACAATTGATTGCATGCATAAGCTGAGAACATTTCAAAAATTAAACTGCTACTCCCCTACGTGTGTGTGTGGTTAGCCAACCTATTCTAACTCTTATAGACTCAAAAAACCATATGCAACCCTACATCTCGTTTTCCCCCTACTTCTAGCAATAAAGAACAGTCTAATGGCTTTTCAACAATCAAGAGAGTAACAAATCAAAAGGCCTAAATTTTTTCTTTTTCTTTTGAGTACTTTGTACTCTTTATTTCTTTTGAACCACTATTTTTTTACTTCTCCAAGAAATCCTAACACGTAAAGCTTCATTTCGCTTCACGTTTTTAAGGATTAATGCTCACTTCTTAATGTGCACTTAAAGAAGGAGGAGCATCTCTAGAGTTTTTATTTTCCATGCTTACTTTTTTCCTTTTTTTTTTACTTAGGCAACAGCTTCGCTACGATCTCGATTAACCTATTACAACCTATCATGCATCAAGTCTTCTCTAGAGGTGCCTTTCGGGGTGACAACATGATTTTAGGCTACATACGATTATTATAAGCCTAAAAAACCAAGAATAGATTGCTAAGTGCTCGATAGATGTAAGGGAGCAACAGAAAAATTTTAAAACTTTTTTGAAAAAATGCTCAACTAACACATACAATCTCATGCTTTTCTAGATGTGCAAGTACGAAGAATTTAAAAGCATTTCCTAGATTGTCCTCATCGAACAACATGCAACAGCAGACACAAGCACTTCAAATTCAGAATCTCCACAGCTCAACAACTACAGAAATCCATCCAACAGACAACTCCACCCCCAACCTAAAAGGATACATAGTCCTCTATGTATCACACTTAAGACTAAGCAGTTTAAACTACAAAATTTTAAGGGAACAGAAAACCTCCCCTGAATTTTGTTCGGTTGTCGGTTGGAGCAGCACGGTCTTCGCCCACTATCTCGATCCTCAGGTCAAACCTCCTACAAAAGAAAGCAAGAGGAAGCTAAGTTAGGAAAATAAAAACGAAAAGTAAAGACATGAATTTTAAAATACTCATGGGTTGCCTCCCAAGAAGCGTAAATTTGTAGAGTCGATTGCTCGACTGTATTCTCGCACACGACTCATCCATAATCCTACTTGGAAGATGCCCCATCCATCTTCCCAATTTTATCATTCCTGCAAAAATCCTAAAACAATTTTCTCTCTCGTGCCTTCAGCACACATACAACATCAATTTCAAATAAAACACAAACAACGTCGACATTCACAAAAGACTCCTGAGATTTTTACCCAACAATTCTAAACTCATTCACATCTCCATCAAACTCAACATACAGGACACCTTTATCAACATCGATTTTAACTTTTACAGTTTTCATAAAAGGTTGTCCCAATAGAATTGATGCAGAAACATAAGAGGGTTTAACATTCATTTCAAGAACATAAGAATCAGCGGGAAAATACAGATCAGTTATTCTGACTAAAATGTCCTCCACCTTTCCCAAAGGATGCACACAAGATTTATCAGCCAATTGTACAATAGCACCGGTTCCATGCAATTCATTTAGTTTAAGCTTTTTAAAACCAACATGTGACATTACATTAGTCGATGCTCCTAAATCTAGCATGGCATGATTAATTATTTTATCTCCTATAGTGCAAGGAAAAGTAGAAGGGATTATCTCAACAGGATTCTCAATAATTGTCAAAGTAGAAACAGTTGAATCACAAAATTCAGTCAAAGATGGCTCATGCAACTCATATTCATCAAAAAGTTCAGTTAAAAATAATGGGTCATCCCCATCCTCAACAGTCATGCATTCGTTATGTGCTAGTGTATCAATCGTTTCTACCTGGCAAAGAGAAAATACCTCCTCATAGGTTTCCTTAGGTGGTCTCGCTAACCTGCTAGGAAAAGGGGCCTTAGGCAAATAAACTCTAGTACATGTAGGATCAAAGTTTACCCCTTTCCACCTTGGTTCGGAAGCTTCCACCACTGGCTCGCTGTGACCATGCTCGACTTTCACTAGTGGGGCACTCGTGGGAAGCTCCTTCCCACTCCTCAATGCGATGGCACTAGCGCGTTCTGCTTTCTGAATTTCCATCCTATTTACCTTCTCAGTCATATGAGACATTTTCTTGCCCAAATCTTGCACCATCGTTCCAAAACCATCGAGTCTTTCCCGAGTGTCCTCCTGAAATTTCAAGTTAGCTGAAACAAAACTTTGCAAAATATTTTCAAAAGAATTACTTGAAAATGATGTTTGAGCTTGCACGGAAGCCCGAGAAACATTTTCCGCTAACCGGATCATTGCATTGCCGATTTCTGACACTCGAGCATTAAGCGCGTTTAACTCATTTGAGAAACGGTCTTGCTCACTTCCTTTACCTTCGTACTGGTGCGAATTTCCAGCCATATTTGAGATTAGTTGTCTTGCTTCTTCAGGTGTTTTATCCATGAGTGAACCTCCATTGGCGGCATCAATCAACTGTCGAACACGTGGGAACAAACCATCACAAAAATGCTGAATGAGGTGTTGATCGGTTATTTGATGGTTAGGACAACTCTCACACAAACGATTAAACCTTTTCCAACAATCATAAAGGTTCTCTCCTTCTGCTTGCATGATACCGCATATCTGCTTCCTGAAAGAGGCGACCTTCGAAGGAGGAAAATACTTTTCTAAGAACATTCCCTGCATCTTATCCCATGTGGTGATGGTGTTGGGATTTATGCCCTAAAGCCTCGTAATTAATTAATAATTATTTGATAATTATTTTATTATTAATATTTGCAATTTATAATATTCATTATATAAATAAAATCCAAGGTTATTAGTGTAATCTTGAACTGTATGTAGTTGACATACGGGAGGATCATGTTCAAGTAATAACCTAAAGGGTCTATAGTATATGGATAAGGTTGGGTGCCTTATCCTGGTAACACTATTGATACGGCCCACTTTGTAATTGTTACAAATGATTTGATCCAAATCATTCATCTAGAGACATGTGAGTGGGGGTATCCTATACAATGATTTTGTATAAGACTGGACCACGAAATATATAATCTCTCTTTATAAATCCGTTATTTGAGAAGATTAGTATTTCACAGGATGATCATATGTGACTCGATCTTAATCCTGAGTGAGTTATGAACTCCTGCCTGTGAGGGCTCGTTCTTTGATTTGTATGGGTGAGAATGGCCTTTATAGCCGATTCAATAAGCCTATCATTTTGGGGACTTGACCAAATAGGGAGTTGGGAACATAAGTTTACCAAGATGGAATTCACTTCTTCCCATATAGGGAAAGTAGATGAGTAGTTCCCTTAAGTGCTGATTTCGAGACTTGAACAATGGGGCCCCACCCTCTCACTGGCCCGAGAGGGACTTGGTTTATGGTTGGATCATAAACAAGTTGTTCATTAGAGAATCAGTGGTACTTAAGGTGTAAGATGTAATTACAGGGGTAAAACGGACTTTTGACCCAACTGTAATTACGAACAACTCGTGAAGGATCGACTTGCATGTAATGGTTATATCCATGGACACAACTTGTCCTACAGTGCATAAGAGTGAAACTCTAGGCCTATAGTGGAGTGACCTAGAGTTAATGAATGAAAGTCAATTAATTAAAGAGTTTAATTAATTAATTTTGTATCATTGGAGCTTATAAATCTGTAGGTCCATAAGGTCCCCTTGCTAGCTCATAGTAACACTAAAATGATCAATTTAGTTGAAAGAAAAATTTGAAATATTCAAATTATTATTTAATATATTTGATATATTAAATGTAGAAGAGTAAAATATATTTATTGTATTTGATACATTAAATATTAGAGGAAATAGTTTATGTATATGATACATTAATATTAAAAACTATATACATATGTTATTTGAATGAGATTCAAATTGGTTTAAAGTATATTATAAAAGATTAGTTTTATAATATTTGAATAAGATTCAAATAAATATAAAATGCATATTTTAATATATTAGATATTAAAATGTATTTTGTAAAATAAAATTAATTCCTAAAAGCCTTATTATAAATAAGACATTAAGGTTTAGCCAAAGGGTTGGCCAAACACACTACTCACACCCTCTACAGAGAATTGTTCTCTCATTCTTTCAAAGAGCTCCCACAAGCCTTGATCCCGTGTTCGAGTCATAGCGAGTAAGATCTCGTGGAAAAAGGAACACAAGAAGATGATTGATCTTCAAAGGTAATTGTATTATATGCTTAACCTGTATTTTAGTTTAATTCTAAATAAAACAAAGTAACGATTCCAAACGCTTCCGCTGCGGGGAATGAAGAGTTCATTCCCTTCAGATGGACCTAGGTGGAAGGTAACACATCCAATCCTTCGCCTGTTCCTTTAAAGTGAAGGGGAAGGCCCTTAGAAAAAGCTGAGCTTCGGTTGCATTGTCGGTCCTCATTGACGAACACACCATCTTGAAGGCTTTGAGGTGTCTGATGGGATCCTCATCTGCGTTACCAAAGAAAGAAGGTAGTGAGTTAATTAGACTAGCCTTGAGTTCAAAGTTACCTGCTGATACCGGATACAATATACTCGATGAATTTCGGTCTAGCCCAACTGCGGCAAGTTGCCTCAAGGTCCTTTGTTGCTCATAACTAGCCACGACCTCCATCTTTGCGCTTTCTTTTGGATTTTCAAAGAATATCTGCGCTCAAAAACTCAAAAAGGAACGGGTAAAATAATTCAAGAAAAAATAAATAAAACTGTACAAACAAAAGAATTTTTTTTTTTTTTTTTTTAAAAAAACAAACAAATTAAAATCAACCAAGCCGAATTAAATTTAATTCCCCGGAAACGGCGCCAATTTTGGTAGTGGACTTTTGTACGTTCACAAATTTCAGGTTGTCGAAACCCGCCAAAATAATATTTATATGCCGATTATACCGACTAACTTGTAGTTAGTGATAACCGGGTCGAACCACAGGGAATTAGCTTAATTCAAACTTAATTAATTCTAAATTGCTAACGGTAAAAATAGAGGAAATTGGATTGTAAAAGGGAGCTCTAAACTATTGTAGCTAACGAAAAATTAAACAATAAAACTGTGAAGTAACAAATTTAAATGAGCAATCAAATGGTTCCCCGGCAACGGCGCCAATTTTGGTAGAAGGATTTTTGAATGTCCAACTAATTTCAAATTGTCGAGGCTTGCCAAAATACAATTTATAAGTACCGAAACTACTAAGCTTTGCAGCTAGTGGTAACGGGTGTCGAACCACAGGGAACCTAAATCAATCTCTCTTAACTAATTTCTATTTGTCTTTTAAAACACTCAAAATGAAATAGTAAAATAAAAGGGGGAGTTAATTAAAACTAAACTAAGCTAACGGAAAAATAATTGCGAAAAGTAAAGAGCGGAAAAATAAATGTAACGCGTGCTCCTAATTCGAGTGCTCGGGATTTATCTTGATGCGCTTAGTTCATAGGGATTCTAATCATGCTTGTAATTTAATCTCATGCACGTGAAATGTTTGCTCGTTTCCGTAGCAAACATCCCAATGAATTAATTAGAAAAGTGCAATTTCAATTAAACATGCTCACTAATTAATTTAAGTTGATCAAGCCTAAACTAATCAAAGAACAGTAACGGGTAATATCGCGACGAACCAAGTGATCGAGAACTCGACCAATTGGCGCGATTTCTATTCTTTCCCTAAGTCTATCGTGCAAACGATAATTAATTCTATTCTCCTACTGTCACTTAAGTTAGAATTAATTAGTCACGCTTAGACTCTTGTTACCTAGCGATTGAGGCAATTATACGTCCTAACCTTTAACGGTAAAACATGCGTGAGGACTCAGACGTCACTTCTAATCAGTCATACATGCTCGTGGGATTCAAACAAAGGAAGAATCATGCAAGAAACTCAGAATCACAAGCTGGAAAATTAAAGCTAAACCCTCCCTAATGCATCAAGACAACCCCTAACTCGAATTAGAGCACTTACCTTGGCTCCCCGTTGTGCAAATCAAGAGAAACGTTCAATGTTTGAACTTTATTGAAGAGAAAAGGGAAGAAATGTGAGTTTAGGCTCCCACCCGAGCTTAAACAATGGTGGAAATCGAAAATGGGATAAAACTTGCGGCTAAAAATCGGAGAAGAAAGACTTATAGCCGTCGGAGCGTCGAGACGCTAGGGCAGCGTCTCGACGCTGTGCCCTAAGTTGGCAGCGGGCGCGCCCGGGGTAGCGTCGAGACGCTCGGACAGCGTTGCGACGCTGTCGGCGATGAGCGCGCGCGCTCGATGCTGGAGCGCTCGTCAAATTCCGAAAATCGTCGGGGCGGCATCGAGACGCTCGGACAGCGTCTCGACGCTGCCGCTCAACGCTTGCTCTCGGGTTTGTTGGCCAAATTTTGCCTTTCCATGGCAATTTTTGCCATTTCTTCAATTCTTCAAGCCCCTTCACTCCCGATGCGTCCATGAAGCTCTAAAACGTCACTTTTAGCCCCGAAACACGTCATCGGACTCCTCGAGCTCTCGACCATGAATTCACCTACAAAAAGGCATTTTAATCAATATTGAGCATGATTTTAGCTATAATTAGGGAGTAAATAATTGCTCTATTTTGGAGCTATCAAAATACCCCCAACCTAAATCTTGCTAGTCCTCGAGCAAGGCTATTCTAAATTATCACTAAAGTCTAAAATTGCATGCATCGACTCTAACCTCAACACTTTTAAAAGCAAGGCATTTGCAACAAAAAGAGAACAATCAATCGCATGCACTAATTGAGAACTTTTCAAAAATTCAACTGTTACTCCCCTACGTGCGTGTGTGTATAGCCAACCTATTCTAGCTCTAATAGACCCGGAAAACCATATGCAACCCTACATCATGTTTTTCCCCTACTTCTAGCAATTAAGAACAGTCTAATGACTTTTCAACAATCAAGAGAGTAACAAATCAAAAGGCCTAAACATTTTCTTTTTCTTGAGTATTTTGTACTCTTTATTTCTTTTGATCCACTTTGTTTTTTTTTACTTTTCTTTTACTTCTCCAAGAGAGCCTAACACGTCAAGCTTCATTTCGCTTCACGTTTTTAAGGACTATTGCTCACTTCTATTAGTTCTCCTTTCATGCAGTGACAACCGTGGGTTACACGATCGCTCCTGGTTACACGGGCAACACAAGAAGGAGGAGCAACTCTAGAGTTTTTATTTTCATGCTTACTTTTTTTTTTTTACTTAGGCAATAGTTTCGCTATAATCTCGATTAACCTATTACAACCTATCATGCATCAAGCCTTCCCTAGAGGTGTCTTTCGGGGTGACAACATGATTTTAGGCTACATAAGATTATTCTAAGCCTACAGAACCAAGAATAGATTGCTAAGTGCTCGATAGATGCAAGGGAGCAACAGAAAAATTTTAAATTTTTTTTAAAAATGCTCAACTAACATGTACAATCTCATGTTTTTCTAGATATGCAACTACGAAGAATTTAAAAGCATTTCCTAGATTGTCCTCATCGAATACATGCAACAGCAGACAAAAGCACTTCAAATTCAGAATATCCACAGCTCAACAACTACAAAAATCCATCCAACAGACAACTTCACCCCCAACCTAAAAGGATACATAGTCCTCTATGTATCACACTTCAGACTAAGCAGTTAAAACGCACAAAATAAAAGGGAACAGAAAACCTCCCTTGAATTTTGTTAGGTTGTCGGTTGGAGCAGTGCACTCTTCGCCCACTATTCCAATCCTTAAGCCACAAAACTCCTACAAAAGAAAGCAAGAAAAAACTAAGCTAGGAAAATAAAAACTAAAAGTAAAGGCATGAATTTAAAATACTCATGGGTTGCCTCCCAAGAAGCGCAAATTTTTAACGTCGTTATGTTCGACGTGTCCTCCTCTCTGTCAGGGTACGTAAAAAATTTCGTACTTCTTCGGCCCCTTTTTCCTAGAATCAACAAAGCCTGCTAAGAGAAGCAAGCTCTTTGACTTTTGTAGGCAACCGGACAAAGTTGTTATTTTTTTTATTTTTTTGATATAAGGAAAAATAAAAGACTCAACAGACTGAAATAAAACAAAACAAGGCTCAATTGAAAATAAAGACTCAACAGGGGAAAAAGAAGAAAGCATGCATCGATAGAGGGAAGTTCAGGAAATAAAACAGAAAGAGACTCGTCAGCCTCAAACTCTATCACCTGAAATTCCTTCAAGATAGTAGGCTCGACTTTTTCCTTAATCCCGACGATCTCATCTTCGCATGGCGGAATACCCCTGATTTCTTTTTTGCAACTTGGGCGTAACTCCTCGAGCATAAAATCAATTTGCTCCCTCTGTCCTTCAAAATTTAGATTATAGGACAGGGAGGATTGATTCTCTAACTCGGGATGCTCTTGTGCGGGGTAGGCATCGAGAAGACCGGTTTGTGGCGCCTCAGGACATGCGTAGGAAGTATGACCCCCTACCGAGCAAGCACGACCTTTTGCTCTCGCATGCGTTTCTCTAATAAACGTCCACCAAACCTCAGAGTGCAGCTTACGCATTTGTATCGGAGTTTTCTTTATTGCCTGCAGCCTCCTTATGTACTCCTCGCCATGATGGGAAATACTCAAAAACTCCCTATATTCCCTCTCATCGTCAAGAGAAATCCTCGCGGCTTCCAGCCTTGAAGCTATCACCCACTCTTCTAAACGAATATCTGCCATACTTAAACAAGAAGACACAAGAAAAGGAAAATATTTTTTGGTTTTTTAAACAAATAAAATTTAACTAAGAGAAATCAAATGGTTCCCCGGCAACGACGCCAATTTTGGTAGAAGGATTTTTGAATGTCCAACTAATTTCAAGCTGTCGAGGCTTGCCAAAATACAATTTATAAGTACCGAAACTACTAAGCTTTGCAGCTAGGGGTAACGGGTGTCGAACCACAGGGAAACCTAAATCAATCTCTCTTAACTAATTTCTATTTGTCTTTTAAAACACTCAAAATGAAACTGTAAAATAAAAGAGGGAGTTAATTAAAACTAAACTAAGCTAACGGAAAAATAATTGCGAAAAGTAAAGAGCGGAAAAATAAATGTAATGCGTGCTCCTAATTCGAGTGCTCGGAATTTATCTTGATGCGCTTAGTTCATAGGGATTCTAATCATGCTTGTAATTTAATCTCATGCACGCGAAATGTTTGCTCGTTTCCGTAGCAAACATCCCAATGAATTAATTAGAAAAGTGCAATTCCAATTAAACATGCTCACTAATTAATTTAAGTTGATCAAGCCTAAACTAATCAAAGAACAGTAACGGGTAATATCGCGACGAACCAATTGATCGAGAACTCGACCAATTGGCACGATTTCTATTCTTTCCCTAAGTCTATCGTGCAAACGATAATTAATTCTATTCTCCTACTGTCACTTAGGTTAGAATTAATTAGTCACGCTTAGACTCTTGTTACCTAGCGATTGAGGCAATTATACGTCCTAACCTTTAACGGTAAAACATGCGTGAGGACTCAGACGTCACTCCTAATCAGTCATACATGCTCATGGGATTCAAACAAAGGAAGAATCATGCAAGAAACTCAGAATCACAAGCTAGAAAATTAAAGCTAAACCCTCCTTAATGCATCAAGACAACCCCTAACTCGAATTAGAGCACTTACCTTAGCTCCCCGTTGTGCAAATCAAGAGAAACGTTCAATGTTTGAACTTTATTGAAGAGAAAAGGGAAGAAATGTGAGTTTAGAGCTCCCACCCGAGCTTAAACAATGGTGGAAATCGAAAATGGGATAAAACTTGCGGCTAAAAATCGGAGAAGAAAGACTTATAGCCGTCGGAGCGTCGAGACGCTAGGGCAGCGTCTCGACGTTGTGCCCTAAGTTGGTAGCGGGCGCGCTCGGGGTAGCGTCGAGACGCTCGGACAGCGTTGCGACGCTGTCGGCGTTGAGCGAGCGTTGAGCGCGCGCGGTCGACGCTGGGGCGCTCGTCAAATTCCAGAAATCGTAGGGGCGGCGTCGAGACGCTCGGACAGCGTCTCGACGTTGCCGCTCAACGCTTGCTCTCGGGTTTGTTGGCCAAATTTTGCCTTTCCATGGCAATTTTTGCCATTTCTTCAATTCTTCAAGCCCCTTCACTCCCGATGCGTCCATGAAGCTCTAAAACGTCGCTTTTAGCCCCGAAACACGTCATCGGACTCCTCGAGCTCTCGACCATGAGTTCACCTACAAAAAGGCATTTTAATCAATATTGAGCATGGTTTTAGCTATAATTAGGGAGTAAATAATAACTCTACTTTTTAGCTATCAGGAACCTCTCGTGCTTACCTGACCCGATCAATTCTTTAAGATTGGGAATGACCTCCTCGTAGAATCGCCCTTTGATTGGAAGGCCACCAAATTTCCATAGATCCCATAGAGAAATGGAAACCTCTCCAGCTTGGGTATGAAAAGTGTTCGTCGCAGGACACCACGCCTTTCATAAAGCCCGAACTACGTCTGTGTTACGGTCATAGGTATAAAGCTAAGCCATTACAACATCGTACAAACAAGCACGGTCAAGAATATTCGCTTCGAGCAACTACTAACTCCAGCCACTCCCAATAACAGGGAAGGAAAATAAATTCTCCCGGAAATTTGAGTATGTTCTCCCAGCAAACCTCGTCGTTTATTATGCGACGATCCAATGTCAATTCAGGATCAAGGTTTGGGTCTTGATTATGGATAGAGGAGTCCAAAAACCATACTTTAGACGAAATACCCGGATTCAAAGGCCTTTCCACTGACCACTCTGACAAAAATGTTGGATTGTCCAACTGAGGCCATGCACTTGAAAACCGACTGGCCTTCGGGTCTTCTACTAACAAACTGACTCCGCTCCTCGTAGGTGTAGACACCGTATTTGGTCCGGGCATTTGTTTATTATTAATGTTTTTACCTTATTTTTTTTTTTAATTTTTTTTTTTTGTCATATTTGATTGAGTCTTTTTAAGTTGTAAATTCATTTTTTTTTATTATGTATTTAATTAATTTTCGAAAATTGGAGAAAAATAACAAAAATAATGTTTTAATTGTTTGGGAATGATTTTTACCTAATTTGACAAATAAAATTAGCATTTTATGAGTATAAAATTGATAAGTCATTTTATGGCTAAAATTTAATATTCATTTATTTCTATCCAATGAGTATAAAATATTTAATCTTTTTTTGGGTTAAAATTTGATATTCATTTATGAGTATAAATTATTTAATTCATGTTTGAGTTAAAATTTGATATTCATTTATGAGTATAAATTATTTAATTCATTTTTGGATTAAAAAAAATTGATATCCATTTATGAGTATAAATTATTTAATTCATTTTTGGATTAAAAATTTGATATTCATTTATGGATTAAAAATTTGATATTCATTTATGAGTATAACATATTTGTTCATTTTTGGTCAAAATCCGTCTCAATTAAGAATAAAATTTCGAGTCATTAATTGTTTGATTTTAACCTTGTTTGACGTTCTCATCGTCTATAAATATCGGGTAAAGAATCATTCAGAAAGGAAGATCAGAGCAAAGGCTCGTGGAGAGACGGATAAAAATTAGAAATTGATTTTAAAGTCAAAATTGAGACTTTGACCAAAAATAAGTTTCTCTCTCCAAAATTCCACTTTTCCCTTTATTTCTTTTTCCATTTTTTGAGGTACACGCAGATCGAGGTCCTTACTATTCATCACCACCTACCTTCAACCCTCAATCTCTTCATCTTCAACCTCAAATTCCGGCGATACCCACCATCTCCAGCGAAGTTCAAACGGCGGACCAACCTTCCCCAACCGGCGGCGCGACGCATCTGAACGCAGACCTACAACCACGGCGGCGGCGGAGCTCCACGAACGGCGAACCACGGTCAGCTCTCCGGCAACCGATTTCATCTCAGACCCTCACGACGGCGCGGCGGAGCTCCACGAAACCAGACGGCTGCGAGACTTGACGACTGCGGGCTCCGAACAGACCAACGGCGATCTTCAACGCGACGGCGGCAGAAGAGTTCCAACGATCCTGTATCGAGCTTCACGGCGGCGCTAATGGAAGACGATGGCGATGCAATGCCCAGCCAACGACGGAAGATCTCGAGCAGACGGACTTCAACGATCAGCAGCGGAGATCTTTGCAGCAGACGGCGGCGCTCGGACGATGCTCGGATGGGAGGCGGCGCGGCGTTGGCAGATGAACCTCCACAGAGCACCTGCTGTACGATGAAGAAGAAGGGTAAAGTTTATCATTTTGAGTTATTTACGAATTTGCCATTAATGATATTTTCAAAATTATAATTTTAACATTTTCTATTTAATTACAAAACACCCTTCTTTGTTTTTCTTATTACAATTTTATAGTTGATTTTTCAATTTAATGTTTGAACTTCTATTTAAATTATAACGTATTTTCGTTTTCAATTTTAAGATTTTTAGGTATCTTTCAACTTACCTTAATTTAAATTTGTAAATAAAAATTTAATTATTTTGTAAATATATATTTCAAACAAATTTTAACTTTATCTTTAATTTAAATTTTTCTAAATCTTAATTTGATTTTATAATCCAAATCATATTTTCGTTTAAAAATAACGTTTGTAAAAAATAAAATAATATTTGTTTTGAGGGCTGAGTAATGTGACTTCGTAGAGTTTCGACTCTCGTGCAAGCATACGAAAATCCTTCCAATCACTTTAAAAAATAACAAATTTAAAATAAGATATTATCATATAAATTCTATGACGGAGTTGGAATGAATTTCTCAAATTGTTGAGGTAAATAATTTCCTTTAAATAAAAGGAAATTTAGATATGATAATTAATTAAGAGTAAATTATCACTCAATACATCAAATTCTTACTTTATTTTTAAAGTTAAGGTTTGATTAAATGAGACATTGTTTTATTATTTATTTTCTCAAATTAAGGACGTTTTAAAATTAATGGGATAATATAAGATGGCTACCGTTTTTAACGGGTGTTGTAGGGTGCTAACACCTTCCCTACACTCAAACGACCCCCGAACTTGATTTCTGTTTTCTTAGACCAGTTTTTGTTTTAAGGTGACCAATCACACCCAAAATGGTTGGTGGCGACTCCATCTCTTTTATTTTTAAAACAAAACCCTTAAAAGAGGACGTCGGCCGCTCCGCGTCGCGATGACGTTGCGACAGTAGGTTGTTTATGATCTTTCAAGAGTACGAGGTATTTCTGGTCAGAGACAATCTGTTCCATAAAATACACCATGATTCTGCAAAAAAAAAAAAAACCTGAAGATTTCTTACGGACACGAAACAACGAACACTAAAAAAAGCAACACTAAAGAGTTAGCTCGTCGTAATATCAAAGTCCATTAAAAAGAAGGACGTGGGTGGAGTTTTGGGTATTCAAAGGATGAGAATTCATTTTGAAGTTTGGGTTCTAAAACTTCATTCAAATGAAGTTTTTTAAATTCTGTCGATTTGAAATCCTCAGAGCTCTATCCCTTTCTTCTTCTTCTACTTCTTTTTTCTTTTCTCTTGTTTTCTGTGTCCCACAACACCGTTGCACGGCACCGAGGATAGCGAGACTACCTGGGTGGTCCTCGGGGCGTTCGTGAGAAGAAGTCGGAAGAGTTCGTGACGACGAACGAGCGGCGGAGTTGAAGAAATTTGGAACTACAAGGGTATGTATTCTAAATTTCTTATTTCTGTCGTTTGAGCATGTTTTCTATTTGTTAAATTGATGAAATTAGAGTATCAATGATCCCAAATCGCTTTCGCAGCGTGAAACGCTCCATCAGTCTAATCCCTATCCTCAACTGCTTTTCTTATATACTGTGACCCCCCCTCCCCCCCCCCCAATCAAGAATAGTTACTACTCTACTTATTTTATTTTAGTTTAGTTATGTTTAATATTTTATTGTTCTTTTCGCTTTGTTTACGCATTAGTTTAGCATAAGTAAAATAGATGTAGATTAGTTATTAACCTGTAGCATCACCTGCTTTAATGAAGTGCTTTCTTCCAATTCCAATGTCTTCATGCTTTGTGTCATTTTAGCATTTGTGTCACTCTCTCGTGCACACTTTAGCTCCAAAATCTGTGTCTTCTGCTTCTCATAATCGCTAAAATAGTATGAAATTAGCAAAGTTGTGCACTGCCTTTTGAGTCTGTCTTGTGATAATTGTTGGGTTTTATGTCCTAAAACTCGTGGTTTGTAAACGATAAACATATTTTAGTACTAATAAAGTGTTATTGAGGTTTATTCAATAAAGTTATTATTGAATATGTGAATTGCTTATTTCATTTTAGAAAACCCTAAATCCAATAAACTAAGATCCATGGCTATAACATGAGTACTTGAACTTTATGTGGAGACATAAAAGTGGATCAAGTTCGAGTAAATAGCTAAAACGGCCTATAGTATATGGATAAGGTTGGATACCTAATCCTGGGGACACAATTAGATGCGGCCCATTTTGTATTTAGTATAAACGATGTGATCCTGAATCGTTCATGTGGAGACATGTGAATGGGGGCGTCCTATGCAAAGAGTTTGCATTAGACCGGACCGCGAAAAAAGTCACTCTTGCTTTATAACGTTGTTTACTGTAAGACTGACTATTTCAAAACGATGACCTAGGTAACTTGACCTTAATCCTGAGCTAACTATGAACTTCTGTTTATTCGGGATTATCCTTACATCTGCATGGGTGAGAGTGGCTCAACAGCACCGACTCAATAAGCCTCCCAGTTCATGGGTAAGACTGGATAAATAGCTGAGGACATAGGGTGCAAGATGGAATTCACTCCTACCCGTTTCTAGGGATAGTAGATAGGTTGTTCCCTTAAGTGCTGACTCCAGGTCTTGAACAAGGGGCCCCACCTTCTCATTGGCCCGAGAGGGACTCGATATAGTGATTAGATCACATACCAATCGGTTTAGTGATTGGATCACAAACCAATTGTTCATTAGAGGATCAGTGGGACTTAAGGAGCAAGATGTAATTACGGGGGTAAAACCGATATTTGACCCAACCGTAAATTACGAACAACCTGTGAAGGGTCAACTTACTAATCATGGTTATATCGAGTGGACATAAATATATCTACAGTGAGGAGAGTGCAACTAATAGGCTATAGTGGAATGTCCTATACGAACAACCTGTTTAAACTCTTTAATTAACTGTTTAAACTCTTTAATTTAATGGGATTAATGGCTTGATGTGGGATGAACACTTAGAAAAAGTTTAAGTCATAAAAACACCAACAAATTGTTTTTCCCACTAACTCAAGAATTGGATTTTTCCACTAACTTAAGAATTGGATTTTTCCACTAACTTTAGTCTTCAAATTGACTCTTGACTTTCAAGATTTAATGGAGTCAACATTTGACTTTTGACTTTCAAAGTTTTAGTTAATTGTGTACAATTTGACTTTTGACTAACTTTGATCAAATTAATTCAATTTAAAAATTAATTCAAATAATTAATTTTAATTTTAATTAAATTAATATTAAATAATTAATTAAACAATTTAATTAATTCAAATTTAATATCCAATAAATCCAACACTAATCCCGATCATTCCCGATATACATGATTATGAATCCCTATTCATATTTTCGATATTTAAATCTTATTTAAATATCTTCATCTCTCTATTGTTCAATTCGCAATTGAACGTTATGTCGTTAAATATATCACATATATTTAACGCTTATTCCCTAATTCGAATTCGAACACTTCGAATTCACTCGTCACACTGTTCTAAGGTTTAGTCCGATATGAGCTAGCAGGGGGACCTGATGGACCTACAGATCATGAGCTCCAACGATCCGAGATTAACAGTTTGAACTCTTTAACCAAGTTAATTAAAGAGTTTAAACAGGTTGTTCGTAATTTACGGTTGGGTCTGTGGGATCCTTTGAGTGACTAATTTAAAAGAGGAATGGAAGATGGATTTGGAGAGAATGGTAGAGAAATTGTATTTACAATTCTCAAAATTTAATCAAAATTCCAAGAAGAAGTTAATCTAATTAACCCTTTGTATATATAGAAGACTACATGCAAAAACATACAAAATTGAGTTAACATTAAGATGACATCTAGAATCCACTCAATTTAGTGGGATTAATGGCTTGATGTGGGATGAACACTTAGAAAAAGTTTAAGTCATAAAAACACCAACAAATGATCCCACAATCCCAAAATTCCTCTTTTAAATTAGTCACTCAAAGGATCCCACAATCCCGTTCCAAGGTCGGAGAATAGTCGGGAAGACTCTCGTGGTGGTTCGTGACCGTTACGTTCGAAGATCGGGTTTGGAATCAAGAAGAATTTGAACTTCAAAGGTAATTTCTAAATTATTGTCTTTGATTTTCAAATTACATGTTTTTCCTTTGAAATTAACAAAATAAGAGTACTTAGATCTAACGTTGCTTCCGCTATGCTGCCGAAACTTTTTCAAACGGTATCAGAGCATGCTTTAAGTACTCTTTTTTGGTTAATTTAGAGTTGGTGGGTAGTAATTCATGTGATGAATGCATGTGTGCTAAAATGGAAACTTTTGGTCTTTGGCATCCAATTCTCTTCCAATTTGTAATAATTATTGTAATTGTCTTGTGATGGGCTTTAATGTGTTACAAAGAGTATGTAATTTTTCTAGAGTCATTAGAGTCCATTTTAGGATGTAATTTATCAAAATTGGAAGAGGCGTTAAGTGGCGGTTTGGTCCGGTTCGGCGACGTTCGTGCAAACGAACAAGTTACAAGCGGTTCGAGCCGATTCGAAGTGTTCGGGGGCGGTTCGAGGCTTTTTCCTAATTTATTATTGTAATAATTTAGGTAATTGCTTGTTTAGGATGCCAAAACCAATCCATTTTTAGTGTAGTCTATTTATTTATACATTGTGAATGTATAGTTTAAATAAACTTAATCTTGTGTGCATATTTTATGCCATGTAGATTTAAAATCCCACCATAGGATAAGCATGTAGCATGCATTGAAAGTATGTTATAAATGTTATAATATATAGTATGCATGTTTAGAATTCCATGAGATATGATATAAGTTGTTATATTTTTGCATGGAATGATTTTATATAATTGTTATATAAAAGCATGTTAGATGTATGTTATAAGGTTTGTCTTATTTTATAAGTGTTATAAAATATATTAGACATTAAAACCTATAACAAAGATAAATGCATGCTCATTTAGGGTTAACCACCAAGCAATCTCTTGTTTTAATAGTTAAAATAGGTCGATATCTTGTAAAACTTTGGTTACAAGAAAAACTCACCCGGTAAGATGCTGTCTAAGGTTGGGGGTATTTAAGTTGACGGTTTACGGATCACCTCCTATATGGGTATCAAACTGGCGTTTGAGTTTAGCTAAGCCGGTTTTATGAGCATGCGTGAGTGATGTGAGGTTTTAAAAGATTTATCACCTAGACATCATAGGTTAAAATCCAGTATAAACGTTATACTTGGAAAGATTATCTAGACTTAGGATATGTTAGTTAGCCAAAATATATGCCTAAGTAAAATCATACACAACCGTCTAGAACACTTCAGTGGGAGGAAAAATGTTTTCATCTCCTACGTCCCTAAGAGTTCACACCGTGAGATTCATTCTCGGCTTCGAGTCGCCCTGGGAGCGACCTCCAGTAGGAAAGTATTTGCATGAGTCAATAACAAGGTGAATAGGGGAAGTCGTTCATAGTAAGTGGGCGAAGGTTGTGTGTCAACACATCCTACGGTCTCCTCCATTAGGTTGCACCGTGAGATTCCCATGATGCGCCTACGACTCTGCCCTGGGAGCGACCACCCCTTAGAAGGGCTGTATCATCGGATTCGGAACACCGCGAACTCCAGAAATGGATAGGGTCTTGTTGCGTGCTCAATGTGTAAATAAAAATGCGATGCGAGAGCACTCAGAACATGCAAGCATACATGGTCTTGTAGCAAGTAATAAGTATTTTTTCATTCGATTTCCCACAGAGATTTATTCTTAGTTACTAACGAAGTGAGATGCTAAATTAGAAAGGGTGGTTTAAATGGGGTGAATTGGAGATTAATGTGCCTAACTAATGAAGAATATATGAGAATGCAAGCATAAACAAAAGCAAGTGAAGAGATTAACTTGAATGTAGAGGATAAAGAATTGCAGAGAAAGCAATTGTATAGCAATAAAATCGCAAAAGTAAAAGACTGGAAAAATGGCTAAGGCAAAAACTGACTTAAAGAATTGCGGAGACAGCAATTGTATAGCAATTAAATTAACAACGTTTTAAGGGTGAGATAGGGAAACAAGGTCAACTAACGACTCCTCTATAGGCTTTTTCATACGATTATTCAGCAGTAGCTCAACTTATCATGCATCAATTTAACTCATTCTCATGTATCTCTCGATTACATGCATTAGATCCTTTAGTTCACTCATATCCAAGTAAGACTTAAGCATCTATTTATATAAGCAAGTTAATGAATTGTGCTAGGAAAACGCCTATTCCTAGGTCGTTTTCTAGCTACCATGAAAGGCTAGCATGAATGGACGACTCTGAACTCTTACTCCTTCCGGAGGTTAGGAGTTCTTTAGACAAAATGGATGGCCAATGGAAATTGCCCGTGGGATGAAGTACACATACATTCAATGCGTTCGAAGCTATCCTATATGCTGAATTCACGTATTTCTACCTATAGATTCATCATTAGCAGACCCTTGGGTGATTAGTTACTCATGGATGATGTGGAAGTGGAAATACTAGATTGTTTAAGAATGATTAACAGTACTTGAAATGAAAGCAAAGGGAAGACAGAAAGTGATAAGAAACTTGCGAAGTTATGAATGATTCCTCTATTAAGTAAGATTCAAAGCGTAATGAGCGAAGGCTGTAAAACAGTAAAGACTAAGCAAACGAAAGCGAATTGAAATAATGTAGCCAACAGAAACAAATGACAGCAAACGATAGAGAAAATGGAAGACAGAAAGCAGTAGAAAGCAATGTAAATGTGTGCGTGAACTCCTCGTCGCAAGCGCCTCGGCTGAAGGGGAAGGTTAGCGTTGTTTGGGGATGAATCCAATCAGAAGAGAAGAAGGATCTTCTCTTCTTCCTCTCAGATTATCGGTGCCAAAAGTTGATTCCTTCACTCCAACAAACGGGATAGAAAATAGAGAGAAACTGCGTTGAGATGGAGAGTTCTACGCTTCCAAGGTTATTGTTCTCCTTCCCCCTTGACCTCCTTTTATAGCTCTTTGCATGTACTCTTCAGTCAAGGAGAACCATCCATTCTGAACGACGTCTCACCACGTGGCAGCAGGGGAGAAATTGGGCGGCTGAAAGATCGCAACAAAACGGCGGACGGTTGGAACAACTTATCATTTGCAGCTTAAACATTGCGGAGACAGCAATGTTTCAGCAATTTTCTTGCAATGCACAATTTCAACTCTTTTAACTTCATTTTTTATTCCTTTTTGTTCCTTTTACAAATAAGTCCTAATTTAGTTCCATCCTATGAATTCTCACATATAAGCTCATATTAAACTAAATTCTAACAAAAACGCTTAAGAGTTTACTCAATTCCATGGTAAATAAGTCCCTTATTTATGCACTTTTGGAGACGTAACACACCCCCAAACTTAAGTTATTGCTCGTCCTCGAGTAATATAAGGGCTTATTTAGGCTACTAATACTTGTCTCTTACTCTTTACCTGACTACTTGCTGACTTCCCTAAGCTTACTATCCGTGGCATGGCTGTCCTGTGACACTCTTCTAAGTTCAAACTAACTTCATGTTTTGCTTATTCTTGTTTCTCTTGCCTTTAAAACCTATTGCCTTTTATAATTTTCCTACAACTGATTTATTTGCCTAAGTTATTAGGTGCATTGTGCAGCTATCCCTAAGTTTTCAAGTTCTTCCTAGTTTTATCCCAGACTCAGTACATGCTTCTAATGTTTTTCTTTTAAGCTACCTAGGATTCCTTAGAGTCATGCCAGTCTCAGTACACACGAGTGACAGTAGTACATTTCATAGAACAACCTAAACCCTGGCATCACTACATCGGATATACACTCATCTCCCTTAACACACCTTCAAGCTATAGCCCTGTGCTTAGCAAACTAAGGATCAGAGTTCATTCATACAGGACACCTAAGCACTTAGGCTATAACTTGTAGGCATACATTCTTCTTCCTTAGATTTTTCTTCTTCTTTTCTTTTTCTGGTAGAGTCTCTCCTTATGGTTTGCCTTTTGATGCAGTGTCACTTGTGGGTTACACAAATGGCCCTGATTACTCAGCATCCTCAAGAGAGACACTACTCTTTATCATTTTTTTTTTCTTTTCATGTTTTTTTTTTTTTCAAAGAAGAAGAATGCTTATGTTTAAAGAGGGAGAGAGGAATGTTCCTAGGCCTAGAGGCTGCCTCCCCCAAACTTGAACTCCTCATTGTCCCCAATGAGAATCGGAGGTGGCACACCCCCAAACTTGTCCTAGAAGCATCTAGTCTAAGGCAAAACAAGCAGAACTTAAAACTCCTAGGCATAGAATGACCTTCTTAAAGCAGATAACTCAGAGGCAGAATTTTTGTAAAAACAACATGTTAAGGACTGACGGAGGTGCATGCTTAGCAATAAATGAAGCTAAATTTAAACGAACAAAGGTGTGCTATGACACTCATCCAGCATGCTCAACAGATAGATCACATATTGAAGTCAGTAAAGCAGCAAGATATCGAAATTTAAAAAGAGCTAGCCCATCCAAAAAGACATATAACAGCATGCACAAACTAACAAAAATTGCGGACACAGCAAGGAATTCGCAATAAACCGACAGAGCAAATTTAGCTGTGATCAAAGCATGCTATATTCAGGTCTCAACAACTACACAAAACAACAAAAACTAACTAAGCTAACTACTCAGATATCATCAAACCAAATCAAACTATTCTAAACAAACAAATTAACAATTAACAACAGACCAAAATGGATTAAAAATAGGGTAACAATTCACAGAAAAGCAGGTTTTGTTTTTTTTCTTAAGAGGGATCAGAAAACTCCCTCGAATGCCGTCAAGCTGGCATTCAATCATCCTTGTCCTCGTCTTTTCTCTCCTTTGGAGGCGCCCATGGCTTCAGCAGACCAGCAGGGAAGGTGGGGAATATGCATCCCAGCTGCTCAGCCACATCCTTATCCCTTGCCTGCGCATACTCAGCTCATTGAGCCATCTTGTGCTGTAGGTCCATCAAGCAAGCCATGGACAGCGACTGTGCAGCAGTCAGGCCGTCCATCTCAAATTCCATATTGCCCCGCCTTCTCATCCTCAAGATTGTGGGCAGCTCCAGATGGCCCGTGTAAGCCAATTGCCTCTCATTCTTTTCCATAGGCACACCTGCACGTAAGCAGAGTTTAGTAATGGTATTAGGAAAGAATAATTGGCCCTTACCTTTCTTGGAGCAGTCAATGATGGAGGCGGCAATGACTTCACCAACATCAATGGTGAGCCCCCGCATGATGGCATAAAGCAGCAACGATCGCCCCTGGTTGATAGTCGTTTCGTGCGTCACGGGGGAGATGCGTCTGCGCACAAGAGAGAACCAGACAGCCGCCTTGTCTCGAAGGGTTGCAGTCATCAGGGTGTGCTTCCCATTCCGTGAGACCGCCCAAGCTGCCTCAGGTTTGCCGATTATGTGCAAGGCCTCTTCTAAGACTGCCTCAGACGGCGAGTCAATGATCTTGGCATACTCAGAATATGTATGCCCTTTGAGAGCGTAGGCCTCATTGATGGCGTTGGCAGAGAAGTCAATTTCTACCCCCCTCACTGTTGATAGGCACGCTTCAGGGTGTGTGAGGTTGGCGTAGAAATCGTACACCATATCAGGATGCGCTGGGATTGGAGGCCTGCAGAGTTCCTCCCAGCCGTGGTTGATGATCCCTGCGCGCAAGAATTGCGGCAGGTCCGCCAATGCATCAAGGAATCCTCGCTCGTGGAGGAGTTCCTTCTTCATCAATTCGAGGCCCTTGGCCTCTGCTTCTTGGGAAACACACCTCACAGCTCGAGGTTCGTCCTCTGGGTACATCTTCCTTTTCCCCTTTTCTTTTGCTTTGGCCGACTCAGAGGCCTCAATCTTCATCTTCTTTAAAGAAGGTTCAGCTTCAACCTTCTTCTTCTTGGCTCGCTTAGAAGACTTCGGCCGCTTGCCTTTCACGATCACGGGGGCCTTCTTCTTCAGCCGTGCCTTGGTGGTCATTTGCTGGAGACAATCCCCCAACGTCTCATCCATG
Source organism: Herpetospermum pedunculosum (assembly GCA_028017165.1). NCBI lineage: Eukaryota > Viridiplantae > Streptophyta > Magnoliopsida > Cucurbitales > Cucurbitaceae > Herpetospermum > Herpetospermum pedunculosum. The sequence continues at coordinate 14,146,184 of JAPQWQ010000186.1, read as the reverse complement.
GAGTCCTTGCTTCCCCCCTCCACAGGGCTGTAAAGACTGACATCCCTTAAGGGGGAAAACACTTCTTCTTCCTCTGCCGGCTCTTCGCTTGGCACCGAATCTTGGTGCTCTTCAGGTGGGGCTTCAGGCTCCGGCGTCTGTGGAGAAGGTTCGGGGCTCTGCCTGGCCGTCTCATATGATGGGCGGCCACTCCCTCGACTCTCCTCGTTGGGAGTCTTTCTCACCCTGATCGGCGAATCATCCATCGCGATTCTTCACTTCCTTTTCTTGGGTGTTCCAACCGGATCAGAGGGACCAGCAAGTACCTCAGTCGGCATCTTCCACTTCTTCCTTCGCACAGGTAGCTTCGGAGGCCGTGAGGGTTGCGCAGTGTCGGCGTCTGCTAAGGAAAGCAGCGCCTCCCTCGCAGCTTCTTCTGCGTCAGGCGACGCTTTCTTGGGCGTGGAACGATCTGCTCGTGTCGACACCATTGCTGTTTCTTTGAGGTCTGAGTGTGGGAGATATAGAGGGAGAAGAAGGCTAAGTGTTCGAAGTTCCAACGGTCTGAGAAAACGTAGAGGGCAGGGATCCCCCAACGACGGCTATTTGTACTCAAGTACTCTCCAACGGCTCTTTTCTGTTGCGGACTAAGCAAATTCTCCGCAATTAATCCGCCTAGCCGTTACGATTTTTCTTGATTTAAGTTGCAAGATTTAGCAACCAAATCTCTGATTTAGCCAGATCTTCTTCGTGGATCTTCTCCCCTCGATTCATCTCCTTCATTGCCTCTTAAGGATCTCCCATTAATATCCTTTTAATCAAAACAAAAATTCGTAATTAAAACCAAAAATAAACAAAACAAAACAAAAAAAGAAAGAAAATACTTAAAGAAAATCTAAGGCATAGCCTTCTGATGGATGAGCACAGTGGTCACTCATCCCCTCTCGATTCGTTTCTCAAGCTTCAGATAGGAGGAAGGCCGAGAGTGTTTGCACATCTCCTTCCTCATAGTAATGCTTCAGCCTCGCACCATTCACCATGAACGGCTGCCCTTGGTGTAAGTTCCGAATCTCAATAGCACCATGAACAAAAACGTTAGTTATCACAAAAAGGACCTGACCATCTAGACTTAAGTTTGCCTGGAAATAACCTTAACCGTGAGTTGAATAATAAGACATGCTGCCCCTTTTTAAAGTCCTTGAACCTAAGTCTACTATCATGCCAAATTTTAGATTTTTCTTTATACATTTTAGCATTTCCGTAGGACATATGTCTTAGCTCATCTAACTCATGTAATTGCAGAGACCGCAATGTTCCAGCATCGGTCACGCAATAATTCAGCTCTTTTAAGGCCCAAGAGGCTTTGATTTCTAATTCGAAGGGTAAATGACATGCTTTTCCATATACTAGCCTATAAGGAGACATACCTTAGGGTGTTTTATATGCAGTTCTATATGCCCACAGTGCATCATCACTTCATGCTAAACGACTATGATTGTTGGTACATAATAAATATTTCATTCCAAAAAATAAACTACTCCTAACATACGAAATCTAAGCAAAGCATGATAAAATCCTAATTTAAGAGTTTAGGGATCAGAAATCTCCCTTGTCAATCTGCCTCATATGGATATTCTTCAATGTTTCGAGGCATCACTTCTGCTTCGTTAAGATACTTAAGTCTTCATTTACGGGGTCGGACATTCTGCCACACCTTGAAAGTGTTGATTCTTTCCATGAGACTGCATGTTATAACATCCCAAGGTTTGTACTTTATGTGCGTTGGTACAACATAGGGTTGATGCGATGGGACTTCTTTTTCTGGCACATCTCTTTCTAACTCCTTCAGCTGGAGCATTTGTGGTGGTGGTGGCTCAGCTCTTTCATTGGTGGAGAAGTTTGTTGCAACCTCAAACATTTCAAATTCTTGTTCCTCAAGCAGCGCATTAGTCTCTTTGGCCTCATCCAGCACAATTTCATTTTTCTCAACTTTCACTAACTCCACCATTTCATATAGAGATTCCATTGGATCACTCTTCTCAGATTCGAAGGTACAAAGGAGTCATCATAAAAATCAAACATCTGAGGGCATGGGGGTGGTAATTTTTCTATAGCAAGTAGATCTTGTAAGTTATATGTGAGCTGGACTAATTGCACATCAATTCTTCTCATGGATGCATCATTCCTTTCCATGAATTCTATCCATAGCGCCTCCAAAGTGGGTGATAATTCTTCATTTGGAGTTGGGGCATAATGTTGATAGTCTTCAAGTTGGGGGAACTCTTCATAATGAGCAATTTGCACATGCTCTTCCCAAGGATTATTTGAGAGTTGCCACTGATCATGTTCACACATGTACGAATAATGGTTGTCATAGCTTTGTTGATATTTCCTCTCTTGATAATTCAATGTTGGGCAATTCTCCAAGTTGTGATTATCCCCACAATAAGCACATGGCTGATAAAATTCTTCAAACTGTTGTGGGCAAACTCTTCCTCCAATTAAGTTCTGCAGCGTATTCATTTACTTTGTCGTACACATACGTTTTCCACCTGCAAAGTTTCTCTCCGTGCGAGTTGAGGTTTGGAAACTCATTCATAAACTAGCTTGATAGTACCTGTAAAGGAAATGAAAGAAGATTAGCTCGAATAGATATTAAGTTTTTTTTTTCTAAATTAACAAACTTCGTGTTTACTAAACAAATCCCTGGCAGCGGTGCCAAAAACTAGTTGCGTGCTCAATGTGTAAATAAAAATGCGATGCGAGAGCACTCAGAACATGCAAGCATACATGGTCTTGTAGCAAGTAATAAGTATTTTTTCATTCGATTTCCCACAGAGATTTATTCTTAGTTACTAACGAAGTGAGATGCTAAATTAGAAAGGGTGGTTTAAATGGGGTGAATTGGAGATTAATGTGTCTAACTAATGAAGAATATATGAGATATGCAAGCATAAACAAAAGCAAGTGAAGAGATTAACTTGAATGTAGAGGAAAAAGAATTGCGGAGAAAGCAATTGTATAGCAATAAAATCGCAAAAGTAAAAGACTGGAAAAATGGCTAAGGCAAAAACTGACTTAAAGAATTGCGGAGACAGCAATTGTATAGCAATTAAATTAACAACGTTTTAAGGGTGAGATGGGGAAACAAGGTCAACTAACGACTCCTCTATAGGCTTTTTCATACGATTATTCAGCAGTAGCTCAACTTATCATGCATCAATTTCACTCATTCTCATGTATCTCTCGATTACATTCATTAGATCCTTTAGTTCACTTATATCCAAGTAAGACTTAAGCATCTATTTATATAAGCAAGTTAATGAATTGTGCTAGGAAAACGCCTATTCCTAGGTCGTTTTCTGGCTACCATGAAAGGCTAGCATGAATGGACGACTCTGAACTCTTACTCCTTCCGGAGTTTAGGAGTTCTTTAGACAAAATGGATGGCCAATGGAAATTGTCCGTGGGATGAAGTACACATACATTCAATGCGTTCGAAGCTATCGTACATGCTGAATTCACGTATTTCTACCTATAGATTCATCATTAGCAGACCCTTGGGTGATTAGTTACTCATGGATGATGTGGAAGTGGAAATACTAGATTGTTTAAGCATGATTAACAGTACTTGAAATGAAAGCAAAGGGAAGACAGAAAGTGATAAGAAACTTGCGAAGTTATGAATGATTCCTCTATTAAGTGAGATTCAAAGCGTAATGAGCGAAGGCTGTAAAACAGTAAAGACTAAGCAAACGAAAGCGAATTGAAATATGTAGCCAACAGAAACAAATGACAGCAAACAATAGAGAAAATGGAAGACAGAAAGCAGTAGAAAGCAAATGTAAATGTGTGCGTGAACTCCTCGCCGCAAGCGCCTCGGCTGAAGGGGAAGGTTAGCGTTGTTTGGGGATGAATCCAATCAGAAGAGAAGAAGGATCTTCTCTTCTTCCTCTCAGATTATCGGTGCCAAAAGTTGATTCCTTCACTCCAACAAACGGGATAGAAAATAGAGAGAAACTGTGTTGAGATGGAGAGTTCTACGCTTCCAAGCTTGTTGTTCTCCTTCTCCCTTGACCTCCTTTTATAGCTCTTTGCAGGTACTCTTCAGTCAAGGAGAACCATCCATTCTGAACGACGTCTCACCACGTGGCAGCAGGGGAGAAATTGGGCGGCTGAAAGATCGCAACAAAACGGCGGACGGTTGGAACAACTTATCATTTGCAGCTTAAACATTGCGGAGACAACAATGTTTCAACAATTTTCCTGCAATGCACAATTTCAACTCTTTTAACTTCATTTTTTATTCCTTTTTGTTCCTTTTACAAATAAGTCCTAATTTAGTTCCATCCTATGAATTCTCACATATAAGCTCATATTAAACTAAATTCTAACAAAAACGCTTAAGAGTTTACTCAATTCCATGGTAAATAAGTCCCTTATTTATGCACTTTTGGAGACGTAACAGGTCTCATAGGTCCGTTTTCAGCATTGTCTTTCCAACTTCGGGAGCTTGTTGATTCTGATCTCCGAGGTATGAAATTGGAGGGTCACAGTTACAAGAATTACTAAGTGTTAGTAACTTCTTGACCAAAGTAAACGATAGCTAAAATATCTATTGGAATATGAGTTATTCTGGTAATAGTGATTAGCTGAGATTGTCTCAACTCAAAGAAGGAGTGATAGACTGCCCCTAGGTGGATGTTGCTCTAAATCTTTGTAGTATCGTTGCAATAAAGAATAAATGATGGGTACATTATTACTTTTGCTAAAACTTGATTGGATAATATAAAAGAGTTAATAACAATTTCACTAAATACGATATGTTTACTTTTTTCAGCATGTCCAACTCAATAGTAGAGTTACTAGCTTCTGAGAAACTTAACGGGGATAATTACGCAACGTGGAAATCAAATTTAAACACAATACTGGTAATTGATGATCTAAGGTTCGTTTTAATTGAGGAGTGTTCTACAAACCCCGACACAAATGCAAACTGAAATGTTCGAGATGCATATGACAGGTGGACAAGGGTAAATGATAAAGCTTGCGTCTACATTCTGGCCAGCATATCTGATGTATTGGCTCAGAAACACGATGGTATGGGTGCTGCCAAAGAGATTATGGAATCTCTGAAGGGGATGTTTGGGCAGCCGTCCTTCTCCCTTAGGCATGATGCCATCAAGTACGTTTATAATTGACGTATGAGAGAAGGGACCTCTGTTAGAGAACATGTCCTGGACATGATGGTCCATTTTAATGTGGCAGAAGTAAACGGAGCTGTCATAGATGAGAAGAGTCGGGTCATTTTTATTCTGGAGTCTCTTTCGAAGAGCTTCCTACAGTTCCGCACAAATGCGATGATGAACAAAATTGAATATAACTTGACTACTCTCCTAAATGAGCTTCAGACTTATCAGTCCCTCCTGAAAATTAACGGACATGAAGTGGAGGCAAACGTTGCTACCACTAAAAGGTTCTATAGAGGATCGTCCTCTGGGACGAAGTCTGGCTCTTCTCTTCTTCTAAAAATAAGAGTATTTCGATGAAAATGAAAGGGAAGGGAAAAATTATAACTCCTAATGACCGCAAAAGCAAGGCTCAAGTTGCAGATAAAGGAAAATGTTTCCACTGCAACGAGAATGGGCATTGGAAAAGAAACTGCCCAAAGTACCTTGCAGAGAAGAAAGTTGAAAAGGCAAAACAAGGTAAATATGATTTACTAGTTGTTGAAACATGTTTAGTGTAGAGTGATGACTCTTCCTGGATACTGGATTCAGGGGCCACTAATCATATTTGTTCTTCTTTTCAGGAAACTAGTTCCTGGAGAACGCTTGCAGAAGGCGAGATAACTCTCAGGGTTGGAACAGGAGAGGTTGTCTCAGCAAAATCAGTGGGATATTTGAAGTTGTTTTTTGGAGATAGATTCATTATATTAGATAATGTGTATCTTGTTCCTGGAATGAAAAGGAATCTTGTATCTATCTCTTGTTTGTTAGAACAATTGTATAAAGTATCTTTTGAAATTAATGAAGTGTTCATTACCAAAAGAGGTATGCCTATTTGTTCTGCAAAACTAGAAAGCAACTTATATAAGTTAAAACCGACCAGAGTGAAAGCTATTTTAAATATCGAGATGTTTAAAACAGCTGAGACGCGAAACAAAAGGCAAAAAGTTTGTTCAAGTACATATCTTTGGCACTTAAGACTTGGCCACATTAATCTCAATAGGATTGAGAGATTGGTTAAGAATGGTCATCTAAGCCAGTTAGAAGACAACTCTTTACCAGCATGTGAGTCTTGTCTTGAGGAAAAAATGACGAAAAGATATTTTACTGGAAAAGGTCTTAGAGCCAAAGAATCCTTAGAACTCGTGCATTCGGACCTCTTTGGACCAATGAATTTCAAAGCACGAGGAGGATATGAATATTTCATCAGTTTCATAGATGATTATTCAAGGTACGGTTATGTTTACCTAATGCATCATAAGTCCGAAGCTCTTGAAATGTTCAAGGAGTATAAGGCTAAAGTTGAGAACTTATTAGGTAAAACAATTAAGACACTTCGATTAGATCGAGGTGGAGAGTACATGGACCAGAGATTCCAGAACTATTTGATAGAACATGGAATCCAGTCACAACTCTCTGTACCTAGTACGCCTCAGCAAAACGGTGTATCGGAGAGAAGAAACAGAACCTTGTTAGACATGGTTCGATCGATGATGAACTATGCTCATTTGCCTGAATCATTTTGGGGATATGCAGTAGAGACTGCTGCCTACATTTTGAACAATGTTCCCTCTAAAAGGGTTACTGGAACACCTGATGAGTTATGAAGAGGGCATAAAACTAGTTTACGTCACTTCAGGATCTGGGGATGCCCGACACATGTGTTAGTGCAAAACCCTAAGAAATTGGAACGTCGTTAAAAAGTATGTTTATTCATAGGCGACCCAAAAGAATCGAAAGTTGGATACTTCTTTGATCCAGAAAAAAATAAAGTATTTGTATCAACAAATGCTACTTTTCTCGAAGAAGATCACATGAGAGATCATCAACCTCGCAGTAAACTAGTATTGCGTGAAATTTCTAAAGAAGCTACAAATAGATCAACAAGAGTTGTTGATGAGATTGGTCCCTCAACAAGAGTTGTTGATGGAGTTAATACTTATGATTACTCACATCCATCTCAAGAGTTGAGAGTACCTCAACGTAGTAGGAGGGTTGTGCAACAACCTGACCGTTACATGGGTTTAGTAGAAACTCAAATCATCATACCTGATGATGGAATAGATGATCCATTGACCTATAAACGGGCAATGAATGATGTTGACAAAGATTAGTCGATCAAAGGCATGGACCTCGAAATGGAGTCGATGTACTTCAATTCGGTCTGGGAACTTGTAGATCAACCAGATGGGGTAAAACCTATTGGTTGTAAATGGATCTACAAAAGGAAACAAGACAAAGCTCGTAAGGTACAGATCTTTAAAGCTCAATTAGTGACAAAGGGTTATACCAAGAGAGAGGGGGTAGACTATGAAGAAACCTTCTCACTTGTTGTCATGTTAAAATCAATTAGAATACTCTTGTCTATTGCCACTTATTATGATTATGAGATTTGGCAAACGGATGTCAAGACAGCCTTTCTGAATGGCTGTTGCGTGCTCAATGTGTTAAAATAATTAGGCAATAAGATAGATAGAGCACTCAGAACATGCAAGCATACATGATCTTATAGCAAGTAGTAAGTATTTTTTCATTCGTTTTCCCACAGAGATTTATTATAAGCTATTCATGAAGTGTAAAGTTAAGAAAGAAGGGGTGGATTTGATGGGGTAAAATTGGTTTTAAATTGTCTATTTCCTACTGAATACGTAGAGGGTAGCAACCTAAACAAATGCAAGTCAAAGTTAAACTCAAATGAAGAGAGACGAGAGTAATAAACGAAGACAAAAACAGCTAAACAGAATTGTAACTTAAGCAGAATTGCGGAAACAGCAATTCTACCGCAATTTAATTAACAACGAAAGTGCGTAAAATGATGAATTAAGGGCTACTAACGACTATCCTATAGGCTTTTTCTTACGATCCTCAAGCATTGGATCAACTCTCTATGCATCAAACTATCTCAATCTCATGTATCGTCCGATTCCATGCATTAGATTCTTTAGTTCACTCATATCAAAGTAAGGTCTTAAGCATCTTGTTAAAGCAGAAGATGTGGTTTGTACTAGGAAAACGCCTATTCCTAGGTCGTTTTCTGGCTACCTTGAAAGGCTAGCATGAGTGTACGACTCTGAACTCTTACTCCTTCCAGAGGTTAGGAGTTCTTTGGACAAAATGGATGGCCAATCGAAATTGCCCGTGGGATGAAGCTTACATACAATCAATGCTTCGAGAGCTATCCTACATGCTTGGTTCACGTTTTTTAGCCTATAGTGTTGTCATTAGCATGCCCCTATGTGACTTAGTTACTCATGGATATAGGGAGAACATAAAGAAGAAATAAAATAGACATGCTTAGAAGAGAAATGAAGACAAACAGTAAGGGAAAAATAGTAACAGCAAAGCGAAGAAACTGTGAAATGGAGAATTGTGCTTTGATTACTTGATTGTTTGAATGAACAAAAAGGGAAGCTTAAAGTAAATAATGTGAAGACAGACAGCAACGAAATGAAATGATCTAGCTATTAGAAGAGAAACAGCAACTAAACAGAGCTGAAATTTAGAATTGAAAGACAGAAAGCAGTAAATGATGCTTGAAAGCCTCGTCGCAACCGCCTCGGCTGAAGGGGATGAAAGAATAGCTTTGCTTGGATGAATCCAATCGGGAGAGAAGGTGAATCTTCTCTCCTTCCTATCAGATTGTCGATTCCAACAGCTGAGACTCTCACACCAACAGACGACAAAGGAAAACACGAAGAAAGATGGAGCTGCGAGAAGACTTCTACGCTTTCGGATGATGTTTGAACCCTCGACTTTGACCCCCTTTTATAGCAATCTGCAGGTGCGTTTGGGCCAAGGAGAACCATCAATCTTCAACGTCGTACTTCAGAATGGATGGAGGAGAAAGAAAGAATCCCTGAAATAACGGAAATTAACAGAAAAAGATCAGTCAACTTACGGTTTTCACTTGAAACATTGCGGTTTCAGCAATGTTTCCGCAATGCTTGTTTTTCATTCTTTTCCTTCGGTTTTCAACCCTTTTCTTTCCTATTGTACATAAGTCCTAATTTAGCTACCTTCTTCTAATTCTCATATTTAAGCATAGGTTTAGGCTAAATGCTATCAAAAACACCTAAGAGTGAACATCTTTCTAAGATAATTAAGTCCTAAAAAGGTCACTTTTGGAGACGTAACACACCCCCAAACTTAAGGTTTTGCTTGTCCTCGAGCAATCTAAGGACTTTCCTAGGCTGCTGTTTCTTCTTCTTTAACCACTTACTGACTCCCCTATATCCCTATCTATAGCCATGCTGTCCTGTGACACACTTCTAAGCTTAAAACTACCCTCTTGTCTAGCTTCTTCTGACTTCGCATGCCTAATACTTCTGCTGTTTTTTTCTTACTTACTACAACTGATCTACTTGCTTTTGTCACATCATGCCACTATCCCTAAGGTTTTAAATTCTACCTAGCTTTACCCCAGACTCAGTACATGCTTCTAGCTTTATTTATGAGCTACCTAGGATTCCTTAGAGTCATGCCAGTCTTAGTATTAATGGTGACAGTAGTACTTTTAGAGAACAACCTAAACCCTGGCATCACTACATTGGATATACACTCATCTCCCTAAACAACCCTACAAGTTACAACTTTGCTCTTAGCTAATTGAGGATCAGAGTTCTTTTTAAACAGGAGATCTAAGCCACAAAGTTGCAACTCCTAGGTATACATTCTTCTTCCCTACTTTTTCCTTTTTTTTTTTTTTTTTTTTCTTTCATAGGTGGAGCCTTTCCTTTGGTTGCCTTTTGATGCAATGCCACTTGTGGGTTACACACTTGGCACTGATTACTCAGCAACCTAAGAGAGACTCCCCTCTTTATTCTATTTTTTCATTTTTTTTTTCAGCTCATCATTTTTTATAAAGGAGAAGAAGAATGCTTATGCTTAAAGGGAGAGAGGAATGTTCCTAGGCCTAGGGTGGCCTCCCCCATACTAAAACTACTCATTGTCCTCGATGAGTGTCTGAGGTGGCACACCCCCAAACTATCCTAGAAGCATCTAGTCTAAGGTAAAACAAAGAGAATTTAAAAGCCCTAGGCATAGACAGAACATTCTAAAAGAAAATATCACAGCAGCAGGAATTTGAAAAAAAAAAACAGACAGGCAAGGACTTACAGCTATGCATGCTGAGCTATTTAGAGGTTAATTTAAACTATCAAAGGGTGTCCTATGACACTCATTCAGCATGCTTTAAGATAAGCTATATAAGGTAGTCATGACAGCAGCAAAAGATAGAATTTAAACAGATCACAGCCTAGCTAAACAGACAGTCCAAAACATGCATTCAGTAATAAAAATTGCGGGTACCGCAATTATTTCACAATCAAGTCAGGGCAGATGTATCAGTCACTAAGGCCCCTAAGCATGCTTTATCCAGTCATTCAAGCTCGACAAAAATAAACTTAAACTATCCTACCTAATCAGCTAGCAGCAGGCTATACTAGGCAATTTAAAAACGTAAAACTAAGCAACTAAAACAGATCAAAATTTTACTAAAAACAGCATAATTCACATGGTCTATCAGAAAGCAGATTTTTTTTTAATTCTAAGGGAACAGCAATACTCCCTTGAGTGCAATTCAAACCAGCACTCAGATGTCTTCATCCTCATCAGGTCGTCGTGGGCGTGGAGGCACCCATGGATTCAGGAGATTCGTGGGGAAGTCAGGGAAGATGCATCCAAGTTGGTCAGCAACTTCCTTGTCCCGTGCCTGTGCGTAAGTGGCCCATTGAGCCATCCTCTTCTGCATATCCATCAGGCAAGCCATGGACAGCGACTGATCAGCAGCCAACCTATCCAGCTCGAATTCCATGTTCCCCTTCCTTTTCAGCCTCAAGCCAGCAGGTAGCTCCAAGTGGCCTGTGTAAGCCATTTGCTGCTCCATTCGCTCAATGGGAACTCCTGCAAGCAAACAGAGTTTGGTTATAGTATTAGGGAAAAACAATGGTCCCTTACCCTTCTTGGCGCACTCAGTAATGGCAGCAGCAATGACTTCTCCCACGTTGATCGTGAGACCTCTCATTATCGCATATACCAGCAACGATCTGCTCTGGTTGATGGTGGTCTCATGAGTCACTGGGGACAGTCTCCTTCTCACGAAAGAAAACCAAACAGCCGCCTTAGCTGTGAGGTTGGCACTCATGAGAGTGTGCCTCCCATTGCGTGACACGGTCCAGGATGCCTCAGGCTGTCCAATGGTCCGAATGGCCTCCTCCAAGACAGCATCAGTAGGCTCATCAACAATCCTTGCATAATCTGTATGTTTTTGGCCCTTGAGACCATAGGCTTCGTTGATGGCCTTCGCTGAGAAGTCCACTTCTACCCCTCTGACCACAGCTCAATGCCTCTGGACTCAGCGTCAGAGGACACATACCTCACTGATTGAGGCTCATCTTCAGGGTAAAGCTTGGCCTTCCCTTTGTCTGTTGGTTTGGCTGACTCCGCAGCCTCAACCTTGAGTTTCTTGAGCGATGGCTCAGTGCTTTCCTTCTCTGATGAAGGCGCCCTCTTGGCCTTCTTCTTTTTCAGCTTCTTGGACCGCTTGGCCTTGAGAATCTTGGCCTTCTTCTTCTTCTTGAGCTTTGCCTTGATGGTGATCTGCTGGAGGCACGCCCCCAGTGTCTCCTCCATTGAGTCATCCTTCTGTGCAAGACTCTCCGGGCTAGCTTCCCTCATAGGAGAGAAAACCTCTTCTTCCTCACATTCCCCACTGCCCTGCGTCGACTCTTGATATTCACCATACGGGAATTCAGGGTCATGTTGTGGGGAAGTGGGTGATGCCTCAGGGCTCTCTTCTGGCGGAGTATGCTCAGAACTCTGCGGTGATGAAGGCAGTTCAGGGCTCTGCGCTGGTGGTGATGGTGAAGAGCTGTGCGCTGGTGGTGCAGATGGCGAAGAACTCTTCTTGGCCGAATCGTGGGACACACGATCAGTTTCTTGACTCTCCACAGAGGGAGTCTTTTCTTTGCTCGGTTCTGCGGCCACCGCGACACTCCATCTGCGCTTCTTGGATGTGCCTGCTGGTTCAGAGGGTCCAGCAGGTATCTCTGTGACGACCTTCCACTTCTTCTTGCGAATCGGAAGTTTGGGAAGGCGTTCGGTGCGCGCAGCATCAGCCTCAGCCAAGGCAAGCAGTGCCTCTCTCGCAGCCGTTTCAGCTTCGTCAGCCTTCTTCTTGGCCGCAGATCTTTCAGCCCTCGTGAGCAACATTGTTGAATCGTGGAGGTTTGGAGAGAAGAATCACAGATGAAGAGAATCGCAGCTTTCTTGGAGTTCAGATACTTGGGTAATCGTACAGATCAACGCGCCTTCTAACGGATATAAAGAAAACGGAAAAATCCCAACGGCTATATTTTTGCGGATCCTGCAAATCCAGCGCAATTTTAGTGACCGTTGGAGATTTTTTCCATTTAAATGTCAATCTTTGCTCAACCGTATCTTTGATTTGGCCCAATATCTTCTTGATTTTTAAAGCTGGATTTAATCTCCTTGATTCCCTCTATTGATTCCCTACAAAAAGAAATAAAATCAACATCAAATTCGCAATTAAAATCATACAAACTTATACACAAATGATAACCGGAAAATCGCAAAAAATAAACTAAGGCATGAGCCTCATGTTGACGAGCACAGCAATCACTCGTCCTCTCTCGTTCTTAATTTCATGCTTCAGTCAAGAGGAAGGCCGAGAGAGTCTTCACATCTCCTTCCTCATAGTAGTGCTTCAACCTTGCACCATTAACCATGAATGGTTGACCTTGCTGCAGGTTCTTTATCTCGATGGCACCATGAACAAACACATTAGTAATTACAAATGGACCTGACCATCTAGACTTAAGTTTGCCTGGAAATAATTTCAATCGTGAGTTAAATAATAAGACAAGTTGACCTTTCTTGAAGTCCTTGATCCTAAGTCTACTATCGTGCCAAATCTTGGTCTTTTCCTTATACATTTTGGCATTTTCATAAGACATATGTCTAAGCTCATCAAGCTCATGTAATTGCAGAGACCGCAACGTTCCCGCATCGGTCACGCAATAATTCAACTCTTTTAGTGCCCAAAATGCCTTGATTTCTAACTCGAATGGAAGATGACAAGCTTTACCATACACAAGTCTGTACGGAGACATACCTAGGGGTGTCTTATATGCAGTTCTATACGCCCAAAGTGCATCCTCGAGTTTAAATGACCAGTCCTTTCTATTAGGTTTGACCACTTTCTCTAGGATGTTCTTAATCTCCCTATTAGAAATTTCAGCCTGACCATTCGAGTGTGGGTGATAAGGAGTGGCTACTCTATGTCTAATGTTATACTTAGCCAACACTCTCTCCATAGCCTTATTAATGAAATGTGTCCCCTCATCACTAATGATAGCACGAGGTGTTCCAAACCTAGTAAAAATGTGCCTATGCAAAAATTTTATGACTGTTTTGGCATCATTATTGGGACATGCTATGGCCTCTACCCACTTGGATACATAATCTACTGCCACTAATATGTAAAGGTTACCTGAGGATGGGGGAAATGGTCCCATGAAGTCAATGCCCCATACATCAAAGAGCTCCAACTCTAAGATGTAGGTGAGAGGCATTTCATCCTTGCGACTGAGGTTACCTGTTCTTTGGCATTCATCACAGCTGTGGGCATAGTTGTGGGCATCCTTGAAGATCGTTGGCCAATAGTAGCCACTCTGAAATACCTTTGCAGCTGTTCTTTGGCCACCAAAGTATCCACCATAAGGAGCTGTGTGGCAGTGCTGCAGCACAGACTTCGCCTCAGCAGCTGAAACACACTTCCTTAGCAAGCCGTCAGCACATGTTTTGTAAAGTGTGGGGTCATCCCATATGAATTTCCTTGCTTCATGAAGGAACCTCTTCTTCTCTTGTCCTCCCTTGAAAGTTGGTAGTACCTGTGATGCAAGGAAGTTAGCAATGTCAGCAAACCAAGGTTCCTCATCGTTATCACGATGAGTCAATACAAAGACATGTTCATCAATAAAGGCATCAGAAATTGCGGGTTCCGCAATTTTTTCGCAATTATGCTGCAATCTAGAAAGATGATCCGCAACCACATTTTCACTTCCTTTCTTATCTCTAATGTCTAGATCAAACTCTTGCAGCAGCAGTACCCACCTAATCAACCTAGGCTTAGCATCAGCCTTCCTCATAAGGTACTTTAAAGCAGAATGGTCAGTGTACACTATTGTCCTAGTGCCTACAATATAGTTTCTAAATTTCTCACAAGCAAACACTACAGCTAGCATCTCTTTCTCAGTGGTTGTATAATTACATTGAGCCTCATTAAGTGTTTTACTAGCATAATATACAGGGTGTGTTAACTTGTCAATCTTCTGTCCTAACATAACCCCTACAGCATAGTCACTAGCATCACATGCTTTAGCCTTCCTATGTTGCTTAAGTAGTAAAATCAGTTCAACCTCATGCTTTTCACTTAGTTTAGAAGAAATAATCACAGGCAAAGTTTCATTATTTCCTAGATATGCATACTTGAGGTGAGTGGGGAGAGGTTTCAATTCTAATACAGGTGGATGCTCAATGGATGGTTTTAATGGATTCAAAGATTTTTCAGTCAAGTCAATATTCATACAAACATGCTGAGGGTTATTTACAGATATGTCCATTATCTCAGCTATGTTTAAGTCAGTTAATTCTAATCCTACATAGTCATTAGCATGCTTGGTTAATAATGCATGCTCCAATTGTTCTTCCATTAAAGAATCTACAACGTCCATGCTAGCACAGGATTCAAGGTCAGAGGGGTACCTTAAAGCTTTATACACACTAAATTTCACCTCTTCATCATGAACCCTCATAGTGAGCTCACCTTTTTGGACGTCGATCAGTGCCCTACCTGTGGCAAGAAACGGTCTGCCTAATAGGATGGGGACCTCCTTGTCTGCTTCATAATCCAGGATAATGAAATCTGCAAGGAAAATAAATTTGTCAACTTTCACTAGAATATCCTCAATCTTACCTTCAGGGTATGCGATGGATCTGTCTGCTAGTTGTAAAGTGACAGTGGTTGGTCGTGCTTCTCCTATTCCTAACTGGCGGAATAGTGATAGGGACATGAGGTTTATGCTGGCGCCCAGGTCACAAAGCGCTCTGCCCACGTGCTTGCCTCCTAGCTCTACAGGTAAGGTGAAGGAACCAGGATCCTTCTCCTTCTTGGGTAGCTTGTTCTGGAGTATGGCACTGCACTCCTCAGTGCGATTGACTGTTTCAAACTCACCAATTATTCTCTTGTTAGTAATAATATCTTTCAAAAACTTTACATAAGAGGGCATAGACTGTAAAACTTCTACAAAAGGAATATTAACATGCACTTGCTTAAGAATTTCTAGAAATTTATTAAAGTGCACTTCCTGTTCTTGTTTTTTCTTTAGCCTTCTAGGAAATGGAGGTGGTGGCACATAGGCAGGCACTTCAGGGCGCCTCAGGATAGGTGGAGGCCTTGGAATTTCTTCTATCTCCTCTATAATTGGCTCTAGCCTTATTCCTGATGTGCTTGTTGGTGGTGGACCTTGGTTTGGCAGAGACTCCAGTGGAGCACTAGACTCAGTGTTCTCTACTCTCTTTGGTGTGTCCTTGGTGTTGCTTACCAATGGTCTACCACTTCTAAGTTCAATTGCTTGAACTTGCTCTTTACCATCTCTCCTTGGCACTTCAGTGTCAGCAGGAAGCCTACCTTGGGGCCTACTTTTGATTTCATTGGCTAGTTGCCCTATTTGGTTCTCTAGGCTCCTAAGAGTGGCTTGCTGGCTCTGTAGAGTGGCATCATTCTTGGCTATGTATTCCTTGAGTAAGTTTTCTACAGAAGATCCTACAGGTTGGTTGTATGGTTTTTGATACATGGACTGGTTATGTTGAGGAGTGAAACCAGGTGTTCCACTCGGCCTTGGTTGGTTAGGAGCTTGGTTAGCATTCTGTTGGCCACCCCATGACAGGTTTGGGTGGTTCCTCCAACCAGAATTGTAAGTATTGGAATAGGGGTTGTTCCTAGGCTGCTGTTGGCTTCCAATATAGCAGACTGAGGCTGGATTCCCAGGGCAGTATTCATACAGGGGCCCTTCCCCACAGAATCCACAGACAAGTGTCTCACCTTGGCTTGGTTGGGTGCCCATTGACATGGCTGTGGCGGTGTTGACACTTGTTTGGAGATTGGCTTGAGCCATTTGCTTAACTAGGTTGGTCAGGGCATTTATTTGGCTGCTCATTGCACTTAGAGCATCCTTGTCTTGAGCTCTAGTTGGCTCAACTGGCTCATCTGACAACCTACAGTGAGATGCTGAGATCTTCTCCAAGATCTCATAGGCCTCGTTGTAACTCTTGGACAACATGGAATCTCCAGCAGATGAGTTTAAGACTTGTCTAGTGTTGGGGATGCATCCTTTGAAAAAGACCTCTATTTGGATACACCATGGGATGCCATGGTGTGGACATTTAAGAAGAAGATCTTTAAACCTTGTCCAAGCTTCGTGAAGAGACTCAGTGTCAGCTTGTTTGAACTTGATTATGTCATCACGAAAGGTAGAATTCCTATCAGGTGGGAAGTATTTGACTAGGAATTTTTCTGCTAGGTCTGTCCAATTAAGGACAGATCCAGAGGGTAATGAGTTTAACCATGTTTTGGCTTTGTCCCTCAAAGAGTAAGGGAAAAGGTATAGCCTCAAGGCTTCTTGGGAAACTCCAGGGATGATGAATGTATCACTAACTCCTAAGAAGTTTCTAAGATGGTTATGGGGATCCTCATTTTCCACTCCAAAGAATTGTCCCACAGTGGACAACATTTGGAACATCACTGGCTTTAACTCGAATGAGTTGGCAGTGATTTCAGGACGGATTATGCTGGGGTTCAGCTCCCCAGGCATAGGTACTAGGTACGAGAGTATGGCGCTATCCTTGTCATTCGCTATTTCGATGGGATTGCGAGTGACAGGCACCGGATTTGGAACTATTCCATTCATTTCTTCTTGAGAGAATTGCGGAGGAATTGCGGTTCCCGCAATTACTTGAGGTAAAGGGGGTTGTTTAAAGAGACGTTTCTTGGCTCTATTTCTGGCCCTAAGTAATCTCTCAGGCTCAGGATTGAACTCTAGATCACTACTTGAAGGCTCACTCATAAACTAACCCAATAGTACCTGCAAAAGAAATGAAACGGATCAGCTTCAATAGGCAATAAACTTGGTGTTTCAAACTTAACAAACTTCGTTTTCACTTAAATAAATCCCCGGCAGCGGCGCCAAAAACTTGTTGCGTGCTCAATGTGTTAAAATAATTAGGCAATAAGATAGATAGAGCACTCAGAACATGCAAGCATACATGATCTTATAGCAAGTAGTAAGTATTTTTTCATTCGTTTTCCCACAGAGATTTATTATAAGCTATTCATGAAGTGTAAAGTTAAGAAAGAAGGGGTGGATTTGATGGGGTAAAATTGGTTTTAAATTGTCTATTTCCTACTGAATACGTAGAGGGTAGCAACCTAAACAAATGCAAGTCAAAGTTAAACTCAAATGAAGAGAGACGAGAGTAATAAACGAAGACAAAAACAGCTAAACAGAATTGTAACTTAAGCAGAATTGCGGAAACAACAATTCTACCGCAATTTAATTAACAACGAAAGTGCGTAAAATGATGAATTAAGGGCTACTAACGACTATCTTATAGGCTTTTTCTTACGATCCTCAAGCATTGGATCAACTCTCTATGCATCAAACTATCTCAATCTCATGTATCGTCCGATTCCATGCATTAGATTCTTTAGTTCACTCATATCAAAGTAAGGTCTTAAGCATCTTGTTAAAGCAGAAGATGTGGTTTGTACTAGGAAAACGCCTATTCCTAGGTCGTTTTCTGGCTACCTTGAAAGGCTAGCATGAGTGTACGACTCTGAACTCTTACTCTTTCCAGAGGTTAGGAGTTCTTTGGACAAAATGGATGGCCAATCGAAATTGCCCGTGGGATGAAGCTTACATACAATCAATGCTTCGAGAGCTATCCTACATGCTTGGTTCACGTTTTTTAGCCTATAGTGTTGTCATTAGCATGCCCCTATGTGACTTAGTTACTCATGGATATAGGGAGAACATAAAGAAGAAATAAAATAGACATGCTTAGAAGAGAAATGAAGACAAACAGTAAGGGAAAAATAGTAACAGCAAAACGAAGAAACTGTGAAATGGAGAATTGTGCTTTGATTACTTGATTGTTTGAATGAACAAAAAGGGAAGCTTAAAGTAAATAATGTGAAGACAGACAGCAACGAAATGAAATGATCTAGCTATTAGAAGAGAAACAGCAACTAAACAGAGCTGAAATTTAGAATTGAAAGACAGAAAGCAGTAAATGATGCTTGAAAGCCTCGTCGCAACCGCCTCGGCTGAAGGGGATGAAAGAATAGCTTTGCTTGGATGAATCCAATCGGGAGAGAAGGTGAATCTTCTCTCCTTCCTATCAGATTGTCGATTCCAACAGCTGAGACTCTCACACCAACAGACGACAAAGGAAAACACGAAGAAAGATGGAGCTGCGAGAAGACTTCTACGCTTTCGGATGATGTTTGAACCCTCGACTTTGACCCCCTTTTATAGCAATCTGCAGCTGCGTTTGGGCCAAGGAGAACCATCAATCTTCAACGTCGTACTTCAGAATGGATGGAGGAGAAAGAACGAATCCCTGAAATAACAGAAATTAACAGAAAAAGATCAGTCAACTTACGGTTTTCACTTGAAACATTGCGGTTTCAGCAATGTTTCCGCAATGCTATCGCAATGCTTGTTTTTCATTCTTTTCCTTCGGTTTTCAACCCTTTTCTTTCCTATTGTACATAAGTCCTAATTTAGCTACCTTCTTCTAATTCTCATATTTAAGCATAGGTTTAGGCTAAATGCTATCAAAAACACCTAAGAGTGAACATCTTTCTAAGATAATTAAGTCCTAAAAAGGTCACTTTTGGAGACGTAACAATGGCAATCTTGAAGAGAGTATCTATATGTCTCAACCAGATGGGTTTATAATACAACATCAAAAACAAAAAGTTTGTAAGCTTAAACGATTCATTTATGTGTTGAAACAAGCATCTAGATGCTGGAATATAAGGTTTGATACTACGATCAAATCTTATGGTTTCGAACAAAACATTGACGAACCTTGTGTTTACAAGAATATTGTCAAAACATCTGTAGCATTCCTCGTGTTATATGTCGATGATATCTTACTCATTGGGAATGATGTAAGATGCCTGACTGGCGTCAAGAAATGGCTAGCAACTCAATTCCAAATGAAGGATTTGAGAGAAGCTCAATATATTCTTGGGATCCAAACAGTTCGAAACCGCAAGAATAGAACATTAGCCATGTCTCAAGCATCCTATATTGACAAGATGTTGTCAAGATATAAGATGCATAATTCCAAGAGGGGTTTGCTGCCCTTCAGGCATGGAATTCACTTGTCGAAGGAACAGTGTCCTAAGACACCTCAAGAAGTTGAGGATATGAGACGCATTCCGTGTGCATCGGCAGTTGGAAGTCTGATGTATCCTATGTTGTGTACACGACCCGACATATGTTATGCAGTAGGTGTTGTCAGCACGTTTCAGTCCAATCCTGGACTTATACATTGGACAACCGTTAAGAATGTCCTCAAGTATCTTAGAAGAACGAGGGATTACATGCTCGTGTATAAAGGTAAGGATTTGATTCTTACAGAATACACTGATTATGATTTCCAATCGGATAGAGATTCGAGAAAATCAACATCGGGATCAGTGTTCACTCTGAATGGAGGAGCTGTAGTATGGCAGAGTATCAAGCAAAGTTGTATTTTTGACTCTACTATGGAAGCGGAATACGTAGCTGCCTGTGAAGTAGCAAAAGAAGTTGTATGGCTTAGAAAGTTTTTGAACGATTTGGAAGTAGTTCCAAATATGCAATTGCCTATCACCCTCTTTTGTGATAATAGTGGAGCAGTTGCAAATTCAAAAGAGCCAAGGATCCATAAACGCGGGAAACATATTGAGCGGAAATATCATCTCATTCGAGAGATCGTCCAACGAGGAGATGTTATTGTGAAATAGATAGACTCCGAGGACAACATTGTTGATCCATTTACAAAGGCTCTCACGGCTAAAGTGTTTGAGGGTCACCTAGTGAGACTAGGACTACAGGATGTATAATCTAGGGCAAGTGGGAGAAAACTATGGGTATGTGATGCCCTAGTTTATTGTATTTATTTCTCGTTCTGAAAAACTCAACATTATGTATATATATGGATATATATTTGTTACCACTGGAGTTTTAGTCCAAGTGGAAGTTTGTTGGATTTTATGTCCTAAAACTCGTGGTTTGTAAAAGATAAACATATTTTATTACTAATAAAGTGTTATTGAGGTTTATTCAATAAAGTTATTATTGAATATGTAAATTGCTTATTTCATTTTAGAAAACCCTAAATCCAATAAACTAAAATCCAAGGCTATAACATGAGTACTTGAACTTTATGTGGAGACATAAAACTGGATCAAGTTCGAGTAAATAGCCAAAACGGTCTATAGTATACGGATAAGGTTGGATACCTTATCCTGGAGACACAATTTTTATGCGGCCCATTTTGTATTTAGTACAAACGATGTGATCCTGAATCGTTCATGTGGAGACATGTGAATGGGGGCGTCCTATGCAAAGAGTTTGCATTAGATCGGACCGCGAAAAAAGTCACTTTTGCTTTATAACGTTGTTTACTGTAAGACTGACTATTTCAAAACAATGACCTAGGTAACTTGACCTTAATCCTGAGCTAACTATGAACTCCTGTTTATTCGGGATTATCCTTAGATCTTCATGGGTGAGAGTGGGTCAACAGTGCCGACTCAGTAAGCCTCCCATTTCACGGGTAAGACCGGATAGATGGTTGGGGACATAGGGTGCAAGATGGAATTCACTCCTACCCGTCTCTATGGATAGTAGAGAGGTTGTTCCCTTAAGTGTTGACTTCGGGTCTTGAACAAGGGGCCCCACCTTCTTATTGGCCCGAGAGGAACTCAGTATAGTGATTAGATCACATACCAATCGGTTTAGTGATTGGATCACAAACCAATTGTTCATTAGAGGATCAGTGGGACTTAAGGAGCAAGATGTAATTACGGGGGTAAAACAGATATTTGACCCAACCGTAAATTACGAACAACCTGTGAAGGGTCAACTTACTAATCATGGTTATATCGAGTGGACATAAATATATCTACAGTGAGGAGAGTACAACTACTAGGCTATAGTGGAATGTCCTAGTAGTTAACGAATGTTGATTAACTGGGTTAAAGAGTTTAATCAGTTAATCTCGGATCGTTGGAGCTCAAGATCTGTAGGTCCATGAGGTCCGCCTGCTAGCTCATATCAGACTAAACCTTAGAATAGTGTGACAAGTGAATTCGAAGTGTTCAAATTTGAATTAGTGAATAAGAGTTAAATATATGTGATATATTTGACGACATAACGTTCAATTGTGAATTGAACAATAGAGAGAGATGGAGATATTTAAATAAGATTTAAATATCGAAAATATGAATAGGGATTCATAATCATGTATATCGGGAATGATCGGGATTAGTGTTGGATTTATTGGATATTAAATTTAAATTAATTAAATTCTTTAATTAATTATTTAATATTAATTTAATTTAATTTAAAATTAATTATTTGAATTAATTTTTAAATTGAATTAATTTGATCAAAGTTAGTCAAAAGTCAAATTGTAGACAATTGACTAAAACTTTTAAAGTCAAAAGTCAAATGTTGACTCCACGAAACCTTGAAAGTCAAGAGTCAATTTGATGACTAAAGTTAGTGGAAAAATCCAATTCTTAAGTTAGTGGAAAAATCCAATTCTTGAGTTAGTGGGAAAAACCATTTGTTGGTGTTTTTATGACTCAAACTCTTTTTGCTAAGTGTTCATCCCACATCAAGCCACTAATCCCACTAAATTGAGTGGATTCTAGATGTCATCCTAATGTTAACTCAATTTTGCATGTTTTTGCATGTAGTCTTCTATATATACAAAGGGTTAATTAGATTAACTTCTTCTTGGAATTTTGATTAAATTTTGAGAATTGTAAAGACAATTTCTCTACCATTCTCTCCAAATCCATCTTCAACTCCTCTTTTAAATTAGTCACTCAAAGGACCCCACAATCTCGTTCTAAGGCTGGAGAATAGTCGGAAAGACTCTTGTGGTGGTGGTTCGTGACCGTTACATTCGAAGATCGGGTTTGGAATCAAGAAGTATTTGAACTTCAAAGGTAATTTCTAAATTATTGTCTTTGATTTTCAAATTACATGCTTTTCCTTTGCAATTAACAAAACAAGAGTACATAGATCCAACGTTGCTTCCGCTATACATGCCGAAACTCTTTCAATAATGATGCTTGTATTTATTCTTAAGCTAGCTTAGTTTGTTTTCTCTGTTTTTTGGTTTAGTAGAACTTGTTGGATGAGTGTCGCACACTTAATCTAAGTAGGCATCTGATTTCTCCAAGCAAAAGATTAGAACTTATAAGTTCATCCTCTAGCAAGCTTAGCAATCTTATAGCATTGGATAAAGCCTAGGAGAATTCATTTCATACTTTAGTGTTAGAAATTTTCTTCGAGTCGTGATAGCTCCCCAAAAGAGCTATTATTTATTCCCTAATTCTAGCTAGCTACCGTGCTTGTTATTGATAAATTGACCTTGTTGTAGGTGGTTCGCGGTAGAGAGCTCGAGAAGTCCAAGAACGCATTTTGGTGCTAAGAAGAGCGTTTTAAGGCTTCGGAAGTGAACTGGGCAAAGGAGAGAAGTTAAAAGACAATTTGGCATTGAAGGTCCTACGTCGAGACAAAGAGCGTTTTGACGCTACTCCAAGGAAAAATTCAGAAATCAGACTAGAGAGCAAAATAGGTTTTAGCGTCGCGGCGCTGAAACCAGCGTCTCGACGCTCCGAAAGCGCGCGCGCGAGGATTTTCGTCAATAGCGTCGTGACGCTGCTTGTAGCATTTTGACGCTACATCGATTATAAAACTCATCTTCTCCGATTTTTAGGTCATTCATGATAGATTGTAGCCTCGTGATTGTCCTTTTTCTCCCAACTTTTCTTGTTTTCCTCCTTCTTTTTGTTATAAGAACTCTAAGAACTCCATTCTCCATGGAAGGCTAGAGGTAAGTGACTTGATTTGAGGATTAAGGGATTATTTAATTAGTACATCAATGTGAGATTTGTGAATTTATTTCTACTTAACTTAACTATTCAAGCATCTTCTTCTCCTAATCATGTTTCCTTTAGCATGTATCTTTGATTTGATTGACACCCAAATTGTTTATGCATGTTAGATTTTTAATTAGATTAGTGATGCAGTCACCTCTCCTAATCTCCAAAGTAATGGGGGTTAAGTTATGTCGTTGGGTAGCATTGCATGTTTACCTTAGTTTGCCTAGCAAACCTTGGAGAAGACGATCAATCGGAATATTAACTTAGGCGTTCCAAGTTAAATATCCGTCATAATTTTTTCGTCACTGGCTTCTGATTAATTTAGGATTGATCACCTTAGATTACTTAAATATCAAATTTAATTAGAATTGCACGCTTCTAATTAATTATGTGGGATTGTTTACTACGGTAGTTCTGAGTAGGCAATTTATGTGTTTGAAATGTTCTGGCTAAGTCTGTAGAATATCGATGATCTGAGATGCAATAGTTAACAATCACGATTCCTCAAGTCAAGCACATTTGTTTAATTTGGTAATTTATTTCGTTGGCATTAATTTGTTGCATGTTTCCAAAGTCTACAAACCCCTTAGTGTTTTTATCAATTTGCAAATACAATTTAATTAAGTTCAGATTAGAACTAGCTCTTTATGGATCAACCAGACTACCTCTATCTACAAGCTAGTTTATAAATGTAATTTAGCGGGCCTCGACAACCCGTACCACCAAGTCGCAATCTTGTACTAGATGCTTCTAGCTAAGTTTGAGGGAGTCGCCGCCCAAAGCTCTCATTGAGGACAATGAGATGTTTATGTTTGGGAGTGAGGCAATGATAACTTTCCAAATGAGAGTTATTTAGAGCTAAATTAGAAAAGAATTAGAGTCGTAGTTGAGTAATTGCTTGAATAGACTTATGAATTAGGGTTGTTTGCGTTGCATGAGAGTTAGAGTCTACTTGTGAGTGTGGTAGTAGGATTTTTGAATATCCTATAAATTTCGGGGTGTCGAGTCCCGCCAAAATAACATTTATAATTGATAGCACTCCAAAAGTGCTAATATTTAGCTTCTAAGTCTTGTAAATTAGAGTAATTATTTGGGCTTAATTGATTTATTTGGTATAATTTAATTGCTAAGGGGTAAATCGGGCATTTGCGATAAATAAGAGCTTAAATGAATATTTTATAATATTTTATTAGTTAGTCGTTTTGAGTGATTAAGCTACATTAATTAAATAATTTAATCTTATATCAAAATTGATTTGTGGTTTGATGGTGTAGGGCTTGTTAAGAAAATGGGGGTGCCTTGGCTCAAATTTTGGTGGATGCAAGATTTTCCCTCATTTTTATAAAAGTCAATGGTCAATGGTCAACATCCAAGCCCACACGCCCACGGCCCAGACGCTTCGCCCGCTCCGCGGCCCATTCGCTCGCCTCAGCGCCCAAGCGTGCGCGGCCCAGCACGCTCTTCAGCCCACCCGCGCCCATCCGCTCCGCGTGACCCGCCTCAGCGCCTGCCGACCCGTCTGCGCGGCCCAATTGGCCAATTTCGGCCCAAAACTCATTTTTTTAGCTTTTTAAGCATTTAGACCTAGTTTTTCAGCCACCATTCACCTAAAAACGTAAATTTTCGATTTTGAGAGTTTTGGCCTCGGGTTTGGTGATATTTTCATCAATTTTCAACGTTTTTGGACAATTTTGGATCGATTTTCAACACGTTGGGCTAAGGTAAGTGCTCTAATTTGAGTTTAGGGTGTCTTTGATGCGATTTATGAGGGTTTGTTCTTAATTTTGTAACTTAGCATGACTGATTGGGCAATCTTTTTTCTTCTAAGCATATCATATGAGCATGTTTGATTGATAGGAGTAGACGACTTTGATTTCAAGCATGATTCATTAGTTAAAGATTATGATGCCGTGCCTCTCTTAATCGCCAAGTAACATGGATAAGTTGAGTCATAGGTAACATAGGCTTCCTTGTTGATCTTGGTTGTAACTTATCTTGAAGAAATAGATAAATCGAAATATTAGCTTAGGCTTCCAGGTTAAACATCCGTCGTAGTGCTCCCGTTACTATCAATTAATCCATATGGGCGGTGTTGGCTCCCTTTTAATTGATTGCCACGTTTAAATAGAATCGAACATTCGTCTCTGTTCTTTATTTAATTTAGGATTGATCCTCTTAGATTAATTAAAGAACGATCTATTTAGAACTCCACGTTTCTATTTAATTATTTGGGTTACTTGTATTAGTAATTTCGTGCAAGTAAATTACGTGTTTAATTATGCTCTTGCTAAGTACGTTTGAATCCCAATGAATCGAGTCGCATCAAAGTCAATCCCGACACTCAAATTAGGAGCACGCGTTATGTTTAATTTTTCCGTTATTTAATTTTCCGTTAGCTAGTTTACATGTACTTAGTTCAATTCTTCCGTTAGCTAGTTTGCATGCTTACTTTAATTTTCCGTTAGCAATCCCTCTTTCATTTATCGTTTTATTTCATTGTTTTAGTTAATTAAAAAGCAAATAGAAATCAATTAGGAGAAAATAATTTAGGTTCCCTGTGGATCGACCCGACTACCACTAGCTGCAAAGCTCAGTTGTAGCGGAATTATAAATGTTATTTTGGCGGGACTCGACACCCCAAAATTTATAGGATATTCAAAAATCCTAGTACCAAAATTGGCGTCGTTGTCGGGGAACCATTT
Organism: Herpetospermum pedunculosum; assembly: GCA_028017165.1. Classification (NCBI taxonomy): domain Eukaryota; kingdom Viridiplantae; phylum Streptophyta; class Magnoliopsida; order Cucurbitales; family Cucurbitaceae; genus Herpetospermum; species Herpetospermum pedunculosum. Next base: position 14,120,019 of record JAPQWQ010000186.1, on the reverse strand, counting down.
GATTTCTCTTAGTTAAATTATATTTGTTAGAAAACCAAAAAAATATTTTTCTTTTCTTGTGTCTTCTTGTTTGAGTATGGCAGGCATTCGCTTAGAAGAGTGGGTGAAAGCTTCAAGGCGTGAAGCCTCGGAAATTTCTTTTAATGACAAAATCGAATGGTATGACTTGGAAATTCTGATAGCTTCAAACGATTCCAATAAGGATGAGGGGATTAGAAGGGGTTCGCAGGCTATGAAAGGATATATGGGGCAAATGTATAAGCTGCACTCCGAGGTTTGGTGGACGTTTGTTAGAGAAACACATGCGAGAGCAAAGTGTTGTGCTTGCTCGGTAGGGGGTCATACTTCCTACGCATGCCCTAAGGCGCCACAAACCGGTCTTCTCGATGCCTACCCCGCACAAGAGCATCCCGGGTTAGAAAATCAATCCTCCCTGTCTCGTGATTTAGTGTTTGAAGAAATGAAGGAGCAAGATTGATTTTATGCTCGAGGAACTACACCCCCACCGCAAAGTAGAAGTCACGATTGCTCCGCCGTATGACATTGAGATCTTCTGGATTAAGAAGAAAGCCGAGCCTACTATCTTGAAGGAATTTCAGGTGATAGAGTTCGAGGCTGACGAGTCTCTTTCTGTTTTATTTCCTGAACTTCCCTTTATTGATGCATGCTTTCTTCCTTTTTCCCCTGTTGAGTCTTTACTTTCTATCGAGTCTGTTGAGTCTTACTTTGTTTTATTTCAATCTGTTGAGTCTTTATTTTTCCCATATATTAAAAAAATAAAATAAATAACTCTGTTCGGCTGCCTGCAAAAGTCGAAGAGCTTGCTTATCTTAGCAGGTTTTGTTGATTCGAGGAAGAAGGGGCCGAAGAAATACGAGAATTTTTATGTACCTTGACAGGGTGAAGAACACGTCGAGCATAACGACGTTAAAAAAATTGTGCTTCTTGGGAGGCAACCCATGTGTTCTTAAATTCTTGTCTTTACTTTCAGTTTTTATTTTTCCTAGCTTAGTTTATTTGCTTTTCTTTTTGTAGGGGTTTGTGGCCTAAGGAACGAGATATTTAGGCAAGGACCGCGCTGCTTCAACCACCAACCTAACAAAATTCAGGGGAGGTTTTCTGTTCCCTTAAATTTTGTAATTTTAATCGCTTAGTCTGATTTGTGATACATAGAGGACTATGTATCCTTTGAAGGTTGGGGGTGGAGAAGTTTGATGGATTTCTGAAATTGTTGAGCTGTGGAAATTATGAATTAGAAGTGCTTTGGTCTGCTGTTGCATGTTGTTCGATGAGAACAATCTATGAAATGCTTTTAAATTCTTCGTATTTACATATCTAGAAAAGCATGAGATTGTATGTGCATGTTGAGCATTTTTCAAAAAAATTTAAAATTTTTCTGTTTCTCCCTTGCATCTATCGAGCACGTAGCATCCTATTATTGGTTCTGTCGGCTTAGATTTGTCTTATGTTGCATGAAATCTTGTTGTCACCCCGAAAGGCACCCTTAGGGAAGGCTTGATGCATGATAGGTTGTATTAAATTAATCGTGTTATAGCAAAGCTATTGCCTAAAAAAAAAAAAAAAAAAAGAAGACTAAACATGAAAATAAAAGCTCCTGAGGTGCTCCTCCTTCTTAAAGTGCACGTTAAGAAGTGAGCATTAGTCCTTAAAAATGTGAAGCTTGCTCGTAGTCAGATACGTTGTGCAGTGGAACTGCGGGTAAGCTGGAACGAAGGCAAGTTTGACATGTTAGGCTCTCTTGGAGAAGAAACGAAGGCAAGTTTGACATGTTAGCCTCTCTTAATCGCCAAGTAACATGGATAAGTTGAGCCATAGGTAACATAGGCTTCCTTGTTGATCTTGGTTGTAACTTATCTTGAAGAAATAGATAAATCGGAATATTAGCTTAGGCTTCCAGGTTAAACATCCGTCGTAGTGCTCCCGTTACTGTCAATTAATCAATATGGGCGGTGTTGGCCCCCTTTTAATTGATTGCCACGTTTAAATAGAATCGAACATTCGTCTCTGTTCTTTATTTAATTTAGGATTGATCCTCTTAGATTAATTAAAGAACGGTCTATTTAGAACTCCACGTTTCTATTTAATTATTTGGGTTACTTGTATTAGTAATTTCGTGCAAGTAAATTACGTGTTTAATTATGCTCTTGCTAAGTACGTTTGAATCCCAATGAATCGAGTCGCATCAAAGTCAATCCCGACACTCAAATTAGGAGCACGCGTTACGTTTAATTTTTCCGTTATTTAATTTTCCGTTCGCTAGTTTACATGTACTTAGTTCAATTCTTCCGTTAGCTAGTTTGCATGCTTACTTTAATTTTCCGTTAGCAATCCCTCTTTCATTTATCATTTTATTTTATTGTTTTAGTTAATTAAAAAGCAAATAGAAATTAATTAGGAGAAAATAATTTAGGTTCCCTGTGGATCGACCCGACTACCACTAGCTGCAAAGCTCAGTTGTAGCGGAATTATAAATGTTATTTTGGCGGGACTCGACACCCCGAAATTTATAGGATATTCAAAAATCCTAGTACCAATAATACCGCTACAACTGAGCTTTGCAGCTAGTGGTAGTCGGGTCGATCCGCAGGGAATCTAAATTATTTTCTCCTAATTAATTTTTATTTGCTTTTTAATTAACTAAAACAAAAACGATAAAGTAAAGGGGGGATTTTGTAACGATAAAATTAAAGGAAAGCATAAAAGTAACTAACGGAAAATTAAAACTAATTACATGTTCTCCTAATTTTAAGGGTCGGGGTTGACCTTGATGCGACTCGATTCATTGGGATTCAAACATACATAGCGAAAGCATAATTAAACACATAAACGGTTGCCCGGCAACCCTGAAGCAACCGACCACATATATATTAATCAGAATTTTCAATTCTAATTAAACAGTGCTACTAATTAACTCGGATTGATCAGTTCTAAATTAACTAAAGCAGTAACTAGCATTTTATGACGAACATTCAATTAGACACTCTAAATGCTAGGCGATTACCCGGCAACCCTGAAGCAATCAACATTCAGAACATCTAAAATGATACTTCGATTTGTTTTACTCCTCTGTGTTACTAAGGCGATTAGGAGAGGCACGACATCACTAATCTATAACGTTAGAACATGCTAGAAATCGAGATCGCTAGTCTACCAATCTAACACACTCATAAATTAAGCAAGAGAGAGTAAATGCCCAATCAGTCATGCTAAGCTCAAAATTAAAGTCTAAACCCTCATGAATCGCATCAAATTTAACCCGTAACCTCAAATTAGAGCACTTACCTTGCTCGGGATGAAAATCAAGCTAAATAAATCAAGTCCTTGCTTTGATATAGAAGAAAATGGGAGAAAACCCCAAGAATCTAGAGAGAAAACGCTAAAAATAAAGCCAAACCCGAGAGTGAATGACCTAAAAAACGCTAAAAATAAAGCCAAACCCGAGAGTGAATGACCTAAAAAACGCTAAAAAATGGGTTTTATACAGTCGGAGCGTCGAGACCCTACAGGCAGCGTCTCGACGCTAGGGTCTGTGCCTGAGGAAAAATAACAGAAATTCTGCATTCCCCTAGACTCCAACTCTAGCCAATCATTCTATCAAGGTTCCCCTGCACCACCAGACCACTAATCACAATTAAGATAATATTTGATTAATTAATGTATATGGTATAGACGCTTAAAACAATTAATCATTATTATCTAAGCCCTTAATTAATGTAATGGTCTGATTTACCCCTAAGCAATTAATTTCCATAAAATATAAACATTAAACACAATTAATTACTTAATTCGCAATACTTAGGAGCTAAATATTAGCACTTTTGGAGTGCTATCAAAACCCCCAACCTAAATCTTGCTAGTCCTCGACCAAGGAAAACTCTAAATTAGCTCCTAAGAACTATACATGCATGCTTCTAACTCAAATCTCGATGCTTTAAGAATAAAGACATTTACATAAACAAGTAAGCAATCGATCGCATGCACTTAATCAATGAACATGTCAAAAAATAACTATTACTCCCCTACGTGTGTGTGTGTGATAGCTAACCTCTCCTAAACCATGCAAGCTCGAAAAAACTACATGCTACAATTCATCTTGTTTTCCCCCTACTTCTAGCATTGAAGAACAGTCTATAGCTTAATCACATCAGAGAGAGCAACAAATTACGAGGCCTAAAACATTTTCTCATTTTTTTTTTCTTTTGAGTATTTTGTACTCTTTATTTTGGTTCTTTGAACCCAATACTTATTTTTCTTTTTTTTCTTCCTCGAAAAGCCTAACATGTCAAGCTTAGGCCTTAAGCTTCACATTTTTAAGGACTAACTGTTGCGTGCTCAATGTTTAAAAGGAATATGCAATAAGAGAGCACTCAGAACATGCAAGCATACATGATCTTGTAGCAAGTAGTAAGTATTTTTTCATTCGTTTACCCACAGAGATTTATTCTTAGTTACTCGCGAAGTGTATTGTTAAGCAAGAATGGGTGGATTTGATGGGGTAGATTTGGTTTTAAGTTGCCTAATTACTAAGGAATATGTAAAGGATAGATGCATAAACAAGTGCAAGTCAATGATAAACTCAAATGTAAAGAGAAGAGATTAATAAACGAAGAGAAAAATGGCTAAGGCAGAATTTTAACTTAACATAATTGCGAGAACATCAATTTTACCGCAATGTTACTAACAACGAAAGTGTGTAAAATGTGGAAACAAGGGCTACTAACGACTCCTCTATTGGCTTTTTCACACGATTCTCAAGCATTAGATCAACTCACTGTGCATCAAACTAACTCATTCTCATGTATCTTCCGATTTCATGCATTAGATTCTTTAGTTTACTCATGTCCAAGTAAGGTCTTAAGCATCTTGTTAAAGCAGTAAGTTGTGATTTGTACTAGGAAAACGCCTATTCCTAGGTAGTTTTCTGGCTACCTTGAGAGGCTAGTATGAGTGTATGACTCTGAACTCTTACTCCTTCCAGAGGTTAGGAGTTCTTTGGACAAAATGGATGGCCAATCGAAATTGCCCGTGGGATGAAGCTTACATACAATCAATGCATTCGAGAGCTATCCTACATGCTTGGTTCACGTGTTTTAGCCTATAGTATTGTCATTAGCATGCCCCTATGTTACTTAGTTACTCATGGATGTAGAGAGAACAGAAATATCAGATGAAGTAGACATGCTTAGAAGAAAATTAAAGACAAAACAGAAAGGAAAAACAGTAGGCAGAAATGAAAAAGAGAAAGTGCGAAATGATGAATTGTGCTTTGATTAATCAATTGGTTGAATGAACAGATGAAGACTTAAAGTTACTAACATAAAGACAGAAAGCAACGAAAGGGAATGGATTAACTAATGGAAAAGAAATAACAACAAACGGTGCTGGAAAAAAGAAATTAAAGACAAAAAGCAGTAAAATGAGCGTGATCGCTTCGACGCAGATGCCTCGGCTGAAAGGAGAGAAAGGTAAGCCTTGCTTGGATGAATTCAATCAGGAGAGAAGATGAATCTTCTCTCCTTCCTATCAGATTGTCGACTCCAACAGCTAAGCTTTCCAACCCAACAGACGGAAGAGAAAAACAGAAGACAGAATTGAGCTGCGAAGAGACTTCTACGCTTTCGGATTATGTTTCAACCTTCCTCTTTGACCTCCTTTTATAGTATTCTGCAGGTGCGATTGGGCCAAGGAGAACCATCCATCCTCAACGTCGTACTTCAACGTGGATGGAGGAGAAAGAACGAATCCCTGAAATATCGGATCACAACAGAAAAAGGTTAGCCAACTTACGGATTTCACTTAAAACATTGCGGCTTTAGCAATGTTTCCGCAATGCCTCCGCAATGCACAGTTTTCATTCTTCTAACTTCGTTTTTCATTCTTTTTCTTTCCTTTTGCATACAAGTCCTAATTTAGCTTCCTTCTTCTAATTCTCATATATAAGCATAGGTTCAAGCTAAATCCTATCAAAAATACTCACAAATGCACAACTTCCTAACACAAATAAGTCCTAAAATAGTCACTTTTGGAGACGTAACACACCCCCAAACTTAAGGTTTTGCTCGTCCCCGAGCAAACTAAGGACTTACTTAGGCTGCTGTTTTATCCTCTTTAACCACTTGCTGACTCCCCTAAATTCCTATCTATAGCAGTGTTGTCCTGTGACACACTTCTAAGTTTACAACTAACTTCTCATTCTGCTTCTTCTGACTTCGCACGCCTAATGATCCTACTGTTCCATTAACTCCTTACAGCTGATCTACTTGCTTCTGTCATATAATGCAACTATCCCTAAGGTTTCAAATTCTACCTAGCTTTACCCCAGACTCAGTACATGCTTCTAGTTTTTACTTTTGAGCTACCTAGGATTCCTTAGAGTCATGCCAGTCTTAGTATTAACAGTGGCAGTAGTACATTTAGAGAACAACCTAAACCCTGGCATCACTACATTGGACATACATTCATCTCCCTAAACAACCCTACAAGCTACAACTTTGTGCTCAGCTAATTGAGGATCAGAGTTCTTTTTATTCAGGACATCTAAGCCACAAAGTTGCAACTCCTAGGTATACATTCTTCTTCCCTATTTCTTCCTTTTCTTTCTTACTTTGGTGGAGCCTCTCCTTTGGTTGCCTTTTGATGCAATGCCACTTGTGGGTTACACACTTGGCACTGATTACTCGGCAACTTAAAGAGAGACACCCCTCTTTATTCTATTTTTCATTTTTTTTTTTTCAGTTCATCATTTTTTTGTAAAGGAGAAGAAGAATGCTTATGCTTAAAGGGAGAGAGGAATGTTCCTAGGCCTAGGGTGGCCTCCCCCAAACTTAAACTACTCATTGTCCCCAATGAGTGTCTGAGGTGGCACACCCCCAAACTTGTCCTAGAAGCATCTAGTCTAGGTTAAAACAAAGAGAATCTAAACGCCCTAGGGATAGACATAACATTCTAAAAGCAAACATTTCAGCAGCAGAAATTTATAAAAGCAGGCAGGGAAGGACTTAAAGCTATGCATGCTGAGCACTTTCAAGAGGCTAATTTAAACTATCAAAGGTGCCTTATGACACTCATCCAGCATGCGTATAGAAAGGCTATATAAGGTAGTCAAGATAGCAGCAAAAGAACAAAATTAAACAGAACCAGCCTAGCTAAACAGTCAGTCAAAAACATGCAATTACTAACAAAAATTGCGGATTCCGCAATAATTACGCAATGGATAACAGGGCAGAGATATCAGTGATCAAGGCCCCTATGCATGCTCTTTCCAGTCATTTTAGCTATACAAAAAGGAAACTAAAATAATCTACCTATTCAGCTATCATCAGACTATACTACCCAAATCTAAACAACAAAAATAAAGAACTAAAGACAGATCAAAATTGATTCCAAAATAGCAGCATTCACAAAGTTTAACGAAAAGCAGTTTCATTCATTTTTTTTTTTGTAGGGAACAGAAATACTCCATTGAGTGCTAATCAGCCTAGCACTCAGATGTCCTCATCATCATCATCCCTCCGTGGTCCTGGAGGCGCCCATGGTGTCAGTAGGTCCGTGGGGAACTTAGGAAAGATGCAGCCCAATTGGTCAGCAACATCCTTATCCCTTGCCTGTGCATATGTAGCCCATTGAGCCATCTTCTTCTGCAGGTCCATCAGACACGCCATTGACAGAGATTGAGCAGCAGCCAGGCCGTCTAACTCGAACTCCATGTTCCCCTTCCTGCGCATCCTCAGTCCTGTAGGCAGCTCCAGGTGCCCCGTGTAGGCCAGCTGTCTCTCCATCCTCTCGATTGGAACCCCTGCACGTAAGCAAAGCTTAGTGATTGTGTTGGGAAAGAAAAGTGGACCCTTACCCTTTTTGGCGCAGTCTGCGATTGAGGCTGCAATTGTTGGGTTTTATGTCCTAAAACTCGTAGTTTGTAAACTGTATGAATGTAAATATTATATTTCAATAAAGTTGTTATTGAATTTTAGTGAATTGTGTTTGTATTAACCTATACCAATAACTAACACCCATGGCGATAGTGTGAGTACTTGAACTTCATGTGTGACATGAATGTGAATCAAGTTCAAGTAGACAGCCAAAAATGGTCTATAGTATAGGGATAAGGCTGGGTACCTTATCCTGGGGACACTATTGGACGGGGCTCACTTTGTATAGTACAAAACGATGTGATTCGAATCGTTTCATGTAGAGACATGTGAGTGAGGGCGTCCTGTGCAATGAGTTTGCACAAGACCGAACCAGAAATAAAATCGCTCTTTCTTTATCACACCGTTTACTGTAAAGACCGTTTTTTTCATTTAATGACTTAGGTAACTCGATCTCAATCCTGAGCTTACTATGAACTCCTGTTTATTCAACCTTATCCTTTGATTTGTACGGGTGAGAGTGGCCAGTTTGCCGACTCAATATGCCTACCATCTTGGGGATAAGATTGAATAAGTGGCTGGGGACATAGTTGTAGCAAGATTGGAATTCACTCCTACCCGCTTCAAGGATTAGTAGAGAGGTTGTTCCCTTAAGTGCTGACTCCAGGTCTTGAACAATGGGCCCATCCTCTCCTGATCAGGGAGGAATCTGATTTGATGGTTGGACCACAAATCAATTGTTCATTAGAGGTGTCAGTGGTACTTAAGGAACAAGATATAATACAAGGGTTAAACGGTTTAAATGACCCGTTGTGATTATGAACAACCTGTGAAGGATCGACTTACTGATGATAGTTATATCAACAGGACACAATATATCTACAGTGAGGAGAGTGCAGCCCTTGGACTTTAGTGGAGTCTCCGGGGGTTAACGAATGTTGGTTAGTTCGGTTGAAAGAGTTTTGACCGGATAATCTCGTATCGTTGGAGCTCATGATCTGTAGGTCCTTACGGTTCTCCTGGCTAGCTCGGATAAAGCCGTGAAACAGTAGAAAAGAAAAGAAAAGAATTTGAATCGTTCAAATTCGGGTTTGTGGAAGAAGGTTAGACATATTTAAATATGATTTAAATATGAGATTGATCTGAAAACATGAATAGGATTCATGTGCAAAAAGTCGGTTTTCGGAAAACCGGGTTTAATTATATTATTTAATTAATATTTGATATTGAATTAAATAATATTAATTAAAAAATATATATTTTATTAATTAAAAAGTTTAATTAAGAAAAATAATTATTATTATTTTTAATAATAATAATTTATAAATATATATATATATATATATATATATATATATATATATATATATATATTTACATGTGTCTTACATGCAATGTAAGAAACATGTAAAATATATACATAGTATATATTATGAATCATCAGATTAATTAAAAAATAAAAAAAAAAAATAAAATAAAAAAAAATAAAAAAAAAAAAATAATGGTTGAGTGCAGATTGGGGTATTCAATTGAGAATTGAATTCTCAATTTCAATTTCTTCTTCTTCTTCTTCTATGTCTTCTTCTCTGCTCTCTGTTTATCTGAAGAAAATAGTTTTCTTCAGTGGAGCTTCTTCTTCCTTTTCTTTTGTAAAATGAGTCCCACTACTCCGTTTCTCGGCCCGAGGATAGCAGGACTACCGTGGGTGGTCAACGAAGGTTTCGTGAGAAGGCTCGGTGAGCTCGTGAGGAGCTTCTGGCGGTGAATTTGTTGAATTACGAACGACAAGGGTATGTGTTCTAATTTCTCTTTTTCATTGCGTTTGCATGTTTCCATTTGTTTAAATTGATGAAATTAGAGTGTCCATGATCCAAATCGCTTCCGCAGCGTTCCATCAACGCTCCATCAATTGGTATCAGAGCATTTTTGGCCACTCAATTTCTATCAATTTAAGTTATGGTGGGTTTTATTTAGAAATTGTTTCTGAATGGATTCTAAAGTGAATATCGATTTTGGCATAGTTTCTTTTTGAATTTCATTATTTGTAATTGCCCGAGAATGTATGGGCTTTAATGCATGCTAAAGAGTCTGTATTTTTAGAGTCATTAGAGTCCATATAGGTTTCTTTGTGAAAGAAGTTTGAGTTTGGAACTCGCCGAAATGTTCGGTGTTACGTTAGTTCAAACTCATTCTAGGCATTACGAGGAGAAATTCGAAGAAAATTTGGCCGAAGCGTTCGGAGGAAGCAAGTTGGTCAAAGGCGGTGCGAAGAGTTCGAAGTCCGCTCAAGGCGTAGCTTGTTGATCAAGCTTGTAATAAATTAGTTATTGCTTGCTAAATGCCAAAATCGATCCACTTTAGTATGTTTAATTAATTATGCATTGCGAATGTATGTTTTAATTAAATTCCATGTTTATATGTGCATAACGTATGCCATATAGATTTAAAATCCCACCGTAGGAAGCATGCTTCATGCATTGAAAATATGTTATAAGTGTTATAATATATCGTATGCATATTTGGCAATTCATGAATTTTGATATAAAAGTTATATTAATTCATGAATTAGTTGTTGATTAGTTCATTAGGATAATTGATATAAGTGTTATATTAATTATGAAATTGAATCAACAACATAGGTTGCCCTTGTTTTATGCACATGATATATTATAAGTGTTTATGTATAGATGCATGTTTATTCATGAGTATTAATATAAGAGTTATATTAATTCATGAATTAGATGTTGTTTGCTTAATAGAATAATTGATATAAGTATTATATTAATTATGAAATTAAACATCCAACATTAGATGCATTTTGTTTGTTATAAGTGTTATAATGTATAGGATGCATGCTTAATTCATGAGAATTGATATATGTGTTATATTAATTTATGAATTAGGAGTTGTATATTTAAAAACATAATCGATATAATTGTTATATTAATTATGAAATTAAATATTCAACTTGTCATGCCTTAGTGTTGCATGTTTGAGAAGCATGTAGAAGTTTGTTGTAGTAAGTCTTAGTTTTGCAAAGTGTTGTAAAATTGGCATAGACTTTTAAAATCTATAACAAAGACAAAGGCATGCTCACTTAGGGTTGAATGTATCGTTCCGTTTCATTAGATGAATAGGTCGATATCTTGTAAATGCTAAGGTTACAAGAAACTCACCCGGGGACATCCTGTTCGAGGTTGGAGGTATTTAAGCTGACGGTTTACGGAACACCTCCTACCTGGGGACCATCCGGTACTTGAGTAAAGTTAACCCGGCTTTATGAGCATGCGCGAGTGGTGTGAGGTAATAAAGTGTTTATCACCTAGACATCATAGGTAAAAGTTTGTTTTGCCTAGACTTAGGTCTTATTGTCTTAGCCGGATAATGCCTGAGTAATTTACCCATTCCGTCTTAAAATACTTAGTAGAGGTGTTGAGAAGGTATATATGATATGTCCCTCTCCTCCTACGTTCTCTGTCAAGTTCACACCGTGAGAATTATGCTCGGCCTCGTGATGTCAATAGGGCATCCCCATTCGGATGGTATTTGCATAATTCAAGAGCAAGGTGAATGGAGAAAGTATTTATAGTAAGTGGGAGAAGGAAGTATGTCAATACATCCTGCGGTCTCCTCCATTGGATTGAACCGTGAGATTCCTATGTTCTGCCTGCTAGGTGCCCACAAGTGGTACTGATCCATTCGGAGGGTCGTTTCATAGGAATCGGAACATCTCAATCACCATTTATGGATAAAGAAACATAGAGCCATTCCCAACTTTGACATTTCCATTCGGTTGCATCGTTGGGGCCGCCCTATGAATTCTAAAAATGGAGGGTCACACTTACGAGATTTTCTAAGGACTTAGTAAATCTTGACCAAACAGCGATAACTAAGATGCTATAGGAATATGAGATATTCTGGTATTAGCATTTAGTCAAGAATGTCTTGATTCAGTGAAGGAATGCTTGACTGCCCCTCGGTAGCGACCATTCTGACCCACTGAAGTATCGTTGCAGTTTAATAATGAGTTTTGGGTACATTATTATTCTTTGCTAAATTCTTGATTGGTGTGTAAATTAGGTTAAAACCTTTTCACTAATATTTATTCATTCTCTTTTCAGCATGTCTAGCTCTTTCATTCACTTACTAGCTTCCGATAAGTTAACGGGCGATAACTACGCGACCTGGAAATCGAACTTGAATACGATTCTCGTTCTAGATGATCTCAGGTTCGTCTTATCAGAGGATTGTCCTCCCCCTCCTAGCTCGGATGCGACTCGAACTGTTCGAGAAGCATATGATAGATGGACAAGGGCTAATGATAAAGCCCGAGTCTATATCTTAGCTAGCATATCTGATGTGTTAGCTAAGAAGCACGAGGATATGGTTTCTGCTAAAGAAATCATGTCTTCATTACAGGAGATGTTTGGACTTCCGTCCTCATCGGTCTGTCATGAAGCCCTCAAATTCGTTTACAACTCTCGCATGAAGGAGGGAACCTCTGTTAGGGAGCATGTCCTTAACATGATGGTCCACTTCAATGTGGCGGAAGTAAACGGAGCTACTATTGATGAGTCAAGTCAAGTAAGCTTTATCTTGGAATCTCTTCCGAAGAGTTTCCTTCAGTTCAGAACCAATTTGGTAATGAACAAGATAAAGTATAATTTGACTTCTCTCCTCAGCGAGCTACAGACCTATCAGTCCCTACACACTTCTAAAGGAAAAGAGAAGGAGGCAAACGTTGTCACTTCTAGGAAATTCCAAAAGGGGTCGTCTTCTGGGAGTAAGTCTGAACTTTCTTCTATTAAGAATAAGAGTATTCAAAAGAAGAAGAAAGATAAAAGGAAGGGAAAAGCACCTGCTGCTGCTAAGAGCAAGACTAAATCTACAGACAAAGGAAAATGTTTCCATTGTGGTGTAGATGGGCACTGGAAACGGAATTGCCCAAAGTATCTTGCAGAGAAAAAGGCTGAGAAGGAAAGACAAGGTAAATATGATTTACTTGTTGTTGAAACATGTTTAGTAGAACATGATTGTCATACCTGGATACTTGATTCAGGAGCTACTAACCATGTTTGTTCTTCTTTTCAGGAAACTAGTTCTTGGCAGCCACTTTCTCGAGGTGAGATAACTCTCAGAGTTGGAACTGGAGAGGTTGTCTCAGCTGAAGCAGTGGGAGCTGTAAAGTTGTTGTATAGAGATAGTTTCATTTTACTAGAAAATGTACTCCTGGTTCCTACCTTCCAGAGGAATCTTGTATCTATATCTTGTTTGTTAGAACAGTTGTATAAAGTATCTTTTGTTCATAATGAAGCGTTCATTAGCAAAAGAGGTGTACGTATTTGTTCTGCGAAACTTGAAAACAACTTGTATGTGTTAAGACCAACCGAAGCCAAAGCTATTTTGAACACTGAAATGTTTAAAACAGCTGAGACTCAAACTAAAAGGCAGAAATTTTCTCCAAGTACTTATCTTTGGCACTTAAGACTAGGTCACATTAATCTCAATAGGATTGGGAGATTGGTTAAGAGTGGTCTGCTAAATCGTTTAGAGGACAACTCTTTACCGCCATGTGAGTCTTGTCTTGAGGGCAAAATGACCAAACGATCTTTTTCTGAAAAAGGTCATAGGTCCAAAGAACCTCTAGAAATCGTGCATTCGGATCTCTGCGGTCCTTTGAATGTCAAAGCACGAGGAGGGTATGAATATTTCATCAGTTTCATTGATGATTATTCTAGGTACGGTTATCTTTATCTAATGCATCATAAGTCCGAAGCTCTTGAAAAGTTCAAAGAGTATAAGGCTGAGGTTGAGAACACATTAGGTAAATCGATAAAAACACTCTGATCAGATCGAGGTGGAGAGTATATGGATTTAAGATTCCAGGACTATATGATAGAACATGGAATAGTATCTCAACTCTCAGCGCCAGGAACACCACAGCAGAATGGTGTGTCCGAGAGGAGAAATAGAACCCTGTTAGACATGGTTCGATCTATGATGAGTTATTCTCATTTGCCTAGTTCGTTTTGGGGATATGCAGTAGAGACTGCAGTATATATTTTGAACATGGTTCCCTCTAAGAGTGTTTCTGAAACACCTTATGAGTTATGGAGAGGGCGTAAAGGTAGTTTACGTCACTTCAGGATTTGGGGGTGTCCGACACATGTGCTAGTACCCAATCCAAAGAAGTTGGAACATCGTTCAAAATTGTGCCTATTTGTAGGTTACCCCAAGGAAACGAAAGGTGGTCTATTTTACGATCCTCATGAGAACAAGGTACTAGTATCGACTAATGCCACGTTCTTAGAGGAAGACCACATCAGAGATCATCAACCGTCGAGCAAAATTGTTTTGTCCGAATTTTCCAGGAAAGCTATCAACAAAGGTTGTTGATCAGGCTGGTCCTTCTCAAGAGTTGAGAAAGCCTCGACGCAGTGGGAGGGATGTAAGACAGCCCGACCGCTACATCGGCTTGTCTGAAACTCAAGTCGTCATACCTGATGATGGCGTTGAGGATCCATTGACCTTTAAACAGGCAATGAATGACATAGACAAGGACCAGTGGCTTAAAGCCATGGATCTCGAAATGGAGTCTATGTACTTCAATTCGGTCTGGGATCTTGTAGACCAACCAGATAGTGAAAGACCCATCGGTTGCAAGTGGATCTACAAGAGAAAACGAGACCAAGCCGGTAAGGTGCAAACCCTTAAGGCTCGACTTGTGGCAAAAGGTTATTCCCAAAGAGAAGGGGTGGACTATGAAGAAACCTTTTCTCCTGTTGCCATGTTAAAGTCGATTAGAATACTCTTATCCATTGCTGCATTTTATGATTATGAAATCTGGCAAATGGATGTCAAGACTGCCTTTCTGAATGGTAATCTTGAGGAGAGTATCTATATGGCTCAACCAGAGGGATTCATACTTCAGGGTCAAGAGCAAAAGGTTTGCAAGCTTAATCGATCCATTTATGGGTTGAAGCAAGCATCTAGATCCTGGAATATAAGGTTTGATACGGCGATCAAATCTTATGGCTTTGAACAAAATATTGACGAACCTTGTGTTTACAAGAAAGTAGTCAATATTGTTGTAGCTTTCTTAGTCTTGTACGTAGACGACATACTACTCATTGGGAATGATGTAGGGTTCCTAACTGACGTTAAGAATTGGCTAGCGACCCAATTCCAAATGAAAGATTTGGGAGAGGCTCAGTTTGTTCTAGGGATTCAGATCATAAGGAATCGTAAGAACAAAGTGCTAGCGCTGTCTCAAGCATCTTATATTGACAAGGTGTTGTCAAGATATTCGATGAAGAATTCCAAGAAAGGTTCGCTGCCTTTTAGGCATGGAATTCACTTGTCTAAGGAACAGTCTCCTAAGACACCTCAAGAGGTTGAGGATATGAGACGAATTCCCTATGCATCTGCAGTTGGTAGTCTCATGTACGCTATGTTGTGTACAAGACCCGACATCTGCTATGCAGTAGGAATTGTCAGTAGGTTCCAGTCCAATCCAGGATATGATCACTGGACAGCCGTTAAACACGTCCTCAAGTATCTTAGGAGAACGAGAGACTATGTGCTTGTGTATGGCGCGAAGGATTTGATCCTTGCAGGATACACTGACTCTGATTTTCAGACTGATATAGATTCTAGGAAATCTACATCAGGATCAGTGTTCACTCTTAACGGAGGAGCAATAGTATGGAGGAGTATAAAGCAAGGTTGTATTGCTGACTCCACCATGGAAGCTGAGTATGTCGCAGCTTGCGAAGCAGCGAAGGAAGCTGTATGGCTTAGGAAGTTCTTGACAGATTTGGAAGTTGTTCCAAATATGAATTGCCAATCACCATTTATTGTGATAACAGCGGTGCAGTGGCAAATTCTAAAGAACCTAGAAGCCATAAGCGTGGAAAGCATATTGAGCGGAAATATCATCTCATCAGGGAGATAGTGCAACGAGGAGATGTGATCGTCACACAGGTAGCCTCGGAGCACAACATTGCTGATCCGTTTACTAAGTCTCTCACGGCTAAAGTGTTTGAGAGACACCTAGAAAGTCTAGGGCTGCGAGCTGCTCAGTAGGACAGTGGGAGAAACTTTAGATATTTGATATTCTAGTTCTCTCGACCAGCATGTACTCCACTGACGTTTTAGTCCAAGTGGGAGTTTGTTGGGTTTTATGTCCTAAAACTCGTAGTTTGTAAACTGTATGAATGTAAATATTATATTTCAATAAAGTTGTTATTGAATTTTAGTGAATTGTGTTTGTATTAACCTATACCAATAACTAACACCCATGGCGATAGTGTGAGTACTTGAACTTCATGTGTGACATGAATGTGAATCAAGTTCAAGTAGACAGGCAAAAATGGTCTACAGTATAGGGATAAGGCTGGGTACCTTATCCTGGGGACACTATTGGACGCGGCTCACTTTGTATAGTACAAAACGATGTGATTCGAATCGTTTCATGTAGAGACATGTGAGTGAGGGCGTCCTGTGCAATGAGTTTGCACAAGACCGAACCAGAAATAAAATCGCTCTTTCTTTATAACACCGTTTACTGTAAAGACCGTTTTTTTTCATTTGATGACTTAGGTAACTCGATCTCAATCCTGAGCTTACTATGAACTCCTGTTTATTCAACCTTATCCTTTGATTTGTACGGGTGAGAGTGGCCAGTTTGCCGACTCAATATGCCTACCATCTTGGGGATAAGATTGAATAAGTGGCTGGGGACATAGTTGTAGCAAGATTGGAATTCACTCCTACCCGCTTCAAGGGTTAGTAGAGAGGTTGTTCCCTTAAGTGCTGACTCCAGGTCTTGAACAATGGGTCCATCCTCTCCTGATCAGGGAGGAATCTGATTTGATGGTTGGACCACAAATCAATTGTTCATTAGAGGTGTCAGTGGTACTTAAGGAACAAGATATAATACAAGGGTTAAACGGTTTAAATGACCCGTTGTGATTATGAACAACCTGTGAAGGATCGACTTACTAATGATAGTTATATCAACAGGACACAATATATCTACAGTGAGGAGAGTGCAGCCCTTGGACTTTAGTGGAGTCTCCGGGGGTTAACGAATGTTGGTTAGTTCGGTTGAAAGAGTTTTGACCGGATAATCTCGTATCGTTGGAGCTCATGATCTGTAGGTCCTTACGGTTCTCCTGGCTAGCTCGGATAAAGCCGTGAAACAGTAGAAAAGAAAAGAAAAGAATTTGAATCGTTCAAATTCGGGTTTGTGGAAGAAGGTTAGACATATTTAAATATGATTTAAATATGGACATATTTAAATATGATTTAAATATGAGATTGATCTGAAAACATGAATAGGATTCATGTGCAAAAAGTCGGTTTTCGGAAAACCGGGTTTAATTATATTATTTAATTAATATTTGATATTGAATTAAATAATATTAATTAAAAAATATATATATTTTATTAATTAAAAAGTTTAATTAATAAAAATAATTATTATTATTTTTAATAATAATAATTTATAAATATATATATATATATATATATATTTACATGTGTCTTACATGCAATGTAAGACACATGTAAAATATATACATAGTATATATTATGAATTATCAGATTAATTAAAAAAAAAAAAAAAAAAAAAAAAAAAAAAAAAAAAAGAAATGGTTGAGTGCAGATTGGGGTATTCAATTGAGAATTGAATTCTCAATTTCAATTTCTTCTTCTTCTTCTACGTCTTCTTCTCTGCTCTCTATTTATCTGAAGAAAATAGTTTTCTTCAGTGGAGCTTCTTCTTCCTTTTCTTTTGTAAAATGAGTCCCACTACTCCGTTTCTCGGCCCGAGGATAGCGGGACTACCGTGGGTGGTCCACGAAGGTTTCGTGAGAAGGCTCGGTGAGCTCGTGAGGAGCTTCTGGCGGTGAATTTGGAGAATTACGAACGACAAGGGTATGTGTTCTAATTTCTCTTTTTCATTGCGTTTGCATGTTTCCATTTGTTTAAATTGATGAAATTAGAGTGTCCATGATCCAAATCGCTTCCGCTGCGTTCCATCAACGCTCCATCAGCAATGACCTCACCAACGTTGATTGTGAGGCCCCTCATGATCGCATAGACCAGCAGCGATCTGCCTTGGTTGATGGTGGTCTCGTGGGTCACTGGTGATAACCTCCTCCGCACGAATGAGAACCATACAGCTGCCTTGGCTGTGAGGGTAGCACTCATCAGAGTGTGCTTCCCATTGCGCGAAATCGTCCACGCTGCCTCAGGTTGGCCAATGATCCTCAGTGCTTCCTCCAGGACCGCCTCAGTTGGCGCATCAATGATCCTTGCATAATCAGTGTGTTTCTGCCCCTTGAGGCCATAGGCTTCATTGATTGCCTTCGCTGAGAAATCCACCTCGATTCCTCTGACCACAGATAGGCCATCCTCAGGGTTCATCAAGTTGGCGTAAAAATCATACACCATGCTGGAGTAGGCGGGGACGAGTGGTCTGCACAGCTCTTCCCAGCCGTGATTGGTGATCCCTGCGCGCAAGAACTGCGGCAGGTCTGCTAGCGCGTCAAGGAACCCCTTCTCATGGAGCAGGTCCCTCTTCCTTAACTCAGTCCCCCTCGACTCTGCATCAGAGGACACATACCTCACTGTTTGAGGCTCATCTTCGGGGTACAGCTTGGCCTTCCCCTTATCTTTTGCTTTGGCTGATTCAGCAGCCTCGATCTTGAGCTTCTTCAGAGAGGGCTCACCACTAACCTTCTTTGATGAAGGCTCACCCCTGGCTTTCTTTTTCTTGGACTTCTTCGAAGCTTTTGGCCGTTTGGCCTTGGCAACCTTGGTGGCTTTCTTTCTCAATCTCGCCTTGGTTGTGATCTGTTGGAGGCAATCCCCCAATGTCTCATCCATCGAATCATCCCCCTGTGCTGGGCTCTTGGGGCTGACTTCCCTCAAAGGAGAGAAGACCTCTTCTTCTTCTTCAGCTTCTTCACCGCCCTGTGCCGATTCTTGATGCTCTGCATCTGGGATTTCAGGTTCAGGCGTCTGGGAGATGGGTGATACCTCAGGGCTCTGCGGCGGTGGAGTTTGTTCAGATCTCTGTGGAGACGGAGACGGCTCGGGGCTGCGCGCTGGTGGAGATGGAGAATGGCTTTGTCTGGCCGTCTCGTAGGATGGACGGCCACTCTCTTGACTCTCCACAGAGGGAGTCTTCTTCTTGATCGTTGCGTCGGCCACAGCCACCTTCCACTTCCTTTTCTTTGGCGTTCCTGCTGGTTCAGATGGCCCAGCAGGGATCTCCATCACTACCTTCCACTTCTTCTTGCGGACAGGGAGCTTGGGAAGGCGTTCGGTTCGTGCGGCTTCGGCATCTGCCAAAGCAAGGAGTGCCTCTCTCGCAGCTATCTCAGCGTCGTCGGCCTTCTTCTTGGACGCAGATCTCTCAGCTCTAGTTAGCACCATGGTGGAATCGTAGGAATCTGGAAAGAGGGATTGCAGAGGAAGAAGGAAAGAGCTTTCTTGGAGTTCTGTGAATGAAGGAAGCGTATAGGCCAACGCTATTCCACCGGCTATTTGTAATGATGAAAATCCCAACGGCTATTTCTGTTGCGGATTCAGCAAATCTTTCGCAATTAAATGGCCGTTGGAGATTTCTTCGTTTCAAATGTCAATATTTCCTCAACGTAATCTTTGATTTGGCCCCATATCTTCCTTGATTTTTTTATCCTGGATTCATCTCCTTGATTCCCTCTTTCGATCCCCTATTAAAGAAAATAAAATCAACATCAAATTCGTAATGAAAATTACACACAAACATACACAAATAATAACCGGAAAAATAGCAGAAAATAAACTAAGGCATAGCCTCGCATGGACGAGCACAGTAATCACTCGTCCTCTCTCGGTTCTATTTTCAAGTTTCAGCCAAGAGGAAGGCCGAGAGAGTCTTCACATCTCCTTCCTCATAATAATGCATCAATCGTGCACCATTAACCATGAACGGTTGCCCTTGCTGCAGGTTCCTAATCTCGATTGCACCATGAACAAACACGTTAGTTATTATAAAAGGACCTGACCATCTGGACTTAAGTTTGCCTGGAAATAATCTCAACCTTGAGTTAAATAACAAGACAAGTTGGCCTTTCTTAAAGTCCTTAATCCTAAGTCTACTATCATGCCAAATCTTGGTCTTTTCCTTATACATTTTAGCATTTTCATAAGACATATGTCTAAGCTCATCAAGCTCATGTAATTGCAGAGACCGCAATGTTCCCGCATCGGTCACGCAATAATTCAGTTCTTTCAAGGCCCAAAATGCTTTAATTTCCAATTCGAATGGTAAGTGACATGCTTTGCCATACACAAGTCTATAAGGAGACATACCTAGGGGTGTCTTATATGCAGTCCTATATGCCCAAAGTGCATCCTCGAGTTTAAACGACCAATCTTTTCTATTGGGTTTTACCACTTTTTCGAGTATGTTTTTAATCTCCCTATTTGATATTTCAGCTTGGTCATTCGAGTGTGGGTGATAAGGGGTGGCTACTCTATGTCTAACATTATATTTAGCCAACACTTTTTCCATAGCTTTATTAATAAAGTGTGTCCCTTCATCACTAATTATAGCACGAGGTGTACCAAACCTAGTAAAGATATGCCTATTAAGGAACTTAATGACTGTTTTGGCATCATTGTTTGGACATGTTATGGCCTCTACCCACTTAGATACATAGTCTACAGCTACAAGTATGTAAAGGTTACCTGCTGATGGGGGAAATGGTCCCATGAAGTCAATGCCCCACACATCAAAGAGCTCCAACTCTAGGATGTAAGTGAGAGGCATCTCATCCTTTCGACTAAGGTTACCTGTTCTCTGGCATTCATCACAGCTGTGTGCGTATTCGTGGGCATCTTGGAAGATCGTGGGCCAATAGTAGCCACTCTGGAACACCTTTGCAGCTGTCCTTTGACCACCAAAATGTCCACCATAGGGGGCTGTATGGCAGTGCTGCAGCACAGACTTCGCCTCAGCAGCTGACACACACTTCCTTAGTAAACCGTCTGCACATGTCTTGTAGAGTGTAGGATCATCCCATATGAACTTCCTAGCTTCATGCAGGAACCTCTTCTTTTCTTGTCCTCCCTTGAAAGTTGGTAGTACCTGCGAGGCAAGGAAGTTAGCAATGTCAGCAAACCAAGGTTCATCATCGTTATCACGATGTGCTAATACAAAGACATGCTCATCGATAAAGGCATCAGAAATTGCGGTTTCCGCAATGTTATCGCAATTATGTTGCAATCTGGAAAGATGATCCGCAACCACATTTTCACAGCCTTTCTTATCTCTAATGTCCAGATCAAACTCTTGCAGTAACAATACCCATCTAATCAACCTAGGCTTCGCATCAGCCTTCCTCATAAGGTATTTTAGTGCAGAGTGATCTGTATACACGATTGTTCTAGTGCCTACAATGTAATTCCTAAACTTCTCGCAGGCAAACACTACAGCTAGCATTTCATTTTCCGTGGTTGTGTAATTACATTGTGCCTCATTAAGTGTCTTACTAGCATAGTATACAGGGTGTGTTAGCTTTTCAATCTTTTGTCCTAGCATAACCCCTACTGCATAGTCACTTGCATCGCATAACATCTCAAATGGGAGATCCCAATTTGGTCCTACTATAATAGGTGCTTTGACTAATGCTTCCTTAAGGGTTGTCCAGGCTAAGAAACATTCTTTAGAGAAGATGAATGGTTTATTCAGCTCTAGAAGCTCACACAAAGGTTTGGAGATCTTAGAAAAGTTCTTAATGAACCTTCTATAGAAACCTGCGTGTCCTAAGAAACTTCTAATGGCTTTCACATTCTAAGGTTCCACTAACTTCTCTATTATTTCAATCTTGGCCCTATCGACCTCCACTCCTGCTCTAGACACTCTATGACCTAGGACTATCCCTTCTTCCACCATGAAGTGGCACTTTTCCCAATTAAGGACTAGGTTGGTCTCTTCACACCTAGCCAGGACTTGTCCTAAGTTCTCTAAACAGTTTGTGAATGAATCACCAAAGACTGAGAAGTCATCCATAAATATCTCTATCATGGATTCATCTAAGTCAGAGAAGATTGCCAACATGCACCTTTGGAACGTTGCTGGTGCATTGCATAAGCCAAACGGCATTCTGCGAAAAGCAAATGTTCCAATGGGACAGGTGAAGGTTGTCTTCTCCTGGTCCTTAGGGTCTATAGTGATCTGGTTATATCCTGAATAACCGTCTAGAAAGCAGTAATAAGCTCTACCAGCTATCCTATCTAACATCTGGTCAATAAATGGTAAAGGGAAGTGATCCTTTTTTGTTTCCTTATTCAATTTCCTGTAATCCATGCAAACTCTCCATCCTGTAATAGTTCTAGTTGGAATCAGTTCATTGCTCTCATTCACTACTACAGTCATCCCCCCCTTCTTAGGTACACATTGTATTGGACTCACCCACTGACTACTAGCTATAGGGAAGATTACACCTGCATCTAACCACTTGATGATTTCTTTTTTTACTACCTCTTTCATAGAGGGGTTCAACCTACGTTGGTGATCTACTCGGGGTGTATGCTCTTCCTCTAATATTATCTTATGCATGCAGTAAGAAGGGCTAATTCCTCCAATGTCAGCAATTGTCCATGCAATAGCCTTTTTATGCTGCCTAAGTAATAATATCAGCTCAACCTCATGCTTAGCACTTAATTTGGATGAAATAATAACAGGCAGAGTATCATTACTTCCTAAATATGCATACTTAAGATGTTCAGGCAGTGGTTTTAATTCTAAGATAGGTGGATGCTCAATGGATGGTTTTAATGGATTCATGGATCTGTCAGTCAAATCAGTAGTCATACAAACATGCTGAGGATTATTTACAGGTATGTCCATTATTTCAGCTATGTTCAAGTCAGTTAAATCTAATTGCACATAATCATTGGCATGCTTAGTTGACAATTCATGCTCAAGCTGTTCTTCCATTAGTGAATCTATAATGTCCATGCTTGCACAAGATTCAGAGTCAGAAGGATACCTCAGTGCTTTAAAAACACTAAATTTAACCTCCTCATCATGAACCCTCATGGTGAGCTCACCTTTCTGGACATCAATCAAGGCCCTACCTGTGGCTAGAAATGGTCTGCCTAATAGGATGGGGACCTCCTTGTCTGCTTCATAGTCCAGGATGATGAAATCTGCAAGGAAAATAAACTTGTCAACCTTTACAAGAATATCCTCAATCTTACCCTCAGGGTAGGCTATGGATCTGTCTGCAAGTTGTAAAGTGACAGTGGTGGGACGTGCTTCTCATATTCCTAGCTGGCGGAATAGTGATAGGGGCATGAGGTTTATGCTGGCTCCCAGGTCACAAAGAGCTCTGCCCACGTGCTTGCCTCCTAGCTCTACTGGTAGGGTGAAGGAACCAGGATCCTTCTCCTTCTTGGGTAGCTTGTTCTGGAGTATAGCACTGCACTCCTCAGTGAGATTCACTGTTTCAAATTCACCAATGATCTTCTTGTTAGTGATTATATCCTTCAGAAATTTAACATAAGAAGGCATAGACTGTAGAACTTCTACAAAAGGAATATTCACATGCACTTGTTTAAGAATTTCTAAAAATTTGTTAAAGTGCACTTCCTGTTCTTGTTTTTTCCTTAGCCTTCGAGGAAATGGAGGTGGTGGCACATATGCAGGCACTTCAGGTCGCCTCAGGATAGGTGGAGGCCTTGGAATTTCTTCTATCTCTTCTATGATTGGTTCCAGCCCTGCCCTTGATGTGCTTGTTGGATGTTGACCTTGGTTTGGCAGAGAATCCAGTGGAGCACTAGACTCTTCATTCTCTACTCTCTTTGGTGTTTCTCTAGTGTTGCTCACCAATGGTCTCCCACTTCTGAGTTCAATTGCTTGAACTTGCTCTTTTCCATCTCTTCTAGGCACCTCAGTGTCAGCAGGAAGTCTACCTTGGGGCCTACTTTTGAGTTCTTTGGCTAGTTGCCCTATTTGGTTCTCTAGGCTCCTGAGGGTAGCTTGCTGGCTTTGTAGAGTAGCATCATTCTTGGCGATGTACTCTTTGAGTAGATTTTCTACAGATGACCCTACTGGTTGGTTGTATGGTTTTTGATACATGGATTGGTTATGTTGAGGAGTGAAACCAGGTGTTCCACTCGGTCTTGGTTGGTTAGGAACTTGGTTAGTATTCTGTTGGCCACCCCATGAAAGGTTTGGGTGGTTCCTCCAACCAGGATTGTAAGTGTTGGAATAGGGGTTGTTCCTAGGCTGCTGTTGGCTTCCAACATAGCAGACTGAGGCTGGATTCCCAGGGCAGTATTCATGCAAGTGCCCTTCCCCACAGAATCCACAGATTAGTGTCTCACCTTGACTTGGTTGTGTGCCCATTGACATGGTTGTGGCGGTGTTGACACTAGTTTGGAGATTGGCTTGAGCCATTTGTTTAACTAGGTTGGTCAGGGCGCTTATTTGGCTACTCATGGCATTGAGTGCGTCCTTATTTTGAGCTCTACTTGGCTCGATTGGATCATCTGACCACCTACAGTGAGATGCTGAGATCTTCTCCAAGATCTCATAGGCTTCGTTATAACTCTTGGACAGCATGGAACCACCAGCAGATGAATTTAGCACTTGTCTGGTGCTGGGGTTGCATCCTTTGAAAAAGACCTCTATTTGGATACACCATGGAATGCCATGGTGTGGACATTTAAGCAGAAGGTCCTTGAACCTTGTCCAAGCTTCGTGAAGAGACTCATTTTCAGCTTGTTTGAACTTGATTATGTCATCACGAAAGGTAGAATTCCTATCAGGTGGGAAGTATTTCACTAGGAATTTCTCCGCCAAGTCTGTCCAATTGAGGACTGATCCAGAGGGTAATGAGTTTAACCACGTCTTTGCTTTGTCCCTTAAAGAGTAAGGGAAGAGGTAGAGCCTCAAGGCTTCTTGGGAAACTCCAGGGATGATAAAGGTATCACTAACTCCTAGGAAGTTTCTAAGATGGTTGTGGGGGTCCTCATTTTCTACTCCAAAGAATTGTCCCACAGTGGACAACATTTGGAACATTACTGGCTTTAACTCGAAGGAGTTGGCAGTAATTTCAGGGCGGATTATGCTTGGGTTTAGCTCCTCAGGCATAGGTACTAGGTAGGAAAGAATGGCACTATCCTTATCATTCGCTATTTCAATGGGATTGCGAGTGGTAGGTACCGGATTTGGGACTGGTCTGTCCATTTCTTCTTGATAGAATTGCGGAGACTCTGCGGTTTCAGCAATTATTTGAGGTATAGAGGGTTGGTTAAAGAGACGTTTCTTGGCTCTATGTCTGGCCCTAAGTAATCTCTCAAGCTCAGGATTGAACTCTAGATCGCTACTTGAAGGCTCATTCATAAACTAACCCAATGGTACCTGCAAAAGAAATGAAATTAGATCAGCTCCAATGGATAGTAAGAATTGGTTTTCTAACTTAACAAACTTCGTTTTCACTAAACTAAATCCCCGGCAGCGGCGCCAAAAACTTGTTGCGTGCTCAATGTTTAAAAGGATCATGCAATAAGAGAGCACTCAGAACATGCAAGCATACATGATCTTGTAGCAAGTAGTAAGTATTTTTTTCATTCGTTTTCCCACAGAGATTTATTCTTAGTTACTCGCGAAGTGTATTGTTAAGCAAGAATGGGTGGATTTGATGGGGTAGATTTGGTTTTAAGTTGCCTAATTACTAAGGAATATGTAAAGGATAGATGCATAAACAAGTGCAAGTCAATGATAAACTCAAATGTAAAGAGAAGAGATTAATAAACGAAGAGAAAAATGGCTAAGGCAGAATTTTAACTTAACAGAATTGCGAGAACAGCAATTTTACCGCAATGTTACTAACAGCGAAAGTGTGTAAAATGTGGAAACAAGGGCTACTAACGACTCCTCTATTGGCTTTTTCACACGATTCTCAAGCATTAGATCAACTCACTGTGCATCAAACTAACTCATTCTCATGTATCTTCTGATTTCATGCATTAGATTCTTTAGTTTACTCATGTCCAAGTAAGGTCTTAAGCATCTTGTTAAAGCAGTAAGTTATGATTTGTACTAGGAAAACGCCTATTCCTAGGTAGTTTTCTGGCTACCTTGAGAGGCTAGTATGAGTGTATGATTCTGAACTCTTACTCCTTCCAGAGGTTAGGAGTTCTTTGGACAAAATGGATGGCCAATCGAAATTGCCCGTGGGATGAAGCTTACATACAATCAATGCATTCGAGAGCTATCCTACATGCTTGGTTCACGTGTTTTAGCCTATAGTATTGTCATTAGCATGCCCCTATGTTACTTAGTTACTCATGGATGTAGAGAGAACAGAAATATCAGATGAAGTAGACATGCTTAGAAGAAAATTAAAGACAAAACAGAAAGGAAAAACAGTAGGCAGAAATGAAAAAGAGAAAGTGCGAAATGATGAATTGTGCTTTGATTAATCAATTGGTTGAATGAACAGATGAAGACTTAAAGTTACTAACATAAAGACAGAAAGCAACGAAAGGGAATGGATTAACTAATGGAAAAGAAATAACAACAAACGGTGCTGAAAATAAGAAATTAAAGACAGAAAGCAGTAAAATGAGCGTGATCGCTTCGACGCAGATGCCTCGGCTGAAAGGAGAGAAAGGTAAGCCTTGCTTAGATGAATTCAATCAGGAGAGAAGATGAATCTTCTCTCCTTCCTATCAGATTGTCGACTCCAACAGCTAAGCTTTCCAACCCAACAGACGGAAGAGAAAAACAGAAGACAAAATTGAGCTGCGAAGAGACTTCTACGCTTTCGGATTATGTTTCAACCCTCCTCTTTGACCTCCTTTTATAGTATTCTGCAGGTGCGATTGGGCCAAGGAGAACCATCCATCCTCAAATTAGGAGCACGCGTTACGTTTAATTTTTCCTTTATTTAATTTTCCGTTAGCTAGTTTACATGTACTTAGTTCAATTCTTCCGTTAGCTAGTTTGCATGCTTACTTTAATTTTCCGTTAGCAATCCCTCTTTCATTTATCATTTTATTTTATTGTTTTAGTTAATTAAAAAGCAAATAGAAATTAATTAGGAGAAAATAATTTAGGTTCCCTGTGGATCGACCCGACTACCACTAGCTGAAAGCTCAGTTGTAGCGGAATTATAAATGTTATTTTGGCGGGACTCGACACCCCGAAATTTATAGGATATTCAAAAATCCTAGTACCAATAATACCGCTACAACTGAGCTTTGCAGCTAGTGGTAGTCGGGTCGATCCGCAGGGAATCTAAATTATTTTCTCCTAATTAATTTTTATTTGCTTTTTAATTAACTAAAACAAAAACGATAAAGTAAAGGGGGGATTTTGTAACGATAAAATTAAAGGAAAGCATAAAAGTAACTAACGGAAAATTAAAACTAATTACATGTTCTCCTAATTTTAAGGGTCGGGGTTGACCTTGATGCGACTCGATTCATTGGGATTCAAACATACATAGCGAAAGCATAATTAAACACATAAACGGTTGCCCGGCAACCCTGAAGCAACCGACCACATATATATTAATCAGAATTTTCAATTCTAATTAAACAGTGCTACTAATTAACTCGGATTGATCAGTTCTAAATTAACTAAAGCAGTAACTAGCATTTTATGACGAACATTCAATTAGACACTCTAAATGCTAGGCGATTACCCGGCAACCCTGAAGCAATCAACATTCAGAACATCTAAAATGATACTTCGATTTGTTTTACTCCTCTGTGTTACTAAGGCGATTAGGAGAGGCACGACATCACTAATCTATAACGTTAGAACATGCTAGAAATCGAGATCGCTAGTCTACCAATCTAACACACTCATAAATTAAGCAAGAGAGAGTAAATGCCCAATCAGTCATGCTAAGCTCAAAATTAAAGTCTAAACCCTCATGAATCGCATCAAATTTAACCCGTAACCTCAAATTAGAGCACTTACCTTGCTCGGGATGAAAATCAAGCTAAATAAATCAAGTCCTTGCTTTGATATAGAAGAAAATGGGAGAAAACCCCAAGAATCTAGAGAGAAAACGCTAAAAATAAAGCCAAACCCGAGAGTGAATGACCTAAAAAACGCTAAAAATAAAGCCAAACCCGAGAGTGAATGACCTAAAAAATGCTAAAAAATGGGTTTTATACAGTCGGAGCGTCGAGACCCTACAGGCAGCGTCTCGACGCTAGGGTCTGTGCCTGAGGAAAAATAACAGAAATTCTGCATTCCCCTAGACTCCAACTCTAGCCAATCATTCTATCAAGGTTCCCCTGCACCACCAGACCACTAATCACAATTAAGATAATATTTGATTAATTAATGTATATGGTATAGACGCTTAAAACAATTAATCATTATTATCTAAGCCCTTAATTAATGTAATGGTCTGATTTACCCCTAAGCAATTAATTTCCATAAAATATAAACATTAAACACAATTAATTACTTAATTCGCAATACTTAGGAGCTAAATATTAGCACTTTTGGAGTGCTATCAAAACCCCCAACCTAAATCTTGCTAGTCCTCGACCAAGGAAAACTCTAAATTAGCTCCTAAGAACTATACATGCATGCTTCTAACTCAAATCTCGATGCTTTAAGAATAAAGACATTTACATAAACAAGTAAGCAATCGATCGCATGCACTTAATCAATGAACATGTCAAAAAATAACTATTACTCCCCTACGTGTGTGTGTGTGATAGCTAACCTCTCCTAAACCATGCAAGCTCGAAAAAACTACATGCTACAATTCATCTTGTTTTCCCCCTACTTCTAGCATTGAAGAACAGTCTATAGCTTAATCACATCAGAGAGAGCAACAAATTAAGAGGCCTAAAACATTTTCTCATTTTTTTTTTCTTTTGAGTATTTTGTACTCTTTATTTTGGTTCTTTGAACCCAATACTTATTTTTCTTTTTTTTCTTCCTCGAAAAGCCTAACATGTCAAGCTTAGGCCTTAAGCTTCACATTTTTAAGGACTAACTGTTGCGTGCTCAATGTTTAAAAGGAATATGCAATAAGAGAGCACTCAGAACATGCAAGCATACATGATCTTGTAGCAAGTAGTAAGTATTTTTTCATTCGTTTACCCACAGAGATTTATTCTTAGTTACTCGCGAAGTGTATTGTTAAGCAAGAATGGGTGGATTTGATGGGGTAGATTTGGTTTTAAGTTGCCTAATTACTAAGGAATATGTAAAGGATAGATGCATAAACAAGTGCAAGTCAATGATAAACTCAAATGTAAAGAGAAGAGATTAATAAACGAAGAGAAAAATGGCTAAGGCAGAATTTTAACTTAACATAATTGCGAGAACATCAATTTTACCGCAATGTTACTAACAACGAAAGTGTGTAAAATGTGGAAACAAGGGCTACTAACGACTCCTCTATTGGCTTTTTCACACGATTCTCAAGCATTAGATCAACTCACTGTGCATCAAACTAACTCATTCTCATGTATCTTCCGATTTCATGCATTAGATTCTTTAGTTTACTCATGTCCAAGTAAGGTCTTAAGCATCTTGTTAAAGCAGTAAGTTGTGATTTGTACTAGGAAAACGCCTATTCCTAGGTAGTTTTCTGGCTACCTTGAGAGGCTAGTATGAGTGTATGACTCTGAACTCTTACTCCTTCCAGAGGTTAGGAGTTCTTTGGACAAAATGGATGGCCAATCGAAATTGCCCGTGGGATGAAGCTTACATACAATCAATGCATTCGAGAGCTATCCTACATGCTTGGTTCACGTGTTTTAGCCTATAGTATTGTCATTAGCATGCCCCTATGTTACTTAGTTACTCATGGATGTAGAGAGAACAGAAATATCAGATGAAGTAGACATGCTTAGAAGAAAATTAAAGACAAAACAGAAAGGAAAAACAGTAGGCAGAAATGAAAAAGAGAAAGTGCGAAATGATGAATTGTGCTTTGATTAATCAATTGGTTGAATGAACAGATGAAGACTTAAAGTTACTAACATAAAGACAGAAAGCAACGAAAGGGAATGGATTAACTAATGGAAAAGAAATAACAACAAACGGTGCTGGAAAAAAGAAATTAAAGACAAAAAGCAGTAAAATGAGCGTGATCGCTTCGACGCAGATGCCTCGGCTGAAAGGAGAGAAAGGTAAGCCTTGCTTGGATGAATTCAATCAGGAGAGAAGATGAATCTTCTCTCCTTCCTATCAGATTGTCGACTCCAACAGCTAAGCTTTCCAACCCAACAGACGGAAGAGAAAAACAGAAGACAGAATTGAGCTGCGAAGAGACTTCTACGCTTTCGGATTATGTTTCAACCTTCCTCTTTGACCTCCTTTTATAGTATTCTGCAGGTGCGATTGGGCCAAGGAGAACCATCCATCCTCAACGTCGTACTTCAACGTGGATGGAGGAGAAAGAACGAATCCCTGAAATATCGGATCACAACAGAAAAAGGTTAGCCAACTTACGGATTTCACTTAAAACATTGCGGCTTTAGCAATGTTTCCGCAATGCCTCCGCAATGCACAGTTTTCATTCTTCTAACTTCGTTTTTCATTCTTTTTCTTTCCTTTTGCATACAAGTCCTAATTTAGCTTCCTTCTTCTAATTCTCATATATAAGCATAGGTTCAAGCTAAATCCTATCAAAAATACTCACAAATGCACAACTTCCTAACACAAATAAGTCCTAAAATAGTCACTTTTGGAGACGTAACACACCCCCAAACTTAAGGTTTTGCTCGTCCCCGAGCAAACTAAGGACTTACTTAGGCTGCTGTTTTATCCTCTTTAACCACTTGCTGACTCCCCTAAATTCCTATCTATAGCAGTGTTGTCCTGTGACACACTTCTAAGTTTACAACTAACTTCTCATTCTGCTTCTTCTGACTTCGCACGCCTAATGATCCTACTGTTCCATTAACTCCTTACAGCTGATCTATTTGCTTCTGTCATATAATGCAACTATCCCTAAGGTTTCAAATTCTACCTAGCTTTACCCCAGACTCAGTACATGCTTCTAGTTTTTACTTTTGAGCTACCTAGGATTCCTTAGAGTCATGCCAGTCTTAGTATTAACAGTGGCAGTAGTACATTTAGAGAACAACCTAAACCCTGGCATCACTACATTGGACATACATTCATCTCCCTAAACAACCCTACAAGCTACAACTTTGTGCTCAGCTAATTGAGGATCAGAGTTCTTTTTATTCAGGACATCTAAGCCACAAAGTTGCAACTCCTAGGTATACATTCTTCTTCCCTATTTCTTCCTTTTCTTTCTTACTTTGGTGGAGCCTCTCCTTTGGTTGCCTTTTGATGCAATGCCACTTGTGGGTTACACACTTGGCACTGATTACTCGGCAACTTAAAGAGAGACACCCCTCTTTATTCTATTTTTCATTTTTTTTTTTTCAGTTCATCATTTTTTTGTAAAGGAGAAGAAGAATGCTTATGCTTAAAGGGAGAGAGGAATGTTCCTAGGCCTAGGGTGGCCTCCCCCAAACTTAAACTACTCATTGTCCCCAATGAGTGTCTGAGGTGGCACACCCCCAAACTTGTCCTAGAAGCATCTAGTCTAGGTTAAAACAAAGAGAATCTAAACGCCCTAGGGATAGACATAACATTCTAAAAGCAAACATTTCAGCAGCAGAAATTTATAAAAGCAGGCAGGGAAGGACTTAAAGCTATGCATGCTGAGCACTTTCAAGAGGCTAATTTAAACTATCAAAGGTGCCTTATGACACTCATCCAGCATGCGTATAGAAAGGCTATATAAGGTAGTCAAGATAGCAGCAAAAGAACAAAATTAAACAGAACCAGCCTAGCTAAACAGTCAGTCAAAAACATGCAATTACTAACAAAAATTGCGGATTCCGCAATAATTACGCAATGGATAACAGGGCAGAGATATCAGTGATCAAGGCCCCTATGCATGCTCTTTCCAGTCATTTTAGCTATACAAAAAGGAAACTAAAATAATCTACCTATTCAGCTATCATCAGACTATACTACCCAAATCTAAACAACAAAAATAAAGAACTAAAGACAGATCAAAATTGATTCCAAAATAGCAGCATTCACAAAGTTTAACGAAAAGCAGTTTCATTCATTTTTTTTTTTTGTAGGGAACAGAAATACTCCATTGAGTGCTAATCAGCCTAGCACTCAGATGTCCTCATCATCATCATCCCTCCGTGGTCCTGGAGGCGCCCATGGTGTCAGTAGGTCCGTGGGGAACTTAGGAAAGATGCAGCCCAATTGGTCAGCAACATCCTTATCCCTTGCCTGTGCATATGTAGCCCATTGAGCCATCTTCTTCTGCAGGTCCATCAGACACGCCATTGACAGAGATTGAGCAGCAGCCAGGCCGTCTAACTCGAACTCCATGTTCCCCTTCCTGCGCATCCTCAGTCCTGTAGGCAGCTCCAGGTGCCCCGTGTAGGCCAGCTGTCTCTCCATCCTCTCGATTGGAACCCCTGCACGTAAGCAAAGCTTAGTGATTGTGTTGGGAAAGAAAAGTGGACCCTTACCCTTTTTGGCGCAGTCTGCGATTGAGGCTGCAATTGTTGGGTTTTATGTCCTAAAACTCGTAGTTTGTAAACTGTATGAATGTAAATATTATATTTCAATAAAGTTGTTATTGAATTTTAGTGAATTGTGTTTGTATTAACCTATACCAATAACTAACACCCATGGCGATAGTGTGAGTACTTGAACTTCATGTGTGACATGAATGTGAATCAAGTTCAAGTAGACAGCCAAAAATGGTCTATAGTATAGGGATAAGGCTGGGTACCTTATCCTGGGGACACTATTGGACGGAGCTCACTTTGTATAGTACAAAACGATGTGATTCGAATCGTTTCATGTAGAGACATGTGAGTGAGGGCGTCCTGTGCAATGAGTTTGCACAAGACCGAACCAGAAATAAAATCGCTCTTTCTTTATAACACCGTTTACTGTAAAGACCGTTTTTTTCATTTAATGACTTAGGTAACTCGATCTCAATCCTGAGCTTACTATGAACTCCTGTTTATTCAACCTTATCCTTTGATTTGTACGGGTGAGAGTGGCCAGTTTGCCGACTCAATATGCCTACCATCTTGGGGATAAGATTGAATAAGTGGCTGGGGACATAGTTGTAGCAAGATTGGAATTCACTCCTACCCGCTTCAAGGATTAGTAGAGAGGTTGTTCCCTTAAGTGCTGACTCCAGGTCTTGAACAATGGGCCCATCCTCTCCTGATCAGGGAGGAATCTGATTTGATGGTTGGACCACAAATCAATTGTTCATTAGAGGTGTCAGTGGTACTTAAGGAACAAGATATAATACAAGGGTTAAACGGTTTAAATGACCCGTTGTGATTATGAACAACCTGTGAATGATCGACTTACTGATGATAGTTATATCAACAGGACACAATATATCTACAGTGAGGAGAGTGCAGCCCTTGGACTTTAGTGGAGTCTCCGGGGGTTAACGAATGTTGGTTAGTTCGGTTGAAAGAGTTTTGACCGGATAATCTCGTATCGTTGGAGCTCATGATCTGTAGGTCCTTACGGTTCTCCTGGCTAGCTCGGATAAAGCCGTGAAACAGTAGAAAAGAAAAGAAAAGAATTTGAATCGTTCAAATTCGGGTTTGTGGAAGAAGGTTAGACATATTTAAATATGATTTAAATATGAGATTGATCTGAAAACATGAATAGGATTCATGTGCAAAAAGTCGGTTTTCGGAAAACCGGGTTTAATTATATTATTTAATTAATATTTGATATTGAATTAAATAATATTAATTAAAAAATATATATTTTATTAATTAAAAAGTTTAATTAAGAAAAATAATTATTATTATTTTTAATAATAATAATTTATAAATATATATATATATATATATATATATATATTTACATGTGTCTTACATGCAATGTAAGAAACATGTAAAATATATACATAGTATATATTATGAATCATCAGATTAATTAAAAAATAAAAAAAAAAAAAAATAAAAAAATAAAAAAAAAAAAAAAAAAAAAAATGGTTGAGTGCAGATTGGGGTATTCAATTGAGAATTGAATTCTCAATTTCAATTTCTTCTTCTTCTTCTTCTATGTCTTCTTCTCTGCTCTCTGTTTATCTGAAGAAAATAGTTTTCTTCAGTGGAGCTTCTTCTTCCTTTTCTTTTGTAAAATGAGTCCCACTACTCCGTTTCTCGGCCCGAGGATAGCGGGACTACCGTGGGTGGTCCACGAAGTTTTCGTGAGAAGGCTCGGTGAGCTCGTGAGGAGCTTCTGGCGGTGAATTTGTTGAATTACGAACGACAAGGGTATGTGTTCTAATTTCTCTTTTTCATTGCGTTTGCATGTTTCCATTTGTTTAAATTGATGAAATTAGAGTGTCCATGATCCAAATCGCTTCCGCAGCGTTCCATCAACGCTCCATCAATTGGTATCAGAGCATTTTTGGCCACTCAATTTCTATCAATTTAAGTTATGGTGGGTTTTATTTAGAAATTGTTTCTGAATGGATTCTAAAGTGAATATCGATTTTGGCATAGTTTCTTTTTGAATTTCATTATTTGTAATTGCCCGAGAATGTATGGGCTTTAATGCATGCTAAAGAGTCTGTATTTTTAGAGTCATTAGAGTCCATATAGGTTTCTTTGTGAAAGAAGTTTGAGTTTGGAACTCGCCGAAATGTTCGGTGTTACGTTAGTTCAAACTCATTCTAGGCATTACGAGGAGAAATTCGAAGAAAATTTGGCCGAAGCGTTCGGAGGAAGCAAGTTGGTCAAAGGCGGTGCGAAGAGTTCGAAGTCCGCTCAAGGCGTAGCTTGTTGATCAAGCTTGTAATAAATTAGTTATTGCTTGCTAAATGCCAAAATCGATCCACTTTAGTATGTTTAATTAATTATGCATTGCGAATGTATGTTTTAATTAAATTCCATGTTTATATGTGCATAACGTATGCCATATAGATTTAAAATCCCACCGTAGGAAGCATGCTTCATGCATTGAAAATATGTTATAAGTGTTATAATATATCGTATGCATATTTGGCAATTCATGAATTTTGATATAAAAGTTATATTAATTCATGAATTAGTTGTTGATTAGTTCATTAGGATAATTGATATAAGTGTTATATTAATTATGAAATTGAATCAACAACATAGGTTGCCCTTGTTTTATGCACATGATATATTATAAGTGTTTATGTATAGATGCATGTTTATTCATGAGTATTAATATAAGAGTTATATTAATTCATGAATTAGATGTTGTTTGCTTAATAGAATAATTGATATAAGTATTATATTAATTATGAAATTAAACATCCAACATTAGATGCATTTTGTTTGTTATAAGTGTTATAATGTATAGGATGCATGCTTAATTCATGAGAATTGATATAAGTGTTATATTAATTTATGAATTAGGAGTTGTATATTTAAAAACATAATCGATATAATTGTTATATTAATTATGAAATTAAATATTCAACTTGTCATGCCTTAGTGTTGCATGTTTGAGAAGCATGTAGAAGTTTGTTGTAGTAAGTCTTAGTTTTGCAAAGTGTTGTAAAATTGGCATAGACTTTTAAAATCTATAACAAAGACAAAGGCATGCTCACTTAGGGTTGAATGTATCGTTCCGTTTCATTAGATGAATAGGTCGATATCTTCTAAATGCTAAGGTTACAAGAAACTCACCCGGGGACATCCTGTTCGAGGTTGGAGGTATTTAAGCTGACGGTTTACGGAACACCTCCTACCTGGGGACCATCCGGTACTTGAGTAAAGTTAACCCGGCTTTATGAGCATGCGCGAGTGGTGTGAGGTAATAAAGTGTTTATCACCTAGACATCATAGGTAAAAGTTTGTTTTGCCTAGACTTAGGTCTTATTGTCTTAGCCGGATAATGCCTGAGTAATTTACCCATTCCGTCTTAAAATACTTAGTAGAGGTGTTGAGAAGGTATATATGATATGTCCCTCTCCTCCTACGTTCTCTGTCAAGTTCACACCGTGAGAATTATGCTCGGCCTCGTGATGTCAATAGGGCATCCCCATTCGGATGGTATTTGCATAATTCAAGAGCAAGGTGAATGGAGAAAGTATTTATAGTAAGTGGGAGAAGGAAGTATGTCAATACATCCTGCGGTCTCCTCCATTGGATTGAACCGTGAGATTCCTATGTTCTGCCTGCTAGGTGCCCACAAGTGGTACTGATCCATTCGGAGGGTCGTTTCATAGGAATCGGAACATCTCAATCACCATTTATGGATAAAGAAACATAGAGCCATTCCCAACTTTGACATTTCCATTCGGTTGCATCGTTGAGGCCGCCCTATGAATTCTAAAAATGGAGGGTCACACTTACGAGATTTTCTAAGGACTTAGTAAATCTTGACCAAACAGCGATAACTAAGATGCTATAGGAATATGAGATATTCTGGTATTAGCATTTAGTCAAGAATGTCTTGATTCAGTGAAGGAATGCTTGACTACCCCTCGGTAGCGACCATTCTGACCCACTGAAGTATCGTTGCAGTTTAATAATGAGTTTTGGGTACATTATTATTCTTTGCTAAATTCTTGATTGGTGTGTAAATTAGGTTAAAACCTTTTCACTAATATTTATTCATTCTCTTTTCAGCATGTCTAGCTCTTTCATTCACTTACTAGCTTCCGATAAGTTAACGGGCGATAACTACGCGACCTGGAAATCGAACTTGAATACGATTCTCGTTCTAGATGATCTCAGGTTCGTCTTATCAGAGGATTGTCCTCCCCCTCCTAGCTCGGATGCGACTCGAACTGTTCGAGAAGCATATGATAGATGGACAAGGGCTAATGATAAAGCCCGAGTCTATATCTTAGCTAGCATATCTGATGTGTTAGCTAAGAAGCACGAGGATATGGTTTCTGCTAAAGAAATCATGTCTTCATTACAGGAGATGTTTGGACTTCCGTCCTCATCGGTCTGTCATGAAGCCCTCAAATTCGTTTACAACTCTCGCATGAAGGAGGGAACCTCTGTTAGGGAGCATGTCCTTAACATGATGGTCCACTTCAATGTGGCGGAAGTAAACGGAGCTACTATTGATGAGTCAAGTCAAGTAAGCTTTATCTTGGAATCTCTTCCGAAGAGTTTCCTTCAGTTCAGAACCAATTTGGTAATGAACAAGATAAAGTATAATTTGACTTCTCTCCTCAGCGAGCTACAGACCTATCAGTCCCTACACACTTCTAAAGGAAAAGAGAAGGAGGCAAACGTTGTCACTTCTAGGAAATTCCAAAAGGGGTCGTCTTCTGGGAGTAAGTCTGAACTTTCTTCTATTAAGAATAAGAGTATTCAAAAGAAGAAGAAAGATAAAAGGAAGGGAAAAGCACCTGCTGCTGCTAAGAGCAAGACTAAATCTACAGACAAAGGAAAATGTTTCCATTGTGGTGTAGATGGGCACTGGAAACGGAATTGCCCAAAGTATCTTGCAGAGAAAAAGGCTGAGAAGGAAAGACAAGGTAAATATGATTTACTTGTTGTTGAAACATGTTTAGTAGAACATGATTGTCATACCTGGATACTTGATTCAGGAGCTACTAACCATGTTTGTTCTTCTTTTCAGGAAACTAGTTCTTGGCAGCCACTTTCTCGAGGTGAGATAACTCTCAGAGTTGGAACTGGAGAGGTTGTCTCAGCTGAAGCAGTGGGAGCTGTAAAGTTGTTGTATAGAGATAGTTTCATTTTACTAGAAAATGTACTCCTGGTTCCTACCTTCCAGAGGAATCTTGTATCTATATCTTGTTTGTTAGAACAGTTGTATAAAGTATCTTTTGTTCATAATGAAGCGTTCATTAGCAAAAGAGGTGTACGTATTTGTTCTGCGAAACTTGAAAACAACTTGTATGTGTTAAGACCAACCGAAGCCAAAGCTATTTTGAACACTGAAATGTTTAAAACAGCTGAGACTCAAACTAAAAGGCAGAAATTTTCTCCAAGTACTTATCTTTGGCACTTAAGACTAGGTCACATTAATCTCAATAGGATTGGGAGATTGGTTAAGAGTGGTCTGCTAAATCGTTTAGAGGACAACTCTTTACCGCCATGTGAGTCTTGTCTTGAGGGCAAAATGACCAAACGATCTTTTTCTGAAAAAGGTCATAGGTCCAAAGAACCTCTAGAAATCGTGCATTCGGATCTCTGCGGTCCTTTGAATGTCAAAGCACGAGGAGGGTATGAATATTTCATCAGTTTCATTGATGATTATTCTAGGTACGGTTATCTTTATCTAATGCATCATAAGTCCGAAGCTCTTGAAAAGTTCAAAGAGTATAAGGCTGAGGTTGAGAACACATTAGGTAAATCGATAAAAACACTCTGATCAGATCGAGGTGGAGAGTATATGGATTTAAGATTCCAGGACTATATGATAGAACATGGAATAGTATCTCAACTCTCAGCGCCAGGAACACCACAGCAGAATGGTGTGTCCGAGAGGAGAAATAGAACCCTGTTAGACATGGTTCGATCTATGATGAGTTATTCTCATTTGCCTAGTTCGTTTTGGGGATATGCAGTAGAGACTGCAGTATATATTTTGAACATGGTTCCCTCTAAGAGTGTTTCTGAAACACCTTATGAGTTATGGAGAGGGCGTAAAGGTAGTTTACGTCACTTCAGGATTTGGGGGTGTCCGACACATGTGCTAGTACCCAATCCAAAGAAGTTGGAACATCGTTCAAAATTGTGCCTATTTGTAGGTTACCCCAAGGAAACGAAAGGTGGTCTATTTTACGATCCTCATGAGAACAAGGTACTAGTATCGACTAATGCCACGTTCTTAGAGGAAGACCACATCAGAGATCATCAACCGTCGAGCAAAATTGTTTTGTCCGAATTTTCCAGGAAAGCTATCAACAAAGGTTGTTGATCAGGCTGGTCCTTCTCAAGAGTTGAGAAAGCCTCGACGCAGTGGGAGGGATGTAAGACAGCCCGACCGCTACATCGGCTTGTCTGAAACTCAAGTCGTCATACCTGATGATGGCGTTGAGGATCCATTGACCTTTAAACAGGCAATGAATGACATAGACAAGGACCAGTGGCTTAAAGCCATGGATCTCGAAATGGAGTCTATGTACTTCAATTCGGTCTGGGATCTTGTAGACCAACCAGATAGTGAAAGACCCATCGGTTGCAAGTGGATCTACAAGAGAAAACGAGACCAAGCCGGTAAGGTGCAAACCCTTAAGGCTCGACTTGTGGCAAAAGGTTATTCCCAAAGAGAAGGGGTGGACTATGAAGAAACCTTTTCTCCTGTTGCCATGTTAAAGTCGATTAGAATACTCTTATCCATTGCTGCATTTTATGATTATGAAATCTGGCAAATGGATGTCAAGACTGCCTTTCTGAATGGTAATCTTGAGGAGAGTATCTATATGGCTCAACCAGAGGGATTCATACTTCAGGATCAAGAGCAAAAGGTTTGCAAGCTTAATCGATCCATTTATGGGTTGAAGCAAGCATCTAGATCCTGGAATATAAGGTTTGATACGGCGATCAAATCTTATGGCTTTGAACAAAATATTGACGAACCTTGTGTTTACAAGAAAGTAGTCAATACTGTTGTAGCTTTCTTAGTCTTGTACGTAGACGACATACTACTCATTGGGAATGATGTAGGGTTCCTAACTGACGTTAAGAATTGGCTAGCGACCCAATTCCAAATGAAAGATTTGGGAGAGGCTCAGTTTGTTCTAGGGATTCAGATCATAAGGAATCGTAAGAACAAAGTGCTAGCGCTGTCTTAAGCATCTTATATTGACAAGGTGTTGTCAAGATATTCGATGAAGA
Organism: Herpetospermum pedunculosum; assembly: GCA_028017165.1. Classification (NCBI taxonomy): domain Eukaryota; kingdom Viridiplantae; phylum Streptophyta; class Magnoliopsida; order Cucurbitales; family Cucurbitaceae; genus Herpetospermum; species Herpetospermum pedunculosum. The sequence continues at coordinate 14,080,243 of JAPQWQ010000186.1, read as the reverse complement.
ATTCCAAGAAAGGTTCGCTGCCTTTAAGGCATGGAATTCACTTGTCTAAGGAACAGTCTCCTAAGACACCTCAAGAGGTTGAGGATATGAGACGAATTCCCTATGCATCTGCAGTTGGTAGTCTCATGTACAGATGTTGTGTACAAGACCCGACATCTGCTATGCAGTAGGAATTGTCAGTAGGTTCCAGTCCAATCCAGGATATGATCACTGGACAGCCGTTAAACATGTCCTCAAGTATCTTAGGAGAACGAGAGACTATGTGCTTGTGTATGGCGCGAAGGATTTGATCCTTGCAGGATACACTGACTCTGATTTTCAGACTGATATAGATTCTAGGAAATCTACATCAGGATCAGTGTTCACTCTTAACGGAGGAGCAATAGTATGGAGGAGTATAAAGCAAGGTTGTATTGCTGACTCCACCATGGAAGCTGAGTATGTCGCAGCTTGCGAAGCAGCGAAGGAAGCTGTATGGCTTAGGAAGTTCTTGACAGATTTGGAAGTTGTTCCAAATATGAACTTGCCAATCACCATTTATTGTGATAACAGCGGTGCAGTGGCAAATTCTAAAGAACCTAGAAGCCATAAGCGTGGAAAGCATATTGAGCGGAAATATCATCTCATCAGGGAGATAGTGCAACGAGGAGATGTGATCGTCACACAGGTAGCCTCGGAGCACAACATTGCTGATCCGTTTACTAAGTCTCTCACGGCTAAAGTGTTTGAGAGACACCTAGAAAGTCTAGGGCTGCGAGCTGCTCAGTAGGACAGTGGGAGAAACTTTAGATATTTGATATTCTAGTTCTCTCGACTAGCATGTACTCCACTGACGTTTTAGTCCAAGTGGGAGTTTGTTGGGTTTTATGTCCTAAAACTCGTAGTTTGTAAACTGTATGAATGTAAATATTATATTTCAATAAAGTTGTTATTGAATTTTAGTGAATTGTGTTTGTATTAACCTATACCAATAACTAACACCCATGGCGATAGTGTGAGTACTTGAACTTCATGTGTAACATGAATGTGAATCAAGTTCAAGTAGACAGGCAAAAATGGTCTACAGTATAGGGATAAGGCTGGGTACCTTATCCTGGGGACACTATTGGACGCGGCTCACTTTGTATAGTACAAAACGATGTGATTCGAATCGTTTCATGTAGAGACATGTGAGTGAGGGCGTCCTGTGCAATGAGTTTGCACAAGACCGAACCAGAAATAAAATCGCTCTTTCTTTATAACACCGTTTACTGTAAAGACCGTTTTTTTTCATTTGATGACTTAGGTAACTCGATCTCAATCCTGAGCTTACTATGAACTCCTGTTTATTCAACCTTATCCTTTGATTTGTACGGGTGAGAGTGGCCAGTTTGCCGACTCAATATGCCTACCATCTTGGGGATAAGATTGAATAAGTGGCTGGGGACATAGTTGTAGCAAGATTGGAATTCACTCCTACCCGCTTCAAGGGTTAGTAGAGAGGTTGTTCCCTTAAGTGCTGACTCCAGGTCTTGAACAATGGGTCCATCCTCTCCTGATCAGGGAGGAATCTGATTTGATGGTTGGACCACAAATCAATTGTTCATTAGAGGTGTCAGTGGTACTTAAGGAACAAGATATAATACAAGGGTTAAACGGTTTAAATGACCCGTTGTGATTATGAACAACCTGTGAAGGATCGACTTACTAATGATAGTTATATCAACAGGACACAATATATCTACAGTGAGGAGAGTGCAGCCCTTGGACTTTAGTGGAGTCTCCGGGGGTTAACGAATGTTGGTTAGTTCGGTTGAAAGAGTTTTGACCGGATAATCTCGTATCGTTGGAGCTCATGATCTGTAGGTCCTTACGGTTCTCCTGGCTAGCTCGGATAAAGCCGTGAAACAGTAGAAAAGAAAAGAAAAGAATTTGAATCGTTCAAATTCGGGTTTGTGGAAGAAGGTTAGACATATTTAAATATGATTTAAATATGGACATATTTAAATATGATTTAAATATGAGATTGATCTGAAAACATGAATAGGATTCATGTGCAAAAAGTCGGTTTTCGGAAAACCGGGTTTAATTATATTATTTAATTAATATTTGATATTGAATTAAATAATATTAATTAAAAAATATATATATTTTATTAATTAAAAAGTTTAATTAATAAAAATAATTATTATTATTTTTAATAATAATAATTTATAAATATATATAAATATATATATATATATTTACATGTGTCTTACATGCAATGTAAGACACATGTAAAATATATACATAGTATATATTATGAATCATCAGATTAATTAAAAAAAAAAAAAAAAAAAAAAAAAAAAAAAAAAAGAAATGGTTGAGTGCAGATTGGGGTATTCAATTGAGAATTGAATTCTCAATTTCAATTTCTTCTTCTTCTTCTACGTCTTCTTCTCTGCTCTCTGTTTATCTGAAGAAAATAGTTTTCTTCAGTGGAGCTTCTTCTTCCTTTTCTTTTGTAAAATGAGTCCCACTACTCCGTTTCTCGGCCCGAGGATAGCGGGACTACCGTGGGTGGTCCACGAAGGTTTCGTGAGAACGCTCGGTGAGCTCGTGAGGAGCTTCTGGCGGTGAATTTGGAGAATTACAAACGACAAGGGTATGTGTTCTAATTTCTCTTTTTCATTGCGTTTGCATGTTTCCATTTGTTTAAATTGATGAAATTAGAGTGTCCATGATCCAAATCGCTTCCGCTGCGTTCCATCAACGCTCCATCAGCAATGACCTCACCAACGTTGATTGTGAGGCCCCTCATGATCGCATAGACCAGCAGCGATCTGCCTTGGTTGATGGTGGTCTCGTGGGTCACTGGTGATAACCTCCTCCGCACGAATGAGAACCATACAGCTGCCTTGGCTGTGAGGGTAGCACTCATCAGAGTGTGCTTCCCATTGCGCGAAATCGTCCACGCTGCCTCAGGTTGGCCAATGATCCTCAGTGCTTCCTCCAGGACCGCCTCAGTTGGCGCATCAATGATCCTTGCATAATCAGTGTGTTTCTGCCCCTTGAGGCCATAGGCTTCATTGATTGCCTTCGCTGAGAAATCCACCTCGATTCCTCTGACCACAGATAGGCCATCCTCAGGGTTCATCAAGTTGGCGTAAAAATCATACACCATGCTGGAGTAGGCGGGGACGAGTGGTCTGCACAGCTCTTCCCAGTCGTGATTGGTGATCCCTGCGCGCAAGAACTGCGGCAGGTCTGCTAGCGCGTCAAGGAACCCCTTCTCATGGAGCAGGTCCCTCTTCCTTAACTCAGTCCCCCTCGACTCTGCATCAGAGGACACATACCTCACTGTTTGAGGCTCATCTTCGGGGTACAGCTTGGCCTTCCCCTTATCTTTTGCTTTGGCTGATTCAGCAGCCTCGATCTTGAGCTTCTTCAGAGAGGGCTCACCACTAACCTTCTTTGATGAAGGCTCACCCCTGGCTTTCTTTTTCTTGGACTTCTTCGAAGCTTTTGGCCGTTTGGCCTTGGCAACCTTGGTGGCTTTCTTTCTCAATCTCGCCTTGGTTGTGATCTGTTGGAGGCAATCCCCCAATGTCTCATCCATCGAATCATCCCCCTGTGCTGGGCTCTTGGGGCTGACTTCCCTCAAAGGAGAGAAGACCTCTTCTTCTTCTTCAGCTTCTTCACCGCCCTGTGCCGATTCTTGATGCTCTGCATCTGGGATTTCAGGTTCAGGCGTCTGGGAGATGGGTGATACCTCAGGGCTCTGCGGCGGTGGAGTTTGTTCAGATCTCTGTGGAGACGGAGACGGCTCGGGGCTGCGCGCTGGTGGAGATGGAGAATGGCTTTGTCTGGCCGTCTCGTAGGATGGACGGCCACTCTCTTGACTCTCCACAGAGGGAGTCTTCTTCTTGATCGTTGCGTCGGCCACAGCCACCTTCCACTTCCTTTTCTTTGGCGTTCCTGCTGGTTCAGATGGCCCAGCAGGGATCTCCATCACTACCTTCCACTTCTTCTTGCGGACAGGGAGCTTGGGAAGGCGTTCGGTTCGTGCGGCTTCGGCATCTGCCAAAGCAAGGAGTGCCTCTCTCGCAGCTATCTCAGCGTCGTCGGCCTTCTTCTTGGACGCAGATCTCTCAGCTCTAGTTAGCACCATGGTGGAATCGTAGGAATCTGGAAAGAGGGATTGCAGAGGAAGAAGGAAAGAGCTTTCTTGGAGTTCTGTGAATGAAGGAAGCGTATGGGCCAACGCTATTCCACCGGCTATTTGTAATGATGAAAATCCCAACGGCTATTTCTGTTGCGGATTCAGCAAATCTTTCGCAATTAAATGGCCGTTGGAGATTTCTTCGTTTCAAATGTCAATATTTCCTCAACGTAATCTTTGATTTGGCCCCATATCTTCCTTGATTTTTTTATCCTGGATTCATCTCCTTGATTCCCTCTTTCGATCCCCTATTAAAGAAAATAAAATCAACATCAAATTCGTAATGAAAATTACACACAAACATACACAAATAATAACCGGAAAAATAGCAGAAAATAAACTAAGGCATAGCCTCGCATGGACGAGCACAGTAATCACTCGTCCTCTCTCGGTTCTATTTTCAAGTTTCAGCCAAGAGGAAGGCCGAGAGAGTCTTCACATCTCCTTCCTCATAATAATGCATCAATCGTGCACCATTAACCATGAACGGTTGCCCTTGCTGCAGGTTCTTAATCTCGATTGCACCATGAACAAACACGTTAGTTATTATAAAAGGACCTGACCATCTGGACTTAAGTTTGCCTGGAAATAATCTCAACCTTGAGTTAAATAACAAGACAAGTTGGCCTTTCTTAAAGTCCTTAATCCTAAGTCTACTATCATGCCAAATCTTGGTCTTTTCCTTATACATTTTAGCATTTTCATAAGACATATGTCTAAGCTCATCAAGCTCATGTAATTGCAGAGACCGCAATGTTCCCGCATCGGTCACGCAATAATTCAGTTCTTTCAAGGCCCAAAATGCTTTAATTTCCAATTCGAATGGTAAGTGACATGCTTTGCCATACACAAGTCTATAAGGAGACATACCTAGGGGTGTCTTATATGCAGTCCTATATGCCCAAAGTGCATCCTCGAGTTTAAACGACCAATCTTTTCTATTGGGTTTGACCACTTTTTCGAGTATGTTTTTAATCTCCCTATTTGATATTTCAGCTTGGTCATTCGAGTGTGGGTGATAAGGGGTGGCTACTCTATGTCTAACATTATATTTAGCCAACACTTTTTCCATAGCTTTATTAATAAAGTGTGTCCCTTCATCACTAATTATAGCACGAGGTGTACCAAACCTAGTAAAGATATGCCTATTAAGGAACTTAATGACTGTTTTGGCATCATTGTTTGGACATGTTATGGCCTCTACCCACTTAGATACATAGTCTACAGCTACAAGTATGTAAAGGTTACCTGCTGATGGGGGAAATGGTCCCATGAAGTCAATGCCCCACACATCAAAGAGCTCCAACTCTAGGATGTAAGTGAGAGGCATCTCATCCTTTCGACTAAGGTTACCTGTTCTCTGGCATTCATCACAGCTGTGTGCGTATTCGTGGGCATCTTGGAAGATCGTGGGCCAATAGTAGCCACTCTGGAACACCTTTGCAGCTGTCCTTTGACCACCAAAATGTCCACCATAGGGGGCTGTATGGCAGTGCTGCAGCACAGACTTCGCCTCAGCAGCTGACACACACTTCCTTAGTAAACCGTCTGCACATGTCTTGTAGAGTGTAGGATCATCCCATATGAACTTCCTAGCTTCATGCAGGAACCTCTTCTTTTCTTGTCCTCCCTTGAAAGTTGGTAGTACCTGCGAGGCAAGGAAGTTAGCAATGTCAGCAAACCAAGGTTCCTCATCGTTATCACGATGTGCTAATACAAAGACATGCTCATCGATAAAGGCATCAGAAATTGCGGTTTCCGCAATGTTATCGCAATTATGTTGCAATCTGGAAAGATGATCCGCAACCACATTTTCACAGCCTTTCTTATCTCTAATGTCCAGATCAAACTCTTGCAGTAACAATACCCATCTAATCAACCTAGGCTTCGCATCAGCCTTCCTCATAAGGTATTTTAGTGCAGAGTGATCTGTATACACGATTGTTCTAGTGCCTACAATGTAATTCCTAAACTTCTCGCAGGCAAACACTACAGCTAGCATTTCATTTTCCGTGGTTGTGTAATTACATTGTGCCTCATTAAGTGTCTTACTAGCATAGTATACAGGGTGTGTTAGCTTTTCAATCTTTTGTCCTAGCATAACCCCTACTGCATAGTCACTTGCATCGCATAACATCTCAAATGGGAGATCCCAATTTGGTCCTACTATAATAGGTGCTTTGACTAATGCTTCCTTAAGGGTTGTCCAGGCTAAGAAACATTCTTTAGAGAAGATGAATGGTTTATTCAGCTCTAGAAGCTCACACAAAGGTTTGGAGATCTTAGAAAAGTTCTTAATGAACCTTCTATAGAAACCTGCGTGTCCTAAGAAACTTCTAATGGCTTTCACATTCTAAGGTTCCACTAACTTCTCTATTATTTCAATCTTGGCCCTATCGACCTCCACTCCTGCTCTAGACACTCTATGACCTAGGACTATCCCTTCTTCCACCATGAAGTGGCACTTTTCCCAATTAAGGACTAGGTTGGTCTCTTCACACCTAGCCAGGACTTGTCCTAAGTTCTCTAAACAGTTTGTGAATGAATCACCAAAGACTGAGAAGTCATCCATAAATATCTCTATCATGGATTCATCTAAGTCAGAGAAGATTGCCAACATGCACCTTTGGAACGTTGCTGGTGCATTGCATAAGCCAAACGGCATTCTGCGAAAAGCAAATGTTCCAATGGGACAGGTGAAGGTTGTCTTCTCCTGGTCCTTAGGGTCTATAGTGATCTGGTTATATCCTGAATAACCGTCTAGAAAGCAGTAATAAGCTCTACCAGCTATCCTATCTAACATCTGGTCAATAAATGGTAAAGGGAAGTGATCCTTTTTTGTTTCCTTATTCAATTTCCTGTAATCCATGCAAACTCTCCATCCTGTAATAGTTCTAGTTGGAATCAGTTCATTGCTCTCATTCACTACTACAGTCATCCCCCCCTTCTTAGGTACACATTGTATTGGACTCACCCACTGACTACTAGCTATAGGGAAGATTACACCTGCATCTAACCACTTGATGATTTCTTTTTTTACTACCTCTTTCATAGAGGGGTTCAACCTACGTTGGTGATCTACTCGGGGTGTATGCTCTTCCTCTAATATTATCTTATGCATGCAGTAAGAAGGGCTAATTCCTCCAATGTCAGCAATTGTCCATGCAATAGCCTTTTTATGCTGCCTAAGTAATAATATCAGCTCAACCTCATGCTTAGCACTTAATTTGGATGAAATAATAACAGGCAGAGTATCATTACTTCCTAAATATGCATACTTAAGATGTTCAGGCAGTGGTTTTAATTCTAAGATAGGTGGATGCTCAATGGATGGTTTTAATGGATTCATGGATCTGTCAGTCAAATCAGTAGTCATACAAACATGCTGAGGATTATTTACAGGTATGTCCATTATTTCAGCTATGTTCAAGTCAGTTAAATCTAATTGCACATAATCATTGGCATGCTTAGTTGACAATTCATGCTCAAGCTGTTCTTCCATTAGTGAATCTATAATGTCCATGCTTGCACAAGATTCAGAGTCAGAAGGATACCTCAGTGCTTTAAAAACACTAAATTTAACCTCCTCATCATGAACCCTCATGGTGAGCTCACCTTTCTGGACATCAATCAAGGCCCTACCTGTGGCTAGAAATGGTCTGCCTAATAGGATGGGGACCTCCTTGTCTGCTTCATAGTCCAGGATGATGAAATCTGCAAGGAAAATAAACTTGTCAACCTTTACAAGAATATCCTCAATCTTACCCTCAGGGTAGGCTATGGATCTGTCTGCAAGTTGTAAAGTGACAGTGGTGGGACGTGCTTCTCATATTCCTAGCTGGCGGAATAGTGATAGGGGCATGAGGTTTATGCTGGCTCCCAGGTCACAAAGAGCTCTGCCCACGTGCTTGCCTCCTAGCTCTACTGGTAGGGTGAAGGAACCAGGATCCTTCTCCTTCTTGGGTAGCTTGTTCTGGAGTATAGCACTGCACTCCTCAGTGAGATTCACTGTTTCAAATTCACCAATGATCTTCTTGTTAGTGATTATATCCTTCAGAAATTTAACATAAGAAGGCATAGACTGTAGAACTTCTACAAAAGGAATATTCACATGCACTTGTTTAAGAATTTCTAAAAATTTGTTAAAGTGCACTTCCTGTTCTTGTTTTTTCCTTAGCCTTCGAGGAAATGGAGGTGGTGGCACATATGCAGGCACTTCAGGTCGCCTCAGGATAGGTGGAGGCCTTGGAATTTCTTCTATCTCTTCTATGATTGGTTCCAGCCCTGCCCTTGATGTGCTTGTTGGATGTTGACCTTGGTTTGGCAGAGAATCCAGTGGAGCACTAGACTCTTCATTCTCTACTCTCTTTGGTGTTTCTCTAGTGTTGCTCACCAATGGTCTCCCACTTCTGAGTTCAATTGCTTGAACTTGCTCTTTTCCATCTCTTCTAGGCACCTCAGTGTCAGCAGGAAGTCTACCTTGGGGCCTACTTTTGAGTTCATTGGCTAGTTGCCCTATTTGGTTCTCTAGGCTCCTGAGGGTAGCTTGCTGGCTTTGTAGAGTAGCATCATTCTTGGCGATGTACTCTTTGAGTAGATTTTCTACAGATGACCCTACTGGTTGGTTGTATGGTTTTTGATACATGGATTGGTTATGTTGGGGAGTGAAACCAGGTGTTCCACTCGGTCTTGGTTGGTTAGGAACTTGGTTAGTATTCTGTTGGCCACCCCATGAAAGGTTTGGGTGGTTCCTCCAACCAGGATTGTAAGTGTTGGAATAGGGGTTGTTCCTAGGCTGCTGTTGGCTTCCAACATAGCAGACTGAGGCTGGATTCCCAGGGCAGTATTCATGCAAGTGCCCTTCCCCACAGAATCCACAGATTAGTGTCTCACCTTGACTTGGTTGTGTGCCCATTGACATAGTTGTGGCGGTGTTGACACTAGTTTGGAGATTGGCTTGAGCCATTTGTTTAACTAGGTTGGTCAGGGCGCTTATTTGGCTACTCATGGCATTGAGTGCGTCCTTATTTTGAGCTCTACTTGGCTCGATTGGATCATGTGACCACCTACAGTGAGATGCTGAGATCTTCTCCAAGATCTCATAGGCTTCGTTATAACTCTTGGACAGCATGGAACCACCAGCAGATGAATTTAGCACTTTTCTGGTGCTGGGGTTGCATCCTTTGAAAAAGACCTCTATTTGGATACACCATGGAATGCCATGGTGTGGACATTTAAGCAGAAGGTCCTTGAACCTTGTCCAAGCTTCGTGAAGAGACTCATTTTCAGCTTGTTTGAACTTGATTATGTCATCACGAAAGGTAGAATTCCTATCAGGTGGGAAGTATTTCACTAGGAATTTCTCCGCCAAGTCTGTCCAATTGAGGACTGATCCAGAGGGTAATGAGTTTAACCACGTCTTTGCTTTGTCCCTTAAAGAGTAAGGGAAGAGGTAGAGCCTCAAGGCTTCTTGGGAAACTCCAGGGATGATAAAGGTATCACTAACTCCTAGGAAGTTTCTAAGATGGTTGTGGGGGTCCTCATTTTCTACTCCAAAGAATTGTCCCACAGTGGACAACATTTGGAACATTACTGGCTTTAACTCGAAGGAGTTGGCAGTAATTTCAGGGCGGATTATGCTTGGGTTTAGCTCCTCAGGCATAGGTACTAGGTAGGAAAGAATGGCACTATCCTTATCATTCGCTATTTCAATGGGATTGCGAGTGGTAGGTACCGGATTTGGGACTGGTCTGTCCATTTCTTCTTGATAGAATTGCGGAGACTCTGCGGTTTCAGCAATTATTTGAGGTATAGAGGGTTGGTTAAAGAGACGTTTCTTGGCTCTATGTCTGGCCCTAAGTAATCTCTCAGGCTCAGGATTGAACTCTAGATCGCTACTTGAAGGCTCATTCATAAACTAACCCAATGGTACCTGCAAAAGAAATGAAATTTGATCAGCTCCAATGGATAGTAAGAATTGGTTTTCTAACTTAACAAACTTCGTTTTCACTAAACTAAATCCCCGGCAGCGGCGCCAAAAACTTGTTGCGTGCTCAATGTTTAAAAGGATCATGCAATAAGAGAGCACTCAGAACATGCAAGCATACATGATCTTGTAGCAAGTAGTAAGTATTTTTTTCATTCGTTTTCCCACAGAGATTTATTCTTAGTTACTCGCGAAGTGTATTGTTAAGCAAGAATGGGTGGATTTGATGGGGTAGATTTGGTTTTAAGTTGCCTAATTACTAAGGAATATGTAAAGGATAGATGCATAAACAAGTGCAAGTCAATGATAAACTCAAATGTAAAGAGAAGAGATTAATAAACGAAGAGAAAAATGGCTAAGGCAGAATTTTAACTTAACAGAATTGCGAGAACAGCAATTTTACCGCAATGTTACTAACAGCGAAAGTGTGTAAAATGTGGAAACAAGGGCTACTAACGACTCCTCTATTGGCTTTTTCACACGATTCTCAAGCATTAGATCAACTCACTGTGCATCAAACTAACTCATTCTCATGTATCTTCCGATTTCATGCATTAGATTCTTTAGTTTACTCATGTCCAAGTAAGGTCTTAAGCATCTTGTTAAAGCAGTAAGTTATGATTTGTACTAGGAAAACGCCTATTCCTAGGTAGTTTTCTGGCTACCTTGAGAGGCTAGTATGAGTGTATGATTCTGAACTCTTACTCCTTCCAGAGGTTAGGAGTTCTTTGGACAAAATGGATGGCCAATCGAAATTGCCCGTGGGATGAAGCTTACATACAATCAATGCATTCGAGAGCTATCCTACATGCTTGGTTCACGTGTTTTAGCCTATAGTATTGTCATTAGCATGCCCCTATGTTACTTAGTTACTCATGGATGTAGAGAGAACAGAAATATCAGATGAAGTAGACATGCTTAGAAGAAAATTAAAGACAAAACAGAAAGGAAAAACAGTAGGCAGAAATGAAAAAGAGAAAGTGCGAAATGATGAATTGTGCTTTGATTAATCAATTGGTTGAATGAACAGATGAAGACTTAAAGTTACTAACATAAAGACAGAAAGCAACGAAAGGGAATGGATTAACTAATGGAAAAGAAATAACAACAAACGGTGCTGAAAATAAGAAATTAAAGACAGAAAGCAGTAAAATGAGCGTGATCGCTTCGACGCAGATGCCTCGGCTGAAAGGAGAGAAAGGTAAGCCTTGCTTGGATGAATTCAATCAGGAGAGAAGATGATCAGATTGTCGACTCCAACAGCTAAGCTTTCCAACCCAACAGACGGAAGAGAAAAACAGAAGACAAAATTGAGCTGCGAAGAGACTTCTACGCTTTCGGATTATGTTTCAACCCTCCTCTTTGACCTCCTTTTATAGTATTCTGCAGGTGCGATTGGGCCAAGGAGAACCATCCATCCTCAAATTAGGAGCACGCGTTACGTTTAATTTTTCCGTTATTTAATTTTCCGTTAGCTAGTTTACATGTACTTAGTTCAATTCTTCCGTTAGCTAGTTTGCATGCTTACTTTAATTTTCCGTTAGCAATCCCTCTTTCATTTATCATTTTATTTTATTGTTTTAGTTAATTAAAAAGCAAATAGAAATTAATTAGGAGAAAATAATTTAGGTTCCCTGTGGATCGACCCGACTACCACTAGCTGAAAGCTCAGTTGTAGCGGAATTATAAATGTTATTTTGGCGGGACTCGACACCCCGAAATTTATAGGATATTCAAAAATCCTAGTACCAATAATACCGCTACAACTGAGCTTTGCAGCTAGTGGTAGTCGGGTCGATCCGCAGGGAATCTAAATTATTTTCTCCTAATTAATTTTTATTTGCTTTTTAATTAACTAAAACAAAAACGATAAAGTAAAGGGGGGATTTTGTAACGATAAAATTAAAGGAAAGCATAAAAGTAACTAACGGAAAATTAAAACTAATTACATGTTCTCCTAATTTTAAGGGTCGGGGTTGACCTTGATGCGACTCGATTCATTGGGATTCCAACATACATAGCGAAAGCATAATTAAACACATAAACGGTTGCCCGGCAACCCTGAAGCAACCGACCACATATATATTAATCAGAATTTTCAATTCTAATTAAACAGTGCTACTAATTAACTCGGATTGATCAGTTCTAAATTAACTAAAGCAGTAACTAGCATTTTATGACGAACATTCAATTAGACACTCTAAATGCTAGGCGATTACCCGGCAACCCTGAAGCAATCAACATTCAGAACATCTAAAATGATACTTCGATTTGTTTTACTCCTCTGTGTTACTAAGGCGATTAGGAGAGGCACGACATCACTAATCTATAACGTTAGAACATGCTAGAAATCGAGATCGCTAGTCTACCAATCTAACACACTCATAAATTAAGCAAGAGAGAGTAAATGCCCAATCAGTCATGCTAAGCTCAAAATTAAAGTCTAAACCCTCATGAATCGCATCAAATTTAACCCGTAACCTCAAATTAGAGCACTTACCTTGCTCGGGATGAAAATCAAGCTAAATAAATCAAGTCCTTGCTTTGATATAGAAGAAAATGGGAGAAAACCCCAAGAATCTAGAGAGAAAACGCTAAAAATAAAGCCAAACCCGAGAGTGAATGACCTAAAAAACGCTAAAAATAAAGCCAAACCCGAGAGTGAATGACCTAAAAAACGCTAAAAAATGGGTTTTATACAGTCGGAGCGTCGAGACCCTACAGGCAGCGTCTCGACGCTAGGGTCTGTGCCTGAGGAAAAATAACAGAAATTCTGCATTCCCCTAGACTCCAACTCTAGCCAATCATTCTATCAAGGTTCCCCTGCACCACCAGACCACTAATCACAATTAAGATAATATTTGATTAATTAATGTATATGGTATAGACGCTTAAAACAATTAATCATTATTATCTAAGCCCTTAATTAATGTAATGGTCTGATTTACCCCTAAGCAATTAATTTCCATAAAATATAAACATTAAACACAATTAATTACTTAATTCGCAATACTTAGGAGCTAAATATTAGCACTTTTGGAGTGCTATCAAAACCCCCAACCTAAATCTTGCTAGTCCTCGACCAAGGAAAACTCTAAATTAGCTCCTAAGAACTATACATGCATGCTTCTAACTCAAATCTCGATGCTTTAAGAATAAAGACATTTACATAAACAAGTAAGCAATCGATCGCATGCACTTAATCAATGAACATGTCAAAAAATAACTATTACTCCCCTACGTGTGTGTGTGTGATAGCTAACCTCTCCTAAACCATGCAAGCTCGAAAAAACTACATGCTACAATTCATCTTGTTTTCCCCCTACTTCTAGCATTGAAGAACAGTCTATAGCTTAATCACATCAGAGAGAGCAACAAATTAAGAGGCCTAAAACATTTTCTCATTTTTTTTTTCTTTTGAGTATTTTGTACTCTTTATTTTGGTTCTTTGAACCCAATACTTATTTTTCTTTTTTTTCTTCCTCGAAAAGCCTAACATGTCAAGCTTAGGCCTTAAGCTTCACATTTTTAAGGACTAACTGTTGCGTGCTCAATGTTTAAAAGGAATATGCAATAAGAGAGCACTCAGAACATGCAAGCATACATGATCTTGTAGCAAGTAGTAAGTATTTTTTCATTCGTTTACCCACAGAGATTTATTCTTAGTTACTCGCGAAGTGTATTGTTAAGCAAGAATGGGTGGATTTGATGGGGTAGATTTGGTTTTAAGTTGCCTAATTACTAAGGAATATGTAAAGGATAGATGCATAAACAAGTGCAAGTCAATGATAAACTCAAATGTAAAGAGAAGAGATTAATAAACGAAGAGAAAAATGGCTAAGGCAGAATTTTAACTTAACATAATTGCGAGAACAGCAATTTTACCGCAATGTTACTAACAACGAAAGTGTGTAAAATGTGGAAACAAGGGCTACTAACGACTCCTCTATTGGCTTTTTCACACGATTCTCAAGCATTAGATCAACTCACTGTGCATCAAACTAACTCATTCTCATGTATCTTCCGATTTCATGCATTAGATTCTTTAGTTTACTCATGTCCAAGTAAGGTCTTAAGCATCTTGTTAAAGCAGTAAGTTGTGATTTGTACTAGGAAAACGCCTATTCCTAGGTAGTTTTCTGGCTACCTTGAGAGGCTAGTATGAGTGTATGACTCTGAACTCTTACTCCTTCCAGAGGTTAGGAGTTCTTTGGACAAAATGGATGGCCAATCGAAATTGCCCGTGGGATGAAGCTTACATACAATCAATGCATTCGAGAGCTATCCTACATGCTTGGTTCACGTGTTTTAGCCTATAGTATTGTCATTAGCATGCCCCTATGTTACTTAGTTACTCATGGATGTAGAGAGAACAGAAATATCAGATGAAGTAGACATGCTTAGAAGAAAATTAAAGACAAAACAGAAAGGAAAAACAGTAGGCAGAAATGAAAAAGAGAAAGTGCGAAATGATGAATTGTGCTTTGATTAATCAATTGGTTGAATGAACAGATGAAGACTTAAAGTTACTAACATAAAGACAGAAAGCAACGAAAGGGAATGGATTAACTAATGGAAAAGAAATAACAACAAACGGTGCTGGAAAAAAGAAATTAAAGACAAAAAGCAGTAAAATGAGCGTGATCGCTTCGACGCAGATGCCTCGGCTGAAAGGAGAGAAAGGTAAGCCTTGCTTGGATGAATTCAATCAGGAGAGAAGATGAATCTTCTCTCCTTCCTATCAGATTGTCGACTCCAACAGCTAAGCTTTCCAACCCAACAGACGGGAGAGAAAAACAGAAGACAGAATTGAGCTGCGAAGAGACTTCTACGCTTTCGGATTATGTTTCAACCCTCCTCTTTGACCTCCTTTTATAGTATTCTGCAGGTGCGATTGGGCCAAGGAGAACCATACATCCTCAACGTCGTACTTCAACGTGGATGGAGGAGAAAGAACGAATCCCTGAAATATCGGATCACAACAGAAAAAGGTTAGCCAACTTACGGATTTCACTTAAAACATTGCGGCTTTAGCAATGTTTCCGCAATGCCTCCGCAATGCACAGTTTTCATTCTTCTAACTTCGTTTTTCATTCTTTTTCTTTCCTTTTGCATACAAGTCCTAATTTAGCTTCCTTCTTCTAATTCTCATATATAAGCATAGGTTCAAGCTAAATCCTATCAAAAATACTCACAAATGCACAACTTCCTAACACAAATAAGTCCTAAAATAGTCACTTTTGGAGACGTAACACACCCCCAAACTTAAGGTTTTGCTCGTCCCCGAGCAAACTAAGGACTTACTTAGGCTGCTGTTTTATCCTCTTTAACCACTTGCTGACTCCCCTAAATTCCTATCTATAGCAGTGTTGTCCTGTGACACACTTCTAAGTTTACAACTAACTTCTCATTCTGCTTCTTCTGACTTCGCACGCCTAATGATCCTACTGTTCCATTAACTCCTTACAGCTGATCTACTTGCTTCTGTCATATAATGCAACTATCCCTAAGGTTTCAAATTCTACCTAGCTTTACCCCAGACTCAGTACATGCTTCTAGTTTTTACTTTTGAGCTACCTAGGATTCCTTAGAGTCATGCCAGTCTTAGTATTAACAGTGGCAGTAGTACATTTAGAGAACAACCTAAACCCTGGCATCACTACATTGGACATACATTCATCTCCCTAAACAACCCTACAAGCTACAACTTTGTGCTCAGCTAATTGAGGATCAGAGTTCTTTTTATTCAGGACATCTAAGCCACAAAGTTGCAACTCCTAGGTATACATTCTTCTTCCCTATTTCTTCCTTTTCTTTCTTACTTTGGTGGAGCCTCTCCTTTGGTTGCCTTTTGATGCAATGCCACTTGTGGGTTACACACTTGGCACTGATTACTCGGCAACTTAAAGAGAGACACCCCTCTTTATTCTATTTTTCATTTTTTTTTTTTCAGTTCATCATTTTTTTGTAAAGGAGAAGAAGAATGCTTATGCTTAAAGGGAGAGAGGAATGTTCCTAGGCCTAGGGTGGCCTCCCCCAAACTTAAACTACTCATTGTCCCCAATGAGTGTCTGAGGTGGCACACCCCCAAACTTGTCCTAGAAGCATCTAGTCTAGGTTAAAACAAAGAGAATCTAAACGCCCTAGGGATAGACATAACATTCTAAAAGCAAACATTTCAGCAGCAGAAATTTATAAAAGCAGGCAGGGAAGGACTTAAAGCTATGCATGCTGAGCACTTTCAAGAGGCTAATTTAAACTATCAAAGGTGCCTTATGACACTCATCCAGCATGCGTATAGAAAGGCTATATAAGGTAGTCAAGATAGCAGCAAAAGAACAAAATTAAACAGAACCAGCCTAGCTAAACAGTCAGTCAAAAACATGCAATTACTAACAAAAATTGCGGATTCCGCAATAATTACGCAATGGATAACAGGGCAGAGATATCAGTGATCAAGGCCCCTATGCATGCTCTTTCCAGTCATTTTAGCTATACAAAAAGGAAACTAAAATAATCTACCTATTCAGCTATCATCAGACTATACTACCCAAATCTAAACAACAAAAATAAAGAACTAAAGACAGATCAAAATTGATTCCAAAATAGCAGCATTCACAAAGTTTAACGAAAAGCAGTTTCATTCATTTTTTTTTTTTGTAGGGAACAGAAATACTCCATTGAGTGCTAATCAGCCTAGCACTCAGATGTCCTCATCATCATCATCCCTTCGTGGTCCTGGAGGCGCCCATGGTGTCAGTAGGTCCGTGGGGAACTTAGGAAAGATGCAGCCCAATTGGTCAGCAACATCCTTATCCCTTGCCTGTGCATATGTAGCCCATTGAGCCATCTTCTTCTGCAGGTCCATCAGACACGCCATTGACAGAGATTGAGCAGCAGCCAGGCCGTCTAACTCGAACTCCATGTTCCCCTTCCTGCGCATCCTCAGTCCTGTAGGCAGCTCCAGGTGCCCCGTGTAGGCCAGCTGTCTCTCCATCCTCTCGATTGGAACCCCTGCACGTAAGCAAAGCTTAGTGATTGTGTTGGGAAAGAAAAGTGGACCCTTACCCTTTTTGGCGCAGTCTGCGATTGAGGCTGCAATTGTTGGGTTTTATGTCCTAAAACTCGTAGTTTGTAAACTGTATGAATGTAAATATTATATTTCAATAAAGTTGTTATTGAATTTTAGTGAATTGTGTTTGTATTAACCTATACCAATAACTAACACCCATGGCGATAGTGTGAGTACTTGAACTTCATGTGTGACATGAATGTGAATCAAGTTCAAGTAGACAGCCAAAAATGGTCTATAGTATAGGGATAAGGCTGGGTACCTTATCCTGGGGACACTATTGGACGGGGCTCACTTTGTATAGTACAAAACGATGTGATTCGAATCGTTTCATGTAGAGACATGTGAGTGAGGGCGTCCTGTGCAATGAGTTTGCACAAGACCGAACCAGAAATAAAATCGCTCTTTCTTTATAACACCGTTTACTGTAAAGACCGTTTTTTTCATTTAATGACTTAGGTAACTCGATCTCAATCCTGAGCTTACTATGAACTCCTGTTTATTCAACCTTATCCTTTGATTTGTACGGGTGAGAGTGGCCAGTTTGCCGACTCAATATGCCTACCATCTTGGGGATAAGATTGAATAAGTGGCTGGGGACATAGTTGTAGCAAGATTGGAATTCACTCCTACCCGCTTCAAGGATTAGTAGAGAGGTTGTTCCCTTAAGTGCTGACTCCAGGTCTTGAACAATGGGCCCATCCTCTCCTGATCAGGGAGGAATCTGATTTGATGGTTGGACCACAAATCAATTGTTCATTAGAGGTGTCAGTGGTACTTAAGGAACAAGATATAATACAAGGGTTAAACGGTTTAAATGACCCGTTGTGATTATGAACAACCTGTGAAGGATCGACTTACTGATGATAGTTATATCAACAGGACACAATATATCTACAGTGAGGAGAGTGCAGCCCTTGGACTTTAGTGGAGTCTCCGGGGGTTAACGAATGTTGGTTAGTTCGGTTGAAAGAGTTTTGACCGGATAATCTCGTATCGTTGGAGCTCATGATCTGTAGGTCCTTACGGTTCTCCTGGCTAGCTCGGATAAAGCCGTGAAACAGTAGAAAAGAAAAGAAAAGAATTTGAATCGTTCAAATTCGGGTTTGTGGAAGAAGGTTAGACATATTTAAATATGATTTAAATATGGACATATTTAAATATGATTTAAATATGAGATTGATCTGAAAACATGAATAGGATTCATGTGCAAAAAGTCGGTTTTCGGAAAACCGGGTTTAATTATATTATTTAATTAATATTTGATATTGAATTAAATAATATTAATTAAAAAATATATATATTTTATTAATTAAAAAGTTTAATTAATAAAAATAATTATTATTATTTTTAATAATAATAATTTATAAATATATATATATATATATATATATATATATATTTACATGTGTCTTACATGCAATGTAAGACACATGTAAAATATATACATAGTATATATTATGAATCATCAGATTAATTAAAAAAAAAAAAAAAAAAAAAAAAAAAAAAAAAGAAATGGTTGAGTGCAGATTGGGGTATTCAATTGAGAATTGAATTCTCAATTTCAATTTCTTCTTCTTCTTCTACGTCTTCTTCTCTGCTCTCTGTTTATCTGAAGAAAATAGTTTTCTTCAGTGGAGCTTCTTCTTCCTTTTCTTTTGTAAAATGAGTCCCACTACTCCGTTTCTCGGCCCGAGGATAGCGGGACTACCGTGGGTGGTCCACGAAGGTTTCGTGAGAAGGCTCGGTGAGCTCGTGAGGAGCTTCTGGCGGTGAATTTGGAGAATTACGAACGACAAGGGTATGTGTTCTAATTTCTCTTTTTCATTGCGTTTGCATGTTTCCATTTGTTTAAATTGATGAAATTAGAGTGTCCATGATCCAAATCGCTTCCGCTGCGTTCCATCAACGCTCCATCAGCAATGACCTCACCAACGTTGATTGTGAGGCCCCTCATGATCGCATAGACCAGCAGCGATCTGCCTTGGTTGATGGTGGTCTCGTGGGTCACTGGTGATAACCTCCTCCGCACGAATGAGAACCATACAGCTGCCTTGGCTGTGAGGGTAGCACTCATCAGAGTGTGCTTCCCATTGCGCGAAATCGTCCACGCTGCCTCAGGTTGGCCAATGATCCTCAGTGCTTCCTCCAGGACCGCCTCAGTTGGCGCATCAATGATCCTTGCATAATCAGTGTGTTTCTGCCCCTTGAGGCCATATGCTTCATTGATTGCCTTCGCTGAGAAATCCACCTCGATTCCTCTGACCACAGATAGGCCATCCTCAGGGTTCATCAAGTTGGCGTAAAAATCATACACCATGCTGGAGTAGGCGGGGACGAGTGGTCTGCACAGCTCTTCCCAGCCGTGATTGGTGATCCCTGCGCGCAAGAACTGCGGCAGGTCTGCTAGCGCGTCAAGGAACCCCTTCTCATGGAGCAGGTCCCTCTTCCTTAACTCAGTCCCCCTCGACTCTGCATCAGAGGACACATACCTCACTGTTTGAGGCTCATCTTCGGGGTACAGCTTGGCCTTCCCCTTATCTTTTGCTTTGGCTGATTCAGCAGCCTCGATCTTGAGCTTCTTCAGAGAGGGCTCACCACTAACCTTCTTTGATGAAGGCTCACCCCTGGCTTTCTTTTTCTTGGACTTCTTCGAAGCTTTTGGCCGTTTGGCCTTGGCAACCTTGGTGGCTTTCTTTCTCAATCTCGCCTTGGTTGTGATCTGTTGGAGGCAATCCCCCAATGTCTCATCCATCGAATCATCCCCCTGTGCTGGGCTCTTGGGGCTGACTTCCCTCAAAGGAGAGAAGACCTCTTCTTCTTCTTCAGCTTCTTCACCGCCCTGTGCCGATTCTTGATGCTCTGCATCTGGGATTTCAGGTTCAGGCGTCTGGGAGATGGGTGATACCTCAGGGCTCTGCGGCGGTGGAGTTTGTTCAGATCTCTGTGGAGACGGAGACGGCTCGGGGCTGCGCGCTGGTGGAGATGGAGAATGGCTTTGTCTGGCCGTCTCGTAGGATGGACGGCCACTCTCTTGACTCTCCACAGAGGGAGTCTTCTTCTTGATCGTTGCGTCAGCCACAGCCACCTTCCACTTCCTTTTCTTTGGCGTTCCTGCTGGTTCAGATGGCCCAGCAGGGATCTCCATCACTACCTTCCACTTCTTCTTGCGGACAGGGAGCTTGGGAAGGCGTTCGGTTCGTGCGGCTTCGGCATCTGCCAAAGCAAGGAGTGCCTCTCTCGCAGCTATCTCAGCGTCGTCGGCCTTCTTCTTGGACGCAGATCTCTCAGCTCTAGTTAGCACCATGGTGGAATCGTAGGAATCTGGAAAGAGGGATTGCAGAGGAAGAAGGAAAGAGCTTTCTTGGAGTTCTGTGAATGAAGGAAGCGTATGGGCCAACGCTATTCCACCGGCTATTTGTAATGATGAAAATCCCAACGGCTATTTCTGTTGCGGATTCAGCAAATCTTTCGCAATTAAATGGCCGTTGGAGATTTCTTCGTTTCAAATGTCAATATTTCCTCAACGTAATCTTTGATTTGGCCCCATATCTTCCTTGATTTTTTTTATCCTGGATTCATCTCCTTGATTCCCTCTTTCGATCCCCTATTAAAGAAAATAAAATCAACATCAAATTCGTAATGAAAATTACACACAAACATACACAAATAATAACCGGAAAAATAGCAGAAAATAAACTAAGGCATAGCCTCGCATGGACGAGCACAGTAATCACTCGTCCTCTCTCGGTTCTATTTTCAAGTTTCAGCCAAGAGGAAGGCCGAGAGAGTCTTCACATCTCCTTCCTCATAATAATGCATCAATCGTGCACCATTAACCATGAACGGTTGCCCTTGCTGCAGGTTCCTAATCTCGATTGCACCATGAACAAACACGTTAGTTATTATAAAAGGACCTGACCATCTGGACTTAAGTTTGCCTGGAAATAATCTCAACCTTGAGTTAAATAACAAGACAAGTTGGCCTTTCTTAAAGTCCTTAATCCTAAGTCTACTATCATGCCAAATCTTGGTCTTTTCCTTATACATTTTAGCATTTTCATAAGACATATGTCTAAGCTCATCAAGCTCATGTAATTGCAGAGACCGCAATGTTCCCGCATCGGTCACGCAATAATTCAGTTCTTTCAAGGCCCAAAATGCTTTAATTTCCAATTCGAATGGTAAGTGACATGCTTTGCCATACACAAGTCTATAAGGAGACATACCTAGGGGTGTCTTATATGCAGTCCTATATGCCCAAAGTGCATCCTCGAGTTTAAACGACCAATCTTTTCTATTGGGTTTGACCACTTTTTCGAGTATGTTTTTAATCTCCCTATTTGATATTTCAGCTTGGTCATTCGAGTGTGGGTGATAAGGGGTGGCTACTCTATGTCTAACATTATATTTAGCCAACACTTTTTCCATAGCTTTATTAATAAAGTGTGTCCCTTCATCACTAATTATAGCACGAGGTGTACCAAACCTAGTAAAGATATGCCTATTAAGGAACTTAATGACTGTTTTGGCATCATTGTTTGGACATGTTATGGCCTCTACCCACTTAGATACATAGTCTACAGCTACAAGTATGTAAAGGTTACCTGCTGATGGGGGAAATGGTCTCATGAAGTCAATGCCCCACACATCAAAGAGCTCCAACTCTAGGATGTAAGTGAGAGGCATCTCATCCTTTCGACTAAGGTTACCTGTTCTCTGGCATTCATCACAGCTGTGTGCGTATTCGTGGGCATCTTGGAAGATCGTGGGCCAATAGTAGCCACTCTGGAACACCTTTGCAGCTGTCCTTTGACCACCAAAATGTCCACCATAGGGGGCTGTATGGCAGTGCTGCAGCACAGACTTCGCCTCAGCAGCTGACACACACTTCCTTAGTAAACCGTCTGCACATGTCTTGTAGAGTGTAGGATCATCCCATATGAACTTCCTAGCTTCATGCAGGAACCTCTTCTTTTCTTGTCCTCCCTTGAAAGTTGGTAGTACCTGCGAGGCAAGGAAGTTAGCAATGTCAGCAAACCAAGGTTCCTCATCGTTATCACGATGTGCTAATACAAAGACATGCTCATCGATAAAGGCATCAGAAATTGCGGTTTCCGCAATGTTATCGCAATTATGTTGCAATCTGGAAAGATGATCCGCAACCACATTTTCACAGCCTTTCTTATCTCTAATGTCCAGATCAAACTCTTGCAGTAACAATACCCATCTAATCAACCTAGGCTTCGCATCAGCCTTCCTCATAAGGTATTTTAGTGCAGAGTGATCTGTATACACGATTGTTCTAGTGCCTACAATGTAATTCCTAAACTTCTCGCAGGCAAACACTACAGCTAGCATTTCATTTTCCGTGGTTGTGTAATTACATTGTGCCTCATTAAGTGTCTTACTAGCATAGTATACAGGGTGTGTTAGCTTTTCAATCTTTTGTCCTAGCATAACCCCTACTGCATAGTCACTTGCATCGCATAACATCTCAAATGGGAGATCCCAATTTGGTCCTACTATAATAGGTGCTTTGACTAATGCTTCCTTAAGGGTTGTCCAGGCTAAGAAACATTCTTTAGAGAAGATGAATGGTTTATTCAGCTCTAGAAGCTCACACAAAGGTTTGGAGATCTTAGAAAAGTTCTTAATGAACCTTCTATAGAAACCTGCGTGTCCTAAGAAACTTCTAATGGCTTTCACATTCTAAGGTTCCACTAACTTCTCTATTATTTCAATCTTGGCCCTATCGACCTCCACTCCTGCTCTAGACACTCTATGACCTAGGACTATCCCTTTTTCCACCATGAAGTGGCACTTTTCCCAATTAAGGACTAGGTTGGTCTCTTCACACCTAGCCAGGACTTGTCCTAAGTTCTCTAAACAGTTTGTGAATGAATCACCAAAGACTGAGAAGTCATCCATAAATATCTCTATCATGGATTCATCTAAGTCAGAGAAGATTGCCAACATGCACCTTTGGAACGTTGCTGGTGCATTGCATAAGCCAAACGGCATTCTGCGAAAAGCAAATGTTCCAATGGGACAGGTGAAGGTTGTCTTCTCCTGGTCCTTAGGGTCTATAGTGATCTGGTTATATCCTGAATAACCGTCTAGAAAGCAGTAATAAGCTCTACCAGCTATCCTATCTAACATCTGGTCAATAAATGGTAAAGGGAAGTGATCCTTTTTTGTTTCCTTATTCAATTTCCTGTAATCCATGCAAACTCTCCATCCTGTAATAGTTCTAGTTGGAATCAGTTCATTGCTCTCATTCACTACTACAGTCATCCCCCCCTTCTTAGGTACACATTGTATTGGACTCACCCACTGACTACTAGCTATAGGGAAGATTACACCTGCATCTAACCACTTGATGATTTCTTTTTTTACTACCTCTTTCATAGAGGGGTTCAACCTACGTTGGTGATCTACTCGGGGTGTATGCTCTTCCTCTAATATTATCTTATGCATGCAGTAAGAAGGGCTAATTCCTCCAATGTCAGCAATTGTCCATGCAATAGCCTTTTTATGCTGCCTAAGTAATAATATCAGCTCAACCTCATGCTTAGCACTTAATTTGGATGAAATAATAACAGGCAGAGTATCATTACTTCCTAAATATGCATACTTAAGATGTTCAGGCAGTGGTTTTAATTCTAAGATAGGTGGATGCTCAATGGATGGTTTTAATGGATTCATGGATCTGTCAGTCAAATCAGTAGTCATACAAACATGCTGAGGATTATTTACAGGTATGTCCATTATTTCAGCTATGTTCAAGTCAGTTAAATCTAATTGCACATAATCATTGGCATGCTTAGTTGACAATTCATGCTCAAGCTGTTCTTCCATTAGTGAATCTATAATGTCCATGCTTGCACAAGATTCAGAGTCAGAAGGATACCTCAGTGCTTTAAAAACACTAAATTTAACCTCCTCATCATGAACCCTCATGGTGAGCTCACCTTTCTGGACATCAATCAAGGCCCTACCTGTGGCTAGAAATGGTCTGCCTAATAGGATGGGGACCTCCTTGTCTGCTTCATAGTCCAGGATGATGAAATCTGCAAGGAAAATAAACTTGTCAACCTTTACAAGAATATCCTCAATCTTACCCTCAGGGTAGGCTATGGATCTGTCTGCAAGTTGTAAAGTGACAGTGGTGGGACGTGCTTCTCATATTCCTAGCTGGCGGAATAGTGATAGGGGCATGAGGTTTATGCTGGCTCCCAGGTCACAAAGAGCTCTGCCCACGTGCTTGCCTCCTAGCTCTACTGGTAGGGTGAAGGAACCAGGATCCTTCTCCTTCTTGGGTAGCTTGTTCTGGAGTATAGCACTGCACTCCTCAGTGAGATTCACTGTTTCAAATTCACCAATGATCTTCTTGTTAGTGATTATATCCTTCAGAAATTTAACATAAGAAGGCATAGACTGTAGAACTTCTACAAAAGGAATATTCACATGCACTTGTTTAAGAATTTCTAAAAATTTGTTAAAGTGCACTTCCTGTTCTTGTTTTTTCCTTAGCCTTCGAGGAAATGGAGGTGGTGGCACATATGCAGGCACTTCAGGTCGCCTCAGGATAGGTGGAGGCCTTGGAATTTCTTCTATCTCTTCTATGATTGGTTCCAGCCCTGCCCTTGATGTGCTTGTTGGATGTTGACCTTGGTTTGGCAGAGAATCCAGTGGAGCACTAGACTCTTCATTCTCTACTCTCTTTGGTGTTTCTCTAGTGTTGCTCACCAATGGTCTCCCACTTTTGAGTTCAATTGCTTGAACTTGCTCTTTTCCATCTCTTCTAGGCACCTCAGTGTCAGCAGGAAGTCTACCTTGGGGCCTACTTTTGAGTTCATTGGCTAGTTGCCCTATTTGGTTCTCTAGGCTCCTGAGGGTAGCTTGCTGGCTTTGTAGAGTAGCATCATTCTTGGCGATGTACTCTTTGAGTAGATTTTCTACAGATGACCCTACTGGTTGGTTGTATGGTTTTTGATACATGGATTGGTTATGTTGGGGAGTGAAACCAGGTGTTCCACTCGGTCTTGGTTGGTTAGGAACTTGGTTAGTATTCTGTTGGCCACCCCATGAAAGGTTTGGGTGGTTCCTCCAACCAGGATTGTAAGTGTTGGAATAGGGGTTGTTCCTAGGCTGTTGTTGGCTTCCAACATAGCAGACTGAGGCTGGATTCCCAGGGCAGTATTCATGCAAGTGCCCTTCCCCACAGAATCCACAGATTAGTGTCTCACCTTGACTTGGTTGTGTGCCCATTGACATGGTTGTGGCGGTGTTGACACTAGTTTGGAGATTGGCTTGAGCCATTTGTTTAACTAGGTTGGTCAGGGCGCTTATTTGGCTACTCATGGCATTGAGTGCGTCCTTATTTTGAGCTCTACTTGGCTCGATTGGATCATCTGACCACCTACAGTGAGATGCTGAGATCTTCTCCAAGATCTCATAGGCTTCGTTATAACTCTTGGACAGCATGGAACCACCAGCAGATGAATTTAGCACTTGTCTGGTGCTGGGGTTGCATCCTTTGAAAAAGACCTCTATTTGGATACACCATGGAATGCCATGGTGTGGACATTTAAGCAGAAGGTCCTTGAACCTTGTCCAAGCTTCGTGAAGAGACTCATTTTCAGCTTGTTTGAACTTGATTATGTCATCACGAAAGGTAGAATTCCTATCAGGTGGGAAGTATTTCACTAGGAATTTCTCCGCCAAGTCTGTCCAATTGAGGACTGATCCAGAGGGTAATGAGTTTAACCACGTCTTTGCTTTGTCCCTTAAAGAGTAAGAGAAGAGGTAGAGCCTCAAGGCTTCTTGGGAAACTCCAGGGATGATAAAGGTATCACTAACTCCTAGGAAGTTTCTAAGATGGTTGTGGGGGTCCTCATTTTCTACTCCAAAGAATTGTCCCACAGTGGACAACATTTGGAACATTACTGGCTTTAACTCGAAGGAGTTGGCAGTAATTTCAGGGCGGATTATGCTTGGGTTTAGCTCCTCAGGCATAGGTACTAGGTAGGAAAGAATGGCACTATCCTTATCATTCGCTATTTCAATGGGATTGCGAGTGGTAGGTACCGGATTTGGGACTGGTCTGTCCATTTCTTCTTGATAGAATTGCGGAGACTCTGCGGTTTCAGCAATTATTTGAGGTATAGAGGGTTGGTTAAAGAGACGTTTCTTGGCTCTATGTCTGGCCCTAAGTAATCTCTCAGGCTCAGGATTGAACTCTAGATCGCTACTTGAAGGCTCATTCATAAACTAACCCAATGGTACCTGCAAAAGAAATGAAATTAGATCAGCTCCAATGGATAGTAAGAATTGGTTTTCTAACTTAACAAACTTCGTTTTCACTAAACTAAATCCCCGGCAGCGGCGCCAAAAACTTGTTGCGTGCTCAATGTTTAAAAGGATCATGCAATAAGAGAGCACTCAGAACATGCAAGCATACATGATCTTGTAGCAAGTAGTAAGTATTTTTTTCATTCGTTTTCCCACAGAGATTTATTCTTAGTTACTCGCGAAGTGTATTGTTAAGCAAGAATGGGTGGATTTGATGGGGTAGATTTGGTTTTAAGTTGCCTAATTACTAAGGAATATGTAAAGGATAGATGCATAAACAAGTGCAAGTCAATGATAAACTCAAATGTAAAGAGAAGAGATTAATAAACGAAGAGAAAAATGGCTAAGGCAGAATTTTAACTTAACAAAATTGCGAGAACAGCAATTTTACCGCAATGTTACTAACAGCGAAAGTGTGTAAAATGTGGAAACAAGGGCTACTAACGACTCCTCTATTGGCTTTTTCACACGATTCTCAAGCATTAGATCAACTCACTGTGCATCAAACTAACTCATTCTCATGTATCTTCCGATTTCATGCATTAGATTCTTTAGTTTACTCATGTCCAAGTAAGGTCTTAAGCATCTTGTTAAAGCAGTAAGTTATGATTTGTACTAGGAAAACGCCTATTCCTAGGTAGTTTTCTGGCTACCTTGAGAGGCTAGTATGAGTGTATGATTCTGAACTCTTACTCCTTCCAGAGGTTAGGAGTTCTTTGGACAAAATGGATGGCCAATCGAAATTGCCCGTGGGATGAAGCTTACATACAATCAATGCATTCGAGAGCTATCCTACATGCTTGGTTCACGTGTTTTAGCCTATAGTATTGTCATTAGCATGCCCCTATGTTACTTAGTTACTCATGGATGTAGAGAGAACAGAAATATCAGATGAAGTAGACATGCTTAGAAGAAAATTAAAGACAAAACAGAAAGGAAAAACAGTAGGCAGAAATGAAAAAGAGAAAGTGCGAAATGATGAATTGTGCTTTGATTAATCAATTGGTTGAATGAACAGATGAAGACTTAAAGTTACTAACATAAAGACAGAAAGCAACGAAAGGGAATGGATTAACTAATGGAAAAGAAATAACAACAAACGGTGCTGAAAATAAGAAATTAAAGACAGAAAGCAGTAAAATGAGCGTGATCGCTTCGACGCAGATGCCTCGGCTGAAAGGAGAGAAAGGTAAGCCTTGCTTGGATGAATTCAATCAGGAGAGAAGATGAATCTTCTCTCCTTCCTATCAGATTGTCGACTCCAACAGCTAAGCTTTCCAACCCAACAGACGGAAGAGAAAAACAGAAGACAAAATTGAGCTGCGAAGAGACTTCTACGCTTTCGGATTATGTTTCAACCCTCCTCTTTGACCTCCTTTTATAGTATTCTGCAGGTGCGATTGGGCCAAGGAGAACCATCCATCCTCAAATTAGGAGCACGCGTTACGTTTAATTTTTCCGTTATTTAATTTTCCGTTAGCTAGTTTACATGTACTTAGTTCAATTCTTCCGTTAGCTAGTTTGCATGCTTACTTTAATTTTCCGTTAGCAATCCCTCTTTCATTTATCATTTTATTTTATTGTTTTAGTTAATTAAAAAGCAAATAGAAATTAATTAGGAGAAAATAATTTAGGTTCCCTGTGGATCGACCCGACTACCACTAGCTGAAAGCTCAGTTGTAGCGGAATTATAAATGTTATTTTGGCGGGACTCGACACCCCGAAATTTATAGGATATTCAAAAATCCTAGTACCAATAATACCGCTACAACTGAGCTTTGCAGCTAGTGGTAGTCGGGTCGATCCGCAGGGAATCTAAATTATTTTCTCCTAATTAATTTTTATTTGCTTTTTAATTAACTAAAACAAAAACGATAAAGTAAAGGGGGGATTTTGTAACGATAAAATTAAAGGAAAGCATAAAAGTAACTAACGGAAAATTAAAACTAATTACATGTTCTCCTAATTTTAAGGGTCGGGGTTGACCTTGATGCGACTCGATTCATTGGGATTCCAACATACATAGCGAAAGCATAATTAAACACATAAACGGTTGCCCGGCAACCCTGAAGCAACCGACCACATATATATTAATCAGAATTTTCAATTCTAATTAAACAGTGCTACTAATTAACTCGGATTGATCAGTTCTAAATTAACTAAAGCAGTAACTAGCATTTTATGACGAACATTCAATTAGACACTCTAAATGCTAGGCGATTACCCGGCAACCCTGAAGCAATCAACATTCAGAACATCTAAAATGATACTTCGATTTGTTTTACTCCTCTGTGTTACTAAGGCGATTAGGAGAGGCACGACATCACTAATCTATAACGTTAGAACATGCTAGAAATCGAGATCGCTAGTCTACCAATCTAACACACTCATAAATTAAGCAAGAGAGAGTAAATGCCCAATCAGTCATGCTAAGCTCAAAATTAAAGTCTAAACCCTCATGAATCGCATCAAATTTAACCCGTAACCTCAAATTAGAGCACTTACCTTGCTCGGGATGAAAATCAAGCTAAATAAATCAAGTCCTTGCTTTGATATAGAAGAAAATGGGAGAAAACCCCAAGAATCTAGAGAGAAAACGCTAAAAATAAAGCCAAACCCGAGAGTGAATGACCTAAAAAACGCTAAAAATAAAGCCAAACCCGAGAGTGAATGACCTAAAAAACGCTAAAAAATGGGTTTTATACAGTCGGAGCGTCGAGACCCTACAGGCAGCGTCTCGACGCTAGGGTCTGTGCCTGAGGAAAAATAACAGAAATTCTGCATTCCCCTAGACTCCAACTCTAGCCAATCATTCTATCAAGGTTCCCCTGCACCACCAGACCACTAATCACAATTAAGATAATATTTGATTAATTAATGTATATGGTATAGACGCTTAAAACAATTAATCATTATTATCTAAGCCCTTAATTAATGTAATGGTCTGATTTACCCCTAAGCAATTAATTTCCATAAAATATAAACATTAAACACAATTAATTACTTAATTCGCAATACTTAGGAGCTAAATATTAGCACTTTTGGAGTGCTATCAAAACCCCCAACCTAAATCTTGCTAGTCCTCGACCAAGGAAAACTCTAAATTAGCTCCTAAGAACTATACATGCATGCTTCTAACTCAAATCTCGATGCTTTAAGAATAAAGACATTTACATAAACAAGTAAGCAATCGATCGCATGCACTTAATCAATGAACATGTCAAAAAATAACTATTACTCCCCTACGTGTGTGTGTGTGATAGCTAACCTCTCCTAAACCATGCAAGCTCGAAAAAACTACATGCTACAATTCATCTTGTTTTCCCCCTACTTCTAGCATTGAAGAACAGTCTATAGCTTAATCACATCAGAGAGAGCAACAAATTAAGAGGCCTAAAACATTTTCTCATTTTTTTTTTCTTTTGAGTATTTTGTACTCTTTATTTTGGTTCTTTGAACCCAATACTTATTTTTCTTTTTTTTCTTCCTCGAAAAGCCTAACATGTCAAGCTTAGGCCTTAAGCTTCACATTTTTAAGGACTAACTGTTGCGTGCTCAATGTTTAAAAGGAATATGCAATAAGAGAGCACTCAGAACATGCAAGCATACATGATCTTGTAGCAAGTAGTAAGTATTTTTTCATTCGTTTTCTCACAGAGATTTATTCTTAGTTACTCGCGAAGTGTATTGTTAAGCAAGAATGGGTGGATTTGATGGGGTAGATTTGGTTTTAAGTTGCCTAATTACTAAGGAATATGTAAAGGATAGATGCATAAACAAGTGCAAGTCAATGATAAACTCAAATGTAAAGAGAAGAGATTAATAAACGAAGAGAAAAATGGCTAAGGCAGAATTTTAACTTAACATAATTGCGAGAACAGCAATTTTACCGCAATGTTACTAACAGCGAAAGTGTGTAAAATGTGGAAACAAGGGCTACTAACGACTCCTCTATTGGCTTTTTCACACGATTCTCAAGCATTAGATCAACTCACTGTGCATCAAACTAACTCATTCTCATGTATCTTCCGATTTCATGCATTAGATTCTTTAGTTTACTCATGTCCAAGTAAGGTCTTAAGCATCTTGTTAAAGCAGTAAGTTATGATTTGTACTAGGAAAACGTCTATTCCTAGGTAGTTTTCTGGCTACCTTGAGAGGCTAGTATGAGTGTATGACTCTGAACTCTTACTCCTTCCAGAGGTTAGGAGTTCTTTGGACAAAATGGATGGCCAATCGAAATTGCCCGTGGGATGAAGCTTACATACAATCAATGCATTCGAGAGCTATCCTACATGCTTGGTTCACGTGTTTTAGCCTATAGTATTGTCATTAGCATGCCCCTATGTTACTTAGTTACTCATGGATGTAGAGAGAACAGAAATATCAGATGAAGTAGACATGCTTAGAAGAAAATTAAAGACAAAACAGAAAGGAAAAACAGTAGGCAGAAATGAAAAAGAGAAAGTGCGAAATGATGAATTGTGCTTTGATTAATCAATTTGTTGAATGAACAGATGAAGACTTAAAGTTACTAACATAAAGACAGAAAGCAACGAAAGAGAATGGATTAACTAATGGAAAAGAAATAACAACAAACGGTGCTGGAAATAAGAAATTAAAGACAGAAAGCAGTAAAATGAGCGTGATCGCTTCGACGCAGATGCCTCGGCTGAAAGGAGAGAAAGGTAAGCCTTGCTTGGATGAATTCAATCAGGAGAGAAGACGAATCTTCTCTCCTTCCTATCAGATTGTCGACTCCAACAGCTAAGCTTTCCAACCCAACAGACGGAAGAGAAAAACAGAAGACAGAATTGAGCTGCGAAGAGACTTCTACGCTTTCGGATTATGTTTCAACCCTCCTCTTTGACCTCCTTTTATAGTATTCTGCAGGTGCGATTGGGCCAAGGAGAACCATCCATCCTCAACGTCGTACTTCAACGTGGATGGAGGAGAAAGAACGAATCCCTGAAATATCGGATCACAACAGAAAAAGGTTAGCCAATTTACGGATTTCACTTAAAACATTGCGGCTTTAGCAATGTTTCCACAATGCCTCCGCAATGCACAGTTTTCATTCTTCTAACTTCGTTTTTCATTCTTTTTCTTTCCTTTTGCATACAAGTCCTAATTTAGCTTCCTTCTTCTAATTCTCATATATAAGCATAGGTTCAAGCTAAATCCTATCAAAAATACTCACAAATGCACAACTTCCTAACACAAATAAGTCCTAAAATAGTCACTTTTGGAGACGTAACACTAACGCTCACTTCTTTAATGCACATTTAAGGAGGAGCGCCTCAGGAGAAATTTTCAAACATGCTTTTTTTTTATTATTATTAGGCTAGTAGTTTTGCTAACTCGATTAACCTATTACAAACTCTCATGCAACAAGCTTCCCTGGGGGTGCCTTTCGGGGTGACAACAAGAATTCATGCAACATGCGGTCAATCTAAGCCTACGGAGTCTAAGAGAAGTTGCTAAGTGCTCTTTAGATGCAAGGGAGCAACAGAAAAAAAAATTAAAATTATTGACATGAACTCAATCAGTGCAAACAACTTCATACTTATTCATACATGCAAATACGAATATTCTAAAAACATTTCCTAGATCATCATAATCAGAAAGCATGCAAACAGAGTCCAAAGCACTTTAAATTTAAACTATACTCATGCTCAACAACTACACATGAATCCAACAGACAATCATCTCCACCCCCAACCTTCGAGAGATACATAGTCTTCTATGTATCACACATCAGACTAAGCAATTAAAATTACAAAATTAAAGGGAACAGAAAACCTTCCCTGAATTTCGCGAGGTCGGTTGTTGGAGCGGCACGGTCTTTGCCCATCATCTCGTTTCTTTTAGGCCAAACTCCAACAAAAGAATGCAAACTACAAAAGGGAAAAACAAACAAATAAAATCTAACTAAGAGAAACTAAATGGTTCCCCGGCAACGGCGCCAATTTTGGTAGTAGGATTTTTTAATATCCTATAACTTTCGGGGTGTCGAGTCTCGCAAAAATAACATTTATAATACCGCTACAACTGAGCTTTGCAGCTAGTGGTAGTCGGGTCGATCCGCAGGGAACCTAAATTATTTTCTCCTAATTAATTTTTATTTGCTTTTTAATTAACTAAAACAAAAACGATAAAGTAAAGGGGGGATTTGCTAACGGTAAAATTAAAGGAAAGCATAAAAGTAGCTAACGGAAAATTAAAACTAATTACATGTGCTCCTAATTTTAAGGGTCGGGGTTGACCTTGATGCGACTCGATTCATTGGGATTCAAACATACTTAGCGAAAGCATAATTAAACACATAAACGGTTGCCCGGCAACCCTGAAGCAACATACCACATATATATTAATCAGAATTTTCAATTCTAATTAAACAGTGCTACTAATTAACTCAGATTGATCCGTTCTAAATTAACTAAAGCAATAACTAGCATTTTATGACGAACATTCAATTAGACACTCTAAATGTTAGGCGATTACCCGGCAACCCTGAAGCAATCAACATTCAGAACATCTAAAATGATACTTCGATTTGTTTTACTCCTCTGTGTTACTAAGGCGATTAGGAGAGGCACGACATCACTAATCTATAACGTTAGAACATGCTAGAAATCGAGATCGTCAGTCTACCAATCTAACACACTCATAAATTAAGCAAGAGAGAGTAAATGTCTAGTCAGTCATGCTAAGCTCAAAATTAAAGTCTAAACCCTCATGAATCGCATCAAATTTAACCCCTAACCTCAAATTAGAGCACTTACCTTGCTCGGGATGAAAATCAAGCTAAATAAATCAAGTCCTTGCTTTGATATAGAAGAAAAGGGGAGAAAACCCCAAGAATCTAGAGAGAAAACGCTAAAAATAAAGCCAAACCCGAGAGTGAATGATCTAAAAAATGAGTTTTATACAGTCGGAGCGCGTCTCGACACTAGGGTCTGTGCCTGACTGGACTCAAACTCTAGCTAGTCATTCTACCAAAGTTCTCATGCACCACCAGAGCACTAATCACAATAGAAATAATATTTGATTAATTAATGTATATGGTATAGACGCTTAAAACAATTAATCATTATTATCCACTAAAATATTCTTTTAAGCCCTTAATTAATGTAATGGTCTGATTTACCCCTAACCAATTAATTTCCATAAAATATAAACATTAAACACAATTAATTACTTAATTCGCAAGACTTAGGAGCTAAATATTAGCACTTTTGGAGTGCTATCAGAGTGTTTATGCGAAGATTGTAAATATTGAGGCTTGATTTGTACCTAAATAAGATATTTTTTACTAAAATCAGGTTTTCGAGAAGAACTCGTAAGAGCAAAAGGAGCGCAAAGCTGGGATCTTTGGAATTGCTAAAGACATTTCGGAAGAGAAAAACCAACGCGAAAATTGTACCTCGGCATGTGATCTGCCAGTTTTTATCCCCTGCCGTACAAACATACTTGCTTTTTTTGTTTCCAGGCAGCCAATGGGATTTCATCATCCATTTTAGGGCAAAATCGTGAGAAACCCTTGGGGTATAAGTAGAAAATGGTGAAAGAGAATTTGGGGGAGGACACCATTGAAGAGGAAGCTCCAAATTTCGAGAGCCAAAAAGGAAAACCAGAGAGAACATTCTCTTTTGGGAAGGAGGAGTGAAGGGATTGAGGTCGCTGTTGGTTTCTTCATCATCAAGCAGGAAGAAGTGGTAGTTGCGGACCGAAAGAGGAATAGAAGAAACTGTGCTGATCAAGCCCATCTTCTACAGAATTACGAAGCTTCTTCACCCTCACTCTCTTCATCTATACTGTTCTTTTACTAAGTAGTGGAGTTGTTAGTGTTGTAATGGATTTCTTAACTATTTCGAGTGTATTTAGTAGCTTGATGAACTAATTTCCCAAGGGGAAGGCTACAAGTATGGGTTAATGAATGAAAATGATGTTTTAGCATGATTCTGGCATTTTACTCTCAAAGCATGTTTGGTGTTATCCTAATAGCATAATTTCGACCGACCATCAATTTTGTGCTACTGATTCTTGATCGTCTAGCGGTAGCTTTTTATGCTACCTCAGGGTGTCGAATCCTACCAAATTAAATTTGTAATATCGATTTTCTAAACTAACTTGTAGTTAGCGGTAACCGGTTCGATCCACAGGGAGCTAATATTAATTCAATCTTTGATCAATTTTACTTTGCTAATTTAAGAGATATAACAATGGGGCAAAGTAGATATTTCTTGAAATAAGTATCAAATAAGCTAACGGAGAATTTAATTAAGCGAAAATGACAATAACCAACGTATTCAATTTAAGGGATCGGGATTGGTAACTAACATCCAACAGATCATTGATTTTCAATTAATTTAGCAATAACCAATCAAGCACACGAATTGTTCACAACAGTACTCCGAGTAAACAAACCTAAAGACAACTAATTAGAGGGGTGCAATTCTAATTAGACTTGACAATTAATTAATTGGGGACGATCGTTCCATATTAGTTAATTGCCAGTAACGGGAAAAATCGTGACTGATGTTTAACTTGGATAGCCGAAGTCATTTTTTCGATTTGTTTTCTAATCCTATGTTAGTTAATACAACCAAGACAAACATGGATAGCCTATGTTGTCAATGGCTTAACTAAACCCATGTTACTTAGGCGATTAGGAGAGGCACGCCATCACTAATCTAGATAACGATCTAACATGAATATAATCATGAGCGTCAATCAATCATATACGCTTGCTAATAAGATTAAGCTTAGGAGAAGAAAATGCTTGAAGGTCTAACTAAACAGAAAATTAAGGACTAATCTCACTTAAGTACATCAATTACCCAATCCTTACATCCTCAAATCAAAAACTAACCTTCTACTCTTCCAGGAAGGTTGGAAGAGTAAAAAATCTTACTCCAAACTTCAAAGACATCAAAAAATTGGGGAAAACTACCCAAAAATGACAAAAGAAAGTTCAGAAATCGAGAATGACAAAAGAAAGTTCAGAAATCGAGAATGACAAGACAAGACGACCTAAAAATCGGTATTTTCCTTTTTATACCCGTCGTAGCGTCGAGACGCTGAGGGCATCATCGAGACGCTAGAGACGGAAAAAGCGTGAAAATTCTTCTCGGAGCGTTGCGACGCTACTGTTTGAGCGTCTTGATGTTGAGCAGCGTCTCGACGCTCCAGCTCAACGCTTGCTCTCGGGCTCCTCCCAGCGTCTCGACGCTGGACCAAAAGTGCAACTCAACATTTTGGCTTCTCTTCTTCCTCCGGCTTGATTCTGATGCTTCCTTTAGCTCCAAAATGGCGTTAAAGTACTTTTTGAGCTCCTAACCGTGTATCACCTACATTAAGGCAAACTTATAAAGGTTTAGCACGGTTTTTAGCTATAATTAAGAAGTAAACAATAGCTCTAAATTAGAGCTATCATCGTCCGACACGAGTAGAGAGTCTGAATATTCATGTTTTTGCTAGCCTTTCATGGTAACCAGCGAGGAGTCTAGACATAGTCACTCGCCTAGCACACTTGAGAGCATGTTTGTATGAATAGGATGATAACGATAGTTGAAGCGGCAACACACTAGAAGCTTAAAAAGAAAGTACGCAGCCTCTTCATTGCTGACTCTTCATAGAGTTGAAAATTAATAGACAGATTTATTTTCAACTATTCATAGGGTTCTAGAGTTCTTAAAAAAATAATAATAATTAGCTTCAGTACAGTAGCATACTCTTCATGGAATATGTGTATTGCTGGGGTGGTACCTAAAACCATATGGTCTTGACAACCGTGCCACACATAAACTTAAAATTCACATGTTTAAATTTTTTATCCTGCACAACAGTAATAGTGTCTAAATAAAAGTAGACTTACCAAAGATTCTCTTACCTATTGACGGCAACAGCAAAGATAAGATGTTAATGGAGGATGTTTATTCTCCAAATAAAAATAAAGTTTAACACCTACACAATGAAGGAAAGTTATATGAGCATTATCAAATAAAAGAATTAAAAATATTGAAGGAAAAAAAAAATATTTGAGGCATACCAAAAGCTCTTTGGATAGACGGATTTATGTACGGATTCATGCAATGTCCTCCTTTTATATAAAAGGGAGAATTAGGTCAAGCATACAAGGAACTTTTTTTTTTTTTTTTTTTTGGTAAGAATTTTGGGCTAATCAAATAAGGATGTCTCCTACTTTTTCATTAAGGTAAAGAAAATCCTACTCTCCATTCATGTGTCCAAAATAATAAATTTTGACATATAAAAAAGGGTTCTCCTACTTTTTCATTAAGGTAAAAAAAAAATCATCCTCCCCATGTCCAATAAGAATAAATTTTGACATATTAGAAAGTTCTTCTACTTTTTCATTAAGAAAAAAAAAATATAACTCCTAATCCATGTTTCAATTAGGAGGGAATTTTACCTAAATGGAAAAGTCAAAATTTTGGCAAAAAAAAAAAAAAAAAAAAAAAAAAGAAGTCAAATTTTGTCCATTCATTATTTTGATTACCAAATAGTGATGGAAGTCAAACTTTTAGCTCATTTGTTTCAATTCTTTGGCATTAAAAAAATGTCAAAGGCTGCTACGTCAAAAAATTAGTGTTAAGACTTTGAAAATAAAATAATTTGGAGTCGTGAATCAAATTCACGTTGCCAATCAAAATCAATAAATCAATATTTTGATTAAATATCATATATTTCAATGACATTATTTACCTATGGGAGCATTTGTTGAATAATAAATTTCGATTAATTACAAATTAACATATCATAATTTAAGCTAATGATAAAAATATATATTTATAAATTTGGGATCAATTACAAATTTACACGTGTCCTCAAATTTAATTAAGGGCAAAATACACTTTTGGTCCCTCAGATTTGATGTTGATGTTTATTTGGTCTCGAGGTTTCAAAATAAACACTTTTAACCATAAAGTTTGATAAATAGTTCTAAAGGGTCCCTAAACTCATTTGAACGTCAATTTACTAACTGAAATATGACGTTGCCGCCGTTAGTGTATTTGTTGACGTGCATAAATATATTAAATTAATATTTTTTTATAATGAGGTGGCATTCTTTATAATTTTCCCCTTCTTCTTCCTCACTCCTTCTCTCCGGCCAAACCGTATTGCCGCCGCCCAACTCCCTCCGCCATCCGCCGCCCCTCACCTAGCTCCAGTCGTCCGCCTCTTCTCCTCTTTTGGTTGTCCGTTGTCATCTGGTTCTCCCTTCAGCCGGCCGCTGCGCAAGATGGTTCAGATATGAAGCTTCGATCGAGGAATCTCCATCTCCACCTTTGGATGTTCGTCGGGAATTTCTTTTCGTTTCAGACGGAGAAGACTTCGTTTGGGACGAAGTTCTTCATTCTTAGAGGGGGATTCAGATCTGGAAAATACAAGATCTTATTCTTGCATTAGAAAAATGTATTCTGATTCTTTTGATGATGATTATTGAAATTGATGCTTTACAAATTTGTGATTTCTTGGGTTTAGTCTAATTTTGCTTTTCTTTGAATTTTTACTTTATGTTTTCTTTTATCTCTCTCATAATTTGATGGTTTAATTCTTCCCCTCCCTTTCCCATCTTTCAGTTTCACTCATACCCATCATCTTCTTCTTCGGCATGTTGTTTGATTGAGTAATGAAAGTAAGTGGGTTTTTTTTTGTGGGACAGTCTTGGCAAGTAATCTTTTTTTAACCTTTCTCAGAGTTTGTGGGATTTTAGTTAGAAGAGAAAAATGGTAAAGAATGCCACCTCATAATAAAAAAAAATATTAATTTAATATATTTTTCACAAGTCAACAAATACACTAACGGCCAAGTCATATTTTCGTTAGTCAACTAACACTCAAATAAGTTTAGGGACCATTTAGAACTATTTATCAAATCTCGAGGTTAAAAGTGTTCATTTTGAAACCTTAGGGACCAAATAGACACCAACCTCAAATCTGAGGGACCAAAAGTATATTTTGTCATTTAATTAAAAGACATGTAAAATTCGCAAATCAAATCAGGTCACACGGCTAATATTGATCCATTGGACGACTCAGGTTAGTCCAATCAAACCTTGCCACACATAACGGTTGACCCTAAATTAAATAATTCAAGCGGGATTAAGCGCAAAGAAATAAAAGCTCAAAAGTTGGGCCAAAAGTCAATCGATCTCAAGACTATACTAGGTCCATCAAACTTTCTAAATAGAGGAGGTCACCATTCATTTTGGGCATTCAGTATTGAGCCATAATTTAGAGAAGTCGACCAAAATCTAGAGAAGTTAGAAGCTCCAGCAATCAACTCCAAAAAGCTTCAGCAATCAGCTCCAAAAAGCTTCAGCAATCAGCTCCAAAGATCAACAACTTCAAGATCAACAAGTCAACAAACCGCTCCAAAACTCAACAACTTCCAACAACTTCAAGTCAACAAACCGCTCCAAAACTCAACAACTTCCAACAACTTCAAGATTAACAAGTCAATAGGCTGCTCCAAAGATCAACAAGTCGATCCAAGAAATCAACTAGCCCAAAGCAAACGTCTACGTTCAAGAGAAACCAATGATAAAGATTAGAAACTGTAACATTTATATAAAAATCAATAAAATCAAATTATTTTTCACGAATTAAATTTCTGCAGGAAATCTTGTGTGAACAATACTTTAAACATGCAACACAAACATTAGCATAATAATATATATGTCAAAAAATAAATTAATTAATTCACTAATTAATAGAAATGTCATTATAAATAAATACATCATGTAATAATGATACAACACAAAATATTGTATTAAAAAATAATTCAAAACAAAACAAAGTATAGTAGTTTTAGAGTTTAGATTTATTATGAATTGATTTTGAAATTTAAAAAAAATAAAAAGAAGTATAAATTATAAAATAAATAAAAAATTGGAAATGATGAAAAATAGTGAAAGAATTAAAAAGAGAAAGAAAAAAAAATTGGTTGTGGAGTAGAAAAAAATAAAATATAAATTATCTAATAAAAAAAAATTAAAAAAAAAAAGAAATAGTTAGAAATTAAATAAACAAAAATTAATCCTAATGGGGTTCGGACTCGCCACATGGAGAATTACAATCACTTGTGAAACCAATTGTGTTGGGCAATGGGCACACTTTTGTTAAAGGAATAGTCAAATTTTATATAATAGTAAATATATTTGAAATATCGGCGATTTTGAGAAATGGTACCCCATTATCTCTATCCATCCTTCAAAATTGGCGATACTTCAGCCAATTTCGGCAATCAATTTTTTCATCCTTGCTCGTAAGCTTAGCAAGGTGTATTACTTAGTAAAATGTTAACACTTTTTACCCTACAATTCAATTTCTGTTAATTCTGTACACCCACTAATACAAACATCTCCAAAAACGTACTAACTACAATGAAAATCAAATCAAGCTCTATACAAAATTATGTTTCATCAATTCACAAAATCGACCATTATTATTCTACATAAACTCAGAAATTTCAACAGTGTCAACCCTAGTGTCATTTCCTTTGAAACCTATTAATTTTGTATCAAACACATTTATAATTCATTGAATGCATTCAAAAAGTACATATTTTCACGATTCATCAACAATTTATCAAAGGGTGAAAACTACAACACTTATTAAAGCATAAGGTAGGGATCGTAAAACTTACACAGTTTAAGCGGAATTTGATGAAAATGAAAGTTTAGGACAAAAGTTGATACAACTTGCCGGCAAGTGTAAAAATCACTATCTTCCCTAATTATTTTCTAGAGCAAGTATTCAGTAGAACATGCTAGGATAACAGTTTCTTAAAACTTAAGCCGAAAATTCAAACCATGCCATCAAGAAGCTAGAACAAGTTTGTAAATCTGTTTTCGATCTATTAGAAGCTAATGTCTCATAGGATACAATGAAAAGACAGTTTGAAAGTTGGGAAACATATCTGTAAAGGCGATCTGTTGCACATAGAAGGTACAAAAGTTGGAAACAAACCATAAGTTCCAACTACCCACAAAGAAGAATTCATGTTACATAAGAGGACCACATCTACCTTGGACAAGAGATTGAAGTGTTGGAAACATTTGATATCAAAAGAAGTTAGCTGCCAAGATGACATTATACATAGCCAAGCTTCTGTAATGTGAAACAAAATCAATCCCCACTGGCACATCCCCTGCAACCACAGTGCACGCATTCCACGACTTTCTCTTCTCTCAAGTGTTTCGGGACTCGGCACACACACGTGGTACCGAAGTTATGGTCCCGGGGCTGTATGCAACGGAGGCAACAGAGTCGTTCATATCCAGGCTGCAATCCGAACATGAGTTTGTTTAGGTTAGATTATTATTCTGAACTATCATAAAAATCAGATAACACCAATGCAAAACTGTTGCAAGACCTGTAAGCTAGTGAGTCGAATAATAAGTGTACAGAACAGAACCACATATTCAATCGAATTAAGGATAAGGATAAGCCCCATTGTTAAGCAGGGGACTGATAAAGCAAACTCAGTGAACTTCTCTTGTTTTAGTCTTGAACACTTAGAATAATCCAGGTGGGGAAAAAACAAACTTGTTTGTAATGAAAAAAATGGGCTAGATTTTGAGTTTTGAGTGACTGAAACTATATTTAATATTTATTATGAAGTGGTTTTGGGTATGGTATGAATAATACCTTTTTCCATTTTGCAATGAGGTTGGCATCTGCATAGCCTTGTTCCAAGCAAAAGTCATAGAGCTCCCTGGATATTTCACTCCTTTTGTGGAAAAGGTCAAAAATGTATCGGCTCCTTTGATGAGAAATCTTGAATATAGGCCACAATGCTTCACACTTGCGCTTGCCATCCTGTGGATCATTTTCAGCTGCAAAAACAACACAAAAATAACCCTTAGAACATCACAAAAGAAAGAAACTCAACAATAAACAATATCGTCAATCCATGGCTAAACCTCATCGGTTATGGCACCAAAACCCTTCCTTATGAGTCAAAGATTCAAATCTCACCCCACAATCATAAAGCTATATACTCCAAAAAAAAAAAAAAAAAAAAAAAAAACCTACGGCTCCGTTTCATAACCATTTCGTTCATTTCGTTTTTTAGTTTTCTGTTTTTGAAATTTAGGCTGAGTCCTCTCCCAATTTCTTTACTATAGTTTTAAGAAACATTTGAATTCTTAGTCAAATTCAAAAAAAAAAAAAAACAAGTTTTTGAAAACTATTTTTGTGAGAATAATGTTCATTAGCTTAATTTAAAAAAACCAAAAACCCTAAACAAAATGGTTATCAAACCTTCTCTCATTTTAGCATCGAGCTCTCGTAGGGTTGGCTCAATCAACTCCCAGCCATTTGGGTATTTGATCTTGCTGGTCTTCACTTTAGGCATTTCTACAACTCCTGCGAGAAAGCGAAAATAAAATAACCCCTTCAGAGTTGCAATTTCATCAAACATTTTAACATACGCACAGAATTGAATTGAGAATTGTTCATTCGACTGAGAAATAAGTGAAGTAAAAGTAAAGTGGAAACACAGATGAATGTTTCAGTCGAAACCTACTGATAATGTAAACTCGTAATGTGAAAAATTTAGGGTTACGTGGTTTAGAGAAGCTAGAGAGTATGAAGGAAGAAAGGAATTACCTAGAAATTGAGAGTTCGTCCAAAATTTGAAGGCTGTGTTTGCAACTACAATGAAAAAGGGGAGGAGCTATTGCGCACCTTGGACTTACCCAAAGTAGAGATGAAAAAGAGGGGGAATTCGATTTTATAGGCCACTACTGGCTTTTGGACCCCAAATTTTTAAACT
The DNA here is from genome assembly GCA_028017165.1 of Herpetospermum pedunculosum. Classification (NCBI taxonomy): domain Eukaryota; kingdom Viridiplantae; phylum Streptophyta; class Magnoliopsida; order Cucurbitales; family Cucurbitaceae; genus Herpetospermum; species Herpetospermum pedunculosum. Next base: position 14,037,841 of record JAPQWQ010000186.1, on the reverse strand, counting down.
CACAATTTAGACAGCTGACTGTGAAAGTCTAAAATATTCTTACTTTTAGTAATATGAAGTTACATTTTTGGTATTAGGTGATTAAATTGAACGCACTTCAATTTTTCACCCACTTTTTCACCTGATTTTCACCCCACTTTTAGTTTTAAAGATTTTTCATTTTCATTATTCTTATATTCTTCATGTTTTTCATCTCAAAATATTCATCCAACAAAATTTTATCATCATTTTTCTCACATTCTCCACATTTAGGGTTTATTCTCTCATCCATCACGTTCATTATTCTCTTTGAATTACCTAAATAGTTTTTTCAAGTTGATTTTATCACGTTATTCTCTTGAAGGTATGTACCCAATTATTTTCGTTAATTTTCCTATAATTGCAAATCACCAGATCGGAATTCATGTGACAAGAATGGAATTTGCCAAGCCGGAAATATCGGTGGCGTAAAATTGAATACATAAATATCGATCGATATTTGTGTATTAAGGGAAATACCGACTGGTATTAGACACAACTACCGGTCGGCTGTATTTATCGATCTGGTAATTTGGCAGATCATTTTTTTTTTCAATTTCTTAATTAGTTTTTATGTGTGTAGAAGATGCCTCAAATTTGGGTATGTTTTGGTGCTGTGTGGAATGAAAATGAAAATGAAAATGATTATGATGGTGGGGAGTTAAGAGGGTGTGACGTAGACACTGAAATTACGTACAATGATTTTTGAGGTCGGGTTTATACCCTAAGTAGTATAAATCCAAATCTATACAACCTTGTAATTAGATGTGTATCCAATTGAAGTCCAAAACACCGACTTTTGTTATTAAGAATGACGATGATTTTCTCACTTACTTCAATTTGGGTGAAGTCTTTATAATTCCCCTGTATATATCCACCGTGTCAAAGCTTACTCAAGCACCTCCCATGAAAATTCACATTTCATATATGGTCCCAAATAATCCATATTCATGCACTTCCAAGCAAGAAATATCAATGACATCAACTTCCACATCGTTCCCTTATAACATAGGGCAAATATCATTGACATCCACATCCACATCCACATCCATCTCATATAGTTTAGTTCAAGATATACGATCAACACAGTTTTACACTAGCGTGTCACCATTGTCTAACAATGTGGTGGCATATAACTTGGGGGATGACGCATACCATGTTACTAAACATCACAATGTCTATGATTTTGGTGAAATGGGAAATCCTGTTGAAGACAGTGATGGTGATGGTGATGGTAGAGAAGAAGGGGACGAGCCTGGTGAATAGAAAATATTGTTGAGGTTCCTTCTAATCTTGTTTCACCCATTGCGGTAGAGGTTTCTCCTGCACCGGTTCATGCATCATTGTTAGGTCAGTCCACTGTAGACATAAAAGTTGGAGAAATTTTTATGACTAAAAAAGCTTTGTGCATGAGATTGTCTGTTATAGCAATGAAGACGAACTTTGAGTTTAAGACTAAGAAGTTAAACAATACACTTTGTGTACTGATTTTGAGGAATCTTGAATGCAAATGGAGACTCCGAGCTATGAAGTTGAAGGATTATGATATATTCCAGGTTACACTTCAAACCTCGTAGCGGAAGCGTTGGAATCGATTTGATTTATTTAGAATTAAATTAGAAGACATAATTAAACAATTATATTTGAAGAACTATGAACTTCTTTCCATCTCCACAAGATCTTTCTTGCTATGACTCGAACACAAGACCAAGGTTTGTGGGAGCCTTCTTTAAAAGAAAGACATTTTAGAGAACACTTCTCTATGGAGAGGATAGGAATGAGATGTGTGTCTTTTGGACAACCTTTTGCTAAACCTAAATGTCCTATTTATAGAACCTTTAGTAATTAATTTTATTTGATAAAGTACATTTTAATATCTATTATATTAAAATATGTATTTTATATTAATTTGAATTTCATTCAAATATCATAAAATTAATCTTTTATAATATACATTTAACCAATTTGAATCTCATTCAAATTTTATATGTATATAGTTTTTAATATTTGTTACAGGTCAAAGATAACTCTCCAAATGAGAATTATTTAGGGATAGTTTAAAAGATAATTAGATACATTATTAGAGTAATTGCTTACTAAGATGTGTGGTTTTGAGCTATTGTGTTATAATACATCGAGAGTCATCTTGAGAGCTCTTTTGCTTATTATTTATATATTGAGATCTTATTTGTATTTAAATAAGGCTTTTTATGGTTGGTGAACGGGTTGTCGAGTCCCGCCAAATTTATATTTATAAAACTGGCTTGCTAATCTAGCTTGTAGACAACAGTAGTGGTGTCATTCCGCAGGGAACTAGCATTAATATAATCTCAATTACAATTTAGAATAACATGCCTAGTTCAGAGGACTGTTGAAATTTAAATTTAGTTCATCGACAATCAAAGGAATTAGCTAAGATGCTCAAGCACACAATTTGTTCGGCCATGTTCTAGCACAAACAACCCAGAGAATTAATTAGAAAAGTGCAATTCTAATTAAACTTGACCACTAATTAGTTTAAGGTGATCAATCATAAATTAATTAAAGACTAGTGACAGAAACACTACGACGAATTATTCTGAAGAATAACTTGATTTGTCCCTTACCCAAAATCTATCATGAAAATAATAAGCACCCATGTGCCGTTCCAACATTCACCCATGTGCTTGTTCCAAGTTAAAAATTAAAAAAAAATTAAAAAACATTTAAAAAATAATATATATATATATATATATATATATATATATATATATATATATATATATATAATCAAAATAAATCCCAATTCCAAATTTTACAAGTTGAAAATCACTTTAAAAAAAATTACATGTAATTTCTAATTCCCAATTCCAATTTTTCGTGTAACTTCTAAATCTTAATTCCAAATTAAGATTAATCACACATTACACAAATAAAAAAAAATTACTAATTTTAAAATTCCAAATTACTTGTGATTTCTAAATCCCAATTTCAAATTACATTATTTCTAAATTACAAGTTCCTAAATTAAAGTCACACCAAATTTAATCAAATTCAAAATTTACCGTCCCAAATCATCATCAATAAAGTCCAATTTACAAATCTCATCAAATTATCAAATTACAATACAATAGGTTAGTAACCAAATTAAAGTATAGTAACCCACCCAATTAAAGTCCAAAAGTCCAACTCAAATTACAGTCCAAATCAAAAAGATAATAAAATCACCCAATTAAAGTCAAAATCACCCAATTACAGTCCCAATTAAATTATTAAATTACAGTCTCAATTAAATTTTAGTCCCAATTAAATTACAGTCCCAATTAAATTCAATTAAATTACCGTCCCAAAAAAAAAGACAATAAAAAAAATTTAATTACCCAAATCGATCAATAATCGAATTAGCGGCGATCCGCAAGCACACGGTAGAGATTGACGCGGCTGTAAAAACAAAAAGGGGATATATATTAAAAGTTGTAAAAAAAAGTATATATAAATAAATAAATAAAAAGTAAATAAAAACAGAAAAAAAAACTTAAAAACAAAAACAATGATAAAAAAAAAAAAAAGAATAAACCTTACCGTTGGCGTGCGGCGATGAAAGCAGCAGACTCCAAACAGCGTGTGACGGAGCAAGCGAGCGCGCGACGGTCTAAGGCGACGGATCCTGCGGCTCGTCTAAGGCGGAGCGATTGCGCAGGGCGTGCGGCGTGCGGAGGCTTGCGGTGGAACAGGTTGCGGCAGACTCCACGAGCGGTCGGAGGCTTACACACCCTATCTCCTACTTATGCTCAGTACACCATCGGACTTAAGCAACAGAGTCTCGTGGGCCTAGCCCCACATCGGTGTAAGTTCCTCTTCTTCCCTTGGGTAGGTTCGCCCCGACTCTGTAGACGAGAAAGCATGCCGGAAAGCGACGGAAAATGGAAAGGTCCAAAATCTTGCTCCAACATATTTAATTAATGCGAGATGAGGATTGAACCATCGCTTAGTCAGGGTACAACTTAGTATTGAATTCCTACTCTGGGACAAACTAAGTAATGTGGTGAGTCGCTTCACCAAGTGATTGTTTGATAAAAATTTGGGCAGTAATAATGCATTTAAATTTCTACACAAGTGCTTCATCGAACTCTCACTCTGGGATATCTAGGCGATGCGCTCACCCATTTTATGAGGTGGTTATTTGATAATTCTTAAAATTTCTGCACAAAGACATGATATGTGTACAAATGACCCAAAATTTTGGACACTTTGAAGATTTGACCCAAATTTTTAAAAGATGTTAACTTTTTGCTAGCATGATTTAATATTTTTTTAATATTATTTTTTTCATTCTGCTCGCGCCCACTCATGCGGGCATGCTGTGTCGAATCAAAACGAAAAAAGAAAAAATAATATTAAAAAAATATTGAAAAAATTCCCTAATGGTCCCTCGTGTTTGAGTTTGGTAGCCATTGGATTCCCAAAGTTTCAAATTCAACAATTATACCTTAAGGTTTGAATTTGATTCGTTTTTTTTTGTTCCTCCATCAAAATTTCGGTTAAGTCCTAACAAAATGTTTACGTGACCCCTATTTTTAATTTAAAAATATTTTTTTAATTATTAAAATTATTTATTTCTTTTTTCTTCTGATTCTTTTTCTTGTTCTTCCTCCTTCTCCTTCTCCTTCTCCATCTCCATTTTCATCCTCCCATGACCGTCGTCGGCGATACGCAGACGATTGATTTTTTTTCTTCCTCCTCCCTCCCATGGTCGTCTCTCCATTTCCATTTTCATCCTCCCATGGCCGTCGTCGGCGATACGCAGACGATTGATTTTTTTTCTTCCTCCTCCCTCCCATGGTCGTCGACGACGTATCGTCGGCGACTATTTTTTTATATTTTTTTTTTTCTGTTTTCCTCTTCCCCTTTTCTTCTCCCTCTCCCTCTCCATCTCTCCCTCCCCCTCTCCATCTCTCCCTTCCTCCCCTTCTTCCCCTTCCCACATATTTTAAAAAATAAATAAATAATAAATGATCGATCTGTTTTACAGATCTATAGTCCCAGGAAGGGGAGAAAGTGGGAGAGTGAGAAGAGAAATTGTTAAGTCAATTTTTTTTTTTTTAAAACGGAGAGGGGAAGATGGGGATGAAAGGGATAGGGAGAGAGAAAAACGAAAAACAAAAAAAACAAAAAAATGACGTCGGTGACAACCATGGGAGGGAGAAAATGGAGGGAGAAAATGGAAGGAGGAGGGAGGAGGAGAAAGAGAGAGGGAGAAGGAACGAGAAAAAAAAATCAGTCGTCGAGGATAGTCGTAGGAGGATGGAGATGGAGAAAGAATAAGAAAAAATAAAAAGAAGAAGAAAAAATAAAAAATAAAAAATAAAAAATAAAAAATAAAAGAGAAAAATAAAAAATAAAAAATAAATATTTTTTTTTAATTAAAAATAGTGTCACCTCAGCATATCTAATTTGAAAGGTTGGATCCAATCTTACCAAACTAAATATTTGAAATGTCAACCAAATTTATATAACATTTTTTAAATTTTGAGTCATTCATATAAATAAATAAATAAATAAATAAATAAATAAATAAATAAAGGACTTTGAAGATATTATTTGACCATTGTTGGTCACGTACTGCCCACGGTTCGAACCTTATCGACCATGGCAGCTACAATTTCTAGTGCTTTGTTAATCGGCTCACCATTTCTTCCCCAGGCGTTTAGGGCATCAACCACAAAGATTCAAATTTCCCCATCGCCATGGTTCTCCAAAATGAAGTTTCAACCATTTCGTCTTCGAACACGAAGAAGCCTCGTTCTTCGATGCGCTCGAACCGAATCCAAAGGGGTCTCATTGGGCTTCAGAGCACCAAATTTTGAGGTACTTGATCCCAATTCTATATCTAAACAATTGAAATTGAAACCCCAGTTTCAGCGATGACAATTTGTTTTTGGTGGGGCAATTGGTTTAGCTTCCTGAACCTCTTACAGGCAAAGTATATCAATTAGAAGATTTTGAACCCTATCCTGCTTTACTGGTAAATTTCGTTTTCATTTTGTTCTATTATCGCTTCTTCTGTTTTAGACTCCACTGTTTGTTTAAGCATTTCTTCATTGTTTGCAGGTTATGTTTGTTTGTAATCATTGCCCATTTGTTATACACTTGAAAAAGGATATTGTGAAACTTTCAAATTTCTATATGAAGGTACACAGGATTTGGTCTTTTTTTCCCTCATGGATTGCTTCTGAGTTCTGTGTGGCTTGAATCCATTATTACTTATAAATGTCTACTGTGGTCTTTCAGAAAGGACTGGCTGTTGTAGCCATATCTTCAAACTCTGTAGCTACACATCCACAGGTTCGGTTAACTTCGTAATTGGAATTGGAAGTTGCGTTGACGGATTGGTTAATTGTCGGCCCGTGGAAATTTTCGTGACAGGATGGACCAGAGTTCATGGCAGAAGATGCAAAAGCATTCAATTATCCCTTTCCATATTTATATGATGAAGTATGTTTCTTTAAACCTTATGCTATTGTTCTTATTTAGCCATTACGTTTGTAAAATAATGTGATTCGGCATATGACTTTAGATACGGTGCATGTTACGATCATGATGATTTAGCCTCGTTTTATCTTGCGTTTTCTTTTCGAGCAATGACCATTGCAGCACTTTAGGTACATGCTTATGAACACTGCATACACATCCTAACAAAATCTACAATTATATAACTGATTGTACTGGCTTTGCGCCTTGTATCCACTGTGTGAAACTTTTGAGCAATGCAATATATGTTCAAGTGTACTTTCTTCGAAGTTAGCAATAAAGTTTCATATATAGCTGAGAGAATTATGTGTGCCTGAAGACTTTCTGTTGTAGATGTGTTTCTGTTGAAAAGCAGTTGGACTCTGTCTCTGATGTACCTTGTACTATTGTAATGTTTAGTCGTTTTTATTTTAAAAGCTGTGTATCAAAGAACTCGTATCATCTTTTCTTTTGAAGCCTCGATATCAATTTGAAAGTTAATTGTACGTGCCCAATTATAGTCGCAGGAAGTTGCAAGGGATTTTGGTGCAGTTTGCACTCCAGAGTTTTTTCTGTTCAAAAAGGTAATCTATTAAACTGCGTTGTCCATTTTTAATGTAAATATAACTAGTATACTTGAGTTTAGATATTGGTTGAAGAAACCAAGATTTATTGAGTGCAGTGCTTAAGTATATAACAGGATGGGCGAAGGCCATTTGAGTTGGTTTATCACGGTCAATTTGATGATTCTCGACCGAGCAATAACAAGCCTGTCATTGGGAGGTCAGTGTCCTGACTCCTGGGTTTAATTTGCATTTGTTTGATCTATATATTCAAACTGCAGTTGTTGGAAGTTTATAACTAACTCACTTGTTCTATAATTCGATTAGGGATTTAAGTTTGGCATTAGATTGTGTTCTCAGTGGCCAACCAGTATCTCCAGTGCAGAAACCGAGGTCTTTTTTTCTTTCTAATATTTCATCAACTTTCTGCATATGTTTCATGGTATCATTAAATTACATGTTATATAGCCTAATTTTCACCTAAAATTTTCCTTCAGTGTTGGATGTAGCATAAAGTGGCATCCTTAGAAGAAGCGATAGTCACTAATCTCATTTTCTGCTCCCCGAAGATCAAATATCTAAGCAAAGGCATTCAATGCAGCACGCAGTTTGTTAAAGCCGAACCGAAATGAAATGTGATTTTTGGAATCATTTGATCCATCCTACTCCAGTGATGTTTTCTTTTCTTTTCTTTTTTCCTTTTATGGAGATGTTTCCTTTTATACCGCCAGGGGCCCAGGGCTATGTCTATGTCAAATAAAGAAAAAAAGGGTATTGTTTTATTATTTCTCATCCAAGTATATTTTAAATTCAACCGTCCGAACTCCGCCGGAATCTTCCCGAACATTAAGTTATCGTAGAGTTCGAGGCTTTTCAGCATCGAACAGTTTCCAATCTCTTGCGGAATTTCGCGGCTCAACGACAAGAACTCGAACTTGGACAACTCCCCAATCTTGGCCGGAATCTTCCCTGTGAAAGCATTGAAACTCAAATCCAAGACGATCAAGGACGATAAATTACCAATTGTTCGTGTAATTTCCGCGGTGAGATTGGCATTGGAAAAAACGAGTTTGGTGAGGGAGTTGAAGGCAAGAACGTGCAGTGGAAAGGTGGTTTGGAGATTAATGGAGGAAATTTGGAGATAATCCCAACTGCATGGATTCTGATGGGTGAAGTCCCAAGATGAAAAAAACGTAGCAGAGGAAGAAGAATTGAAAGTTGAAAGCCATGAAAGAAAAGAGATTCCCTGTTGGTTGAGACCATAAATTGATGGTAACACTAACCAGAAGGAGAATACAATGATTGATGAAACTGAAATTGAACTGGGTATCATCATGACATTGTTATTGTTATAGCTAACTTGGAAGAACAACCCACACCAATATTCCTTCTATCTTCTTACACAGAAATAGAAAAAAAATATGAATGTGACATTTGTTGATCTTGACAAAAAGTTGGCGTAAAAAATAGTGGTTTGCCATTGGTAACTTGCAGAGTGCAGTCAGATAGAAACAAGTGGGGAAGAAATAGTCAACAACCGGTCCTCTACCCACCCTACAATGTAGGGTCGATCAGTCACATTTCTATGTTGGTTTCATCGTTAACCTCCAACAGCCCCTACATTAACACATTGTCTACCCATCTTCGAAATCTTAAACCCTCAATGAAACCAGCCTCCTCCCTAGTACGAACTTGTATCCACATTTTATTTCCAGCTTCCTTTTCGAGTACTCCGGTACATACAAATTGAGTTTTTGTCCTCTCACAATCGAAACTCACCATCAGCGAAAAAATATGGAAATAGGCGAATGTTCCACCAGAATACACCAACTCATGTCCTACCATCCGATTATGGTTGCTTTAGATGAGATTTGGGACGAGGGGAACATTTACAACAATTTTAAAACTTGAACACTTGCTGCAACCCTGAATTCAACACTTGCATTTTTTAAATCCCACAAATCCCACAGATAAGAAGTGGTTATTTGTAACTCCGTATACATCTCCCTATAACCGTGCATTTTTTAAAATCTTGTAGGTAAACCGAATCCCTCAAAAAACGGGTTACCCGACTCTGTTTCAAAATCTTAAAGCTTAAACCATATCCAACTCTGTAACTACCAAAAATTATGATTCGTCATTCGAATATTCAAATTTGTGAAATCTTAAACCCTAGATTGTGATACCTAAATCCTCCATAACCAAACGAACACGACTCCCCTAGTTATTCGTTCAGAAACCAGAGGCCAAAAATAAATGGGAGAGACGACAACCACTTACCAACTTAATGAACCTGTCGGAGGAAGGTAGGACAAACTCGTGTTGAGTGTTGGATGCGTCACTTCGGCGAACACTTCGATGGAAGAAGCTCAAAACGCAGCGTAGAATTGCTGGGGTTATTTGCGCGAAATGTTTGTGTATGCCTTTCCAGAGAAATGAATCGCCTTGGTGGACGAATGGTATACAAGCTGTAGCATAAATGGTCGAGTGTTGAAGGGGCTTAGCGATTTGAATCCCACAAATCCATCATTAATTCCCTCTCTCCCCTCCCAACAATTGTAGAAAATGGTAGGAGAGTAGTTGTGTCAACTGTTGTGTATATTGAATTACTAAATATCGCGTTTAGACATTAAAAAAAAAAAAAAAAAAAAAAAAAAAAAAAAAAAAAAAAAAAAAAGTGTGTGTTGAGATTTTCATGTTAGCCCTAAATTTTAAGGTTTTGTGACATTTATTAAAGTTCATTGTACGGATAAGGCAAAAAAAGGAAAAAAGTAAAAAAAAAATCAAGAACTTTTTAGATAGTTTTTTAAATTGTAATTTAGCTTTGTATTGGTAGTTAGGAGTGGAAAGAGGGTGGGAAGAGATGGCAGTCATTTCACAGTTTCATGGTAGTCAAATATATATATATATATATATATATATATATATGTTTTAAATTTCTTTATTGAAGAGTAACTTAATAAAAAAAAAGTGAGAAATTTCAATTAGATTTTTTGTGAATTTATATTGATAATCACACTAGTTTGTTATTTTGTGGGTAAAAATAATCACACTAGTGAAGATGATGATATGTTTAGAATTTAGATTGATTATTTTAGTGGGACTCTTTTGACACTATCTATCACAAAGTTGGACCATTGTTTTATGTTGATTAGGGTGGACATGGACTCTTAATATAAAATAGAGGGCTTCAGATATGTTACATATGAATGAGAGAGTTATAATAATGTTTGATGCCAATTATAGAAGTTTGTTAATCACTTTCCACTTTCCACTTTCCATGATTACTGAACCTGCTTGGGAAGAAAGTCAATGGAACTCAACCCACAACCATCAACTTCATGTTTCTAGCATCAGAACATACTCGCACTTTGGGTACTTTCTGGAGGCGTTTTTATTTTTCTAAACTATTTATAAAAATTTAGAAGTTTGTAGTCAACATGGTTTTCTTTGCGTCCCGAAAGGGTCTTTTTAGGAGTGTGCATTCAAAAATTGATATTTTTTTATATTCAAATATGCAAAAATTTCGAAATCTGTATGGTTCAAAAGTTAACACACATAGCTTCAATTTTATACCTTAATTCACTATTTTTGGAGTTTTATACAGAAAGATAAAGATCATGGAAGTTAGACTATGATTATGCAAATTTCAGAATCGTGACTCAACTTCGACGATCTTTATCTTTCGATATACAACTTCAAAAATAGTGAAACCTGGTATCAAATTGAAGTTCTTTGTATTAGTTTTTCAGTCATATCTTTTTTGAATTTTTTTTGCATATATGAATAAAACGATATCGATTTTTGAATGCACACTGTTTAAAAGACGATATGCTGAAAGCCACATAGATCTGAAAAGACGATGTGTGCTCGCGGGAGAAGATCGTCGTCTGAGAAGACATCGTTCTTAAAAATAGTTTAAAACATCCAATATTTTTATAAAAAAATTCGAAAACAACAATATTATTAAAAAAACGCTCTTTTTTGATCTACCTTCGTTGGGAACCTCCTACTTCGTTCTTAGCAAGCTTCAAATTATTAATTTTACCACCAAAGTCTCTTAGACTAAAGTTACATCTATGTTGGTTGATTCCTAAGAGTTTGATTGAAATGTTTTCTATTTTTGTTTTTTATTTTTTAAAAATAAAAGTGTGATAATTAATTCAGTTTTTGGATTTTAAATTTTGGAACGATTGTTAAAACTGTGAAGGAGTTTTAAAAACCAACAACAAAAAGTTCATGAAAACCAGTTTCCATTTTGTTTCAAAAACCAACTTTTTTTTTTTCTTTTTCAAAAAATGATTGTGAAAACAATATAAATTTTTAATACTGTGTTATTTGTAAGTTTGTTTTAATATTTAGTTGTGTTGATACCGATTTTGGTGCCAACGGTGAATTTGTATTCGTGTATGAACGGATCTGCAAGACAGCAACGAAGTGATCTAACGCCGGTATGGCGTTGTGCCACAGACACTCCGACGATCAAGTTAGCTACAAGATTTAGAGAATGTTTGGAATAATAATAATTTTATTCGCCAAATAGTGCATACCTCTATCTTCTGTCCTTTCCTTCACTTATAGTAGATCGTAGTGTAACCGAAACGACGTAATCAATTTACCCAATTTATGGCATTATGGCCGTTACGATTTATGAGGATTCCGTTACTATTCCAACCATTCGGGGAGCGTCGTCGGTTCACTTTAGGGGTTGAGACGAGGCTCAATCCACCGTCGAGCCGTTAGGTTGACCTGCTGGTCAACCTTTACTGGCTGTGGGGCTGATACGAGGATCAGTTCTCCAGAGGCCACGGGTAGTCCTGCTGGACCACTCTTATGTTGGCGGTTTGGGGGTTGATGCGAGGATCAATCCTCCATTAAGCCATGGGCGGACCCGCTAGTCCGCCCTTCGCTGGCATGTCGATGCTGATGCGAGGATCAGTCCGTTGACGCGGCCGTAGATTGATCTGCTGGTCGACCTTTCATTGGCGTGTCGACGCTGATGCGAGCATTAGTCTCTTGCTGTGGGTTTCATAAGTCTATTATCTTTCTTTGCATGGTGGGACGGGAGGTGATGCAGAACGACGTTTCTACGAGACGCCCAGGGGTCATCCGTCGGTCGGCGCCACGCCACTCAGGCCATTGTTGCGCTTCCGCGAGGGGCGCACGCGGCGTGGGATGCGTGTGGCGAGGAGCGCGCGCGACGTGGGACGCGTGTGGCGAGGAGCGCGCGCGGAGTGGGGGGCGCGCAGCGTGGGACGTGTGTGACCGGGGGCGCGCGTGGAATGGGGCGCGCGCGGCAGGGGGTGCGCGCGGCGTGGTATTTGTGGGCTGACCCGCGCCTCGGGTCAGCCCTTTTCCTTGGGCGTGCGCGCGTGGCGGTGGCGCGCGCGGCAGGGCACGCGTGGGCTGACCCGCGCCTCGGGTCAGCCCTTTTTCTTGGGCGTGCGCGCGCGGCAGGATATGCGTGGGCTGACCCGCGCCTCGGGTCAGCCCTTTTCGCTGGGCGTGCGCGTGCGGCGAGGGCGTGTACGGCGAGGGGTGCGCGCGGCAGGGGGTGCGCGCAATGGGGTACTTGTGGGCTGACCCGCGCCTCGGGTCAGCCCTTTTCCTTGGGCGTGTGCGCGCGGCAGGGGTCGCGCGTAATGGGGTGCCTTTGAGCTGACCCGCGCCTCGGGTCAGCCCCTGTCCTGGGGCGTGCGCGCGGCGTGGGGCGCGCGCGATGGAGTGCCTTGGGCTGACCCGCGCCTCGGGTCAACCCTTCTCCTTGGGCGCGCGTGCGATGGAGTGCTTCGTGGGCTGACCCGCCCCTCAGGTCAGCCCTTTTCCTTGGGCTTGGGCGTGTGCGCGCGGCGGGGGTGCGTGGGCTGATCCTCGGGTCGGCCCACTCTTTCACGCTGACTTGGGCTTCCGGTTAACTTCGAAATCGGTGCTATTGGGCCGAGATGGGTTAGGCCCATTTTGAATTTTAATTTTCCGCCCATAACAGTTGCCCCACTCTTAGGCGCGCCTGCGCTGCTGGCGCCGACTAAGAGTTATGGGTGTACGTCAAAGTATAAATAGGGGTAGACTTCATTCAATTCTTTACTCACTTCAACCTTCACTTTTGAGTTTCCTTTCTTCAAGCCTCCTCCTTGCATTCTCTGATTCCCCCTAAGGTAAAGTCTTTTCTTGATTGCTTTTTTTTTCAAACTCTTCATCTTAATTATCATGTCGAGTGATTATGAGATGGACGAACTTAGCCTGGAGGTCCTTTCGAAATCTGACGTCGATTCTCCTCCTCGGGCGTTGGTTAGGCCTACTACCCGTAGGGGTGTCGGTGGGTCTGAGTCATGTGGCGGTGGCCCGGTTCTTTTGAAGCAGCTGGTGAGCTATAGAAGGAAGTATAATATCCCGGACCATGTTCAGATGAGGCTGCCCCTAGTTGGCGAGAGGCCTGACAACCCTCCTCCTGGGGAGGTCGCATTTTGTCTCCCCATGTTTAGATGTGAGCTCCGTCTTCCACTTCATCCTCTCATTCAACACCTGTTGACTTACCTCAACCTTGCTCCTACACAGATTGCCCCGAACGGGTGGTGTATATTCATTGGGTGGTTCATTATGTGGCGCCAGCTTCACGGCTCTCCCGATATGGGAGTTAAAGATTTCATGGCTTTCCATTGCCTCAAGCGACACCCAGTACTCCCCGAGTGCTTCTATCTTAGTCCTAAGGAAGGGGGGAATGTGCTTGTAAAGGGACTAACATCTATTAGAAATTGGTGGACGAGTTGGTTTTTCGTAGGTGGCGACTGGTTGGGTCGAAATGACAGGGGTAATGTTTTTCCGGTTCCGACTCGGTATGGGGTGCTAGGTGAGTCCCTATTTTTATCCGGTCGGGACCCCCTTTTTTTTTAATTTCTAACCCCCCCCCCCCCCCCCCCCCCCCCCCCCCTTTTTGTTCTGTCTCTCTTGCAGCGGAAAGGAAACCGAGGCCATCTGCTCTCGCTACATTTTTTCATAATCAGACGATTTCTGTCCCCATAGAACAACGGCGGGGTCGTTTATTCATTACCCAAAGTATTCTGGAAGGAGCGGGTCTTGACTTAGGTGAGTTCTTTGTTCTCTTTTATTTTATTATTTTTTTTGTAATAGCCTATTTTCACTTGTCGTTGGTCGCTTGTCTAGTTATGGCAGCGCGCGGGCAGATGAGCGCCATGGACTTCGAGCTTCAGCTTATGTCTAGTCCTCAGGCTGAACCCTCCGATCTTGATGCTTCGGGAGTGGTTGTGACTCCCCTTAGTCCACCCACAGGTGGCGGGCCGAACGAGCGTCCTGCTCAGCGGCATTGCCTTCGAGTGTCGCCCCATCGCCCCGCGCCTCGCTTGGCGCCCTCGGGATCTGCGCGTGCCTCTTCTTCCCAATCTCGGCCATCTGATGCCGCTCGGCCTCTTTCCTTTTTGGTGGGGTTGGGAGCCGTGCGAGGCGCCCATTTGACTATAGTGGCCCGTATGATTCGCCTGTTGATGAGACAGTTGAGCTTGAGCACGCTTTTTCCATGTGGAGCGGCTTGACGGATGGGGAGTCTTCTCAGGATTTTGTGGACCTTCGGTGCGGTCTGAGGGATCCGCAACGAGCCGTGATGAGTGCTATGCACCATATGCGTGAGGTATTAAGGTGCCGTGGTGTAGTTGGTTAGTTTTGTTATTTGGTGTCTGAATATATATTATTATTATATATATATATATATTTTTATTTTTATTTTTTTTTATAGGCTTTCATTTTGACTTCTCTTTCTTCACGTCGGATGGGCGGTGAACTCTCTTACTTGCGTCAGACCTTTGCTCCCAGGTCTGACTTAGAGAGGGCACAGGGGTTGCATAGTCAGGCTGACGCGGCCTTGCGCGTAGTGCAAGATAGTCTAGACCTGATGAGGACTCAGTTTGACGCTTATCGGGTTGTTTCTGAGTCGAGTGCGGCAGATCTTCACGCTCGTTTGTCGGAGGCTCAAGCGAAACTGTCCGCTGCAGAGGCCAAGCTCGCCGACTCTCAATTTTAACTGAGGCTTTTAAGAGATCCTTAGGCTTTTCTGATTTCCAGAATCAGGCCATGGCTGCGAGGGTGCACTGGTCGGTACGCACTGCGAGGAGTCGATTTCCTAATGTTGATTTGGAGTTCCTCAATTCTGAGTTTCGTGATTATTGTAATCCTCCTAGGCTGGACTTTGACGAGGCGGAGCGTGTGGTTTTAGATGATGCGTTTTTTCGGGGTGTTGATGAGCCCTAGTTTGTTGTTTTCTCCATATGCTATGTTTGTATCTCGAACTTTCTTATTTTTATTTGTCGTTTATCCTGTATTTTCTGAGTCGCTTGTGCTGTAATCGTTTTATCACGGTGTTGTGTTATGCCATTTCCGTGTTATGCCATTTGCCCCTACTCATGCTAATTTAAGTTGTGTGTAAGTTGTATGAGTAAGTGACGATCGAAAGAAGTGCTTCTATTAAATGGAGAGGTGTCTGAACACACGCGATTCGCGCTTTCTTAAGAAATTTAAGCAGAAAAACATGAAATAGTACGAACACTTTATTGGAAATATTTCCGCAAATGTTCGGCGTGCCACGGGTGCGGTAGTTGTTGACCATTAAGGTCTGACATCGTGTAGGTTCCTGGGCGGATAACTCTGGTGACCTGGTACGGGCCTTCCCAATTTGGCCCCAAGGTTCCTGAGGAGTGTTCTTTCGTATTTGGCATCACGTGTCGTAGGACTAGGTCGCCTGTGAAAAATCTGCGAGGGTGAACCTTCGAGTTGTAGTACTTAGCGATACGCTTTTTGTATTCTGCAACTTTGAGTTTTGCTGTATCGCGCCGTTCTTCTAGGAGGTCGAGGTTGACCCGTATGGAGTCATCGTTGTGCTCTGGGTCGAACTGTTCAATGCGCGGGGATGGAAGGCCTATTTCAACGGGGACTACGGCTTCCGTGCCGAATGCTAATGAAAACGGGGTTTCTTCGGTCGAAGTTCGTGCCGTGGTCCGGTATGCCCAGAGGACTTTGGGTAGTTCTTCAGTCCATAACCCTTTTAAGCCTTCTAGCTTTGTTTTGATATTGCGTTTGATGATTTTGTTGACAGCCTCGACCTGTCCATTGGACTGTGGGTGGGCTGGTGTTACGTCTCCAAAAGTGACCTTTTTAGGACTTAATTAGCTTAGAAAGATGTTCACTCTTAGGTGTTTTTGATAGCATTTAGCCTAAACCTATGCTTAAATATGAGAATTAGAAGAAGGTAGCTAAATTAGGACTTATGAACAATAGGAAAGAAAAGGGTTAAAAACCGAAGGAAAAGAATGAAAAAACTGCATTGCGACAGCATTGCGAAAACATTGCTGAAGCCGCAATTATTCAAGTGAAAACCGTAAGTTGACTGATCTTTTTCTGTTAATTTCCGTGATTTCAGGGATTCGTTCTTTCTCCTCCATCCATTCTGATATACGACGTTGAAGATTGATGGTTCTCCTTGGCCCAAACGCACCTGCAAACTACTATAAAAGGGGGTCAAAGTCGGAGGTTCAACATCATCCGAAAGCGTAGAAGTCTTCTCGCAGTCCATCTTTTCTCCTGTTTTCCTTTGCCGTCTGCTGGTTTGCGAAGCTCAGCTGTTGGAATCGATAATCTGATAGGAAGGAGAGGAGATTCTTCTTCTCTCCCGATTGGATTCATCCAAGCAAGGCTGTCCTTTCTCATCCTTCATTCGAGGCGACTGCAACGAGTCATTCGAGCTGTTTATTGCTTTCTGTTCTTCATTTCTATTTTTCCAACTCTGCCTTGTTGTTGTTTCCTTTCTAATAGCTAGATTAAGATAATTCGTTGTGTTCTGTCTCTCTGTCATTTGCTTTAAGCTTTCTTTTGTCTATTCAAACAATCAAGTAATCAAGTTTCAATTCCGTATTTCACAGTTTCTGCCTTTTCATTCTACTGCCTTCCCTTACTGTTTTAAGCACATTTCCCTTTTAAGCATGTCTATCTTATCTTTTAGTTCTGTTCTCCTTATATCCATGAGTAACTAAGTCAATTAGGGGCATGCTAATGACAACTCCTTAGGCTAAAAAACGTGAATCAAGCATGTAGGATAGCTCTCGAAGCATTGATTGTATGTAAGCTTCATCCCACGGGCAATTTCGATTGGCCATCCATTTTGTCCAAAGAACTCCTAACCTCTGGAAGGAGTAAGAGTTCAGAGTCATATTATCATGCTAGCCTTTCAAGGTAACCAGGAAACGGCCTAGGAATAGGCGTTTCCCTAGTACAAACCATATCTTTCTGCCTTAACAAGATGCTTAAGACCTTACTTTGAGTTGAGTAAACTAAAGAATCTAATGCATGGAATCGGACGATACATGAGTTTGAGATAGTTTGATGCATAGAGAGTAGATCCAGTGCTTGAGAATCGTATAAAAATGCCTATAGGATAGTCATTAGTAGACCTTAATTCACCCATTTCCACACTTTCGCTGTTATTGTAATTGCGGTAGAATTGCGGTCTCCGCAATTCCGTCTAAGTTTCCATTCTGTTTCGCTGTCTTTGCATTCATTTATTAATTTCGTTTCTTTTCATTTTAGTTTAGCTTTGACTTGTTCTCGTTTATGTTACTACCCTTTACACATTCAGCAAAAATTAGACAATTAAAAACCAATTTTACCCCATCAAATCCACCCCTTCTTTCTTAACAAAACACTTCGCGAATAGCTAAAAATAAGTCTCTGTAGGAAAACGAATGAAATATACTTACTACTTGCTATAAGATCATGTATGCTTGCATGTTCTGAGTGCTCTCTCTCTCTTATTGCTTATTCTTATTAACACATTGAGCACGCAACAAGTTTTTGGCGCCGCTGCCGGGGACTTATTTTAAGTGAAAACGAAGTCTGTTAAGTTTGAAAAAAAAAAACAAGTTCATTGAAGCTGATCTGTTTCATTTCTTTTGCAGGTACTATTGGGGTAGTTTATGAGTGAGCCTTCAAGTAGAGATCTAGAGTTCAATCCTGAGCCCGAGAGACTATTTAAAGCCAGAAATAAAGCCAAGAAACGTCTTTTTAAACAACCCCCTATACCTCAAATCATACCTGAAATCGAAGAAATGGACGAGATAGTTCCAAATCAGGTACCTGTCATTCGCAACCCCATCGAAATAGCGAATGACAAGAATAGTGCCATTCTTTCATATTTAGTACCTATGCCTGGGGAGCTGAACCCCAGCATAATCCGTCCTGAGATCACTGCCAACTCATTCGAGTTAAAGCCAGTGATGTTCCAAATGTTGTCCACTGTGGGACAATTCTTTGGAATAGAAAATGAGGACCCCCACAACCATCTTAGGAACTTCTTAGGAGTTAGTGATACCTTCATCATCCCTGGAGTTTCCCAAGAAGCCTTGAGGCTATACTTGTTCCCTTACTCTTTGAGGGACAAAGCCAAAACATGGTTGAACTCATTACCCTCTGGATCTGTCCTCAATTGGACAGATTTAGCAGAAAAATTCCTAGTCAAATACTTCCCACCTGATAGGAATTCTACCTTTCGTGATGACATAGTTAAATTCAAACAAGCTGATAATGAATCTCTTCACGAAGCTTGGACAAGGTTCAAGGACCTTCTTCTCAAATGTCCACATCATGGCATCCCATGGTGTATCCAAATAGAGGTCTTTTTCAAAGGATGCAACCCCAGCACTAGGCAAGTCTTAAATTCATCTGCTGGTGGTTCCATGTTGTCCAAGAGTTACAACGAAGCTTATGAGATCCTGGAGAAGATCTCAACATCTCACTGTAGGTGGTCAGATGATCAAGTCGAGCCAACTAGAGCTCAAGACAAGGATGCTCTTAGCGCCATGAGCACCCAAATAAACGCCCTGACCAACCTAGTTAAGCAAATGGCTCAGGCCAATCTCCAAACCAGTGCCAATACCGCCACAGCCATGTCAATGGGCACCCAACCAAGTCAAGGCGAGGCACTTATCTGTGGATTCTGTGGGGAAGGGCACCCATATGAATACTGCCCTGGGAATCCATCCTCAGTCTGCTACATTGGAAGCCAGCAGCAGCCTAGGAATAACCCCTACTCACACACTTACAACCCTGGTTGGAGGAACCACCCAAACCTATCATGGGGTGGCCAACAAAATGTTAACCAAAATTCTAACCAGCCTAGACCGAGTGGAACACCTGGTTTCACTCCCCAACATAACCAATCAATGTATCAAAAACCATACAACCAACCTGTAGGATCTTATGTAGAAAACTTACTCAAGGAATACATAGCTAAGAATGATGCTACTCTTCAAAGCCAGCAAGCTAGTCTTAGGAGCCTAGAGAACCAAATAGGCCAATTGGCCAATGAACTCAAGAGTAGGCCCCAAGGTAGACTCCCTGCTGACACCGAGGTACCAAGGAGAGATGGTAAAGAACAAGTTCAAGCAATTGAACTTAGAAGTGGTAGACCCTTGGTGAGCAACACAAAGGACACACCAAAGAGAGTAGAGAACACTGAGTCTAGTGCTCCACTGGAGTCTCTGCCAAACCAAGATCCACCACCAACTAGCACATCAGGAGCCAGGCTAGAGCCAATTATTGAGGAGATAGAAGAAATTCCAAGGCCTCCACCTATCCTAAGGCGCCCTGACGTGCCCGCATATGTGCCACCACCTCCATATCCTCGAAGGCTTAAGAAGAAACAAGAACAGGAAGTGCACTTTAACAAATTTCTAGAAATTCTTAAACAAGTGCATGTCAACATTCCTTTTGTAGAAGTTTTACAGTCTATGCCTTCCTATGTAAAGTTTTTAAAAGATATTATTACTAACAAAAAAATAATTGGTGAGTTTGAAACAGTAAACCTCACTGAGGAGTGCAGTGCCATACTCCAAAACAAGTTGCCCAAGAAGGAGAAGGATCCTGGTTCCTTCACCTTACCTGTAGAACTTGGAGGCAAGCACGTGGGCAGAGCGCTTTGTGACCTGGGCGCCAGCATAAACCTCATGCCCCTATCACTATTCCGCCAGTTGGGAATAGGAGAAGCACGTCCAACCACTGTCACTTTACAACTAGCAGACAGATCCATCGCATACCCTGAAGGTAAGATTGAGGATATTCTAGTGAAAGTTGACAAATTTATTTTCCTTGCAGATTTCATTATCCTGGATTATGAAGCAGACAAGGAGGTCCCCATCCTGCTAGGCAGACCATTTCTAGCCACAGGTAGGGCACTTATAGACGTCCAAAAAGGTGAGCTCACTATGAGGGTTCATGATGAAGAGGTGAAATTTAGTGTGTATAAAGCTTTAAGGTATCCCTCTGACCTTGAATCCTGTGCTAGTATGGACGTTGTTGATTCTTTAATGGAAGAACAATTGGAGCATGTACTATTAACTAAGCATGCTAATGAATATGTACAATTAGATGTAGCTGACTTGAATGTATCTGACATAATGGATATGCCTGTAGATAAACCACAACATGTATGTATGAATATAGACCTAACTGATAGATCTGTGAATCCTTTAAAGCCATCCATTGAGCATCCACCTGTTTTAGAACTAAAACCACTCCCCACTCACCTCAAGTATGCATATTTAGGGAGTAATGAAACTCTGCCTGTTATCATTTCTTCTAAACTAAGTGAAAAGCATGAGGTTGAACTGATTTTACTGCTTAAGCAACATAGGAAGGCTATTGCATGGACTATTGCTGATATTAGAGGCATTAGCCCTTCTTATTGCATGCACAAAATTATACTAGAGGAAGAGCACACACCTAGGGTAGATCACCAACGTAGGCTAAATCCCTCTATGAAAGAGGTAGTAAAGAAAGAAATAATAAAATGGTTAGATGCTGGTGTGATCTTCCCCATAGCTAGTAGCCAGTGGGTGAGCCCCATCCAATGTGTACCCAAAAAGGGGGGGATGACTGTGGTAGTCAATGAGAACAACGAACTGATTCCAACTAGGACTGTCACAGGATGGAGAGTGTGCATGGATTACAGGAAATTAAATAAAGAAACTAAAAAAGACCACTTCCCTCTACCGTTCATTGACCAGATGTTAGACAGAATAGCTGGTAGAGCCTACTATTGTTTCTTAGATGGTTATTCTGGCTATAATCAGATTACTATAGACCCTAAGGACCAAGAGAAGACTACCTTCACTTGCCCTTTTGGAACTTTTGCCTTTCGCAGAATGCCTTTTGGCTTATGCAATGCACCGGCAACTTTCCAAAGGTGCATGATGGCAATCTTCTCTGAGTTGGATGAGTCCATGATAGAAATATTCATGGATGACTTCTCAGTCTTTGGGGATTCATTCACCAACTGTCTAGATAATTTAGGACAAGTCTTGACTAGATGTGAAGAGACTAACTTAGTCCTTAATTGGGAAAAGTGTCACTTCATGGTAGATGAGGGGATTGTCTTAGGTCATAGAGTGTCGAGGGCAGGTGTAGAGGTCGATAGGGCCAAAATTGAGATCATAGAGAAGTTAGTAGAGCCCCAGAATGTCAAGGCCATTAGAAGTTTCTTAGGGCATGCTGGCTTCTACAGAAGGTTCATTAAGGACTTTTCTAAGATAGCCAAGCCTCTGTGTGAGCTTCTAGAACTAAACAGGCCATTCATCTTCTCTAAGGAATGTGTAGTAGCTTGGACCACCCTTAAGAAAGCACTAGTCACAACCCCTATCATAGTAGGACCAAATTGGGATCTTCCCTTTGAGATGTTATGTGATGCCAGTGACTATGCTGTAGGAGTGATGTTAGGACAAAAGATTGACAAGCTAACACACCCTGTCTATTATGCTAGTAAAACCTTAAATGAGGCTCAATGTAATTATACAACTACTGAGAAAGAAATGCTTGCTGTAGTGTTTGCTTGCGAAAAATTTAGAAACTATATTGTAGGCACTAGGACAATTGTGTACACTGACCATTCTGCCTTGAAGTATCTTATGAGGAAGGCTGATGCTAAGCCTAGGTTGATTAGGTGGGTACTGCTGCTGCAAGAGTTTGATTTGGACATTCGAGACAAAAAGGGAAGTGAAAATGTGGTTGCGGATCACCTGTCTCGATTGCAGCACAATTGCGAAAAAATTGCGGACCCCGCAATTTCTGATGCTTTTATTGATGAACATGTCTTTGCTTTGACTCATCGTGATAACGATGAGGAACCTTGGTTTGCTGACATTGCTAACTTCCGTGCATCACAGGTTTTACCAGTTTTCAAGGGAGGACAAGAGAAGAGGAGGTTCCTTCATGAAGCAAGGAAATTCATATGGGATGACCCCACACTTTACAGAACCTGTGCTGACGGCTTGCTAAGGAAGTGTGTTTCAGCTGCTGAAGCGAAGTCTGTGCTGCAGCACTGCCACACAGCTCCTTATGGTGGACACTTTGGTGGCCAAAGAACAGCTGCAAAGGTATTTCAGAGTGGCTACTATTGGCCAACAATCTTCAAGGATGCCCACAACTATGCCCACAGCTGTGATGAATGCCAAAGAACAGGTAACCTCAGTCGAAAGGATGAGATGCCCCTCACCTACATCTTAGAGTTGGAGCTCTTTGATGTGTGGGGCATTGACTTCATGGGGCCATTCCCTCCATCATCAGGTAACCTTTACATTTTGGTAGCAGTAGACTACGTTTCCAAGTGGGTAGAGGCCAAAGCATGTCCCAATAATGATGCTAAAACAGTCACCAAATTCTTGCATAGGCACATTTTTACTAGGTTTGGGACACCTCGTGCCATCATTAGTGATGAGGGGTCACATTTCATTAACAAGGCTATGGAGAGAGTGTTGGCTAAGTATAACATTAGACATAGAGTAGCCACTCCCTATCACCCACACTCGAATGGACAAGCTGAAATTTCAAATAGGGAAATTAAGAACATCCTAGAAAAAGTGGTCAAACCTAATAGGAAAGACTGGTCCTTTAAGCTTGAGGATGCACTTTGGGCTTATAGGACAGCATATAAGACACCCCTAGGTATGTCTCCCTATAGGCTGGTATATGGCAAGACTTGTCACTTACCACTTGAGTTAGAAAACAAAGCATTTTGGGCCATGAAGGAATTGAATTTTTGTGTAAAGGATGCAGGAACACTGAGGTCTTTGCAATTACATGAGCTTGATGAGCTTAGACATATGGCCTATGAAAATGCTAAGATGTATAAGGAAAAGACCAAGATTTGGCACGATAGTAGACTTAGAGTTAAGGACTTTAAGAAGGGTCAACTTGTTTTGTTGTTTAACTCACGGTTAAAACTATTTCCAGGGAAACTTAAGTCTAGGTGGTCAGGTCCATTTGTGATTACTAATGTGTTTGTTCATGGTGCCATAGAGATAAAGAACTTGCAGCAAGGCCAACCATTCATGGTTAATGGTGCAAGATTGAAGCACTACTACGAGGAAGGAGATGTGAAGACTCTCTCGGCCTTCCTCTTGACTGAAGCATAATAACGAGAACGAGAGAGGACGAGTGATTGCTGTGCTCGTCAACACAAGGCTCATGCCTTAGTTTATTTTTTGCAATTTTCCGGTTATCATTTGTATGTTTTGTTGTGTTATTTTAATTGCGAATTTGATGTTGTTTTTATTTCCTTTTGTAGGGAATCGATAGAGGGGATCACGGAGAGTAATTCCAGCTTTAGAAATCAAGAAAAGATTGAGCCGAATAAAAGATACGGATGAGCAAAGTTTGACATTTAGATGAAAAAAAATCCCTAAAATTGCGCTGGAATTGCAGGATCCGCAAAATATAGCCGTTGGGATTTAGCCGTTGCCTTTATATCCGTTAGAAGGCGCTCGATCGATACGATTCTCCCACTCTCTGATTTCCAACAAAGCTGCGATTCTTTTCATCTTTGATTCTTCTCTCCAAACCTCCAAGACTCAACAATGGTGTTCACACGGGCTGAACGATCTGCGGCCAAGAAAAGGGCTGACGACGCTGAAACGGCTGCGAGAGATGCATTGCTTGCCTTGGCTGATGCTGAGGCTGCGCGAACGGAACGACTGGATAAGCTGCCGATTCGCAAGAAGAAGTGGAAGGTTGTCTCTGAGATACCTGCTGGGCCCTCTGAACCAGCAGGCACACCCAAGAAGCGCCGGTGGAGTATCGAGATGGCCGCCGAACCAAGCAAAGCAAAGACTCCCTCTGTGGAGAGTCAAGAAACGGATCGTGTGTCCCACGAATCGACCAAGAAGGGTTCATCGCCATCTGCATCACCTGCGCACAGCCCTTCACCATCTGAACCAGTGCAGAGCCCAGAGCTCTCTTCATCACCGCCAGCGCAGAGCCCTGAGCAGCCGTCTTCACCACTGAGTTCTACACAGACACCTGCAGCAGCACAGAGCACCACGCCGTCTCACATTTCTCCACGGCCTGATCCTGAATTCCCATATGGGGAGTACCAAGAGTCAACGCAGGGCAGTGGAGATGCTGAAGAAGACGAGGTCTTCTCTCCTATGAGGGAAGACAGCCCGGAGAGTCTTGAACAGAAGACTGACTCAATGGAAGAGACATTGGGGGCGTGTCTCCAGCAGATCACCGTCAAGGCCAAGCTCAAGAAGAAGAAGAAGGCCAAGATTCTCAAGGCCAAGCGATCCAAGAAGCTGAAGAAGAAGAAGGTCAAGAGAGCACCTTCATCAGAGAAGGAAAGCACGGAGCCATCGCTCAAGAAAATCAAGGTTGAGGCTGCCGAGTCAGCCAAGCCAGCAGATAAAGGGAAGGCCAAGCTCTACCCTGAAGATGAGCCTCAGTCAGTGAGGTATGTTTCCTCTGATGCTGAGTCCAGGGGTGCTGAGCTGAGGAAGAGGGAGTTGCTACACGAGAAGGGCTTCCTCGACCGACCTGCTGACCTGCCGCAGTTCTTGCGCGCAGGAGTTATAAACCACGGCTGGGAGGAATTTTGCAGACCGCCCAATCCAGCCTACACGAGCATGGTGTATGATTTCTACGCCAATGTGCTCAGCCCTGAGGATGGCCTGTCTGTGGTCAGAGGGGTAGAAGTGGATTTCTCAGCCAAGGCCATCAACGAAGCCTATGGTCTCAAGGGCCAAACACATACAGATTATGCACGGATTGTTGATGAGCCTACTGAGGCAGTTCTGGAAGAGGCCATTCGGACCATTGGCCAGCCTGAAGCTTCCTGGACCGTGTCACGCAATGGGAGGCACACTCTCATGAGTGCCAACCTCACGGCTAAGGCGGCTGTTTGGTTTTCGTTCGTGAGAAGGAGATTGTCCCCAGTGACTCACGAGACTACAATCAACCAGAGCCGATCGCTGCTGGTGTATGCGATAATGAGAGGTCTCACGATCAACGTGGGAGAAGTCATCACTGCTGCTATTGCTGAGTGCGCCAAGAAAGGTAAGGGACCATTGTTTTTCCCTAATACTATAACTAAACTCTGTTTGCTTGCAGGAGTTCCCATCGAGCGCATGGAGCAGCAAATGACTTACACAGGCCACTTGGAGTTACCTGCTGGCTTACGGCTGAAGAGGAAGGGGAACATGGAATTCGAGCTGGATAGGCTGGCTGCTGATCAGTCACTGTCCATGGCTTGCCTGATGGATATGCAGAAGAGAATGGCTCAATGGGCCACATACGCGCAGGCACGGGACAAGGAAGTTGCAGACCAACTTGGGTGCATCTTCCCTGACTTCCCCACAAATCTCCTGACTCCATGGGTGCCTCCACGACCACGACAACCAGATGAGGATGAAGATATTTGAGTGCTGGTTTGAAGTGCACTGAAGGGAGTATTGCTGTTCCCTTAGAAAAAAAAAAACAATTTTCTGCTTTCTGATAGACTATGTGAATTATGCTGTTTTTTAGTCCACTTTTGATCTGTTTTAGATGCTTAGTTTTATGTTTTTAATCTTGCTTAGTATAGTCTGATGATAGGTAACTAGGTAGGTTAGTTTTGTTTTATTTTTAGAAGAGCTTGAATGACTGGAAAGAGCATGCTTAGGGGCCTTAATCACTGTTATATCTGCCCTGACTTAATTGCGAAATAATTGCGGTCCCCGCAATTTTTATGACTGAAAGCATGTTTTGGACTGTCTGTTTAGCTAGGCTGTGATCTGTTTAAATTCCATCTTTTGCTGCTATCATGACTACCATATATAGCTTATCTAAAAGCATGCTGGATGAGTGTCATAGGACACCCTTTGCTAGTTTAAATCAACCTCTAAAAAGCTCAGCATGCACAGCTTTAAGCCCTTATCTGTCTGTTTTTTTATTATTCCTGCTGCTGTGATATTTGCTGTTTGAGTGTTTTGTCTATGCCTAGGGCTTTAGATTCTCTTTGTTTTACCTTAGACTAGATGCTTCCAGGATAGTTTGGGGGTGTGCCACCTCAGACACTCATTGGGGACAATGAGTAGTTGAAGTTTGGGGGAGGCCACCCTAGGCCTAGGAACATTCCTCTCTCCCTTAGAAACATAAGCATTCTTCTTCTCCTTTACAAAAAAATGATGAACTGAAAAAAAAAAATGAAAAATAGAATAAAGAGGGGGGTCTCTCTTAGGTTGCTAAGTAATCAGTGCCAAGTGTGTGACCCACAAGTGGCATTGCATCAAAAGGCAACCAAAGGAGAGGCCCCACCTAAGTAAGAAAAAGGGAAGAAGAATGTATACCTAGGAGTTATAACTTTGTGGCTTAGATGTCCTATTTAAAAAAAAAGAACTCTGATCCTCAATTAGCTAAGTACAAAGTTGTAACTTGTAGGGTTGTTTAGGGAGATGAGTGTATATCCAATGTAGTGATGCCAGGGTTTAGGTTGTTCTCTAAAAGTACTACTGTCACCGTTAATACTAAGACTGGCATGACTCTAAGGAATCCTAGGCACATTAAAAATAAAACTAGAAGCATGTACTGAGTCTGAGGTAAAGCTAGGCAGAATTTGAAACTTTAGGGATAGTGGCATGATATGACAAAAGCAAGAAGATCAGTTGTAGGGAGTTAATGGAAACAGATGGAGTGTTAGGCAGGCGAAGTCAGAAGAAGCTAGATAAGAGGGTAGTTTTAAGCTTAGAAGTGTGTCACAGGACAGCAGTGCTATAGATAGGGATATAGGGGAGTTAGTAAGTGGTTAAAGAAGGAGAAACAGCAGCCTAGGGAAGTCCTTAGATTGCTTGAGGACAAGCAAAACCTTAAGTTTGGGGGTGTGTTACGTCTCCAAAAGTGACCTTTTTAGGACTTAATTAGCTTAGAAAGATGTTCACTCTTAGGTGTTTTTGATAGAATTTAGCCTAAACCTATGCTTAAATATGAGAATTAGAAGAAGGTAGCTAAATTAGGACTTATGAACAATAGGAAAGAAAAGGGTTAAAAACCGAAGGAAAAGAATGAAAAAACTGCATTGCGACAGCATTGCGAAAACATTGCTGAAGCCGCAATTATTCAAGTGAAAACCGTAAGTTGACTGATCTTTTTCTGTTAATTTCCGTGATTTCAGGGATTCGTTCTTTCTCCTCCATCCATTCTGATATACGACGTTGAAGATTGATGGTTCTCCTTGGCCCAAACGCACCTGCAAACTACTATAAAAGGGGGTCAAAGTCGGAGGTTCAACATCATCCGAAAGCGTAGAAGTCTTCTCGCAGTCCATCTTTTCTCCTGTTTTCCTTTGCCGTCTGCTGGTTTGCGAAGCTCAGCTGTTGGAATCGATAATCTGATAGGAAGGAGAGGAGATTCTTCTTCTCTCCCGATTGGATTCATCCAAGCAAGGCTGTCCTTTCTCATCCTTCATTCGAGGCGACTGCAACGAGTCATTCGAGCTGTTTATTGCTTTCTGTTCTTCATTTCTATTTTTCCAACTCTGCCTTGTTGTTGTTTCCTTTCTAATAGCTAGATTAAGATAATTCGTTGTGTTCTGTCTCTCTGTCATTTGCTTTAAGCTTTCTTTTGTCTATTCAAACAATCAAGTAATCAAGTTTCAATTCCGTATTTCACAGTTTCTGCCTTTTCATTCTACTGCCTTCCCTTACTGTTTTAAGCACATTTCCCTTTTAAGCATGTCTATCTTATCTTTTAGTTCTGTTCTCCTTATATCCATGAGTAACTAAGTCACTTAGGGGCATGCTAATGACAACTCCTTAGGCTAAAAAACGTGAATCAAGCATGTAGGATAGCTCTCGAAGCATTGATTGTATGTAAGCTTCATCCCACGGGCAATTTCGATTGGCCATCCATTTTGTCCAAAGAACTCCTAACCTCTGGAAGGAGTAAGAGTTCAGAGTCATATTATCATGCTAGCCTTTCAAGGTAACCAGGAAACGGCCTAGGAATAGGCGTTTCCCTAGTACAAACCATATCTTTCTGCCTTAACAAGATGCTTAAGACCTTACTTTGAGTTGAGTAAACTAAAGAATCTAATGCATGGAATCGGACGATACATGAGTTTGAGATAGTTTGATGCATAGAGAGTAGATCCAGTGCTTGAGAATCGTATAAAAATGCCTATAGGATAGTCATTAGTAGACCTTAATTCACCCATTTCCACACTTTCGCTGTTATTGTAATTGCGGTAGAATTGCGGTCTCCGCAATTCCGTCTAAGTTTCCATTCTGTTTCGCTGTCTTTGCATTCATTTATTAATTTCGTTTCTTTTCATTTTAGTTTAGCTTTGACTTGTTCTCGTTTATGTTACTACCCTTTACACATTCAGCAAAAATTAGACAATTAAAAACCAATTTTACCCCATCAAATCCACCCCTTCTTTCTTAACAAAACACTTCGCGAATAGCTAAAAATAAGTCTCTGTGGGAAAACGAATGAAATATACTTACTACTTGCTATAAGATCATGTATGCTTGCATGTTCTGAGTGCTCTCTCTCTCTTATTGCTTATTCTTATTAACACATTGAGCACGCAACAGCTGGGGAGGAGAAAAAATGCTTAATGTTGAGGTCAACGCAAAATTTTCGAAATGCGGCGTTGTCGAACTGTTTTCCGTTATCGGAAACGATTGCATATGGGATGCCGAAGCGACAGATGATGCATCGCCATATGAAGTCAGTGACTTTTTTCTCCGTAATCGTAGCTAGCGCCTCAGCTTCCGCCCATTTGGTGAAGTAATCTACCGCGACGACCGCAAACTTCGTTTGCCCCTTTCCGATAGGGAGTGGGCCAATCAAGTCGATGCCTGGTGGACGGATTTTTGAATGTCCGCCTAATCTCAAGCTGTCGAGGCTTGCCAAAATACGATTTATAATGCCTATTGCCAAGGCTTTGCAGCCAGTGGTAACAGGGTCGATCCAAGGAATAGGAGAGTTGAATTTACTAGTGAAATTGGGATTTGATTGATTAATTGGTAACGGGGGGTTTTATCATGCAAATAGGAAATAATGAGAAAGCTAACGGAAGAAGGAAATAATAAGAAGAGAACGTGTGCACGGTTTGGGGAGTCTCGGGGTCAATTGTTAGACAAATACAACTTATCATTTAATTCTAATAACATGGAATTCAATTTACTAAGCACGCGGACGACTACCAGAGAAGCCCCAAAGTAGCCGACTCCATGGATTTTAATTAGGCCACACAGTCCTAATTACACGTTATCTAATCTCACATTAAGATGATCAGTCCTAAGATGAATTTAGACAGTCACTAGCTAACCGCGACGAACATTCGGGCGTGAATTCTAATTGCTAGTAGGTTGCCCGCAAACGCTGTATGCAACCAACAATTATCCTACCCGACCCGATACTTCGATTTAGTTCTATTTACCTGTGTTACTTAGTCGAGCAGTGAGAGGCACGACATCGCTACTCTTTAACATACACAACATGCGAAACTACCCGAGTGTCAATCAACGTATTTTAGCATGCGCGTTGGATTAAGCAAGGTAAATAAATGCAATGTAAACAGAACCAATATGAAAATTATACTCAGATTATCAAAGCAATAAGAGTCTAACAAAATTCCCCTAAACAAATCCCAAACCGTCACCCTTACCTTAGCCGCTCATGGCGCGGTTCGTCAATCCCGCTCCACCAACGACCATGGAAGAGTTCATCTACCTATTACAATGGAAAGTGGAGCTCACTCGCATGCCAACAATGGCGGAGCTCCACGGAATATAGAGAGAAAATGGGGAAGAAGAAGAGTGGAATCGCCGGAATCCGCCAAGAGAAGAAGAAGAAAAAGCTCCCCAAAAAAGTGCAGGAAAATCGTCTTTTAGCTACTGTCTTCGTCGTAGCGTCGAGACGCTAGGCCAGCGTCTCGACGCTGTGCCCTAAGTAATCCGCGCGCGCGCGATGGCGTCGCGACGCTAGGCCAGCGTCGCGACGCTGCCCCGATGAATTTCCAGCGCGCGCCTCCTCCGAAGCGTCTCGACGCCAGGGCAGCGTCGAGCTAGCGTCTCGACGCTATCACTCGACGCTTGCTCTCGGGTTTTTCCAGCGTCGAGCCAGCGTCTCGACGCTGGCTCTCGGGTTTGGGGCTGATGCTTTGCCTCTCCAAGGCTGTTTTGGCCCGTTTCTTCACGGAACAAGTTCCCCTCTTCCCGATGCATTCCCGGGGCGCTAAAACTTTGCTTTAAGCTCTCGAACATGCCCAATGGACGCACGAGCTCTTTGCCGCTTTTCTCCTACAACAGAGATACATTTAATCAATTGCGAGCGGCCTTTAGCTATAATTAGGACGTATTTAATAGCTCCAAAATGGAGTTATCAAACACCCCCAACTTAAACATTGCTAGTCCTCGAGCAAGCACTACAAAGACATTGACTCTAAGGACGCGCTTACATGCATTCTAACTCAAACCTCCATGCATATTGAAATTTCAAACACGAGTATAATCATGGAAGCATTTTGT
Source organism: Herpetospermum pedunculosum (assembly GCA_028017165.1). NCBI lineage: Eukaryota > Viridiplantae > Streptophyta > Magnoliopsida > Cucurbitales > Cucurbitaceae > Herpetospermum > Herpetospermum pedunculosum. The sequence continues at coordinate 14,006,937 of JAPQWQ010000186.1, read as the reverse complement.
TCATGTATTAACTAGGACATATCAAAAATTAACTCTTGCCCCCTAACGTGTGTGTGTGCTAGACAACCACTCCTAAATTCACGTAAACCTGGAAAACCTACATGCAACGCACATCCCGTTTTCCCCCTACTTCTAGCGTTTAAGAACAGCTACACTTGACTTACACGAGAGAGAGAAGTAAATTAAGAGACCTAATTATTTTCTCATTCTTTTTCTTTCTTTTCAAAAGTACTTTGTACTCTTTTATTTTGGGTTCTTTGAACCAACCTTTCATTTCTTTTTCCTTCCTACTCGAGATGCCTAACACGTCAAATTCATGCATAAAACTTCACGTTTTTAAGGACTAACGCTCACTTCTTTTAAGCGCTTAAAAAGAAGGAGGAGCGCCTCGAGAGAAAATTTTCTATAGAACATGCTTTTCTATTTTTTTCATTAGGCTAAGCACATGCTTCCTCAATTAATTAGCTACTAACTCTCATGCAACAAGCTACCTAAGGGTGCCTTTCGGGGTGACAACGAGAATTAGCTAAACATGCGACAGACCAAGCTTACGGAATCTAGGGAGAAGTTGCTAAGTGCGCGATGAGTGCAAGGGAGCAACAAAAATTTTTTTAAAATTTTTTGACATGAACCTAATAAACACAAAACTCATGCAAAAACTCGATTATGAACATGCTCAGATTTCCAACATGCATTTCCTAGGCTATCACAGTCAGAAAACAATAAACAGAGTCCCAAGCACTTCAATATCTTTATAGCACTTCTCAACAAACTACACATGCACATCCATCGGACTACTCCACCCCCAACTTCAAAATTTGGCATTGTCCTCAATGCCAACCAGTCAGATACAATAAAGTAAAAGGGAAGCAGAAATACACTTCCCTGACTCTTGGTGAAGCTGGCGAGGGTGAGGAAGCGGCGCACGAACGCATCAGAGCCCAAAATTGTCTTCTCTTCCTCGATTCCCTAAAAAAAAACAGCAAGCTAATTAATACTAAAAAGCAATAAAACTAAACTAAAGCATAAAAACAGTTCAACACTCGGGTGCCTCCGAGAAGCGCAGAATTTTTAAAGTCGGTTGCTCGACTGTATTCTCTCAACAGACTCATCCATAGTCTGTAGGTGCGGGGGACGATCCAGACTTGTCCTTGGCCACACCTTCTCTGCCATCCACCTGAAAAATATTTTGCACTCTTCGTGCCTCGGGCACGTGAATATCAGACATGTTAGTGCAAAATCCAGTGTCATTATCACACACATTTAAATCAGAAATTTTTACCGAGACATGGGAACCATCCCTCAAGCGCGAGGGTAGACTCCCATTCTCGACATGCTCAACAACAGACAAATTCTCGTCATTTACAAACGATTTCGATGCATTTATAATAAACTCGTTCACCGTTCCATCAAATTCTACAGACAAAGCACCCCTATCAACATCTATCTTGACCTTAGCGGTCTTCATAAATGGGCGGCCTAGTAAAATAGAAGAGGAAACATGCGAAGAATTCTCATTCATGCTCAGCACATAAAAATCGCATGGAAACAGTAAGTCCTTTACTTTGACTAAAACATCCTCAATCTTCCCTAAAGGATGCACACAAGATCGATCGGCTAGTTGGATAACTATATTAGACTCGATTAAAGTACACAGTTCAAGTTCTTTAAAAACATCATAAGACATGACATTAATCGAGGCACCGAGATCTAACATGGCATTTTCAATGAATTTAGTACCGATAGTGCATGGGATAGAAAACATACCAGGATCGATGCACTTCGGTGGAAGATTACCTTGGAAGATTGCGGAGACGGTTTCTTTCTTCGTCTCGTCGCTTTTTCTCGACATTCTCTTACTCGTGCACCACTTCTTGAGAAACTTGGCGTATTTTGGCACTTGGCTTACGGCCTCAAGAAGTGGGATGTTGACCACCACCTTTTGGAAGGTTCGAAGGACCTCCGCATCCTCAGATTCCAAAGTAGGCTTCGCAAGCCTACTTGGGAATGGTGCTCTGGCAAAATCCTCAGGTACACTGACCTTCTCATTTCTTTTCTCATTCTGAGTCTCAGGAGCAGTCGGGGCGGACTTGTTCAGGCTGTCCGTGGCTTCCTTCGCAGCTCTGGTGGAAAGTGACTTCCCACTGCGCAGCTGAATGGCACTCACGTTTTCACATGAGTTTACTGTAGTTTGGGAAGGAAGCTTCCCCGAGCTCTTGCTCTCAATCTTACTGATAGACACCGCCATTTGTGTCAGCTGCTTGTTCAAATTCTGCAGCTCTGCCTTATGAGAATTTAGCTCCTCGCGAGCCTCTTTCTGGAACTGGCTGGTGCTAGTCACGATGGTCCTGACCATCTCTTCAAGTGAGCTGGAGGAGCTCGAAGCTTGAGCCTGGGTGGAAGAGTTAGGCCTATCCTGGGACTGGCCTTGGAAACGATTTTGTCCTTCCCTGTTCCCATAGCTGAAATTTGGATGGTCACGCCAACCGGGGTTATAAGTGTTAGCATATGGATCATACTTCCTAGGGTTGGAAGCATACCCCCCGATTGCATTGACCTCCGCCTCTTCGCGGTGTCCTCCAACAATTTTCTTCAACATACTACCTATCTCGGCCACCTGGGCCCTCATTTCAGACATCTCATGGCTCTGAGCCACGCTGTGCACTTGTCCTTGCCCCTGATCCCAAACTGCTGCGAGTTGGTAGCCATATTTGCAATGAGCTGCTTGGCCTCAACTGGGGTCTTGTCAATCAGTGCCCCTCCACTCGCTGCATCGATCATCTGCCTGTCGTGGGGCGTCATCCCCTCATAAAAGTACTGTATGAGGAGCTGATCGGCGATCTGGTGGTGTGGGAAACTCGCGCACAGGCGCCCAAAGCGTTCCCAATACTCATGCAGGGACTCACCTACATCCTGGGTGATCCCATAAATTCTCTTCCGCAGAGTGGTGGCTAAGGATGCGGGAAAGTATTTCTCCAAAAATACCCGCTTCATATCCTGCCACGTGGTGATAGATCCGGAAGGCAAATAGTACAGCCAATCCTTGGCCTTATCCTTGAGCGTGAAGGGGAATGCCCTCATATTCAGTTGCTCTTCCGTGACCCCTGCGGGCTTCATCCCCGCGCAGACGCAATGGAACTCCATCAAATGCTTGTTCGCGTCCTCACCTGCGTTTCCATGGAAAGAAGGTAACTGGTGAATTAAACCAGATTTCAACTCGAAGTTACCTGCTACCACGAGGTAGTTAATGCACAAGGGCTGCAGGTTCAGGTCTGGGGCTGCCAGTTGCTTAAGCGTCCGTGGCGCTTCACCTTGCGCCATCTCGTCAAACAAGAAGGGATTGCCTTCTTCTCTTTCCAACGTTCCTTGCCCCTCCCGGGCTTCTTTACGTAACCGCCGCTCCTCTCTGTCAATCTCAGGAATATACTGCAAGCTACCCTCAGAGGAACGGGTCATACACAAACAAAAATCTAAACATACAACATACAAACAGAAATTTTTTTCAGTCAACCATTAATAAATCAAATTCAGACTCCAATCATAAATTCAACCAATTGCCTATTCCCCGGCAACGGCGCCAATTTTGGTGGACGGATTTTTGAATGTCCGCCTAATCTCAAGCTGTCGAGGCTTGCCAAAATACGATTTATAATGCCTATTGCCAAGGCTTTGCAGCCAGTGGTAACAGGGTCGATCCAAGGAATAGGAGAGTTGAATTTACTAGTGAAATTGGGATTTGATTGATTAATTGGTAACGGGGGGTTTTATCATGCAAATAGGAAATAATGAGAAAGCTAACGGAAGAAGGAAATAATAAGAAGAGAACGTGTGCACGGTTTGGGGAGTCTCGGGGTCAATTGTTAGACAAATACAACTTATCATTTAATTCTAATAACATGGAATTCAATTTACTAAGCACGCGGACGACTACCAGAGAAGCCCCAAAGTAGCCGACTCCATGGATTTTAATTAGGCCACACAGTCCTAATTAAACGTTATCTAATCTCACATTAAGATGATCAGTCCTAAGATGAATTTAGACAGTCACTAGCTAACCGCGACGAACATTCGGGCGTGAATTCTAATTGCTAGTAGGTTGCCCGCAAACGCTGTATGCAACCAACAATTATCCTACCCGACCCGATACTTCGATTTAGTTCTATTTACCTGTGTTACTTAGTCGAGCAGTGAGAGGCACGGCATCGCTACTCTTTAACATACACAACATGCGAAACTACCCGAGTGTCAATCAACGTATTTTAGCATGCGCGTTGGATTAAGCAAGGTAAATAAATGCAATGTAAACAGAACCAATATGCAAATTATACTCAGATTATCAAAGCAATAAGAGTCTAACAAAATTCCCCTAAACAAATCCCAAACCGTCACCCTTACCTTAGCCGCTCATGGCGCGGTTCGTCAATCCCGCTCCACCAACGACCATGGAAGAGTTCATCTACCTATTAAAATGGAAAGTGGAGCTCACTCGCATGCCAACAATGGCGGAGCTCCACGGAATATAGAGAGAAAATGGGGAAGAAGAAGAGTGGAATCGCCGGAATCCGCCAAGAGAAGAAGAAGAAAAAGCTCCCCAAAAAAGTGCAGGAAAATCGTCTTTTAGCTACTGTCTTCGTCGTAGCGTCTCGACGCTAGGCCAGCGTCTCGACGCTAGGCCAGCGTCTCGACGCTAGGCCAGCGTCTCGACGCTGTGCCCTAAGTAATCCGCGCGCGCGCGATGGCGTCGCGACGCTGCCCCGATGAATTTCCAGCGCGCGCCTCCTCCGAAGCGTCTCGACGCCAAGCAGGGTCTCGACGCCAGGGCAGCGTCGAGCTAGCGTCTCGACGCTATCACTCGACGCTTGCTCTCGGGTTTTTCCAGCGTCGAGCCAGCGTCTCGACGCTATAGCTCGACGCTGGCTCTCGGGTTTGGGGCTGATGCTTTGCCTCTCCAAGGCTGTTTTGGCCCGTTTCTTCACGGAACAAGTTCCCCTCTTCCCGATGCATTCCCGGGGCGCTAAAACTTTGCTTTAAGCTCTCGAACATGCCCAATGGACGCACGAGCTCTTTGCCGCTTTTCTCCTACAACAGAGATACATTTAATCAATTGCGAGCGGCCTTTAGCTATAATTAGGACGTATTTAATAGCTCCAAAATGGAGTTATCAATGCCCCATTGTGCAAAGGGCCACGGGCCAAATACATTGGTGAGTGGCTCAGCAGGCTGCCTTGGGATGGTGGCGAATCCTTGGCACCGATCACATGACCGAGTGTGGTGTCGAGTGTCGTTGGCCATTGTTGGCCAGTAGTATCCCTGCCGTATTATTTTGTGGGCGAGGGATCGGGCTCCACTATGGTTTCCACATACTCCTTCGTGGATTTCTCTCATTACGTAGTTGGCCTCATCGGATGTTAAGCACCTTAGCAGGGGAAGTGAATAGCCTCGTTTGTACAGTCGCCCGTCTCTTAGTGTGTAGTGTGCGGCCTGGCGCATCACACGCCTTGCCTGTATTTTATCGTTGGGTAGCTTGTTGTCGCGGAGGTACTGCACCAGTGGATCCATCCACGTCGGTTCAACTTCGAGGGCGCAGGTGACCCCTGTTGGTTCCTGCACTGTGATGCTGGGCTCGCGCAAGATTTCCACGGGCACCGTTCTGCTGAGGTCGGTGTCATACGCTGCTGCTAACCTTGCTAGGGAATCCGCGTTGGCATTTTGTGAGCGCGCAATTTGTTTGATTTCACAAGTGTTAAACAATCCTAGCAAGTCTTTCACTTTCTTTAGGTAATTGGCCATCCTTTGCTCTTTGGCTTGATAAGCTGCGGTGATCTGATTGACGACGAGTTGTGAGTCGCTGAAGACAAGGAGGTTGGTCACGCCAATGCACTTGGAGATCCGGAGTCCCGCCAAAATAGCTTCGTATTCTGCTTCGTTATTGGATGCTGGAAACTTGAATCGTAGGGCGTATTCGAATCTTTCGCCCTGTGGTGATTCTAGTAGCAACCCGGCACCGCAGCCCTTCCCATTGGAGGATCCATCGACGTACAGGGTCCAAGGGAGCTCCCCCAGGTTGGGGGGTGGGACGCTGGTCGTAGTTAGATTCATTTTGACGGGTTCGTCCGTTGTCCCTTCCGTAGTTAGTTCTGCGACGAAATCTGCGGCCGCCTGCCCTTTGATGGCCGTGCGGGGGCGGAAGTGAATATCGTGCTCTCCCAGTTCGACCGCCCACTTCATGAGGCGTCCGGAGGCTTCAGGCTTTTGCAGTATCTGCCGCAGCGGTAGGTTGGTCAGAACAGTTACCTTGTGCGCTTGAAAATAAGGTCGCAGTCTTCGTGCTGACATTACCAACGCTAATGCGAGTTTTTCTACCTGGGGATATTTCGTTTCGGCCTCTGCCATGGCCTTGCTGGTGTAGTAGATGGGAGATTGGTAGCCATTTTCTTCTTTAATCAATACCGAACTGATTGCCGTCTCGGACGTTGCGAGGTAAAGAAACAACTCATCGCCTTCGTTAGGTTTGGACAAGAGCGGGGCAGAAGTGAGGTATTCTTTCAGTTGCTAGAACGCCTGTTCACATTCCTCTGTCCACTCGAAGCGGGTGTTCTTTCTTAGCGTCTTGAAGAAAGGCAAGCACTTGTCTGTGGCTCGGCTGACAAATCGATTTAGGGCTGCTACCTTGCCATTCAGACTTTGCACTTGTTTCAGAGTTTTCGGGGACGACATTTCTAGGACTGCTCTGATTTTGTCTGGGTTCGCCTCGATGCCCCGTTGGTGGACCATGAAGCCCAGAAATTTTCCGGAAGTGACGCCGAAGGCGCACTTAGTGGGATTTAACATCATCTTGTACTTTCTCAGGGCTCCAAATGCGTCTGCCAGGTCGTTTTTGTGCCCCTCCGCCACTTTGCTCTTTACCAGCATGTCATCCACGTAGACTTCCATATTTTTGCCTATGAGGTGAGCAAACATCTTGTTGACTAGACGTTGGTATGTTGCCCCCGCATTTTTTAGGCCGAAAGGCATGACTTGGTAGCAGTACAGTCCTCTACTGGTGGTGAAGGAAGTTTTCTCCTGGTCGGGAATATGCATGCGGATCTGATTGTATCCGGAGTATGCATCCATGAAACTTAGCAACTCGTGTCCTGCGGTAGCGTCTACTAACTGGTCGATTCTTGGTAATGGGAAGCTGTCCTTGGGACAAGCTTTATTTAAATCCGTGAAGTCGATGCACATCCTCCATTTTCCGTTGGGTTTTTTTACTAGCACTACGTTGGACAGCCATTGTGGATAGTCAACTTCCCGCACAAACTTGGCTTGTAACAGTTCTCCTACTTGTGCCGCGATGACTTCATTCCGTTCATGATTGAAAGCTCGACGCTTTTGGCGAACAGGCTGGACATCTTGGTCAATGTTTAGGCGGTGGACCATCAGACGTGGATCCACCCCTGGCATGTCGTCTGAGGACCAAGCGAATATGTCAGCGTTGGCTCGGAGAAAGGCGACTAGCTCTTCCCTTTGCTCTGGTTTTAGCTTTGTACCTATGTTGACTTGCCGCCCTTCCGATAGCAGCGGAATGGACTCTAGGGCTTCTGCCGGTTCTCCTCGGCAGCCGGCCTTTTCAGTGCGCGCTTGGCCATTTTCTCCATCTTCGCCTTCCGGAGGGCTTTGGGCTTGAGGCTTGGTTCTCGCTTTCCCACGTTCTGTGTCGGTTGTGTTGGAGCCTTCAACCAGTACATGTGAAGTCTTTACCTCTTTCATGGCAGTCAGGTAGCATTTCCTTGATGTCACCTGCTCTCCTCGTACAATACCCACTCCACTCGGGGTTGGGAATTTCATCAGCTGGTGGTAAGTAGAAGGCACGGCCCGCAGCTCATGTATCGTAGGCCTCCCCAATATGGCCTTGTAGGCAGACTTGAAGTCTACAACCAGAAAGTTGATCATTTTGGTTATTCCTGCCGCTGAGTCTCCAAAAAGGACAGGCAATATTATGCTCCCTTCGGGCGTGACTTGCTCTCCAGCGAAGCCTACTAGAGGGCTTAGGTTGCTCTTCAAGCGGCTGCGTTCGATTTTCATCGTGTTGAACGCGTCGAGCGAGAGTACATCGGCTGAACTCCCTCCGTCTACCAATACGCGATGGACTTTGACGTTTGATATCATTATTGTTATGACCAACGCGTCATTGTGCGGTTGGTGTAGCTGATGCGCCTCTGCTTCGGAGAAATCCATCACTGTGTTTGCGTGTGTGGTGGAGCAAACTTCTGGTCCTCCTGGGGTGACTTGGGCTTCTCGAGCTTTCGCCTTTCTTTTCCTACTGGACTCTCCCCCTACGGGCCCACCGAATATTGTTCTTATCTCGTGCGGTGGTGGCGAGTCCCTGCCTTTACGCCTTTGTTCGCCTAGATTTTCTTCTTCGCGACTTCGCTCCCCTACGTATTCTTTTAATTTTCCCTCTTGAATGAGAGCTTCGATTGCTTCTTTCAGATCGTAGCAGTCTGAGGTTGAGTGCCCGTGATCTCGATGGAAGAGACAAAACTTGTCTTTCCCTCTTCGGTACGGGTTCGGCCGGAGTTTCATTGGCCATTTTAGCATAGTTTTGTCTTTGATTTCCATGAGAATTTGTTCTACGGGAACAACAGTGGGGGTGTACTTTTCAAACGTTCTTGTCGGGATGCTCTGGCGGTGTGCCCTGTCGAGTCGCTCCTCGATCTTTTTCCTTTTTATCTCCGGTCGATCTCTCTCATTTTTCTCAGGCTCCTTGTGTGGGTCCGGTCGTCGCTTCTTCTCTTCGGGTTTGCTCCTTGAGCGTAGTAGCTCTCCCGCGCTCATGTACTTCTGGGCTCGGGAGAGTAACTCCACGTATGTCGTGGCCGCCTTTTTCCCGAGGGACCAGAGGAAACTTTCATCCGCCAGGCCTGCCACTATGGCCGTGAGGGCCGTGCCATCGGTATAGTTTTCGATTTGTAGGGCCTCGTTATTGAAACGCGCTACGTACTCCCTTAATGTTTCTCCTTCATTTTGCTTGATAGTCAGAAGATGGGTGGGAGGTTTGCGCTGTACCCGCCCACCAAGGAACTGGGTGATGAAAGCTCTAGCCAACTCTCGGAATGAGGATATGGATTTCCTCTTTAGTTGTCGAAACCACTTCTTAGCGGGCCCTGTGAGGGTGAAAGAAAACGATCGACACTTGATCGCGTCTCGGATTCCATGGAGCTCCATCTACGACCGGAAAGTGTCCAGGTGCTCGACGGGGTCCTTGGAACCATCATACGTCTTTATGGTGGGAAGCTTGAATTTTGGAGGGATCTCTTCCAGCATGATCTCATCAGTGAACGGCGGGTCAATTTGTTCAAGAAGGTTTTCCAGGTCTACCCCGTTGTGGTCCTGTGCCCTCTTCATATCTCCCAACTGGTTCTGGATCAGTTTAAGCTCTAGCTCCCAAGGCTGACCCGTGGTTTCTTTTTCTTTTCTTGGACCCTTCCTCTTCTGGTTGATGAGAACTCCAAGGTCCGATCCGTAGTTGGTCTTGTCAGACTTCTCTATTCTCCTGCTGCTCACGTGTCCATCGGCCTTGCATCGTGCTACACTTTCGGTTCTACCGCGTCGGGTACTTAGGGAGTAAGCATGGCAATTATCCATCCTGTGCAATCGACTTTCGAGGTTAGTCCGCCTGTCATTATTCCCGAGCCGTAATCTCTCGGTTGGTGGAGGACTTCGAACCTTTGACTCTCCTTCTCCTTCGACTGCTGGGTCTTTGCCCTTGATCGGGTCTCGAATCAGTGGGGGTACGGTGCGAGTCCTAGAGCATTGGTCAGGCTTGCTACTCGTAGGACGACCCCGGGGGGCTCTTGCTCTCGCCTCTGTTACTGGATTAGGCCGGCGGAGGAATTCCAGGACTTGGGTCAATTCGTGAGCCATTCCCCGGACTGCTCGTTCTAACGCGGCGTGTTCTTCCTTCGTCACTGCCGCTTCAACGGGAGGTCGCGTTTCTCTCGTCAAGACGTCTTCCTTCTCTTGTTGATCAATTTGTTGTTCTTTCGTCGGTACTCGTCTTGGGTGCTGGTCTCGATCAGAATCTTCACCTTCTGCCACCCGGCTGTTTTCACCCTCGTTGTCATTGCTCATAGTGTTAGATTCTCGGATTTCTGGTAGAACACAGATCTTCTCGTTCCCACAGACGGCGCCAACTGTTGATACCGATTTTGGTGCCAACGGTGAATTTGTATTCGTGTAAGAACGGATCTGCAAGACAGCAACGAAGTGATCTAACGCCGGTATGGCGTTGTGCCACAGACACTCCGACGATCAAGTTAGCTACAAGATTTAGAGAATGTTTGGAATAATAATAATTTTATTCGCCAAATAGTGCATACCTCTATCTTCTGTCCTTTCCTTCACTTATAGTAGATCGTAGTGTAACCGAAACGACGTAATCAATTTACCCAATTTATGGCATTATGGCCGTTACGATTTATGAGGATTCCGTTACTATTCCAACCATTCGGGGAGCGTCGTCGGTTCACTTTAGGGGTTGAGACGAGGCTCAATCCACCGTCGAGCCGTTAGGTTGACCTGCTGGTCAACCTTTACTGGCTGTGGGGCTGATACGAGGATCAGTTCTCCAGAGGCCACGGGTAGTCCTGCTGGACCACTCTTATGTTGGCGGTTTGGGGGTTGATGCGAGGATCAATCCTCCATTAAGCCATGGGCGGACCCGCTAGTCCGCCCTTCGCTGGCATGTCGATGCTGATGCGAGGATCAGTCCGTTGACGCGGCCGTAGATTGATCTGCTGGTCGACCCTTCATTGGCGTGTCGACGCTGATGCGAGCATCAGTCTCTTGCTGTGGGTTTCATAAGTCTATTATCTTTCTTTGCATGGTGGGACGGGAGGTGATGCAAAACGACGTTTCTACGAGACGCCCAGGGGTCATCCGTCGGTCGGCGCCACGCCACTCAGGCCATTGTTGCGCTTCCGCGAGGGGCGCACGCGGCAAGGGGCGCGCGCGGCGTGGGATGCGTGTGGCGAGGAGCGCGTGCGGCGTGGGACGCGTGTGGTGAGGAGCGCGCGCGGCGTGGGACGCGTGTGGCGAGGAGCGCGCGCGGAGTGGGGGGCGCGCGGCGTGGGACGTGTGTGACCGGGGGGCGCGCGTGGAATGGGGCGCGCGCGGCAGGGGGTGCGTGCGGCGTGGTATTTGAGGGCTGACCCTCGCCCTCGGGTCAGCCCTTTTCCTTGGGCGTGCGCGCGTGGCGGTGGCGCGCGCGGCAGGGCACGCGTGGGCTGACCCGCGCCTCGGGTCAGCCCTTTTTCTTGGGCGTGCGCGCGCGCGGCAAGATACGCGTGGGCTGACCCGCGCCTCGGGTCAGCCCTTTTCGCTGGGCGTGCGCGTGCGGCGGGGGCGTGTAAGGCGAGGGGTGCGCGCGGTAGGGGGTGCGCGCAACGGGGTACTTGTGGGCTGACCCACGCCTCGGGTCAACCCTTTTCCTTGGGCGTTCGCGCGCGGCAGGGGTCGCGCGCAACAGGGTGCCTTTGAGCTGACCTGCGCCTCGGGTCAGCCCTTGTCCTGGGGCGGGCGCGCGGCGTGGGGCGTGCGCGCGGCGTGGGGCGCGCGCGATGGAGTGCCTTGGGCTGACCCGCGCCTCGGGTCAGCCCTTCTCCTTGGGCGCGCGTGCGATGGAGTTCTTCGTGGGCTGACCCGCCCCTCAGGTCAGCCCTTTTCCTTGGGCTTGGGCGTGTGCGCGCGGCGGGGGTGCGTGGGCTGATCCTCGGGTCGACCCACTCTTTCACGCTGACTTGGGCTTCCGGTTAACTTCGAAATCGGTGCTATTGGGTCGAGATGGGTTAGGCCCATTTTGAATTTTAATTTTCCGCCCATAACAAGTTGTTTTATTATTTTTTAATATTCTATATTTGAGTACTTAATAAATTTTAGGGTAAAAATCAATTTATACCTTTAAATTTTAGATTGTATCAATTAAAACTCTAAACTAATGATTGTATCAATCTAAACACTAAACTTTTATAAGTGTATCGATTTACACTACCTCTTAAAAAACTATTAATTTTTCATACGTGTAAAGACTTATAATTTATCAATTAAACCCCTAAACTTTCATACAATTGATTCATTGAAAGTATAGGGGTTTAATTGCTAAAATTATAAGTTCTCATGTGTTTAAATTACCGATTTTAAAATAAAATTCTAAAAGAAGGTGTAAATTGATACACTTATGAAAGTTTAGAGTTTAAATTGATAAGATCATTAGTTTAAGGTTTTAATTGATACAACCTCCAAAGTTTGAGGGTATAAATTGATTTTTTTCCTAAATTTTAATAGCTAGATAGTTTTATAAAGTAATTTTCTTAACTAACTATTATCTTATTAATGAATTATTTAAATAAAAATTAGGTAAAGTGTATACTTTTGTTCAACAATAAATAATAGTATTTAAATTATGTTTAAATTTTAATACTATTTTTTTATACATTTATATATTTATATAAATATTAACAATGTATTTATTATTTTGGTAACTTTTAAGTTTATATATTTATTTGATTATTTTTGTATTTAATTACAATATTTTAGATTGAAATAGTATATATATATATATATGTATATATATATGTGGTTTGATTTTCTTTTTATAGAAAAACAAAAAATTTAAAATAGTTACAATACATGTTTATTTTTTATTTTCGAAAGCTTAAAAACAAAAAAATTGTTACCAAACATGTATGTTTTTTGTTTTTAAAAAATAGAAAACCAAAAAAGGTTACCAAACATATAAGGTTTTTATTTTTAAAAAATAAAAAACAAAAAATCAAAACTAAAAAAAGAAAAAAATTTAAATGGTTATCAAAAGATAAAAGTTCTTTTCCTCTATAGATATACCTATCAAGAATTAACAACAAAAGATTTTCTTATGAATGCATCAATAATTCTTACTTACATCAAATTAAAAAAGAAAAAAAAGATTGAATGAAGCATAGTTCAATTGACATAAAAATGTGTCATCGATCAATATGTCTGAAGTTAAGAATCCCCACATCTGAAGTTCGAATCCCCACCCCAAATTGTACTAAAGTAATGTAGGTTCACTTCTATTGATTGTGTGTTAATTTTATATGTAGTATTGGACAATATTTTCACTAATTTTTTTTATTACAAAATACAAGAAAAATACATAATAACATGGCCTCTACATCATGAATATGAAGAGAATTTTGCAACATTCATAGGCAACAAATAAGATGGAGAAGATTTGCTTGATTTGCCCTTTTGATTTGGTGAAGGAAGGTTCATGAATGGGAAAAAAATGGACCCTACTTATGTTTATTATTATTACTTTTTAATTCTTTATTAATAATATAATCTATCTCTTATTTTCTTACCATCTAAATGGTGTTTGACCGGGAGTGAGTATTTTTCTTCAATTTTTTTTAACTGCTTTCTTTTTCAGGGGTATTTTTACAGATGACTTAGGTGTCATAATGCTAATTCATCTGATTTTTTTTTTTTTTTTTTAATCACGAACACGTTTGTTGAAAAAGATCGCTAAGAAAAAGTTTCCTAATATCGTTCGCTAAGAACCATCGCAAGAGGACGACTATAGTATCATCGTGCTCAGTAAAAGGTATTACAAACTTTTTCTTCGCGATGGTGCTCATGCTCAGCAAAGCGAAGTGCTGATGACGTTAGCAAAAAGGTAAAAAATATTATTTTCGAGTCGGGAATCCAAAAACATTACGGAACCCAAGGAGATCATGGGTGAAACTACCCTTCTTTTCAACTATTTGATTTTCATCTCATATTTCATGACTCAACAATTCATCAATTTTTTTTTTCTTTTTAATATTTTATTGTTTGCATCTTATATTTTATAGCTTAACAATCTCTTCTCTTTTATAGACTAAAATTCTCATTGTCTTCTCTGTTTTTGCAAAATAGAAATATTTATGTTCTTCCGTAATTAAGGTTACGATTTTACAAATATTTGTTTTTTAGTTGGTTTTATTTTTTTCATTTTACCGGTGAGATCTGGAAAATTTGTTTCCCTCTCCTTTTTGGTTAAGTTATATTTTTTTTTGACAAACTTAGAAAGTAGACTATTATTTTCATTGTTTTCTTTGCTTTTGCAGATGAGAAGAAATTTATCTTCTATTGGACTATCATTCTTTTCATCATTACGCTTCCCGAGGTGGATAGTGAATGGTGCATATGAAGAACACAATACTGGCAAGTTAGAACAACAAGATGAGGCAGCTCACTATCATGTTCAACAAATTCAACCCAAATACAGATTCTTCGCAGTTTACTTTCACATTTACTTGTAGAGGTTGGATACTCAAAAAAGCTGGGTACATTAATTGTGTAAAATTGTATAAATAAAATACTAATAAAAATAAATACTTTTTATTCTTTTTTGATGCAAGATTTTGGACCGCCTTGCTCCTCTGCTGCTTCCGTCGCCAACGGCTGCCGGACGGACCGTGGTGTACCTGCAAGAGGAGAGAGAGCATCATCTTGCACCGGTGTGCTTGGCCCACGGGCCTCCGATGCCTAAGTCAGAGAGGTCTGAGCGTAGGTAGGAGTAGTTAGAGGGTGTTCGAATAGAGTTACCTTCATCTCTCATTCCCTGTTGAACATGAGGGATATTTATAGCGGAGGAGAAATCCTCGCGGTTGTCCGGTTCGCTGGCCTTCAGATGAACGCCTAGACCGGAGCGGACATCGTGGGTAAATCGGGGTTGGGCTCACGCGCCTGGTGATGATTGCGGTGCCCGTCGTTCCCCGATTCTCGAGAGGGTTGGGGGCGCCTGCAGCGTCGCTTCTTCTGTCAGTCGTAGCAGGCTGTCGCGTCCATCACATCTCGTGTTAACCGAGGAATGACGTCGGCTATCTTCGGTCAGCTGTGGTAAGCGTTGCCTACCGAAGCCCCGGGGTCGTCCTTTGGTGGATGAATTCTCTGGATTCGGGGGCGGTGTCCCCCACTCCTCGGGGTGTGGTTATGACGTCAGCAGGTGACGTGAGGCTGAAGTTGCCCATAACATTGGCCCCACCAGCAGGGTGACTCGACACTTGCGATTCTTCCTGGTGGTTTTGAATCGGCGCAAGATACTGAAGAGCCTCGGGAGTTGACTTGGTGCATCTCTTACTGGAAAGGATGACGCGGGCACGGAAGGTGAGTCAACTCTTTTGTCGACGCGTTGCCCCTCCCGGGGTACGGCGGTTACTCTATCCTAGGTGAGATCCGGGCCGTTAGATAAACGTGCGACTCAGATTCTTCTTCCAAAACAGTTTAAATCTGAGGGCTGGGGGGAGAAAGGTTTTTACTTCTCCTCGCCTCCCTTTGTCTTCTCTTGCTTTTACGCTCCATTTTTACTTTTACCCTTCAATGGCTCGAGGTTCTACTGCTTCTGGTAGCGCTTCTCAGGACGCTGTCATTGGTGATTCCCCCACGCCTGACCAAGGAGGATGTGGTCACGTTGAGGGAAGCCTACGAGATCCCGTCGTTCGTCAGGTTGCGTTTGCTTGAGCCGGGGGAAACGATCGAATCGCCGCCGACGGGGTGCGTGGGTCTGTACCGGAATATGTTTCCCAGGGGGTTTCGGCTTCCCATTATGCCGATTGCCCAACCGCTCTTGGAGGCGGTTCGTTTAGCACCGACGCAGCTTGCCCCGAATGCTTGGTCTGGGCTGTTTTCCTTTTGCGTTCTGTGGAAGAGGTACGGGGACGGGTTAGCTGCCACGATGGGACCCTTCGTCGGTGCAACCTGTAGCCTATTCCCTGCAGCCTGTTCTTCAGAATCCGTCTCGTTACTTCCTATCGCCAAAGTTTTGTAGGAAGATTGCGGAGAACCCTTCGTCGGTGAAGGGGTGGCGCGAGCAGTGGTTCTACGCGACTGAGCAGTGGTTAGTAACGGCTCCGGAGGACATTCCCATCTGCGAGGTCCCGACAGAGTTCGGGAATTTGGGTAAGTCTTCCTTTCTTTAATTCCTTTCCACTGACTTCTTTCTCTTGTTCCACTCCTAACCATTTTCTTTTGCGCGGTAGTGGTGTCGAGTCTTGAGTTCTCTCGGACGGAGTTGTTTGCTTTAACCTGTCAACAGATCTCATGGATCCCTAAGTTCAGACGGAGATTCGCTCTCGTCTGTAGCGAGGACAACCTTATCCATGCAGGGTTGAGGTACCGTTGCATGCTCGAGTCGCCCAAAGGTGAGCTGAGGTGTGTTCTCCTTACGCCTCTGTTGCGTGCTCAAATGTTTAAAAGAAATATGCAAGGATAGAGCACTCAGAACATGCAAGCATACATGATCTTGTAGCAAGTAATAAGTATTTTTTCATTCGATTTCCCACAGAGATTTATTCTTAGTTACTTACGAAGTGTTTTGTTAAGTGAGAATGGGTGGATTAAATGAGGTAGATGTGGTTTTAAATTGCCTAATTACTAAGGGATGTGTAAATGATGGAAGCATAAACAAGTGCAAGTAGATAATAAACTAGATTGTAAAGAAGAGAACAATCAAACGAAGAGAAAAAATGACTAAGGCAAATTTTAACTTAAGGGAATTGCGGAAACAACAATTATTTCGCAATGTTACCAACAACAAAATGTGTGTAAAGTGGGGAAACAAGGGCTACTAACGACTCCTCTATAGGCTTTTTCACACGATTCTCAAGCATTAGATCAACTCATCATGCATCAAACTAACTCATTCTCATGTATCTTCCGATTTCATGCATTAGATCCTTTAGTTTACTCATGTCCAAGTAAGGTCTTAAGCATCTTGTTAAAACAGTAAGTCGTGATTTGTACTAGGAAAATGCCTATTCCTAGGTCGTTTTCTGGCTACCTTGAGAGGCTAGTATGAGTGTATGACTCTGAACTCTTACTCCTTCCAGAGGTTAGGAGTTCTTTGGACAAAATGGATGGCCAATCGAAATTGCCCGTGGGATGAAGCTTACATACATTCAATGCATTCGAGAGCTATCCTACATGCTTGATTCACGTGTTTCTACCTATAGATTTGTCATTAGCATGCCCTTATGTGGTTTAGTTACTCATGGATGCAGATAGAATGGGAAGAGTAAATGAAGATGACATGCTTAATAGAAGATTAAAGACAAAACAGAAGACAGAAACGATAAACAGAGAAGTGAAGAGATTGCAAAGTGATGAAATATTGCTTCGATTAAGTAAAGTTTGAACTAAATAAATGACAGCCTTGAACAACTAAAGTAAAGCAGAAAGGAACGAAATGAAGTAGAGTAGCAAACTAAAAGGGAATTAACAACAAACAGCAATGGAAATGGAAAGCTAAAAGTAGAAAGTAGTAAAGCCGTGCGTGATCTTCTCGTTACGAACGCCTCGGCTGAAGGTTGAAAGGAAGCCTTGCTTGGATGAATCCAATCAGAAGAGAAGATAAATTTTCTCTCCTTCCTATCAGATTGTCGACTCCAACAGCTGAACTTTTCAAACAAACAGACGGTAGAGAGAAAACGAGTGGAAAAGACTGCGTTGAACTGGAAGTCTACGCCGTTCGGGTGTGTTTCAACCTTCCATCTTGACCTCCTTTTATAGTGTTCTACAGGTACGCTTGGGCCAAGGAGAACCATCCATTCTCAACGTCGTACTACTACGTGGCTTCAGGAGAAAGAATGAATCCCTGAAAGGTCGGAACAAAACAGAAAATAGTTAGACAACTTACGGATTTCACTTAAAACATTGCGGTTTTAGCAATGTTTCCGCAATGCTTCCGCAATGCACAATTTTCATTCCTTTAACTTCGTTTTTGGTTCCTTTTCTTTCCTTTTGTATATAAGTCCTAATTTAGCTTCATTCTTCTAATTCTCATATATAAGTACGAGTTTAAGCCAAATCCTACCAAAAACACCTAAGAGTGTACGTCTTTCTAAGGTAAATAAGTCCTAAAATAATCACTTTTGGAGACGTAACACACCCCCAAACTTAAGGTTTTGCTCGTCCTCGAGCAATCTAAGGACTTACTTAGGCTGCTGTTTTAACCTCTCTAACCACTTGCTGACTCCCCTAAGTTCCTATCCATGGTAATGCTGTCCTGTGACACACTTCTAAGTTTACACTAACTTCTCATTTTGCTTCTTCTGACTTCGCACGCCTAATGATCTTACTGTTTCATTAACTCCCCACAACTGATCTATTTGCTTTGGTCATTAAGTTCATTGTGCAACTATCCCTAAGGTTTCAAATTCTACCTAGCTTTACCCCAGACTCAGTACATACTTCTAATGTTTTACTTTTGAGCTACCTAGGATTCCTTAGAGTCATGCCAGTCTTAGTACAAACTAGTGACAGTAGTACATTCATAGAACACACTAAACCCTGGCATCACTACATTGGATATACATTCATCTCCCTAAACAAACCTACAAGCTACAACTTTGTGCTTAGCTAATTGAGGATCAGAGTTCTTTTATTCAGGACATCTAAGCCACAAAGCTGCAACTCCTAGGCATACATTCTTCTTCCTTAGTTTTTCCTTTTTCTTTCTTTCTTTGGGGGCCTCTCCTTTGGTTGCCTTTTGATGCAATGCCACTTGTGGGTTACACACATGGCACTGATTACTAAGCAACTTTCAGAGAGACACCCCTCTTTATTCTTTTCTTTCATTTTGTTTTTTTTTTTTTTTCCAGTTCATCATTTTTTTGCAAAGGAGAAGAAGAA
This sequence comes from Herpetospermum pedunculosum, assembly GCA_028017165.1. Classification (NCBI taxonomy): domain Eukaryota; kingdom Viridiplantae; phylum Streptophyta; class Magnoliopsida; order Cucurbitales; family Cucurbitaceae; genus Herpetospermum; species Herpetospermum pedunculosum. Next base: position 13,988,244 of record JAPQWQ010000186.1, on the reverse strand, counting down.
TGCTTATGTCTAAAGGGAGAGAGGAATGTTCCTAGGCCTAGGGTGGCCTCCCCCAAACTTAAACTTCTCATTGTCCCCAATGAGAGTCTGAGGTGGCACACCCCCAAACTTGTCCTAGAAGCATCTAGTCTAGGGCAAAACAAAGAGAATCTAAAAATCCTAGGCATAGACAGAACATTCTTAAAGCAAATAACTCAGCAGCAGAAATTTGAAAAGACAGTATGGCAAGGACTTAAAGACATGCATGCTGAGCAACTTAAGAGAGCTAATTCAAACTATCAAAGGTGGCATTAAGACACTCATCCAGCATGCTCACAGATAGGTTATATAAGGTAGTCAAGAAAGCAGCAAAAGAACAAAATTGAAACAGAACCAGCCTAGCTAATCAGTCAGTCAAAAGCATGTGACAACTAACAAAAATTGCGGAATTCGCAATAATTTCGCAATGAATATACAGGGCAAATATATCAGTAAGCAGCCCCTTTTGCATGCTATTTCCAGTCATCTACAGCTATACAAAAAGGAAACTAAAACAGCCTACTTAATCAGATACCATCTACCGAAATTAAACTACCCTAAACAATCAAAAGAAAGAACTAAAAGCAAATCAAATATTGACTCAAAATACCAGAATTCACACAGTTTAACGAAAAGCAGAGATTTTTTTTTTATTTATTTCAAAGAGGGAACAGAAGTACTCCCTCGAGTGCCCTTCAGACTGGCACTCAGACATCCTCATCATCATCCCTCCGTGCTTGTGGAGGCGTCCATGGCTTCAGTAGGTCAGTGGGAAAGGCAGGGAAGATGCAACCCAACTGATCAGCCACGTATTTGTCCCTTGCCTGAGCATACTCGGCCCATTGCGCCATCTTCCTCTGAAGATCCATCAGGCAGGCCATAGAGAGAGATTGAGCTACAGCCAGGCCGTCTAGCTCAAACTCCATATTCCCTTTTCTTCGCATCCGCAAGGCTGTGGGCAACTCCAGATGCCCAGTGTAGGCCAGCTGCCTCTCCATCCTCTCGATTGGAACACCTGCACGTAAACATAGCTTAGTGATGGTGTTTGGAAAGAAAAGAGGGCCCTTACCTTTCTTGGCACAGTCTGCTATGGAGGCTGCAATAACCTCCCCAACATTGATAGTGAGGCCTCTCATGATCGCATATACCAGCAGCGATCTCCCCTGATTAATGGTGGTCTCGTGGGTCACTGGGGACAGACGCCTTCGCACGAATGAAAACCAGACAGCTGCCTTGGCCGTGAGGGTAGCACTCATCAGAGTGTGCTTCCCATTGCGTGAGATCGTCCAAGCTGCCTCAGGCTGGCCTATGATGCGCAGTGCTTCCTCCAGGACAGTCTCAGTTGGTGCGTCGGTGATTCTTGCATAGTCAGTATGCTTCTGCCCCTTGAGACCATAGGCCTCATTAATAGCCTTGGCTGAAAAGTCAACCTCCAGCCCCCTCACCGTTGACAGGCCATCCTCAGGGTGCGTCAGATTAGCATAGAAGTCGTACACCATGCTGGAGTAGGCGGGGATGGGCGGTCTGCACAGCTCTTCCCAACCGTTGTTGGTGATCCCTGCGCACAAGAATTGCGGCAGGTCTGCCAATGCATCAAGGAACCCCTTCTCGTGGAGTAGGTCCCTCTTCCTCAGTTCAGTGCCTCTTGATTCGGCGTCTGAGGACACATACCTCACAGATTGAGGCTCATCTTCGGGGTATAATTTGGCTTTCCACTTTTCCCTGGCCTTGGCTGATTCAGCAGCCTCGATCTTTATCTTCTTTGGGATTCACTTGATTACAAATAGCCGTTAAAACAGCTGTGCCCCGTACGCTTCCGTCATTCGTTGGACTTCAAGAAATCAATCTTCTTCTTCCTCTGCATCTCCTACCTTCAGATCTTTCCAAATCAACAATGGTGCTTACACGGGCTGAGCGATCTGCTTCCAAGAAGAAGTCACCGGACGCCGAGGTAGCTGCGAGAGAGGCACTACTTGCCTTGGCAGATGCCGAAGCTGCGCAACCCGTACGACCATCTAAGCCTCCTGTACGCAAGAAGAAGTGGAAGGTGGTGACCGAAATCCCTGCTGATCCATCTGAACCAGTAGGGACACCCAAGAAAAGAAAATGGAAGATGGCAGTCGGGGACGCACCGATCAAGGAAAAGACTCCCACCGTGGAGAGTCAAGGAAGTGGCCGTCCATCCTACGAGACGGCCAGACAAAGCCCCGAGCCATCTCCACCTTCACAGAGCCCTGAGCTATCTCCATCTCCGCAGACGCCTGAGCCTGAAGCCCCGATTGAAGAACATCAAGAATCAGTGCCGAGCGAAGAGGCGGCTGAGGAAGATGAAGTCTTCTCTCCTTTGAGGGAAGTCAGCCCTGATAGCCCAGCAGAGGGGAGAGACTCGATGGATGAGACGTTGGGGGACTGCCTTCAGCAAATCACCACCAGGGCACGGCTAAGGAAGAAGGTGCCCAAGACTGTGAAGGCCAAACGGCCAAAAGCTTCCAAAAGATCCAAGAAGAAGAAAGTCAGTAGTGAGCCTTCTTTGAAGAAGCTGAAGGTCGAGGCTGCTGAGTCGGCCAAGGCAAGGGATAAGGGGAAAGCCAAATTGTACCCCGAAGATGAACCTCAAGCTGTGAGGTATGTGTCTTCAGACGCAGAATCAAGGGGCAGTGAGTTAAGGAAAAGAGACCTACTCCATGAGAAGGGGTTTCTTGACGCATTGGCAGACCTGCCGCAATTCTTGCGCGCAGGGATCACCAACCACGGCTGGGAAGAGCTGTGCAGACCGCCCATCCCTGCCTACTCCAGCATGGTGTACGACTTCTACGCAAATCTGACGCACCCCGAGGATGGTCTGTCCATGGTGAGGGGGATTGAGGTCGATTTTTCGGCCAAAGCTATCAATGAAGCCTATGGCCTCAAGAAGCAGAAGTATACTGACTACGCGAGGATCATCGACGCACCGACTGAGGCTGTCCTGGAAGAAGCCCTGCGCATCATAGGCCAACCTGAGGCGGCTTGGACAATCTCACGTAATGGGAAGCACACTCTGATGAGTGCGACCCTTACGGCCAAGGCAACCGTCTGGTTCTCCTTCGTGCGTAGGCGTCTATCCCCGGTGACCCAGGAAACCACCATAAATCAGGGGAGATCGTTGCTGGTGTACTCAATTATGAGGGGCCTCACTATCGATGTTGGTGAGGTCATAGCAGCCTCAATAGCCGACTATGCCAAGAAAGGTAAGGGTCCTCTCTTCTTTCCAAACACCATCACTAAGCTATGTTTACGTGCAGGTGTGCCAATCGAAAGGATGGAGAGGCAGTTGGCCTACACAGGTCATCTGGAGCTGCCTACAGGCCTGAGGATGCGTAGACGGGGAAACATGGAATTTGAGCTAGACGGCCTGGCTGCAGCTCAATCTCTCTCCATGGCTTGCTTGATGGATCTTCAGCGCAAGATGGCGCAATGGGCTGAGTACGCTCAAGCAAGGGACAAGGACGTGGCTGACCAATTGGGATGCATCTTCCCTGCTTTCCCCACGGATCTTCTGAAGCCATGGACACCTCCAAAGGAGAGGAAGGATGATGATGAGGATGTCTGAGTGCCAGTCTGAAGGGCACTCGAGGGAGTACTTCTGTTCCCTCTTTAAAATAAACAAGAAAAAAAAAACTACTTTTTGTTAAACTTGGTGAATCCTGTTGTTTTGAATCCATTGTTTGATCTGCTTTTCATTCTTTCTTTTGGCTGTTTAGGATAGTTTAGTATAGGTAGATGGTATCTGAGTAGTTAGGTTGTTTTGGTTTCCTTTTTGTTTAGCTGTAGATGACTGAAAATAGCATGCAAAAGGGGCTGCTTACTGATATATATGCCCTGCGGGTTCATTGCGAAATTATTGTGGACTCCGCAATGTTTGTTCGTTATCGCATGCTATTGACTGACTGTTAGATAGGCTGGTTCTGTTTCAATTTTGTTCTCTTGCTGCTTTCTTGACTGCCATATATGCCTATCTATAAGCATGCTGGATGAGTGTCTTAAGACACCTTTGATAGTTTAATTTAGCTCTCTTAAGTTGCTCAGCATGCATAGCTTTAAGTCCTTACCATACTGTTTTTACAACATTCTGCTGCTGTATTATTTGCTTTAAGAATGTTCTTTCTATGCCTAGGACTTTTAGATTCTCTTTGTTTTTCCCTAGACTAGATGCTTCTAGGACAAGTTTGGGGGTGTGCCACCTCAGACTCTCATTGGGGACAATGAGAAGTTTAAGTTTGGGGGAGGCCACCCTAGGCCTAGGAACATTCCTCTCTCCCTTTAGACATAAGCATTCTTCTTTTCCTTTACAAAAAATGATGAACTGAAAAAAATAAAAATAAGAATAGAATAAAGAGGGGTGTCTCTCTTAAAGTTGCTGAGTAATCAATGCCATGTGTGTAACCCACAAGTGGCATTGCATCAAAAGGCAACCAAAGGAGAGGCTCCACCAAAGAAAGAAAGAAAAAGGAAAAACTAAGGAAGAAGAATGTATGTCTAGGAGTTGCAGCTTTGTGCTTAGGTGTCCTGAATAAAAGAACTCTGATCCTCAATTAGCTAAGCACAAGGTTGTAGCTTGTAGGTTTGTTTAGGGAGATGAATGTATATCCAATGTAGTGATGCAAGGGTTTAGGTTGTTCTATGAATGTACTACTGTCACTGGTTTATACTAAGACTGACATGACTCTAAGGAATCCTAGGTAGCTCAAAAGAAAAACATTAGAAGCATGTACTGAGTCTGGGGTAAAGCTAGGTAGAATTTGAAAACTTAGGGATAGTTGCACAATGAACTTAATGACAGAAGCAGATAGATCAGTTGTGGGGAGTTAATGAAACAGTAGGATCATAAGGCGAGAGAAGTCAGAAGCAGCAAAAAATGAGAAGTTAGTTTTAAGCTTAGAAGCGTGTCACAGGACAGCATTGCCATAGATAGGAATTTAGGGAAGTCAGCAAGTGGTTAGAGAGGTTAACAGCAGCCTAGATAAAGTCCTGATATTGCTCGAGGACGAGCAAAACCTTAAGTTTGGGGGTGTGTTACGTCTCCAAAAGTGACTATTTTAGGACTTATTTACTATAGAAAGATGTACACTCTTAGGTGTTTTTGGTAGGATTTAGCTTAAACTCGTGCTTATATATGAGAATTAGTAGAATGAAGCTAAATTAGGACTTATATGTAAAAGGAAAGGAAAAGAACCAAAAACAAAGTTAATAGAGTGAAAATTGCACATTGCTGAAGCATTGCGGAAACATTGCTAAAACCGCAATGTTTTAAGTGAAATCCGTAAGTTGTCTAACCAATTTCTGTTTTGTTCCGATCTTTCAGGGGCCCATTCTTTCTCCTGCTGCCACATGGAAGAACGACGTTGAGAATGGATGGTTCTCCTTGACCCAATCGTACCTGCAGAACACTATAAAAGGAGGTCAAGATGGAAGGTTGAAACACACTCGAAAGGCGTAGACTTCTCAGTTCAACGCAGTCTTTTCCACTCTTTTTTCTCTCTTCCGTCTGTTGGTTTGAAGGGATTAGCTGTTGGAGTCGACAATATGATAAGAAGAAGAGAAGATTTGTCTTCTCTTCTGATTAGATTCATCCAAGCAAGGCTTTCCTTTTTCCTTCAGCTGAGGCGTTCGCAACGAGAAGATCACGCACGGATTTAATTGCTTTCTGCTTTAGCTTTCTGTTTCCTTTGCTGTTTGTTGTCTTTTCACTTCCGTTTGCAACTCTATTTCATTTTGTTGCTGTCTGTTTAAGTTTTAGTTGTTCAGAGTTAGCATTTGTGTAGTTCAAACTTTAGCTAATCGAAGCATTATTTCATCACTACGCAAGCTCTTCACTTTTCTGTTTACTGTCTTTGCCTTCTATTTTGTCTTTAATATTCTACTAAGCATGTCGTCTTCATCTCTTCTCCCCATTCCATCTGCATCCATGAGTAACTAAACCACATAAGGGCATGCTAATGACAAATCTATAGGTAGAAACACGTGAATCAAGCATGTAGGATAGCTCTCCATTGCATTGAATGTATGTAAGCTTCATCCCACGGGCAATTTCGATTGGCCATCCATTTTGTCCAAAGAACTCCTAACCTCTGGAAGGAGTAAGAGTTCAGAGTCATACATTCATGCTAGCCTCTCAAGGTAGCCAGAAAACGACCTAGGAATAGGCGTTTTCCTAGTACAAATCACAACTTGCTGTTATTAAAAAGATGCTTAAGACCTTACTTGGACATGAGTAAACTAAAGGATCTAATGCATGAAATCGGAAGATACATGAGAATGAGTTAGTTTGATGCATGATGAGTTGATCTACTGCTTGAGAATCGTGTGAAAAAGCCTATAGAGGAGTCGTTAGTAGCCCTTGTTTCCACACTTTACACATAATTCGCTGTTAGTAACATTGCTAAATAATTGTTGTTTCCGCAATTCCCTGAGTTAAAATTTTGCCTTAGCCATTTCTCTCTTCGTTTGTTATTCTCTTCTCTTTACGTTCTAGTTTATTATCTACTTGCACTTGTTTTTGCTTCCATCATTTACACATTCCTTAGTAATTAGGTACTTTAAAACCAAATCAACCCCATTTAATCCACCCATTCTCACTTAACAAATCACTTCGCTAGTAACTAAGAATAAATCTCTGTGGGAAATCGAATGAAAAAATACTTATTACTTGCTACAAGATCATGTATGCTTGCATATTATGAGTGCTCTATCATTGCTTCTTTATTTTAAACATTGAGCACGCAACAGCTGCGCATGTCGCTCCATCACATAAATCTTTTTCCTAATCAAAATGGCTCTGGAAGCGGGAAAATATTTTTCCAAAAATAGCCCTTTCAACTCGCTCCATGTGGCAATGGATCCCGACGGAAGATAATACATCCAGTCTCTTGCTTTTTCCTTTAATGTGAAAAGGAAGGCTCTCAGGCTCAACTGATCGTCAGTGGCTTCACTTTTCTTCATCGCCGAACACACTATTTGAAACTCCTCCAGGTGTTTAATAGGGTCCTAATCTGCATTACCATAAAAGGAAGGTAGTAAGTTAATTAAACCGGCATTAAGCTCAAAATTACCTGGTACTACCAGATACGATATACACAGTGGTTGGCGGTCCAAGTCAGGTGATGCCAATTGCCTCAAGGTCCTCTGAGGCTCATCGTTAATTGCAAGTTCCATTTCTTCCACTTGTCTCAAAAATTAAAAGAAAACTGCACACAACAACTCAAAACAAACGAGTCATACTGTACCAGAAGGATAAAAATAAACAGAACCAAAGAAAATAATTTTAAAAAGAAAAATTAAAAACACAAAACAAATAAAATTCAACCAAGTAAGATTAATTTTTGCTCCCCGGCAGCGGCGCCAATTTTGGTGGTAGGATTTTTGAATATCCTACAAATTTCGGGTTGTCGAAACCCGCCAAAATAATATTTATAATCCGAACTTACTAAGCTTTGCAGCTAGTGGCAACGGAGTCGATCCACAGGGAGCAAGCTATAATCCTAACTTAATTAAATTGAATTTGTAATGAAGTAAAAACAATGGGAGGTTTTGTTTGGAAAATTAAAGAGGGAAATATGAAATTGACAAGTATGCTTAATTAGAAAGTATCGGGATTGCTCTATTGTATTTCAGTTCATCGATAAACATGGAAATTAGCCGAGATGCTCATGCACGCGAAATGTTTGCTCGACACCGATACAAACACCCCGATGAATTAATTAGAAACAAACAATTCTAATTAAACATGCCTCTTAATCAATTCAAGGTGATTAGTCCTAAATTAATCAGAAAACAGTAATGGGTAACATCACGACGAATTAATCCTAAAACTAATTCGATTTCTCTCTTAACCTTGAGCCCACCGCGATACGATAATCAATTCATACCTCATTCGTCACATAGGGTCAAATTGATTAGGCACGATTAGACCCTCGCTACTTGCATTAAAACTAATCAGGAATCAATGCTAGCCAACTAACATGCGTAACAATTATGGGCGTCAATCCTAATTAGAAAGGCATGTTATTCGTTCTTAATACAAGAAAGAGATGCAAGAGTTCATACACATATGTTAAACATTCATATAAAGCACAAATCTCACCTAAATACAATAGAAATCAATCCCTCAACTAACTAATCAAACATTTACCTCTAGCCTTCCATGGGAGATGGAGTATTCCAAGCTTCCATGGAGGTTGTAGAGTTCATACAACCCAAATGGAGAGGAAGAGCTTCAAAAATGGTGAAAAAGCGTCAATCCCGAGCCCAAAACGGAGATGGAATGACCTAAAATCGCTAAAATGTTCTTTTTATACTTCAGAGTAGCGTCGAGACGCTGCTCGAGACGCTGGGCAGCGTCTCGACGCTACGGACGAAAATAAAATGGAAACCAGCGCTTTTTTAGACTTTTAATAACGGGCAATTTTTTTGGACTTTTAATGACGGACGCGCGCAGGGGTGCTGAGCCGAGCAGGGCGAGGCGAGGACGCGCGGGCGAGGGCTTTTAATGACGGGCGCTCAGGCGCGGGCGCGAGCGGGGGCTTTTCATGACGGGCGAGCGGGCGCGGAGCAGGGGCTTTTCATGACGGGCGAGCGGGCGCGGAGCGGGGCTGATGCTGGGCGTGGGCTGGAGCTAGGCGTTGACCAAATCTAGGAGCGTTGACTTTTACAAAAATAATAGAAAATGTGCTCCCATCTGGATTCATCTAGGAGCGTTGACTTTTACAAAAATAATAGAAAATGTGCTCCCATCTGGATTTGGAACTGGGCACAATCCTTATCTTGGCAAGCCTTGCACCATTAAGCCATTAATCAATTTTGAGTTAAATTTAGATTAATTTGTATAATCACTCAAAACGGTTAATTAATAAAATGCTCTAAAATATTCATTTAAGCTCTTAATTTACGCAAATGCCCGATTTACCCCTTAACAATTAAATTATACAAAATATATCAATTAAGCCCAAATAATTATTCTAATTTACAAGACTTAGGAGCTAAATATTAACACTTTTTGAGTGTTATCACATGACTATGTTCCCAGCTACCTACCCGGTCTTATCCCCAAGATGGTAGGCTTATTGAGTCGGTGATCTCGGGCCACTCTCACTCATACAAGTCAAAGGATAAGCCCGAATAAACAGGAGTTCATAGCGTGCTCAGGATTCAGATCGAGTTACATAGGCCATCATATGAAAAAGTCGGTCTTTACCGTAAACGAAGTTATAAAGAAAGAGCGACTTGTTTCGCGGTTCAGTCTTATGCAAACTCATTGCACAGGACGCCCCCACTCGCATGTCTCCACATGAACGATTTTAGATCACATCGTTTGTACTATGCAAAGCGGGCCGCGTCCAATAGTGTCCCCAGGATAAGGTACCCAGCCTTATCCCTATACTATAGACCGTTCTGGCTATTACTTGAGCTTGATCCATAATCATGTCACACATGAAGTTCAAGTATACAACTTATAGCCATGGGTTCTTTGTTTATTGGACTTTGGGTATAAGAAATCGCATTTCACTTTATTCAATAACAACTTTACTGAATACACTTCAATAACAATTTTATTGCAAAATATAATATAAATTCAGTTTACAAACCACGAGTTTTAGGACATAAAACCCAACAATTCCTTGATGGTAGCTAAGTCTTGTTACAGCTTGTGAAGCAGCAATAGGTTTATAAGTTGAGCTCGTAGTTAGTGTTATGAGGAGATGTGATGGTCACATAGAAAGCCTCACAGCACTTCATGTTGATTTGTTTACTAAGTCTTTCATGGCTAAAGTGTTTGAGAGACACCTAGAAGAGTCTAGGGCTACGAGTTGCTGGATAGGACAGTAGGAGAAAAACTTTTGATATATGATATATTAGTTTTCTCCACCTAACATGTACACCAGAGACGTTTGAGTCCAAGTGGGAGTTTGTTGGGTTTTATGTCCTAAAACTCGTGGTTTGTAAACTGTTGTGTTCGTAAATATTCTATTTAGAATAAAGAGTTATTAGTTTTATTTAGTAAAAGAGTTTAGACATGATTGTGGATCAGGCTCAAGTAGTCAGTCACTTTGTATTGTACAAAACGATGTGATCCGAATCGTTTCACATGGAGATGTGCTAGTGAGGGCGTCTTGTGCAAAGAGTTTGCATAAGATCAAATCGCGAAATATGTCGCTCTCTCTTTATAACATCGTTTACTGATGAGACCGACATTTTCATTTGATGGCCTAGGTAACTCGATCTCAATCTTCAACTCGCTATGAACTCCTGCTTATTCGAAAGTATCCTTTGACTTGCACGGGTGAGAGTGTCCCATTAGCGCCGACTCAATAAGCCTACCATCTTGGGGATAAAGTCGAATAGGTAGCTGAGGACATAGTATAGCAAGATTGGAGTTCACTCCTAACCCGCTCTTCAGGGTTAGTAGATAGGTTGTTCCCTTAATAGCTGACTTCGGGGCTAGAAAATTAGCGCTCACACTCTCATGAGATAAGAGGGTTAATTGATCTTTTGGTTGGACCAAAGATCTATTGTTCATTAGAGGTGTCAGTGGTACTTAAGAAACAAGACGTAATGCAGGGGTTAAACGATTTAAAATGACCCATCTGTGATTACGAACAACCTGTGAAGGGTCGACTTGCCCGTGACGGTAATATCAGAGGACATAATATATCTACAGTGAGGAGAGTGCAACCCTCGGACTATAGTGGAGTCTCCTGGGGTTAACGAATGTTGATTAGTTCGGTTAAAAGAGTTTTAACCGGATAATCTCGTATCGTTGGAGCTCATGATCTGTAGGTCCTTTAGGTTCTCCTAGCTAGCTCGGATAGCGCCGTGCAACAGTTTAAAAGAAAAGAAAAAGAAAAAAAATTTGAATTGTTCAAATTCGGCTTGTGGAAGAATGATGAACATATTTAAATATGATTTAAATATGAGAATGGTCTAAAACATGAATAGGATTCATGTGCAAAAAAGTCGGTTTTCGGAAAACCGGATTTAGCCATATTATTTAATTAATATTTGATATTGAATTAAATAATATTAATTAATTAAAAAGTTTAATTAATTAATATATATATATATATATATATATATATATATTTTATTTATTAAAAAGTTTAATAAATAAAAATATTTATTATTATTTAAAATTAATTAAGTTTTAATTAATTTTTTTTAAATAATAATAATAATTATATATATATTTGAGATTTGGCTAAAATGTTGGTGTAGTGGCTTTTTGGGCTTTCATTTTTTATGTGCTTAAAAAAAACTTCAATTTAGAAGTTTTAGCTCTCTCTTCTTTGAAGACCTCAACCCCTGCCTTTCATCCTCTTCTTCTTCCTTTCTTTTCTTTTATTTTTCGGAGTCCCACAACTCCGTCGCTCGACGCCGAGGATAGCGGGACTACCTGGGGTGGTCCTCGAGGCGTTCGTGAGAAGAGGTCGGAAGAGTTCGTGACGAGGAACGTGCAGCGGAACTCGAAGAAACTTAGAACAACAAGGGTATGTTTTCTAATTTTTCTTATTTTCGTTGTTTGAGCATGTTTTCTATTTGTTATATTGATGTAATTAGAGTATCATTGATCCAAAATCGCTTCCGCAGCGTGATACGCTTCATCACATATATCATAAAGTTTTCTCCTACTGTCCTTTCCAGCAACTCGGAGCCCTAGACTTTGCTAGGTGTCTCTCAAACACTTTAGCCATGAGAGACTTGGTAAACAAATCAGCATAAAGTGCTACGAGGCTTTCTATGTGACCATCACATCTCCTCATAGCACTTACTGCGAGCTCAAGTTATAAACCTTTTGGTGCTTCACAAGCTGCAACAAGATTTAGCTACCACCGAGGAATTATCAATACAACGCTTGTATTCTACTTCTCGTTTGCACTGAGACAAATGTTGCGTGCTCAGTATGGGTGTAAAATAGGTGCAGAGAGCACTCAAATCATGCAAGTATACATGGTCTGCAGCAAGTAATAAGTATGATTTATGTCGATTCCCACAGAGATTTGTGTAAGTAGGCACGATTAAGATGTGTTAACTTAGAGAAGTAACCAGTGACAGATTGTTGTATGGAGAGTGTTGTGAAATTGTAAATAACGCAAAATAAACGCAAACCTAAGACTAAACAAGGAAGGAAAACACACAAGGCGTAACAGAGCAGTAACTTGACTAATGTGGAAGAGATAATATCGATGCGATCATAGAAAAATATTAGCGAACAAAGAGACAACACAAAAAGTCTTAAATAACAAACAAGGCAGACTAGGATTCATACAATAGTTCATATACAAACAACTTCAGCTGCGATTAAACAAGCATATGCACCGTTCTAGCAATTACACACAGGATCTCTCGATCTTGAGCATTACGACTCTAGTTCATTCATATCCAAATGAGGCTAGCATCCTATTCATACAATCATGCTATCTAACGTGCTAGAAGAGTGACTAAGCTTAGCCTCCTCTCTAGCTACCATGAAAGGCTAGCAAGAGCATATGACTCAGACTCCCTACTCCTCTCGGAGGTTCAGAAATCATTAACACATAATGGATGGTCGGTCGAAAATGAATTGTTAGATTAAGAACACATATGCTCAGAACATGTCATGCAAATCAAGTGCTGAAATAATGATCTAATCACTACAGAATCATCCTAGCCAACCCTTACGGACTTAGCCACTCATACTACAAAAGATACTCAAAACAACAGTAAAGTTCATAACTAAGAAATGTGATTATAACGAAAGTCAGCAGTGAAGAAAGAACACTAGAACACTTAGAAGAAGAACATAAAACAGTAAGAATTCTTCAAATTCTTCCTTCTCACAGCACTTCGGTTCTACTCAGCTATCTCTTCCTTCCAGCTCTTCTCCAGGTGCTTGCTGCACAGCTCGAACGTTCGAGGAGAATGCTTCAATGGAGGAATTCTTCTCGACTTCCCAAAAAACTCTAAAACCGAGAACTTCCTCTAAAACTCTAACAATTTCTCCACCCTTTGTCTCTTTCCTCCTTTTTCTATATATTCTCCAGGGTTTTCATCAAAGTTCGCCTTAAAATGGTCCAATGATTCTCATTTGGGTGGCTGCAACCGAAAAAAGCATTTTGGCTGTACGGCAGGGGACAAGTGCTGACACTTCTCCAGAATCGGGTACATCTTTCGCGAGCGTGCCGCTTCCGCAAAGCTCCTTAAAGGCGTCAGCTTTGTTGTTGCAAAGCGACCGCAAAAGCCCTTGCTTAGCCAAACATTCCTTCTAGTTAATGCGCCTCTTGCGACATTTTAGCGACACCTGAAAAGCCACAAGCAAACAATTATTTATGCACAATCAGGTACAAATATGTACAAATGCCACACAAAGCTCAAAAACTAGACTTCCCTCAAATGTTCACTAATTCTTTCACTTTTACCCGCTTATTCCTTTCTATTTCTTAAAGAGGACTCCACATTTTCTTTCTTTTAGTCCTAAATAACTCTCATTTGGAGAGTTAACACACCCCCAAACTTGAGCTATTGCTAGTCCTCGAGCAATGTTGCTACCTAACTGTTACGTCTCCAAAAGTGACTAATTTAGGACTTGTTTTCTATAGAAAGATGTGCACTCTTAGGTGTTTTTGATAGGATTTAGCTTGAACTTGTGCTTATATATGAGAATTAGAAGAATGAAGCTAAATTAGGACTTGTATGCAAAAGGAAAGAAAAGGAATGAAAAACGAAGTTAAAAGAATGAAAACTGTGCATTGCGGAGGCATTGCGGAAACATTGCTAAAACCGCAATGTTTTAAGTGAAATCCGTAAGTTGTCTAACTATTTTCTGTTTTGTTCCGACCTTTCAGGGATTCATTCTTTCTCCTGCAGCCACGTAGTAGTACGACGTTGAGAATGGATGGTTCTCCTTGGCCCAAGCATACCTGCAGAACACTATAAAAGGAGGTCAAAGTGGAAGGTTGAAACACACTCGAACGGCGCAGTCTTCCAGTTCAAACGCAGTCTTTCCCATTCTTTCTCTTCTCCGTCTGTTGGTTTGAGAGGTTCAGCTGTTGGAGACGACAATCTGATATGAAGGAGAGAAGATTCATCTTCTCTTCTGATTGGATTCATCCAAGCAAGGCTTGCCTTTTTCTCCCTTCAGCCGAGGCGTTTGCAACGAGGCGATCACGCTTGATTTAATTGCTTTCTGTCTTAGCTTTCCATTTCCATTGCTGTTGTTGTTATTTTCCTTTTGATTCTGTTACTCTATTCCATTTCGTTGCTTTCTGTTTTACTTTAGTTATTCCAAGTCATCATTTGTTTAGTTCAAACGATCGGTTAATCAAAGCACAATTCATCACTTTGCAAGTTCTTCACCTTCTCTGTTTATCACTTCTGTCTACTGTTTTGTCTTTAATTCTCTTCTAAGCATGTCTTCTTCATCTAATCTTTCTATTCTATCAGCGTCCATGAGTAACTAAATCATATAAGGGCATGCTAATGACAAGGCTATAGGTTAAAACACGTGAATCAAGCATGTAGGATAGCTCTCGAATGCATTGAATGTATGTAAGCTTCATTCCACGGGCAATTTCGATTGGCCATCCATTTTGTCCAAAGAACTCCTAACCTCTGGAAGGAGTAAGAGTTCAGAGTCATACACTCATGCTAGCCTCTCAAGGTAGCCAGAAAACGACCTAGGAATAGGCGTTTTCCTAGTACAAATCACAACTTACTGTTTTAACAAGATGCTTAAGACCTTACTTGGACATGCGTAAACTAAAGGATCTAATGCATGAAATCGGAAGATACATGAGATTGAGTTAGTTTGATGCCTGGTGAGTTGATCTACTACTTGAGAATCATATGAAAAAGCCTATAGAGGAGTCGTTAGTAGCCCTTGTTTACACACTTTACACACATTTCGCTGTTAAGAACATTGCGGTATAATTGCTGTTTCCGCAATTCCCTTAGTTAAAAATTCTGCCTTAGCCATTTTTCTCTTCGTTTACTTTTCTCTTCTCTTTACATTCAAGTTTAGTCTCTATTTGCACTTGTCTATGCTTGCATCCTCTACACATTCCTTAGTAATTAGGCAATTTAAAACCACATCTACCTCACTTAATCCACCCATTCTTACTTAACATCACACTTCACGAGTAACTAATAATAAATCTCTGTGGGAAAACGAATGAAAAAATACTTATTACTTGCTACAAGATCATGTATGCTTGCATGTTCTGAGTGCTCTATCACTGCATATTTCTTTTAAACATTGAGCACGCAACAAGTTTTTGGCGCCGCTGCCGGGGATTTAGTTTAGTGAAAACGAAGTTTGTTAAGTTAAAAAACCAATTCTTAATATGTATTGGAACTAATCTTTTCTCATTTCTTTTGCAGGTACCATTGGGTTAGTTTATGAATGAGCCTTCAAGTAGCGATCTAGATTTCAATCCTGACCCTGAGCGATTACTTAGGGCCAGAAATAGAGCTAAGAAACATCTCTTTTACCAACCCTCTATACCTCAAATAATTGCTGAAACCGCAGAGTCTCCGCAATCCTATCAAGAAGAAATGGACAGACCAGTCCCAAATCCGGTACCTACCACTCGCAATCCCATCGAAATAGCGAATGATAAGGATAGTGCCATCCTCTCCTACCTAGTACCTATGTCTGGGGAGCTAAACCCAAGCATAATCCGCCCTGAAATTACTGCCAACTCATTCGAGTTAAAGCCAGTAATGTTCCAAATGTTGTCCACTGTGGGACAATTCTTTGGAGTGGAAAATGAGGACCCCCACAACCATCTTAGAAACTTCCTAGGAGTTAGTGATACTTTTCTCATCCCTGGAGTTTCCCAAGAAGCTTTGAGGCTTTACCTCTTCCCCTACTCATTAAGGGACAAAGCCAAAACGTGGTTAAACTCATTACCTTCCGGATCAGTTCTCAATTGGACAGACTTGGCAGAGAAATTCCTAGTAAAATATTTCCCACCTGATAGGAATTCTACTTTTCGTGACGACATTATTAAATTCAAACAAGCTGAAAATGAGTCGCTTCACGAAGCTTGGACAAGGTTCAAGGACCTTCTGCTTAAATGTCCACACCATGGCATTCCATGGTGTATCCAAATAGAGGTCTTTTTCAAAGGATGCAACCCCAACACCAGGCAAGTACTAAATTCATCTGCTGGTGGTTCCATGCTTTCCAAAAGTTATAATGAAGCCTATGAGATCCTGGAGAAGATCTCAGCATCTCACTGTAGGTGGTCAGATGATCCAATAGAGCCAAGTAGAGCTCAAAATAAGGACGCACTCAATGCCATGAGTAGCCAAATAAGCGCTCTGACGAACCTAGTTAAACAAATGGCTCAAGCCAATCTCCAAACTAGTGTCAACACCGCCACAGCCATGTCAATGGGCACACAACCAAGTCAAGGTGAAACACTAATCTGTGGATTTTGTGGGGAGGGGCACCTGTATGAATACTGCCCTGGGAATCCAGCCTCAGTTTGCTATGTTGGAAGCCAACAGCAGCCTAGGAACAACCCTATTCTAACACTTACAATCCTGGTTGGAGGAACCACCCAAACCTTTCATGGGGTGCCCAACAAAATACTAACCAAGCTCCTAACCAGCCAAGACTGAGTGGAACACCTGGTTTCACTCCCCAAAATAACCAATCCATGTATCAAAAACCATACAACCAACCAATAGGGTCTTCTGTAGAAAATCTACTTAAGGAGTTCATTGCAAAGAATGATGCCACTCTACAAAGTCAGCAAGCTACCCTTAGGAGCCTAGAGAACCAAATAGGGCAACTAGCCAATGAACTCAAAAGTAGGCCCCAAGGTAGACTGCCTGCTGACACTGAGGTGCCTAGAAGGGATGGTAAAGAGCAAGTTCAAGCGATTGAACTTCGCAGTGGAAGACCATTGGTGAGCAACACCAGAGAAACACCAAAGAGAGTAGAGAATGAAGAGTCTAGTGCTCCACTGGATTCTCTGCCTAACCAAGGTCAACCACCAACAAGCACATCAAGGGCAAGGCTGGAACCAATCATAGAAGAACTAGAAGAAATTCCAAGGCCTCCACCTCTCCTGAGGCGACCTGAAGTGCCTGCATATGTGCCACCACCTCCATTCCCTCGAAGGCTAAAGAAAAAACAAGAACAGGAAGTGCACTTTAACAAATTCTTAAACAAGTGCATGTTAATATTTCTTTTGTAGAGGTTTTGCAATCCATGCCTTCTTATGTTAAGTTTTTGAAGGATATAATCACTAACAAAAAAATTATTGGTGAATTTGAAACAGTGAATCTCACTGAGGAGTGCAGTGCTATACTCCAAAACAAGCTACCAAAGAAGGAGAAGGATCCTGGTTCCTTCACCCTACCAGTGGAGTTGGGAGGCAAGCACGTGGGCAGAGCTCTTTGTGACCTGGGAGCCAGCATCAAACTGTTTAGAGAACTTAGGACAAGTCCTGGCTAGGTGTGAGGAGACCAACTTAGTACTTAATTGGGAGAAATGCCACTTCATGGTGGAAGAAGGGATAGTCCTAGGTCATTGTTACGTCTCCAAAAGTGACCGTTTTAGGACTTATTTATCTTAGAAAGATGTACACTCTTAGGTGTTTTTGGTAGGATTTAGCTTAAACCTATGCTTTAATATGAGAATTAGAAGAGGGTAGCTAAATTAGGACTTATGTACAAAAGGAAAGAAAATGAATAGAAAACGAAGTCAAAAGAGTGAAAAATATGCATTGCGGCAGCATTGCGGAAACATTGCTAAAACATCAATGTTTTAAGTGAAATCCGTAAGTTGGCTGATCTTTTTCTGTTATATTCCGTTATTTCAGGGATTCGTTCTTTCTCCTCCATCCATTTTGAAGTACGACGTTGAGGATGGATGGTTCTCCTTGGCCCAAACGCACCTGCAGATTACTATAAAAGGGGGTCAAAGTAGAGGGTTTGATCATCATCCGAAAGCGTAGAAGTCTCTTCGCAGCTCCATTCTGTCTTCTGTTTTTCTTTTCCGTCTGTTGGTTTGAGAGGCTCGGCTGTTGGAATCGACAATCTGATAGGAAGGAGAGAAGATTCATCTTCTCTCCTGATTGGATTCATCCAAGCAAAGCTCACCTTTCTTTCCCTTCAGCCGAGGCGTTTGCGACGAGGCGTTCAAGCTTACTTATTGCTTTCTGTCTTTTTACTTCTCATTTCCAACATTGTTTAGTTGTTGTTTCTTTTCTATTAGTTAGTTCACTTCATTTCGTTGCTTTCTGTCTTCAAGTTATTCACTTTAAGTTTCCCTTTGTTCATTCAATCGAGCAATTAATCAAAGCACAATTCATTCTTTCACAGTTTCTTGTCTTTGCGATTTACTGTCTTGCTTTGCTGATTTAAGTTTATTTCTTTTCTGAGCATGCCTACTTTATCTAATATTTATGTTCTCTCTATATCCGTGAGTAGCTAAGTCACATAGGGGCATGCTAATGACAATACTATAGGCTAAAAAACGTGAACCAAGCATGTAGGATAGCTCTCGAATGCATTGATTGTATGTAAGCTTCATCCCACGGGCAATTTCGATTGGCCATCCATTTTGTCCAAAGAACTCCTAACCTCTGGAAGGAGTAAGAGTTCAGAGTCATACACTCATGCTAGCCTCTCAAGGTAGCCAGAAAACGACCTAGGAATAGGCGTTTTCCTAGTACAAACCATAACTTTCTGCTTTAACAAGATGCTTAAGACCTTACTTGGACATGAGTAAACTAAAGAATCTAATGCATGAAATCGGAAGATACATAAGTTTGAGTTAGTTTGATGCATAGTGAGTTGATCCAATGCTTGAGAATCGTATGAAAATGCCTATAGAGGAGTCGTTAGTAGCCCTTGTTTCTCCATTTTACACACTTTCGCTGTTAGTAACATTGCGGTAGAATTGCTGTTCTCGCAATTCTGCTAAGTTAAAAATTCTGTTTCACTACTTTTCTCTTCGTTTATTAATTCTTTCTCTTTACATTTTGCGTTTACCATTGACTTGCACTTGTTTATGTTGCTACCTTTTATATATTCAATAATAAATAGGAATTTTAAAACCGAGTCTACCCCTTCAAATCCACCCATTCTTTCTTAACATTACACTTCACGAGTAGCTCATAATAAATCTCTGTGGGAAAACGAATGAAAAAATACTTACTACTTGCTATAAGATCATGTATGCTTGCATGTTCTGAGTGCTCTCTCTCTCTTATTGCTTATTTATTTTACACATTGAGCACGCAACAAGTTTTTGGCGCCGCTGCCGGGGATTTAGTTTAGTGAAAACGAAGTTTGTTAAGTTTGAAACACCAAGTTTATTATCTATTGAAGCTGATCTATTTTCATTTCTTTTGCAGGTACCATTGGGTTAGTTTATGAATGAGTCTTCAAGTAGTAATCTAGAGTTCAATCCTGAGCCCGAGAGATTATTTAGAGCCAGAAATAGAGCCAAGAAACGTCTCTTTGACCAACCCTCTATACCTCCAATAATTGCGGGAACCGCAATTCCTCCGCAATTTTATCAAGAAGAAATGGATAGATTAGTTCCAAATCCGGTACCTGTCACTCGCAATCCCATCGAAATAGCGAATGATAAGGATAGTGTCATTCTCTCATACCTAGTACCTATGCCTGGGGAGCTGAACCCCAGCATAATCCGCCCTGAAATTACTGCCAACTCATTCGAGTTAAAGCCAGTAATGTTCCAAATGTTGTCCACTGTCGGACAATTCTTTGGAGTGGAAAATGAGGATCCCCACAACCATCTTAGAAACTTCCTAGGAGTCAGTGATACATTCATCATCCCTGAAGTTTCCCAAGAAGCCTTGAGGCTCTACCTCTTCCCTTACTCTTTGAGGGACAAAGCAAAGACGTGGTTAAACTCATTACCCTCTGGATCAGTCCTCAATTGGACAGACTTGGCAGAGAAATTCCTAGTTAAATATTTCCCACCTGATAGGAATTCTACCTTTCGTGATGATATAATCAAATTCAAACAAGCTGAGAATGAGTCTCTTCACGAAGCTTGGACAAGGTTCAAGGACCTTCTTCTGAAATGTCCACACCATGGCATCCCATGGTGTATCCAAATAGAGGTCTTTTTCAAAGGATGCAACCCCAGCACCAGACAAGTTCTAAATTCATCTGCTGGAGGTTCCATGTTGTCCAAAAGTTATAATGAAGCCTATGAGATCTTGGAGAAGATCTCAGCATCTCACTGTAGGTGGTCAGATGATCCAGTTGAGCCCACTAGAGCTCAAGACAAGGACGCACTCAATGCCATGAGTAGCCAAATAAGCGCCCTGACCAACCTAGTCAAGCAAATGGCTCAAGCCAATCTCCAAACAAGTGTCAACACCGCCACAGCCATGTCAATGGGCACCCAACCAAGTCAAGGTGAGACACTTATCTGTGGATTCTGTGGGGAAGGGCACCTGTATGAATACTGCCCTGGGAATCCAGCCTCAGTCTGCTATATTGGAAGCCAGCAGCAGCCTAGGAACAACCCCTACTCCAACACTTACAATCCTGGTTGGAGGAACCACCCAAACCTTTCATGGGGTGGCCAACAGAATGCTAACCAAGCTCGTAACCAGCCAAGACCGAGTGGAACACCTGGTTTCACTCCCCAACATAACCAATCCATGTACCAAAAACCATACAACCAACCTGTAGGGTCTTCTGTAGAAATTTTACTTAAGGAATACATAGCCAAGAATGATGCCACTCTATAGAGTCAGCAAGCTACTCTTAGGAGCCTAGAGAACCAAATAGGCCAACTAGCCAATGAACTCTAGAGCAGGCCCCATGGTAGACTACCAGCTGACACTGAAGTGCCAAGAAGAGATGGTAAAGAGCAAGTTCAAGCAATTGAACTCAGAAGTGGGAGACCATTGGTGAGCAACACCAAAGAAACACCAAAGAGAGTAGAGAACAATGAGTCTAGTGCTCCACTGGAATCTCTGCCAAACCAAGGTCCACCATCAACAAGCACATCAGGACCAAGGCTGGAGCCAATCATAGAAGAGATAGAAGAAATCCCAAGGCCTCCACCTATCCTGAGGCGACCTGAAGTGCCTGCATATGTGCCACCACCTCCATTTCCTCGAAGGCTAAAGAAAAAACAAGAACAGGAAGTGCACTTTAACAAATTTTTAGAAATTCTTAAACAAGTGCATGTGAATATTCCTTTTGTAGAAGTTTTACAGTCTATGCCTTCTTATGTTAAGTTTTTGAAGGATATTATCACTAACAAGAAAATAATTGGTGAGTTTGAAACAGTAAATCTCACTGAGGAGTGCAGTGCCATACTCCAGAACAAGCTACCCAAGAAGGAGAAGGACCCTGGTTCCTTCACCTTACCAGTAGAGCTAGAAGGCAAGCACGTGGGCAGAGCTCTTTGTGACCTGGGAGCCAGCATAAACCTCATGCCTCTATCACTATTCCGCCAGCTAGGAATAGGAGAAGCACGTCCAACCACCGTCACTTTACAACTTGCAGACAGATCCATAGCATACCCTGAGGGTAAGATTGAGGATATTCTTGTAAAGGTTGACAAGTTTATTTTCCTTGCAGATTTCATCATCCTGGATTATGAAGCAGACAAGGAGGTCCCCATCCTATTAGGCAGACCTTTTCTAGCCACAGGTAGGGCCCTGATAGATGTCCAGAAAGGTGAGCTCACTATGAGGGTTCATGATGAGGAGGTTAAATTTAGCGTTTATAAAGCCTTAAGGTACCCCTCTGACTCTGAATCTTGTGCTAGCATGGACATTGTAGACTCACTAATGGAAGAACAGCTGGAGCATGAATTATTGACTAAGCATGCTAATAACTATGTAGAATTAGATTTAACTGACTTAAATGTTTCTGAGATAATGGATATACCTGTAGATAGGATACAACATGTTTGTATGACTAATAACTTAACTGATAGATCCCTGAATCCATTAAAACCATCCATTGAGCATCCACCTGTCTTAGAATTGAAACCACTGCCCACACATCTTAAGTATGCATATTTAGGAAGTAATGAGACTCTGCCTGTAATTATTTCATCTAAACTAAGTGAGAAGCATGAGGTTGAGCTGATTTTATTACTTAAACAACATAGGAAGGCTATTGCATGGACTATTGCTGATATTAGAGGCATTAGCCCTTCCTATTGCATGCATAAGATTATAGTAGAGGAAGAACACACACCCCGAGTAGATCACCAACGTAGGTTGAATCCCTCTATGAAAGAGGTAGTTAAAAAGGAAATAATAAAATGGTTAGATGCTGGTGTGATCTTCCCTATAGCTAGTAGTCAGTGGGTGAGCCCTATACAATGTGTACCTAAGAAGGGGGGGATGACTGTGGTAGTCAATGAGAGCAATGAACTGATTCCAACTAGGACTATCACAGGATGGAGAGTTTGCATGGATTATAGGAAATTAAACAAGGAAACCAAAAAAGACCACTTCCCTCTACCATTCATTGACCAAATGTTAGATAGGATAGCTGGTAGAGCTTACTACTGCTTCTTAGACGGTTATTCAGGATATAACCAGATCACTATAGACCCTAAGGACCAAGAGAAGACCACCTTCACTTGCCCTTTTGGAACTTTTGCCTTTCGCAGAATGCCTTTTGGCTTATGCAATGCACCGGCAACATTCCAAAGGTGCATGTTGGCAATCTTCTCTGATTTGGATGAGTCCATGATAGAGATATTCATGGATGATTTCTCAGTCTTTGGTGATTCATTCACAAACTGTCTAGAGAACTTAGGACAAGTCCTGGCTAGGTGTGAGGAGACCAGCCTAGTTCTGAATTGGGAGAAGTGCCACTTCATGGTGGACGAAGGGATTGTCTTAGGTCATAGAGTGTCGAGGGCAGGTGTAGAGGTCGATAGGGCCAAAATTGAAATAATAGAGAAATTGGTAGAACCTCAGAATGTAAAAGCCATTAGAAGTTTCTTAGGACATGCAAGCTTCTATAGAAGGTTCATTAAGGACTTTTCTAAGATCTCCAAGCCTTTATGTGAGCTTCTAGAGCTGAACAAACCATTCATCTTCTCTAAAGAATGTTTCCTAGCCTGGAAAACCCTTAAGGAAGCACTAGTAACAGCACCTATTATAGTAGGGCCTAATTGGGATCTCCCCTTTGAGATGTTATGTGATGCTAGTGACTATGCTGTAGGGGTTATGTTAGGACAAAAGATTGACAAGTTAACACACCCTGTATACTATGCTAGTAAGACACTTAATGAGGCACAATGTAACTACACAACTACTTAGAAGGAGATGCTAGCTGTAGTGTTTGCTTGTGAGAAGTTTAGGAATTACATTGTAGGCACTAGGACAATCGTGTACACTGACCATTCTGCTTTAAAGTACCTTATGAGGAAGGCTGATGCTAAGCCTAGGTTGATTAGATGGGTATTGCTGCTGCAAGAGTTTGATCTGGACATTAGAGATAAGAAAGGATGTGAAAATGTGGTTGCAGATCATCTTTCTAGATTGCAGCATAATTGCGGAAAAATTGCGGAAACCGCAATTTCTGATGCTTTTATTGATGAACATGTCTTTGTATTGACTCATCGTGATAACGATGAGGAACCTTGGTTTGCTGACATTGCTAACTTCCTTGCCTCGCAGGTACTACCAACTTTCAAGGGAGGACAAGAAAAGAAGAGGTTCCTTCATGAAGCTAGGAAATTCATATGGGATGATCCTACACTCTACAAGACATGTGCTGATGGTCTGCTAAGGAAGTGTGTTTCAGCTGCGGAGGCAAAGTCTGTGTTGCAGCACTGCCATACAGCCCCCTATGGTGGACATTTTGGTGGTCAAAGGACAGCTGCAAAGGTGTTCCAGAGTGGCTACTATTGGCCAACGATCTTCAAGGATGCCCACAACTATGCACACAGCTGTGATGAATGTCAGAGGACAGGTAACCTTAGTCGAAAGGATGAGATGCCTCTCACTTACATCTTAGAGTTAGAGCTCTTTGATGTGTGGGGCATTGACTTCATGGGACCATTTCCCCCATCATCAGGTAACCTTTACATATTGGTAGCAGTAGACTATGTATCTAAGTGGGTAGAGGCCATAGCATGTCCAAATAATGATGCCAAAACAGTCATTAAGTTCCTTCATAGACATATCTTTACTAGGTTTGGAACACCTCGTGCTATAATTAGTGATGAAGGGACACATTTCATTAATAGAGCTATGGAGAGAGTGTTGGCTAAATATAATGTTAGACATAGAGTAGCCACCCCTTATCACCCACATTCGAATGGACAAGCTGAAATTTCAAATAGGGAGATTAAAAACATACTCGAAAAAGTGGTCAAACCCAATAGAAAAGATTGGTCGTTTAAACTCGAGGATGCACTTTGGGCATATAGAACTGCATATAAGACACCCCTAGGTATGTCTCCTTATAGACTTGTGTATGGAAAAGCATGCCACTTACCATTCGAATTAGAAATTAAAGCATTTTGGGCACTAAAAGAGTTGAATTATTGCGTGACCGATGCGGGAACATTGCGGTCTTTGCAATTACACGAGCTTGATGAGCTTAGACATATGTCCTATGAAAATGCTAAAATGTATAAGGAAAAGACCAAGATTTGGCACGACAGTAGACTTAGGATTAAGGACTTTAAGAAATGCCAGCTTGTCTTATTATTTAACTCACGGTTGAAATTATTTCCAGGCAAACTTAAGTCCAGATGGTCAGGTCCTTTTGTGATAACTAACGTATTTGTTCATGGTGCAATCGAGATTAAGAACCTGCAGCAAGGGCAACCGTTCATGGTTAATGGTGCAAGATTGAAGCATTACTATGAGGAAGGAGATGTGAAGACTCTCTCGGCCTTCCTCTTGACTGAAACGTGAAATTAAGAACGAGAGAGGACGAGTGATTACTGTGCTCGTCCATGCGAGGCTAATGCCTTAGTTTATTTTTTGCTATTTTTCCGGTTACTGTTTGTGTATATTTTTATGTGATTTTAATTACGCATTTGATGTTGATTTTATTTCTTTTGATAAGGAATCGATAGAGGGAATCAAGGAGATGAAATCAAGATAAAAAAATCGAGGGAGATATTGGGCCAAATCGAAGATTCAGTTGAGAAGATATTAGCATTTGAAACGGCGAAATCTCCAACGGTCACTAAAATTGCGCTGGATTTGCAGAATCCGCAACGGAAATAGCCGTTGGGATTTCCATCATTACTTATAGCCGTTAGAAGCGCGCTGATCCGTATGCTTCTCCCATTATCTGAACTCCAAGAAATCTCTCTCTCTCTTCATCTGCAATTCCTCTTTCCAGATCCCTACGATTCCACAATGGTGCTAACGAGAGCTGAAAGATCTGCGTCCAAGAAGAAGGCTGAAGACGCTGAAATTGCTGCGAGGGAAGCACTCCTCGCCCTGGCAGATGCTGAGGCTGCGCGCACTGAACGACTCCCCAAATTGCCTGTCCGCAAGAAGAAGTGGAAGGTGGTTACGGAGATCCCTGCTGGACCCTCTGAACCAGCAGGAACGCCCAAGAAACGTAAGTGGAGTATGGCTGTGGCCGAAGAAGCGATCAAGAAAAAGACTCCCTCTGTGGAGAGTCAAGAAAGTGGTCGTCTGTCACACGAGTCGGCCAAGCAGAGCTCTTCGCCATCTCCACCAGCGCGAAGTCCTGAGCTTTCTCCTTCGCCACAGAGCTCTGAACACACCCCACCGGCGCAGAGCCCTGACGCATCACCCATCTCCCCGCAGCCTGATCCCGAATTTCCATATGGCGAGCGTCAAGAATCGACGCAGGGTAGTGAGGAAACTGAAGAAGAAGAGGTCTTCTCTCCTTTAAGGGAAGCCAGCCCTGAGAGCTTTGCACAGAGGGATGATTCAATGGATGAGACACTGGGGGATTGCCTCCAGCAGATCACAACCAAGGCTAGATTGAAAAAGAAGGCCACCAAGGCTGTCAAGGCCAACCGGCCAAAAGCCTCAAAGAAATCCAAGAAAAAGAAGGCCAAGGGTAAGCCGTCATCAAAGAAGGGGAGTGATGAGCCGTCTCTGAAGAAGCTCAAGATCGAGGCTGCTGAGTCAGCCAAACCAAAAGACAAGGGGAAAGCCAAGCTGTTCCCCGAAGATGAGCCTCAATCAGTGAGGTATGTGTCCTCTGATGCAGAATCGAGGGGCACAGAGCTGAGGAAGAGGGACCTGCTGCACGAGAAAGGCTTCCTCGACGCGCTCGCTGACCTGCCGCAATTCTTGCGCGCAGGGATAACGAATCACGGCTGGGAAGAGCTGTGCAGACCACCCAACCCCGCCTACTCCAGTATGGTGTATGACTTTTACGCCAATTTGATGAATCCTGAGGATGGCCTGTCTGTGGTCAGAGGAGTTGAGGTGGACTTCTCAGCGAAGGCAATCAACGAAGCCTATGGCCTCAAGGGTCAAAAACACACTGACTATGCAAGGATAGTTGATGAGCCAACAGAAGCTGTCCTGGAGGAGGCAATTCGACTCATTGGCCAGCCTGAGGCATCGTGGACAGTCTCGCGCAATGGGAAGCACACCCTGATGAGTGCTACCCTCACAGCCACGGCTGCTGTCTGGTTTTCCTTCGTGAGGAGGAAGCTGTCCCCAGTGACCCACGAGACGACCATCAACCAAGGCAGATCGCTGCTGGTCTACGCGATCATGAGAGGCCTCACAATCAACGTTGGCGAGGTCATTGCAGCTTCAATCGCTGACTGCGCCAAAAAGGGTAAGGGTCCACTTTTCTTTCCTAATACAATTACTAAGTTTTGCTTACGTGCAGGGGTCCCAATAGAGCGAATGGAAAGGCAGCTGGCCTACACGGGCTACCTGGAGTTGCCTACTGCCTTGAGGATGCGAAGGAAGGGGAATATGGAGTTCGAGCTCGATGGCCTGGCTGCTGCTCAGTCTCTATCAATGGCCTGCCTGATGGACTTACAGAAGAAGATGGCTCAATGGGCCACATATGCACAGGCGAGGGACAAGGAGGTTGCTGACCAGTTGGGCTGCCTCTTCCCTGAGTTCTCCACGGACCTGCTGACACCATGGGCGCCTTCAAGGCCACGAAGGAATGACAATGATGAAGAAGACATCTGAGTGTTTGGCTGATTAGCACTCCAGGGAGTATTGCTGTTCCCTTTAATAAAAAAAAAAATAAATAAAAAAAAAAACAAACTGCTTTTCGTTGAACCATGAGATTTTGGCTGTTTTGAGTTAATATTTTGATCTGTTATAGTTCTTTGGTTTTAGTGTTTAAACTTGATTAGTGTAGTCTGATGATAGCTGAATAGGTAGGTTAGTTTAGTTTCCTTTTTGTATAGCTTACATGACTGGAAAAAGCATGCGTAGGGGCCTTAATCACTGGTATATCTGCCCTGTATCCATTGCGGAAATATTGCGGAATCCGCAATTTTTATTAGTAAATGCATGTTTTTGACTGACTGTTTAGCTAGGCTGGTTCTGTTTAAATTCTGTCTTTTGCTGCTATCTTGACTACCTTATATAGCTTATCTAAGAGCATGCTGGATGAGTGTCATAGGACACCTTTGATAGTTTAAATTAACCTCTAAAAAGTGCTCAGCATGCATAGCTTTAAGTCCTTACCTGCCTGTTTTTATAAATTTCTGCTGCTGTGATGTTTGCTTTTAGAATGTTCTGTCTATGCTTAGGGCTTTTAGATTCTCTTTGTTTTACCTTAGACTAGATGCTTCTAGGACAAGTTTGGGGGTGTGCCACCTCAGACACTCATTGGGGACAATGAGTAGTTTAAGTTTGGGGGAGGCCACCCTAGGCCTAGGAACATTCCTCTCTCCCTTAAAGCATAAGCATTCTTCTTCTCCTTTACAAAAAAATGATGAGCTAAAAAAAAAAAAAAAAAAAAAAATATAGAATAAAGAGGGGTGTCTCTCTTAAAGTTGCTGAGTCATCAGTGCCAAATGTGTAACCCACAAGTGGCATTGCATCAAAAGGCAACCAAAGGAGAGGCTCCACCTAAGTAAGAAAGAAAGAAAAAGGAAAAAATAGGGAAGAAGAATGTATACCTAGGAGTTGCAACTTTGTGGCTTAGATGTCCTGAATAAAAATAACTCTGATCCTCAATTAGCTGAGCACAAAGTTGTAACTTATAGGGTTGTTTAGGGAGATGAATGTATGTCCAATGTAGTGATGCCAGGGTTTAGGTTGTTCTCTAAAAGCACTATTGTCACTGTTAATACTAAGACTGGCATGACTCTAAGGAATCCTAGGTAGCTCAAAAGTAAAAACTAGAAGCATGTACTGAGTCTAGGGTAAAGCTAGGTAGAGTTTGAAACCTTAGGGATAGATGCACGATGTGACAGAAGCAAGTAGATCAATCGTAGGGAGTTAATGAAACAGCAGGAGTATTAGGCGGGCAAAGTCAGAAGAAGCAATATAAAAGGTCAGTTGTAAACTCAGAAGTGTGTCATAGGACAGCACTGCTATAGATAGGAAGTTAGGGGAGTCAGTAAGTGGTTAAAGAGGATGAAACAGCAGCCTAAACAAGTCCTTAGATTGCTCGAGGACGAGCAAAACCTTAAGTTTGGGGGTGTGTTACGTCTCCAAAAGTGACCTTTTTAGGACTTATTTATCTTAGAAAGATGTACACTCTTAGGTGTTTTTGGTAGGATTTAGCTTAAACCTATGCTTTAATATGAGAATTAGAAGAGGGTAGCTAAATTAGGA
Source organism: Herpetospermum pedunculosum (assembly GCA_028017165.1). Taxonomy (NCBI): domain Eukaryota; kingdom Viridiplantae; phylum Streptophyta; class Magnoliopsida; order Cucurbitales; family Cucurbitaceae; genus Herpetospermum; species Herpetospermum pedunculosum. The sequence goes on along the minus strand of JAPQWQ010000186.1, from coordinate 13,959,472 downwards.
CTTATGTACAAAAGGAAAGAAAAGGAATAGAAAACGAAGTCAAAAGAGTGAAAAATATGCATTGCGGCAGCATTGCGGAAACATTGCTAAAACAGCAATGTTTTAAGTGAAATCCGTAAGTTGGCTGATCTTTTTCTGTTATATTCCGTTATTTCAGGGATTCGTTCTTTCTCCTCCATCCATTTTGAAGTACGACGTTGAGGATGGATGGTTCTCCTTGGCCCAAACGCACCTGCAGATTACTATAAAAGGGGGTCAAAGTAGAGGGTTTGATCATCATCCGAAAGCGTAGAAGTCTCTTCGCAGCTCCATTCTGTCTTCTGTTTTTCTTTTCCGTCTGTTGGTTTGAGAGGCTCAGCTGTTGGAATCGACATTCTGATAGGAAGGAGAGAAGATTCATCTTCTCTCCTGATTGGATTCATCCAAGCAAAGCTCACCTTTCTTTCCCTTCAGCCGAGGCGTTTGCGACGAGGCGTTCAAGCTTACTTATTGCTTTCTGTCTTTTTACTTCTCATTTCCAACATTGTTTAGTTGTTGTTTCTTTTCTATTAGTTAGTTCACTTCATTTCGTTGCTTTCTGTCTTCAAGTTATTCACTTTAAGTTTCCCTTTGTTCATTCAATCGAGCAATTAATCAAAGCACAATTCATTCTTTCACAGTTTCTTGTCTTTGCGATTTACTGTCTTGCTTCGCTGATTTAAGTTTATTTCTTTTCTGAGCATGCCTACTTTATCTAATATTTTTGTTCTCTCTATATCCATGAGTAGCTAAGTCACATAGGGGCATGCTAATGACAATACTATAGGCTAAAAAACGTGAACCAAGCATGTAGGATAGCTCTCGAATGCATTGATTGTATGTAAGCTTCATCCCACGGGAAATTTCGATTGGCCATCCATTTTGTCCAAAGAACTCCTAACCTCTGGAAAGAGTAAGAGTTCAGAGTCATACACTCATGCTAGCCTGTCAAGGTAGCCAGAAAACGACCTAGGAATAGGCGTTTTCCTAGTACAAACCATAACTTTCTGCTTTAACAAGATGCTTAAGACCTTACTTGGACATGAGTAAACTAAAGAATCTAATGCATGAAATCGGAAGATACATGAGTTTGAGTTAGTTTGATGCATAGTGAGTTGATCCAATGCTTGAGAATCGTATGAAAATGCCTATAGAGGAGTCGTTAGTAGCCCTTGTTTCTCCATTTTACACACTTTCGCTGTTAGTAACATTGCGGTAGAATTGATGTTCTCGCAATTCTGCTAAGTTAAAAATTCTGTTTGACTACTTTTCTCTTTGTTTATTAATTCTTTCTCTTTACATTTTGCGTTTACCATTGACTTGCACTTGTTTATGTTGCGACCTTTTATATATTCAATAATAAATAGGAATTTTAAAACCGAGTCTACCCCTTTAAATCCACCCATTCTTTCTTAACACTACACTTCACGAGTAGCTCATAATAAATCTCTGTGGGAAAACGAATGAAAAAATACTTACTACTTGCTATAAGATCATGTATGCTTGCATGTTCTGAGTGCTCTCTCTCTCTTATTGCTTATTTATTTTACACATTGAGCACGCAACAGTCATAGAGTGTCTAGAGCAGGAGTAGAGGTCGATAGGGCCAAGATTGAAATAATAGAGAAGTTGGTGGAACCTCAGAATGTGAAAGTCATTAGAAGTTTCTTAGGACACGCAGGTTTCTATAGAAGGTTCATTAAGAACTTTTCAAAGATCTCCAAGCCTTTGTGTGAGCTTCTAGAGCTGAATAAACCATTCATCTTCTCTAGAGAATGTTTCCTAGCCTGGACAACCCTTAAGGAAGCATTAGTCAAAGCACCTATTATAGTAGGACCAAATTGGGATCTCCCATTTGAGATGTTATGTGATGCGAGTGACTATGCAGTAGGGGTTATGCTAGGACAAAAGATTGACAAGCTAACACACCCTGTATACTATGCTAGTAAGACGCTCAATGAGGCACAATGTAATTACACAACCACGGAAAAGGAAATGCTAGTTGTAGTGTTTGCCTGCGAGAAGTTTAGGAATTACATTGTAGGCACTAGAACAATCGTGTATGCAGATCACTCTGCACTAAAATACCTTATGAGGAAGGCTGATGCGAAGCCTAGGTTGATTAGATGGGTATTATTGCTGCAAGAGTTTGATCTGGACATTAGAGATAAGAAAGGATGCGAGAATGTGGTTGCGGATCATCTTTCTAGATTGCAACATAATTGCGATAAAATTGCGGAAACCGCAATTTCTGATGCCTTTATCGATGAGCATGTCTTTGTATTAGCACATCGTGATAACGATGAGGAACCTTGGTTTGCTAATATTGCTAACTTCCTTGCCTCGCAGGTACTACCAACTTTCAAGGGAGGACAAGAAAAGAAGAGGTTCCTGCATGAAGCTAGGAAGTTCATATGGGACGATCCTACACTCTACAAGACATGTGCAGATGGTTTGTTGAGGAAGTGTGTGTCAGCTGCTGAGGCGAAGTCTGTGCTGCAGCACTGCCATACAACCCCCTATGGTGGACATTTTGGTGGCCAAAGAACAGCTGCGAAGGTGTTCCAGAGTGGCTACTATTGGCCCACGATCTTCAAAGATGCCCACGAATACGCACACAGCTGTGATGAATGTCAGAGAACAAGTAACCTTAGTCGAAAGGACGAGATGCCTCTTACTTACATCTTAGAGTTGGAGCTCTTTGATGTGTGGGGCATTGACTTCATGGGACCATTTCCCCCATCATCAGGTAACTTTTACATACTTGTAGCTGTAGACTATGTATCTAAATGGGTAGAGGTCATAGCATGTCCAAACAATGATGCCAAAACAGTCATTAAGTTCCTTAATAGACATATCTTTACTAGGTTTGGTACACCTCGTGCTATAGTTAGTGATGAAGGGACACACTTTATTAATAAAGCTATGGAAAAAGTGTTGGCTAAATACAATGTTAGACATAGAGTAGCCACCCCTTATCACCCACATTCGAATGGACAAGCTGAAATATCAAATAGGGAGATTAAAAACATACTCGAAAAAGTGGTCAAACCCAATAGAAAAGATTGGTCGTTTAAACTCGAGGATGCACTTTGGGCATATAGGACTGCATATAAGACACCCCTAGGTATGTCTCCTTATAGACTTGTGTATGGCAAAGCATGTCACTTACCATTCGAATTGGAAATCAAAGCATTTTGGGCCTTGAAAGAGCTGAATTATTGCGTGACCGATGCGGGAACATTGCGGTCTCTGCAATTACATGAGCTTGATGAGCTTAGACATATGTCTTATGAAAATGCTAAAATGTATAAGGAAAAGACTATGATTTGGCATGATAGTAGACTTAGGATTAAGGACTTTAAGAAAGGCCAGCATGTCTTGTTATTTAACTCAAGGTTGAGATTATTTCCAGGCAAACTTAAGTCCAGATGGTCAGGTCCTTTTGTTATAACTAACGTGTTTGTTCATGGCGCAATTGAGATTAGGAACCTGCAGCACGGGCAACCGTTCATGGTTAATGGTGCACAATTGAAGCATTATTATGAGGAAGGAGATGTGAAGACTCTCTCGGCCTTCCTCTTGTCTGAAACTTGAAAATAAAACCGAGAGAGGACGAGTGATTACTGTGCTCGTCCATGCGAGGCTATGCCTTAGTTTATTTTTTTGTTGTTTTTTCGGTTGTTATTTGTGTATGTTTGTGTGTGATTTTTATTACGATTTTGATGTTAATTTTATTTCTTTTAATAGGGGATCAAAAGAGGAAATCAAGGAGATGAATCCAGGATAAAAAATCGGGGAAGATATTGGGCCAAATCAAAGATTGAGTGATGAGAATCTTGGATTTTAATTCAAGAAAAATCCCCAACGGCCATTTAATTGCGGTAGATTTGCTAAAACCGCAACAGAAATAGCCGTTGGGATTTCCATCATTACAAATAGCCGTTAGAATAGCTGTGCCCGTACGCTTCCTTCATTCATTGAACTCCAAGAAACTATCTTCTTCTTCCTCTGCAATTCCTCTTTTTCAGATCTTTTCGATTCCACCATGGTGCTTACGCGGGCTGAGAGATCTGCGTCCAAGAAAAAGGCCACTGAAGCAGAGGCAGCTGCGAGAGAGGCACTCCTTGCCTTAGCAGAGGCCGAAGCTGCGCGCCCTGAACGACCTTCTAAGTTCCCTGTCCGTAGGAAGAAGTGGAAGGTGGTGACGGAGATCCCTGCTGGGCCATCTGAACCAGTAGGCACGCCCAAGAAACGCAAATGGACGATGGAGATTGGGGACGCACCGATCAAGGAAAAGACTCCCACTGTGGAGAGTCAAGGGAGTGGTCGTCCATCCTACGAGACGGCCAGACAAAGTCCTGACTCATCGCCACCAGTGCAAAGCCCCGAGCCTTCTCCATCTCCACAGAGCTCTGAACAATCCCCACCACCGCAGAGCCCTGAAGCATCACCATCGCCGTCGCCCGAGCTTGAAATCCCAAATGAAGAACGGCAAGAATCAGCACGGGGCGGCGAAACAGATGAAGAGGATGAGGTCTTCTCTCCTTTGAGGGACGTCTGCCATGAGAGCCCAGCAAAGGGGGAGATTCGATGGATGAAACGTTGGGGGATTGCCTCCAACATATCACCACCAGGGCGCGGTTGAGAAAGAAAGCCCCCAAGATTGTCAAGGCCAAACGGCCAAAAGCTTCAAAGAAATCCAAGAAAAGGAAGGTCAGAGGTGAGCCTTCATTGAAGAGGCTGAAGGTCGAGGCTGCTGAGTCGGCCAAGGCACGAGATAAGGGGAAGGCCAAACTATACCCCGAAGATGAGCCTCAAACTGTGAGGTATGTGTCCTCTGATGCAGAATCGAGGGGCACTGAGTTGAGGAAGAGGGACCTGCTCCATGAGAAGGGGTTCCTTGACGCATTGGCAGACCTGCCGCAATTCTTGCGCGCAGGGATCACCAACCACGGTTGGGAAGAGCTGTGCAGACCGCCCATCCCCGCCTACTCCAGCATGGTATACGACTTCTATGCCAACCTGATGCACCCTGAGGATGACTTGTCCGTGGTGAGAGGAATCGAGGTGGACTTCTCAGCCAAGGCGATCAATGAAGCCTATGGCCTCAAGGGGCAGAAGCACACTAACTATGCAAGGATCATTGATGCGCCAACTGAGGCTGTCCTGGAGGAAGCACTGCGGATCATCGGCCAACCTGAGGCAGCGTGGACGATCTCACGCAATGGAAAGCACACCCTGATGAGTGCGACCCTTACGGCGAAGGCAGCTGTATGGTTTTCCTTCGTGCGCAGACGGCTGTCCCCAGTGACCCACGAGACCACCATCAACCAAGGAAGATCGCTGCTGGTATATGCGATCATGAAGGGCCTCACGATCAATGTTGGCGAGGTCATTGCAGCCTCGATAGCAGACTGTGCCAAAAAAGGTAAGGGTCCTCTTTTCTTCCCCAACACAATCACTAAGCTTTGCTTACGTGCAGGTGTCCCAATCGAGCGGATGGAGAGGCAACTGGCCTACACGGGGCATCTGGAGCTGCCTACAGGCCTGCGAATGCGAAGAAAGGGGAACATGGAGTTTGAGCTAGACGGCCTGGCTGCTGCTCAATCTCTCTCTATGGCCTGTCTGATGGACCTGCAGAAGAAGCTGGCGCAATGGGCTGAGTATGCTCAAGCGAGGGATAAGGATGTTGCTGGCCAGTTGGGCTGCATCTTTCCTGTGTTCCCCACTGACCTGCTGACGCCATGGGCACCTCCACGAGCAGGGAGGGATGATGATGAGGACGTCTGAGTGCTAGCCGGAAGAGCACTCAAGGGAGTATTTCTGTTCCCTACAAAAAAAAAAAAAAAAACTCTGCTTTTCGTTAAACTATGTGAATGCTGCCATTTTTTAATCAATATTTGATCTGTCTTTAGTTCTTTATTTTGGTTGTTTAGAATAGCTTAGTATAGTTAGATGGTATCTGAATAGGTAGGATGTTTTAGTTTCCTTTTTATATAGCTGAGATAACTGGAAATAGCATGAAAAGAGGGCTGCTTACTGATATATCTGCCCTGTATATTCATTGCGAAATTATTGCGATTTCCGCAATTTTTGTTAGTAATTGCATACTTTTGAATGACTTATTAGCTAGGCTGGTTCTGTTTTAATTTTGTTCTTTTAATGCTGTCTTGACTACCTTATATAGCCTATCTATAAGCATGTTGGATGAGTGTCTTAAGGCACCTTTGATAGTCTAAATTAGTCTCTTAAATTGCTCAGCATGCGTAGCTTTAAGTCCTTCCCTTACTGTTTTTACAAATGTATGCTGCTAAGTTATTTGCTTTAGGAATGTTCTGTCTATCCCTAGGACTTTTAGATTCTCTTTGTTTTGCCCTAGATTAGATGCTTCTAGGTAAGTTTGGGGGTGTGCCACCTCAGACACTCATTGGGGACAATGAGTAGTTTAAGTTTGGGGGAGGTCACCTTAGGCCTAGGAACATTCCTCTCTCCTTTTAGACATAAACAATCTTCTTCTCCTTTGAAAAAAAAAATGATTAACTAAAAAAAAAAAATAGAATAAAGTGGGGTGTCTCTCTTGAGGTTGCTAAGTAATCAGTGCCATGTGTGTAACCGACAAGTGGCATTGCATCAAAAGGCAACCAAAGGAGAGGTCTCCAAGAAAGAAAGAAAAAAGGAAAAACTAAGGAAGAAGAATGTATGCTTAAGAGTTGCAGCTTTGTGGCTTAGATGTCCTGAATAAAAAGAACTCTGATCCTCAATGAGCTAAGCAAAAGATTGTAGCTTTTAGGTTTGTCTAGGGAGATGAATGTATATCCAATGTAGTGATGCCAGGGTTTAGTTTGTTATATGAATGTACTACTGTCACTGGTTTGTACTAAGACTGGCATGACTCTAAGAAATCCTAGGTAGCTCAAAAGTGAAAATTGGAAGCATGTACTGAGTCTAGGGTAAAGCTAGGTAGAATTTGAAACCTTAGGGATAGTTGCACTATATGACAGAAGCAAATAGATCAGTCGTGGGGAGTTGATGAAACAGTAGGATCATTAGGCGTGCGAAGTCATAAGAAGCAAAATGAGAAGTTAGTTTTAAACTTAGGAGTGTGTCACAGGACAGCATTGCCATAGATAGGAACTTAGGAGAGTCAGCAAGTGGTTAAAGAAGTTAAAACAGCAGCCTAAGTAAGTCCTTAGATTGCTCGAGGACGAGCAAAACCTTAAGTTTGGGGGTGTGTTACGTCTCCAAAAGTGACTAATTTAGGACTTGTTTTCTATAGAAAGATGTGCACTCTTAGGTGTTTTTGATAGGATTTAGCTTGAACTTGTGCTTATATATGAGAATTAGAAGAATGAAGCTAAATTAGGACTTGTATGCAAAAAGAAAGAAAAGGAATGAAAAACGAAGTTAAAAGAATGAAAACTGTGCATTGCGGAGGCATTGCGGAAACATTGCTAAAACCGCAATGTTTTAAGTGAAATCCGTAAGTTGTCTAACTATTTTCTGTTTTGTTCCGACCTTTCAGGGATTCAATCTTTCTCCTGCAGCCACGTAGTAGTACGACGTTGAGAATGGATGGTTCTCCTTGGCCCAAGCATACCTGCAGAACACTATAAAAGGAGGTCAAAGTGGAAGGTTGAAACACACTCGAACGGCGCAGTCTTCCAGTTCAAACGCAGTCTTTCCCATTCTTTCTCTTCTCCGTCTGTTGGTTTGAGAGGTTCAGCTGTTGGAGACGACAATCTGATAGGAAGGAGAGAAGATTCATCTTCTCTTCTGATTGGATTCATCCAAGCAAGGCTTGCCTTTTTCTCCCTTCAGCCGAGGCGTTTGCAACGAGGCGATCACGCTTGATTTAATTGCTTTATGTCTTAGCTTTCCATTTCCATTGTTGTTGTTGTTATTTTCCTTTTGATTCTGTTACTCTATTCCATTTCGTTGCTTTCTGTTTTACTTTAGTTATTCCAAGTCATCATTTGTTTAGTTCAAACGATCGGTTAATCAAAGCACAATTCATCACTTTGCAAGTTCTTCACCTTCTCTGTTTATCACTTCTGTCTACTGTTTTGTCTTTAATTCTCTTCTAAGCATGTCTTCTTCATCTAATCTTTTTATTCTATCAGCATCCATGAGTAACTAAATCATATAAGGGCATGCTAATGACAAGGCTATAGGTTAAAACACGTGAATCAAGCATGTAGGATAGCTCTCGAATGCATTGAATGTATGTAAGCTTCATCCCACGGGCAATTTCGATTGGCCATCCATTTTGTCCAAAGAACTCCTAACCTCTGGAAGGAGTAAGAGTTCAGAGTCATACACTCATGCTAGCCTCTCAAGGTAGCCAGAAAACGACCTAGGAATAGGCGTTTTCCTAGTACAAATCACAACTTACTGTTTTAACAAGATGCTTAAGACCTTACTTGGACATGAGTAAACTAAAGGATCTAATGCATAAAATCGGAAGATACATGAGATTGAGTTAGTTTGATGCCTGGTGAGTTGATCTACTGCTTGAGAATCATATGAAAAAACCTATAGAGGAGTCGTTAGTAGCCCTTGTTTACACACTTTACACACATTTTGCTGTTAAGAACATTGCAGTATAATTGCTGTTTCCGCAATTCCCTTAGTTAAAAATTCTGCCTTAGCCATTTTTCTCTTCGTTTACTTTTCTCTTCTCTTTACATTCAAGTTTAGTCTCTATTTGCACTTGTCTATGCTTGCATCCTCTACACATTCCTTAGTAATTAGGCAATTTAAAACCACATCTACCTCACTTAATCCACCCATTCTTACTTAACATCACACTTCACGAGTAACTAATAATAAATCTCTGTGGGAAAACGAATGAAAAAATACTTATTACTTGCTACAAGATCATGTATGCTTGCATGTTCTGAGTGCTCTATCACTGCATATTTCTTTTAAACATTGAGCACGCAACACTAACCTTCTTCACACACACAGCTTCGCAAACGAACACTATTGCATACTGCCTTGGCTTATTCAATAAAGTCACTAGATCTCCTTGCTGCCAAGTTATGCTAGCAAGGCTGCTGATCAACAAACTTTCCCACATATGGGTGGCTAACAACTCTTGTTGTCATGCGACCAACTAAAGGCTAAACATCAACCCTCTATTTTTTCCGTATCAAAGCTTTTAACAGATTCACAACCTTATCCAGTGATATAAGGTTGCTATTCTATCAAAAGGGTTTGATTAACTCAGCCACTTACGACTGCCTAGAGAGTTATGGGTGACAAGATTTTTGAATATCCTGCTAAATTCGGGTTGTCGAGACCCGCCAAAATACAATTTATAAGCCTATTAACCAAAGCTTTGCAGCTAGTGGTAACAGGGTCGATCCACGGAGAAGGTTATGATTGAAATTAAATTGAACTTGAAATTAATTAATCAATTGGGTTTTTGTAACGGGGGATGTTTAAGCATGCAAATAAGAGAAATAAACGCTAACGGAGAAATAAAAGAGAGAGAGAGAGACGAGTGCACGGTTTCGGGATTTTCGGGATTTTCGGGATTTCTTTGTTAGACATTCTACACTTATCATTTAATACAATCCTAAGGCTAGCAGTTTGTTATACACGCGGTCAGTTACCCGGGAAGCCCCAAGTGTAACCGGCTCCATAGCAATTAATTAAATCAGAAGATCCAATTAAACATTATCTAAAGTTTCTTTAGGGTGATCAGCCCCAAATTGACTCTAAACAGTCACTAGCATACCGCGACGGACATTCGAACACATAATCTAATTGCTAACTGGCTACCCGCCAACGCTGTATGTAACCAACAATTATCATGCATGACTCGATACTCCGGTTTAGTTTTATTATTCTGTGTTACTAGTCGAATAGTGAGAGGCACGGCATCGCTACTCTTTAACTCTAACAAAATGCTAGAAAACACGATTGTCAGTCGGCGAAATCTACCACATGCATAGGATGAAGCAAGAATAATAAATGCATACAAATCAGCCACCAAGTCGGAAATTAAAGCATGGATTATCAAAGCATAAAAGTCTAACAAATTATCCCTCAAATTATCCCAAACCGCTCACAATACCTTAGCTGTCCATGGGACGGATTGTCACTACCGCTCCAAGGAAGGCCATAGAAGTCATCTCTAAGCTAATACAAGTTACAAGCTCCAAAACATGCCACAAATGGCGGAGCAAAGGTAAAAAATGGGGAAAAGCCGAGAGGAAGAAGATGAAGTTCTAAAAATTGGTAAAGAATGGCTGCAAAAATCGTCTTACAACCCTTTAAAATCGTCGTAGCGTCGAGACGCTAGGGCAGCGTCGCGACGCTACGACCTAAGTAATCCGCGCGCGCCTCGCGATGGCGTCGAGACGCTAGGCGAGCGTCTCGACGCTGACCCGATAACTTCTTGCGCGCGCCTTCTCCGGAGCGTCTCGACGCTTGCTCTCGGGTTTGGGCTGGAAAATTGCCTCTCCTAGGCAATTTTGGTCCGGTTCTTCTTGGATTGACTTGTCCTTTTCCCGATGCACTCCCGGGGCGTTAAAACTCTGCTATTAGCTCCGAAACGGGTCCAATTTACGCATGAGCTCTTCGCCGCATTTCTCCTATAAACGAGATAAATAAACGAATTAAATGCGGAATTTAGCTATAATTAGGAAGTGAATAATAGCTCCAAAATGGAGTTATCAAACACCCCCAACTTGAATCTTGCTAGTCCTCGAGCAAGGCTAATAAAGAAATTGACTCTAAGGACACGCTTACATGCTACTAACTCAAATCTCAATGCATTTACAAATTCGAACACAACATAATCATGAAAGCAATCCGTGCATGCATTTACTACGAACATATCAAAAATTAATTATTGCCCCCTAACGTGTGTGTGTGCTAGACAACCAATCCTAAACTCACATAAGCCCGGAAAAACCACATGCAACACATCATCCCGTTTTCCCCCTACTTCTAGCGTTTAAGAACAGTCTACACTTGACTTACACGAGAGAGAGTAGCAAACTAAGAGACCTAAAAATTTTCTCTTTCCTTTTTCTTTTCACGAGTACTTTGTACTCTTAATTAAGGTTCTTTGAACCCAACAATTTATTCTATTTTTCTTTCCAACCCCGAGTTGCCTAACACGTCAAATTCATGCATAAACTTCACGTTTTTAAGGACTAACGCTCACTTCTTAGGTGCACCAATAAGAAGGAGGAGCGCCTCGAGAGATTTTTCTAACATACATGCTTTTCTATTTTTTTTTATTTTAGGCTTAGCGTAAGCTAACTCGATTAATCGACCGCTAACTCTCATGCAACAAGCTACCTAAGGGTGCCTTTCGGGGTGACAACGAGAATTAATGCTACATGCAATTTACTAAGCCTACGGAATCCAAGATGAGGTTGCTAAGTGCTCGATAGATGCAAGGGAGCAACAGAAAAAATTTTAAAATTTTTGACATGAACCTAATAAATGCAAAACTCATGCAAAAACTAGATTATGTACGTGCTCAGATTTCCAACATGCATTTCCTAGATTATCATAATTAGAAAACAGTAAACAGAGTCCCAAGCACTTCAATATCAAAATAGCACTGCTCAACCAACTACACATGCAAGTCCACAAATTCCACCCCCAACTTCAAAAGTTGGCATTGTCCTCAATGCCACTTAGTCAGATACACAAAGTAAAAGGGAAAAAGAAACTACACTTCCCTGCTCTTTGTGAAGTTGGTGAGGGAAAGGAAACGGCGCGCTCATCATCGAAGCCCAAAAATTTTCCTCAACTTCCTCGATTCCTAAAAAAAAACAGCAAGCTAAGTAAGTCTAAATTAAACTAAAAACAACAAAAAACAGCAACTAAACTAAAACAGAAAAAACATTTCATCGCTCGGGTGCCTCCGAGAAGCGCAGAATTTTTAAAGTCGTTTGCTCGACTGAATTCTCTCCAAAGACTCATCCATATTCTGATAGTGCGGGGGACGTTCCAATCTTGTCCTCTTCCACACTACACCTGCACACATCATTCAAAACTTTTTGCACTCTTCGTGCCTCAAGCACGTGAATATCGCATTTGTTAGTGCAAAAAACAGCATTCATTTCAATCAAATTTAAATCAGATTTTGTAACTGAGACATGAGAATCATCCCTCAAGCGCGAGGTAAGACTCTCATTCTCGACATACTCAACACAAGCAATATTCTCCACAGATTTCTTCTCAAATAACGAAAATTCATGCACTGTATCATCAAACTCTAAAGAAATTACACCCTTGAACACGTCAATTTTGACCTTAGCGGTCTTAAGAAAAGGGCGTCCTAACAGCATAGAGGACGAAGCATGCAAAGATTTTTCATTCATATCAAGCACGAGAAAATCAGCGGGGAACATCATCTCACCCACTCTCACGAGAACATCCTCAACCTTCCCTCTAAGAAATATACTCGACCCATTAGCTAACTGGACAACCACGTCACACTCATGCAATTCATTTAAGTTCAGTTCAAGAAATAAAGCATAAGACATAACGTTCACAAAAGCTTCAAGGTCAAGCATGACATTTTTGACTATTTTACTACCTATCATGCAAGAGATAGTAAAAGTACCTGGATCGTTGCACTTGGCGGGCAACGTACCTGGGAGGATCGCAGAAACATTCTCCTTTTTTCTTTTCAATCCCTCTGGACTTCCTCTTCTTTGTGCACCAGCTCCTGAGGAATTTGGCATATTTTGGCACTTGGCTCACTGCCTCAAGGAGCGGTATGTTTACCATCACCTTCTGGAAGGTACGCAGGACCTCCTCGTCTTCGGTCTCCAAAGTAGGCTTCGCAAGCCTACTAGAGAATGGTGCTTTGGCAACATTCTCTTGCACATTTTTCTCTTTCTCAACATTCAGATTTTTGGGAGCAATCGGGGCGGACTCATTCAGGCTGTCCTCTGCTTCCTTCACGGCTCTAGAGGAAAGTGATTTCCCACTCCTCAGCTGGATTGCACTCACGTTCTCACATGAGTTTACCGTGGTTTGGGAAGGAAGCTTCCCAGAGCTCTTGCTCTCTATTTTGCTAATCGACACCGCCATTTGCGTCCGCTGCTTGTTCAAGTTTTGCAGCTCGGCTTTGTGTGAGTTTAGCTCTTCTCGAGCTTCTTTCTGAAACTGGTTGGTCGACGTCACGATGGTCCGAACCATCTCTTCCAACGAACTGGAGGAGCTCGAGACTTGAGCTTGGGAGGAAGTGTTAGGCCTATCATGGGACTGGCCTTGGAAGCGTTGTTATCCTTCCATATTCTCATAGCTGAAATTGGGGTGATCGCGCCAACCGGGGTTGTATGTGTTCGAGTAAGGATCATACTTCCTCGGGTTGGAAGCATATCCCCCGATTGCGTTCACCTCTTCCGCCTCGCGATTTCCTCCGACAAACTTTTTCAATAGATTTCCAATCTCGGCCACCTGAGCCTTCATCTCTGTCATCTCATGGCTCTGGGTCACACTGTGGACTTGCCCCTTCCCTCGAATACCAAACTGCTGCGAGTTGGCTGCCATGTTTGCAATTAGCTGCTTGGCCTCAACTGGGGTCTTGTCAATCAGAGCCCCACCACTCGCTGCGTCGATCATTTGCCGATCATGAGGCGTCATGCCCTCATAAAAATACTGGATCAGGAGATGATCGGCAATCTGATGATGTGGGAAGCTTGCGCACAGGCGCCCAAAACGTTCCCAGTACTCATGCAGGGACTCATCCACGTCCTGAGTGATCCCATAAATTCTCTTCCTCAGTGTCGTGGCCAGGGACGCAGGGAAGTATTTCTCCAGGAAAACCCTCTTCATGTCCTGCCACGTTGTTATCGAGCCGGAGGGCAGATAATAAAGCCAATCCTTGGCTTTCTCCTTGAGCGTAAAGGGGAATGCCCTTAAATTCAGCTGCTCCTCCGTCACTCCTGCGGGCTTCATCCCCGCACAGACGCAGTGAAACTCCATTAAGTGCTTGTTTGCATCCTCACCTGCATTACCATGGAAAAAGAAGGCAACTGGTGAATTAAACCTGACTTTAATTCAAAATTACCTGCTACCACGGGGTAGTTGATGCACAGGGGCTGCAAATTTAAATCTGGCGCTGCCAGCTGTTTCAGCGTCCTTGGCGCTTCTCCTTGCGCCATCTCGTCAACCAAGAAGGGATCGCCTTCTCCTCCAAAAAATCTCTGCCCCTCGCGTGTTTCTCTTCTCAACCGCCGCTCTTCTCTTTCGATTTCAGGTATAAACTGTAATCCACTAATCTCAGAAGAACGGGTCATACACAAACAAAATTTTAAACATATAAAGACAAACAGAAAAAATTCTCAGCACACAATCAATCAACCAAATTCGAAGTCAAACATAATTTCAATCAAATTTTGCCTTCCCCGGCAACGGCGCCAATTTTGGTAGACCTACTTTTAGGGTAGTCCAAATTCGGGTTGTCGAGACCCGCCAAAATACAATTTATAAGCCTATTAACCAAAGCTTTGCAGCTAGTGGTAACAGGGTCGATCCACGGAGAAGGTTATGATTGAAATTAAATTGAACTTGAAATTAATTAATCAATTGGGTTTTTGTAACGGGGGTTGTTTAAGCATGCAAATAAGAGAAATAAACGCTAACGGAGAAATAAAAGAGAGAGAGAGACGAGTGCACGGTTTGGGGATTTTCGGGATTTCTTTGTTAGACATTCTACACTTATCATTTAATACAATCCTAAGGCTAGCAGTTTGTTATACACGCGGTCAGTTACCCGGGAAGCCCCAAGTGTAACCGGCTCCATAGCAATTAATTAAATCAGAAGATCCAATTAAACATTATCTAAAGTTTCTTTAGGGTGATCAGCCTCAAATTGACTCTAAACAGTCACTAGCATACCGCGACGGACATTCGAACACATAATCTAATTGCTAACTGGCTACCCGCCAACGCTGTATGTAACCAACAATTATCATGCATGACTCGATACTCCGGTTTAGTTTTATTATTCTGTGTTACTAGTCGAATAGTGAGAGGCACGGCATCGCTACTCTTTAACTCTAACAAAATGCTAGAAAACACGATTGTCAGTCGGCGAAATCTACCACATGCATAGGATGAAGCAAGAATAATAAATGCATACAAATCAGCCACCAAGTCGGAAATTAAAGCATGGATTATCAAAGCATAAAAGTCTAACAAATTATCCCTCAAATTATCCCAAACCGCTCACAATACCTTAGTCGTCCATGGGACGGATTGTCACTACCGCTCCAAGGAAGGCCATGGAAGTCATCTCTAAGCTAATACAAGTTACAAGCTCCAAAACATGCCACAAATGGCGGAGCAAAGGTAAAAAATGGGGAAAAGCCGAGAGGAAGAAGATGAAGTTCTCAAAATTGGTAAAGAATGGCTGCAAAAATCGTCTTACAGCCCTTTAAAATCGTCGTAGCGTCGAGACGCTAGGGCAGCGTCGCGACGCTACGACCTAAGTAATCCGCGCGCGCCTTGCGATGGGGTCGAGACGCTAGGCGAGCGTCTCAACGCTGACCCGATAACTTCTTGCGCGCGCCTCCTCCGGAGCGTCTCGACGCCGCAGTAGGGTCTCGACGCTTGCTCTCGGGTTTGGGCTGGAAAATTGCCTCTCCTAGGCAATTTTGGTCTGGTTCTTCTTGGATTGACTTGCCCTTTTCCCGATGCACTTCCGGGGCGTTAAAACTTCGCTATTAGCTCCGAAACGGGTCCAATGGACGCATGAGCTCTTCGCCGCATTTCTCCTATAAACGAGATAAATAAACCAATTAAATGCGGAATTTAGCTATAATTAGGAAGTGAATAATAGCTCCAAAATGGAGTTATCAAGTTACAAAGTTTGTCCTCTAATCAGCACTCAGCAATCATACAGCAAAACTATCTAACCACCTAGCTATTGGAAAATTTAACTACTCAGCTCAAATTAGCTTCAAGCAACAATATTCTAAAATAGAAACTCAAGGCAGCTGGGGTAATGCTAAACATGCAAATTATGCGCAGTAAGTCATAGTTCGAGAAGATAGGGACAACATGCTCTAGAGGGAACATGCTTTTCTCACTGCAGCCAACATGCTTTTCTCAGCACACTTCTTGAGGATAATCGAAGAGAAGAAAAGAAAAAGAAGAGATGGGGAAGAAGAGAGTAAGTAACTTTTTCCCGATGCACATAGACATTGGGATAAACCTTACATGTGTCGGAATAGCTTAAATTTACATTTTATTTTTAAAAATATTTTTCGACGCGTCCCTTGCGTCGACATAGCTTTCAAAAGCATTGGGATGAGTCTGTTTTTCCCGACGCAACAATTCAAGTCTGGATATATATACTTATCTTGACCCTAGACAATTGCGTCGGGATAAGTCTGTCTATCCCGTCGCAAATCGTTGTGTCGAGATCACTTTTAATTCTTGTAGTATATTTGTGGAGAGGCATTTTGTGGGGGTAGAGAACTGGCTCTCAAATGGAGTAGGTGGAAAGTGAGAAATGGAAAAAATATACACATTTTCAATGACCGGGTGCCTAGCGAGACAACATTCAAACTTATCACCCGCCCTCATCCTTTGTCTCACACTTGGGTTAACAACTTGATTCATAATGGTCATTGGGATGAAGAAAAAAAATTCAATCTTTTTTTGCAGAAGGATGTGGAAGTTATTTTGAGCACCCCTTCGAACCAAAATGTCAGCTAGAGTCCAGCCTATGGCTTTTCTATGCTGCTTAAGCATAATTAATAATTCAATTTCATGCTCCCTATGTAGTGTGGATGAAATTATAACTGGTAAAGTCTCATTCTCCCCAAGATATGCATATTTTAAGTGAGCAGGCAAAGGTTTCAGTTCAAGTGCAGGGGGGTTGTTCAATAGAAGGTAACATGGGTGCAGTTATACGATCATAAATTACATTTGTCACACAAGCATGCAACGTTGCGCTAATTTTGCGCTCATTAGCATCATGCACAACATGAACATTTAAATCTTCTAATTCTACCTGTCTGTAATCATTAACATGCTTCTCCCACAATTCTTTCTCATGCTCATTACCAACTAACGCATCAATGATATCTATAGCAGCACAATTCTCTAGGTCAGAAGGATACCTGAGCGCTTGGAACACACTGAATTTTACCTCTTCTTCGTTTACCCGCATGGTTAACTCACCTTTCTGAACGTCTATGAGTGCTCTGCCCGTTGCAAGGAATGGTCTCCCAAAAATGATAGGTACATCTTTGTCAGCTTCATAATCAAGGATGATGAAATCTGCAAGGAAGATGAACTTATCAACTTTCACCAAAATGTCTTCTATTTTACCTTCGAGATAAGATATCGAACGATCAACTAGTTCCAAGGGGATTGTGGTAGAACGGGCTTCTCCTATGTGTAGCTGCTGGAACAGCGAGAGTGGCATCAGATTAATGCTGGCCTCTAAGTCACATAAGGCTCTACCTACATTGCGACCGCCTATGTCAACCGGCAGAGTGAAAGAACCGGGATCCTTTTCCTTGGGAGGCAACTTATTCTGTAGAATAGCGCTGCATTCTTCAGTAAGGTTCACAGTCTCAAACTCTCCTATGACTCTTTTGTTGGTCACTATGTCTTTCAGGAACTTCATATACGAGGGCATGCATTGTAACACTTTGACAAAGGGAATATTAACATGTACTTGCTTCAGAATTTCTAAGAATTTGTGGAAGTGAGCTTCTTGCTCTTGTTTCTTTTTCAGACGCCTAGGGACGGTAGTGGTGGAACATACATCGTAATGCTCGGTTTTAAGTTCACTAGAATGGTCCTAATGATTTCCTCGGGTTCCTCCACAATGGGTTCAAGCCTCAATTTTTGTTTATCCCTCAGATTAACATTGCTAGAATTTCGCTGAATATCACTACAACAAATATCACATACCACAGAGTCAAAAAACCGCTATCGTAGGCTTTCCATAGCGGTTTTTGAAACGCGGTCATAGGCCCCGTTATTGAAAGTCCTTGACTTTTCATAGCGGTTTTTCAATGCTACGAAAACCGCTATAGATAACCCAGTTTCGATCACAAATATTTCCCGCTATGAAAACCTTTTATAGCGGTATTAGAAAACGCTATTATAGACTTTTTAATAACGTTAAAACCACGTTATGGAAATTTTTTATAGCGGTGTAATGAACCGCTATTATAGCGTTTTAATAACGTTTTTAATAACATCAGAAAACCGCTATCGTAGGCTTTTCATAGCGTTTTTGAAACGCGGTCATAGCCCCCATTATTGAAAGTCCTTGACTTTTCATAGCGATTTTCTAGTGCTACGGAAATCGCTATAGATAACCCAATTTCGATCACGAATATTTCCCGCTATGAAAACTTTTTTATAGCGGTATTAGGAAACTCTATTATAAACTTTTTAATTACGTTAAAACCACGTTATGGAAAGTTTTTATAGCGGTGTAATGATAGCGTTTTTAGGCACGCTGTGGTAGCCTCTAATATCGAAAGTTCTTGACTTTCCATAGCAATATTTAATGCAATTGATACTTTTAATAGCGTTTTGTGTACTCTGAAATAGTTATGAAAAGTTCATTTTTTATTTCTAAATAGTTATGAACAATCTTTTTCACGATAGTCGATGATATGATTGAACTTTAATAGCGTTTTTTATAATAGCTAAAATTGTTATAACAACCACTATAAACATCAATTTCAATTCTCATTTCATCTAATATTATAAAGGTAAACACATAATATTGAAGTATAGTTGAAACTAAAGTTACTCATCCAAAAGTTACTAATAAAAAATATTGTTCCAACTAAGTTTACACATTTGAGGAGATGCAAATTCATAATATCTAAGTACAGTGAATTATATATATAATCCCAAAAAAGTTCATATAATAAAAAACAAGTGAGCGTTTCAAAATAATGTGTGAGACGAACTTGATATTCTCCCATACATTGCAACTTGGATGATACCTTTCATTCACCTAATAAAAAACAAGAACAAGAACAAAATATATCATTTAAATCATGATGATTTAACTCTAATAATACATTAACCAACAAATCAAAAATATTTACATCTTCTATGTACACACAGAGCCAAAAGAAGAACAAAACTCAAGCTTTATTCTATACACATAATTCTTTTCTTTCCAACAAGTTCTAGGATTGATAGGTTAAACTTAATGCCAATAGGACACAAATATTACAGTTCTGATTTATGAGCACCCACATACATCCATTTCTCATAGAAAAGGATTGATAGGTTAAACTTAATGTCAATAGGACACAAATATTACAATTCTAATTTCTGAGCACCCATAGAGAAACAAAAGTATGAATAATTTCAGGTAATGTTAAAACTAACCCTCAAGTTCTTGAGATAAATATCAAAAAGTACCTTTAGACTTGGCCTTTAGACTTGGCCTTTGTACTTTCACCACAACTTCCTCCCCCTTCAATCTTGCACGATGATCGTGACCTAAACAAAGAGACTTCTGATGTTAAGTTCTCTAATCAGCCACGAAACAGAGAATTTCAAAATGTTTTAGCTCAACTAAATTTCCTAGTCGGTGGTGAAAAACGGAAGTTCAAAATGATGTAGTCGCTACTTAGTACGTTCAGAATCCAATGGCAAAAAAAAACAAATGGAAAAACAACTACTTAGCATGCTAGAATCCAAAAACAAAACAAAACAAATGAAAAAAAAAACTAGTTATGTTCAGAATCCAAAAACAAAACAAAAGAGAAGTAGCATAATTAGCCTAACATGTCAGAATAAGACTCCAGATCTAACATTAAAGCAGACCATATTTTAGGATTGAGTATGCATGTTGCGACATTTGAAGCTTAGGGGCATTCATTTATACTCCTCTTAAATCCTTATTTTTTTAATGTTGTATGAAGAGGGCATATTCTCTTCAGAATATCAAAATGTCACATCTGATTCAGATTTACTACTCTTTTTTTCCTAATGTTCACATTAAAAAAGGTTAAAACTAAATTTATTTGGGTAACTAATCTACCCTAATAAATTATAAAACTAATAATGTAACAGAAACCATGTATGGATAGAAATATATATATATTTCTACACATATTGCCTCATTTTATCCATACATGTATATTAGTGAGAAAAAGTGTGGTATTGTGATGAAGTAAGTGATGAGAGACTATTAGTGAAGAAATGTGTAGATGTAGAAGAGCAACCCAATGTGTATCTTGAGATAATTAATGATAGAAAGTGCATATAAATGGAAGTTAGAATGATGGACAAGTCCAAAGATGTTAGTAAGGGAAAATATGTAAAGATAAACTAGTATTTAGTATGTTTTTGTAAACAAAGATTAGTGAGGAAAGTGAGTAAAAAGAAGGTTAGATAAAATATTTGTATAGAGAAGTCATACTATAGTTACAACACCAGATGAATGACTTGTACCTTTCTTTTGATACCCACATATTACCTCTATTTTTTATGAAATAAAAGCATGAATTAAAAAATCATGCTCTTGAATTTCCATGTCAATCATCTTGAAATATCAGGCATGAACATAGTTCATTTTAGCATAATTTGAATATGGATCATTTGGATGTTTAAGGCACCATTTGGCAGATATTCTATGTAAAGTTGCCATTGCTTTATATAAGTTGCACCAAAAGAAACTTATTAATTTAGTACTATGGAGATGGAGACAACCAAGACTAGAAAGCATATAGTATATATGGTCTGAAAAAGTTGGAAGAAATTAGTTAGGTAGCCACTTTAGGGTTTTGTGTCAAACATCAAACAATAAAGTCAGTTGCTTCCTTTGGCAAATTAGGAATAATTTATTTAACATGTAGCGAAATGTACAATTGAGTCAATGCTACAAAAAGAACACAATTGAAACCAAAACTAAATCAATGCCAACAAACGTTTGAAAAAGATTAGATCTTCCAATTGACTAGCTAGCAAGGACTATTTAGAAAGACAAAAACTTCATATCCAAAGGGCAATATTTTCTTTGTTAACACCTTGTAGCTACCTTTAATAAATAAACAAGCAATTATCTAAGAAGTCAAAGGGGTGAAAATTGAATAGAACAACGTATGCAATTCAAAACCAACTATCATAAACATGCAATATGATGGCAAAAAAATTCTGTCAAGCTGATTGTTATCTATTGTCCTCTATTTTAGCCCACTAAACAGAAAAAGATTGATTCCACTTAGCTACTGATTTACCTTATGTGAGTGGATTCATTATAATTTAATGAAATTTACCGTTGGTAAAATTTCCTTTAGCAATGCCTTTTTATTTCAGCCATTATTTCCCCGTGTAATCCTTGTAATTAAGTTCTTTTCATGTACATCTTTTTTATTTATGGTCGGAGAGAAACTAGTCAAAGCTAGTGGTTAGTCTCCAGGCTTTTGCTTGATTCGTGCAAGTCTTTTTAAATAGCACAAATCAGTGCTAAGAATTGAAGGTGAAATGTGCATTTTTCATAAACACTATTGAATTCTTTTAAAAGCAAGGCAAACAACTCACAACTAACATGCCTCAAATCAAAAACAAAAAATAAGATGAAAACTCTCATGAAGGCACAATTACAACCGCAATCATAACTTATTAACCAACTTTTACAAGAATCAAGAAGAAAATAAACGAAAATCCAACCAAAATGAATAATAAGTTGATGTTTAAGAGTCTAAAATTTACCTTAGAAATTAAAATTATTTGAGTTACTACATAATTACTATTCAAAACCATGTTCAAAGGTGTCCGCAGCAGCCCTGAAGAAATAAATGAAATTGCAAAATGAGTCATTTTCAAAGTATGACTTTTTCCATCATAAATTCAAAAATTTGAGTTGCTAATCTCACAATTGATGTATCAAAACACTAGTAAAACAATTTTAGATTTATTAAATAAATAGAGTCCAGACTGAAATTTTTGAACTTAACATTTTTTTTTACAACAAAACTTCAAATTTTTATAACTTCTTTATCCACCAAATTTAAACTAGTTTATTTATTTATTCTAAAAAGCTCCAAAAATTAACATTTTTAGGAGAAATTAACTACTACACTCAAATAAAGCACACAAAAATCTTCTTCTTATTCAATCATCAAATTGCACTACTTTTTCTTTTAATATCCAATCAAACCCAAAACATTCAGAGTGATATTAGATTTAAAAGCAAGCTAGCTTCTCAATAAAATCAAAAGGGTTGCTTCGAATAAAATGGATTTTGAAATTGTGTGAGAAAAAAAATGAAACATACCTATAATTTGTTCGAATACTCACCTCGAACCGTCCAACTTGCTTGACAGAGCTTATTGAGGAACAAAGATTGAAAACAGTCTCTTACTTGCTTGGATGAAGGGCGAAGAATAACCTAGCAATGGAAAAAATTATAAATGGAATTCGAATGAGGGAGGGGAGAGTTATCAACAAATTGAATAAGTATTAAACCCAATGATGTTTCTTATAAGAACACAATACTTAGGACATGTTTGGGAGTGTTTGTTGTGTTATTGATTTTAAGAGAAGAGATTTAATTACAATTGATTTTATAAAATTGATTTCTATATAATTATTTTAATGTTTGGATTGAAGTGATTTTTATATGATTAAAAGTGATTTTAAATTATTAATGTTTGGTTTGCTCCAAAGTGATTTCAAAATTACTAAATTCTTAAAATTATAATTTAAAATGTATTGATATATATAAGATTTATATTAATTTATAAAATTATTAACTACCTAAATATAATGTTTAAAAAAAATTACC
The DNA here is from genome assembly GCA_028017165.1 of Herpetospermum pedunculosum. Taxonomy (NCBI): domain Eukaryota; kingdom Viridiplantae; phylum Streptophyta; class Magnoliopsida; order Cucurbitales; family Cucurbitaceae; genus Herpetospermum; species Herpetospermum pedunculosum. The sequence continues at coordinate 13,936,683 of JAPQWQ010000186.1, read as the reverse complement.
AAAATATATAATCAAAAGAATGAAATTTTAAAATATTTATCAAATTATTTTTATTTTTAAAAAAATAATTTACCAAAGATTTAAAAGTATATATATATATTGAAAATTTGAAAAAACAAGATTTAAGGGTTTTTGAAAAATAAATTATTAATGATTTAAAAGTATATATATATTGCAAAATTGAAAAAAAAAAAAAAAAAAAAAAAAAAAACTTCCCTTGGATCGAACTTGGGCTTATGGGAATGCAGCCAGTCACATTTACCAACAAAGCAAAAAATACAATTTGTACAAATAGTACATATATATATATATATATATATATATAACAGTTTTCGTATTTTTAATTTAAATTAATAATTATTTGAAAAATAAATTTCTCACAATCACTCACCAAAAATCACTAAAAATCACCTCCTATGTGATTGACCGAGAATCACTCAAAGTGATTTTGAATTATTCAAAAATCACTAATTAACTTTTGCCAAACATAACAATTTTGAAATATAAGTGATTATGTGCATGAAAAAGTGATTTTGGTCCTTCCAAAATCACTCCCAAACATGCCCTTACATATACTTACATAGCAGTCAAATTAGATTCTAATAATCAATGTTATATATTTACTATTTCCTAATCATCATACCAATTTCTTTTCAATTACCCATGTGGCAAACAATAATTCTTTGAAAAAGCATTTCAGCAACATTCAAATACTACTTGTCAAACCGAGCATAACTCAATTGACATGAAGTTGTGCGACTAAAAGGTTAGGGGTTTAGTCTCACCACCCGCATTAATTAAATATCTTTGCCAAAAAAAAACATTCAAATACCAAAATCCTAGAGATTCAATCTTAGTTTTCAATTTGAAACAAAAGTTACATTTTTTTTTAGAAGCTTTTAAAAATATCAAGTCAGAAGTGATCATTAAAGATACCATTATCAAACCATCTTTCCATAACCATACATTTTTGGGCTTAAACATAGAGTCTATTAACTTATGGCTCACGAACCTAAAAAAAAAAACAGCAGGTATATACCTCAAGACTTTTTTATGACCAAATGATTCAAATCAGCAGTTTGTCAACCAGATGTGAAAGGTGAAAGCATATCATGACCTTTGAAACTGAGATTCAAATGTAGAAAATGTGAGATTGCATATATTTTCAAATTGAAAATGCTTGGAAAGAAATGCATTTATGAAATATAAAATCTTATCACAGATACTTCAAGTTACCCTTGACCATTTCTTGAATCAGTAGTAGAATTCTCCCTTTGCACAATGATGCTTCTGTACCATGCGACTGAGAAAGTAATTGAACTTGAATGAGACTGAGAAAGTAATTGAACTTGAATGAGCCGCTCACAAGAAGTTTTAAAAGTTGCAACATCACTACTAGAAGTCGAAGCTATGATGACAAATAAAAACTGTCATCAGGACTTTAGATGACAATTTTTTTCAGTCGTTATAGCTCCTACCTTCTTTACTGTATAGATGACACAAACCAAAGACTGTCATCATTCATGGTTTCCTGACAATTTTTTTCTGTCTTCATAATACGATTAATGACAATTATTTTATGTCAAGAGACCTTATTTGATGACATTTAAACATTGTCACTGAATGACCACTCATATCATATTTTGTCATCTAATCGCAATTGACGACATGAATTTTTTGTCATCTAATCGCAATCGATGACATGTAATATTTGTCATATAATCTAAATTGATGACAATAAATATTTGTCAACTAATCCGAATTGATGACAATAAATTTTGTACGCTTTGATGACTTATATTTACAGTCACTAATAGGTTGAAGACGACAACTATTTTGTGTCAACAAAATTAATTGAATGACAGAATTTTTGTGTCAATAAATATATTTTTATTTATAATTGTCATTATTATTAAATTTCATGACCTTGATGAATCTATATTTCTCTTAATTGGTTCACCAAAGTCATAAAACTAACGGATGGACATACCTGCGAATACACATGTAACCAAAATAAAACACTTCAAGTTGGACACAAAACGTAATATCATTGAAATAAATTGTATATATCATTGAAATATCATTCACTTACACAAGCTAATTCGTATGCATCATAACTACAATACTCATCAATTGCAATATTAACACTAAAACGTTAAAACGTTGCATAACATGATGAAATATATATCTAACCCAACCAAATAGTCCATCATTTGTTGCAATATGACTTCTATCTTCCGTAAATATCTTGACTCCGCTTTGTATTTCTTAATAAAAAAGACACAAATACTATTTTAGAAATAATCTCAATACTTCTTACATTGAAAAACAATGAGCATCCGTAAAGAATAAGAGTACAAAATAAAAAAGAAATACAACAAAATGTGTATAAGTCATTTTGAACATCAATCAACTAAACAAGTCCTAGAGTGAATATAAAAGTACAAAAAAATAATAAAAAAGTCCATAAAAAAGTGTAATTTTTAAGCCACAAACAAACTTACTAGAGAACTTAAAAGCTTCTAACCCACCCTCGATGATACAAAAATGTGGTGTCTATGTATACTTTGATACCAAAACTCATCTAAATGCAAACACAACAAAGTTACCAAGTATCATTTTTAACCTCAAACGAACATAGCAAATGCCTAAAAAGCAATCAAGTTTCATTTTAATTTCAAACGAACCTAGCAAAGTGTCTAAAGTGACTCTAAAAGTGCAAAATAATCTAAAAGTGCCTAAAAATATCAATCCAAATAAACTTAACAAATAAACTTAACAAGAGGTTATAATTAAACTAAACTAAACTTATTAGTCTATTCAGAATATAAATCAAACACATCACGCTAAGCACTCAGATGTGCTTAGTCTTATTAGAGAATTCATAAACGACAAAACATAGGTTGCTAAGCACTCAGATGTGCTTAGTCTTATCCAAACATTTATAAACGATAAATTATAGATTGCTAAGCACTCAAATGTGCTTAGTCTTAACAAAATTGCAACGATGCCACAATGCAAGACATATAAGAAGTGTCTAAATCTACAAAGTGGCTACCAAAGACATCCAATAAACTTTAGAAAGAGAAAAGCAAAAATGACTACCATAACTGCAGGATAGCCATTAAGAAGTGTCTAAATCTACAAAGTACCAAAGATATCCAATAAACTTTAGAGAGAGTATCAAAAGCAAAAGTGGCTACCATAACTGCAGGATAGCCATTAAGAAGTGTCTAAATCTACAAAGTACCAAAGGAAGCCAAATGTGAGAAATTATATACTCTGAGAAGGTGGTAAAATTTACTCACATGTGAAGAAGGCAAAATCTTTGATACCCACAAAACATATTTGACCATACCCACTAAAGGAATATGTACTAATTATATCCAACTAAATTTTATAGATTTTGATGTATCTATTCTTTTTGTGATGCAATCAAGTACATAGTAATTACAAGATTCAGTGATCTAAGGCATACATTAATAGTAGTAATTACAAGATTCACATCCACTTCAAGCAAAAAAAAAAAACACAAGAAAAAGGTAAACAAACAAGAACCCCACCACAAATTGAAAGGAAATCCAAAATCCCAAAAAACCAGATCAAAACACAAAACACAAAAACGAACCTGATGATGATGATGGTTAGGCAAAACAGAAGGAGTCGAGTTATTTCCAAGGTCATATCCCAAAAACTCGATCCACCGTAATTTTTTTTTTGATTTCTTCAACAAAATTACCAAAATTTCATTGTGAAGTGTTGAATTGACCAATTTATTCAGTGTGTTTACCTAGTTGAGGAGCTTGCGAAGGAGCAGCTGAAGCTGACCTAGAGCTGTGTCGAGCGTTGAGCGAAGCCAGATTACAGTTGGCTCGACGGCCATTGATGATCCAAGCCGAGTCCTCACGAGCCTTCTTCACCGATTCCGCCTCCTTGAACATGATTTCAAAATTGATTTAGGTTCAAGCCATGATTTCAAGCCAAACAGGTAACGAAAACTGCAATTGCCATCGATACGACAGAGAAATTTAGGTAGCTAGTGATCCAAATTTTCAGACGATCACAACCAGAATAACTACTTAATCAATTTTTATACTCAAATGAGAGAGAGAGAAACCTAGAAGACAAGAGCTACAATGTGGGGTGGGGTAATAGATCAACAGAGGCTACTTAATCTCAAAAAAATAATATAAATTTGTTTGGTTAGAAAATATATATCAAACAGTTCACAAATATGTTTTAATAACTATCTTCACTTGATTAAACTTTTTCAATAACTTTTGCACAAATTAAATTGTTTTAGAAGTGAGAGATAGTAGAAACTTATGTGAATGAGCATTGGCAAGAGCGGACTCGTTGGGTTGGTCGATCAGAATCGAGACATCGCTATTTGAATCATCAACTGTTCCTGCCATCGATGAGGTCGAATTTAGCTACGAAAATGGAAACTGGAAAGCTGAAGATGAAGAAATGGGTTTTTATATAAACTCTAAGCTTCCCCATAGACAACATTGTTGACAGAAAAAACCCTTCCATCATCCTCAATCTATTGGCAATTAAACACAAATTATTCACAAATAGCAATAAGGAAGAAGCAAGCTAGGTGGATGTTGCTCTAAACCATTTGCAGATGAACCAAGCTGGAAAGGATTAAGATGCATAAGTTCACAATGAATCATATTAACTTCCCTAAAACCTATAAATCAAAGAAAACAAGCATGCTATATGGGGTATGTTTAATGAGGCTTCTTCAATCAAAATATCTTACTTCTAAATTCTTAACTCTTTGTGTTGTATTGTAAAGCTGGAATGCAGAATGGTATAATCTTTTTTTTAATGAATTCTAGCTCAATTCTTTTAAAGAAAACTAGAGCAATGCCGGGAAAATCAATAGAATTAAAGGCCAAGCTCTAAAAAAAACTAAAAAAAATCCAATCAAAAGTTTAAACTTGCTAAAAAAAACAACCAAGACCACAAAGAGAACCACAAAACTTAAAACACTTCAATATTAAAACCTCTCAAGAGAGAACAAACTACCTCCAAATTCCAGCTGCCTTCAAGCAAAGACATTTCAAATTACCCAACATTTGGAGTTGGTGTACAAAATTATGCCTACCCTTTTTAAATATTGTAAGCCTCTCTAACCCTAACAAATATCTGACGATCTAATTTATTAAGGGTAAAAAGAAGTGAAAAACATTGCATTATAAGCACTAGATAGTCCAACCATTCACTCACCATGCTGATATGGCCCCATTTTCCAGTTGCCTTCTATGAATCCAAATCCATATTGCCTTTTTCTGCCCTAATCTACAAACTTGGAAACCTAACAAATTAGTATTTGAAAAGAAAACAAATTTGCTAAAGAAAACAGACATATCTTCTCCTACCCTCTTTCCCTCATCTCTGACTTCTCATCTCTCGAGCCTTTGCAACATAAAAGTCTCACAACTTCAGCCAAATATCAAAAGATAATCAGCCAAAATTTCAAATAGATATGGAAACAAGAAATAAGAATTACATGAAAATTTTAGAAGAAAATGGAAAGTCGATTTCGTTTGTAACCCTAGAAGATGGCCGCCGAAATGGAAGTCGATTGTTTGTAACCTTAGAAGATGGTTGCCGAAAATATGAGATGAAACGAAGATGAAGACGAAGATAGAGAGTCGTTTTTTGGAAGACGAAGATGAAGGGAGAAGAGATGAAGCGTAGACGAAGGCAGAGGAGATGAAGCGTAGACAAAGTCGATTGAGTTTTTTCGAAGAATGAATTTGAAGCGAAGACGAAGAGGTTGCGCTTTTTTTGTTTTTTGCCGTAATGTGAAAAGTAGAATGGTGGGTTAAAATTTTCCGAAACTCTTTCAAATGGTATCAGAGCATGCTTTAAGTACTCTTTTTCGTTAATTTAGAGTTGGTGGGTAGTAATTCATGTGATGAATGCATGTGTGCTAAAATGGAAACTTTTGGTCTTTGGCATCCAATTCTCTTCCAATTTGTAATAATTATTGTAATTGCCTTGTGATGTGCTTTAATGTGTTACAAAGAGTCTGTAATTTTTCTAGAGTGTTTAAAGTCCATTTTAGGATGTAATTTATCAAATTTGGAAGAAGCGTCAAGTGGCGGTTCGGTCCGGTTCGGCGGCGGTTGGTGCAATCCAACAACTTACAAGCAGTTCGAGCCGATTCGAAGTGTTCGGGCGGTTCGATGCTTTTTCCTAACTTATTATTGTAATAATTTTAGGTAATTACTTGTTTAGGATGCCAAAACCAATCCATTTTTAGTGTGGTTTATTTATTTATGCATTGTGAATGTATAGTTTAAATAAACATAATCTTGTGTGCATATTGTATGCCATGTAGATTTAAAATCCCACCATAGGTTAAGCATGTAGCATGCATTGAAAGTATGTTATAAATATTATAATATATAGTATGCATGTTTAGGATTTCATGAGATATGATATAAGTTGTTATATTTTTGCATGGAATAATTTTATATAATTGTTATATAAAAGCATGTTAGATGTATGTTATAAGGTTTGTCTTATTTTATAAGTGTTATAAAATGAATTTGACATTAAAACATATAACAAAGATAAATGCATGCTCACTTAGGGTTAACCACCAAGCAATCTCCTATTTTAATAGTTAAAATAGGTCGATATCTTGTAAAACTTCGGTTACAAGAAAAACTCACTCGGTAAGATGTTGTCTAAGGTTGGGGGTATTTAAGTTGACGGTTTACGGAACACCTTCTACCTGGGCATCGAACTGGCGTTTGAGTTTAGCTAACCCGATTTTATGAGCATGCGTGAGTGATGTGAGGTTTTAAAAGGTTTATCACCTAGACATCATAAGTTAAAATCAAGTATAAACGTTATACTCGAAAAGATTACCTAGACTTAGGATATGTTTTAGTTAGCCAAAATATATGCCTAAGTAAAATCATACCGAACCGTCTAGAACATTTCAGTGGGAGAAAAAATATTTCCAACTCCTACATCCCTAAGATTTCACACCGTGAGATTCATGCTCGGCTTCGAGTCGCCCTGGGAGAGACCTCCAGTAGGAAAGTATTTGCATGAGTCAATAACAAGGTGAATAGGGGAAGTCGTTCATAGTAAGTGCACGAAGGTTGTGTGTCAACACATCGTACGGTCTCCTCCATTAGGTTGCACCGTGAGATTCTCATGATGCGCCTGCGAGTCTGCCCTGGGAGCGACCACCCCCTAGGAGGGTTGTATCATGGGATTCGGAACACCGCGATTTCCAGAAATGGATAGGGTCTCATAGGTCCGTTTTCAGCATTGTCTTTCCAACTTCGGGAGCTTGTTGATTCCGATCTCTGAGGTCTGAAAATGGAGGGTCACAGTTACAAGTATTACTAAGTGTTAGTAACTTTTTGACCAAAGTAAACGATAGCTAAAAGATCTATTGGAATATGAGTTATTCTGGTAATAGTGATTAGCTATCTATTCAAAGGAGGAGTGAGAGACTGCTCCTAGGTGGATGTTGCTCTAAACCTTTGTAGTATCGTTGCAATAAAGTATAAATGATGGGTACATTATTACTTTTGCTAAAACTTGATTGGATAATATAAAAAGGGTTAATAGCAATTTCACTAAATATGATATGTTTACTTTTTTCAGCATGTGCAACTCAATAGTACAGTTACTAGCTTCTGAGAAACTTAACGGGGATAATTACGCAACGTGGAAATCAAATTTAAACACAATACTGGTAATTGATGATCTAAGGTTCGTTTTAACTGAGGAGTGTCCTCCAACCCCCGACACAAATGCAAACCAAAATGTTCGGGATGCATATGACAAGTGGACAAGGGCAAATGATAAAGCCTGCGTCTACATTCTGGCCAACATATCTGATGTATTGGCTAAGAAACACGATGGTATGGGTGTTGCCAAAGAGATTATGGAATCTCTGAAGGGGATGTTTGGACAACCGTTCTGCTCCCTTAGGCATGATGTCATCAAGTACGTTTATAACTGTCGCATGAGAGAAGGGTCCTCTGTTAGAAAACATGTCCTAGACATGATGGTACATTTCAATGTGGCAGAAGTAAACGGAGCTGTCATAGATGAGAAGAGTCAGGTCAGTTTTATTCTGGAGTCTCTTCCGAAGAGCTTCCTATAGTTCCGCACAAATGCGATGATGAACAAAATTGAATATAACTTGACTACTCTTCTGAATGAGCTTCAGACTTATCAGTTCCTTCTAAAAACTAAGGGACATGAAGTGGAGGCAAACATTGCTACCACTAAAAGGTTCTATAGAGGATCGTCCTATGGGACGAAGTCTAGCTCTTCTTCTTCAACAAATAAGAGTATTTCAATGAAAAAAAAAAGGAAGTGGAAAAGTAAAACTCCCACTGACCGCAAAGGCAAGGCTCAAGTTGCAGATAAAGGAAAATATTTCCACTGCAACGAGAATGGGCATTGGAAAAGAAACTGCCCAAAGTACCTTGTAGAGAAGAAAGCTGAAAAGGCAAAACAAGGTAAATATGATTTACTAGTTGTTGAAACATGTTTAGTGGAGAGTGATGACTCTTCCTGGATACTGGATTCAGGGGCCACTAATCATATTTCTTCTTCTTTTCAGGAAACTAGTTCCTGGAGAACGCTTGCGGAAGGCGAGATAACTCTCAGGGTTGGAATAGGAGAGGTTGTCTCAGCAAAATCAGTGGGAGATTTGAAGTTGGTTTTTTGGAGATAGATTCATTATATTAGATAATGTGTATCTTGTTCCTGGAATGAAAAGGAATCTTGTATCTATCATTTGTTTGTTAGAACAATTGTATGAAGTATCTTTTGAAATTAATGAAGTGTTCATTACCAAAAGAGGTATTCATATTTGTTCTAAAACTAGAAAACAACTTATATAAGTTAAAACCGACCAGAGCAAAAGCTATTTTAAATATCGAGATGTTTAAAACGGCTGAGACGCGAAACAAAAGGCAAAAAATTTCTTCAAGTACGTATCTTTGGCACCTAAGACTTGGCCACATTAATCTTAATAGGATTGAGAGATTGGTTAAGAACGGTCATCTAAGCCAGTTAGAAGACAACTGTTTACCAGCATGTGAGTCTTGTCTTGAGGGAAAAATGACGAAAAGATATTTTACTGTAAAAGGCCTTAGAGTCAAAGAATCCTTAGAACTCGTGCATTCGGACCTCTATGGACCAATGAATGTAAAAGCACGAGGAGGATACGAATATTTCATCAGATTCATAGAAGATTATTCAAGGTACGGTTATGTTTACCTAATGCATCATAAGTCTGAAGCTCTTGAAAAGTTCAAGGAGTATAAGGCTGAAGTTGAGAACTTATTAGGTAAAAAAATTAAGACACTTCGATCAGATCGAGGTGGAGAGTACATGGACCTAAGATTCCAGGACTATTTGATAAAACATGCAATCCAGTCACAACTCTCTGCACCTAGTACGCCTCAGCAAAATGGTGTATCGGAGAGAAGAAACAGAACTTTGTTAGACATGGTTCCATCGATGATGAGCTATGCTCATTTGCCTGATTCGTTTTGGGGATATGTAGTAGAGACTGATGCCTACATTTTGAACAATGTTCCCTCTAAAAGAGTTACTGGAACACCTTATGAGTTATGGAGAGGGCGTAAAACTAGTTTACGCCACTTCAGGATTTGGGGATGCCCAGCACACGTGTTGGTGCAAAACCCTAAGAAATTGGAACGTCGTTCAAAAGTATGTTTATTCATAGGCTACCCAAAAGAAACGAAAGATGGATACTTCTTCGATCTAGAAGAAAATGAAGTATTTGTATCGACAAATGCTACTTTTCTCGAAGAAGATTACATGAGAGATCATCAACCTCGCAGTAAACTAGTATTGCGTGAAATTTCTAAAGAAGCTACAGATAGATCAACAAGAGTTGTTGATGAGATTGGTCCCTCAACAAGAGTTGTTGATGGAGCTAATACTTCTGATTACTCACATCCATCTCCAGAGTTGAGAGTGCCTCGACGTAGTGGGAGGGTTGTGCAACAACCTGACCGTTACATGGGTTTAGTAGAAACTCAAATCATCATACCATATGATGGAATATAGGATCATTTCACCTATAAACAGGCAATGAATGATGTTGACAAAGATTAGTGGATCAAAGCCATGGACCTCGAAATGGAGTCGATCTACTTTAATTCGGTCTGGGAACTTGTAGATCAACCAGATGGGGTAAAACATATTCGTTGTAAATGGATCTACAAAAGAAAACGAGACCAAACTGGTAAGGTACAGACCTTTAAAGCTCAATTAGTGACAAATGGTTATACCTAGAGAGAGGGGGTAGACTATGAAGAAACCTTCTCTCCTGTTGTCATGTTAAAATCAATTAGAATACTCTTGTCCATTGTCACATATTATGATTATGAGATTTGGGAAATGGATGTCAAGACAGTCTTTCTGAATGCAAATCTTGAAGAGAGTATCTATATGTCTCAACCAGAGGGGTTTATAATACAACATCAAGAACAAAAAGTTTGTAAACTTAAACGATCCATTTATGGGTTGAAACAAGCATCTAGATGCTGGAATATAAGGTTTGATACTGCGATCAAATCTTATGGTTTCGAACAAAACATTGACGAACCTTGTGTTTACAAAAAGATTGTCAAAACATCTGTAGCATTCCTCGTGTTATATGTCAATGATATCTTACTAATTGGGAATGATGTAAGATGTTTGACTGACGTCAAGAAATGGCTAGCAACTAAATTTCAAATGAAGATTTAAGAGAAGCTCAATATATTCTTGGGATCCAAATAGTTCGGAACCGCAAGAAAAGAACATTAGTCATGTCTCAAACATCCTATATTGACAAGATGTTGTCAAGATATAAGATGCAAAATTCCAAGAGGGGTTTGCTACCCTTCAGGCATGGAATTCACTTGTCGAAGGAACAGTGTCCTAAGACACCTCAAGAAGTTGAGGATATGAGACGCATGCTGATCCATTTACAAAGGCTCTCACTAGGGGTGGCCAAAATAAACCGAAAACTGACCCGAACGACCGAAACTGACCGAACCGACGTAAATGAGTCAATTTTTGAGTGATTTCGGTCGGGGTCGGTTTTTTAAATAAAAAAACCGAAAGTCGGTCGGTCGGGTTAACTAATAACGTGGAAACACGACCGACCGACCGAATTATTATTTAATATTTGTTTTAATATTTTTTTTTTAGGTAGGAAATAAAAAGGGCAAATCAAAATATCAAATCAGTAAAATATTGCCTTTTGTGATTGGGAGGTTGGGATTTGGTCCATTTGGGAGGCTTCTTCTTCACGCCATCCGTACCCTTCAGCCTTCCTTCCTGAAAAAAAAAATGAAATTTTTATTATGTCTCTTCCTCTTCCAATTCCATTGTAGTGTCGCAGTGCACCTTTCCTCTTCCAATTTCATTCTCACTACACCTTCTTCTTCATGCTCTCAAGTCTCAAATTTGCCTCAGCCCATCGTCCTACCCAGCCCTCGCCCGCTCGTCGTCATCTGTTCACCGCGCCGCCGCCGTCTTGTCTTCGTCGTCGCGCCGCCACCGCTGCAAAACCGAAGTTTGAAGTTCGCATTTTGTAACCCTCTTGTCTTCGTCGTCGCGCCGCCGCCGCTGCAAACCGAAGCTCTTTTTCATCTATTCATCTTCGTCGCACCGCCACCGTTGCAAATCGAAGTTCATAGCCCTCTTGGCAAAGCCAAACTCAAGCTCTCTTCATCTATTCATCATCGTCGTGCCTCCATCGCTGCAAAACCGAAGGCTTAGCTCACTGCTCCAATATCGGATCGTCATTTGCATAGCTCACTGCTCACCCATCTGTTTTTATTCCAACTTTAAATGGGATCTTCCGACGACTCTCCTACGGAAAAAATGTAAGAATGAATGAATGATGCACTGTATTTTTATTTTAATTTTAGAAGAAATTGTCACTGGTTTTGAGAATATGTGTAAAACCGAAATGGTGTGTATTACTATTACTCTACATTATATTTTTTGTTCTCTCCACCACTTGATTCTAGTTATACCCATTCATAAAAATAATACCAAAATAATATCACAATTTCATTTCATTTCATTCAGCTTCATTATTTTGCATAACAAAATTTAATTAGAACCTGAGGTGGATAGAAGAGAAGGGGGATTTGGGTGTAGTTTTGCTGAGCTTGAATTTCTCAAATTCAAATCAACTCAAATGAAGACTATGAACCTCAAATTCTCACTGGAATGAATTTGTGGTAATTAATATAATGTGAATTTTAAATACAAAAAATCAATTTAGAACAAATTTATTTGTTTATGAAATTAGAATAAGTTTATTTGTTTATGAAATTAATTTTACTAGTTGTGGGATAAAGTTCGTTATTGTTAAACTTATGGTTATCATCATCACAATCTAAATTTTATGTTATTTGCTTGGTTTGCACATGTCTATTATTTATTTAATAATTTATGAAATTCTTTGTTCTATTTTTACATAGAAAATTTACTCGGGACAGAGAATATAAGGAGAACAAAAAAAAAACAAAGGCAAAGCAGTTTGTTCGAGTCCAACCAAAAAGCGTAAGAATACTAAAATCTCTATAGTTTGGGATCATTTTGAGAAATTGAAAGATTGTGATCCTGAAAATCATTACGCTAAATGTAAATATTGTGGGGTTAAGTATGCATGTCATTCTAAACGTAATGGGACTGAGACTTTGAAACACCATGTAGAAAATTGTAAGAAATACCCATACCAAAGGAATAAAGATCCAAGACAAAAACAATTGGTTTTCAAACCTAATGAAGTGTTTAATGTTGGTGAAAGTGATGCAACACTTGTTTGCGAGTCGTTTGATTTGGAGAGTTGTCGAAGAGCTCTTGCTGAGTGCATTGTTATAGATGAATTGCCTTTTAAGTTTGTAGAGGGCATAGGTTTTCAAAGATTTATCAACAAGTTATCAGGTTGCGATGATCTTAAGTTTCACCTTCCATCTCGAAAAACTATGGCTAGGGATGTGCTTAAGATATATGTTAGTGAGAAGAAACATTTGAAAGACATGTTTAAGACAAAAGGATATAGAGTTTCTTTCACTACTGATTGTTGGACTTCTGTACAAAATCTGAATTATATGGTATTGACTGCACATTTTATTGACTCTGATTGGAATTTGCATAAGAGGATTCTTAGTTTTAATACAATTGAGAATCACAAGGGAGATACCATTGGTAGGACCATTGAAGATAATTTAAGGAGTTGGGGCATTGAGAAAATCACGACTTTGACGGTTGACAATGCAAGTTCGAATGATACTGCAGTTGCTTTTCTAATTAAGAGATTTAGTAGTGGGTTGTTATTGGACGGTGATTTCTTGTTAGATGTTGTGCCCACATATTGAATCTCATTGTATGTGATGCTTTCAAGGAGCATTATGAGTGCATTAGTAACATTCGGAATGTTGTGAAATTTGTGAGGTCTTCGCCTGCACGTTTAAAGAAGTTTAAAAAGTGTATTGAAATTAAAAAGATTCCTTATAAGAGTTTGGTGTGCCTTGACATTAGCACTAGATGGAACTCTACATATACGATGCTTGAGGCAGCTACAAAGTTCCAATCAGCTTTTGAGATATTAGAGTTTGAAGAACCTGCTTTCGTGGATGAAAATAAACCTAGTAAAAAAGATTGGGAGGATGCTAGGATGCTGGTTATGTTCTTGGAAGTGTTTTATTGTGTCACTTTAAAAATTTCAGGGTCTTTATACACTACTTCTAATGTGATTTTTCACTAAATTAGCACAATTCAAAATTGCATACAATTGAGTTCTATGGATGTTGAAAATAAAACTCTTTGCAAAGTGGCTACGAGCATGCAAGCTAAATTTGACAAGTATTGGGGAAATAATGAGAAGACGAATTTGTTGTTGTATGTTTCTGTTGTGTGGATCCACAATACAAGTTGAAATTTTTATCATATTGTTTCAAGAACTTGTTAGATCCAATTGTTGCTACAAGCATGACTGATAAAGTAGAGAAGATTTTGAGGCGTCTCTTCCATGCATATAGTTCTAGTTCATTTGCTTCTAATGGTAATGCAAGTGGTAGTGGTAGTGACAATGTCATTACCAATAATAGGGTTCTGTCAACGAATGCTGATGTGAATGCTAAATGGGGATTTGCACATTTATTCACAAATGTCGAGACTACCACTTTCGATAAGGAGTCAGAGGTTGATGTGTATTTGCTAGAAACTCTTGCTAAGAATGATGATACTTTTAACATACTTCATTGGTGGAAGCAAAATGGTCATCGATTTGAGGTTCTTAGTGCAATAAGTAGAGATCTTTTGGCTATTCCAGTATCGACTGTAGCATCTGAGTCGACTTTTAGTACTGGAGGACGTGTAGTTGACTCGTCTCGTTCTTCATTGGCTCCAAGAACAGTTGAGGCTCTTATATGCACACAAAATTGGCTCACTTCTAACCCGATAGATTTTGAATTTATCAAACAATTGGAGGAAGATTCAACGATTGAAGAAGGTATTGTACTTCGTTTTTTTCTTTGTTTTTTTAGTTTGCTTGACTATTATGTTATTTTCAATCACAAAAGTGTTATTTTTTTTTACTAATTTTGTAGGATTTCGACTCATCATGGATGAAGAAAAGGACATTGAAGAACTTGAAGACTTTTTTAACATAGCAATTTGATTTTATGATATTAGTCATTTCATATTAATGTTTTGTTTTCTTTTGTAATGAAGACTCTTATATGCACACAAAATGAGCCTAACCCGATAGATTTTGAATTTATCAAACAATTGGAGGAAGATTCAACGATTGAAGAAGGTATTGTACTTCGTTTTTCTTCTTTGTTTTTTAGTTTGTTTGACTATTATGTTATTTTCAATCACAAAAGTGTTGTTTTCTTTACTAATTTTGTAGGATTTTGACTCATCATGGACGAAGAAAAGGACATTGAAGAACTTGAAGACCTTTTGAACATAACAATTTGATTTTATGATATTAGTCATTTCATATTAATGCTTTGTTTTCTTTTGTAATGAAGACTTATTTAGTTATTTTGTGCTAAACTTATCTTAAATAGTTATACGTAGTATGAGATTATACTTCATTTCATATGTTTATTGATTATTGTTTTAAATTTGGAATTTAGACTTATATTTTCATGTAATATATATTTTGATTTAGAATCTTGGATTTTTAAAATTGAACAAAACTCAATTATTGAATATTCATAATCACTCAATCTTTAGATCGATGAGTAAAAAAATTAATTAAAAAGATAGATATTCAATATTTTACACGTCAAATATGATTATGAAAAGAGTAAAATGACATTTGAGCACATTAAATTAACGTTAACGGTTACATCAATAATGTAACTTACAAGTTTAAAGCAAACAAAATAGTACAACTACAAACTATTAATCAGTTGAGGCTTTTTTTTTGTTTTATGCCAAACCGAGCATAGCTCAATTGGCATAGGGTTGTGCCCATGACAAAAAGGTCATAGGGGGATTAATTAAACTACCGTTGCAAAAAAAAAAAAAAAATTATATTAAAGGACAAATATCATAAAATTATTTGAATTGAAAAAAAAATTATTAGAATTATAATGATGATAGTCTAAAAAAGAAAAAAAAAAGTGAACCGGTCGGCCGGCCGAAAATTTTATTTAAAAAAAAACGTCGGTTTCCATTTCAAGGAAACCGACTGCTCGGTTTTCGAGGCCGATTTTCTCCCAAAACCGACCCCGACCGACCGATGGCCACCCCTAGCTCTCACGGCTAAAGTGTTTGAAGGTAACCTAGTGAGACTAGGACTACGAGATGTATAATCTAGGGCAAGTGGGAGAAAACTATGGGTGTGTGATGTCCTAGTTTATTGTATTTATTTCTCTTTCTGAAAAACTCAACATTATGTATATATATATATGGATATATATATTTACCAATGGAGTTTTAGTTCAAGTGGGAGTTTGTTGGGTTTTATGTCCTAAAACTCGTGGTTTGTAAACGATAAACATATTTTATTACTAATAAAGTGTTATTGAGGTTTATTCAATAAAGTTATTATTGAATATGTGAATTGCTTATTTCATTTTAGAAAACCCTAAATCCAATAAACTAAGATCCATGGCTATAACATGAGTACTTGAACTTTATGTGGAGACATAAAAGTGGATCAAGTTCGAGTAAATAGCCAAACGGTTTATAATATACGGATAAGGTTGGAAAACTTATCTTGTGGACACTATTGGATTCGGTCCATTTTGTATTTAGTACAAACGATGTGATCCTGAATCGTTCATGTGGAGACATGTGAATGGAGGCGTCCTATGCAAAGAGTTTGCATTAGACCGGACCGCGAAATAAGTCATTATGGTTTTATAACGTTGTTTACTGTTTTAAAGACTGACTATTTCAAAACGATGACCTAGGTAACTTGACCTTAATCCTTAGCTAACTATGAACTCCTGTTTATTCGGGATTATCCTTAGATCTGCATGGGTGAGAGTGGTTTAATAGCGCCGACTCAATAAGCCTCCCATTTCAGGGGTAAGACCGGATAGATAGCTGGGGACATAGGGTGCAAGATGGAATTCACTCCTACCTGTCTCTAGGGATAGTAGATAGGTTGTTCCCTTAAGTGCTGACTCCAGGTGTTGAACAAGGGGCCCCACCTTCTCATTGGCCCGAGAGGGACTCGGTATAGTGATTGGATCACAAACCAATTGTTCATTAGAGGATCAGTGGGACTTAAGGAGCAAGATGTAATTACGGGGGTAAAACGGATATTTGACCCGACCGTAAATTACGAACAACCTGTGAAGGGTCAACTTACTAATCATGGTTATATCGAGTGGACATAAATATATCTACAGTGAGGAGAGTGCAACTACTAGGCTATAGTGGAATGTCCTGGTAGTTAACGAATGTTGATTAACTGGGTTAAAGAGTTTAATCAGTCAATCTCGGATCGTTGGACCTCATGATCTGAAGGTCCATGAGGTCCCCCTGCTAGCTCATATCAAACTAAACCTTAGAACAGTGTGACGAGTGAATTCGAAGCGTTCGAATTCAAATTAGAGAATTGATGGAGCGCTTGGCACGCAGCGGAAGCGATTTGGATCATAGACACTCTAATTTCATCAATTTAAACAAACGGAAACATGCAAAAGCAATGAAAAAGAGAAATTAGAACACATACCCTTGTCGTTCGAATTTCTTCAAATTTCACCGCCAGAAGCTCCTCACGAGCTCACCGATCCTTCTCATGAAATCTTCGTGGACCCCGGTAGTCCCGCTATCCTCAGGCCGAGAAACGGAATAGTGAGACTCCTTTTACAAAAGAAAAGAGGGAAGAAACTCACTGAAGAAAAATTATTTTTCTTACAGAGAGCAGAGGGCAGAGGAAGACGGAGAAGAAGAAGAATTAAAAAAAAAATGAGAATTCAAATCGAATTTGAATACCCCAAATGTCACTAACTTTTGAATTTCTTTTTTTTTTTTTTTTAATTAATGATTGATGTGATGATTCATATATACTGAGTATATATAAATCATACATGTGTCTTACATCTTGCATGTAAGACACATGTATATATATATATATATATATATATATATATATATATATTTATATTTATATATTATTATTATTAAAAATAATAATAATTATTTTATTAATTAAACTTTTTAATTAATAAAAAATATATAAGATAATTAATATTATTTAATTCAATATCAAATATTAATTAAATAATATAATTAAACCCGGTTTTCCGAAAACCGACTTTTTGCATATGAATCCAATTCATACTGTAGACCAATCTCATATTTAAATCATATTTAAATATGTCTATCCTTCTTCCACAAACCCGAATTTGAACGATTCAAATTCTTTTCTTTTCTTTTATATTGTTTCACGGCTTTATCCGAGCTAGCCAGGAGAACCGTAAGGACCTACAGATCATGAGCTCCAACGATACGAGATTATCCGGTCAAAACTCTTTCAACCGAACTAACCAACATTCGTTAACCTCCGGAGACTCCACTAAAGTCCAAGGGCTGCACTCTCCTCACTGTAGATATATTGTGTCCTCTTGATATAACTATCATCAGTAAGTCGATCCTTCACAGGTTGTTCATAATCACAACGGGTCATTTAAACCGTTTAACCCTTGTATTATATCTTGTTCCTTAAGTACCACTGACACCTCTAATGAACAATTGATTTGTGGTCCAACCATCAAATCAGATTCCTCCCTGATCAGGAGAGGATGGGCCCATTGTTCAAGACCTGGAGTCAACACTTAAGGGAACAACCTCTCTACTAACCCTTAAAGCGGGTAGGAGTGAATTCCATCTCGCACAACTACGTCCCCAGCCACTTATTCGATCTTATCCCCAAGATGGTAGGCTTATTGAGTCGGCGATCTGGCCACTCTCACCCGTACAAGTCAAAGGATAAGGTCGAATAAACAGGAGTTCATAGTGAGCTCAGGATTGAGATCGAGTTATCTAAGTCATCAAATGAAATAAAAACGGTCTTTACAGTAAACGGTGTTATAAAGAAAGAGCGATTTTATTTCTTGGTTCGGTCTTGTGCAAACTCATTGCACAAGACACCCTCACTCACATGTCTCTACATGAAATGATTCGAATCACATCGTTTTGTACTATACAAAGTGAGCCGCGTCCAATAGTGTCCCCAGGATAAGGTACCCAGCCTTATCCCTATACTATAGACCATTTTGGCTGTCTACTTGAACTTGATTCACATTCATGTCACACATGAAGTTCAAGTACTCACACTATCGCCATGGGTGTTATTTATTGGTATAGGTTAATACAAACACAATTCACTAAAATTCAATAACAACTTTATTGAAATATAATATATTTACATTCAAACAGTTTACAAACTACGAGTTTTAGGACATAAAACCCAACAAGAATAAATGTTAAATATATGTGATATATTTAACGACATAACGTTCAATTGCGAATTAAAGAATAGAGAGAGATGGAGATATTTGAATAAGATTTAAATATCGAAAATATGAAAAGGGATTCATAATCATGTATATCGGGAATGATCGGGATTAGTGTTGGATTTATTGGATATTAAATTTGAATTAATTAAATAATTTAATTAATTATTTAATATTAACTTAATTTAATTTAAAATTAATTATTTGAATTAATTTTTAAATTGAATTAATTTTTAAATTGAATTAATTTTTAAATTGAATTAATTTGATCAAAGTTAGTCAAAAGTCAAATTGTAGACATTTGACTAAAACTTTGAAAGTCAAAAGTCAAATGTTGACTCCACTAAACCTTGAAAGTCAAGAGTCAATTTCATGACTAAAGTTAGTAGAAATATCCAATTCTTAAGTTAGTGGAAAAATTCAATTCTTGAGTTAGTGGGAAAAACCATTTGTTGGTGTTTTTATAACTCAAACTTTTTTGCTAAGTGTTCATCCCACATCAAGCCACTAATCCCACTAAATTGAGTGGATTCTAGATGTCATCCTAATGTTAACTCAATTTTGCATGTTTTTGCATGTAGTCTTCTATATATACAAAGTTGATTAGATTAACTTCTTCTTGGAATTTTGGTTAATTTTGAGAATTGTAAAAACAATTTCTCTACCATTCTCTCCAAATTCATCTTCAATTCTCTTTCAAATTAGTCACTGAGAGGATCCCACAATCCCGTTCTAAGGCCGGAGAATAGTCGAGAAGACTCTCATGGTGGTTCGTGACCGTTACGTTCGAAGATCGGATTTGGAATCGAGAAGAATTTGAACTTCAAAGGTAACTTCTAAATTATTGTCTATGATTTTCAAATTACATGTTTTTTCCTTTGAAATTAACAAAATAAGAGTACTTAAATTCAACCTTGCTTCCGCTATGCATGCCGAAACTCTTTCAGGAACGGTCTAAAACATGAATAGGGATTCATGTGTGAAAAGTCGGTTTTCAGAAAATCGGGATTTGACATATTATTTAATTAATATTTGATATTGTATTAAATAATATTGATTAATTAAAAAGTTTAATTAATTAAAATATATATTATATTAATTAAAAAAATTAATTAATAAAATATATATTATTATTTAAAATTAATTTTGAATTAATCTTTAAATCTATATATATAATATTGCATGTTGTAGCACTCCTGCATGCTTGACATTTGTATATACTAATCCAAATTTTTTAAAGCCCACTTTTTAAGCTTTTGAAAATTACATTCTTTTTAAGGTGGGGTGATTCTTGAAGAAATTGCTCTCCGAGTTTGAAAATAAAAGTTCAAATTTTGTTTAACATGTTTTTTATTTTCTTTTTCATTTCTCTCCCTCACGATATGGACTTCCCATTACTTCTCCATCCTTCTTCCTTTTTTTTCTTCTCTCGTAAAAGTGTCACCACTCCGTTGCTCGGTCTGAGGATAGCGGGACTACCGGAGGTGCTCCTCGAAGAGTTCGAAAAAAGATTTGAGGCGTTCGTGAGCATTGGAGAGCATCGAGATTGAAGAAATTCGAACTACAAGAGTATGTGTCTTATTTCTCTATTTCATTGTTTCGAGCATGTTTCTGTTTAGTTAAATTGATCAAATTAGAGTATCAATGATCTAAATCGCTTTCGCAGCGTTATGTCCTCCATCAGTTTTGGGCTGGAGTCAATGTAGCAAAGCCTACTTTTCAAGATTATGATGATATGAAGCGGCCAAGAATGACGTTTTATTCTTAGTTTACTTAGGTTAATTTAAATTTTATTGAGAGCTCAAACTTTTATATAAATGAATTTTAATATAATATAAATTTGATTCAATAAATTTGATTTTATATCGTTATTGTGTACACAAATATTTATAGGTAAAACATAAAGTTTTGGATTATAATGAAATTTAAAGAGAAGAATTGAAAAAAAAAAAAAAAAAAAAAGGGATTTGTCGACGCCAAAATACACGGCATCGGAAAAAGTAGCTTTCCCGACGCCGTGTGTTTTGGCGTCAACAAAGGTCCTCCCGACATATATATGCCGACAATCCTCTCGACGATCTTTTTTTCGTCGGGAAGCCTTTGCCGACGCTCTGTATACCTCTGTATACCTGATGAATTTCGGCTCTGTATACGCTTTGTATACCTGAGGTGATGAATTTCGGCTCTGTATACCTGATGAATTTTGGCTCTGTATACTTGAGGAATTTTGGCTCTGTATACCTGAGGAATTTCGGCTTTGTATATGCTCTGTATACTTGAGAAAGTGATGAATTTGGGCTCTGTATACCTGAGTGATGAATTTCGGCTCTGTATACCTGAGTGATGAATTCCGGCTCTGTATACCTGAGTGAGTGGCGAATTCCGGTTGTGTATACCTGAGTGAGTGATGAATTTCGGTTGTGTATACCTAAGGAATGGATGAATTTCAGCTCTGTATACCTAAGGAAGTGATGAAGCTGTAGAAAAATTCACCACGTCACGTCAGGTGTATACATGGTTGTACACATAGTAATAAAAGAAAACCATATGATTGACCAACCACTTACAACAAATGGACGGTATGCATGAGTCGCTCCGAATGGCAGATTGACAACCACTGTATACCCTTCCCCGATGAGTTGCTTCATTCCTCCATTGAAGTGTATAGAGTGCAATATTAACCCCACAACTTTTGAATCGGACAAATCGTAACAAATAAAAAAGAAAACGTACAATTAAAAAACTCAATAAATCCAGAAAAAAAAAAAAATAATATCGTGTTAGTAGTCGGAGAAAGCTTCGATTGACAGCTTCACGACGATTAAAAATTGGAGAAGCGTGACGAAAAATTGGAGAAACTATTGCGTGACGAAACGACAACAAAAAAATAAAAGAAAACGATTTGTAGATGATAGAGATGTGTGAGGTTGAAGATGAACCCTAACTAAACTAACGAAAAAAATCTCAATCAACTCAAATCGGTTATTATATATAGAGTTTTCTACTAAATATTAATAATATTATTATTTTATTTAGTTATTTAAATTTTAAAATATTTACTTTTATAATTCTACTCTATTTAATTAATTAAATATTTTGTAAAAAAAAATCTGAATCAATGAATATTCTTGTATATAGGGATTTTATTAAAACTTATATTATTTAATTATTTATATTTTAAAATATTTATTCTTCTAATTATACCCATTTAATTAATTAAATGTATTTAAATTACAAAAAATCTGAATCAATGAATATCCTTGTATGTAGGGATTTTATTAAAACTTATATTATTTAATTATTTAGATTTTAAAATATTTACTCTTCTAATTATACCCTATTTAATTAATTAAATGTATTTAAATTTTAATATCCTCCCATTTGTTAGAGTTGATATCGTATTTTCTAAACTATTTTAAATCTTTAAATTATGTAATCTTTTCATTTTGGAGTTATTTAATGTTTGAATATATAATTCTCTAAGATAAATTTTGCTATTTATATTTATATTTTAATGTTATTTACCAATTGAAACTTACGCTACACGATACAATAAATTTTAAATTTGATACACGTTTCGTTGGTTTTTGACACACCCGTGGAGATATACAACGACAGCGCCGCACACACATTCGGTCAGGGTATACGTTTGAACACACCCTAATTACTAACACCTTGTAATCCTATAGCTTCCCCTAAGAATAGGGAACCACCAAAACACTGCTCACCCTACGAACTAGGAGAGATTAGTCAATATCAGATGGAACACATGAGATACACAACGACATAAATTACTTAACGGAAAAAATAACAAAGTTTTCTTTAACGGAAAATCATCCACCTTACCAAACAAAACTAATTAAATTTTAAAATTCAATAAATTAATTTCAAAACTAATTAATTTTTAAAATAGGAAATCCTATAAGGGTATAACGGGGAACCAACTCAAACAAACTTCTTACTAAAAAAACTCTAGACATGTGATGCAAACAATACACGTATCTAAACATTTTTCATTATGTCTAATTATTTGTAGACATTCCTCTTAAATTCCCTAGGTTCAATCCCCACCCCAACATGTTATAAAAAAAAATGAAAATAATTAAAAAATGTCAACTTAAAACGAAAATAGCCCAACTTTTACAAAAAATATTACAAGATTAAAAAAAAATCATTACTTAAAAAAAAATTGCTCAAAACATCCACGGTACAACCATAAAGTGAGATTTTTTTGAAAAGGGTAAATATCGCAACAGATGTTTAAATCTATATTTCAATTTAATCGATACTCTCAAGTACTCTAGAGATAAAAATCGGTCGTTTCTTTCCAAATAAAAAAAATAATTAATTTATACCATTAAACTTTAGAGGTTGTATTAAAATCCTAAAGTAATAATTGTATCAATTTAAATTCTAAATTTTATGTATCAATTTACACATTCTCTTAGAAAATGTTAGTTTTTAGTGAATGTAAACTTATAATTTTAGCAATTAAATCTCTAAACTTTCATAAGTAAATCAATTGTATGAAAGTTTAGAGATTTAATTGAGAAATTATGGGTCGTTTGATAACGTTTTCGTTTCTGGTTTCCTGTTTCTGGTTTCTTGTTCTTCATTTTTTTAGAACTAGAAACAGGAACATGTTTGATAACTACTTTTGTTTCTTATTTCTTGAAAAAAAAGAAACAAAAACTTGTTTGATAATGTTTCTTGAAAAAAATTAAACAAAATAGATTAATAATTTTTTTTTTTAATTGTTTCTTTTTTCTCTTTTTTATATATATATATATATATATATATATATATAGTTTAAATAGAATTTAGTATACATAATATAAAAAAATATAACATGCATTAAAATATATATAAAAAAAAAACTATCCAAAGTTTACATAATCGAATACAAATAAGTCTCGGTGAAAAATTAAAAACAACCATAAAATTGTATTTATACTTCAAATGTTACCTAAATTTGATTTGATTTAGTATATGTTTTTGTGTGTTGACAAGATAAGGAGACATTTGTTTAAGAATAAAGAATCGAGTATACCCACTAAAACAACAGTCAATAACATTTTTGAGTGAGAAATGTCGGTAGTTAAACATTTATGGATGATGTAACTTTTTTCTAAAATTTCGAAGTCATTGCCAATTTGTCATTATTTGTTATGGACCGCGTTTTAAATTTTCGTCGACGTGTATACATCTTCCTCGACATTTTCATGTGTCAATGAACTCAATATCGATATAAGAGGTGAATCGACATTTCAATTATATTTTAGATAAATTGACGTTATATATCTAAAATATCATTATTGTGAATATAATATTTAATAGTAAGAAAATTAAACTTATTTAAAAACCGTGAAATGCTTATTTGCAAGGTTTAAAATGTGGATGTTGATGGAAATATCAATGCCTCAATTTTATGGAAATGTTGATAAAAAAATATCGATAAAATGTCGATAGATATTTATGAAAAGAAAAAAGTTTTTTTAAAAAAATATACTTAAATTAATAAACAAACATTTTAATGTAGTTAGATAGGATAAAAGACTTATATATTAATATTAGGTTCACATTAATATTAATATATTCTCAAACAAAACAAAAATAGAAAGTGACAAAATTTTAAATTAAAATAATATATAAAAAAATATTGCAAAATTAAGAAGAAGAAGTTTTTTTGAGAATTGAACTTAAGACCTTGAAGCAAGGAGCTCATTTAAGCACATCTCTTACCATCAAGCAAATCAAACATTTTTGAATTAAATTGGAACGACATTTTATAAATCCGAACGTAACAAAGAGAAACAACATTTTGTAGTTTTTCAAAATTTAGAAACAAGAAACAGAAACAGTTATCAAATAAGTCTGTTTCTTAAAAAATGAAAAACGGGAACGTTATCAATCGGGTCTTAAAAGTTTCCACACATGTGAAAACTGACAAATTAATATTTTTCTAAGAGAGAGTGTAAATTGTTACCGTTATGAAAGTTTAAGGTTTAAATTGATACAATAATTAGTTTATAATTAATTGGTAAACTTTTAAAGTTTAGGGTATAAATTAATTTTTACCGAAAAAAAAATAATATATACCTTAATCACTAAAAATCTAACATATATTTAGCTTTCAACTCAACTAAACTAAAAAAAAGAGACCAAAAGAAAAAGAAGTAAAACTAACTAGAATAACCCACCAAGAAAAAGAGAAGTCTTTCCTGGTTTGAGGTTAAGAAAGAAAAGGGAGGGAGGGAAAAAAATGGTTGAAAGTAGAGAAGTGGAAGTGGGTAAAGTAAAAAAGCTACTAGCTACCCACTAATATTAAATGAGATATATATATATAGTCCAATAGCCTTAAATAAAAATTAAAAATATATATATATATATATATATATATATATATATAAATAAAATGAGAGAATTTCTAGTACATCCGTTGTATGGAAAAACTCCATACCACTGCTTTTTAAAAAATGACACCTGGCGAAATGATTTAAAAAAATAATATATTTAATATGGTGGGTCCCAGTTAAACAACCATTTCGCCACGTGTCATTTGTTTTTGAAAGGAAGTGGTATGGAGTTTTTCGATGTACTAGAAATTCTCTTATATATATATATATATGAAAAATCAAGATCAAATCAAAGACAAAACAATATTGAAATCATACGTCACCCAATACAAACATTATTATCTTCTATATACAAATGTAATGAATGTCTGGTCATTCTTGTCATCTCAACTGTTTGAAAGGTTATTTCAAAAAAGAAAACAAAAAAAAAACTGTTTGAAAGGTAATTTTGTTTTTGCACGCATTCAATCTCCCTCCCATCTTTTGAAAGATTATTTTATTTATTATTTTTTTTTCTTAAATTGTTTTTTATTAATTTAAATATAACCATGTTTAAATGCAACATAGTCCACCTCCTTAAAAATTAAAGATATATCCAACAAAAACTCCGCTACACTAATGTTAAAGATTTAAAAACAAAAAAACAGACAAATTATAATCTTTATAACATCTAACGTATGGCTTAATGACACAACTTCATGTCAATTAAACTATGTTTGGTTTGAGAGACAGTTATTGTTATATCATTCTTTTTCTTAAGTTTGTTATATTATTCATAAAATGTAAACGGATTTGTTGATTTTAACCATTAATTATTTGTTCAGTATACTCGATTGAAAGAATCCAAAATTTACTCTTTATTTTTAATACGGCAAATGAGGTATGGAGGTTCCAACCTCTCACTTTGACAAAATAACTACTTTTAAAAAGTTTATATGCAAAAGAAAAATGGAATATAAACCTAATTTATTACCCGAATGGGAAAAGTGCATGTATGAGGAACAAAGTTAGGATGCTTTTTAATATTCCAATAGAAATAACAACAAAATAAATAAATAAAAAATGGAACATGTATATCTCTGTCAGTACTGTGTGTAGGAAGTAGGTAGTAGTACGAACATGTTCTCCTAATCTCTGTTTTCTGTTCCTCATCTGTCTGACAGTACAAAGATTTCACGTAAATTGATGTTAGTGTTATGATTGAGAAAACCCATTTCATAGATATCAAAATATATCATATGACCAAAAATCAAGAGAACAACAGAGAGAGAGATTGATTGACATTTCATGATCAATTATGATAACCAATCCATCCATGACCCCAAAAAAAAAAAAAATATATCTATACACAAAAAGATCTGAAATTCATTCCTTCTTCTCCATTTCTATATGGATAATGCCATTGTGTTTCATGGAAGGGCCAGAAGGAGGAACTGGGAAGGCTTTTGGAAGGAAGCCATTGACAAAGCTTGGTGAGTTGTTGGGCTTTTCATTGAAGATCAGCTGCTTGAATCTTGAACCACCATGCCTGAAGCTGAAACCCACATTGAGAGTGAGCATTAAAACAACCAATATCAACCATATTGCCACCAAAACTTCGCGTCCTTTTCCCATTGAAAAACAAAAAAGATTTTAGAGAGAGAAGAGAAATTATTGGAAGATGGAGAGAAGTAAATGGTTGTGGTGGGGCAAAGAATTTTAGGGTATGGGATGAGAGAGAAGTTTAGTTATATAGAAAAGAAGGGGCAAAAGAAAAATGAAATGAGAGGTTGAAGGTGTTGATTTGAAAGGTTAACAATGAGTTCTAGAGCGTTAAAAATTAGTATCAAACATAGTCACCAGTTCATACATCATGTCAGTTAAGTTATCCTCTCGTGAACTGGAAGAATAAAAATAAAAATTGATTGACAAATTCTTATTTTTTTTTTATTACTAACCAAATGCATCCTTAATAATCAAGAATGGTTGGATCCGGACATAATTCTTAAAGAGTAGTACGACGCAGAAGGGAGCTCCCAACAATGATGTTTTCAAGTAACCATGATACCCACTATTGTCCCTTATCTGCTGTAGCAGGTTTTGACCACCTAATTTTATGCCAAATTAAATCTCCCCAAATCTAACTCTCCATGTAACATGGAACAACCCAATTTCTTAGCCTACTTGGGTGCTTTTAATTCTACTTCCTACCCTAATACAACTCTTATCTTAATATCTGCTCTAGTTTTAACCCTTTGGGGGCGTTTGGGGCGCAGGGTGGGTTATTATAGTTGGTGGGTTATTATAGTTGGTGGGTTATAATAATCTGTGGGTTATAATAGTCTGTGTTTGGGGTGCAGAGTTGTATAGTCTGGGTTTAGTAAGTCTGTGTTTGGGGTGCAGAGTTGTATAATGTGGGTTTAAAATACAGTTTTCTTTAATATGAAGTTTGAAATATGTGTTTATGTTAGTTTATTTTTTTTCTACAACTTTTTGTTGTATTTATATAGTTAAATGTATATTACATATTAATTTTTAAAAAAATTAAAAAATAAATATTATTTAGAAAATCACAAATAATCGACAACAAGAGACTCGGTGGAGAGAGAAATAATACAGTTTTCTTTTTCTTTAACATGGAGTTTGAAATATGTGTTTATGTTAGTTTATTTTTTTTCTACAACTTTTTGTTGTATTTATATAGTTAAATGTATATTACATATTAATTTTTAAAAAATTTAAAAAATAAATATTGTTTAGAAAATCACAAATAATCGACAACAAGAGGCTCGGTGGAGAGAGAAATAATACAGTTTTCTTTAACATGGAGTTTGAAATATGTGTTTATGTTAGTTTATTTTTTTTCTACAACATTTTGTTATATTTGTATAGTTAAATGTATATTACATATTAATTTTTTAAAAGTTAAAAAAATAAATATTATTTAGGAAATCACAAACAATCGACAGGTTCGGTGAAGAGAGAAATTTGGGATGAAATGGAAGATAAAAAATCGTGAGGTGAGGAAGACAAAGAGAGAGAAAAAATCGGTAAATTGAGTGGAAAAAATAGAAAAAAAAAAACTCGAAAAAAAACAAAGAGAGAAGAAAACCCGAAAAATTTAATGAAAAAAAAAAAAAAAAAACAAAAACAAACTACTGTAGAACTGCTACAGTGTTACTGTAGAACTGCTACAGTGAACACTATAGCAACCCGGGGGTTATAATAACCCCCAGCCCCAACTTATATAGTTGGGGCTCCAAACATGGGGTGGGCTATTTAAGCCCACCCCACCCTACCCAACTCGGGGGGCCAAACAGCCCCTTTGTATTTAGGATGTGTTTATCTCTCTATAATGTAATATTTTCAACCACCGTAATAAATCAATTGTAATGGATTAATGTTTCAATCGTAACCGGGTTACCTTTGATGATGTTTACTTAAGGTTAATTCAAACGTAATCTTAATTCCATGGACCGTGTTGCCAAATCAAACGTAATCGTGAATTTACCACAATATCCTCGATTATAATTAAAAAATTAAATGGAAAAAAAAGACAGTCAATCTTCTCCTCTTCTTCCTCCTTCGTCTCCGCGCAAAAGGTCGTTGGACTCCTCTTCTTCATGATTCTTATTTCTTAGATATGATCGTTTGTTTATTTTATTTTCCTGTTTTTTTAAGAAGCATATGGTAATTACTTTACTTGGAAAGTTTGAATGAGAAAAAAAAACTTGTTCTGTTTGGAAAAGTGTGGACGCATGATACTACTCATGTTTGTAGTCATGTTTGTAATCGTGTTTTTTATGAAGTTGTTAATCATTTTGCTGCTCTTAATATAAATCATGATAGTACCGAATCGTGTAAATATGTATTTTTTTCATCTTCTGTGCATTAATCCGATCGATTACGAGGTTGAAGACGACCTATCTCTGCTACGTATGTGAAGGATTAACATCTGGAAAATATAAAGATCTCCTCGCATTTCATCTCCGTAAACACCCAGAAAATCGTAAATGAATTTTGTGGAAGGAAAGGTAAAAGTGTCGGATGAAAAATAAATTAGAGATAAAGAAGAGAGGAAGAAAGGAAAAAAAAAATAGAATTCTCAGTTGAAGAAATGGGAGAATAGAGAAAGAGAGAGGGGAGTATTTGTGAAAGAAAATGACTAAAAAAATGAGTGGGTCCCATGTAATATGTAATGATAATCTAATTGAGAACCCGTAGTAGAGAAATGGAATTACAAAATTCGAGGTAGGATACACAGTTTCATTACGCTTACAGATTTTGGTAAACGCCCACAAACGTAATAAAATGAGAGTCTCACGGTCAAAATTACCATAGATTCATTACGTTTAAACACACTTGGCTCAATTTGTCACTTCACCGAATAAAACATTAAATTTGAATAGTAAAGTTCTTTTTTTCTTTTTAGATTCGTAACTGCCTTTGAGTTCTAGTCTTTCAATTTGTTAGATCTATATTTTAGGGAATTTATTCTTCTGGCCATGTTGATTTCCTTTTGGGTTGATTTCGAGATTTTGTTGTCAAGTTTGAGCACACGCTTTTAACCTTTAAAATTGACTAAATTATAAAAAACCATATTCTTCAACTTTTAAAAATTTTAAAAATTTCAAAAATACCTATAAATTATAACCTACGTTTCAAAAATGATCTGATCGTTAACAACACATACAGATCATGGCGGATCCATAACTTAAAGTCAGGAGTAAATTCGTATATATGAAGATAATTTTAAACACATTATTATATATTCATTTATAGGTTAAATTGCAAATTTAGTCTTTAAAATTTGAGGTTTGTATCTATTTGGTCCCTGAATTTTTAAAATCACAAATTTAGTCTATGAACTTTGAATTTTTTAAAATTCACTGATCTACTAAATACAAAATTAAAATTTTAAAGTTCTATTAGATAATAAAATTTAAATTTTATATGATAGATCAATTTATTTTTAAAAATTTCAAATTTTTCTAACACCTATAAAAACAAAATTAAAATGTTAAAGATTTATTAGACATTTTTAAATAAGAAATTAAAATTATAGTATTATATATTTTTTATTTAGTTTTTTTTTTTTTTGAGAAATTGTAACAAATATTTAGAGTAAAATAATTAAAAATATAGTATTTTTTTAAAAAAATTGCAATATGACAATTTCAATCACTGATAGATATTAAGTAGTCTATCACGGATAGTAATCTATCTCTGATAGTAGTCTATCACGGATAGTAATCTATCTCTGATAGTAGTCTATCACCTCATTTTTTTATGGAATTATGTCAGTGATAATAGTCATATATCAGCGATAACAGTCTATCAGTGATAGTCACTGATTTTTTTGTCATATTTGCAGAATGTTTTAAATTTTGCTATATTTGTTATTATTTTGGATTGATTATTGTTTATGCCACCAACCCTAGTTTTTTTTTTTTTTTTTTTTTTTTTTTAATAATATCAGATATATTTTAATATTATCACATTTTTTTTTTTAGATACTTATACTAATCTTTTAAAGAGAATATGAGAAACAATAGTGGGTTATTTATGGTAGATTTAAAAATCTAAATACTTATTATAAATTTTAAAAGTTAGTTTTTAATATATAATACAAACAACATTATTTTTTATTTTTTTTATTTTTTTATTTGTTTATTTTTTATTTTTGTAAACATCTTGAAATACATACATTTGAAACAATAAATATAAATCATATTTTTTCATTGAAATGAATTATATGCATATATATGTTTTTTTTTTGTTTTTTTGTAAACAACTTGAAATACATACATTTGAAACAATAAATATAAATCATATTTTTTCATTGAAATGAATTATATTCATATATATGTTTTTTCTCTATACAATAAATAAATAAATAAATATATATATATATATATATATATAATATATATATATATATATATATATATAAATAAATATAAGAGTACGTAAGAACAAATTGTTTTCGAAAATAAGAATTTAGTAGAAAAGGAAAATAAATTTCTTATTTTCATTATATTTGAAAACACATCTGGTTCCAATTTAAAAACTTCAAATTTGAATATAAAATTTAAAACTTGTGTTTGGTTGTGAATTTAAAATTGTTTTTGTTAGCAAGAAAAAAGAATAGGAACAAGAGATTATCATAACAGAAAATAGAATTTCGAAAACTACAATAACACCTTCAGCAACAAGTCACCCAACTCTACCACCAAATAATTGTGTATCAAAATCTCTTTATTATCTCAATCTCCATTATTTCAATCTGTTTCAGAAATTGGTTCAATTCTCTCTTGCAATTATTAATGGAAATGAGAATTTATATTCTCTTTCTTATTTGAGTTAATTTTAAATTTTAAAAATAGTTGTGTCATTTTTTTTTTCTTCGATGAACTAAATCCAACTAGGGAGAGACAAACTTTCACCACTCATAATCTTCTTTCTCATGAAGACATGTGTTATGGCCTCAAGTTTTCAACATATTTTTTTCTTTTATGGGGAGGAAGAGAAATGGTTGAAGGAGAAACAATAGAAGGGACTACTTGAAACGAAGGAGGAGTGAGTGAGAGAAGATTGAAAATCGCAATTAAAAGGATATCTCATGTTTTCTAATTTTAGGCTTCCAAATCCAAAAACAATGAAAACTACTAAAAGTTGTTTTCTAATTTGGTGCTAGAATGGTTCGAATTTCTAAAAACAATTTTAGAATTTAAGCCACCAAACATGAATTCTCACAATTCATCTTTTCCCTTGTTTTCAAAATCATAAAAAAGTAAAACAATAAGAAACCAAACGAGGCCTTGTAGATTACAAATTTTGGTCAACAAAATAGGGGTGTAAACGGTTAGATTCCACTCGTTTTGAGTGCTGAACCGAAACCGAACTCCCAAGAATATTAAAGTAAAGGGGAAACCGAAATCGAACCGCCAGAGAACCGAACTGAAACGATCGATTAACCGACGATTTAGTCGGTTCGATTTGGTGGTTCGCCGAATACATCATTCCATGTGTGTGAGACAATGCGGGTCGGGTTCGCAAGTCGGGCTGGAGTTAGGGTAGTTCAATTTACTAGGCTTGCGGGAGTTGGATGATGGGCCATGTGTTATTGTAGAAATAATAATTCTAAAAATCAAACGTTTCGCATAGTTTGCAAGTCGGGATGGAGTCAGGGTAGTTCACTGTCGCGTGTCTACTGCGTGGGCAAAATTATAGCAAACACTCAGACCATGCAAGTGCACATGATCTAATTGATGGAGCGCATATCACTGCGAAAGCGATTTGGATCGTTGATACTCTAATTTCATCAATTTAACAAAACGAAAAACACGCTCAGAACTTCGAAAAATAAGAAATGAGAACCCACATACCTTTGTTGTTTGTATTTCTTCAAATCCCGAAGCTTGAATCTCCTCACGAACTCAACGAAGACCACCGCTGGTAGTCCCACTATTCTCGAGCCGAGCAACGAAATGGTGAGACTCGTTTATAAAGGAGAAAGAAAAAAAAGAAAAAGGGAAGAAATTTGGTCTATTAGCAAAGAAGGAGAAAATAAAGAAAAGTTTCATAAACTTCTCTCAAACGTCAGCTCCTTTTCTTTTACTTTAACTCTTGAGTTAAAAAACTCAAGTAATCAGTAGCAAAAACCCAACACAAAAAGTGTTTTTTTTTTCTTTTGTTTTTTAAAAAACAACTTATCTATCAGCTAGAATCTCATTATCTATCAGAATCTCAAAGGCTGAGGAAAACCACCACCACCCATTAAGCTTCTCAGGCTTTATCAAATGGGTTAAAGTGTATTAGCCATTACATAGGTGTCTTGCATGCAGGAAACACTAAACATAATATATTAATTTATTATTATTTAAAATTTAATTCAAAACTAATTTTAAATAATAATATATATTTTATTAATTAATTTTATTAATTAATATAAATATAATATATATTTTAATTAATTAATATTATTTAATTCAATATCAAATATTAACTAAATAATATGACTAATTCCGATTTTTCGAAAACCGATTTTTCGCACATGAATTCCTATTCATGTTTTAGACCATTCTCATATTTAAATCATATTTAAATATGTCCATCATCCTTCCAAAAACCGAATTTGAATAAATTCAAAAAAAAAATCTCTTATATTGTTACAGGGCTTAATCCGAGCTAGCCAAGATAACTTAAAAGACCTACAGATCATGAGCTCCAACGATTCGAGATTAACTGGCTAAACTCTTTTAACCGAACTAATCAACATTCGTTAACTCCCGGAGACTCAACTAAATTCCAAGGACTGCACTCTCCTCACTGTAGATATATTGTGTCCTCTTGATATAACCATCATCAGTGAGTCGATCCTTCACAGGTCGTTCGTAATCACAGTGGGTCATTTATACTGTTTAACCCCTGCATTGCATCTTGTTTCTTAAGTACCACTGACACCTCTAATGAACAATTGATTTGTGGTTCAACCAACAAATTAGATCCCTCTCGTGCCAGAGAGTGGGTGGGCGCCCATTGTTCAAGACCTGAAGTCAGCTATTAAGGGAACAACCTCTCTACTATCCCTTAAAAGCGGGTGTGAGTGAATTCCGTCTTGCAAGACTATGTCCCCAGCTATCTATTCATTCTTATCCCCAAGATGGTAGGCTTATTGAGTCGACGATCTGGCCACTCTCACCCATGCAACTCAAAGGATAAGCTCGAATAAACAGGAGCTCATAACGAGCTTAGGATTGAGATCGAGTTACCTGAGTCATCATATGAAAAAGTCGGTCTCTTCAGTAAACGGTGTTATAAAGAGAGAGCGACTTGATTTCTCGGTTCAGTCTAATGCAAACTCATTGCATAGGACGCCCTCACTCACATGTCTCTACATGAAATTATTTGGATCACATCGTTTTGTACTATACAAAGTGAGTCGCGTCCAATAGTGTTACCAGGATAAGGTTCCCAGCCTTATCCATATACTATAGATCGTTTTGGCTGTCTACTTGAACTTTATTCACACTCATGTCATACATGAATCTCAAGTACTCATACTATCACCATGGGTGTTTGTTATTGGTATAAGTTAATGCAAACACAATTTTACTTTATTCAATAACAACTTTACTGAATAAATCTCAATAACACTTTATTGCAAAATAGAATAATTACATTCAAACTGTTCACAGACTACGAGTTTTAGGACATAAAATCCAACACTGCAGGAAGTGATAAGTATATTTATGTCGATTTCCACAGAGATTTGGAGCATGCAATCATTAGTTTGAGATAACTTGGAGACAATGGAACCGGTGACAAAAAGTTTATGAGAATGAGTGATATAACTAAGACAATGAAAAGCAACAAAAACAGACTTAAAACGAAATGCGGAGAAAATGCTACTTAGCAATAACTTGAACAATACTTCAGACAAAACTAAGGAAATAATGCGTAAACAACAAAATACTAGCAAGATTAAAATGCGAGAGTTCTAAGGCAACAAACAAGTTAGGCTAGGAATAATGATGGGTTAACTCATAAATCAGATACTTCAACACAGATCTAGCATACATACATACCACATAACATAACCTCACGAAGTCTTTCGATCTTCGTCTTTAAGAATTAGCTTTTGCTCTCATCCTATTCATAAAAAACATGCTATCAAGTGTACTAGGCGAGCGACTATGTCTAGCCTCCTCGCTGGCTACCATGAAAGGCTAGCAAAAACATGAATAATCGGATTTCCTACTCCTTTTAGACGATCAGAAATCAGTAACGCATAATGGATGGCCGGTCGAAAATGCATTATTAGAATAATAACAAACATGCTTGAAAGTATTATGCTAAACTTATGCCAAAATATCATTTTCATTCATTAACCCTTACTCCTAGCCTTCCCTTAAGGGAGTTAGTTCATCATGATAACAACAACCAACAAAACAGTAGAGAAATTAATTACAACACTTAAAACTAGGTTGCGGTATAAAAGAAAAAAGTAGAGATGAAAAGAGTAGGGTTGAAGAGCGTCGGAGGGTTATAGAAGGAGAGCTTGATCCGCACGGGATCTTCTTCTTCCTTCAAGCAGAAACTCTTCTTTCTTCCTTGCTGACCCTCCTCCAAGAAGAATGTTCTCATGAACCTTCTTTTTTCAGCTGCCGAATGATGGAGCTTCCTTCAATGGAGGTCTCTCTTCCCCAAAAATCGATATTCTAAGAATTTTTCTTTATGAAACTGATTTCTCCTCTTTCCACCTTTTTCTATATATACTCCAAGGGTTTCACCTCATTTTGCCCAAAAATGGATGTTGAAATTCCATTGGCTGCCAGAAAATGAAAAAAGCATCTTGAGTGTACGACATGGGACAAAAACTGTCAACCCACGCGCCCAGGTACAACTTTTGCGCAAGTTTTGCTTCTCCGAAATGCCTTTAGCGAAATTCAAGATCCCATCTTTACATCCATAATGCTTCAACGAGCTCATCGCGAAAACCTGATTTTGAACATAAAGGAATTTATTTAAGTACAATCAAGCATCAATATTTACAACTTTCGCACAACGACTCTTAAGCAGACTCTTACTCAAATGCAATACAAAATCCCTTAAATCATCAATCTTTGCAAGCCATTACTCAATGAAGACTATAATTTCCTTCTAATTTAGCCCTAATTAACTCTCATTTGGAGAGTTATCAAACCCTCAAACTTGAGCCATTGCTCGTCCTCGAGTAATGAAATTGCTTAGAGTTCTCATTTCTTTACGAAAATAACACTATTCTAATAGAGCTACATCCTACCTTAGCTGCCCAATAATGTTACCACCTCTTTTTGCTATAACGCAATCTGCTAGCAAAACTACTGTTTAACAAAATCTTCTTTAGAGCCAGCTGGTTAACACCATTGTTGTCCTGTGACTGACAAGAGGAAAAGCACGCACTCTCTCTATTTCATAATGATCACCTATGCCAATCAACTTTTAACAAACCCTACAATCTTATCATTCTAAAATGTCCACCTACTCTTCGATTTCATTGCTCTTCACCCCATAGCTCAAATCTTCTTTCTTCTCAATCTTGTACTCAGTACATACTTCTAGCTTTTTAAATTATGTTTTTTCTTTTTCTCAATAGCTCCCTTTAGGTCATGTCATTCCTACAAAGCCAAGTAACAAATTTCAATTTCACAGAACAGATAAGACAGGACATCACCCTCAAGGATCTCATTCTTGTCCTAAGCACATTCTTCAGATACAACTCTTCACTTAGCTAGCACATAGGATCAAAGTTCAATTCAAAGGTCATCTAAGCCTATTAGAGTTGTATCTTGGGAATGATAATGTCTTCCATTTACTAAACTTTTGCTTTCTTCACTTTTTCCTTTTTCCTTGGTTGTCTTTTTGCGCAGTGTCAACTGTGAGGCTCACAATCAACCCTGGTTACTCAACAACTTAGAAAAAAAAAATTAACACTTTTAGGTTGGCTATTTTACTTAGGACAGAGGAATGCAATTGAGTATTTCATCTTTTTCTCTAGGTTGTCTCACCCCCAAACTTAAACTTCTCATTGTCCTCAATGAGAGCTTTGGAAGGCGACTCCCCCAAACTTAGCTAGAAGTATCTAGTACAAGACTGATATAGAGGAGCATTTTTATCGCTAAGGTGTGAAATGAAATCTTCTAGGCTTTACCCAGTCCTATAAGATTGCTAAATTTGCAAAAAGATTTGTCGTAAAAGCCTTACTCAATTGCCTAAAGAGGTTATTGCTCTACCTAAATTCAGTACTTGACACTCATCCAACAAGTTCGTCTTAACCAGCTAACCAAGAAAACAAACCACACATCTATGCAGTATATATAAAGGCAACTTTATCACAAGGTAGAATCATAAAACAGGATGAAACAGTGCTAAGATCATGTTCTTTTCGCAAGAACATGGAGACTCATGCAAAAATTTAAAGAATTCAGTGCACACGAGAGTGATACACTAATGACTGAAACACATAGAGATTGAATTAAATTCATGTTGGATTTTATGTCCTAAAACTCGTAGTATGTAAATGTTGTGAATGTAATATTTCTATTTACGCAATAAAGAGTTATTGAGGTTTATTCAGTAAATGTGTTTATTGAATATAGTGAAACGTGTTTGCATTAACCTGTACCAATAACAAACACCCATGACGAGGGATGAGTACTTGGACCTCTTGTATGACATGAATGTGGATTAGGTTCAAGTAGACAGTCAAAATGGTCTATAGTATATGGTTCAGACTGGGTACCTTATCTTGGTAACACTATTGGTTGCGGCTCGCTTTGTATAGTACAAAACGATGTGATCCGAATCGTTTCACATGGAGATGTTCGAAGCGAGGGCGTCCTCTGCAAAGAGTTTGCATAAGACTGAACCGCGAAATCAATTCGCTCTCTCTTTATAACACCGTTTACTGAAGAGACCGACTTTTTCATATGATGACCTAGGTAACTCGTTCTTAATCCTGAGCTCGCTATAAACTCCTATTTATTCGAGAGTATCTTTTGACTTGCACGGGTGAGAGTGGCCAGATCACCGACTCAATAAGCCTACTATCTTAAGGATAAACTCAAATAGGTGGCTGGGGACATAGTACAGCAAGATGGAATTCACTCCTACCCGTTTGTAAGGGCCAGTAGAGAGATGTTCCCTTAATAGCTGACTCCTGGTCTTGAACATGAGGCCTCATCCTCTTCTGTGTGAAGAGGGTTATTGATCTGATGATTAGATCACATATTAGATGTTCATTAGAGGTGTCAGTGGTACTTAAGGAACAAGAGGTAATACAGGGGTTGAACGGTGATAACTCCATTTTGGAGCTAATTATCACTCCCTAATTCTAGCTAAATGCCGTATTTAATTAGTTAATATGTCTCGTTTGTAGGAGAATTGCAACGAAGAGCTCATGTGTCCATTGGACTCGTTTCATAGCTAAAAGCGGCGTTTTAACGCCCCGGGAGTGCATCGGGAAAAGGGCAAGCTTATCCAAGAAGAACCGGACCAAAATTGCCAAGGAGAGGCAATTTTCCAGCCCAAACCCGAGACCAAGCGTCGAGACGCTTGCTCAACGCTGCCTGGCATCGAGACGCTCCGAGGGGCGCGCGCGCTGGAAATCATCGGGGCAGCGTCGAGACGCTCGCCCAGAGTCGAGACGCCATCGCGAGGCGCGCGCTGATAATTTAGGTCGCAGCGTTGCGACCCTGTCCCAGCGTCTCGACGCTCCGACGGATTTAAAGGGCTGAAGGACGATTTTTCAGCGAACTTTTTGGTATCTTCTTCTTCCTCTCGGCTTTTCTTCTCCATTTTCTTTTGCTCCGCCATTTGTGGCTGGTTTTTGGAGCTTCCCATTGTATTAAAGCTAGAGATTATGGCCAAGACTTCCATGGGAGCGGTTTTCGAAACTTCCACCATGGTTGACTAAGGTATTGTGTGAGATTCGGGATGATTTAGGGATTTTTCGTTAGGCTTTTACATTTTGATAATTTGTGCAAATGGTTCTGAATAGGCTTTAATCTTGTATGCATTTGTTGTTCTTTCTTAATCCAATGCATGTGTTAGATTTCAACGACAGACAATCGGGTTTTCTAGCATGTGTTAGAGTTATAGAATAGCGATGCCTTGCCTCTCCTTTTCGCCTTAGTAACACAGAGCAATGAAATTAATCAGAGTATCGACATATGCATGAAACTTGTTGGGTATTTTAGGGTTGACGGGTAGCCAATTAGCAATGTGAATGCATATTCGAATGTTCGTCGCGGTTAGCTAGTGACTATTTAAAGTCAAATTGGGGCTGATCACTCTAACGAGACTTTGAATAATGTTTAATTAGGACTGTTTGATCTAATTAATTAATATGGAACCGGTTACTTTAGGGTGCCCTGGGTAACTGTTACGTCTCCAAAAGTGACCTTTTTAGGACTTATTTATCTTAGAAAGATGTACACTCTTAGGTGTTTTTGATAGGATTTAGCTTAAACCTATGTTTATATATGAGATTTAGAAGAAGGTAGCTAAATTAGGACTTGTGTGCAAGAGGAAAGAAAATGAATGAAAACCGAAGGAAAAGAGTGAAAAATATGCATTGCGGCAGCATTGCGGAAACATTGCTAAACCAACAATGTTTCAAGTGAAAACCGTAAGTTGACTGATCTGTTTCTGTTAATTCCCGTTATTTCAGGGATTCGTTCTTTCTCCTCCATCCATTTTGAAGTACGACGTTGAGGATGGATGGTTCTCCTTGGCCCAAACGTACCTGCAGATTACTATAAAAGGGGGTCAAAGTAGAGGGTTCAATCATCATCCGAAAGCGTAGAAGTCTTCTCGCAGCTCCGTCTTTTCTCCTGTTTTTCTTTGCCGTCTGTTGGTTTGCGAAGTTTAGCTGTTTGGAGTCGACAATCTGATAGGAAGGAGAGAAGATTCATCTTCTCTCCCGATTGGATTCATCCAAGCAAAGCTGATCTTTCTCATCCTTCAGCCGAGGCGGTTGCGACGAGGCGTTCAAGCTCATTTACCTGTTTTTTGTCTTTCATTTCTAATTTCCAGTTCTGCTTTGTTGTTGTTTCCCTTCTAGTGACTAGTTCATTTTATTGCGTTGCTTTCTGTCTTTATGTTATTCACTTTAAGCTTTCCTTTGTTCATTTAAACAATCAAGTAATCAAAGCAAAATTCAGCATTTCACAGTTTCTTGCCTTTGCGATCTACTGTTTGTCCTTACTGTTTTGTCTTTAAATTCCTTCTAAGTATGTCTGTTTCAACTCTTATTTCTATTCTGCCTATATCCATGAGTAGCTAAGTCACTTAGGGGTATGCTAATGACGATACTATAGGCTAAAAAACGTGAACCAAGCATGTAGGATAACTCTCGAAGCATTGATTGTATGTAAGCTTCATCCCACGGGCAATTTCGATTGGCCATCCATTTTGTCCAAAGAACTCCTAACCTCTGGAAGGAGTAAGAGTTCAGAGTCATACACTCATGCTAGCCTTTCAAGGTAGCCAGAAAACGACCTAGGAATAGGCGTTTTCCTAGTACAAACCATAACTCTCTGCTTTAACAAGATGCTTAAGACCTTACTTGGACATGAGTAAACTAAAGAATCTAATGCATGGAATCGGACGATACATGAGATTGAGTGAGTTTGATGCATAGTGAGTTGATCCAATGCTTGAGAATCGTGAGAAAATGCCTATAGAGGAGTCGTTAGTAGCCCTTGTTTCTCCATTTTACACACTTTCGCTGTTAGTAAAATTGCGGTAGAATTGCTGTTTTCGCAATTCTGCTAAGTTTACAATTCTGTTTAGCTGTTTTCTTCTTCGTTTATTAATCTCGTCTCTTTTCCTTTGGGTTTAACTTTGACTTGCACTTGTTTATGTTGCTATCCTTTACATATTCCTTAGGAATTAGACAATTTAAAACCAATTCTACCCCATCAAATCCACCCATTCTTTCTTAACGTTACACTTCACGAGTAGCTCATAATAAATCTCTGTGGGAAAACGAATGAAAAAATACTTACTACTTGCTATAAGATCATGTATGCTTGCATGTTCTGAGTGCTCTCTCTATCTTATTGCTTATTTATTTTAACACATTGAGCACGCAACAAGTTTTTGGCGCCGCTGCCGGGGATTTATTTTAGTGAAAACGAAGTTTGTTAAGTCTGAAACACCAAGTTTATTGTCTATTGTAACTGATCTATTTCCATTTCTTTTGCAGGTACCATTGGGTTAGTTTATGAATGAGTCTTCAAGTAGTGAGCTAGAGTTCAATCCTGAGCCCGAGAGACTATTTAGAGCCAGAAATAGAGCCAAGAAACGTCTCTTTGACCAACCCTCTATACCTCCAATAATTGCGGGAACCGCAATTCCTCCGCAATTGTCTCAAGAAGAAATGGATGGAATAGTTCCAAATCCGGTGCCTGTCACTCGCAATCCCATCGAAATAGCGAATGATAAGGATAGCGCCATACTCTCTTACCTAGTACCTATGCCTGGGGAGCTGAACCTCAGCATAATCCGCCCTGAAATCACTGCCAACTCATTCGAGTTAAAACCAGTGATGTTCCAAATGTTGTCCACTGTGGGACAATTCTTTGGAGTGGAAAATGAGGATCCCCACAACCATCTTAGAAACTTCTTAGGAGTTAGTGATACATTCATCATCCCTGGAGTTTCCCAAGAAGCCTTGAGGCTCTACCTGTTCCCTTACTCTTTAAGGGACAAAGCCAAAACGTGGTTAAACTCATTACCCTCTGGATCAGTCCTCAATTGGACAGACTTGGCGGAGAAATTCCTAGTCAAATACTTCCCACCTGATAGGAATTCTACCTTTCGTGATGACATAATCAAGTTCAAACAAGCTGACACTGAGTCTCTTCACGAAGCTTGGACAAGGTTCAAGGACCTTCTTCTCAAATGTCCACATCATGGCATCCCATGGTGTATCCAAATAGAGGTCTTTTTCAAAGGATGCAACCCCAGCACTAGGCAAGTCTTAAATTCATCTGCTGGTGGTTCCATGTTGTCCAAGAGTTATAATGAAGCCTATGAGATCTTGGAGAAGATCTCAGCATCTCACTGTAGGTGGTCAGACGACCCAGTTGAGCCAACTAGAGCTCAAGACAAGGACGCACTCAATGCCATGAGTAGCCAAATAAGCGCCCTGACCAACCTAGTCAAGCAAATGGCTCAAGCCAATCTCCAAACAAGTGTCAACACCGCCACAGCCATGTCAATGGGCACTCAGCCAAGTCAAGGTGAGACACTTATCTGTGGATTCTGTGGGGAAGGGCACCTGTATGAATACTGCCCTGGGAATCCAGCCTCAGTCTGCTATGTTGGAAGCCAGCAGCAGCCTAGGAACAACCCCTACTCCAATACTTACAACCCTGGTTGGAGGAACCACCCAAACCTGTCATGGGGTGGCCAACAAAATGCTAACCAAGCTCCTAACCAACCAAGACCGAGTGGAACACCTGGTTTCACTCCCCAACATAACCAATCCATGTATCAAAAACCATACAACCAACCTGTAGGGTCTTCTGTAGAAAACTTACTCAAGGAATACATAGCCAAGAGTGATGCCACTCTACAGAGTCAGCAAGCTACTCTTAGGAGCCTAGAGAACCAAATAGGGCAACTAGCCAATGAACTCAAAAGTAGGCCCCAAGGCAGACTACCAGCTGACACTGAAGTGCCAAGGAGAGATGGTAAAGAGCAAGTTCAAGCAATTGAATTTAGAAGTGGGAGACCATTGGTGATCAACACCAAGGACACACCAAAGAGAGTAGAGAACACTGAGTCTAGTGCTCCACTAGAGTCTCTGCCAAACCAAGGTCCACCACCAACAAGCACATCAGGAGCAAGGCTGGAACCAATCATAGAAGAGATAGAAGAAATTCCAAGGCCTCCACCTATCCTAAGGCGACCTGAAGTGCCTGCATATGTGCCACCACCTCCATTTCCTAGAAGGCTAAAGAAAAAACAAGAACAGGAAGTGCACTTTAACAAATTTCTAGAAATTCTTAAGCAAGTGCATGTTAATATTCCTTTTGTAGAAGTTTTACAGTCTATGCCTTCTTATGTAAAGTTTTTGAAGAATATTATAACTAACAAGAAAATAATTGGTGAGTTTGAAACAGTCAATCTCACTGAGGAGTGCAGTGCCATACTCCAGAACAAGCTACCCAAGAAGGAGAAGGATCCTGGTTCCTTCACCTTACCTGTAGAGCTAGGAGGCAAGCACGTGGGCAGAGCTCTTTGTGACCTGGGAGCCAGCATAAACCTCATGCCCCTATCACTATTCCGCCAGCTAGGAATAGGAGAAGCACGTCCAACCACTGTCACTTTACAACTAGCAGACAGATCCATAGCATACCCTGAAGGTAAGATTGAGGATATTCTTGTAAAGGTTGACAAGTTTATTTTCCTTGCAGATTTCATTATCCTAGATTATGAAGCAGACAAGGAGGTCCCCATCCTGTTAGGCAGACCATTTCTAGCCACAGGTAGGGCCCTGATAGATGTCCAAAAAGGTGAGCTCACTATGAGGGTTCATGACGAGGAGGTTAAGTTTAGTGTTTTTAAAGCACTGAGGTATCCTTCTGACTCTGAATCTTGTGCTAGCATGGACATTGTAGATTCATTAATGGAAGAACAATTGGAGCATGAATTGTTGACTAAGCATGCTAATGAATATGTAGGATTAGAATTAACTGACTTAAACATAGCTGAGATAATGGACATACCTGTAAATAACCCTCAGCATGTTTGTATGAATATTGACTTAACTGAAAAATCTTTGAATCCATTAAAACCATCCATTGAGCATCCACCTGTCTTAGAATTGAAACCTCTACCCACTCACCTCAAGTATGCATATCTAGGAAGTAATGATACTTTGCCTGTGATTATTTCTTCCAAATTAAGTGAAAAGCATGAGGTTGAACTGATTTTACTACTTAAGCAACATAGGAAGGCTATTGCATGGACTATTGCTGACATTAGAGGCATTAGCCCTTCTTATTGCATGCATAAGATTATACTAGAGGAAGAACACACACCCAGAGTAGATCACCAACGTAGGCTGAATCCCTCTATGAAAGAGGTAGTTAAAAAGGAAATAATAAAATGGTTAGATGCTGGTGTGATCTTCCCTATAGATAGTAGTCAGTGGGTGAGCCCTATACAATGTGTACCTAAGAAGGGGGGGATGACTGTGGTAGTCAATGAGAACAATGAACTGATTCCAACAAGGACTATCACAGGATGGAGAGTTTGCATGGATTATAGGAAATTAAACAAGGAAACCAAAAAAGACCATTTCCCTCTACCATTCATTGACCAGATGCTAGATAGGATAGCTGGTAGAGCCTACTACTGTTTCTTAGACGGTTATTCAGGATATAACCAGATTACTATAGACCCTAAGGACCAAGAGAAGACCACCTTCACTTGCCCTTTTGGAACTTTTGCCTTTCGCAGAATGCCTTTTGGCTTATGCAATGCACCGGCAACTTTCCAAAGGTGCATGTTGGCAATCTTCTCTGATTTGGATGAGTCCATGATAGAGATATTCATGGATGATTTCTCAGTCTTTGGGGATTCATTCACAAACTGTCTAGAAAACTTAGGACAAGTCCTGGCTAGGTGTGAGGAGACCAACCTAGTCCTAAATTGGGAAAAGTGCCACTTCA
This sequence comes from Herpetospermum pedunculosum, assembly GCA_028017165.1. NCBI lineage: Eukaryota > Viridiplantae > Streptophyta > Magnoliopsida > Cucurbitales > Cucurbitaceae > Herpetospermum > Herpetospermum pedunculosum. The sequence continues at coordinate 13,892,088 of JAPQWQ010000186.1, read as the reverse complement.
TGGTGGATGAAGGGATTGTCTTAGGTCATAGAGTGTCAAGGGCAGGTGTAGAAGTTGACAGGGCAAAAATTGAAATAATAGAGAAATTGGTAGAACCTCAAAATGTCAAGGCCATTAGAAGTTTCTTAGGGCATGCTGGTTTCTATAGGAGGTTCATTAAGAACTTTTCTAAGATCTCCAAGCCTTTATGTGAACTTCTAGAGCTAAACAAACCATTCATTTTCTCTAAAGAATGTTTCCTGGCTTGGAAAACCCTTAAGGAAGCACTAGTCACATCACCTATTATAGTAGGGCCTAATTGTGATCTTCCTTTTGAGATGTTATGTGATGCCAGTGACTATGCTGTAGGGGTTATGTTAGGACAGAAGATTGACAAGTTAACACACCCTGTATACTATGCTAGTAAGACACTTAATGAGGCACAATGTAATTACACAACTACTGAGAAGGAGATGCTAGCTGTAGTATTTGCTTGTGAGAAGTTTAGGAATTACATTGTAGGCACTAGGACAATTGTGTACACTGACCATTCTGCTTTAAAGTACCTTATGAGGAAGGCTGATGCGAAGCCTAGGTTGATTAGATGGGTTTTGCTGCTGCAAGAGTTTGATCTAGACATTAGAGATAAGAAAGGATGTGAAAATGTGGTTGCGGATCATCTTTCTAGATTGCAGCATAATTGCGAAAAAATTGCAGAAACCGCAATTTCTGATGCTTTTATTGATGAACATGTCTTTGTATTGACTCATCGTGATAACGATGAGGAACCTTGGTTTGCTGACATTGCTAACTTCCTTGCATCACAGGTACTACCAACTTTCAAGGGAAGCCAAGAGAAGAAGAGGTTCCTTCATGAAGCAAGGAAATTCATATGGGATGATCCCACACTTTACAAGACATGTGCTGATGGTCTGCTCAGGAAGTGTGTGTCAGCTGCTGAGGCGAAGTCTGTGCTGCAGCACTGCCATACAGCACCCTATGGTGGACATTTTGGTGGCCAAAGGACAGCTGCAAAGGTGTTCCAGAGTGGCTACTATTGGCCAACAATCTTCAAGGATGCCCACAACTATGCACACAGCTGTGATGAATGCCAGAGAACAGGTAATCTAAGTCGAAAGGATGAGATACCTCTCACGTACATCTTAGAGTTGGAGCTCTTTGATGTGTGGGGCATTGATTTCATGGGGCCATTTCCTCCATCATCAGGTAACCTTTACATCCTTGTAGCAGTAGATTACGTATCTAAGTGGGTAGAGGCTATAGCATGTCCAAATAATGATGCAAAAACAGTCATAAGATTCTTGCATAGACATATTTTTACTAGATTTGGGACACCTCGGGCTATAATCAGTGATGAGGGGACACATTTCATTAATAAGGCTATGGAGAGAGTGTTGGCTAAGTATAATATTAGACATAGAGTAGCCACTCCTTATCACCCACATTCGAATGGCCAAGCTGAAATTTCAAATAAGGAGATTAAGAACATACTTGAAAAAATGGTCAAACCCAATAGAAAAGATTGGGCGTATAAACTCGAGGATGCACTTTGGGCGTATAGAACTGCATATAAGACACCCCTAGGTATGTCTCCCTATAGACTTGTGTATGGTAAAGCATGTCACTTGCCATTCGAGTTAGAAATTAAAGCATTTTGGGCCCTAAAAGAGTTGAATTACTGCGTGACCGATGCGGGAACATTGCGGTCTTTGCAATTACATGAGCTTGATGAGCTTAGGCATATGTCTTATGAAAATGCCAAAATGTATAAGGAGAAGACCAAGATTTGGCACGACAGTAGACTTAGGATTAAGGACTTCAAGAAAGGCCAGCTTGTCTTATTATTTAACTCACGATTGAAATTATTTCCAGGCAAACTTAAGTCTAGATGGTCAGGTCCATTTGTCATAACTAATGTGTTTGTTCATGGTGCCATCGAGATAAAGAACCTGCAGCAAGGGCAACCATTCATGGTTAATGGTGCAAGGTTGAAGCACTACTATGAGGAAGGAGATGTGAAGACTCTCTCGGCTTTCCTCTTGACTGAAACATGAAAATAAGAACGAGAGAGGACGAGTGATTGCTGTGCTCGTCCATGCGAGGCCCATGCCTTAGTTTATTTTTGTTATTTTTCCGGTTATCGTTTGTGTCTATTTTTGTGTGATTTTAATTACGAATTTGATGTTGATTTTATTTCTTTTTGTAGGGAATCAATAAAGGGAATCAAGGAGATTAAATCCAGCTAAAAAAATCAAGGAGACATTGGGCCAAATCAAAGATTCGGTTGAGCAAAGATTGGCATTTAAACGCATAAAATCTCCAACGGTCACTAGAATTGCGCTGGATTTGCAGAATCCGCAAAAATAGAGCCGTTGGGATTTCATCATTACTTATATCCGTTAAGACGCGCGCTGATCTATACGATTTCCCAATTATCTGAACTCCAAGAAAACTCTCTCCCTCTTCATCTGCAATTCTTCTCTCCAGATTCCAACGATTCAACGATGGTGCTAACAAGAGCTGAACGGTCTGCGTCCAAGAAGAGGGCTGACGACGCTGAAACTGCTGCGAGGGAAGCACTTCTTGCCCTTGCAGACGCTGAGGCTGCACGAACTGAACGACTCCCCAAACTGCCAATCCGCAAGAAGAAGTGGAAGGTTGTCACGGAGATACCTGCTGGACCCTCTGAACCAGCAGGCACACCCAAGAAACGCAAATGGAGTATGGCGGTGGCCGAAGAAGCAAGCAAGGAAAAGACTCCCTCTGTGGAGAGTCAAGAAAGTGATCCTCGGTCACACGAGTCACCAAAACAGAGCTCTTCGCCATCTCCGCCAGCGCAAAGCCCTGAGCTTCCTCCATCGCCGCAGAGTTCTGAACACATATCCCCACCAGAAGAGAGCCCTGCAGCATCACCAACGTCCCCACAACCTGACCCTGAATTCCCATATGGGGAGTACCAAGAATCGACGCAGGGCAGTGGGGAAGCTGAGGAAGAAGAGGTCTTCTCTCCTTTGAGGGAAGCCAGCCCTGAGAGCCCTGTGTAGAAGAATGACTCGATGGACGAAACACTGGGGGATTGCCTCCAGCAGTTGACAACCAAGGCGAAGTTGAAAAAGAAGAAGGCCGCCAAGGCTGTCAAGGCCAAACGGCCCAAGAAGTCAAAGAAAAAGAAAACCAAGAGGGCGCCTCCATCAGAGAAAGAGAGTGCTGAACCGTCGCTGAAGAAGCTCAATATTGAGGCTGCTGAGTCAGCCAAACCAAAAGACAAAGGGAAAGCCAAGCTTTACCCTGAAGATGAGCCTCAATCAGTGAGGTATGTGTCCTCTGATGCTGAGTCCAGAGGCGCTGAGCTGAGAAAGAGAGAGTTGCTGCACGAGAAGGGATTCCTAGACGCACCTGCTGACCTGCCGCAATTCTTGCGCGCAGGGATCACTGTTATGTCTCCAAAAGTGACCTATTTAGGACTTATTTAGCTTAGAAAGATGCACACTCTTAGGTGTTTTTGATAGGATTTAGCTTAAACCTATGCTTATTTGTGAGAATTAAAAGAAGGTAGCTAAATTAGGACTTGTGTGCAAAAGGAAAGAAAAGGATTGAAAACCGAAGTAAAAGAATGAAAAAACTACATTGCGACAGCATTGCGGAAACATTGCTGAAACCCCAATGTTTCAAGTGAAAACCGTAAGTTGACTGATCTTTTTCTGTTAATTTCCGTTATTTCAGGGATTCGTTCTTTCTCCTCCATCCATTTTGAAGTACGACGTTGAAGATTGATGGTTCTCCTTGGCCCAAACGCACCTGCAGATTACTATAAAAGGGGGTCAAAGTCGAGGGTTCAATCATCATCCGAAAGCGTAGAAGTCTTCTCGCAGCTCCATCTTTTCTCCTGTTTTCCTTTGCCGTCTGTTGGTTTGCGAAGCTCAGCTGTTGGAATCGATAATCTGATAGGAAGGAGAGGAGATTTATCTTCTCTCTCGATTGGATTCATCCAAGCAAGGCTGATCTTTCTCATCCTTCAGCCGAGGCAGTTGCGACGAGGCGTTCAAGCTCACTTACCTGCTTTCTGTCTTTCATTTCTACTTTCCAGCATTGTTTAGTTGTTGTTCCTGTTCTAGTAGCTAGTTTATTGCATTTCGTTGTGTTCTGTCTTTGTGTTATTCATTTTAAGCTTTCTTTTGTTCCTTCAAACAATCAAGTAATCAAAAGCAAAATTCAGTATTTCACAGTTTCTTACCTTTGCAGTTTACTGTTTTTCCCTACTGTTTTGTCTTTAAATTCCTTCTGAACATGTCTGTTTTATCTTCTATTTCTGTTCTCCCCACATCCATGAGTAACTAAGTCACATAGGGGCATGCTAATGACAATACTATAGGCTAAAAAACGTGAACCAAGCATGTAGGATAGCTCTCGAAGCATTGATTGTTTGTAAGCTTCATCCCACGGGCAATTTCGATTGGCCATCCATTTTGTCCAAAGAACTCCTAACCTCTGGAAGGATTAAGAGTTCCGAGTCATACACTCATGCTAGCCTTTCAAGGTAGCCAGAAAACGACCTAGGAATAGGCGTTTTCCTAGTACAAACCATAACTCTCTGCTTTAACAAGATGCTTAAGACGTTACTTGGACATGAGTAAACTAAAGAATCTAATGCATGGAATCGGACGATACATGAGATTGAGGGAGTTTGATGCATAGAGAGTTGATCCAATGCTTGAGAATCGTGAGAAAATGCCTATAGAGGAGTCGTTAGTAGCCCTTGTTTCTCCATTTTACACACTTTCGCTGTTAGGAAAATTGCGGTAGAATTGCTGTTTCCGCAATTCTGCTAAGTTTACAATTCTGTTTAGCCGTTTTCTGCTTCATTTATTAATCTCGTCTCTTTTCATTTGAGTTTAACTTTGACGTGCACTTGTTTATGTTGCTACCCTTTTCGTATTCAGTAGGAAATAGACAATTTCTACCCCATCAAATCCAGCCTTTCTTTCTTAACTTTACACTTCACGAGTAACTTATAATAAATCTCTGTGGGAAAACGAATGAAAAAATTCTTACTACTTGCTATAAGATCATGTATGCTTGCATGTTCTAAGTGCTCTCTCTATCTTATTGTTTATTTATTTTAACACATTGAGCACGCAACAAGTTTTTGGCGCCGCTGCCGGGGATTTATTTAAGTGAAAACGAAGTTTGTTAAGTTTGAAACACCGAGTTTATTGTCTATTGTAACTAATCTAGTTTCATTTCTTTTACAGGTACCATCGGGTTAGTTTATGAGTGAGCCTTCAAGTAGTGATCTAGAGTTCAATCCTGAGCCTGAGAGGTTACTTAGGGCCAGAAATAGAGCCAAGAAACGTCTTTTTAAACAACCCCCTTTACCTCGAGTAATTGCGGGAACCGCAATTCCTCCGCAATTGTCTCAAGAAGAAATGGCTGGAATAATTCCAAATCCGGTACCTGTCACTCGCAATCCCATCGAAATAGCGAATGACAAGAATAGTGCCATTCTCTCATACTTAGTTCCTATGCCTGGGGAGCTGAACCCCAGCATAATCCGTCCTGAAATCACTGCCAACTCATTCGAGTTAAAGCCAGTGATGTTCCAAATGTTGTCCACTGTGGGACAATTCTTTGGAGTGGAAAATGAGGACCCCCACAACCATCTTAGAAACTTCTTAGGAGTCAGTGATACCTTTATCATCCCTGGAGTTTCCCAAGAAGCCTTGAGGCTATATCTGTTCCCTTACTCTTTGAGGGACAAAGCCAAAACGTGGTTAAACTCATTACCCTCTGGATCTGTCCTTAATTGGACAGACTTAGCAGAGAAATTCCTAGTCAAATACTTCCCACCTGATAGGAATTCTACCTTTCGTGATGACATAGTTAAATTCAAACAAGCTGAGAATGAGTCTCTTCACGAAGCTTGGACAAGGTTCAAAGACCTTCTTCTCAAATGTCCACACCATGGCATCCCATGGTGTATCCAAATAGAGGTCTTTTTCAAAGGATGCAACCCCAGCACTAGGCAAGTCTTAAATTCATCTGCTGGTGGTTCCATGTTGTCCAAGAGTTACAACGAGGCCTATGAGATCTTGGAGAAGATCTCAGCATCTCACTGTAGGTGGTCAGATGATCCAGTTGAGCCAACTAGAGCTCAAGACAAGGATGCTCTAAGTGCAATGAGCAGCCAAATAAATGCCCTGACCAACCTAGTTAAGCAAATGGCTCAAGCCAATCTCCAAACAAGTGTCAACACCGCCACAGCCATGTCAATGGGCACCCAACCAAGTCAAGGTGAGACACTTATCTGTGGATTCTGTGGGGAAGGGCACCTATATGAATACTGCCCTGGGAATCCAGCCTCAGTCTGCTATATTGGAAGCCAGCAGCAGCCTAGGAACAACCCCTATTCCAATACTTACAATCCTGGTTGGAGGAACCACCCAAACCTGTCATGGGGTGGCCAACAAAATGCTAACCAAGCTCCTAACCAACCAAGACCGAGTGGAACACCTGGTTTCACTCCCCAACATAACCAATCCATGTATCAAAAACCATACAACCAACCTGTATGATCTTCTGTAGAAAACTTACATAAGGAATACATAGCCAAGAATGATGCCACTCTACAGAGCCAGCAAGCTACTCTTAGGAGCCTAGAGAACCAAATAGGGCAACTAGCCAATGAAATCAAAAGTAGGCCCCAAGGTAGACTCCCTGCTGACACTTAAGTGCCAAGAAGATATGGTAAAGAGCAAGTTCAAGCAATTGAACTTAGAAGTGGTAGACCATTGGTAAGCAACACCAAGGACACACCAAAGAGAGTAGAGAACACTGAGTCTAGTGCTCCACTGGAGTCTCTGCCAAACCAAGGTCCACCACCAACAAGCACATCAGGACAAAGGATGGAGCCAATCATAGAGGAGATAGAAGAAATTCCAAGGCCTCCACCAATCCTAAGGCGACCTGAAGTGCCTGCATATATGCCACCACCTCCATTTCCTAGAATGCTAAAGAAGAAACAAGAACAGGAAGTGCACTTTAATAAATTTCTAGAAATTCTTAAGCAAGTGCATGTTAATATTCCTTTTGTAGAAGTTTTACAGTCTATGCCTTCTTATGTAAAGTTTTTGAAGGATATTATAACTAACAAGAAAATAATTGGTGAGTTTGAAACAGTCAATCTCACTGAGGAGTGCAGTGCCATACTCCAGAACAAGCTACCCAAGAAGGAGAAGGACCCTGGTTCCTTCACCCTACCTGTAGAGCTAGGAGGCAAACACGTGGGCAGAGCTCTTTGTGACCTAGGAGCCAGCATAAACCTCATGCCCCTATCATTATTCCGCCAGCTAGGAATAGGAGAAGCACGTCCAACCACTGTCACTTTACAACTAGCAGACAGATCCATAGCATACCATGAAGGTAAGATTGAGGATATTCTTGTAAAGGTTGACAAGTTTATTTTCCTTGCAGATTTCATTATCCTGGATTATGAAGCAGACAAGGAGGCCCCCATCCTGTTAGGCAGACCATTTCTAGCCACAGGTAGGGCACTGATAGATGTCCAAAAAGGTGAGCTCACTATGAGGGTTCATGATGAAGAGGTGAAATTTAGTGTTTATAAAGCCTTAAGGTACCCCTCTGACTCTGAATCTTGTGCTAGCATGGACATTGTTGATTCACTAATGGAAGAACAATTGGAGCATGAATTGTTGACTAAGCATGCTAATAACTATGTAGGATTAGAATTAACTAATTTAAACATAGCTGAGATAATGGACATACCTGTAAATAACCCTCAGCATGTTTGTATGAATATTGACTTAACTGAAAAATCTTTGAATCCACTAAAACCATCCATTGAGCATCCACCTGTCTTAGAATTGAAACCTCTCCCCACTCACCTCAAGTATGCATATCTAGGAAGTAATGATACTTTGCCTGTGATCATCTCTTCTAAATTAAGTGAAAAGCATGAGGTTGAACTGATTTTATTACTTAAGCAACATAGGAAGGCTATTGCATGGACTATTGCTGATATTAGAGGCATTAGCCCTTCTTATTGCATGCATCAGATTATATTAGAGGAAGAGCATACATCTAGAGTAGATCACCAACGTAGGTTGAACCCCTCTATGAAAGAGGTAGTTAAAAAGGAAATAATAAAATGGTTAGATGCTGGTGTGATCTTCCCCATAGCTAGTAGCCAGTGGGTGAGCCCTATACAATGTGTACCTAAGAAGGGGGGGATGACTGTGGTAGTCAATGAGAACAATGAACTGATTCCAACAAGGACTATCACAGGGTGGAGAGTTTGCATGGATTATAGGAAACTAAATAAAGAGACCAAAAAAGACCATTTCCCTCTACCATTCATTGACCAAATGTTAGACAGAATAGCTGGTAGAGCCTACTACTGCTTCTTAGACGGTTACTCAGGGTATAATCAGATTACTATAGACCCTAAGGATCAAGAGAAGACTACCTTCACTTGCCCTTTCGGAACTTTTGCCTTTCGCAGAATGCCTTTTGGCTTATGCAATGCACCGGAAACTTTCCAAAGGTGCATGTTGGCAATCTTCTCTGATTTGGATGAGTCCATGATAGAGATATTCATGGATGATTTCTCAGTCTTTGGGGATTCATTTACAAACTGTCTAGAGAACCTAGGACAAGTCCTGGCTAGGTGTGAGGAGACCAACCTAGTCCTAAATTGGGAAAAGTGCCACTTCATGGTGGATGAAGGGATTGTCTTAGGTCATAGAGTTTCAAGGGCAGGTGTAGAAGTTGACAGGGCAAAAATTGAAGTAATAGAGAAATTGGTAGAACCCCAAAATGTCAAGGCCATTAGAAGTTTCTTAGGGCATGCTGGTTTCTATAGAAGGTTCATTAAGGACTTTTCTAAGATCTCCAAGCCTTTATGTGAGCTTCTAGAGCTAAACAAACCATTCATTTTCTCTTAAAAGTGTGTCCTAGCTTGGAAAACCCTTAAGGAAGCACTAGTCACAGCACCTATTATAGTAGGGCCTAATTGGGATCTTCTCTTTGAGATGTTATGTGATGCCAGTGACTATGCTGTAGGGGTTATGTTAGGACAGAAGATTGACAAGTTAACACACCCTGTATACTATGCTAGTAAGACACTTAATGAGGCACAATGTAATTACACAACTACTGAGAAGGAGATGCTAGCTGTAGTGTTTGCTTGTGAGAAGTTTAGGAATTACATTGTAGGCACTAGGACAATCGTGTACACTGACCATTCTGCTTTGAAGTACCTTATGAGGAAGGCTGATGCTAAGCCTAGGTTGATTAGATGGGTTTTGCTGCTGCAAGAGTTTGATCTAGACATTAGAGATAAGAAATGATGTGAAAATGTGGTTGCGGATCATCTTTCTAGATTGCAACATAATTGCGAAAAAATTGCGGAAACCGCAATTTCTGATGCTTTTATTCATGAACATGTCTTTGTATTAACTCATCGTGATAACGATGAGGTACCTTGGTTTGCTGACATTGCTAACTTCCTTGCATCACAGGTACTACCAACTTTCAAGGGAAGCCAAGAGAAGAAGAGGTTCCTTCATGAGGCAAGGAAATTCATATGGGATGACCCCACACTTTACAAAACATGTGCTGACGGCTTGCTAAGGAAGTGTGTTTCAGCTGCTGAGGCGAAGTCTGTGCTGCAGCACTGCCACACAGCTCCTTATGGTGGACACTTTGGTGGCCAAAGAACAGCTGCAAAGGTATTTCAGAGTGGCTACTATTGGCCAACGATCTTCAAGGATGCCCACAACTATGCCCACAGCTGTGATGAATGCCAAAGAACAGGTAACCTCAGTCGCAAGGATGAAATGCCTCTTACCTACATCTTAGAGTTGGAGCTCTTTGATGTGTGGGGCATTGACTTCATGGGACCATTTCCCCCATCATCAGGTAACCTTTACATATTAGTGGCAGTAGACTATGTATCCAAATGGGTAGAGGCCATAGCATGTCCCAATAATGATGCCAAAACAGTCATAAAATTCTTGCATAGGCACATTTTTACTAGGTTTGGAACACCTCGTGCTATCATTAGTGATGAAGGGACACATTTCATTAATAAGGCTATGGAGAGAGTGTTGGCTAAGTATAACATTAGACATAGAGTAGCCACTCCTTACCACCCACACTCGAATGGTCAGGCTGAAATTTCAAATAGGGAGATTAAGAACATCCTAGAAAAAGTGGTCAAACCCAATAGAAGGGACTGGTCATTTAAACTCGAGGATGCACTTTGGGCATATAGAACTGCATATAAGACACCCCTAGGTATGTCTCCCTACAGACTTGTGTACGGTAAAGCTTGTCATCTTCCATTTGAGTTAGAAATTAAGGCATTTTGGGCACTAAAAGAGTTGAATTATTGCGTGACCGATGCGGGAACGTTGCGGTCTTTGCAATTACATGAGCTTGATGAGCTTAGACATATGTCTTATGAAAATGCCAAAATGTATAAGGAAAAGACCAAGATTTGGCACGACAGTAGACTTAGGATCAAGGACTTCAAGAAAGGCCAGCTTGTCTTATTGTTTAACTCACGATTGAAATTATTTCCAGGTAAACTTAAGTCCAGATGGTCAGGTCCTTTTATAAGTACTAATGTGTTTGTTCATGGTGCCATCGAGATAAAGAACCTGCAGCAAGGTCAACCATTCATGGTTAATGGTGCAAGATTGAAGCACTACTATGAGGAAGGAGATGTGAAGACTCTCTCGGCCTTCCTTTTATCTGAAACGTGAAAACATGAACGAGAGAGGACGAGTGATTGCTGTGCTCGTCAATATGAGGCTCATGCCTTAGTTTATTTTTTGCCATTTTTCCGGTTATCGTTTGTGTATATGTTTGTATGATTTTAATTACGAATTTGATGTTGATTTTATTTCTTTTTGTAGGGAATCAATAGAGGGAATCAAGGAGATTAAATCCAGCTAAAAAGATCAAGGAGATATTGGGCCAAATCAAAGATACGGTTGAGCAAAGATTGACATTTAAATGAAAAAATCTCCAACGGTCACTAGAATTGCGCTGGATTTGCAGAATCCGCAAAAATATAGCCGTTGGGATTTTTTTAATTTTATTTTCTTTATATCCGTTAGAAGCGCGAAGATCCGTACGACTCTCCCATTATCTGAACTCCAAGAAACCTGCTTTTCTCTTCATCTGTGATTCCTCTCTCCAAATCTCCACAATTCAACAATGGTGCTAACAAGAGCCGAACGATCTGCGTCCAAGAAAAGGGCTGATGAAGCTGAAACGGCTGCGAGGGAAGCACTGCTTGCCTTGGCTGACGCTGATGCTGCGCGAACTGAACGACTTCCCAAACTTCCGATTCGCAAGAAGAAGTGGAAGGTCGTCACAGAGATACCTGCTGGACCCTCTGAACCAGCAGGCACACCCAAGAAGCGCAAATGGAGTATGGCTGTGGCCGAAGAAGAAATCAAGAAAAAGACTCCCTCTGTGGAGAGTCAAGAACTAGGCCAGCCATCCCAAGAGACAGCCGAGCGCAGCCCTTCACCATCCTCACCGGTTCAAAGCCCTGAGCTTTCTTCATCGCCACCAGCGTAGAGCCCTGAGCTGCCTTCATCACCGCAGAGTTCTGCACAGACCCCTACAGCAGCACAGAGCACCACTCCTTCGCCCACTTCTCCACGGCCTGACCCTCAATTCCCATATGGGGAGTACCAAGAATCGACGCAGGGCAGTGGGGAAGCTGAAGAAGAAGAGGTCTTCTCTCCTTTGAGGGAAGCCAACCCTGAGAGCCCTGCACAGAAGGATGACTCGATGGACGAGACACTGGGGGACTGCCTCCAACAGATGACAACAAAGGCACGATTGAGGAAGAAGGAAGCCACGGTTGTCAAGGCCAAACGGCCAAGAACAAAAAAGAAGTCCAAGAAGAAGAAGAAGTCCAGGGCTGTGCCTTCATCCAAGAAGGGTGACGAGCCTTCCCCAAAGAAGCTCAAGATTGAGGCTGCTGAGTCAGCCAAACTGAAAGACAAGGGGAAGGCCAAGATGTACCCTGAAGATGAGCCTCAGTCAGTGAGGTACGTGTCTTCTGACGCTGAGTCTAGAGGCGTTGAGCTGAGGAAAAGGGAGCTGCTGCACGAGAAGGGCTTCCTCGACAGACCTGCTGACTTGCCGCAATTCTTGCGCACAGGAATTATGAATCACGACTGGGAGAAGTTGTGCAGACCACCCAATCCAGCTTACACAAGCATGGTGTATGACTTCTACGCCAATTTGAGGAATTCTGAGGAAGGATTGTCTGTGGTCAGGGGAGTTGAAGTAGACTTCTCAGCAAAGGCAATCAACGAAGCCTACGGCCTCAAGGGCCAGAAACACACTGATTACTCAAGGATCGTTGATGAGCCTACAGAGGCTGTCTTGGAAGAGGCCATTCGGATAATTGGCCAGCCTGAAGCATCATGGACCGTGTCGCGCAATGGGAGGCACACTCTCATGAGTGCCAACCTCACAGCTAAGGCGGCTGTATGGTTTTCCTTCGTGAGGAGGAAGCTGGGCCCCGTGACCCATGAGACCACAATCAACCAGAGCAGATCGCTGCTGGTCTATGCAATTTTTACGTCTCCAAAAGTGACATTTTTAGGACTTAATTATCTTAGAAAGATGTTCACTCTTAGGTGTTTTTGATAGCATTTAGCCTAAACCTATGCTTAAATATGAGAATTAGAAGAAGGTAGCGAAATTAGGACTTATGTACAATAGGAAAGAAAAGGGTTGAAAACCGAAGGAAAAGAATGAAAAACAAGCATTGCGACAGCATTGCGGAAACATTGCTGAAACCGCAATGTTTCAAGTGAAAACCGTAAGTTGACTGATCTTTTTCTGTTAATTTCCGTTATTTCAGGGATTCGTTCTTTCTCCTCCATCCATTCTGAAGTACGACGTTGAAGATTGATGGTTCTCCTTGGCCCAAATGCACCTGCAGATTGCTATAAAAGGGGGTCAAAGTCGAGGGTTCAATCATCATCCGAAAGCGTAGAAGTCTTCTCGCAGCTCCATCTTTTCTCCTGTCGTTCTTCTCTGTCTGTTGGTGTGAGAGTCTCAGCTGTTGGAATCGACAATCTGATAGGAAGGAGAGAATATTCATCTTCTCTCCCGATTGGATTCATCCAAGCAAAGCTATTCTTTCATCCCCTTCAGCCGAGACACCTGCAACTAGGCGTTCACGCTCGTTTTTATGCTTTCTGTCTTTATTTCCATTTTCCAACTTTAGTTTGGTGTTGTTTCCTTTCTTGTAACTAGATCAGTCCATTTCGTTGTGTTCTGCCTTTCTGTTATGCACTCTAAGTTCCTCTTCCTGTCCATTCAAACAATCAAGTAATCAAAGCACAATCTGTTATTTCACAGTTTCTTAACTTTTGCTGCTACTGTTTTACCTTGCTGTTTTAAGCGTATTTCCCTTCTAGCATGTCTATTTTATCTCTCCCTTCTGTTCTCCCCACATCCATGAGTAACTAAGTCACATAGGGGCGTGCTAATGACAACACTATAGGCTAAAAAACGTGAACCAAGCATGTAGGTTAACTCTCGAAGCATTGATTGTATGTAAGCTTCATCCCACGGGCAATTTCGATTGGCCATCCATTTTGTCCAAAGAACTCCTAACCTCTGGAAGGAGTAAGAGTTCAGAGTCATACACTCATGCTAGCCTTTCAAGGTAGCCAGAAAATGACCTAGGAATAGGCGTTTTCCTAGTACAAACCACATCTTCCTGCTTTAACAAGATGCTTAAGACCTTACTTTGACATGAGTAAACTAAAGAATCTAATGCATGGAATCAGACGATACATGAGATTGAGATAGTTTGATGCATAGAGAGTTGATCCAATGCTTGAGAATCGTATAAAAATGCCTATAGAGGAGTCGTTGGTAGCCCTTAATTCACCATTTTACACACTTTCGCTGTCGGTAACATTGCGGTAGAATTGCTGTTTCCGCAATTCTGCTAAGTTAAAAATTCTGTTTAGCTGTTTTCCTCTTCAGTTATTAATCTCATCTCTTTTCATTTGAGTTTAACTTTGATTTGCACTTGTTTATGGTGCTACCCTCTACACATTCCTTAGAAAATAGACAATTTAAAACCAATTCTACCCCATCAAATCCACCCTCTCTTTCTTAACTTTACACTTCACGAGTAGCTTATAATAAGTCTCTGTGGGAAAACGAATGAAAAAAATACTTACTACTTGCTATAAGATCATGTATGCTTGCATGTTCTGAGTGCTCTCTCTACCTTATTGCTTATTTATTTTAACACATTGAGCACGCAACAAGTTTTTGGCGCCGCTGCCGGGGACTTATTTAAGTGAAAACGAAGTTTGTTAAGTTTGAAACACCAAGTTTACCATCTATTGTAACTAATCTAGTTCATTTCTTTTACAGGTACAATCGGGTTAGTTTATGAGTGAGCCTTCAAGTAGTGATCTAGAGTTCAATCCTGAACCTGAGAGGTTACTTAGGGCCAGAAATAGAGCCAAGAAACGTCTCTTTAAACAACCCCCTTTACCTCAAGTAATTGCGGGAACCGCAATTCCTCCGCAATTGTCTCAAGAAGAAATGGCTGGAATAATTCCAAATCCGGTACCTATCACTCGCAATCCCATCGAAATAGCGAATGATAAGAATAGTGCCATTCTCTCATACCTAGTACCTATGCCTGGGGAGCTGAACCCCAGCATAATTCGTCCTGAAATCACTGCCAACTCATTCGAGTTAAAGCCAGTGATGTTCCAAATGTTGTCCACTGTGGGACAATTCTTTGGAGTGGAAAATGAGGATCCCCACAACCATCTTAGAAACTTCTTAGGAGTTAGTGATACATTCATCATCCCTGGAGTTTCCCAAGAAGCCTTGAGGCTATATCTGTTCCCTTACTCTTTGAGGGACAAAGCCAAAACGTGGTTAAACTCATTACCCTCTGGATCTGTCCTTAATTGGACAGACTTAGCAGAGAAATTCCTAGTCAAATACTTCCCACCTGATAGGAATTCTACCTTTCGTGATGACATAGTTAAATTCAATTAAGCTGAGAATGAGTCTCTTCACGAAGCTTGGACAAGGTTCAAGGACCTTCTTCTCAAATGTCCACATCATGGCATCCCATGGTGTATCCAAATAGAGGTCTTTTTCAAAGGATGCAACCCCAGCACTAGGCAAGTCTTAAATTCATCTGCTGGAGGTTCCATGTTGTCCAAGAGTTACAACGAGGCCTATGAGATCTTGGAGAAGATCTCAGCATCTCACTGTAGGTGGTCAGATGATCCAGTTGAGCCAACTAGAGCTCAAGACAAGGATGCTCTAAGTGCAATGAGCAGCCAAATAAATGCCCTGACCAACCTAGTTAAGCAAATGGCTCAAACCAATCTCCAAACAAGTGTCAACACCGCTACAGCCATGTCAATGGGCACCCAGCCAAGTCAAGGTGAGACACTTGTATGTGGATTCTGTGGGGAAGGGCACCTGTATGAATACTGCCCTGGGAATCCAGCCTCAGTCTGCTATATTGGAAGCCAACAGCAGCCTAGGAACAACCCCTATTCCAATACTTACAACCCTGGTTGGAGGAACCACCCAAACCTGTCATGGGGTGGCCAACAGAATGCTAACCAAAATCCTAACCAACCAAGACCGAGTGGAACACCTGGTTTCACTCCCCAACATAACCAGTCAATGTATCAAAAACCAAACAACCAACCTGTAGGATCCTCTGTAGAAAACTTACTTAAGGAATACATAGCCAAGAATGATGCCACTCTGCAGAGTCAGCAAGCTACTCTTAGGAGCCTAGAGAACCAAATAGGGCAATTAGCCAATGAAATCAAAAGTAGGCCCCAAGGTAGACTCCCTGCTGACACTGAAGTGCCAAGGAGAGATGGTAAAGAGCAAGTTCAAGCAATTGAACTTAGAAGTGGTAGACCATTGGTAAGCAACACCAAGGACACACCAAAGAGAGTAGAGAACACTGAGTCTAGTGCTCCACTGGAGTCTCTGCCAAACCAAGGTCCACTACCAACAAGCACATCAGGACAAAGGATGGAGCCAATCATAGAGGAGATAGAAGAAATTCCAAGGCCTCCACCTATCCTGAGGCGACCTGATGTGCCAGCATATGTGCCACCACCTCCATTTCCAAGAAGGCTAAAGAAAAAACAAGAACAGAAAGTGCACTTTAATAAATTTCTAGAAATTCTTAAGCAAGTGCATGTTAATATTCCTTTTGTTGAAGTTTTACAGTCTATGCCTTCCTATGTAAAGTTTTTGAAGGATATTATAACTAACAAGAAAATAATTGGTGAGTTTGAAACAGTCAATCTCACTGAGGAGTGCAGTGCCATACTCCAGAACAAGCTACCCAAGAAGGAGAAGGATCCTGGTTCCTTCACCCTACCTGTAGAGCTAGGAGGCAAGCACGTGGGCAGAGCTCTTTGTGACCTGGGAGCCAGCATAAACCTCATGCCCCTATCACTATTCTGCCAGCTAGGAATAGGAGAAGCACGACCAACCACTGTCACTTTACAACTAGCAGACAGATCCATTGCATACCCTGAAGGTAAGATTGAGGATATTCTTGTAAAGGTTGACAAGTTTATTTTCCTTGCAGATTTCATTATCCTGGATTATGAAGCAGACAAGGAGGTCCCCATCCTGTTAGGCAGACCATTTCTAGCCACAGGTAGGGCACTAATAGATGTCCAAAAAGGTGAGCTCACTATGAGGGTTCATGATGAAGAGGTGAAATTTAGTGTTTATAAAGCCTTAAGGTACCCCTCTGACTCTGAATCTTGTGCTAGCATGGACATTGTTGACTCACTAATGGAAGAACAATTGGAGCATGAATTGTTGACTAAGCATGCTAATAACTATGTAGGATTAGAATTAATTGATTTAAACATAGCTGAGATAATGGACATACTGTTGCGTGCTCAATGTGTTGAAATAATTAGGCAATAAAAGAGATAGAGCACTCAGAACATGCAAGCATACATGATCTTATAGCAAGTAGTAAGTATATTTCATTCGTTTTCCCACAGAGATTTATTTTTAGCTATTCGCGAAGTGTTTTGTTAAGAAAGAAGGGGTGGATTTGATGGGGTAAAATTGGTTTTTAATTATCTAATTTTTGCTGAATGTGTAAAGGGTAGCAACATAAACGAGAACAAGTGAAAGCTAAACTCAAATGAAAAGAGACGAGATTAATAAATGAAGGTAAAGACAGCTAAATAGAATAGAAACTTAGACGGAATTGCGGGGACCGCAATTCTACCGCAATTATAATAACAGTGGAAGTGTGCAAATAGGTGAATTAAGGGCTACTAATGACTATCCTATAGGCATTTTTATACGATTCTCAAACACTGGATCTACTCTCTATGCATCAAACTATCTCAAACTCATGTATTGTCCGATTCCATGCATTAGATTCTTTAGTTTACTCAACTCAAAGTAAGGTCTTAAGCATCTTGTTAAGGCAGAAAGATATGGTTTGTACTAGGGAAACGCCTATTCCTAGGCCGTTTCCTGGTTACCTTGAAAGGCTAGCATGATAATATGACTCTGAACTCTTACTCCTTCCAGAGGTTAGGAGTTCTTTGGACAAAATGGATGGCCAATCGAAATTGCCCGTGGGATGAAGCTTACATACAATCAATGTTCGAGTGTTAATCTACCTACTTGACTCACGTTTTTTAGCCTATAGTTCTGTCATTAGCATGCCCCTAAATGATTTTAGTTACTCATGGATATGTAAAGAGTAGAAACGGTAGCTAAAGTCAGCATGCTTAGAAGAGAAATGTGTGTAAAATAGTAAGCAAAACCCGTAGCAGAAGAAGGTAGAACTGTGAAATGCAGAAACTTACTTTGATTACTTTAAGTGTTTGAATGACAAAGGAAAGCTTTAAAAGTACTGAATCCAAGACAGACAACAACGAAATGCAATAATTGAAATGACTAAACTAAGAACAACAATGAACAGTAATGGAAATGAGAAGAAAAGAGCAGAAAACAGTAAAGGTTGCTGGAAATCTTCGTGGCAGTCGCCTCGAATGAAGGTGATGAGAATTCAGCCGTGCTTGGATGAATCCAATCGAGAGAGAAGAAGAATCTTCTCTCCTTCCTGTCAGATTATCGATTCCAAAAGCCTAGACTCTCACTCCAACAGACGGCAAAGGAAGAACAGTGGAAAGGGTGGACTGCAGAAAGACTTCTACGCTTCGAGTGATGCTTGAACCTCCGACTTTGACCCCCTTTTATAGTAATTTGCAGGTGCGTTTGGGCCAAGGAGAACCATCAATCTTCAACGTCATATATCAGAATGGATGGAGGAGAAAGAACGAATCCCTGAAATCACGGAAATTAACAGAAAAAGATCAGTCAACTTACGGTTTTCACTTGAAATATTGCGGCTTCAGCAATGTTTTAGCAATGCTGTCGCAATGCTCATTTTTCCTTCTTTTAACTTCGGTTTTTAATCCTTTTCTTTCCTTTTGCACACAAGTCCTAATTTAGCTACCTTCTTCTAAATCTCATATATAAGCATAGGTTTAAGCTAAATCCTATCAAAAACACCTAAGAGTGTACATCTTTCTAAGCTAAATAAGTCCTAAAAAGGTCACTTTTGGAGACGTAACACACCCCCAAACTTAAGGTTTTGCTCGTCCTCGAGCAATCTAAGGACTTGCCTAGGCTGCTGTTTCATCTTCTTTAACCACTTACTGACTCCCCTACATTCCTATCTATAGCAGTGCTGTCCTGTGACACACTTCCAAGTTTACAACTAACCTTTCATATTGCTTCTTCTGACTTCGCACGCCTAATACTCCTGCTGTTTCATTAACTCCCTAGAACTGATCTACTTGCTTTTATCATATCGTGCATCTATCCCTAAGGTTTCGAATTCTACCTAGCTTTACCCCAGACTCAGTACATGCTTCTAGCTTTTACTTTTGAATTACCTAGGATTCCTTAGAGTCATGCCAGTCTTAGTATTAACAGTGACAGTAGTACTTTTAGAGAACAACCTAAACCCTGGCATCACTACATTGGACATACATTCATCTCCCTAAACAACCCTACAAGTTACAACTTTGTGCTCAGCTAATTGAGGATCAGAGTTCTTTTTATTTAGGATATCTAAGCCACAAAGTTGCAACTCCTAGGTGTACATTCTTCTTCCCTATTTTTTTCCTTTTTCTTTCTTACTTTGGTGGAGCCTCTCCTTTGGTTGCCTTTTGATGCAATGCCACTTGTGGGTTACACACTTGGCACTGATTACTCAGCAACCTAAGAGAGACACCCCTCTTTATTCTATTTTTTATTTTTTTTTTCAGCTCATCCTTTTTTATAAAGGAGAAGAAGAATGCTTATGCTTTAAGGGAGAGAGGAATGTTCCTAGGCCTAGGGTGGCCTCCCCCAAACTTAAACTACTCATTGTCCCCAATGAGTGTCTGAGGTGGCACACCCCCAAACTTGTCCTAGAAGTATCTAGTCTAAGGTAAAACAAAGAGAATCTAAAAGCCCTAGGCATAGACAGAACATTCTAAAAGTAAATATCACAGCAGCATAAATTCGTAAAGACAGGCAGGTAAGGACTTAAAGCTATGCATGTTGAGCACTTTTAAGAGGCTAATTTAAACTATCAAAGGTGTCCTATGACACTCATCCAGCATGTTTTGAGATAAGCTATATAAGGTAGTCAAGATAGCAGCAAAAGACAGAATTTAAACAGAACCAGCCTAGCTAAACAGTCAGTCAAAAACATGCATTTACTAATAAAAATTGCGGATTCTGCAATTATTTCGCAATAGATACAGGGCAGATATATCAGTGATCAGGGCCCCTATGCATGCTTTTTCCAGTCATTCAAGCTATACAAAAATGAAACTAAACTAATCTACCTATTCAGCTACCATCAGACTACACTAAACAAATGTAAACAGCAAAAATAAAGAATTAAAGACAGACCAAATATTAACTCAAAACAGCAGAATTCACATGGTTCGACGAAAAGCAGTTTGATTATTATTTTTTTCTTTTAAGGAACAGAAATACTCCCTTGTCAATCTGCCTCATATGGATATTCTTCAATGTTTCGAGGCATCACTTTTGCTCCTTTAAGATACTTAAGTCTTGATTTACGGGGTCGGACATTCTGCCACACCTTGAATTTGTTGATTCTTTCAAAGAGACTGCATGTTATAACATCCCAAGGTTTGTACTTTCTGTGCGTTGGTTTTGTTTCTACAATATTTGCTACAACATAGCTTTGATGCGATGAGACTTCTTTTTCTGGCACAACTCTTTCTAACTCCTTCAACTGGAGCATTTGTGGTGGTGGTGGCTCAACTCTTTCATTGGTGGAGAAGCTTGCTACAACCTCAAACATTTCAAATTCTTGTTCCTCAAGCAGCGCATTAGTCTCTTTGGCCTCATCCAGCACAATTTCATTTTTCTCAACTTTCACCAACTCCACCATTTCATATGGAGATTCCATTGGATCACTCTTCTCAGATTCGAAGGTAACAAAAGATTCATCATCATAAAAATCGAACATCTGAGGGCATGGTGGTAGTGATTTTGCTATAGCAAGTAGCTCTTGTAAGTCATTTGTGAGCTGAGCTAATTGCACATCCATTCTCCTCATGGATGCATCATTCCTTTCCATGAATTCTATCCATAGTGCCTCCAAAGTGGGTGATAATTCTTCACTTGGAGTTGGGGCATAATGTTGATAGTTTTCATGTTGGGGGAACTCTTCATAATGAGCAATTTGCACATGCTCTTCCCAAGGATTATTTGAGAGTTGCCACTGATCATGTTCACACATGTACGAATAATGGTTGTCATAGCTTTGTTGATATTGCCTCTCTTGATAATTCAATGTTGGGCAATTCTCCAAGTTATGATTATCCCCACAATAAGCACATGGCTGGTAAAATCCTTCAAACTGTTGTGGGCAAACTCGTCCTCCAATTAAGTTCTGCAGCGTATTCATTTACTTTGTCGTACCCATACGTTTTCCACCTGCAAAGTTTCTCTCTGTTGCGAGTTGAGGTTTGGAAACTCTTTCATAAACTAGCTTGATAGTACCTGTAAAGGAAATGAAAGAAGATTAGCTCCAATAGATATTAAGAGTTGGTTTTCTAACTTAACAAACTTCGTTTTCACTAAACTAAATCCCCGGCAGCGGCGCCAAAAACTTGTTGCGTGCTCAATGTGTTGAAATAATTAGGCAATAAAAGAGATAGAGCACTCAGAACATGCAAGCATACATGATCTTATAGCAAGTAGTAAGTATATTTCATTCGTTTTCCCACAGAGATTTATTTTTAGCTATTCGCGAAGTGTTTTGTTAAGAAAGAAGGGGTGGATTTGATGGGGTAAAATTGGTTTTTAATTATCTAATTTTTGCTGAATGTGTAAAGGGTAGCAACATAAACGAGAACAAGTGAAAGCTAAACTCAAATGAAAAGAGACGAGATTAATAAATGAAGGTAAAGACAGCTAAATAGAATAGAAACTTAGACGGAATTGCGGGGACCGCAATTCTACCGCAATTATAATAACAGTGGAAGTGTGCAAATAGGTGAATTAAGGGCTACTAATGACTATCCTATAGGCATTTTTATACGATTCTCAAACACTGGATCTACTCTCTATGCATCAAACTATCTCAAACTCATGTATCGTCCGATTCCATGCATTAGATTCTTTAGTTTACTCAACTCAAAGTAAGGTCTTAAGCATCTTGTTAAGGCAGAAAGATATGGTTTGTACTAGGGAAACGCCTATTCCTAGGCCGTTTCCTGGTTACCTTGAAAGGCTAGCATGATAATATGACTCTGAACTCTTACTCCTTCCAGAGGTTAGGAGTTCTTTGGACAAAATGGATGGCCAATCGAAATTGCCCGTGGGATGAAGCTTACATACAATCAATGTTCGAGTGTTAATCTACCTACTTGACTCACGTTTTTTAGCCTATAGTTCTGTCATTAGCATGCCCCTAAATGATTTTAGTTACTCATGGATATGTAAAGAGTAGAAACGGTAGCTAAAGTCAGCATGCTTAGAAGAGAAATGTGTGTAAAATAGTAAGCAAAACCCGTAGCAGAAGAAGGTAGAACTGTGAAATGCAGAAACTTACTTTGATTACTTTAAGTGTTTGAATGACAAAGGAAAGCTTTAAAAGTACTGAATCCAAGACAGACAACAACGAAATGCAATAATTGAAATGACTAAACTAAGAACAACAATGAACAGTAATGGAAATGAGAAGAAAAGAGCAGAAAACAGTAAAGGTTGCTGGAAATCTTCGTGGCAGTCGCCTCGAATGAAGGTGATGAGAATTCAGCCGTGCTTGGATGAATCCAATCGAGAGAGAAGAAGAATCTTCTCTCCTTCCTGTCAGATTATCGATTCCAAAAGCCTAGACTCTCACTCCAACAGACGGCAAAGGAAGAACAGTGGAAAGGGTGGACTGCAGAAAGACTTCTACGCTTCGAGTGATGCTTGAACCTCCGACTTTGACCCCCTTTTATAGTAATTTGCAGGTGCGTTTGGGCCAAGGAGAACCATCAATCTTCAACGTCATATATCAGAATGGATGGAGGAGAAAGAACGAATCCCTGAAATCACGGAAATTAACAGAAAAAGATCAGTCAACTTACGGTTTTCACTTGAAATATTGCGGCTTCAGCAATGTTTTAGCAATGCTGTCGCAATGCTCATTTTTCCTTCTTTTAACTTCGGTTTTTAATCCTTTTCTTTCCTTTTGCACACAAGTCCTAATTTAGCTACCTTCTTCTAAATCTCATATATAAGCATAGGTTTAAGCTAAATCCTATCAAAAACACCTAAGAGTGTACATCTTTCTAAGCTAAATAAGTCCTAAAAAGGTCACTTTTGGAGACGTAACACATACCTGTAAATAACCCTCAGCATGTTTGTATGAATATTGACTTAACTGAAAAATCTTTGAATCCATTAAAACCATCCATTGAGCATCCACCTGTCTTAGAATTAAAGCCTCTCCCCACTCACCTCAAGTATGCATATCTAGGAAGTAATGATACCTTGCCTGTGATTATTTCTTCTAAATTAAGTGAAAGGCATGAGGTTGAACTGATTTTACTACTTAAGCAACATAGGAAGGCTATTGCATGGACTATTGCTGATATTAGAGGCATTAGCCCTTCTTATTGCATGCATAAGATTATACTAGAGGAAGAGCATACACCTAGAGTAGATCACCAACGTAGGCTGAATCCCTCTATGAAAGAGGTAGTTAAGAAAGAAATAATTAAATGGTTAGATGCTGGTGTGATCTTCCCCATAGCTAGTAGTCAGTGGGTGAGCCCTATACAATGTGTACCTAAGAAGGGGGGGATGACTGTGGTAGTCAATGAGAACAATGAACTGATTCCAACTAGGACTATCACAGGGTGGAGAGTTTGCATGGATTATAGGAAACTAAATAAAGAGACCAAAAAAGACCATTTCCCTCTACCATTCATTGACCAAATGTTAGACAGAATAGCTGGTAGAGCCTACTACTGCTTCTTAGACGGTTACTCAGGTTATAACCAGATCACTATAGACCCTAAGGATCAAGAGAAGACTACCTTCACTTGCCCTTTTGGAACTTTTGCCTTTCGCAGAATGCCTTTTGGCATATGCAATGCACCGGCAACATTCCAAAGGTGAATGTTGGCAATCTTCTCTGATTTGATTGAGTCCATGATAGCGATATTCATGGATGATTTCTCAGTCTTTGGGGATTCATTTACAAACTGTCTAGAGAACCTAGGACAAGTCTTGGCTAGGTGCGAGGAGACCAACCTAGTCCTAAATTGGGAAAAGTGCCACTTCATGGTGGATGAAGGGATTGTCTTAGGTCATAGAGTATCAAGGGCAGGTGTAGAAGTTGACAGGGGAAAAATTGAAGTAATAGAGAAATTGGTAGAACCCCAAAATGTCAAGGCCATTAGAAGTTTCTTAGGGCATGCTGGTTTCTATAGAAGGTTCATTAAGGACTTTTCTAAGATCTCCAAGCCTCTATGTGAGCTTCTAGAGCTAAACAAGCCATTCATTTTCTCTAAAGAGTGTGTCCTAGCTTGGAAAACCCTTAAGAAAGCACTAGTCACAGCACCCATTATAGTAGGGCCAAATTGGGACCTCCCATTTGAGATGTTATGTGATGCTAGTGACTATGCTGTAGGGGTTATGTTAGGACAGAAGATTGAGAAGTTAACACACCCTGTCTATTATGCTAGTAAGACACTTAATGAGGCACAATGCAACTACACAACCACTGAGAAGGAGATGCTAGCTGTAGTGTTTGCTTGTGAGAAATTTAGGAACTATATTGTAGGCACCAGAACAATTGTGTACACTGACCATTCTGCTTTAAAGTACCTTATGAGGAAGGCTGATGCTAAGCCTAGGTTGATTAGGTGGGTACTGCTGCTGCAAGAGTTTGATCTAGACATTAGAGATAAGAAAGGATGTGAAAATGTGGTTGCGGATCATCTGTCTAGATTGCAGCATAATTGCGAAAAAATTGCGGAACCCGCAATTTCTGATGCTTTTATTGATGAACATGTCTTTGCATTGACTCATCGTGATAACGATGAGGAACCTTGGTTTGCTGACATTGCTAACTTCCTTGCATCACAGGTACTACCAACTTTCAAGGGAGGACAAGAGAAGAAGAGGTTCCTTCATGAAGCAAGGAAATTCATATGGGATGATCCCACACTTTACAAAACATGTGCTGACGGCTTGCTAAGGAAGTGTGTTTCAGCTGCTGAGGCGAAGTCTGTGTTACAGCACTGCCACACAGCTCCTTATGATGGACACTTTGGTGGCCAAAGAACAGCTGCAAAGGTATTTCAGAGTGGCTACTATTGGCCAACGATCTTCAAGGATGCCCACAACTATGCCCACAGCTGTGATGAATGCCAAAGAACAGGTAACCTCAGTCGCAAGGATGAAATGCCTCTCACCTACATCTTAGAGTTGGAGCTCTTTGATGTATGGGGCATTGACTTCATGGGACCATTTCCCCCATCCTCCGGTAACCTTTACATATTAGTGGCAGTAGATTATGTATCCAAGTGGGTAGAGGCCATAGCATGTCCCAATAATGATGCCAAAACAGTAATAAAATTCTTGCATAGGCACATTTTTACTAGGTTTGGAACACCTCGTGCTATCATTAGTGATGAGGGGACACATTTCATTAATAAGGCTATGGAGAGAGTGCTGGCTAAGTATAACATTAGACATAGAGTAGCCACTCCTTATCACACACACTCGAATGGTCAGGCTGAGATTTCAAATAGGGAGATTAAGAACATCCTAGAAAAAGTGGTCAAACCTAATAGAAAGGACTGGTCATTTAAACTCGAGGATGCACTTTGGGCATATAGGACTGCATATAAGACACCCCTAGGTATGTCTCCTTACAGACTTGTGTATGGTAAGGCTTGTCATCTTCCATTTGAGTTAGAAATCAAGGCATTTTGGGCACTAAAAGAGTTGAATTATTGCGTGACCGATGCGGGAACGTTGCGGTCTCTGCAATTACATGAGCTTGATGAGCTTAGACATATGTCTTATGAAAATGCCAAAATGTATAAGGAAAAGACCAAGATTTGGCACGACAGTAGACTTAGGATCAAGGACTTTAAGAAATGCCAACTTGTTTTATTATTTAACTCACGATTGAAATTATTTCCAGGCAAACTTAAGTCTAGATGGTCAGGTCCGTTTGTAATTATTAATGTGTTTGTTCATGGTGCCATCGAGATAAAGAACCTGCAGCAAGGGCAACCATTCATGGTTAATGGTGCAAGGTTGAAGCACTACTATGAGGAAGGAGATGTGAAGACTCTCTCGGCCTTCCTCTTGACTGAAGCGTGAAATTAAGAACGAGAGAGGACGAGTGATTGCTGTGCTCGTCAATATGAGGCTCATGCCTTAGTTTATTTTTTTTCCATTTTTCCGGTTATCGTTTGTGTATCTTTTTGTATGATTTTAATTACGAATTTGATGTTGATTTTATTTCTTTTTGTAGGGAATCAATAGAGGGAATCAAGGAGATTAAATCCAGCTAAAAAAATCAAGAAGATATTGGGCCAAATCAAAGATACGATGGAGCAAAGATTGACATTTAAATGAAAAACAATCTCCAACGGTCACTAGAATTGCGCTGGATTTGCAGAATCCGCAAAAATATAGCCGTTGGGATTTTTTCCGTTTTCTTTATATCCGTTGAGATGCGCGTTGATCTATACGATTTCCCAAGTATCTGAACTCCAAGGAATCTGCGTTTCTCTTCATCTGTGATTCTTCTCTCCAAACCTCCACGATTCAACAATGGTGCTCACGAGGGCTGAAAGATCTGCGGCCAAGAAGAAGGCTGACGACGCTGAAACGGCTGCGAGGGAAGCACTTCTGGCCCTTGCAGAGGCTGATGCTGCGCGAACTGAGAGACTCCCTAAACTTCCGATTCGCAAGAAGAAGTGGAAGGTCGTCACAGAGATACCTGCTGGACCCTCTGAACCAGCAGGCACACCCAAGAAGCGCAAGTGGAGTCTGGCTGTGGCCGAGGAAGGAATCAAGAACAAGACTCCCTCTGTGGAGAGTCAAGAACGAGGCCAGCCATCCCACGAGACAGCCGAGCGCAGCCCTTCACCATCTCCACCGGTTCAAAGCCCTGAGCTCTCCTCATCGCCACCAGCGCAGAGCCCTGAGCTGCCTTCATCACCGCAGAGTTCTGCACAGACCCCTACAGCAGCACAAAGCACCACTCCTTCGCACACTTCCCCATGGCCTGACCCTGAATTCCCATATGGGGAGTACCAAGAATCAACGCAGGGCAGTGGGGAAGCTGAGGAAGAAGAAGTCTTCTCTCCGTTGAGGGAAGCCCGCCCTGAGAGTCCTGCGCAGAAGGATGATTCTATGGAAGAAACACTGGGGGCTTGCCTCCTGCAGATCACCACCAAGGCAAAGCTGAAGAAGAAGAAGGCTGCCAAGATTATCAAGGCCAAGCGGTCCAAGAAATCAAAGAAGAAGAAGGCCAAAAGGGCGCCTTCATCAGAGAAAGAGAGCGCTGAGCCGTCGCTCAAGAAGCTCAAGATTGAGGCTGCGGAGTCAGCCAAACCAAAGGACAAAGGGAAGGCCAAGCTTTACCCTGAAGATGAGCCTCAATCAGTGAGGTACGTATCCTCTGACGCTGAGTCCAGAGGCATTGAGCTGAGGAAGAGGGAGTTGCTGCACGAGAAGGGCTTCCTCGACAGACCTGCTGACCTGCCGCAGTTCTTGCGCGCAGGAATTACAAATCATGGATGGGAGGAGTTGTGCAGACCACCCAATCCAGCTTACACAAGCATGGTGTATGACTTCTACGCCAACCTGAGGATGTCTGAGGAGGGGTTGTCTGTGGTCAGGGGAGTAGAAGTGGACCTCTCAGCAAAAGCCATCAACGAAGCCTATGGCCTCAAGGGCCAAAGACATACTGACTATGCGAGGATTGTTGATGAGCCTACTGAAGCCGTCCTGGAAGAGGCCATTCGAACCATTGGCCAGCCTGAAGCATCCTGGACCGTGTCACGCAATGGGAGGCACACTCTCATGAGTGCCAACCTCACAGCTAAGGCGGCTGTATGGTTTTCCTTCGTGAGAAGGAACTATCCCCAGTGACTCATGAGACCACCATCAACCAGAGCAGATCGCTGCTGGTCTATGCAATCATGCGAGGTCTCACGATCAACGTGGGTGAAGTCATGTCAGCTGCCATTGCTGAGTGCGCCAAGAAGGGTAAGGGTCCATTGTTTTTCCCTAATACTATAACTAAACTCTGCTTGCGTGCAGGGGTTCCCATTGAGCGAATGGAGCAGCAGATGGCTTACACAGGCCACTTGGAGCTCCCTGCTGGCTTGAGGCTAAAAAGGAAGGGGAACATGGAATTCGAGCTGGATAGGTTGGCTGCTGATCAGTCGCTGTCCATGGCTTGCCTGATGGATATGCAGAAGAGGATGGCTCAATGGGCCACTTACGCACAGGCAAGGGACAAGGAAGTTGCTGACCAACTTGGATGCATCTTTCCTGATTTTCCCACGAATCTCCTGACTCCATGGGTGCCTCCACGACCAAGAAGGAGTGATGATGAGGAAGATGTCTGAGTGCTAGTTTGAGGAGCACCAAAAGGGAGTATTGCTGTTCCCTTACAATAAAAAAAAAATCTGCTTTCTGTTAGACCATGTGAATCATAGGCCTAGGAACATTCCTCTCTCCCTTAAAAGCATAAGCATTCTTCTTCTCCTTCACAAAAAAATGATGAGCTGAAAAAAAAAAAAAATGAAAAACAGAATAAAGAGGGGAGTCTCTCTTAGGTTGCTGAGTAATCAGTGCCAAGTGTGTAACCCACAAGTGGCATTGCATCAAAAGGCAACCAAAGGAAAGGCTCCACCTAAGAAAGAAAAAAGGAAAAAGTAGGGAAGAAGAATGTATACCTAGGAGTTGCAACTTTGTGGCTTAGATGTCCTGTTTAAAAAGAACTCTGATCCTCAATTAGCTAAGCACAAAGTTGTAGCTTGTAGGGTTGTTTAGGGAGATGAATGTATGTCCAATGTAGTGATGCCATGGTTTAGGTTGTTCTCTTAAAGTACTACTGTCACTGTTAATACTAAGACTGACATGACTCTAAGGAATCCTAGGTAGCTCAAAAGTAAAAACTAGAAGCATGTACTGAGTCTGAGGTAAAGCTAGGTAGAATTTGAAACCTTAGGGAGAGTGGCATGATATGACAAAAGCAAGTAGATCAGTTGTAGGGAGTTAATGAAACAGTAGGAGTATTAGGCGGGCGAAGTCAGAAGAAGCTAGATAAGAGGGTAGTTTTAAGCTTAGAAGTGTGTCACAGGACAACATTGCTATAGATAAGAATATAGGGGAGTTAGTAAGTGGTTAGAGAAGATGAAACAACAGCCTAAGTAAGTCCTTAGTTTGCTTGAGGACAAGCAAAACCTTAAGTTTGGGGGTGTGTTACGTCTCCAAAAGTGACCTTTTTAGGACTTAATTATCTTAGAAAGATGTTCACTCTTAGGTGTTTTTGATAGCATTTATCCTAAACCTATGCTTAAATATGAGAATTAGAAGAAGGTAGCGAAATTAGGACTTATGTACAATAGGAAAGAAAATGGTTGAAAACCGAAGGAAAAGAATGAAAAACAAGCATTGCGGAAACATTGCTGAAACCGCAATGTTTCAAGTGAAAGCCGTAAGTTGACTGATCTTTTTCTGTTAATTTCCGTTATTTCAGGGATTCGTTCTTTCTCCTCCATCCATTCTGAAGTACGACGTTGAAGATTGATGGTTCTCCTTGGCCCAAATGCACCTGCAGATTGCTATAAAAGGGGGTCAAAGTCGAGGGTTCAATCATCATCCGAAAGCGTAGAAGTCTTCTCGCAGCTCCATCTTTTCTCCTGTCGTTCTTCTCTGTCGGTTGGTGTGAGAGTCTCAGCTGTTGGAATCGACAATCTGATAGGAAGGAGAGAAGATTCATCTTCTCTCCCGATTGGATTCATCCAAGCAAAGCTATTCTTTCATCCCCTTCAGCCGAGGCACCTGCAACTAGGCGTTCACGCTCGTTTTTATGCTTTCTGTCTTTATTTCCATTTTCCAGCTTTAGTTTGGTGTTGTTTCCTTTCTTGTAACTAGATCAGTCCATTTCGTTGTGTTCTGTCTTTTTGTTATGCACTCTAAGTTCCTCTTCTTGTCCATTCAAACAATCAAGTAATCAAAGCATAATCTGGTATTTCACAGTTTCTTAACTTTTGCTGCTACTGTTTTACCTTGCTGTTTTAAGCGTATTTCCCTTCTAGCATGTCTATTTTATCTCTCCCTTCTGTTCTCCCCACATCCATGAGTAACTAAGTCACATAGGGGCGTGCTAATGACAACACTATAGGCTAAAAAACGTGAACCAAGCATGTAGGTTAGCTCTCGAAGCATTGATTGTATGTAAGCTTCATCCCACGGGCAATTTCGATTGGCCATCCATTTTGTCCAAAGAACTCCTAACCTCTGGAAGGAGTAAGAGTTCAGAGTCATACACTCATGCTAGCCTTTCAAGGTAGCCAGAAAACGACCTAGGAATAGGCGTTTTCCTAGTACAAACCACATCTTCCTGCTTTAACAAGATGCTTAAGACCTTACTTTGACATGAGTAACCTAAAGAATCTAATGCATGGAATCGGACGATACATGAGATTGAGATAGTTTGATGCATAGAGAGTTGATCCAATGCTTGAGAATCGTATAAAAATGCCTATAGAGGAGTCGTTGGTAGCCCTTAATTCACCATTTTACACACTTTCGCTGTCGGTAACATTGCGGTAGAATTGCTGTTTCCGCAATTCTGCTAAGTTAAAAATTCTGTTTAGCTGTTTTCCTCTTCAGTTATTAATCTCATCTCTTTTCATTTGAGTTTAACTTTGATTTGCACTTGTTTATGTTGCTACCCTCTACACATTCCTTAGAAAATAGACAATTTAAAACCAATTCTACCCCATCAAATCCACCCTCTCTTTCTTAACTTTACACTTCACGAGTAGCTTATAATAAGTCTCTGTGGGAAAACGAATGAAAAAATACTTACTACTTGCTATAAGATCATGTATGCTTGCATGTTCTGAGTGCTCTCTCTACCTTATTGCTTATTTATTTTAACATATTGAGCACGCAACAGCAATCATGCGAGGTCTCACCATCAATGTGGGCGAAGTCATGTCAGCAGCCATTGCTGACTGCGCCAAGAAGGGTAAGGGTCCATTGTTCTTCCCTAATACTATTACTAAACTATGCTTGCGTGCAGGGGTCCCCATTGAGCGGATGGAACAGCAGATGGCTTACACAGGCCACTTGGAGTTGCCGACAGGCTTGAGGCTGAAAAGGAAGGGGAACATGGAGTTCGAGCTGGATAGATTGGCTGCTGCTCAGTCATTGTCCATGGCGTGTGGTAGAGGTACTTTTGGGGTACTCTAAATTCAAGCTGTCGAGGCTTGCCAAAATACATTTATAACTCCGCTACAACAGAGCTTTGCAGCTAGTGGTAACGGGTGTCGAACCACAGGGAACCTAAATTATTTCCTCCTAATTAATTTCTATTTGTTTTTACAACTAAGACTCGAAAGCAATTAAAATGGGGGGTTTGACGAAATATAAACTAACGGGAAAATAAATGCGAAAAGTAAAGCGCGGAAAATTAAACGGAACACGTGCTCCTAATTTTAAGGGTCGGGGTTTACTTTGATGCGACTCAATTCATTGGGATTCAAACATACTTAACAAGAGCATAATTGAACACGTAATTTACTTGCACGAAACTACTAATACAAGTAACCCAAATAATTAATTAGAAACGTGGAATGCAAAGCAGACTGTTCTTTAATTAATCTAAGGGGATCAATCCTAAATTAAGTAAAGAACAGAGACGAATGTACGATTCTAATTAAACGTGGCAATGAATTAATAGGGAGCAAACGCCACCCATATTGACTCATCGACAGTAACGGGAGCATTACGACGGATGTTTAACTAGGACGCCTGAGCTAATATTCCGATTTGCCTATTTCGTTCAAGATAAATTGCCGCCAAAGATCAACTGGAAACCCACATTATCTATGACTCAACTTATCCGTGTTACTTGGCGATTAAGAGAGGCACGGCATCATAATCTTTAACAATCAAACATGCTTGAAATCAAGGGTGTCTAGGCCTAAATCATTCTTACACATTCATGTGATATGCTTAGAAGAAATAAATTCGCCCAATCAGTCATGCTAAGTCACGGAATTAAGAACGAACCCTCATGAAACGCATCAAAATTCACCCCTAACCTCAAATTAGAGCACTTACCTTAGCTCCCCGTTGTGCAAATCAAGCAAAAACGCTAATGTTGAAGCTTTATTGAAGGTATAATGGAAGATAAACAAGTTTCAAGCTCCCACCCGAGCCTAACAATGGTGGAAAAACCAAAATCCAAGAAGAAGTGCGGCAAAAAACGGAGAAGAAGGCTTTTAAAGCCGGCGGAGCGTCGAGACGCTAGGGCAGCGTCTCGACGCTGCGCCCTAAATTGGCAGCGCGCGCGCACGGCGCAGCGTCGAGACGCTGCGCGGCGTCGAGCGAGCGTCGAGACGCTTGCGCTCGACGCTTGCTCTCGGGTGGATCATCAAATGAGCGCTTCAGACTTCGGAGCGTCGAGACGCTAGGCCAGCGTCTCGACGCTGTCGGCGTTGAGTGAGCGTTGAGACGCGCGCTCGACGCTGAGGCTCGTCAATCTTCGGGAATCGTCAGGGCGGCGTCGTGCTAGCGTCTAGACGCTGGGGCGCACGCAGATCTTCAATGACGGGCGCGCGCGGACATGGGCGAGGCGAGGCGGCGCGCGCGGGTGCGCGCGCGTCTGGCCGTCTGGGCGCGGGCGTGCGGTGCTTGCGAGCGGCGCGCGCGGGCGCGCGCGCGTGCTGCGTTCGTTGGGCGCCTGGGCGCTGGGCGCCGGCGCTTGGGCGCTGTCCTCTCGGCTCTTAGCCCACTTTTGGGTCGTTTTGGCTCCCGAGCTCCGTTTGGCCTATCGTTTTGACCCGAACACTTCCCGAAACATGTTAAATGACCTTTTTAGCCCCGAAAATCATCAATGGACTTCCCGAGCTCTTCACCATGAAATCACCTATAAGAAAACATTTTAATCAATATCGAGCATGGTTTTAGCTAGAATTAGGGAGTAAATAATAGCTCTAATTTGGAGCTATCAAAATACCCCCAACCTAAATCTTGCTAGTCCTCGAGCAAGGCTAATAAAGAATTTGACTCTAAGGGACCATGCATACATGCTTCTAACTCAAACCTCGATGCTTTTTACAAATCTAAACAGGACATAATCATGAAAGCAATCGGCGCATGCATTTAATCAAGATCACATCAAAAATTAACTATTGCTCCCTAACGTGTGTGTGTGCTAGCCAACCTATCCTAAACCATCGTAAGCCTGGAAAAACCACATGCAACATATCATCCCGTTTTCCCCCTACTTCTAGCGATTAAGAACAGTCTAAACTTGACTTACACGAGAGAGAGTAATAGATTAAGAGACTTAAAATTTTCTAATTCCTTTCTCTTTTCTTTGAGTACTTTGTACCCTTTGTTAAGGTTCTTTGAACCCAACTTTTTATTTTCTTTTTCTTTCCCATCCCGAGTTGCCTAACATGTCAAACTTAAGCTTCAGCTTCACATTTTTAAGGACTAACGTTCACTTTTTAAGTGCGCACTTTTAAAAAGGAGGAACGCCTCGAGAGAATTTTCTTGCTAACATGCTTTTCTATTTTTTTATTTAGGCTTAGCGCAAGCTACTCGATTAATCGACCACTAACTCTCATGCAACAAGCTACCTAGGGGTGCCTTTTGGGGTGAAAACAAGAATTAATGCTACATGCAATCAACTGAGCCTACGGAGTCTAAGATGAGGTCGCTAAGTGCTCGATAGATGCAAGGGAGCAACAGGAAAAATTTTAAAATTTTTGACATGAACCTAATAAATGCAAAGCTACATCATGCAAAAACTAGATTATGCAAATGCTCAGATTCCAAAAAGACACTTCCTAGATCATCATAATTAGAAAGCATATAAACAGAGTCCCAAGCACTTCAAATTTTAAATTAGCACTGCTCAACAAACTGCACATGGAATCCATCCAACATATAACTCCACCCCCAACCTAAAATTATACATAGTCCTCTATGTATTTAACATTTCAGACTAAGCAGTTAAAATACACAAAATAAAAGGGAACAGAAAACCTCCCCTGAACTTTGTTAGGCTGTTGGTTGGAGCAGTGCACTTTTCACCTACTGATCCGATTCTTAAGCCACAAAACTCCTACAAAAGAAAGCAAGAAAAAACTAAGCTAGGAAAATAAAAACTAAAAGTAAAAACATGAATTTAAAAACACATGGGTTGCCTCCCAAGAAGCGCAAATTTTTAACGTCGTTATGCTCGACGTGTCTTCCTCTCTGTCAGGGTACGTAAAAATTTTCGTATTTCTTCGGCCCCTTCTTCCTTGAATCAACGAAACCTGCTAAGAGAAGCAAGCTCTTCGACTTTTCGAGGCAGCCGGACAGAGTTGTTATTTTTTTGGTGTTTTTGATATATGGGAAAAATAAAGACTCAACAGAATCAAATAAAATAAAAGCAGACTCAACTGACTCAACAGAAAATAAAGACTCGACCAAAGGAGGGATCGCATCAAAATTCCCGAGGCAACCAACATTAACAGAGGTACAGATGGAGGGGGGCATGCAAGATAAATCTCCTAGATTAAATGAATTATCACGAGGCATAGCACAAGGAGATAAATAATCTAAAGGCACAATTGCCACTTCCTCATCCATCACATCAACATTTTCATAGCATGCTGGTTCTACATCCTCAAAGAAAAGATTTCCTAAAATACTCTCAGTATCAAACAAATGCTCGAGCTCATCAGCGCATGAATTTTCAAATAAATTTTCAATGCAAAAATCATGCTCTAAGTCAAAATCAATCGGTGGAGACATACTTACCTTATAAAACTCTCCGGGCTCCTCTTCATCTGAGAGATATTCTGCTAGAAATTCTTCTAGAGTAACCAACTTTGGAGAAGTCTTAGCTCCACTCCTTAGCTCGTTCGCATCACTAATCTCTTCGGGATGCTCCTCGAGGTCAAGCTCATCCTCCTCGGTCTCACTGTTCTTGTCTCTGAATGTCAGAAATTCCACAATTTCTTCATCAAAATCGGGGTACATCTTGATAGTGACCTCCTCCCCAGAAATTCGGAGAAGGTCTTCGGCGCTCATCTTCGTAGCTCGCCCCCAAAATTGCTGTAGAAGATCTGCCATGCTAAAACAAGAAGACACAAGAAAAGAAAAATATTTTTGTGGTTTTCTAACAAATAAAATTTAACTAAGAGAAACTAAATGGTTCCCCGGTAACGGCGCCAATTTTGGTAGAGGTACTTTTGGGGTACTCTAAATTCAAGCTGTCGAGGCTTGCCAAAATACATTTATAACTCCGCTACAACAGAGCTTTGCAGCTAGTGGTAACGGGTGTCGAACCACAGGGAACCTAAATTATTTCCTCCTAATTAATTTCTATTTGTTTTTACAACTAAGACTCGAAAGCAATTAAAATGGGGGGTTTGACGAAATATAAACTAACGGGAAAATAAATGCGAAAAGTAAAGCGCGGAAAATTAAACGGAACACGTGCTCCTAATTTTAAGGGTCGGGGTTTACTTTGATGCGACTCAATTCATTGGGATTCAAACATACTTAACAAGAGCATAATTGAACACGTAATTTACTTGCACGAAACTACTAATACAAGTAACCCAAATAATTAATTAGAAACGTGGAATGCAAAGCGGACTGTTCTTTTATTAATCTAAGGGGATCAATCCTAAATTAAGTAAAGAACAGAGACGAATGTACGATTCTAATTAAACGTGGCAATGAATTAATAGGGAGCAAACGCCACCCATATTGACTCATCGACAGTAACGGGAGCATTACGACGGATGTTTAACTAGGACGCCTGAGCTAATATTCCGATTTGCCTATTTCGTTCAAGATAAATTGCCGCCAAAGATCAACTGGAAACCCACATTATCTATGACTCAACTTATCCGTGTTACTTGGCGATTAAGAGAGGCACGGCATCATAATCTTTAACAATCAAACATGCTTGAAATCAAGGGTGTCTAGGCCTAAATCATTCTTACACATTCATGTGATATGCTTAGAAGAAATAAATTCGCCCAATCAGTCATGCTAAGTCACGGAATTAAGAACGAACCCTCATGAAACGCATCAAAATTCACCCCTAACCTCAAATTAGAGCACTTACCTTAGCTCCCCGTTGTGCAAATCAAGCAAAAACGCTAATGTTGAAGCTTTATTGAAGGTATAATGGAAGATAAACAAGTTTCAAGCTCCCACCCGAGCCTAACAATGGTGGAAAAACCAAAATCCAAGAAGAAGTGCGGCAAAAAACGGAGAAGAAGGCTTTTAAAGCCGGCGGAGCGTCGAGACGCTAGGGCAGCGTCTCGACGCTGCGCCCTAAATTGGCAGCGCGCGCGCACGGGGTAGCGTCGAGACGCTTGCGCTCGACGCTTGCTCTCGGGTGGATCATCAAACGAGCGCTTCAGACTTCGGAGCGTCGAGACGCTAGGCCAGCGTCTCGACGCTGTCGGCGTTGAGTGAGCGTTGAGACGCGCGCTCGACGCTGAGGCTCGTCAATCTTCGGGAATCGTCAGGGCGGCGTCGAGCTAGCGTCTAGACGCTGGGGCGCACGCAGATCTTCAATGACGGGCGCGCGGGCGAGGCGGACACGGGCGAGGGCGCGCGGGCGCGCGCGGACATGGGCGAGGCGAGGCGGCGCGCGCGGGTGCGCGCGCGTCTGGCCGTCTGGGCGCGGGCGTGCGGTGCTTGCGAGCGGCGCGCGCGGGCGCGCGCGCGTGCTGCGTTCGTTGGGCGCCTGGGCGCTGGGCGCCGGCGCTTGGGCGCTGTCCTCTCGGCTCTTAGCCCACTTTTGGGTCGTTTTGGCTCCCGAGCTCCGTTTGGCCTATCGTTTTGACCCGAACACTTCCCGAAACATGTTAAATGACCTTTTTAGCCCCGAAAATCATCAATGGACTTCCCGAGCTCTTCACCATGAAATCACCTATAAGAAAACATTTTAATCAATATCGAGCATGGTTTTAGCTAGAATTAGGGAGTAAATAATAGCTCTAATTTGGAGCTATCAGCGTGCCTGATGGATCTACAGAAGAGGATGGCTCAATGGGCCACATACGCACAGGCAAGGGACAAGGAGGTTGCTGACCAACTGGGATGCATCTTCCCTGACTTTCCCACGAACCTACTGTCTCCATGGGTGCCTCCACGACCACGAGGGACTGATAATGAGGATGAAGACATCTGAGTGCTAGTTTGAATTGCACTCAAGGGAGTATTGCTGTTCCCTTACAATTACAATAAAAAAAAAAAAAATCAAACTGTTTTTTGTGAACTGTGTGAATTATGCTGTTTTTAGTTATTATTTTGATCTGTTTTAGTTGCTTAGTTTTTGGTTTTTAAATTGTTTAGTGTAGTCTGATGCTAGCTGATTAGGTAGATTAGTTTAGTTTCATTTTTAGAGAGCTTGAATGACTAGAAAAAGCATGCATAGGGGCCTTAATCAATGATATATCTGCCCTGTCTTTATTGCGAAATAATTGCGAAACCGCAATTTTTATTACTGAATGCCTGTTTTTGACTGTCTGTTTAGTTACACTGGTTCTGTTTACATTATTTCTTTTGCTGCTATCATGACTACCTTACATAGCGTATCTCAAAGCATGCTGGATGAGTGTCATAGGACACCCTTTGATAGTTTAAATTAGCCTCTAAACAGTGCTCAGCATGCATAGCTTTAAGTCCTTGCCTGCCTGTTTTTTTTCCAAATTCTGCTGCTGTGATAATTACTTTTAGCATGTTCTGTCTATGCCTAGGGCTTTTAGATTCTCTTTGTTTTACCTTAGACTAGATGCTTCTAGGACAAGTTTGGGGGTGTGCCACCTCAGACACTCATTGGGGACAATGAGTAGTATAAGTTTGGGGGAGGCCACCCTAGGCCTAGGAACATTCCTCTCTCCCTTAAAAGCATAAGCATTCTTCTTCTCCTTTACAAAAAAATGATGAGCTGAAAAAAAAAAAAGTGAAAAATAGAATAAAGAGGGGAGTCTCTCTTAGGTTGCTGAGTAATCAGTGCCAAGTGTGTAACCCACAAGTGGCATTGCATCAAAAGGCAACCAAAGGAAAGGCTCCACCTAAGAAAGAAAAAAAGGAAAAGAGTAGGGAAGAAGAATGTATACCTAGGAGTTGCAACTTTGTGGCTTAGATGTCCTGATAAAAAGAACTCTGATCCTCAATTAGCTAAGCACAAAGTTGTAGCTTGTAGGGTTGTTTAGGGAGATGAATGTATGTCCAATGTAGTGATGCCAGGGTTTAGGTTGTTCTCTTAAAGTACTACTGTCACTGTTAATACTAAGACTGGCATGACTCTAAGGAATCCTAGGTAGCTCATAAGTATAAACTAGAAGCATGTACTGAGTCTGGGGTAAAGCTAGGTAGAATTTGAAACCTTAGGGATAGTGGCATGATATGACAAAAGCAAGTAGATCAGTTGTAGGGAGTTAATAAAACAGTAGGAGTATTAGGCATGCGAAGTCAGAAGAAGCTAGATAAGAGGATAGTTTTAAACTTAGAAGTGTGTCACAGGACAGCACTGCTATAGATAGGGATATAAGGGAGTCAGTAAGTGGTTAAAGAAGATGAAACAGCAGCCTAAGTAAGTCCTTAGTTTGCTCGAGGACGAGCAAAACCTTAAGTTTGGGGGTGTGTTATGTCTCCAAAAGTGACCTATTTAGGACTTATTTAGCTTAGAAAGATGCACACTCTTAGGTGTTTTTGATAGGATTTAGCTTAAACCTATGCTTATTTGTGAGAATTAAAAGAAGGTAGCTAAATTAGGACTTGTGTGCAAAAGGAAAGAAAAGGATTGAAAACCGAAGTAAAAGAATGAAAAAACTACATTGCGACAGCATTGCGGAAACATTGCTGAAACTGCAATGTTTCAAGTGAAAACCGTAAGTTGACTGATCTTTTTCTGTTAATTTCCGTTATTTCAGGGATTCGTTCTTTCTCCTCCATCCATTTTGAAGTACGACGTTGAAGAATGATGGTTCTCCTTGGCCCAAACGCACCTGCAGATTACTATAAAAGGGGGTCAAAGTCGAGGGTTCAATCATCATCCGAAAGCGTAGAAGTCTTCTCGCAGCTCCATCTTTTCTCCTGTTTTCCTTTGCCGTCTGTTGGTTTGCGAAGCTCAGCTGTTGGAATCGATAATCTGATAGGAAGGAGAGGAGATTTATCTTCTCTCTCGATTGGATTCATCCAAGCAAGGCTGATCTTTCTCATCCTTCAGCCGAGGCAGTTGCGACGAGCCGTTCAAGCTCACTTACCTGCTTTCTGTCTTTCATTTCTACTTTCCAGCATTGTTTAGTTGTTGTTCCTGTTCTAGTAGCTAGTTTATTGCATTTCGTTGTGTTCTGTCTTTGTGTTATTCATTTTAAGCTTTCTTTTGTTCCTTCAAACAATCAAGTAATCAAAAGCAAAATTCAGTATTTCACAGTTTCTTACCTTTGCAGTTTACTGTTTTCCCCTACTGTTTTGTCTTTAAATTCCTTCTGAACATGTCTGTTTTATCTTCTATTTCTGTTCTCCCCACATCCATGAGTAACTAAGTCACATAGGGGCATGCTAATGACAATACTATAGGCTAAAAAACGTGAACCAAGCATGTAGGATAGCTCTCGAAGCATTGATTGTATGTAAGCTTCATCCCACGGGCAATTTCGATTGGCCATCCATTTTGTCCAAAGAACTCCTAACCTCTGGAAGGAGTAAGAGTTCAGAGTCATACACTCATGCTAGCCTTTCAAGGTAGCCAGAAAACGACCTAGGAATAGGCGTTTTCCTAGTACAAACCATAACTCTCTGCTTTAACAAGATGCTTAAGACCTTACTTGGACATGAGTAAACTAAAGAATCTAATGCATGGAATCGGACGATACATGAGATTGAGGGAGTTTGATGCATAGAGAGTTGATCCAATGCTTGAGAATCGTGAGAAAATGCCTATAGAGGAGTCGTTAGTAGCCCTTGTTTCTCCATTTTACACACTTTCGCTGTTAGGAAAATTGCGGTAGAATTGCTGTTTCCGCAATTCTGCTAAGTTTACAATTCTGTTTAGCCGTTTTCTGCTTCATTTATTAATCTCGTCTCTTTTCATTTGAGTTTAACTTTGACGTGCACTTGTTTATGTTGCTACCCTCTTCGTATTCAGTAGGAAATAGACAATTTAAAACCAATTCTACCCCATCAAATCCACCCTTTCTTTCTTAACTTTACACTTCACGAGTAACTTATAATAAATCTCTGTGGGAAAACGAATGAAAAAATTCTTACTACTTGCTATAAGATCATGTATGCTTGCATGTTCTAAGTGCTCTCTCTATCTTATTGTTTATTTATTTTAACACATTGAGCATGCAACAATCACGAATCACGGTTGGGAAGAGCTATGCAGACCACCCAATCCAGCCTACTCCAGCATGATGTATGACTTCTACGCCAATCTGATGAATCCTGAGGATGGCCTGTCTGTGGTCAGAGGGGTTGAGGTAGACTTCTCAGCAAAGGCGATCAACGAAGCCTATGGCCTCAAGGGCCAAAAACACACTGACTATGC
The DNA here is from genome assembly GCA_028017165.1 of Herpetospermum pedunculosum. Taxonomy (NCBI): domain Eukaryota; kingdom Viridiplantae; phylum Streptophyta; class Magnoliopsida; order Cucurbitales; family Cucurbitaceae; genus Herpetospermum; species Herpetospermum pedunculosum. The sequence continues at coordinate 13,851,641 of JAPQWQ010000186.1, read as the reverse complement.
AAGGATTGTTGATGAGCCAACAGAAGCTGTCTTGGAGGAGGCCATTCGGGTCATTGGCCAGCCAGAGGCATCATGGACAGTATCACGCAATGGGAGGCACACCCTGATGAGTGCCACCCTCACAGCCAAGGCGGCTGTCTGGTTTTCCTTCGTAAGGAGGAAGCTGTCCCCAGTGACTCATGAGACCACCATCAACCAGAGCAGATCGCTGCTGGTCTACGCGATCATGCGAGGTCTCACGATCAACGTGGGCGAGGTCATTGCAGCTTCAATTGCTGACTGCGCCAAAAAGGGTAAGGGACCACTTTTCTTTCCTAACACAATTACTAAGTTGTGCTTACGTGCAGGGGTCCCAATCGAGCGAATGGAGAGGCAGCTGGCCTACACGGGCTACCTGGAATTGCCTACTGCCTTGAGGTTGCGCAGAAAGGGGAACATGGAGTTCGAGCTCGATGGCTTGGCTGCTGCTCAGTCTTTGACCATGGCATGCCTGACGGATCTGCAGAAGAGGATGACTCAATGGGCCACATATGCGCAGGCAAGGGACAAGGAGGTTGCTGACCAATTGGGATGCATCTTTCCTGACTTCCCTACGAACTTAATGACTCCATGGGCGCCTCCACGACCACGACGGAATGATGATGAGGGAGACATCTGAGTGCTGGTTTGAGAAGCACTGAAGGGAGTATTGCTGTTCCCTTAGAAAAAAAATAAACTGCTTTTTGTTGAACCATGTGAACTATGCTGTTTTGAGTTAATCTTTTGATCTGTTTTAGTTGTTTAGTGTTAATTTTTAAATTTGTTTAGTATAGTCTGATGATAGCTGATTAGGTAGATTAATTTAGTTCCCTTTTTTTATAGCTTGGATGACTGGAAAAAGCATGCGTAGGGGCCTTAATCACTGATATATCTGCCCTGTCTTTATTGCGAAATAATTGCGGAAACCGCAATTTTTATTAGTGAATGCATGTTTTTGACTGTCTGTTTAGCTCGGCTGGATCTGTTTAAATTCTATCTTTTGCTGCTATCTTGTCTGCCTTATATAGCTTATCTTAAAGCATGCTGGATGAGTGTCATAGGACACCCTTTGATAGTTTAAATTAACCTCTAAAAAGCTCAGCATGCATAGCTTTAAGTCCTTACCTGTCTGTTTTTTCAAATTTCTGCTGCTGTGATATTTACTTTTAGAATGTTCTGTCTATGCCTAGGACTTTTAGATTCTCTTTGTTTTACCTTAGACTAGATGCTTCTAGGACAAGTTTGGGGGTGTGCCACCTCTTAGATTGCTCGAGGACGAGCAAAACCTTAAGTTTGGGGGTGTGTTACGTCTCCAAAAGTGACCTTTTTAGGACTTATTTATCTTAGAAAGATGTACACTCTTAGGTGTTTTTGATAGGATTTAGCTTAAACCTATGTTTATATATGAGATTTAGAAGAAGGTAGCTAAATTAGGACTTGTGTGCAAGAGGAAAGAAAAGGAATGAAAATCGAAGGAAAAGAGTGAAAAATATGCATTGCGGCAGCATTGCGGAAACATTGCTAAACCAGCAATATTTCAAGTGAAAACCGTAAGTTGACTGATCTGTTTCTGTTAATTTCCGTTATTTCAGGGATTCGTTCTTTCTCCTCCATCCATTTTGAAGTACGACGTTGAGGATGGATGGTTCTCCTTGGCCCAAACGTACCTGCAGATTACTATAAAAGGGGGTCAAAGTAGAGGGTTCAATCATCATCCGAAAGCGTAGACGTCTTCTCGCAGCTCCCTCTTTTCTCCTGTTTTTCTTTGCCGTCTGTTGGTTTGCCAAATTTAGCTGTTTGGAGTCGACAATCTGATAGGAAGGAGAGAAGATTCATCTTCTCTCCCGATTGGATTCATCCAAGCAAGGCTGATCTTTCTCATCCTTCAGCCGAGGCGGTTGCGACGAGGCGTTCGAGCTCATTTACCTGTTTTTTGTCTTTCATTTCTAATTTCCAGTTCTGCTTTGTTGTTGTTTCCCTTCTAGTGACTAGTTCATTTTATTGCGTTGCTTTCTGTCTTTATGTTATTCACTTTAAGCTTTCCTTTGTTCATTCAAACAATCAAGTAATCAAAGCAAAATTCAGCATTTCACAGTTTCTTGCCTTTGCGATCTACTGTTTGTCCTTACTGTTTTGTCTTTAAATTCCTTCTAAGTATGTCTGTTTCAACTCTTATTTCTATTCTGCCTATATCCATGAGTAGCTAAGTCACTTAGGGGTATGCTAATGACGATACTATAGGCTAAAAAACGTGAACCAAGCATGTAGGATAACTCTCGAAGCATTGATTGTATGTAAGCTTCATCCCACGGGCAATTTCGATTGGCCATCCATTTTGTCCAAAGAACTCCTAACCTCTGGAAGGAGTAAGAGTTCAGAGTCATACACTCATGCTAGCCTTTCAAGGTAGCCAGAAAACGACCTAGGAATAGGCGTTTTCCTAGTACAAACCATAACTCTCTGCTTTAACAAGATGCTTAAGACCTTACTTGGACATGAGTAAACTAAAGAATCTAATGCATGGAATCGGACGATACATGAGATTGAGTGAGTTTGATGCATAGTGAGTTGATCCAATGCTTGAGAATCGTGAGAAAATGCCTATAGAGGAGTCGTTAGTAGCCCTTGTTTCTCCATTTTACACACTTTCGCTGTTAGTAAAATTGCGGTAGAATTGCTGTTTTCGCAATTCTGCTAAGTTTACAATTCTGTTTAGCTGTTTTCTTCTTCGTTTATTAATCTCGTCTCTTTTCCTTTGGGTTTAACTTTGACTTGCACTTGTTTATGTTGCTATCCTTTACATATTCCTTAGGAATTAGACAATTTAAAACCAATTCTACCCCATCAAATCCACCCATTCTTTCTTAACTTTACACTTCACGAGTAGCTCATAATAAATCTCTGTGGGAAAACGAATGAAAAAATACTTACTACTTGCTATAAGATCATTTATGCTTGCATGTTCTGAGTGCTCTCTCTATCTTATTGCTTATTTATTTTAACACATTGAGCACGCAACAGTAACCGACCGCGTGCATAACAAATTGTTAGCCTTAGTTTTGAATTAAATGATAAATGTTAGAATGCCTAGCGAAATCCTGAAATCCCCCGAATCGAACACTTTTTAATCTCTTTCTCTTCAATTCCTCCGTTAGCAATTTATTTCTCACTCACATGTTTAAAACTCCCCTCTTGTTACAAATCCAACTAATCAATCAATTGGCATCTCGAATTTTAATTTCGATCTAATTAGTCCTTCTCTGTGGTTCGACCCTGTTGCCACTAGCTGCAAAGCTAAGGTCAATAGGCTTATAAATTTATTTTGGTCAGACTTCGACATCCTATGAATTAAAAGGATATTCAAAATTCTTATCACCAAAATTGGCGTCGTTGCCGGGGAGGGCATAAAAAGATTGAAATTATGTTTGATTTGGATTTTGGTTGATTTGTTGAGTTCTGAAAATTTTTCTGTTTGTTTTTGCATGTTTAAAATTTTTGTTGTTGTATGACCCGTTCTTCTGAGTTTAGTGAACTGCAGTATATCCCTAAAATTGATAGAGAAGAGCGGAGGTTGAGAAAAGAGGTCCGGGAGGGGCGAAGACTGTTTGAAGAAGAAGGCGTGGATCCCTTCTTTGGCGAGGCAATGGCACAAGGAGATGTGCCAAGGACTTTAAAGCAATTAGCCGCGCCTGATCTGAATTTGCAACCTCTATGCATTAACTACCCCATGGTAGCAGGTAATTTTGAGCTGAAATCTGGTTTAATTCATCAATTACCTTCCTTCCATGGCAATGCAGGAGAGGATGCAAATAAGCACCTTATGGAGTTCCATTGTGTCTGTTCGGGGATGAAGCTCCCAGGTGTGACAGAAGAGCAACTTAATTTAAGGGCATTCCCCTTCACGCTGAAAGATAAAGCCAAGGACTGGCTTTATTATCTGCCTTCTGGATCGATAACGACATGGCAAGAAATGAAGAGGGTCTTTCTGGAGAAGTATTTTCGTGCGTCTCTTGCCACGACTTTGAGGAAAAAGATTTATGGGATCACCTAGGATGTGGGTGAGTCCCTGCACGAATATTGGGAACGCTTTGGGCGCCTGTGCGCAAGCTTTCCGCATCATCAAATAGCCGATCAGCTTCTGATCCAATACTTTTATGAGGGTCTGACGCCTCATGATCGGTAGATGATCGATGTCGCGAGTGGTGGGGCGCTGATTGATAAGACCCCGGTTGAGGCCAAGCAGTTAATTGCAAACATGGCAGCCAACTCGCAACAATTCGGTATTCGTGGAGCGGGTCAAATTCACAATGTGGACCAGAATCATGAGATGGCTGAAATGAAGGCCCAGGTGGCCGAGATTGGAAATTTGCTGAAGAAGTTTGTAGGAGGTAACCGAGAGGAGGAGGTCAACGCGATCGGGGGATATGCTTCCAACCCCAGGAAGTATGATCCTTACTCGAGTACATACAACCCCGGGTGGCGTGACCATCCAAACATGAGCTACGAGAATAGAGAGGGACAACAACGCTTTCAAGGTCAGTCGTATGATAGACCTAACAGTTCTACCCAAGCTCAGGCTTCGAGTTCCTCCAGCTCAATGGAAGAGATGGTACGAACCATCGTTACATCGACAAGCTAATTCCAAAAAGAAGCTCGAGAAGAGTTAAACTCGCATAAAGCAGAGCTGCAAAATCTGAACAAGCAGCTGACCCAGATGGCGGTGTCGATAAGCAAGATTGAGAGCAAGAGCTCTGGGAAGCTTCCTTCCCAAACCACTGTGAACTCATGTGAGAACGTGAGCTCAATCCAGCTGAGGAGTGGGAAATCAGTTCCCGCTAGAACTGTGAAGGAAGCGAAGGACAGTCTGAATGAGTCCTCCCCGGTTGTTCTTGATGATGTGAATGAAGAGAAAAAATAGAAGACTGTGCAAGCGTGTGTGCCCAAAGCACCCTTTCCCAGTAGGCTTGCGAAGCCTACTATGGTGAGCGATGACGAGGAGGTCCTGAGAACCTTCCAGAAGGTGATGGTGAACATACCACTTCTTGAGGCGGTGAGTCAAGTCCCCAAGTATGCTAAATTCCTCAAGAACTGGTGCACAAAGAAGCGGAAGTCCAGAGGGACTGAGGAAAAGAAGAAGGAGAATGTTTGTGCAATCCTCCCAGGTACGTTGCCTACCAAGTGCGACGATCCAGGTACTTTTACTATCTCTTGCACTATACGTAGTAAAGTGGTTAAAAATGCAATGCTTGATCTTGGTGCTTCCGTGAATGTCATGTCTTATGCTTTATTTCTGGAATTGAATTTAAATGAGTTGCATGAGTCTGATGTTGTTGTCCAGTTAGCTAATGGGTCTAGCATATTTCCTAGAGGGAAGGTTGAGGATGTTCTGGTTAAAGTCGGTGAAATGATGTTTCCTGCTGATTTTCTTGTGCTAGATATGAATAGGAATTCTTTGTATGTATCGTCCTCTATGTTATTAGGACGCCATTTTTTAAAGACCGCGAGAGTCAAAATCGATGTGTTTAAGGGCGTTATTTCATTACCGTTTGATGACACAATGCATGAGTTTTCCTTGTTTAAAGAGAAGTCAGTTGAGAATGTTTCCTGTTTGTCTGTCGAGAATAAGAGTTTGACCTCGAGCTTGAGGGATAGCTCTTATGTCTCTGTGAAAAAATTTGATTTTAATTTGTTGGATGTGGGTGCTGTTTTTTGTACTAACCATGATGATATTCACGTGCTAGAGGCACGAAGAGAAAAGAAAGTTTTGGGTGTTGTTTGCAGGATCGACGTGGACAAGGACATGTTTGGAACGTCCCCCGCGCTATCGGACTATGGATGAGATCGATGGGAGAATTCAGTCGAGCAAGCGACTTTAAAAATTCTGCGCTTCTCGGAGGCACCCGAGTGTTGAACTGTCTTTTCTGTTTTTAGTTTTATTGTTGTTTTTGTTCTTAGTTTAAGTAATTTAGTTAATGTAGCTTGCTGTTTTTTTTTTAGGAAATGAGGAGAGTTGAGGAAATTTTGGGCTCCAATGTGGAACGCGCCACGTCCTTTCCCTCGTCGTCTTCACAAAGAATCAAGGAAGTGTTGTTTTTCTTTCCCTTTACCTTTTGTGTATCTGATTAAGTAGCATTGAGGACAATGCTAACTTCTGAAGTTGGGGGTGGATGCTGTGGATTAGCATGTGTAGTTTGTTGAGTAGTGCTGATTTTGAATTCGAAGTGCTTGGGACTCTGTTTATATGCTTTCTAATTATGATGATCTAGGAAGTGTATTTTTGGAAATCTGAGCATTTGCATAATCTAGTTTTTGCATGATGTAGTTTTGCATTTATTAAGTTCATGTCAAAAATTTAATTTTTTTTTTTCTGTTGCTCCCTTGCATCTATCGAGCACTTAGCAACCTCGTCTTAATCTCCGTAGGCTTAGTTGATTGCATGTGGCGTTAATTCTTGTTGTCACCCCGAAAGGCACCCTTAGGTAGCTTGTTGCATGAGAGTTAGTGGTCAATTAATCGAGTTAGCTTACGCTAAGTGTTACGTCTCCAAAAGTGACTTATTTAGGACTTATTTAGCTTAGAAAGATGCACACTCTTAGGTGTTTTTGATAGGATTTAGCTTAAACCTATGCTTATTTGTGAGAATTAAAAGAAGGCAGCTAAATTAGGATTTGTGTGCAAAAGGAAAGAAAAGGATTGAAAAACCGAAGTAAAAGAATGAAAAGTAAGCATTGCGGCAGCATTGCGGAAACATTGCTGAAACCGCAATGTTTCAAGTGAAAACCGTAAGTTGACTGATCTTTTTCTGTTAATTTCCGTTATTTCAGGGATTCGTTCTTTCTCCTCCATCCATTTTGAAGTACGACGTTGAAGATTGATGGTTCTCCTTGGCCCAAACGCATCTGCAGATTGCTATAAAAGGGGGTCAAAGTCGAGGGTTCAATCATCATCCGAAAGCGTAGAAGCCTCTGCGCAGCTCCATATTTTCTCCTGTTTTTCTTCTTCGTCTGTTGGTGTGAGAGTTTCAGCTGTTGGAATCGACAATCTAATAGGAAGGAGAGAAGATTCATCTTCTCTCCCGATTGGATTCATCCAAGCAAGGCTACTCTTTCTCCCCATACAGTCAAGGCATTCGCAACGAGGCGTTCAAGCATCATTTACTGCTTTCTGTCTTTCCTTTTCTAGTTTACATTTCTGCTTTGTTGTTGTTTCCCTTCTAGTAGCTAGTTCACTTCATTTCGTTGCTGTCTGTCTTTACATCATTTACTTTAAGCTTCCCTTTGTTTAATCTGACAATCAAATAATCAAAGCACCATTCTTCATTTCACAGTTTCTTCTCTTTGCTGCCACTGTTTTCCCCTTGCTGTTTGTCTCTATTTCTCTTCTAAGCATGTCTATTTTATCTCTTATTTCTGTTCTCCCTATATCCATGAGTAACTAAGTCACATAGGGGCATGCTAATGATAACACTATAGGCTAAAAAACGTGAACCAAGCATGTAGGATAGCTCTCGAAGCATTGATTGTATGTAAGCTTCATCCCACGGGCAATTTCGATTGGCCATCCATTTTGTCCAAAGAACTCCTAACCTCTGGAAGGAGTAAGAGTTCAGAGTCATACACTCATGCTAGCCTTTCAAGGTAGCCAGAAAACGACCTAGGAATAGGCGTTTTCCTAGTACAAACCATAACTTTCTGCTTTAACAAGATGCTTAAGACCTTACTTGGACATGAGTAAACTAAAGAATCTAATGCATGGAATCGGACGATACATGAGATTGAGTGAGTTTGATGCATAGAGAGTTGATCCAATGCTTGAGAATCGTGAGAAAATGCCTATAGAGGAGTCGTTAGTAGCCCTTGTTTCTTCATTTTACACACTTTCGCTGTTAGGAAAATTGCGGTAGAATTGCTGTTTCCGCAATTCTGCTAAGTTCACAATTCTGTTTAGCTGTTTTCTTATTCGTTTATTAATCTCATCTCTTTTCCTTTGAGTTTAACTTTGATTTGCATTTGTTTATGTTGCTACCCTTTATACATTCCTTAGAAAATAGACAATTTAAAACCACTTCTACCCCATCAAACCCATCCATTCTTTCTTAACAAAACACTTCATGAATAGCTTATAATAAATCTCTGTGGGAAAACGAATGAAAAAATACTTACTACTTGCTATAAGATCATGTATGCTTGCATGTTCTGAGTGCTCTCTCTTATTGCTTATTTATTTTAACACATTGAGCACGCAACAAGTTTTTGGCGCCGCTGCCGGGGATTTATTTTAGTGAAAACGAAGTTTGTTAAGTTTGTGATAGCTCCAAATTAGAGCTATTATTTACTCCCTAATTTTAGCTAAAACCATGCTCGATATTGATTAAAATGCCTTTTTGTAGGTAAACTCATGATAGAGAGCTCGAGGAGTCCGAGGACGTGTTTCGGGGCTAAAAGTAACACTTTAGAGCTTCATGGACGCATCGGGAGCCAAGGGGCTTGAAGCAATGAAGAAATGGCAAAATTTGCCATTGAAAGGCAAAAGTTGGCCATCAAACCCGAGAGCAACATTGCATGGGCGGCAGCGTCGAGACGCTGCCAGCGTCGAGACGCTGGCCAAGCGTCTCGACGCCGCCCAGACATCATCCGACGCATGCGCGCGCGCCACCAGCGTCGAGACGCCACCCGAGGGTCTCGACGCCGCCCCGATTGCCACACGCAGACAAAGCGCGCGGAAGCGTCGAGACGCCGCCCGAGGGTCTCGACGCTTGCCCGACATTTTTCCTGATTTTGAAGCGCCCCAGCGTCGAGCGCGCGCGTCTCAACGCTCGCTCAACGCCGACGGCGTCGAGACGCTGCCCTAGCGTCTCGATGCTACCCCGTGCGCGCGCGCGCTGCCAACTTAGGGCACAGCGTCGAGACGCTGCCCTAGCGTCTCGACGCTCCGACGGCTTTAAAAGCCTTCTTCTCCGTTTTTTGCCGCACTTCTTCTTGGATTTTGGTTTTTCCACCATTGTTAGGCTCGGGTGGGAGCTCAAAACTTGATTATCTTCCATTATACCTTCAATAAAGCTCCAACATTAGCGTTTTTGCTTGATTTGCACAACGGGGAGCTAAGGTAAGTGCTCAAATTTGAGGTTAGGGGTGAATTTTGATGCGTTTCATGAGGGTTCGTTCTTAATTCCGTGACTTAGCATGACTGATTGGGCGAATTTATTTCTTCTAAGCATATCACATGAATGTGTTTGAATGATTTAGGCCTAGACACCCTTGATTTCAAGCATGTTTGATTGTTAAAGATTATGATGCCGTGCCTCTCTTAATCGCCAAGTAACACGATAAATTGAGCCATAGATAACATAGGTTTCCAGTTGATCTTGGTTGCAGTTTATCTTGATGAAATAGGCAAATCGGAATATTAGCTCAGGCGTCCTAGTTAAACATCCGTCGTAATGCTCCCGTTACTGTCAATTAGTCAATATGGGTGGCGTTTGCTCCCTATTAATTCATTGCCACGTTTAATTAGAATCGAACATTCGTCTCTGTTCTTTACTTAATTTAGGATTGATCCCCTTAGATTAATAAAAGAACAGTCCGCTTTGCACTCCACGTTTCTAATTAATTATTTGGGTTACTTGTATTAGTAGTTTCGTGCAAGTAAATTACGTGTTCAATTATGCTCTTGTTAAGTATGTTTGAATCCCAATGAATTGAGTCACATCAAAGTAAACCCCGACCCTTAAAATTAGGAGCACGTGTTCCGTTTAATTTTCCGCGCTTTACTTTTCGCATTTATTTTCCCGTTAGTTTTTATTTCGTCCAACCCCCCTTTTTATTTGCTTTTGAGTCATAGTTTTTAAAACAAATAGAAATTAATTAAGAGGAAGTAATTTTGGTTCCCTGTGGTTCGACACCCGACTACCACTAGCTGCAAAGCTCTGTTGTAGCGGAGTTATAAATGTATTTTGGCAAGCCTCGACAGCTTGAATTTAGAGTACCCCAAAAGTAGCTCTACCAAAATTGGCGCCGTTGCCGGGGAACCATTTAGTTTCTCTTAGTTAAATTTTATTTGTTCAAAAACCGCAAAAATATTTTTTTTCTTTTCTTGTGTCTTCTTGTTTTAGCATGGCAGATCTTCTACAACAATTTTGGGGGCGAGCTACAAAGATGAGTGCCGAAGACCTTCTCCGAATTTCTGGGGAGGAGGTCACTATCAAGATGTACCCCGATTTTGATGAAGAAATTGTGGAATTTCTGACATTCGGAGACAAGAACAGTGAGACCGAGGAGGATGAGCTTGACCTCGAGGAGCATCCCGAAGAGATTAGTGATGCGAACAAGCTAAGGAGTGGAGCTAAGACTTCTCCAAAGTTGGTTACTCTAGAAGAATTTCTAGCAGAATATCTCTCAGATGAAGAGGAACCCGGAGAGTTTTATAAGGTAAGTATGTCTCCACCGATTGATTTTGACTTGGAGCATGATTTTTGCATTGAAAATTTATTTGAAAATTCATGCGCTGATGAGCTCGAGCATCTGTCTGATACTGAGAGTATTTTAGGAAATCTTTTCTTTGAGGATGTAGAACCAGCATGCTATGAAAATGTTGATGTGATGGATGAGGAAGTGGCAATTGTGCCTTTAGATTATTTATCTCCTTGTGTTATGCCTCGTGATAATTCATGTAATCTAGGAGATTTATCTTGCATGCCCCCCTCCATCTGTACCTCTGTTAATGTTGGTCGCCTCGGGAATTTTGATGCGATCCCTCCTTTGGTCGAGTCTTTATTTTCTGTTGAGTCAGTTGAGTCTGCTTTTATTTTGTTTGAGTCTGTTGAGTCTTTTATTTTCCCATATATGAAAAACACCAAAAAAATAACAACTCTGTCCGGCTGCCTCGAAAAGTCGAAGAGCTTGCTTCTCTTAGCAGGCTTCGTTGATTCAAGGAAGAAGGGGCCGAAGAAATACGAAAATTTTTACGTACCCTGACAGAGAGGAAGACACGTCGAGCATAACGACGTTAAAAATTTGCGCTTCTTGGGAGGCAACCCATGAGTATTTTAAATTCATGTTTTTACTTTTAGTCTTTATTTTCCTAGCTTAGTTTTTTCTTGCTTTCTTTTGTAGGAGTTTTGTGGCTTAAGGATCGGATCAGTAGGTGAAGAGTGCACTGCTCCAACCAACAACCTAACAAAATTCAGGGGAGGTTTTCTGTTCCTTTCTATTTTGTGCATTTTAACTGCTTAGTCTGAAATGTTGATACATAGAGGACTATGTATAATTTTAGGTTGGGGGTGGAGTTGTATGTTGGAAGGATTCCATGTGCAGTTTGTTGAGCAGTGCTAATTTAAAATTTGAAGTGCTTGGGACTCTGTTTATATGTTTTCTGATTATGACGATCTAGGAAGTGTCTTTTTGGAATCTGAGCATTTGCATAATCTAGTTTTTGCATGATGTAGCTTTGCATTTATTAGGTTCATGTCAAAAAATTTAAAATTTTTCCTGTTGCTCCCTTGCATCTATCGAGCACTTAGCGACCTTATCTTAAACTCCGTAGGCCTAGTTGATTGCATGTAGCATTAATTCTTGTTGTCACCCCGAAAGGCACCCATAGGTAGCTTGTTGCATGAGAGTTAGTGGTCGATTAATCGAGTAGCTTGCGCTAAGCCTAAATAAAAAAATAATAGAAAAGCATGTTAGCAAGAAAATTCTCTCGAGGCGTTCCTCCTTTTTAAAAGTGCGCACTTAAAAAGTGAACTTTAGTCCTTAAAAATGTGAAGCTGAAGCTTAAGTTTGACATGTTAGGCAACTCGGGATGGGAAAGAAAAAGAAAATAAAAAGTTGGGTTCAAAGAACCTTAACAAAGAGTACAAAGTACTCAAAGAAAAGAGAAAGGAATTAGAAAATTTTAGGTCTCTTAATTTATTACTCTCTCTCGTGTAAGTCAAGTTTAGACTGTTCTTAATCGCTAGAAGTAGGGGGAAAACGGGATGATATGTCGCATGTGGTTTTTCCAGGCTTACGATGGTTTAGGATAGGTTGGCTAGCACACACACACGTTAGGGAGCAATAGTTAATTTTTGATGTGATCTTGATTAAATGCATGCGTCGATTGCTTTCATGATTATGTCCTGTTTAGATTTGTAAAAAGCATCGAGGTTTGAGTTAGAAGCATGTATGCATGGTCCCTTAGAGTCAAATTCTTTATTAGCCTTGCTCGAGGACTAGCAATATTTAGGTTGGGGGTATTTTGATAGCTCCAAATTAGAGCTATTATTTACTCCCTAATTTTAGCTAAAACCATGCTCGATATTGATTAAAATGCCTTTCTGTAGGTAAACTCATGATAGAGAGCTCGAGGAGTCCGAGGACGTGTTTCGGGGCTAAAAGTAACACTTTAGAGCTTCATGGACGCATCGGGAGCCAAGGGGCTTGAAGCAATGAAGAAATGGCAAAATTTGCCATTGAAAGGAAAAAGTTGGCCATCAAACCCGAGAGCAACATTGCATGGGCGGCAGCGTCGAGACGCTAGCTCGACGCTAGCTCGACGCTGGCCAAGCGTCTCGACGCCGCCCAGACATCATCCGACGCACGCGCGCGCGCCTCCAGCGTCGAGACGCCACCCGAGGGTCTCGACGCCGCCCCGATTGCCACACGCAGACAAAGCGCGCGGAAGCGTCGAGACGCCGCCCGAGGGTCTCGACGCTTGCCCGACATTTTTCCGGATTTTGAAGCGCCCCAGCGTCGAGCGCGCGCGTCTCAACGCTCGCTCAACGCCGACGGCGTCGAGACGCTGCCCTAGCGTCTCGACGCTACCCCGTGCGCGCGCGCGCTGCCAACTTAGGGCACAGCGTCGAGACGCTGCCCTAGCGTCTCGACGCTCCGACGGCTTTAAAAGCCTTCTTCTCCGTTTTTTGCCGCACTTCTTCTTGGATTTTGGTTTTTCCACCATTGTTAGGCTCGGGTGGGAGCTCAAAACTTGATTATCTTCCATTATACCTTCAATAAAGCTCCAACATTAGCGTTTTTGCTTGATTTGCACAACGGGGAGCTAAGGTAAGTGCTCTAATTTTAGGTTAGGGGTGAATTTTGATGCGTTTCATGAGGGTTCGTTCTTAATTCCGTGACTTAGCATGACTGATTGGGCGAATTTATTTCTTCTAAGCATATCACATGAATGTGTTTGAATGATTTAGGCCTAGACACCCTTGATTTCAAGCATGTTTGATTGTTAAAGATTATGATGCCGTGCCTCTCTTAATCGCCAAGTAACACGATAAATTGAGCCATAGATAACATAGGTTTCCAGTTGATCTTGGTTGCAGTTTATCTTGATGAAATAGGCAAATCGGAATATTAGCTCAGGCGTCCTAGTTAAACATCCGTCGTAATGCTCCCGTTACTGTCAATTAGTCAATATGGGTGGCGTTTGCTCCCTATTAATTCATTGCCACGTTTAATTAGAATCGAACATTCGTCTCTGTTCTTTACTTAATTTAGGATTGATCCCCTTAGATTAATGAAAGAACAGTCCGCTTTGCACTCCACGTTTCTAATTAATTATTTGGGTTACTTGTATTAGTAGTTTCGTGCAAGTAAATTACGTGTTCAATTATGCTCTTGTTAAGTATGTTTGAATCCCAATGAATTGAGTCACATCAAAGTAAACCCCGACCCTTAAAATTAGGAGCACGTGTTCCGTTTAATTTTCCGCGCTTTACTTTTCGCATTTATTTTCCCGTTAGTTTTTATTCCGTCCAACCCCCCTTTTTATTTGCTTTTGAGTCATAGTTTTTAAAACAAATAGAAATTAATTAAGAGGAAGTAATTTTGGTTCCCTGTGGTTCGACACCCGACTACCACTAGCTGCAAAGCTTTGTTGTAGCGGAGTTATAAATGTATTTTGGCAAGCCTCGACAGCTCGAATTTAGAGTACCCCAAAAGTAGCTCTACCAGTTTGAAATACCAAGTTTATTGTCTATTGAAGCTGATCTGTTTTCATTTCTTTTGCAGGTACTAGTTGGGTTAGTTTATGAGTGAGCCTTCAAGTAGTGATCTAGAGTTCAATCCTGAGCCTGAGAGATTACTTAGGGCCAGAAATAGAGCCAAGAAACGTCTCTTTAACCAACCCCCTTTACCTCAAGTAATTGCGGGAACCGCAATTCCTCCGCAATTGTCTCAAGAAGAAATGGATGGAATAGTTCCAAATCCGGTGCCTGTCACTCGCAATCCCATCGAAATAGCGAATGATAAGGATAACGCCATACTCTCTTACCTAGTACCTATGCCTGGGGAGCTGAACCCCAGCATAATCCGCCCTGAAATCACTGCCAACTCCTTCGAGTTAAAACCAGTGATGTTCCAAATGTTGTCCACTGTGGGACAATTCTTTGGAGTGGAAAATGAGGATCCCCACAACCATCTTAGAAACTTCTTAGGAGTTAGTGATACCTTCATCATCCCTGGAGTTTCCCAAGAAGCCTTGAGGCTCTATCTGTTCCCTTACTCTTTGAGGGACAAAGCCAAAACGTGGTTAAACTCATTACCCTATGGATCTGTCCTCAATTGGACAGACTTGGCGGAGAAATTCCTAGTCAAATACTTCCCACCTGATAGGAATTCTACCTTTCGTGATGACATAATCAAGTTCAAACAAGCTGACACTGAGTCTCTTCACGAAGCTTGGACACGGTTCAAGGACCTTCTTCTCAAATGTCCACATCATGGCATCCCATGGTGTATCCAAATAGAGGTCTTTTTCAAAGGATGCAACCCCAGCACTAGGCAAGTCTTAAATTCATCTGCTGGAGGCTCCATGTTGTCCAAGAGTTACAACGAGGCCTATGAGATCTTGGAGAAGATCTCAGCATCTCACTGTAGGTGGTCAGATGATCCAGTTGAGCCAACTAGAGCTCAAGACAAGGATGCTCTAAGTGCAATGAGCAGCCAAATAAATGCCCTGACCAACCTAGTTAAGCAAATGGCTCAAGCCAATCTCCAAACAAGTGTCAACACCGCCACAGCCAGCCAACCAAGTCAAGGTGAGACACTTATCTGTGGATTCTGTGGGGAAGGGCACCTGTATGAATATTGCCCTGGGAATCCAGCCTCAGTCTGCTATATTGGAAGCCAGCAGCAGCCTAGGAACAACCCCTATTCCAATACTTACAACCCTGGTTGGAGGAACCACCCAAACCTGTCTTGGGGTGGCCAACAAAATGCTAACCAAGCTCCTAACCAACCAAGACCGAGTGGAACACCTGGTTTCACTCCCCAACATAACCAATCCATGTATCAAAAACCATACAACCAACCTGTAGGATCTTCTGTAGAAAACTTACTCAAGGAATACATAGCCAAGAATGATGCCACTCTACAGAGTCAGCAAGCTACTCTTAGGAGCCTAGAGAACCAAATAGGGCAACTAGCCAATGAAATCAAAAGTAGGCCCCAAGGCAGACTCCCTGCTGACACTGAAGTGCCAAGGAGAGATGGTAAAGAGCAAGTTCAAGCAATTGAACTTAGAAGTGGTAGACCATTGGTAAGCAACACCAAGGACACACCAAAGAGAGTAGAGAACACTGAGTCTAGTGCTCCACTAGAGTCTCTGCCAAACCAAGGTCCACTACCAACAAGCACATCAGGACAAAGGATGGAGCCAATCATAGAGGAGATAGAAGAAATTCCAAGGCCTCCACCTATCCTGAGGCGACCTGATGTGCCAGCATATGTGCCACCACCTCCATTTCCAAGAAGGCTAAAGAAAAAACAAGAACAGGAAGTGCACTTTAATAAATTTCTAGAAATTCTTAAGCAAGTGCATGTTAATATTCCTTTTGTTGAAGTTTTACAGTCTATGCCTTCCTATGTAAAGTTTTTGAAGGATATTATAACTAACAAGAAAATAATTGGTGAGTTTGAAACAGTCAATCTCACTGAGGAGTGCAGTGCCATACTCCAGAACAAGCTACCCAAGAAGGAGAAGGATCCTGGTTCCTTCACCTTACCTGTAGAGCTAGGAGGCAAGCACGTGGGCAGAGCTCTTTGTGACCTGGGAGCCAGCATAAACCTCATGCCCCTATCACTATTCCGCCAGCTAGGAATAGGAGAAGCACGTCCAACCACTGTCACTTTACAACTAGCAGACAGATCCATAGCATACCCTGAAGGTAAGATTGAGGATATTCTTGTAAAGGTTGACAAGTTTATTTTCCTTGCAGATTTCATTATCCTGGATTATGAAGCAGACAAGGAGGTCCCCATCCTGTTAGGCAGACCATTTCTAGCCACAGGTAGGGCACTGATAGATGTCCAAAAAGGTGAGCTCACTATGAGGGTTCATGATGAAGAGGTGAAATTTAGTGTTTATAAAGCCTTAAGGTACCCCTCTGACTCTGAATCTTGTGCTAGTATGGACATTGTTGATTCACTAATGGAAGAACAATTGGAGCATGAATTGTTGACTAAGCATGCTAATAACTATGTAGGATTAGAATTAACTGATTTAAACATAGCTCAGATAATGGACATACCTGTAAATAACCCTCAGCATGTTTGTATGAATATTGACTTAACTGAAAAATCTTTGAATCCATTAAAACCATCCATTGAGCATCCACATGTATTAGAATTAAAACCTCTCCCCACTCACCTCAAGTATGCATATCTAGGAAGCAATGATACTTTGCCTGTGATTATTTCTTCTAAATTAAGTGAAAATCATGAGGTTGAACTGATTTTATTACTTAAGCAACATAGGAAGGCTATTGCATGGACTATTGCTGATATTAGAGGCATTAGCCCTTCTTATTGCATGCATAAGATTATATTAGAGGAAGAGCATACACCTAGAGTAGATCACCAACGTAGGCTGAATCCCTCTATGAAAGAGGTAGTTAAGAAAGAAATAATTAAATGGTTAGATGCTGGTGTGATCTTCCCCATAGCTAGTAGCCAGTGGGTGAGCCCTATACAATGTGTACCTAAGAAGGGGGGGATGACTGTGGTAGTCAATGAGAGCAATGAACTGATTCCAACTAGGACTATCACAGGGTGGAGAGTTTGCATGGATTATAGGAAACTAAATAAAGAGACCAAAAAGGACCACTTCCCTCTACCATTCCTTGACCAAATGTTAGACAGAATAGCTGGTAGAGCTTACTACTGTTTCTTAGACGGTTACTCAGGTTATAACCAGATCACTATAGACCCTAAGGATCAAGAGAAGACTACCTTCACTTGCCCTTTTGGAACTTTTGCCTTTCGCAGAATGCCTTTTGGCTTATGCAATGCACTGGCAACTTTCCAAAGGTGCATGTTGGCAATCTTCTCTGATTTGGATGAGTCCATGATAGAGATATTCATGGATGATTTCTCAGTCTTTGGGGATTCATTTACAAACTGTCTAGAGAACCTAGGACAAGTCCTGGCTAGGTGTGAGGAGACCAACCTAGTCCTAAATTGGGAAAAGTGCCACTTCATGGTGGATGAAGGGATTGTCTTAGGTCATAGAGTGTCAAGGGCAGGTGTAGAAGTTGACAGGGCAAAAATTGAAATAATAGAGAAATTGGTAGAACCCCAAAATGTCAAGGCCATTAGAAGTTTCTTAGGGCATGCTGGTTTCTATAGAAGGTTCATTAAGGACTTTTCTAAGATCTCCAAGCCTTTATGTGAGCTTCTAGAGCTAAACAAACCATTCATTTTCTCTAAAGAGTGTGTCCTAGCTTGGAAAACCCTTAAGAAAGCACTAGTCACAGCACCTATTATAGTAGGGCCTAATTGGGATCTTTCCTTTGAGATGTTATGTGATGCCAGTGACTATGCTGTAGGGGTTATGTTAGGACAAAAGATTGACAAGTTAACACACCCTGTATACTATGCTAGTAAGACACTTAATGAGGCACAATGTAATTACACAACTACTGAGAAGGAGATGCTAGCTGTAGTGTTTGCTTGTGAGAAGTTTAGGAATTACATTGTAGGCACTAGGACAATCGTGTACACTGACCATTCTGCTTTGAAGTACCTTATGAGGAAGGCTGATGCTAAGCCTAGGTTGATTAGATGGGTTTTGCTGCTGCAAGAGTTTGATCTAGACATTAGAGATAAGAAAGGATGTGAAAATGTGGTTGCGGATCATCTTTCTAGATTGCAGCATAATTGCGAAAAAATTGCGGAATTCGCAATTTCTGATGCTTTTATTAATGAACATGTCTTTGTATTGACTCATCGTGATAACGATGAGGAACCTTGGTTTGCTGACATTGCTAACTTCCTTGCATCACAGGTACTACCAACTTTCAAGGGAAGCCAAGAGAAGAAGAGGTTCCTTCATGAGGCAAGGAAATTCATATGGGATGATCCCACACTTTACAAAACATGTGCTGACGGTCTGCTCAGGAAGTGTGTTTCAGCTGCTGAGGCGAAGTCTGTGCTGCAGCACTGCCATACAGCACCCTATGGTGGACATTTTGGTGGCCAAAAGACAGCTGCAAAGGTGTTCCAGAGTGGCTACTATTGGCCAACGATCTTCAAGGATGCACACAACTATGCACACAGCTGTGATGAATGCCAAAGAACAGGTAACCTCAGTCGAAAGGATGAGATGCCTCTCACCTATATCTTAGAGTTGGAGCTCTTTGATGTGTGGGGCATTGACTTCATGGGACCATTTCCCCCATCGTCAGGTAACCTTTACATATTAGTGGCAGTAGATTATGTATCCAAGTGGGTAGAGGCCATAGCATGTCCCAATAATGATGCCAAAACAGTCATAAAATTCTTGCATAGGCACATTTTTACTAGGTTTGGAACACCTCGTGCTATCATTAGTGATGAAGGGACACATTTCATTAATAAGGCTATGGAGAGAGTGTTGGCTAAGTATAACATTAGACATAGAGTAGCCACTCCTTATCACCCACACTCGAATGGTCAGGCAGAAATTTCGAATAGGGAGATTAAGAACATCCTAGAAAAAGTGGTCAAACCCAATAGAAAGGACTGGTCATTTAAACTCGAGGATGCACTTTGGGCATATAGAACTGCATATAAGACACCCCTAGGTATGTCTCCTTACAGACTTGTGTATGGTAAAGCTTTTCATCTTCCATTCGAGTTAGAAATTAAGGCATTTTGGGCACTAAAAGAGTTGAATTATTGCGTGACCGATGCGGGAACGTTGCGGTCTTTGCAATTACATGAGCTTGATGAGCTTAGACATATGTCTTATGAAAATGCCAAAATGTATAAGGAAAAGACCAAGATTTGGCACGACAGTAGACTTAGGATTAAGGACTTTAAGAAAGGCCAACTTGTTTTATTATTTAACTCACGATTGAAATTATTTCCAGGCAAACTTAAGTCTAGGTGGTCAGGTCCATTTATAATTTCTAATGTGTTTGTTCATGGTGCCATCGAGATAAAGAACCTGCAGCAAGGACAACCATTCATGGTTAATGGTGCGAGGTTGAAGCACTACTATGAGGAAGGAGATGTGAAGACTCTCTCGGCCTTCCTCTTGACTGAAGCGTGAAATTAAGAACGAGAGAGGACGAGTGATTGCTGTGCTCGTCAATATGAGGCTCATGCCTTAGTTTATTTTTCCCATTTTTCCGATTATCGTTTGTGTATATGTTTGTATGATTTTAATTACGAATTTGATGTTGATTTTATTTCTTTTTGTAGGGAATCAATAGAGGGAATCAAGGAGATTAAATCCAGCTAAAAAGATCAAGAAGATATTGGGCCAAATCAAAGATACGGTTGAGCAAAGATTGACATTTAAATGCAGAAAATCTCCAATGGACACTAGAATTGCGCTGGATTTGCAGAATCCGCAAAAATATAGCCGTTGGGATTTTTTGGGTTTCTTTATATCCGTTAGAAGGCGCGTTGATCCGCACGATTTCCCCATTATCTGAACTCCAAGAAAGCTGCTTTTCTCTTCATCTGTGATTCCTCTCTCCAAATCTCCACACTTCTTGCCCTTGCAGACGCTGATGCTGCGCGAACTGAACGACTTCCCAAACTTCCGATTCGCAAGAAGAAGTGGAAGGTCGTCACAGAGATACCTGCTGGACCCTCTGAACCAGCAGGCACACCCAAGAAGCGCAAATGGAGTATGGCTGTGGCCGAAGAAGAAATCAAGAAAAAGACTCCCTCTGTGGAGAGTCAAGAACTCGGCCAGCCATCCCACGAGACATCCGAGCACAGCCCGTCATCATCTCCACCGGTTCGAAGCCCTGAGCTCTCCTCATCGCCACCAGCGCAGAGCTCTGAGCTGCCTTCATCACCGCAGAGTTCTGAGTGTACCCCGCCAGCAGAGAGCCCTGAGGCATCGCCCACTTCTCCACGGCCTGACCCTGAATTCCCATATGGGGAGTACCAAGAATCGACGCAGGGTAGTGGGGAAGCTGAGGAAGACGAGGTCTTCTCTCCTTTGAGGGAAGCCAGCCCTGAGAGCCCTGCACATAAGGATGACTCGATGGACGAGACACTAGGGGACTGCCTCCAGCAGATGACAACGAAGGCACGATTGAGGAAGAAGGAAGCCACGGTTGTCAAGGCCAAACGGCCAAGAACAAAAAAGAAGTCCAAGAAGAAGAAGAAGTCCAGGGCTGTGCCTTCATCCAAGAAGGGGAGTGACGATCCTTCCCCAAAGAAGCTCAAAATTGAGGCTGCTGAGTCAGCCAAACTGAAAGACAAGGGGAAGGCCAAGATGTACCCTGAAGATGAACCTCAGTCAGTGAGGTACGTGTCTTCTGACGCTGAGTCTAGAGGCGTTGAGCTGAGGAAAAGGGAGCTGCTGCACGAGAAGGGCTTCCTCGACAAACCTGCTGACCTGCCGCAATTCTTGCGCGCAGGAATTATGAATCACGGCTGGGAGGAGTTGTGCAGACCACCCAATCCAGCTTACACAAGCATGGTGTATGACTTCTACGCCAATTTGAGGAATTCTGAGGAAGGATTGTCTGTGGTCAGGGGAGTTGAAGTAGACTTCTCAGCAAAGGCAATCAACGAAGCCTACGGCCTCAAGGGCCAGAAACACACTGATTATTCAAGGATCGTTGATGAGCCTACAGAGGCTGTCTTGGAAGAGGCCATTCGGATAATTGGCCAGCCTGAAGCATCATGGACCGTGTCGCGCAATGGGAGGCACACTCTCATGAGTGTCAACCTCACAGCTAAGGCGGCTGTATGGTTTTCCTTCGTGAGGAGGAAGCTGGCCCCCGTGACCCATGAAACCACAATCAACCAGAGCAGATCGCTGCTGGTCTATGCAATCATGCGAGGTCTCACCATCAATGTGGGCGAAGTCATGTCAGCTGCCATTGCTGACTGCGCCAAGAAGGGTAAGGGTCCATTGTTCTTCCCTAATACTATTACTAAACTATGCTTGCGTGCAGGAGTCCCCATTGAGCGGATGGAACAGCAGATGGCTTATACAGGCCACTTGGAGCTGCCTACAGGCTTGAGGCTGAGAAGGAAGGGGAACATGGAGTTCGAGCTGGATCGATTGGCTGCTGCTCAGTCACTGTCCATGGCGTGCCTGATGGATTTACAGAAGAGGATGGCTCAATGGGCCACATACGCACAGGCAAGGGACAAGGAAGTTGCTGACCAACTAGGATGCATCTTCCCTGACTTTCCCACGAACCTACTGTCTCCATGGGTGCCTCCACGACCACGAGGGCCTGATGAGGATGAAGACATCTGAGTGCTGGTTTGAAAAGCACTGAAGGGAGTATTGCTGTTCCCTTAGGAAAAAAAATTTAAACTGCTTTTTGTGAACCGTGTGAATTATGCTGTTTTTAGTTCTTATTTTGATCTGTTTTAGTTGCTTAGTTTTAAGTTTTTAAATTGTTTAGTGTAGTCTGATGATAGCTGATTAGGTAGATTAGTTTAGTTTCATTTTTAGAGAGCTTGAATGACTGGAAAAAGCATGCGTAGGGGCCTTAATCACTGATATATTTTTATTACTGAATGCATGTTTTTGACTGTCTGTTTAGCTAGGTTGGTTCTGTTTAAATTCTGTCTTTTGCTGCTATCATGACTACCTTATATAGCTTATCTTAAAGCATGCTGGATGAGTGTCATAGGACACCCTTTGATAGTTTAAATTAACCTCTAAAAGCCCAGCATGCATAGCTTTAAGTCCTTACCTGACTGTTTTTTTTTCAAAGTTTCTGCTGCTGTGATATTTACTTTTAGAATGTTATGTCTATGCCTAGGGCTTTTAGATTCTCTTTGTTTTACCTTAGACTAGATGCTTCTAGGACAAGTTTGGGGGTGTGCCACCTCAGACACTCATTGGGGACAATGAGTAGTTTAAGTTTGGGGGAGGCCACCCTAGGCCTAGGAACATTCCTCTCTCCCTTAAAAGCATAAGCATTCTTCTTCTCCTTTACAAAAAATGATGAGCTGAAAAAAAAATGAAAAATAGAATAAAGAGGGGAGTCTCTCTTAAGTTGTTGAGTAATCAGTGCCAAGTGTGTAACCCACAAGTGGCATTGCATCAAAAGGCAACCAAAGGAAAGGCTCCACCTAAGAAAGAAAAAAGGAAAAAGTAGGGAAGAAGAATGTATACCTAGGAGTTGCAACTTTGTGGCTTAGATGTCCTATTTAAAAAGAACTCTGATCCTCAATTAGCTAAGCACAAAGTTGTAGCTTGTAGGGTTGTTTAGGGAGATGAATGTATGTCCAATGTAGTGATGCCAGGGTTTAGGTTGTTCTCTTAAAGTACTACTGTCACTGTTAATACTAAGACTGGCATGACTCTAAGGAATCCTAGGTAGCTCAAAAGTAAAAACTAGAAGCATGTACTGAGTCTGGGGTAAAGCTAGGTAGAATTTGAAACCTTAGGGATAGTGTCACGATATGACAAAAGCAAGTAGATCAGTTGTAGGGAGTTAATAAAACAGTAGGAGTATTAGGCATGCGAAGTCAGAAGAAGCTAGATAAGAGGATAATTTTAAACTTAGAAGTGTGTCACAGGACAGCATTGCTATAGATAGGGATATAGGGTAGTCAGTAAGTGGTTAAAGAAGATGAAACAGCAGCCTAGGCAAGTCCTTAGATTGCTTGAGGACAAGCAAAACCTTAAGTTTGGGGGTGTGTTACGTCTCCAAAAGTGACTTATTTAGGACTTATTTAGCTTAGAAAGATGCACACTCTTAGGTGTTTTTGATAGGATTTAGCTTAAACCTATGCTTATTTGTGAGAATTAAAAGAAGGCAGCTAAATTAGGACTTGTGTGCAAAAGGAAAGAAAAGGATTGAAAAACCGAAGTAAAAGAATGAAAAGTAAGCATTGCGGCAGCATTGCGGAAACATTGCTGAAACCGCAATGTTTCAAGTGAAAACCGTAAGTTGACTGATCTTTTTCTGTTAATTTCCGTTATTTCAGGGATTCGTTCTTTCTCCTCCATCCATTTTGAAGTACGACGTTGAAGATTGATGGTTCTCCTTGGCCCAAACGCATCTGCAGATTGCTATAAAAGGGGGTCAAAGTCGAGGGTTCAATCATCATCCGAAAGCGTAGAAGCCTCTGCGCAGCTCCATATTTTCTCCTGTTTTTCTTCTTCGTCTGTTGGTGTGAGAGTTTCAGCTGTTGGAATCGACAATCTAATAGGAAGGAGAGAAGATTCATCTTCTCTCCCGATTGGATTCATCCAAGCAAGGCTACTCTTTCTCCCCATACAGTCAAGGCATTCGCAACGAGGCGTTCAAGCATCATTTACAGCTTTCTGTCTTTCCTTTTCTAGTTTACATTTCTGCTTTGTTGTTGTTTCCCTTCTAGTAGCTAGTTCACTTCATTTCGTTGCTGCCTGTCTTTACATCATTTACTTTAAGCTTCCCTTTGTTTAATCTGACAATCAAATAATCAAAGCACCATTCTTCATTTCACAGTTTTTTCTCTTTGCTGCCACTGTTTTTCCCTTGCTGTTTGTCTCTATTTCTCTTCTAAGCATGTCTATTTTATCTCTTATTTCTGTT
The DNA here is from genome assembly GCA_028017165.1 of Herpetospermum pedunculosum. NCBI lineage: Eukaryota > Viridiplantae > Streptophyta > Magnoliopsida > Cucurbitales > Cucurbitaceae > Herpetospermum > Herpetospermum pedunculosum. The sequence continues at coordinate 13,827,643 of JAPQWQ010000186.1, read as the reverse complement.
CTCCCTATATCCATGAGTAACTAAGTCACATAGGGGCATGCTAATGATAACACTATAGGCTAAAAAACGTGAACCAAGCATGTAGGATAGCTCTCGAAGCATTGATTGTATGCAAGCTTCATCCCACGGGCAATTTCGATTGGCCATCCATTTTGTCTAAAGAACTCCTAACCTCTGGAAGGAGTAAGAGTTCAGAGTCATACACTCATGCTAGCCTTTCAAGGTAGCCAGAAAACGACCTAGGAATAGGCGTTTTCCTAGTACAAACCATAACTTTCTGCTTTAACAAGATGCTTAAGACCTTACTTGGACATGAGTAAACTAAAGAATCTAATGCATGGAATCGGACGATACATGAGATTGAGTGAGTTTGATGCATAGAGAGTTGATCCAATGCTTGAGAATCGTGAGAAAATGCCTATAGAGGAGTCGTTAGTAGCCCTTGTTTCTTCATTTTACACACTTTCGCTGTTAGGAAAATTGCGGTAGAATTGCTGTTTCCGCAATTCTGCTAAGTTCACAATTCTGTTTAGTTGTTTTCTTATTCGTTTATTAATCTCATCTCTTTTCCTTTGAGTTTAACTTTGATTTGCATTTGTTTATGTTGCTACCCTTTATACATTCCTTAGAAAATAGACAATTTAAAACCACTTCTACCCCATCAAACCCATCCATTCTTTCTTAACAAAACACTTCATGAATAGCTTATAATAAATCTCTGTGGGAAAACGAATGAAAAAATACTTACTACTTGCTATAAGATCATGTATGCTTGCATGTTCTGAGTGCTCTCTCTTATTGCTTATTTATTTTAACACATTGAGCACGCAACACTAAGCCTAAAGTAAAAAAATATAGAAAAGCATTTTAGCTAGAAAAAGTCTCTCGAGGCGCTCCTCCTTCTTATTGGTACCTAAGAAGTGAGCGTTAGTCCTTAAAAACGTGAAGTTTAATGCATGAATTTGACGTGTTAGGCAACTCGAGGTTGGAAAGAAAAAGAAAATAAAGTTGGGTTCAAAGAACCTTAACAAAGAGTACAAAGTACTCAAGAAATGAAAAAGAATGAGAAAATGTTTAGGTCTCTTAATTTATTACTCTCTCTTGTGTAAGTCAAGTTTAGACTGTTCTTAATCGCTAGAAGTAGGGGGAAAACGGGATGATATATTGCATGTGGTTTTTCCAGGCTTACGTTGGTTTAGGATAGGTTGGCTAGCACACACACACACACGTTAGGGAGCGATAGTTAATTTTTGATATGTTCGTAATAAAATGCATGCGCTGATTGTTTTCGTGATTATGTTTTGTAAGATGCATCGAGGTTTGAATTAGTAGCATGTAAGCATGTCCTTAGAGTCGAATTCTTTATTTGCCTTGCTCGAGGACTAGCAAGATTTAAGTTGGGGGTGTTTGATAACTCTATTTTGGAGCTAATTATCACTCCCTAATTCTAGCTAAATGCCGTATTTAATTAGTTAATATGTCTCGTTTGTAGGAGAATTGCGGCGAAGAGCTCATGTGTCCATTGGACTCGTTTCGTAGCTAAAAGCGGTGTTTTAACGCCCCGGGAGTGCATCGGGAAAAGGGCAAGCTTATCCAAGAAGAACCGGACCAAAATTGTCAAGGAGAGGCAATTTTCCAGCCCAAACCCGAGAGCAAGCGTCGAGCAGATAGCGTCGAGACGCTTGCTCAACGCTGCCTGGCGTCGAGACGCTTCGAGCGGCGCGCTGTTACCTCTCCAAATGAGAGTTATTTAAGTCTATATTTGTTTAATATTCATTAAGTCTTTTGAGCATTTCTGCTAGTAGTGAGCATAATAGGTGTTTAAAAGTGACATTTTATGAAATGGTGTGAATTCAATGCTTATGTGAAAAATTTGTGCATAAGTGTGTAAAATGGTGAAAAAATGTCTAATTGATGCCGTCGAGAGATGTATTGCTGAAGTTTTGCGAGGAACGCAATTGGATCAGAAGAAGCACAACTTGAAACAGAGCATTGCGATCGCAACGCAATCGCAATACTGGTCTTTGCTGCTGCGTTTTTCCAGCCGTCGGCCCTTCCTGCATCTGCCACGTGTGAGGTTGTTACCTCAAATTGTATGGAGATCCGCAGCCTATGGAACCTCTAAAGGCTATATAAGAGAGCTAGATGAGTCAATCAAAAAAATCCCACTCGACGGTGAAGTGATTCGGCAAAGGCCAAACAATAGAAAAAGAATTCTCTCGTTTGTTGGATCGAAGAAACGAAGGCTACCTTGGCATCAGTAATTCAAGAGGAAGAAGAGAAGATCCATCTTCTCTTCTGATTGAGTTCCCGTCCCAAGTCAAGCCATTCTTCTCCTTCAACCGAGGCGGATCGTGGACGATCGAACCTTCACTCATCTACTGCTTTCTTTTAGTTTCTGTTTCCGAATTGAATTCTGTTTTACTTTTAGTTTCTGTTTACGAATTGAATCGTATCTCGCTTTCGAATTGTTACTGGATTTGTTTCGTTTAAGTAATCAATTAGTTTTGTTGAGTTCTATTTATGAGTAATCAATTAGTTTTGTTAAGTTCTCCTATGATCATACGTAGCTAGAATTAGAAAGGTTGCTAAGATGAATCTATAGGGCATAACAATGTGAATTTAGCATGTAAATGAGCATGAGTGTATTGAATGAATGTGAACTTCATCCCATGGACATTTTCGACCGGCCATCCATTTTGTTCTAAAGAATTCCTAACCTCTGGAAGGAGTAAGAATTCAGAGTCATTCATTCATGTTAGCCTTTCATGGTAACCAGAGAGTGATCTATGAATAGGTGCTCTCCTAGCACGTTTAATCGCATGCAATCATAAATAGGTTTTTAGCCTTACTTGGATATGAGTAACTTATGAATCTAATGCATATAATCGGAAGATGTATGAGATCTAGCTGAATACGATGCATGTAATGTTTGTTCACTGCTGAATGATCATAGTTTATGCCTATGGAGGATTCTTAGCCAACCTTGTTGTTTTATCTTAAGATTTTACTCGTTGCGAGTTTATTGCGAAAGTATTGCGAGAGCCGCAATCATATTCTCTGCCTTATCTTAGATTTACTTGTCTTTTAATCTATTGCTAGTTCATTGTGAAAGTATTACGAGACCCGCAATACTATTCTTCTATGCTGTGAGTTAGTTAGCGTATTGTCTTGGACCCACGTTAGATTTTATTAGTCTGTTAATCTATTGCTAGCCTATTGCGAAGGTATTGCGGGTCCCGCAATACCAGTTTTTAATATATTGTAGTCTCTTTAGTTCGTTTGCATTGCTGTAACTTTACGTTTTCCTTGTGTTCTTTACAATTTTGTGTCTCAACCCAAAATCCATTCATTCTTGGTTACCTTAACTAATTTAACACGCATAAAATCGGCATTTACTCAACTTAGTCTCTGTGGAAAATCAATATAAAACATACTTATCACTTGCTGCAGACCATGTATACTTGCCTGATCTGAGTGCTCTTCGCACCTAATTTACATACACACTGAGCACGCAACACGCGCGCGCTGGAAATCATCGGGGCAGCGTCTCGACGCCATCGCGAGGCGCGCGCTGATAATTTAGGTCGCAGCGTCGCGACGCTGTCCCAGCGTCTGGACGCTCCGACGCATTTAAAGGGCTGAAGGACGATTTTTCAGCGAACTTTTTGGTATCTTCTTCTTCCTCTCGGCTTTTCTTCTCCATTTTCTTTTGCTCCGCCATTTGTGGCTGGTTTTTGGAGCTTCCCATTGTATTAAAGCTAGAGATTATGGCCAAGACTTCCATGGGAGCGGTTTTGGCAACTTCCACCATGGTTGGCTAAGGTATTGTGTGAGATTCAGGATGATTTAGGGATTTTCCGTTAGGCTTTTACATTTTGATAATTTGTGCAAATGGTTCTGAATAGGCTTTAATCTTGTATGCATTTGTTGTTCTTTCTTAATCCAATGCATGTGTTAGATTTCAACGACGGACAATCGGGTTTTCTAGCATGTGTTAGAGTTATAGAATAGCGATGCCTTGCCTCTCCTTTTCGCCTTAGTAACACAGAGCAATGAAATTAATCGGAGTATCGACATATGCATGAAAATTGTTGGGTACTTTAGGGTTGACGGGTAGCCAATTAGTAATGGGAATGCATATTCGAATGTTCGTCGCGGTTAGCTAGTGACTATTTAGAGTCAAATTGGGGCTGATCACTCTAACGAGACTTTGAATAATGTTTAATTAGGACTGTTTGATCTAATTAATTAATATGGAGCCGGTTACTTTAGGGTGCCCTGGGTAACCGACCGCGTGCATAACAAATTGTTAGCCTTAGTTTTGAATTAAATGATAAATGTTAGAATGCCTAGTGTTGCGTGCTCAGTGTTTAAATAAAATGTAATGCGAAGAGCACTCAGATCATGCAAGCATACATGGTCTGCAGCAAGTGATAAGTATATTTTAATTCATTTTCCCACAGAGATTGAGTTTAGTTACTAACGAGTTGAGGTGCTAAATTAGATAAGGTCACTTAAATTGGGTAGATTTGGGGTTGATGTACCGAAATGATAAAGAATGAAAGAAGAAAGCAAGTGTAAGAACCAAACAAGTAAGAGATAAACCTATAATGTGAAGAAGAATAATTGCGGGTCTCGCAATTATTCAGCAATAAAATCGCAAAGGTAAAAAGCTAATGAAAAGACTAAGGCAAAAAGCAGGATCGTTTTATTGCGGTTCTCGCAATAAACTAGCAATAATTTAGCAACGTTTTTAATGTAAAGTAAAGCAGCAAGGTCAACTTAAGACTCTTCTATAGGCACTTAACTACGATCATTCAGCAGTAGATTAACATATCATGAATCGTTTTAGCTTAGTCTCATGCATCTCTCGATTACATGCATTAGATCTTTAGTTCACTCATATCCAAGTAAGACATAAACACCTATTTATACAAGCAAGCTAATGAACGTGCTAGGAAAACGCCTATTCCTAGGTCGTTTTCTGGTTACCATGAAAGGCTAGCATGAATGGATGACTCTGAACTCTTACTCCTTCCGGAGGTTAGGAGTTCTTTAGACAAAATGGATGGCCGGTCGAAATTGCCCGTGGGATGAAGCTTACATACATTCAATGCAATCACACTATCCTACATGCTGAATTATCGTGTTCCTAGCCTACAGATTCATCTTTAGCAGACCCTTCTTAGATTAGTTACGCATGGTTTCCAAAGTAAAAGAGACAGATTGATTGATCATGATTTGAATGACTTAGTAAACACAAATGAATAAGAGATAACAAAATGAAGAACTAAAGAAACTTAATTGATTACTCTTTAAAAATCGAATACAAATACTTCATAAACAGACGTGTAAAGGTTCGAAAGCAGTAAAGAATAAGGGATGTAGAAGTAACGATCCAGATCAATGTTGCAAATGGAAACAGTAGAGAGAAAACAGTAAAGAAGCTTGTAAAAGTGCACGGATCTCCTCGTCGCAAACGCCTCGGATGAAGGAGAATATTCGTTGTTCTTGGGGATGAATTCGATCAGAAGAGAAGAATGATCTTCTCTTCTTCCTCTCGAATTATCGACGCCAAGGGCTGATTTCTTCGTTCCAACAAACGGGAGAAGAAAATGTCGTCTGCAGATTGCTTTGCAACTGAGATCTCACGCTTCTGAGCTGCCTTTTCCCTTCATCATCCTTCTCTTTTTATAGCTTCTGCAGGTACCTTCAGCCGCGGATTTCCATCCATTTTGAACAAAAATCCTCCACGTGGCAGCAGTGGAAAGCTTAGGCGGCTGGAAGATCGCAACAAAGACGACCGACGGCTGGAAAAGTTCAGCAGAAGACTATTTCCTTGCGATTTCCTTGCGAGGGCCGCAATGCCTCATTGCGGCTTCAACAATTTTTCAGCAAAGTTTCCTGCAATGTACATTTTAGCTTGTTTTACATCATTTTGCATCATTTTTCGTTCATTTTCCAAATAAGTCCTATTTTAGCATCACTTCTCAAATTCTCGCATTTATGCACACATTAAGCTAACTCCTAGCAAAAACACTCAAGAAAGTGCATGATTTAAAGGTAAATATAGCCCTAAATAATGGACTTTTGGAGAGGTAACACCTAGCGAAATCTCGAAATCCCTCGAATCGAACACTTTTTAATCTCTTTCTCTTTCATTCCTCCGTTAGCAATTTATTTCTCACTCGCATGTTTAAAACTCCCCTCTTGTTACAAATCCAACTAATCAATCAATTGGCATCTCGAATTTTAATTTCGATCTAATTAGTCCTTCTCTGTGGTTCGACCCTGTTGCCACTAGCTGCAAAGCTAAGGTCAATAGGCTTATAAATTCATTTTGGTCAGGCTTCGACAGCCTGTGAATTAAAAGGATATTCAAAATTCTTATCACCAAACGGTATAAATGACCCGCTGTGATTACAGACACTTGTGAAGGATCGACTTACCCATATTAGTTATATCAAGAGGACATAATATATCTACAGTGAGGAGAGTGAAACCCTCAGACTATAGTGGAGTCTACGGGGGTTAACGAATGTTGATTAACTCGGTTAAAAGAGTTTTGACTGGATAATCTCGTATCGTTGGAGCTCATGATCTGTAGGTTCTTTAGGTTCTCCTGGCTAGTTCGGATAACGTCGTGCAACAAAATAAGAGAAAAATGAAATTAAAAAAAAAAAGAATTTGAATTTGTTTAAATTCGATTTTTGGAAGAATGATAGACATATTTAAATATGGGAATGGTCTAAAACATGAATACGATTCATGTGCAAAAAATCGATTTTCGGAAAACCGGGTTTAACCATATTATTTAATTAATATTTGATATTGAATTAAATAATATTAATGAATTAAAAAGTTTAATTAATTAATGAAATATATATATTTTATTTATTAAAAAGGTTAATAAATAAAATATTTATTATTATTTAAAATTAATTAAGAATTAATTTTAAAACAAATAATAATAAAAAATATATTACATGCAATTTGCATGTAAGACACATATTGTTTTATATATATATATATTATATATGTATGGAAAAGTGGACTTTGGGCTTTTTATAGTTTTGAATTTTTTTTCGTGAGTTTGATGTACTGACTTTTAAGTTTTTGAAGTTAAGAAGATTTTTTTTTCTTCTGAGTTGAAAGAACAACCAAAGACCCTATGTTCCTTCATCTTCTTCCAGTACCTCTTTTTTTTGTTTTTCTTTTTTTAACGGAGTCCCACAACTCCGTTGCTCGAGGCCGAGAATAGCGGGACTGTCGGAGGTGGTCCTCGAGGCGTTCGTGAGAAGAACCGAAGAGTTTGTGAGGAGATACGAGCGACGGATTTTGAAGAGATATAGAACTACAAGGGTATGTATTCTAATTTTTCTTATTTCCGTTGTTTGAGCGTGTTTCTATTTTGTTAAATTGATGAAATTAGAGTATCAACGATCCAAAATCGCTTCGGCGGCGTTTTACGCTCCATCTATTGTATGTTAAACAACCGACGATTCTTGAAGAAATTGGAACAACATGGGTGTGTATTAAAAATTTCTTATTTCCGTCTTTCTGAGCAAGTTTCTAGTTTATTAAATTGATGAATTTAGAGTATCAAAGATCCAAAATCGCTTCCGCAGCGTATTACGCTCCATCAATTGGTATCAGAGCGTATTTTGATCAACTCCATTTGAATCAATTTAAGCTTGGTGGGTATTTTAATTTAGAAATTGTTTCTGAATGGGCGCCTAAAGTGTATATCGGTTTTGGCATCGTTTCTTTTTTAATTTCATTCTTTGTAATTGCCCGAGAATGTATGAGTTTTAATGTGTGCTGAAGAGTCTGTATTCTTTTAGAGTCATTAGAGTCCATATAGGTTTCTTTATGAAAGAAGCTCGAGTTTTGAGCTCGCTGAAATGTTCGGTGTTGGTTCAAATTCGTTCTGGGCAGTTCGATGGGAAGCTCGAAGAGAAATTGGCCGAAGTGTTCGGGGGAGCAAGCTTTTCTAAGGCGGTACGAAGATTTTAAAGTCCGCTCAAGACTCAACTTGTTGTTCAAGCTTGTAATAAATTAGTTATTTCTTGCTTGATACCAAAATCGGTCAACTTTAGTGTGTTTAATTAATTATGCATTGCGAATGTATGTTTTAATTAAATTCATGATTGTATGTGCATAAAATATGTCATATAGATTTAAAATCCCAGCGTAGGAAGCATGCTTCATGCATTGAAAATATGTTAGAAGTGTTATAATATATAGTATGCATATTTAGGAATTCATGAGTATGGATATAAAAGTTATATTAATTCATGAATTAGATGTTAGTTTAATAGAATAATTGATACAAGTGTTATATTAATTATGAAATTAAACATACAACATAGTTTTATGCATATTGTATGTTATAAGTGTTATAATGTCTAGGATGCACGCTTAATTCATGAGAATTGATATAAGTGTTATATTAATTTATGAATTAGGGGTTGTATGTTTAGAGTATAATTGATATAAGTGTTATATTGATTATAAAGTTATACATTCAACTTGTCATGCTTTAGCGAATGCATGTTTGAGAAGCATGTAGGTGTTTGTTATAATATGTCTAAGTTTTTCCAAGTGTTGTAAAATTGTATAGACTTTTAAAATTTATAACAAAGATAAATGCATGCTAATTTAAGGTTAAATGAGTCGATCTTTTTCATTAGATGAATAGGTCGATATCTCGTAAATGCAAAGGTTATAAGAAACTCACCCGGTGAAATCTTTTTCGAGGTTGGAAGTATTTAAGTGCTGGTTGACGGAACACCTTCTACCTGGGGACAATCCGGTCCTTGAGTAATGTTAACCCGACTTTATGAGCTTGCGTGAGAGGTGTGAGGTTAATAAAGTGTAATAACCTAGACATCTCAGGTAAAAATTTTACCTAGACTTCAGGTTTTATTTACTTAGCCGGATAAAACCTGAAGTAATTTACCCTAAACCGTCTAAAATACTTAGTAGATGTGTTGAGAAGGAATATATGATATATCCCTCTCCTACTACGCACTCCGTGAAGTTCACAACGTGAGAATTATGCTCGGCCTCGTGAAGTAAATAGGGCATCCCCCTACGGGTGGTATTTGCATCTTTCAATAGCAAGGTGAATGAAGTAAGTATTTATAGTAAGTGGGAGCAGGAAGTACCAGTACTTCCTGCGGTCTCCTCCATTGGATTGAACCGTGAGATTTCCATGTTCCGCCTGCATGTTGCTCTTAGTGGCACCATCCCTACGGAGGGTTGTTTCATGGGAGTCGGAACATCTCAGTCACCATTTATGGATAAAGAATCATAGGTCCATTCCCTTCGGTTGCACTGTTGGGGTCGTCCTATGAATTCTAAAAATGGAGGGTCACACTTACGGGATTTGCTAAGAAGTTAGTAAGTCTTGACCAAAAACGATAACTAAGATGCTATAGGAATAAGAGTTATTCTGGTATTAGCATTTAGTCATGAACGTCTTGGTTTAGTGAATGAGTGCTCGACTGCCCATCGGTAGCGACAATTCTGACTCACTAAAGTATCGTTTGCAAGTGAATAAAGAGTTTGGGTACTTTATTTGCTGCTAAATTTGCTTGATTGGTTTAAATAGGTTAAAACCGTTTCACTAATAGATTTACATTATGTTTCTGCATGTATAGCTCTTTCAAAAACGTATTAGCTTTCATTAAGTTAAATGGCGACAATAACGAGACCTGAAAATCAAACTCGAATATGATTCCTGTTCGTGACGATCTAAGCTGTGTCTTAACAGAGGATTGTCCTCTTCCCAACTCAGTAATAAGCCATGCTGAGAAGAAGCAACAAAGTAAATATGATTTGCTTGTTGTAGAAACGTGTTTAGTGAAAAATGATAGTTATGCCTGGATCCTCAATTCAGGTGCCACTAATCATGTTTGTTCTTCGTTTCAGGACACTAGTTCTTGGGAGCCGCTAGCTAAAGGTGAGATAACTCTCAGAGTTGGTACTGGAGAGGTTGTCTCAGCTAAAGCAGTGGGAGCTGTTAGGTTGTCTTATAGAGATAGTTTCATTTTACTAGAAAATGTGATATTGGTTCCTAGCTTCAAAAGGAACCTAGTCTCTATAGCTTGTTTATGAGAACAAATGTATAAAGTATCTTTTCCTGATAATGAAGCTATCATTAACAAAAGAGGTGTACAGATTTGTTCTGCTAAACTTGAGAACAACTTATATGTGTTAAGACCGACTGAAGTAGAAGCTATTTTGAACACCGAGATGTTTAAAACAACTGAAACTCAAACTAAAAGGCAGAAGCTTTCTCCTAGTACCTATCTTTGGCACTTGAGACTAGACCACATTAATCTCAATAGGATTGGGAGGTTGGTTAAGAGTGGTCTCCTAAATCGTTTAGAGGACAACTCTTTACCGCCATGTGAGTCATGTCTTGAGGGCAAGATGATTAAACGACCTTTTACCGGAAAAGATTATAGGTCCAAAGAACCTCTAGAAATCGTGCATTCGGATCTCTGCGGTCCTTTGAATGTCAAAGCATGAGGAGGGTATGAATATTTTGTCAGCTTCATTGACGATTATTCTAGGTATGACTATCTTTACCTAATACAACGTAAGTTCGAAACTCTTGAAAAAGTTCATTGAGTATAAGGCAGAGGTTGAGAACACATTAACTAAATCGATAAAAACACTCCGATGTGATCGAGGTGAAGAGTACATGGATACTAGATTCCAGGACTATATGATAAAACATGGAATAGTATCTCAACTCTGAGCGCTCGGAACACCGCAGCAGAACGGTGTGTCCGAAACGAGAAATAGAACCCTGTTAGACATGGTTCGTTCTATGATGAGCTATGCTCAGCTGCCTAGCTCGTTTTGGGGAAACGCAGTAGAGACTGCTGTATATATTTTGAACAATGTTCCCTCTAAGAGTATTTCTAAAACACCTTATAGCTATGGAGTGGGCGTAAAGGTAGTTTACGTCACTTCAAAATTTGGGGGTGTCATAAGACTAACCCGGTTTCTCTCTTGCCTTAAGCCTAACATGAAAACGTTAATTAATTCAGATTACCAACTGTCACTTTGGGTTGAATTAATTAGCCATGCTTAAGCCCGTGCTACCTAGCGGTTTGGGCAATTATACGTCCCAACCTTTAGCCCTCTATCATGCATAGGAACTAGGGCGTCAACCTAATTTAGCTACACATGCTAGATTTTATGAAGAACAAGCAAGAGAATGCAATAGACATGCTAATTGACTTCACATTTACAAAGGGGCAAACCTCCCCAAACATCCATAATTCACAAACCAAAACTCAAAATCAAGCACTAACCTTAGTTTAGCCTTCCATGGAGGATAAATAAATCGAATCCCCCATGGAAGAGCTTAGTAGCATACAAAGAGGAGAAGAAGAAGCCCAAAAATGGTGGAAAATGGTGGAAACCCGAGAGGAAGAATTGGGGAAGAAGAAGGAGAATCAAAAGTTGGCAAAATAATGGCGTTTTCACGCCTTTAAATGTCAGAGCGTCCGCTGTGCCCTAAGTTGACCGCGCGCGCGCGGGCGTCGAGACGCTCGGACAGCGTCTCAACGCTGTCGCGCGTCCGTCTGGAAAATTTATCGGGCTGGCGTCGAGACCCTCGGGCGGCGTCTCGACGCTGAGGCGCTCGCGTGCTTCGGATGGTGTCGGGCGGCGTTGAGACCCTGGGGCGGCGTCTCGACGCTGGGGCGCGCTCGTGCTTCGGATGATGTCGGGCCGGCGTCGAGACGCTCGGCCAGCGTCTCGACGCTGGCAGCGTCGAGCTAGCGTCTCGACGCTGTCGCCCATGCAAGCAAGCTCTTGGGTTTGGATGGCCAAATTGTGTCTCTTCAAGGCAATTTTTGCCATCTCTTGGATTCTTTAAGCCTTTTCACTCCCGATGCATCTATGAAGCTCTAAAACGGCACTTTAAGCCCCGAAATGTGTCTTTGGACTTCTCGAGCTCTCGACCATGAAATCACCTACAAGAAAGCATTTTAATCAATATATGTCATGGTTTTAGCCAGAATTAGGGACATAAAGATAACTCTATTTTGGAGCTATCAAAATACCCCCGACCTAAATCTTGCTAGTCCTCGAGCAAGGTATACTCTCAATAATCTCCAAAGAATTAAACGCATGCTGAAAACTCTAATCTCAATGCTTGTGAAACAAGGTACTTGAATAAATTCAAAACTATCAAATGTATGCAAACGTTGAAAGCACTTCAAAATTTTAACTCCTATTCCCTTACGTGTGTGTGTGTTTAGCACCTCTCAACCTAACTCATGCAAGCCCGGACCAACCTTATACAGTCCTATAACTTGTTTTCCCCCTACTTATGGCGATAAGAACAGTCTAATGGCTTTCAGCGATAGAAAAAGCAACAAAAACATAAGGCCTACATTTTCTTTCTATTCTTTGAGCACTTTGTACCCATTATTCCTTTTGAACCACTTTTTTTTTATTTCTCCAAGAGAGCCTAACACGTCAAACCAAATTTTAGCTTCACGTTTTTAAGGACTATCGCTCGCTTATATTAGCTTCCCTTTCATGCAGTGACAACCGTGGGTTACACGATCGCCCCTGGTTACACGGGCAACACAAGAAGGAGGAGCAACTCTAAAGTTTTTATTTTCATGCATTCTCTTTTCTTATTTTTAGGCAATAGCTTCGCTATACAACAAATGAGTCATTACTATTTCTAACACATCAAGCCTCCCTAATGGTATCTTTCGGGGTGACAACAAGGTTTCAGACAAAATAAAATCATTCTAGACCTACAGAGCTGAGAATAAGAGGGCTATGTGCTCAGTGGATGTAGGGAAATAACAGAAAAATTTTAAAATAGGCTAAAAAAGTGCATACATCGTCCAATTTTCGAATCATGCAAATACGGAGTGTTCACAAACAAATCACAAACCGTCCTCATCGGACAACATGCATTCAGATTCTAATCTAACCATCAGAGTAAACATACGCTCGACAACTACTAAGAAGTCTTATCCCTATCAACAAACTCCACCCCCCACCTTAAGATATGCCTTGTCCTCAATGCATTCAACAACTAAAAACAATAAAATTCAAAGGGAACAGAAAACCTCCCCTGAATTTTGTGGAGTCGACGGGTGGAGATGTGCACCATCGCCCTCCAATATACTCTCGAATTGCCGGCCATTCCACCTTTTCTCCTAAGGAAAGAAACAAACAAACAACGAATTCAAAAGCTAATATAAACAAAAGCAAAGCGATAAATAACAGAATTACAGTCCAAGCTCGGGTGCCTCCGAGAAGCGCAAATTTTTAGAGTCGATTGCTCGACTGTATTCTCTCGTCAACTCATCCATAGTCAAACTTGGAAGATGCCCCATCCATCTTCCTAATTTCCTCTTTCCTGCGAAAATCTGTTAAGTCTCTGAAAGTGACTTATTTAGGACCCATTTAGCTTAAGAAGATGTACACATTTAGGTGTTTTTGTTAGCATTTAGCTTAAACCTATGCTTTAATATGAGAATTAGAAGAAGGTAGCTAATATAGGACTTATGCACAATAGGTAGAAAAAGGGTTGAAAACCGAGGAAAAGAATGAAAAAATAACCATTGCAAATGAATTGCGGAATAATTGCGGTGACCGCAATTATTCAAGTTAAAACCGTAAGTTGGCTGACATTTTTCTGTTTAGATCCGACTTTTCAGGGATTCGTTCTTTCTCCTCCATCCATTCTGATATATGACGTTGAAGACTGATGGTTCTCCTTGGCCCAAACGCACCTGCAAACTACTATAAAAGGGGGTCAAAGTCGGAGGTTCAATCATCAATTCGAAGCGCAGAAGTCTTCTTGCAGTCCACCATTTCCATCTGTTTTCCTTTGCCGTCTGTTGGAGTGAGGTTCTCAGCTTTTGGAGTCGATAATCTGATAGGAAGGAGAGAAGATTCTTCTTCTCTCTCGATTGGATTCATCCAAGCACGGCTGAATTCTCATCACCATCATTCGAGGCGACTGCCACGAAGTTTTCAGCAATCCTTTACTGTTTTCTGTTCTTTCCTTCTCATTTCCCTTACTGATCATTGTTGTTCTTAGTTTAGTAATTTAATTATTGCATTTCGTTGTTGTCTGCCTTGGATTCATTCCTTTTAAAGCTTTCCTTTGTCATTCAAACATTCAAGTTAATCAAAGTAAGTTTCTGCACTTCACAGTTTATACTTTCTTCTGCTACGGGTTTTGCTTCCTGTTTTAAGCACATTTCTCTTCTAAGTATGTCTGTTTTATCTACCCTTTCTGTTCTTCATATATCCATGAGTAACTAAAATCATTTAGGGGCATGCTAATGACAGAACTATAGGCTAAAAAACGTGAGTCAAGTAGGTAGATTAACACTCGAACATTGATTGTATGTAAGCTTCATCCCACGGGCAATTTCGATTGGCCATCCATTTTGTCCAAAGAACTCCTAACCTCTGGAAGGAGTAAGAGTTCAGAGTCATATAATCATGCTAGCCTTTCATGGTAATCAGGAAACGGCCTAGGAATAGGCGTTTCCCTAGTACAAACTGCACACTCCTGCTTTAACAAGATGCTTAAGACCTTACTTTGAAGTCGAGTAAACTTGAGTCTCTCATGCATGGAATCGGACGATACTTGAGATAGAGTGAGTTTGATGTATAGAGAGTTGATCCAAAGCTTGATAATCGTAATAAAATGCCTATAGGATAGTCATTAGTAGCCCTTAATTCCCCGTTTTAATCAGATTCGCTGCTAATTAATTGCGGAAACATTGCGGTCCTCGCAATTCTGCCTTTTTAATCATTCTGTTTAGCTGTTTTCTTCCTCGATTATTAATTCCATCTCTTGTCCTTTAGGTCTAGTTTTAACTTTAATTTGTTCATGTTATATCCCTCTATACATTCAGCAAAAAGTAGTTAATTAAAAACCAATTTTAACCCATCAAATTCATCCCATCTTTCTTAACATTCACACTTCGCGAATAGCTAAAAACAAGTCTCTGTGGAAAAAACGAATTAAATATACTCACTACTTGCTGTAAGACCATGTATGCTTGCATGTTCTAAGTGCTCTCTCTACCCTTTTGCATATTTATCTTTACACATTGAGCACGCAACAAGTTTTTGGCGCCGCTGCCGGGGATAAACATCATTTGGGATTGATGATGTTTATCCATATAGAATCTATAATCATTCTAGGCCAAATGATGTATAGATTCTCTTTGCTGCCGGGGATAAACATCATTCTATAATCATTTGCTGTAAGACCATGTATGCTTGCATGTTCTAAGTGCTCTCTCTACCCTTTTGCATATTTATCTTTACACATTGAGCACGCAACAAGTTTTTGGACCTGACCATCTAGGATGTTTAGATTCTATAATGATGTTTAGATTCTCTTTGCTTCTAAAATCATTTGGGATAGTTGCTTGTCCAAAGAACTCCTAACCTCTGGAAGGAGTAAGAGTTCAGAGTCATATAATCATGCTAGCCTTTCATGGTAATCAGGAAACGGCCTAGGAATAGGCGTTTCCCTAGTACAAACTGCACACTCCTGCTTTAACAAGATGCTTAAGACCTTACTTTGAAGTCGAGTAAACTTGAGTCTCTCATGCATGGAATCGGACGATACTTGAGATAGAGTGAGTTTGATGTATAGAGAGTTGATCCAAAGCTTGATAATCGTAATAAAATGCCTATAGGATAGTCATTAGTAGCCCTTAATTCCCCGTTTTAATCAGATTCGCTGCTAATTAATTGCGGAAACATTGCGGTCCTCGCAATTCTGCCTTTTTAATCATTCTGTTTAGCTGTTTTCTTCCTCGATTATTAATTCCATCTCTTGTCCTTTAGGTCTAGTTTTAACTTTAATTTGTTCATGTTATATCCCTCTATACATTCAGCAAAAAGTAGTTAATTAAAAACCAATTTTAACCCATCAAATTCATCCCATCTTTCTTAACATTCACACTTCGCGAATAGCTAAAAACAAGTCTCTGTGGAAAAAACGAATTAAATATACTCACTACTTGCTGTAAGACCATGTATGCTTGCATGTTCTAAGTGCTCTCTCTACCCTTTTGCACATTTATCTTTACACATTGAGCACGCAACAAGTTTTTGGCGCCGCTGCCGGGGACTTATTTTAAGTGAAAACGAAGTTGTTAAGTTTAAGAAACCAAGTTTATCATTGAGTGAAACTAATCTGTTTCATTTCTTTTGCAGGTGCTATTAAGGTAGTTTATGAGTGAGCGTTCACATAGTAATTTAGAGTTCGATCCTGAACCTGAAAGATCACTTCGAGCTAGAAATAAAGCAAAGAAACGCCTCTTTAAACAACCTCCTATACCTCAAACCACACCTGAAACTAAAGAAATGGGCGATCTAGTTCCAAATCCGGCACAAGCCATTCGCAACCCCATCGAAATAGCGAATGACAAGAATAGTGCCATTCTTTCATATCTAGTACCTATGCCTGGGGAGCTGAACCCCAGCATAATCCGTCCTGAAATCACTGCCCACTCATTCGAGTTAAAGCCAGTGATGTTCCAAATGTTGTCCACTGTGGGACAATTCTTTGGAATAGAAAACGAGGACCCCCACAACCATCTTAGGAACTTTTTAGGAGTTAGTGACACCTTCCTAATCCCTGGAGTTTCCCAAGAGGCCCTTAGGCTATATCTTTTCCCTTACTCTTTGAGGGACAAAGCCAAAACATGGTTGAACTCGTTACCCTCAGGATCTGTCCGCAATTGGACAGATCTAGCAGAAAAATTCCTAGTCAAATACTTCCCACCTGATAGGAATTCAACCTTCCGTGATGATATCATAAAGTTTAAACAAGCTGATAATGAGTCTCTTCACGAAGCTTGGACTAGATTCAAAGACCTTCTCATTAAATGTCCACACCATGGCATTCCATGGTGTATCCAAATAGAAGTTTTCTTTAAAGGATGCAACTCCAGCACCAGACAAGTCTTAAATTCATCTGCTGGAGGTTCCATGTTGTCCAAGAGTTACAACGAAGCTTATGAGATCTTGGAGAAGATCTCAGCATCTCACTGTAGATGGTCAGACGATCCAGTAGAGCCAACTAGGGCTCAAGACAAGGATGCTCTAAGCGCCATGAGCACCCAAATAAATGCCCTGACCAACTTAGTCAAGCAAATGGCTCAGGCCAATCTCCAAACCAGTGCCAATACCGCCACAGCCATGTCAATGGGCGTACAACCAAGTCAAGGCGAGGCACCAATCTGTGGATTCTGTGGGGAAGGGCACCCTTATGAATACTGCCCTGGGAATCCATCCTCAGTCTGCTATGTAGGTAGTCAGCAGCAGCCTAGGAATAACCCCTACTCCAACACCTATAACCCTGGTTGGAGAAACCACCCTAACCTGTCATGGGGTGGCCAACAAAACACTAACCAAAATCCTAACCAACCAAGGCCGAGTGGAACACCTGGTTTCACTCCCCAACATAACCAGTCAATGTACCAAAAACCTTATAACCAACCTGTAGGATCTTCTGTAGAAAACCTACTCAAGGAATATATAGCTAAGAATGATGCTACTCTTCAGAGCCAGCAAGCTACCCTTAGGAGTCTGGAAAACCAAATAGGCCAATTAGCCAATGAACTTAAAAGTAGGCCCCAAGGTAGACTCCCTGCTGATACCGAGGTACCAAGGAGAGATGGCAAAGAACAAGTTCAAGCCATTGAACTTAGGAGTGGAAGACCATTGGTGAGCATTACAAAGGACACACCAAAGAGAGTAGAGAACACTGAGTCTAGTGCTCCACTGGAGTCTCTGCCAAGCCAAGGTCCACCACCAACTAGCACATCAGGAGCCAGGCTAGAGCCAATCAGTGAGGAGGTAGAAGAAATTCCAAGACCTCCACCTATCTTAAGGCGTCCTGACGTGCCTGCATATGTGCCACCACCTCCATATCCTCGAAGGCTTAAGAAGAAGCAGGAACAGGAAGTTCATTTTAATAAATTCTTAGAAATACTTAAGCAAGTGCATGTGAACATTCCTTTTGTAGAGGTTTTACAGTCTATGCCTTCATATGTAAAGTTTTTGAAGGACATTATTACTAACAAAAGAATAATTGGTGAGTTTGAAACAGTAAACCTCACCGAGGAGTGCAGTGCCATCCTCCAAAACAAGCTGCCCAAGAAGAAGAAGGATCCTGGTTCCTTCACCCTACCTGTAGAACTTGGAGGCAAGCATGTGGGCAGAGCGCTTTGTGACCTGGGCGCCAGCATAAATCTCATGCCCCTGTCCCTATTCCGTCAGTTGGGAATGGGAGAAGCACGTCCAACTACTGTCACTTTACAACTAGCAGACAGATCCATCGCATATCCGGAAGGTAAGATTGAGGATATTCTAGTTAAAGTTGACAAATTTATTTTCCTTGCAGATTTCATTGTCCTGGACTATGAGGCAGACAAGGAGGTTCCCATCCTGCTAGGTAGACCATTTCTAGCCACAGGTAGGGCACTAATAGACGTGCAAAAAGGTGAGTTAACTATGAGGGTTCATGATGAAGAGGTAAAATTTAGTGTTTACAAAGCTTTAAGGTATCCCTCTGATTCTGAGTCTTGTGCTAGCATTGATGTTGTTGACTCACTAATGGAAGAACAATTAGAGCATGTATTATTAACCAAGCATGCTAACGAATATGTAGGATTAGATGTAGATGATCTAAATGTATCTGACATAATGAATATGCCTGTAGATAGACCTCAGCATGTATGTATGAATATAGATTTAACTGATAGAACTGTAAATCCGTTAAAGCCCTCCATTGAGCATCCACCTGTTTTAGAACTAAAACCACTACCAACTCACCTCAAATATGCATATCTAGGAGAGAATGAAACACTGCCTGTAATTATTTCTTCTAAGCTTAGTGAACAGCATGAGGTTGATTTAATTTTACTGCTTAAGCAACATAGGAAGGCTATCGCATGGACCATTGCTGATATTCGAGGCATTAGCCCTTCTTATTGCATGCACAAAATTATTCTAGAGGAAGAGCACACACCTAGGGTAGATCACCAGCGTAGGTTAAACCCCTCTATGAAAGAGGTAGTGAAAAAGGAAATAATAAAGTGGTTAGATGCAGGAGTAATTTTCCCCATAGCTAGTAGCCAGTGGGTGAGCCCCATCCAATGTGTACCTAAAAAGGGGGGAATAACTGTGGTAGTCAATGAGAACAACGAACTGATTCCAACTAGGACTGTCACAGGGTGGAGAGTATGTATGGATTACAGAAAACTGAATAAAGAAACTAAAAAAGACCATTTCCCCCTACCATTTATTGACCAGATGCTAGACAGAATAGCTGGTAGAGCCTACTATTGTTTTTTAGATGGGTACTCTGGTTACAATCAAATCACTATAGACCCTAAGGATCAAGAGAAGACTACCTTCACTTGCCCTTTTGGAACGTTTGCCTTCCGCAGAATGCCTTTTGGCATATGCAATGCACCGGCAACTTTCCAAAGGTGCATGATGGCAATCTTCTCTGAGTTGGATGAGTCCATAATAGAAATATTCATGGATGACTTCTCAGTCTTTGGGGACTCATTTAAAACCTGTCTAGAGAACTTAGGACAAGTCCTGGCTAGGTGTGAAGAAACCAACCTAGTCCTAAATTGGGAAAAGTGCCATTTTATGGTAGATGAAGGGATTGTCTTAGGACATAGAGTGTCAAAGGCAGGTGTAGAAGTGGATAGGGCAAAAATAGAGGTCATAGAGAAGTTGGTAGAGCCCCAGAATGTCAAAGCTATTAGGAGTTTCTTAGGGCATGCTGGCTTCTATAGAAGGTTCATCAAGGACTTTTCTAAGATAGCCAAGCCTCTATGTGAACTACTAGAGCTAGGTAGGCCATTCATCTTCTCTAAGGAATGTGTAGTAGCTTGGAAAGCCCTTAAGGAAGCACTGGTCACAGCACCAATCATAGTAGGACCAAATTGGGATCTCCCATTTGAGATGCTATGTGATGCCAGTGACTATGCTGTAGGAGTCATGTTAGGACAGAAGATTGACAAGCTCACACATCCTGTCTATTATGCTAGCAAGACCTTGAATGAGGCCCAATGTAACTATACAACTACAGAGAAAGAGATGCTTGCTGTAGTATTTGCTTGTGAAAAATTTAGAAACTATATTGTAGGAACTAGGACCATTGTATATACTGACCATTCTGCTTTAAAATATCTGATGAGGAAGGCTGATGCTAAGCCTAGATTGATTAGATGGGTGTTATTGCTGCAGGAATTCGATTTGGACATTCGGGACAAGAAGGGATGTGAAAACGTGGTTGCAGATCACCTGTCTCGATTGCAGCACAATTGCGAAAAAATTGCGGACCCCGCAATTTCTGATGCTTTTATAGATGAACATATCTTTGCTTTAACTCATCGTGATAACGATGAGGAACCTTGGTTCGCTGACATTGCTAACTTCCGTGCAGCACAGGTATTACCAGTGTTCAAGGGAGGACAAGAGAAGAAGAGGTTCCTCCATGAAGCAAGGAAATTCATCTGGGATGACCCCATACTTTACAGGACCTGTGCTGATGGGTTGTTGAGGAAGTGTGTTACAGCTGCTGAAGCGAAGTCTGTGCTGCAGCACTGTCATTCATCTCCTTATGGTGGACACTTTGGTGGACAAAGGACAGCTGCCAAGGTATTTCAAAGTGGCTACTACTGGCCAACAATCTTTAAGGACGCCCACAACTACGCCCACAACTGTGACGAGTGCCAAAGGACAGGTAACCTCAGTCGTAAGGATGAGATGCCCCTCACCTACATCTTAGAGTTGGAGCTCTTTGATGTGTGGGGCATTGATTTCATGGGACCATTCCCTCCATCATCAGGTAACCTGTACATTTTAGTAGCAGTAGACTACGTGTCAAAGTGGGTAGAAGCTAAGGCATGTCCTAATAATGATGCTAAAACAGTCACTAGCTTCTTGCATAGACACATTTTCACTAGATTTGGGACTCCTCGTGCTATCATTAGTGATGAGGGGTCACATTTCATTAATAAGGCTATGGAGAAATTATTGGCTAAATATAACATTAGACATAGGGTAGCTACTCCCTACCACCCACACTCAAATGGCCAAGCTGAGATTTCCAATAGGGAGATAAAAAACATCCTAGAGAAGGTAGTCAAACCTAATAGGAAAGACTGGTCTTTCAAGCTTGAGGATGCACTTTGGGCTTACAGAACAGCATATAAGACACCTCTAGGAATGTCTCCCTATAGGTTGGTGTATGGCAAGGCTTGCCACTTGCCACTTGAGTTGGAAAACAAGGCATTTTGGGCCATGAAAGAATTAAATTTTTGTGTGAAGGATGCAGGGACATTAAGATCTTTACAGCTACATGAACTTGATGAGCTTAGGCACATGGCCTATGAGAATGCCAAGATGTACAAAGAAAAGACAAAAATATGGCATGACAGTAGACTCAGGATCAAGGACTTTAAAAAGGGCCAACTTGTATTATTATTTAACTCACGATTAAAGCTATTTCCAGGAAAATTAAAGTCTAGATGGTCAGGTCCATTTATTATTACTAATGTCTTTGTTCATGGTGCCATAGAGATTAAAAACTTGCAGCAAGGACAGCCATTTATGGTCAATGGTGCTAGGTTGAAGCACTACTATGAGGAGGGGGATGTGAAGACTCTCTCGGCCTTCCTCCTACATGAAGCATGAAATTAGAAACGAGAGAGAACGAGTGGTTACTGTGCTCGTTTAGTCAAGGCCAATGCCTTAGTTTATTTTTTCTGTTTTTATCGATGATCGTTTGTATGTTTTGTAGCGTGATTTTAATTGCGTATTTAATGTTTGTTTTATTTGTTTTTGTAGGGAATCGAAAGAGGGGATCAAGGGGAGTAAATCCCACTTTAAAAATCAAGAAACGGTTGAGCCAAATGAAAGATACGGGCGATCAAAGTTTGGAATTTTTATGAAATATTATCCCTGGAATTGCGCAGAAATTGCTGGATTCGCAAAAAGAGCCGTTGGGATGTTTCCGTTGCTTTTATAGCCGTTAGAAGGCGCCCGATTGATACGATCCTCTCATTCTTTGCTCTCCAAGATTTCTGCGATTCTCTCCACCTTTGATCTCTCTCTCCAAACCTCCAAGATTCGACAATGGTTTCCACTAGGGCTGAGAGATCCGCCGCCAAGAAGAAGGCTGACGACGCAGCTGAAGCGGCTGCAAGGGAAGCGCTTCTCGCCCTTGCTGATGAGGGTGCTGTACGCACTGGCCGTCTCTCCAAGCTTCCTATTCGTAGGAAGAAGTGGAGGGTGGTCACTGAGATCCCTGCTGGGCCATCTGAGCCAGTGGGCACGCCAAAGAAGCGCCGGTGGACTGTCAAGACTGCCGCCGAACGAACCATCATCAAGACTCCCTCTGTGGAGAGTCAAGAACCTGATCGTGCATCTCACGAGTCAGCAAAGGAAGGTTCGTCGCCGTCTGTGTCACCTGTGCGCAGCCCTCTCCCATCTGAACCGGTGCAAAGCACAGAATCATCACCGCCTGCGCAGCGCGCCGAGTCATCTCCAGCGCTTCAGAGTTCTGATCTACCACCTGCAGCTGTGCAGAGTCCTGACCTGCCGTCTTCGCCATGGAGTTCTGCACATACACCATCAGCAGAACACAACTCTCCACGGCCTGATCCTGAATTCCCTTATGGGGATTATCAGGAGTCCACGCAAGGCAGTGGAGATGCTGGCGAAGAAGAAGTCTTCTCTCCCATGAGAGAAGACAGCCCTGATGAGCCTGCACAGCAGGATGATTCCATGGAGGAGACGTTGGGGGCCTGCCTACAACAGATCCACATTAAGAGGGAGAAGAAGGAGGCCAAGAAGAAGGCCAAGAAAGCCAAGAAACTGAAGAAGAAGAAGGCCAAGCGAGTGCCTTCAGCAGACAAAGACAGTACTGAGCCTTCGCTCAAACGCCTCAAGGTGGAGGCTGCTGAATCTTCCAAGCCAGCCGATAAGGGGAAGGCTAAACTCTACCCTGAAGATGAACCTCCGTCAGTGAGGTATGTCTCGTCTGATGCTGAATCCCGGGGCGTGGAGCTGAGGAAAAGGGACCTGTTGCACGAGAAGGGGTTCCTCGATCGACTTGCTGACCTGCCGCAGTTCTTGCGCGCAGGAGTGATCAACCATGGCTGGGAGGAATTCTGCCGACCTCCCAATCCAGCATACACGAGCATGGTGTATGACTTTTATGCTAACGTGCTCAGCCCTGAGGATGGCCTATCGGTGGTCAGAGGGGTGGAGGTTGATTTCTCAGCCAAAGCCATTAATGAAGCATTCGGTCTAAGGGGCCAGCCTCACACAGATTATGCACGGATAGTTGATGAGCCGACTGAGGCTGTGCTAGAGGAAGCCATCCGCACCATTGGCCAGCCTGAGGCCTCCTGGACAGTCTCACGCAATGGGCGGCACACACTCATGAGTGCCAACCTCACGGCTAAGGCAGCTGTGTGGTTTTCATTCGTCAGACGAAGACTCTCCCCGGTGACTCATGAGACTACAATTAACCAGAGCCGTTCGCTGCTGGTTTATGCTATAATGAGAGGTCTCACGATCAACGTGGGAGAAGTCATCACTGCTGCCATAGCTGAGTGTGCAAAAAAGGGTAAGGGGCCGTTATTTTTCCCCAACATCATCACAAAGTTATGCTTGCTTGCAGGAGTTCCCACCGAGCGCTTGGAGCAGCAGCTGCCCTACACAGGCCATCTGGAGTTGCCTGCACACCTAAGGCGGAGAAGAAAGGGCAACATGGAGTTTGAGTTGGATAGGCTGGCGGCTGAACAGTCCCTATCCATGGCCTGCTTGATGGATATGCAGAGGAGAATGGCTCAATGGGCCAATTATGCGCAGGCGAGGGACAAAGAAGTTGCAGACCAGTTGGGGTGCATCTTCCCGGACTTCCCCACCAACCTCCTAACTCCATGGGTGCCTGTTAAGTCTCTGAAAGTGACTTATTTAGGACCCATTTAGCTTAAGAAGATGTACACATTTAGGTGTTTTTGTTAGCATTTAGCCTAAACCTGTGCTTTAATATGAGAATTAGAAGAAGGTGGCTAATTTAGGACTTATGCACAATAGGTAGAAAAAGGGGTGAAAACCGAAGAAAAGAATGAAAAAAAGAACCATTGCGACTGCATTGCGGAATAATTGCGGTGGCCGCAATTATTCAAGTTAAAACCGTAAGTTGGCTGACATTTTTCTGTTTAGATCCGACTTTTCAGGGATTCGTTCTTTCTCCTCCATCCATTCTGATATACGACGTTGAAGATTGATGGTTCTCCTTGGCCCAAACGCACCTGCAAACTACTATAAAAGGGGGTCAAAGTCGGAGGTTCAGTCATCACTCGAAGCGTAGAAGTCTTTCTGCAGTCCACCCTCTCCACTGTTCTTCCTTTGCCGTCTGTTGGAGTGAGAGTCTAAGCTTTTGGAATCGATAATCTGACAGGAAGGAGAGAAGATTCTTCTTCTCTCTCGATTGGATTCATCCAAGCACGGCTGAATTCTCATCACCTTCATTCGAGGCGACTGTCACGAAGATTTCCAGCAAACCTTTACTGTTTTCTGCTCTTTTCTTCTCATTTCCATTACTGTTCATTGTTGTTCTTAGTTTAGTCATTTCAATTATTGCATTTCGTTGTTGTCTGTCTTGGATTCAGTACTTTTAAAGCTTTCCTTTGTCATTCAAACACTTAAAGTAATCAAAGTAAGTTTCTGCATTTCACAGTTTTACCTTGTTCTGCTACGAGTTTGGCTTGCTGTTTTACACACATTTCTCTTCTAAGCATGTCTACTTTATCTACCATGTCTGCTCTTTACATATCCATGAGTAACTAAAATCATTTAGGGGCATGCTAATGACAGCACTATAGGCTAAAAAACGTGAGTCAAGTAGGTAGATTAACACTCGAACATTGATTGTATGTAAGCTTCATCCCACGGGCAATTTCGATTGGCCATCCATTTTGTCCAAAGAACTCCTAACCTCTGGAAGGAGTAAGAGTTCAGAGTCATATAATCATGCTAGCCTTTCATGGTAATCAGGAAACGGCCTAGGAATAGGCGTTTCCCTAGTACAAACTGAACACTCCTGTTTTAACAAGATGCTTAAGACCTTACTTTGAAGTCGAGTAAACTTGAGTCTCTCATGCATGGAATCGGACGATACTTGAGATAGAGTGAGTTTGATGTATAGAGAGTTGATCCAAAGCTTGATAATCGTAATAAACTGCCTATAGGATAGTCATTAGTAGCCCTTAATTCCCCATTTTAATCAGTTTCGCTGCCATTTAATTGCGGAAACATTGCGGTCCACGCAATTCTGCCAAATTTTCATTCTGTTTAGCTGTTTTCTTTCTCGTTTATTAATTCCATCTCTTATCCTTTGCATCTAATTTCAACTTGCTTTTGTTTATGTCATATCCCTCTACACATTCAGCAAAAAGTAGTTAATTAAAAACCAATTTTAACCCATCAAATTCATCCCATCTTTCTTAACATTCACACTTCGCGAATAGCTAAAAACAAGTCTCTGTGGAAAAAACGAATTAAATATACTCACTACTTGCTGTAAGACCATGTATGCTTGCATGTTCTAAGTGCTCTCTCTACCCTTTTGCATATTTATCTTTACACATTGAGCACGCAACAAGTTTTTGGCGCCGCTGCCGGGGACTTATTTTAAGTGAAAACGAAGTTGTTAAGTTTAAGAAATCAAGTTTATCATTGAGTGAAACTAATCTGTTTCATTTCTTTTGCAGGTGCTATTAAGGTAGTTTATGAGTGAGCGTTCACATAGTGATTTAGAGTTCGATCCTGAACCTGAAAGATCACTTCGAGCTAGGAATAAGGCAAAGAAACGTCTCTTTAAACAACCTCCTATACCTCAAACCACACCTGAAACTAGAGAAATGGGCGATGTAGTTCCAAATCCGGCGCAAGCCATTCGCAACCCCATCGAAATAGCGAATGACAAGGATAGCGCCATCCTTTCATATTTAGTACCTATGCCTGGGGAGCTGAACCCCAGCATAATCCGTCCTGAAATCACTGCCCACTCATTCGAGTTGAAACCAGTGATGTTCCAAATGTTGTCCACTGTGGGACAATTCTTTGGAATAGAAAATGAGGACCCCCATAACCACCTTAGGAACTTCTTAGGAGTCAGTGACACCTTCCTAATCCCTGGAGTTTCCCAAGAGGCCCTGAGGCTATATCTTTTCCCTTACTCTTTGAGGGACAAAGCCAAAACATGGCTAAATTCTTTACCCTCAGGATCTGTCCGCAATTGGACAGATTTAGCAGAAAAATTCCTAGTCAAATACTTCCCACCAGATAGGAATTCAACTTTTCGTGATGACATCATAAAATTCAAACAAGCTCCAAGTGAGTCTCTTCACGAAGCTTGGACACGATTCAAAGACCTTCTCATTAAATGTCCACACCATGGCATTCCATGGTGTATCCAAATAGAAGTTTTCTTTAAAGGATGCAACCCCAGCACCAGACAAGTCTTAAATTCATCTGCTGGAGGTTCCATGTTGTCCAAGAGTTACAACGAAGCTTATGAGATCTTGGAGAAGATCTCAACATCTCATTGTAGATGGTCAGACGATCCTGTAGAGCCAACTAGAGCTCAAGACAAGGATGCTCTAAGCGCCATGAGCACCCAAATAAATGCCCTGACCAACTTAGTCAAGCAAATGGCTCAGGCCAATCTCCAAACCAGTGCCACTACCGCCACAGCCATGTCAATGGGCACCCAACAAAGTCAAGGCGAGGCACCAATCTGTGGATTCTGTGGGGAAGGACACCCTTATGAATACTGTCCTGGGAATCCATCCTCGGTCTGCTATGTAGGAAGCCAGCAGCAGCCAAGGAATAACCCCTACTCACAAACTTACAATCCTGGTTGGAGAAACCACCCTAACCTGTCATGGGGTGGCCAACAAAACACTAACCAAAATCCTAACCAACCAAGGCCGAGTGGAACACCTGGTTTCACTCCCCAACATAACCAGTCAATGTACCAAAAGCCTTACAATCAACCTGTAGGATCTTCTGTAGAAAACCTACTCAAGGAATATATAGCTAAGAATGATGCTACTCTTCAGAGCCAGCAAGCTACCCTTAGGAGCCTGGAGAACCAAATAGGCCAGTTAGCCAATGAACTTAAAAGTAGGCCCCAAGGTAGACTCCCTGCTGATACCGAGGTACCAAGGAGAGATGGCAAGGAACAAGTTCAAGCCATTGAACTTAGGAGTGGAAGACCATTGGTGAACATTTCAAAGGACACACCAAAGAGAGTAGAGAACACTGAGTCTAGTGCTCCACTGGAGTCTCTGCCAAGCCAAGGTCCACCACCGACTAGCACATCAGGAGCCAGGTTAGAACCAATTGTAGAGGACATAGAAGAAATTCCAAGGCCTCCACCGATCCTAAAGCGCCCTGACGTGCCTGCATATGTGCCACCACCTCCTTATCCTCGAAGGCTTAAGAAGAAGCAAGAACAGGAAGTTCATTTTAATAAATTCTTAGAAATACTTAAGCAAGTGCATGTGAACATTCCTTTTGTAGAGGTTTTACAGTCTATGCCTTCATACGTAAAATTTTTGAAGGATATCATTACTAACAAAAAGATAATTGGTGAGTTTGAAACAGTAAACCTCACCGAGGAGTGCAGTGCCATCCTCCAAAACAAGCTGCCCAAGAAGGAGAAGGATCCTGGTTCCTTCACCTTACCTGTAGAACTTGGAGGCAAGCATGTGGGCAGAGCGCTTTGTGACCTGGGCGCCAGCATAAATCTCATGCCCCTGTCCCTATTCCGCCAGTTGGGAATAGGGGAAGCACGTCCAACTACTGTCACTTTACAACTAGCAGACAGATCCATCGCATATCCAGAAGGTAAGATTGAGGATATTCTAGTTAAAGTTGACAAATTCATTTTCCTTGCAGATTTCATTGTCCTGGACTATGAGGCAGACAAGGAGGTACCCATCCTGCTAGGTAGACCATTTCTAGCCACAGGTAGGGCACTAATAGACGTGCAAAAAGGTGAGTTAACTATGAGAGTTCATGATGAAGAGGTAAAATTTAGTGTTTACAAAGCTTTAAAATATCCCTCTGATTCTGAGTCTTGTGCTAGCATGGATGTTGTTGACTCACTAATGGAAGAACAATTAGAGCATGTACTGTTAACCAAGCATGCTAGTGAATATGTACAAATAGATGTAGATGATCTAAATGTAGCTGACATAATGAACATGCCTGTAAATAACCCTCAGCATGTATGTATGAATATAGATTTAACTGATAGAACTATTAACCCTCTGAAGCCCTCCATTGAGCATCCACCTGTTTTAGAACTGAAACCACTACCTACTCACCTCAAATATGCATATCTAGGAGATAATGACACACTGCCTGTAATTATTTCTTCTAAGCTAAGTGAACAGCATGAGGTTGATTTAATTTTACTACTTAAGCAACATAGGAAGGCTATAGCATGGTCTATTGCTGATATTCGAGGCATTAGCCCTTCTTATTGTATGCACAAAATTATTCTAGAGGAAGAGCACACACCTAGGGTAGATCACCAGCGTAGGCTAAACCCCTCTATGAAAGAGGTAGTGAAAAAGGAAATAATAAAGTGGTTAGATGCAGGAGTAATTTTCCCCATAGCTAGTAGCCAGTGGGTGAGCCCCATCCAGTGTGTACCTAAAAAGGGGGGAATAACTGTGGTAGTCAATGAGAATAACGAACTAATTCCAACAAGGACTGTCACAGGGTGGAGGGTATGTATGGATTACAGAAAACTAAATAAAGAAACTAAAAAAGACCACTTCCCCATACCGTTTATTGACCAGATGCTAGACAGAATAGCTGGTAGAGCCTACTACTGTTTCCTAGATGGCTATTCAGGCTACAATCAAATAACTATAGACCCTAAGGATCAAGAGAAGACCACCTTCACTTGCCCTTTTGGAACGTTTGCCTTCCGCAGAATGCCTTTTGGCTTATGCAATGCACCGGCAACTTTCCAGAGGTGCATGATGGCAATCTTCTCTGAGTTGGATGAGTCCATGATAGAAATATTCATGGATGACTTCTCAGTCTTTGGGGACTCATTTAAAACCTGTCTAGAAAACCTAGGACAAGTCCTGACTAGGTGTGAGGAGACTAACCTAGTCCTGAATTGGGAAAAGTGCCATTTTATGGTAGATGAAGGGATTGTCTTAGGACATCGAGTGTCAAGGGCGGGTGTAGAAGTGGATAGAGCAAAAATAGAGGTCATAGAGAAGTTGGTAGAGCCCCAGAATGTCAAGGCTATTAGGAGTTTCCTAGGACATGCTGGCTTCTATAGAAGGTTCATCAAGGACTTCTCTAAGATAGCCAAGCCTCTATGTGAGCTTCTAGAGCTAGGTAGGCCATTCATCTTTTCTAAAGAATGTGTAGTAGCTTGGAAAGCCCTTAAGGAAGCATTGGTCACAGCACCAATCATAGTAGGACCAAATTGGGATCTCCCATTTGAGATGCTATGTGATGCCAGTGACTATGCTGTAGGAGTCATGTTAGGACAGAAGATTGACAAGCTCACACATCCTGTCTATTATGCTAGCAAGACCTTGAATGAGGCTCAATGTAACTATACAACTACAGAGAAAGAAATGCTTGCTGTAGTATTTGCTTGTGAAAAATTTAGGAACTATATTGTAGGAACTAGGACCATTGTATATACTGACCATTCTGCTTTAAAATATCTGATGAGGAAGGCTGATGCTAAGCCTAGATTGATTAGATGGGTGTTATTGCTGCAGGAATTCGATTTGGACATTCGGGACAAGAAGGGATGTGAAAATGTGGTTGCAGATCACCTGTCTCGATTGCAGCACAATTGCGAAAAAATTGCGGACCCCGCAATTTCTGATGCTTTTATAGATGAACATATCTTTGCTTTAACTCATCGTGATAACGATGAGGAACCTTGGTTCGCTGACATTGCTAACTTCCGTGCAGCACAGGTATTACCAGTGTTCAAGGGAGGACAAGAGAAAAAGAGGTTCCTCCATGAAGCAAGGAAATTTATCTGGGATGACCCCATACTTTACAGGACCTGTGCTGATGGGTTGTTGAGGAAGTGTGTTACAGCTGCTGAAGCGAAGTCTGTGCTACAGCACTGTCATTCATCTCCTTATGGTGGACACTTTGGTGGACAAAGGACAGCTGCCAAGGTATTTCAAAGTGGCTACTACTGGCCAACAATCTTTAAGGACGCCCACAACTATGCCCACAACTGTGACGAGTGCCAAAGGACAGGTAACCTCAGTCGTAAGGATGAGATGCCCCTCACCTACATCTTGGAGTTAGAACTCTTTGATGTATGGGGCATTGATTTCATGGGACCATTCCCTCCATCATCAGGTAACCTGTACATTTTAGTAGCAGTAGACTACGTGTCAAAGTGGGTAGAAGCTAAGGCATGTCCTAATAATGATGCTAAAACAGTCACTCACTTCTTGCATAGACACATTTTCACTAGATTTGGGACTCCTCGTGCTATCATTAGTGATGAGGGGTCACATTTCATTAATAAGGCTATGGAGAAGATATTGGCTAAATATAACATTAGACATAGGGTAGCTACTCCCTACCACCCACACTCAAATGGCCAAGCTGAGATTTCCAATAGGGAGATAAAGAACATCCTAGAGAAGGTAGTCAAACCTAATAGGAAAGACTGGTCTTTCAAGCTTGAGGATGCACTTTGGGCTTACAGAACAGCATATAAGACACCTCTAGGAATGTCTCCCTATAGGTTGGTATATGGCAAGGCTTGCCACTTGCCACTTGAGTTGGAGAACAAGGCATTTTGGGCCATGAAAGAATTAAATTTTTGTGTGAAGGATGCAGGGACATTAAGATCTTTACAGCTGCATGAACTTGATGAGCTTAGGCACATGGCCTATGAGAATGCCAAGATGTACAAAGAAAAGACAAAAATATGGCATGACAGTAGACTCAGGATCAAAGATTTTAAGAAAGGCCAACTTGTACTGTTATTTAACTCACGATTAAAGCTATTTCCAGGCAAATTAAAGTCTAGATGGTCGGGTCCATTTATTATTACTAATGTCTTTGTTCATGGTGCCATAGAGATTAAAAACTTGCAGCAAGGACAGCCATTTATGGTCAATGGTGCTAGGTTGAAGCACTACTATGAGGAAGGGGATGTGAAGACTCTCTCGGCCTTCCTCTTGACTGAAGCATGACAAAGAGAACGAGAGAGAACGAGTGGTTACTGTGCTCGTTTAGTCAAGGCCAATGCCTTAGTTTATTTTTTCTGTTTTTTTCGATGGTCGTTTATATGTTTTGTAGCGTGATTTTAATTGCTTATTTAATGTTTGTTTTATTTGTTTTTGTAGGGAATCGAAAGAGGGGATCAAGGGGAGTAAATCGCACTTTAAAAATCAAGAATCGGTTGGGCCGAATGAAAGATACGGGCGATCAAAGTTGGGATTTATTATGAAATATTGTCCCTAGAATTGCGCAAAAATTGCTGACTCCGCAAAAAGAGCCGTTGGGATTTTATTTTCCGTTGCTTTTATATCCGTTGGACGCCGCTCGATCGTTACGATTATCTCTCTCTTTGCTCTCCAAATCTTCAGCGATTCTCTCCATCTCTGATTCTTCTCTCAAGATCTTCAAGATTTAGCTATGGTTTCCACTAGGGCTGAGAGATCCGCCGCCAAGAAGAAGGCCGACGACGCAGCTGAAGCGGCTGCAAGGGAAGCGCTTCTCACCCTTGCTGATCAGGGTGCTGTACGCACTGGCCGTCTTGGCAAGCTTCCTATTCGTAGGAAGAAGTGGAGAGTGGTCACTGAGATCCCTGCTGGCCCATCTGAGCCAGTGGGCACGCCCACGAAGCGCCGGTGGACTGTCAAGACTGCCGCCGGACCAAGCAAATCCAAGACTCCCTCTGTGGCGAGTCAAGAAACTGATCGTGCAGCCCACGAGTCAGCCAAGGAAGGGTCGTCGCCGTCTGTGTCACCTGCGCACAGTCCTCTCCCATCTGAACCAGTGCCAAGCACAGAATCATCACCGCCTGCGCAGAGCGCCGAGTCATCTCCAGCACCTCAGAGTGCTGATCTACCACCTGCGGCTGTGCAGAGTCCTGACCTGCCGTCTTCGCCATGGAGTTCTGCACATACACCATCAGCAGAGCACAACTCTCCACGGCCTGATCCTGAATTCCCTTATGGGGATTATCAGGAGTCCACGCAAGGCAGTGGAGATGCTGGCGAAGAAGAAGTCTTCTCTCCCATGAGAGAAGACAGCCCTGATGAGCCTGCCCAGCAGGATGATTCTATGGAAGAAACGTTGGGGGCTTGCCTCCAACAGATCAACATGGAGAAAGAGAAGAAGAAGGCCAAGAAGGAGGCCAAGAAAGCCAAGAAACTGAAGAAGAAGAAGGCCAAGCGAGTGCCTTCAGCAGACAAAGACAGTGATGAGCCTTCGCTCAAACGCCTCAAGGTGGAGGCTGCTGAATCTTCCAAGCCAGCCGATAAGGGGAAGGCTAAACTCTACCCTGAGGATGAACCTCCATCAGTGAGGTATGTCTCCTCCGATGCCGAATCCAGGGGTGTGGAGCTGAGGAAAAGGGACCTGTTGCACGAGAAGGGGTTCCTTGATCGACTTGCTGACCTGCCGCAGTTCTTGCGCGCAGGGGTGATCAACCATGGCTGGGAGGAATTCTGCCGACCTCCCAATCCAGCATACACGAGCATGGTGTATGACTTCTATGCCAACGTGCTCAGCCCTGAGGATGGCCTATCTGTGGTCAGAGGGGTGGAGGTTGATTTCTCAGCCAAAGCCATTAATGAAGCATTTGGTCTAAGGGGCCAGCCTCACACAGATTACGCACGGATAGTTGATGAGCCGACCGAGGCTGTGCTGGAAGAAGCCATCCGCACCATTGGCCAGCCTGAGGCCTCCTGGACAGTCTCACGCAATGGGCGGCACACGCTCATGAGTGCCAACCTCACGGCTAAGGCAGCTGTGTGGTTTTCATTCGTACGAAGAAGACTCTCCCCGGTGACTCATGAGACTACAATTAACCAGAGCCGGTCGCTGCTGGTTTATGCTATAATGAGAGGTCTCACGATCAACGTGGGAGAGGTCATCACTGCTGCCATAGCCGAGTGTGCTAAGAAGGGTAAGGGACCATTATTTTATCCAAACACTATAACCAAATTGTGTTTGCTTGCAGGGGTTCCCACCGAGCGCTTGGAGCAGCAGCTGTCGTACACAGGCCATCTGGAGTTGCCTGCACACCTAAGGCTGAGAAGAAAGGGCAACATGGAATTTGAGTTGGATAGGCTGGCGGCTGAACAGTCCCTATCCATGGCCTGCTTGATGGACATGCAGAGGAGAATGGCTCAATGGGCCAACTATGCGCAGGCAAGGGACAGAGAAGTTGCAGACCAATTGGGGTGCATCTTCCCAGATTTCCCCACCAACCTCCTAACTCCATGGGTGCCCCCACGACCAAGGCAACCAGATGAGGATGATGAGAATTGAGTGCTGGTTTGAAGAGCACTAGAGGGAGTATTACTGATCCCTCAAGAAACAAAAGACAATTTTCCTGCTTTTTGATAGAGTAATGTATATTATGCTGTTTTGTGGTTAAGTTTTGATCTGTTTTGGATGTTTAGTTTTATGTTTTTCCTTTTGCTTAGGATAGTCTGATGTTAGTTGATTAGGTAGGATAGTTTAGTTTTATTTTTAGGATGCATGAGTAACGGGAAAAAGCATGCTAGGGGCCTGAGTTAATGTTAAATCTGCCCAGATTGTATTGCGAAATAATTGCGGTTCCCGCAATTTTTGTGACTGATTGCATGTTTTTGACTGTCCGTTTAGTTAGGCTGTGATCTGTTAAATTCTATCTTTTGCTGCTAGCATGACTACCTTATATAGCTGATCTTGAAGCATGCTGGATGAGTGTCATAAGACACCCTTTGATAGTTTAAATTTGCCTCTGAATAGTGCTCAGCATGCATAAACCATAAGGCCTTAACCCTGTCTGTTATGTTCAAATTTTCTGCTGCTGGGATAGTTGCTTCTAGAATGTTTTGCCTATGCCTAGGATGTTTAGATTCTCTTTGTTTTACTTTAGACTAGATGCTTCTAGGATAAGTTTGGGGGTGTGCCACCTCAAACACTCATTGGGGACAATGAGTAGTTGAAGTTTGGGGGAGGCCACCCTAGGCCTAGGAACATTCCTCTCTTCCTTAGGACATAAGCATTCTTCTTCTCCTAAAAAAAAAATAATTGTGATAAATAGAATAAAGAGGGGAGTCTCTCTCAAGTTGTTGAGTAATCAGTGCCAAGTGTGTAAACCACAAGTGGCATTGCATCAAAAGGCAAACCAAGGAGAAACTCCACCTAAGTAAAAAAGAAAGAAAAAGGAGAAATAGGGGAAGAAGAATGTATGCTTGGGAGTTATAATCTTGTGGCTTAGATGTCCTATGAAAAAAGAACTCTGATCCTTAATGAGCTAAGCACAAGGTTGTAGCTTTTAGGTTTGTCTAGGGAGATGAATGTTTATCCAATGTAGTGATGCCAGGGTTTAGGTTGTTCTCTATAAAGTACCACTGTCACTGTTAATACTAAGACTGGCATGACTCTAAGGAATCCTAGACACATTAAAAATAAGCTAGAAGCATGTACTGAGTCTGGAGTAAAGCTTGGTAGAATTTGAAACCTTAGGGATAGTAGCATGATATCATAGAAGTAGTTAGATCAGTAGTAGGGGGTTAACAAAAGCAGTGGGTATAGTAGGCAGGTGAAGTCAGAAGAAGCTAGACAAGAGGTTAGTTCTAAACTTAGAAGTGTGTCACAGGACAGCACTGCTAGAGGCAAGAATATAAGGGAGTTAGTGAGTAGTTAAAAGAAGAAGAAACAGCAGCCTGAGTAAGTCCTTAGTATGCTTGAGGACAAGCAAAGCCTTAAGTTTGGGGGTGTGTTAAGTCTCTGAAAGTGACTTATTTAGGACCCATTTAGCTTAAGAAGATGTACACATTTAGGTGTTTTTGTTAGCATTTAGCCTAAACCTGTGCTTTAATATGAGAATTAGAAGAAGGTGGCTAATTTAGGACTTATGCACAATAGGTAGAAAAAGGGGTGAAAACCGAAGAAAAGAATGAAAAAAAGAACCATTGCGACTGCATTGCGGAATAATTGCGGTGGCCGCAATTATTCAAGTTAAAACCGTAAGTTGGCTGACATTTTTCTGTTTAGATCCGACTTTTCAGGGATTCGTTCTTTCTCCTCCATCCATTCTGATATACGACGTTGAAGATTGATGGTTCTCCTTGGCCCAAACGCACCTGCAAACTACTATAAAAGGGGGTCAAAGTCGGAGGTTCAGTCATCACTCGAAGCGTAGAAGTCTTTCTGCAGTCCACCCTCTCCACTGTTCTTCCTTTGCCGTCTGTTGGAGTGAGAGTCTAAGCTTTTGGAATCGATAATCTGACAGGAAGGAGAGAAGATTCTTCTTCTCTCTCGATTGGATTCATCCAAGCACGGCTGAATTCTCATCACCTTCATTCGAGGCGACTGTCACGAAGATTTCCAGCAAACCTTTACTGTTTTCTGCTCTTTTCTTCTCATTTCCATTACTGTTCATTGTTGTTCTTAGTTTAGTCATTTCAATTATTGCATTTCGTTGTTGTCTGTCTTGGATTCAGTACTTTTAAAGCTTTCCTTTGTCATTCAAACACTTAAAGTAATCAAAGTAAGTTTCTGCATTTCACAGTTTTACCTTGTTCTGCTACGAGTTTGGCTTGCTGTTTTACACACATTTCTCTTCTAAGCATGTCTACTTTATCTACCATGTCTGCTCTTTACATATCCATGAGTAACTAAAATCATTTAGGGGCATGCTAATGACAGCACTATAGGCTAAAAAACGTGAGTCAAGTAGGTAGATTAACACTCGAACATTGATTGTATGTAAGCTTCATCCCACGGGCAATTTCGATTGGCCATCCATTTTGTCCAAAGAACTCCTAACCTCTGGAAGGAGTAAGAGTTCAGAGTCATATAATCATGCTAGCCTTTCATGGTAATCAGGAAACGGCCTAGGAATAGGCGTTTCCCTAGTACAAACTGAACACTCCTGTTTTAACAAGATGCTTAAGACCTTACTTTGAAGTCGAGTAAACTTGAGTCTCTCATGCATGGAATCGGACGATACTTGAGATAGAGTGAGTTTGATGTATAGAGAGTTGATCCAAAGCTTGATAATCGTAATAAACTGCCTATAGGATAGTCATTAGTAGCCCTTAATTCCCCATTTTAATCAGTTTCGCTGCCATTTAATTGCGGAAACATTGCGGTCCACGCAATTCTGCCAAATTTTCATTCTGTTTAGCTGTTTTCTTTCTCGTTTATTAATTCCATCTCTTATCCTTTGCATCTAATTTCAACTTGCTTTTGTTTATGTCATATCCCTCTACACATTCAGCAAAAAGTAGTTAATTAAAAACCAATTTTAACCCATCAAATTCATCCCATCTTTCTTAACATTCACACTTCGCGAATAGCTAAAAACAAGTCTCTGTGGAAAAAACGAATTAAATATACTCACTACTTGCTGTAAGACCATGTATGCTTGCATGTTCTAAGTGCTCTCTCTACCCTTTTGCATATTTATCTTTACACATTGAGCACGCAACAGTGCCCCCACGACCAAGACAACCAGATGAGGATGATGAGAATTGAGTGCTGGTTTGAAGAGCACTAGAGGGAGTATTACTGATCCCTCAAGAAACAAAAGACAATTTTCCTGCTTTTTGATAGAGTAATGTATATTATGCTGTTTTGTGGTTAAATTTTGATCTGTTTTGGATGTTTAGTTTTATGTTTTTCCTTTTGCTTAGTCTAGTTTGATGTTAGCTGAATAGGTAGGATAGTTTAGTTTTATTTTTAGGATGCATGAGTAACGGGAAACAGCATGCTAGGGGCCTGAGTTAATGTTATATCTGCCCGGATTGGATTGCGAAATAATTGCGGTTCCTGCAATTTTCGTGACTGATAGCATGTTTTGGACTGTCCGTTTAGTTAGGCTGTGATCTGTTAAATTCTATCTTTTGCTGCTAGCATGACTACCTTATATAGCTAATCTTGAAGCATGCTGGATGAGTGTCATAGGACACCCTTTGATAGTTTAAATTTGCTTCTGAATAGTGCTCAGCATGCATACACCGTAAGTCCTTAAACCTGTCTGTTATGTTCAAATTTTCTGCTGCTGGGATAGTTGCTTCTAGAATGTTGTGCCTATGCCTAGGATGTTTAGATTCTCTTTGCTGCTTGAAGGTAGATTCTATAATGATGTTTAGGATGTTTAGAAAAGATTGCCATTCTATAATCATTTGGGATTCTATAATGATGTTATATCCATCTACAGTGAGATGCTGAGATCTTCTCCAAGATCTCATAAGCTTCGTTGTAACTCTTGGACAACATGGAACCTCCAGCAGATGAATTTAAGACTTGTCTGGTGCTGGAGTTGCATCCTTTAAAGAAAACTTCTATTTGGATACACCATGGAATGCCATGGTGTGGACATTTAATGAGAAGGTCTTTGAATCTAATTCAACCTTCCGTGATGATATCATAAAGTTTAAACAAGCTGATAATGAGTCTCTTCACGAAGCTTGGACTAGATTCAAAGACCTTCTCATTAAATGTCCACACCATGGCATTCCATGGTGTATCCAAATAGAAGTTTTCTTTAAAGGATGCAACTCCAGCACCAGACAAGTCTTAAATTCATCTGCTGGAGGTTCCATGTTGTCCAAGAGTTACAACGAAGCTTATGAGATCTTGGAGAAGATCTCAGCATCTCACTGTAGATGGTCAGACGATCCAGTAGAGCCAACTAGGGCTCAAGACAAGGATGCTCTAAGCGCCATGAGCACCCAAATAAATGCCCTGACCAACTTAGTCAAGCAAATGGCTCAGGCCAATCTCCAAACCAGTGCCAATACCGCCACAGCCATGTCAATGGGCGTACAACCAAGTCAAGGCGAGGCACCAATCTGTGGATTCTGTGGGGAAGGGCACCCTTATGAATACTGCCCTGGGAATCCATCCTCAGTCTGCTATGTAGGTAGTCAGCAGCAGCCTAGGAATAACCCCTACTCCAACACCTATAACCCTGGTTGGAGAAACCACCCTAACCTGTCATGGGGTGGCCAACAAAACACTAACCAAAATCCTAACCAACCAAGGCCGAGTGGAACACCTGGTTTCACTCCCCAACATAACCAGTCAATGTACCAAAAACCTTATAACCAACCTGTAGGATCTTCTGTAGAAAACCTACTCAAGGAATATATAGCTAAGAATGATGCTACTCTTCAGAGCCAGCAAGCTACCCTTAGGAGTCTGGAAAACCAAATAGGCCAATTAGCCAATGAACTTAAAAGTAGGCCCCAAGGTAGACTCCCTGCTGATACCGAGGTACCAAGGAGAGATGGCAAAGAACAAGTTCAAGCCATTGAACTTAGGAGTGGAAGACCATTGGTGAGCATTACAAAGGACACACCAAAGAGAGTAGAGAACACTGAGTCTAGTGCTCCACTGGAGTCTCTGCCAAGCCAAGGTCCACCACCAACTAGCACATCAGGAGCCAGGCTAGAGCCAATCAGTGAGGAGGTAGAAGAAATTCCAAGACCTCCACCTATCTTAAGGCGTCCTGACGTGCCTGCATATGTGCCACCACCTCCATATCCTCGAAGGCTTAAGAAGAAGCAGGAACAGGAAGTTCATTTTAATAAATTCTTAGAAATACTTAAGCAAGTGCATGTGAACATTCCTTTTGTAGAGGTTTTACAGTCTATGCCTTCATATGTAAAGTTTTTGAAGGACATTATTACTAACAAAAGAATAATTGGTGAGTTTGAAACAGTAAACCTCACCGAGGAGTGCAGTGCCATCCTCCAAAACAAGCTGCCCAAGAAGGAGAAGGATCCTGGTTCCTTCACCCTACCTGTAGAACTTGGAGGCAAGCATGTGGGCAGAGCGCTTTGTGACCTGGGCGCCAGCATAAATCTCATGCCCCTGTCCCTATTCCGCCAGTTGGGAATGGGAGAAGCACGTCCAACTACTGTCACTTTACAACTAGCAGACAGATCCATCGCATATCCGGAAGGTAAGATTGAGGATATTCTAGTTAAAGTTGACAAATTTATTTTCCTTGCAGATTTCATTGTCCTGGACTATGAGGCAGACAAGGAGGTTCCCATCCTGCTAGGTAGACCATTTCTAGCCACAGGTAGGGCACTAATAGACGTGCAAAAAGGTGAGTTAACTATGAGGGTTCATGATGAAGAGGTAAAATTTAGTGTTTACAAAGCTTTAAGGTATCCCTCTGATTCTGAGTCTTGTGCTAGCATTGATGTTGTTGACTCGCTAATGGAAGAACAATTAGAGCATGTATTATTAACCAAGCATGCTAACGAATATGTAGGATTAGATGTAGATGATTTAAATGTATCTGACATAATGAATTTGCCTGTAGATAAACTTCAGCATGTATGTATGAATATAGATTTAACTGATAGAACTGTAAATCCGTTAAAGCCCTCCATTGAGCATCCACCTATTTTAGAACTGAAACCACTACCAACTCACCTCAAATATGCATACCTAGGAGAGAATGAAACACTGCCTGTAATTATTTCTTCTAAGCTTAGTGAACAGCATGAGGTTGATTTAATTTTACTGCTTAAGCAACATAGGAAGGCTATCGCATGGACCATTGCTGATATTCGAGGCATTAGCCCTTCTTATTGCATGCACAAAATTATTCTAGAGGAAGAGCACACACCTAGGGTAGATCACCAGCGTAGGTTAAACCCCTCTATGAAAGAGGTAGTGAAAAAGGAAATAATAAAGTGGTTAGATGCAGGAGTAATTTTCCCCATAGCTAGTAGCCAGTGGGTGAGCCCCATCCAATGTGTACCTAAAAAGGGGGGAATAACTGTGGTAGTCAATGAGAACAACGAACTGATTCCAACTAGGACTGTCACAGGGTGGAGAGTATGTATGGATTACAGAAAACTGAATAAAGAAACTAAAAAAGACCATTTCCCCCTACCATTTATTGACCAGATGCTAGACAGAATAGCTGGTAGAGCCTACTATTGTTTTTTAGATGGGTACTCTGGTTACAATCAAATCACTATAGACCCTAAGGATCAAGAGAAGACTACCTTCACTTGCCCTTTTGGAACGTTTGCCTTCCGCAGAATGCCTTTTGGCTTATGCAATGCACCGGCAACTTTCCAAAGGTGCATGATGGCAATCTTCTCTGAGTTGGATGAGTCCATAATAGAAATATTCATGGATGACTTCTCAGTCTTTGGGGACTCATTTAAAACCTGTCTAGAGAACTTAGGACAAGTCCTGGCTAGGTGTGAAGAAACCAACCTAGTCCTAAATTGGGAAAAGTGCCATTTTATGGTAGATGAAGGGATTGTCTTAGGACATAGAGTGTCAAGGGCAGGTGTAGAAGTGGATAGGGCAAAAATCGAGGTAATAGAGAAGTTGGTAGAGCCCCAGAATGTCAAGGCTATTAGGAGTTTCTTAGGGCATGCTGGGTTCTATAGAAGGTTCATCAAGGACTTTTCTAAGATAGCCAAGCCTCTATGTGAGCTACTAGAGCTAGGTAGGCCATTCATCTTCTCTAAGGAATGTGTAGTAGCTTGGAAAGCCCTTAAGGAAGCACTGGTCACAGCACCAATCATAGTAGGACCAAATTGGGATCTCCCATTTGAGATGCTATGTGATGCCAGTGACTATGCTGTAGGAGTCATGTTAGGACAGAAGATTGACAAGCTCACACATCCTGTCTATTATGCTAGCAAGACCTTGAATGAGGCCCAATGTAACTATACAACTACAGAGAAAGAGATGCTTGCTGTAGTATTTGCTTGTGAAAAATTTAGGAACTATATTGTAGGAACTAGGACCATTGTATATACTGACCATTCTGCTTTAAAATATCTGATGAGGAAGGCTGATGCTAAGCCTAGATTGATTAGATGGGTGTTATTGCTGCAGGAATTCGATTTGGACATTCGGGACAAGAAGGGATGTGAAAACGTGGTTGCAGATCACCTGTCTCGATTGCAGCACAATTGCGAAAAAATTGCGGACCCCGCAATTTCTGATGCTTTTATAGATGAACACATCTTTGCTTTAACTCATCGTGATAACGATGAGGAACCTTGGTTCGCTGACATTGCTAACTTCCGTGCAGCACAGGTATTACCAGTGTTCAAGGGAGGACAAGAGAAGAAGAGGTTCCTCCATGAAGCAAGGAAATTCATCTGGGATGACCCCATACTTTACAGGACCTGTGCTGATGGGTTGTTGAGGAAGTGTGTTACAGCTGCTGAAGCGAAGTCTGTGCTGCAGCACTGTCATTCATCTCCTTATGGTGGACACTTTGGTGGACAAAGGACAGCTGCCAAGGTATTTCAAAGTGGCTACTACTGGCCAACAATCTTTAAGGACGCCCACAACTACGCCCACAACTGTGACGAGTGCCAAAGGACAGGTAACCTCAGTCGTAAGGATGAGATGCCCCTCACCTACATCTTAGAGTTGGAGCTCTTTGATGTGTGGGGCATTGATTTCATGGGACCATTCCCTCCATCATCAGGTAACCTGTACATTTTAGTAGCAGTAGACTACGTGTCAAAGTGGGTAGAAGCTAAGGCATGTCCTAATAATGATGCTAAAACAGTCACTAGCTTCTTGCATAGACACATTTTCACTAGATTTGGGACTCCTCGTGCTATCATTAGTGATGAGGGGTCACATTTCATTAATAAGGCTATGGAGAAATTATTGGCTAAATATAACATTAGACATAGGGTAGCTACTCCCTACCACCCACACTCAAATGGCCAAGCTGAGATTTCCAATAGGGAGATAAAAAACATCCTAGAGAAGGTAGTCAAACCTAATAGGAAAGACTGGTCTTTCAAGCTTGAGGATGCACTTTGGGCTTACAGAACAGCATATAAGACACCTCTAGGAATGTCTCCCTATAGGTTGGTGTATGGCAAGGCTTGCCACTTGCCACTTGAGTTGGAAAACAAGGCATTTTGGGCCATGAAAGAATTAAATTTTTGTGTGAAGGATGCAGGGACATTAAGATCTTTACAGCTACATGAACTTGATGAGCTTAGGCACATGGCCTATGAGAATGCCAAGATGTACAAAGAAAAGACAAAAATATGGCATGACAGTAGACTCAGGATCAAAGACTTTAAAAAGGGCCAACTTGTATTATTATTTAACTCACGATTAAAGCTATTTCCAGGCAAACTAAAGTCTAGATGGTCAGGTCCATTTATTATTACTAATGTCTTTGTTCATGGTGCCATAGAGATTAAAAACTTGCAGCAAGGACAGCCATTTATGGTCAATGGTGCTAGGTTGAAGCACTACTATGAGGAGGGGGATGTGAAGACTCTCTCGGCCTTCCTCCTACATGAAGCATGAAATTAGAAACGAGAGAGAACGAGTGGTTACTGTGCTCGTTTAGTCAAGGCCAATGCCTTAGTTTATTTTTTCTGTTTTTATCGATGATCGTTTGTATGTTTTGTAGCGTGATTTTAATTGCGTATTTAATGTTTGTTTTATTTGTTTTTGTAGGGAATCGAAAGAGGGGATCAAGGGGAGTAAATCCCACTTTAAAAATCAAGAAACGG
The DNA here is from genome assembly GCA_028017165.1 of Herpetospermum pedunculosum. NCBI lineage: Eukaryota > Viridiplantae > Streptophyta > Magnoliopsida > Cucurbitales > Cucurbitaceae > Herpetospermum > Herpetospermum pedunculosum. The sequence goes on along the minus strand of JAPQWQ010000186.1, from coordinate 13,784,768 downwards.
TTGAGCCAAATGAAAGATACGGGCGATCAAAGTTTGGAATTTTTATGAAATATTATCCCTGGAATTGCGCAGAAATTGCTGGATTCGCAAAAAGAGCCGTTGGGATTTTTCCGTTGCTTTTATAGCCGTTAGAAGGCGCCCGATTGATACGATCCTCTCATTCTTTGCTCTCCAAGATTTCTGCGATTCTCTCCACCTTTGATCTCTCTCTCCAAACCTCCAAGATTCGACAATGGTTTCCACTAGGGCTGAGAGATCCGCCGCCAAGAAGAAGGCCGACGACGCAGCTGAAGCGGCTGCAAGGGAAGCGCTTCTCGCCCTTGCTGATGAGGGTGCTGTACGCACTGGCCGTCTCTCCAAGCTTCCTATTCGTAGGAAGAAGTGGAGGGTGGTCACTGAGATCCCTGCTGGGCCATCTGAGCCAGTGGGCACGCCAAAGAAGCGTCGGTGGACTGTCAAGACTGCCGCCGAACGAACCATCATCAAGACTCCCTCTGTGGAGAGTCAAGAACCTGATCGTGCATCTCACGAGTCAGCAAAGGAAGGTTCGTCGCCGTCTGTGTCACCTGTGCGCAGCCCTCTCCCATCTGAACCGGTGCAAAGCACAGAATCATCACCGCCTGCGCAGCGCGCCGAGTCATCTCCAGCGCTTCAGAGTTATGATCTACCACCTGCGGCTGTGCAAAGTCCTGACCTGCCGTCTTCGCCATGGAGTTCTGCACATACACCATCAGCAGAACACAACTCTCCACGGCCTGATCCTGAATTCCCTTATGGGGATTATCAGGAGTCCACGCAAGGCAGTGGAGATGCTGGCGAAGAAGAAGTCTTCTCTCCCATGAGAGAAGACAGCCCTGATGAGCCTGCACAGCAGGATGATTCCATGGAGGAGACGTTGGGGGCCTGCCTACAACAGATCCACATTAAGAGGGAGAAGAAGGAGGCCAAGAAGAAGGCCAAGAAAGCCAAGAAACTGAAGAAGAAGAAGGCCAAGCGAGTGCCTTCAGCAGACAAAGACAGTACTGAGCCTTCGCTCAAACGCCTCAAGGTGGAGGCTGCTGAATCTTCCAAGCCAGCCGATAAGGGGAAGGCTAAACTCTACCCTGAAGATGAACCTCCGTCAGTGAGGTATGTCTCGTCTGATGCTGAATCCCGGGGCGTGGAGCTGAGGAAAAGGGACCTGTTGCACGAGAAGGGGTTCCTCGATCGACTTGCTGACCTGCCGCAGTTCTTGCGCGCAGGAGTGATCAACCATGGCTGGGAGGAATTCTGCCGACCTCCCAATCCAGCATACACGAGCATGGTGTATGACTTTTATGCTAACGTGCTCAGCCCTGAGGATGGCCTATCGGTGGTCAGAGGGGTGGAGGTTGATTTCTCAGCCAAAGCCATTAATGAAGCATTCGGTCTAAGGGGCCAGCCTCACACAGATTATGCACGGATAGTTGATAAGCCGACCGAGGCTGTGCTGGAAGAAGCCATCCGCACCATTGGCCAGCCTGAGGCCTCCTGGACAGTCTCACGCAATGGGCGGCACACGCTTATGAGTGCCAACCTCACGGCTAAGGCAGCTGTGTGGTTTTCATTCGTAAGAAGAAGACTCTCCCCGGTGACTCATGAGACTACAATCAACCAGAGCCGTTCGCTGCTGGTTTATGCTATAATGAGAGGTCTCACGATCAACGTGGGAGAAGTCATCACTGCTGCCATAGCTGAGTGTGCAAAAAAGGGTAAGGGGCCGTTATTTTTCCCCAACATCATCACAAAGTTATGCTTGCTTGCAGGAGTTCCCACCGAGCGCTTGGAGCAGCAGCTGCCCTACACAGGCCATCTGGAGTTGCCTGCACACCTAAGGCTGAGAAGAAAGGGCAACATGGAGTTTGAGTTGGATAGGCTGGCGGCTGAACAGTCCCTATCCATGGCCTGCTTGATGGACAAGCAGAGGAGAATGGCTCAATGGGCCAGCTATGCGCAGGCGAGGGACAAAGAAGTTGCAGACCAGTTGGGGTGCATCTTCCCGGACTTCCCCACCAACCTCCTAACTCCATGGGTGCCCCCACGACCAAGACAACCAGATGAGGATGATGAGAATTGAGTGCTGGTTTAAAGAGCACTAGAGGGAGTATTACTGATCCCTCAAGAAACAAAAGACAATTTTCCTGCTTTTTGATAGAGTAATGTATATTATGCTGTTTTGTGGTTAAGTTTTGATCTGTTTTGGATGTTTAGTTTTATGTTTTTCCTTTTGCTTAGGATAGTCTGATGTTAGTTGATTAGGTAGGATAGTTTAGTTTTATTTTTAGATTGCATGAGTAACAGGAAAAAGCATGCTAGGGGCCTGAGTTAATGTTATATCTGCCCGGATTGGATTGCGAAATAATTGCGGTTCCCGCAATTTTTGTGACTGATAGCATGTTTTGGACTGTCTGTTTAGTTAGGCTGTGATCTGTTAAATTCTATCTTTTGCTGCTAGCATGGCTACCTTATATAGCTAATCTTGAAGCATGCTGGATGAGTGTCATAGGACACCCTTTGATAGTTTAAATTTGCTTCTGAATAGTGCTCAGCATGCATAAACCATAAGTCCTTAAACCTGTCTGTTATGTTCAAATTTTCTGCTGCTGGGATAGTTGCTTCTAGAATGTTGTGCCTATGCCTAGGATGTTTAGATTCTCCTTGCTTTGCTTTAGACTAGATGCTTCTAGGACAAGTTTGGGGGTGTGCCACCTCAAACACTCATTGGGGACAATGAGTAGTTGAAGTTTGGGGGAGGCCACCCTAGGCCTAGGAACATTCCTCTCTTCCTTAGGACATAAGCATTCTTCTTCTCCTAAAAAAATTTTTGTGATAAATAGAAAAAGTGAAAAATAGAATAAAGAGGGGAGTCTTTCTCAAGTTGTTGAGTAATCAGTGCCAAGTGTGTAAACCACAAGTGGCATTGCATCAAAAGGCAAACTGAGGGGAGACTCCACCTAAGTAAAAAAGAAAGAAAAAAGGAGAAATGGGGGAAGAAGAATGTATGCTTGGGAGTTATAATCTTGTGGCTTAGATGTCCTATGAAAAAAGAACTCTGATCCTTAATGAGCTAAGCACAAGGTTGTAACTTTTAGGTTTGTCTAGGGAGATGAATGTATATCCAATGTAGTGATGCCAGGGTTTAGGTTGTTCTCTAAAAGTACCACTGTCACTGTTAATACTAAGACTGGCATGACTCTAAGGAATCCTAGACACATTAAAAATAAGCTAGAAGCATGTACTGAGTCTGGAGTAAAGCTTGGTAGAATTTGAAACCTTAGGGATAATAACATGATATCATAGAAGTAGTTAGATCAGTAGTAGGGGGTTAACAAAAGCAGCGGGTATGGTAGGCAGGTGAAGTCAGAAGAGCTTGATAAAGAGGTTAGTTTTAAACTTAGGAGTGTGTCACAGGACAGCATTGCTATAGACAAAATATAAGGGAGTCGGTGGGTAGTTAAAGAAGTAGAAACAGCAGCCTAAGTAAGTCCTTAGTATGCTTGAGGACAAGCAAAGCCTTAAGTTTGGGGGTGTGTTAAGTCTCTGAAAGTGACTTATTTAGGACCCATTTAGCTTAAGAAGATGTACACATTTAGGTGTTTTTGTTAGCATTTAGCTTAAACCTATGCTTTAATATGAGAATTAGAAGAAGGTAGCTAATATAGGACTTATGTACAATAGGTAGAAAAAGGGTTGAAAACCGAAGAAAAGAATGAAAAAGTTAGCATTGCAAATGAATTGCGGAATAATTGCGGTGACCGCAATTATTCAAGTTAAAACCGTAAGTTGGCTGATCATTTTCTGTTTAGATCCGACTTTTCAGGGATTCGTTCTTTCTCCTCCATCCATTCTGATATATGGCGTTGAAGATTGATGGTTCTCCTTGGCCCAAACGCACCTGCAAACTACTATAAAAGGGGGTCAAAGTCGGAGGTTCAGTAAGCAATTCGAAGTGCAGAAGTCTTCTCGCAGTCCACCATTTCTCTCTAAATTCCTTTGCCGTCTGTTGGAGTGAGGTTCTCAGCTTTTGGAGTCGATAATCTGATAGGAAGGAGAGAAGTTTCTTCTTCTCTCTCGATTGGATTCATCCAAGCACGGCTGAATTCCCATCACCATCATTCGAGGCGACTGCCACGAAGTTTTCAGCAAGCCTTTACTGTTTTCTGTTCTTTTCTTCTCATTTCCATTACTGATCTTTGTTGTTCTTAGTGTAGTCATTTCAATTACTGCATTTCGTTGTTGTCTGTCTTGGATTCAGTCTTTTAAAGCTTTCCTTTGTTATTCAAACACTTAAAGTAATCAAAGTAAGTTTCTGCATTTCACAGTTCTACCTTGTTCTGCTACGAGTTTTGCTTGCTGTTTTACACACATTTCTCTTCTAAGCATGTCTACTTTATCTACCATTTCTGCTCTTTACATATCCATGAGTAACTAAAATCATTTAGGGGCATGCTAATGACAGAACTATAGGCTAAAAAACGTGAGTCAAGTAGGTAGATTAACACTCGAACATTGATTGTATGTAAGCTTCATCCCACGGGCAATTTCGATTGGCCATCCATTTTGTCCAAAGAACTCCTAACCTCTGGAAGGAGTAAGAGTTCAGAGTCATATAATCATGCTAGCCTTTCATGGTAATCAGGAAACGGCCTAGGAATAGGCGTTTCCCTAGTACAAACTGCACACTCCTGCTTTAACAAGATGCTTAAGACCTTACTTTGAAGTCGAGTAAACTTGAGTCTCTCATGCATGGAATCGGACGATACTTGAGATAGAGTGAGTTTGATGTATAGAGAGTTGATCCAAAGCTTGATAATCGTAATAAAATGCCTATAGGATAGTCATTAGTAGCCCTTAATTCCCCGTTTTAATCAGATTCGCTGCTAATTAATTGCGGAAACATTGCGGTCCTCGCAATTCTGCCTTTTTAATCATTCTGTTTAGCTGTTTTCTTCCTCGATTATTAATTCCATCTCTTGTCCTTTAGGTCTAGTTTTAACTTTAATTTGTTCATGTTATATCCCTCTATACATTCAGCAAAAAGTAGTTAATTAAAAACCAATTTTAACCCATCAAATTCATCCCATCTTTCTTAACATTCACACTTCGCGAATAGCTAAAAACAAGTCTCTGTGGAAAAAACGAATTAAATATACTCACTACTTGCTGTAAGACCATGTATGCTTGCATGTTCTAAGTGCTCTCTCTACCCTTTTGCATATTTATCTTTACACATTGAGCACGCAACAAGTTTTTGTAGGCATAGGCACAACATCATTTGGGATAGTTGCTTGTCAAGCTTTGGATGAAAAAGTTCAGTTAAGAGAATCATTCGGTCTAAGGGGCCAGCCTCACACAGATTATGCACGGATAGTTGATGAGCCGACCGAGGCTGTGCTGGAAGAAGCCATCCGCACCATTGGCCAGCCTGAGGCCTCCTGGACAGTCTCACGCAATGGGCGGCACACGCTTATGAGTGCCAACCTCACGGCTAAGGCAGCTGTGTGGTTTTCATTCGTAAGAAGAAGACTCTCCCCGGTGACTCATGAGACTACAATCAACCAGAGCCGTTCGCTGCTGGTTTATGCTATAATGAGAGGTCTCACGATCAACGTGGGAGAAGTCATCACTGCTGCCATAGCTGAGTGTGCAAAAAAGGGTAAGGGGCCGTTATTTTTCCCCAACATCATCACAAAGTTATGCTTGCTTGCAGGAGTTCCCACCGAGCGCTTGGAGCAGCAGCTGCCCTACACAGGCCATCTGGAGTTGCCTGCACACCTAAGGCTGAGAAGAAAGGGCAACATGGAGTTTGAGTTGGATAGGCTGGCGGCTGAACAGTCCCTATCCATGGCCTGCTTGATGGACATGCAAAGGAGAATGGCTCAATGGGCCAGCTATGCGCAGGCGAGGGACAAAGAAGTTGCAGACCAGTTGGGGTGCATCTTCCCGGACTTCCCCACCAACCTCCTAACTCCATGGGTGCCCCCACGACCAAGACAACCAGATGAGGATGATGAGAATTGAGTGCTGGTTTGAAGAGCACTAGAGGGAGTATTACTGATCCCTCAAGAAACAAAAGACAATTTTCCTGCTTTTTGATAGAGTAATGTATATTATGCTGTTTTGTGGTTAAGTTTTGATCTGTTTTGGATGTTTAGTTTTATGTTTTTCCTTTTGCTTAGGATAGTCTGATGTTAGTTGATTAGGCAGGATAGTTTAGTTTTATTTTTAGATTGCATGAGTAACAGGAAAAAGCATGCTAGGGGCCTGAGTTAATGTTATATCTGCCCGGATTGGATTGCGAAATAATTGCGGTTCCCGCAATTTTTGTGACTGATAGCATGTTTTGGACTGTCTGTTTAGTTAGGCTGTGATCTGTTAAATTCTATCTTTTGCTGCTAGCATGACTACCTTATATAGCTAATCTTGAAGCATGCTGGATGAGTGTCATAGGACACCCTTTGATAGTTTAAATTTGCTTCTGAATAGTGCTCAGCATGCATAAACCATAAGTCCTTAAACCTGTCTGTTATGTTCAAATTTTCTGCTGCTGGGATAGTTGCTTCTAGAATGTTGTGCCTATGCCTAGGATGTTTAGATTCTCCTTGCTTTGCTTTAGACTAGATGCTTCTAGGACAAGTTTGGGGGTGTGCCACCTCAAACACTCATTGGGGACAATGAGTAGTTGAAGTTTGGGGGAGGCCACCCTAGGCCTAGGAACATTCCTCTCTTCCTTAGGACATAAGCATTCTTCTTCTCCTAAAAAAATTTTTTTGATAAAAAGAAAAAGTGAAAAATAGAATAAAGAGGGGAGTCTTTCTCAAGTTGTTGAGTAATCAGTGCCAAGTGTGTAAACCACAAGTGGCATTGCATCAAAAGGCAAACTGAGGGGAGACTCCACCTAAGTAAAAAAGAAAGAAAAAAGGAGAAATGGGGGAAGAAGAATGTATGCTTGGGAGTTATAATCTTGTGGCTTAGATGTCCTATGAAAAAAGAACTCTGATCCTTAATGAGCTAAGCACAAGGTTGTAACTTTTAGGTTTGTCTAGGGAGATGAATGTATATCCAATGTAGTGATGCCAGGGTTTAGGTTGTTCTCTAAAAGTACCACTGTCACTGTTAATACTAAGACTGGCATGACTCTAAGGAATCCTAGACACATTAAAAATAAGCTAGAAGCATGTACTGAGTCTGGAGTAAAGCTTGGTAGAATTTGAAACCTTAGGGATAATAACATGATATCATAGAAGTAGTTAGATCAGTAGTAGGGGGTTAACAAAAGCAGCGGGTATGGTAGGCAGGTGAAGTCAGAAGAGCTTGATAAAGAGGTTAGTTTTAAACTTAGGAGTGTGTCACAGGACAGCATTGCTATAGACAAAATATAAGGGAGTCGGTGGGTAGTTAAAGAAGTAGAAACAGCAGCCTAAGTAAGTCCTTAGTATGCTTGAGGACAAGCAAAGCCTTAAGTTTGGGGGTGTGTTAAGTCTCTGAAAGTGACTTATTTAGGACCCATTTAGCTTAAGAAGATGTACACATTTAGGTGTTTTTGTTAGCATTTAGCTTAAACCTATGCTTTAATATGAGAATTAGAAGAAGGTAGCTAATATAGGACTTATGCACAATAGGTAGAAAAAGGGTTGAAAACCGAGGAAAAGAATGAAAAAATAACCATTGCAAATGAATTGCGGAATAATTGCGGTGACCGCAATTATTCAAGTTAAAACCGTAAGTTGGCTGACATTTTTCTGTTTAGATCCGACTTTTCAGGGATTCGTTCTTTCTCCTCCATCCATTCTGATATATGACGTTGAAGACTGATGGTTCTCCTTGGCCCAAACGCACCTGCAAACTACTATAAAAGGGGGTCAAAGTCGGAGGTTCAATCATCAATTCGAAGCGCAGAAGTCTTCTTGCAGTCCACCATTTCCATCTGTTTTCCTTTGCCGTCTGTTGGAGTGAGGTTCTCAGCTTTTGGAGTCGATAATCTGATAGGAAGGAGAGAAGATTCTTCTTCTCTCTCGATTGGATTCATCCAAGCACGGCTGAATTCTCATCACCATCATTCGAGGCGACTGCCACGAAGTTTTCAGCAATCCTTTACTGTTTTCTGTTCTTTCCTTCTCATTTCCCTTACTGATCATTGTTGTTCTTAGTTTAGTAATTTAATTATTGCATTTCGTTGTTGTCTGCCTTGGATTCATTCCTTTTAAAGCTTTCCTTTGTCATTCAAACATTCAAGTTAATCAAAGTAAGTTTCTGCACTTCACAGTTTATACTTTCTTCTGCTACGGGTTTTGCTTCCTGTTTTAAGCACATTTCTCTTCTAAGTATGTCTGTTTTATCTACCCTTTCTGTTCTTCATATATCCATGAGTAACTAAAATCATTTAGGGGCATGCTAATGACAGAACTATAGGCTAAAAAACGTGAGTCAAGTAGGTAGATTAACACTCGAACATTGATTGTATGTAAGCTTCATCCCACGGGCAATTTCGATTGGCCATCCATTTTGTCCAAAGAACTCCTAACCTCTGGAAGGAGTAAGAGTTCAGAGTCATATAATCATGCTAGCCTTTCATGGTAATCAGGAAACGGCCTAGGAATAGGCGTTTCCCTAGTACAAACTGCACACTCCTGCTTTAACAAGATGCTTAAGACCTTACTTTGAAGTCGAGTAAACTTGAGTCTCTCATGCATGGAATCGGACGATACTTGAGATAGAGTGAGTTTGATGTATAGAGAGTTGATCCAAAGCTTGATAATCGTAATAAAATGCCTATAGGATAGTCATTAGTAGCCCTTAATTCCCCGTTTTAATCAGATTCGCTGCTAATTAATTGCGGAAACATTGCGGTCCTCGCAATTCTGCCTTTTTAATCATTCTGTTTAGCTGTTTTCTTCCTCGATTATTAATTCCATCTCTTGTCCTTTAGGTCTAGTTTTAACTTTAATTTGTTCATGTTATATCCCTCTATACATTCAGCAAAAAGTAGTTAATTAAAAACCAATTTTAACCCATCAAATTCATCCCATCTTTCTTAACATTCACACTTCGCGAATAGCTAAAAACAAGTCTCTGTGGAAAAAACGAATTAAATATACTCACTACTTGCTGTAAGACCATGTATGCTTGCATGTTCTAAGTGCTCTCTCTACCCTTTTGCATATTTATCTTTACACATTGAGCACGCAACAAAATCCATGAACAATTCTTTCTCTCGTGCCTTCTGCGCACATATAACATCAATTTTAAATTTTACAGGTTTCATAAAAGGTTGATCCCATAAAATTGATGTAAGAACATGAGAGAGATTTTCATGCATTCCCAAAGCATAAGGATCAGCAGGAAAGAACGGGTCAGTTACTCTGCCCCAAACATCCTCCACTTTTTTCAAGGGGTGCACATAGGATTTATCAACCATTTGCACAATAGAACCAGATTCATGCAAGTCATTCAGTTTAAGCTCATTAAAAACAGCATGCGACTCAACATTAACCGATGGTTCTAAATCTAGCATGGCTTGATTAATCATTTCATTTCCAATAGTGCAAGGTAAAGTGGAAGGGAGTAGCTTAGCAGGATTCTCAACAATTGTCAAAGCAGAAACAGATGAATCACAAAATTCAGTCAAGGGTGGTTCATGCAACTCATAATCATCAAAAAGTTCAGTTAAAAATAATGGGTCATCCCCATCCTCAACAGTCATGCATTCATTATGAGTTAAAGATTCAAATGTGTCTACTTGACAAAGAGAGAATACATCATCATCATGCTCTTCTACAATGGGCAAATGCATCTCAACAACCTCTCCTCCATACTCAACAGATAAAATGCCCTTATCCACATTTATTTTAGTTTTAGCAGTTTTCATAAAGGGCCTACCTAATAAGATCGAAGCAGGCGAAGAGGAATAATTTTCATCCATTTTCAGAACATAAAAATCAACAGGAAAAATTAATTCATTAACCTGCACTAACACATCTTCCACTATTCCTAGAGGATGCACAGAAGTTCTATCAGCAAGTTGAATAATTATTCCTGTTTTCTTCATTTCTTTCAATTTCAGTTTCTGATAAATGGAATAAGGCATAACACTAATGAAGGCTCCTAAATCCAGCATTGCTCTTCTAATATGCATGCCTCCTATCTTACAAGGGAGAGAGAACATACCTGGATCGTCGCATTTAACTGGTAAGCTCTTTCTGATCAAAGCAGAAACGTTCTCACTTACCACGACGCGTTCACTCTTCTTTGTCTTCCTCTGGTTGGTGCAAAGTTTCCTTAGAAACTTGGCGTACCTCGGGATTTCCTTCAGGGCATCCAACAGAGGGATGTTGATCTCTACCTTCCTGAATGTGTCTAGGAACTCCTTTTTGTAGTTCTCCTTGGGCGGTCTCGCTAACCTGCTAGGAAAAGAAGCCTTAGGCACATAAACTCTAGTGCATGTAGGATCGAAATTTAACCCATGCCACCGTGGTTCGGGATTTTCTGTCTGTGGCTCGACGTGGCCATAATCGACTTCAACCGGCGGGGTACTCGTGGGAAGATGCTTCCCACTTCTCAGGGTGATGGCACTAACGTTCTCTACGTTCTGGTGCTCCGTCACTGTCAACCTCTTACTCACTTGAATCACTGCATCGCTCAGAGTTTGAAACTGCTCTCGAGTTTCCCTATGTTGTGATTCAAGCATTTGTTCCAATGATCTACCTGAAACAGAAGGACGGGGCTGTAAGTGATCTTTCAAAGCAAGAACAACGCTACTTACCGCTAAAAGTTGGGCTTTAAGCTCGTCCACGTCCCTTCTCAGGCGCGTATGTTCCTTGTCTCTATCTGCACTCCACTCCAAGCTTCTAGCTACGTTAGAAATCAAAACTCTAGCTTCGGTGGGTGTCTTATCTATCAGCGAACCTCCACTGGCGGCGTCTATCATCTGCTGGCCTTGGGGAAGCAAACCGTAGTAGAAACTCTGAATGAGGGATTGCTCGGTTATTTGATGATTGGGACAATCCTCGCATAACCGACCAAACCTCTCCCAGCATTCAAGGACGGTTTCTTCCTTTCCTTGCTCAATTTTGTGTATCTCCCTTCTGAGGGCGACGACCTTTGACGCAGGAAAATACCTTTCTAAAAACGCCCCATTCAGCTCCTTCCAAGTCATGATAGGTCCAGTCGGTAGGTAATACATCCAATCTCTCGCCTTCTTCTTCAAGGTGAAGGGAAAGGCCCTGAGATGGAGTTGATCTGCAGTGGTGTCATCGGTTCTAAATGACGAACACACCATCTGGAATGCCTTGAGGTGTCTGACGAGATCCTCATCTGTATTACCATAAAAAGAAGGTAATAAGTTAACCAGACCAGCTTTAAGTTCAAAATTACCTGCAGCTACCAGATACATAATACTCGATGTGTTTCGGCCTAGCTCAGGCGATGCAAACTCCCTCAAGGTTCTTTGTTGCTCATAATTACCCACGACCTCCATCTTTGCGCTTCTTTTGAATTTTCAAAGAATGATTGCGCTCAAAAACTCGAACAAAAACGGGTAAAATAATACAAAAGAATTAAACTGTACAAAAAAAAAAGTAAAGAAAATTTTAAAACCAACAAACTAAACTTAATCAAACTAAATTAAACTTAGTTCCCCGGCAACGACGCCAATTTTGGTAGAGCACTTTATGTGGTATTCCAAATTCAAGCTGTCGAGGCTTGCCAAAATACAATTTATAAACCCGAGTACACCGAGCAATTTGAAGCTAAGTGGTAACGGGGTCGATCCACAGGAAATTAAGAAATCTAATTTAACTAAGTCTAATTTGCTAGAGATAAAAAGTATGCACAAATAAAAGAATGGTAATTTGGTTTGGGGGGAAGGGAGCTCCTACGTGCAAACTAACGGAAAATTAAAGGACAACGTGCGAAATTTAAATGGTCGTGCTTAACTTCGAGAAATGAAATTGATTGTTATGGATGTTCGGATCATCGATACAATTGATTAACTAACCATGCTTCAGCACACAATTCATTTGGTTGATTCCCAACTCAAATGACCCAAAGATATAATTAGATATGTGCAATTCTAATTATACTTGGCTAATAATCTATCCAAGGTCGCGACCGCTAAATCGACTATAAGTCAGTGACGGGAACACTGTGACGGTCTAATCCTAAGACTAACCCGGTTTCTCTCTTGCCTTAAGCCTAACATGAAAACGTTAATTAATTCAGATTACCAACTGTCACATTAGGTTGAATTAATTAGCCATGCTTAAGCCCGTGCTACCTAGCGGTTTGGGCAATTATACGTCCCAACCTTTAGCCCTCTATCATGCATAGGAACTAGGGCGTCAACCTAATTTAGCTACACATGCTAGATTTTATGAAGAACAAGCAAGAGAATGCAATAGACATGCTAATTGACTTCACATTTACAAAGGGGCAAACCTCCCCAAACATCCATAATTCACAAACCAAAACTCAAAATCAAGCACTAACCTTAGTTTAGCCTTCCATGGAGGATGAATAAATCCAATCCCCCATGGAAGAGCTTAGTAGCATACAAAGAAGAGAAGAAGAAGCCCAAAAATGGTGGAAAATGGTGGAAACCCGAGAGGAAGAATTGGGGAAGAAGAAGGAGAATCAAAAGTTGGCAAAATAATGGCGTTTTCACGCCTTTAAATGTCGGAGCGTCGAGACGCTAGGCAAGCGTCTCGACGGTGTGCCCTAAGTTGGCCGCGCGCGCGCAGGTGTCGAGACGCTCGGACAGCGTCTCGACGCTGTCGCGCGTCCGTCTATAAAATTTATCGGGCTGGCGTCGAGACCCTCGGGCGGCGTCTTATTATTTAACTCACGATTGATTTGGCACGGCAGTAGACTTAGGATTAAGGACTTTAAGAAAGGCCAGCTTGTCTTATTATTTAACTCACGATTGAAATTATTTCCAGGCAAACTTAAGTCCAGATGGTCAGGACCTTTTGTGATAACTAACGTGTTTGTTCATGGTGCAATCGAGATTAAGAACCTGCAGCAAGGGCAACCGTTCATGGTTAATGGTGCAAGATTGAAGCATTACTATGAGGAAGGAGATGTGAAGACTCTCTCGGCCTTCCTCTTGACTGAAACGTGAAAATAAGAACGAGAGAGGACGAGTGATCACTGTGCTCGTCCATGCGAGGCTAATGCCTTAGTTTATTTTTTGTTATTTTTCCGGTTGCCGTTTGTGTATATTTTTATGCGATTTTAATTACGAATTTAATGTTGATTTTATTTAATTTGATAGGGAATCAATAGAGGGAATCAAGGAGATGAAATCAAGATAAAAAATCGAGGGAGATATTGAGCCAAATCGAAGATTCAGTTAAGAAGATATTAGCATTTGAAACGGCGAAATCTCCAACGGTCACTAAAATTGCGCTGGATTTGCAGAATCCGCAACGAAAATAGCCGTTGGAATTTCCATCATTACTTATATCCGTTAGAAGCGCGATGATCCGTACGCTTCTCCCATTATCTGAACTCCAAGAAATCTGTCTTTCTCTTCATCTGCAATTCCTCTTTCCAGATTCCCACGATTCAACGATGGTGCTAACGAGAGCTGAAAGGTCTGCGTCCAAGAAGAAGGCCGACGACGCTGAAATTGCTGCGAGGGAAGCACTTCTTGCCCTTGCAGATGCTGAGGCTGCGCGCACTGAACGACTCCCCAAGCTGCCTATCCGCAAGAAGAAGTGGAAGGTGGTTACGGAGATCCCTGCTGGACCCTCTGAACCAGCAGGAACGCCCAAGAAACGCAAGTGGAGTATGGCTGTGGCCGAAGAAGCGAGCAAGAAAAAGACTCCCTCTGTGGAGAGTCAAGAAAGTGGCCGTCGGTCACACGAGTCAGCCAAGCAGAGCTCTTCGCCATCGCCACCAGCGCGAAGCCCTGAGCTTTCGCCATCGCCACAGAGCTCTGAACACACACCACCGGCGCAGAGCCCTGAAGCATCACCCACTTCCCCACAACCTGACCCTGAATTCCCATATGGAGTGCATCAAGAATCAACGCAGGGTAGTGAGGAAGCTGAGGAAGAAGAGGTCTTCTCTCCTTTGAGGGAAGCCAGCCCTGAGAGCCCTGCACAGAGGGATGATTCAATGGACGAGACACTGGGGGATTGCCTCCAGCAGATCACAACCAAGGCTAGATTGAAAAAGAAGGCCACCAAGGTTGTCAAGGCCAAACGGCCAAAAGCCTTAAAGAAGTCCAAGAAAAAGAAAACCAGGGGTGAGCCTTCATCAAAGAAGGGGGGTGATGAGCCGTCTCTGAAGAAGCTCAAGATTGAGGCTGCTGAGTCAGCCAAACCGAAAGACAAGGGGAAAGCCAAGCTGTACCCCGAAGATGAGCCTCAATCCGTGAGGTATGTGTCCTCTGATGCCGAGTCCAGAGGCACTGAGCTGAGGAAGAGGGAACTGCTGCACGAGAAGGGATTCCTCGACGCACTCGCTGACCTGCCGCAATTCTTGCGCGCAGGGATCACGAATCACGGCTGGGAGGAGCTGTGCAGACCACCCAACCCCGCCTATTCCAGTATGGTGTATGACTTTTACGCCAATTTGATGAATCCTGAGGATGGCTTGTCTGTGGTCAGAGGGGTCGAGGTGGACTTCTCAGCGAAGGCAATCAACGAAGCCTATGGCCTCAAGGGTCAAAAACACACTGACTATGCGAGGATAGTTGATGAGCCAACAGAAGCTGTCCTAGAGGAAGCAATCCGAGTCATTGGCCAACCTGAGGCATCGTGGACAGTCTCGCGCAATGGGAAGCACACCCTGATGAGTGCTACCCTCACAGCCAAGGCGGCTGTCTGGTTTTCCTTCGTGCGGAGGAAGCTGTCCCTAGTGACCCATGAGACCACCATCAACCAAGGCAGATCGCTGTTGGTCTACGCGATCATGAGAGGCCTCACAATCAACGTTGGCGAGGTCATTGCAGCCTCAATCGCTGACTGCGCCAAAAAGGGTAAGGGTCCACTTTTCTTTCCTAATACAATTACTAAGCTTTGCTTACGTGCAGGGGTCCCAATCGAGCGAATGGAAAGGCAGCTGGCCTACACGGGCTACCTGGAGTTGCCTACTGCCTTGAGGTTGCGAAGGAAGGGAAACATGGAGTTCGAGCTGGATGGTCTGGTTGCTGCTCAGTCTCTGACCATGGCGTGCCTGCTGGATCTGCAGAAGAAGATGGCTCAATGGGCCACATATGCGCAGGCAAGGGATAAAGATGTGGCAGACCAATTGGGCTGCATCTTCCCTGAATTCCCCACGGACCTGCTGACACCATGGGCGCCTCCAAGGCCACGAAGGAATGACGATGATGAAGAAGACATCTGAGTGCTTGGCTGATTAGCACTCCAGGGAGTATTGTTGTTCCCTTTAATAAAAAAAAAAAAAAAAACAAACTGCTTTTCGATGAACCGTGAGATTTTGGCTGTTTTTGAGTTCATATTTTTATCTGTTTTAGTTCTTAGGTTTTAGTGTTTAAACTTGTTTAGTGTAGTCTGATGATAGCTGAATAGGTAGGTTAGTTTAGTTTCCTTTTTGTATAGCTTACATGACTGGAAAAAGCATGCGTAGGGGCCTTAATCACTGGTATATCTGCCCTGTATCCATTGCGGAAAAATTGCGGAATCCGCAATTTTTATTAGTAAATGCATGTTTTTGACTGACTGTTTAGCTAGGCTGGTGCTGTTTAACTTTTGTCTTTTGCTGCTATCATGACTGCCTTATATAGCCTATTTAAAAGCATGCTGGATGAGTGTCATAGGACACCTTTGATAGTTTAAATTACCCTCTTAAAAGTGCTCAGCATGCATAGCTTTAAGTCCTTACCTGACTGTTTTTATAAATTTCTGCTGCTGTGATGTTTGCTTTTAAAATAATCTTTCTATGCCTAGGGCTTTTAGATTCTCTTTGTTTTACCTTAGACTAGATGCTTCTAGGACAAGTTTGGGGGTGTGCCACCTCAAACACTCATTGGGGACAATGAGTAGTTTAAGTTTGGGGGAGGCCACCCTAGGCCTAGGAACATTCCTCTCTCCCTTAAAGCATAAGCATTCTTCTTCTCCTTTACAAAAAAAATGATGAGCTAAAAAAAATATAGAATAAAGAGGGGTGTCTCTCTTAAAGTTGCTGAGTAATCAGTGCCAAGTGTGTAACCCACAAGTGGCATTGCATCAAAAGGCAACCAAGGGAGAGGCTCCACCTAAGTAAGAAAGAAAGAAAAAGGAAAAAATAGGGAAGAAGAATGTATACCTAGGAGTTGCAACTTTGTGGCTTAGATGTCCTAAATAAAAAGAACTCTGATCCTCAATTAGCTGAGCACAAAGTTGTAACTTGTAGGGTTGTTTAGGGAGATGAATGTATGTCCAATGTAGTGATGCCAGGGTTTAGGTTGTTCTCTAAAAATACTACTGTCACTGTTAATACTAAGACTGGCATGACTCTAAGGAATCCTAGGTAGCTCAAAAGTGAAGCTAGAAGCATGTACTGAGTCTGGGGTAAAGCTAGGTAGAATTTGAAACCTTAGGGATAGATGCACGATGTGACAGAAGCAAGTAGATCAGTCGTAGGGAGTTAATGAAACAGCAGGAGTATTAGGCGTGCAAAGTTAGAAGAAGCAATATAAAAGGTTAGTTGTAAACTTAGAAGTGTGTCACAGGATAGCACTGCTATAGATAGGAATGTAGGGGAGTCAGTAAGTGGTTAAAGAGGATGAAACAGCAGCCTAAGCAAGTCCTTAGATTGCTCGAGGACGAGCAAAACCTTAAGTTTGGGGGTGTGTTACGTCTCCAAAAGTGACCTTTTTAGGACTTATTTATCTTAGAAAGATGTACACTCTTAGGTGTTTTTGATAGGATTTAGCTTAAACCTATGCTTATATATGAGAATTAGAAGAAGGTAGCTAAATTAGGACTTGTGTGCAAAAGGAAAGAAAAGGAATGAAAACCGAAGTAAAAGAAGGAAAAATGCGCATTGCGGCAGCATTGCGGAAACATTGCTAAAACCGCAATGTTTCAAGTGAAATCCGTAAGTTGACTGATCTTTTTCTGTTATTTTCCGTTATTTCAGGGATTCGTTCTTTCTCCTCCATCCATTTTGAAGTACGACGTTGAGGATGGATGGTTCTCCTTGGCCCAAACACACCTGCAGATTACTATAAAAGGGGGTCAAAGTAGAGGGTTTGATGATCATCCGAAAGCGTAGAAGTCTCTTCGCAGCTCCATCTTTTCTCCTGTTTTTCTTCTCCGTCTGTTGGTTTGAGAGGTTCAGCTGTTGGAGTCGACAATCTGATAGGAAGGAGAGAAGATTCATCTTCTCTCCTGATTGGATTCATCCAAGCAAGGCTACCCTTTCTCTTCCTTCAGCCGAGGCGTTTGCGACGAGGCGATCAAGCTCAACTACTGTTTTCTGTCTTTTATTTCTCATTTCCAGCACTGTTTAGTTGTTGTTTCTGTTCTATTAGCTAGTTCATTTCATTTCGTTGCTTTCTGTCTTCATGTTATTCACTTTAAGTTTCCCTTTGTTCATTCAAACAATCGAGTAATCAAAGCACAATTCATTCTTTCACAGTTTCTTGTCTTTGCGATTTACAGTTTTGCTTCGCTGTTTTAAGTTTATTTCTTTTCTGAGCATGCCTATTTTATCTAGCATTTATGTTCTTTCTATATCCATGAGTAACTAAGTCACATAGGGGCATGCTAATGACAATACTATAGGCTAAAAAACGTGAACCAAGCATGTAGGATAGCTCTCGAAGCATTGATTGTATGTAAGCTTCATCCCACGGGCAATTTCGATTGGCCATCCATTTTGTCCAAAGAACTCCTAACCTCTGGAAGGAGTAAGAGTTCAGAGTCATACACTCATGCTAGCCTTTCAAGGTAGCCAGAAAATGACCTAGGAATAGGCGTTTTCCTAGTACAAACCATATCTTTCTGCTTTAACAAGATGCTTAAGACCTTACTTGGACATGAGTAAACTAAAGAATCTAATGCATGAAATCGGAAGATACATGAGAATGAGTTAGTTTGATGCATAGTGAGTTGATCCAATGCTTGAGAATCGTATGAAAATGCCTATAGAGGAGTCGTTAGTAGCCCTTGTTTCTCCATTTTACACACTTTCGCTGTTAGTAACATTGCGGTAGAATTGCTGTTCTCGCAATTCTGCTAAGTTAAAAAGTCTGTTTAGCTATTTTCCTCTTCGTTTATTAATCTCTTCTCTTTTCATTTGAGTTTATCATTGACTTGCACTTGTTCATGTTGCTATCCTTTATTGATTCAGCAGTAAATAGGAATTTTAAAACCAACTCTACCCCTTCAAATCCACCCATTCTTGCTTAACAATACACTTCACGAGTAGCTAATAATAAATCTCTGTGGGAAAACGAATGAAAAAATACTTACTACTTGCTATAAGATCATGTATGCTTGCATGTTCTGAGTGCTCTCTCTCTCTTATTGCTTATTTATTTTACACATTGAGCACGCAACAAACTTGCTGAAGGAATACATAGCAAAGAATGATGCAACTTTGCAGAGCGAGCAAGCAACCTTGAGAAGCTTAGAAAATCAGATTGGGCAGTTGGCAAACGAGCTGAAGAATAGGCCCCAAGGCAGACTGCCTGCAGACACAGAAACTCCAAGAAGGGATGGCAAGGAACAAGTTCAAGCCATTGAACTACGAAGTGGAAGGCCATTGGTGATCAACAGCAGAGCAGCACCAAAGAGAGTAGAGAATGAAGAGTCTAGTGCTCCACTGGATTCTCTGCCTAATCTTGATCAAATACAACCAAGCACAACAAGGGTGAGGCTGGAACCTATGATTGAGGAACCAGAAGAGATTCCTAGGCCTCCCCCTGTCATTAGGCAACCTGAATTGCCTACCTATGTGCCACCACCTCCATTTCCTAGATGGCTCAAGAAGAAACAAAAACAGGAAGCTCATTTCCATAAGTTTTTGGAAATCTTGAAGCAAGTCCATGTTAATACTTCTTTTGTGGAAGTTTTGCAGTCTATGCCAACATATGTAAAATTCTTAAAAGATATTATAACTAACAAAAAAGTTATTGGTGTGTTTGAAACAGTTAACCTCACAGAAGAGTGCAGTGCCATACTCCAAAACAAGCTGCCAAAGAAGGAGAAGGACCCTGGTTCCTTCACTTTGTCAGTAGAATTGGGAGGCAAACATGTGGGCAGAGCCTTGTGTGATCTGGGAGCCAGCATCAACCTTATGCCCTTGTCACTATTCCAACAGCTTGGGATAAGAGAAGCACGACCAACAACAGTCACCTTGCAACTTGCAGACAGATCCATCGCATACTCTGAAGGTAAGATTGAGGATATACTAGTAAAGGTTGACAAATTTATTTTTCTTGCAGATTTCATAATCTTGGACTACGAGGCAGACAAAAAGGGGCCAATCCTACTGGGCAGACCTTTCTTAGCCACAGGTAGGGCCCTAAGTGATGTTCAAAAAGGAGAGCTTACCATGCGAGTCCATGATGAAGAGGTTAAGTTCAGTGTGTTTAAAGCTTTAAGGTACCCCTCTGATCTTGAACACTGTGCAACTGTAGATATAGTAGACTCATTAATTGAAGATGAAATTGAGCATGAATTGTTAGTCAAGCATGCTACTGATTATGCACAAATAGATTTGAATGACTTAAATATTTCTGAATTGATGGATGTATTTGTGGATAACCCTCAGCATGTATGCATGACCAATGAACTGTCTGGAAGAATTACAACTCCTATGATGCCATCAATTGAACAACCACCTTTATTAGAACTGAAACCATTGCCTGAACACCTTAAATATGCATATCTAGGAAAGAAAGAGACCTTGCCTGTCATTATTTCGTCCAAACTAAATAAACAGCATGAAATTGCGTTAATATTGTTTCTTAAGCAACATAAAAAAGTTATTGGTTGGACGATTGCTGACATTAGGGGTATAAGTCCCTCTTATTGCATGCATAAGATCTTGTTAGAGGAAGAACATACACCTAGAGTAGATCATCAACGTAGGTTGAACCCCTCTATGAAAGAGGTAGTTAAAAAAGAAATCATTAAATGGTTAGATGCAGGAGTGATCTTTCCAATAGCCAATAGTCAGTGGGCCAGTCCTATCCAATGTGTACCAAAGAAGGGTGGTATGACTGTGGTAATTAATGAAAACAATGAATTAATACCAACTCGAACTGTCACAGGATGGAGAGTATGTATGGATTATAGAAAACTTAATAAAGAAACTAAAAAAGACCATTTTCCTTTACCCTTTATAGACCAAATGCTAGATAAAATAGCTGGCCAAGCCTTTTACTGCTTTTTAGATGGCTACTCAGGGTATAACCAAATCACCATAGACCCTGAGGATTAAGAGAAAACAACATTTACATGTCCCTTTGGTACGTTTTCTTTTCGCAGAATGTCATTCGGCTTATGCAATGCACCAGCAACGTTCCAAAGATGTATGTTGGCAATATTCTCTGATCTAGATGAGTCTATGATAGAAATCTTTATGGATGACTTCTCAGTATTTGGTGATTCCTTTAACCACTGCTTAGCCAATCTAGGACAAGTCCTCACTAGGTGTGAAGAAACCAACCTAGTATTAAATTGGGAGAAATGTCACTTCATGGTGGAAGAAGGAATAGTACTAGGACATAGAGTGTCCAAAGCAGGAATAGAGGTCGATAGGGCCAAGATAGAAGTCATTGAGAAGTTAGTGGAACCTAAAAATGTCAAAGCTATAAGGAGTTTATTAGGTCATGCAGGATTTTATAGGAGATTTATAAAAGACTTTTCAAAAATCTCTAAACCCCTGTGTGACCTTCTAGAGCTGAATAGAACATTTGTCTTCTCAAATGAGTGTTTAATAGCATGGACCAAGCTTAAAGATGCCTTAGTCAAAGCACCAATCATAGTCGGGCCAAATTGGGATATGTCCTTTGAATTAATGTGTGATGCGAGTGACTATGCAATTGGGGCTATGCTTGGCCAAAAAAGAGAAAAATTAACACACCCTATATATTATGCAAGTAAAACTTTGAATGAAGCTCAATGCAATTACACTACAACAGAGAAAGAAATGTTAGCAGTAGTGTTTGCATGTGAGAAATTCAGGCCTTATATTGTAGGAAATAAAACAATTGTTTATACTGATCATTCTGCAATAAAGTACTTAATGAGGAAGGCTGATGTCAAGCCTCGACTAATTAGATGGGTGTTACTTTTACAAGATTTTGATCTAGAGATTAGAGATAAAAAAGGATGTGAAAACGTAGTTGCTGATCATCTATCAAGATTGTAGAGTCATTGCGGAAACATTGCGGAGCCCGCAATGACTGATTCTTTTATTGATGAACATGTTTTTGTGTTAGTACATTGTGATAACAATGATGAACCATGGTTTGCTGATATTGCAAATTTTCTTGCCTCACAGGTGCTACCAGAATTCAGAGGGGGGCAAGACAAGAAGAGGTTTTTAAATGAGGCTAAGAAGTACATTTGGGATGATCCAACCCTTTACAGAAGCTGTGTGGATGAATTGCTAAGAAAATGTGTGTCAGCTGCTGAAGTAAGGTTAATCTTGCAGCATTGCCATACAGCCCCGTATGGAGGGCACTTTGGTGGTCAGAGGACTGCTGAAAAGGTGTTCCAAAGTGGCTACTTTTGGCCAACAATCTTCAATGATGCACATGACTACGCACACAATTGCAATGAATGTCAACGTACAGGTAACCTTAGTAGGAAGGATGAGATGCCCCTAACATATATCCTAGAGTTAGAACTCTTTGATGTATGGGGCATTGACTTCATGGGTCCATTCCCTTTATCTGCTGGTAATCTTTACATCTTAGTAGCGGTAGATTATGTCTCAAAATGGGTTGAGGCAATTGCATGTCCCTTAAATGATGCTAAAACAGTTGTTAGATTTCTAAATAGGCATATTTTCACACGATTTGGCACACCACGTACCATCATAAGTGATGAAGGAACACATTTTATAAACAAAGCCATGGAAAAAGTGTTAGCTAAATATAATGTTAGGCATAGGGTAGCAACACCCTATCACCCCCACTCAAATGGACAAGCTGAAATTTCTAATAGAGAGATCAAAATTATACTTGAAAAAGTTGTAAAACCGAATAGAAATGATTGGTCTTTTAAATTAGATGACGCACGATGGGCGTATAGGACTGCATATAAAACACCATTAGGAATGTCTCCTTATAGGTTAGTATATGGAAAAGCATGCCACTTACCCCTTGAATTAGAAAACAAAGCTTTTTGGGCTTTAAAAGAGTTGAATTTTTGCGTAACCGATGCGGGAACATTGCTGTCTATGCAATTGCATGAGTTGGATGAACTAAGACACATGTCATATGAAAATGCTAAAATGTATAAGGAAAAGACTAAAATTTGGCATGATAGTAGACTTAGGATTAAGGACTTCAAAAAAGGCCAACATGTTCTATTGTTTAACTCACGATTGAAATTGTTTCCTGGCAAATTAAAGTCTCGTTGGTCTGGTCCATTTGTGATCACTAATGTGTTTGTTCATGGTGCGATTGAAATCCAAAATTTGGAACAAGGCCAGCCGTTCATGGTGAATGGTGCAAGGCTGAAGCACTATTATGAGGAAGGGGATGTGAGAATACTCTCAGCATTCCTCTTGTCTGAGGCTTAAGGGAAGACGAGCAAGGGACAGGGAATTAGTTGAACACCTGCGGTGCAAACTCCCTTCTTTCCCTGCTGAATTGATGAACCCCTGGATGCCTCCGAACGAGAGGAGTGATGAAGATGACAAGGATGAATGAATGAATGCCACAGACTGACGGCATTCGATGGAGTATTTCTTACCCCTCTCAAAAACCTGCTTTTCTGTAACCAGCTACCCCCCCCCCCCCCCCCCCCCCGAATATCAATTGTTGTTATGTTTTGATTCCCTTAATTAGCTTGAGTTAGAGTAGCTTAGGTTAGTTTAAGTTCGTATGATTAGTTAGCTTAGATAGTTTTTTCTGTTGCCTGTAGTTGTGCACAAATGGAATACTGCATGTTAGGAGCTTTGATCACGGTTAAATCTGCTCTGTTAGTATCATTGCGATTTCATTGCGGACACCGCAATGTTTTGTTCGTTTAAGCATGTTGTTATATGACTTTCTATTGGTCTGTCTGTCTTTAATTCTCACTATTTGACTGCATTTCTGATGTCCATAGGTAGTCTGTCTATTGAGCATGCTGGATGAGTGTCGAATACACTCTTGTTAGGTTTAATTAGCTTAATAAAATGTTGAGCATGTGCCTCTGTTAGACCTTACCATTTTGATTTTAATAAAATTCTGCTGATGAGTTATCTGAACTGTGAGGGCCATTCTATCCCTAGGAGTTTTAAAATCTGTCTGGTTTTTATTTAGACTAGATGCTTCTAAGATAAGTTTGGGGGTGTGCCACCTTAGACTCTCATTGGGGACAATGAGAAGTTTAAGTTTGGGGGAGGCAACCTCTAGTCCTAGGAACACTCCTCTCTCCCTTAGTAAGATATGCGTCATCCTTCTTTGAAAAAAAAAATGAATAAAGAAAAAAAAAATGAAAAAGAAGCATTTTCTTTTCTTTAATTGCTGAGTAATCAGGGCCACTTGTGTAACCCACAAGGGGCACTGCATCAAAAGGCATACTTAAAGAAAGAGGTGCGAAGAAAGAAAGAAAAAAAAATATGGAAAACAAAGAATGATGATGTATGCCAAGAGGGTACAGCCTTGGGTGCTTAGATGTCCTATGTAATGAACTCTGATCCTAAGTTAGCTAAGTACAGGGCTGTAACTAGAAGGCTTATTGAGGGAGATGAGTGTCTGTCCTAAAATAGAAGTGATGTCAGGGCTTAGTCTGTTCTATGGATTCTGTACTCTGATACTTGTGTTGTTCTAAGCATGGCATGACTCTAAAGGATTCCTAGGTAACAAAAGAATAAAATCTTAGAAGCATGTACTGAGTCTGAGTTAAAACTAGGGAGAGTTTGAAAGCTTAGGGATGATTGCACAATGTGCTTAATGATATAGGCAGATAAACCAAAAGACAGAAAGTTAGTAAAAACAGAAGGTTTTAAAGGCAATGGAAATCAGAATAGACAGAGTATGAAGTTAGTTTTAGCCTAGGAGAGTGTCACAGGACAGAAATGCCTTTGACAGTAAACCTAGAGAAGTCAGCAAATCAGTTAGGTAGAGTTTAAAAGACAAGAGTTAGCAGCTAATTAGAGAGAAAGTAAGCCTTTATATTGCTCGAGAACTAGCAATAACTCAAGTTTGGGGGTGTGTTACCTCTCCAAAAGTGCATTATTTAGGGCCTTAATTACCTAAAAATCATGAAAGTTCTTGAGTGTTTTTGTTAGAAGTTAGCTTAATGTGTGCTTAAAAGTGAGAATTTGAGAAATGATGCTAATTTAAGGCTTATTTGGAAAAGGAACGGAAAATGATGCAAAATGGTGAAAAAAGAGCTAAATTGTACATTGCAGGTGCATTGCAGAAATATTGCGGCCCTCGCAATAAAACCGAAACGCCAGTCTTTTCTGCTGCATTTTTCCCGAAGTCAGTCTTTGTTGACTGCGATTTTCCAGCCGTCAACTCTCCCTGCTGCTGCCACATGTCAAGCTTGACTACCTCACAAAGTTGGATGGTGATCCACGATTAATGAGCAGCCTTTGGCAACCACCTAAAGCTATATAAAGAGAGTGAGATGAAGGATCAAAGGCAATCGAATTGAATCCACTTCAATTCATTCCACACAATCTGAGAAGTGAGGAGATCCCGATCGTGAAGAAACCCGCAGACAAAACTCTTCCCTCGTTTGTTGGATCGAAGAAACAAGCCCTTGGCGTCGATAATTCGAGAGGAAAAAGAGAAGAACCCTCTTCTCTTCTGATCGAAACTATCCCCAAGATCAGTTAATCTTCCCCTTCATCCGAGGCGATTCACGACTTGGAGGATCCTTACGCACCTTACTGCTTTCCTTTACTGCTTTCCTAATTACTTTCTGCTTTCCTTGAAATGTTGTTCTGAATCATCTACTGTTTTTCCCGTTTCATTGTTGCTTTCGGAATGACATATGTTGGTTTACAAATGATTATATGAATTGCTTTCTTAAAAGAGTAATCAATTGGTTTTATTGAATTCTTCATTCTGTCATCCCTTAATCAATTTGTTGAGTTCTTCATTTAATTATATTTCAATCAATTAGTTTTGTTGAGTTCTCCATTTTATGTTTAATCAATTCATTCCCTTTAGTTCTTCGAACACCATGAGTAACTAATTCCATAGAGGTTTGCTAAGGATGAATCTATAGGATAAAAGTATGTGAATTCAGCATGTAAAGTAGCATGATTGCATTGAATGTATGTGATCTTCATCCCATGGGCGATTTCGACTGGCCATCCATTTTGTTTAAAGAATTCCTAACCTCTGGAAGGAGTAAGAATTCAGAGTCATCCATTCATGTTAGGCTTTCATGGTAACCAGAGAGTGGCCCAGGAATAGGCATTCTCCTAGCACGTTTGTTAGCATGTGTGTATAAATAGGTTTTAAGTCTTGCTTGGATATGAGTAAACTAAAGATCTAATGCATGTAATCGAAAGATGCATGAGACCTCGCTAAGACGATGCATGATATGTTAATTTGCTGCTGAATGATCATAGATAAATGCCTATAGAGGACTCTTAAGCCAACCTTGCTATCTTACTTTAGTTTTTAAATCGTTGCGAATTTATTGCGAGATTATTGCGAAAGCCGCAATAACCATTTCTGCCTTTGCCTTAGTCTTTTTTAGTAGCTTTTAATTCATTGTGAAATCATTGCGAAAATTTTGCGAGATCCGCAATCCTACTTTTCCACATTATAACTTTACCTTCTTGCTTGCTTTGCATTTATGTTTACATCCTTCTTCCATCTTTTATACTTTCGTCCCTCAACCCAAAATCTACCCAATTTAAGTTACCTTATCTAATCTAACACACCAAATCGCTAGTTACTAAACTTAATCTCTGTGGGAAAACGAATTAAATTATACTTATCACTTGCTGCAGACCATGTATACTTGCATGATCTGAGTGCTCTTCGCATTTAATTTTACATACACACTGAGCACGCAACAGTAGGCTACCCCAAAGAAACGAGAGTTGGTCTCTTTTACGATACTAAAGGGACAAGGTGTTTGTATCGACTAATGCCACGTCCTTAGAGGAAGACCACATGAGAGATCATCAGCCTTTGAGCAAAATAGTTTTGTCCGAACTTTCCAGGAAAACTACATACGGATCAACAAGAGTTGTTGATCAGGCTGGTCCTTCTCAAGAGTTGAGAGAGCCTCGACGTAGTGGGAGGGTTGTGAGACAACCCGACCGCTACATCGGCTTGTCTGAGACTCAAGTCGTCATACCTGATGATGGCATTGAGAATCCATTGACCTTTAAACAGGCAATGACTGATGTAGACAAGGACCAGTGGCTCAAAGCCATGGACCTCGAAATGGAGTATATTGTTGCGTGCTCAATGTGTAAAGATAATTATGCAAAAGTGTAGAGAGAGCACTTAGAACATGCAAGCATACATGGTCTCACAGCAAGTAGTAAGTATATTTCATTCGTTTTTTCCACAGAGACTCATTTTTAGTTATTCGCGAAGTGTGTTTGTTAAGAAAGATGGGATGAATTTGATGGGGTAAAATTGGTTTTTAATTATCTACTTTTTGCTGAATGTATAAAGGGATATAACATAAACAAATGCAAGTTAAAACTAGACTTAAAAGACAAGAGATGGAATTAATAAACGAGAAAGAAAACAGCTAAACAGAATGAAAATCTGGCAGAATTGCGAGGACCGCAATGTTTCCGCAATTAAACAGCAACGAAAGTGTGTAAATGGGTGGATTAAGGGCTACTAATGACTATCCTATAGGCATTTTCTTACGATTCTCAAGCATTGGATCAACTCTCTATACATCAAACTCACTCTATCTCAAGTATCGTCCGATTCCATGCATTAGAGTCTTAAGTTTACTCGACTTCAAAGTAAGGACTTAAGCATCTTGTTTAAGCAGGAGTGTTTAGTTTGTACTAGGGAAACGCCTATTCCTAGGCCGTTTCCTGATTACCATGAAAGGCTAGCATGATTATATGACTCTGAACTCTTACTCCTTCCAGAGGTTAGGAGTTCTTTGGACAAAATGGATGGCCAATCGAAATTGCCCGTGGGATGAAGCTTACATACAATCAATGTTCGAGTGTTAATCTGCCTACTTGATTCACGTTTTTTTAGCCTATAGTTCTGTCATTAGCATGCCCCTAAGTGACTTAGCTACTCATGGATATATAGAGAACAGAAATGGTAGATAAGATAGACATGCTTAGAAGGGAAATGTGCTTAAAACAGTAAGCCAAACCCGTAGCAGAAGATGGGAAATGAGAAATGCAGAAATGAACTTTGATTACTGAAATTGTTTGTTGAACAGATAAAAGCTGTAAAGTAAATAGCAACAAGACAGAAAGCAACGAAATAAACTAATCTAGCTACTTAGGAAAAGAACAGCACGAAGCAGAATGTAAACAGAAGAGAAAGACAGAAAAACAGTAAAGAGTTGCTGGAAAGCTTCGTGGCAGTCGCCTCGAATGAAGGGGATGAAAGATCAGCCTTGCTTGGATGAATCCAATCGAGAGAGAAGAAGAATCTTCTCTCCTTCCTATCAGATTATCGATTCCAACAGCTGAGACTCTCACTCCAACAGACGGCAAAGGAAAACAGATGGAAATGGTGGACTGCGAGAAGACTTCTGCGCTTCGAGTGATGATCAAACCTCCGACTTTGGCCCCCTTTTATAGTAGTTTGCAGGTGCGTTTGGGCCAAGGAGAACCATCAATCTTCAACGTCGTATATCAGAATGGATGGAGGAGAAAGAATGAATCCCTGAAATTACGGAAATTAACAGAAAAAGATCAGTCAACTTACGGTTTCCACTTGAATAATTGCGGTCACCGCAATGTTTTCGCAATTCATTCGCAATGCTCATTTTTTTCATTCTTTTCCTTCGGTTTTCAACCCTTTTTCTACCTATTGTACATAAGTCCTATATTAGCTACCTTCTTCTAATTCTCATATTAAAGCATAGGTTTAGGCTAAATGCTAACAAAAACACCTAAATGTGTACATCTTCTTAAGCTAAATGGGTCCTAGATAAGTCACTTTCAGAGACTTAACACACCCCCAAACTTAAGGCTTTGCTTGTCCTCAAGCATACTAAGGACTTACCTAGGCTGTTATTTTATCTTCTTTAACTACTTACCGACTCCCCTATATCCCTATCTCTAGCAGTGCTGTCCTGTGACACACTTCTAAGTTTAGAACTAACCTCTTATCAAGCTTCTTCTGACTTCACCTGCCTACTATACCTGCTGTTTTTGTTAACCCCCTACTACTGATCTAACTACTTTTATGATATCATGCCACTATCCCTAAGGTTTCAAATTCTACCAAGCTTTACTCCAGACTCAGTACATGCTTCTAGATTATTTTTAATGTGTCTAGGATTCCTTAGAGTCATGCCAGTCTTAGTATTAACAGTGACAGTGATACTTTTAGAGAACAACCTAAACCCTGGCATCACTACATTGGATATACATTCATCTCCCTAGACAAACCTAAAAGCTACAACCTTGTGCTTAGCTCATTAAGGATCAGAGTTCTTTTTACATAGGACATCTAAGCCACAAGATTATAACTCCTAAGCATACATTCTTCTTCCCCTATTTCTCCCTTTTTCCTTTTTTACTTAGGTGGAGTCTCTCCTTGGGTTGCCTTTTGATGCAATGCCACTTGTGGTTTACACACTTGGCACTGATTACTCAACACTTGAGAGAGACTCCCCTCTTTATTCTATTTTTCACTTTTTTCTATTTATCACAAAAAAAATTTTCTTAAAGGAGAAGAAGAATGCTTATGTCCTAAGGAAGAGAGGAATGTTCCTAGGCCTAGGGTGGCCTCCCCCAAACTTCAACTACTCATTGTCCCCAATGAGTGTTTGAGGTGGCACACCCCTAAACTTGTCCTAGAAGCATCTAGTCTACAGTAAAACAAAGAGAATCTAAAAATCCTAGGCATAGGCAAAACATTCTAAAAGCAATTATTCCAACAGCAGAAAATTTGAACATAACAGACAGTTTTAAGGACTTACGGTTTATGCATGCTGAGCACTATTCAGAGGCGAATTTAAACTATCAAAGCGTGTCCTATGACACTCATCCAGCATGCTTTAAGATCAGCTATATAAGGTAGTCATGCTAGCAGCAACAGATAGAATATAACAGATCACAGCCTAACTAAACAGACAGGCCAAAACATGCAATCAGTCACAAAAATTGCGGGAACCGCAATTATTTCGCAATTTAATCCGGGCAGATATAACATTGATTCAGGCCCCTAGCATGCTTTTTCCTGTAACTCATGCATCCTAAAAATAAAACTAAACTATCCTACCTATTCAGCTAACATCAGACTAAACTAAGCAAAAGAAAAAGCATAAAACTAAACATTAAAAACAGATCAAAAATTGAACACAAAACAGCATAATTCACAATATCCTAACAGAAAGCAGAAAATTGTCTTTGTTTTCTAAGGGAACAGCAATACTCCCTTCAGTGCACTTCAAACCAGCACTCAATTCTCATCATCCTCATCTGGTTGCCTTGGTCGTGGGGGCACCCATGGAGTTAGGAGGTTGGTGGGGAAGTCCGGGAAGATGCATCCCAACTGGTCTGCAACTTCTTTGTCCCTTGCCTGCGCATAGTTGGCCCATTGAGCCAATCTTCTCTGCAAGTCCATTAAGCAGGCCATGGATAGGGACTGTTCAGCAGCCAGCCTATCCAACTCAAACTCCATATTCCCCTTTCTTCTCAGCCTCAGGTTCGCAGGCAGCTCCAAATGGCCTGTGTACGGCATCTGCTGCTCCAAGCGCTCGGTGGGAACTCCTGCAAGCAAACACAATTTGGTTATAGTGTTGGGGAAAAATAATGGCCCCTTACCTTTTCTGGCGCATTCAGCAATGGCAGCTGACATGATCTCCCCCACATTGACCGTGAGACCGCGCATGATGGCATAAACCAGCAGTGATCTACTCTGGTTGATTGTCGTCTCGTGAGTCACAGGGGACAGCTTTCTCCTCACAAAGGCAAACCAAACAGCTGCCTTTGCTGTCAGATTGGCACTCATTAAGGTGTGCCGACCATTGCGTGAGACAGTCCACGCTGCTTCAGGCTGGCCAATTGTGCGAATGGCCTCTTCCAGCACTGCCTCAGTCGGCTCATCAACTATCCGCGCATAATCTGTGTGAGTTTGGCCCTTAAGACCAAAGGCGTCATTGATGGCCTTGGCTGAGAAATCCACTTCCACCCCTCTGACCATAGATAGGCCATCCTCAGGGCTGAGCACATTGGCGTAGAAATCGTACACCATGCTCGTGTAGGCTGGATTAGGCGGTCTGCAGAATTCCTCCCAGCCATGGTTGAGCACTCCTCACTGACTGAGGTTCGTCTTCAGGGTAGAGTTTAGCCTTCCCCTTGTCTGCTGGTTTGGATGATTCGGCAGCCTCCACCTTGAGGCGTTTGAGCGAAGGCTCAGTACTCTCTTTATCCGTTGATGGCACCTTCTTGGCCTTCTTCTTCTTCAACTTCTTGGCCTTAACAATCTTGGCCTTCTTCTTCTTCTTGAGCCTGGCCTTGATATTGATCTGCTGGAGGCATGCCCCCAACGTTTCTTCCATAGAATCGTCCTGCTGTGCAGGCTCGGCAGGGCTGTCTTCCCTCATAGGAGAGAAGACTTCTTCTTCCCCAGCATCTCCACTGCCTTGCGTAGACTCCTGATAATCCCCATAAGGGAATTCAGGATCAGGCCGTGGAGAATTGTGCTCTGCTGATAGTGTCTGCGCAGAACTCAGTGGCGAAGATGGCAGCTCAGGGCTCTGCGCTGCTGCAGGCGTCGGATCAGAACTTTGAGGTGCTGGAGACAACTCGGGGCTCTGTGCCGGCGGTGACGACTCTGCGCTTGGCACTGGTTCAGATGGGAGAGGGCTGCGCGCAGGTGACGCAGACGGCGACGATCCTTCTTTGGCTGACTCGTGGGAAGCACGATCAGTTTCTTGACTCTCCACAGAGGGAGTCTTTGTTGTGCTTGGTTCGGCGGCCGTCGTGACACTCCACCGGCGTTTCTTGGGCGTGCCCACTGGCTCAGATGGTCCAGCAGGGATTTCAGTGACCACCCTCCACTTCTTCCTACGAATAGGAAGCTTGGGAAGAGGACCGGTGCGAACGGCACCATCGTCTGCAAGGGTGAGAAGCGCTTCCCTCGCAGCCGCCTCAGCTGCGTCATCAGCCTTCTTCTTCGCTGCAGATCTTTCCGCTCGTGTGAACACCATTGCTGATTCTTGAAGATCTTGGGAGAAGAATCAAAGATGGAGAGAATCGCTGAATTCTTGGAGAGCAAAGAGAGAGATAATCGTAACGATCGAGCGGCTTCCAACGGATATAAAGGCAACGGATAAAATCCCAACGGCTCTTTTTGCGGATCCAGCAATTTTAGCGCAATTCCAGGGATATTATTTCATTGAAATCTCCAACTTTGCCCGTCCGTATCTTTTATTTGGCTCAACCATTTCTTGATTTTTAAAGTGGGATTTACTCTCCTTGATTCCCTCTTTCGATTCCCTACAAAAACAAATCAAACAAACATTAAATACGCAATTAAAAACACACCACAAAACATACAAACGATAATCGGAAAAACAGAAAAAATAAACTAAGGCATTGGCCTTGACTAAACGAGCACAGTAACCACTCGTTCTCTCTCGTTCTTTTTGTCATGCTTCAGTTAAGAGGAAGGCCGAGAGAGTCTTCACATCTCCTTCCTCATAGTAGTGCTTCAACCTAGCACCATTGACCATAAATGGCTGACCTTGCTGCAAGTTCTTTATCTCTATTGCACCATGAACAAAGACATTAGTAATAACAAATGGACCTGACCATCTAGACTTTAGTTTGCCTGGAAATATCTTTAAACGTGAGTTAAATAATAGGACAAGTTGGCCTTTCCTAAAGTCTTTGATCCTAAGTCTACTGTCGTGCCATATTTTGGTCTTTTCTTTATACATTTTGGCATTCTCATAGGCCATATGCCTAAGCTCATCAAGTTCATGTAGCTGCAAAGATCTCAATGTCCCCGCATCCTTTACACAAAAATTCAATTCTTTCATGGCCCAAAATGCTTTGTTTTCTAACTCAAGTGGCAAGTGGCAAGCCTTGCCATACACCAACCTATAGGGAGACATGCCTAGGGGTGTCTTATATGCTGTTCTATAAGCCCAAAGTGCATCCTCAAGCTTAAATGACCAGTCTTTCCTATTAGGTTTGACTACCTTCTCTAAGATGTTCTTTATCTCCCTATTGGAAATTTCAGCTTGACCATTCGAGTGTGGGTGATAGGGAGTAGCTACCCTATGTCTAATGTTATATTTAGCCAATATCTTCTCCATAGCCTTATTAATGAAATGTGACCCCTCATCACTAATGATAGCACGAGGAGTCCCAAATCTAGTGAAAATGTGCCTATGCAAGAAGTTAGTGACTGTTTTAGCATCATTATTAGGACATGCTTTGGCTTCTACCCACTTGGACACGTAGTCTACTGCTACTAAAATGTAAAGGTTACCTGATGATGGAGGGAATGGTCCCATGAAATCAATGCCCCACACATCGAAGAGCTCCAACTCTAAAATGTAGGTGAGGGGCATCTCATCCTTGCGACTGAGGTTACCTGTCCTTTGGCATTCGTCACAGCTGTGGGCATAGTTGTGGGCGTCCTTGAAGATTGTTGGCCAATAGTAGCCACTCTGAAATACCTTCGCAGCTGTTCTTTGACCACCAAAGTGTCCACCGTAAGGAGATGAGTGACAGTGCTGCAGCACAGACTTTGCTTCAGCAGCTGAAACACACTTCCTCAACAACCCATCAGCGCAGGTTCTGTAAAGTGTGGGGTCATCCCAGATGAATTTCCTTGCTTCATGAAGGAACCTCTTCTTTTCTTGTTCTCCCTTGAACACTGGCAATACCTGTGATGCACGAAAGTTAGCAATGTCAGCAAACCAAGGTTCCTCATCGTTATCACGATGAGCCAACGCAAAGACATGTTCATCTATAAAAGCATCAGAAATTGCGGTCTCCGCAATTTTTTCGCAATTGTGCTGCAATCGAGACAGGTGATCTGCAACCACATTTTCACAACCTTTCTTGTCCCGAATGTCCAAATCAAATTCCTGCAGCAATAACACCCATCTAATCAGTCTAGGCTTAGCATCAGCCTTTCTCATAAGATATTTTAAAGCAGAATGGTCAGTATATACAATGGTCCTAGTTCCTACAATATAGTTTCTAAATTTTTCACAAGCAAATACTACAGCAAGCATCTCTTTCTCAGTAGTTGTATAATTACATTGAGCCTCATTCAAGGTCTTACTAGCATAATAGACAGGGTGTGTTAGCTTGTCAATCTTCTGTCCTAACATGACTCCTACAGCATAGTCACTGGCATCACATAGCATCTCAAATGGGAGATCCCAATTTGGTCCTACTATGATTGGTGCTGTGACCAGTGCTTCCTTAAGGGTTTTCCAAGCTACTACACATTCTTTAGAGAAGATGAATGGTCTATTTAGCTCTAGAAGCTCGCACAGAGGCTTGGCTATCTTAGAAAAGTCCTTGATGAACCTTCTGTAGAAGCCAGCATGCCCTAAGAAACTCCTAATAGCCTTGACATTCTGGGGCTCTACCAACTTCTCTATGATCTCTATTTTTGCCCTATCCACTTCTACACCTGCCCTTGACACTCTATGTCCTAAGACAATCCCTTCATCTACCATAAAATGGCACTTTTCCCAATTTAGGACTAGGTTGGTCTCTTCACACCTAGCCAGGACTTGTCCTAGGTTCTCTAGACAGGTTTTAAATGAGTCCCCAAAGACTGAGAAGTCATCCATGAATATTTCTATCATGGACTCATCCAACTCAGAGAAGATTGCCATCATGCACCTTTGGAAAGTTGCCGGTGCATTGCATAGGCCAAAAGGCATTCTGCGGAAGGCAAACGTTCCAAAGGGGCAAGTGAAGGTAGTCTTCTCTTGGTCCTTAGGGTCTATAGTTATTTGATTATAGCCTGAGTAGCCATCTAGGAAACAATAGTAGGCTCTACCAGCTATTCTGTCTAGCATCTGGTCAATGAATGGTATAGGGAAATGGTCTTTTTTAGTCTCTTTATTTAATTTTCTGTAATCCATACATACCCTCCACCCTGTGACAGTCCTTGTTGGAATCAGTTCGTTGTTCTCATTGACTACCACAGTTATTCCCCCCTTCTTAGGTACACATTGGATGGGGCTCACCCATTGGCTACTAGTTATGGGGAAAATCACTCCTGCATCTAACCATTTTATTATTTCTTTTTTCACTACCTCTTTCATAGAGGGGTTTAACCTACGCTGGTGATCTACCCTAGGTGTGTGTTTTTCCTCTAGTATAATTTTGTGCATGCAATAAGAAGGGCTAATGCCTCGAATATCAGCAATAGTCCATGCTATAGCCTTCCTATGTTGCTTAAGCAGTAAAATTAAATCAACCTCATGCTGTTCACTTAGCTTAGAAGAAATAATTACAGGCAGCGTATCATTATCTTCTAGATATGCATATTTGAGGTGAGTGGGTAGTGGTTTCAGTTCTAAAACAGGTGGATGCTCAATGGAGGGCTTTAACGGATTTACAGTTCTATCAGTTAAATCTATATTCATACATACATGTTGTGGTTTATCTACAGGCATATTCATTATGTCAGATACATTTAAGTCAGCTACATCTATTTGTACATATTCACTAGCATGCTTGGTTAACAGTACATGCTCTAATTGTTCTTCCATTAGTGAGTCAACAACATCCATGCTAGCACAGGATTCAAGGTCAGAGGGATACCTTAAAGCTTTATAAACACTAAATTTTACCTCTTCATCATGAACCCTCATAGTTAACTCACCTTTTTGAACATCTATTAGTGCCCTACCTGTGGCTAGAAATGGTCTACCTAGCAGGATGGGGACCTCCTTGTCTGCCTCATAGTCCAGGACAATGAAATCTGCAAGGAAAATGAATTTGTCAACTTTAACTAGAATATCCTCGATCTTACCTTCTGGATATGCGATGGATCTGTCTGCTAGTTGTAAAGTGACTGTGGTTGGACGTGCTTCTCCCATTCCCAACTGGCGGAATAGGGACAGGGGCATGAGATTTATGCTGGCGCCCAGGTCACAAAGCGCTCTGCCCACGTGCTTGCCTCCAAGTTCTACAGGTAAGGTGAAGGAACCAGGATCCTTCTCCTTCTTGGGCAGCTTGTTCTGGAGGATGGCACTGCACTCCTCGGTGAGGTTCACTGTTTCAAACTCACCAATTATTTTTTTGTTAGTAATAATGTCCTTCAAAAACTTTACATATGAAGGCATAGACTGTAAAACCTCTACAAAAGGAATGTTAACATGCACTTGCTTAAGTATTTCTAAAAATTTATTAAAATGAACTTCCTGTTCTTGCTTCTTTTTAAGCCTTCGAGGGTATGGAGGTGGTGGCACATATGCAGGCACGTCAGGACGCCTTAAGATAGGTGGAGGCCTTGGAATTTCTTCTACGTCCTCAACAATTGGCTCTAGCCTGGCTCCTGATGTGCTAGTTGGTGGTGGACCTTGGCTTGGCAGAGACTCCAGTGGAGCACTAGACTCAGTGTTCTCTACTCTCTTTGGTGTGTCCTTTGTGTTGTTCACCAAGGGTCTACCACTTCTAAGTTCAATTGCTTGAACTTGTTCTTTGCCATCTCTCCTTGGTACCTCGGTATCAGCAGGGAGTCTACCTTGGGGCCTACTTTTAAGTTCATTGGCTAATTGGCCTATTTGGTTCTCTAGGCTCCTAAGAGTAGCTTGCTGGCTCTGAAGAGTAGCATCATTCTTAGCTATATATTCCTTGAGTAGGTTCTCTACAGAAGATCCTACAGGTTGATTGTATGGTTTTTGGTACATTGACTGGTTATGTTGGGGAGTGAAACCAGGTGTTCCACTCGGCCTTGGTTGGTTAGGATTTTGGTTAGTGTTTTGTTGGCCACCCCATGACAGGTTAGGGTGGTTTCTCCAACCAGGGTTATAGGTGTTGGAGTAGGGGTTATTCCTAGGCTGCTGCTGGCTTCCAACATAGCAGACTGAAGATGGATTCCCAGGGCAGTATTCATATGGGTGCCCTTCCCCACAGAATCCACAGATAGGTGCCTCGCCTTGATTTGGTTGGGTGCCCATTGACATGGCTGTGGCGGTATTGGCACTGGTTTGGAGATTGGCCTGAGCCATTTGCTTAACTAGGTTGGTCAGGGCATTTATTTGGGTGCTCATGGCGCTTAGAGCATCCTTGTCTTGGGCCCTAGTTGGCTCTACTGGATCGTCTGACCACCTACAGTGAGATGCTGAGATCTTCTCCAAGATCTCATAGGCCTCGTTGTAACTCTTGGACAACATGGAACCACCAGCAGATGAATTTAAGACTTGCCTAGTGCTGGGGTTGCATCCTTTGAAAAAGACCTCTATTTGGATACACCATGGGATGCCATGATGTGGACATTTAAGAAGAAGATCTTTGAATCTAGTCCAAGCTTCGTGAAGAGACTCATTATCAGCTTGTTTAAACTTGACTATGTCATCACGAAAGGTAGAATTCCTATCAGGTGGGAAGTATTTGACTAGGAATTTTTCTGCTAAATCTGTCCAATTGCGGACAGATCCAGAGGGTAATGAGTTCAACCATGTTTTAGCTTTGTCCCTCAACGAGTAAGGGAACAAGTACAGCCTTAAAGCTTCTTGGGATACTCCAGGGATGATAAAGGTATCACTGACTCCTAAGAAGTTCCTAAGATGGTTGTGGGGATCCTCATTTTCTATTCCAAAGAATTGTCCCACAGTGGACAACATTTGGAACATCACTGGCTTTAACTCGAATGAGTGGGCAGTGATTTCAGGACGGATTATGCTGGGGTTCAGCTCCCCAGGCATAGGTACTAGATATGAAAGAATGGCACTATTCTTGTCATTCGCTATTTCGATGGGGTTGCGAATGGCAGGTACCGGATTTGGAACTATATCGCCCATTTCTTTGATTTCAGGTATGATTTGAGGTATAGGAGGTTGTTTAAAGAGACGTTTCTTTGCCTTATTTCTAGCTCGAAGTGATCTTTCAGGTTCAGGATCGAACTCTAAATTACTATGTGAACGCTCACTCATAAACTACCCTAATAGCACCTGCAAAAGAAATGAAACAGATTAGTTTCACTCAATGATAAACTTGATTTTTCAAACTTAACAACTTCGTTTTCACTTAAAATAAGTCCCCGGCAGCGGCGCCAAAAACTTGTTGCGTGCTCAATGTGTAAAGATAATTATGCAAAAGTGTAGAGAGAGCACTTAGAACATGCAAGCATACATGGTCTCACAGCAAGTAGTAAGTATATTTCATTCGTTTTTTCCACAGAGACTCATTTTTAGTTATTCGCGAAGTGTGTTTGTTAAGAAAGATGGGATGAATTTGATGGGGTAAAATTGGTTTTTAATTATCTACTTTTTGCTGAATGTATAAAGGGATATAACATAAACAAATGCAAGTTAAAACTAGACTTAAAAGACAAGAGATGGAATTAATAAACGAGAAAGAAAACAGCTAAACAGAATGAAAATCTGGCAGAATTGCGAGGACCGCAATGTTTCCGCAATTAAACAGCAACGAAAGTGTGTAAATGGGTGGATTAAGGGCTACTAATGACTATCCTATAGGCATTTTCTTACGATTCTCAAGCATTGGATCAACTCTCTATACATCAAACTCACTCTATCTCAAGTATCGTCTGATTCCATGCATTAGAGTCTTAAGTTTACTCGACTTCAAAGTAAGGACTTAAGCATCTTGTTTAAGCAGGAGTGTTTAGTTTGTACTAGGGAAACGCCTATTCCTAGGCCGTTTCCTGATTACCATGAAAGGCTAGCATGATTATATGACTCTGAACTCTTACTCCTTCCAGAGGTTAGGAGTTCTTTGGACAAAATGGATGGCCAATCGAAATTGCCCGTGGGATGAAGCTTACATACAATCAATGTTCGAGTGTTAATCTGCCTACTTGATTCACGTTTTTTTAGCCTATAGTTCTGTCATTAGCATGCCCCTAAGTGACTTAGCTACTCATGGATATATAGAGAACAGAAATGGTAGATAAGATAGACATGCTTAGAAGGGAAATGTGCTTAAAACAGTAAGCCAAACCCGTAGCAGAAGATGGGAAATGAGAAATGCAGAAATGAACTTTGATTACTGAAATTGTTTGTTGAACAGATAAAAGCTGTAAAGTAAATAGCAACAAGACAGAAAGCAACGAAATAAACTAATCTAGCTACTTAGGAAAAGAACAGCACGAAGCAGAATGTAAACAGAAGAGAAAGACAGAAAAACAGTAAAGAGTTGCTGGAAAGCTTCGTGGCAGTCGCCTCGAATGAAGGGGATGAAAGATCAGCCTTGCTTGGATGAATCCAATCGAGAGAGAAGAAGAATCTTCTCTCCTTCCTATCAGATTATCGATTCCAACAGCTGAGACTCTCACTCCAACAGACGGCAAAGGAAAACAGATGGAAATGGTGGACTGCGAGAAGACTTCTGCGCTTCGAGTGATGATCAAACCTCCGACTTTGGCCCCCTTTTATAGTAGTTTGCAGGTGCGTTTGGGCCAAGGAGAACCATCAATCTTCAACGTCGTATATCAGAATGGATGGAGGAGAAAGAATGAATCCCTGAAATTACGGAAATTAACAGAAAAAGATCAGTCAACTTACGGTTTCCACTTGAATAATTGCGGTCACCGCAATGTTTTCGCAATTCATTCGCAATGCTCATTTTTTTCATTCTTTTCCTTCGGTTTTCAACCCTTTTTCTACCTATTGTACATAAGTCCTATATTAGCTACCTTCTTCTAATTCTCATATTAAAGCATAGGTTTAGGCTAAATGCTAACAAAAACACCTAAATGTGTACATCTTCTTAAGCTAAATGGGTCCTAGATAAGTCACTTTCAGAGACTTAACATATATGTACTTCAATTCGGTCTCGGATCTTGTAGAGCAACCAGATGATGAAAGATCCATCAGTTGCAAGTGGATCTACAAGAGGAAACAAGACCAGGCTGGTAAGATGCAAAACTTAAAGCTCGACTTGTGGCAAAGGGTTATACCCATCGAGAAGAGGTGGACTATGAAGAAGTCTTTTCTCCTGTTGCCATGTTGAAGTCGTTTAGAATACTCCTGTCCATTGTCGCATTTTATGATTATGAAATCTAGCAATGGATGTCAAGTCTGCCTTTCTGAATGACAATCTGGAAGAGAGCATCTATATGGTCCAACCAGAGGGGTTCATAATACAGGGTCAAGAGCAAAAAGTTTGCAAGCTGAATCGATCCATTTATGGGTTGAAACAGGAATCTAGATCCTGAAGTATTAGGTTTGATACCGCGATCAAATCTTATGGCTTTGAACATAATATTGACGAGCCTTGTGTTTACAAGAAGATTGTCAATAAGGTTGTAGCTTTCTTAGTCTTGTATGTAGACGACATACTACTCATTGGGAATGATGTAGGGGTTCTTACTGACGTAAAATTGTGGCTAGCAACCCAATTCCAGATGAAAGATTTGGAAGAGGCTCAGTTTGTTCTTGGGATTCAGATCGTAAGGAATCGCAAGAATAGAACGCTAACACTGTCTCAGACATCTTATATAGATAAAGTGTTATCTAGATGCAGAATTCCAAGAAAGGTTCGCTGTCGTTTAGGTATGGAAATTCACTTGTCTAAGGAATATTCTCCTAAGACACATCAAGAGGTTGAGGACATGAGACGGGTTCCGTATGCATCAACAGTTGGCAGTCTTATGTATGTTATGTTATGCACTAGACCTGACATTTGCTTTGCAGTCGGAATTGTCAGTAGATACCAGTCTAATCCAGGATATGATCACTGAACCACCGTTAAACATATCCTCAAGTATATTAGGAGAACGAGGGACTAAATGCTCTTATATGGCGCTAAGGATATGATCCTAGCAAGATACACTGATTCTGATTTTCAGACTGATATAGATTCTCGGAAATCTACTTCAGGATCAATCTTCACTCTTAACGGAGGGGCAATATTATGGAGGAGTATTAAGCAAGGTTGTATTTTTTACTCCACTATGGAGGCTGAGTACATCGCAGCGTGCGAAGCAGCGAAGGAAGCGGTATGGCTAAGGAAGTTCTTGACTCATTTGGAAGTTGTTCCAAATATGAATTTGCCCATGACACTTTATTGTGATAAGAGTGGTGTTGTGGCGAATTCTAAAAAACCTCGTAGCCATTGTTGCGTGCTCAGTGTGTAAATAAAAATGTGATGCGAAGAGCACTCAGAACATGCAAGTATACATGGTCTGCAGCAAGTGATAAGTATTTTTTCATTCGTTTTCCCACAGAGATTTATTCTTAGTTACTAACGAAGTGAGGTGTTAAATTAGAGAGGGTTACTTAAATGGGGTAGATTGGAGGTTGATGTGACAAACTAATGAAGAATGTACGAGGTATGCAAGCATAAACGAAAGCAAATAACGTGATTAAACTATTAAGTAGAGCAAGAAGAATTGCGGAGTTAGCAACGTTCTAGCAATAAAATCGCGAAAGTAAAATACGAGAAAAACGGCTAAGGCAAGAACAGAGTTATAGAATTGCGGATTCAGCAATTGTCTAGCAATTAAATTAACAACGATTTAAGGGTGAGATAAGGAAACAAGGTCAACTAAAGACTCCTCTATAGGTTTTTTCATACGATTATTCAGCAGTAGTTTAGCTTATCATGCATCAATTTAACTCAGTCTCATGCATCTCTCGATTACATGCATTAGATCCTTTAGTTCACTCATATCCAAGTAAGACTTAAGCATCTATTTATACAAACAAGTTAATGTATTGTGCTAGGAAAACGCCTATTCCTAGGTCATTTTCTGGCTACCATGAAAGGCTAGCATGAATGGACGACTCTGAACTCTTACTCCTTCCGGTGGTTAGGAGTTCTTTAGACAAAATGGATGGCCGATCGAAATTGCCTATGGGATGAAGTACACATACATTCAATGCATTCGAAGCTATCCTACATGCTGAACTTTCGTATTTCTAACCTATAGATTCATCTTTAGCAGACCCTTGTGTGATTAGTTACTCATGGTTGATGTGGAATTGGAAAGACTAGATTGATGAAGCATGATTTAAAGCACTTAAATGAAAGCAAGAGAAAAACAGAAGGCGAGACGAAAGCTTGCGAAGACTTTAAACGATTACTATATTAAGTAAGATTCAAAGCTCAATGCGCGAAAGTATGTAAAACGGTAAAGAATTGAACAAATGAAGACGAATTGAAGCAAGGCAACCAAATGGAAACAGAGGACAGAAAGCAGTAAGAAACGAAAGACAAAAAGCAGTAAAGGTGTGCACGGATCCTCGCCGCAAGCGCCTCGGATGAAGGTGAAGATTAGCTGATCTTGGGGATGAATTCGATCAGAAGAGAAGAAGGATCTTCTCTTCTTCCTCTCGAGTTATCGACGCCAAGGGCTGATTTCTTCGTTCCAACAAACGGGATAAGGAAATGGATCTTTAGAATGCGTTGAGACGGGGAACTCCACGCTTCCGAGTTGTTGTTCTCCTTCACCCTTCACCTCCTTTTATAGATTTTTGCAGGTACCTTCAGTCATGGAGAAACATCCATTCTAAACAACAATCCTCCACGTGACAGTAGGGGAGAGCTTAGGAGGCTGAAAGATCGCAACTGTGACGGCGGTCGGTTGGGAAAAACTTAGCAGCAGCAACTTCGCATTGCAGATTCCTCGTTGTGACCGCAATAACCATTGCGGAGACAGCAATGTTTCAACAATTCTCCTTCAATGTACATTTTGACTCTATTAGCATCGTTTTTTATTCTTTTTTGTTCCTTTTATAAATAAGTCCTAATTTAGCTTCATTCCTTAAATTCTCATATTTAAGCACGTATTAAACTAAATTCTAACAAAAATGCTTAAGAGATTACACGATTCCATGGTAAATAAGTCCCTAAATTATGTACTTTTGGAGAGGTAACAGCCATAAGCGCGGAAAGCACATCGAGCGCAAGTATCATCTCATTAGGGAGATAGTGCAATGAGGAGATGTGATCGTCACACAAATTGCCTCGGAGCACAACGTTGTTGATCCGTTTACAAAGTCTCTCACGACTAAAGTGTTTGAGGGACACCTAAAGAGTCTAGGGCTGCGAGCTGCACAGTAGGACAGTGGGAGAAACTTTGTATATATTGTATATCTTTGTTTTCCCAACCAGCGTACTCACCACGGACGTTTTAGTCCAAGTAAGAGTTTGTTGGGTTTTATGTCCTAAAACTCGTAGTATGTAAACGTTGTGAATGTAATATTTCTATTTATGCAATAAAGAGTTATTGAGGTTTATTCAGTAAAAGTGTTTATTGAATATAGTGAAACGTGTTTGTATTAACCTGTACAAATAACAAACACCCATGGCGAAGAATGAGTACTTGAGCTTCATGTATGACATGAATGTGGATCAAGTTCAAGTAGACAGTCAAAACGGTATATAGTATATGGTTAAGGCTGGGTACCTTATCCTGGTAACACTATTGGATGCGGCTCGCTTTGTATAGTACAAAACGATGTGATCCGAATCGTTCACATAGAGATGTGAGAAGCGAGGGCGTCCTGTGCAAGGACTTTACATAAGTCTGAACCGCAAAATTAAGTCGCTCTCTCTTTATAACACCGTTTACTAAAGAGACCGACTTTTTTATATGATGACTTAGATAACTCGTTCTCAATCCTGGGCTCGCTATGAACTCCTATTTATTCGAGAGTATCCTTTGACTTGCATGGGTGAGAGTGGCGAGATCACCGACTCAATAAGCCTACCATCTTGGGGATAAACTCGAATAGGTGGCTGAGGACATAGTACAACAAGATGAAATTCACTCCTACCCGTTTGTAAGGGCTAGTAGAGAGGTGTTCCCTTAATAGTTGACTCTAGGTCTTGAACATGAGGCCTCATCCTCTTCTGTATGAAGAGAGTTAATGATCTGATGATTGGATCACAGATCAGATGTTTATTAGATGTGTCAGTGGTACTTAAGGAACAAGAGGTAATACAGGGGTTAAACGGTATAAATGATCGATATGATTACAGCCACCTGTGAAGGATCGACTTACCCATAATGGTTATATCAAGAGAACATAATATATCTACAATGAGGAGAGTGCAACCCTCGGACTATAGTGGAGTCTCCGGGGGTTAACAAATGTTGATTATTTCGGTTATAAGAGTTTTGACCGGATAATCTCGTATCGTTGGAGCTCATGATCTGTAGGTCATTTAGGTTCTCCTGGATAGCTCGGATAATGTCGTGCAACAATATAAGAGAAAAGAAAAAGAATTTGAATTTGTTCAAATTCGGTTTATGGAAGAATGATGGACATATTTATATATGATTTAAATATGGAAATGGTCTAAAACATTAATAGGATTCATGTGCAAAAAAAAGTCGATTTTCGAAAATTCGGGTTTAGCCATATTATTTAATTAATATTTGATATTGAATTAAATAATATTAATTAATTAAAAAGTTTAATTAATTAATATATATATATATATATTATTTATTAAAATGTTTAATAAATAAAAATATTTATTATTATTTAAAATTAATTAAGTTTTAATTCATTTTTAAAATAATAATAATATATGTCTTACATGCATTGTGCATATAAGACATATGTATTAGTTAATATATATAATATATATTATATATAAAGGGTTAAGTCTTTTTTTGGATTGACATAAGTTCATTTGAAGAACTTTTTACAAAAACTCACTTTTTTGAGTTTTTGGACCGAGGGTTTTTTTTGAAATTTTTTTTAAAAAAAAACTTCTTTCAACCTCTGCCATTTTCATTCCATTCTCCATCCCTTGCTTTCTCTTTTATCTTGTAACAGAGTGCCACAACTCCGTTGCTCAGCGCTGATGATAGCGGGACTACCGGAGGTGGTCCTCGGGGCGTTTGTGAGAAGAAGCTCGAAGCGTTCGTGAGGAGAAACGACCGGCGGATCTTGAAGAAATTGGAACTACAAGGGTATGTATTCAAAATTTCTTGTTTCCGTCTTTTCGGGCATGTTTCTAGTTTATTAAATTGATGAAATTAGAGTATCAAAGATCCAAAATCGTTTCAGCAGCGTATTACGCTCCATCAATTGAAAACGAAAAAGAAGAAGAGACGAAGGAAAAAAGGAAAAAAAAATAATTTGTTCAAATTCTGTTTTTGAAAGAATGATGGACAATTTAAATATGGGAATGGTCTAAAACATGAATATGATTCATGTGCGAAAAGTCGGTTTTCGGAAAACCGAGTTTAGCCATATTATTTAATTAATCTTTGATATAGAATTAAATAATATTAATTAATTAAAAAGTTTAATTAATTAATAAAATATATATTTTTTATTTATTAAAAAGTTTAATAAATAAAATATTTATTATTATTTAAAATTAATTAAGAATTAGTTTTTAAAAAATAATAAAATATATATATATATATATATCATATATATGTATGGCTGACTTTGGCTTTTTATAGTTTTGAATTTTTTTTTCGTGAGCTTGATGT
This sequence comes from Herpetospermum pedunculosum, assembly GCA_028017165.1. Classification (NCBI taxonomy): domain Eukaryota; kingdom Viridiplantae; phylum Streptophyta; class Magnoliopsida; order Cucurbitales; family Cucurbitaceae; genus Herpetospermum; species Herpetospermum pedunculosum. The sequence goes on along the minus strand of JAPQWQ010000186.1, from coordinate 13,739,857 downwards.
ATTGACTTTTAAGTTTTTGAAGTTAAGAAGAATTTTTTTTCTTTTGAGTTCAAAGAACAACCAAAGGCCCTCTATTCCTTCATCTTCTTCCTCTACTTCTTTTCTTTTCTTTTTTTAACGGAGTTCCACCACTTCGTTGCTCGGCGCCGAGGATAGCGGGACTACTAGAGGTGGTCCTCAAGGCGTTCGTGAGAAGAACCGAAGAGTTCGTGAGGAGATACGAGCGACGAATTTTGAAGAGATATAGAACTACAAGGGTATGTATTCTAATTTTTCTTATTTCCGTTGTTTGAGCATGTTTATATTTTGTTAAATTGATGAAATTAGGGTATCAACGATCCAAAATCGCTTCCGCAGCGTTTTACACTCCATCAACTTGTATCAGAGCGTATTTTGATAAACTCAATTGTCATCAATTTAAGCTTGGTGGGTATTTTAATATAGAAATTGTTTATGAATGGATGTCTAAAGTGTTTATCGGTTTTCGCATCGTTTCTTTTTTAATTTCATTATTTGTAATTGCCCGAGAATGTATGGGCTTTAATGTGTGCTGAAGTGTCTGTATTCTTTTAGAGTCATTAGAGTCCCTATAGGTTTCTTTGTGAAAGAAGCTCGAGTATTGAGCTGACCGAAGTGTTCGGTGGATGTTCAAACTCGTTCTGGACGGTTCGATAGGCAGCTCGAAGAGAAATTGACTGAATTGTTCGGGGGAGCAAGCATGTCCGAGGCGGTACGAAGAGTTCGAAGTCCGCTCAAGACTCAGCTTGTTGTTCAAGCTTGTAATAACTTAGTTATTGCTTGATTGATGCCAAAATCGGTCCACTTTAGTGTGTTTAATTAATTATGCATTGCGTATGTATGTTTTAATTAAATCCATGTTTGTATGTGCATATAGTATGCCATATAGATTTAAAATCCCACCGTAGGAAGCCTGCTCCATGCATTGAAACTATGTTATATGTGTTATAATATATAATATGCATATTTAGGAATTCATGAGTATTGATATAAAAGTTATATTAATTCATGAATTAGATGTTGTTAGTTTAATAGAATAATTGATATAAGTGTTATATTAATTATAAAATTAAACATACAACATAGGTTTCCCTAGTTTTATGCATATTCTATGTTATAAGTGTTATAATGTATAAGATGCATGCTTAATTCATAAGAATTGATATAAGTGTTATATTAATTTATGAATTAGGGGTTGTATGTTTAGAGTATAATTGATATAAGTGTTATATTGATTATAAAGTTAAACATTCAACTTGTCATGCTTTAGTGTATGCATGTTTGAGAAGCATGTAGTTGTTTGTTGTAATAAGTCTAAGTTTTTGCAAAGCGTTGTAAAATCACATAGACTTTTAAAATCTATAACAAAGACAAAAGCATGTATATTTAGGGTTAAATGATTCGGTCTTTCATTAGATGAATAGGTCGATATCTTGTAAATGCTAAGGTTACAAGAAACTCACCCTGTGAAATCCTGTTCGAGGTTGGAGGTATTTAAGCTGACGGTTTACGGAACACCTCCTACCTAGGGACTATCCGGTACTTGAGTAAAGTTAACCTGGCTTTATGAGCATGCGAGAGAGGTGTGAGGTTAGTAAAGTGTTTATAACCTAGACATCTCAGGTAAAAAGTTTTCCTAGACTTAAGGTTTTATCTACTTAGCCGGATAATGTCTGAAGTAATTTACCTTAAACCGTCTGAAATACTTAGTAGATGTGTTGAGAAGAAATATATGATACATCCCTCTCCTGCTACGCAATCCCTGAAGTTAACAACGTGAGAATACGTGGCCTCATGATGCCATATGGGGCATCTTCTGAAGTTAACAACGTCAGTACATCCTGCGGTCTCCTCCATTGGATTGAACCGTGAGATTCTCATGTTCCGCTTGCAGGCTGCCCTAGGGGCACCATCCAAACGGAGAGCCGTTCATGGGAGTCGGAACATCTCAGTAACCATTTATGGATAAAGAAACATAGGGTCATTCCCAACACTGACATTCCACACGGTTGCAATGTTGGGGCCGTCCTATGCATTCTAAAAATAGAGGGTCACACTTACGGGATTTGCTAAGGAGTTAGTAAATCTTGACAAAAAACGATAACTAAGATGCTATAGGAATAAGAGTTATTCTGGTATTAGCATTTAGTCAAGATTTTCTTGGTTTAGTGAAGGAGTGCTCGACTGCCCTACGGTAGCGACCATTCTGACTCACTAAAGTATCTTTGCAAGTTAAATAAAGAGTTTGGGTACTTTATTTACTGCTAAATTTACTTGATTGGTTTAAATAGGTTAAAATCGTTTCACTGATAGATTTACATTTCTTTTTCAGCATGTCTAGCTCGTTCAATAATGTATTAGCTTCCGTTAAGTTAACTGGCGAAAAAGACAAGACCTGGAAAACGAACTCGAATATGATTCCTGTTCGTGACGATCTAAGCTGTGTCTTAACAGAGGATTGTCCTCTTCCCAGCTCAGTGATGAGCCGTGCTGAGAAGAAACAACAAAGTAAATGTGATTTTCTTGTTGTTGAAACGTGTTTAGTGGAAAATGATAGTCATGTCTGGATCCTTGATTCAGGAGCCACTAATCATGTTTTCTCTTCGTTTCAGGAAACTAGTTCCTGGCAGTCGCTAGCTAAAGGTGAGATAACTCTCAGAGTTGGTACTGGAGAGGTTGTCTCAGCTAAAGCAGTGGGAGTTGTTAGGTTGACTTATAGAGATAGTTTCATTTTACTAGAAAATGTGCTATTGGTTCCTACCTTCAAAAGGAACCTCGTCTCTATAGCTTGTTTATTAGAACAAAAGTATAACGTATCTTTTGCGGATAATGAAACCATCATTAGCAAAAGAGGTATGCAAGTTTATTCTGCTAAACTCGAAAACAACTTATACGTGTTAAGACCGACAGAGGTTGAAGCTGTTTTGAACACTGAAATGTTTAAAACAGTTGAAACTCAAACAAAGAGGCAGAAACTTTCTCCTAGTATCTATCTTTGGCACTTGAGACTAGGCCACATTAATCTCAATAAGATTGGAAGGTTTGTTAAGAGTGGTCTCCTAAATTGTTTAGAGGACAACTCTTTACCGCCATGTGAGTCATGTCTTTAGGGCAAAATGACTAAAAGATCTTTTTTCTGAAAAAGGTCATAGGTCCAAAAAAAACCTCTAGATATCGTGCATTCGGATCTTTGTGGTCCTTTGAATGTCAAAGCACGAGGAGGGTTTGAATATTTTGTCAGCTTCATTGATGATTATTCAAGGTACGACTATCTTTACCTAATGCATCGTAAGTCTGAAACTCTTGAAAAGTTTATTGAGTTTAAGGCAGAGGTTGAGAAAAAATTAGGTAAATGAATAAAAACACTCTGATGTGATCGAGGTGGAGAGTATATGGATACTAGATTCCAGGACTATATGATAGAACATGGAATAGTATTGCAACTCTCAACGCCCGAAACACCGTAGCAGAACGGTGTATCCGAAAGGAGAAACAAAACCTTGTTGGACAAGGTTTGTTCTATGATGAGCTATGTTCGGCTGCCTAGTTCGTTTTAGGGATACGCAGTAGAGATTGTTGTATACATTTTGAATGTTGTTCCCTCAAAAAGTGTATATGAAACACCTTTTGAGCTCTGGAAAGGGCGTAAAGTTAGTTTACGTCATTTCAGAATTTGGTAGTGGTTGTCGAGGCCTCCCAAATTTAATATTTAAAGTTCACTGGCCTAAATTACCTAACTAGTAGATAATGGAAGTCAGGGTCGATCCATAGGGAATTTTAGTTAATTTAATCTGAACTCCGATTTTATTTGTTGAATTGTAAAAGATGCTAACGGGGGGTTTGAATTTGAGAATAAGAAAACTTGCAAGGTAGGGAAAAACTAAGTTAAGATGTTGGATATGCGGGAGAACGATAGAAATTGTTTAGACGAACACACTTAATCTAAGGGGTCAGGATTAACCATTTGTTATGCGACTCAGATCATAGACATACACAAGAGTTTAAGTTAATTCACTAACAATCACGCAATTAACATGCTCCAATCGGTAACATGCAACCCAAGGGATTAAAGAAGAGCAGACAACTCTTAATTAAGCTTCACTACCAACCCAGTTTGAGGGCAATCGCTCTCCCATACTGAGTTAATAGCGAGCGACGGGAGCGTTGCGACAAGTAAACTGCAGAAATCTCTAACAGCGCACTCGATTTTTCTCTCCTCTATAGTCTATCGTGCAACCACAATGAGTACGGCCGTACTCACTTGGGCAAAATTAAACTACTGCTACTTTCACCATGAGAGGCAATCGCATCATGATTCCTAGCTAAGCCAACATACAAAATATTCCATGGATGTCAATCAAAGAATAAAGAGATGCTAAGAATTATGCTCAAGAGTAAAGATGAATGCCAAACTTAACTAAACATACATTAAATCGTCCAAGTCTCTCCAAATCGCAATACAAACGTTTAACCCATTACCCCAAGATCAAGTGTTACCTCTTTAGTTACCCATGGGAGTGGAAATCTCCAAGTATTCCATGGTGAACAGCGGCCGGCTTGCCCTAAAAATAAGAAAAAACGAACTTATAGGAAATTTCTGCGTCGGACCAGCGCCTAGGCGCTGCGGCGCGCGCGCACAGAATCGGGACAGCGCCTAGGCGCCATAAGTCAGCACCTAGGCGCTAACCTCTCTGGAAAATTTACAAATCGGACATTTTTTTTTACTTTTAATGACGGGCTTTTTTTTTACTTTTAATAACGGACATGGTGAGGCGAGGCGAGGGCGAGGGCGCGCGGGGTCTGGGACCTTTAATGACGGGCGCGCGGGCGCGCTGGGCCGAGCGGGGCGAGGCGAGGGCGAAGGCGCGCGGGGTCTGGGACCTTTAATGACGGGCGCGCGGGCGTCTGGGACTTTTAATGACGAGCGCGTCTGGGCCTAATGCCTCCGTTGGGCGCCTGGGCGCTGCCCTCTCGGGTCTAAGCCCAATTTTGCCTCGTTTTGGCTTCCGAGCTCCTTTTGGCCTATCTCCTTGACCCGAACACTTTCCGAAACTCCTAAAATGACCGATTTAGCCTTAAAATTCATAAATTGACTTCCCGAGCACTTTGCCACGAAATGCCTAAAATAAGGAGATTTAATTGAATTAAGCATGGCATCTAGCTAGATTTAAGGCTATAATTATAGCTCTATTTTAGAGCTATCAAAATACCCCCCACCTGAATCTTGCTAGTCCTCGAGCAAGAAACACTTGATTTATCTCATAAGAATAAGCATGCATGCTGACGACTCGAATCTCAATACTTGCAAAAACAAGATAATCATGTTAACAGAAAACAATCAAGCATATGCATAAATTATGAATATTTCAAAATATTAACTCCTATTCCCTAATGTGTGTGTGATGCTTAGCGCCTTCTATCGTAGTTTCCAAAAGGCCTAACTATTTTTTTTCATCTTTTCTTTTCTTGAGAGTCTAACACGTCAAGCTTTTAGTTCGCTTCACGTTTTTAAGGACTAGTGCTCACTTCTGTTAGTTGCCCTTTCATGCAGTGGCAACCGTGGGTTACACGATCGCCCCTGGTTACACGGGCAACACAAGAAGGAGGAACACCTCAGAATATATTGCAAACATTCTTTTACTCTCAAAATAATTTTCCTGTAGGCACATAGCTTTGCTAAAACAGATGAATCATTACAAATTCTAAGACATCAAGCCTCCCTAAATGAACCTTTCGGGGTGACAACGAGGTTTCAGACCAAATAAAATTATTTTAAGCCTACAGAGCTAAGAGTAAGAGGTCTACGTGCTCAGTGAATGTAGGGGAATAATCGAAAAAAATTTAAAATATGTTCAACATATGCATACATTCTCTTGGTTTTCTCGCAATGCACAACTATGGAGTATTCACAAGCAAATCACAGAAAGTCCTCATCGGACAACATGCATTCATATTCCTAAACATCTCAAAATCAGAGTATGACATGCTCAAGAACTACAATGAAGTCCAAATATACATTCCACCCCCCACCTAAAAGACTGCGTTGTCCTCAATGCATCTAATCCCACTGTTGCGTGCTCAGTGTGTGTGTAAATTAGATGCGTAGAGCACTCAGATCATGCAAGTATACATGGTCTGCAGCAAGTGATAAGTATATTTTATATCGTTTTTCCATAGAGATTTGATTAAGTTTATGCTAAGTGCAGATTGATCGAAGGAAAATGTAACCGGTGACAAAATGTTGTTGGTTGTGGTTGCTGAAATAACAACAGAACATACAAAATGCAGAAACAAGTAAATAACGAAAATGTTGAAATAATAACAACTTGCAGAATAGAAAATAGTATTGCGGGGCTCGCAATACTTTCGCAATAGATTAGCAACAGACTAACAGCAAGTAAAATCTAAGATAAAAGCAGCAAGGTTGGCTAAGAATCCTCCATAGGCCGAAACTATGATCATTCAGCAGCGAATTAACATTACATGCATCGTCTTAGCTAGATCTCATACATCTTCCGATTATATGCATTAGATTCTTAAATTACTCATATCCAAGTAAGGTTAAAAACCTATTTATAATTGCATGCTAACAAACGTGCTAGGAGAATGTCTATTCCTAGGCCACTCTCTGTTTACCATGAAAGGCTAACATGAATGAATGACTCTGAATTCTTACTCCTTCCAGAGGTTAGGACCTCCTTAGAACAAAATGGATGGTCAGTCGAAATTGTCCATGGGATGAAGTCCACACTCATTCAATGCATTCATGTTCATTTACATGTTGAATTCACATCGTTATGTCCTACAGATTCATCTCAGCAACCTTTCTAATTCTAGCTACGCATGATCATAGAAGAACTTAACAAAACTAATTGATTACTCATGAATAGAACTCAACAAAACTAATTGATTAATTATGAGAAATAGAAGAACTCAATAAAACTAATTGATTACTTATAAAAGCAGAACCAGTAATTTCTAGAAGCAATACACAATTCAATCTGAAAGCAATAACTAAAGGAAAGCAGTAGAATAGGTGAAGGTCCTCTTAGCCACGATCCGCCTCGGTTGAAGGAGAAAAATGGTGTGTCTTGGGAAGGAACTCAATCAGAAGAGAAGATGGATCTTCTCTTCTTCCTTTTGAATTACTGATGCCAAGGGAGCCTTTGTTTCTTCGATCCAACAACCGGGAGAGCGAATTCTCGTCTGCGGTATTTGGCTATTGTCGAGTTTCTTCACCGTCGAGGGATTTCTTTCTTCCTTCATCTAGCTCGTTTATATAGCCTTTAGTGGTTCCATAGTCTGCTCCCTAATCACGGATCACCATCCAAATTAGGGAAACAACCTCATACGTGGCAGCTACAGAAGGGTCGGCGGCTAACAACCTCAGCCAAGGATACTGCCAGTATTGCGATTGCGTTGCGATCGCAAAGTTTCTTGAAGACTCCATTGTGATTGTGTTGCGATCGCAATACTCTGTTTTCAGCTGCCCTTCTTCTTATCCTATTGCGCTCCTCGCAAAACTTCAGCAATACTCCTGAAAGGCATTATTTAGACATTTTTTCACTAATTATACACTTATGCAAAGATATTTCACATAAGCCTGAATTTTAACATCTTTTCACAAATGTCACTATTAAACACATATTATGCTGAATAATGGCTAGAATGCTTCAAAAGACTTCATGAATTAAAGCAATTAAAGACCTAAATAACTCTCATTTGGAGAGTTAACACCCACAGATAAACAATGATAATGACAAAAATTAAAGGGAACAGAAACCTCCCCTGAATTTTTGCAGGATCGGTGAGTAGGGATGCGCAACCTCGTCTTCAAAACAGATCCGAAAAGCAGGTCATCTCTCGCTTATTACCTAAGAAAACAAGAAAAAGCTAAGCTAGGAAAATAAAAACTAAAAGTAAAGACATGAATTTTAAATACTCATGGGTTGCCTCCCAAGAAGCGCAAATTTAAAGTCGATTGCTCGACTGTATTCTCCCTTTGCGAACTCAACCATAGCCCAATGGCGCGGAGGGTGCTCCAGCCATTCCCTTGTCCGCGTTGGACCTACGATCATCAATCAAACAAATATTTTCTCTTCGTGCCTCACGTACGTGAACATTGTTATAATAAGACAAACAAATTGACCCACATCATTTTCAGTCAAGTATGGATCATTATCAAGAATAGACAGAAAACAAACAGATTTTAGTTTTTCAGACTCAACCTTCACAGAAGGATTCAAATTCTCATTCTCAGCACATACGACATTATTCTTATCAGCATGAGTTTTAGTAGGCGAATCAACTTTTCCCGCATTAATCGAAAAGTCATTCACTACTCCGTCAAATTCCACAGAGAAGGCTCCCTTAGCAATGTCTATTTTAACTTTTGAAGTATTCATGAAAGGGCGTCCTAACAGTATGGAAGATGGAGTATCTGATGCATTTTCAATCATTGGTAGTACGTAGAAGACAACAGGGAAAAACAAATCATTCACTTGTACTAGAACGTCCTCAACTATTCCCAACGGAAGCATGTGAGATTTATCGGCCAATTGCATGACAATGCTAGTCCTATGCAAATCATTTAGCTTAAGCTCTTTAAACATGGCATATGACATAACGTTTATCGAAGCACCTAAGTCTAACATTGCATGCTTAACCGGTAAATCTCCTATGACACATGGCAATGTAAACATACCTGGATCTCCACGCTTTTCAGGTAAAGTACCTTGGAATATGGCTGAGACGTTCTCTCCTTTTGTGTTCCCTTCGATAGCCTTCTGCTTCCTCTTGGAAGTGAACCAGCTCTTCAGAAATTTTGCATATTTAGGAATCTGCTTGACAGCATCCAACAAGGGAATGTTGATCTCCACCTTTCTAAACACATCCAAGATTTCCTCGTCTCGATCTCCTCTCGAAGGCCTTGCTAACATGCTAGGAAAAGGAACCTTGGGAATATTATTTTCAAAAGACAAAGGAGGATCACAACGTACCGAGCCTCCAAATGATGTCACATGATTTTCCACTGCTTGGCTTGCTTGCTTTGGATTTTCCTTCACAGATTCAGCGTTGGGAAGGATTTCCTTACCACTTCTTAGGGTGATGGAATTCACATGCTCGCGGGGATTTACTGTGGTCTGAGCAGGTAACTTCCCTGAGCCTTGGTTTTCAAGCCTACTGATTGCTTCAGTTATCTGAGTTATCTGCTTCCCCATATTCATAATTTCAGCTGAGTGCTTATCCAGTTCCACCCTGGTCTCCTTCTGCATCTGACTCGTATTCACGACCAGGGTCTGGACTAAACTCTCTATGGAACTCAAAGAGGATGAAACTTGCGCTTGAGAGGAACCTTAAGGTCTATAATATGAATGGTTCTGGAACCTCTGTTGCCCCTCGCGGTTCCCATAGCTCAAGTTGGGATGATCCTTCCATCCCGGATTATACGTGTTGGCATAAGGGTCATACCTTCTTTGATTGGAGGCATAACCTCCAATGGCGTTTACCTCCTCTGGGTCCTGCCCTCTACTGCCCATCATCTGCTGAAACATACCTCTAAGCTCAGACATCTGACTGTCACTGAAACCTTGAGCTTGCTGAACTTGATGCACTTGGCCACCACGGACTCCGAATTGCTGGGAATTTCCAGCCATATTCGAAATCAAATGTCTCGCCTCTGCTGGAGTTTTATCAATCAGAGCTCCACCACTTGCAGCATCAATCATCTGTCTGTCATGGGGCACCATCCCCTCATAGAAGTACTGGATCAGGAGCTGATCTGCGATCTGATGATGGGGGAAACTAGCACACAGCCTCCCGAATCTCTCCCAATATTCATGGAGAGTCTCTCCATGAAGTTGGGTAATTCCATATATGCTCTTCCTGATCGTGGTCGCCAAAGAGGCGGGGAAGTAATTCTCCAAGAACAACCTCTTCATCTCGTTCCATGTGGTGATTGAGCCTGACGGGAGGTAGTACAACCAATCCTTGGCCTTATCCTTCAGAGTGAATGGAAATGCTCTCAAATTTAATTGCTCCTCAGACACTTCAGGCGGCTTCATCCTGGCGCATACGCAGTGGAACTCCATGAGATGTTTGTGGGCGTCATCACCTGCAATACCATAAAAAGATGGAAGTTGGTGAATTAGCCCAGACTTAAGCTCAAAATTACCTGCGACAACCGGATAATTTATGCACAGTGGTTGTTGGTCCAAGTCTAGTGCTGCCAGCTGCTTAAGAGTTTGCGGGCCTCATCGTCGGCCATTTCAGCACGTTCAGGTGTTGCAGCGCGTTCAGGCGCTCTCGAATCTTCTCTTTGAAACAATCTTCTAACTGCCCTAGCTTCCCTCCTCAGTCGTCGTTCCTCTTTGTCAATCTCTGGTATAAACTGCAAGCTACTAAACTCAGAAGAACGGGTCATACAACAAAAGGAAGCTTAAGTGAAACAGAACCAAAAATTTAGAAAAATTAACAACAAATAAAATTTTAATTCAGACAAACTAAATTAAAATTCCCCGGTAGCGGCGCCAAAATTTGGTGGTGGCTGTCGAGGCCTCCCAAATTTAATATTTATAGTTCACTGGCCTAAATTACCTAACTTGTAGATAATGGAAGTCAGGGTCGATCCACAGGGAATTTTAGTTAATTTAATCCGAACTCCGATTTTATTTGTTGAATTGTAAAAGATGCTAACGGGAGGTTTGAATTTGAGAATAAGAAAAACATGCAAGGTAGGGAAAAACTAAGTTAAGATGTTGGATATGCGCAAGAACGATAGAAATTGTTTAGACGAACACACTTAATCTAAGGGGTCAAGATTAACCATTTGTTATGCGACTCGGATCATAGACATACACAAGAGTTTAAGTTAATTCACTAACAATCACGCAATTAACATGCTCCAATCGGTAACATGCAACCCAAGGGATTAAAGAAGAACAGACAGCTCTTAATTAAGCTTCGCTACCGACCAAGTTTGAGGGCAATCGCTCTCCCAAACTGAGTTAATAGCGAGCGACGGGAGCGTTGCGACAAGTAAACTGCAGAAATCCCTAACAGCGCACTCGATTTTTCTCTCCTCTATAGTCTATCGTGCAACCACAATGAGTACGGCCGTACTCACGTGGGCAAAATTAAACTACTGCTACTTTCACCATGAGAGGCAATCGCATCATGATTCCTAGCTAAGCCAACATACAAAATATTTCATGGATGTCAATCAAAGAATAAAGAGATGCTAAGAATTATGCTCAAGAGTAAAGATGAATGCCAAACTTAACTAAACATACATTAAATCGTCCAAGTCTCTCCAAATCGCAATACAAACGTTTAACCCATTACCTCAAGATCAAGTGTTACCTTTTTAGTTACCCATGGGAGTGGAAATCTCCAAGTATTCCATGGTTAGCTTCAAAGAATCCATCAATCGAGTTACAAGAGTTCAAAAAATAAGATAAAGTCGAAATTGTCTAGAGGAAGAAGAAGGAGAACGGCGGCCGGCTTGCCCTAAAAATCAGAAAAAACGAACTTATAGGCAATTTCTGCGTCGGACCAGCGCCTAGGCGCTGCGGGCGCGCGCGCACAGAATCGGGACAGCGCCTAGGCGCTAACCTCTCTGGAAAATTTACAAATCGGGTATTTTTTTTTTACTTTTAATGACGGGCTTTTTTTTTACTTTTAATGACGAGCATGGTGAGGCGAGGCGAGGGCGCGCGGGGTCTGGGACGTTTAATGACGGGCGCGCTGGGCCGAGCAGGGCGAGGCGAGGGCGCGCGGGCGAGGGCGAAGGCGCGCGGGATCTGGGACCTTTAATGACGGGCGCGCGGGCGCGGAGCGGGCGTCTGGGACTTTTAATGACGGGCGCGTCTGGGCCTGATGTCTGTTGCTTTGCTCAATGGGGTTATATATTGATTAAATTCAGCAAATAACCATGCAAGTATACACGGTTTGCAGCAAGTGATAAGTATATTTTAAATCGATTTCCCACAGAGACTAAGTTGAGTAAATGTCGATTTTATGTGTGTTAAATTAGATAAGGTAACCAGGAATGAAATGGATTTTGATTCGAGACACGAAATTGTAAAGGACGCAAGGCAAATGCAAAGTTACAGCAATGCAAAAGAAACTAAGGAAACTACAATTCAAGAAAATAGGCTAACTGACTCGCAGAATAGAAAATAGTATTGCGGGTCTCGCAATACTTTCGCAATAAGACTAGCAACAGATTAACAAACAAGTAAAATCTAAGATAAAGGCAGAAAATAAGATTGCGGCTCTCGCAATACGTTTGCAATAAACTCGCAACGAGTGAATCTTAAGATAAAAACAGCAAGGTTGGCTAAGAATCCTCCATAGACAGAAACCATGATCATTCAGCAGCAAATTAACATTACATGCATCGTTTTAGCTAGATATCATACATCTTCCGATTATATGCTTTAGACTCTTAAGTTACTCATATCCAAGTAAGTTTTAAGAACCTATTTATGTGTTCATGCTATAAAACGTGTTAGGAGAGTGCCTATTCCTAGACCACTCTCTATCCACCATGAAAGACTAACATGCATGAGTGACTCTGAGTTCTTACTCCTTCTGGAGGTTAGGAACTCTTTAGAACAAAATGGATGGCCGGTCGAAAATGTCCATGGGATGAAGTTCACACTCATTCAATGCATGCATGATTATTTTAAAGTTGAAATCACATAGCTATGACCTACAGATTCATCTTAACAAAGCCTTATAACTCTAGCCACGCATGATAAAAGAAGAACTCAACAAAACTAATTGATTACTCATAAAAACAGAAGAACTCAACAAAACTAATTGATTACTTATGAAAAGAAAATCCAGTAATAATTCGAAAAGCTAAAACACAATTCAATCTGAAAGCAATAACTAAAGGAAAGCAATAGAATAGGTGAAGGTCCTCTTGTCCACGATTCGCCTCGGTTGAAGGAGAAAAATGGTTTGTCTTGGGAAGGAACTCAATCAGAAGAGAAGATGGATCTTCTCTTCTTCCTTTTGAATTACTGACGCCAAGGGAGCCTTTGTTTCTTCGATCCAACAAACGGGAGAACTTTCTCTCTTCCTGCGGTATTTGGCCTTTTCCGAGTCTCTTCACCGTAAAGTGGATTCTTCTTTCTTGCTTCATCTTGCTCTCTTATATAGCCTTTAGTGGTTCCATAGTCTGCTCCCTAATCACGGATCTCCATCCAAATTAGGGAAACAACCTCATACGTGGCGGATACAGGAAGGGTCGGCGGCTGGAAAAACGCAGCAGAAGAGATCAGTATTGCGATTGCGTTGCGATCGCAAAGTTCCTTGAAGACTCCTTTGCGATTGCGTTGCGATCGCAAAGCTCTGTTTCTGGTTGCCCTTCTTCTAATCTCATTGCGTTCCTCGCAAAACTTCAGCAATACATCTGCAAGGCATTAATTAGACATTTTTTCCACCAATTACACACTTATGCACAGATTTTTCACATAAGCCTTAATTTTAACACCAATTCACAAATGTCACTATTAAACACATATTTTGCTCAATAATAGCTAGAATGCTCAAAAGACTTCATGAATATAAGGCAATTATGGACCTAAATAACTCTCATTTGGAGAGTTAACACACCCCCAAACTTGAGCTATTGCTAGCCCTCGAGCAATACTATGAACCTCACCTTCCCTCTCTTTCTCTTTGGTATAACTGATAAGTCTTTTCCTTCTCTCCAACTAACCAAACTGTTATTCTCTCGGCTTACTGCCGAAGGCAATGCTGTCCTGTGACACACTTCAAGCTAAAACCAACTTCATGTTTATCATTCTGAATTCCTTTGCCTTTAAAACCTTCTGCTTTTAATAACTCCCTACCTTCTGGTTTATCTGCCTATATCACCAAGCTCATTGTGCAATCATCCTTTAGCTTTAAAATCTACTTACTCTCAACTTAAAACTCAGTACATGCTTCTAAATTTTATTCTTTTATTTCCTAGGAATTCTTAAAGTCATGCCATGCTTAGAACCAAAAAGTGTCAGAGTACATAATCCATAGAACAATCTAAGCAATGGCATCACTCTATTTATGACAGACACTCATTTCCCTAGATAAGCCTTCTAGTTAAAGCCCCTTGCTTAGCTAACTTAGGATCAGATTTCAGTACATAGGAACATCTAAACATTCAAGGCTGCAACCTTCTGGCATACATTCTTCTTCTTTGTTTTCTTTTTCTCTTTTTCTTTTTCATATCTTTGCTTTTTTTTTTGCAAAGTTTCATTTTTCCTAAGTTTGCCTTTTGATGCAGTGCCACTTGTGGGTTACACAAATGACCCTGATTACTCAGCATTCCTAGAAAAAAAAAGAAAAATGCTTTTTCCTTTTTTTGTTTTTTTTTTTTTTCAAAGAAGAATGGTGGTAAGATTTTTGAATATCCTATAAATTTCGGGTTGTCGAGACCCGCCAAAATAAAGTTGTAAGCCTATTGACCTTAGCTTTGCAGCTAGTGGCAACAGGGTCGATCCACAGAGAAGGACTGAGCAGATTGAAATTGACAGTTCAAATTGTAAATTGATTGATTAATTGGTGTTGTAACAAAAAAGGGGGATTTTGACATGCAAGTGAAGAAATAGATAGCTAACGAAAAGATTGAAGAAAGAGAGATTGAAAAGTGTTCGATTCGGGAAGTCTCGGGATTTCGCTAGGCATTCTAATATTTATCATTTAATTCACTCAAAATTAAGGCTAAATAACTTGTTATGCACGCGGTCGGTTACCTGGGACGCCCTTTTGTAACCGGCTCCATATTAATTAATTAGAGCACAAAGTCCTAATCAAACATTATTCAGAGTCTCATCAGAGTGATCAGCCCCAAATTGACTCTAAACAGTCACTAGCTAACCGCGACGAACATTCGAATATGCAATCCTAATGTTAACTGGCTACCCGCCAACACTAAAGTACCCAACAATTATCATGCATATATCAATACTCCGATTTGTTTCATTGTTCTGTGTTAGTAGGCGAAAAGTGAGAGGCAAGGCATCGCTAATCTTTAACTCTAACATATGCTAGAAAACTCGATTGTCCGTCGTTGAAATCTAACACATGCATTGGATTAAGTAAGAACAACAAATGCATACAAAATCAAAGTCTAATCAGAACCAATCACACTAGATTATCAAAATATAGAAGCCTAACTAAAAATCCCTAAACAATCCCGAATCCACACAGTACCTAAGCCGAGCATGGAGAGGGTCGTCACAAACGCTCCCACAGATGTCTTGGCCATGGTCTCAAGCTCAAATACAATGGAAAGCTCCAAAAACAAGCCACAAGTGGCAGAGCAAAAGTAAAAGTGGAGAAAAAGTGAAACCATTGCCTGATCATCTCAAGTATGCATATCTAGGGGAGCATGATACTTTGCCTGTTATCATTTCGTCCAAGTTAAGTGAAAAGCATGAAATTGCGCTAATATTGCTTCTTAAGCAACATAAAAAGGCTATTGCATGGACGATTGCTGACATAAGAGGTATTAGTCCTTCCTACTGCATGCATATGATATTATTGGAAGAGGAACATACACCTAGAGTAGATCACCAACGTAGGTTGAACCCCTCCATGAAGGAGGTAGTTAAAAAAGAGATAATCAAATGGTTAGATGCAGGTGTAATCTTCCCTATAGCCAATAGTCAATGGGTGAGTCCAATCCAATGTGTGCCTAAGAAGGGTGGGATGACTGTAGTAGTTAATGACAGTAATGAACTAATTCCAACTAGAACTATTACAGGATGGAGAGTCTGTATGGACTATAGAAAATTAAATAAAGAAACAAAAAAAGATCATTTTCCCTTACCGTTTATAGATCAGATGTTAGATAGGATAGCTGGTAGAGCCTATTACTGCTTCTTAGATGGTTATTCTGGATATAACCAAATCACCATAGACCCTGTGGATCAAGAGAAAATAACCTTTACATGTCCCTTTGGAACATTTGCTTTTCGCAGAATGCCGTTTGGCTTGTGCAATGCACCAGCAACATTCCAAAGGTGCATGTTGGCCATTTTCTCTGACTTAGATGAGTCCATGATAGAAATATTTATGGATGACTTCTCAGTCTTTGGTGATTCTTTTAATAATTGCTTAGAAAACTTAGGACAAGTCCTAGCTAGGTGTGAGGAGACCAACCTAGTCCTGAATAGGGAGAAATGTCACTTCATGGTGGAAGAAGGGATAGTCCTAGGTCATAGAGTATCTAGAGCAGGAGTAGAGGTCGATAGGGCCAAGATAGAAATAATAGAGAAGCTAGTGGAACCTCAGAATGTAAAAGTTATTAGAAGTTTCTTAGGTCATGCAGGTTTCTATAGGAGGTTCATTAAGAACTTTTCAAAAATCTCTAAACCTTTGTGTGAGCTTCTAGAGCTTAATAAACCATTTGTCTTCTCAAAAGAATGTTTCTTAGCATGGACAACCCTTAAGGAAGCCTTAGTCAAAGCACCTATTATAGTAGGACCAAATTGGGACCTACCATTTGAGATGTTGTGTGATGCGAGTGACTATGCAGTAGGGGTTATGCTAGGACAAAAAGTTGATAGACTAACACATCCTGTATACTATGCAAGTAAGACACTGAATGAGGCACAATGTAATTACACAACCACGGAGAAGGAAATGCTAGCTGTAGTGTTTGTCTGTGAGAAGTTTAGGAATTACATTGTAGGCACTAGGACCATTGTTTATACTGATCATTCGGCATTAAAATACCTAATGAGGAAGGCTGATGCTAAGCCTAGGTTAATTAGATGGGTATTATTGTTGCAGGAGTTTGATCTAGACATTAGAGATAAGAAAGGATGCGAAAATGTAGTTGCTGACCATCTTTCTAGATTGCGGCATAATTGCGATAAAATTGCTGAGCCAGCAATTTCTGATGCCTTTATCGATGAGCATGTCTTTGTGATAGCACATCGTGATAACGATGAGGAACCCTGGTTTGCTGATATTGCTAACTTCCTTGCCTCGCAGGTACTACCAACTTTCAAAGGAGGGCAAGAAAAGAAGAGGTTTCTACATGAAGCTAGGAAGTTCATCTGGGACGATCCTACACTCTACAAGACATGTGCAGATGGTTTGCTGAGGAAGTGTGTCTCAGCTGCTGAGGCAAAGTCAGTGTTGCAGCACTCCCATACGTCCCCCTATGGTGGACATTTTGGTGGCCAAAGGACAGCTGCAAAGGTGTTCCAAAGTGGCTACTATTGGCCCACGATATTCAAAGATGCACATGACCATGCCCACAGCTGCGTTGAGTGTCAAAGGACAGGTAATCTCAGTAGGAAAGATGAGATGCCTCTCACTTACATCTTGGAGTTAGAACTCTTTGATGTGTGGGGCATCGACTTCATGGGACCATTCCCTCCTTCTGCAGGTAATCTTTATATACTTGTAGCTGTAGACTATGTGTCTAAATGGGTAGAAGCCATAGCATGTCCATCGAATGATGCCAAAACAGTCATTAAGTTCCTTAATAGGCATATCTTTACAAGGTTTGGTACACCCCGTGCTATAATTAGTGATGAAGGGACTCACTTTATTAATAAAGCTATAGAAAAGTGTTAGCTAAATACAATGTTAGACATAGAGTAGCAACCCCTTATCACCCACACTCGAATGGACAAGGTGAAATATTCAATAGGGAGATTAAGAACATACTTGAAAAAGTGGTCAAACCTAATAGAAAAGATTGGTCGTTTAAGTTAGATTATGCACTTTGGGCATATAGGACTGCATATAAAACACCCTTAGGTATGTCTCCTTATAGGCTAGTATATGGAAAAGCATGTCACTTGCCATTCGAGTTGGAAATCAAAGCCTTTTGGGCCTTAAAAGAACTAAATTATTGCGTGACCGATGCTGGAACTTTGCGGTCTCTGCAATTACATGAGCTCGATGAGCTGAGACATATGTCCTATGAAAATGCTAAAATGTATAAGGAAAAAACTAAAATTTGGCATGATAGTAGACTTAGGATTAAGGACTTCAAGAAGGGCCAGCACGTCTTATTATTCAACTCAAGGTTGAGGTTATTTCCAGGCAAACTTAAGTCCAGATGGTCAGGTCCTTTTGTGATAACTAACGTGTTTGTTCATGGTGCGATTGAGATTAGGAACCTTCAGCACGGGCAACGGTTTATGGTCAATGGGGCACGATTGAAGCATTACTACGAGGAAGGAGATGTGAAGACACTCTCGGCCTTCCTCTTATCTGAAGCTTGAGAATTAAATCGAGAGGGGATGATTGATTACTGAGCTCACCCAAGAAGGCCATGCCTTAGTTTTTTTTCTTTCGTATTTTCGTTTTTATGTGTGTGTTTATTTGTGATTTTATTTACGGATTTTGTTTTAATTTGGTGAATTTTAATAGGAGATCTTCAAGAGGAGATCAAGGAGATGAATCGAGGGAAGAGAATCCACAAGGAAGATCGGGCTAAATCCAAGATTTGGTTGATTGAATCTTGCGATTTAAATCAAGAAAATCTTCCAACGGCTAGGCTATTTAATTGCGGTAGAATTGCTGAGTCCGCAACAGAATAGAGTCGTTGGGATCCACTCGAGTACAAATAGCCGTCAGATCAGCGTTGCCCCTTACGCTTTCTTCATCCGTTGGACATCAAGAATTCGATCTTCTTCTTCCTCTGCATCTCCTACCTTCATATCCTCACAGAACCAAAAATGGTATCCACACGGGCGGATCGTTCCACGCCCAAAAAGAAGTCGCCTGACGCAGAGGAAGCTGCGAGAGAGGCACTGCTTTCCTTAGCAGATGCCGATGCTGCGCAGCCCTCACGGCCGCCGAAGCTTCCAGTACGCAAGAAGAAGTGGAAGGTGGTGACTGAGATCCATGTTGGTCCATCTGCGCCAGTCGGTACACCGAAGAAACGAAAGTGGACGGTTGAGGTGGGGGATGCACCAATTAGAGAAAAGACTCCAAGTGAGGGGAGTCGAGGGAGTGGCCGCCCATCCTATGAGACGGCCAGACAGAGCCCTGAGCCATCTCCTCAGACGCCGGAGCCTGAAGCTCCACCTGAAGAGCACCAAGACTCGGTGCCAAGTGAAGAGGCGGCGGAGGAAGAGGAAGTCTTTTCCCTTTTGAGGGAAGTTAGCCCTGCGGAGGGGGGAAGCCGAGACTCGATGAATGAGACGTTGGGGGATTGCCTCCAGCAGATCACCACCAAGGCTCGCCTCAAGAAGAGGGTCCCTGTCATCGTAAAAGCCAAGCGACCGAAAGCCTCCAAGCGAGCCAAGAAGAAGAAGGTCAGATCTGAACCTTCTTTAAAGAAATTGAAGGTAGAGGCTGCTGAATCGGCGAAGGCAAAAGAGAAGGGGAAGAAGAAGATGTACCCCGAGGATGAACCTCAAGCTGAGAGGTTTATCTCGCAAGAAGAAGAGGCCAAGGGCCTTGAGTTGAGAAAGAAGGAGCTCCTCCACGAGCGGGGTTTCCTTGATGCATTGGCTGATCTGCCGCAGTTCTTGCGCGCAGGAATCATCACCCACGGCTGGGAAGAGCTGTGCAGACCCCCAATCCCAGCCTACACCGACATGGTGTATGATTTCTACGCCAATCTCGCACATCCTGACGCTTGCTTGTCCACGGTGAGAGGGGTAGAGGTGGACTTCTCTGCCAATGCGATCAATGAGGCCTACAGCCTCAAAGGATACCCCCATTCTAACTATGCCAAGATCATTGATCTGCCATCTGAGGCAGTCTTGGAGGAGGCTTTGCACACGATTGGCAAGCCAGAAGCATCGTGGGCAGTGTCAAGAAACGGGAAGCTCACCCTGATGAGTGCAACCCTGCGCGACAAGGCGGCTGTTTGGTTCTCTTTTGTGCGCAGACGTCTCTCCCCTGTGACCCACGAGACAACTATAAACCAGGGGAGGTCACTACTGCTGTACGCCATCATGAGGGGCCTCACCATTGACGTTGGTGAGGTCATTGCTGCCTCCATTGCCGACTGCTCGAAGAAAGGTAAGGGTCAATTGTTTTTCCCTAATACCATCACTAAATTGTGCCTTCGTGCAGGAGTCCCAATGGAGAAAAACGAGAAGCAGTTGGCCTACACAGGCCATCTGGAGCTGCCCACCATCTTGAGGATGCGAAGGAGGGGCAACATGGAGTTTGAGCTGGACGGCCTGGCTGCTGCTCAATCACTCTCCATGGCCTGTTTAATGGACCTGCAGCACAAGATGGCGCAGTGGGCTGAATATGCGCAAGCAAGGGACAAGGATGTGGCTGATCAGCTGGGGTGCATTTTCCCTGCCTTCCCTACTGACTTGTTGAAGCCGTGGGCACCTCCTAGGGAAAGGAGAGATGATGATGAGGATGTTTGAGTGCCAGCCTGAAGGGCACTCGAGGGAGTACTTCTGTTCCCTCTTGAAAAAAAAACTTGCTTTTCGTTGACTTGTGACTTCTGTTTTGAATAAATACTTGATTTGTTTTTAATTTCTTTGTTTGTTTAGGATAGTTTAGTATAGGTTGATGGTATCTGAGTAGTTAGCTTGTTTTAGTTTCGTATTTTGAGTAGTTGTGGATGACTGGAAATAGCATGGTAGGGGCCTTGATCACTGATAAATATGCCCTGTAGGTTTATTGCGAATTTTTTGCGGAGTCCGCAATTTTTGTTAGTTTGCGCATGCTATTGAATGTACTTTTTGGATAGGTTGGTTCTGTTTAAAGTTTGCTCGCTTGCTGTTTTCTTGACTTCCATATATGATCTATCTTGAGCATGCTGGATGAGTGTCTTAGTACACCGTTGATAAGTTTAAATTAGATCACTTAAGTTGCTCAGCATGTACCTTTATAAGCCCTTAACATACTGTTTTTACAAAAGTCTGCTGCTGTGTTATTTGCTTTAAGAAAGCTCATTCTATGCCTAGGACTTTTAGATTCTCCTTGTTTTGCCCTAGACTAGATGCTTCTAGGACAAGTTTGGGGGTGTGCCACCTCAGACTCTCATTGGGGACAATGAGAAGTTTTAGTTTGGGGGAGGCAGCCCTAGGCCTAGGAACATTCCTCTCTCCCTTGTAAACATAAGCATTCTTCTTCTTCTTTGAAAAAATGATGAACTGAAAAAAATGAAAAAAAGAATAAAGAGTGGTGTCTCTCTTAAGGTTGCTAAGTAATCAGTGTCATGTGTGTAACCCACAGGTGGCATTGCATCAAAAGGCAACCAAAGGAGAGGCCCTACCAAAGAAGGAAAAAAAAAAAAAAAAAAAAAAAAAAACAAGGAAGAAGAGTGTATGCCTATGAGTTATAGCTTATGTGCTTAGGTGTCCTATGTGAATGAACTCTGATCCTCAATTAGCTAAGCACAGGGTTGTAGCTTGTAGGTTTGTTAAGGGAGATGAATTTATATCCAATGAAGTGATGCCAGGGTTTAGGCTGTTCTATGAAAGGTACTACTGTCACTGGTTTATACTAAGACTGGCATGACTCTAAGGAATCCTAGGTAGCTCAAAAGAAAAACATTAGAAGCATGTACTGAGTCTGGGGTAAAGCTAGGTAGAGTTTGAAAACTTAGGGATAGTTACACAACGAACTTAATGACCAAAGCAGATAGATCAGTTGTAGGGAGTTTATAAAAACAGTAGGATTATAAGGCGAGAGAAATCAGAAGAAGCAAATTGAGAAGTTAGTTGTAAACTTGAAAGCGTGTCACAGGACAGCCATGCCTTAGATAGTGAACTCAGGGAAGTCAGAAAGCAGTTAGAGAGAGTAAGAGCAGCCCAAGTAAGTCCTTATATTGCTCGAGGACGAGCAAAACCTTAAGTTTGGGGGTGTGTTACGTCTCCAAAAGTGACTATTTTAGGGACTTATTTGCTATAGAAAGATGTACACTCTTAAGCGTTTTTGATAGAATTTAGCCTAAATTTATGCTTATATATGAGAATTCGTAGAATGAAGCTAAATTAGGACTTATGTGTAAAAG
Source organism: Herpetospermum pedunculosum (assembly GCA_028017165.1). Classification (NCBI taxonomy): domain Eukaryota; kingdom Viridiplantae; phylum Streptophyta; class Magnoliopsida; order Cucurbitales; family Cucurbitaceae; genus Herpetospermum; species Herpetospermum pedunculosum. Next base: position 13,717,866 of record JAPQWQ010000186.1, on the reverse strand, counting down.
GAAGGAAAAAGAACCAAAAACAAAGCTAAAGAGTTGAAATTTGCATATTGTTGAAACATTGCGAAAACATTGCTGTCTCAGCAATGTTTTAAGTGAAATTTGTTAAGTTGTCTAACCGATTTCCATTTTGTTACGATTTTTCAGCCGCCCATTCTTTCTCCTACTGCCACGTGGAAGGTCGTCGTTCAGAATGGATGGTTCTCCTTGGCTGAAGACCACCTGCAAAACCCTATAAAAGGAGGTCAAGGTGGATGGACAAACACACAGACTCGGAAGCGTAGACTCCCTTCTCAACGCATTTTCTCAATCGTTTTCTCTTCTGGTTGTTGGTGCGAGAGGTTCAGCTGGTGGAATCGATAGTCTGAGAGGAAGAAGAGAGAATCTTTCTTCTCTTCTGATTAGATTCATCCACGATCAAGCTCACTTTCGTCCTTCATCTGAGGCGGGTGCGACGAGGAGTTCACACGCACACGTTTACGGCTTTCTATTGCTTTCCATTGCTTTTTGTTTCCCTTTTCGTTTCTGTCTGTTGCAACTCGTTTATGTTTGCTACTCCAATTCATTTCGTCTCTTTCTGTTTAGTTTTCATCAGTTTAAGTTGCTAATTGTTTAGTTTGAACCTTGGTAAATCAAAGAGATAATTTGACTACTTCGCACTTGTCTTACTGTTTTTCTTCTTCTATTCTGTCATTTACATTCTGTTAAACATGTCTACACCATCTATTCTTCCCATTCCATCTACACCCATGAGTAACTAAACCACATAAGGGTATGCTAATGACAAATCTATAGGTAGAAATACGTGAATCAAGCATGTAGGTTAGCTTCAAATGCATTGGATGTATGTAAGCTTCATCCCACGGACAATTTCGATTGGCCATCCATTTTGTCTAAAGAACTCCTAACCTCTGGAAGGAGTAAGAGTTCAGAGTCGTACATTCATGCTAGCCTTTCATGGTAGCCAGAAAACGACCTAGGAATAGGCGTTTTCCTAGTACAAATCATTAACTTGCTTATATAAATAGATGCTTAAGCCTTACTTGGACATGAGTGAACTAAAGGATCTAATGCATGAAATCGAGAGATACATGAGAATGAGTTAGTTTGATGCATGATGAGTTGATCTACTGCTTGAGAATCGTATGAAAAAGCCGATAGAGGAGTCGTTAGTAGCCCTTGTCTCCCTACTTTACCCCTAATTCGCTGTTAGTAACATTGCTAGAAAATTGTTGTCTGCGCAATTTTCTTAGTTCAAATTTATGCCTTAGCCGTTTTTCTTAGTTTTCTGTTTTGCGATTTTATTGCTAGATAATTGCTTTCTCCGCAATTCTTTTTCTTCTACATTCGAGTTTATTTATTTGCTTGCACTTGTTTATGCTTCCATATCTCGCACGTTCCTTAATAGTTAGGCACTTTACACCCAAATCTACCTCATTTAAACCACCCTTTCTCACTTAACATCTCACTTCGTTAGTAACTAAGAATAAATCTCTGTGGGAAATCGAATGAAAAAATACTTATTACTTGCTACAAGACCATGTATGCTTGCATCTTCTGAGTGCTCCCCCATTGCATCTTTATTTTAAACATTGAGCACGCAACAGCACTCCACAAGTAAGACAGATCAATCCTCATGTTAAGTCTCTGAAAGTGACTTATTTAGGACCCATTTAGCTTAGGAAGATGTACACTTTTAGGTGTTTTTGATAGCATTTAGCCTAAACCTATGCTTTAATATGAGAATTAGAAGAAGGTAGCTAATTTAGGACTTATGCACAATAGGTAGAAAAAGGGTTGAAAACCGAAGGAAAAGAATGAAAAAATGAACATTGCAAATGAATTGCGAAAACATTGCGGTGACCGCAATTATTCAAGTTAAAACCGTAAGTTGGCTGATCTTTTTCTGTTTAGATCCGACTTTTCAGGGATTCGTTCTTTCTCCTCCATCCATTCTGATATATGACGTTGAAGACTGATGGTTCTCCTTGGCCCAAACGCACCTGCAAACCACTATAAAAGGGGGTCAAAGTCGGAGGTTCAGTCATCAATTCGAAGCGCAGAAGTCTTCTTGCAGTCCACCATTTCCATCTGTTATCCTTTGCCGTCTGTTGGAGTGAGAGTCTAAGCTTTTGGAATCGATAATCTGATAGGAAGGAGAGGAGATTCTTCTTCTCTCTCGATTGGATTCATCCAAGCACGGCTGACTTTTCATCACCATCATTCGAGGCGACTGCCACGGAGTTTTCTAGCAAACCTTTACTGTTTTCTGCTCTGTTCTTCTCAATTCCATTTCTGATCACTGTTGTTCTTAGTGTAGCATTTCAATTACTGCATTTCGTTGTTGTCTGTCTTGAATTCATTTCTTTTAGAGCTTCCCTTTGTCATTCAAACACTTAAAGTAATCGAAGTATACTTCTGCATTTTACAGTTTCCATCTGTTTCTGCTACGGCTTTGGCTTGCTGTTTTAAGTACATTTATCTTCTAAGCATGTCTGTTTTATCTACCTTTTCTATTCTCCACATATCCATGAGTAACTAAAGTCACTTAGGGGCATGCTAATGACAGAACTATAGGCTAAAAAACGTGAGTCAAGTAGGCAGATTAACACTCGAACATTGATTGTATGTAAGCTTCATCCCACGGGCAATTTCGATTGGCCATCCATTTTGTCCAAAGAACTCCTAACCTCTGGAAGGAGTAAGAGTTCAGAGTCATATAATCATGCTAGCCTTTCATGGTAATCAGGAAACGGCCTAGGAATAGGCGTTTCCCTAGTACAAACTAAACACTCCTGTTTTAACAAGATGCTTAAGACCTTACTTTGAAGTCGAGTAAACTTGAGTCTCTCATGCATGGAATCGGACGATACTTGAGATAGAGTGAGTTTGATGTATAGAGAGTTGATCCAAAGCTTGATAATCGTAATAAACTGCCTATAGGATAGTCATTAGTAGCCCTTAATTCACCCTTTTAATCAGTTTCGCTGCCATTTAATTGCGGATTAATTGCGGTTCTCGCAATTCTGCTAAAACGCATTTTGTATAGCTGTTTTCTTCTTCGTTTATTGATTCCATCTCTTGTTCTTTGAGCCTGATTTTAACTTTAACTTGTTTATGGTATATTCCTTTACACATTCAGCAAAACTTAGGTAATTAAAAACCAATTTTATCCCCTCAAATTCATCCCATCTTTCTTAACAAACACACTTCGCGAATAGCTAAAAATGAGTCTCTGTGGAAAAAACGAATGAAATATACTTACTACTTGCTGTGAGACCATGTATGCTTGCATGTTCTAAGTGCTCTCTCTACCCTTTTGCATATTTATCTTTACACATTGAGCACGCAACAAGTTTTTGGCGCCGCTGCCGGGGACTTATTTTAAGTGAAAACGAAGTTGTTAAGTTTGAAAAAATCAAGTTTATCATTAAGTGAAACTAATCTGTTTCATTTCTTTTGCAGGTGCTATTAAGGTAGTTTATGAGTGAGCGTTCACATAGTAATTTAGAGTTCGATCCTGAACCTGAAAGATCACTTCGAGCTAGGAATAAGGCAAAGAAACGTCTCTTTAAACAACCTCCTATACCTCAAACCACACCTGAAACTAAAGAAATGGGCGATCTAGTTCCAAATCCGGCACAAGCCATTCGCAACCCCATCGAAATAGCGAATGACAAGAATAGTGCCATTCTTTCATATCTAGTACCTATGCCTGGGGAGCTGAACCCCAGCATAATCCGTCCTGAAATCACTGCCCACTCATTCGAGTTAAAACCAGTGATGTTCCAAATGTTGTCCACTGTGGGACAATTCTTTGGAATAGAAAATGAGGACCCCCATAACCACCTTAGGAACTTCCTAGGAGTTAGTGACACATTCCTAATCCCTGGAGTTTCCCAAGAGGCCCTGAGGCTATATCTTTTCCCTTACTCTTTGAGGGACAAAGCCAAAACATGGTTAAATTCTTTACCCTCAGGATCTGTCCGCAACTGGACAGATTTAGCAGAAAAATTCCTAGTCAAATACTTCCCACCTGATAGGAATTCAACCTTTCGTGATGATATCATAAAGTTTAAACAAGCTGATAATGAGTCTCTTCACGAAGCTTGGACTAGATTCAAAGACCTTCTCATTAAATGTCCACACCATGGCATTCCATGGTGTATCCAAATAGAAGTTTTCTTTAAAGGATGCAACCCCAGCACCAGACAAGTCTTAAATTCATCTGCTGGAGGTTCCATGTTGTCCAAGAGTTACAACGAAGCTTATGAGATCTTGGAGAAGATCTCAGCATCTCACTGTAGATGGTCAGACGATCCAGTAGAGCCAACTAGGGCTCAAGACAAGGATGTTCTAAGCGCCATGAGCACCCAAATAAATGCCCTGACCAACTTAGTTAAGCAAATGGCTCAGGCCAATCTCCAAACCAGTGCCAATACCGCCACAGCCATGTCAATGGGCACTCAACCAAGTCAAGGCGAGGCACCAATCTGTGGATTCTGTGGGGAAGGGCACCCTTATGAATATTGCCCTGGGAATCCATCCTCGGTCTGCTATGTAGGAAGTCAGCAGCAGCCTAGGAATAACCCCTACTCACAAACTTACAATCCTGGTTGGAGAAACCACCCTAACCTGTCATGGGGTGGCCAACAAAACACTAACCAAAATCCTAACCAACCTAGACCGAGTGGAACACCTGGTTTCACTCCCCAACATAACCAGTCAATGTACCAAAAACCTTACAATCAACCTGTAGGATCTTCTGTAGAAAACCTACTCAAGGAGTATATCGCTAAGAATGATGCTACTCTTCAGAGCCAGCAAGCTACCCTTAGGAGCCTGGAAAACCAAATAGGCCAATTAGCCAATGAACTTAAAAGTAGGCCCCAAGGTAGACTCCCTGCTGACACCGAGGTACCAAGGAGAGATGGCAAGGAACAAGTTCAAGCAATTGAACTCAGGAGTGGAAGACCATTGGTGAGCAACACAAAGGACACACCAAAGAGAGTAGAGAACACTGAGTCTAGTGCTCCACTAGAGTCTCTGCCAAGCCAAGGTCCACCACCGACTAGCACATCAGGAGCCAGGCTAGAGCCAATTGTAGAGGACGTAGAAGAAATTCCAAGGCCTCCACCTATCTTAAGGCGTCCTGACGTGCCTGCATATGTGCCACCACCTCCATACCCTCGAAGGCTTAAGAAGAAGCAGGAACAGGAAGTTCATTTTAATAAATTTCTAGAAATACTTAAGCAAGTGCATGTGAATATTCCTTTTGTAGAAGTTTTACAGTCTATGCCTTCATATGTAAAGTTTTTGAAGGACATTATTACTAACAAAAAAATAATTGGTGAGTTTGAAACAGTAAACCTCACCGAGGAATGCAGTGCCATCCTCCAAAACAAGCTGCCCAAGAAGGAGAAGGATCCTGGTTCCTTCACCCTACCTGTAGAACTTGGAGGCAAGCATGTGGGCAGAGCGCTTTGTGACCTGGGCGCCAGCATAAATCTCATGCCCCTGTCCCTTTTCCGCCAGTTGGGAATGGGAGAAGCACGTCCAACCACAGTCACTTTACAACTAGCAGACAGATCCATCGCATATCCAGAAGGTAAGATTGAGGATATTCTAGTTAAAGTTGACAAATTTATTTTCCTTGCAGATTTCATTGTCCTGGACTATGAGGCAGACAAGGAGGTTCCCATCCTGCTAGGTAGACCATTTCTAGCCACAGGTAGGGCACTAATAGACGTGCAAAAAGGTGAGTTAACTATGAGGGTTCATGATGAAGAGGTAAAATTTAGTGTTTACAAAGCTTTAAGGTATCCCTCTGATTCTGAGTCTTGTGCTAGCATTGATGTTGTTGACTCACTAATGGAAGAACAATTAGAGCATGTATTATTAACCAAGCATGCTAACGAATATGTAGGATTAGATGTAGATGATCTAAATGTATCTGACATAATGAATATGCCTGTAGATAGACCTCAGCATGTATGTATGACTATAGACTTAACTGATAGAACTGTAAATCCGTTAAAGCCCTCCATTGAGCATCCACCTGTTTTAGAACTGAAACCACTACCAACTCACCTCAAATACGCATATCTAGGAGATAATGATACGCTGCCTGTAATTATTTCTTCTAAGCTTAGTGAACAGCATGAGGTTGATTTAATTTTACTGCTTAAGCAACATAGGAAGGCTATAGCATGGACTATTGCTGATATTCGAGGCATTAGCCCTTCTTATTGCATGCACAAAATTATACTAGAGGAGGAGCACACACCTAGGGTAGATCACCAGCGTAGGTTAAACCCCTCTATGAAAGAGGTAGTGAAGAAAGAAATAATAAAGTGGTTAGATGCAGGAGTAATTTTCCCCATAGCTAGTAGCCAGTGGGTGAGCCCCATCCAATGTGTACCTAAAAAGGGGGGAATAACTGTGGTAGTCAATGAGAACAACGAACTGATTCCAACAAGGACTGTCACAGGGTGGAGAGTGTGTATGGATTACAGAAAGTTAAATAAAGAAACTAAAAAAGACCATTTCCCTCTACCATTCATTGACCAGATGCTAGACAGAATAGCTGGTAGAGCCTACTATTGTTTTTTAGATGGGTACTCTGGCTATAATCAAATCACTATAGACCCTAAGGATCAAGAGAAGACTACCTTCACTTGCCCTTTTGGAACGTTTGCCTTCCGCAGAATGCCTTTTGGCTTATGCAATGCACCGGCAACTTTCCAAAGGTGCATGATGGCGATCTTCTCTGAGTTGGATGAGTCCATAATAGAAATATTCATGGATGACTTCTCAGTCTTTGGGGACTCATTTAAAACCTGTCTAGAGAATCTAGGACAAGTCCTGGCTAGGTGTGAAGAGACCAACCTAGTCCTCAATTGGGAAAAGTGCCATTTTATGGTAGATGAAGGGATTGTCTTAGGACATAGAGTGTCAAGGGCAGGTGTAGAAGTGGATAGGGCAAAAATAGAGGTCATAGAGAAGTTGGTAGAGCCCCAGAATGTCAAAGCTATTAGGAGTTTCCTAGGACATGCTGGCTTCTATAGAAGGTTCATCAAGGACTTTTCTAAGATAGCCAAGCCTCTATGTGAGCTTCTAGAGCTAGGTAGGCCATTCATCTTCTCTAAAGAATGTGTAGTAGCTTGGAAAACCCTTAAGGAAGCATTGGTCACAGCACCAATCATAGTAGGACCAAATTGGGATCTCCCATTTGAGATGCTATGTGATGCTAGTGACTATGCTGTAGGAGTCATGTTAGGACAGAAGATTGACAAGCTCACACATCCTGTATATTATGCTAGCAAGACCTTGAATGAGGCTCAATGTAACTATACAACTACAGAGAAAGAGATGCTTGCTGTAGTATTTGCTTGTGAAAAATTTAGAAACTATATTGTAGGAACTAGGACCATTGTATATACTGACCATTCTGCTTTAAAATATCTGATGAGGAAGGCTGATGCCAAGCCTAGATTGATTAGATGGGTTTTATTGCTGCAGGAATTCGATTTGGACATTCGGGACAAGAAGGGATGTGAAAACGTGGTTGCAGATCACCTGTCTCGATTGCAGCACAATTGCGAAAAAATTGCGGACCCCGCAATTTCTGATGCTTTTATAGATGAACATATCTTTGCTTTAACTCATCGTGAAAACGATGAGGAACCTTGGTTCGCTGACATTGCTAACTTCCGTGCAGCACAGGTCTTACCAGTGTTCAAGGGAGGACAAGAGAAGAAGAGGTTCCTCCATGAAGCAAGGAAATTCATCTGGGATGACCCCATACTTTACAGGACCTGTGCTGATGGGTTGTTGAGGAAATGTGTTTCAGCTGCTGAAGCGAAGTCTGTGCTGCAGCACTGTCATTCATCTCCTTATGGTGGACACTTTGGTGGACAAAGGACAGCTGCCAAGGTATTTCAAAGTGGCTACTACTGGCCAACAATCTTTAAGGACGCCCACAACTATGCCCACAACTGTGACGAATGCCAAAGGACAGGTAACCTCAGTCGCAAGGATGAGATGCCCCTCACCTACATCTTAGAGTTGGAGCTCTTCGATGTGTGGGGCATTGATTTCATGGGACCCTTCCCTCCATCATCAGGTAACCTGTACATCTTAGTAGCAGTAGACTACGTGTCAAAGTGGGTAGAAGCTAAGGCATGTTCTAATAATGATGCTAAGACAGTCACTAACTTCTTGCATAGGCACATTTTCACTAGATTTGGGACTCCTCGTGCTATCATTAGTGATGAGGGGTCACATTTCATTAATAAGGCTATGGAAAAATTATTGGCTAAGTATAACATTAGGCATAGGGTAGCTACTCCCTACCACCCACATTCAAATGGCCAAGCTGAGATTTCCAATAGGGAGATAAAGAACATCCTAGAAAAGGTAGTCAAACCTAATAGGAAAGACTGGTCTTTCAAGCTTGAGGATGCACTTTGGGCTTACAGAACAGCATATAAGACACCTCTAGGAATGTCTCCCTATAGGTTGGTGTATGGCAAGGCTTGCCACTTGCCACTTGAGTTGGAAAACAAGGCATTTTGGGCCATGAAAGAATTAAATTTTTGTGTGAAGGATGCGGGGACATTAAGATCTTTACAGCTACATGAACTTGACGAGCTTAGGCACATGGCCTATGAGAATGCCAAGATGTACAAAGAAAAGACAAAAATATGGCATGACAGTAGACTCAGGATCAAAGACTTTAAGAAGGGCCAACTTGTATTGTTATTTAACTCACGATTAAAGCTATTTCCAGGCAAATTAAAGTCTAGATGGTCAGGTCCATTTATTATTACTAATGTCTTTGTTCATGGTGCCATAGAGATTAAAAACTTGCAGCAAGGACAGCCATTTCTGGTCAATGGTGCTAGGTTGAAGCACTACTATGAGGAAGGGGATGTGAAGACTCTCTCGGCCTTCCTCTTGACTGAAGCATGACGAAAGAGAACGAGAGAGAACGAGTGGTTACTGTGCTCGTTTAGTCAAGGCCAATGCCTTAGTTTATTTTTCCTGTTTTTTCGCTTATCGTTTGTACGTTTTGTGATGTGTTTTTAATTGCGTATTTAATGTTTGTTCTATTTGTTTTTGTAGGGAATCGAAAGAGGGGATCAAGGGGAGTAAATCCCATTTTAAAAATCAAGAAACGGTTGAGCCAAATGAAAGATACGGGCGATCAAAGTTTGGAATTTTTATGAAATATTATCCCTAGAATTGCGCAAAAATTGCTGGATCCGCAAAAAGAGCCGTTGGGATTTTTTCCGTTTTATTTATAGCCGTTAGAACGCGCTCGTTGATACGATTCTCCCATTCTTTGATCTCCAAGATTTCTGCGATTCTCTCCATCTGTGATTCTTCTCTCAAGATCTTCAAGACTCGACGATGGTTTCCACTAGGGCTGAGAGATCCGCCGCCAAGAAGAAGGCCGATGACGCAGCTGAAGCGGCTGCGAGGGAAGCGCTTCTCGCCCTTGCTGATGAGGGTGCTGTACGCACTGGCCGTCTTGCCAAGCTTCCTATTCGTAGGAAGAAGTGGAGGGTGGTCACTGAGATCCCTGCTGGCCCATCCGAGCCAGTGGGCACGCCAAAGAAGCGCCGGTGGACTGTCAAGACTGCTGCCGAACCGAGCACCGCCAAGACTCCCTCTGTGGAGAGTCAAGAAACTGATCGTGCCGCCCACGAGTCAGCCAAAGAAGGTTCGTCGCCGTCTGTGTCACCTGCGCGCAGTCCCCTCTCGTCTGAACCAGTGCCAAGCGCAGAATCGTCACCACCTGCACAGAGCGCCGAGTTGTCTCCAGCACCTCAGAGTTCTGATCCGACGCCTGCAGCAGCGCAGAGCCCTGAACCATCATCTTCGCCGCTGAGTTCCGCGCATACACCATCAGCAGAGCACAATTCTCCACGGCCTGATCCTGAATTCCCTTATGGGGATTATCAGGAGTCCACGCAAGGCAGTGGAGATGCGGGGGAAGAAGAAGTCTTCTCTCCTATGAGGGAAGACAGCCCTGATGTTCCTGCACAGCAGGACGATTCTATGGAAGAAACGTTGGGGGCTTGCCTCCAGCAGATCAACATTAAGAAAAAGAAGAAGAAGGCCAAGATTGTCAAGGCCAAGAAATCCAAGAAGCTGAAGAAGAAGAAGGCCAAAAGAGTGCCTTCAGCAGACGAAGAAAGCACGGAGCCATCACTCAAACGCCTCAAGGTGGAGGCTGCTGAATCATCCAAACCAGCCGATAAGGGGAAGGCTAAACTCTACCCTGAAGATGAACCTCCATCAGTGAGGTATGTCTCCTCGGATGCTGAATCCAGGGGTGTTGAGCTGAGGAAGAGGGACCTATTGCACGAGAAAGGTTTCCTTGATCGACTTGCTGACCTGCCGCAGTTCTTGCGCGCAGGGGTGCTCAACCATGGCTGGGAGGAATTCTGCAGACCTCCCAATCCAGCCTACACGAGCATGGTGTACGATTTCTACGCCAATGTGCTCAGCCCTGAGGATGGCCTATCTGTGGTCAGAGGGGTGGAAGTTGATTTCTCAGCCAAGGCCATCAATGACGCCTTTGGTCTCAAGGGCCAAGCGCACACAGATTATGCACGGATAGTTGATGAGCCGACTGAGGCCGTGCTAGAAGAGGCCATTCGCACAATTGGCCAGCCTGAAGCCTCCTGGACTGTCTCACGCAATGGGAGGCACACTCTCATGAGTGCCAATCTCACGGCTAAGGCAGCTGTGTGGTTTTCATTCGTCAGAAGAAGGCTCTCCCCAGTAACTCATGAGACTACAATTAACCAGAGCCGCTCGCTGCTGGTTTATGCTATAATGAGAGGTCTCATGATCAACGTGGGAGAAGTCATCACTGCTGCCATCGCTGAGTGTGCCAGAAAAGGTAAGGGGCCATTATTTTTCCCCAACACTATAACAAAATTGTGTTTACTTGCAGGAGTTCCCACCGAGCGCTTGGAGCAGCAGCTGCCTTACACAGGACATTTGGAGCTGCCTGCTAACCTGAGGCTGCGAAGGAAGGGGAATATGGAGTTTGAGTTGGATAGGCTGGCGGCTGAACAGTCCCTATCCATGGCCTGCTTGATGGACATGCAGAGGAGAATGGCTCAATGGGCCAACTATGCGCAGGCAAGGGATAAGGAAGTTGCAGACCAGCTGGGGTGCATCTTCCCGGACTTCCCCACCAACCTCCTAACTCCATGGGTGCCCCCACGACCAAGGCAACCAGATGAGGATGACGAGAATTGAGTGCTGGTTTGAAGTGCACAAAAGGGAGTATTGCTGTTCCCTTAAGAAACAAAAGACAATTTTTCTGCTTTCTGATAGGATCGTGTATATTATGCTGTTTTGGGATCAACTTTTGATCTGTTTTTTATGTTTAGTTTTATGTTTTTTCTTTTGCTTAGTCTAGTCTGATGTTAGCTGAATAGGTAGGATAGTTTAGTTTTATTTTTAGGATGCATGAGTAACAGGAAAAAGCATGCTAGGGGCCTGAATCAATGTTATATCTGCCCGGATTGAATTGCGAAATAATTGCGGTTCCCGCAATTTTTGTGACTGATTGCATGTTTTGGACTGTCTGTTTAATTAGGCTGTGATCTGTTAAATTCTATCTTTTGCTGCTAGCATGACTACCTTATATAGCTGATCTTGAAGCATGCTGGATGAGTGTCATAGGACACCCTTTGATAGTTTAAATTTGCCTCTGAATCGTGCTCAGCATGCATAAACCATAAGTCCTTAAGACTTTCTGTTATGTTCAAATTTTCTGCTGCTGGGATAGTTGCTTTTAGAACGTTTTGCCTATGCCTAGGATTTTTAAATTCTCTTTGTTTTACTTTGGACTAGATGCTTCTAGGACAAGTTTGGGGGTGTGCCACCTCAAACACTCATTGGGGACAATGAGTAGTTGAAGTTTGGGGGAGGCTACCCTAGGCCTAGGAACATTCCTCTCTTCCTTAGGACATAAGCATTCTTCTTCTCCTAAAAAAAAAAAAAAAAAGTGAAAAAAAAGAATAAAGAGGGGAGTCTTTCTCAAGTTGCTGAGTAATCAGTGCCAAGTGTGTAAACCACAAGTGGCATTGCATCAAAAGGCAACCCAAGGAGAAGACTCCACCGAAGTAAAAAAGGAAAAAGGGAGAAATAGGGAAGAAGAATGTATGCTTGGGAGTTATAATCTTGTGGCTTAGATGTCCTATTTAAAAAAAAGAACTCTGATCCTCAATGAGCTAAGCACAAGGTTGTAGCTTTTAGGTTTGTCTAGGGAGATGAATGTATATCCAATGTAGTGATGCCAGGGCTTAGGTTGTTCTCTAAAAGTACCACTGTCACCGTTAATACTAAGACTGGCATGACTCTAAGGAATCCTAGACACATTAAAAATAAGCTAGAAGCATGTACTGAGTCTGGAGTAAAGCTTGGTAGAATTTGAAACCTTAGGGATAGTGGCATGATATCATAAAAGTAGTTAGATCAGTAGTAGGGGGTTAACAAAAGCAGTAGGTATGGAGGCAGGTGAAGTCAGAAGAAGCTTGATAAGAGGTTAATTCTAAACTTAGGAGTGTGTCACAGGACAGCACTGCTAGAGATAGGGATATAGGGGAGTCGGTAAGTAGTTAAAGAAGATAAAACAGCAGCCTAAGTAAGTCCTTAGTATGCTTGAGGACAAGCAAAGCCTTAAGTTTGGGGGTGTGTTAAGTCTCTGAAAGTGACTTATTTAGGACCCATTTAGCTTAGGAAGATGTACACTTTTAGGTGTTTTTGATAGCATTTAGCCTAAACCTATGCTTTAATATGAGAATTAGAAGAAGGTAGCTAATTTAGGACTTATGCACAATAGGTAGAAAAAGGGTTGAAAACCGAAGGAAAAGAATGAAAAAATGAACATTGCAAATGAATTGCGAAAACATTGCGGTGACCGCAATTATTCAAGTTAAAACCGTAAGTTTGCTGATCTTTTTCTGTTTAGATCCGACTTTTCAGGGATTCGTTCTTTCTCCTCCATCCATTCTGATATATGACGTTGAAGACTGATGGTTCTCCTTGGCCCAAACGCACCTGCAAACCACTATAAAAGGGGGTCAAAGTCGGAGGTTCAGTCATCAATTCGAAGCGCAGAAGTCTTCTTGCAGTCCACCATTTCCATCTGTTTTCCTTTGCCGTCTGTTGGAGTGAGAGTCTAAGCTTTTGGAATCGATAATCTGATAGGAAGGAGAGGAGATTCTTCTTCTCTCTCGATTGGATTCATCCAAGCACGGCTGACTTTTCATCACCATCATTCGAGGCGACTGCCACGGAGTTTTCTAGCAAACCTTTACTGTTTTCTGCTCTGTTCTTCTCAATTCCATTTCTGATCACTGTTGTTCTTAGTGTAGCATTTCAATTACTGCATTTCGTTGTTGTCTGTCTTGAATTCATTTCTTTTAGAGCTTCCCTTTGTCATTCAAACACTTAAAGTAATCGAAGTATACTTCTGCATTTTACAGTTTCCATCTGTTTCTGCTACGGCTTTGGCTTGCTGTTTTAAGTACATTTATCTTCTAAGCATGTCTGTTTTATCTACCTTTTCTATTCTCCACATATCCATGAGTAACTAAAGTCACTTAGGGGCATGCTAATGACAGAACTATAGGCTAAAAAACGTGAGTCAAGTAGGCAGATTAACACTCGAACATTGATTGTATGTAAGCTTCATCCCACGGGCAATTTCGATTGGCCATCCATTTTGTCCAAAGAACTCCTAACCTCTGGAAGGAGTAAGAGTTCAGAGTCATATAATCATGCTAGCCTTTCATGGTAATCAGGAAACGGCCTAGGAATAGGCGTTTCCCTAGTACAAACTAAACACTCCTGTTTTAACAAGATGCTTAAGACCTTACTTTGAAGTCGAGTAAACTTGAGTCTCTCATGCATGGAATCGGACGATACTTGAGATAGAGTGAGTTTGATGTATAGAGAGTTGATCCAAAGCTTGATAATCGTAATAAACTGCCTATAGGATAGTCATTAGTAGCCCTTAATTCACCCTTTTAATCAGTTTCGCTGCCATTTAATTGCGGATTAATTGCGGTTCTCGCAATTCTGCTAAAACGCATTCTGTATAGCTGTTTTCTTCTTCGTTTATTGATTCCATCTCTTGTTCTTTGAGCCTGATTTTAACTTTAACTTGTTTATGGTATATTCCTTTACACATTCAGCAAAACTTAGGTAATTAAAAACCAATTTTATCCCCTCAAATTCATCCCATCTTTCTTAACAAACACACTTCGCGAATAGCTAAAAATGAGTCTCTGTGGAAAAAACGAATGAAATATACTTACTACTTGCTGTGAGACCATGTATGCTTGCATGTTCTAAGTGCTCTCTCTACCCTTTTGCATATTTATCTTTACACATTGAGCACGCAACACCTCACTTGAATGCTCCAAATATTCATGCACTGTATCACAAGAACACACAAGAAACAAAGCTTAAAAGCTTTTAGGGTTTAAAACTCAAAACACTACATTTCATATCTATTATCAAGTTGTTTTTTACATTAGACATGACCAATCCCTTTTATAGACAAGAAATTCAGCCAAGAGACTCTTTAACTCCCTAACATAATTGCAAATATGAAAAGTCACCTTGAAATACCAAAGGGTGCCTTGATATTCTAAAAGGCATCTTGGAAAACTAAAATTCATCTAAAATATGAAAGATCACCTAAAACTATGTTGCATATTTAATGAGTACATTAAGTAACAAAATATGGATTTTAAACTTGGTTTTAACATGATCTATTAATCTTCCACGAAATGGTATGGTGAGATAGTGCATTTCTCTTCTTTGTTAACTTTGATCTTTGCTCCATAACAATGGTTTGACTTCATTGAGCTTCAATCATGATTATGAATTTGATTGTCGAGATAATTCATAACATTCTCCCATTCTTCAAAAGCATTCGTCCTCGAATCCAAAATAACTTTTGAACACCATCTTGGATGATATGTCAATTTGTTTTTCATAATTGATTTCCAAATAAGGAAAGTTTTCTGCAGGGGGTCCGGTATTCTTGGTGCAATATCTTCTTCGTCAGAGCTCGGATTGAAAGAAAACAAATAGGGTTAGAAAGATACTTCAATAAGCTTCAATAAGGTACCCAATTTGACTGCTTTATCAGTAGTAATCCATCAGATATAATCTTTCGAATTCAGCAGCAGCAGATTGTAGATAACAGTTTTTCCAGAACGAACAATATTCACTCAAGAAATCATATCTTTAATTCTGCTGAATGAAATTATCCAAGACTGGTCCTCGTAGATAGAGGACTCAAAGAGCTTCAATTGGATATCAAATATGTATTTTTCTGATATACAGAACACCAAGAGACATGCAACCAAACGTAGATCAAAAAATTTATCAACTGGGCAGAATGCAAAACGTATGGGGCTTGAAGAAAAATCTATAACTAAAGTTATAGGGCTCGGATTAAAGTGAAATTTGTCTATTCGTGTTGAACAAGACAAGAACAAATTCTACACACTTTAATGCAGTTTTAATCTTCAGACATACAGAATACAGCAGATGCACGCGGAAGGCAGAAACAACGAAACACTTCAAGAAGATGATTTTTTTTTTTGTGGAATTTTTTAATAAGATTGAAATAAAAGACACAAAAGAAAGATAGATGATATACCCGACCTAGAGCCAAAGCTCTGATACCAAATGATACGAAACCTTAGTGAATTGGATCAAGAACCCCTTGGTTATACGAACCCTTGAATCACAAACACTAAAACCCCTTAATACATTCAGTTTTGAATAAGATGGATATAAAATACACGAAAGAAAGATAAACGATATACCCGACCTAGAGCCAAAGCTCTGATACCAAATGATACGAAACCTCCAAGAATAAGCATGAGAACCCCTTGATTATACGGACCCCCAACACATTAACTTGAAAACCCAGTAGCCAATTCGATCTCAGCCCCTAAGATAGGCTAGAATACAGGTTACTTAGATGATCTAACAAACCAAGGATCGGACAAAGTTTTTGGCTCACATCAACCCTCGATCTTCAAAGCACTCCACAAGCAAGACAGATCATTCCTCACTTGAATGCTCCAAATATTCATGCATTCTATCACAAGAACACACAAGAAACAAAGCTTAAAAGCTTTCAGGGTTTAAAACCTAAAACACTACATTTCATATCTATTATCAAGTTGTTTTTTACATTAGACATGACCAATCCCTTTTATAGACAAGGAATTCAGCAAAGAGACTCTTTAACTCCCTAACATAATTGTCAATATGAAAAGTCACCTTGAAATACCAAAGGGTGCCTTGATATTCTAAAAGGCATCTTGGAAAACTAAAATTCATCTAAAATATGAAAGATCACCTAAAACTATGTTGCATATGCCAAAGCGAGCATAGCTCAGCTGGCATATGTATGTCTCGATGACCAAGAGGTCTGTGGTTCGAATCCCCCCACCCCCAATGTACTCAAAAAAAAAAAAACTATGTTGCATATTTAATGAGTACATTAAGTAACAAAATATGGATTTTAAACTTGGTTTTTAAAACTTGGTTTTTACATGATCTATTAATCTTCCACGAAATGGTATTGTGAGATAGTGCATTTCTCTTCTTTGTTGACTTTGATCTTTCCTCCATAATAATGGTTTGACTTCATTGAGCTTCAATCATGATTATGAATTTGATTGTTGAGATCATTCGTATCAGCCACAACAGTCAAGAGTATAGGGATAAGGCTGAGTACCTTATCCTGGGGACACTATGGACGCGACCCACTTTGTATAGTACAAACGATGTGATCCGAAATCGTTCATGTTGAGACATGCGAGTGGGGGCGTCTTGTGCAATGAGTTTGCATAAGACTGAACCGCGAAATCAAGTCGCTCTTTCTTTATAACTCCGTTTACTGAAAAGACCGATTTTTTCATATGATGACCTAGGTAACTCGATCTGAATCCTGAGCACACTATGAACTCCTGTTTATTCGGGATTATCCTTTGATTTGTATGGGTGAGAGTGGCCCGAGTCACCGACTCAATATGCCTACCATCTTGGGGATAAGACCGAATAGGGAGTTGGGAACATAGTCTTGCGAGATGGAATTCACTCCTACCCGCTTTTAGGGTTGATAGCTCTATTTTGGAGCTATATTTTACTACCTAATTCTAGCTAATACCATGTTTAATTGTGTTTATATGCCTTGATTATAGGTGATTCACGGTGAAGAGCTCATGGAGTCCGTTAGACGTGTTTCGGGGCTAAAAAAAGACATTTAGAGCTTCGTGGACGCATCGGGATTGAAGGAGCTCAAGAAGAGAAGAAATTTCCAAAAAGAAGCATCAAAGGCAATTTATTTTGCTCAAACCCGAGAGCAAGCGTCGAGCGCTAGTGTTGAGACGTCGCTCGACACTGCTCGGCATCGAGACACTGTCCCGAATCGTCTCGACGCTCCGAAGAGGCGCGCGCAGGATTTTTTCGTCCGTAGCGTCTCAACGCTACGACGGGTATAAAACCCATTTTTACCGATTTTAGGTCATCTTCTTCGTCATTTTCTCTCGGTTTTATGGAATTTCTGCCATTGGAACTCACCTTGGAGCTCCTTTTTCACCCTTCTCAGCTTGTATGAACCCATTAGCTTCCATGGAAGCTTGGATTTCATCCAAGGCCATGGTAGGCTAAGGTAAGTGGGGGATTTGAGGATTTTTAGTAAGGATTTGTTAGGCTTTGTAATATTCTTGAGATTTTGTGCTTATGAATCTGTCTTGGTCTGAATGTCTTGTGTATTTACTTTTGCTTTGCCTAATTTTATGAGTATGCTCTAATGATGGAAGTGACATTCTTGACTTCTAGCATGTTCTACCGTTATAGATTAGTGAAGTGTTGGCCTTTCCTAATCGCCTTTTGTAACACGTAGAAGTAAAATAAATCGAAGTATCAAATTAGAATTTCCATGTGATTGATTGCTTTAGGGTTGCTGGGCGATCGTTATGCACTTAGAATTTCCAATTGAATGTTCGTCATGAGATGCTAGTTACTGTTGTAATTAATTGAGAAATGATCACTCTTTGTTAGTTAGTAGCAATGTATTAGTTAGAATTGACAACTCTAGCTAATTTTCATGTGGCCAGTTGCTTCAGGGTTGCCGGGCAACTGTTTGTGTGCGCAATTTATTCATGACCATGTTTATAGAGTTCAATGATAGTAATTACATTGCTGAGCAAATTTCGAATTCTCCAAATCCATCACGTTCGACTTGTTGGTTTATTTTTTCGTTAGCTTATTTTATGTCTTCCTTGCATGAACAAACCCCTTTTTTTATTACTTTTAATTCGAACAAACCACAATTTAATCCAAACATTGATTTCATCTTGACGCACTCCCTGAGGATCGACTCCGTTGCCACTAGCTGCAAAGCTAAGTGAGTTCGGATTTATAAATTTTATTTTGGCGGGTCTCGACAACCTGGAAATTGGAGGATAGTTCAAAAACCTCTCCACCAAAAATTAGGCGTTGTTGTCGGGGAGCAACTAAAATGAAATCACCTTTGGTTTGGATTTTTGTTTGATCGTTTGTTTTGAAAATTTTCTTTGATTGCTTGTGGTTGTTTTAAAAAAAATTCTTGTGTTGTATGACCCGTTCTCTAAGTTAAGTAGATTGCAGTTTATACCAGAGATTGATAGA
The DNA here is from genome assembly GCA_028017165.1 of Herpetospermum pedunculosum. NCBI lineage: Eukaryota > Viridiplantae > Streptophyta > Magnoliopsida > Cucurbitales > Cucurbitaceae > Herpetospermum > Herpetospermum pedunculosum. The sequence goes on along the minus strand of JAPQWQ010000186.1, from coordinate 13,699,131 downwards.
GAAGAGCGGAGGTTGAGAAGAGAAGGCCGCGAGGGCCTTAGATTGTTTGAGGAAGAGGGACACGGTTATTTCTTCAAGGAAAGAGAAGAGATGGCGCAAGAAGAAGCGCCTAGAACGTTGAAGCAGCTGGCAGCGCCAGATCTGAACCAGCAGTGGCTCTGCATTACGTACCCAATCGTAGCAGGTAACTTTGAGTTAAAATCAGGTTTAATTTACCAGTTACCTTCTTTTCATTGTAATGCAGGCGAGGATGCTAACAAGCATCTTATAGAGTTTCACTGTGTCTGCGCGGGGATGAAGCCCCCAAGAGTTACAGAGGAGCAGCTGAATCTAAGGGCATTCCCCTTCACGCTGAAAGATAAGGTCAAGGATTGGCTCTACTATCTGCCCTCTAGATCGATTACAACCTGCCAGGAGATGAAGAGGATGTTTCTTGATTAATATTTTCCTGCATCCCTCGCAATGACCCTGAGGAAGAGAATTTATGGGATCACCCAGGACGTGAGTGAAACTTTGCATGAATATTGGGAAAGATTTGGGCGCCTATGCGCGGGTTTCCCACATCATCAGATAGCCGATCAACTATTGATTCAGTACTTTTATGAGGAGATGACGCCTCGTGATCGACAGATGATAGATGCAGCGAGTGGAGGGGCATTGATTGACAAGACCCCAGCTGAGGCCAAACAGTTAATCGCGAATATGTCAGCAAACTCGCAACAATTCGGTGTTCGAGGTGGAGCAGGTCAAGTCCAGGCCTTCAGTAGTTATTTAGGATGAATTATGGTAAAATGTCATTTTTTTACTTTATATTTTATAAATGTTATTGAGTTTGCTTTAGACTTGAGTTTTTTTTTTTTTTTTTAATTCCATAAATGTCTTCCAATTTTTTAAAATGAAAAGATTTTTTTTAATATTTTATATATTTTATATTAAAAAATGTATTGTCATTTAATATTTATTTGAATTATTTCTTATTTTGATATTCTTCGTAAATTTTGATTATTAGCATGGTATTTTTTCATTATTTATCTGATTGACGAATTATGACAAACATTAAAAATAAAAATAAAAATAAAAAAATCCTCATTTGTTTTTTATCTCCTGCATATATTTTTTTAGGAAGTTTTTTTTTTCTGAGTTCCCATTGCAGTTCGCAGATATTTTAAGATATTATTTTCATTTTTCATTTTTTTTAGTTCCTTATTTATATTGTTTATATATTATTCATTAATATATATTATTTTAATAGATTTTCTCATATTTATCTTATTCTATTATTTTTCAAAAATTTCAATCAAAAATTTAAAATTATATACTATTTTTTTTTTCTTTATTTAGATTTTGTCATGAGTAAATATTTTTTCCCTCCCAACTTCATCAACCTATACATTTTTGTTTATATACTATAATTCAACATATATACTTCGTTTATATACTATAATTCAATATATATATATATATATATATATATATATATATATATATTTCATTTATATATTAATCCAATATATATACTTCGTTTAAATACTATAATCCTACAAAAATATTATGGCAAATTTTATATTTCATGTTTAGATTGTATTTAATGTATACTCATTTTTTTTCCTTATTTACATTTTGTCGTGAGTCAACATTTTTTTCTGCCCAACTCCATATCAAATATTTCAAATTTTCCAACATATATACTTCGTTTCTATACCATAATCTAATATATACACTTCGTTTATATATAATTCAACTTATATACTTCGTTTATATACTATAATTCAACATATATACTTCGATTATATTTTTTTATGAAATGAAACAAGAATATATAATCATATGATTATAAAATATAAACCCCAATTTTTTACTCCAAATATATAGAAATCCTATTTTTTTCTCTCTCTTGCTCCATCACCTGCATGCAATCACCTCCCTCTCCCTCGCTCCACACCATCAACCCTAAACACAATCGTCATAACCGTTCCAACAGTTCCCTACCTCCCTCGGCGTCTAAAACCAGTAGACCCTAAACGTCGTCGACGTCTATATTAGCTTTGTCATTGTCGTTATTAGTGTTGTCGTCATTGCAACAACAAACGCAACCAATACCATTGAAGGACGCCAAATCCCTCACTAAATCCCTCACTATCGTTGTTAGTGTCGTCGTCGTCTCAAGGTATCTTTGTCTAAAATATGTATCATCACCTTCCTCCCTGTTAAGCCTCCGTTCAGTCACAAGATTTTAGGGCTAATAACGATTTTGAAAAAAGAAGAGGAATGATGGGGGAGCCGAGAGATTGATTGGATTTTTTTTCTTCTATTTAGATTGATTTGTTATAATAGGATAATATCTTTTTTTTAAATAATTCATTATTTTCAAATATTTTTAATAAATTAATTGTAATTAGGATAATATCTTTTAAAAAAAAGTTTTTTAAATAATTCATTATTTTCAAATATTTTTAATAAATTAATTGTAATTAAAACAAAATCTAATATTTGGATATTCAGGGAATTTCAATCCTAGGTTAGCTTTAAATCAACTTGACTCGTTACAAAACTGAAATTTAATTAGAATATTGACATTGGTGTAATTAGGGTCTATATAAAGTGTCTGTCTAGGTAAAAAAAACCTACCTTACAATTACCTTATAATAAACACAACGGTCATACAACTCTTCCTTGAAATTTATTGGTATCACAGTTCACAGAGTGCTCAAACTTTCTATACCACCTTAGTGTTTGTTTAAGACCTAAGAATTCTTTTTAAAATACACTTTTATCATCCTCTCCCAACTTTATAACCTAAAAGTTGCACCATATAAATAATTTCATCAACTTCAGCATAGAGAAAAATGGTTTTTATTAGGGGTGGCCAACGGTCGGTCGATGTCGATTTTAGCACAAAATCGACGCGGAAAATCGACCATTTGGTCTCAATCAGTTGGAAACATATTTTTGTGTTAGCTTTGTACAAACCAGCCGACCGACTCGATTTTTTAGTGGACGGAGGAAAGAAGTAAGAAGGAAAAAAAAAAAAAAAAAAAAAAAAAAAAAGAGACGACGACGACATTGTTAAACGACGGACAGCGTGCATGGTTGAATGAGTGAGATGAACTAAAAGATTGAAATGAAGAGGAAGAAAAATGAGAACAGTGAGAATAGATGGAAAAAAAAATGGGAGGGAAAAGAAAGAGAAATAAAATAGAGAGATAATAGGTGAAAGAAACGTAAATGGGGGAGAAAGGGAGAGAAAAGAAAAGAGTAATTATTCTTTTACTGAAAATGTACATTTTACAAGAATGAATGTACTGTCACGCCTAATTAAGGCTAAACTTTTGAAAGAATCCCATTAATTAAGGTTTGTTGAATAGACATTTCTTAAATAAATAAATATAAAAAAAAGACTTTTGAATAGACTCCTCTGCTCCAAGAAAAAGTGAGTTTCCTTCAAATGTTCGGAGCAAAAGTGAGTTTCCTTCAAATGTTCGGTCGGTTGGAAATGTGCTTTCCGACCGACCGAACTTCAATGTTTTTATTTACAAAAACCGAAACCGACTGAAAGTCTCTCTAAGCCGACCAACCAAAGTCAATTCGGTCGGTTTTAGATGATTTTTTGATTTTTCGATTTGGTTTGTCCACCCTAGTTTTTACATCTATTTGCTGAAGTTCCTCTTGGGTATAGTTTGAGATTGTTGAGAATTATGGCTTAAAGCTTTACAATCATGTTGTAAACATTTGAATATAAATAAAATGATTAGTTTTTCTAATACATGCATCTTATCTCTACCATGCATTAAAATTTCAAACTAACCCTCCTAAAGTATGAGACCTAATCTAAAACTATCTAGTCGTACACAGATAAAGTTAGAAGACCTTATTCCAGTTAATATGATTTGCTATGTAAATGTTACGGGTAATCTTATATGAATCAACTATATAAAGACATGTAAGTGAAGGTATTATAAATTGACCTCGACAATGAAAATTGATCTATCAAGCCAGCCATTCTTTGAGATTGCTGCAGCTATACTTTCTCCCACCTCTTGGGTGCCTTAAAGAGAGAGACTGCTAACAAAAGTTATCTGTCCCTGTATTTCAAAAAACGAGATAAAAACACAAACACAAACACACAAACTTTCTTCCTCTACCATTAACTCACTAGTCATATTTATATACACTACAAGTAAACATATATGAAAATGGGCACAACTCCGGCCCAGCCCATAAATTAATTTTTTTTTTTTTAAAAACAATTGGAAAATGACAAAAGGAGGTGAACAAGGATGAAGAAACTGACAGAACAAAGAAATGACTAAAAGGTGACCACTTTCCTTCTCGCTACTTCTCCCCCATTTGGTTACCAAGCCACAAAATCTGAGTCAAAATGAGCTTTCAATGGACATAACATTATATATAACCTACCAAACTTTGTGCAAAAGTGGAGAATTAGCTCACTCTGAACTCTACCCAGATTCTACCACGAATCTGAAGATTTGACATCATTCTTCCATCTGTTTTGAGATTGTAGAACCATGGGGAGACATCTTCCTCCCACTTTCATGTAGGGTTTCAAGAAATTGAGGATTTTTCGGTTCCACGAACATTGTATTTCTCGTAAACTTTGTCGCGGTTTTCTGACCACCAACTCTCTGCTTGGTGCTCCCCAAATCGTCTCCGACTGCACATAGATTTGCATCAGTGATAAACATTTTGTTGGTTTGAGCAATTCAAGATGAATCTTCGATCAAAGAAAGTCATTACAAGCCACAGATATCTGAGAACCATTGGAAAATTTCAGCCTTAATCCATCATAACCATTTTGTTTCTTTCTTCTGTTTCAAAAAATTAAGCTTATGAAAACCACCTTTTAAAATTTTAAATTGTTTTAGTTTTCAAAAAATAAAATCTTAGTTTAAAAAATAACCAAAAACAAAAACATTATCAAAGGAACCTTTCAATACTAGAATTTCATGGTTAGAAGATTTTTCTGCATTTTGCAACGAAAGGTTGTAAATCTCACTTATCTTTTGTTTTTTTACATTAAACGTTAAATCTGACCAATAAATCTCTCACTATCCAAATTGGTACACAATCTAACCATCCTAGGGGACTTTTAGTTTAAAAAATTGTTCTAAGCATATTTGCAAAGGATGTCTTGTCTACAATGCAATAAATAGACTCTCGATCAATCAAATATTAGAAAACAATAATATTTTTGAGAAACGTTTGATGGTTATGTGAATTCCCACATGCTTCATCCATAATTTTTCCTAGGTTTTTCCCCAAAGTCCGGTCTTGAGGCCTAGTACCGTATATGAGTTGCAGAAAAAGATAACAGAAGCGGTAAATATTAAATATTAGATTGAATGGTCAATAAAGATGGAATACCTGAAGCGCACTCGTTTAAGATCTCTAGTTCCATCACGAAGTGCCATCAAAGTTATGTAGACACCAGGTTCATATTGTTCAATCCATTCAGCCTCAACTTGATTGTCATTGCCGGGCAATGCAGAACTTCTCGATCTTGTGTTACTCTCACTATCTAATAAAAGACCAGAGCTATTTGCTGCCTCTGACATGCTGCTGCTACGGCTTTCCCAACCCCCTCTATAACCATAAGACAGTCTAACATCTGGATCGTCATCTATCCCATCAGAGGTAAATCGCCCTGGCTCCAAGGATGAATTAGTTTCATTACTTGCAGGGAATTCTCCAGATGAATTAGGTGGACCTTGAAATCCATTACTTATAGAATAGTCAGTTGCCATGGAAGAAGCCAAGGACAAGGTGGAGGTGCTGTGTGAATCAGAATCCGAATGACGCTCTCCATTGGAAGCCAAATGGTGGGCACCATTTTGCTCCTTACCATTTGGAAAATAGGCTGGAGAGTCATTAGTTCCAGGTAAGCCCGTATTTACTCCTTCAGGTAACCTTTCGGCCATATCTTTAATCTGGAAATAATATTAGTAGAACATTTTGATGAGAATTACAGTAGATCAATGTAAAGATGCTAAGTTCGCATAGAACATTTCTAAACAAAATAATAATCACTGATTGGAGTGTCTCAGTTGGAAAGAAGAAAAAAGAGAGAGCAGAATGAGTTTAATAGCAAAATTAGCCATCTGAAGGAGCTTCGTCTCAAAATTTTATGGATTCAGATAAAAAAAATTGCATTGCAAAGCATACTCATACACTAACTGCTGTAATTGGAAACCTGCTGATTTCTTTCTTTTGTTTCATAATACCATTCGACAGACCAACAACCTCACGATGCCTTTTCTGGACCAAACAACAGTTCATGCATAATAAATGAAGGTCAAAATTAACCATCATGCTTCATGAAAAAAAAAAAAAAATATATATATATATGTATAAAAAAAAGACAAAGCATAGAGATACGATACTTAGTAGTAAAGATAATGACTGAATATATATAAGATCAACCTGAGCAGTTAGGGATGTAATAACTTCTTTTGCCGCTTTGGATTTAGCAGATTCCTCTGCAGCCAAGGCAACAGCTTCTTGTGCTTTCTTCTCCGACTTCCGAAGTTCTAATTCTTGAAGTTCACATCTCTTTCTCAGGCTCTCAACCTATGGGTTTAAAGAAAGATAAACAACCTAATTGAGTACCGTACAAATTAACCTATAACAACCTACGCATCCTTTCCTTTTACAATTTGAAGTGAAAGAAAACTGGCAATACAAGGAATCAGGCTATTACCTGTGCACGCAGCATAAGAACCTCTTGATTTAAAAGTTCATTTGTTTTCTTCAAGCTATCAGCAATACCTTTGGAGAATGAAAGTCCTGATGCTGTAGGAACTGGTGTAGCAGACCTTGGGGGACTAGGTCTCCTTGACAAAGGTGACAAAGGTCTGGAATTAACTCCATTAGCCATAATAATTGGCTTGGGAGCTAATCGCCGAATATCAACAGCATTTGGACCATCTTTGAGTTGCAGAAGAGTATGTGCTTGAGTGGGGCGAACAATGGAGAATGTATCTGTTCTCTTCCCTTGCTTGGCTGCTTTGCTATCTAGTTGTTTTATCAGTTCCATATTGGAAAGTGCTGTTTTAGGAGGTCTTATGTCACTCTTATCCAACTTGTCCCTGTTCTCACCTGATGGGCGTGGTACAGCATTCTTCCGGTAATTAATTCCAGATTCTGACACCTTGCTCAATTTGGCATAACAAGAATCACATACACGATAAGGTTTCCTAGGAGTAGGAGCCAGTGCAGCTCTTAATGCTTTTTTGGAACTGCACGAGTGGCAGTGCACAAGTCCACAGTTGTAACAATTGTGCCTCTTTCTTGTGAAACCAAATGCCTGTCTACAAGCAGAGCATTGTGACTGCTCTGTACCTGACAATGATTTATGAAGACAAATAGCTGCTGAGTAGTTAGAACCACAAGCAATGATTTTGACATGTTTATCCTTCAAAGCTTCAACCAAAGTTGGTGATTTCCGATCCTCAACGTCTCCATGGCCTAACCTTCCATTTGCACCCTTTCCCCATGTATAAACTTCATTTCTGGAGGTGAGTACCATAACGTGATATGCACCACAAGCAACCTCTTCAGCAGACTCCCCGGAAAGCTTATCTTGCACCAAACATGGTTGCTTTCCATCAGCATGGGGATTTCCAAGCTGACCATAAACTGAACTTCCAACTGTGAAAACTTGTCCTGATGTTGTCAATCCAACAGTTATGCTGTGCCCACAAGCAATTTTATGAAAATTGTAGTCAATTAGTGCTGGAACACATGTCGGTTTAAGTCGGGGTTCCTTGTCTCCATGTCCTAAACGATTCTTGTCTCCATCACCCCATGTAAACAATTTACCTGATGAGACGCTTGCACTAGATTGTGTCATAATAACTTCTACCACAGCAGCAGTATGCCACACACCACAGGCAACAGCAGTTGTCCTCAAGCCTGATAAAGACTCTACTTCTCTCGGATATGAAATGCTTTTTTTGTCACCGTGACCCAAAACCCCAAAAGTACCATCCCCAAATGTGAATAGTTGCCCCATAGATGTGATCAATGCTGTATGCCACGGACCACATGCTACAGATGCAACTTGAAGCCCCTCAAGGATACCTGAGATTCTCTTTGGCATCCAATGGCTGACATCAGTTCCATTACCAAGAAGCCCAGCATTATGTACACCATCTCCCCATGTATAAAGTTCCCCATCCATTGTAACAGCACAAGTATGGAACTCTCCGCATGCCACAAGATCAATTGTAGTCGCTGCCAAGGCTTCAACAAGGCGAGGTTGTGTTACATCCTTCCCCATTCCAAGTCCAAGCCTTCCTCCAGATTCCTCACCCCATGTAAAGATCTCCCCTTGCCTCGTGACTATGGCAGAATGCCTGACTCCACAGGCGATATGTTGTGCATCTAGAACAATATTGGACTCTAGTGCCTTCGGAAGTAGCACATCTGTCCTTGAGCTCACGTTAATAGCTCTATCAGCCTCAGGCTTCATAAAATTATCACTAATAACCTCACCCCATATGTATATATCTCCTAGAGCATCACAGTCATCTGGTGTAGAGCCATGACTGGAGGAGCTAGGAGCACTTGAAACACTAACCCGAAAAATATCTGAACTGGATCCTTTTGCTTGCATATTTGTCTGGTTCAATGGTACATGTGACCTTGTACAGTTCTCAGACCTAACACTTGTTGGAGATTTATTTGGACTAAAACTAACACAGACCTCAGGAGAGCTAATATCTCTAGTGACACTATTGGAGCTATCACTTGGGCTACTTGAAGTTAAGTCACTGCTGTCCTGAAATAAATTCAAGAGCATCATTAAAGGAATACACAAGAGAACTTTATAATGACTTTTTTATGGCATGAGCATACATCTAATAGAAACTAGGGCACCAAAAATTCTAAATCTAACAGCAAGAGAAATGACAGGAACCACAGTCTTGCATTCAGTCATACAAATGCAATGAACTTTGGAAAACATCCTATACCCAATGGCACAATGACACAATGACACGGATCTCCATGGCATAAAAAAAAATTAACATCTCACGTACATGAGCAGAGCAACAATTATAGAATGTAGAAGCTCATTGGATTTTTCAGTTAAAAATGTACAAAGCTTTGAAAAACAGCTCAGCTTATTGGATTTTTAGTACTCGGATGCAAATGCAGTAAATTTCGGAAAACGCCCCAAACCCACTGACATAACAACAATACTACACACACTATCAAATGACAACGTATCTCCCATACATAAAAGAACAATGACAGCTTTCATTAATCATTAGTACAGGAGTTGAGTTGTAATCGGAGAATCAATGATAATAGTCTCCACGAGTTTTTCCCAACTAAACTGCGCATAACATCATTTAACACTTAGAGCATGCATATTTAACTATTAAACAATTCCAAGTAGGCAGATTACATCTTGATAGAGGCCTCCATCATTCCATCCATCAATTTTGGAACGCCCACCGTCACCAGAACCTATTAATGCTTTCAGACCCGCTATCCAAATTTCAGCCTCGACTTTATCCTTACAAATCTGAAAAGCCAGAACATGTTGTAATTACTGCTAAAGGTGAAGAAACACAAAAAAATAAAAACACAATGACTTCTCAATTACAAACAATAAGATTGCTCATCACCAACCAGATCAAGAGATCGTTTGCCATTGTTGTATATCAGAGAAAATGATAAATAATCTTTCTCAGGTCGCAGATATCGTTGGAACACGGCCTAACACAATTGAAGTACACAAATATCAAGTTTGACCAATATCATCAAAAAATCATGTAAAGGGTGATAATCGTTGCAAAAAAAAATACTAAAATTTACATAGATCTTACAGTTCTTTGTCCAGGAATAATTCTCGATACAGAAGCTAACTTCAAACTCTTTTCACCAGTAGTTGAAATCCAAATTAAAGATGATTCATCCTGCAATTTAAATTATTTGAAAATCTATAACTGTTTTTTTTCTTAAGAAAAACTATAACTGTGGTATACAAGCCAGATAAGTCATGGAAAAGTTAACATGTATCAGCATAAAAATCAGACATCAAGTGCTTGGTCTCTACATGGATTGGCTCCAGTATCAACAAATATTGCATTTAAAACCTATTCATTATCAAGTGAAACGAAAAAAAATACCCTTTTACAATAAAAGGTAAAAAAAAAGTAGCTATAAGAATGGGTAAAACAGAAAGCAGATTGGATAAGAAATCCAACCATGTGCTAAAGGAAATAATAAAACAAGAAGCCCAAGCGGCCCCCATATTTTATGCATACATCTTCAGTTGTATCAATTAAAAAAATGAAAGAAAAAGAAGGAAATATCTATAAGATGTTCCAATGAGGCCTGTTATTTATTGGTTCCAATTAATTATACTTTAGCACATAATGATTACTATTTGTTTTGCTTCCCCCTTTAATTCTTTTGCCTTCTACGCTTTTCAACAAATCATCTTCTTCAAAATTCAAATTACCAGCTGCACATTCAATAGTTCTCTTGGAAAATCCACTGCCCATCGACCATTGCTAGGCAAACCATCCTTCTTTGATGTTTCCACACTTACATAATCTTTCTCCAGGTAAAACTAGTCATTACCCTCCAAGCTCACACCTACCAATTCACCAATTTTAGATGTGAAATCTTCCTTCCTATCCTTCTTCCTTTCTAATCTTCTAACTCAGTTGTTCATCTTTCAGATTCCTTCCCGAAAGAACAACCTCCAAGGGAAGACGGTTTTCATGAAATCTCAAGGTTGTTTCATCAGAGAAACTTCCATGAACACGTCTAACTCTTCCAACCAACATTTTTTTTTTTTTGATAAGAAACAAGAACTTCATTATCAAAAGGGACGTACAAAAAGAGGGGGGAGATGAGATATCCCCACACACCAAAGGGTTACAAAAATGCCTCCATGATCAAACAACAAAACCTATCTTTGATCTCTATGCTTGCTTCCAAGCACAAGTATGTCAATAGTATTGCTTGCACATTGAATAAAATAGTATCATGTGACTAGAAATAAATAAGGAATGATAAAAGTTAGTAAAAAATTATTTTTTTATCTTTACTGTTAGTTGAATTAGTGAAATTTAATTTTAAAATTTTAACTGAATCAAATTAAAATGAACAATTAGTAAAATTAACACTCTTCACTAGTTGAGTTGAGTTGATATTTTTCAGGAGATTTAGGCTAACCTAATTTAGGGATTATTGTGGTTTGGGGAATGATCATTTAGGAACCTTAGCCCATGATCTAGGTTGGTTTTTGCTCGACCATAAAGTTTAGCCCATGATCTAGGTTGGTTTTTGCTCGACCATAAAGTTTATTCCCCATCGTCTCACTGGCCAATCTTGACCCCTTTTGAGATCCCATCTAGAATTCAAAGTTTGACTCAATTTTGTATAGCTCTCATGACCCGCACCAAATCAGTGCTTTACCTCTGGATGTCCAGCCAACTGCAGCGCCTTAACACAGTTCAGGGAGAACCAACTAGCATCGTACTACTCATCCGCTAATTCTTCGACATTTGAAAACCCGAACCTCTATTATTGTGGGTGCTACTAGTAGTTTTTTTCATTGGGATAGACATTTGCTATCTTTGGGTTTGGTTGTTTTAATGCTGAGTTTGGACTTTTCCACTTGATTTTGTGCATGGATTTAGGTTTTCTGTGGAAGGGTTTGAATATTTTTTTGGTTGGCTTGCATTAGTTTTGTTGGTTAGATCTCTATGATCTATAGGTTTGTTTATGAGCAAATTTCTAACTTGGGATGAAATTAAATTATCTTTTATCCAAGTACATGATTCAATTTGATGAAACTAAAATTGACTTACTCGTCAAAAACACGGGTCAAAAATATTTTTTCCCTTAAAAAGTTTTAGAACTAAAAATCCATTATTATTCAAGATAGGGAAAAAAATGCCATAAGCAATCTAGTTCATTCTAACACAAGAAGACTTCCTCTTGATTAGAAGGTGAAGTTGTAGAACAATAAAGGTTAAATTACATTTTAAGTATCTATGTTTTAACTTCAGTTTTAATTGTTATTAGAAAAAAATATTTTCAATTTGACCACTATGCTTCTATAAGTGTCATTAGTATTCATTATTAGATTAAAGCTTACCAAATGTCTATATCATTAGGTCAACTTGATCATAATTCAACTTGTCAAGATATTATTAGTAATTTCCTTAAAGGTTGTATGTTCGAATTTTCACCCCCTTATTTATTTATTTTTTTAAACAAATTTTTCACCCCCTTGTTTGAATTGTAATACTATAAAAGAGAAGTAATGAAAACTGAATTATTTATTACGTTAAAAAATGAGATTAACCAGCACCCTCAATACTTTTGAATCAAATTAATGCTTTAAAATTAAAACTCCGTCTAAATTCATATTTTTCAACTAATTAACTTGTCAAACCCCACATCATTAAAAAAAATGTGTCTCATGAATCTATTTGTCACATCTACAAATAGTTTGTCATACTAGTTCTTATTACCCACTACCGACATAAGCTTTAAAAGAAAGAGAGAGATAATCATTGAACTATTAAAATAGAAAAAGAAAGAGAGATATAATCATTGAACTATTAAAATAGAAAAACCAAACTGGCATATATGGTAAAAAAGCAGCAGTATATGTAATTTAAAGAAACATAAAAATATAAAATAATACACTCAGCATACTAGCATTTGCATCTTAGCATATAAGATAAGATGATAATCGCTAACATGAATCCATTATGTGGGAGGACTCAATAATACCCTCTCTCTCCCTTCTTCTCTCTCTCGGAAAGGGGTGAAGAGTAGGAATTTGAACTATGAGCTTGTTTTTTTCCTTTTTGATATTAACTGTTCTTTTACAAGCATAATCAGGTGTGTACTTCCAACAAATGTAGGGTGGAGACTTGAACCTCTAACCTCAAGGAAAGGAGTAGCCTTAACCACTAAGTTATGTTCATGTATTTTTATTTTTAGTTCAACAAAAGTGGGGTGGGGGATTCGAACCTCTGAATTCTTGGTCGAAGGCATATGCCTTAACCAGTTGATGTTCATGTTAGTACACACATTTCCCCTTGTGTTGTTATGGAGACTATGAAAATAATAGGCGAATTATAAAAGATCTCAACGATTCCAATTTGTAACTGCCTAATCTAGCAGGAAAGTAAGGATGGCAGGCCATAAATGCTGATAACAATATATTTACAGGGGAAAAAATAATAATATTAAATCAAACTCACATTAGAAAGTCTAAATGGACAAAATTTTGGTTTCCCTTTACGACCATACTTGAGAAGTTGAGAACCCTTCTTCAAAGCAATTAGTGCCTGTAAAGATATTAGATCTTTCAAAAATATAGAAGAATAAAAGTAAAGAGTCAAGAGATTGTAAGCGTAGACAAGGTTAGTAATTTTTTACATGTGGTCCATTATCAAAAATCAAAATAAACTAAAATGTAAGCCACAGTACTCAAGAAACTAATTAAATTTTAACAAAGTTCTTTCCCTGAAAATCATCAACTTGAATGAGATAGCATTTGCATTGCCGCAAACATGAGATTTTGTTACCATAAGAAGTTATCACCTGGCAATATCAATTCATCTCGACATGAATCAGCTATCAAAACAAACAAATAAACTTCAATACAGCGAGTAACATATTTTCCTTTCTATGCTTTCACAATTAACAAAGAAGCACTAAACAAACAGGGACTCTAAAAATTTTTCCAATTATCTTATATTCTTCAATTTTTGTTCTTTCCCATTTTGGCAGGAAGCAATGAAAAAACATTTCTATTTAGAGGATCCGAAATCCATCGTCTAGTAACCACAAGTGCACATTTGCAGAAAATGCTCCCGAAACAATCGAATTACACTATGAGAACAATTTTTGCTAAAAAAAAGAGGTCTATTAGTAACGCAGTACAGTTCAAATAATCTACAAACAACATAAGTTACGAAATAAAAATTCCCCTAAACTCGGAACAGTAAACCTCCAGCAAGCTTCAAAAAGAGAAGAGAAAACAGAATTCAAAGCTACAATGTTCCCACACTAATGTCGAAACAGAGAAATTAGGAAACGAGACCTGCTCAGTATCACGGTTGGCATTCCCGTAGCTATCAAGATCTGCCATTCCATGTGAGAGATTCACCGAACAGCCACCACCCTCGCCGAAAAGTAGCCTGAGCTCCGGTCATCATCTACGCCGACTACCTCATCCATACACGAACATCAACGATTACAACACACACCAAACCTCCTCTCTCAAGCAAAACACCATTTCTCCCTTTCTCCAAAGCTTCTCAGATCTATCAGTCACCTGCAATAGCAATAGCAGAACCACAGCACCTCCATTCCAAGTAAAGCCAAACCGCAGGGCCTCCACTCCAACTCTCCGGCCAAGAAACAGAGATTCTGCCAGAAAACGGAGGAGTACGACGGCAGACCGCCGGAATGATAGGGGAAAAAAAGAGGTTTATTCGACGGAAAACGTGCCCACGACGGAGTTCCGGACGGAGAGGAGAGAGAGAAGAGAGAATCTGAGTCTGAAGTTTGTCAAAAAAAAAAAAAAAAAAAGTAGAGAGTCAAAGACGAAAACAAAAATTGATATATTAGAAAAATATAAAAGTTTTGTTTTTTCTTTTCTTTTCTTTTCTTTTCTTTTTTTTTCTTTGGAATTGATTGGGAATTCGAAAAGAAAACAAGAAAACATTTCCAAAGCAAAGATCATGGAAATTGTTTTTTTATTTTTTTTTAATAGAATAATAAAATGGAGAAAATTACAACAAAAAAGAAAAACAAAATATATATTTATGTTTGTTTTGGGTTTGGGTTTGGGGAAGGGAGGCACGTTGGTGAGATAGTTTCATTGGCGAAGGATTTTATGCAATGTGGACCCAATACTATTTTGGAAGAAGTGCAATTGGAAAACTTTCCATATTTACCCTTCACGTGCAATTGAGTTTTTTTTTTTTTTTTTTTTTTTTAATATAGAATGCCAAAATCACAAACCACCATTTCCTCTTCGGGAAAAAGGATTATGATCTAACGAAAATCTACCTTCAAAAATCGCACAAGCAATTCCATGGACAACATAATTTCTGGGGTGATGACAATGAGAGTTGATTTTCAATAGCGCGTCAACTCACGAATGTCGTTGACAATGTTCTTGACTTCAGAGAGGTCTTCATCAATTTTGTTTAACAAATTGATTAGAGCGATTGGATTTCCATAAATGTTACAAGGATTTTGACTCGAAAAGGAGAGTTGGTTTATAAAGGATCTTATCATGTGATGAATTTGGTTAAGAGGTTGTTAATGTCTTTTAACATATGTTGAAAAGTAAATAAGTTTAAGTATAAAGATAAAGTGTTTTTATATATTGAATATTGGGAAAGCATATTTATTTTTAATGATTTAAACATGAATAAGAGTTGTAACTTTTACTTTTTGTTAGGCTTTTGTTTGATTTTATTGAAATTATATTTTCACTTCATGAATCACAAATTAGAGGGCATCTTATGTAATTGTTGGGGTTTTGGAAAAGACAACAACCTAACTAAATTTGATTGAAATTAATCGGTTTGGAGAGATTGTTAAGCAATTCCTTCAAAAAGGTTTGGAGAGATTGTTAAGCAATTCCTTCAAAAAAAAAAAAAAAAAAAAAAAAAAAAAAAAAAAAAAACTTGCTTTTATGGGGGCTACAAGCATCTTTTAAGTGTGACATCGTGAATGGATACATATTTATATCATTTTTTTTAAAAAAAAAATCTCCTTAATTTTCTAAAGTTATCTTGATTTTTTATTGCCCATTTTCTCTTTCTTCTCTCACATTCTCCTTCTTTCTGTTCTTCCCTTTCTCTCTCTTCCTTCAACTCTTCCTCCTCATGTGACATAGAAATCAAGCTCCTACCTCAATACATTAAAAACAGTTCTCACTTTCTCTAACGGATGAAAACGTTAAAGATTTTCCGATTTCAGAGAGGAATTGAGGATGTAAAAAGTTAAAAGAGGTGGCCGTTTCAACAATTTTGGTAAAGGGGAGGTTGATCGGAGTGACAACGATTTTGAAATTGGAAGAGGAAGAAAATTAGAGGTTTTGTTTGACGGGATCCCAAGGATGATATTTGTGATGTGTGGATTGTAATGGAAGCGGTAAGATTTTGGATCAGAGGAGAAGAAGACATCGTGGATCATACAAATTTGAATTTGGGTTTTTTTTAAGAAGTAAAAAAAGCATATTTTCCTTTCTTATTTTTTAAATTTAATTTTAGTGTTAGACATAGATGTGAGAGGAATGAAGGAAA
This sequence comes from Herpetospermum pedunculosum, assembly GCA_028017165.1. Classification (NCBI taxonomy): domain Eukaryota; kingdom Viridiplantae; phylum Streptophyta; class Magnoliopsida; order Cucurbitales; family Cucurbitaceae; genus Herpetospermum; species Herpetospermum pedunculosum. Next base: position 13,682,806 of record JAPQWQ010000186.1, on the reverse strand, counting down.
ATAAAGTTGAAAATCGATTTCTATAGTCCCAGGAGGGGGGTTGAAGGAGGGGAAGGGTCTTCAAAATAGGGTGGAGAAGGTGAGAGAGAGGACAAAAAAAAATAAAAGTAACGACGTCCAAAAATTAGGGAGGATTATTTTTATAAAAAAAATATAAAGATTTAGTCAATCTATGGATTTAGAATAAAAGTTTACTTCAATTCAATTTTTACCTGTATTTAATAGATTTTTTTTTTTTAACAACATATTGAGGTGAGAGATTGAATCTAGGACCTCATGGTCACTAGGCAATATCTTGTTGGCTTGGCCTGTATTTAATAGATTACAAACAATGTATTTAATAGATTGTATTTAATAGATTACAAACAAATGTTTTGTATAAAATTAAGGGAAGATAATAGTTGAAAAGTTTAATTTTAGTTATCATCAATCTTGTGAATTCACTTGTTAGTGTTTGACTTAGGCTCTGTTTGGGATTGCGGTGACTTCGAAAATAATTGCTTCTAGCTGTGCTTTTAGAAAAATCAGCTTTACTAAGAAGTAAATAAGTGTTTGGTAAATTTCAATTTTAAACCTAAAAAAATAGGTGGTAATGTTTGGTAAACTAATACCGAATTTGGGAGATTTAACTATAATGACCAAAATAGACATATAATTTCAAAGAATTAAAAACAAAATTTAATATAATAATTAAAATTACAAAATATAATTTTTTAAATTAAATTTATTTTGATAAAATGTTGTGAGAAATAATTTTTATTATTTCAAATTTAATTAAAAATATATATAAGAAAAATAAATTAATGTTAATTTATTTTTTAATTTTAATTTTATCCACCATTTTAAATTACTTGATATATTATTTTAATAAAATTATAGAACAAAAAGATAGAATTGTCTTTGGAAAAAGTTTCCAAAAAAATAGAGTTGAATGTAGGAAAAAAAAAATGGATGAATTTGTTTTTGACGAATGGATCGTGGGAGAAGATGGAAGTTATGGAGGGATAAAATAGGAATTATGAAAGTTAGTTGGAAGAGGCACTAGATTGTTTGAGAATTCAATTTCAAAAGCTACTCTCTATCAGATTTTAGAAAAAGGAAGGAATTAAAAAAGTGATTTGATTTAAATTAATATAAAATCAGATTTACCAAACAAAAAAACCGTTAAAATTATTTAAAAATCACTTTAATCACCTTCAAACGCAACCCCAAACGGGGCCTTAATTTTACATTAATTTGTTAGGGCTGTTTGGCCCGCGGAGTGGAGTTCTTTGAGTCCACTCCCTGTTTGGCCCAAATATTTCTTTAACCTAAATAAAAATAAGGATTTCTACGTACTTGGCTTTAAGACTACTATGATTTTATAAATATGTACAAATGTCTCTTTTATTTCACAAGTGACTAAATGTATTAGAAGTATTTTATAAAAGTTGTTGTTCAATTACATTAAAACCCCTCATATAACTATTGAGATTTGTATGAAATAAAATAAAATATTTTTTAATCATTAAAGGTATAAATACATAATTTAATACAATTGTAAATCCAAAAATTAAGACATTAATGATATTAATCAATTCTGAGGCCATTTACTCTCCTCCAAAACTCTCTCTCCAAAAAAAAAATATATTTTTTAATGCATATATACATTATTATGCAAAACTCTCTCTCTCCCAAAACAACATACATGGTATAATCAAATATAAATTAATATATTACCATATGTTAAAGATATGTAATTAGTTATATATGGTGTATATTCGTGTAAATAAAAGTGTCACCAACTTTAAACATAAGATTCAGTTAGACATGAAATATTTTCATATATACCATATATATTGATAATATATATTCATACCCGATGGTTCATTTATACATGAAATATTTTCATATAAGTGTAAATGATAACTATTTTAAAGTGAAGAAATATGAACATAAGTTCGAGACGTGGTATATTTGAATATGAAAGAAATGTATGAACTTATGCTATGAATATGATACGAAACCCTAGTGAATTGGATCAAGAACCCCTTGGTTATACGAACTCTTGAATCACAAACACTAAAACCCTTGAATACATTCAGATTTGAATAAGATGGATATAAAAGACACGAAAGAAAGATAGATGATATACCCGACCTAGAGCCAAAGCTCTAATACCAAATGATAAGACAACCCTAACCCTCAGTCCAAAGATCCAAACTTTTGGTAGAGCAAGAACCATTGACTCAAAGAAATTAACACTTCCTTAAACAAATTTAGGATCAACCCCTAAGATAGACTAGAAACAAGTTACTTAGATGATCTAACGAACCAAGAATCGGACAAAGCTTGTGGCTCTCATCAACCCTCGATCTTCAAAGCACTCCACAAGCAAGACAGATCAATCCTCACTTGAATGCTCCAAATATTCATGCATTCTATCACAAGAACACACAAGAAACAAAGCTTAAAAGTTTTCATGTTTAAAACTCAAAACACTACATTTCATATTTATTATCAAGTTGTCTTTTACAATAGACAAGACTAATCTTTTTTATAGTCAAGAAATTAAGTCAAGAGACTCCTAACATAAATGTTAATATGAAAAGTCACCTTGAAATACCAAAAGATGTCTTGATATTCTAAAAGACACCTTGGAAAACTAAAAATTTATCTTGAAATATGAAAGATCACCTCAAATTTAGTTACACTTTAAATGAGTACATTAAGTAACCAAATATGGATTTTAAACTTAGTTTAACATGATCTATTAGTCTTCCACGAAATGGACTTCTGAGATAATGAAGTTCATGCATTTATCTTCTCTGTTGACTTTGATTCTTCCTCCATAACCATGGTTTGACTTCATTAAGGATATGAATTGGATTGTCAAAATAATTCATATCATCCTCCTATTCTTCAAAAGGATTCGTCTTCGAATCCAAAAGATTTTTTTAGCACCATCTTGGATGGGAATTTGATTGTCAAAATAATTCACCAAGATATATCAATTTGTTTTCAATAACTGTTGGATTTCCAAATATGGAAAGTTTTCTACAGGAGGTTCTTTATTCTTTGTGTGATATCTTCTTCCTCAGAGCTCGGATTGGAACAAAACAAATAGAGTTATAAAGATACTTCAATAAGCTTCAAAATGGTACCCAATTTGTCTGCTTTAGCAATAACAATCAGCAATATATCATATTTCGAAGTCAGCAGCAGCAGATTGTAGATAGCAATTTTTCCAAACCGAACAATATTCACTCAAAAATTCATATCTTTTATTCTACTGAATGAAATTCTACAATATTGATCTGTGTCGATAGCTGACTCACAGAGTTTCAATTTGATATCAAACATGAATATTTTGGAGATACAGAACACAAAGATTAATGCAATCAAACGTAGATCAGGAAATTTTAAAACTGGACAGAACACTCGGAAATTTGTCTTGTTGGATAGATAAATTTGTGCTGAACGAGAAAAGAACAAATTCGTCACACTATAATGCAATTTTCATCTTCAAACATACAGAATACAACGCATGCACTCGGAAGACAGAACAAAGAAATACTTCAACAAGATGATATATATTTTATTTTTTTTGGATTTGAATAAGATTGAAACAAAAGACATGAAAGAAAGATAGAAGATATACCTGACCTAGAGCCAAAGCTCTGATACCAAATGATACGAAACCCTAGTGAATTGGATCAAGAACCCCTTGGTTATACGAACCCTTGAATCACAAACACTAAAACCCCTTAATACATTTCAGTTTTGAATAAGATGGATATAAAAGACACGAAAGAAAGATAGATGATATACCCGACCTAGAGCCAAAGCTCTGATACCAAATGATACGAAACCTCCAAGAATAAGCGTGAGAACCCCTTGATTATACGGACCTCCAACACATTAACTTGAAAACCCCAGTAGCCAATTCGATCTAACAAACCAAGGATCGGACAAAGCTTTTGCCTCCCATCAACCCTCGATCTTCAAAGCACTCCACAAGCAAGACAGATCAATCCTCACTTGAATGCTCCAAATATTCATGCATTCTATCACAAGAACACACAAGAAACAAAGCTTAAAAGCTTTCAGGGTTTAAAACCCAAAACACTACATTTCATATCTATTATCAAGTTGTCTTTTACAATAGACAAACCTAATCCCTTTTATAGTCAAGAAATTAAGCCAAGAGACTCTCAACATAAATGATAATATGAAAAGTCACCTTGAAATATCAAAAGATGCTTTGATATTCTAAAAGACACCTTGAAAAACTAAAAGTTTATCTTGAAATATGAAAGATCACCTAAAATTTAGTTACACTTTAAATGAGTACATTAAGTAACCAAATATGGATTTTAAACTTAGTTTAACATGATCTATTAGTCTTCCACGAAATGGACTTGTGAGATAATGAAGTTCATGCATTTCTCTTCCCTGTTGACTTTTATTCTTCCTCCATAACAATGGTTTGACTTCATTAAGCTTCATCATGGATATGAATTGGATTGTCAAAATAATTCATATCAGAATATATATTCACTAGAATAATATAACTACATAAACAGTTGAATGTATAATATATGAGTTAGTATATATGATTTATAATATGATATATATTCATAATTGACTTCTTATTAAATAGACAATGTTATATTCAATTTCTAATTTGTCTATCCATATATACATGGTATGATCGAATATAAATTAATATACTACCATATGTAATCATTTACTGGAATAAGAAAATGAAAGTTACGGACAAAAAACCAAGTAAACGGCGTGAAAGATTTTTTTTTATTTTTAAAAATGGTTTAAATATTAGCCAATTAAATCATGACAGACAGGGGCAGATTTAGCATGGGTCCAGGAGGGGCTCGAGTCCTCAACTTTGAAAGAGTATAATGTTTGTATATAAATGAGGAAAATATTTTATAAAATTAACTCTTGCCTTGGTGGTTAGCGTTTACCCATCCCCCTTTCACGAAGTTTGAGTCTAAGCCCTACCTCACCCTTTAGTTTCTTTTCAATTTTGTTTCGTAATTGTTTTTTTTTTTAAAAAAAAAAAATCTCTGAACGGTTTCATCATATCCATTTCAATTTTGGACATTCCAAACATTCCAAATCTGAAATTCGGTAGGATTCACACAAATTGAATCTTCACTTTCGTAATGGTTTCAATTCCACCATCGTTTTACACCATCTCCAATTCCATAATGGCTTCAAATTCACAAATTTCAATTGGTTTCAATCCCTAATGGCTTCAAAAAATGATACAGAGAATTCCTATCTCTTTTGAGTTTCACATTTGATCTAATCAAAACAATAAAACTAATGCCAAAATATGCCTATCAATTTGCAAACCACATATATCACATATATGAAAAACAAATTCAAATACCCACCATGAACTTTTAATTTTAAACAAAAACAAAGTTGCTCTGATACCAATTGAAGGGAATTAACTCTTCATTCCCCGCAGCGGAAGCGTTTGGAATCGTTACTTTAAGTTTATTTAGAATTAAATTAAAAATACAAGGTTAAGCATATGTTACCTTTGATGAACAATCATCTTCTTGTGTTCCTTTTTCCACGAGATCTTCCTCGCTATGACTCGAACACAAGATCAAAGCTTGTGGGAGCTCTTTGAAAGAATGAGAGAACAATTCTCTCTGAGGGTGAGTAGTGTGTTTTGCCAACCTTTTGGCTAAACCTAAATGTCTTATTTATAATAAGGCTTTTAGGAATTAATTTTATTTTATAAAATACATTTTAATATCTAATATATTAAAATATGTATTTTATATTTATTTGAATCTTATTCAAATATTATAAAATTAATCTTTTATAATATACTTTAAACCAATTTGAATCTCATTCAAATAACATATGTATATAGTTTTTATTATTAATGTATCATATACATAAATTATTTCCTCTAATATTTAATGTATCAAATACAATAAATATATTTTACTCTTCTACATTTAATATATCAAATATATTAAATATTAATTTGAATATTTCAAATTTTTCTTTCAACTAAATTGATCATTTTAGTGTTACTATGAGCTAGCAATGGGACCTTATGGACCTACAGATTTATAAGCTCCAATGATACAAAATTAATTAATTAAACTCATTAATTAATTAACTTTCATTCATTAACTCTAGGTCACTCCACTATAGGCCTAGAGTTGCACTCTTATGCACTGTAGGACAAGTTGTGTCCATGGATATAACCATTATTGCAAGTCGATCCTTCACGAGTTGTTCGTAATTACAGTTAGGTCAAAAGTCCGTTTTACCCCTGTAATTACATCTTACACCTTAAGTACCACTGATTCTCTAATGAACAACCTGTTTATGATCCAACCATAAACGAAGTCCCTCTCGGGCCAGTGAGAGGGTGGGGTCACATTGTTCAAGTCCCGAAATCAACACTTAAGGGAACTACTCATCTACTTTCCCTATATGGGAAGGAGTGAATTCCATCTTGTGAAACTTATGTTCCCAACTCCCTATTTGGTCAAGTCCCAAAAATGGTAGGCTTATTGAATCGGCTATAAATGCCATTCTCACCCATACAAATCAAAGGACGAGCCCTCACAGGCAGGAGTTCATAACTCACTCAGGATTAGGATCGAGTAACATATGATCATCCTGTGAAGTATTAATCTTCTCAAATAACGGATTTATAAAGAGAGATTATATATTTCGTGGTCCAGTCTTATAGAAACTCATTGTATAGGATACTGTTACCTCTCCAAATGAGAGTTAGTTAGGGCTATAATTACTTGATATGCATGAAATCTCTTGAGCACTTTAGCTACTATTAAGCATAATATGTGTTTAATGGTGACATTTTGTGAAATGGTATGAATTTAAGACTTATGTGGAAAAGCTATGAATAAGTGTGCAAATTGGTAAAAAATGTCTAATTAATGCCTTGCAGATGTATTGCTGACGTTTTGCGAGGAACGCAATGGGACAGAAGAAGGGCAGCTGGAAACAGAGCATTGCGATCGCAACGCAATCACAATACTGGTCTTTGCTGCTGCGTTTTTCCAGCCGCCAACCGTTCCATTAGCTGCCACGTGTGAGGTTGTTACCTCGAATTGGATGGAGATTCGCAGCCTATGGAATCTCTGAAGGCTATATAAGAGAGCCAGACGGTGAAGAGAAAAGATGAATCATGCAACGGTGAAGAGAATCAAAAGCCAATACCGCAGAAACGAATTACCCTCTCCCGATTGTTGGATCGAAGAAACAAAGCTCCCTTGGCGTCGATAATTCAAAAGGAGGAAGAGAAGATCCATCTTCTCTTCTAATTGAATTCCTTCCCAGGATCAGCCATTTTTCTCCTTCATCCGAGGCGAATCGTGGCTAAGAGGACCTTCACTCATCTACTGCTTTCTTTAATTGCTTTTCGAATTAGCTACTGTTTCTCTTTAGTTTCCATGTTCGGTTCATCTACTGTTTTTCTTTAGTCCTGTTGTCGGATTAAGTTGTTTGCTTTATGAATTGTTACTGGATTTGCCTTTCAATAGTAATCAATTAGTTTTGTTGAGTTTTTCTCTCAATCGTATTTTAATCAATTAGTTTTTGTTGAGTTCTTCATTTCATGAGTAATCAATTAGTTTTGTTGAGTTCTTCTCAAGCCATGAGTAGCTAATTTTATAGAGGTTAGCTGAGATGAATCTGTAGGATATACTTATGTGAATTCAGCATGTAAATAAGCATGAGTGCATTGAATGGATGTGAACTTCATCCCGTGGACATTTTCGACCGGCCATCCATTTTGTTCTAAAGAATTCCTAACCTCTGGAAGGAGTAAGAATTCAGAGTCATTCATTCATGTTAGCCTTTCATGATAGACAGAGAGTGGTCTAGGAATAGAGACTCTCCTAACACGTTCTATAACATGAACATATAAATACATTCTTAACACTTACTTGGTTATGAGTAACTTAAGAGTCTAAAGCATATAATCGGAAGATGTATGAGATCTAGCTAAAACGATGCATGTGATGTTTGTTTGCTGCTGAGTGATCATGGTTTCTGCCTATAGAGGATTCTTATCCAACCTTGCTGCTTTTATCTTAGATTTTACTTGTTGTTAATCTGTTGCTAATCCATTGCGAAAGTATTGCGAGCCCCGCAATACAATTTCCTGCATTTATCTTAGCTTTTAATTGTCTGTCAATCCATTGCTAGCTTATTGCGAAAGTATTGCGAGTCCCGCAATATTATTTTTCAATATTGTAGTTTCCTTAACTTGATTTGATTTGTGTTAACTTTGCATTTTTCTTACGTCATTTACAATTCGTGTCTCGAATCAAAATCCATTTCATTCCTGGTTACCTTATCTAATTTAACACGCATAAAATTGGTATTCACTCAACTTAGTCTCTGTGGGAAATCGATATAAAACATACTTATCACTTGCTGCAGACCATGTATAGTTGCATGATTTGAGTGCTTTTCGTAACTAATTTACATACACACTGAGCACGCAACAAGTTTTTGGCGCCGCTGCCGGGGACTCTGTTGAGTCAAAACGATTTGTGTTAATTTAGAAAAGAAAAAAAAACTTAAATGATTGGAGCTAATCTTTTGTGTCTATTTTGCAGGTACTAACAAAGCTGGTTTATGAATGAGTTTCCAAACTACAATCTCGAGTTTGATCCCGAGCCTGAAAGAACTCTAAGGAACAAAAATAGAGTTAGAAGGGAAGCTGCACGCCGTTTGAATCAACAAACTCAAAATCAACCGGTATTTCAGCACATTGCTGACCACGCAGAGTCAGTGCAATTCGAACCACAACAAGCTGAAATGGACAGAGCAGAAGAAACACCAAACCGAGCACTTAACACTCGCAATCCCATTGAAATTGCAAATGACAAGGACAGTGCCTGAGGAGCTCAATCCGAGCATCATACGCCCAGAGATCACGGCTCACTCATTCGAACTAAAACCTGTAATGTTTCAGATGCTGTCAACAGTTGGACAATTCTTCGGTGTGGAGAATGAAGACCCCCACAACCACTTGAGGAACTTCCTGGGAGTGAGTGACACCTTTGTCATCCCAGGAGTATCGCAAGAGGCTTTGCGGCTATACCTATTTTCATACTCGTTGAGAGACAAAGCCAAGACATGGTTGAATTCCTTTCCATCCGGATCAATTGTCAACTGGACAGTCCTAGCTGAGAAGTTTCTGGTGAAGTATTTCCCTTCAGATAGGAACTCAAATTTTTGTGACGACATCATCAAATTTAAACAAGCTAAGAATGAATCTCTGCATGAAGCCTGGACCAGATTCAAGGATCTTCTACTCAAATGCCCACACCATGGCATCCCATGGTGTATCCAGATTGAAGTATTCTTCAAAGAATGTAACCCCAGCACGAGGCAAGTCCTGAATTCCTCAAACAAAAGGAAGGCTCATGACATGGATGCACTGAGTGCAATGAGCAACCAGATAAATGGTCTAACAAACCTAATGAAGCAAATGGCTTAGACGAACATCCAACAAAATGCCAATACAGTGGCATCTGCTTCAACAAGCACAGTAGTGGCTAATCAATTAGAAGCACTCGTGTGTGGATTCTGTGGAGAAGGGCATGTGTATGACTATTGCCCTGCGAATCCAGCTTCTGTGTGCTATGTTGGAAGTCAGCAACAACCTAGGAATAACCCTTATTCCAATACATATAACCCTGGCTGGAGAAATCACCCTAATTTCTCTTGGAGTGGACAACAAGGCACCAGCCAGATGCAAAAGCAAACAAGACCAAGTGGACCACCTGGGTTCACTCAAAGTAATCAACCTCCATACCAAAAACAATATGCCAACAACCAACCGATGGGAACATCAGTGGAGAACTTGCTGAAGGGATATATAGCCAAGAATGATGCAACCTTGCAGAGTCAGCAAGCAACTTTGAAAAGTTTAGAAAATCAAATTGGGCAATTGGCAAATGAGCTAAAAAATAGGCCCCAAGGCAGACTGCCTGCTGACACTGAAAATCCTAGAAGGGATGGTAAGGAACAAGTTCAAGCTATTGAACTGCGAAGTGGAAGGCCATTGATGACTAGTAGTAGAGAAGTACCAAAGAGAGTAGAGAACGAAGAGTCTAATGCTCCACTGGACCCTCTGCCTAACATTGACCAAGTACAACCAAGCACAACAAGGGCGAGGCTTAAGCCCATCATTGAGAGAAGAAATTTCAAGACCTCCCCCTGTCCTTAGGCAACCTGATTTGCCTACCTATGTGCCACCACCTCCATTTCCTAGACGGCTCAGGAAGAAACAGGAACAAGAAGCTCATTTCCATAAATTTTTGGAAATCTTGAAGCAAGTTCATGTTAATATTCCTTTTGTGGAAGTATTGCAGTCCATGCCAACATATGTGAAGTTTCTAAAGGACATCATAACTAACAAGAAAGTAATTGGGGAGTTTGAAACTGTCAATCTCACTGAAGAGTGTATTTGGTGGCAAGGATTTTTGAATATCCTGCTAAATCTCGGGTTGTCGAGACCCGCCAAAATACAATTTATAAGCCTATTAACCAAAGCTTTGCAGCTAGTGGTAACAGGGTCGATCCACGGAGAAGGACGCGATTAAAATTAAATTGGAATTGAAATTAATTGATCAGTTGGGTTTTTGTAACAAGGGGGAGTTTAAGCATGCAAATAAAGGAATTAATCGCTAACGGAAAATTAAAAGAGAGAGAGATTGACGAGTGCACGGTTTGGGGATTTTCGGGATTTCTTTGTTAGATATTCTACCACTTATCATTTAATACAATCCTAAGGCTAACAGTTTGTAATACACGCGGTCGGTTACCCGGGAAACCCCTAGTGTAACCAGCTCCATAGAAATTAATTAGACCACACAGTTCTAATCAAACATTATCTAAAGCTTCATTAGGGTGATCAGCCCCAAATTGACTCTAAACAGTCACTAGCATACCGCGACGAACATTCGATCACATAATCTAATTGCTAACTGGCTACCCGCCAACGCTGAATGTAACCAACAACTATCATGCATGACTCGATACTCCGATTTAATTTTATTGTTCTGTGTTACTAGTCGAATAGTGAGAGGCACGGCATCGCTACTCTTTAACGCTAACATATGCTAGAAAACACGATTGTCAGTCGGCGAAATCTAACACATGCATAGGATGAAGTAACAACAATAAATGCATACAAATCAGCAACCAAGTTGGAAATTAAAGCATGGATTATCAAAGCATAGAAATCTAACAAATAATCCCTCAAATTATCCCAAACTGTTCACAATACCTTAGCCGTCCATGGGACGGATTGTCACCACCGCTCCAAGGGAGGCCATGGAAGTCATCTCTAAGCTATTACAAGTTAAAAGCTCCAAAACATGCCACAAATGGCGGAGCTAAGCTAAAAAATGGAGAAAAGCCGAGAGGAAGAAGATGAAGTTCGGAAAATTCGTCAAAAAGTTGCTGCAAAAATCGTCTTACAGCCCTTTAAAATCGTCGTAGCTTCGAGACGCTAGGGCAGCGTCGCGACGCTACGACCTAAGTAATCCGCGCGCGCGCCTCGCGATGGCGTCGAGACGCTAGGCGAGCGTCTCGATGCTGGCCCGATGATTTCTTGCGCGCGCCTCCTCCAGAGCGTCTCGACGCTTCGGCAGCGTCGAGCAAGGCTAATGAAGAAATTGCCTCTCCTAGGCAATTTTGGTCCGGTTCTTCTTGGATCGACTTGCCCTTTTTCCGATGCACTCCCGGGGCGTTAAAACTCCGCTATTAGCTCCGAAACGAGTCCAATGGACGCACGAGCTCTTTGCCGCAATTCTCCTACAAACGAGATAAATTAAACATTTAAATGCGGAATTTAGCTATAATTAAGAAGTGAATAATAGCTCCAAAATGGAGTTATCAAACACCCCCAACTTGAATCTTGCTAGTCCTCGAGCAAGGCTAATGAAGAAATTGACTCTAAGGACACGCTTACATGCTACTAACTCAAATCTCAATGCATTTTACAAATTCGAACACAACATAATCATGAAAGCAATCCGTGCATGCATTTACTACAAACATATCAAAAATTAACTATTGCCCCCTAACGTGTGTGTGTGCTAGACAACCAATCCTAAACTCACATAAGCCCGGAAAAACCACATGCAACACATCATCCCGTTTTCCCCCTACTTCTAGCGTTTAAGAACAGTCTACACTTGACTTACACGAGAGAGAGTAATGAATTAAGAGACCTAAAATTTTCTCATTCTTTTTCTTTTCACGAGTACTTTGTACCCTTTGTTAAGGTTCTTTGAACCCAACATTTTATTCTCTTTTTCTTTCCAACCTCGAGTTGCCTAACACGTCAAATTCATGCATAAACTTCACGTTTTTAAGGACTAACGCTCACTTCTTAGGTGCACCAATAAGAAGGAGGAGCGCCTCGAGAGATTTTCTAGCTAACATGTTTTTTTTTTTTTTTTTTTACTTTAGGCTGAGCGTAAGCTAACTCGATTAATCGACCACTAACTCTCATGCAACAAGCTACCTAAGGGTGCCTTTCGGGGTGACAACAAGAATTAGTGCTACATGCAATTGACTAAGCCTACGGAATTCAGGACGAGGTTGCTAAGTGCTCGATAGATGCAAGGGAGCAACAAATTTTTTTTTAAAATTTTCGACATGAACCTAATAAATGCAAAACTCGTCATGCAAAAACTAGATTATGTATATGCTCAGATTTCCAAAATGCATTTCCTAGATTATCATAATTAGAAACAGTAAACAGAGTCCCAAGCACTTCAATATTCGAAATAACACTGCTCAACCAACTACACATGCAAGTCCACGACATCCACCCCCAACTTCAAAAGTTGGCATTGTCCTCAATGCCACTTAGTCAGATACACAAAGTAAAAGGGAAAGAGAAACGACACTTCCCTGACTCTTTGCGAAGTTGGCGAGGGAAAAGGATGCAGCGCGTTCATCATCGAAGCCCAAAATTTTCCTCAACTTCCTCGATTCCTAAAAAAAAACAGCAAGCTACGTAAGGCTAAATTTACTAAAAACAACAAAAAACAGCAAAGTAAACTAAGACAGAAAAAACATTTCATCACTCGGGTGCCTCCGAGAAGCGCAAAATTTTTAAAGTCGTTTGCTCGACTGAATTCTCTCCAAAGACTCATCCATATTCTGATAGTGCGGGGGACGTTCCAGTCTTGTCCTCTTCCACACTACACCTGCAATCACCATTCAAAACTTTTTGCACTCTTCGTGCCTCAAGCACGTGAATATCACATTTATTAGTGCAAAAAACAGCATTCATTTCAATCAAATTTAGATCAGATTTTTTCACAGAGACATGAGAATCATCCCTCAAGCGCGAGGTAAGACTCTCATTCTCGACATACTCAACACAAGCAATATTCTCCACATTCACAAGAGATTTCGATGCATTTACAAAAAACTCATTCACAATTCCATCAAATTCTACCGACAAGGCACCCCTATCAACATCAATTTTGACCTTAGCGGTCTTCATAAATGGGCGTCCTAGTAAAATAGAAGAGGAAACATGCGAAGAGTTTTCATTCATGTCCAGCACATAGAAATCGCATGGAAACAATAAGTCCTTCACTTTGACTAAAATGTCCTCAATTTTCCCTAACGGATGCACATAAGATCGATCGGCTAGTTGGACAACTATATTAGACTCAATTAAGTTACACAATTCAAGTTCTTTAAACACATCAAAAGACATGACATTAATTGAGGCACCGAGATCTAACATGGCATTTTCAATAAGTTTAGTACCGATAGTGCATGGGATAGTAAACATACCAGGATCGATGCACTTCGGTGGAAGAGTACCTTGGAAAATTGCGGAGACAGTTTCTTTCTTCTTCTCATCACTCTTTCTCGACATTCTCTTGCTTGTGCACCAATTCTTGAGGAATTTGGCATATTTTGGCACTTGGCTCACTGCCTCAAGAAGCGGTATGTTCACCACCACCTTCTGGAAGGTTCTCAAGACCTCCTCGTCTTCGTTCACCAGAGTAGGCTTCGCAAGCCTACTAGGGAAGGGTGCTTTGGCAACATTTCCTTGCACATCCATTTCTTCTTTCTCAACATTCAGCTCATCAAGAGCAACTGTGGCGGACTCATTCAGGCTGTCCTCTGCTTCCTTCACGGCTCTGGAGGGAACTGATTTCCCACTCCTTAGCTGGATTGAACTCACGTTCTCACATGAGTTCACAGTGGTTTGGGAAGGAAGCTTCCCAGAGCTTTTGCTCTCAATTCTGCTAATCGACACCGCCATTTGTGTCAGCTGCTTGTTCAGATTTTGCAGCTTGGCTTTGTGTGAGTTTAGCTCTTCTCGAGCTTCTTTCTGAAACTGGCTGGTCGTCGTGACGATGGTTCTGACCATCTCTTCCAATGAGTTGGAGGAGCTCGAGGCTTGAGCTTGGGTGGAATTGGTAGGCCTATCATGGGACTGGCCTTGGAAGCGTTGTTGTCCTTCCCTATTCCCATAGCTGAAATTGGGGTGGTCACGCCAACCGGGGTTGTATGTGTTCGAATAAGGATCATACTTCCTCGGATTGGAAGCATATCCCCCGATTGCGTTCACCTCCTCTGCCTCGCGGTTTCCTCCGACAAATTTTTTCAATAAATTTCCGATCTCGGCCACCTGGGCCCTCATTTCCGTCATCTCATGGCTCTGGGTCACACTGTGAACTTGCCCCTGCCCTCGAATACCGAATTGCTGCGAGTTGGCCACCATGTTCGCGATTAGCTGCTTGGCCTCAACTGGGGTCTTGTCAATCAGAGCCCCACCACTCGCTGCGTCGATCATCTGCCGATCATGGGGCGTCATGCCCTCATAGAAATATTGAATCAAGAGCTGGTCGACAATCTGATGATGCGGAAAGCTTGCGCACAGACGCCCAAAGCGTTCCCAATATTCATGCAGGGACTCACCTACATCCTGGGTGATCCCATAAATTCTTTTCCTCAGAGTTGTGGCCAGGGACGCAGGGAAGTATTTCTCTAGGAAGACCCTCTTCATGTCCTGCCACGTTGTTATCGAGCCGGAGGGCAGATGATAAAGCCTTGGCTTTATCCTTAAGCGTAAAGGGGAATGCCCTCAAATTCAGCTGCTCCTCCGTCACTCCCGCGGGCTTCATCCCCGCACAGACGCAATGAAACTCCATTAAATGCTTGTTCGCATCCTCGCCTGCATTGTCATGGAAAGAAGGCAACTGGTGAATTAAACCTGACTTTAATTCAAAATTACCTGCTACCACGGGGTAGTTGATGCACAGGGGTTGCAAATTTAAATCTGGCGCTGCCAGCTGTTTCAGCGTCCTTGCGCCATCTCCTCAACAAAGAAGGGATTGCCTTCTTCCTCAAAAAATCTCTACCCCTCGCGGGCTTCTCTCCTCAACCGCCGCTCTTCTCTTTCGATCTCAGGTATAAACTGTAATCCACTAATCTCAGAAGAACGGGTCATACACAAACAAAATTTTAAACATACAAAAACAAACAGAAAAAATTTTCAGCACACAATCAATCAACCAAATTCAACTTCAATCATAACTTCAATCAATTTTTGCCCTTCCCCGGCAACGACGCCAATTTTGTGGCAAGGATTTTTGAATATCCTGCTAAATCTCGGGTTGTCGAGACCCGCCAAAATACAATTTATAAGCCTATTAACCAAAGCTTTGCAGCTAGTGGTAACAGGGTCGATCCACGGAGAAGGACGCGATTAAAATTAAATTGGAATTGAAATTAATTGATCAGTTGGGTTTTTGTAACAAGGGGGAGTTTAAGCATGCAAATAAAGGAATTAATCGCTAACGAAAAATTAAAAGAGAGAGAGATTGACGAGTGCACGGTTTGGGGATTTTCGGGATTTCTTTGTTAGATATTCTACCACTTATCATTTAATACAATCCTAAGGCTAACAGTTTGTAATACACGCGGTCGGTTACCCGGGAAACCCCTAGTGTAACCAGCTCCATAGCAATTAATTAGACCACACAGTTCTAATCAAACATTATCTAAAGCTTCATTAGGGTGATCAGCCCCAAATTGACTCTAAACAGTCACTAGCATACCGCGACGGACATTCGATCACATAATCTATTTGCTAACTGGCTACCCGCCAACGCTGAATGTAACCAACAACTATCATGCATGACTCGATACTCCGATTTAATTTTATTGTTCTGTGTTACTAGTTGAATAGTGAGAGGCACGACATCGCTACTCTTTAACGCTAACATATGCTAGAAAACACGATTGTCAGTCGGCGAAATCTAACACATGCATAGGATGAAGTAAGAACAATAAATGCATACAAATCAGCAACTAAGTTGGAAATTAAAGCATGGATTATCAAAGCATAGAAATCTAACAAATAATCCCTCAAATTATCCCAAACCGTTCACAATACCTTAGCCGTCCATGGGACGGATTGTCACCACCGCTCCAAGGGAGGCCATGGAAGTCATCTCTAAGCTATTACAAGTTAAAAGCTCCAAAACATGCCACAAATGGCGGAGCTAAGCTAAAAAATGGAGAAAAGCCGAGAGGAAGAAGATGAAGTTCGGAAAATTTGTCAAAAAGTTGCTGTAAAAATCGTCTTACAGCCCTTTAAAATAGTCGTAGCGTCGAGACGCTAGGGCAGCGTCGCGACGCTACGACCTAAGTAATCCGCGCGCGCGCCTCGCGACGGCGTCGAGACGCTAGGCGAGCGTCTCGACGCTGGCCCGATGATTTCTTGCGCGCGCCTCCTCCGGAGCGTCTCGACGCCGCAGCAGGGTCTAGACGCTTCGGCAGCGTCGAGCAAGCGTCTCGACGCTGTTGCTCGACGCTTGCTCTCGGGTTTGGGCTGGAAAATTGCCTCTCCTAGGCAATTTTGGTCCGGTTCTTCTTGGATCGACTTGCCCTTTTTCCGATGCACTCCCGGGGCGTTAAAACTCCGCTATTAGCTCCGAAACGAGTCTAATGGACGCACGAGCTCTTCGCCGCAATTCTCCTACAAACGAGATAAATTAAACATTTAAATGCGAAATTTAGCTATAATTAGGAAGTGAATAATTGCTCCAAAATGGAGTTATCAGTGCCATACTCCATAACAAGCTGCCAAAGAAAGAGAAGGACCCTGGTTCCTTCACCTTGCCAGTGGAATTGGGAGGAAAACATGTGGGCAGAGCTTTATGTGATCTGGGAGCCAGTATAAACCCCATGCTCTTGTCATTATTCCAACAGCATGGAATAGGAGAGGCACGATCAACAACAATCACCTTGCAACTTGCAGACATATCCATTTCATACCCCGAAGGTAAGATTGAGGATATTCTAGTCAAGGTTGACAAATTTATTTTTCTCGCAGATTTTATTATTCTGGACTACGAGGCAGACAAAGAGGTGTCAATCATCTTAGGCAGACCTTTCTTAGCCACGGGTAGGGCCCTAATTGATGTTAAAAAATGTGAACTTACCATGCGAGTTCATGATGAAGAGGTTAAGTTTAGTGTTTTTAAAGCCTTGAGGTACCCTTCTGACCTTGAACACTGTGCTAATGTAGATATAGTGGATTCACTAATTGAAGACGAACTTGAGCATGAATTATTAGTCAAGCATGCTACTGATTATGCACGAGTTGAAATGAATGATTTAAATATTGCTGAAATTATGGATGTATCTGTGAATAACTCTCAGCATGTATGCATGACTAATGAACTATCTGAAAGAACCACAACTCCCATGATGCCATCAATTGAACAACCACCTTTGTTAGAATTAAAACCACTGCCACAACACCTTAAATATGCATATCTAGGAGAGAAAGACACATTGCCTGTCATTATTTCGTCCAAATTGAATGAACAACATGAAAATGAGTTAATATTGTTGCTTAAGCAACATAGAAAAGCAATTGGGTGGACGATTGCTGACATTAGGGGCATAAGTCCTTCTTATTGTATGCATAAGATATTATTAGAGGAAGGACACACACCTAGAATAGAGCATCAACATAGGTTGAACCCCTCCATGAAGGAGGTAGTTAAAAAAGAAATTATTAAGTGGTTAGATGCAGGTGTGATCTTCCCAATATTCAATAGTCAGTGGGTCGGTCTTATCCAATGTGTACCAAAAAAGGGAGGTATGAAAGTTGTAGCTAATGAAAATAGTGAATTAATACCCACTCGAACCGTCACGGGATGGAGAGTGTGTATGGACTACCGAAAACTCAATAAAGAAACAAAAAAAGACCATTTTCCCTTACCTTTTATCGACCAAATGCTAGATAGATTAGCTGGCCAAGCGTTTTATTGCTTTTTAGATGGCTACTTAGGGTATAATCAAATCACCATAGACCCTAAGGACCAAGAGAAGACAACATTTACATGTCCATTTGGCACGTTTGCTTTTCGCAGAATGCTATTCGGCCTATGCAATACACCAGCAACGTTCCAACGATGTATGTTGGCAATCTTCTCTGATCTAGATGAGTCCATAGTAGAAATATTCATGGATTACTCTTCAGTATTTGGTGATTCCTTTAACCACTGTCTAGCCAATCTAGGACAAGTTCTCACTAGGTGTGAGGAAACCAATCTAATGTTGAATTGGAAAAAATGCCACTTCATGGTGGAAGAAGGCATAGTATTAAGACATAGAGTGTCTAAAGCAGGAATAGAGGTTGATAGGGCCAAAATAGAAGTCATTGAGAAATTAGTTGAACCTAAGAATGTAAAAGCCATAAGAAGTTTCTTAAGACACGCAGGGTTCTATAGAAGATTCATAAAAGACTTTTCAAAAATCTTTAAACCCCTCTGTGAGCTGCTAGAGCTAAATAGAACTTTTATCTTTTCAAATGAATGTTTGTTAGCTTGGACTAAGCTTAAAACCGCCCTAGTAAAAGCTCCAATCATAATCGGTCCAAATTGGGATATATATGTCTTTTGAATTGATGTGCGATGCGAGTGACTATGCAATTGGAGCTATGCTTGGCCAGAAGAGAGATAAATTAACACATCCTATTTATTATGCAAGTAAAACATTAAATGAAGCTCAATGCAACTACACCACTACTGAAAAGGAAATGTTAGCCGTAGTGTTTGCATGTGAGAAATTCAGAGCCTATATTGTAGGAAACAAAACAATCGTATATACTGATCATTCTGCAATAAAGTATCTAATGAGGAAGGCTGATGCCAAGCCTCGACTAATTAGATGGGTGCTACTCTTGCAGGAATTTGATTTGGAAATATGAGACAAAAAGGATGTGAAAACGTGGTTGCTGACCACTTATCAAGATTGCAGAGTCATTGTGAATCTATTGCGAAGCCCGCAATGATGGATTCTTTTATTGATGAACATGTTTTTGTTTTAGTACATTGTAATGATAATGTTGAGCCATGGTTTGCTGACATTGCAAATTTTCTTGCCTCACAGGTGTTACCTGAATTCAGTAAAGGACAGGACAAAAAGATGTTCTTGAATGAGGCTAGAAAGTACATTTGGGATGATTCAACTCTTTACAAGTGCTGTGCGGATGGATTGCTAAGGAAATGTGTGTCAGCTGCTGAAGCAAGATCCATCCTGCAGCATTGCCATACAGCCCCGTATGGAGGACACTTTGGTGTTGGGTTTTATGTCCTAAAACTCGTAGTTTGTAAACTGTTTGAATGTATATATATTATATTTCAATAAAGTTGTTATTGAATTTTAGTGAATTGTGTTTGTATTAACCTATACCAATAACTAACACCCATGGCGATAGTGTGAGTACTTGAACTTCATGTGTGACATGAATGTGAATCAAGTTCAAGTTGACAGCCAAAATGGTCTATAGTATAGGGATAAGGCTGGGTACCTTATCCTGGGGACACTATTGGACGCGGCTCACTTTGTATAGTACAAAACGATGTGATTCGAATCGTTTCATGTAGAGACATGTGAGTGAGGGCGTCCTGTGCAATGAGTTTGCACAAGACCGAACCAAGAATTAAAATCGCTCTTTCTTTATAACACCGTTTACTGTAAAGACCGGTTTTTTCATATGATGACTTAGGTAACTCGATCTCAATCCTGAGCTTACTATGAACTCCTGTTTATTCAACCTTATCCTTTGATTTGTACGGGTGAGAGTGGCCTGATCGTCGACTCAATAAGCCTACCATCTTGGGGATAAGATCGAATAAGTGGCTGAGGACATAGTTATGCGAGATGGAATTCACTCCTACCCGCTTTAAGGGTTAGTAGAGAGGTTGTTCCCTTAAGTGCTGACTCCAGGTCTTGAACAATGGGCCCATCCTCTCCTGATCAGGGAGGAATCTGATTTGATGGTTGGACCACAAATCAATTGTTCATTAGAGGTGTCAGTGGTACTTAAGGAACAAGATATAATACAAGGGTTAAACGGTATAAATGACCCGTTGTGATTATGAACGACCTGTGAAGGATCGACTTACTGATGATAGTTATATCAACAGGACACAATATATCTACAGTGAGGAGAGTGCAGCCCTTGGACTTTAGTGGAGTCTCCGGGGGTTAACGAATGTTGGTTAGTTCGGTTGAAAGAGTTTTGACCGGATAATCTTGTATCGTTGGAGCTCATGATCTGTAGGTCCTTACAGTTCTCCTGGCTAGCTCGGATAAAACCGTGAAACAATATAAAAGAAAAGAAAAGAATTTGAATCGTTCAAATTCGGGTTTGTGGAAGAAGGATAGACATATTTAAATATGATTTAAATATGAGATTGGTCTGAAAACATGAATAGGATTCATGTGCAAAAAGTCAGTTTTTCGGAAAACCGGGTTTAATTATATTATTTAATTAATATTTGATATTGAATTAAATAATATTAATTAAAATATATATATTTTTTATTAATTAAAAAGTTTAATTAATAAAATAATTATTATTATTTTAATAATAATAATTTATATATATATATATATATATATACATACATGTGTCTTACATGCAGCATGTAAGACACATGTATGTATATATATATACACTATATATTTTGCATGTCGTCAGATTAATCAAAATAAAAAAAAATAAAAAAAAAAGAAAAAGAAAAAGAAAAAGAAAGATAGTGGAGTTTGGGGTTGACAATTGATTTTGAGAATTTCAATTGAACTTCTCTCTCTATCTCTTCAATGTCCTCTTCCTCTTCTCCTTTTCTCTTGTAAAAGGAGTCCCACCACTCCGTTTCTCGGCCCGAGGATAGCGGGATTTCCGTGGGTGGTCCACGAAGGTTTCGTGAGAAGGCTCGGTGAGCTCGTGAGGAGCTTCTAGCGGTGAAATTTGGAGAAATACGAACTACAAGGGTATGTGTTCTAATTTCTCTTTTTCATTGCTTTTGCATGTTTTCGTTTGTTTAAATTGATGAAATTAGAGTGTCTATGATCCAAATCGCTTCCGCTGCGTTCCATCAACGCTCCATCAATTGGTATCAGAGCGTTTTTGGCCACTCAATTTCAATCAATTTAAGTTATGGTTGGTTTTATTTAGAAATTGTTTCTGAATGGATTCTAAAGTGAATATCGATTTTGGCATAGTTTCTTTTTGAATTTCATTATTTGTAATTGTCCGAGAATGTATGGGCTTTAATGCATGCTAAAGAGTCTGTATTTTTTTTTTTTAGAGTCATTAGAGTCCATATAGGTTTCTTTGTGAAAGAAGTTTGAGTTTGGAATTCGCCGAAATGTTCGGTGTTAGTTCAAACTCATTCTAGGCATTACGAGGAGAAATTCGAAGAAAATTTTGGCCGAAGCGTTCGAGGAAGCAAGTTGGTCAAAGGCGGTGCGAAGAGTTCGAAGTCCGCTCAAGACGTAGCTTGTTGTTCAAGCTTGTAATAAATTAGTTATTGCTTGTTAAATGCCAAAATCGATCCACTTTAGTGTGTTTAATTAATTATGCATTGCGAATGTATGTTTTAATTAAAATCCATGTTTGTATGTGCATAACGTATGCCATATAGATTTAAAATCCCACCGTAGGAAGCATGCTTCATGCATTTAAAATATGTTATAAGTGTTATAATATATCGTATGCATATTTGGCAATTCATGAGTTTTGATATAAAAGTTATATTAATTCATGAATTAGTTGTTGTTAGTTCAATAGAATAATTGATATAAGTGTTATATTAATTATGAAATTGAATGAACCACATAGGTTGTCCTAATTTTATGCACATGATATGTTATAAGTGTTATAATGTATAGGATGCATGTTTATTCATGAGTATTAATATAAGAGTTATATTAATTCATGAATTAGATGTTGTTTGCTTAATAGAATAATTGATATAAGTGTTATATTAATTATGAAATTAAACATCCAACATTAGATGCATTTTGTTTGTTATAAGTGTTATAATGTATAGGATGCATGCTTAATTCATGAGAATTGATATAAGTGTTATATTAATTTATGAATTAGGAGTTGTATATTTAAAAACATAATCGATATAATTGTTATATTAATTATGAAATTAAATATTCAACTTGTCGTGCCTTAGTGATGCATGTTTGAGAAGCATGTAGAAGTTTGTTGTAGTAAGTCTTAGTTTTGCAAAGCGTTGTAAAATTGTCATAGACTTTAAAAATCTATAACAAAGACAAAGACATGGTCACTTAGGGTTGAATGTATCATTCCGTTTCATTAGATGAATAGGTCGATATCTTGTAAATGCTAAGGTTACAAGAAACTCACCCGGGGACATCCTGTTCGAGGTTGGAGGTATTTAAGCTGACGGTTTACGGAACACCTCCTACCTGGGGACCATCCGGTACTTGAGTAAAGTTAACCCGGCTTTATGAGCATGCGTGAGTGGTGTGAGGTAATAAAGTGTTTATCACCTAGACATCATAGGTAAAAGTTTGTTTTACCTAGACTTAGGTCTTATTGTCTTAGCCGGATAATGCCTGAGTAATTTACCCATTCCGTCTTAAAATACTTAGTAGAGGTGTTGAGAAGGTATATATGATATATCCCTCTCCTCCTACGTTCTCTGTCAAGTTCACACCGTGAGAATTATGCTCGGCCTCGTGATGTCAATAGGGCATCCCCATTCGGATGGTATTTGCATAATTCAAGAGCAAGGTGAATGGAGAAAGTATTTATAGTAAGTGGGAGAAGGAAGTATGTCAATACATCCTGCGGTCTCCTCCATTGGATTGAACCGTGAGATTCCTATGTTCTGCCTGCTAGGTGCCCACAAGTGGTACCGATCCATTCGGAGGGCCGTTTCATAGGAATCAGAACATCTCAATCACCATTTATGGATAAAGAAACATAGAGCCATTCCCAACTTTGACATTTCCATTCGGTTGCATCGTTGGGGCCGCCCTATGAATTCTAAAAATGGAGGGTCACACTTACGAGATTTGCTAAGGAGTTAGTAAATCTTGACCAAACAGCGATAACTAAGATGCTATAGGAATATGAGATATTCTGGTATTAGCATTTAGTCAAGAATGTCTTGATTCAGTGAAGGAATGCTTGACTGCCCCTCGGTAGCGACCATTCTGACCCACTGAAGTATCGTTGCAGTTTATTAATGAGTTTTGGGTACATTATTATTCTTTGCTAAATTCTTGATTGGTGTGTAAATTAGGTTAAAACCTTTTCACTAATATTTTATTCATTCTCTTTTCAGCATGTCTAGCTCTTTCATTCACTTACTAGCTTCCGATAAGTTAACCGGCGATAACTACGCGACCTGGAAATCGAACTTGAATACGATTCTCGTTCTAGATGATCTCAGGTTCGTCTTATCAGAGGATTGTCCTCCCCCTCCTAGCTCGGATGCGACTCGAACTGTTCGAGAAGCATATGATAGATGGACAAGGGCTAATGATAAAGCCCGAGTCTATATCTTAGCCAGCATATCTGATGTGTTAGCTAAGAAGCACGAGGATATGGTTTCTGCTAAAGAAATCATGTCTTCATTACAGGAGATGTTTGGACTACCGTCCTCATCGGTCTGTCATGAAGCCCTCAAATACGTTTACAACTCTCGCATGAAGGAGGGTACCTCTGTTAGGGAGCATGTCCTTAACATGATGGTCCACTTCAATGTGGCGGAAGTAAACGGAGCTACTATTGACGAGTCAAGTCAAGTAAGCTTTATCATGGAATCTCTTCCGAAGAGTTTCCTTCAGTTCAGAACCAATATGGTAATGAACAAGATAAAGTATAATTTGACTTCTCTTCTCAGCGAGCTACAGACCTATCAGTCCCTTCAGACTTCTAAAGGAAAAGAGAAGGAGGCAAACGTTGTCACTTCTAGGAAATTCCAAAACGGGTCATCTTCAGGGAGTAGGTCTGAACTTTCTTCTTTTAAGAATAAGAGTATTCAAAAGAAGAAGAAAGATAAAAGGAAGGGAAAAGCACCTGCTATTGCTAAGAGCAAGACTAAATCTACAGACAAAGGAAAATGTTTCCATTGTGGTGTAGATGGGCACTGGAAACGGAATTGCCCAAAGTATCTTGCAGAGAAAAAGGTTGAGAAGGAAAGACAAGGTAAATATGATTTACTTGTTGTTGAAACATGTTTAGTAGAACATGATTGTCATACCTGGATACTTGATTCAGGAGCTACTAACCATGTTTGTTCTTCTTTTCAGGAAACTAGTTCTTGGCAGCCACTTTCTCGAGGTGAGATAACTCTCAGAGTTGGAACTGGAGAGGTTGTCTCAGTTGAAGCAGTGGGAGCTGTAAAGTTGTTGTATAGAGATAGTTTCATTTTACTAGAAAATGTACTCATGGTTCCTACCTTCCAGAGGAATCTTGTATCTATATCTTGTTTGTTAGAACAGTTGTATAAAGTATCTTTTGTTCATAATGAAGCGTTCATTAGCAAAAGAGGTGTACGCATTTGTTCTGCGAAACTTGAAAACAACTTGTATGTGTTAAGACCAACCGAAGCCAAAGCTATTTTGAACACTGAAATGTTTAAAACAGCTGAGACTCAAACTAAAAGGCAAAAACTTTCTCCAAGTACTTATCTTTGGCACTTAAGACTAGGTCACATTAATCTCAATAGGATTGGGAGATTGGTTAAGAGTGGTCTGCTAAATCGTTTAGAGAACAACTTTTTACCGCCATGTGAGTCTTGTCTTGAGGGCAAAATGACCAAACGATATTTTTCTGAAAAATGTCATAGGTCCAAAGAACCTCTAGAAATCGTGCATTCGGATCTCTGCGGTCCTTTGAATGTCAAAGCACGATGAGGGTATGAATATTTCATCAGTTTCATTGATGATTATTCTAGGTACAGTTATCTTTATCTAATGCATCATAAGTCCGAAGCTCTTGAAAAGTTCAAAGAGTATAAGGCAGAGGTTGAGAACACATTAGGTAAATCGATAAAAACACTCCGATCAGATCGAGGTGGAGAGTATATGGATTTAAGATTCCAGGACTATATGATAGAACATGGAATAGTATCTCAACTCTCAGCGCCAGGAACACCACAGCAGAATGGTGTGTCCGAGAGGAGAAATAGAACTCTGTTAGACATGGTTCGATCTATGATGAGTTATGCTCATTTGCCTAGTTCGTTTTGGGGATATGCAGTAGAGACTGCAGTATATATTTTGAACATGGTTCCCTCTAAGAGTGTTTCTGAAACACCTTATGAGTTATGGAGAGGGCGTAAAGGTAGTTTACGTCATATCAGGATTTGGGGGTGTCCGGCACATGTGCTAGTACCTAATCCAAAGAAGTTGGAACATCGTTCAAAATTGTGCCTATTTGTAGGTTACCCCAAGGAAACGAAAGGTGGTCTATTTTACGATCCTCATGAGAACAAGGTACTAGTATCGACTAATGCCACGTTCTTAGAGGAAGACCACATGAGAGATCATAAACCGTCGAGCAAAATTGTTTTGTCCGAATTTTCCAGGAAAGCTACAGACAGATCAACAAAGGTTGTTGATCAGGCTGGTCCTTCTCAAGAGTTGAGAAAGCCTCGACGCAGTGGGAGGGATGTAAGACAGCCTGACCGCTACATCGACTTGTCTGAAACTCAAGTCGTCATACCTGATGATGACGTTGAGGATCCATTGACCTTTAAACAGGCAATGAATGACATAGACAAGAACCAGTGGCTTAAAGCCATGGATCTCGAAATGGAGTCTATGTACTTCAATTCGGTCTGGGATCTTGTAGACCAACCAGATAGTGAAAGACCTATCGGTTGCAAGTGGATCTACAAGAGAAAACGAGACCAAGCCGGTAAGGTGCAAACCTTTAAGGCTCGACTTGTGGCAAAAGGTTATTCCCAAAGAGAAGGGGTGGACTATGAAGAAACCTTTTCTCCTGTTGCCATGTTAAAGTCGATTAGAATACTCTTATCCATTGCTACATTTTATGATTATGAAATCTGGCAAATGGATGTCAAGACTGCCTTTCTGAATGGTAATCTTGAGGAGAGTATCTATATGGCTCAACTAGAGGGATTCATACTTCAGGGTCAAGAGCAAAAAGTTTGCAAGCTTAATCGATCCATTTATGGGTTGAAGCAAGCATCTAGATCCTGGAATATAAGGTTTGATACGACGATCAAATCTTATGGCTTTGAACAAAATATTGACGAACCTTGTGTTTACAAGAAAGTAGTCAATACTGTTGTAGCTTTCTTAGTCTTGTACGTAGACGATATACTACTCATTGGGAATGATGTAGGGTTCCTAACTGACGTTAAGAATTGGCTAGCGACCCAATTCCAAATGAAAGATTTGGGAGAGGCTCAGTTTGTTCTAGGGATTCAGATCATAAGGAATCGTAAGAACAAAGTGCTAGCGCTGTCTCAAGCATCTTATATTGACAAGGTGTTGTCAAGATATTCGATGCAGAATTCCAAGAAAGGTTCGCTGCCTTTTAGGCATGGAATTCACTTGTCTAAGGAACAGTCTCCTAAGACACCTCAAGAGGTTGATGATATGAGACGAATTCCCTATGCATCTGCAGTTGGTAGTCTCATGTACGTTATGTTGTGTACAAGACCCGACATCTGCTATGCAGTAGGAATTGTCAGTAGGTTCCAGTCCAATCCAGGATATGATCACTGGACAGCCGTTAAACATGTCCTCAAATATCTTAGAAGAACGAGAGACTATGTGCTTGTGTATGGCGCGAAGGATTTGATCCTTGCAGGATACACTGACTCTGATTTTCAAACTGATATAGATTCCAGGAAATCTACATCAGGATCAGTGTTCACTCTTAACGGAGGAGCAATAGTATGGAGGAGTATAAAGCAAGGTTGTATTACTGACTCCACCATGGAAGCTGAGTATGTCGCAGCTTGCGAAGCAGCGAAGGAAGCTGTATGGCTTAGGCAGTTCTTGACAGATTTGGAAATTGTTCCAAATATGAACTTGCCAATCACCCTTTATTGTGATAACAGCGGTGCAGTGGCAAATTCTAAAGAACCTAGAAGCCATAAGCGTGGAAAGCATATTGAGCGGAAGTATCATCTCATCAGAGAGATAGTGCAACGAGGAGATGTGATCGTCACACAGGTAGCCTCGGAGCACAACATTGCTGATCCGTTTACTAAGTCTCTCACGGCTAAAGTGTTTGAGAGACACCTGAAAAGTATAGGGCTGCGAGCTGCTCAGTAGGACAGTGGGAGAAACTTTAGATATTTGATATTCTAGTTCTCTCGACCAGCATGTACTCCACTGACGTTTTAGTCCAAGTGGGAGTTTGTTGGGTTTTATGTCCTAAAACTCGTAGTTTGTAAACTGTTTGAATGTATATATATTATATTTCAATAAAGTTGTTATTGAATTTTAGTGAATTGTGTTTGTATTAACCTATACCAATAACTAACACCCATGGCGATAGTGTGAGTACTTGAACTTCATGTGTGACATGAATGTGAATCAAGTTCAAGTTGACAGCCAAAATGGTCTATAGTATAGGGATAAGGCTGGGTACCTTATCTTGGGGACACTATTGGACGCGGCTCACTTTGTATAGTACAAAACGATGTGATTCGAATCGTTTCATGTAGAGACATGTGAGTGAGGGCGTCCTGTGCAATGAGTTTGCACAAGACCGAACCAAGAATTAAAATCGCTCTTTCTTTATAACACCGTTTACTGTAAAGACCGGTTTTTTCATATGATGACTTAGGTAACTCGATCTCAATCCTGAGCTTACTATGAACTCCTGTTTATTCAACCTTATCCTTTGATTTGTACGGGTGAGAGTGGCCTGATCGTCAACTCAATAAGCCTACCATCTTGGGGATAAGATCGAATAAGTGGCTGGGGACATAGTTATGCGAGATGGAATTCACTCCTACCCGCTTTAAGGGTTAGTAGAGAGGTTGTTCCCTTAAGTGCTGACTCCAGGTCTTGAACAATGGGCCCATCCTCTCCTGATCAGGGAGGAATCTGATTTGATGGTTGGACCACAAATCAATTGTTCATTAGAGGTGTCAGTGGTACTTAAGGAACAAGATATAATACAAGGGTTAAACGGTATAAATGACCTGTTGTGATTATGAACGACCTGTGAAGGATCGACTTACTGATGATAGTTATATCAACAGGACACAATATATCTACAGTGAGGAGAGTGCAGCCCTTGGACTTTAGTGGAGTCTCTGGGGGTTAACGAATGTTGGTTAGTTCGGTTGAAAGAGTTTTGACCGGATAATCTTGTATCGTTGGAGCTCATGATCTGTAGGTCCTTACGGTTCTCCTGGCTAGCTCGGATAAAGCCGTGAAACAATATAAAAGAAAAGAAAAGAATTTGAATCGTTCAAATTCCGGTTTGTGGAAGAAGGATAGACATATTTAAATATGATTTAAATATGAGATTGGTCTGAAAACATGAATAGGATTCATGTGCAAAAAGTCGGTTTTTCGGAAAACCGGGTTTAATTATATTATTTAATTAATATTTGATATTGAATTAAATAATATTAATTAAAATATATATATATTTTTTAGGGCTGGTTGCACAAATAACAATCAGGTCAAAACTAATTGCAAATTTAGCAAACTTTAAAATGTTTTGCAAATCTGGCAAAAAAACCCGTTTCTATCACTGATAGACTTTATTATATCACTGATAGACTTCTATCAGTGATAGACTATTATCACTGATAGACTATTATCACTGGCAAAAATCTATAAAAAGCTGAGGTGATCAGCGATAGACTTCTATCAGTCATAAGATATCAGCGATAGAAATAGCTATATCCGCAAATTTTTTAAAAACATGCTATATTTGCAAACAATAAGTCTTAAATTGTCATTTACTACAATTTTCCTATTTTTGATTAATTAAAAAGTTTAATTAATAAAATAATAATTATTATTTTAATAATAATAATTTATAAATATATATATATATATACATGTGTCTTACATGCAAGCATGTAAGACACATGTAAGGTTTATATATATACACAGTATATATTTTGCATGTCGTCAGATTAATCAAAATAAAAAAAAAAGAAAAAAAAAGAAAAAGAAAAAGAAAGATAGTGGAGTTTGGGGTTGACAATTGATTTTGAGAATTTCAATTGAACTTCTCTCTCTATCTCTTCAATGTCCTCTTCCTCTTCTCCTTTTCTCTTGTAAAAGGAGTCCCACTACTCCGTTTCTCGGCCCGAGGATAGCGGGATTTCCGTGGGTGGTCCACTAAGGTTTCGTGAGAAGGCTCGGTGAGCTCGTGAGGAGCTTCTGGCGGTGAAATTTGGAGAAATACGAACTACAAGGGTATGTGTTCTAATTTCTCTTTTTCATTGCTTTTGCATGTTTCCGTTTGTTTAAATTGATGAAATTAGAGTGTCTATGATCCAAATCGCTTCCGCTGCGTTCCATCAACGCTCCATCATTTGGTGGGCAAAAGACTGCTGCAAAGGTATTTCAGAGTGGCTACTTTTGGCCAACAATCTTCAAGGATGCACATGACTACGCACACAATTGCAATGAATGCCAACGTACAGGTAACCTTAGTAGGAAGGATGAGATGCCTCTGACATACATCTTAGAGTTAGAACTCTTTGATGTATGGGGTATTGATTTCATGGGTCCATTCCCACCATCTGCTGGTAATCTATATATTTTAGTAGCTGTAGACTATGTCTCAAAATGGGTTGAGGCAATTGCATGTCCTTTGAATGATGCTAAAACTGTTATAAAATTTCTTAATAGACATATCTTTACACGATTTGGCACCCCTCGTGCCATCATAAGTGATGAAGGAACACATTTCAAAAACAAATCTATGGAGAAGGTGTTAGCTAAGTATAATGCTAGGCATAGGGTGACAACACCCTATCATCCCCATTCAAATGGGCAAGCTGAAATTTCTAATAGAGAGATCAAAAGTATACTTGAAAAGGTTGTAAAACCAAATAGAAATGATTGGTCTTTTAAATTAGATGATGCACTGTGGGCATATAGAACTGCATATAAAACACCCTTAGGAATGTCCCCCTATAGGTTAGTTTATGGAAAAGCATGCCATCTTCACTTGAATTGGAAAACAAAGCTTTTTGGGCTTTAAAGGAGTTAAACTTTTGCGTGACCGATGCGGGAACATTGCGGTCTCTGCAATTTCATGAATTAGATGAACTAAGGCACATGTCATACGAGAATGCTAAAATGTATAAAGAAAAAACTAAAATTTGGCATGATAGTAGACTTAGGATAAAGGATTTTAAAAAGGGCCAACATGTTTTATTATTTAATTCACGATTGAAGTTGTTTCCTGGCAAGCTTAAGTCTCGTTGGTCTGGTCCCTTTGTAACTACTAATGTGTTTGTGCATGGTGCAATTGAGATCCAAAATTTGGAACAAGGCCAGCCGTTTATGGTGAATGGTGCAAGATTAAAGCACTATTACGAGGAAGGGGATGTTAGAACGCTCTCAGCATTCCTCTTGTCCGAAGTTTGAATGCAACCAAGAAGGGATGAGCAGGGGCGTTATGAGAAATATCCTTGTGCTCAAAAGTTGAAGGAATACGAAATAGTTATTTTTTATTTAATGTTTTGCGATCTTATTGTTTTAAATTTTTTATATTAATTAATTTTGTTTAATGTTGATTAAAATTAGGAGGGTGATGATTGAAATCCTAACGACAATTTGGATGGATCAATCAAGAGGTAAGAAGAAGATATAGGGAGAATCAACGGAAATCAGAGATTTGAGGATTGTTAAGATTTTGCGGCAGACGCCAAAATGAGAAATAAATCCCCAACGGTAATATTTTGAAGATTTTCGAGAGATTTGAGGCATTGCGGAGTCCGCAAAGGCATAGCCTTTAAATGTGCAAACCGTTATAAATAGGGAAAGGCTGCAGCTCATTCTTATTGCGAAATCCGAAACCCCCGAGCTCTCAACAGAAATTCTCCCTTCTTCTTTTCGAAAATTCGCTTCTTGATCTCCAAGAAAATGGTATCCACCCGAGAATCCCGTCGTCAAGAAGTTGAAGGATCCACCCCAACTAAACCTTCCCCCACAACGAAAGAAACTGTTATGGCAGGGGATGCTCTGATCTCTTTAGCCTCGGCTGAGGCAGTCATTCCCTCTGAACCTACAAAGATCCCTACAAAACGAAAGAGGAAGGTCACGACAGGAAGGGATCCCCGGACCAAGATCAGAGAAGACACGAGTGAAGACAGCCCCACAGCCAGCGTGCCGTCGTTCGAAACTGCCATGCAAAGCCCGTCGGCTACGCAACAACAGTCAGGTACCGAGGTCTCCCCTCCAGCACAGTCGAATTCGACATCTACCCCGATTGATGATGCGGAAAAAGGAGAGGAGATCATCCGTCCCATCAGGGACGTTAGCCTTGATGCGCACGGGGAAAAGGAAATCGACAGTCCCCTGAGGGATGACAGTCTTGTTGAGGAAGAGATGGATAGACGGTCACCTGTGACCGAGACAATAGATGAATGCATCAAACGGGTAGCTGCTAAAGTGGTGGCTGGATTAGAGAAGCAGGCAGAAACGGTGCCTAAGAAGAATACCCTTGTGATCAGAAAGGCGAAAAGGCCAAAGGCCTCAAAGAAAGCTAAGAAAAAGAAGACCGAGTCTGAACCCTCTGCCAAGAAGATGAAAACGGAAGTTGTTGAGGCAGCTAAGGCCAAGACCAAGGCAAAAGGAAAAAGGAAAATGTTTCAAGAGGATGAACCTCCAGCTGAGACGTATGTGTCTGAGGCAGCGAAGGCTAGGAGTGTGACTTTGATGAAGAGGGACCTCCTCCATGAAAGAGGATTTTTGGATACTTTTGCGGACCTGCCGCAATTCTTGCGCACAGGCATTGCCAATCATGGTTGAGAAGAATTGTGTAGGCCACCAATCCAGGCTTACTCAGAGATGGTCTATGATTTTTATGCCAACCTCATTCATCCTGAAGGCTGCTATTCCACATTAAGAGGCGTTGAGATAGACTTCTCACTCGAGGCGATCAATGAAATTTATGCTCTCAGGGAGCATAAGAATTCGGAGTATGCAAGGATCATGGCCAAACCATCTGAGGCAATCCTGGAGGAGGCATTGAGAGAGATAGGCACGCCTGAGGCAACATGAGCGGTTTCTAAACAGGGGAAGCATACATTGATGAGTGCAGCTCTTAAGGACAAGGCAGCCGTGTGGTTCTCCTTGATTCGGAGAAGGATAACTCCTGTCACACACAAAACCACAATTAATCAAGGGAGGTCCTTGCTGGTGTATGCAATCATG
This sequence comes from Herpetospermum pedunculosum, assembly GCA_028017165.1. Classification (NCBI taxonomy): domain Eukaryota; kingdom Viridiplantae; phylum Streptophyta; class Magnoliopsida; order Cucurbitales; family Cucurbitaceae; genus Herpetospermum; species Herpetospermum pedunculosum. The sequence continues at coordinate 13,650,043 of JAPQWQ010000186.1, read as the reverse complement.
AAAGGGCTCACCATTGATGTTGGTGAACTCATATCTGCCTCAATCCTCGAACGCTCCAAGAAAGGAAAGGGCAGACTCTTCTTCCCCAACACCATAACTAAGTTGTGTCTTCGCACAGGAGTGGCCGTGACACACGAAGAGAAGAAGTTGGCCTATGCAGGCCACTTAGAGCTGCCAAGCGACCTGAAGCTGAAAAGAAAGGGCAATATGCAGATTGAGCTTGATAGCCTTGCCTCTGCTTAAGCTGTTTCTATGTCATGTCTGCTGGACATGCAACAAAAGCTAGCTCAATGGGCTGAGTACTCTCAAGCAAGAGACATAAAATTAGCTGAGCACTTGAGGTGCAAATTTCCTGCTTTCCCTGCTGCCTTGTTGGAGCCTTGGATGCCTCCAAGTGTGGAGAAGATTGATGAAGAAGAAGAAGAAGAAGAAGAAAATGAATGAATGCCATTGACTGACGGCATTCGAGGGAGTTATTCTTTATTCCCTCACCCTACTTTTCTGTTAACCGGATACCCCCTAACCCCCCCCCCCCCCCCCCCCCCCCCCCTAAAAAAAAAAATATATATCAATTGCTGTTCTGTTTTAAATTTCAGTAGAGTAGCTTAGTTTAGAGTAGTGCATATTAGTTTAAGTTCGTTTAGGGCAGTTAGTGTAAATAGTTTTGTGCTGTTGTCTTTAAATTTCCACAAGCCCCATGTGCCACAATAGAGTTAGAGTCGTTAGGAGCTTTGATCAATGTCATATCCGCTCTGTTGAATTAATTGCGTTTTTATTGCACTCTCTGCATAGCCCTCTCAAGCATGTTCTTGTTTAAATCAGCATGTCCTCATTAGAAAAATTCAAGCATGTTGTTGTTGTGCAATATCTTTTCTGTTATTTGTCATGTTTTTATCTCTTCCTACTTATCTGAATGTGATTCTCTGTGGGCTGTTTACTGTTTGTTGAAGTATGCTAGATGAGTGTCGAGTACACTCTTTAAGATTGAATTCACTTCTTAAGTTGGAAAACATGTGACCCTGTAAGACCTTACCTTTTGTTTTAAATAAACCTTTGCATGATGTGTTATCTCCCCTAGGAGAGCCATTCCAACCCTTAGATTTTTAAAGTTTACTTGCTTTTAACTTAGAACTAGATGCTTCAAATTAAGTTTAGGGGTGTGCCACCCAATACTCTCATTGAGGACAATGAGAAGTCCAAGTTTGGGGGAGGCAGCCTTCTAGTTCTAGGAACGCTCATCTCCCCCTTAGTAGTTATACATTGTTCTTCTTTGAAAAAAAAAAAAAAACAGAAAAAAAGAGAATACAACAAAAGAAAAAGAAGCATTGTCTTTCCTCTAGGAATGCTGAGTAATCAGGGCCATTTGTGTAACCCACAAGTGACATTGCATCAAAAGGCAAACTTAAGGAGAAAGGAAGCATTGCAAGAGAAAGGAAAATAAAAATTAAAAATAGAAAACAAAAACAAAGAAGAATGATGTATGCCAGAAGGTTGCAGCCTTAGGTGCTTAGATGTCCTATGTATGAACTCTGATCCTAAGTTAACTAAGCAAGGGGCTGTAACTAGAGGGCTTATCTAGGGAAATGAGTGTCTGTCCTAACAAGAGTGATGCCATGGCTTAGATTGTTCTATGGATTCTATACTCTGTTACTTTTTTTGTTCTAAGCATGGCATGACTCTAAGGATTCCTAGGAAATAAAAGAATAAAAGTTAGAAGCATGTACTGAGTTTTAAGTTAAGAATAGGTAGATTTTAGAGCTAAGGGATGACTGCACAATGTGTTTGATGATATAGGCAGATAAACCAGAAGGTAAGGAGGTAGTTAAAGCTGAAGGTTTTAAAGGCAAAGGAATTAAGAATGACAAAACTAGAAGTCGGTTTTAGCTTGAAGTGTGTCACAGAACAGCAATACTTTCAACAGTAGGCCAAGAGATTAAGCAATTTGGTTAGTTAGAGATAAAGACAAGAGTTAGCAGCTAGACAGTGAAAAAGAGAGGGTAAGTGAGTCTTTGTATTGCTCGAGGACTAGTGATAGCACTCTAAAAGTGCTAATATATAGCTCCTAAGTCTTGTAAATTAGAGTAATTAATTAGGTTTAATTGATCTATTTTGTATAATTTAATTGTTAAGGGGTAAATCGGGCATTGACATTAATTAAGGGCTTAAATGGATATTTTAGAACATTTTATTAATTAATTGTTTTGAGTGATTATACTACATTAATTAAATAATCTAATTTCAATTGAAAATTGATTAGTGGCTTAATGGTGTTGGTTTTACTAAGGGAATGGTGAAGCCAAGGTTCGAATCATGGTGGGTGCAGGATTTCTATTATTTTTGTAAAAAGTCAAACGGTCAACGCGCGGCCAACTCCATCGTCCGGCCCGCTCCAGCGCCCGCCTCGCCCATCCGCGCGCCCACGACCCGCTCCGCGCCCGAGCGCGTGGCCCATCTCCAGACGCCCCGACCCAGCCTCCATGCGCGCAGCAGGCCCCCATCCGCGCGCGCCCAGCCCGCACCCGCGCGGCCCGCTCCATCAGACGCCCCAACGAACGGCCCATCCGCCCACGCCCGCGCCCCAGCGCCTACCCGCACGCCCGCGCCCCAGCGCCTACCCGCACGCCCGCGTGACCCGCGCGCTCGCCCCGCCTGCCGATCCGCGTCCGCGCGCGCCTGCCGGCCCAATTGGCCAATTTCGGCCCAGTTTCATTTTTTCCAGCTTTTTAAGCGTTTTAACCTAGTTTTCTGCCACCATTCATAAAAAAAACGTGAAATTTCGATTTGTTAAGTTTTAGCCTCGGGTTTGGTGAGTTTTTCACTAATTTCCACAATTTTTGGGCAACTTTGGATCAATTTTCATCACGTTTGGCTAAGGTAAGTGCTCTAATTCGAGTTTAGGGTTGTCTTGATGCATTAGGGAGGGTTTAACTTTAAATTTCCAGCTTGTATTTGATAGTTTTTTTGCATGATTCTTCCTTTGTTTGAATCCCATGAGCATGTATGACTGATTAGGAGTGACGTCCGAGTCCTCACGCATGTTTTACCGTTAAAGGTTAGGACGTATAATTGCCTCAATCGCTAGGTAACAAGGGTCTAAGCGTGACTAATTAATTCTAGCCTAAGTGACAGTAGGAGAATAGCATTAATTATCGTTTGCACGATAGACTTAGGGAAAGAATAGAAATCGCGTCAATTGGTCGAGTTCTCGATCAATCGGTTCGTCGCGATATTACCCGTCACTGTTCTTTGATTGATTTAAGCGTAGCTAACTTAGATTAATTAGCGAGCATGTTTAATTGGAATTGCACTTTTCTAATTAATTCTTTGGGATGTTTGCTACGGAAACGAGCAAACATTTCGCGTGCATGAGATTAAATTACAAGCATGATTAGAATCCCTATGATCTAAGCGCATCAAGATAAATCCCGATCCCTCGAATTAGGAGCACGTGTTCCATTTATTTTTCCGCTCTTTACTTTTCGCATTTATTTTTCCGTTAGCTTAATTTTACTTAGTTTAGTTTTAATTAACTCCCCTTTTATTTTATTTTGAGTTTTAGTTTAAAAGACAAATAGAAATTAATTAGGAGAGATTGATTAAGGTTCCCTGCGGATCGACCCGTTACCACTAGCTGCAAAGCTTAGTAGTTTCGGTAATTATAAATTTTATTTTGGCGGGATTCGACACCCCAAAAATTAGTTGGACATTCAAAAATCCTTCTACCAAAATTGGCGCCGTTGCCGGGGAACCATTTAATTTCTCTTAGTTAAATTTTATTTGTTAGAAAAAAAAAAAAAAAAAAAATGTATGGTTCCAAGGGATCTCTCTCTGATGAAGTCAGTGAACTGAAAGATCAAATGTCTGATTTAGTTGCTTTACTTAAATCAACTGTTGAGGATTATCAGGCATACAACAAAGCTCAAGAGGAAAGTCAAGCTCGCTCAGGTTTGTTATTGGAACAAATGGTTGCGCGAATGGCCACTACTAACTTTGAATTGCAGAAGCCAGCAACCATATTCCATCAAGAACACGTTCAGCCTCAAGAAGAGCCCCGGGAAGACTCATGCCCCGAGTACTTTCCTTCGATGTCTGACGAACAAGGGGAGGCTGAGCTTAGTCCCGAGGAATATCCTGAGGAGACTGACGATGCGAATGAGCTGAGTGGAGCTGAGACTTCTCCAGGATTGAAATTCTGGGCAGAATTTCTCGCCTGTGATGAAGAAGATCTCAGAGAATTCTTAGAGGTAAGTAATTCTCCACCTGTTGATCTCGATTCAGAGCATGAATTTTGTATTGAAAATTTATTTGAAGAATCATGCATGGATGAGCTTGAGCATATTTCCAATGTTGAAAATGTTTTTGGAAATCTTTTCACTGATGAGTTAGAACCAACTTGTGCTGAAAATCATGTTTTGATAGATGAGGAAGTGGCAATTGTGCCTTTTGAAAATTTATCTCCTATTGCTTTGCGTTGTGATGATTCATGTAATATAGGAGATTCATCTAGCATGCCCCCTTCCATCTGTGCATCTGAGAATGTTGGTCTTTTGGAGAATTTTTATCTGATCCCTTCCCATATCGAGTCTTTATTTTCTGTTCAGTTAGTTGAGTCTTTTAATTATTTTGAGTCAGTTGAGTCTGCTTTTATTTTGTTTGAGTCTGTTGAGTCTTTTGTTTTTCCATATATCAAAAATACCAAAAAAATAACATCTCTGTCCGGCTGCCTGCAAAAGTCGAAGAGCTTGCTTCTCTTAGCAGGCTTTGTTGATTCAAGGAAGAAGGGGCCGAAGAAGTTCGAAAATTTTTACGTACCCTGACAGAGAGGAGGACACGTCGAGCATAACGACGTTAAAAATTTGCGCTTCTTGGGAGGCAACCCATGAGTATTTTAATTTCCTGTTTTTACTTTTAGTTTTTATTTTCCTAGCTTAGCTTTTTCTTGCTTTCTTTTGTAGGATGTTTTGTGGCTTAAGGATCGGAACAGTGGGCGAAGAGTGCACTGCTCCAACCGACAACCTAGCAAAATTCAGGGGAGGTTTTCTGTTCCCTTTTATTTTGTGCGTTTTATCTGCTTAGTCTGAAGTGTGATACATAGAGGACTATGTATACTTTTAGGTTGGGGGTGGAGTTGTCTGTTGGATGGATTCCTGTAGTTGTTGACCTGTGGATATTCTGAATTTGAAGTGCTGTTGTCTGCTGTTGCATGTGTTCGATGAGGACAGTCTAGGAAATGCTTTTAAATTCTTCGTAGTTGCATATTTAGAAAAGCATGAGATTGTTTGTGTTAGTTGAGCATTTTTCAAAAAATTTTAAAATTTTTCTGTTGCTCCCTTGCATCTATCGAGCACCTAGCAATCAATTTTTGATTCTGTAGGCTTAGAATAATCTTATGTAGCTTGAAATCATGTTGTCACCCCGAAAGGCACCTCTAGGGAAGACTTGATGCATGATAGGTTGTAATAGGTTAATCGAGATTATAGCGAAGCTATTGCGTAAGTAAAAAAAAAAGTAAACATGAAAATAAAAACTCTAGAGATGCTCCTCCTTCTTAGAATCGCGACTAAGAAGTGAGCATTAGTCCTTAAAAACGTGAAGCGAAATGAAGCTTGACGTGTTAGGCTCTCTTGGAGAAGTAAAAGAAAAGTAAAAAAAAAAATAAAAAGAAAGTGGATCAAAAGAAATAAAGAGTACAAGTACTCGAGAAAAAGAAAATGTTTAGGCCTTTTGATTTGTTACTCTCTTGATTGTTGAAAAGCCATTAGACTATTCTTAATTGCTAGAAGTAGGGGGAAAACAAGATGTAGGGTTGCATATGGTTTTTCCGAGTCTATAAGAATTAGAATAGGTTGGCTAATCACACACACACGTAGGGGAGTAGCAGTTTAATTTTTGAAATGTTCTCAGCTTATGCATGCAATTGATTGTTTTCTTTTGTTGTAAGTGCCTTGTTTTTTAAAGCATTGAGGTTAGAGTCGATGCATGCAATATCGGTCTTTAGAGGTAATTCAGAGTAGTCTTGCTCGAGGACTAGCAAGATTTAGGTTGGGGGTATTTTGATAGCACTCTAAAAGTGCTAATATATAGCTCCTAGGTCTTGTAAATTAGAGTAATTAATTGGGTTTAATTGATCTATTTTGTATAATTTAATTGTTAAGGGGTAAATTGGGCATTGACATTAATTAAGGGCTTAAATGGATATTTTAGAACATTTTATTAATTAATTGTTTTGAGTGATTATACTACATTAATTAAATAATCTAATTTCAACTCAAAACTGATTAGTGGCTTAATGGTGTTGTCTTTGCTAAGGGAATGGTGAAGCCAAGGTTCGAATCATGGTGGGTGCAGGATTTCTATTATTTTTGTAAAAAGTCAAACGGTCAACGGTCAATGGTCAACGGTCAACGCGCGGCCAACTCCATCGTCCGGCCCGCTCCAGCGCCCGCCTCGCCCATCCGCGCGCCCACGACCCGCTCCGCGCCCGCGCGCGTGGCCCATCTCCAGACGCCCCGGCCCAGCCTCCATGCGCGCAGCAGGCCCCCATCCGCGCGCGCCCAGCCCGCACCTGCGACCCGCGCGGCCCGCTCCATCAGACGCCCCAACGAACGGCCCATCCGCGCGCCCATCCGCCCGCGTGACCCGCGCGCTCGCCCCGCCTGCCGATCCGCGTTCGCGCTCCCCCGCCTGCCGATCCGCGTTCGCGCTCCCCCGCCTGCCGATCCGCGTCCGCGCGCTCCCCCGCCTGCCGATCCGCGTCCGCGCGCTCCCCCGCCTGCCGGCCTATGCGCGTCCCTGCGCAGCCCAATTGGCCAATTTCGGCCCAGTTTCAATTTTTCCAGCTTTTTAAGCGTTTTAACCTAGTTTTCAGCCACCATTCATAAAAAAAAACGTGAAATTTCGATTTGTTAAGTTTTAGCCTCGGGTTTGGTGAGTTTTTCACTAATTTCCACAATTTTTGGGCAACTTTGGATCAATTTTCATCACGTTTGGCTAAGGTAAATGCTCTAATTCGAGTTTAGGGTTGTCTTGATGCATTAGGGAGGGTTTAACTTTAAATTTCCAGCTTGTATTTGATAGTTTCTTGCATGATTCTTCCTTTGTTTGAATCCCATGAGCATGTATGACTGATTAGGAGTGACGTCCGAGTCCTCACGCATGTTTTACCGTTAAAGGTTAGGACGTATAATTGCCTCAATCTCTAGGTAACAAGGGTCTAAGCGTGACTAATTAATTCTAGCCTAAGTGACAGTAGGAGAATAGCATTAATTATCGTTTGCACGATAGACTTAGGGAAAGAATAGAAATCGCGCCAATTGGTCGAGTTCTCGATCAATCGGTTCGTCGCGATATTACCCGTCACTGTTCTTTGATTGATTTAAGCGTAGCTAACTTAGATTAATTAGCGAGCATGTTTAATTGGAATTGCACTTTTCTAATTAATTCTTTGGGATGTTTGCTACGGAAACGAGCAAACATTTCGCGTGCATGAGATTAAATTACAAGCATGATTAGAATCCCTATGATCTAAGCGCATCAAGATAAATCCCGATCCCTCGAATTAGGAGCACGTGTTCCATTTATTTTTCCGCTCTTTACTTTTCGCATTTATTTTTCCGTTAGCTTAATTTTACTTTGTTTAGTTTTAATTAACTCCCCCTTTTATTTTATTTTGAGTTTTAGTTTAAAAGACAAATAGAAATTAATTAGGAGAGATTGATTAAGGTTCCCTGCGGATCGACCCGTTACCACTAGCTGCAAAGCTTAGTAGTTTCGGTAATTATAAATTTTATTTTGGCAAGCCTCGACAGCTTGAAATTGGAGTACCCCAAAAGTGCTCTACCAACTAGCAATAACTCAAGTTTGGGGGTGTGTTACCTCTCCAAATGAGAGTTATTTAGGGCTATAATTACTTGATATGCATGAAATCTCTTGAGCACTTTAGCTACTATTAAGCATAATATGTGTTTAATGGTGACATTTTGTGAAATGGTATGGATTTAAGACTTATGTGGAAAAGCTATGAATAAGTGTGCAAATTGGTAAAAAATGTCTAATTAATGCCTTGCAGGTGTATTGCTGAAGTTTTGCGAGGAACGCAATGGGATCAGAAGAAGGGCAGCTGGAAACAGAGCATTGTGATCGCAACGCAATCGCAATACTGGTCTTTGCTGTTGCGTTTTTCCAGCCGCCAACCCTTCCATTAGCTGCCACGTGTGAGGTTGTTACCTCGAATTGGATGGAGATCTGCAGCCCATGGAACCTCTGAAGGCTATATAAAAGAGTCAGACGGTGAAGAGAAAAGATGAATCATGCAACGGTGAAGAGAATCAAAAGCCAATACCGCAGAAACGAATTACCCTCTCCCGATTGTTGGATCGAAGAAACAAAGCTCCCTTGGCGTCGATAATTCAAAAGAAGGAAAAGAAGATCCATCTTCTCTTCTGATTGAATTCATTCCCAGGATCAACCATTCTTCTCCTTCATCCGAGGCGAATCGTGGCTAATAGAACCTTCACTCATCTACTACTTTCTTTAATTGCTTTTCAAATTAGCTACTGTTTCTCTTTAGTTTCTATGTTCGGTTCATCTACTGTTTTTCTTTAGTCTTGTTGTCGGATTAAGTTGTTTGCTTTATGAATTGTTACTGGATTTGCCTTTCAATAATAATCAATTAGTTTTGTTGAGTTCTTCTCTCAATCGTATTTTAATCAATTAGTTTTTGTTGAGTTCTTCATTTCATGAATAATCAATTAGTTTTGTTGAGTTCTTCTCAAGCCATGAGTAGCTAATTTTATAGAGGTTTGCTAAGATGAATCTGTAGGATATACTTATGTGAATTCAACATGTAAATAAGCATGAGTGCATTGAATGAATGTGAACTTCATCCCATGGACATTTTCGACCGACCATCCATTTTGTTCTAAAGAATTCCTAACCTCTGGAAGGAGTAAGAATTCAGAGTCATTCATTCATATTAGCCTTTCATGGTAGACAAAGAGTGGTCTAGGAATAGGGACTCTCCTAACACGTTCTATAGCATGAACATATAAATAGATTCTTAACACTTACTTGGATATGAGTAACTTAAGAGTCTAAAGCATATAATCGGAAGATGTATGAGATCTAGCTAAAACGATGCATGTGATGTTTGTTTGCTGCTGAGTGATCATGGTTTCTGCCTATGGAGGATTCTTAGCCAACCTTGCTGCTTTTATCTTAAATTTTACTTGCTGTTAATCTGTTGCTAATCCATTGCGAAAGTATTGCGAGCCCCGCAATACCATTTCTTGCCTTTATCTTAGCTTTTAATTGTCTGTCAATCCATTGCTAGCTTATTGCGAAAGTATTGCGAGTCTCGCAATACTATTTTTCAATATTGTAGTTTCCTTAACTTGATTTGCTTTGTGTTAACTTTGCATTTTTCTTACGTCCTTTACAATTCGTGTATCGAATCAAAATCCATTTCATTCCTGGTTACCTTATCTAATTTAACACGAATAAAATCGGTATTCACTCAACTTAGTCTCTGTGGGAAATCGATATAAAACATACTTATCACTTGCTGCAGACCATGTATACTTGCATGATCTGAGTGCTCTTCGCAACTAATTTATATACACACTGAGCACGCAACAGATACCCCCACTCACATGTCTCTACATGAATGATTTGGATCAAATCATTTGTAACAATTACAAAGTGGGTCATATCAATAGTGTTACCAGGATAAGGCACCCAACCTAATCCATATACCATAGACCCTTTAGGTTATTACTTGAACATGATCCTCCCGTATGTCAACTACATACAGTTCAAGATTACACTAATAACCTTGGATTTTATTTATATAATGAATATTATAAAATGCAAATAATAATAATAAAATAATTATAAAATAATTATTAATTAATTATGAGGCTTTAGGGCATAAATCCCAACATTTCTGATACAGTACTTTTATGAGGGCATGGCGCCTCATGATCGACAGATGATCGATGCCGCGAGTGGTGGGGCACTGATTGACAAGACCCCGGTTGAGGCCAAGCAGTTAATTGCAAACATGGCAGCCAACTCGCAGCAATTCGGTATTCGTGGAGCGGGTCAAATTCACAATGTGACCCAGAATCATGAGATGGCTGAAATGAAGGCCCAGGTGGCCGAGATTGGAAATTTGCTGAAGAAGTTTGTAGGAGGTAACCGAGAGGAGGAGGTCAACGCGATCGGGGGATATGCTTCCAACCCCAGGAAGTATGATCCTTACTCGAATACGTACAACCCTGGTTGGCGTGACAATCCTAACATGAGCTACGGGAATAGAGACGGGCAACAACGCTTTCAAGGTCAGTCATATGATAGACCTAGCACTTCTACCCAAGCTCAAGCTTCGAGTTCCTCCAGTTCAATGGAAGAGATGGTACGAACCATCGTTACATCGACAAGCCAATTCCAAAAAGAAGCTCGAGAAGAGCTAAACTCGCATAAAGCAGAGCTGCAAAATCTGAACAAGCAGTTGACCCAGATGGCGGTGTCGATAAGCAAGATTGAGAGCAAGAGCTCTGGAAAGCTTCCTTCCCAAACCACCGTGAACTCATGTGAGAACGTGAGCTCAATCCAGCTGAGGAGTGTGAAATCAGTTCCCGCTAGAGCTGCGAAGGAAGCGAAGGACAGTCTGAATGAGTCCTCCCCGGTTGTTCTTGATGATGTAAATGAAGAGAAAGAAGAGAAGACTGTGCAAGAGTGTGTTCCCAAAGCACCCTTTCCCAGTAGGCTTGCGAAGCCTACTCTGGTGAGTGACGATGAGGAGGTCCTGAGAACCTTCCAAAAGGTGATGGTGAACATCCCACTTCTTGAGGCGGTGAGTCAAGTCCCCATGTATGCTAAATTCCTCAAGAACTGGTGTACAAAGAAGCGGAAGTCCAGAGGGACTGAAGAGAAGAAGGAGAATGTATGTGCAATCCTCCCAGGTACGTTGCCTACCAAGTGCAACGACCCAGGTACTTTTACTATCTCTTGCATTATAGGTAGTAAAGTGGTTAAAAATGCAATGCTTGATCTTGGTGCTTCTGTAAATGTCATGTCTTATGCTTTATTTGTGGTATTGAATTTAAATGAATTGCATGAGTCTGATGTTGTTGTTCAGTTAGCTAATGGGTCTAGCATATTACCTAGAGGGAAGGTTGAAGAGGTTCTGGTTAAAGTAGGCGAAATGATGTTTCCTGCTGATTTTCTTGTATTAGATATGAATAAGATTCTTTGAATGTATCGTCCTCTATGTTATTAGGACGCCCTTTTTTAAAGACCGCGAGGGTCAAGATTGACGTGTTTAAGGGCGTAATTTCATTAGAGTTTGATGACACAGTGCATGAGTTTTCCTTGTTTAAAGAGAAGTCAGTTGAGAATGTTTCCTGTTTGTCTGTCGAGAATAAGAGTTTGACCTCGAGCTTGAGGGAAGGCTCTTATGTCTCTATTAAAAAATCTGATTTGAATTTGTTGGATGTGGGTGCTGTTTTTTGTACTAACCATGATGATATTCACGTGCTAGAGGCACGAAGAGAAAATAAAATTTTAGATGTTGTTTGCAGGACCGGCGTGGACAATGACATGTTTAGAACGTCCCCCGCGCTATCGGACTATGGATGAGTTCGATGGGAGAATTCAGACGAGCAAGCGACTTTAAAAATTCTGCGCTTCTCGGAGGCACCCGAGTGTTGAACTGTCTTTTCTGTTTTTGGTTTTATTGATGTTTTTAGTTTTAGTTTAAGTAATTTAGCTAATGTAGCTTGCTGTTTTTTTTAGGTAATGAGGAGAATTGAGGAAATTTTGGGCTCCGATGTGGAACGCGCCGCGTCCTTTCCCTCGCCGACTTCACAAAGAATCAGGGAAGTGTTGTTTTTCTTTCCCTTCACCTTTTGTGTATCTGATTAAGTAGCATTGGTGACTATCTTCTGAAGTTGGGGGTGGATGTTGTGGATAAGCATGTGTAGTTTGTTGAACAGTGTTTATTTTGAATTCGAAGTGCTTGGGACTCTGCTTATATGCTTTCTTATTATGATGATCTAGGAAGTGTCATTTTGGAAATCTGAGCATTTGCATAATCTAGTTTTTGCATGATGTTGTTTTGCATTTATTAGGTTCATGTCAAAAAATTTAAAAAAATCTATGTTGCTCCCTTGCATCTATCGAGCACTTAGGCAACCTCATCTTAATCTCTGTAGGCTTAGTTGATTGCATGTTGCGTTAATTCTTGTTGTCACCCCGAAAGGCACCCTTAGGTAGCTTGTTGCATGAGAGTTAGTGGTCAATTAATTGAGTTAGCTTACGCTAAGCCTAAAGAAAAAAAAAATATAGAAAAGCATGATTAGCTAGAAAAAGTCTCTCGATGCGCTCCTCCTTCTTATTGGTACCTAAGAAGTGAGCGTTATTCCTTAAAAACGTGAAGTTTGATGCATGAATTTGACGTGTTAGGCAACTCGAGATAGGAAAAAAAAGAAAATAAAGTTGGGTTCAAAGAACCTTAACAAAGGGTACAAAGTACTCAAGAAAAGAAAAAAAGAATGAGAAAATGTTTAGGTCTCTTAATTTATTACTCTCTCTTGTGTAAGTCAAGTTTAGACTGTTCTTAAACGCTAGAAGTAGGGGAAAAACGGGATGATATGTTGCATGTGGTTTTTTCGGGCTTACGTTGGTTTAGGATAGGTTGGCTAGCACACACATGTTAGGGAGCGATAGTTAATTTTTGATATGTTCATAATAAAATGCATGCGCTGATTGCTTTCGTGATTATGTTTGGTTTAGATTTGTAAAATGCATTGAGGTTTGAATTAGTAGCATGTAAGCATGTCCTTAGAGTCGAATTCTTTATTTTCCTTTGTTACCTCTCCAAATGAGAGTTATTTAGGTCTATATTTGCTTTATATTCAGGAAGTCTTTTGAGCATTTTAGCTAGAAGTGAGCATAATATGTGTTAAATAGTGACATTTTGTGAAATGGTATGAATTCAATTCTTATGTGAAAAAAATGTCTAATTGATGCCTTGCAGATGTATTGATGAAGTTTTGCGAGGAACGCAATGGGATCAGAAGAAGCACAATCGAAAACAGAGCATTGCGATCGAAACGCAATCGCAATACTGGTCGTTTCTGCTGCGTTTTTCCAGCCGCCGGCCTTCCTGCACCCGCCGGCCTTCCTGCACCCGCCACGTGTGAGGTTGTTACCTCAAATTGGATGGAGATCCGCAGCCTATGGAACCTCTGAAGGCTATATAAGAGAGCTAGATGAAGGAAGAAAAACAACAACTCGACGGTGAAGAAACTCGACAAAAGCCAAATACCGCAGACGAGAATTTGCTCTCCCGTTTGTTGGATCGAAGAAACAAAGCCTCCCTTGGCGTCAGTAATTCAAAAGGAAGAAGAGAAGATCCATCTTCTCTTCTGATTGAGTTCCTTCCCAAGACACGCCATTCTTCTCCTTCAACCGAGGCGGATCGTGGCTAAGAGGACCTTCACTCATCTGCTGCTTTCTTTTAGCTTCTGTCTTCGAATTGAATTCTGCTTTTCTTTAGTTTCTATGTTCGGTTCATCTACTGCTTCGCTTTAATTATTGTTTTCAGAACGAATCGTGCTTTGCTGTTTGAATTGTTATTGGATCTGCTTTATTATTTAATCAATTAGTTTTGTTGAGCTCTTCTGTTTCTCATAATTAATCAATTAGTTTTGTTGAGTTCTATTCATGAGTAATCAATTAGTTTTGTTAAGTTCTTCTAAAGCCATGAGTAGCTAGGTTTATAAAGGTTTGTTAAGATAAATCTGTAGGACACAACTATGTGAAGTCAGCATGTAAATGAGCATGAATGCATTGAATGAATGTGAACTTCATCCCATGGACATTTTCGACCGACCATCCATTTTTTTCTAAAGAATTCCTAACCTCTGGAAGGAGTAAGAATTCAGAGTCATTCATTCATGTTAGCCTTTCATGGTAGACAGAGAGTGGTCTAGGAATATGGACTCTCTTAACACGTTCTATAGCATGAACATATAAATAGATTCTTAAAACTTACTTGGATATGAGTAACTTAAGAGTCTAAAGCATATAATCGGAAGATGTATGAGATCTAGCTAAAACGATGCATGTGATGTTTGCTTGCTGCTGAGTGATCATGGTTTCTGCCTATGGAGGATTCTTAGCTAACCTTGCTGCTTTTATCTTAGATTTTACTTGCTATTAATCTGTTGCTAATCCATTGCGAAAGTATTGCGAACCCCACAATACTATTTCCTGACTTTATCTTAGATTTTAATTGTCTGTCAATCCATTGCTAGCTTATTGCGAAAGTATTGCGAGATCCGCAATACTATCTTTCGATAGTGTAGTTCCTTAGCTTATTTTGCATTGCTGTAACTTTGTGTTTTCCTTGTGTCCTTTACAATTTTGTGTCTCAAACCAAAATCCATTCATTCCTGGTTACCTTACCTAATTTAACACGCATAAAATTGGCATTCACTCAACTTAGTCTCTGTGGAAAATCGATATAAAATATACTTATCACTTGCTACAGACCATGTATACTTGCATGATCTGAGTGCTCTTCGCATCTAATTTACATACACACTGAGCACGCAAACGCCTTGCTCGAGGACTAGCAAGATTTAAGTTGGGAGTGTTTGATAACTCCATTTTAGAGCTAATTATCACTCACTAATTCTAGCTAAATGCCGTATTTAATTAGTTAATATGTCTCGTTTGTAGGAGAATTGCGGCGAAGAGATCATGTGTCCATTGGACTCGTTTCGTAGCTAAAAGCGGTGTTTTAACGCCCCGGGAGTGCATCGGAAAAAGGGAAAGCTTATCCAAGAAGAACCAGACCAAAATTCCCAAGGAGAGGCAATTTTCCAGCCCAAACCCGAGAGCAAGCGTCGAGACGCTTGCTCAACACTGCCTGGCGTTGAGACCCTGCCGCGGCGTCTCGACGCTCCGAGGGGCGCGCGCGCTGGAAATCATCGGGGCAGCGTCGAGACGCTCGCCCAGCGTCTCGACGCCATCGCGAGGCGCGCGCTGATCATTTAGGTCGCAGCGTCGCGACGCTGTCCCAGAGTCTCGACGCTCCGACGGAATTAAAAGGCTGAATGACGATTTTTAGCCAACTTTTTCTTGCATCTTCTTCTTCCTCTCGGCTTTTCTTCTCCATTTTCTTTTGCTCAACCATTTGTGGCTGGTTTTTGGAGCTTTCCATTGTATTGAAGCTTGGGATTATGGCCAAGGCTTCCGTAGGAGCGGTTTTGGCAACTTCCTCCATGGTTTGCTAAGGTACTATGTGAGATTCAGGATGATTTAGGGATTTTTCGTTAGGCTTTTACATTTTGATAATCTATGCAAATGGTTCTGAATAGGCTTAAATCTTGTATGCATTTGTTGTTCTTTCTTAATCCAATGCATGTGTTAGATTTCAACGACGGACAATCGGGTTTTCTAGCATGTGTTAGAGTTATAGAATAGCGATGCCTTGCCTCTCCTTTTCGCCTTAGTAACACAGAGCAATGAAATTAATCGGAGTATCGACATATGCATGATAATTGTTGGGTACTTTAGGGTTGACGGGTAGCCAATTAGCAATGGGAATGGATATTCGAATGTTCGTCGCGGTTAGCTAGTGACTATGTAGAGTCAAATTGGGGCTGATCACTCTAACGAGACTTTGAATAATGTTTAATTAGGACTGTTTGATCTAATTAATTAATATGGAACCGGTTACTTTAGGGTTCCCGGGTAACCGACCGCGTGCATAACAAATTATTAGCCTTAGTTTTGAATTAAATGATAAATGTTAGAATGCCTAGCGAAATCCCGAAATCCCCCGAATCAAACACTTTTTAATCTCTTTCTCTTCAATTTCTCCGTTAGCAATTTACTTCTCACTTGCATGTTTAAAATCCCCCTCTTGTTACAAAACCCAACTAATCAATCAATTGACATCTTGAACTTTAATTTCAATCTAATTAGTCATTCTTTGTGGTTCGACCCTGTTGCCACTAGCTGCAAAGCTAAGTCAATAGGCTTATAAATTCATTTTGGTCAGGCTTCGAAAAACATTCTTTCGCCAAGGCATGAGGCATGGGAAGTTGAATATTTAACTTCATAATCAATATAACACTTATATCGATTATGCTCTTAAACATACAACTCCTAATTCATAAATTAATATAACACTTATATCAATTCTCATGAATTAATCATGCATCTTTTTTTTTTTTTTTGCAACGGTATTTTAATTTAAGCGAGGATTGAACCCATGACCTCATAGTCACGGGCACAACCTTATGCCAATTGAGCTATGCTCGGTTTGGCATTAATCATGCATCTTATACATTATAACAATTATAACATACAATATGCATCTAAAGTTGGATGTTTAATTTCATAATTAATATAACACTTATATCAATTATTCTATTAAACAAACAACAACTAATTCATGAATTAATATAACTCTTATATTAATACTCATGAATTAAACATACATCCTATACATTATAACACTTATATTGTTATAACATACAATATGCATAAAACTAGGGCAACCTATGTTGTATGTTTAATTTCATAATTAATATAACACTTATATCAATTATTCTATTAAACTAACAACATCTAATTCATGAATTAATATAACTCTTATATTAATAGTCATGAATTCCTAAATATGCATAATATATTATAACACTTATAACATATTTCCAATGCATGGAGCATGCTTCCTACGGTGGGATTTTAAATCTATATGGCATACGTTATGCACATACAAACAAGGATTCTAATTAAAACATACATTCACAATGCAATATTAATTAAACACACTAAAGTGGACCGACTTTGGCATCAAGCAAGCAATAACTATTTTATTACAAGCTTGAACAACAAGCTAAGTCTTGAGCCGACTAAGAACTCTTTGTACCTCCTTGGACTAGCTTGCTCCTCCAAACGCTTCAGTCAAATTCTCTCTGAGCTTCTCTTTGTATCGCCTAAAACGAGTTTGAACTTGCACCGAACATTTTGGCGAGCTCAAAACTCGAGCTTCTTTCACAAAGAAACCTATATGGACTCTAATGACTCTAAAGAATACAGACTCTTCAGCACACATTAAAGCCATACATTCTCGGGCAATTACAAATAATGAAATTCAAAAAGAAATAATGCCAAAACCGATATTCACTTTAGACGTCCATTCAGAAACAATTTCTAAATTAAAATACCCACCAACTTAAATTGATGCAAATTGAGTTGATCAAAATACGTTCTGATACCAATTGATGGAGCGTATTACGATGCGAAAGCGATTTTGGATCGTTGAAACTCTAATTTCATCAATTTAACAAATAGAAAACATGCTCAAACAACGGAAATAAAGAAATTAGAATACATACCCTTGTAGTTCCAATAACTTCAAGCTCCGCCGCACGTTCCTCGTCACGAACTCTTCCGGCCTCTTCTCACGAACGCCCCAAGGACCACCCCAGATATTCCCACTATCCTCGGCGTCGCGCAACGGAGTTGTGGGACACCGAAACAAAGAGAAAAGAAGAAGAAAAACTGAAGGAAGAAGAGGAGGAAGAATAGAGGCATCACAGGTTATACTTCAACAATTTTGAAGTTATGCAAATCGTATACCCCATCCTTCAAGCTCATTTTAAAAGCCATATATATATATATATATCCTATATATATTATCAAATATATAATAACATGTGTCTTACATGCATAATGCAGGTAACACATATTTTTATATATATATATATATATATATTATTTTTAAAAATTAATACAATATTAATTTTAAATAATAATAAATATTTTGGGGTCTAAAGTGAATATTAATTTTAATAAATATATATTATTTTAAAAAATATATATATATATTATTTAATTAAACTTTTTAATTAATTAATATTATTTAATTTAATATCAAATATCAATTAAATAATATGGCTCAACCCGATTTTCCGAAAATCGAATTTTTGCACATGATTCTTATTCATGTTTTAGACCATTCTCATATTTAAATCATATTTAAATCATATTTAAATATGTCCATCATCCTTCCAAAAATCGAATTTGAACAATTGAAATTCTTTATCTTTTTCTTTTCTCTTATACTGTTGCATGGCGTTATCCGAGAGATATTTGGCCAGATGGCCTTAAATTAAGGCCCATTCGAGAGATTGACGCGCCATTTTAAAAATTAGTCAAAATGACCTTTTGCTGACATCACTCTCGCTGGAATTTCTCTCGCTCTCGTTCACGTTCACGAGAATGGGAAATTTTTAGTTATAAAATGGAGCCCGCAAAAGAACGAGAGCGAGAGCGAGAGAAATTCCAGCGAGAATGATGTCAGCAAAAGGTCATTTTATCTAATTTTTAAAATGGCGCGTCAATCTCTCGAATGGGCCTTAATTCAAGGGTATTGTTGCGTGCTCAATGTGTAAAGATAAATAAGCAATAAGGTAGAGAGAGCACTTAGAACATGCAAGCATACATGGTCTCACAGCAAGTAGTAAGTATATTTCATTCGTTTTTTCCACAGAGACTCATTTTTAGCTATTCGCGAAGTGTGATTGTTAAGAAAGGTGGGATGAATTTGATGGGGTAAAATTGGTTTTTAATTATCTACTTTTTGCTGAATGTATAAAGGGATATAACATAAACAAATGCAAGTTGAAACTAGACTTAAAAGACAAGAGATGGAATTAACAAACGAGGAAGAAAACAGCTAAACAGAATGAAAATCTGGCAGAATTGCGAGGACCGCAATGTTACCGCAATTAAATAACAACGAAACTGAGTAAATGGGTGAATTAAGGGCTACTAATGACTATCCTATAGGCATTTTATTACGATTCTCAAGCATTGGACCAACTCTCTATACATCAAACTCACTCTATCTCAAGTATCGTCCGATTCCATGCATTAGAGTCTTAAGTTTACTCGACTTCAAAGTAAGGTCTTAAGCATCTTGTTAAAACAGGAGTGTTTAGTTTGTACTAGGGAAACGCCTATTCCTAGGCCGTTTCCTGATTACCATGAAAGGCTAGCATGATTATATGACTCTGAACTCTTACTCCTTCCAGAGGTTAGGAGTTCTTTGGACAAAATGGATGGCCAATCGAAATTGCCCGTGGGATGAAGCTTACATACAATCAATGATTCGAGAGCTATCCTACATACTTGATGCACGTTTTTTAGCCTATAGTTCTGTCATTAGCATGCCCCTAAGTGGCTTAGCTACTCATGGATATATGGAGAACAGAAAGGGTAGATAAAACAGACATGCTTAGAAGAGAAATATGCTTAAAACAATAAGACAAAACGTAGCAGCAGAAGGTGGAAACTGTGAAATGCAGAATTTTACTTTGATTACTTTGAATGTTTGAACGACAAAGGAAAGCTTCAAAAGAAATGATTCAAAGACAGACAACAACGAAATGCAGTAATTAAAGCACTAGGCTAAGAACAACAATGATCAAACTGGAAATAAGAAGAAGAACGACAGAAAAGCAGTAAAGGTGCTTGAAAAGCTTCGTTGCAGTCGCCTCGAATGAAGGGGATGAAAGGTCAGCCTTGCTTGGATGAATCCAATCGAGAGAGAAGAAGAATCTTCTCTCCTTCCTATCAGATTATCGATTCCAACAGCTGAGACTCTCACTCCAACAGACGGCAAAGGAAAACAGAGAGAAATGATGGACTGCGAGAAGACTTCTGCGCTTCGAATGATGCTCAAACCTCCGACTTTGGCCCCCTTTTATAGTAGTTTGCAGGTGCGTTTGGGCCAAGGAGAACCATCAATCTTCAACGTCATATATCAGAATGGATGGAGGAGAAAGAACGAATCCCTGAAATTACGGGAATTAACAGAAAAAGATCAGTCAACTTACGGTTTTCACTTGAATAATTGCGGTCACCGCAATGTTTTCGCAATTCATTCGCAATGCTCATTTTTTCATTCTTTTCCTTCGGTTTTCAACCCTTTTTCTACCTATTGTACATAAGTCCTAGATTAGCTACCTTCTTCTAATTCTCATATTAAAGCATAGGTCTAGGCTAAATGCTATCAAAAATACCTAAAAGTGTACATCTTCTTAAGCTAAATGGGTCCTAAATAAGTCACTTTCAGAGACTTAACACACCCCCAAACTTAAGGTTTTGCTTGTCCTCAAGCACACTCAGGACTTACCTAGGCTGCTGTTTTACTTTCTTTAACCACTTGCTAACTTCCACATATTCTTATCTGTGGCATTGCTGTCCTGTGACATACCTCCAAGCTTAAAACTACCCTCTTATCTAGCTTCTTCTGAACTTGCCTGCCTAACACTTATCTGTTTTCATTAACTCCCTACAACTGATCTATTTGCTTTTGCCATATCATGCCACTATCCCTAAGGTTTCAAATTCTGCCTAGCTTTACCTCAGACTCAGTACATGCTTCTAGCTTTATTTTTAATGTGTCTAGGATTCCTTAGAGTCATGCCAGTCTTAGTATTAACGGTGACAGTAGTACTTTAAAGAACAACCTAAACCCTGGCATCACTACATTGGATAAACACTCATCTCCCTAAACAACCCTACAAGTTACAACTTTGTGCTTAGCTACTTGAGGATCAGAGTTCTTTTTAAATAGGACATCTAAGCCACAAAGTTATAACTCCTAGGTATACATTCTTCTTCCCTATTTCTTCCTTTTTCTTACTTAGGTGGGGCCTATCCGTTGGTTGCCTTTTGATGCAATGCCACTTGTGGGTCACACACTTGGCACTGATTACTTAGCAACCTAAGAGAGACCCCCCTCTTAATTCTATTTTTCATTTTTTTTTTCAGTTCATCATTTTTTGTAAAGGAGAAGAAGAATGCTTATGTTTCTAAGGGAGAGAGGAATGTTCCTAGGCCTAGGGTGGCCTCCCCCAAACTTCAACTACTCATTGTCCCCAATGAGTGTCGGAGGTGGCACACCCCCAAACTATCCTAGAAGCATCTAGTCTAAAGTAAAACAAAAAGAATCTAAAGCCCTAGGCATAGACAGAACATTTAAAAGAAAATATCACAGCAGCAGAATTTTAAAAAAAAAAACAGACAGTTAAGGGCTTAAAGCTGGGCATGCTGAGCTATTGAGAGGCTAATTTAAACTATCAAAGGACGTCCTATGACACTCATCCAGCATGCGTTCAGATAAGCTTATATAAGTAGTCATGCTAGCAGCAAAAGATGGTATTTAAACAGATTACAGCCTAGCTAAACAGACAGTCCAAAACATGCTTTCAGTCATGAAAATTGCGGATACCGCAATTATTTCGCAATTCAATCAGGGCAGATATAACATCGATTCAGGCCCCTAAACATGCTTTTTCCAGTCACTTTAAGCTCGACAAAAATAAAACTAAACTAACCTACCTAAGCAGCTAACATCAGACTATACTAAGCAAAAGAAAAAACATAAAACTAAACATCACAAACAGATCAAAAATTGAACAAAAAACAGCATAATTCACATTGTCTATCAGAAAGCAGAAAATTGTTTTTGTTTTTCTAAGGGAACAGTAATACTCCCTTTAGTGCACTTCAAACCAGCACTCAATCCTCGTCATCCTCATCAGGTTGCCTTGGTCTTGGGGGCACCCATGGAGTTAGGAGATTGGTAGGGAACTCAGGGAAGAGGCACCCCAGCTGGTCTGCAACTTCCTTGTCCCTCGCCTGCGCATAAGTGGCCCATTGAGCCATTCTTCTCTGCATATCCATTAAGCAGGCCATGGATAGGGACTGTTCAGCAGCCAGCCTATCCAGTTCAAACTCCATATTCCCCTTTCTTCTCAACCTCAGGTTCGCAGGCAGTTCCAAATGGCCTGTGTAAGGCATCTGCTGCTCCAAGCGCTCGGTGGGGACTCCTGCAAGCAAACATAGCTTGGTTATAGTATTAGGGAAAAACAAGGGTCTCTTACCTTTCTTTGCGCATTCAGCAATAGCAGCAGAGATGACTTCTCCCACGTTAATCGTGAGACCTCTCATGATCGCATATACCAGCAGCGATCGACTCTGGTTTATTGTAGTCTCGTGAGTCACGGGGGACAATCTCCTTCGCACAAATGAAAACCAAACAGCCGCCTTACCCGTGAGGTTGGCACTCATGAGAGTGTGCCTCCCATTGCGTGATACGGTCCAAGAAGCTTCAGGCTGGCCAATTGTCCGAATGGCCTCTTCCAGAACTGCCTCAGTAGGCTCATCAACTATCCGTGCGTAATCTGTATGAGTTTGGCCCTTGAGACCAAAGGCTTCATTGATGGCCTTGGCTGAGAAATCTACTTCTACCCCTCTGACCACAGACAGGCCATCCTCAGGGCTGAGCACATTGGCGTAGAAATCATATACCATGCTCGTGTATGCTGGATTAGGCGGTCTGCAGAATTCCTCCCAGCCGTGGTTGATCACCCCTTCGCGCAAGAACTGCGGCAGGTCAGCAGGTCGGTCGAGGAAGCCTTTCTCGTGCAGCAACTCCCTCTTTCTTAGCTCAGCACCCCTGGATTCAGCATCAGATGAGACATACCTCACTGACTGAGGTTCGTTTTCAGGGTAGAGTTTAGCCTTCCCCTTATCTGATGGCTTGGCTGACTCGGCAGCCTCGACCTTGAGTCGTTTGAGCGAAGGCGCAGTGCTCTCTTTGTCTGCTGAAGGCACCCTCTTGGCCTTCTTCTTCTTCAGCTTCTTGGATTTCTTGGCCTTGACAATCTTGGCCTTCTTCTTCTTCTTCTTAATGTTGATCTGCTGGAGGCATGCCCCCAACGTCTCCTCCATGGAATCATCCTGCTGTGCAGGAACATCAGGGCTGTCTTCCCTCATGGGAGAAAAGACTTCGTCGTCCCCAGCATCGCCACTGCCCTGCGTGGACTCTTGATAATCCCCATATGGGAATTCAGGATCAGGCCGTGGAGAATTGTGCAATGGCGTGGGATTGTGCTCTGCTGATGGTGTCTGCGCAGAACTCAGTGGCGAAGACGGCAGTTCAGGACTCTGCGCTGCTGCAGGTATCGGGTCAGAACTCTGAGGTGCTGGAGACAACTCGGAGCTCTGTGCAGACGGTGACGACTCTGCGCTTGGCACTGGTTCAGACGGTGAAGGGCTGTGCGCAGGTGATGCGGATGGCGACGAACCTTCTTTGGCTGACTCGTGGGATGCACGATCAGTTTCTTGACTCTCCACAGAGGGAGTCTTTGCTGTGCTTGGTTCGGCGGCCGTCTTGACACTCCACCGGCGTTTCTTGGGCGTGCCCACTGGCTCAGATGGTCCCGCAGGAATCTCAGTGACCACCCTCCACTTCTTCCTACGAATAGGAAGCTTGGGAAGAGGACCGGTGCGAACGGCACCATCGTCTGCAAGGGTGAGAAGCGCTTCCCTCGCAGCCGCTTCAGCTGCGTCATCAGCCTTCTTCTTGGCTGCAGATCTCTCCGCTCGTGTAAACACCATTGCTGAGTCTTGAAGATCTTGAGAGAAGAATCAAAGATGGAGAGAATCGCTGAATTCTTGGAGAGCAAAGAGAGAGATAATCGTATCGATCGAGCGCCTTCCAACGGATATAAAGGCAACGGAAAAAATCCCAACGGCTCTTTTTGCGGATCCAGCAATTCCAGCGCAATTCTAGGGATATTATTTCATCAAAATCTCCAACTTTGCTCGTCCGTATCTTTTATTTGGCTCAACCGTTTCTCGATTTTTAAAGCTGGATTTACTCTCCTTGATCCCCTCTTTCGAATCCTTGCAAAAACAAATAAAACAAACATTAAATACGCAATTAAAATTACACCACAAAACATACAAACGATAACCGGAAAAACAGAAAAAATAAACTAAGGCATTGGCCTTGACTAAACGAGCACAGTAACCACTCGTTCTCTCTCGTTCTCTTTGTCATGCTTCAGTCAAGAGGAAGGCCGAGAGAGTCTTCACATCTCCTTCCTCATAGTAGTGCTTCAACCTAGCACCATTGACCATAAATGGCTGGCCTTGCTGCAAGTTCTTTATCTCTATTGCACCATGAACAAAGACATTAGTAATAACAAATGGACCTGACCATCTAGACTTTAGTTTGCCTGGAAATAACTTTAATCGTGAGTTAAATAATAGTACAAGTTGGCCTTTCCTAAAGTCTTTGATCCTGAGTCTACTGTCGTGCCATATTTTGGTCTTTTCTTTATACATTTTGGCATTCTCGTAGGCCATATGCCTAAGCTCATCAAGTTCATGTAGCTGCAAAGATCTCAATGTCCCCGCATCCTTTACACAAAAATTCAATTCCTTCATGGCCCAAAATGCTTTGTTTTCTAACTCAAGTGGCAAGTGACAAGCCTTGCCATATACCAACCTATAGGGAGACATGCCTAGGGGTGTCTTATATGCTGTTCTATAAGCCCAAAGTGCATCCTCAAGCTTAAATGACCAGTCTTTCCTATTAGGTTTGACCACTTTTTCTAGGATGTTCTTAATCTCCCTATTGGAAATTTCAGCTTGACCATTTGAGTGTGGGTGGTAGGGAGTAGCTACCCTATGTCTAATGTTATATTTAGCCAATACTTTCTCCATAGCCTTATTAATGAAATGTGACCCCTCATCACTAATGATAGCACGAGGAGTCCCAAATCTAGTGAAAATGTGCCTATGCAAGAAGTTAGTGACTGTTTTAGCATCATTATTAGGGCATGCTTTGGCCTCTACCCACTTGGACACATAATCCACTGCCACTAATATGTACAGGTTACCTGATGATGGAGGGAATGGTCCCATAAAGTCAATGCCCCACACATCAAAGAGCTCCAACTCTAAAATGTAGGTGAGGGGCATCTCATCCTTGCGACTGAGGTTACCTGTCCTTTGGCACTCATCACAGCTGTGGGCGTAGTTGTGGGCATCCTTGAAGATTGTTGGCCAATAGTAGCCACTCTGAAATACCTTCGCAGCTGTTCTTTGACCACCAAAGTGTCCGCCATAAGGGGATGAGTGGCAGTGCTGCAGCACAGACTTCGCTTCAGCAGCTGAAACACACTTCCTCAACAACCCATCAGCACAGGTTCTGTAAAGTGTGGGGTCATCCCAGATGAATTTCCTTGCTTCATGCAGGAACCTCTTCTTCTCTTGTCCTCCCTTGAACACTGGTAATACCTGTGATGCACGGAAGTTAGCAATATCAGCAAACCACGGTTCCTCATCGTTATCACGATGAGCCAAAGCAAATACATGTTCATCGATAAAAGCATCAGAAATTGCGGTCTCCGCAATTTTTTCGCAATTGTGCTGCAATCGAGACAGGTGATCCGCAACCACGTTTTCACATCCCTTCTTGTCTCGAATGTCCAAATCAAATTCCTGCAGCAATAGCACCCATCTAATCAATCTAGGCTTAGCGTCAGCCTTCCTCATAAGATATTTTAAAGCAGAATGGTCAGTGTATACAATGGTCCTAGTGCCTACAATGTAATTTCTAAATTTTTCACAAGCAAATACTACAGCAAGCATCTCTTTCTCAGTAGTTGTATAATTACATTGAGCCTCATTCAAGGTCTTGCTAGCATAATAGACAGGGTGTGTCAGCCTGTCAATCTTCTGTCCTAACATGACTCCTACAGCATAGTCACTGGCATCGCATAGCATCTCAAATGGGAGATCCCAATTTGGTCCGACTATGATAGGTGCTGTGACTAGTGCCTCTTTAAGGGTTCTCCAAGCTACTACACATTCCTTAGAGAAAATAAATGGCCTATTTAGCTCTAAAAGCTCGCACAGAGGCTTGGCTATCTTAGAAAAGTCCTTGATGAACCTTCTGTAAAAACCAGCATGCCCTAAGAAGCTTCTAATGGCTTTGACATTTTGTGGCTCTACCAACTTCTCTATGATCTCTATCTTGGCCCGATCAACTTCTACGCCTGCCCTTGACACTCTATGTCCTAAGACAATCCCCTCATCTACCATAAAATGGCATTTTTCCCAATTTAGGACTAGATTGGTCTCTTCACACCTAGCCAGGACTTGTCCTAGGTTTTCTAGACAGGTTTTAAATGAATCCCCAAAGACTGAGAAGTCATCCATGAATATTTCTATCATGGACTCATCCAACTCGGAGAAGATTGCCATCATGCACCTTTGGAAAGTTGCCGGTGCATTTCATAAGCCAAAAGGCATTCTGCGGAAGGCAAACGTTCCAAAAGGGCAAGTGAAGGTGGTCTTCTCTTGATCCTTAGGGTCTATAGTAATTTGATTATAGCCTGAATAGCCATCTAAGAAACAATAGTAGGCTCTACCAGCTATTCTGTCTAGCATCTGGTCAATGAACGGTATAGGGAAATGGTCTTTTTTAGTCTCTTTATTTAATTTTCTGTAATCCATACACACTCTCCACCCTGTGACAGTCCTTGTTGGAATCAGTTCGTTGTTCTCATTGACTACCACAGTTATCCCCCCCTTCTTAGGTACACATTGGATGGGGCTCACCCACTGGCTACTAGCTATGGGGAAAATCACTCCTGCATCTAACCATTTGATTATTTCCTTTTTCACTACCTCTTTCATAGAGGGGTTTAACCTACGCTGGTGATCTACCCTAGGTGTGTGCTCTTCCTCCAGTATAATTTTGTGCATGCAATAAGAAGGGCTAATGCCTCGAATATCAGCAATAGTCCATGCTATAGCCTTCCTATGTTGCTTAAGCAGTAAAATTAATTCACCCTCATGCTGTTCACTTAGTTTAGAAGAAATAATTACTGGCAGTGTATCATTATTTCCTAAATATGCATATTTGAGGTGAGTGGGTAGTGGTTTAAGTTCTAAAACAGGTGGATGCTCAATGGAGGGCTTTAACGGATTCACAGTTCTATCAGTTAAATCTACATTCATACATACATGCTGTGGGTTATCTACAGGCATATCCATTATGTCAGATACATTCAAGTCAGCTACATCTACTTGTACATATTCACTAGCATGCTTGGTTAACAGTACATGCTCTAATTGTTCTTCCATTAGTGAGTCAACAACATCCATGCTAGCACAGGATTCAAGGTCAGAGGGATACCTTAAAGCTTTATAAACACTAAATTTTACCTCTTCATCATGAACCCTCATAGTTAACTCACCTTTTTGAACATCTATTAGTGCCCTACCTGTGGCTAGAAATGGTCTACCTAGCAGGATGGGGACCTCCTTGTCTGCCTCATAGTCCAGGACAATGAAATCTGCAAGGAAAATAAATTTGTCAACTTTAACTAGAATATCCTCAATCTTACCTTCTGGATATGCGATGGATCTGTCTGCTAGTTGTAAAGTGACTGTGGTTGGACGTGCTTCTCCCATTCCCAACTGGCGGAATAGGGACAGGGGCATGAGATTTATGCTGGCGCCCAGGTCACAAAGCGCTCTGCCCACGTGCTTGCCTCCAAGTTCTACAGGTAAGGTGAAGGAACCAGGATCCTTCTCCTTCTTGGGCAGCTTGTTCTGGAGGATGGCACTGCACTCCTCAGTGAGGTTTACTGTTTCAAACTCACCAATTATTTTCTTGTTAGTAATGATGTCCTTCAAAAACTTTACATAAGAAGGCATAGACTGTAAAACTTCTACAAAAGGAATGTTAACATGCACTTGCTTAAGTATTTCTAAGAATTTATTAAAATGAACTTCCTGTTCTTGCTTCTTCTTCAGCCTTCGAGGATATGGAGGTGGTGGCACATAAGCAGGTATGTCAGGGCGCTTTAGGATAGGTGGAGGCCTTGGAATTTCTTCTATGTCCTCAACAATTGGCTCTAGCCTGGCTCCTGATGTGCTAGTTGGTGGTGGACCTTGGTGTGGCAGAGATTCCAGTGGAGCACTAGACTCAGTGTTCTCTACTCTCTTTGGTGTGTCCTTTGTGTTGCTCACCAATGGCCTACCACTTCTAAGTTCAATTGCTTGAACTTGTTCCTTGCCATCTCTCCTTGGTACCTCGGTGTCAGCAGGGAGTCTACCTTGGGGCCTACTTTTAAGTTCATTGGCTAATTGGCCTATTTGGTTTTCCAGGCTCCTAAGAGTAGCTTGCTGGCTCTGAAGAGTAGCATCATTCTTAGCTATGTATTCCTTGAGTAGGCTTTCTACAGAAGATCCTACAGGTTGATTGTAAGGTTTTTGGTACATTGACTGGTTATGTTGAGGAGTGAAACCAGGTGTTCCACTCGGCCTTGGTTGGTTAGAATTTTGGTTAGTGCTTTGTTGGCCACCCCATGACAGGTTAGGGTGGTTTCTCCAACCAGGGTTATAGGTGTTGGAGTAGGGGTTATTCCTAGGCTGCTGCTGGCTTCCAACATAGCAGACTGAGGATGGATTCCCAGGGCAGTATTCATATGGGTGCCCTTCCCCACAGAATCCACAGACAGGTGCCTCGCCCTGACTTGGTTGGGTGCCCATTGACATGGCTGTGGCGGTATTGGCACTGGTTTGGAGATTGGCCTGAGCCATTTGCTTAACTAAGTTGGTCAGGGCGTTTATTTGGGTGCTCATGGCGCTTAGAGCATCCTTGTCTTGAGCTCTAGTTGGCTCTACTGGATCATCTGACCACCTACAGTGAGATGTTGAGATCTTCTCCAAGATCTCATAAGCTTCGTTGTAACTCTTGGACAACATGGAACCTCCAGCAGATGAGTTTAGAACTTGTCTGGTGCTGGGGTTGCATCCTTTAAAGAAGACTTCTATTTGGATACACCATGGAATGCCATGGTGTGGACATTTAATGAGAAGGTCTTTGAATCTTGTCCAAGCTTCGTGAAGGGACTCGCTTGGAGCTTGTTTGAACTTTATGATATCATCACGAAAGGTTGAATTCCTATCTGGTGGGAAATATTTGACTAGGAATTTTTCTGCTAAATCTGTCCAATTGAGGACAGATCCTGAGGGTAAAGAATTTAACCATGTTTTGGCTTTGTCCCTCAAAGAGTAAGGGAAAAGATATAGCCTCAGGGCTTCTTGGGAAACTCCAGGGATTAGGAATGTGTCACTAACTCCTAAGAAGTTCCTAAGGTGGTTATGGGGGTCCTCATTTTCTATTCCAAAGAATTGCCCCACAGTGGACAACATTTGGAACATCACTGGCTTTAACTCGAATGAGTTGGCAGTGATTTCAGGACGGATTATGCTGGGGTTCAGCTCCCCAGGCATAGGTACTAAATATGAAAGGATGGCGCTATCCTTGTCATTCGCTATTTCAATGGGATTGCGAGTGACAGGCACCATGTTTTGATTTACTCCAGCCATTTCTTCTTGAGGTAATTGCGGAGGAATTGTAGTCTCTGCAATGATTGGAGGTAAAAGGGTTTGTTTAAAGAGACGTTTCTTGGCTCTATTCCTAGCTCTAAGTAATCTCTCGGGCTCAGGGTTGAACTCTAGATCACTAGATGGAGTCTCATTCATAAACTACCCTAAATGGTACCTGAAAAAGAAATGAAAATGGATCAAATTCAATGGAAAATACTTTGATGTTTCAGACTTAACAAACTTCGTTTTCACTTAAAATAAGTCCCCGGCAGCGGCGCCAAAAACTTGTTGCGTGCTCAATGTGTAAAGATAAATAAGCAATAAGGTAGAGAGAGCACTTAGAACATGCAAGCATACATGGTCTCACAGCAAGTAGTAAGTATATTTCATTCGTTTTTTCCACAGAGACTCATTTTTAGCTATTCGCGAAGTGTGATTGTTAAGAAAGGTGGGATGAATTTGATGGGGTAAAATTGGTTTTTAATTATCTACTTTTTGCTGAATGTATAAAGGGATATAACATAAACAAATGCAAGTTGAAACTAGACTTAAAAGACAAGAGATGGAATTAACAAACGAGGAAAAAAACAGCTAAACAGAATGAAAATCTGGCAGAATTGCGAGGACCGCAATGTTACCGCAATTAAATAACAGCGAAACTGAGTAAATGGGTGAATTAAGGGCTACTAATGACTATCCTATAGGCATTTTATTACGATTCTCAAGCATTGGACCAACTCTCTATACATCAAACTCACTCTATCTCAAGTATCGTCCGATTCCATGCATTAGAGTCTTAAGTTTACTCGACTTCAAAGTAAGGTCTTAAGCATCTTGTTAAAACAGGAGTGTTTAGTTTGTACTAGGGAAACGCCTATTCCTAGGCCGTTTCCTGATTACCATGAAAGGCTAGCATGATTATATGACTCTGAACTCTTACTCCTTCCAGAGGTTAGGAGTTCTTTGGACAAAATGGATGGCCAATCGAAATTGCCCGTGGGATGAAGCTTACATACAATCAATGATTCGAGAGCTATCCTACATACTTGATGCACGTTTTTTAGCCTATAGTTCTGTCATTAGCATGCCCCTAAGTGGCTTAGCTACTCATGGATATATGGAGAACAGAAAGGGTAGATAAAACAGACATGCTTAGAAGAGAAATATGCTTAAAACAATAAGACAAAACGTAGCAGCAGAAGGTGGAAACTGTGAAATGCAGAATTTTACTTTGATTACTTTGAATGTTTGAACGACAAAGGAAAGCTTCAAAAGAAATGATTCAAAGACAGACAACAACGAAATGCAGTAATTAAAGCACTAGGCTAAGAACAACAATGATCAAACTGGAAATAAGAAGAAGAACGACAGAAAAGCAGTAAAGGTGCTTGAAAAGCTTCGTTGCAGTCGCCTCGAATGAAGGGGATGAAAGGTCAGCCTTGCTTGGATGAATCCAATCGAGAGAGAAGAAGAATCTTCTCTCCTTCCTATCAGATTATCGATTCCAACAGCTGAGACTCTCACTCCAACAGACGGCAAAGGAAAACAGAGAGAAATGATGGACTGCGAGAAGACTTCTGCGCTTCGAATGATGCTCAAACCTCCGACTTTGGCCCCCTTTTATAGTAGTTTGCAGGTGCGTTTGGGCCAAGGAGAACCATCAATCTTCAACGTCATATATCAGAATGGATGGAGGAGAAAGAACGAATCCCTGAAATTACGGGAATTAACAGAAAAAGATCAGTCAACTTACGGTTTTCACTTGAATAATTGCGGTCACCGCAATGTTTTCGCAATTCATTCGCAATGCTCATTTTTTCATTCTTTTCCTTCGGTTTTCAACCCTTTTTCTACCTATTGTACATAAGTCCTAGATTAGCTACCTTCTTCTAATTCTCATATTAAAGCATAGGTCTAGGCTAAATGCTATCAAAAATACCTAAAAGTGTACATCTTCTTAAGCTAAATGGGTCCTAAATAAGTCACTTTCAGAGACTTAACAGGTATCTGGCCAAATATTCCGTTATCCGAGCTAGCCAGGAGAACCTAAAGGATCTACAGATCATGAGCTCCAACGATACGAGATTATCCAGTCAAAAATCTTTTAACCGAACTAATCAACATTCGTTAACCCCTGGAGACTCCACTATAGTCCGAGGGTTGCACTCTCCTCACTGTAGATATATTATGTCCTCTGATATAACCGTCACGGGCAAGTCGACCCTTCACAGGTTGTTCATAATCACAGCTGGGTCATTTATACCGTTTAACCCCTGCATTACGTCTTGTTCCTTAAGTACCACTGACACCTCTAATGAACAATAGATTTGTTGTCCAACCAACAGATCAATTAACCCTCTCATCTCATGAGAGTGTGAGCTCTAATTGTTCAAGCCCCGGAGTCACCTATTAAAGGAACAACCTATCTACTAACCCTGAAGAGCGGGTTAGGAGTGAACTTCATTCTTGTTGTACTATGTCCTCAGCTACTGGTAACGATATTTTCGAATTATCGCCAATCATCGGGTTGTCGAGACCGGCCAAAATAAATTTATAATTACCCGAATACACTGAACTATTAGTAGATTAGTGGTAACGGGGTCGATCCACAGGGAAATAAGCTAATTTGACTCAATCTTAATTAAATTTGCAAACTAAGAGAATAAACAAAACCTGGGGGATTTTTGATTTCAATTAACAAATTGGGAAACAACGCAAAAGAGGGAAAATTAAACTAACGGAGCGTTCGACTCGGGACGATCGGGAATAAAATTAGCATGCCTCTTGGATCATTGGTTGACGATGATATTTGCCAAATAATTGAACGAATACGCAGCCCGTCTCAAATCAATAAATTAATTTAGACATGCTCCATGGATATTAATTAGACACAATAAATCATGCTAATCAAGCATATCGATTGGACATTGGCGGCCAACGCTCTCCCAAGACCAATCGATAGCAACGAGCTAACTACGACGATTATCTAATTTGGACGCGAAATTAGTGTATCGATTTCAGATTCTAATTCGAGAAGAACGAACACCAAGAACGCAAGGACGCCTATGCGCTCAAAGGCATCGTAAATCTTTGTTACTTGGCGGTTTAGAGAGGCACGACATCAAAACCTTTAACAAATGAAGCATGCTCGAAATCAAGGGTGCCTAGTCCTAAATCATTCAAACACATTCATGGAATAAGCAAAGAAATAGAAACTAATTCAATCAATCATTCAAGCCAAATAAGAATTTAGTTCAACAACCTCACCAAAAGTTCAAACTACATTATTCCTCTACAATCCCGAGCCAAAAACGCTATAGACTACTCACTCATGATGGATGTGATGTGGGATGGCTCCAATCCAAGCTTCCTAGCCTCTCCCATGGTGAAAATGGCTGCTAAAACGTCTAATCTGGTGCGGAGCCCGAGGTAAGAGATGAAGATGGCGGCTAAAAATCGGACAAAAACTTAAGTAATCCGTCGGAGCGTCGAGACGATAGGGCAGCGTCTCGACGCTACGCCCTAGAGATTCAGCGCGCGCAGTCGGGGCAGCGTCGAGCGAGCGTCGAGACGCTGTCGCTCGACGCTTGCTCTCGGGTGGAATTTCAAATATACGCCTCAGACTTCGAAGCGTCGAGACGCTCTGGCAGCGTCTCGACGCTTGGGCAGCGTCGAGCTAGCGTCACGACGCTGTCGCTCGACTCTAGCTCTCGGGTTTTTGCATGGTATTTTGCTTTCAATTTTCCCGAAACGTCAGTTGTTCATATTTTTGCATGGTCCTTCCTCAAAAGTGTTCCTAGGTCCTTAAAACGTGACTTTAAGCCTCGAACGGCGTCGAAACGCACCCGAGGGTGAATTACCGAGAACACCTGCAATTAACACATAAAAGCAAGATTAAGCAAGTAATAATCGTGAATTAAGGACATAATTATAGCTCCAAAATGGAGCTATCAAACACCCCCAACTTAAATCTTGCTAGTCCTCGAGCAAGGTGGAATTATGATTAAGCAAAATAAAACGAATACGCATGCTAGGGACTCAATTCTCAGTACTGGAAACGACAAGGCATTTGTATTTGAAAGAAACAGCTGCATGCACGCATTGGTTAAGAACAATTCGAAAAATTTAAAGATGCTTCCCTATTTATGCTTCGGACCTAGCTCCTCGATCTTAGATTCTAACCGGCTTAGAACTGCTCTACTCGTCCCAAAACTTCGCCTTCCCCCTACTTATGGCTAAACAGAACAGTCTAAGGGCTATTCATCGTCTAAGCAAGTAATAGATCGCAAGGCATCTTTTCTCTCTTTTTTTTTTGATCTCCATGAGCGCCTAACATGTCAATTTTACTTTCGTTTCAGCTTGCCTACAATTTCATTGCACAGTGCATCTGACTACGGGCAAAATTCACATTTTTAAGGACTAGCGTTCACTTCTTTGTGCTCCCTTTTCATGCGGTGGCGACCGTGGGTTACACGACCGCCCCTGGCTACTAAGGTAACTCAAGAAGGAGGAACACCTCAGGAGATTACTTTCTTTTTATAAATTTTTTTTTTTTTTTTTTTTTTTTTTTTTTTTTAGCCTATGAGTAATATTAAAATTTTGAGCACATGAATTACGAACATGAACGAATCTTAGCCCATCCTAAGGTTGCCTTTCGAGGTGACAATGAATTTCAAAACAACCAGAGCTACCCTAAACCCACAGATCCAAGATAGAGTGCTAACATGCGAAGCTTAAACAGGGAAATAACTTGAAATTTTTTTCAAAATGGCCTAAACAAATGCAATCATGCTGAATTTCACTATAAATACAAATACGAAGACCTTAACAGTACATCACAGAATTTCATAGCCAACCTAGCATGCTTACACCATAACACAATACGTTTATCAGAATTCCACAACTAAGCTCGACAATCACTGTAAGGCACAACCCACCACCCCCAACTTAGAAATGGACAATGTCCTCATTGGACTAAATAGGCACAGTCGAAATTCTAAGGAAAGAAAACCTTCCCTGAATTGTGACTTAGAGGGTTGGAGAGTGCGCTTAATCCTTAGCAAATAAACCTCAAGGACGAGCCAGTGTTTCACCTGAAAACTCACAACATCAGAGTAAGAACCTAAGCTAATCCTAAAGACAGTAAAGTAAACAAAAAGCATGTACAGTTCAAGCTCGGGTGCCTCCGAGTAGCGCAAATTTTTAGAGTCGATTGCTCGACTTTACCAAAACTCATTTCATCCTTTCTCATAATCGGGCTCTCTCAAGTGGGCATGCTCGTCGAAGTCCTCTGACATTCCCTCATGGAAGATCTTCAGTCGTTGGCCATTCACCGTGAATTCCTTCTCTGAATCTAGGCTCTGAATCTTCACTGCACCATAGTGATGGACATCGGTTATAATAAAAGGACCAAGCCACCGGGAACGAAGTTTACCTGGCATGAACTTCAGGCAGGAGTTGAACAAGAGGACCTTCTGACCAACTTCGAAGTGTTTCCGGACGACTCGTCTGTCGTGGAACATCTTGGTCTTTTCCTTGTAGATCTTCGAGTTCTCATATGCATCCAGGCGAAGCTCCTCTAGTTCTTGCAATTTGAGGAGTCTTTCTTCGCCAGCCTTGTCAAAGTCCATATTACACTTCTTCACGGCCGAGTAAGCTTTGTGCTCGATCTCCACTGGGAGATGACAGGCTTTCCCAAAAACCATCCGGTAGGGAGACATCCCTATGGGGGTTTTGTAAGCCGTGCGATAGGCCCACAAAGCATCGTCTAGCCTGAGACTCCAATCCTTCCTTGCTGGACTTACTGTTTTCTCGAGGATGCTCTTCACCTCTCGATTGGAGACTTCTGCCTGGCCATTGGTTTGAGGGTGGTACGGGGTAGAAATTTTATGATTGACCCCGTACTTCCTCATCAAAGCCTGAATCGTCTTGTTGCAGAAATGACTCCCTTGATCGCTTATAATGGCTCGTGGAACTCCATACCTGCTAAAAATGTTAGATTTGACAAAAATGGAAACAACATTAGCAGTATCAACTTTGGTGGCCTTGGCCTCCACCCATTTAGACACGTAGTCCACAGCCAACAAGATATAGACGAAACCAAATGAAGGGGGAAAGGGTCCCATAAAGTCCATACCCCAAACCTAAAAAATTTCACAAGTTAAAATAGGGGTTTGGAGTATTTCATTCCTACTTGAGATAGACCCTTTTCTCTGACACTGATCACATAATTTACAAAATTCATAACAGTCTTTAAACAGTGATGGCCAGAAAAACCCACAATCTAATATTTTCCTCGCTGTCCTATTTGGCCCAAAGTGTCCCCCGCATGCAAATTCATGGCAAAATACAAGTATAGACTTATGCTCAGACTTCGGGACACACTTCCTAATTACTTGGTCAGCGCAAAATTTCCATAAAACGAGTTCATCCCAGACATAAGTCTTAGCTTCACTTTGCAGCTTAGCTCTCTTGTTATATGAAAAATCGGATGGGAACGTACCTATGACCAAGTAATTGACGATGTCGGCGTACCATGGTATCTCCACACTCACCTGAAAGAGGACTTCATCAGGGAATTCGTCGTTCAGGGGCAAGTCATCCTCATTACGCACAATGCGGCTCAAGTGGTCAGCAACTGTATTCTCTGATCCTTTCCTATCCTGGACTGAGACGTCGAACTCCTGGAGTAGTAGTACCCACCTGAGCAGTCTAGGCTTCGAGTCCTTCTTGTTCATCAAATAACGAACCGCTGCATGATCAGAGAAAACAATTACTTTAGATCCAAGAATATAAGGCCGAAATTTATCAAGAGCGAAAACAATGGAAAGCAGCTTCTTCTCTGTCGTGGTGTAGCCGATCTGCGCAGAGTTGAGCGTCCTGGAGGCATAATAAATCACGTGGCTTTTCTTGTCTATCCTCTGACCCAGCACAGCGCCAACAACATAATTGCTCGCATCGCACATGATCTCGAAGGGGGTACCCCACTGTGGTGGATGAATGATGGGTGCATTGGTCAAACACTTCTTCAGGACATCGAAGGCCAGTTTGCACTCCTTTTCAAAACAGAATGGGACATCTTTTTTCAGCAAGCTCGTCATCGGAGTCACTATCTTCGAGAAGTCCTTAATGAACCTGCGGTAGAAACCTGCATGACCAAGAAAAGAACGCACTTCCCGAAGGTTCGTGGGGTAAGGTAAATCAGATATAACATCAATTTTTGCTTTATCCACCTCTATCCCTTTAGCTGACACAACGTGTCCTAGGACTATGCCCTGACTGGCCATGAAATGACACTTCTCGAAATTTAAAACAAGATTAGTTTCGATGCATCTTTCCATGACTCTAGACAAGTTAAACAGGCAATCCTCAAATGAACTCCCATATACAGTGAAATCATCCATAAAGACTTCGATGCATTTTTCTACGAATTCAGTAAATATGCTCATCATGCATCGCTGAAAAGTCCCTGGAGCATTACAAAGCCCGAAGGGCATTCTCCTATATGCGTAAGTTCCGAATGGGCATGTAAAAGTAGTCTTTTCTTGGTCTTCCTGGGCTATGGGAATTTGGTAAAACCCAGAAAAACCATCTAGAAAACAGAAGTATGGCTTCCCAGCTAAACGCTCCACCATTTGATCTATGAAGGTGTTACGTCTCCAAAAGTGACTAATTTAGGACTTGTTTGCTATAGAAAGATGTGCACTCTTAGGTGTTTTTGGTAGTATTTAGCTTAAACTCGTGCTTATATATGAGAATTAGAAGAATGAAGCTAAATTAGGACTTATATGCAAAAGGAAAGAAAAGGAACTAAAAACGAAGTTAAAGGATTGAGAATTGCTCATTGCGGAAGCATTGCGG
Source organism: Herpetospermum pedunculosum (assembly GCA_028017165.1). Classification (NCBI taxonomy): domain Eukaryota; kingdom Viridiplantae; phylum Streptophyta; class Magnoliopsida; order Cucurbitales; family Cucurbitaceae; genus Herpetospermum; species Herpetospermum pedunculosum. Next base: position 13,612,885 of record JAPQWQ010000186.1, on the reverse strand, counting down.
AAACATTGCTAAAACCGCAATGTTTTAAGTGAAATCCGTAAGTTGTCTAACCTCTTTCTGTTTTGTTCCGATCTTTCAGGGATCCATTCTTTCTCCTGCAGCCACGTAGAAGTACGACGTTGAGAATGGATGGTTCTCCTTGACCCAATCGCACCTGCAGAATACTATAAAAGGAGGTCAAAGTGGAAGGTTGAAACACACTCGAAAGGCGTAGACTTCCAGTTCAACGCAGTCTTTTCCACTCCTTTTCTCTCTTCCGTCTGTTGGTTTGAAAGGTTCAGCTGTTGGAGTCGACAATCTGATAGGAAGGAGAGAAGATTTATCTTCTCTTCTGATTAGATTCATCCAAGCAAGGCTTCCTTTCACCCTTCAGCCGAGGCGTTCGCAACGAGAAGATCACGCACGGCTTTACTGCTTTCTGCTTTAGCTTTCCATTTCCATTACTGTTTGTTGTTATTTCTCTTTTATTTGATACTCTATTCCATTTCGTTGCTTTTCTGTGTTACTTGAGTTATTCAGAGTCGTCATTTGTTTAGTTCAAACGATTGGTTAATCAACGCACAATTCCATCACTTCGCAAGTTCTTTATCTTCTCTGTTTATCGTTTCTGTCTTCTGTTTTGTTTTTAATTTTCTATTAAGCATGTCAACTTCATCTACTCTTCCCATTCCATCTGCATCCATGAGTAACTAAACCACATAAAGGCATGCTAATGACAAATCTATAGGTAGAAACACGTGAACCAAGCATGTAGGATAGCTCTCGAATGCATTGAATGTATGTGTGCTTCATCCCACGGGCATTTTCGATTGGCCATCCATTTTGTCCAAAGAACTCCTAACCTCTGGAAGGAGTAAGAGTTCAGAGTCATACACTCATGCTAGCCTCTCAAGGTAGCCAGAAAACGACCTAGGAATAGGCGTTTTCCTAGTACAAACCAATACTTGCTGTTTTAAAAAGATGCTTAAGACCTTACTTGGACATGAGTAAACTAAAGGATCTAATGCATGAAATCGGAAGATACATAAGAATGAGTAAGTTTGATGCATGATGAGTTGATCTACTGCTTCAGAATCGTGTGAAAAAACCTATAGAGGAGTCATTAGTAGCCCTTGTTTCCACACTTTACACACAGTTCGCTGTTAGCGACATTGCGATATAATTGATGTTTCCGCAATTCCATTAGTTAAAATTCTGCCTTAGCCATTTTTCTCTTCGTTTGTTATTCTCTTCTCTTTGCATTCAAGTTTATTATCTACTTGCACTTGTTTATGCTTTCATCATTTAAACATTCCTTAGTAATTAGGCACTTTAAAACCAAATCAACCCCATTTAATCCACTCATTCTCTCTTAACAAAACACTTCGCGAGTAACTAAGAATAAATCTCTGTGGGAAATCGAATGAAAAAATACTTATTACTTGCTACAAGATCATGTATGCTTGCATGTTCTGAGTGCTCTATCATTGCATATTTCTTTTAAACATTGAGCACGCAACAGAAGGGAATAGGAAAGTGGTCCTTCTTAGTCACATCATTCAGTTTTCTAAAATCAATACACATCCTCCACCCATTTTGCACTCTCTTAGGCACTAACTCACCCTTCTCATTTCTAATAACAGTTATGCCCGTCTTTTTAGGTACAACATGAATAGGGCTAACCCACTGGCTATCAGGAATGGGATAGATAATACCTGCGTCAAGGAGTTTGTGTATGTCCGACAACACTACCTCTTTCATTGCTGGGTTCAGTCTTCGCTGAGGCTCTCGGGATGGCTTCGCTCCCTCATTCAGCTGAATCTTGTGCATGCACAGAACTGGACTCAACCCATGCAAGTCTGCCAACGTCCATCCTATCGCTCTTCTATTCTTCTTCAAGACCTCCACCAACTTGCTTTCTTGCTCCGATGTAAGCTCCTTAGAAATAATTACCGGGAGTGTCTCCACCTCACCCAAGTATACGTACTTGAGATGACCCGGCAACTCTTTAAGTTCCAACTTGGGAGCCTGCAAAAAAGATGGTAATATTTTAATTGGCTTTTCACACGCCTCTAAATCAAGAGTAGTTTGTTCAGATGGGTCAGACAATATGGGAACACTACTTTCAACCTCGCCAACAATTTCAGTAAAAACGAGTGGGTCATCCCCATCAACAGCAGTCATGCATTCTTCTTGTTCTAAAGTATCGATAAGATCAATTTTACAGATAGAATGCACATCAGCATGGTGTTTCATGGCATCAAAGACATTAAATTCGAACACATCCCCCTCATACTCGACTGACAAGGTACCATCATGCACATTAATTTTTGTCTTAGCGGTTTTCATGAATGGTCTACCTAACAGAACTGAAGTAGTAGACGATGTGTTTTCTTCCATATTTATCACGTAAAAATCAGCAGGAAAGATCAGGTCCTTAACTCTAACCAACACATCTTCAATCACCCCTAAAGGATGAATAGAAGACCTATTAGCTAACTGGATAATCAAACTAGTTTCCTGCATACCTTCTAAATCGAGACTCTTGTAGACTGAGTATGGCATAACATTAATTGAGGCTCCTAAGTCTAGCATGGCGTGCTCGATTTCTCTATCTCCTATAGTACATGGCAAGAGGAACATACCTCGGTCCTGGCATTTGTTTGGAATACCTTGTGTTATCAGGGTAGAAACATTCTTGCTTACCACAACTCTCTCAGCACCTTTAGCCTTCCTCTTCATGGTGCACATCTCCTTTAGAAATTTCGCGTACCTTGGGATTTGCTGAATTGCATCAAGCAGCGGCATGTTGATTCCAACTTTTTTCAGCGTCTCAAGGATGTCCGCATCCTTGTCCTCCTTAGGTGGCCTCGCCAACCTACTAGGAAAAGGAGCAACGGGAGTGTAAGACTTCATAGAAATATAAGGAGAAGCTACAACCGTTTCAGAGGGCGTTTGAAGACACTTATCTTGAGATGTCTCTGTATCCTTGTTAGAGTCCTCAGGAGTGGTCCGTGATGGTACCTCTTTACCACTTCTGAGATTGATGGCACTAACGCTTTCCGCTTTGGACTCCAATTTACTCATTCTTTCCTTGATCTCTGTGAACCCATCGCTTAGCGATCACATCTCCATCCTGGTCTCCTGGCTAGATTCCATAAATGATTTGAACACGCCTTCAAGGGTTTGACCTGAAATAGAAGAAACAGCCTGAGATGAGTTTGCTTGCAACGTATGAAATAAGCCAAATACCTGAGACACTTTCTCTTTGAGCTCTTCTATGTCGGTAAACATTTTAGCTTGTTCATTTCTTCCCCCGTATTGGCGACGGTTCTCAGCCATGCTGGAGATCCATTGTCTAGCCTCTGCAGGCGTTTTCTCCCAAAGGGCTCCTCCACTCGATGCATCAAGCATCTGACAGTCGTGCGGAAGCAAACCGTCATAGAAGAATTGAATAAGCGCGGCCTCTGCTATCAGATGGTTCGGGCATCTCTCGCAGAGCTTAATGAATCTCTCCCAGCACTCGTGAAATGCCTCTTTCTTTCCCTGCTTGAAACTATAGATGTCTTTTTTCACGGCTCTGGCTCTTGAAGCTGGGAAATACCTTTCCAAGAACAGGCTCTTTAACTTCTCCCAAGTGAAGATAGTTCTCGATGGTATGTAATGTAGCCAATCTCGAGCTTCACCTCTCAAGGTGAATGGAAAAGCTCTCAGGTAGAGCTGATCTTCACTTATGTCGCTTGGCTTTATCGCAGAACTCGTCATTTGAAAAGCCTTGAGATGTTTAAAGGGATCTTCATCTGCTTCACCACAAAAAGAAGGCAAATGGTCAATTAAGCCCGACTTAAGCACAAACTCACCTGAGATTTCCGGGTAGGAAATACAAGAGGGTTGGTGGTCCATAGCAACCGATGTCCACTGCCTGAGTGTTTTTGGGGCTCCAGCCTCATTGTCAACTTCCATTTTCTCAATCAAAAATTAGGCACTCTAGCACACTTAAACAAACAAATCAAATCTTGCAAACAATAAAAGAATAAACAAATTTTAAAGTAAAAGTCAAAAGTCTACAAATAAAATCTAAATTAGGCCGAATTACACTTAGTTCCCCGGCAACGGCGCCAATTTTGGTAACGATATTTTCGAATTATCGCCAATCATCGAGTTGTCGAGACCCGCCAAAATAAATTTATAATTACCCGAATACACTGAATTATTAGTAGATTAGTGGTAACGGAATCGATCCACAGGGAAATAAGCTAATTTGACTCAATCTTAATTAAATTTGCTAACTAAGAGAATAAACAAAACGTGGGGGATTTTTTTATTTCAATTAACAAATTGGGAAACAACGCAAAAGAGGGAAAATTAAACTAACGGAGCGTTCGACTCGGGACGATCGGGAATAAAATTAGCATGCCTCTTGGATCATTGGTTGACGATGATATTGGCCAAATAATTGAACGAATACGCAGCCCGTCTCAAATTAATAAATTAATTTAGACATGCTCCATGGATATTAATTAGACACAATAAATCATGCTAATCAAGCATATCGATTGGACATTGGCGGCCAACGCTCTCCCAAGACCAATCGATAGCAACGAGCTAACTACGACGATTATCTAATTTGGACGTGAAATTAGTGTATCGATTTCAGATTCTAATTCGAGAAGAACGAACACCAAGAACGCAAGGACGCCTATGCGCTCAAAGGCATCGTAAATCTTTGTTACTTGGCGGTTTAGAGAGGCACGGCATCAAAACCTTTAACAAATGAAGCATGCTCGAAATCAAGGGTGCCTAGTCCTAAATCATTCAAACACATTCATGGAATAAGCAAAGAAATAGAAACTAATTCAATCAATCATTCAAGCCAAATCAGAATTTAGTTCAACAACCTCACCAAAAGTTCAAACTACATTATTCCTCTACAATCCTGAGCCAAAAACGCTATAGACTACTCACTCATGATGGATGTGATGTGGGATGGCTCCAATCCAAGCTTCCTAGCCTCTCCCATGGTGAAAAGGGTTGCTGAAACGTCTAATCTGGTGCGGAGCCCGAGGTAGGAGATGAAGATGGCGGCTAAAAATCGGACAAAAACTTAAGTAATCCGTCGGAGCGTCGAGACGCTAGGGCAGCGTCTCGACGCTACGCCCTAGAGATTCAGCGCGCGCAGTCGGGGCAGCGTCGAGACGCTGTCGCTCGACGCTTGCTCTCGGGTGGAATTTCAAATATACGCCTCAGACTTCGGAGCGTCAAGACGCTCTGGCAGCGTCGAGCTAGCGTCGGGACGCTGTCGCTCGACGCTAGCTCTCGGGTTTTTGCATGGTATTTTGCCTTCAATTTTCCCGAAACGTCAGTTCTTCATATTTTTGCATGGTCCTTCCCCAAAAGTGTTCCTAGGTCCTTAAAATGTGACTTTAAGCCTCGAACGTCGTCGAAACGCACCCGAGGGTGAATTACCGAGAACACCTGCAATTAACACATAAAAGCAAGATTAAGCAAGTAATAATCGTGAATTAAGGACATAATTATAGCTCCAAAATGGAGCTATCAGCTACCTATTCGACTTTATCCCCAAGATGGTAGACTTATTGAGTCGACGCTAATGGGTCACTCTCACCCGTGCAAGTCAAAGGATATTTTCGAATAAGCAGGAGTTTATAGCGAGCTCAGGATTGAGATCGACTTACCTAGGCCATCAAATGAAAATGTTGGTCTCATCAGTAAACGGTGTTATAAAGAGAGAGCGACATATTTCACGGTTTAGTCTTATGCAAACTCTTTGCACATGACGCCCTCATTCGCACATCTCCATGTGAAACGATTCGGATCACATCGATTTGTACAATACAAAGTGAGCCGCATCCAATAGTGTTACCATGATAAGGTACCCAGTCTTATCCGTATACTAAAGACCGTTTTGACTGACTACTTGAGCCTGATCCACAATCATGTCATACATGAGACTCGAGTACTCATATTCAGCCATGGGTGTTGGTCATTGGTATAGGTTAACCTAAACACGTTTCACTTTATTCCAGTAAAGTTCTTTACTGAATAAAACTAATAACTCTTTATTCTAAATAGATTATTTACAAACATAACAGTTTACAAACCACGAGTTTTAGGACATAAAACTCAACACTTAGGAGGTGGAGTAGGCCTAGAAGGTTGAGTGTGTCATAAGCTTAGGAGATGGAGTGTGGGTATGGGTTGATTTTACCCATAACAATTAATGAATTGAAATATTTTAAATTCACATGTAATATTTAACATTATTGTATGATTCTCTTTTATTTCAAAACTATCGAAATAAAATGAATAATTAATGTGAGTCATATTGAAAAAAATATGTAAAATATCGTTGTCAAAATTATTTTTGTTATCTTCAAAGAAATTTGTGAAGGATACATAAAATAAAAAGCAAAAATCGCATTCTTAAAATTTATTGGAAGAAGTCCTTAACAATGAAAATATGGAAAATTATAGGAAAAATTGTACAAAAAACAGCTAAAATAAATCATCATTACTGAGATGTTGGTTTTCGGGTGCAGTGGATTCAGTTGGAATGACGAGTTTAAGAGATGGAGGCGGAGAAAATTGTGTTTGACACATGGGTCAGGGTAAGGCTATACTTTTGTGTTGTTCTTTTTTTTAAAAGAAGTTTGAAAAATATACCTACATTAATTAAAAACAAAAAACAAAAAACCTCAATCTTAGAATTCATACAATTAAAGATGAGTCATAAAAAAAATGGATATATATACATATATTTGATAATCAATGTGAAAAAATAATGTGAGGTATTGTGCTCAAAATTATTTTTGTTGTCCTCAAAAAAATTTGTAAATCATAGATAAAATAGAAATAAAAAGTTTCATTTTTAGAATTTATTGACATTTGAAGAAGTCCTTAATAATGAAATTTTGAAAATTCATAGAAAAAAATTGTGTAGAAGAAAACAGCTAAAATAAACTTAGAACTTCATAACTGTTCAACAACTTCGCCCCAAACACACCATAACTTTCATAACTCCAAACTAAACAAGTTCCTGCCCCAAACACACATACTTCACAACTCCCCAGACTAAACAATCCAACTCCCCCAACTCCTTGGACCAAACGCCTCCTAAGAATATGTAGAAACGAAGTGGAGTTGTGAAGTTGTTTAGTATGTGGAGTTAATTAGTCTAAGAAGGTTTCAGGTAGAGTTGTTCAACTTTGAGTTGTGAATTCAGTTTTTTTTTTTTAGTACATTGGGTGGGAGATAAGAACCACATACCTCTTGGTCGTCAATATATACATATGTCAGTTAAGCTATCTCGCTTTGGCGAGTTGTGAATTCAGTTTTTATGATTGTCTTTAAAACGTTTATGAATGTTAAAAATATGTATATAGAGGTGGGAGAGATTCAACCACCGACCTCTTGTTCGTGTTTGGTTACAAAAATTAGTTGGTGGGGAACTTAGAAAATAGCAAAGATGGAAAGAAAGTATACGCAGTTGAGGAATGAATGCTCTTTTCAATATATCACACAATTGGGGATTTTAACCTATGGAGGCTAGTAACCCTAGCCTCCCTTAAATATACAAAAGAATGGAATAATCTTTACATAAGACAAAACCACACAGCTGGATAACCAACTCTAGGACAACCTGTCCTTTTCCTATTGGTTGAATAAAAACCGAAATCCAGTTGGGCAATGGGTCACCTTCCTTCCACCTTGTCTGCTTGGTCATTGTCCATGTCACCTGTTTGCTGACCTTCCTTTACATTCCCCCTCAAACGAGAGGGGAGATTGACGAGACCGAGTTTGGATCGCAAGTAGGAGAATTGGTTGTGTGAGAGTGACTTTGTCAGGCTGTCAGCTAATTGTTCTTCAGTAGGTATATACTGAATGTCAAGACGTCTGCTCAGAACCTGATCACGGACATATTGAACATCGATTTCAATATGTTTGGTCCGAGCATGGAAGACCGGGTTGGCTGCAACGGCTGCTGCACTGATGTTGTCACACCAAATGCGAGGGGTCGAAGATAATGGGACGCCTAGTTCACCAAGGAGTTGTCTGATCCAAGTAATTTCAGCCGTGGCATGTGCGAGAGCTCTGTATTCAGATTCAGTGCTTGACCTGGCCACTGCCACTTGTTTCTTTGAAGACCAAGAAACCAATGTAGGACCTAAGAAGACACAGTAGGCAGCCACTGACTTACGATCATCAACATTTGCTGCCCAGTCAGCATCAGAAAAAGCTGTGATGGAGATGTGAGGGCTGGATTGAATGAGGAGACCATACGATGGTGTACCTTTTAGGTACCTTAGGACTCTCTTAACAGCCATCCAATGAACATCAGTGGGAGCTTTGAGAAATTGACTGAGTTTGTTGACTATAAAGGCTATGTCAGGTCTGGTATTTGTGAGGTACTGCAGTGCACCTATAGTGCTTCGGTATTGAAAAGGATCAGCCAACAGAGTCCCATCGCAGATAGATAAGTGTTTGCCAGTGACTGCAGGTGTGGGGCATGGTTTGGTGTGCTGGAGTTGTACTTTTTCCAGTAGATCTTGAATATACTTGGACTGGCTAAGATGAAGGCCAGATGGGAGATAAGTGACTTGAATTCCCAAGAAGTAATTGAGCTGGCCAAGATCTTTCAGGGCAAACTTATTATGTAACATGCTGATGAGATGAGTAAGGGATGTTGAAGTGTTACCTGTGAGTATGACATCATCCACATAGAGAAGAAGGAGCATGGAAATCGAACCTCGTGTATACACAAACAAAGATGCATCGGACCTACTCACAGTGAAACCATAGCTGATCAGCACATTCTTGAACTCATCATTCCAGGCCCGTGGTGCCTGTTTCAGACCATATATTGCTTTGTGAAGCTTGCAGACATGTGTGGGATTTGACGAACATTCAAACCCAGGTGGCTGAGTCATGTAGACTGTCTCTTGCAAGGTGCCGTTGAGAAACGCATTGTTGAAATCAAGTTGTCTGAGCTTCCAACCATTGGACAGAGCTAAGAACAGAACAATGCGGATTGTGGAGGACTTGACCACTGGGCTAAAGGTTTCAAAATAGTCAACTCTCGGGTGCTGGTGAAATCCTTTTGCAACCAGCCTTGCTTTGTGCCTCTGTATCGTGCCATCTGCATTCTGTTTCAACCGAAAGATCCATTTGCAACCAATCACATTAAAATGAATGGACGGAGGCACTAAGGACCATGTATGAAGAGCAGCCATTTCTTCTTCCATAGCCTGTCGCCATTGTGGTGTACTAAGAGCAATGGAGACTCTTGATGGTTCTTTGAGAGACAAATTAGTTGGACCCGAGACTTTCCATACCTTTGGTTTATATATTCCTGCCTTGGCTCTTGTGGTCATGGGGTGATCATTGGTTACTAAAGGCAGCGAAAGAGTTGTAGTGTGGGGTGAGGACACTGAAGATGAGGGAACAGAGGGGGTTTGGGGCATAGGAGAAGCAGTAGCATTGGCTGGTAAGGTTTGAGTTGATGTACTTGGAACTGGTGTAATTATAGGGATGGGTGAGTTGATGTTTGGAGATGGAGGTGGAGTGTTGTAGGGAATGCTAGGGCTGATTGGGGAGGTTATATGTGGAGGTGAAGTGTGCTGGGCAGGATTAGGTGAGCCAAACCAATGTAGAATCTATGGAGCAGTGTTATCTGTAGAGATGGGCTGAGAGCAACCACCAAATCCTGTTTTATAAGGAAACAACGCTTCATTAAATTTGACATGCCTTGAGATCATGATCTTGCCAGAGGGAAGTAGACATACATACCCCTTGTGTTGAGGAGCTGGCCCCAGATAGACACATTGGTCCGAGTGATAGGCAAACTTATGCTGTTGGTATGGTCGAAGGTTTGGGTAACAGGCACATCCAAATACTCTGAGAGTGGTGTAGTCCATGGTCTGCTGTAAAAGTGTTTCCATGGGTGAACAATTTTGAAGAACTGGAGATGGGAGACCATTAATCAAAGAGACTGCTGTTCGGAATGCAAACCACCAAAAATTGAGTGGTAGAGATGCTTGTGCAAGGAGTGTGAGACCAGTTTCAACCAGATGCCTATGTTTTCTCTCAGCTCGGCCATTTTGTGCAGAGGTATAGGGACATGAGAACCTTGTCAAAATACCCATTTTCCTACACATTTGAACTATAGGTTGAAACTCACCACCATTGTCCATTTGAATAGCCTTGATGCCCTTCTGAAATTGTGTGTGAACAAACGACTGGAATTCACTGAAGGCTACTGTTAAGTCTCTGAAAGTGACTTATTTAGGACCCATTTAGCTTAAGAAGATGTACACATTTAGGTGTTTTTGTTAGCATTTAGCCTAAACCTGTGCTTTAATATGAGAATTAGAAGAAGGTGGCTAATTTAGGACTTATGCACAATAGGTAGAAAAAGGGGTGAAAACCGAAGAAAAGAATGAAAAAAAGAACCATTGCGACTGCATTGCGGAATAATTGCGGTGGCCGCAATTATTCAAGTTAAAACCGTAAGTTGGCTGACATTTTTCTGTTTAGATCCGACTTTTCAGGGATTCGTTCTTTCTCCTCCATCCATTCTGATATACGACGTTGAAGATTGATGGTTCTCCTTGGCCCAAATGCACCTGCAAACTACTATAAAAGGGGGTCAAAGTCGGAGGTTCAGTCATCACTCGAAGCGTAGAAGTCTTTCTGCAGTCCACCATTTCCACTGTTCTTCCTTTGCCGTCTGTTGGAGTGAGAGTCTAAGCTTTTGGAATCGATAATCTGATAGGAAGGAGAGAAGATTCTTCTTCTCTCTCGATTGGATTCATCCAAGCACGGCTGAATTCTCACCACCTTCATTCGAGGCGACTGCCACAAAGTCTTCAGCAAGCTTTTACTGTTTTCTGCTCTTTTCTTCTCATTTCCATTACTGTTCATTGTTGTTCTTAGTTTAGTCATTTCAATTATTGCATTTCGTTGTTGTCTGTCTTGGATTCAGTACTTTTAAAGCTTTCCTTTGTCATTCAAACACTTAAAGTAATCAAAGTAAGTTTCTGCATTTCACAGTTTTACCTTGTTCTGCTACGAGTTTGGCTTGCTGTTTTACACACATTTCTCTTCTAAGCATGTCTACTTTATCTACCATTTCTGCTCTTTACATATCCATGAGTAACTAAAATCATTTAGGGGCATGCTAATGACAGAACTATAGGCTAAAAAACGTGAGTCAAGTAGGTAGATTAACACTCGAACATTGATTGTATGTAAGCTTCATCCCACGGGCAATTTCGATTGGCCATCCATTTTGTCCAAAGAACTCCTAACCTCTGGAAGGAGTAAGAGTTCAGAGTCATATAATCATGCTAGCCTTTCATGGTAATCAGGAAACGGCCTAGGAATAGGCGTTTCCCTAGTACAAACTAAACACTCCTGCTTTAACAAGATGCTTAAGACCTTACTTTGAAGTCGAGTAAACTTGAGTCTCTCATGCATGGAATCGGACGATACTTGAGATAGAGTGAGTTTGATGTATAGAGAGTTGATCCAAAGCTTGATAATCGTAATAAACTGCCTATAGGATAGTCATTAGTAGCCCTTAATTCACCCTTTTAATCAGTTTCGCTGCCAGTTAATTGCGAAAACATTGCGGTCCACGCAATTCTGCCCAATTTTCATTCTGTTTAGCTGTTTTCTTTCTCGTTTATTAATTCCATCTCTTATCCTTTGCATCTAATTTCAACTTGCTTTTGTTTATGTCATATCCCTCTACACATTCAGCAAAAAGTAGTTAATTAAAAACCAATTTTAACCCATCAAATTCATCCCATCTTTCTTAACATTCACACTTCGCGAATAGCTAAAAACAAGTCTCTGTGGAAAAAACGAATTAAATATACTCACTACTTGCTGTAAGACCATGTATGCTTGCATGTTCTAAGTGCTCTCTCTACCCTTTTGCATATTTATCTTTACACATTGAGCACGCAACAAGTTTTTGGCGCCGCTGCCGGGGACTTATTTTAAGTGAAAACGAAGTTGTTAAGTTTGAAAAATCAAGTTTATCATTGAGTGAAACTAATCTGTTTCATTTCTTTTGCAGGTGCCATTAAGGTAGTTTATGAGTGAGCGTTCACATAGTGATTTAGAGTTCGATCCTGAACCTGAAAGATCACTTCGAGCTAGGAATAAGGCAAAGAAACGTCTCTTTAAACAACCTCCTATACCTCAAACCACACCTGAAACTAGAGAAATGGGCGATGTAGTTCCAAATCCGGCGCAAGCCATTCGCAACCCCATTGAAATAGCGAATGACAAGGATAGCGCCATCCTTTCATATTTAGTACCTATGCCTGGGGAGCTGAACCCCAGCATAATCCGTCCTGAAATCACTGCCCACTCTTTCGAGTTAAAGCCAGTGATGTTCCAAATGTTGTCCACTGTGGGACAATTCTTTGGAATAGAAAATGAGGACCCCCATAACCACCTTAGGAACTTCTTAGGAGTTAGTGACACTTTCCTAATCCCTGGAGTTTCCCAAGAAGCCCTGAGGCTATATCTTTTCCCTTACTCTTTGAGGGACAAAGCCAAAACGTGGCTAAATTCTTTACCCTCAGGATCTGTCCGCAATTGGACAGATTTAGCAGAAAAATTCCTAGTCAAATACTTCCCACCAGATAGGAATTCAACTTTTCGTGATGACATCATAAAATTCAAACAAGCTCCAAGTGAGTCTCTTCACGAAGCTTGGACACGATTCAAAGACCTTCTCATTAAATGTCCACACCATGGCATTCCATGGTGTATCCAAATAGAAGTTTTCTTTAAAGGATGCAACCCCAGCACCAGACAAGTCTTAAATTCATCTGCTGGAGGTTCCATGTTGTCCAAGAGTTACAACGAAGCTTATGGGATCTTGGAGAAGATCTCAACATCTCACTGTAGATGGTCGGATGATCCTGTAGAGCCAACTAGAGCTCAAGACAAGGATGCTCTAAGCGCCATGAGCACCCAAATAAATGCCCTGACCAACTTAGTCAAGCAAATGGCTCAGGCCAATCTCCAAACCAGTGCCAATACCGCCACAGCCATGTCAATGGGCACCCAACAAAGTCAAGGCGAGGCACCAATCTGTGGATTCTGTGGGGAAGGACACCCTTATGAATACTGTCCTGGGAATCCATCCTCGGTCTGCTATGTGGGAAGTCAGCAGCAACCAAGGAATAACCCCTACTCACAAACTTACAATCCTGGTTGGAGAAACCACCCTAACCTGTCATGGGGTGGCCAACAAAACACTAACCAAAATCCTAACCAACAAAGGCCGAGTGGAACACCTGGTTTCACTCCCCAACATAACCAGTCAATGTACCAAAAACCTTATAATCAACCTGTAGGATCTTCTGTAGAAAACCTACTCAAGGAATATATAGCTAAGAATGATGCTACTCTTCAGAGCCAGCAAGCTACCCTTAGGAGCCTGGAAAATCAAATAGGCCAGTTAGCCAATGAACTTAAAAGTAGGCCCCAAGGTAGACTCCCTGCTGATACCGAGGTACCAAGGAGAGATGGCAAGGAACAAGTTCAAGCCATTGAACTTAGGAGTGGAAGACCATTGGTGAGCATTACAAAGGACACACCAAAGAGAGTAGAGAACACTGAGTCTAGTGCTCCACTGGAGTCTCTGCCAAGCCAAGGTCCACCACCGACTAGCACATCAGGAGCCAGGTTAGAACCAATTGTAGAGGACATAGAAGAAATTCCAAGGCCTCCACCGATCCTAAAGCGCCCTGACGTGCCTGCTTATGTGCCACCACCTCCTTATCCTCGAAGGCTTAAGAAGAAGCAAGAACAGGAAGTTCATTTTAATAAATTCTTAGAAATACTTAAGCAAGTGCATGTGAATATTCCTTTTGTAGAGGTTTTACAGTCTATGCCTTCATATGTAAAATTTTTGAAGGATATCATTACTAACAAAAAGATAATTGGTGAGTTTGAAACAGTAAACCTCACCGAGGAGTGCAGTGCCATCCTCCAGAACAAGCTGCCCAAGAAGGAGAAGGATCCTGGTTCCTTCACCCTACCTGTAGAACTTGGAGGCAAGCATGTGGGCAGAGCGCTTTGTGACCTGGGCGCCAGCATAAATCTCATGCCCCTGTCCCTATTCCGCCAGTTGGGAATAGGGGAAGCACGTCCAACTACTGTCACTTTACAACTAGCAGACAGATCCATCGCATATCCAGAAGGTAAGATTGAGGATATTCTAGTTAAAGTTGACAAATTCATTTTCCTTGCAGATTTCATTGTCCTGGACTATGAGGCAGACAAGGAGGTACCCATCCTGCTAGGTAGACCATTTCTAGCCACAGGTAGGGCACTAATAGACGTGCAAAAAGGTGAGTTAACTATGAGAGTTCATGATGAAGAGGTAAAATTTAGTGTTTACAAAGCTTTAAAATATCCCTCTGATTCTGAGTCTTGTGCTAGCATGGATGTTGTTGACTCACTAATGGAAGAACAATTAGAGCATGTACTGTTAACCAAGCATGCTAACGAATATGTAGGATTAGATGTAGATGATCTAAATGTAGCTGACATAATGAACATGCCTGTAAATAACCCTCAGCATGTATGTATGAATATAGATTTAACTGATAGAACTATTAACCCTCTGAAGCCCTCCATTGAGCATCCACCTATTTTAGAACTGAAACCACTACCAACTCACCTCAAATATGCATATCTAGGAGATAATGACACACTGCCTGTAATTATTTCTTCTAAGCTAAGTGAACAGCATGAGGTTGATTTAATTTTACTGCTTAAGCAACATAGGAAGGCTATAGCATGGTCTATTGCTGATATTCGAGGCATTAGCCCTTCTTATTGCATGCACAAAATTATTCTAGAGGAAGAGCACACACCTAGGGTAGATCACCAGCGTAGGTTAAACCCCTCTATGAAAGAGGTAGTGAAGAAAGAAATAATAAAGTGGTTAGATGCAGGAGTAATTTTCCCCATAGCTAGTAGCCAGTGGGTGAGCCCCATCCAATGTGTACCTAAAAAGGGGGGAATAACTGTGGTAGTCAATGAGAATAACGAACTAATTCCAACAAGGACTGTCACAGGGTGGAGGGTATGTATGGATTACAGAAAACTAAATAAAGAAACTAAAAAAGACCACTTCCCCATACCGTTTATTGACCAGATGCTAGACAGAATAGCTGGTAGAGCCTACTACTGTTTCCTAGATGGCTATTCAGGCTACAATCAAATAACTATAGACCCTAAGGATCAAGAGAAGACCACCTTCACTTGCCCTTTTGGAACGTTTGCCTTCCGCAGAATGCCTTTTGGCTTATGCAATGCACCGGCAACTTTCCAGAGGTGCATGATGGCAATCTTCTCTGAGTTGGATGAGTCCATGATAGAAATATTCATGGATGACTTCTCAGTCTTTGGGGACTCATTTAAAACCTGTCTAGAGAACTTAGGACAAGTCCTGACTAGGTGTGAGGAGACTAACCTAGTCCTGAATTGGGAAAAGTGCCATTTTATGGTAGATGAAGGGATTGTCTTAGGACATCGAGTGTCAAGGGCGGGTGTAGAAGTGGATAGGGCGAAAATAGAGGTCATAGAGAAGTTGGTAGAGCCCCAGAATGTCAAAGCTATTAGGAGTTTCTTAGGACATGCTGGCTTCTATAGAAGGTTCATCAAGGACTTTTCTAAGATAGCCAAGCCTCTGTGCGAGCTTCTAGAGCTAGGTAGGCCATTCATCTTTTCTAAAGAATGTGTAGTAGCTTGGAAAGCCCTTAAGGAAGCACTGGTCACAGCACCAATCATAGTAGGACCAAATTGGGATCTCCCATTTGAGATGCTATGTGATGCCAGTGACTATGCTGTAGGAGTCATGTTAGGACAGAAGATTGACAAGCTCACACATCCTGTCTATTATGCTAGTAAGACCTTGAATGAGGCTCAATGTAACTATACAACTACAGAGAAAGAAATGCTTGCTGTAGTATTTGCTTGTGAAAAATTTAGGAACTATATTGTAGGAACTAGGACCATTGTATATACTGACCATTCTGCTTTAAAATATCTAATGAGAAAGGCTGATGCTAAGCCTAGACTAATTAGATGGGTGTTATTGCTGCAGGAATTCGATTTGGACATACGGGACAAGAAGGGATGTGAAAACGTGGTTGCAGATCACCTGTCTCGATTGCAGCACAATTGCGAAAAAATTGCGGACCCCGCAATTTCTGATGCTTTTATAGATGAACATATCTTTGCTTTAACTCATCGTGATAACGATGAGGAACCTTGGTTCGCTGACATTGCTAACTTCCGTGCAGCACAGGTATTACCAGTGTTCAAGGGAGGACAAGAGAAGAAGAGGTTCCTCCATGAAGCAAGGAAATTCATCTGGGATGACCCCATACTTTATAGGACCTGTGCTGATGGGTTGTTGAGGAAGTGTGTTACAGCTGCTGAAGCGAAGTCTGTGCTACAGCACTGTCATTCATCTCCTTATGGTGGACACTTTGGTGGACAAAGGACAGCTGCCAAGGTATTTCAAAGTGGCTACTACTGGCCAACAATCTTTAAGGACGCCCACAACTATGCCCACAACTGTGACGAGTGCCAAAGGACAGGTAACCTCAGTCGTAAGGATGAGATGCCCCTCACCTACATCTTGGAGTTAGAACTCTTTGATGTATGGGGCATTGATTTCATGGGACCATTCCCTCCATCATCAGGTAACCTGTACATCTTAGTAGCAGTGGACTACGTGTCCAAATGGGTAGAGGCTAAAGCATGTCCTAATAATGATGCTAAGACAGTCACTAACTTCTTGCATAGGCACATTTTCACTAGATTTGGGACTCCTCGTGCTATCATTAGTGATGAGGGGTCACATTTTATTAATAAGGCTATGGAGAAATTATTGGCTAAATATAACATTAGACATAGGGTAGCTACTCCCTACCACCCACACTCAAATGGCCAAGCTGAGATTTCCAATAGGGAGATAAAGAACATCCTAGAGAAGGTAGTCAAACCTAATAGGAAAGACTGGTCTTTCAAGCTTGAGGATGCACTTTGGGCTTATAGAACAGCATATAAGACACCTCTAGGAATGTCTCCCTATAGGTTGGTATATGGCAAGGCTTGCCACTTGCCACTTGAGTTGGAGAACAAGGCATTTTGGGCCATGAAAGAATTAAATTTTTGTGTGAAGGATGCAGGGACATTAAGATCTTTACAGCTGCATGAACTTGATGAGCTTAGGCACATGGCCTATGAGAATGCCAAGATGTACAAAGAAAAGACAAAAATATGGCATGACAGTAGACTCAGGATCAAAGATTTTAAGAAAGGCCAACTTGTACTGTTATTTAACTCACGATTAAAGCTATTTCCAGGCAAATTAAAGTCTAGATGGTCGGGTCCATTTGTTGTTACTAATGTCTTTATTCATGGTGCAGTAGAGATAAAAAACTTGCAGCAAGGACAGCCATTTATGGTCAATGGTGCTAGGTTGAAGCACTACTATGAGGAGGGGGATGTGAAGACTCTCTCGACCTTCCTCCTACATGAAGCATGAAGTTAGAAACGAGAGAGAACGAGTGGTTACTGTGCTCGTTTAGTCAAGGCCAATGCCTTAGTTTATTTTTTCTGTTTTTTTCGATGATCGTTTGTACGTTTTGTGGTGTAATTTTAATTGCGTATTTAATGTTTGTTTTGTTTGTTTTTGTAGGGAATCGAAAGAGGGGATCAAGGGGAGTAAATCGCACTTTAAAAATCAAGAATCGGTTGGGCCGAATGAAAGATACGGGCGATCAAAGTTGGGATTTATTATGAAATATTGTCCCTAGAATTGCGCAAAAATTGCTGACTCCGCAAAAAGAGCCGTTGGGATTTTATTTTCCGTTGCTTTTATATCCGTTGGAAGCCGCTCGATCGTTACGATTATCTCTCTCTTTGCTCTCCAAATCTTCAGCGATTCTCTCCATCTCTGATTCTTCTCTCAAGATCTTCAAGATTTAGCTATGGTTTCCACTAGGGCTGAGAGATCCGCCGCCAAGAAGAAGGCCGACGACGCAGCTGAAGCGGCTGCAAGGGAAGCGCTTCTCACCCTTGCTGATCAGGGTGCTGTACGCACTGGCCGTCTTGGCAAGCTTCCTATTCGTAGGAAGAAGTGGAGGGTGGTCACTGAGATCCCTGCTGGCCCATCTGAGCCAGTGGGTACGCCAACGAAGCGCCGGTGGACTGTCAAGACTGTCGCCGAACCAAGCATCGCCAAGACTCCCTCTGTGGAGAGTCAAGAACCTGATCGTGCATCTCACGAGTCAGCAAAGGAAGGTTCGTCGCCGTCTGTGTCACCTGTGCGCAGCCCTCTCCCATCTGAACCGGTGCAAAGCACAGAATCATCACCGCCTGCGCAGCGCGCCGAGTCATCTCCAGCGCTTCAGAGTTCTGATCTACCACCTGCGGAGGTGCAGAGTCCTGACCTGCCGTCTTCGCCATGGAGTTCTGCACATACACCATCAGCAGAGCACAACTCTCCACGGCCTGATCCTGAATTCCCTTATGGGGATTATCAGGAGTCCACGCAAGGCAGTGGAGATGCTGGCGAAGAAGAAGTCTTCTCTCCCATGAGAGAAGACAGCCCTGATGAGCCTGCACAGCAGGATGATTCCATGGAGGAGACGTTGGGGGCCTGCCTACAACAGATCCACATTAAGAGGGAGAAGAAGGAGGCCAAGAAGAAGGCCAAGAAAGCCAAGAAACTGAAGAGGAAGAAGGCCAAGCGAGTGCCTTCAGCAGACAAAGACAGTACTGAGCCTGCGCTCAAACGCCTCAAGGTGGAGGCTGCTGAATCTTCCAAGCCAGCCGATAAGGGGAAGGCTAAGCTCTACCCTGAAGACGAACCTCCATCAGTGAGGTATGTCTCATCCGATGCCGAATCCAGGGGTGTGGAGCTGAGAAAAAGGGACCTGTTGCACGAGAAGGGGTTCCTTGATCGACTTGCTGACCTGCCGCAGTTCTTGCGCGCAGGGGTGATCAACCATGGCTGGGAGGAATTCTGCCGACCTCCCAATCCAGCATACACGAGCATGGTGTATGACTTCTATGCCAACGTGCTCAGCCCTGAGGATGGCCTATCTGTGGTCAGAGGGGTGGAGGTTGATTTCTCAGCCAAAGCCATTAATGAAGCATTTGGTCTAAGGGGCCAGCCTCACACAGATTACGCACGGATAGTTGATGAGCCGACCGAGGCTGTGCTGGAAGAAGCCATCCGCACCATTGGCCAGCCTGAGGCCTCCTGGACAGTCTCACGCAATGGGCGGCACACACTCATGAGTGCCAACCTCACGGCTAAGGCAGCTGTGTGGTTTTCATTCGTCAGAAGAAGACTCTCCCCGGTGACTCATGAGACTACAATTAACCAGAGCCGTTCGCTGCTGGTTTATGCTATAATGAGAGGTCTCACGATCAACGTGGGAGAGGTCATCACTGCTGCCATAGCCGAGTGTGCTAAGAAGGGTAAGGGACCATTATTTTTTCCGAACACTATAACCAAATTGTGTTTGCTTGCAGGGGTTCCCACCGAGCGCTTGGAGCAGCAGCTGCCCTACACAGGCCATCTGGAGTTGCCTGCACACCTAAGGCTGAGAAGAAAGGGCAACATGGAGTTTGAGTTGGATAGGCTGGCGGCTGAACAGTCCCTATCCATGGCCTGCTTGATGGACATACAGAGGAGAATGGCTCAATGGGCCAATTATGCGCAGGCGAGGGACAAAGAAGTTGCAGACCAGTTGGGGTGCATCTTCCCAGACTTCCCCACCAACCTCCTGACTCCATGGGTGCCCCCACGACCAAGGCGACCAGATGAGGATGATGAGAATTGAGTGCTGGTTTGAAGAGCACTAGAGGGAGTATTACTGATCCCTAAAGAAACAAAAGACAATTTTTCTGCTTTTTGATAGATTCATGTATATTATGCTGTTTTTGGTTCAATTTTGATCTGTTTTGGATGTCTAGTTTTATGTTTTTCCTTTTGCTTAGGATAGTCTGATGTTAGTTGATTAGGTAGGATAGTTTAGTTTTATTTTTAGGATGCATGAGTAACGGGAAAAAGCATGCTAGGGGCCTGAGTTAATGTTAAATCTGCCCAGATTGTATTGCGAAATAATTGCGGTTCCCGCAATTTTTTGTGACTGATTGCATGTTTTTGACTGCCCGTTTAGTTAGGCTGTGATCTGTTAAATTCCATCTTTTGCTGCTAGCATGACTACCTTATATAGCTGATCTTGGAGCATGCTGGATGAGTGTCATAAGACACCCTTTGATAGTTTAAATTTGCCTCTGAATAGTGCTCAGCATGCATAAACCATAAGGCCTTAACCCTGTCTGTTATGTTCAAATTTTCTGCTGCTGGGATAGTTGCTTCTAGAATGTTTTGCCTATGCCTAGGATGTTTAGATTCTCTTTGTTTTACTTTAGACTAGATGCTTCTAGGACAAGTTTGGGGGTGTGCCACCTCAAACACTCATTGGGGACAATGAGTAGTTGAAGTTTGGGGGAGGCCACCCTAGGCCTAGGAACATTCCTCTCTTCCTTAGGACATAAGCATTCTTCTTCTCCTAAAAAAAAAAAAAAAAAAAAAAAAATAATTGTGATAAAAAGAATAAAGAGGGGAGACTCCACCTAAGTAAAAAAGAAAGAAAAAGGAAGAAGAATGTATGCTTGGGAGTTATAATCTTGTGGCTTAGATGTCCTATGAAAAAAGAACTCTGATCCTTAATGAGCTAAGCACAAGGTTGTAGCTTTTAGGTTTGTCTAGGGAGATGAATGTTTATCCAATGTAGTGATGCCAGGGTTTAGGTTGTTCTCTATAAAGTACCACTGTCACTGTTAATACTAAGACTGGCATGACTCTAAGGAATCCTAGACACATTAAAAATAAGCTAGAAGCATGTACTGAGTCTGGAGTAAAGCTTGGTAGAATTTGAAACCTTAGGGATAGTAGCATGATATCATAGAAGTAGTTAGATCAGTAGTAGGGGGTTAACAAAAGCAGTGGGTATAGTAGGCAGGTGAAGTCAGAAGAAGCTAGACAAGAGGTTAGTTCTAAACTTAGAAGTGTGTCACAGGACAGCACTGCTAGAGGCAAGAATATAAGGGAGTTAGTGAGTAGTTAAAAGAAGAAGAAACAGCAGCCTGAGTAAGTCCTTAGTATGCTTGAGGACAAGCAAAGCCTTAAGTTTGGGGGTGTGTTAAGTCTCTGAAAGTGACTTATTTAGGACCCATTTAGCTTAAGAAGATGTACACATTTAGGTGTTTTTGTTAGCATTTAGCCTAAACCTGTGCTTTAATATGAGAATTAGAAGAAGGTGGCTAATTTAGGACTTATGCACAATAGGTAGAAAAAGGGGTGAAAACCGAAGAAAAGAATGAAAAAAAGAACCATTGCGACTGCATTGCGGAATAATTGCGGTGGCCGCAATTATTCAAGTTAAAACCGTAAGTTGGCTGACATTTTTCTGTTTAGATCCGACTTTTCAGGGATTCGTTCTTTCTCCTCCATCCATTCTGATATACGACGTTGAAGATTGATGGTTCTCCTTGGCCCAAATGCACCTGCAAACTACTATAAAAGGGGGTCAAAGTCGGAGGTTCAGTCATCACTCGAAGCGTAGAAGTCTTTCTGCAGTCCACCATTTCCACTGTTCTTCCTTTGCCGTCTGTTGGAGTGAGAGTCTAAGCTTTTGGAATCGATAATCTGATAGGAAGGAGAGAAGATTCTTCTTCTCTCTCGATTGGATTCATCCAAGCACGGCTGAATTCTCACCACCTTCATTCGAGGCGACTGCCACAAAGTCTTCAGCAAGCTTTTACTGTTTTCTGCTCTTTTCTTCTCATTTCCATTACTGTTCATTGTTGTTCTTAGTTTAGTCATTTCAATTATTGCATTTCGTTGTTGTCTGTCTTGGATTCAGTACTTTTAAAGCTTTCCTTTGTCATTCAAACACTTAAAGTAATCAAAGTAAGTTTCTGCATTTCACAGTTTTACCTTGTTCTGCTACGAGTTTGGCTTGCTGTTTTACACACATTTCTCTTCTAAGCATGTCTACTTTATCTACCATTTCTGCTCTTTACATATCCATGAGTAACTAAAATCATTTAGGGGCATGCTAATGACAGAACTATAGGCTAAAAAACGTGAGTCAAGTAGGTAGATTAACACTCGAACATTGATTGTATGTAAGCTTCATCCCACGGGCAATTTCGATTGGCCATCCATTTTGTCCAAAGAACTCCTAACCTCTGGAAGGAGTAAGAGTTCAGAGTCATATAATCATGCTAGCCTTTCATGGTAATCAGGAAACGGCCTAGGAATAGGCGTTTCCCTAGTACAAACTAAACACTCCTGCTTTAACAAGATGCTTAAGACCTTACTTTGAAGTCGAGTAAACTTGAGTCTCTCATGCATGGAATCGGACGATACTTGAGATAGAGTGAGTTTGATGTATAGAGAGTTGATCCAAAGCTTGATAATCGTAATAAACTGCCTATAGGATAGTCATTAGTAGCCCTTAATTCACCCTTTTAATCAGTTTCGCTGCCAGTTAATTGCGAAAACATTGCGGTCCACGCAATTCTGCCAAATTTTCATTCTGTTTAGCTGTTTTCTTTCTCGTTTATTAATTCCATCTCTTATCCTTTGCATCTAATTTCAACTTGCTTTTGTTTATGTCATATCCCTCTACACATTCAGCAAAAAGTAGTTAATTAAAAACCAATTTTAACCCATCAAATTCATCCCATCTTTCTTAACATTCACACTTCGCGAATAGCTAAAAACAAGTCTCTGTGGAAAAAACGAATTAAATATACTCACTACTTGCTGTAAGACCATGTATGCTTGCATGTTCTAAGTGCTCTCTCTACCCTTTTGCATATTTATCTTTACACATTGAGCACGCAACAGCTACATGGGCATCACTCTTCTGCCGTAGAGGGAAAAGCCATGTGAACCTACTAAAATCATCAACAAAAATTATGTAGTAGCGGAAGCCATCAGAGGATAGAACAGGGGCTGGTCCCCATAGATCTGTGTGCACTAAATCAAAAGAAGCTGAGGCACGAGATTGGGAGAGAGTGAAGGGCAGAGCATGCATTTTTCCAAACTGACATGATTCACAAAATTTGAACTCTTCATTAACTTGAAATTTCACTTTACAATCTCTAATAATCTTATCTAGAGTTCTGATAGAGGGGTGTCCCAATCTATTGTGTAGCAAGGATTTGGTGATTACAGCATTAACAGTTGGAGTGATAAGAGTAGGCGCTTTGGCAGCCAAGACTGAAATTAAAGGCATCTGAGAAGAGGATAGACAAGCTGCTGCAGACTTTGTTGAGTCAGAAGCTAAGACTTGAGCATTATTTATTGACATCCTTGGAGACTCAATCTGGTATAATCCATTCCTAAGTGTGCCCCTCAGGAGCTCCTCCCCCGTATCCTTGTCCTTGATCAAGCAGAAATCAGAATAGAATTCAATAAAAATGTTATTGTCATTAGCTAACTTGGATACACTTACTAGATTCTTAGCTATCTGTGGTACACATAGAACACTATTGAGATTTAGAGTTCCAAGATTAGTATCAATAGAAGTGTCTCCCAAAGAAGCTATGGGTAGTTTTGTACCATTACCTACCACAACAGTTTCATTACCTGTGTACTCAGTCTTATTGGTCAGGAAGTGAGAATTCGAAGTGACATGATTGGAAGCACCACTGTCTGCATACCAGTGGGGATCAATGACTGTCTCAGGGTTGGCCACTGCTGAATTCGCCATAAGAGCAGACTTGGACATACGAGGCTGCTGCTGGTTTGGAGCTAAGGAGGATGGTCCAGCTCCTTGAGATGACTGATTGAACGAATGCTGGTTTTCTCTTTGATGTGTATTGCGAGGATTGTTTACCTCAGGGAGAAAGCGTGAATAACACACTGCTGCACTATGGCCTGTTTTGCCACAAACTTGGCACTGCATTTGGCGGAAATCCGTACCACTGTTTCCTCGTCCTCTGCCTCTGCCTCCTCTATTACCTCTTGACCATGAGTTAGACGAGTTACCTGAGGTTGGAGAGTTATTTCCAGAAAAACGTGTAGGGTTTGAATTCAAGTTAGGATTGGTCCTTTGTTGCACCATGTTGACAGTAGAAACAGAGTTATTAAGAGAGACAGTGTTATTCAGAGACAACTGATAGCTCCATTTTGGAGCTATAATTATGTCCCTAATTCACGTTTATTATTGGCTTAATCTTGCTTTTATGTGATTATTGTAGGTGTTCTCGGTGATTCATTCTCGAGAGCGTTTCGGCGCTTTTCGAAGCTTAATATCGCAATTTAAAGGCCTAAGAACACTTTCGGGAAAGATCCATGCAAAGGCATGAAGGTTGGGCGCTTTGGGGAAATTGAAGGCTAAAATCCATGAAAAACCCGAGAGCTAGCGTCGAGCGACAGCGTCGCGACGCTAGCTCGACGCTCCGAAGTCTGAAGCGCTGATTTGAAGAAAAACCCGAGAGCAAGCGTCGAGTGATAGCGTCTCGACGCCGCACAAGCGTCTCGACGCTCCGAAGTCAGAGGCGTTAAATTGAAAATCCACCCGAGAGCAAGCGTCGAGCGACAGCGTCTCGACGCTCGCTCGACGCCGCGCAAGCGTCCCGACGCTGCGCGAGCGTCTCGACGCCACCCCGACTGCGCGCGCGGATTATTTAGGGCGCAGCGTCTCGACGCTACGACGGATTACTTAAAGTTTTTATCCGTTTTTAGCCGCCATTATCATCTTCCACCTCGAGCTCCGCGCCTGATTTGACGTTCCAGCAGCTATTTTCACCATGGGAGGGGCTAGGAAGCTTGATTGGGAGCCATCCCACACCACACAAGTCATGAGTGAGTAGTTTTACCGTTTTTGGCTCGGGATTGTATAGGAGAAATGTAGTTTGCACTCTTGGTGAGGTTGTAGAATTGAAATTCTGAATTGGATGGATAATTTATTGAATTGAGTTCTATTTCTTAGCTTAATCTATGAGCATGTTTGAATGATTTAGGACTAGGCACCCTTGATTTTGAGCATGTTTCATTCGTTAAAGGATTTGATGTCGTGCCTCTCTGATCCGCCAAGTAACAAGGATTAACGACACCTATGAGCGTATTGGCGTCCTTGCGCTCTTGGTGATCGTTCTTCCCGAATTAGAATTCCAAATCGACATACTAATTTCGCGTCCAAATTAGATAGTTGTCACAGTTAGCTCGTTGCTATCGATCGGTCTTGGGAGAGCGTTGGCCGCCAATGTCCGATCGATATGCTTGATTAGCATGATTAATTATGTCTAATCAATTCCATGGAGCATGTCTGAGTTAATTTATTAATTTTAGACGAGCTGTGTGTTCGTTATATTATTCAGCCATTGTACTCGTCAACCTATGATCCAAGAGGCATGCTAAATTTATCCCCGATCGTCCCGAGTCGAAAACTCCGTTAGTTAAATTCCCCAATTGCATTGTTCCCTCTTAGTGAATTAAAAACCAACAAATTCCCCCTTATTTCATTTACTTTATCAGTTTGCAAATTTAATTGAGATTAAGTCTAATTAACTTAATTCCCTGTGGATCGACCCCGTTGCCGCTACTCTACTAATAGTTTAGTGAATTCGGGCAAATATAAATTCATTTTGGCGGGTCTCGACAACCCGATGATTGGCGATAGTTCAAAAATATCGTTACCAAAATTGGCGCCGTTGCCGGGGAATCAAGTGTAATTCGGCCTAATTTAAATTTGATTTGTAGACTTTTGATTTTTACTTTAAAATTTTGTTTATTCTTTTATTATTTGCAATTTTTGATCTGTTTGTTTAAGTGTGCTAGAAGTGCTTAAATTTTTATTGAGAAAAATGGAGATCGCCGATGAGGCTAGAGTCCCAAGAACACTCAGACAGTGGACATCGTTTGCTATGGGCCACCAACCTTCTTGTATTTCCTACCCGGAAATCTCAGGTGAGTTTGTACTTAAGTCAGGCTTAATTGATCATTTGCCTTCCTTTTATGGTGAAGCAGATGAAGATCCCTATAAGCACTGTTGCGTGCTCAATGTGTAAAGATAAATATGCAAAAGGGTAGAGAGAGCACTTAGAACATGCAAGCATACATGGTCTTACAGCAAGTAGTGAGTATATTTAATTCGTTTTTTCCACAGAGACTTGTTTTTAGCTATTCGCGAAGTGTGAATGTTAAGAAAGATGGGATGAATTTGATGGGTTAAAATTGGTTTTTAATTAACTACTTTTTGCTGAATGTGTAGAGGGATATGACATAAACAAAAGCAAGTTGAAATTAGATGCAAAGGATAAGAGATGGAATTAATAAACGAGAAAGAAAACAGCTAAACAGAATGAAAATTTGGCAGAATTGCGTGGACCGCAATGTTTCCGCAATTAACTGGCAGCGAAACTGATTAAAAGGGTGAATTAAGGGCTACTAATGACTATCCTATAGGCAGTTTATTACGATTATCAAGCTTTGGATCAACTCTCTATACATCAAACTCACTCTATCTCAAGTATCGTCCGATTCCATGCATGAGAGACTCAAGTTTACTCGACTTCAAAGTAAGGTCTTAAGCATCTTGTTAAAGCAGGAGTGTTTAGTTTGTACTAGGGAAACGCCTATTCCTAGGCCGTTTCCTGATTACCATGAAAGGCTAGCATGATTATATGACTCTGAACTCTTACTCCTTCCAGAGGTTAGGAGTTCTTTGGACAAAATGGATGGCCAATCGAAATTGCCCGTGGGATGAAGCTTACATACAATCAATGTTCGAGTGTTAATCTACCTACTTGACTCACGTTTTTTAGCCTATAGTTCTGTCATTAGCATGCCCCTAAATGATTTTAGTTACTCATGGATATGTAAAGAGCAGAAATGGTAGATAAAGTAGACATGCTTAGAAGAGAAATGTGTGTAAAACAGCAAGCCAAACTCGTAGCAGAACAAGGTAAAACTGTGAAATGCAGAAACTTACTTTGATTACTTTAAGTGTTTGAATGACAAAGGAAAGCTTTAAAAGTACTGAATCCAAGACAGACAACAACGAAATGCAATAATTGAAATGACTAAACTAAGAACAACAATGAACAGTAATGGAAATGAGAAGAAAAGAGCAGAAAACAGTAAAAGCTTGCTGAAGACTTTGTGGCAGTCGCCTCGAATGAAGGTGGTGAGAATTCAGCCGTGCTTGGATGAATCCAATCGAGAGAGAAGAAGAATCTTCTCTCCTTCCTATCAGATTATCGATTCCAAAAGCTTAGACTCTCACTCCAACAGACGGCAAAGGAAGAACAGTGGAAATGGTGGACTGCAGAAAGACTTCTACGCTTCGAGTGATGACTGAACCTCCGACTTTGACCCCCTTTTATAGTAGTTTGCAGGTGCATTTGGGCCAAGGAGAACCATCAATCTTCAACGTCGTATATCAGAATGGATGGAGGAGAAAGAACGAATCCCTGAAAAGTCGGATCTAAACAGAAAAATGTCAGCCAACTTACGGTTTTAACTTGAATAATTGCGGCCACCGCAATTATTCCGCAATGCAGTCGCAATGGTTCTTTTTTTCATTCTTTTCTTCGGTTTTCACCCCTTTTTCTACCTATTGTGCATAAGTCCTAAATTAGCCACCTTCTTCTAATTCTCATATTAAAGCACAGGTTTAGGCTAAATGCTAACAAAAATACCTAAATGTGTACATCTTCTTAAGCTAAATGGGTCCTAAATAAGTCACTTTCAGAGACTTAACACACCCCCAAACTTAAGGCTTTGCTTGTCCTCAAGCATACTAAGGACTTACTCAGGCTGCTGTTTCTTCTTCTTTTAACTACTCACTAACTCCCTTATATTCTTGCCTCTAGCAGTGCTGTCCTGTGACACACTTCTAAGTTTAGAACTAACCTCTTGTCTAGCTTCTTCTGACTTCACCTGCCTACTATACCCACTGCTTTTGTTAACCCCCTACTACTGATCTAACTACTTCTATGATATCATGCTACTATCCCTAAGGTTTCAAATTCTACCAAGCTTTACTCCAGACTCAGTACATGCTTCTAGCTTATTTTTAATGTGTCTAGGATTCCTTAGAGTCATGCCAGTCTTAGTATTAACAGTGACAGTGGTACTTTATAGAGAACAACCTAAACCCTGGCATCACTACATTGGATAAACATTCATCTCCCTAGACAAACCTAAAAGCTACAACCTTGTGCTTAGCTCATTAAGGATCAGAGTTCTTTTTTCATAGGACATCTAAGCCACAAGATTATAACTCCCAAGCATACATTCTTCTTCCTTTTTCTTTCTTTTTTACTTAGGTGGAGTCTCCCCTCTTTATTCTTTTTATCACAATTATTTTTTTTTTTTTTTTTTTTTTTTTAGGAGAAGAAGAATGCTTATGTCCTAAGGAAGAGAGGAATGTTCCTAGGCCTAGGGTGGCCTCCCCCAAACTTCAACTACTCATTGTCCCCAATGAGTGTTTGAGGTGGCACACCCCCAAACTTGTCCTAGAAGCATCTAGTCTAAAGTAAAACAAAGAGAATCTAAACATCCTAGGCATAGGCAAAACATTCTAGAAGCAACTATCCCAGCAGCAGAAAATTTGAACATAACAGACAGGGTTAAGGCCTTATGGTTTATGCATGCTGAGCACTATTCAGAGGCAAATTTAAACTATCAAAGGGTGTCTTATGACACTCATCCAGCATGCTCCAAGATCAGCTATATAAGGTAGTCATGCTAGCAGCAAAAGATGGAATTTAACAGATCACAGCCTAACTAAACGGGCAGTCAAAAACATGCAATCAGTCACAAAAAATTGCGGGAACCGCAATTATTTCGCAATACAATCTGGGCAGATTTAACATTAACTCAGGCCCCTAGCATGCTTTTTCCCGTTACTCATGCATCCTAAAAATAAAACTAAACTATCCTACCTAATCAACTAACATCAGACTATCCTAAGCAAAAGGAAAAACATAAAACTAGACATCCAAAACAGATCAAAATTGAACCAAAAACAGCATAATATACATGAATCTATCAAAAAGCAGAAAAATTGTCTTTTGTTTCTTTAGGGATCAGTAATACTCCCTCTAGTGCTCTTCAAACCAGCACTCAATTCTCATCATCCTCATCTGGTCGCCTTGGTCGTGGGGGCACCCATGGAGTCAGGAGGTTGGTGGGGAAGTCTGGGAAGATGCACCCCAACTGGTCTGCAACTTCTTTGTCCCTCGCCTGCGCATAATTGGCCCATTGAGCCATTCTCCTCTGTATGTCCATCAAGCAGGCCATGGATAGGGACTGTTCAGCCGCCAGCCTATCCAACTCAAACTCCATGTTGCCCTTTCTTCTCAGCCTTAGGTGTGCAGGCAACTCCAGATGGCCTGTGTAGGGCAGCTGCTGCTCCAAGCGCTCGGTGGGAACCCCTGCAAGCAAACACAATTTGGTTATAGTGTTCGGAAAAAATAATGGTCCCTTACCCTTCTTAGCACACTCGGCTATGGCAGCAGTGATGACCTCTCCCACGTTGATCGTGAGACCTCTCATTATAGCATAAACCAGCAGCGAACGGCTCTGGTTAATTGTAGTCTCATGAGTCACCGGGGAGAGTCTTCTTCTGACGAATGAAAACCACACAGCTGCCTTAGCCGTGAGGTTGGCACTCATGAGTGTGTGCCGCCCATTGCGTGAGACTGTCCAGGAGGCCTCAGGCTGGCCAATGGTGCGGATGGCTTCTTCCAGCACAGCCTCGGTCGGCTCATCAACTATCCGTGCGTAATCTGTGTGAGGCTGGCCCCTTAGACCAAATGCTTCATTAATGGCTTTGGCTGAGAAATCAACCTCCACCCCTCTGACCACAGATAGGCCATCCTCAGGGCTGAGCACGTTGGCATAGAAGTCATACACCATGCTCGTGTATGCTGGATTGGGAGGTCGGCAGAATTCCTCCCAGCCATGGTTGATCACCCCTGCGCGCAAGAACTGCGGCAGGTCAGCAAGTCGATCAAGGAACCCCTTCTCGTGCAACAGGTCCCTTTTTCTCAGCTCCACACCCCTGGATTCGGCATCGGATGAGACATACCTCACTGATGGAGGTTCGTCTTCAGGGTAGAGCTTAGCCTTCCCCTTATCGGCTGGCTTGGAAGATTCAGCAGCCTCCACCTTGAGGCGTTTGAGCGCAGGCTCAGTACTGTCTTTGTCTGCTGAAGGCACTCGCTTGGCCTTCTTCCTCTTCAGTTTCTTGGCTTTCTTGGCCTTCTTCTTGGCCTCCTTCTTCTCCCTCTTAATGTGGATCTGTTGTAGGCAGGCCCCCAACGTCTCCTCCATGGAATCATCCTGCTGTGCAGGCTCATCAGGGCTGTCTTCTCTCATGGGAGAGAAGACTTCTTCTTCGCCAGCATCTCCACTGCCTTGCGTGGACTCCTGATAATCCCCATAAGGGAATTCAGGATCAGGCCGTGGAGAGTTGTGCTCTGCTGATGGTGTATGTGCAGAACTCCATGGCGAAGACGGCAGGTCAGGACTCTGCACCTCCGCAGGTGGTAGATCAGAACTCTGAAGCGCTGGAGATGACTCGGCGCGCTGCGCAGGCGGTGATGATTCTGTGCTTTGCACCGGTTCAGATGGGAGAGGGCTGCGCACAGGTGACACAGACGGCGACGAACCTTCCTTTGCTGACTCGTGAGATGCACGATCAGGTTCTTGACTCTCCACAGAGGGAGTCTTGGCGATGCTTGGTTCGGCGACAGTCTTGACAGTCCACCGGCGCTTCGTTGGCGTACCCACTGGCTCAGATGGGCCAGCAGGGATCTCAGTGACCACCCTCCACTTCTTCCTACGAATAGGAAGCTTGCCAAGACGGCCAGTGCGTACAGCACCCTGATCAGCAAGGGTGAGAAGCGCTTCCCTTGCAGCCGCTTCAGCTGCGTCGTCGGCCTTCTTCTTGGCGGCGGATCTCTCAGCCCTAGTGGAAACCATAGCTAAATCTTGAAGATCTTGAGAGAAGAATCAGAGATGGAGAGAATCGCTGAAGATTTGGAGAGCAAAGAGAGAGATAATCGTAACGATCGAGCGGCTTCCAACGGATATAAAAGCAACGGAAAATAAAATCCCAACGGCTCTTTTTGCGGAGTCAGCAATTTTTGCGCAATTCTAGGGACAATATTTCATAATAAATCCCAACTTTGATCGCCCGTATCTTTCATTCGGCCCAACCGATTCTTGATTTTTAAAGTGCGATTTACTCCCCTTGATCCCCTCTTTCGATTCCCTACAAAAACAAACAAAACAAACATTAAATACGCAATTAAAATTACACCACAAAACGTACAAACGATCATCGAAAAAAACAGAAAAAATAAACTAAGGCATTGGCCTTGACTAAACGAGCACAGTAACCACTCGTTCTCTCTCGTTTCTAACTTCATGCTTCATGTAGGAGGAAGGTCGAGAGAGTCTTCACATCCCCCTCCTCATAGTAGTGCTTCAACCTAGCACCATTGACCATAAATGGCTGTCCTTGCTGCAAGTTTTTTATCTCTACTGCACCATGAATAAAGACATTAGTAACAACAAATGGACCCGACCATCTAGACTTTAATTTGCCTGGAAATAGCTTTAATCGTGAGTTAAATAACAGTACAAGTTGGCCTTTCTTAAAATCTTTGATCCTGAGTCTACTGTCATGCCATATTTTTGTCTTTTCTTTGTACATCTTGGCATTCTCATAGGCCATGTGCCTAAGCTCATCAAGTTCATGCAGCTGTAAAGATCTTAATGTCCCTGCATCCTTCACACAAAAATTTAATTCTTTCATGGCCCAAAATGCCTTGTTCTCCAACTCAAGTGGCAAGTGGCAAGCCTTGCCATATACCAACCTATAGGGAGACATTCCTAGAGGTGTCTTATATGCTGTTCTATAAGCCCAAAGTGCATCCTCAAGCTTGAAAGACCAGTCTTTCCTATTAGGTTTGACTACCTTCTCTAGGATGTTCTTTATCTCCCTATTGGAAATCTCAGCTTGGCCATTTGAGTGTGGGTGGTAGGGAGTAGCTACCCTATGTCTAATGTTATATTTAGCCAATAATTTCTCCATAGCCTTATTAATAAAATGTGACCCCTCATCACTAATGATAGCACGAGGAGTCCCAAATCTAGTGAAAATGTGCCTATGCAAGAAGTTAGTGACTGTCTTAGCATCATTATTAGGACATGCTTTAGCCTCTACCCATTTGGACACGTAGTCTACTGCTACTAAGATGTACAGGTTACCTGATGATGGAGGGAATGGTCCCATGAAATCAATGCCCCATACATCAAAGAGTTCTAACTCCAAGATGTAGGTGAGGGGCATCTCATCCTTACGACTGAGGTTACCTGTCCTTTGGCACTCGTCACAGTTGTGGGCATAGTTGTGGGCGTCCTTAAAGATTGTTGGCCAGTAGTAGCCACTTTGAAATACCTTGGCAGCTGTCCTTTGTCCACCAAAGTGTCCACCATAAGGAGATGAATGACAGTGCTGTAGCACAGACTTCGCTTCAGCAGCTGTAACACACTTCCTCAACAACCCATCAGCACAGGTCCTATAAAGTATGGGGTCATCCCAGATGAATTTCCTTGCTTCATGGAGGAACCTCTTCTTCTCTTGTCCTCCCTTGAACACTGGTAATACCTGTGCTGCACGGAAGTTAGCAATGTCAGCGAACCAAGGTTCCTCATCGTTATCACGATGAGTTAAAGCAAAGATATGTTCATCTATAAAAGCATCAGAAATTGCGGGGTCCGCAATTTTTTCGCAATTGTGCTGCAATCGAGACAGGTGATCTGCAACCACGTTTTCACATCCCTTCTTGTCCCGTATGTCCAAATCGAATTCCTGCAGCAATAACACCCATCTAATTAGTCTAGGCTTAGCATCAGCCTTTCTCATTAGATATTTTAAAGCAGAATGGTCAGTATATACAATGGTCCTAGTTCCTACAATATAGTTCCTAAATTTTTCACAAGCAAATACTACAGCAAGCATTTCTTTCTCTGTAGTTGTATAGTTACATTGAGCCTCATTCAAGGTCTTACTAGCATAATAGACAGGATGTGTGAGCTTGTCAATCTTCTGTCCTAACATGACTCCTACAGCATAGTCACTGGCATCACATAGCATCTCAAATGGGAGATCCCAATTTGGTCCTACTATGATTGGTGCTGTGACCAGTGCTTCCTTAAGGGCTTTCCAAGCTACTACACATTCTTTAGAAAAGATGAATGGCCTACCTAGCTCTAGAAGCTCGCACAGAGGCTTGGCTATCTTAGAAAAGTCCTTGATGAACCTTCTATAGAAGCCAGCATGTCCTAAGAAACTCCTAATAGCTTTGACATTCTGGGGCTCTACCAACTTCTCTATGACCTCTATTTTCGCCCTATCCACTTCTACACCCGCCCTTGACACTCGATGTCCTAAGACAATCCCTTCATCTACCATAAAATGGCACTTTTCCCAATTCAGGACTAGGTTAGTCTCCTCACACCTAGTCAGGACTTGTCCTAAGTTCTCTAGACAGGTTTTAAATGAGTCCCCAAAGACTGAGAAGTCATCCATGAATATTTCTATCATGGACTCATCCAACTCAGAGAAGATTGCCATCATGCACCTCTGGAAAGTTGCCGGTGCATTGCATAAGCCAAAAGGCATTCTGCGGAAGGCAAACGTTCCAAAAGGGCAAGTGAAGGTGGTCTTCTCTTGATCCTTAGGGTCTATAGTTATTTGATTGTAGCCTGAATAGCCATCTAGGAAACAGTAGTAGGCTCTACCAGCTATTCTGTCTAGCATCTGGTCAATAAACGGTATGGGGAAGTGGTCTTTTTTAGTTTCTTTATTTAGTTTTCTGTAATCCATACATACCCTCCACCCTGTGACAGTCCTTGTTGGAATTAGTTCGTTATTCTCATTGACTACCACAGTTATTCCCCCCTTTTTAGGTACACATTGGATGGGGCTCACCCACTGGCTACTAGCTATGGGGAAAATTACTCCTGCATCTAACCACTTTATTATTTCTTTCTTCACTACCTCTTTCATAGAGGGGTTTAACCTACGCTGGTGATCTACCCTAGGTGTGTGCTCTTCCTCTAGAATAATTTTGTGCATGCAATAAGAAGGGCTAATGCCTCGAATATCAGCAATAGACCATGCTATAGCCTTCCTATGTTGCTTAAGCAGTAAAATTAAATCAACCTCATGCTGTTCACTTAGCTTAGAAGAAATAATTACAGGCAGTGTGTCATTATCTCCTAGATATGCATATTTGAGGTGAGTTGGTAGTGGTTTCAGTTCTAAAATAGGTGGATGCTCAATGGAGGGCTTCAGAGGGTTAATAGTTCTATCAGTTAAATCTATATTCATACATACATGCTGAGGGTTATTTACAGGCATGTTCATTATGTCAGCTACATTTAGATCATCTACATCTAATCCTACATATTCGTTAGCATGCTTGGTTAACAGTACATGCTCTAATTGTTCTTCCATTAGTGAGTCAACAACATCCATGCTAGCACAAGACTCAGAATCAGAGGGATATTTTAAAGCTTTGTAAACACTAAATTTTACCTCTTCATCATGAACTCTCATAGTTAACTCACATTTTTGCACGTCTATTAGTGCCCTACCTGTGGCTAGAAATGGTCTACCTAGCAGGATGGGTACCTCCTTGTCTGCCTCATAGTCCAGGACAATGAAATCTGCAAGGAAAATGAATTTGTCAACTTTAACTAGAATATCCTCAATCTTACCTTCTGGATATGCGATGGATCTGTCTGCTAGTTGTAAAGTGACAGTAGTTGGACGTGCTTCCCCTATTCCCAACTGGCGGAATAGGGACAGGGGCATGAGATTTATGCTGGCGCCCAGGTCACAAAGCGCTCTGCCCACATGCTTGCCTCCAAGTTCTACAGGTAGGGTGAAGGAACCAGGATCCTTCTCCTTCTTGGGCAGCTTGTTCTGGAGGATGGCACTGCACTCCTCGGTGAGGTTTACTGTTTCAAACTCACCAATTATCTTTTTGTTAGTAATGATATCCTTCAAAAATTTTACATATGAAGGCATAGACTGTAAAACCTCTACAAAAGGAATATTCACATGCACTTGCTTAAGTATTTCTAAGAATTTATTAAAATGAACTTCCTGTTCTTGCTTCTTCTTAAGCCTTCGAGGATAAGGAGGTGGTGGCACATAAGCAGGCACGTCAGGGCGCTTTAGGATCGGTGGAGGCCTTGGAATTTCTTCTATGTCCTCTACAATTGGTTCTAACCTGGCTCCTGATGTGCTAGTCGGTGGTGGACCTTGGCTTGGCAGAGACTCCAGTGGAGCACTAGACTCAGTGTTCTCTACTCTCTTTGGTGTGTCCTTTGTAATGCTCACCAATGGTCTTCCACTCCTAAGTTCAATGGCTTGAACTTGTTCCTTGCCATCTCTCCTTGGTACCTCGGTATCAGCAGGGAGTCTACCTTGGGGCCTACTTTTAAGTTCATTGGCTAACTGGCCTATTTGGTTTTCCAGGCTCCTAAGGGTAGCTTGCTGGCTCTGAAGAGTAGCATCATTCTTAGCTATATATTCCTTGAGTAGGTTTTCTACAGAAGATCCTACAGGTTGATTATAAGGTTTTTGGTACATTGACTGGTTATGTTGGGGAGTGAAACCAGGTGTTCCACTCGGCCTTTGTTGGTTAGGATTTTGGTTAGTGTTTTGTTGGCCACCCCATGACAGGTTAGGGTGGTTTCTCCAACCAGGATTGTAAGTTTGTGAGTAGGGGTTATTCCTTGGTTGCTGCTGACTTCCCACATAGCAGACCGAGGATGGATTCCCAGGACAGTATTCATAAGGGTGTCCTTCCCCACAGAATCCACAGATTGGTGCCTCGCCTTGACTTTGTTGGGTGCCCATTGACATGGCTGTGGCGGTATTGGCACTGGTTTGGAGATTGGCCTGAGCCATTTGCTTGACTAAGTTGGTCAGGGCATTTATTTGGGTGCTCATGGCGCTTAGAGCATCCTTGTCTTGAGCTCTAGTTGGCTCTACAGGATCATCCGACCATCTACAGTGAGATGTTGAGATCTTCTCCAAGATCTCATAAGCTTCGTTGTAACTCTTGGACAACATGGAACCTCCAGCAGATGAATTTAAGACTTGTCTGGTGCTGGGGTTGCATCCTTTAAAGAAAACTTCTATTTGGATACACCATGGAATGCCATGGTGTGGACATTTAATGAGAAGGTCTTTGAATCGTGTCCAAGCTTCGTGAAGAGACTCACTTGGAGCTTGTTTGAATTTTATGATGTCATCACGAAAAGTTGAATTCCTATCTGGTGGGAAGTATTTGACTAGGAATTTTTCTGCTAAATCTGTCCAATTGCGGACAGATCCTGAGGGTAAAGAATTTAGCCACGTTTTGGCTTTGTCCCTCAAAGAGTAAGGGAAAAGATATAGCCTCAGGGCTTCTTGGGAAACTCCAGGGATTAGGAAAGTGTCACTAACTCCTAAGAAGTTCCTAAGGTGGTTATGGGGGTCCTCATTTTCTATTCCAAAGAATTGTCCCACAGTGGACAACATTTGGAACATCACTGGCTTTAACTCGAAAGAGTGGGCAGTGATTTCAGGACGGATTATGCTGGGGTTCAGCTCCCCAGGCATAGGTACTAAATATGAAAGGATGGCGCTATCCTTGTCATTCGCTATTTCAATGGGGTTGCGAATGGCTTGCGCCGGATTTGGAACTACATCGCCCATTTCTCTAGTTTCAGGTGTGGTTTGAGGTATAGGAGGTTGTTTAAAGAGACGTTTCTTTGCCTTATTCCTAGCTCGAAGTGATCTTTCAGGTTCAGGATCGAACTCTAAATCACTATGTGAACGCTCACTCATAAACTACCTTAATGGCACCTGCAAAAGAAATGAAACAGATTAGTTTCACTCAATGATAAACTTGATTTTTCAAACTTAACAACTTCGTTTTCACTTAAAATAAGTCCCCGGCAGCGGCGCCAAAAACTTGTTGCGTGCTCAATGTGTAAAGATAAATATGCAAAAGGGTAGAGAGAGCACTTAGAACATGCAAGCATACATGGTCTTACAGCAAGTAGTGAGTATATTTAATTCGTTTTTTCCACAGAGACTTGTTTTTAGCTATTCGCGAAGTGTGAATGTTAAGAAAGATGGGATGAATTTGATGGGTTAAAATTGGTTTTTAATTAACTACTTTTTGCTGAATGTGTAGAGGGATATGACATAAACAAAAGCAAGTTGAAATTAGATGCAAAGGATAAGAGATGGAATTAATAAACGAGAAAGAAAACAGCTAAACAGAATGAAAATTTGGCAGAATTGCGTGGACCGCAATGTTTCCGCAATTAACTGGCAGCGAAACTGATTAAAAGGGTGAATTAAGGGCTACTAATGACTATCCTATAGGCAGTTTATTACGATTATCAAGCTTTGGATCAACTCTCTATACATCAAACTCACTCTATCTCAAGTATCGTCCGATTCCATGCATGAGAGACTCAAGTTTACTCGACTTCAAAGTAAGGTCTTAAGCATCTTGTTAAAGCAGGAGTGTTTAGTTTGTACTAGGGAAACGCCTATTCCTAGGCCGTTTCCTGATTACCATGAAAGGCTAGCATGATTATATGACTCTGAACTCTTACTCCTTCCAGAGGTTAGGAGTTCTTTGGACAAAATGGATGGCCAATCGAAATTGCCCGTGGGATGAAGCTTACATACAATCAATGTTCGAGTGTTAATCTACCTACTTGACTCACGTTTTTTAGCCTATAGTTCTGTCATTAGCATGCCCCTAAATGATTTTAGTTACTCATGGATATGTAAAGAGCAGAAATGGTAGATAAAGTAGACATGCTTAGAAGAGAAATGTGTGTAAAACAGCAAGCCAAACTCGTAGCAGAACAAGGTAAAACTGTGAAATGCAGAAACTTACTTTGATTACTTTAAGTGTTTGAATGACAAAGGAAAGCTTTAAAAGTACTGAATCCAAGACAGACAACAACGAAATGCAATAATTGAAATGACTAAACTAAGAACAACAATGAACAGTAATGGAAATGAGAAGAAAAGAGCAGAAAACAGTAAAAGCTTGCTGAAGACTTTGTGGCAGTCGCCTCGAATGAAGGTGGTGAGAATTCAGCCGTGCTTGGATGAATCCAATCGAGAGAGAAGAAGAATCTTCTCTCCTTCCTATCAGATTATCGATTCCAAAAGCTTAGACTCTCACTCCAACAGACGGCAAAGGAAGAACAGTGGAAATGGTGGACTGCAGAAAGACTTCTACGCTTCGAGTGATGACTGAACCTCCGACTTTGACCCCCTTTTATAGTAGTTTGCAGGTGCATTTGGGCCAAGGAGAACCATCAATCTTCAACGTCGTATATCAGAATGGATGGAGGAGAAAGAACGAATCCCTGAAAAGTCGGATC
The DNA here is from genome assembly GCA_028017165.1 of Herpetospermum pedunculosum. Lineage (NCBI taxonomy): Eukaryota > Viridiplantae > Streptophyta > Magnoliopsida > Cucurbitales > Cucurbitaceae > Herpetospermum > Herpetospermum pedunculosum. The sequence continues at coordinate 13,574,307 of JAPQWQ010000186.1, read as the reverse complement.
TAAACAGAAAAATGTCAGCCAACTTACGGTTTTAACTTGAATAATTGCGGCCACCGCAATTATTCCGCAATGCAGTCGCAATGGTTCTTTTTTTCATTCTTTTCTTCGGTTTTCACCCCTTTTTCTACCTATTGTGCATAAGTCCTAAATTAGCCACCTTCTTCTAATTCTCATATTAAAGCACAGGTTTAGGCTAAATGCTAACAAAAATACCTAAATGTGTACATCTTCTTAAGCTAAATGGGTCCTAAATAAGTCACTTTCAGAGACTTAACAAGCACCTCAAAGAGTTTCAAATGATAAGTTCCGCGATGAAGCCAGGCGACATAACTGAAGATTAGCTCTACCTGAGAGCTTTTCCATTCACCTTGAAAGGTGAAGCTCGAGATTGGCTACATTACTTGCCATCGGGAACCATTTTCACTTGGGAGAAGTTACAGAGTCTATTCTTGGAAAGGTATTTCCCAGCTTCAAAAGCCAGAGCCGTGAAAAAAGATATCCACCATTTCAAGCAAGGAAAGGACGAGGCATTTCACGAATGCTGGGAGAGATTCATTAAACTTTGTGAGAAATGCCCGAACCATCTGATAGCAGAAGCCGCGCTTATCGAATTCTTCTATGATGGGTTGCTTCCGCATGACTGCCAGATGCTTGATGCATCGAGTGGAGGAGCCCTTTGGGAGAAAACGCCTGCGGAAGCCCGACAGTTGATCAACAACATGGCTGAGAATCGACGCCAGTACGGAGGAAGAAACGAACACGCTAAGATGTCTTCCGACATAGAAGGGCTCAAAGAACAAGTATCTCAGGTATTTGGTCTAATTCATACGATGCAAGAAAAATCATCTCAGGTTGTTTCTTCTATTTCAGGTCAAGCCATTGAAGGCATGTTCAAATCACTTTTGGAAGCGAGCAATGAGACCAGGTCGCAGATGAAATCTCTTAGAGATGAGTTCACGGAAGTGAAGGAAAGAATGAGCAAGATTGAATCCAAAGCGGAAGGCGTTTGTGCGATAAACCTCAAAAGTGGTAAAGAGATACCATCACGTACCACTACCGAGGACTCTAACAAAGATTCAGAGATATCTCCAGATAAGTGTTCTCAAACACCCTCTGAAACGGTTGTAGCTTCTCCTTATATTTCTATGAAGTCTTACACTCCCGTTGCTCCTTTTCCCAGTAGGTTGGCGAGGCCGCCTAAAGAGGTTGACGACGCGGATGTTCTTGAGACATTGAGAAAGGTTGGGATCAATATGCCGTTGCTTGATGCAATTCACCAAATCCCAAGGTACGCTAAATTTCTAAAGGAGATGTGCACCATAAAGAGGAAGACCAAAAGTGCTGAGAGAGTCGTGGTAAGCAAGAATGTTTCTGCCCTGATAACCCAAGGTATTCCAAGCAAATGCCAGGACCCAGATATGTTCCTCTTGCCATGTACTATAGGGGATAGAGAAATCGAGCACGCCATGCTAGACTTAGGAGCCTCAATTAATGTTATGCCATACTCAGTCTACAAGAGCCTCGGTTTAGAAGGCATGCAGGAAACTAGTTTAATTATCCAGTTAGCTAATAGGTCTTCTATTCACCCTCTAGGGGTGATTGAGAATGTGTTGGTTAAAGTTAAGGATTTGATCTTCCCTGCTGATTTTTATGTGATAAATATGGAAGAAAACACATCCACTACTTCAGTTTTACTAGGTAGACCATTCATGAAAACTGCTAAGACAAAAATTAATGTGCATGATTGTACCTTGTCTGTTGAGTATGAAGGGGATGTGTTCGAATTTAATGTATTTGATGCCATGAAACAACATGCTGATGTGCATTCTGTCTGTAAAATCGATCTCATAGATACTTTAGAACAAGAAGAATGCATGACTGTTGTTGAGGGGGATGACCCACTCGTTTTTACTAATATTGTTGGAGAAAGTGAAAGTAGTGTTCCCATATTGTCTGACTCATCTGAACAAACTACTTTTGCTTTAGAGGCATGTGAAAAGCCAACTAAAATATTGCCCTCTCTTTTGCAGGCTCCCAAGTTGGAATTAAAGGAGTTGTCGGGTCATCTCAAGTACGTGTACTTGGGTGAGGTGGAGACACTCCCGGTAATTATCTCCAAGGAGCTTACATCGGAGCAAGAAGGCGAGTTGGTTGAGGTTTTGAAAAAGAACAAAAGAGCCATAGGATGGACATTGGCAGACTTGCACGGGTTGAGTCCGGTGCTGTGCATGCACAAGATTCGGCTGGATGAGGGAGCAAAGCCATCCCGAGAGCCTCAGCGGAGACTGAACCCAGCAATTAAAGAGGTAGTGTTGTCTGAGATACACAAACTCCTGGATGCAGGTATTATCTTTCCCATTTCTGATAGTCAATGGGTTAGCCTTATTCATGTTGTACCTAAAAAGACGGGCATAACTGTTATTAGGAATGATAAGGGGAAGTTAGTACCTAAGAGAGTGCAAAATGGATGGAGGATGTGTATAGATTTTAGAAAACTGAATGATGTGACTAAGAAGGACCACTTTCCTATTCCCTTCATAGATCAAATGGTGGAGCGTTTAGCTGGGAAGCCATTCTTCTGTTTTCTAGATGGTTTTTCTGGGTTTTATCAAATTCCCATAGCCCAGGAAGACCAAGAAAAGACTACTTTTACCTGTCCGTTCGGAACTTACGCATATAGGAGAATGCCCTTTGGGCTTTGTAATGCTCCAGGGACTTTTCAGCGATGCATGATGAGCATATTTACTGAATTCGTAGAAAAATGCATCGAAGTCTTTATGGATGATTTCACTGTGTATGGAAGTTCATTTGAGGATTGCCTGTTTAACTTGTCTAGAGTCATGGAAAGATGCATCGAAACTAATCTTGTTTTAAATTTTGAAAAGTGTCATTTCATGGCCAGTCAGGGCATAGTATTGGGTCACGTTGTGTCCGCTAAGGGGATAGAGGTTGATAAAGCAAAAATTGATGTCATATCTGATTTACCTTACCCCACGAATCTTCGGGAAGTGCGTTCTTTTCTTGGTCACGCAGGTTTTTACCGCAGGTTCATAAAGGACTTCTCGAAGATAGTGACTCCGATGACAAGCTTGCTGAAAAAGGATGTCCCATTCTGCTTTGACAAGCAGTGCAAGCTCGCCTTCGACGTTCTGAAAAAGTGCTTGACCAACGCACCCATCATTCATCCACCGCAATGGGGGACTCCTTTCGAGATCATGTGTGACGCAAGCAATTATGCCGTGGGCGCTGTGTTGTGCCAGAGGATAGACAAGAAGAGCCATGTGATCTATTATGCCTCCAGGACGCTCAACTCCGCGCAAATCGGTTACACAACAACAGAGAAGGAGCTGCTTTCCATTGTTTTCGCTCTTGATAAATTTCGGCCATATATTCTTGGGTCTAAAGTGATTGTTTTTTCTGATCATGCAGCAGTTCGTTATTTGATGAACAAGAAGGACTCGAAGCCTAGACTGCTCAGATGGGTATTATTGCTCCAGGAGTTCGACGTCTCGGTCCAGGACAGAAAAGGATCAGAAAATACCGTTGCTGACCACTTGAGCCGCATCGTGCGTAACGAAGATGACTTGCCTCTGAATGATGAGTTCCCTGATGAAGTCCTCTTCCAGGTAAGTGTGGAGACACCATGGTACGCCGACATTGTCAATTATTTGGTCACAGGTACGTTCCCATTCGACTTTTCATATAACCAAAGAGCTAAGCTGAAAAGCGAAGCCAAAACTTACGTTTGGGAAGAGCCCGTTTTATGGAAATTTTGCGCTGACCAAGTAATTAGGAAGTGTGTCCCTAAGTCTGAACATAGGTCCATACTTACCTTTTGCCATGAATTTGCATGTGGGGGACACTTTGGGCAAAATAGGACTGCGAGAAAAATTTTAGATTGTGGGTTTTCCTGGCCATCACTGTTTAAGGATTGCTATGAATTTTGCAAATCTTGTGATCAGTGTCAGAGAAAAGGGTCCATCACTAGTAGGAATGAAATGCTCCAAAACCCCATTTTAACTTGTGAAATTTTTGAGGTTTGGGGTATGGACTTTATGGGACCTTTTCCCCCTTCATTTGGTTTTGTCTATATCTTATTGGCTGTGGACTACGTGTCTAAGTGGGTGGAGGCTAAGGCCACCAAAGTTGATACTGCTAATGTTGTTTCCAGTTTTGTCAAATCCAATATTTTTAGCAGGTATGGAGTTCCACGGGCCATCATAAGCGACCAGGGAAGCCACTTCTGCAACAAGACGATCCAGGCCTTGATGAGGAAGTATGGGGTAAATCACAAAATCTCAACCCCGTACCATCCTCAAACCAATGGCCAAGCAGAAGTTTCCAATCGAGAGGTGAAGAGCATCCTCGAGAAAACAGTAAGTCCAGGAAGGAAGGATTGGAGCCTCAGGCTGGACGACGCTTTGTGGGCCTACCGTACGACTTACAAAACCCCCATAGGGATGTCTCCCTACCGGATGGTTTTTGGTAAAGCCTGTCATCTCCCCGTGGAGATCGAACACAAAGCTTACTGGGCCGTGAAGAAGTGTAACATGGACTTTGACATGGCTGGCGAAGAAAGACTCCTCAAATTGCAAGAACTAGAGGAGCTTCGCCTGGATGCATATGAGAACTCGAAGACCTACAAGGAAAAGACCAAGATGTTCCACGAGTCGTCAGAAAACACTTCGAAGTTGGTCAGAAGGTCCTCTTGTTCAACTCCCGCCTGAAGTTCATGCCAGGTAAACTTCGTTCCCGGTGGCTTGGTCCTTTCATTATAACTGATGTCCATCACTATGGTGCAATCCAGATTCAGAGCCTGGATACAGAGAAAGAATACACAGTGAATGGCCAGCGATTGAAGATCTTTCATGAAGGAATGGCAGAGGACTTCGACGACCATGCCTACTTGAAAGAGCCTGATTATGAGAAAGGATGAATTGATTTTTGGTAAAGTCGAGCAATCGACTCTAAAAATTTGCGCTACTCGGAGGCACCCGAGCTTGAACTGTACATGCTTTTTGTTTACTTTACTGTCTTTAGGATTAGCTTAGGTTCCTGCTCTGATGTTGTGAATTTTCAGGTGAAACAATGGCTCGTCCTTGCGGTTTATTTGCTCAGGTTAAAGCGCACTCTCCAACCCTCTAAGTCACAATTCAGGGAAAGTTTTCTTTCCTTTCATTTTGACTGTGCGTATTTGGTCCAATGAGGACATTGTCCATTTTTAAGTTGGGGGTGGTGGGTTGTGCCTTATAGTGATTGTCGAGCTTAGTTGTGGAATCCTGATTAGCTTGTTGAGTTATGGTGAAAGCATGCTAGTCCGATTATGAAATTCTGTGATGTACTGCTAAGGTCTTCGTATGTGTGTTTGTCGTGAAATTCAGCATAATTGCATATGTTAAGGCCATTTTGAAAAAATTTCAAAAATATTTCCCTGTTTAAGCTTCGCATGTTAGCACTCTATCTTGGATCTGTGGGTTTAGGGTAGCTCTATTTGTTTTGAAATTCGTTGTCACCTCGAAAGGCAACCTTAGGATGGGCTAAGATTCGCTCTTGTTTGTAATCCATGCGCTAAAATTTTTTAACATGATTTTTAGCTAAAAGAAAAGGAATGCATATTTTATAAAAAGGAAAAAGTAATCTCCTGAGGTGTTCCTCCTTCTTGAGTTGCCTTAGTAGCCAGGGGCGGTCGTGTAACCCACGGTCGCCACTGCATGAAAAGAAAGCACAAAGAAGTGAACGCTAGTCCTTAAAAATGTGAATTTTGCCCGTAGTCAGATGCACTGTGCAATGAAATTGCAGGCAAGCTGAAACGAAGGTAAAATTGACATGTTAGGCGCTCATAGAGATCAAAGAAAAAGAGAGAAAAGATGCCTTGCGATGTATTACTTGCTTAGACGATGAATTGCCCTTAGACTGTTCTGTTTAGCCATAAGTAGGGGGAAGGCGAAGTTTTAGGATAGATAGAGTTGTTCTAAACCTTTGGAAATCTAAGATCGAAGAGCTAGGACCGAAGCATAAATAGGGAAGCATCTTTAAAGTTTTTGAATTGTTCTTAACCAATGCATGCATGCAGCTGTTTCTTCCAAATGCATATGCCCTGTCGTTTCCAGTACTGAGAACCGAGTCCCTAGCATGCATTCTCGTTTTATTTTGATTAATCAGAATTTCACCTTGCTCGAGGACTAGCAAGAATTAAGTTGGGGGTGTTTGATAGCTCCATTTTGGAGCTATAATTATGTCCCTAATTCACGTTTATTATTGGCTTAATCTTGCTTTTATGTGATTATTGTAGGTGTTCTCGGTGATTCATTCTCGAGAGCGTTTCGGCGCTTTTCGGAGCTTAATATCGCAATTTAAAGGCCTAAGAACACTTTCGGGGAAGATCCATGCAAAGGCATGAAGGTTGGGCGCTTTGGGGAAATTGAAGGCTAAAATCCATGAAAAAACCGAGAGCTAGCGTCGAGCGACAGCGTCGCGACGCCAGCTCGACGCTCCGAAGTCTGAAGCGCTGATTTGAAGAAAAACCCGAGAGCAAGCGTCGAGTGATAGCGTCTCGACGCTCACTCGACGCCGCACAAGCGTCTCGACGCTGTGCGAGCGTCTCGACGCTCCGAAGTCAGAGGCGTTAAATTGAAAATCCACCCGAGAGCAAGCGTCGAGCGACAGCGTCTCGACGCTCGCTCGACGCCGCGCAAGCGTCCCGACGCTGCGCGAGCGTCTCGACGCCACCCCGACTGCGCGCGCGGATTATTTAGGGCGCAGCGTCGAGACGCTGCCCTAGCGTCTCTACGCTACGACGGATTACTTAAAGTTTTTATCCGTTTTTAGCCGCCATTATCATCTTCCACCTCGAGCTCCGCGCCTGATTTGACGTTCCAGCAGCTATTTTCACCATGGGAAGGGCTAGGAAGCTTGATTGGGAGCCATCCCACACCACACAAGTCATGAGTGAGTAGTTTTACCGTTTTTGGCTCGAGATTGTATAGGAGAAATGTAGTTTGCACTCTTGGTGAGGTTGTAGAATTGAAATTCTAAATTGGATGGATAATTTATTGAATTGAGTTCTATTTCTTAGCTTAATCTATGAGCATGTTTGAATGATTTAGGACTAGGCACCCTTGATTTTGAGCATGTTTCATTCGTTAAAGGATTTGATGCCGTGCCTCTCTGATCCGCCAAGTAACAAGGATTAACGACACCTATGAGCGTATTGGCGTCCTTGCGCTCTTGGTGATCGTTCTTCCCGAATTAGAATTCCAAATCGACATACTAATTTCGCGTCCAAATTAGATAGTTGTCACAGTTAGCTCGTTGCTATCGATCGGTCTTGGGAGAGCGTTGGCCGCCAATGTCCGATCGATATGCTTGATTAGCATGATTAATTATGTCTAATCAATTCCATGGAGCATGTCTGAGTTAATTTATTAATTTTAGACGAGCTGTGTGTTCGTTATATTATTCAGCCATTGTACTCGTCAACCTATGATCCAAGAGGCATGCTAAATTTATCCCCGATCGTCCCGAGTCGAAAACTCCGTTAGTTAAATTCCCCAATTGCATTGTTCCCTCTTAGTGAATTAAAAACCAACAAATTCCCCCTTATTTCATTTACTTTATCAGTTTGCAAATTTAATTGAGATTAAGTCTAATTAACTTAATTCCCTGTGGATCGACCCCGTTGCCGCTACTCTACTAATAGTTTAGTGAATTCGGGCAAATATAAATTCATTTTGGCGGGTCTCGACAACCCGATGATTGGCGATAGTTCAAAAATATCGTTACCAACAACCCAGACAAGCCAGCCTTCAGGGCTGTTTGGTATTCAAGTCGTTTCTCATATGATAAGAGATCCGCTTGCATCTCATACCAGCTAACCCCAGGCTTTCCTTGAATCATAATGACAATAGGATTATAATTGTAACGACCCGACTTTTCTATGACCTCACTCTAGGACCGTTACTACATGTACGACGTCATAAATCTCAATAAGTAATTTAAAACTTTAATTTTAGAAGTGAAGGAATCAAAATAAAATTTTGGTACAGAACATCTGAGCATCAAAACGAATACATTTACTTTTGGGATCCCAATGAAACATTAAATACTTAAATCAGATTCATTTAAAACAAACTTTAAATCAAAACTGTCGATTCTAATTCTTACGAGCAAAATGTAACGAGACTCAACAGAATAGATAACTAAATGCGGAAGCTCTGACTTCTCAGATCCCATGGCTCCATCGACCGATCATCTCGTCAAACGCCTTGTATGTTCCTAGAATTACCTGAAAAAGATTTTAAGAAAAGAATGAGTATTTTAAATAAAATACTCAGTAAGTAACTCCACTACCATGGCCAGACTATGCAATCATATGCAATCACGAACTGACTGGAGACTTTAACTAGTGGGACCTAAACCTGCCTCTTTAACTTGCCACCTCATTCATGTTCCTCTGGATGTGCATCAATTTCATACACATCAGTCTTAGATACATCAATTCCATGTACTGAGGACCCTCTAGGCATGCATCAATTTCATGCATAGGTGAGCATCACTTTCATACTCACCGACTCTAAGCACACCACTTTCGTGTGATTAGAGCCCCTAAACCTGCATGGGTATGCATCACTTTCATGCATAGGTGAGCATCACTTTCATACTCACCGACTCTAAGCACATCACTTTCATGTGATTAGAACCCATAAACCCGCATCACTTTCATACAGACAAATCTCGCAGAGAATGAAGGGTAGCTATCTTAAAATTTGCATGACTCATATGTCGCACACAAATGTATGAGGTCCCACGCGAAACATTCTAGATAACAGAAATGATGCGACATGAAGTAATTATCTCTCATGCATTATCTACACCTTCCAACATGCGTCTCATTCATTAATATTTCATGTTCGCTACCTTCAACTTTACAATCACATCCCATGCATAGACATAACATAAAACTCATCAATCTTACATAACATATCATTTGCTTGTATGCAATGACATCACATACAGACTTTCCTCACCTTCACGAACATTCAAAACTCATCAATCACATTTTGTTCATAAACATCCTTCCATAACATTCATTCAACTTCTCACTCATAAATCATGGATAAACATAAGGATTATGTTTAGCAAACAAAAACAGTACATGATCATTACATAATCTATCGATATATCAGCACACATACACAAAGTATCGTTACATCAACACGCATTCACAAGGTATCGATTTATCAGCTCACATTCACAAAGTATCGACATCAACACGCATTCACAAGGTATCGATTTATCAACTCACATTCAAAAAGTATCGACATATCAACACATATACACAAAGTATCGTTACATCAACACACATTCACAAGGTATAGATTTATTAGCTCACATTCACAAAGTATCGACATATCAGCACACATATACAAAGTATCGTTACATCAACATGCATTCACAAGGTATCGATTTATCAGCTCACATTCACAAAGTATCGACATCAACACGCATTCACAAGGTATCGATTTATCAGCTCACATTCACAAAGTATCGACATATCAGCACATATACACAAAGTATCGTTACATCAACACACATTCACAAGGTATAGATTTATTAGCTCACATTCACAAAGTATCGACATATCAGCACATATACACAAAGTATCGTTACATCAACACACATTCACAAGGTATAGATTTATTAGCTCACATTCACAAAGTATCGACATATCAGCACACAATTCCCAACCTAGCACTAAGGCGTTCTGGTAGTAAAGTCACCTACCTCAATTGATTGCCTGCAAAATAATTGTATGCTGGCTTACACAAGCCTAAGTACCGACCCAAGAAACCTCTACTCCAAAACTCTGTCTCTTGACAACAATGAAACGCTTGAATCCTAAACGCCAGAAACCAAGTCTTAAATTAAAAGAACTTCACATTTACAAGGGAATTCAAAAGGGATCGAGGCTTCGTTACCCACCGAAAGCTCGCTACGAAGTCGTTAATCCTTGCTGGACAGCAAGCCTAAATCCACAAAACTCGCAATTTCGACACTGGAATGGAATGGGTGTTGAAATTTTAGGGCTGGTCATAACATATTCAAAACTAACTAAATTGAAATTGAAAGAGATTCGGGTTAGAATCGGAGCTCACCCAACAATACAATGGCGGACGGAGGCAGCGACGGCGGCGGAGAGAGGCTGGACGACGGTCAGCGGTGCGTCAGGGTGGTCGAAGCCGAGGGAGAAAAAGATGGGTGTGCGACGGCGGCGTTCGGAGGAGATGAGCAGAGAGGCGGCGGCGGAGAGAGAGAGGGCGACGACGCCACGAGCGACTGGCGGAGAGGGAGAGAAGTGCGGCGGCGAGCTGGCGTTGGCGAGTCGGGGCGTGCGACGGCGAAGATCGGAGATCGGCGAGGGAGAAGGAGATTGAAAGGAGAGGGAGGTGGGCAGCGTGGGTTTGTCTCACCGAAGAAGAAGAAGGAACTTCCTTTTTCTTTTTTTTTTATTTATTTATATATATATATATATATTTATTTAAATAATAATAATAATATATTAAATAATAATAATATTATTATTATTATATTATATTAATAATAATATTATTAATAATTCATTGACCCAATGTTTGACTTAGTCAAACGACTAGCCGTTGCCTCTTCTAAGCCCAAATTTCACATGAACCTTCCACTTAAACCCACTATCGAACCCGATAACAATAAAGATAAATCAATTTCTTTTACCTGGAGTTCGGGTCGTTACAATCTTCCCTCCTTAAGAACTTTCGTCCTCGAAAGTTTTGTTGGTTAAACAACTATAGATACTTAGTCGGTCCTCCATAACATTTCTACAAAATTGATTTCTTCATCCTTCAACACATTAGTCTCCTTAGAAATAATCTTAACAAGTGTTTCTTTTATGTGACAAATGTCCATTTTACCTTATTTAACACTAACACAACTTTTCTTTTGCTTCAAGGTGACTTACTATCTTCTTTTGATAAAATTGATGACTTCATGAGTTTCTAGTACTAAATTGATCTCAAGTCAAAACATCTCAAACTTTACTAACAAGTCCGACCATCAATATCTTCCTTAATGAAGTCTTGAAGTTTCATTCTATAGTTCTTTGACCATCATCGTTAATAACAAAAAATTTATTTCCTCCAGCTCCTTTGCAAACCTAAGATAAAGAAAATTTATCACAACACATTTCCAACCTTTGGATTTTCTTTACTAGATTCTTTGTTTTGGGGAAAATAAAACCTCATATTAAAAGGTTGAGGTTCATTGCCAAAGTCTAAAACAATTTTCTTTCAACCCAACACCAAGGTTATATATAAGTATCGAAGAGTAACAAATTTTCTTGTATACAAAGACTTCTAAATACAATTCACCTCACAAAAGTCAAGGGCTTCTAAACAAAAATCACCTCATAAAAGTCAAGGACTATACAATGACGTACTTAGATTCACAACATGTATATTCCCTTTGTCTTTCACAATAGCCAAACTTTTCTTTAACACTTTTCTTCTTCTCATACTTTTCTTTATTAAGGTCATTATACTTGAGGTATTTAAGCAAGAGTTATCCTCAGAAAAGTATGGTTCTATGTAATGTTTCCATTTTAAGTGTCAAGTCTTTTAATTGTTTTGGCTTTCTTTCTTGATCACAACAACGAAGCTTGGGTTTTAAAGGAGAGTTCTTATTCACATTAACACTTATACTTCCCTGTAACTTTGAATTATTTTGGCATAACAATGAGAGACTCAAACGTCTTACTTGGACCATCAAAACCATAAACTTCTCAAGAGAGATCATGAAATATAACTCCTTTAAAACTAGCATTTTCACTACCCACTAGCTAAAAAACTTCAATCTGTTGGAATCCTTTGTTTCCCTGTCTATCGATTTATTTAACTTCATGCCTAAATATGTGTCTTGTCATGATAGAGCTTACTTTAGCACCACCACTTTCATTGTCTATAACAAAACATAACATTAATGTTTAACATTAATGGTGTTGTCTAACCTCCTTGATTCCTCTTATAACTAGTGATACCAAAACGAATTCATAGAAATGTGAGATAAAATAACACCACCAAGAGTTGGAAATCATTCTTGCACAAATCTTTAGTTACAGGACTTGCAAAATCTACTTTCACAATCCAACTACTTCCAGTCCAACCTTGCCTGACTAAGTCTTTGTTACATGTCGTAACCTACCGAATATAATCCAACTACTCCAGCAAATCATCAAACAAGACAATAACAACTGCCAATGCATTAAGATATTCAAATTCATTTAAATACCATCTTTCCTAAAGCTTGTTAAAACTGAACATACCTGGCGATGACGAAGGACCTGTTGATGAGCCATGGGAACATTTAGGGCTTACGATGTAAGCCAGTCTACAGAACCTAAAACTTAGGCTCTGATACCAACTGTAACGACCCGACTTTTCTATGACCTCACTCTAGGACCGTTACTACATGTACGACGTCATAAATCTCAATAAGTAATTTAAAACTTTAATTTTAGAAGTGAAGGAATCAAAATAAAATTTTGGTACAGAACATCTGAGCATCAAAACGAATACATTTACTTTTGGGATCCCAATGAAACATTAAATACTTAAATCAGATTCATTTAAAACAAACTTTAAATCAAAACTGTCGATTCTAATTCTTACGAGCAAAATGTAACGAGACTCAACAGAATAGATAACTAAATGCGGAAGCTCTGACTTCTCAGATCCCATGGCTCCATCGACCGATCATCTCGTCAAACGCCTTGTATGTTCCTAGAATTACCTGAAAAAGATTTTAAGAAAAGAATGAGTATTTTAAATAAAATACTCAGTAAGTAACTCCACTACCATGGCCAGACTATGCAATCATATGCAATCACGAACTGACTGGAGACTTTAACTAGTGGGACCTAAACCTGCCTCTTTAACTTGCCACCTCATTCATGTTCCTCTGGATGTGCATCAATTTCATACACATCAGTCTTAGATACATCAATTCCATGTACTGAGGACCCTCTAGGCATGCATCAATTTCATGCATAGGTGAGCATCACTTTCATACTCACCGACTCTAAGCACACCACTTTCGTGTGATTAGAGCCCCTAAACCTGCATGGGTATGCATCACTTTCATGCATAGGTGAGCATCACTTTCATACTCACCGACTCTAAGCACATCACTTTCATGTGATTAGAACCCATAAACCCGCATCACTTTCATACAGACAAATCTCGCAGAGAATGAAGGGTAGCTATCTTAAAATTTGCATGACTCATATGTCGCACACAAATGTATGAGGTCCCACGCGAAACATTCTAGATAACAGAAATGATGCGACATGAAGTAATTATCTCTCATGCATTATCTACACCTTCCAACATGCGTCTTATTCATTAATATTTCATGTTCGCTACCTTCAACTTTACAATCACATCCCATGCATAGACATAACATAAAACTCATCAATCTTACATAACATATCATTTGCTTGTATGCAATGACATCACATACAGACTTTCCTCACCTTCACGAACATTCAAAACTCATCAATCACATTTTGTTCATAAACATCCTTCCATAACATTCATTCAACTTCTCACTCATAAATCATGGATAAACATAAGGATTATGTTTAGCAAACAAAAACAGTACATGATCATTACATAATCTATCGATATATCAGCACACATACACAAAGTATCGTTACATCAACACGCATTCACAAGGTATCGATTTATCAGCTCACATTCACAAAGTATCGACATCAACACGCATTCACAAGGTATCGATTTATCAACTCACATTCAAAAAGTATCGACATATCAACACATATACACAAAGTATCGTTACATCAACACACATTCACAAGGTATAGATTTATTAGCTCACATTCACAAAGTATCGACATATCAGCACACATATACAAAGTATCGTTACATCAACATGCATTCACAAAGTATCGATTTATCAGCTCACATTCACAAAGTATCGACATCAACACGCATTCACAAGGTATCGATTTATCAGCTCACATTCACAAAGTATCGACATATCAGCACATATACACAAAGTATCGTTACATCAACACACATTCACAAGGTATAGATTTATTAGCTCACATTCACAAAGTATCGACATATCAGCACATATACACAAAGTATCGTTACATCAACACACATTCACAAGGTATAGATTTATTAGCTCACATTCACAAAGTATCGACATATCAGCACACAATTCCCAACCTAGCACTAAGGCGTTCTGGTAGTAAAGTCACCTACCTCAATTGATTGCCTGCAAAATAATTGTATGCTGGCTTACACAAGCCTAAGTACCGACCCAAGAAACCTCTACTCCAAAACTCTGTCTCTTGACAACAATGAAACGCTTGAATCCTAAACGCCAGAAACCAAGTCTTAAATTAAAAGAACTTCACATTTACAAGGGAATTCAAAAGGGATCGAGGCTTCGTTACCCACCGAAAGCTCGCTACGAAGTCGTTAATCCTTGCTGGACAGCAAGCCTAAATCCACAAAACTCGCAATTTCGACACTGGAATGGAATGGGTGTTGAAATTTTAGGGCTGGTCATAACATATTCAAAACTAACTAAATTGAAATTGAAAGAGATTCGGGTTAGAATCGGAGCTCACCCAACAATACAATGGCGGACGGAGGCAGCGACGGCGGCGGAGAGAGGCTGGACGACGGTCAGCGGTGCGTCAGGGTGGTCGAAGCCGAGGGAGAAAAAGATGGGTGTGCGACGGCGGCGTTCGGAGGAGATGAGCAGAGAGGCGGCGGCGGAGAGAGAGAGGGCGACGACGCCACGAGCGACTGGCGGAGAGGGAGAGAAGTGCGGCGGCGAGCTGGCGTTGGCGAGTCGGGGCGTGCGACGGCGAAGATCGGAGATCGGCGAGGGAGAAGGAGATTGAAAGGAGAGGGAGGTGGGCAGCGTGGGTTTGTCTCACCGAAGAAGAAGAAGGAACTTCCTTTTTCTTTTTTTTTTTATTTATTTATATATATATATATATATTTATTTAAATAATAATAATAATATATTAAATAATAATAATATTATTATTATTATATTATATTAATAATAATATTATTAATAATTCATTGACCCAATGTTTGACTTAGTCAAACGACTAGCCGTTGCCTCTTCTAAGCCCAAATTTCACATGAACCTTCCACTTAAACCCACTATCGAACCCGATAACAATAAAGATAAATCAATTTCTTTTACCTGGAGTTCGGGTCGTTACAATAATCCTCATCAAGTCCAGACAGCACCTGCGATATCAGATCATCTGTAGACAAAGAGCTACCAGCTAGCATAAGACCATCATCATATTTTTTCAAGGTAATTAGATACTCACTCATTTTGAGAGACCCTTTCCTTGTTTGTTGAAACATCCTCTTTAGGTAATCAATTTCAGCTCTTGAATGAATTCCAAATAGGTCTTGTATAGCTTCCCACAAGCTTTTGGCTGTATAAAATCTCATTACCTGCACAGATATCTCTTGAGACATTGAGTTATAGAGCCATCCAAGCAACAATTGATCAACAGTGACCCACTTGGTATATTCAGGATTTGGGACACTTTGTGGCTTCGGAGGAATTTGAGTAGGAATTTGAGTAGTAGGTGTTTGACCTGGTGCAGGGCTTGGGGTGCTTGAGCTTTCATCAACCTCTTCAGAGACGATCTCAGGTGGAACATCAATATGAGTTGCAGGGCTTGGATCGGTACCCGTGAGATGTCCTTCCAGTTGATAACTCCGGAGAATTGGCCAGGCGAGATTTTGCCATAGTAGGAAGTTCGATCTGTCAAGCTTGATCTGGTTGAGTAATTGGTTGAGCGACGGACCAGAGAAGCTGCCTGAGATGGCGCTAGATGAAGAAGATGATGGCTGCAAGAGAGGATTCGTCATAGCTCTGATACCAACTTAGAAAATAGCAAAGATGGAAAGAAAGTATACGCAGCTGAGGAATGAATGCTCTTTTCAATATATCACACAATTGGGGATTTTAACCTATGGAGGCTAGTAACCCTAGCCTCCCTTAAATATACAAAAGAATGGAATAATCTTTACATAAGACAAAACCACAGGATAACCAACTCTAGGACAACCTGTCCTTTTCCTATTGGTTAATAAAAACTGAAATCCAGCTCGGCAATGGGTCACCTTCCTTCCACCTTGTCTGCTTGGTCATTGTCCATGTCACCTGTTTGCTGACCTTCCTTTACAGGGCAAAAGTATTTTTGGACAATTAGTTTTTTTTTTTTTTTTCAATGTTCAAAGTGTTTGAAAAATTCTAAAAGTAGATTAAAAAAAAGCACTTAGAAAACATTTAACTAATTTTGTTTCAAGAGTGGTTACAAACAAATACTTTTTACAAGACATGCAAAATTGTTGATAAGATTTTAAAAGCAAAACAAAACACACACAGTGAGCTAAATTTTTGCAGAAATTTAAGTTTGATCAGATACTTTGGTTCTTACGATTACATATTTCAAAACTTTACCTCAATCACCCTGAAATTTTAAAAATTGTTGCAATAATAATTAATTAACTTTATATTCATTTATTAGGTCTAGTTTAGGTTTTTTTTTCTCTTTTTTTTTTTTTTTTGTTGTTGCTGTTAATTTTCTTACAATTTATTTATTTTAACTTGGCTTTTTATTTAATTGTGTAGGTGAATGAAAATTACATTTTTATGGTCCATTTGAAGAACTTCTAAGTTGAAGATCAAAACACTAACAATAACAAAATAAATAAATAAATTATTTGAAAGAAAATGACATGTGCACTAGGTTTTTTTTGGCCTATATATATACTTTTTAAGTATAAATTTTGCCAATATATATAAAAAAAAATTCAAAATTTTGGGGGTCATGACCCCTTAATTTCCACGTAGGTCCGTCCTGATTAGACCTATAATCTAAATTTGAATTTTTTATGAGAATTCTGCCTGTAATCTAAATTTGAAAATTACACTTTAAGATAATTAGATAATCAATTCTCTTACCAAATCCGATTGAAACTTCAATTCAAAAAAAAAAAAAAAAATCCGATTGAAACAAAAAAAAAAAAAACTGACTATTAAATCGACCCCCAATTTTATATTGGGGTCAATTCAATTTTCAGAAAATCAATTCTTCAAACATATATTTTTATTTTGGAAAAAAAAACATTTTTTACTCGTAAACTTGTCAAGTTGTATCAATTTTCACCCATAAACATCAATTTCATCAAATTACACCACAAATTTTTACTTTCACCTATAATTTAAATTTGAAAATTACACCTTAAGATTATTACATAATCAATTTTCATATTTATGTAACAAAATTGATAAGGTTTCAAAGAAAAATTGTTAAAATTTGTGATTTTTTGGCAAAGTTATTCTAGGATTAATTTTTCGTATAAATCAAACTAAAATTTCCAAAATTTGATATTATTGAAATTGGTGAGATACAATTTTTTTTTTTTTTTGTTAAAATTAGTGGTTGAATTAATTAACAGAAATTGAAAGAGAGTAAAAATGACACAACATTTAACTAAGTCTAAGGTCTAATTTAATACAATAATGGAGTATGAGGATTCAACATTTAACTGATTCGAATTAACTCATTTTATTTAGTACAACAAATGAGAGCATGAGAATTTAAACTTTCGACCTCAAGAGAGGTAGTACATGACAATTACCACTCAACTCTGCTCACTTTAGCGAATTAACCTACTTTTACGTTGTACCCTACCCAAAGACGACATCTATGTTTGGAGTAATCTCTGAGCGTCAAGTTAATACTTTACTTGTCAAAAAGAGCCGCGATAATTTGGCATGTACTTCTGAGGTCGGATCTCTTTTATTAGTACTAAAAATAAAAGTTAAATTGTCATATTTCTCTAATTTAGGAGTTTGATTATAAGAAATGAAAAAACTATATAATTCAATAGTTGTTGGTGCATTTTTATAATATGTTACTAAAAAAGTTAAAACAGAAAATATTTAATTATAATAATTTCGCGGTTAAAAAACATTTTTTTCCTGAAGAAGCAACACTTTATTCTTAAACTTTAATTTTTAATTTTTAATTTTGCAACAGTTTAGTTGTTATGTTTTAAAATTTGTTATGATGTAGTTCCTATCATAAAAGATATTGTTAAGATTTAATGATATATTTTACTTATATAAATTAATTAAACTGATTAGAGATCACATACTTATAAACTAAAAAGACTAATTGAAATTTAATTGTAATTTTAAAGTAGGAAATTAGATTATTACACATTAAATTGTTAGAAAATTTAAAATACAAATTTAAAGGGTTAGAAGCTAAAGTTGAGAAGTTAATAATTGCTGTTCAAACTAAAGGTGGTTTTTTTTGTTTTTTTATAAATTCCCTAAATAATGTGAATGATGGACAATGATACAGAAATGATATGAAAAATAAGCTTGGAAGACAATGGTTTTGCCTAAAAAGAATAACTAACATTGATAATTGCGTAACAATTGTCATCTTTTCGAATATATTGTGGGGACAGAGAATTAGTTTTTTGGCGAAATAGTTGTTTGATTAGGATCCAAGGAACTACTGTATAAAATATATTATTTTTTAAAATTATTTTGTCGTGAAATTAATTTAAAAACAGTAATATAGAAAAACTTCCCTCTAAGGCGGAACGCTCCCCTACCGATGCATTTTTACATCCCACAGCTTATCCCAATGTATTAGAAATTCTTCCTATTGTGGGAACGTGACATGCCTTAATTTATTTTATCCGGACAATGGGTTTTTTTTTTTTTTTTTTTTTTTGGCTTTTTCAGACAGCTTTGTGAAATGATAGAATTACCCTTAGGTGAACGCCCGTAGGTTTGGTTAAAGTTGGTTGGAATTGTATTGTAGTGGTCGGCTTTAGTAATACGACGTAGGACCCATGATTTGGAGACACAGATTCTCCCTTTCTCTCTTTAATCTTTATTTCCTTTTGAAAGTGATGTTTGTTTTCCATATTTTATTAATTATTTATTATATATATATTTTGAGTTTAGTTTTTTAAATTTCAAATTACACTATTTGAAATGGTTATTGAATCTTTGAGTTACAAATTTTTTTTTTTTAAAAAAATAAATAAAATAAACAAATTTTAACTATAAATTTTTGGAATTCAGCGTTTTGGTTATTACTATTATTTTACTAATTAACATCTACTATTTAATACCTACTCCAATTAACCTATGTGACTCAATTACGTAATGAGTGTATGCTAGATTTTTTTTTTTTTTTTGGAGACAAATGATTTTTTTTATTATCAAAATTGATAATTTTTTTTTTTTTTTTTTACTTTTTTTTTTTAAGTTTGATATAGGTCCCTTTTATTTTAATTTCTCTTCCCCTATTTTTTTTCGTTTCTTATTTAAATCTCAATCTCTCCCTTCATTTATAAGATTTTGTAATTAAAAAAAAATAACTCTTCCCCTCCAAGATTTTTTCCAAAAACTAACTGTCCCATGATTTTCTCATTCTCTCTCGTTTTAACCGTTTCAAAAATTAAAAATATAAAAAATCGACCTAAAAAATCATAAAAAAAAATTAGAACTAATACAAAATTACCCTACCATTTTCAATCCATTATTTATACAAAGTTGTAATTGAGACAAACTTCACCTACTATAAGTGCAAAAACAATGTTTTCAATTACACTGTAATTGCAATTACACGATACATTAGAAGACAAAAAAAAACATATTGTTAAAGAAAAATATTCTAGTCTTTGTATTACATTTAGAAAAACAAAGAGATCCATTATATGCTTACAAATTGGAATTACAGTGTATTTGCAAATTGTAAAATTTGAATTACACGGTACTTGTAATCGTGCAAATTGTAATTATAAGTGTATTTACAATTTTGTAATTTTTAATTACAATGTATTTGCAATTAACAAATACACGGTAAAAACACACCTCAGAAGGCAAAAAAAAAAAAACATAACATACTGTAAATAGTGACAAAATATTGGAGGAAAATACCCTGTATTTTCGATGCACCAAATAATAGTGTAATTGTAATGTACCGAATAACAAATAAAATGTAATTGCAATACTAAATAACAAATAAAGTGTAATTATAATCCACTGCATAACAAATAAAGTGTAATTGCAATTCACTACATAACAAATAAATTGTAATTGCAATTATAACAAATAAAGTGTAGCCCACTTCTTAATACAATTAGACAAAATACATCCATATTACAAATTCTCTCAAAGAAAATAAAGTAGAGAAGAAAATGAAATTACATTATATTTGTAATTTTGCAAATTGCACTTCGAGTGTATTTTAAATTTTGCAAAGTGTACTTCCAACTTTAGTTGAAATTTGGCAAATTGTACTTTATAGTGTATTTACAATTTCGTAAATTAAAATTATATTGTACGTGTATTTACAATTTCGTAAATTGAAATTATATCGTACTTGCAATTGTAAAATTTTGAGAATTGTAATTGTTTTGGAAAACCAACACCAATACATTAGAAAGAAAAAAAAAATTTAAATAAAAACTTGACGAAGCTTATGTAGACGCTAAAGTTTCGATGAACGGCGGAGCAATTAGTACAAAGCGCTTCGACCACTCATTGAAAATGTTACCCACAATCCAAAGCTTCACTATTAATTTTTTGATCATGTTTCAATCCCCTTGGCTACAATCTCATTCTTTCTTCGGCTCCCAAATCACGATTTTTCATCTCCCATCTTCAGTGAAATCAAAGACTATCTAAAAAAATCTACCATATTTTAGTGAAATCAAAGGCCATCTAAAAAGTTCATTTCCCAAATCACAATTTCCCAACAAAATCAACATCTAAATAATTCATCCCCAAATCACGATTTTCCATCTCCCATCTCCCAAATCACGTTTTTCCAACAAAATTCATTTGCTAACATTCTACTTAAATAAAAGAATAAAATTAGAAGAGACAAAAAAAAATCTAATCTATTTTTAATTATTTTTAGGATAGAGAAAAAAATGAGAGGAGAAAAAAAATCTAAAAAAAAATAATTTTTTTTTTTTTTTAAAGAATGGTTGTTATGAGAGCAAAATGAAAAGGAAAATGATAGGGGAGGAGAAGAGTAAACAAAGAAGGGACATGTATTCCATTAAAAAAAAGAAAAAATGTTGAAATGAGATAAAAAAGAATCGTTTAGTATCATTTTTAATTGAGAATTCCTAATAAATGGTCCTTTGATCTCATACCGAAGGATGTCATTTTTTTTAAAATTGAGTTTTGTGTACTTTTCTTTTTTCATTTTTTCTCTTCTTCATCTTTCCTTCTTTCTTTGCCCTTTCAATTTCTTATCTCATTTTAAAATTATATCTTTAAAAAAAACTTCTTTATCTCTGATTTCGTATTTTCTCCAACAAAATACTTCTCAAACTTCTTATCAACCATCTATATTTTCTCCAACAAAATCTTTCTCTCTCCTCTCCCCCTCCATCTTCGATTCTCTATTCTCTCTCCTCTCACCCCAAATCTCATTATATCTATTTTAAAATCTATTAATAATATCTATTTTAAAATCTCTTTTCTCTTTCTTCTCTAATTTAATCATAATTTGAAAATAATAATAATAAAAAATAAAAATAAAAATAAAAAATTAAGAATAAGGTTTAAATCTCTAATAGCCAATAATTTAATGTAATATATCTATTTTAAAATATATTTACTCATTTCCCTATCATTATAATTTAAACTAATAATAAAAAAAATAAGAATAGGGTTTAAATGAAAGTTTTCATCTCTTTCCCTCATTAACTTCAGGTCAAAAATCTTCGTCGTTCATTCTCTCTTCCTAGTTAACTCCACATCAAAAATTTTGTCGTTCATTCCTCCTAACCATCGAATGAACCCACCGCAGAAGATCAATCCCTTCTTCGCCTAAGGACGCTTGATTTGAAGATTTTTCGGTTATAAGCTCCAACATCAATACGCCAAAACTAAAGATCGATCCATTCTTCACCCAAGACGTTTGATTTGACAATTTTCCAGTTAGAAGCTCCAACATCAATACCCAAAACTGAACACGTCGAATTTCGACGACATTTGGTGTGCAAAGTGATCCATTGGGTATTTGATTGGTCTCCGGTTTAATTTAGTTGGCTGAGTGATCCATTGAGTATTTGATTGGTCTCAAGTTTAATTTAGTTTCAGAGGTTTCATTTAGTTGGCTGGAAGTGCACGAGTGACCTCTATGTAAGATGTGAGTACACTATTTTTTTTTTCAAGTTTTAAATGAATGTTTTTGCAAAAATTTGCAATCCATAATTCGGTGTATTTGCAATTCACTAAAGTTCGAAGATAGTGTATTTTTAATTCAGTAAACTTTGAATATAGTGTATTTTTAATTCAGTAAACTTTGAATATAGTGTATTTAGAATTCAACGAAGTTCAAATATATTGTATTTGCAATTCAGTGAAGTTAGAATAGTATTTGCAATTCACTGAAGTTAGAATAGTATTTGCAATTCACTGAAGTTCAAATACGGTGTATTTGTCATTCACTAGAGTTCAAATACATTGTATTTTTAATTCAGTAAAGTTCGAATACTGTGTATTTGTCATTCACTGAGTTCAAATACATTGTATTTTTAATTTAGTAAAGTTCGAATACATTGTATTTGCAATTCACTGGAGTTCAAATACAGTGTATTTGCAATTATGTGAATTTTGTATAGAATGTATTTGCAATTCAATACACTGTATTTTGCTCTCTTTTTTCAAACTTTTTCCATCAAGTAAAGATTTTTTTTCTCTGTCACTGTTTTTAGGATTCTTATGCTACTTTAAGTTTTCTCAAACTTCTCTTTTTATCAATTCACTGGAGTTCGTATATTTTTTTAGGAAATTATAAATTGAGGTGGGTTCGGGAATTGAGGTGGGTTCGGGAATTGAAGTGATTTTGTTGATTTGATGATGTTGCAGTAGATTTTCAAGTCAGGATTTGGGAAGGAGAATCTACATTTCAAAATTGACAAATCAAGCTCGCCTCAATTTTGGGACTGTTTTGGAACCACCACTCCAAGGTATTTGATTGATTTTTTTTTTCTTTCAATTACAGTCTATTTGAAGATTATTTTTTGTTGCAAAAATTATTTATTTGATTTTTACAAAACTTATTTATTTTTTTTATTTTTTATTTTTTTGTAATTACAGTATTTGAAGATTATTTTTTTGTTGCAAAAACTATTTATTTGATTATTTTTTTTTTTTTTTTTTTTTTTTTTTTTTTTGCAATTACAGGGTATTTGAAGATTATTTTTTTTGTTGCAAAAACTATTTATTTGATTTTACAATACATTTTTTTTTTAGTTTTTGCAAATACAGCGGAGTATCACCGTGTAATAGTAATAGTAATTGTAATTTGGAAACTACAATTACGCAGTTTGCAAATTTTGCAAATTATAATTACAGTGTTGCAAATTACACAGTTTGCAAATTACAATTGCACTTTGTAATGTATTGTGTAATTGGATTTTGCATTTGCAATTGCAATTTGTAATGTATTATGTAATTGGACTTTGCATTTGCAATTGCAATTTGTAATGTATTGTGTAATTTCACTTTGCAATTGCAAAGACACTGTATTTGCAATTACAATCTACTAGTACCCGTGATTTACAAATACTAAATACTGTATTTTCTTTTCTAGTGAACTGAAAAAAGACTATATTTTCCAAAATAAATTATTGTTTGTTTGATAATGGAGTAAAAAGACTAAGAGCATCTATTTTTTTCTCCAATTTTGGGTCAAATTATTGTTTTATTAATTTTTTTTTTTTTTTTTGATTTTCTAGGTCAATTTTGTACGTTATTTTGTAATTTGTATTTTTTTTAATAGTTAAAAGAGGGAGAGAGAATAGAGAAAATACGTTTTTTTGTTTTTTGTTATTTTGAATTTTTGAAACAAATAAAAAGGGAGAGAGAGAGAATATAGCAAATCTTGGAAGAATTAGTTTTTTGGAGAAAATTTGGAAGGGAAGTGAATTATGAGATTTGAGAAGGGTAATTAAGTAATGAAAAAAAATAGAAAAGAGAAATCAAACTAATTAAGTGACATATATCTCACTTTTTAAAAAAAAAAGGTATCTATCCATTTTGAAACTTAAAAATGGCCATTGGTCTCCTTGCCCCTATCTTATTCCTATGAGTGAAGGCCCATAAAGGGCCATGTGCGTCTAGGTTATATTTCTTTATGTTTTAACTTTAGTAGCAACGAATTATATACGTGCTAAAGAGAAGAAAAAAACAAAAAAGAAAAAAAAATCGTACATATATATGATAAATTTCATCACTTTTGAAGGTTAATTTATATCCCAATCGGTTGAAATTTTAAAGGAAAATTATCAATAATACCTCGAAATAAAAAATTGAATTAAAAAATAGTTAAGAAAATTTCATATTTTCATCCAATAGCTACCACAATTTTAGGAGGTGGAGTTAACATTTTTCATTCCTACCATACCCCTGTTATATACGTTTATTTACGAACAACTCATATAACCAATTTTAATTTTTTTTTTAATATTTATTTCAGTTTCTAACCACTAGATTTATGTGTTTTGAAGAAAAAATTTATAACAACCATATTTATGCATTTTGAAGAAAAAAAATCTCAACAACTTAAATTTGAAAATGTTTAACAGCAAAAAAGAAAAAAAAAAATACAAATTCATCGCACTAACAACTCTCCTAGATTATCCTCCTAGATTCATGCATTTTGAAAAGGGAGGCGAAAATCCTTACTCACTCCGAAAATACATAGAAGGTTTTGAGAGTCGAAATTTTCAGATCAATTCAGGTCGAGGCTGATAATTTTTTTTTCAAGGTTGAGGGTTTCAAAGTTGAGAATCGATGACTGTTTCAAATCGATTTGAAAGATAACAAGTCTCTTAATTCAATGTTGCAAGTAATGATACAATTGATTGAATGTTTTCCCAGGTAAACTCAACATGCATACCAGCTTTAATATTTTTTTGGTATCATTTGTCCAATAATGCTCAAGGATTAATGATTTATGGTGTATATACACGCATATACTTATATACTTACCTGTACATTGTTATAGATGTAACTACGAATATATACTCACACTAGAAGTTATCGAGAGCACTCATTTTTATAATTTTCTTACAACCATCTATGAATTTAAATTTTTTAGTATCATTTGTCCAATGCTCACAGAGTAATGGTTTATAGTGTATATATACGCATATACTTCATATGATATACTTACATCGTACGCTGTTATAGAGGTAACTACAAATATATATCCACACTAGAAGTTATCAAGGGTGCCATTTTTATAATTTTCTTACAACCGTTATGAACATTTTAGTTTTTACAAACATCAATATGCTGGAAATTCAATTGCTTATATAATTTTCTTATGACCTATGTTATAGTGACATGTACGTTCACCAATTAATGACTTATGTATGTATATACACATATACTTCATGTGATATATTTATATGTACATGTAACTTTGAATATATACACACATAAGTCATATATCACATGGAGCATGTTTAATTAGAATTGACGCCTCTAATTAATTCATTGGGATGTTTGCTACGGAAACGAGCAAACATTTCGCGTGCATGAGATTAAATTACTAAGCATGAATAGAATCCCTATGATCTAAGCGCACCCTATGATCTAAGCGCATCAAGAAAAATCCCGATCCCTCGAATTAGGAGCACGTGTTACATTTATTTTTCCGCTCTTTACCTTTCGACATTTATTTTCCCGTTAGCTTAATTTCTGCTTAGTTTAGTTTTAATTAACTCCCCCTTTTATTTCACAGTTTTATTTTGAGTTTTAATTTAAAAGACAAATAGAAATTAGTTAAGAGAGATTAATTTAGGTTCCCTGCGGATCGACCCGTTACCATTAGCTGCAAAGCTTAGTAGTTTCGGTATTTATAAATATTATTTTGGCAAGCGTCGACAGCTTGAAGTTGGAGTACACCATAAAGTGATCTACGAAAATTGTAGTATAGTGGTAAGTATTCCCGCCTGTCATGCGGGTGACCTGGGTTCGATCCCCGGCAACGATGCCAATTTTGGTAGTAAGAATTTTGAATATCCTACAATAAATTCAAGTTGTCGAGGCTTGCCAAAATAATATTTATAAACCCGAATCCACCGAGCAATTTGTAGCTTAATGGTAACGGGGTCGAAGGGAATTATGAAATTTAATTCGACTAAGTCTAAATTACTAATGATAAAAAGTGTGTAAAAAGATGGTGAAATGATGGTAATTTGGTTTGTTGAAAGGGAGCTTCAAGCATGCAAATGCTAACGAAAAATTAAATTTCGAATTGACAAATTAAATGGACGTGCTTAACTTCGAGTAATGGGATTGATCGCTATGGACGTTCAGTTCATCGATACAATTAATTAGCTAACATGCTTATGCACACAATTCATTTGACTAATTTCTAACTCAAATGACCCAAATATATAATTAGAAAAGTGCAATTCTAATTGTTCTTGGCCAATAATTCATTCAAGGTAACTAATCTTAAATTGACCATATGCCAGTAACGGAAACATCGTGACGGTTTAATCCTAAGACTAACCCGATTTCTCTCTCGCCCAAAGCCTAACATGAAAACGTTAACTAATTCAAATCCCCAACTGTCACTTTGGGTTGAATCACCTAGCCATGCTTAAGCCCTTGCTACCTAGCGATTTGGGCAATTATACGTCCCAATCTTTAGCTCTCTATCATGCAAGGAATTAGGGAGTCAACCTAACTAAGCTATACATGCTAGAATTGAAGAAGAACAAAGGAAAGAGATGCAAAAGTCTTAATTAGCTCAACATATACAAAAAGGGTAAATCTCCCCAAATATCCATAGTTTACAATCTCAAGCTCAAAATTAAACACTTACCTTGTTTAGCCTTCCATGGAGGATGAACAAATCAAAACCACTCATGGAAGAGCTTAGTAGCATACAAGAAGAGGAAGAAAAACGCTAAAAAATGGTGGAGAATGTCGTAGACCCGAGGCCAAAAATTGGAGAAGAAGATAGCCAAAATTCGGATGTTTTCACGCTTATAAATGTCGGAGCGTCTCGACGCTGTCCCCTAAGTTGGCAGCGCGCGCGCGCGGGGTGGCGTCGAGAAGCTCGGCCAGCGTCTCGACGCTTGGCGGCGTCGAGCAGGCGTTGAGACGCGCGCGCTCGACGCTTGCTCGCGCGAAATTCTGAAAATCGTCGGGGCGGCGTCGAGACGCTCGGCCATGCGTCTCGTCACTGAGCAGTGTTGAGCCAGCGTCTCGACACTGCTGCTCAACGCTTGCTCTTGGGTTTGGTGGCCAAAAATTGCCTTTCCATGGCAATTTTTGCCATCTCTTCATACTTCAAGCCCCTTCACTCCCGATGCATCCATGAAGCTCTAAAACGTCGCTTTAAGTCCCGAAACATGTCCTCGGACTCCTCGAGCTCTCGACCATGAGTTCACCTACAAAAAGGCATTTTAATCAATATTGAGCATGGTTTTAGCTATAATTAGGGAGTAAATAATAGCTCTATTTTTTAGCTATCAATCACCCTGCCGAAGGCCCCTCCGACCTGGAAAGAACTCCCCTGATGAACCATTCACCGAGATGGAGAACATTGGCGATGTAATGTGGTAGATGTACTTTTGGGGTACTCTAAATTCAAGCTGTCGAGGCTTGCCAAAATACAATTTATAAACCCGAATACACCGAGCTATTTGTAGCTAAGTGGCAACGGGGTCGATCCACAGGGAAATAAGAAATTCAATCTAACTAAGTCTAATTTGCTAGAAATAAAAGAATGCACAAATTAAAGAATGGTAATTTGGTTTTGGGGGAAGGGAGCTCCTAATTATGCTAACGGAAAATTAACAACGTGCAAAAAGTAAACGGTTGTGCTTAACTTCGAGAAATGGAATTGCTCGTTATGGATGTTCGGATCATTGATACGGTTTACGCGTTAGCTAATTCATGCACACAATTCATTTAGTTATTCCTAACTCAAATGACCCGAGGAATTAATTAGAAGCGTGCAATTCTAATTAAACTTAGCCAATAATCTATCCAAGGTAGCGACCCCTAAATTGATTACGTGCTAGTGACGGGAACATCGCGACGGCCTAATCCTAAGACTAAACCGGTTTCTCTCTTGCCTTAAGCCTAACATGAAAACGTTAATTAACTCAGTTTACCAATGTCACTTTGGGCCGAACTAATTAGCCATGCTTAAACCCGTGCTACCTAGCGGTATAGGCAATTATACGTCCCAACCTTTAGCCCTCTATCATGCATAAGAATTAGAGCGTCAATCTAATTTAGCTACACATGCTAGATTTTGATGAAGAACAAGCAAGAGATGCTTTAATCAAACTAATTTCTCAACATTCACAAAGGGGAAAATCTCCCCAAACATCCAAAACTTACAAACCAAAACTCTAAATCAAGCACTAACCTCGGTTTAGCCTTCCATGGAGGTTGGATTAATCCAATCCCCCATGGAAGAGCTTGGAATCATGCACAAAGAAGGAGAAGAAGTACAAAAATGGTGGAAAAACGCCTTGGAACCGAGAGGAGAAGCTTGAGGAAGAAGGAGAATGAAAAAGTTGCTGCAAATCTGCAACTTTCACGGTTTTTAAGCTCGGAGCGTCGAGACGCTAGGCCAGCGTCTCGACGCTGTGCCCTAAGTTGGCTGCTGCGCGCGCGCGCGGCGTCGAGCGAGCGTCGAGACGCTTGCGCTCGACGCTTGCTCTCGGGTGGAACTCCAGAATCACGCTTCAGAGTTCGGAGCGTCGAGACGCTCGGCCAGCGTCTCGACGCTGTCGGCGTTGAGCGAGCGTTGAGACGCGCGCTCGACGCTGATGCACGTCTGTCTTGGGGAATCGTCGGGGCAGCGTCGAGCTGGCGTCGAGCTAGCGTCTAGACGCTGGGCCGCACGCATATTTTCAATGACGGGCGCGCGGGCGAGGCGGACACGGGCGAGGGCGCGCGGGCGCGCGCGGACATGGGCGAGGCGGAGCGGGCTGGCGAGCGGGCGCGGGCGTGCGGTGCTTGCGAGCGGCGCGCGCGCGTGCTGCGTTCGTTGGGCGCCTGGGCGCTTGGTAACGATATTTTTGAACTATCGCTATAAACTCAAGCGGTCGAGGCTTGCCAAAATAAATTTATAAACCCGTAGCTTTTAGCTTTGCAGCTAGCGGTAACGGGGTCGAACCACAGAGAGGGAATAAAATTGAGGATTAACTGTTTAAGATGTGATTAGGTTAGTTGGTAAGGTTGTCACAAAAAAAGGGGGTTTTAATCATGCAATGTAGTGAAAAGTGCTTACGGAAAAGTAATAAACCTGAGAATGAAGAGTGTTGGATTTGGGGAATTTTCGGGATCTTGCTAAGCATTTTAACATTTATCATTTAATTCTAAGGTAAGGCTAATTGATGATGACATGCACACGGTCGGTTACCCGAGAAGCCCCAAGGTAACCGGCTCCATAGAAATTAATTAGACCACACAGTTCTAATCAAACATTATCTAAAGTTGCATTAGGGTGATCTGCCCCAAATTTGACTCTAGATAGTCACTAACATACCGCGACGAACATTCAAGAGTGAATTCTAATTGCTAGTAGATTGCCCGCAAACGCTGTATGCAATCAACAACTATCCTACACGACTCGATACTCCGATTTAGTTTTATCTATCTGTGTTACTTAGTCGAGCAGTGAGAGGCACGACATCACTACTCTTTAACATACACAACATGCAAGATGACTCGAGTGTCAATCGTCGAAATCTAACATGCGCGTTGGATTAAGCAAGATAGACAAATGCATACATACTCAAAGCCAAATCAGAACCATTAAGCATACATTATCAAAACATTAAAAACTTAGCAAAAATCCCTAATTAACCCAAATCCAAGCACAAGTACCTTAGCCAATCATGGAGGTTTGGAGTTCCAACACTCCCATGGAAGCTTTGGGCATAATCCCCAAGCTAATATACAAGAAATAAGCTCCAAAAGGCCACAAATGGCGGAGAAAATGAAGAAGACCCGAGAGCAAAATCGAAGGGAAGAAGAAGATCTAAAAGTTGGCTGAAAAATCGTCAAATTGACGTTTTAAGCCGTCGGAGCGTCGAGACGCTAGGCCAGCGTCTCGACACTGGTGCCCTAAGTGCCGCGCGCGTTTTCGTCGTGATGGCGTCGAGACGCTGCGCGAGCGTCTCGACGCTGTGGCCAAATTTTCCAGCGCGCGCGCTCGCGATGGCGTCGAGACTCCAGGCGAGCGTCTCGACGCTTGCCCGATGTTTTCCGGCGCGCGCGTGCTTCCGGAGCGTCTCGACGCTGATGTAGGGTCTCGACGCTGCAGCGTTGAGCAAGCGTCTCGACGCTGTTGCTCGACGCTTGCTCTCGGGTTTGGGGCTGAAAAATTGCCTCTCCTAGGCAATTTTCTTCCTATCTTCATGTGTGAGCTTCCCCTTCTCCCGAAACACTCCCGAGGCGCTAAAACGCCTTCCTTAGCCACAAAACGCACTCAATGGATGCCACGAGCTCTATGCCGCAAATCTCCTATAAATGAGACATATTACACGATTAATCACGACTTTTAGCTAGAGTTAGGAAGTGAAACATAGCTCCAAAATGGAGTTATCAAACACCCCCAACTTAAATCTTGCTAGTCCTCGAGCAAGGCTAATAAAGAATTTGACTCAAAAGGACCATGCATACATGCTTACAATTCAAACCTCAATGCTTTTTACACATCTAAACAAAACATAATCATGAAAGCAACCGACGCATGCATTTAATCGAGAACACATCAAAAATTAACTATCGCTCCCTAACGTGTGTGTGTGCCAGCCAACCTATCCTAAACCTACGCAAGCCCGGAAAAACCACATGCAACATATCATCCCGTTTTCCTCCTACTTCTAGCATTTAAGAACAGTCTACACTTGATCACATAAGAGAGAGCAATGAATTAAAATGCCTAACACGATTTTCTCATACTTTTTCTCTTTCTCTTTTTGAGTACTTTGTACTCTTTGTTATGGTTCTTTGAACCTAACTTTATTTTCTTTTTCTTTCCAGTCCCGAGTAGCCTAACACGTCAAATCCATGCATCAAACTTCACGTTTTTAAGGACTAACGCTCACTTCTTAGGTACCAATAAGAAGGAGGAGCGCCTCGAGAGAATTTTCTAACAAACGTGCTTTTCTATTTTTTTTTATATTAGGCTTAATCAACCACTAACTCTCATGCAACAAACTACCCTAGGGGTGCCTTTCGGGGTGACAACAAGAATCATGCAACATGTGATCAAACTAAGCGTACGGAGTCTAAGATGAGGTTGCTAAGTGCTCGATAGATGCAAGGGAGCAACAGAAATTTTTTTAAAATTTTTGACATGAACCTAATAAATGCAAAACACCATCATGCAAAAACTAGATTACGCAAATGCTCAGATTCCAAAAAGACACTTCCTAGATCGTCATAATTAGAAAGCATATAAACAGAGTCCCAACACTTCAAATTCAAAATTAACACTGCTCAACGAACTACACATGCATATCCAAAACATCCAACTCCACCCCCAACTTCAGAAGATAGCATTGTCCTCAATGCTTTTCTATCAGATACACAAAAGTAAAGGGAAAAGAAAAACAACACTTCCCTGATCTTTGTGAAGCTGGCGAGGGGAAAGAGGCGGTGCTTCCCTTATCTGAGCCCAATTTCCTCAACTTCTCCTTATTTCCTAAAAAAAAACAGCAAGCTAAATTAAGCTAAAGTATACTACGAAACTAAACTAAAACAACGATAAACTAAATGACAGAAAAACAGTTCAACACTCGGGTGCCTCCGAGAAGCGCAGAATTTTTAAAGTCGTTTGCTCGACTGAATTCACTCAACGAACTCATCCATACTGCGACAGCGCGGGGGACGTCCCAGACATGTCCTCGTCCACACTGTTCCTGCAAACATCATTTAAACACATTTTTTCTCTTCGTGCTTTGAGCACGCGAACATCATCATTGTTAGTGCAATAAAAAACAGCACCATTATCATCAAAGTCTAAGTCTTTTTTCCTAACAGAAGCAAAAGAATAGTCCCTCAAGCGCGAGGTCAAATTCTCTTCCTTCACACAACCCACAGATTTTGTTTTTCCATTCTCATCATACACAAAAGATTTCGATTCATTCATAAAAAATTCATGCACATTTCCATCAAATCCTATAGACAAGGAACCCCTATCAACATCAATCTTGACCTTAGCGGTCTTCATAAATGGGCGTCCTAGTAAGATAGGAGAGGAAACATGCGAAGAATTTTGGTTCGTATTAAGCACATGGAAATCACATGGAAATAACAAATCTTCCACTTTAACCAAAATGTCCTCAATTTTCCCTAATGGACGCACACAAGATTGATCGGCTAGTTGAACAACTACATTAGACTCAATTAAATT
Source organism: Herpetospermum pedunculosum (assembly GCA_028017165.1). Classification (NCBI taxonomy): domain Eukaryota; kingdom Viridiplantae; phylum Streptophyta; class Magnoliopsida; order Cucurbitales; family Cucurbitaceae; genus Herpetospermum; species Herpetospermum pedunculosum. Next base: position 13,541,741 of record JAPQWQ010000186.1, on the reverse strand, counting down.
GCATGGTTTAAGCTCTTTAAATACATCAGCAGACATGACATTAATTGAGGAACCGAGATCTAGCATGGCATTTTCAATCAGCTTATTACCAATAGTGCATGGGATAGTAGACGTACCAGGATCGACGCACTTTGGTGGAAGCGTACCTTGGAAAATTGCGGAGACAATTTCGTTCTTTTTCTCATCATTCTTGTCCATCTTTTCATTCTCAAGATGGCTTGGGGAGCATTCAATCGACTTCCCCTTTTTCTCAACTGTAGGCAACAAACGGCTTGGGAAGGGAGCCTTGGGCATGTAGCCTTTCAAGCTCGCGGGTGCACCCAACTGAGCTTCCTTCCTTCTTGACTCAAGATCCTCGATCTTTTGCTCAACCTTGCCTTCCTCTTTCTCCACAACAGCGGTGATTGGAGAAATTTCTCTCTCACTCAGTAAGTTAATGGAATAGACCTGCTCACAGGAATTCATCCTCGCGTGTGGGGGTAGCTTCCAAGGATTCTCAGGCGCCGAAATCAAGGGAATATCCCTTCCACTCTTCAGTCCAATACCATCTGACCAATCAGCTGCCTGAGTTTCCATCCCACTCGTTCTGGTCTTTGCCTCCGTCATCCCTTCTCTCATCGACCGCATCTGCGCATTGGTATCCTCGTAAGTTTCCATGAGGGACTTGAACATTCCTTCAATGGATTGAGAAGAAACAGAAGGACGATTTCGCGATGGGTCTCCTTGAAATTTAAGCAAACCGTCATATAACTTTGACAGTTGGCCCTTTAGCTCTTTCACTTCGCTTTGGAGGCGGGCTTGCTCACGTGCTTCAATTCCATTATACTGCATATTCTGAGCCATATTACAGATCAAACGCCGAGCTTCCATTGGGGTCTTGTCAACCAATGCCCATCCACTAGCTGCATCAAGCAACCTAAAATCATGATCACACAAGCCTTCGTAGAAGAAGCAAATGAGTTCAGCCTCCGGGATCCGATGGTGGGGGAAGTCTTCGCACATCCGGGTAAACCGCTCCCAATATTTATCAAAGGTCTCCCCTTCCTCCTGCATGATCCCGTAAATCTCCTTCCTTAGGAACTTGGCTCTCGAAGCGGGGAAGTATTTGTCTAAAAACAGCTCTTTCAACCCATTCCACGTAGAGGTAGTCCCAGGTAAGTAGTGCAGCCAATCCCTCGCTTTATCCTTCAGGGAGAAAAGGAAAGCCCTCAAGTACAACTGATCTTCAGTTACTTCGCTCGTTTTCATCGCAGAGCACACCATATGGAATTCCTTAAGGTGCTTGATCGGATCTTCACCTGATTTGCCATAAAAATAAGGAAGTGAGTTAAGCAAACTTGATTTTAGCTCAAACTTACCTGTTATCGGCGGAAATGATATACACAAAGGTTGACAGGGAAGGCCATCCATCGCCCACTCCTTGAGCGTTCTCCGATTCTCATTATCGTTCCCCAAGACCTCCATCTCTTCTGAGTGTAATCTGAACTTTCAAAATCTTGGAAGAGAGGACCGTTATCCAAATAAAATAAAATAAAACAAAAAACAATTCAATTAAAATATATATATATTTTTTTTTTTATTATTTTAAAAAAAAACAACCAATTAACCTTAATCAAAAACAAAAATTAATCTCATTTTTAATTTCCCTCCCCGGCAACGGCGCCAATTTTGGTAACGATATTTTTGAACTATCGCTATAAACTCAAGCGGTCGAGGCTTGCCAAAATAAATTTATAAACCCGTAGCTTTTAGCTTTGCAGCTAGCGGTAACGGGGTCGAACCACAGAGAGGGAATAAAATTGAGGATTAACTGTTTAAGATGTGATTAGGTTAGTTGGTAAGGTTGTCACAAAAAAAGGGGGTTTTAATCATGCAATGTAGTGAAAAGTGCTAACGGAAAAGTAATAAACCTGAGAATGAAGAGTGTTGGATTTGGGGAATTTTCGGGATCTTGCTAAGCATTTTAACATTTATCATTTAATTCTAAGGTAAGGCTAATTGATGATGACATGCACACGGTCGGTTACCCGAGAAGCCCCAAGGTAACCGGCTCCATAGAAATTAATTAGACCACACAGTTCTAATCAAACATTATCTAAAGTTGCATTAGGGTGATCTGCCCCAAATTTGACTCTAGATAGTCACTAACATACCGCGACGAACATTCAAGAGTGAATTCTAATTGCTAGTAGATTGCCCGCAAACGCTGTATGCAATCAACAACTATCCTACACGACTCGATACTCCGATTTAGTTTTATCTATCTGTGTTACTTAGTCGAGCAGTGAGAGGCACGACATCACTACTCTTTAACATACACAACATGCAAGATGACTCGAGTGTCAATCGTCGAAATCTAACATGCGCGTTGGATTAAGCAAGATAGACAAATGCATACATACTCAAAGCCAAATCAGAACCATTAAGCATACATTATCAAAACATTAAAAACTTAGCAAAAATCCCTAATTAACCCAAATCCAAGCACAAGTACCTTAGCCAATCATGGAGGTTTGGAGTTCCAACACTCCCATGGAAGCTTTGGGCATCATCCCCAAGCTAATATACAAGAAATAAGCTCCAAAAGGCCACAAATGGCGGAGAAAATGAAGAAGACCCGAGAGCAAAATCGAAGGGAAGAAGAAGATCTAAAAGTTGGCTGAAAAATCGTCAAATTGACGTTTTAAGCCGTCGGAGCGTCGAGACGCTAGGCCAGCGTCTCGACGCTGGTGCCCTAAGTGCCGCGCGCGTTTTCGTCGTGATGGCGTCGAGACGCTGCGCGAGCGTCTCGACGCTGTGGCCAAATTTTCCAGCGAGCGTCTCGACGCTTGCCCGATGTTTTCCGGCGCGCGCGTGCTTCCGGAGCGTCTCGACGCTGATGTAGGGTCTGGACGCTGCAGCGTTGAGCAAGCGTCTCGACGCTGTTGCTCGACGCTTGCTCTCGGGTTTGGGGCTGAAAAATTGCCTCTCCTAGGCAATTTTCTTCCTATCTTCATGTGTGAGCTTCCCCTTCTCCCGAAACACTCCCGAGGCGCTAAAACGCCTTCCTTAGCCACAAAACGCACTCAATGGATGCCACGAGCTCTATGCCGCAAATCTCCTATAAATGAGACATATTACACGATTAATCACGACTTTTAGCTAGAGTTAGGAAGTGAAACATAGCTCCAAAATGGAGTTATCAGCGCTGGGCGCCGGCGCCTGGGCGCTGTCCTCTCGGTTCTCAGCCCACTTTTGGGTCGTTTTGGCTCCCGAGCTCCGTTTTGCCTATCGTTTTGACCCGAACACTTCCCGAAACATGTTAAATGACCTTTTTAGCCCCGAAAATCATCAATGGACTTCCCGAGCTCTTCACCATGAAATCACCTACAAGGAAGCATTTTAATCAATATATATCATGGTTTTAGCTAGAATTAGGGACATTAAGATAGCTCTATTTTGGAGCTATCAAAATACCCCCGACCTAAATCTTGCTAGTCCTCGAGCAAGGTATACTCTAAATAATCTCCAAAGAATTAAATGCATGCTTGGACTCTAATCTCAATGCTTGTGAAACAAGGTACTTGTAGTAAATTCAAAACCATCAAAAGCATGCAAACGTTGAAATCATTTCAAAATTTAAACTCCTATTCCCTTACGTGTGTGTGTGCTTAGCACCTCTCAACCTAGCTCACGCAAGCCCGGAACAACCTTATACAGTCCTATGACTCGTTTTCCCCTACTTATGGCGATAAGAACAGTCTAACGGCTTTTAGTAATAGGAATAGCAACAAAACAAAAGGCCTAAATTTTATTCTTTTTCCTTGAGTACTTGTACCCATTTTTTTTTCTTTTTGAACTATTTTTTTTATTTTTCTCCAAGAGAGCCTAACACGTCAAACCAAATTTTAGCTTCACGTTTTTAAGGACCATTGCTCACTTCCATTAGTTCCCCTTTCATGCAATGACAACCGTGGGTTACACGATCGCCCCTGGTTACACGGGCAACACAAGAAGGAGGAGCAACTCTGGAGGTTTTATTTTTTTCATGCAAACACTTTCTTTTTTTTAGGCAATAGCTTCGCTATACACAAATGAGTTATTACTACTTCTACACATCAAGCCTCCCTAATGGTACCTTTCGGGGTGACAACAAGGTTTCAGACACAATAAGACTATTCTAGACCTACAGAACTGAGGATAAGAGTGCTATGTGCTCAGTGAATGTAGGGAAATAACAGAAAAATTTTTAAAATAGGCTCAAAATGTGCATACATCGTCAAATTTTCGAATCATACAAATACGGAGTGTTCATAAGAAAATCACAGACCGTCCTCATCGGACACATGCATTCAGATTCTAATCTAACAGCCAGAGTACACGTATGCTCGACAACTACTAAGAAGTCTCGTCTCTATGTATCAACAAACTCCACCCCCCACCTTAAGATATGCATTGTCCCCAATGCATTCAACTATAAAAACAATAAAATTCTAAGGGAACAGAAAACCTCCCCTGAATTTAATGGAGCTGACGGGTGGAGATGTGCACCAACGTCCTCCAATGGGCTCTCGAGTCGTCGACCGTTCCACCTTTTCTCCTAGGAAAACAAGAAAACAAACAACAACTCAAAAGCAAATAAAAACAAAAACAAAGCGATAAACAACGGAAATACAGTTCAAACTCGGGTGCCTCCGAGAAGCGCAAATTTTTAAAGTCGATTGCTCGACTGTATTCTCTCGTCAACTCATCCATAGTCGAACTTAGAAGATGCCCCATCCATCTTCCTAATCACCTCTTTCCTGCGAAAATCCATGAACAAGTCTTTCTCTCGTGCCTTCTGTGCACATACAACATCAAATTTGAATTTTGAAGGTTTAACAAAAGGTTGATCCCATAAAATTGATGCAAAAACATGAGAGAAATTTTCATGCATTCCTAAAGCATAAGGATCAGCAGGAAAGAACGGGTCATTTACTTTGCCCAAAACATCTTCCACCTTTTCCAAGGGGTGCACATGAGAATTATCAACCAGTTGCAAGGTAGAACCAGATTCATGCAAGTCATTCATTTTGGGCTCATTAAAAACAGCATGCGACTCAACATTAACCGATGGCTCTAAATCTAGCATGGGTTGATTAATCATTTCATTTTCAGTAGTGCAAAGTAAAGTGGAAGGAAGTAGATTAGCAGGGTTCTCAACAGTTGTCAAAGTAGAAACAGATGAATCACAAAATTCAGTCAAGGATGGCTCATGCAACTCATGATCATCAAAAAGTTCAGTTAAAAATAATGGGTCATCCCCATCCTCAACAGTCATGCATTCATTATGAGTTACAGATTCAAAAGTGTCTACTTGACAAAGAGAGAAGACATCATCAACATGCTCTTCTACATCGGGCAAATGCATCTCAACAACCTCTCCGCCATACTCAACAGATAATATGCCCTTATCCACATTAATTTTAGTTTTAGCAGTTTTCATAAAGGGCCTACCTAATAAGATCGAAGCATGCGAAGAGGAATAATTTTCATCCATTTTCAGAACATAAAAGTCAACAGGAAAAATTAATTCATTAACTTGCACTAACACATCTTCAATAATTCCTAAAGGATGCACAGAAGTTCTATCAGCAAGTTGAATAATTGTTCCTGTTTTAATCATTCCTTTCAGTTTCAGTTTCTGATAAATGGAATACGGCATAACACTAATGGAGGCTCCTAGATCTAGCATTGCTCTTCTAATATGCATACCTCCAATCTTACAAGGGAGAGAGAACATACCTGGATCGCCGCATTTAACCGGTAAGCTTTTTGTGATCACAGCAGAGACGTTCTCACTTACCACGACGCGTTCACTCTCCTTTGTCTTCCTCTGGTTGGTGCAAATTTTCCTGAGGAACTTGGCGTACCTCGGAATTTCCTTCAGAGCGTCCAACAGAGGGATGTTGATCTCTACCTTTTTGAATGTGTCCAGGAACTCCTTCTCGTAGTTTTCCTTGGGCGGTCTCGCTAACCTGCTAGGAAAAGGAGCCTTAGGCACATAAACTCTAGTGCATGTAGGATCGAAATTTACCCCATGCCACCGTGGTTCGGGATTTTCTGTCTGTGGCTCTACGTGGCCATAATCGACTTCCACCGGCGGGGTACTCGTGGGAAGATGCTTCCCACTTCTCAGGGCGATGGCACTAGCATTCTCAGCTTCCTGCTTTTCCATCCTATTTATCTTCTCGGTCGCAAGGGACATTTCCTTAACCACATCTTGCATCTGAGTTCCAACGTTATCGAGCTTGTCCAAGGTGTCTTGCTGTGATTTGGAAACTACCGCAATTATAGCTTTAAGCATGTCCTCAGCGGGTGTACCTGAAACAGAAGATTGGGATTTAAGAAAGTCATCCTGTAAAGCGAGAACAACTTTACTTACCTCAAAAAGCTGAGCCTTAAGCTCGTCCACGTCCTTTCTCAAGCGAGCTTGCTCCTCGCTTCCGTCTCCACTCCGCTCCAAACTTCTAGCCAAGTTGGAAATTAAAACTCTAGCTTCAGCGGGTGTCTTATCCATGAGCGAACCGCCACTGGCGACATCAACTAACTGTCGGTTTGGCGGCAAGAGACCTTCGTAGAAATTCAGAATTAGGCGTTGGTCAGACACTTGGTGGTTGGGACAGTCCTCACACAACCGACCAAATCTCTCCCAACACTCAAGAACGGTCTTCTTTTCTCCTTGCTCAATTCTATTAATCATTCTTCTAAGGGCGGCGACTTTGGGAGGTGGAAAATATTTCGCATAAAACGCTCCCTGCAGCTCAGCCCAAGAAGTGATGGACCCGGTCGGTAGGTAAAGTATCCAATCTCTCGCCTTCTCCTTCAAGGTGAAGGGAAAGGTCCTGAGATGGAGTTGATCTGCAGTGATGTCATCGGTTCTGAATGACGCACACACCATCTGGAATGCCTTGAGGTGTCTGACGGGATCCTCATCTGTATTACCACAAAAAGAAGGTAATAAGTTAATCAGACCAGCTGTAAGTTCAAAATTACTTGTAGCTACCGGATGCGAGATACTCGATGTGTTCCGGCCTAGCTCAGATAATGCAAGCTCCCTCATGGTTCTTTGATGCTCAAGATTACTGTTAAGTCTCTGAAAGTGACTTATTTAGGACCCATTTAGCTTAAGAAGATGTACACATTTAGGTGTTTTTGTTAGCATTTAGCCTAAACCTGTGCTTTAATATGAGAATTAGAAGAAGGTGGCTAATTTAGGACTTATGCACAATAGGTAGAAAAAGGGGTGAAAACCGAAGAAAAGAATGAAAAAAAGAACCATTGCGACTGCATTGCGGAATAATTGCGGTGGCCGCAATTATTCAAGTTAAAACCGTAAGTTGGCTGACATTTTTCTGTTTAGATCCGACTTTTCAGGGATTCGTTCTTTCTCCTCCATCCATTCTGATATACGACGTTGAAGATTGATGGTTCTCCTTGGCCCAAACGCACCTGCAAACTACTATAAAAGGGGGTCAAAGTCGGAGGTTCAGTCATCACTCGAAGCGTAGAAGTCTTTCTGCAGTCCACCCTTTCCACTGTTCTTCCTTTGCCGTCTGTTGGAGTGAGAGTCTAGGCTTTTGGAATCGATAATCTGACAGGAAGGAGAGAAGATTCTTCTTCTCTCTCGATTGGATTCATCCAAGCACGGCTGAATTCTCATCACCTTCATTCGAGGCGACTGCCACGAAGATTTCCAGCAACCTTTACTGTTTTCTGCTCTTTTCTTCTCATTTCCATTACTGATCATTGTTGTCTTAGTTTAGTCATTTCAATTATTGTATTTCGTTGTTGTCTGCCTTGAATTCATTCTGTTTAAGCTTTCCTTTGTCATTCAAACACTTGAAGTAATCAAAGTACGTTTTTGCATTTCACAGTTCTTCCTTGTTCTGCTACGAGTTTCACTTACTGTTTTAAGCACTTTTTCCTTCTAAGCATGTCTACTTTATCTTATATTTCTGTTCTACATATATCCATGAGTAACTAAATTCATTTAGGGGCATGCTAATGACAGAACTATAGGCTAAAAAACGTAAGTCAAGTAGGTAGATCAACATTCGAACATTGATTATATGTAAGCTTCATCCCACGGGCAATTTCGATTGGCCATCCATTTTGTCCAAAGAACTCCTAACCTCTGGAAGGAGTAAGAGTTCAGAGTCATATAATCATGCTAGCCTTTCATGGTAATCAGGAAACGGCCTAGGAATAGGCGTTTCCCTAGTATAAACTGAACACTCCTGTTTTAACAAGATGCTTAAGACCTTACTTTGAAGTCGAGTAAACTTGAGTCTCTCATGCATGGAATCGGACGATACTTGAGATAGAGTGAGTTTAATGTGTAGAGAGTTGATCCAAAGCTTGATAATCGTAATAAAATGCCTATAGGACAGTCATTAGTAGCCCTTAATTCACCCATTTAACCAGTTTTTCGCTGCCAATTAATTGCGGATTAATTGCGGTTCTCGCAATTCTGCTAAATTGCTTTCTGTCTAGCTGTTTTCTTCTTCGTTTATTGAGTCCATCTCTTGTCTTTTAAGCCTGATTTTAACTTTAATTTGTTTATGGCATAATCCTTTATACATTCAGCAAAAAGTAGTTAATTAAAAACCAATTTTACCCCATCAAATTCATCCCATCTTTCTTAACATTCACACTTCGCGAATAGTTAAAAACAAGTCTCTGTGGAAAAAACGAATTAAATATACTCACTACTTGCTGTAAGACCATGTATGCTTGCATGTTCTAAGTGCTCTCTCTACCCTTTTGCATATTTATCTTTACACATTGAGCACGCAACAAGTTTTTGGCGCCGCTGCCGGGGACTTATTTTAAGTGAAAACGAAGTTGTTAAGTTTGAAAAATCAAGTTTATCATTGAGTGAAACTAATCTGTTTCATTTCTTTTGCAGGTGCTATTAAGGTAGTTTATGAGTGAGCGTTCACATAGTGATTTAGAGTTCGATCCTGAACCTGAAAGATCACTTCGAGCTAGGAATAAGGCAAAGAAACGTCTCTTTAAACAACCTCCTATACCTCCAACCACACCTGAAACTAGAGAAATGGGCGATGTAGTTCCAAATCCGGCGCAAGCCATTCGCAACCCCATCGAAATAGCGAATGACAAGGATAGCGCCATCCTTTCATATTTAGTACCTATGCTTGGGGAGCTGAACCCCAGCATAATCCGTCCTGAAATCACTGCCCACTCATTCGAGTTGAAACCAGTGATGTTCCAAATGTTGTCCACTGTGGGACAATTCTTTGGAATAGAAAATGAGGACCCCCATAACCACCTTAGGAACTTCTTAGGAGTTAGTGACACTTTCCTAATCCCTGGAGTTTCCCAAGAAGCCCTGAGGCTATATCTTTTCCCTTACTCTTTGAGGGACAAAGCCAAAACATGGCTAAATTCTTTACCCTCAGGATCTGTCCGCAATTGGACAGATTTAGCAGAAAAATTCCTAGTCAAATACTTCCCACCAGATAGGAATTCAACTTTTCGTGATGACATCATAAAATTCAAACAAGCTCCAAGTGAGTCTCTTCACGAAGCTTGGACACGATTCAAAGACCTTCTCATTAAATGTCCACACCATGGCATTCCATGGTGTATCCAAATAGAAGTTTTCTTTAAAGGATGCAACCCCAGCACCAGACAAGTCTTAAATTCATCTGCTGGAGGTTCCATGTTGTCCAAGAGTTACAACGAAGCTTATGAGATCTTGGAGAAGATCTCAACATCTCATTGTAGATGGTCAGACGATCCTGTAGAGCCAACTAGAGCTCAAGACAAGGATGCTCTAAGCGCCATGAGCACCCAAATAAATGCCCTGACCAACTTAGTCAAACAAATGGCTCAGGCCAATCTCCAAACCAGTGCCAATACCGCCACAGCCATGTCAATGGGCACCCAACAAAGTCAAGGCGAGGCACCAATCTGTGGATTCTGTGGGGAAGGACACCCTTATGAATACTGTCCTGGGAATCCATCCTCGGTCTGCTATGTAGGAAGTCAGCAGCAACCAAGGAATAACCCCTACTCACAAACTTACAATCCTGGTTGGAGAAACCACCCTAACCTGTCATGGGGTGGCCAACAAAACACTAACCAAAATTCTAACCAACCAAGGCCGAGTGGAACACCTGGTTTCACTCCCCAACATAACCAGTCAATGTACCAAAAACCTTATAATCAACCTGTAGGATCTTCTGTAGAAAACCTACTCAAAGAATATATAGCTAAGAATGATGCTACTCTTCAGAGCCAGCAAGCTACCCTTAGGAGTCTGGAAAACCAAATAGGCCAGTTAGCCAATGAACTTAAAAGTAGGCCCCAAGGTAGACTCCCTGCTGATACCGAGGTACCAAGGAGAGATGGCAAGGAACAAGTTCAAGCCATTGAACTTAGGAGTGGAAGACCATTGGTGAGCAATACAAAGGACACACCAAAGAGAGTAGAGAACACCGAGTCTAGTGCTCCACTGGAATCTCTGCCAAGCCAAGGTCCACCACCAACTAGCACATCAGGAGCCAGGCTAGAGCCAATTGTAGAGGACGTAGAAGAAATTCCAAGACCTCCACCTATCTTAAGGCGTCCTGACGTGCCTGCTTATGTGCCACCACCTCCTTATCCCCGAAGGCTTAAGAAGAAGCAAGAACAGGAAGTTCATTTTAATAAATTCTTAGAAATACTTAAGCAAGTGCATGTGAACATTCCTTTTGTAGAGGTTTTACAGTCTATGCCTTCATATGTAAAATTTTTGAAGGATATCATTACTAACAAAAAGATAATTGGTGAGTTTGAAACAGTAAACCTCACCGAGGAGTGCAGTGCCATCCTCCAAAACAAGCTGCCCAAGAAGGAGAAGGATCCTGGTTCCTTCACCTTACCTGTAGAACTTGGAGGCAAGCATGTGGGCAGAGCGCTTTGTGACCTGGGCGCCAGCATAAATCTCATGCCCCTGTCCCTATTCCGCCAGTTGGGAATAGGGGAAGCACGTCCAACTACTGTCACTTTACAACTAGCAGACAGATCCATCGCATATCCAGAAGGTAAGATTGAGGATATTCTAGTTAAAGTTGACAAATTCATTTTCCTTGCAGATTTCATTGTCCTGGACTATGAGGCAGACAAGGAGGTACCCATCCTGCTAGGTAGACCATTTCTAGCCACAGGTAGGGCACTAATAGACGTGCAAAAAGGTGAGTTAACTATGAGGGTTCATGATGAAGAGGTAAAATTTAGTGTTTACAAAGCTTTAAAATATCCCTCTGATTCTGAGTCTTGTGCGAGCATGGATGTTGTTGACTCACTAATGGAAGAACAATTAGAGCATGTACTGTTAACCAAGCATGCTAACGAATATGTAGGATTAGATGTAGATGATCTAAATGTATCTGACATAATGGATATGCCTGTAAATAACCCTCAGCATGTATGTATGAATATAGATTTAACTGATAGAACTATTAACCCGCTGAAGCCCTCCATTGAGCATCCACCTATTTTAGAACTGAAACCACTACCAACTCACCTCAAATATGCATATCTAGGAGAGAATGAAACACTGCCTGTAATTATTTCTTCTAAGCTTAGTGAACAGCATGAGGTTGATTTAATTCTACTCCTTAAGCAACATAGGAAGGCTATAGCATGGTCTATTGCTGATATTCGAGGCATTAGCCCTTCTTATTGTATGCACAAAATTATTCTAGAGGAAGAGCACACACCTAGGGTAGATCACCAGCGTAGGCTAAACCCCTCTATGAAAGAGGTAGTGAAAAAGGAAATAATAAAGTGGTTAGATGCAGGAGTAATTTTCCCCATAGCTAGTAGCCAGTGGGTGAGCCCCATCCAGTGTGTACCTAAAAAGGGGGGAATAACTGTGGTAGTCAATGAGAATAACGAACTAATTCCAACAAGGACTGTCACAGGGTGGAGGGTATGTATGGATTACAGAAAACTAAATAAAGAAACTAAAAAAGACCACTTCCCCATACCGTTTATTGACCAGATGCTAGACAGAATAGCTGGTAGAGCCTACTACTGTTTCCTAGATGGCTATTCAGGCTACAATCAAATAACTATAGACCCTAAGGATCAAGAGAAGACCACCTTCACTTGCCCTTTTGGAACGTTTGCCTTCCGCAGAATGCCTTTTGGCTTATGCAATGCACCGGCAACTTTCCAGAGGTGCATGATGGCAATCTTCTCTGAGTTGGATGAGTCCATGATAGAAATATTCATGGATGACTTCTCAGTCTTTGGGGACTCATTTAAAACCTGTCTAGAAAACCTAGGACAAGTCCTGACTAGGTGTGAGGAGACTAACCTAGTCCTGAATTGGGAAAAGTGCCATTTTATGGTAGATGAAGGGATTGTCTTAGGACACAGAGTGTCAAGGGCCGGTGTAGAAGTGGATAGGGCGAAAATAGAGGTCATAGAGAAGTTGGTAGAGCCCCAGAATGTCAAAGCTATTAGGAGTTTCCTAGGACATGCTGGCTTCTATAGAAGGTTCATCAAGGACTTTTCTAAGATAGCCAAGCCTCTGTGCGAGCTTCTAGAGCTAGGTAGGCCATTCATCTTTTCTAAAGAATGTGTAGTAGCTTGGAAAGCCCTTAAGGAAGCACTGGTCACAGCACCAATCATAGTAGGACCAAATTGGGATCTCCCATTTGAGATGCTATGTGATGCCAGTGACTATGCTGTAGGAGTCATGTTAGGACAGAAGATTGACAAGCTCACACATCCTGTCTATTATGCTAGTAAGACCTTGAATGAGGCTCAATGTAACTATACAACTACAGAGAAAGAAATGCTTGCTGTAGTATTTGCTTGTGAAAAATTTAGGAACTATATTGTAGGAACTAGGACCATTGTATATACTGACCATTCTGCTTTAAAATATCTGATGAGGAAGGCTGATGCTAAGCCTAGATTGATTAGATGGGTGTTATTGCTGCAGGAATTCGATTTGGACATTCGGGACAAGAAGGGATGTGAAAACGTGGTTGCAGATCACCTGTCTCGATTGCAGCACAATTGCGAAAAAATTGCGGACCCCGCAATTTCTGATGCTTTTATAGATGAACATATCTTTGCTTTAACTCATCGTGATAACGATGAGGAACCTTGGTTCGCTGACATTGCTAACTTCCGTGCAGCACAGGTATTACCAGTGTTCAAGGGAGGACAAGAGAAGAAGAGGTTCCTCCATGAAGCAAGGAAATTCATCTGGGATGACCCCATACTTTACAGGACCTGTGCTGATGGGTTGTTGAGGAAGTGTGTTACAGCTGCTGAAGCGAAGTCTGTGCTACAGCACTGTCATTCATCTCCTTATGGTGGACACTTTGGTGGACAAAGGACAGCTGCCAAGGTATTTCAAAGTGGCTACTACTGGCCAACAATCTTTAAGGACGCCCACAACTATGCCCACAACTGTGACGAGTGCCAAAGGACAGGTAACCTCAGTCGTAAGGATGAGATGCCCCTCACCTACATCTTGGAGTTAGAACTCTTTGATGTATGGGGCATTGATTTCATGGGACCATTCCCTCCATCATCAGGTAACCTGTACATTTTAGTAGCAGTAGACTACGTGTCAAAGTGGGTAGAAGCTAAGGCATGTCCTAATAATGATGCTAAAACAGTCACTCACTTCTTGCATAGACACATTTTCACTAGATTTGGGACTCCTCGTGCTATCATTAGTGATGAGGGGTCACATTTCATTAATAAGGCTATGGAGAAGATATTGGCTAAATATAACATTAGACATAGGGTAGCTACTCCCTACCACCCACACTCAAATGGCCAAGCTGAGATTTCCAATAGGGAGATAAAGAACATCCTAGAGAAGGTAGTCAAACCTAATAGGAAAGACTGGTCTTTCAAGCTTGAGGATGCACTTTGGGCTTACAGAACAGCATATAAGACACCTCTAGGAATGTCTCCCTATAGGTTGGTATATGGCAAGGCTTGCCACTTGCCACTTGAGTTGGAGAACAAGGCATTTTGGGCCATGAAAGAATTAAATTTTTGTGTGAAGGATGCAGGGACATTAAGATCTTTACAGCTGCATGAACTTGATGAGCTTAGGCACATGGCCTATGAGAATGCCAAGATGTACAAAGAAAAGACAAAAATATGGCATGACAGTAGACTCAGGATCAAAGATTTTAAGAAAGGCCAACTTGTACTGCTATTTAACTCACGATTAAAGCTATTTCCAGGCAAATTAAAGTCTAGATGGTCGGGTCCATTTATTATTACTAATGTCTTTGTTCATGGTGCCATAGAGATTAAAAACTTGCAGCAAGGACAGCCATTTATGGTCAATGGTGCTAGGTTGAAGCACTACTATGAGGAAGGGGATGTGAAGACTCTCTCGGCCTTCCTCTTGACTGAAGCATGACAAAGAGAACGAGAGAGAACGAGTGGTTACTGTGCTCGTTTAGTCAAGGCCAATGCCTTAGTTTATTTTTTCTGTTTTTTTCGATGGTCGTTTATATGTTTTGTAGCGTGATTTTAATTGCTTATTTAATGTTTGTTTTATTTGTTTTTGTAGGGAATCGAAAGAGGGGATCAAGGGGAGTAAATCGCACTTTAAAAATCAAGAATCGGTTGGGCCGAATGAAAGATACGGGTGATCAAAGTTGGGATTTATTATGAAATATTGTCCCTAGAATTGCGCAAAAATTGCTGACTCCGCAAAAAGAGCCGTTGGGATTTTATTTTCCGTTGCTTTTATATCCGTTGGAAGCCGCTCGATCGTTACGATTATCTCTCTCTTTGCTCTCCAAATCTTCAGCGATTCTCTCCATCTCTGATTCTTCTCTCAAGATCTTCAAGATTTAGCTATGGTTTCCACTAGGGCTGAGAGATCCGCCGCCAAGAAGAAGGCCGACGACGCAGCTGAAGCGGCTGCAAGGGAAGCGCTTCTCACCCTTGCTGATCAGGGTGCTGTACGCACTGGCCGTCTTGGCAAGCTTCCTATTCGTAGGAAGAAGTGGAGAGTGGTCACTGAGATCCCTGCTGGCCCATCTGAGCCAGTGGGCACGCCCACGAAGCGCCGGTGGACTGTCAAGACTGCCGCCGGACCAAGCAAATCCAAGACTCCCTCTGTGGCGAGTCAAGAAACTGATCGTGCAGCCCACGAGTCAGCCAAGGAAGGGTCGTCGCCGTCTGTGTCACCTGCGCGCAGTCCTCTCCCATCTGAACCAGTGCCAAGCACAGAATCATCACCGCCTGCGCAGAGCGCCGAGTCATCTCCAGCACCTCAGAGTGCTGATCTACCACCTACGGATGTGCAGAGTCCTGAGCTGCCGTCTTCACCATGGAGTTCTGCGCATACCCCATCAGCAGAGCACAATTCTCCACGGCCTGATCCGGAATTCCCTTATGGGGATTACCAAGAATCCACGCAAGGCAGTGGAGAGGCACAAGAAGAAGAAGTCTTCTCTCCCATGAGAGAAGACAGCCCTGATGAGCCTGCACAGCAGGATGATTCTATGGAGGAGACGTTGGGGGCCTGCCTACAACAGATCCACATTAAGAGGGAGAAGAAGGAGGCCAAGAAGAAGGCCAAGAAAGCCAAGAAACTGAAGAAGAAGAAGGCCAAGCGAGTGCCTTCAGCAGACAAAGACAGTACTGAGCCTGCGCTCAAACGCCTCAAGGTGGAGGCTGCTGAATCTTCCAAGCCAGCCGATAAGGGGAAGGCTAAACTCTATCCTGAAGATGAACCTCCATCAGTGAGGTATGTCTCATCCGATGCTGAATCCAGGGGCGTGGAGCTGAGGAAAAGGGACCTGTTGCACGAGAAGGGGTTCCTTGATCGACTTGCTGACCTGCCGCAGTTCTTGCGCGCAGGGGTGATCAACCATGGCTGGGAGGAATTCTGCCGACCTCCCAATCCAGCATACACGAGCATGGTGTATGACTTTTATGCCAACGTGCTCAGCCCTGAGGATGGCCTATCTGTGGTCAGAGGGGTGGAAGTTGATTTCTCTGCCAAGGCCATCAATGAAGCATTTGGTCTGAGGGGCCAGCCTCACACAGATTACGCACGGATAGTGGATGAGCCGACCGAGGCTGTGCTGGAAGAAGCCATCCGCACCATTGGCCAGCCTGAGGCCTCCTGGACAGTCTCACGCAATGGGCGGCACACACTCATGAGTGCCAACCTCACGGCTAAGGCAGCTGTGTGGTTTTCATTCGTCAGAAGAAGACTCTCCCCGGTGACTCATGAGACTACAATTAACCAGAGCCGTTCGCTGCTGGTTTATGCTATAATGAGAGGTCTCACGATCAATGTGGGAGAGGTCATCACTGCTGCCATAGCCGAGTGTGCTAAGAAGGGTAAGGGACCATTATTTTTTCCAAACACTATAACCAAATTGTGTTTGCTTGCAGGGGTTCCCACCGAGCGCTTGGAGCAGCAGCTGCCCTACACAGGCCATCTGGAGTTGCCTGCACACCTAAGGCTGAGAAGGAAGGGCAACATGGAATTTGAGTTGGATAGGCTGGCGGCTGAACAGTCCCTATCCATGGCCTGCTTGATGGACATGCAGAGGAGAATGGCTCAATGGGCCAACTATGCGCAGGCGAGGGACAGAGAAGTTGCAGACCAGTTGGGGTGCATCTTCCCAGACTTCCCTACCAACCTCCTAACTCCATGGGTGCCCCCACGACCAAGGCAGCCAGATGAGGATGATGAGAATTGAGTGCTGGTTTGAAGAGCACTAGAGGGAGTATTACTGATCCCTAGAGAAACAAAAGACAATTTTTCTGCTTTTTGATAGATTCATGTATATTATGCTGTTTTTGGTTCAATTTTGATCTGTTTTGGATGTCTAGTTTTATGTTTTTCCTTTTGCTTAGGATAGTCTGATGTTAGTTGATTAGGTAGGATAGTTTAGTTTTATTTTTAGGATGCATGAGTAACGGGAAAAAGCATGCTAGGGGCCTGAGTTAATGTTAAATCTGCCCAGATTGTATTGCGAAATAATTGCGGTTCCCGCAATTTTTGTGACTGATTGCATGTTTTTGACTGTCCGTTTAGTTAGGCTGTGATCTGTTAAATTCTATCTTTTGCTGCTAGCATGACTACCTTATATAGCTGATCTTGAAGCATGCTGGATGAGTGTCATAAGACACCCTTTGATAGTTTAAATTTGCCTCTGAATAGTGCTCAGCATGCATAAACCATAAGGCCTTAACCCTGTCTGTTATGTTCAAATTTTCTGCTGCTGGGATAGTTGCTTCTAGAATGTTTTGCCTATGCCTAGGATGTTTAGATTCTCTTTGTTTTACTTTAGACTAGATGCTTCTAGGATAAGTTTGGGGGTGTGCCACCTCAAACACTCATTGGGGACAATGAGTAGTTGAAGTTTGGGGGAGGCCACCCTAGGCCTAGGAACATTCCTCTCTTCCTTAGGACATAAGCATTCTTCTTCTCCTAAAAAAAAAAAAAATAATTGTGATAAAAAGAATAAAGAGGGGAGTCTCTCTCAAGTTGTTGAGTAATCAGTGCCAAGTGTGTAAACCACAAGTGGCATTGCATCAAAAGGCAAACCAAGGGGAGACTCCACCTAAGTAAAAAAGAAAGAAAAAGGAGAAATAGGGGAAGAAGAATGTATGCTTGGGAGTTATAATCTTGTGGCTTAGATGTCCTATGAAAAAAGAACTCTGATCCTTAATGAGCTAAGCACAAGGTTGTAGCTTTTAGGTTTGTCTAGGGAGATGAATGTTTATCCAATGTAGTGATGCCAGGGTTTAGGTTGTTCTCTATAAAGTACCACTGTCACTGTTAATACTAAGACTGGCATGACTCTAAGGAATCCTAGACACATTAAAAATAAGCTAGAAGCATGTACTGAGTCTGGAGTAAAGCTTGGTAGAATTTGAAACCTTAGGGATAGTAGCATGATATCATAGAAGTAGTTAGATCAGTAGTAGGGGGTTAACAAAAGCAGTGGGTATAGTAGGCAGGTGAAGTCAGAAGAAGCTAGACAAGAGGTTAGTTCTAAACTTAGAAGTGTGTCACAGGACAGCACTGCTAGAGGCAAGAATATAAGGGAGTTAGTGAGTAGTTAAAAGAAGAAGAAACAGCAGCCTGAGTAAGTCCTTAGTATGCTTGAGGACAAGCAAAGCCTTAAGTTTGGGGGTGTGTTAAGTCTCTGAAAGTGACTTATTTAGGACCCATTTAGCTTAAGAAGATGTACACATTTAGGTGTTTTTGTTAGCATTTAGCCTAAACCTGTGCTTTAATATGAGAATTAGAAGAAGGTGGCTAATTTAGGACTTATGCACAATAGGTAGAAAAAGGGGTGAAAACCGAAGAAAAGAATGAAAAAAAGAACCATTGCGACTGCATTGCGGAATAATTGCGGTGGCCGCAATTATTCAAGTTAAAACCGTAAGTTGGCTGACATTTTTCTGTTTAGATCCGACTTTTCAGGGATTCGTTCTTTCTCCTCCATCCATTCTGATATACGACGTTGAAGATTGATGGTTCTCCTTGGCCCAAACGCACCTGCAAACTACTATAAAAGGGGGTCAAAGTCGGAGGTTCAGTCATCACTCGAAGCGTAGAAGTCTTTCTGCAGTCCACCCTTTCCACTGTTCTTCCTTTGCCGTCTGTTGGAGTGAGAGTCTAGGCTTTTGGAATCGATAATCTGACAGGAAGGAGAGAAGATTCTTCTTCTCTCTCGATTGGATTCATCCAAGCACGGCTGAATTCTCATCACCTTCATTCGAGGCGACTGCCACGAAGATTTCCAGCAACCTTTACTGTTTTCTGCTCTTTTCTTCTCATTTCCATTACTGATCATTGTTGTCTTAGTTTAGTCATTTCAATTATTGTATTTCGTTGTTGTCTGCCTTGAATTCATTCTGTTTAAGCTTTCCTTTGTCATTCAAACACTTGAAGTAATCAAAGTACGTTTTTGCATTTCACAGTTCTTCCTTGTTCTGCTACGAGTTTCACTTACTGTTTTAAGCACTTTTTCCTTCTAAGCATGTCTACTTTATCTTATATTTCTGTTCTACATATATCCATGAGTAACTAAATTCATTTAGGGGCATGCTAATGACAGAACTATAGGCTAAAAAACGTAAGTCAAGTAGGTAGATCAACATTCGAACATTGATTATATGTAAGCTTCATCCCACGGGCAATTTCGATTGGCCATCCATTTTGTCCAAAGAACTCCTAACCTCTGGAAGGAGTAAGAGTTCAGAGTCATATAATCATGCTAGCCTTTCATGGTAATCAGGAAACGGCCTAGGAATAGGCGTTTCCCTAGTATAAACTGAACACTCCTGTTTTAACAAGATGCTTAAGACCTTACTTTGAAGTCGAGTAAACTTGAGTCTCTCATGCATGGAATCGGACGATACTTGAGATAGAGTGAGTTTAATGTGTAGAGAGTTGATCCAAAGCTTGATAATCGTAATAAAATGCCTATAGGACAGTCATTAGTAGCCCTTAATTCACCCATTTAACCAGTTTTTCGCTGCCAATTAATTGCGGATTAATTGCGGTTCTCGCAATTCTGCTAAATTGCTTTCTGTCTAGCTGTTTTCTTCTTCGTTTATTGAGTCCATCTCTTGTCTTTTAAGCCTGATTTTAACTTTAATTTGTTTATGGCATAATCCTTTATACATTCAGCAAAAAGTAGTTAATTAAAAACCAATTTTACCCCATCAAATTCATCCCATCTTTCTTAACATTCACACTTCGCGAATAGTTAAAAACAAGTCTCTGTGGAAAAAACGAATTAAATATACTCACTACTTGCTGTAAGACCATGTATGCTTGCATGTTCTAAGTGCTCTCTCTACCCTTTTGCATATTTATCTTTACACATTGAGCACGCAACAATTACCCACGACCTCCATCTTGGCGCTTCTTTTTAATTTTCAAAGAATGACTGCGCTCAAAAACTCAAACAAAACGCGTAAAATAATACAAAAGAATTAAACTGTACAAAAAGAAATAAAGAAAATTTTAAAACCAACAAACTAAACTTAACTAAACTAAATTAATTAATTCCCCGGCAACGGCGCCAATTTTGGTAGATGTACTTTTGAGGTACTCCAAATTCAAGCTGTCGAGGCTTGCCAAAATACAATTTATAAACCCGAATACACCGAGCTATTTGTAGCTAAGTGGCAACGGGGTCGATCCACAGGGAAATAAGAAATTCAATCTAACTAAGTCTAATTTGCTAGAAATAAAAGAATGCACAAATTAAAGAATGATAATTTGGTTTTGGGGGAAGGGAGCTCCTAATTATGCTAACGGAAAATTAACAACGTGCAAAAAGTAAACGGTTGTGCTTAACTTCGAGAAATGGAATTTCTCGTTATGGATGTTCGGATCATTGATACGGTTTACGCGTTAGCTAATTCATGCACACAATTCATTTAGTTATTCCTAACTCAAATGACCCAAGGAATTAATTAGAAGCGTGCAATTCTAATTAAACTTAGCCAATAATCTATCCAAGGTAGCGACCCCTAAATTGATTACGTGCTAGTGACGGGAACATCGCGACGGCCTAATCCTAAGACTAAACCGGTTTCTCTCTTGCCTTAAGCCTAACATGAAAACGTTAATTAACTCAGTTTACCAATGTCACTTTGGGCCGAACTAATTAGCCATGCTTAGACCCGTGCTACCTAGCGGTATAGGCAATTATACGTCCCAACCTTTAGCCCTCTATCATGCATAAGAATTAGAGCGTCAATCTAATTTAGCTACACATGCTAGATTTTGATGAAGAACAAGCAAGAGATGCTTTAATCAAACTAATTTCTCAACATTCACAAAGGGGAAAATCTCCCCAAACATCCAAAACTTACAAACCAAAACTCTAAATCAAGCACTAACCTCGGTTTAGCCTTCCATGGAGGTTGGATTAATCCAATCCCCCATGGAAGAGCTTGGAATCATGCACAAAGAAGGAGAAGAAGTACAAAAATGGTGGAAAAACGCCTTGGAACCGAGAGGAGAAGCTTGAGGAAGAAGGAGAATGAAAAAGTTGCTGCAAATCTGCAACTTTCACGGTTTTTAAGCTCGGAGCGTCGAGACGCTAGGCCAGCGTCTCGACGCTGTGCCCTAAGTTGGCTGCTGCGCGCGCGCGGGGCGGCGTCGAGCGAGCGTCGAGACGCTTGCGCTCGACGCTTGCTCTCGGGTGGAACTCCAGAATCACGTTTCAGAGTTCGGAGCGTCGAGACGCTCGGCCAGCGTCTCGACGCTGTCGGCGTTGAGCGAGCGTTGAGACGCGCGCTCGACGCTGATGCACGTCTGTCTTGGGGAATCGTCGGGGCAGCGTCGAGCTGG
The DNA here is from genome assembly GCA_028017165.1 of Herpetospermum pedunculosum. Classification (NCBI taxonomy): domain Eukaryota; kingdom Viridiplantae; phylum Streptophyta; class Magnoliopsida; order Cucurbitales; family Cucurbitaceae; genus Herpetospermum; species Herpetospermum pedunculosum. The sequence continues at coordinate 13,520,371 of JAPQWQ010000186.1, read as the reverse complement.
CGTCGAGCTAGCGTCTAGACGCTGGGCCGCACGCATATTTTCAATGACGGGCGCGCGGGCGCGCGCGGACATGGGCGAGGCGGAGCGGGCTGGCGAGCGGGCGCGAGGCGAGGCGGCGCGCGCGGGCGCGCGCGTGCTGCGTTTGTTGGGCGCCTGGGCGCTGGGCGCCGGCGCCTGGGCGCTGTCCTCTCGGCTCTCAGCCCACTTTTGGGTCGTTTTGGCTCCCGAGCTCCGTTTTGCCTATCGTTTTGACCCGAACACTTCCCGAAACATGTTAAATGACCTTTTTAGCCCCGAAAATCATCAATGGACTTCCCGAGCTCTTCACCATGAAATCACCTACAAGGAAGCATTTTAATCAATATATATCATGGTTTTAGCTAGAATTAGAGACATTAAGATAGCTCTATTTTGGAGCTATCATAATGCAAGCCCGAATCCAGTTGACAAACCGACAGGGAGTACCAAGCGCAAGCAACAGGCCAAAGATAAAATCCCACTGGATCGAATCATAAGCTTTCTGCAGGACCACCCTCAGCAGACACCGAGGATTCCCCTTATTAAGGTGGTACCCACCAACAAGCTCCTGACAGAGCACTATATTCCTACCGTGAACAAAAGTCGACTGGTTTGGACTAATAAAGTTTGGCAACCACACACGAAGACAATTAGCTATAATCTTGACAATGCATTTGTACAACACATTACAAACCGAGATTGGCCGATAGTCCTCACGCGAGTGGCGTCGACCTTCTTTGGAATCAAAGTAATAGAAGTGGCATTGATAACTGGAGGGAGATAGCAGGTATCAAAGAACTGAAGCTCTGCCGAGCAGAAGTCATCACCTACAACACTTCAGACAGCTTTGAAAAAACCCACTGGAAAATCATAAGGATCCGGAGCCTTCGCACTATTCATAGCGAAAAGAACAGCTCGCACCTCTTATCGCAGGATAGGACAGATGAGGTCATCTAAACACTGTTGTGGCCAAGTAAACCCCACAAGAGGTTTTAAAAGATCTGTAAGGTCACGGTAACCAAACGGCTGAGACCCCAAAAAACCGCAGAAATAATGAACCACAACCCTCGAGATGTCCTCATGGGAAGAAAGATTGACCCCAGGCTCATCAACCAGGGAGGAAAGACCATTACGAGCCACTCTAAATTTCACGCTCCTGTGAAAGAACCAAGAGTTACGGTCACCCAAAGTCAGCCACTTGAATCGCGATTTCTGCTGAAGAGAGGCTTCTTCACACCTGACTGCTCCCAAAATCTCTCAGAAGCCACCGAAGCCTACTGCTGAATAGAAGAGAGGAGAGGGTCAGCCGCCACCCCAACCTGGGCATCCTCCATGGCCGCGCGAAGCTCAACCACCAAGCATGAGCCTGAACCATACTCAGAGGACGGGTTGCTACCCACTCAACATTCACCAACACCATATCCAACCGCCCCATTTGTGCACCCAGACCACCACGAGAGCGACTCGTCCAAGTGAATCAACTACCCTGAACCGAAAGCTCCAGTAAGTCAGCCTCAAGAAAGGGCCCCATCAAACGCCCCCATCGTAGAGATACTATGATTACCCCCACTCCTCTCCGACAACTGTTTAGTCTCGTTAAAGTCACCCATAACCAAACCAGGAGAATCCCAACCTGAACAGACTTTGGGTTTTATGTCCTAAAACTCGTAGTTTATAAACTGAATGAATGTAAATATTATATTTCAATAAAGTTGTTATTGAATTTTAGTGAATTGTGTTTGTATTAACCTATACCAATAACTAACACCCATGGCGATAGTGTGAGTACTTGAACTTCATGTGTGACATGAATGTGAATCAAGTTCAAGTAGACAGCCAAAAATGGTCTATAGTATAGGGATAAGGATGTGTACCTTATCCTGGGGACACTATTGGACGCGGCTCACTTTGTATAGTACAAAACGATGTGATTCGAATCGTTTCATGTAGAGACATGTGAGTGAGGGCGTCCTGTGCAATGAGTTTGCACAAGACCGAACCAAGAAATAAAATCGCTCTTTCTTTATAACACCGTTTACTGTAAAGACCGGTTTTTTCATATGATGACTTAGATAACTCGATCTCAATCCTGAGCTCACTATGAACTCCTGTTTATTCGACCTTATCCTTTGATTTGTACGGGTGAGAGTGGCCAGATCGCCGACTCAATATGCCTACCATCTTGGAGATAAGATGGAATAAGTGGCTGGGGACATAGTTGTGCGAGATGGAATTCACTCCTACCCGCTTTAAGGGTTAGTAGAGAGGTTGTTCCCTTAAGTGCTGACTCCAGGTCTTGAACAATGGGCCCATCCTCTCCTGATCAGGGAGGAATCTGATTTGATGGTTGGACCACAAATCAATTGTTCATTAGAGGTGTCAGTGGTACTTAAGGAACAAGATATAATACAAGGGTTAAACGGTATAAATGACCCGTTGTGATTACGAACGACCTGTGAAGGATCGACTTACTGATGATAGTTATATCAACAGGACACAATATATCTACAGTGAGGAGAGTGCAGCCCTTGGACTTTAGTGGAGTCTCCGGGGGTTAACGAATGTTGGTTAGTTCGGTTGAAAGAGTTTTGACCGGATAATCTCGTATCGTTGGAGCTCATGATCTGTAGGTCCTTACGGTTCTCCTGGCTAGCTCGGATAAAGCCGTGAAACAATATAAAAGAAAAGAAAAGAATTTGAATCGTTCAAATTCGGGTTTGTGGAAGAAGGATAGACATATTTAAATATGATTTAAATATGAGATTGGTCTGAAAACATGAATAGGATTCATGTGCAAAAAGTCGGTTTTCGGAAAACCGAGTTTAATTATATTATTTAATTAATATTTGATATTGAATTAAATAATATTAATTAATATATATATATTTTTATTAATTAAAAAGTTTAATTAATAAAATAATTATTATTATTTTTATTAATAATAATAATAATATATAAATATATATATATATATATATATATATACATGTGTCTTACATGCAAATGTAAGACACATGTAAGGTATATATATATACAGAGTATATATATGAGATCAGATCAATTATAAAAAAAAAAAAAAAAAAAAAAATCAAAAATCATTTTGATAGTGGACATTGGGATACACTATATGTGTAAAATTGAAATTGGATTTCAATTCTGCCTTCGTCTTCTTCCTTCTTCCTCTCTGCTCTCTGCTTTCTGAAAAAATAGTTTTTTCAGTAGAGCTTCTTCCTTCTTTTCTTTTGTAAAAAGAGTCCCACTACTCCGTTTCTCGGCCTGAGGATAGCGGGATTACCGTGGGTGGTCCACGAAGATTTCGTGAGAAGGATCGTTGAGCTCGTGAGGAGCTTCTGACGGTGAATTTGAAGAATTACGAACGACAAGGGTATGTGTTCTAATTTCTCTTTTTCATCGCTTTTGCATGTTTCCGTTTGTTTAAATTGATGAAATTAGAGTGTCTATGATCCAAATCGCTTCCGCTGCGTTCCATCAACGCTCCATCAAAAGTCAGCTCCCTCCATAAAGTAGAACGACTAGCCTCAAAGTTCGAACCATAAACACAAGCAATATGGGTCACAATCTGGGATGACAAATCCAATAACGAACCTGTAATCAACTGGGGCCCAAGCACAGTGGGAGTAAAAGAGAAACGACGAGACCCCTATAACACCCAAATTCTACCAAGCCCACTCTCCCCATAGCTACAGACACACTGCCAATCACCCCCAAAGGAACGAAACACTGCATCAAATTGATGAGCCTTCACCTTGGTTTCCACCAAACAACAAAACCCAATATTAGTAGACTGAAGAAACGAACGAACAGATCGTCCTTTTGTCGGTTTAGTAAGACCGCGCATATTCCACGAATACCAATAAGACATGGGAAACAGTAGGCGAGACAATAGCATCCTGACACCACCGAGGGTCAACACTGTCACACAAAACCTTATCCACGAGGGAAACTACCCTCGAAATCTTTGAATTTTTCCTAGAGATCTCCGCCAAACTGGCGAAGAAGTTGGTCACATGAACCTCCTTAGGCCGCTCGGGCAAGGTGACAAAAGAGCGTCTTGGCAGAAGGCCGGGGTTAGAGCCTTGGGAACTTGGAGAAACAGGACGCAGAGGGAGGACTAGGTCATCCGAAGCTCTCCCCGACTTCTTTTTGCCACGATTACGCCTACGAGATTTCCCCACTAGAGGGAGGAACCCATCGGCTCCCCCATTTAAGGAGCACTGCGCTCCATCCCCACCATCCACTATAACCTCATCTGAAACCAAAACCACCCTTCCTGGTGGATGGCGAACACTCTCAGCCTCTATCACAATAGGCGCAGACAGAGGACGAATATCATCAATACATACCTTAGGCCTTTTCGGACAACCTGTATTTCAATGCCCAAAGACTCGACAAGCCAAGCAGCGTTTCGTCTTCCATTCATACTCAATTGGAATTTCATGATCCACTCCGTAAACAGTTACACCCACCATACTAGGAAGAGGCGCATCAACCGCTATCTCCACACAAACTCGAGCATAGGAGGACCCAGTCTTTTGCCTAGGTTGTTGTTAAGTCTCTGAAAGTGACTTATTTAGGACCCATTTAGCTTAAGAAGATGTACACATTTAGGTGTTTTTGTGAGCATTTAGCCTAAACCTATGCTTTAATATGAGAATTAGAAGAAGGTGGCTAATTTAGGACTTACGCACAATAGGTAGAAAAAGGGGTGAAAACCGAAGAAAAGAATGAAAAAAGAACCATTGCGAATGCATTGCGGAATAATTGCGGTGGCCGCAATTATTCAAGTTAAAACCGTAAGTTGGCTGACATTTTTCTGTTTAGATCCGACTTTTCAGGGATTCGTTCTTTCTCCTCCACCCATTCTGATATACGACGTTGAAGATTGATGGTTCTCCTTGGCCCAATCGCACCTGCAAACTACTATAAAAGGGGGCCAAAGTCGGAGGTTCAGTCATCATTCAACGTGCAGAAGTCTTCTCACAGTCCACCATTTCTCTCGATTTTCCCTTGCCGTCTGTTGGAGTGAGGTTCTCAGCTTTTGGAGTCGATAATCTGATAGGAAGGAGAGAAGATTCTTCTTCTCTCTCGATTGGATTCATCCAAGCACGGCTGAATTCTCATCACCAACATTCGAGGCGACTGCCACGAAGATTTCCAGCAACCTTTACTGTTTTCTGCTCTTTTCTTCTCATTTCCATTACTGATCATTGTTGTCTTAGTTTAGTCAGTTCAATTATCGTATTTCGTTGTTGTCTGCCTTGAATTCATTCTGTTTAAGCTTTCCTTTGCCATTCAAACACTTGAAGTAATCAAAGTACGTTTTTGCATTTCACAGTTCTTCCTTGTTCTGCTACGAGTTTCACTTACTGTTTTAAGCACTTTTTCCTTCTAAGCATGTCTACTTTATCTTATATTTCTGTTCTACATATATCCATGAGTAACTAAATTCATTTAGGGGCATGCTAATGACAGAACTATAGGCTAAAAAACGTAAGTCAAGTAGGTAGATCAACACTCGAACATTGATTATATGTAAGCTTCATCCCACGGGCAATTTCGATTGGCCATCCATTTTGTCCAAAGAACTCCTAACCTCTGGAAGGAGTAAGAGTTCAGAGTCGTATAATCATGCTAGCCTTTCATGGTAATCAGGAAACGGCCTAGGAATAGGCGTTTCCCTAGTATAAACTGAACACTCCTGTTTTAACAAGATGCTTAAGACCTTACTTTGAAGTCGAGTAAACTTGAGTCTCTCATGCATGGAATCGGACGATACTTGAGATAGAGTGAGTTTAATGTGTAGAGAGTTGATCCAAAGCTTGATAATCGTAATAAAATGCCTATAGGACAGTCATTAGTAGCCCTTAATTCACCCATTTAACCAGTTTTTCGCTGCCAATTAATTGCGGATAAATTGCGGTTCTCGCAATTCTGCTAAATTGCTTTCTGTCTAGCTGTTTTCTTCTTCGTTTATTGAGTTCATCTCTTGTCTTTTAAGCCTGATTTTAACTTTAATTTGTTTATGGCATATTCCTTTATACATTCAGCAAAAAGTAGTTAATTAAAAACCAATTTTACCCCATCAAATCCATCCCATCTTTCTTAACAAACACACTTCGCGAATAGCTAAAACTAAGTCTCTGTGGAAAAAACGAATTAAATATACTCACTACTTGCTGTAAGGCCATGTATGCTTGCATGTGCTAAGTGCTCTCTCTACCCTTTTGCATATTTATCTTTACACATTGAGCACGCAACAAGTTTTTGGCGCCGCTGGTGGGGACTTATTTTAAGTGAAAACGAAGTTGTTAAGTTTGAAAAAAAAACAAGTTTATCATTGAGTGAAACTAATCTGTTTCATTTCTTTTGCAGGTGCCATTAAGGTAGTTTATGAGTGAGCGTTCACATAGTGATTTAGAGTTCGATCCTGAACCTGAAAGAACACTTCGAGCTAGGAATAAGGCAAAGAAACGTCTCTTTAAACAACCTCCTATACCTCCAACCACACCTGAAACTAGAGAAATGGGCGATGTAGTTCCAAATCCGGCACCTGCCGTTCGCAACCCCATAGAAATAGCGAATGACAAGAATAGTGCCATTCTTTCATATCTAGTACCTATGCCTGGGGAGCTGAACCCCAGCATAATCCGTCCTGAAATCACTGCCCACTCTTTCGAGTTAAAGCCAGTGATGTTCCAAATGTTGTCCACTGTGGGACAATTCTTTGGAATAGAAAATGAGGACCCCCATAATCACCTTAGGAACTTCTTAGGAGTTAGTGACACCTTCCTAATCCCTGGAGTTTCCCAAGAGGCCCTGAGGCTATATCTTTTCCCTTATTCTTTGAGGGACAAAGCCAAAACGTGGCTAAATTCTTTACCCTCAGGATCTGTCCGCAATTGGACAGATCTAGCAGAAAAATTCCTAGTCAAATACTTCCCACCTGATAGGAATTCTACTTTCCGTGATGACATAGTCAAATTCAAACAAGCTCCAAGTGAGTCTCTTCACGAAGCTTGGACTAGATTTAAAGATCTTCTCGTTAAATGTCCACACCATGGCATTCCATGGTGTATTCAAATAGAAGTTTTCTTTAAAGGATGCAACCCCAGCACCAGACAAGTCTTAAATTCATCTGCTGGAGGTTCCATGTTGTCCAAGAGTTACAACGAAGCTTATGAGATCTTGGAGAAGATCTCAGCATCTCACTGCAGATGGTCAGACGATCCAGTAGAGCCAACTAGGGCTCAAGACAAGGATGCTCTAAGCGCCATGAGCACCCAAATAAATGCCCTGACCAACTTAGTTAAGCAAATGGCTCAGGCCAATCTCCAAACCAGTGCCAATACCGCCACAGCTATGTCAATGGGCACCCAACCAAGTCAAGGCGAGGCACCAATCTGTGGATTCTGTGGGGAAGGACACCCTTATGAGTACTGTCCTGGGAATCCATCCTCGGTCTGCTATGTAGGAAGTCAGCAGCAACCTAGGAATAACCCCTACTCACAAACTTATAATCCTGGTTGGAGAAACCACCCTAACCTGTCATGGGGTGGCCAACAAAACACTAACCAAAATCCTAACCAACCAAGGCCGAGTGGAACACCTGGTTTCACTCCCCAACATAACCAGTCAATGTACCAAAAGCCTTACAATCAACCTGTAGGGTCTTCTGTAGAAAACCTACTCAAGGAATATATAGCTAAGAATGATGCTACTCTTCAGAGCCAGCAAGCTACCCTTAGGAGCCTGGAAAACCAAATAGGCCAGTTAGCCAATGAACTTAAAAGTAGGCCCCAAGGTAGACTCCCTGCTGACACCGAGATACCAAGGAGAGATGGCAAGGAACAAGTTCAAGCCATTGAACTTAGGAGTGGAAGACCATTGGTGAGCATTACAAAAGACACACCAAAGCGAGTAGAGAACACTGAGTCTAGTGCTCCACTGGAGTCTCTGCCAAGCCAAGGTCCACCACCAACTAGCACATCAGGAGCCAGGTTAGAGCCAATTGTAGAGGACGTAGAAGAAATTCCAAGGCCTCCACCTATCTTAAGGCGTCCTGACGTGCCTACTTATGTGCCACCACCTCCTTATCCTCGAAGGCTTAAGAAGAAGCAAGAACAGGAAGTTCATTTTAATAAATTCTTAGAAATACTTAAGCAAGTGCATGTGAACATTCCTTTTGTAGAGGTTTTACAGTCTATGCCTTCATATGTAAAGTTTTTGAAGGATATCATTACTAACAAAAAGATAATTGGTGAGTTTGAAACAGTAAACCTCACCGAGGAGTGCAGTGCCATCCTCCAAAACAAGCTGCCCAAGAAGGAGAAGGATCCTGGTTCCTTCACCTTACCTGTAGAACTTGGATGCAAGCATGTGGGCAGAGCGCTTTGTGACCTGGGCGCCAGCATAAATCTCATGCCCCTGTCCCTATTCCGTCAGTTGGGAATAGGAGAAGCACGTCCAACTACTGTCACTTTACAACTAGCAGACAGATCCATCGCATATCCAGAAGGTAAGATTGAGGATATTCTAGTTAAAGTTGACAAATTCATTTTCCTTGCAGATTTCATTGTCCTGGACTATGAGGCAGACAAGGAGGTACCCATCCTGCTAGGTAGACCATTTCTAGCCACAGGTAGGGCACTAATAGACGTGCAAAAAGGTGAGTTAACTATGAGAGTTCATGATGAAGAGGTAAAATTTAGTGTTTACAAAGCTTTAAAATACCCCTCTGATTCTGAGTCTTGTGCTAGCATGGATGTTATTGACTCACTTATGGAAGAACAATTAGAGCATGTATTATTAACCAAGCATGCTAGTGAATATGTACAAATAGATGTAGATGATCTAAATGTAGCTGACATAATGAACATGCCTGTAAATAACCCTCAGCATGTATGTATGACTATAGATTTAACTGATAGAATTATTAACCCTCTGAAGCCCTCCATTGAGCATCCACCTGTTCTAGAACTGAAACCACTACCAACTCACCTCAAATATGCATATCTAGGAGATAATGACACACTGCCTGTAATTATTTCTTCTAAGCTAAGTGAACAGCATGAGGTTGATTTAATTTTACTGCTTAAGCAACATAGGAAGGCTATAGCATGGTCCATTGCTGATATTCGAGGCATTAGCCCTTCTTATTGTATGCACAAAATTATACTAGAGGAAGAACACACACCTAGGGTAGATCACCAGCGTAGGTTAAACCCCTCTATGAAAGAGGTAGTGAAGAAAGAAATAATAAAGTGGTTAGATGCAGGAGTAATTTTCCCCATAGCTAGTAGCCAGTGGGTGAGCCCCATCCAATGTGTGCCTAAAAAGGGGGGAATAACTGTGGTAGTCAATGAGAACAACGAACTGATTCCAACAAGGACTGTCACAGGGTGGAGGGTATGTATGGATTATAGGAAGTTAAACAAAGAAACTAAGAAAGACCATTTCCCCATACCGTTTATTGACCAGATGCTAGACAGAATAGCTGGTAGAGCCTACTACTGTTTCCTAGATGGCTATTCAGGATACAATCAAATAACTATAGACCCTAAGGATCAAGAGAAGACCACCTTCACTTGCCCTTTTGGAACGTTTGCCTTCCGCAGAATGCCTTTTGGCTTATGCAATGCACCGGCAACTTTCCAGAGGTGCATGATGGCAATCTTCTCTGAGTTGGATGAGTCCATGATAGAAATATTCATGGATGACTTCTCAGTCTTTGGGGACTCATTTAAAACCTGTCTAGAAAACCTAGGACAAGTCCTGACTAGGTGTGAGGAGACTAACCTAGTCCTGAATTGGGAAAAGTGCCATTTTATGGTAGATGAAGGGATTGTCTTAGGACATCGAGTGTCAAGGGCGGGTGTAGAAGTGGATAGAGCAAAAATAGAGGTCATAGAGAAGTTGGTAGAGCCCCAGAACGTCAAAGCCATTAGAAGCTTCTTAGGGCATGCTGGCTTCTCTAGAAGGTTCATCAAGGACTTTTCTAAGATAGCCAAGCCTCTATGTGAGCTATTAGAGCTAGGTAGGCCATTCATCTTCTCTAAGGAATGTGTAGTAGCTTGGAAAGCCCTTAAGGAAGCACTGGTCACAGCACCAATCATAGTAGGACCAAATTGGGATCTCCCATTTGAGATGCTATGTGATGCCAGTGACTATGCTGTAGGAGTCATGTTAGGACAGAAGATTGACAAGCTCACACATCCTGTCTATTATGCGAGTAAGACCTTGAATGAGGCTCAATGTAACTATACAACTACAGAGAAAGAGATGCTTGCTGTAGTATTTGCTTGTGAAAAATTTAGGAACTATATTGTAGGAACTAGGACCATTGTATATACTGACCATTCTGCTTTAAAATATCTTATGAGAAAGGCTGATGCTAAGCCTAGACTGATTAGATGGGTGTTATTGCTGCAGGAATTTGATTTGGACATTCGGGACAAGAAGGGTTGTGAAAATGTGGTTGCAGATCACCTGTCTCGATTGCAGCACAATTGCGAACAAATTGCGGACCCCGCAATTTCTGATGCTTTTATAGATGAACATATCTTTGCTTTAACTCATCGTGATAACGATGAGGAACCTTGGTTCGCTGACATTGCTAACTTCCGTGCAGCACAGGTATTACCAGTGTTCAAGGGAGGACAAGAGAAGAAGAGGTTCCTCCATGAAGCAAGGAAATTCATCTGGGATGACCCCATACTTTACAGGACCTGTGCTGATGGCTTACTGAGGAAATGTGTTTCAGCTGCTGAAGCAAAGTCTGTGCTTCAGCACTGTCACTCCTCTCCTTATGGTGGTCACTTTGGTGGCCAAAGGACAGCTGCGAAGGTATTTCAGAGTGGCTACTATTGGCCAACAATCTTCAAGGACGCACACGCCTTTGCCCACAGCTGTGATGAGTGCCAAAGGACAGGTAATCTCAGTCGCAAGGATGAGATGCCCCTCACCTACATCTTAGAGTTAGAGCTCTTTGATGTGTGGGGCATTGATTTCATGGGACCATTCCCTCCATCATCAGGTAATCTATACATTCTAGTAGCAGTAGACTACGTGTCAAAGTGGGTAGAAGCTAAGGCATGTCCTAATAATGATGCTAAGACAGTCACTAATTTCTTGCATAGGCACATTTTCACTAGATTTGGGACTCCTCGTGCTATCATTAGTGATGAGGGGTCACATTTCATTAATAAGGCTATGGAGAAAATATTGGCTAAATATAACATTAGGCATAGAGTAGCTACTCCCTATCACCCACACTCAAATGGTCAAGCTGAAATTTCAAATAGGGAAATTAAGAACATCTTAGAGAAGGTAGTCAAACCAAATAGACAAGACTGGTCTTTCAAGCTTGAGGATGCACTTTGGGCTTATAGAACAGCATATAAGACACCTCTAGGCATGTCTCCCTATAGGTTGGTATATGGCAAGGCTTGTCACTTGCCACTTGAGTTAGAAAACAAGGCATTTTGGGCCATGAAAGAATTAAATTTTTGTGTGAAGGATGCAGGGACACTAAGATCTTTACAGCTACATGAACTTGATGAGCTTAGGCACATGGCCTATGAGAATGCCAAGATGTATAAAGAAAAGACAAAAATATGGCATGACAGTAGACTTAGGATCAAAGACTTTAAGAAGGGCCAACTTGTATTGCTATTTAATTCACGATTAAAGCTATTTCCAGGCAAATTAAAGTCTAGATGGTCAGGTCCCTTTATTATTACTAATGTCTTTGTTCATGGTGCCATAGAGATTAAAAACTTGCAGCAAGGACAGCCGTTTATGGTCAATGGTGCTAGGTTGAAGCACTACTATGAGGAAGGGGATGTAAAGACTCTCTCGGCCTTCCTCTTGACTGAAGCATGACAAAGAGAACGAGAGAGAACGAGTGGTTACTGTGCTCGTTTAGTCAAGGCCAATGCCTTAGTTTATTTTTTTTCTGTTTTTTTCGATGATCGTTTGTACGTTTTGTGGTATAATTTTAATTGCGTATTTAATGTTTGTTTTGTTTGTTTTTGTAGGGAATCGAAAGAGGGAATCAAGGGGAGTAAATCGCACTTTAAAAATCAAGAATCGGTTGGGCCAATTGAAAGATACGGGCGATCAAAGTTTGGATTTTGTATGAAATCTTGTCCCTAGAATTGCGAAAATATTGCTGACTCCGCAAAAAGAGCCGTTGGGATTTCATCCGTTGCTTTTATAGCCGTTAGAAGGCGCCCGTTTGATACGATCTTCTCATTCTTTGCTCTCCAAGATTTCTGCGATTCTCTCCACCTTTGATCTCTCTCTCCAAACCTCCAAGATTCGACCATGGTTTCCACTAGGGCTGAGAGATCCGCCGCCAAGAAGAAGGCCGACGACGCAGCTGAAGCGGCTGCGAGGGAAGCGCTTCTCACCCTTGCTGATCAGGGTGCTGTACGCACTGGCCGTCTTGGCAAGCTTCCTATTCGTAGGAAGAAGTGGAGAGTGGTCACTGAGATTCCTGCTGGCCCATCTGAACCAATGGGCACGCCCACGAAGCGCCGGTGGACTGTCAAGACTGCCGCCGGACCAAGCAAATCCAAGACTCCCTCTGTGGCGAGTCAAGAATCTGATCGTGCATCCCACGAGTCAGCTAAAGAAGGTGCGACGCCGTCTGCATCACCTGTGCGCAGCCCTCTGCCGTCTGAATCACCTGTGCGCAGCCCCCTGCCATCTGAACCAGTGCCAAGCACCGTATCATCACCACCTGCGCAGAGCGCCGAGTCATCTCCAGCGCCTCAGAGTGCTGATCTACCACCTGCGGCTGTGCAGAGTCCTGAGTTGCCGTCTTCGCCATGGAGTTCTGCACATACCCCGTCAGCAGAGCACAATTCTCCACGGCCTGATCCGGAATTCCCTTATGGGGATTACCAAGAATCCACGCAAGGCAGTGGAGAGGCAGAAGAAGAAGAAGTCTTCTCTCCCATGAGAGAAGACAGCCCTGATGAGCCTGCACAGCAAACGCCTGCTGATGATTCTATGGAGGAGACGTTGGGGGCCTGTTTCCCACAACTCCAGGCGAGGCAGAAGGCCAAGAAGAAGGCCAACAAGGAGGCCAAGAAAGCCAAGAAAGCCAAGAAACTGAAGAAGAAGAAGGCCAAGCGAGTGCCTTCAGCAGAAGAAGACAGTACTGAGCCTTCGCTCAAACGCCTCAAGGTGGAGGCTGCTGAATCTTCCAAGCCAGCTGATAAGGGGAAGGCTAAGCTCTACCCTGAAGACGAACCTCCATCAGTGAGGTATGTCTCATCCGATGCCGAATCCAGGGGTGTGGAGCTGAGAAAAAGGGACCTGTTGCACGAGAAGGGGTTCCTTGATCGACTTGCTGACCTGCCGCAGTTCTTGCGCGCAGGGGTGATCAACCATGGCTGGGAGGAATTCTGCCGACCTCCCAACCCAGCATACACGAGCATGGTCTATGACTTTTATGCTAACGTGCTCAGCCCTGAGGATGGCCTATCTGTGGTCAGAGGGGTGGAGGTTGATTTCTCAGCCAAAGCCATTAATGAAGCATTTGGTCTAAGGGGCCAGCCTCACACAGATTACGCCCGGATAGTTGATGAGCCGACCGAGGCTGTGCTGGAAGAAGCCATCCGCACCATTGGCCAGCCTGAGGCCTCCTGGACAGTCTCACGCAATGGGCGGCACACGCTCATGAGTGCCAACCTCACGGCTAAGGCAGCTGTGTGGTTCTCTTTCGTCAGAAGAAGACTCTCCCCAGTGACTCATGAGACTACAATTAACCAGAGCCGTTCGCTGCTGGTTTATGCTATCATGAGAGGTCTCACGATCAACGTGGGAGAAGTCATCAATGCTGCCATAGCCGAGTGTGCTAAAAAGGGTAAGGGGCCATTATTTTTCCCCAACATCATCACGAAGTTATGCTTGCTTGCAGGAGTTCCTACCGAGCGCTTGGAGCAGCAGCTGCCCTACACAGGCCATCTGGAGTTGCCTGCACACCTACGGCTGAGAAGGAAGGGCAATATGGAGTTTGAGTTGGATAGGTTGGCTGCTGAGCAGTCCCTATCCATGGCCTGTTTGATGGACCTGCAGAGAAGAATGGCTCAATGGGCCAACTATGCGCAGGCGAGGGACAGAGAAGTTGCAGACCAATTGGGGTGCATCTTCCCAGACTTCCCCACCAACCTCCTAACTCCATGGGTGCCCCCACGACCAAGGCGACCAGATGAGGATGATGAGAATTGAGTGCTGGTTTGAAGAGCACTAGAGGGAGTATTACTAATCCCTAAAGAAACAAAAGACAATTTTCCTGCTTTTTGATAGAGTAATGTATATTATGCTGTTTTGTGGTTAAGTTTTGATCTGTTTTGGATGATTAGTTTTATGTTTTTCCTTTTGCTTAGGATAGTCTGATGTTAGTTGATTAGGTAGGATAGTTTAGTTTTATTTTAGGATGCATGAGTAACGGGAAAAAGCATGCTAGGGGCCTGAGTTAATGTTAAATCTGCCCAGATTGTATTGCGAAATAATTGCGGTTCCCGCAATTTTTGTGACTGTTTGCATGTTTTGGACTGTCTGTTTAATTAGGCTGTGATCTGTTCAACTCTATCTTTTGCTGCTAGCATGACTACCTTATATAGCTGATCTTGAAGCATGCTGGATGAGTGTCATAGGACACCTTTTGATAGTTTAAATTTGCCTCTGAATAGTGCTCAGCATGCATAAACCATAAGTCCTTAAACCTGTCTGTTATGTTCAAATTTTCTGCTGCTGGGATAATTGCTTCTAGAATGTTTTGCCTATGCCTAGGATGTTTAGATTCTCTTTGTTTTACTTTAGACTAGATGCTTCTAGGACAAGTTTGGGGGTGTGCCACCTCAAACACTCATTGGGGACAATGAGTAGTTGAAGTTTGGGGGAGGCCACCCTAGGCCTAGGAACATTCCTCTCTTCCTTAAGACATAAGCATTCTTCTTCTCCTAAAAAAATTTTTGTGATAAATAGAAAAAGTGAAAAATAGAATAAAGAGGGGAGTCTTTCTCAAGTTGCTGAGTAATCAGTGCCAAGTGTGTAAACCACAAGTGGCATTGCATCAAAAGGCAAACCAAGGGGAGACTCCACCTAAGTAAAAAAAGAAAGAAAAAAAGAGAAATAGGGGAAGAAGAATGTGTGCTTGGGAGTTATAATCTTGTGGCTTAGATGTCCTATTAAAAAAGAACTCTGATCCTTAATGAGCTAAGCACAAGGTTGTAGCTTTTAGGTTTGTCTAGGGAGATGAATGTTTATCCAATGTAGTGATGCCAGGGTTTAGGTTGTTCTCTATAAAGTACCACTGTCACTGTTAATACTAAGACTGGCATGACTCTAAGGAATCCTAGACACATTAAAAATAAGCTAGAAGCATGTACTGAGTCTAGAGTAAAGCTTGGTAGAATTTGAAACCTTAGGGATAGTAGCATGATGTCATAGAAGTAGCTAGATCAGTAGTAGGGGGTCAACAAAAGCAGTGGGTATAGTAGGCAGGTGAAGTCAGAAGAAGCTAGGCAAGAGGTTAGTTCTAAACTAAGAAGTGTGTCACGGGACAGCATTGCTAGAGAGAGGGATATAAGGGAGTTAGTGAGTAGTTAAAGAAGAAGAAACAGCAGCCTAAGTAAGTCCTTAGTGTGCTTGAGGACAAGCAAAGCCTTAAGTTTGGGGGTGTGTTAAGTCTCTGAAAGTGACTTATTTAGGACCCATTTAGCTTAAGAAGATGTACACATTTAGGTGTTTTTGTGAGCATTTAGCCTAAACCTATGCTTTAATATGAGAATTAGAAGAAGGTGGCTAATTTAGGACTTACGCACAATAGGTAGAAAAAGGGGTGAAAACCGAAGAAAAGAATGAAAAAAGAACCATTGCGAATGCATTGCGGAATAATTGCGGTGGCCGCAATTATTCAAGTTAAAACCGTAAGTTGGCTGACATTTTTCTGTTTAGATCCGACTTTTCAGGGATTCGTTCTTTCTCCTCCACCCATTCTGATATACGACGTTGAAGATTGATGGTTCTCCTTGGCCCAATCGCACCTGCAAACTACTATAAAAGGGGGCCAAAGTCGGAGGTTCAGTCATCATTCAACGTGCAGAAGTCTTCTCACAGTCCACCATTTCTCTCGATTTTCCCTTGCCGTCTGTTGGAGTGAGGTTCTCAGCTTTTGGAGTCGATAATCTGATAGGAAGGAGAGAAGATTCTTCTTCTCTCTCGATTGGATTCATCCAAGCACGGCTGAATTCTCATCACCAACATTCGAGGCGACTGCCACGAAGATTTCCAGCAACCTTTACTGTTTTCTGCTCTTTTCTTCTCATTTCCATTACTGATCATTGTTGTCTTAGTTTAGTCAGTTCAATTATCGTATTTCGTTGTTGTCTGCCTTGAATTCATTCTGTTTAAGCTTTCCTTTGCCATTCAAACACTTGAAGTAATCAAAGTACGTTTTTGCATTTCACAGTTCTTCCTTGTTCTGCTACGAGTTTCACTTACTGTTTTAAGCACTTTTTCCTTCTAAGCATGTCTACTTTATCTTATATTTCTGTTCTACATATATCCATGAGTAACTAAATTCATTTAGGGGCATGCTAATGACAGAACTATAGGCTAAAAAACGTAAGTCAAGTAGGTAGATCAACACTCGAACATTGATTATATGTAAGCTTCATCCCACGGGCAATTTCGATTGGCCATCCATTTTGTCCAAAGAACTCCTAACCTCTGGAAGGAGTAAGAGTTCAGAGTCGTATAATCATGCTAGCCTTTCATGGTAATCAGGAAACGGCCTAGGAATAGGCGTTTCCCTAGTATAAACTGAACACTCCTGTTTTAACAAGATGCTTAAGACCTTACTTTGAAGTCGAGTAAACTTGAGTCTCTCATGCATGGAATCGGACGATACTTGAGATAGAGTGAGTTTAATGTGTAGAGAGTTGATCCAAAGCTTGATAATCGTAATAAAATGCCTATAGGACAGTCATTAGTAGCCCTTAATTCACCCATTTAACCAGTTTTTCGCTGCCAATTAATTGCGGATAAATTGCGGTTCTCGCAATTCTGCTAAATTGCTTTCTGTCTAGCTGTTTTCTTCTTCGTTTATTGAGTTCATCTCTTGTCTTTTAAGCCTGATTTTAACTTTAATTTGTTTATGGCATATTCCTTTATACATTCAGCAAAAAGTAGTTAATTAAAAACCAATTTTACCCCATCAAATCCATCCCATCTTTCTTAACAAACACACTTCGCGAATAGCTAAAACTAAGTCTCTGTGGAAAAAACGAATTAAATATACTCACTACTTGCTGTAAGGCCATGTATGCTTGCATGTGCTAAGTGCTCTCTCTACCCTTTTGCATATTTATCTTTACACATTGAGCACGCAACAGTTGTTTATCCAAACGCAATGGGTTTCCCACAAGTACTAGCAATATCACTCAACCCATGAGAGGTCGACATTTCCATCAGAACATTAAAAAACTTTACCCAAACAGGAACCTTATTAAACACAAAGGTCTCAGGCACTATACCGGGGACCCATTGCCGAAGGAGAATTGACTTCCCACCAATGTGCCAAGGGCCATTGACCAAAACCCAATCACACGCGACTCACTTTTGAACCGAAAAACAATCAAGCCATTATCAAACATATTAATGGTTGGGGCTTCCACATGACCCCAGATCCTAAAGATTAGGCGATCAAGAATAGTAAAAGGAAGTCGACCATCCAGAAACTAACCCACCAGAGAACCTCTCCAAACCACAATACCCTCCTCAATAACCTCATCGGATGGGACAACAAACATTCGACCATTCTTCTCAATTAGAGGAGTGTAAACTAGTGGTTCATCCAAAAATGACATCAACGGAGGACCAAACAAGTTAGCCCAATTAGCCTTAGGGCCTTGCTCGCTAACTCCAGCATTAATCTTTGTGGGCCCAATAGGCCTAAGGCCATCTACCATCTGCGGATCAAAACAACAACCCGACCCAACTGAACCACATATTGTGGCCCCTGCTAAAGAAGCCTTCCAAGCTTGGCCCAACAGAGGATACTTACCCTTTAAATGGCAATTTAAATTCCCCGACCCATTAGAATTAACCCCCCCAGCCCAGGCTCACGCTCGATGCCCATACCAGCAAACTCTGCAATTTCAACGGACTCAACCCGAAGAGGGATAAGACGCGGAACAGCCAAATTCCCCAAATGCCAATCACCTAATGGGTAGGTGCTTTAGGCTAAATAGGAATCTGCCACTCCCCAAGTCCAACCCAATAGTCTTTCCACTATTTGAACCAAGCCCATTTGGGTTGTTAGAAAATCCAGCAAATGAATTACCCAACCCAACCTTGGCAGCTGGAGAAGCTCCACTCATAGAAGACATTTGCAACACCTTAATTTAATACGAAGCCTTCTCCTCAGCCAACTCATTGCCCAACCCAATTTCTCCTAAAGACAAATCAACTTTCAGCCCTTCCATATTACCCCGACCAACACCAAACTGAGGCCCAAATGGATAGTCCTTGCGCCTAGACAACCCACTCCGTGGAATTAAATTTTGGGGTAACTAGAAGAATGCCGAAAAATATCCAACACATTTTTTTTTGGAATAATGTCTAAACTCTATATTTAGTAATTCAATTTACACAACAATGGACAAAACTACCCTCACAATTTTCTACAATTTAGAAATTAAATAAAATGATGCTGCAAAATTAGAAAATGTTGGGAGGAGAGAGAGAAATAAGGGATGGGAAGTTAACAGGGACGTTGGAAAAATTGACAACTAATCAATAGTTACATGGTTATACACTTAACATACGAAAATGAATTCAATGTCCTTGTATACCGGAAGAAATGTTGTTGCTACAAATGGTTCTGAATGAAAATGAATTCAACGTCCCTGTATACCTGAGGAAATGTTGATGGTTGTGAATGAAAATAAATTCAATGTCCCTGTATACCTGAGGAAATGTTGTTGCTACAAATGATTCGCCATATTCAGGTGTATACAAGGCGATATACAAGGCGGTATACCCATCCAAGTACAAATGGTTCTGAATGAAAATGAATTCAACGTCCCTGTATACTTGAGGAAATATTGTTGCTGCAAATGGTTCTGTCACATTCAGATGTATACAAGGCGATATCCCATCCTAGTTTTTGAGTACTCGCCAAATTCCGAATCTAGCTCAAAACTCAATGCTGGATAGTAAGCAAATATGTCAAAATCTCACAAATTTAGCATTGGATGAAGTGAGTGGTGACTTTCAAAGTTGAATAAAACGCTTGCAAATTATGAGATTGAAAGGAGTGCGGGTTAAAATCGATGCTCAACCAACGAAGACGAGAGATCGTTGGAGGAGGAGAAAACTTACCCACTGCCATGTCATGCCCTCGCAGGAGATGCAGCCGAAAGTAGTCGTCGCTAGACATGGGTGCGTTGTCGGAGATGAGATCGGAGAGGAAGGGAGACGTGATGTGGTGGCGATTGGAGAATGAGTCATGAGTTGAGAGAGGGAGCGACTGAATGAAGAAAAAGCGTGAGGAAGAGACAGAAGAAAAATAGGGTTTTTGTTTTGAGTATTTAATTTTTACAACAATTTTCTCTTTTCTTGTTTTTTTTTTTCATGTTAGTTTCTTTTTTAAATGTTGAAATTTGAAAACAAATTGGGTATCCTCCTTACGAACTTGAATGATTTAAATTTTTAAATAACGACTTTTAAATCCAACATTATTTAATTAATTAAATGTTGCGACGAGAAAGGTTAGAGATTTAGATTTGAAGATTTTATTTTAGATTTCGAAAAAAACACTATCATGATTAATAGAGGGTTATAGATTCCAATTTAATGATTTTATTTTAGATTCAGATTTAAGTATTTTAGATTTAAGTATTTTATTTTAGATTTTAGATTCAGATTTGAGAATTTTACTATGATTAGAGGATGATTAGAGATTCAAATTTACGGATTTTATTTTATTAAAAAAAATCTTATACGTGGAGGGGTTGTTGGAGGTTAACGATGAAAGTTCATATAAATGTTATTGATCTGACCTAAATAGTAGGGTGGATAAATGAATGATTTGTTTGCTATATTTAGGTTTTGCACATTTGGAATACATTAAACCATAGTCAATGTCGTGGAGTATGTCTCTCTATATACCATATAGAAGTTGCGTGTGAATGCAACATTACAAAGGTATATCTGCAGGTACACATCACCGGTCACACATAACGGAAAATGTAAATTTCAGCTCCAATTAACGGTAACCAAACACCTCATTCAAAAATATTTTGGTCTCCCATCATTTTATTTTAAAATT
The DNA here is from genome assembly GCA_028017165.1 of Herpetospermum pedunculosum. Taxonomy (NCBI): domain Eukaryota; kingdom Viridiplantae; phylum Streptophyta; class Magnoliopsida; order Cucurbitales; family Cucurbitaceae; genus Herpetospermum; species Herpetospermum pedunculosum. The sequence goes on along the minus strand of JAPQWQ010000186.1, from coordinate 13,499,985 downwards.
CTAAATTGTAAACTAGGAGAGAGGGTAATAACTAATAGGGTTATAATGAGGAACAAAAATTAACCACCCCTCCAATCACTCTAGACATACCGTGCAAGACATTTCCACTTTTAGATATTTTTCATTTTCACTATTTTAAGCTAGACATTCCTCTTAATTCCCCTTAAATGTTTAGCACTAATCACGACATTTTCCTCCTCTACCAACTCACAGCCCAACCCATGATCAGTCTTCAAATCATTGAAATCCCTTTCAAATTACCCCGACCATCTTTGATTTCCATATATCGATCAACACCCAATTTAAACCCAAAAATTAAATCCGGACCCACCACACTCTCTAAAACACTCTCCACACACTCTTCTTCACGCTCCAGTAGGGGAAATTGTAGAAAATGACTTGTCAGACCAAAACTTTAACAAAATTGACCCGTCCCCCACAAATTAACAAAATTGACTGGTTTGAGGCTAAGAAAGGTGTGAAATTATTCATTTACCCCTAACTTAAGGTAACCCAAAAATTATAATTTTTTTTTATTGTTTTCTCTCTCCTCTCCCAAAGTTTAAACTGAAATGTTTTGATTTTGGTTTTATAGACAGGATCCTTTATAATTTTGCTTAGTTTATAAGCACGGTTTGAAAGAACACGAAAACACGTATAAAAATGAGTGGTTAATTAGCTAAAACGAGCTTATATCGAGAGAGATATGATGTTCGGAAGATGAACCAGAATCGCACAGCACTGGGAGATGCGAGAAATTCGTCCAAACTAACCCACCTTGAAGAAGTCTCAGCTCCACTCCTTAGCTCGTTCGCATCACTAATCTCTTCGGGACGCTCCTCGAGGTCAAGCTCATCCTCCTCGGTCTCACCGTTCTCGCCTCCGCATGTCAGAAATTCCTCGATTCCTTCCTCAAAATCGGGGTACAACTCGATAATGACCCTCTCCTCAGAGGTTCGGAGAAGGTCTTCGGTGTTGCTCATTTTAAATTGCCCCCAAAATTGCTGTCGAAAATCTGCCATGCTAAAACAAGAAGACACAAGAAAAGGAAAATATTTTTTTGGTTTTTTGTTACCTCTCCAAAAGTACATTATTTAGGGACATATTTACTTTAAAATCATGTAATCTCTTGAGTGTTTTCGTTAGAATTTAGCTTAAATGTGAGAATTCGAGGAAAGAAGCTAAAATAGGACTTATTTGGAAAAGGAACGAAAAAGAATAGAAAATGATGTTAAAAGAGTTAAAATGTACATTGCAGGAGAATTGCGGAAACATTGCTGGGAGCGCAATGGACATTGCGGCCATCGCAAGGAAACCGCAATGCCAAGCTGCTGCTGCTGAACTTTTCCCAGACGTCAGTCGTCATTGTTGCAATCTTTCAGCCGCCTAAGCCTTCCCCTGCTGCCACGTGGAGGATCGTTGTTCAGAATGGATGGTTCTCCGTGGATGAAGGTACCTGCTGGTAGGCGATATTTTGAACTATCGCTATAAACTCAAGCTGTCGAGGCTTGCCAAAATAAATTTATAAAGCCTATAACCAAGGCTTTGCAGCCAGTGGTAACAGGGTCGATCCAAGGAGTAAGAACGATCAAAATCACAATTAAAATTGGGATTTAATTAATTGGTTGGTTTGGTAACGGGGGGGGGGGGAATTTTCAGCATGCAAGGGAAATAATAAAACGCTAACGGAAGAAAGAATAACAAGTAGAAAACGTGTGCACGGTTTGGGAGTTTCGGGATCAATTGTTAGACAATTTCGGTTCATCATTTAATGCAAAGTTCATGGTATTCAGTTTATTATGCACGCGGACGACTACCAGAGAAGCCCCAAAGTAGCCGACTTCATGGATTTTAATCAGACCACACAGTTCCAATTATACGTTATCTAAGCTTACATCAAGGTGATCAGCCCTAAGATAAATCTAGACAGTCACTAGCTAACCGCGACGAACATTCAAGCGTGAATTCTAATTGCTAGTAGATTGCCCGCAAACGCCGTATGCAATCAACAATTATCCTACGCGACTCGATACTCCGATTTAGTTTTATCTACCTGTGTTACTTAGTCGAGCAGTGAGAGGCACGGCATCGCTACTCTTTAACATACACAACATGCAAAATTACTCGAGTGTCAATCGTCGAAATTTAACATGCGCGTTGGATTAAGCAAAGTAGACAAATGCAAATAAACAGATCCCAATATGCATAATTCAAGAGTAGATTATCAGAACCAAAAACATCTAACAAAATCGCCCTAAACTATTCCCAAACCGTTCACCCTTACCTTAGCCGCTCATGGCGCGGTTTGTCAATTCCGCTCCAACGACGGCCATGGAAGGAATCATCCACGAGTTACAATGAAGATGGAGCTCACTAGCATGCCAACAATGGCGGAGCTCCAAGGAAATAGAGAAATCTAGAGGAAGAAGAAGATGAAGAACACAAAAATCCGTAGAGAAGTTCCCCTCAAAATGCAGAAAAACGTCCTATTTAGCTTCTGTAATCGTCGTAGCGTCGAGACGCTAGGCCAGCATCTCGACGCTGCGCCCTAATTAATCCGCGCGCGCTTCGATGGCGTCGCGACGCTGCCCCGATAAAATTCCTGCGCGCGCCTCCTCCGGAGCGTCTCGACGCCAAGCAGGGTCTCGACGCCAGGGCAGCGTCGAGCTAGCGTCTCAACGCTATCACTCGACGCTTGCTCTCGGGTTTTTCCAGCGTCGAGCCAGCGTCTCGACGCTATAGCTCGACGTTGGCTCTCGGGTTTGGGGGCTGGAACTTTGCCTCTCCTAGGCGGTTTTGGCCCGTTTCTTCACGGATCAACTTCCCCTTTCCCGACGCACTCCCGGGGCGTTAAAACTCCACTTTAAGCTCTCGAACGGGTCCAACGGACGCACGAGCTCTTTGCCGCAATTCTCCTACAAAAGAGATATATTTAATCAATTAAAAGCGGACTTGAGCTATAATTAGGAAGTATTTAATAGCTCCAAAATGGAGTTATCACCTGCAAAAGCTATAAAAAGAGACGAAGGGTGAAGGAGAAAGACAGCTCAGAAGCGTGGAGTTCTCCGTCACAACGCGATCTGCATACACATTTTCCTTACCCCGTTTGTTGGAACGAAAAAATCAGCCCTTGGCGTCGATAATTCGAGAGGAAGAAGAGAAGATCCTTCTTCTCTTCTGATTGAATTCATCCCCAAGAACAGCTAATCTTCCCCTTCATCCGAGGCGCTTGCGACGAGGAGATCCGTGCACCTTTTTACAAAGCTTTATCTACTGCTTTCTGCCTTTCGTTTCCATTTGCTACACTGATTCGATTCGTCTCCAATTTACTCAGTTCTTTACTGTTTTTCATACCTTCGCACATTGTGTTCTGAATCTTAATTTAGAAAGTAATCATTTAAGTCTTTTCGAGTTCTTCATCTTGTTATCTTTTATTCTATCGCTTCCATTAAGTTCTTTAAAGCATGCTTAATCAATCCATCTTTTCTAATTCTCCACCAACCATGAGTAACTAATCACACAAAGGTCTGCTAAAGATGAATCTATAGGTTAGAAATACGAGAGTTCAGCATGTAGGGTAGCTTCAAATGCATTGAATGTATGTGTACTTCATCCCATGGGAAATTTCGATCGGCCATCCATTTTGTCTAAAGAATTCCTAACCTCCGGAAGGAGTAAGAGTTCAGAGTCATCCATTCATGCTAGCCTTTCATGGTAACCAGAAAATGACCTAGGAATAGGCGTTCTCCTAGCACGATTCATTAGCTTGCTTGTATAAATAGGTGTTTATGTCTTACTTGGATATGAGTGAACTAAAAGATCTAATGCATGTAATCGAGAGATGCATGAGACTTAGCTAAATCGATGCATGATAAGTTAATCTACTGCTGAATGATCGTAGTTAAGTGCCTATAGAGGAGTCTTAAGTCGACCCTGTTGCCTTATCTCACCTTTAAATCGTTGCTAATTTTATTGCTAGATAATTGCGAGAACCGCAATTCTATAGTTCTGTTTTTGCCTTAGCATTTTTTTCCCAGTCTTTTACTTTTGCGATTTTATTGCTAGAACATTGCTAGATCCGCAATTCTTTCTTCTCCACATCAAAGCGTAATCTCTTTACTTGCTTTCGTTTATGCTTGCATCCTTCTTGCATTCTTTGTTATTTCGGAACATCAACCTCAAATCCACCCAATTTAAGTGACCCTCTCTAATTTAACACCTCACTTCGTTAGTAACTAAACTCAATCTCTGTGGGAAAACGAATTAAAAAATACTTATCACTTGCTGCAGACCATGTATGCTTGCATGTTCTGAGTGCTCTTCGCATTACATTTTATCTACACACTGAGCACGCAACATTTTCTAACAAATAAAATTTAACTAAGAGAAATCAAATGGTTCCCCAGCAACGACACCAATTTTGGTAGTAGGATTTTTTAATATCCTATAAATTTCGGGGTGTCGAGTCCCGCCAAAATAACGTTTATAATTCCGCTACAACTGAGCTTTGCAACTAGTGGTAGTCGGGTCGATCCGCAAGGAACCTAAATTATTTTCTCCTAATTAATTTATATTTGCTTTTTAATTAACTAAAAGAATAAAATAAAACGATAAATAAAAGGGGGATTGCTAACGGAAAATTAAAGTAAGCATGCATAACTAGCTAACGGAAAATTAAATAACGGAAAAATTAAAAGTAACGCGTGCTCCTAATTTGAGTGTCGGGATTTACTTTGATGCGACTCGATTCATTGGGATTCAAACGTACTTAGCAAGAGCATAATTAAACACGTAATTTATTTGCACGAAACTACTAATACAAGTGTTACGTCTCCAAAAGTGACCTTTTTAGGACTTATTTATCTTAGAAAGATGTACACTCTTAGGTGTTTTTGATAGGATTTAGCTTAAACCTATGTTTATATATGAGATTTAGAAGAAGGTAGCTAAATTAGGACTTGTGTGCAAGAGGAAAGAAAAGGAATGAAAACCGAAGGAAAAGAGTGAAAAATATGCATTGCGGTAGCATTGCGGAAACATTGCTAAAACAGTAATGTTTCAAGTGAAAACCGTAAGTTGACTGATCTGTTTCTGTTAATTTCCGTTATTTCAGGGATTCGTTCTTTCTCCTCCATCCATTTTGAAGTACGACGTTGAGGATGGATGGTTCTCCTTGGCCCAAACGCACCTGCAGATTACTATAAAAGGGGGTCAAAGTAGAGGGTTCAATCATCATCCGAAAGCGTAGAAGTCTTCTCGCAGCTCCATCTTTTCTCCTGTTTTTCTTTGCCGTCTGTTGGTTTGCGAAGTTTAGCTGTTTGGAGTCGACAATCTGATAGGAAGGAGAGAAGATTCATCTTCTCCACCGATTGGATTCATCCAAGCAAGGCTGATCTTTCTCATCCTTCAGCCGAGGCGGTTGCGACGAGGCGTTCGAGCTCATTTACCTGCTCTCTGTCTTTCATTTCTAATTTCCAGCATTGTTTAGTTGTTGTTTCTGTTCTAGTGACTAGTTCATTTTATTACGTTGCTTTCTGTCTTTATGTTATTCACTTTAAGCTTTCCTTTGTTCATTCAAACAATCAAGTAATCAAAGCAAAATTCAGCATTTCTCAGTTTCTTGCCTTTGCGATCTACTGTTTCTCCTTACTGTTTTGTCTTTAAATTCCTTCTAAGCATGTCTGTTTCAACTCTTATTTCTGTTCTGTCTATATCCATGAGTAGCTAAGTCACTTAGGGGCATGCTAATGACAATACTATAGGCTAAAAAACGTGAACCAAGCATGTAGGATAGCTCTCGAAACATTGATTGTATGTAAGCTTCATCCCACGGGCAATTTCGATTGGCCATCCATTTTGTCCAAAGAACTCCTAACCTCTGGAAGGAGTAAGAGTTCAGAGTCATACACTCATACTAGCCTTTCAAGGTAGCCAGAAAACGACCTAGGAATAGGCGTTTTCCTAGTACAAACCATCACTTTCTGTTTTAACAAGATGCTTAAGACCTTACTTGGACATGAGTAGACTAAAGAATCTAATGCATGAAATCGGAAGATACATGAGATTGAGTAAGTTTGATGCATAGAGAGTTGATCCAATGCTTGAGAATCGTGAGAAAATGCCTATAGAGGAGTCGTTAGTAGCCCTTGTTTCTCCATTTTACACACTTTCGCTGTTAGTAACATTGCGGTAGAATTGCTGTTTTCGCAATTCTGCTAAGTTTACAATTCTGTTTAGCTGTTTTCTTCTTCGTTTATTAATCTCATCTCTTTTCCTTTAAGTTTAACTTTGACTTGCACTTGTTTATGTTGCTATCCTTTATATATTCCTTAGGAGTTAGACAATTTAAAACCAATTCTACCCCATCAAATCCACCCATTCTTTCTTAACTTTACACTTCACGAGTAGCTCATAATAAATCTCTGTGGGAAAACGAATGAAAAAAATACTTACTACTTGCTATAAGATCATGTATGCTTGCATGTTCTGAGTGCTCTCTCTATCTTATTGCTTATTTATTTTAACACATTGAGCACGCAACAAGTTTTTGGCGCCGCTGCCGGGGATTTATTTTAGTGAAAACGAAGTTTGTTAAGTCTGAAACACCAAGTTTATTGTCTATTGTAACTGATCTATTTCCATTTCTTTTGCAGGTACCATTGGGTTAGTTTATGAATGAGTCTTCAAGTAGTGATCTAGAGTTCAATCCTGAGCCCAAGAGACTATTTAGAGCCAGAAATAGAGCCAAGAAACGTCTCTTTAACCAACCCCCTTTACCTCAAGTAATTGCGGGAACCGCAATTCCTCCGCAATTGTCTCAAGAAGAAATGGATGGAATAGTTCCAAATCCGGTGCCTGTCACTCGCAATCCCATCGAAATAGCGAATGATAAGGATAGCGCCATACTCTCTTACCTAGTACCTATGCCTGGGGAGCTGAACCCCAGCATAATCCGCCCTGAAATCACTGCCAACTCATTCGAGTTAAAACCAGTGATGTTCCAAATGTCGTCCACTGTGGGACAATTCTTTGGAGTGGAAAATGAGGATCCCCACAACCATCTTAGGAACTTCTTAGGAGTTAGTGATACATTCATCATCCCTGGAGTTTCCCAAGAAGCCTTGAGGCTATACCTTTTCCCTTACTCTTTGAGGGACAAAGCCAAGACGTGGTTAAACTCATTACCCTCTGGATCTGTCCTCAATTGGACAGACTTGGCGGAGAAATTCCTAGTCAAATACTTCCCACCTGATAGGAATTCTACCTTTCGTGATGACATAATCAAGTTCAAACAAGCTGACACTGAGTCTCTTCACGAAGCTTGGACAAGGTTCAAGGACCTTCTTCTCAAATGTCCACATCATGGCATCCCATGGTGTATCCAAATAGAGGTCTTTTTCAAAGGATGCAACCCCAGCACTAGGCAAGTCTTAAATTCATCTGCTGGTGGTTCCATGTTGTCCAAGAGTTATAATGAAGCCTATGAGATCTTGGAGAAGATCTCAGCATCTCACTGTAGGTGGTCAGATGATCCAGTTGAGCCAACTAGAGCTCAAGACAAGGACGCACTCAATTCCATGAGTAGCCAAATAAGCGCCCTGACCAACCTAGTCAAGCAAATGGCTCAAGCCAATCTCCAAACAAGTGTCAACACCGCCACAGCCATGTCAATGGGCACCCAGCCAAGTCAAGGTGAGACACTTATCTGTGGATTCTGTGGGGAAGGGCACCTGTATGAATACTGCCCTGGGAATCCAGCCTCAGTCTGCTACGTTGGAAGCCAACAGCAGCCTAGGAACAACCCCTACTCCAATACTTACAACCCTGGTTGGAGGAACCACCCAAACCTGTCATGGGGTGGCCAACAAAATGCTAACCAAGCTCCTAACCAACCAAGACCGAGTGGAACACCTGGTTTCACTCCCCAACATAACCAATCCATGTATCAAAAACCATACAACCAACCTGTAGGGTCTTCTGTAGAAAACTTACTCAAGGAATACATAGCCAAGAATGATGCCACTCTACAGAGTCAGCAAGCTACTCTTAGGAGCCTAGAGAACCAAATAGGGCAACTAGCCAATGAACTCAAAAGTAGGCCCCAAGGCAGACTACCAGCTGACACTGAAGTGCCGAGGAGAGATGGTAAAGAGCAAGTTCAAGCAATTGAACTTAGAAGTGGGAGACCATTGGTGATCAACACCAAGGACACACCAAAGAGAGTAGAGAACACTGAGTCTAGTGCTCCACTGGAGTCTCTGCCAAACCAAGGTCCACCACCAACAAGCACATCAGGAGCAAGGCTGGAGCCAATCATAGAAGAGATAGAAGAAATTCCAAGGCCTCCACCTATCCTAAGGCGACCTGAAGTGCCTGCATATGTGCCACCACCTCCATTTCCTAGAAGGCTAAAGAAAAAACAAGAACAGGAAGTGCACTTTAATAAATTTCTAGAAATTCTTAAGCAAGTGCATGTTAATATTCCTTTTGTAGAAGTTTTACAGTCTATGCCTTCTTATGTAAAGTTTTTAAAGGATATTATAACTAACAAGAAAATAATTGGTGAGTTTGAAACAGTCAATCTCACTGAGGAGTGCAGTGCCATACTCCAGAACAAGCTACCCAAGAAGGAGAAGGATCCTGGTTCCTTCACCTTACCTGTAGAGCTAGGAGGCAAGCACGTGGGCAGAGCTCTTTGTGACCTGGGAGCCAGCATAAACCTCATGCCCCTATCACTATTCCGCCAGCTAGGAATAGGAGAAGCACGTCCAACCACTGTCACTTTACAACTAGCAGACAGATCCATAGCATACCCTGAAGGTAAGATTGAGGATATTCTTGTAAAGGTTGACAAGTTTATTTTCCTTGCAGATTTCATTATCCTGGATTATGAAGCAGACAAGGAGGTCCCCATCCTGTTAGGCAGACCATTTCTAGCCACAGGTAGGGCCCTGATAGATGTCCAAAAAGGTGAGCTCACTATGAGGGTTCATGACGAGGAGGTTAAGTTTAGTGTTTTTAAAGCACTGAGGTATCCTTCTGACACTGAATCTTGTGCTAGCATGGACATTGTAGATTCATTAATGGAAGAACAATTGGAGCATGAATTGTTGACTAAGCATGCTAATGAATATGTAGGATTAGAATTAACTGACTTAAACATAGCTGAGATAATGGACATACCTGTAAATAACCCTCAGCATGTTTGTATGAATATTGACTTAACTGAAAAATCTTTGAATCCATTAAAACCATCCATTGAGCATCCACCTGTCTTAGAATTGAAACCTCTACCCACTCACCTCAAGTATGCATATCTAGGAAGTAATGATACTTTTCCTGTGATTATTTCTTCCAAATTAAGTGAAAAGCATGAGGTTGAACTGATTTTATTACTTAAGCAACATAGGAAGGCTATTGCATGGACTATTGCTGATATTAGAGGCATTAGCCCTTCTTATTGCATGCATAAGATTATATTAGAGGAAGAGCATACACCTAGAGTAGATCACCAACGTAGGCTGAATCCCTCTATGAAAGAGGTAGTTAAAAAGGAAATAATAAAATGGTTAGATGCTGGTGTGATCTTCCCTATAGATAGTAGTCAGTGGGTGAGCCCTATACAATGTGTACCTAAGAAGGGGGGGGTGACTGTGGTAGTCAATGAGAACAATGAACTGATTCCAACAAGGACTATCACAGGATGGAGAGTTTGCATGGATTATAGGAAATTAAATAAGGAAACCAAAAAAGACCATTTCCCTCTACCATTCATTGACCAGATGTTAGATAGGATAGCTGGTAGGTGTTGCGTGCTCAATGTGTTGAAATAATTAGGCAATAAAAGAGATAGAGCACTCAGAACATGCAAGCATACATGATCTTATAGCAAGTAGTAAGTATATTTCATTCGTTTTCCCACAGAGATTTATTTTGAGCTATTCGCGAAGTGTTTTGTTAAGAAAGAAGGGGTGGATTTGATGGGGTAAAATTGGTTTTTAATTATCTAATTTTTGCTGAATGTGTAAAGGGTAGTAACATAAACGAGAACAAGTTAAAGCTAAGCTCAAATAAAAAGAGACGAGATTAATAAATGAAGACAAAAACAGCTAGACAGAATTGTAACTTAAGCAGAATTGCGGAGACAGCAATTCTACCGCAATTAAATAGCAGCGAAAGTATGTAAATGGGTGAATTAAGGGCTACTAATGACTATCCTATAGGCATTTTTATACGATTCTCAAGCACTGGATCTCCTCTCTATGCATCAAACTATCTCAATCTCATGTATCGTCCGATTCCATGCATTAGATTCTTCAGTTTACTCAACTCAAAGTAAGGTCTTAAGCATCTTGTTTAAGCAGAAAGATATGGTTTGTACTAGGGAAACGCCTATTCCTAGGTCGTTTCCTGGTTACCTTGAAAGGCTAGCATGATGGTATGACTCTGAACTCTTACTCCTTCCAGAGGTTAGGAGTTCTTTGGACAAAATGGATGGCCAATCGAAATTGCCCGTGGGATGAAGCTTACATACAATCAATGCTTCGAGAGCTATCCTACATGCTTGATTCACGTTTTTTAGCCTATAGTGTTGTCATTAGCATGCCCCTAAGTGACTTAGTTACTCATGGATATAAGGAGAACAGAACTAAAGGATAAAATAAACATGCTTAGAAGGAAAATGTGCTTAAAACAGCAAGGGAAAGCAGTAGAATGCAAAGGCGAGAGACTGTGAAATACTGAACTTTATGTTTGATTAATTGATTGTTTGAATGAACATAAGATATACTTAAAGTAGAGAACAGAAAGACAGAACACAACGAAATGAACTAAATTAGCCACAAGAACAGAAACAACACAAGACAGAGTTGGAAAATAGAAATGAAGAACAGAAAACAGTAAAACAAGCTCGAAAGTCTCGTTGCAGCCGCCTCGAATGAAGGATGAGAAAGGTCAGCCTTGCTTGGATGAATCCAATCGGGAGAGAAGAAGAATCTCCTCTCCTTCCTATCAGATTATCGATTCCAACAGCTGAGCTTCGCAAACCAGCAGACGGCAAAGGAAAACAGGAGTAAAGATGGACTGCGAGAAGACTTCTACGCTTTCGGATGATCCTTGAACCCTCGACTTTGACCCCTATTTATAGTAATCTGCAGGTGCATTTGGGCCAAGGAGAACCATCAATCTTCAACGTCGTACTTCAGAATGGATGGAGGAGAAAGAACGAATCCCTAAAATAACGGAAATTAACAGAAAAAGATCAGTCAACTTACGGTTTTCACTTGAAACATTGCGGTGACCGCAATGTTTCCGCAATGCTTTCGCAATGCTTGTTTTTCATTCTTTTCCTTCGGTTTTCAACTCTTTTCTTTCCTATTGTACATAAGTCCTAATTTAGCTACCTTCTTCTAATTCTCATATTTAAGCATAGGTTTAGGCTAAATGCTATCAAAAACACCTAAGAGTGAACATCTTTCTAAGCCAATTAAGTCCTAAAAAGGTCACTTTTGGAGACGTAACACACCCCCAAACTTAAGGTTTTGCTTGTCCTCAAGCAATCTAAGGACTTTCCTAGGCTGCTGTTTCTTCTTCTTTAACCACTTACTAACTCCCCTATATCCCTATCTATAGCACTGCTGTCCTGTGACACACTTCTAAGATTAAAACTACCCTCTTATCTAGCTTCTTCTGACTTCGCCTGCCTAACACTCCTTCTGTTTCCATTAACTCCGTACAACTGATCTATTTGCTTTTGTCATATCATGCCACTATCCCTAAGGTTTCAAATTCTGCCTAGCTTTACCTCAGACTCAGTACATGCTTCTAGCTTTATGTTTAATGTGTCTAGGATTCCTTAGAGTCATGCCAGTCTTAGTATTAACGGTAACAGTAGTACTTTTAAAGAACAACCTAAACCCTGGCATCACTACATTGGATAAACACTCATCTCCCTAAACAACCCTACAAGTTACAACTTTGTGCCTAGCTCATTTGAGGATCAGAGTTCTTTTTAAATAGGACATCTAAGCCACAAAGTTGCAACTTCTAGGTATACATTCTTCTTCCCTACTTCTTCTTTTTCTTCTTTCTTAGGTGGAGCCTTTCCTTTGGTTGCCTTTTGATGCAATGCCACTTGTGGGTTACACACTTGGCACTGATTACTCAGCAACCTGAGAGAGACTCCCCTCTTTATTCTATTCTTCATTTTTTTTTTCAGTTCATTTTTGTTTTTTTAAAGGAGAAGAAGAATGCTTATGTTTCTAAGGGAGAGAGGAATGTTCCTAGGCCTAGGGTGGCCTCCCACAAACTTAACTACTCATTGTCCCCAATGAGTGTCTGAGGTGGCACACCCCCAAACTTGTCCTAGAAGCATCTAGTCTAAGGTAAAACAAAGAGAATCGAAAAGACCTAGGCATAGACAGAACATTCTAAAAGAAAATATCACAGCAGCAGAAATTTGAAAAAAAAAACAGACAGATAAGGTCTTAAAGCTGTGCATGCTGAGCTGTTTAAAGGTTAATTTAAACTATCAAAGGATGTCCTATGACACTCATCCAGCATGCTTTTAGATAAGCTATATAAGGTAGTCATGATAGCAGCAAAAGATGGAATTTAAACAGATCACAGCCTAGCTAAACAGACAGTCCAAAACATGCTTTCAGTAATAAAAATTGCGGGTACCGCAATTATTTCGCAATCAAGTCAGGGCAGATGTAACAGTGATTAAGGCCCCTAAGCATGCTTTTTCCAGTCATTCAAGCTCTCTAAAAATAAAACTAAACTATCCTACCTAGTCAGCTAGCAACAGGCTATACTAAGCCATTTTAATAACATAAAACTAAACAACTAAAACAGATCAAAAGTGTACGAAAAACAGCATAATTCACATGGTCTATCAGAAAGCAGAAAATTGTTTTTTTTTCTAAGGGAACAACAATACTCCCTTCAGTGCAATTCCACCCAGCACTCAAATGTCTTCATCCTCATCAGGTTGTCGTGGTCGTGGCGGCACCCACGGAGTCAGGAGGTTTGTGGGGAAGTCCGGGAAGATGCACCCAAGTTGATCTGCAACCTCCTTGTCCCGTGCCTGCGCGTAAGTGGCCCATTGAGCCATCCTCCGTTGCATATCCATCAGGCACGCCATGGATAGTGACTGATCAGCAGCCAGCCTATCCAATTCGAACTCCATATTCCCCTTCCTCTTCAGTCTCAAGCTAGCAGGCAGCTCCAAGTGGCCTGTGTAAGCCATCTGCTGCTCCATTCGCTCAATGGGGACTCCTGCAAGCAAACATAGTTTGGTTATGGTGTTAGGGAAAAACAATGGTCCCTTACCTTTTTTGGCGCACTCAGCAATGGCGGCTGACATGATTTCCCCCACGTTGACCGTGAGACCTCGCATAATGGCATAGACCAGCAGCGATCTGCTCTGGTTGATGGTCGTCTCATGGGTCACAGGGGACAGCTTCCTCCTTACAAAGGCGAACCATACAGCTGCCTTTGCTGTGAGGTTGGCACTCATGAGGGTGTGCCTCCCATTGCGTGATACAGTCCACGCTGCTTCAGGCTGGCCCATGGTTCGAATGGCCTCTTCCAGCACTGCCTCAGTAGGCTCATCAACAATCCTCGCATAGTCAGTATGTCTTTGGCCCTTGAGGCCATAAGCTTCGTTGATGGCTTTGGCTGAGTAGTCCATCTCTACTCCCCTAACCACAGAAAGCCCCTCCTCAGAGTTTCGCAGGTTGGCGTAGAAGTCGTATACCATACTCGTGTAAGCTGGATTGGGTGGCCTGCACAACTCTTCCCAGCTGTGATTTATAATTCCTGCGCGCAAGAACTGCGGCAGGTCAGCAGGTCTGTCGAGGAAGCCCTTCTCGTGCAGCAACTCCCTCTTCCTCAGCTCAATGCCCCTGGACTCAGCGTCAGAGGACACATACCTCACTGACTGAGGCTCATCTTCAGGGTAGAGCTTGGCCTTCCCTTTGTCTGCTGGCTTGGCTGACTCTGCAGCCTCAACCTTGAGTCTTTTGAGCGACGGCTCAGTGCTCTCTTTTTCTGACGAAGGCGCCTTCTTGGCCTTCTTCTTCTTCAGTTTCTTGGATCGCTTGGCCTTAAGAATCTTGGCCTTCTTCTTCTTCTTGAGTTTTGCCTCAATGGTGATCTGCTGCAGGCATGCCCCCAGCGTCTCTTCCATGGAATCATCCTTCTGCGCAGGGCTCTCAGGAATGGCTTCCCTCAACGGAGAGAACACCTCGTCTTCCTCACCTTCCCCACTGCCCTGAGTTGATTCTTGGTACTCTCCATATGGGAATTCAGGGTCAGGCCGTGGGGAAGTGTGCGACGGCGTGGTTGTTTGCTCTGCTGAAGGTGTCTGTGCAGAACTCAGTGGTGAAGACGGCTGCCTAGGGCTCTGCGCTGGCGGTGATGGAGAAGAGCTGTGCGCTGGTGGTGCAGGTGGCGAGACACTCCTCTTGGCTGAATCGTGGGACACACGATCAGTTTCTTGACTCTCCACAGAGGGAGTCTTTTCTTTGCTCGGTTCAGCGGCCACCGTTAAACTCCACCTACGCTTCTTGGGTGTGCCTGCTGGTTCAGAGGGTCCAGCAGGTATCTCAGAGACAACCTTCCACTTCTTCTTGCGAATCGGAAGCTTGGGTAAGCGTTCAGTTCGCGCAGCGTCAGCCTCAGCCAAGGCCAGCAGTGCGTCTCTCGCAGCCGTTTCAGCGTCGTCAGCCCTCTTCTTGGCTGCAGATCTTTCAGCCCTTGTGAACACCATTGTTGAGTCTTGGAGATTTGGAGAGAAGAATCAAAGATGAAGAGAATCGCAGCTTTCTTGGAATTCAGAGAGTGGGAGAATCGTATCGATCGAGCGCCTTCTAACGGATATAAAGGAAACGGATAAATCCCAACGGCTATATTTTGCGGATCCTGCAAATCCAGCGCAATTTTAGGGATTTTTTTCATCTAAATGTCAATCTTTGCTCGTCCGTATCTTTTATTTGGCTCAATCTTTTCTTGATTTTTAAAGCTGGAGTTACTCTCCTTGATTCCCTCTTTCGATTCCCTACAAAAAGAAATAAAAACAACATCAAATTCGTAATTAAAATCATACAACAAAACACACAAACGATAACCGGAAAATCACAAAAAATAAACTAAGGCATGAGCCTTATGTTGACGAGCACAGCAATCACTCGTCCTCTCTCGTTCTCATTGTCACGCTTCAGTCAAGAGGAAGGCCGAGAGAGTCTTCACATCTCCTTCCTCATAGTAGTGCTTCAATCTTGCACCATTAACCATGAATGGTTGGCCTTGCTGCAAGTTCTTTACCTCTATGGCACCATGAACAAACACTTTAGTAATCACAAATGGACCTGACCACCTAGACTTAAGTTTCCCTGGAAATAGTTTCAACCGTGAGTTAAACAACAAAACAAGTTGACCCTTCTTAAAGTCCTTAACTCTAAGTCTACTATCGTGCCAAATCTTGGTCTTTTCCTTATACATCTTAGCATTTTCATAGGCCATATGTCTAAGCTCATCAAGCTCATGTAATTGCAAAGACCGCAATGTCCCCGCATCATTTACGCAAAAATTCAATTCTTTCATGGCCCAAAATGCTTTGATTTCTAACTCAAGTGGAAGATGACAAGCTTTGCCATATACCAGCCTATAAGGAGACATACCTAGGGGTGTCTTATATGCTGTCCTATACGCCCAAAGTGCATCCTCAAGCTTAAAGGACCAGTCTTTCCTATTAGGTTTGACCACTTTTTCTAGGATGTTCTTAATCTCCCTATTTGAAATTTCAGCCTGTCCATTCGAGTGTGGGTGATAGGGAGTGGCTACTCTATGTCTAATGTTATACTTAGCCAACACTCTCTCCATAGCCTTGTTAATGAAATGTGACCCCTCATCACTAATGATGGCACGAGGTGTCCCAAACCTAGTAAAAATGTGCCTATGCAAGAATTTGGTGACTGTTTTAGCATCATTATTGGGACATGCTTTGGCCTCTACCCACTTGGATACGTAGTCTACTGCTACCAAAATGTAAAGGTTACCTGATGATGGAGGGAATGGCCCCATGAAGTCAATGCCCCACACATCAAAGAGCTCCAACTCTAAGATGTAGGTGAGGGGCATCTCATCCTTTCGACTGAGGTTACCTGTTCTTTGGCATTCATCGCAGCTGTGGGCATAGTTGTGGGCATCCTTGAAGATTGTTGGCCAATAGTAGCCACTCTGAAATACCTTTGCAGCTGTTCTTTGGCCACAAAAGTGTCCACCATAAGGAGCTGTGTGACAATGCTGCAGCACAGACTTCGCTTCAGCAGCTGAAACACACTTCCTTAGCAAGCCGTCAGCACATGTTCTGTAAAGTGTGGGGTCATCCCAGATGAATTTCCTTGCTTCATGAAGGAACCTCTTCTTCTCTTGTCCTCCCTTGAAAGCTGGTAACACCTGTGATGCAAGGAAGTTAGCAATGTCAGCAAACCAAGGTTCCTCATCGTTATCACAACGAGTCAAAACAAAGACATGTTCATCAATGAAAGCATCAGAAATTGCGGGTTCCGCAATTTTTTCGCAATTGTGCTGCAATCGAGAAAGGTGATCCGCAACCACATTTTCACATCCTTTCTTGTCTCGAATGTCCAAATCAAATTCCTGCAGCAATAACACCCACCTAATCAACCTAGGCTTAGCATCAGCCTTCCTCATAAGATATTTCAAGGCAGAATGGTCAGTGTACACAATTGTCCTAGTGCCTACAATATAGTTTCTGAATTTCTCACAAGCAAACACTACAGCAAGCATCTCTTTCTCAGTAGTTGTATAATTACATTGAGCCTCATTCAAGGTTTTACTAGCATAATAGACAGGGTGTGTTAGCTTGTCAATCTTCTGTCCTAACATGACCCCTACAGCATAATCACTAGCATCACATAACATCTCAAATGGGAGATCCCAATCTGGCCCTACTATAATAGGTGCTGTGACTAGCGCTTTCTTAAGGGTTGTCCAAGCTTCTACACATTCCTTAGAGAAGATGAATGGCCTATTTAGCTCTAGAAGCTCACACAGAGGCTTGGCTATCTTAGAAAAGTCCTTAATGAACCTTCTATAGAAGCCAGCATGCCCTAAGAAACTTCTAATGGCCTTGACATTCTGAGGCTCTACCAACTTCTCTATGATCTCTATCTTTGCCCTGTCAACTTCTACACCTGCCCTTGACACTCTATGACCTAAGACAATCCCCTCATCCACCATGAAGTGGCACTTTTCCCAATTTAGGACTAGGTTGGTCTCCTCACACCTAGCCAAGACTTGTCCTAGGTTCTCTAGACAGTTGGTGAATGAATCCCCAAAGACTGAAAAGTCATCCATGAATATCTCTATCATGGATTCATCCAAATCAGAGAAGATTGCCAACATGCACCTTTGGAAAGTTGCCGGTGCATTGCATAAGCCAAAAGGCATTCTGCGAAAGGCAAAAGTTCCAAAAGGGCAAGTAAAGGTAGTCTTTTCTTGGTCTTTGGGGTCTATAGTGATCTGGTTATACCCTGAATAACCGTCTAGGAAACAGTAATAGGCTCTACCAGCTATTCTGTCTAACATTTGGTCAATAAATGGTAGGGGGAAATGGTCTTTTTTAGTTTCTTTATTTAGTTTCCTATAATCCATGCAAACTCTCCATCCTGTGACAGTCCTAGTTGGAATCAGTTCATTGTTCTCATTGACTACCACAGTCATCCCACCCTTCTTAGGTACACACTGTATAGGGCTCACCCAGTGACTACTAGCTATTGGAAAGATCACACCAGCATCTAACCATTTAATTATCTCTTTCTTAACTACCTCTTTCATAGAGGGATTCAGCCTACGTTGGTGGTCTACTCTAGGTGTGTGCTCTTCCTCTAGTATAATCTTATGCATACAATAAGACGGGCTAATGCCTCTAATATCAGCGATAGTCCATGCAATAGCCTTCCTATGTTGCTTAAGCAGTAATATCAGTTCAACCTCATGCTTTTCACTTAATTTAGAAGAAATGATAACAGGCAGAGTTTCATTACTCCCTAAATATGCATACTTGAGGTGAGTGGGGAGTGGCTTTAATTCTAATACAGGCGGATGCTCAATGGATGGCTTTAAAGGATTTAAGGTTCTATCAGTTAAGTCAATATTCATACAAACATGCTGAGGGTTATTTACAGATATGTCCGTTATCTCAGCTATGTTTAAGTCAGTTAATTCTAATCCTACATATTCATTGGCATGCTTGGTTAATAATACATGCTCCAATTGTTCTTCCATTAAAGAGTCTACAACGTCCATGCTAGCACAGGATTCAAGGTCAGAGGGGTACCTTAAAGCTTTATACACACTAAATTTCACCTCTTCATCATGAACCCTCATAGTAAGCTCACCTTTTTGGACGTCTATCAGTGCCCTACCTGTGGCTAGAAATGGTCTGCCTAACAGGATGGGGACCTCCTTGTCTGCTTCATAATCCAGGATAATGAAATCTGCAAGGAAAATAAACTTGTCAACCTTTACTAAAATATCCTCAATCTTACCTTCTGGGTATGCAATGGATCTGTCTGCTAATTGTAAAGTGACAGTGGTTGGACGTGCTTCTCCTATTCCTAGCTGGCGGAATAGTGATAGGGGCATGAGGTTTATGCTGGCGCCCAGGTCACAAAGCGCTCTGCCCACGTGCTTGCCTCCAAGTTCTACAGGTAAGGTGAAGGAACCAGGATCCTTCTCCTTCTTGGGCAGCTTGTTCTGGAGGATGGCACTGCACTCCTCAGTGAGGTTTACTGTTTCAAACTCACCAATTATTTTTTTGTTAGTAATAATATCTTTCAAAAACTTTACATAGGAAGGCATAGACTGTAAAACTTCTACAAAAGGAATGTTGACATGCACTTGCTTAAGAATTTCTAAGAATTTATTAAAATGCACTTCCTGTTCCTGCTTCTTCTTAAGCCTTCGAGGATATGGAGGTGGTGGCACATATGCAGGCACGTCAGGGCGCCTTAGGATAGGTGGAGGCCTTGGAATTTCTTCTATCTCCTCAATAATTGGCTCTAGCCTGGCTCCTGATGTGCTAGTTGATGGTGGACCTTGGTTTGGCAGAGACTCCAGTGGAGCACTAGACTCAGTGTTCTCTACTCTCTTTGGTGTTTCCTTTGTGTTGCTCACCAATGGTCTACCACTTCTAAGTTCAATTGCTTGAACTTGCTCTTTACCATCTCTCCTTGGCACCTCGGTGTCAGTAGGGAGTCTACCTTGGGGCCTACTCTTGAGTTCATTGGCTAATTGGCCTATTTGGTTTTCTAGGCTCTTAAGAGTAGCTTGCTGGCTTTGAAGAGTAGCATCATTCTTAGCTATGTATTCCTTGAGTAAGTTTTCTACAGAAGATCCTACAGGTTGGTTGTATGGTTTTTGATACATTGATTGGTTATGTTGGGGAGTGAAACCAGGTGTTCCACTCGGTCTAGGTTGGTTAGGATTTTGGTTAGTATTTTGTTGGCCACCCCATGACAGGTTTGGGTGATTCCTCCAACCAGGGTTGTAAGTATTGGAATAGGGGTTGTTCCTAGGCTGCTGCTGGCTTCCAATGTAGCAGACTGAGGCCGGATTCCCAGGGCAATATTCATACAGGTGCCCTTCCCCACAGAATCCACATACAAGTGTCTCACCTTGACTTGGTTGGGTGCCCATTGACATGGCGGTAGCGGTGTTGACACTTGTTTGGAGATTGGCTTGAGCCATTTGCTTAACTAGGTTGGTCAGGGCATTTATTTGGCTGCTCATCGCACTTAGAGCATCCTTGTCTTGAGCTCTAGTTGGCTCAACTGGATCATCTGACCACCTACAGTGAGATGCTGAGATCTTCTCCAAGATCTCATAGGCCTCGTTGTAACTCTTGGACAACATGGAACCACCAGCAGATGAATTTAAGACTTGCCTAGTGCTGGGGTTGCATCCTTTGAAAAAGACCTCTATTTGGATACACCATGGGATGCCATGATGTGGACATTTGAGAAGAAGGTCCTTGAACCTTGTCCAAGCTTCGTGAAGAGATTCATTATCAGCTTGTTTGAACTTAACTATATCATCACGAAAGGTAGAATTCCTATCAGGTGGGAAGTATTTGACTAGGAATTTCTCTGCTAAGTCTGTCCAATTGCGGACAGATCCAGAGGGTAATGAGTTCAACCATGTTTTGGCTTTGTCCCTCAAAGAGTAAGGGAACAAGTATAGCCTCAAAGCTTCTTGGGACACTCCAGGGATGATGAAGGTATCACTAACTCCTAAAAAGTTCCTAAGATGGTTGTGGGGGTCCTCATTTTCCACTCCAAAGAATTGCCCCACAGTGGACAACATTTGGAACATCACTGGCTTTAACTCGAATGAGTTGGCAGTGATTTCAGGACGGATTATGCTGGGGTTCAGCTCCCCAGGCATAGGTACTAAATATGAAAGAATGGCACTATTCTTGTCATTCGCTATTTCGATGGGGTTGCGAATGACAGGTACCTGATTTGGAACTAACTCGTCCATTTCTTCGGTTTCAGCACTTATTTGGGGTATAGAGGGTTGTTTAAAGAGACGTTTCTTTGCTTTGTTTCTGGCTCGAAGTAATCTTTCAGGCTCAGGGTTGAACTCTAAATTACTACGTAAACGCTCACTCATAAACTACCCTACTAGTACCTGTAAAAGAAATGAAAAGTAGATTAGTTTCAATAGATAATAAACTTGGTGTTTCAAACTTAACAGACTTCGTTTTCACTAAAATAAATCCCCGGCAGCGGCGCCAAAAACTTGTTGCGTGCTCAATGTGTTGAAATAATTAGGCAATAAAAGAGATAGAGCACTCAGAACATGCAAGCATACATGATCTTATAGCAAGTAGTAAGTATATTTCATTCGTTTTCCCACAGAGATTTATTTTGAGCTATTCGCGAAGTGTTTTGTTAAGAAAGAAGGGGTGGATTTGATGGGGTAAAATTGGTTTTTAATTATCTAATTTTTGCTGAATGTGTAAAGGGTAGTAACATAAACGAGAACAAGTTAAAGCTAAGCTCAAATAAAAAGAGACGAGATTAATAAATGAAGACAAAAACAGCTAGACAGAATTGTAACTTAAGCAGAATTGCGGAGACAGCAATTCTACCGCAATTAAATAGCAGCGAAAGTGTGTAAATGGGTGAATTAAGGGCTACTAATGACTATCCTATAGGCATTTTTATACGATTCTCAAGCACTGGATCTCCTCTCTATGCATCAAACTATCTCAATCTCATGTATCGTCCGATTCCATGCATTAGATTCTTCAGTTTACTCAACTCAAAGTAAGGTCTTAAGCATCTTGTTTAAGCAGAAAGATATGGTTTGTACTAGGGAAACGCCTATTCCTAGGTCGTTTCCTGGTTACCTTGAAAGGCTAGCATGATGGTATGACTCTGAACTCTTACTCCTTCCAGAGGTTAGGAGTTCTTTGGACAAAATGGATGGCCAATCGAAATTGCCCGTGGGATGAAGCTTACATACAATCAATGCTTCGAGAGATATCCTACATGCTTGATTCACGTTTTTTAGCCTATAGTGTTGTCATTAGCATGCCCCTAAGTGACTTAGTTACTCATGGATATAAGGAGAACAGAACTAAATGATAAAATAAACATGCTTAGAAGGAAAATGTGCTTAAAACAGCAAGGGAAAGCAGTAGAATGCAAAGGCGAGAGACTGTGAAATACTGAACTTTATGTTTGATTAATTGATTGTTTGAATGAACATAAGAGATACTTAAAGTAGAGAACAGAAAGACAGAACACAACGAAATGAACTAAATTAGCCACAAGAACAGAAACAACACAAGACAGAGTTGGAAAATGGAAATGAAGAACAGAAAACAGTAAAACAAGCTCGAAAGTCTCGTTGCAGCCGCCTCGAATGAAGGATGAGAAAGGTCAGCCTTGCTTGGATGAATCCAATCGGGAGAGAAGAAGAATCTCCTCTCCTTCCTATCAGATTATCGATTCCAACAGCTGACTTCGCAAACCAACAGACGACAAAGGAAAACAGGAGTAAAGATGGACTGCGAGAAGACTTCTACGCTTTCGGATGATCCTTGAACCCTCGACTTTGACCCCTATTTATAGTAATCTGCAGGTGCATTTGGGCCAAGGAGAACCATCAATCTTCAACGTCGTACTTCAGAATGGATGGAGGAGAAAGAACGAATCCCTGAAATAACGGAAATTAACAGAAAAAGATCAGTCAACTTACGGTTTTCACTTGAAACATTGCGGTGACCGCAATGTTTCCGCAATGCTTTCGCAATGCTTGTTTTTCATTCTTTTCCTTCGGTTTTCAACTCTTTTCTTTCCTATTGTACATAAGTCCTAATTTAGCTACCTTCTTCTAATTCTCATATTTAAGCATAGGTTTAGGCTAAATGCTATCAAAAACACCTAAGAGTGAACATCTTTCTAAGCCAATTAAGTCCTAAAAAGGTCATTTTTGGAGACGTAACAGTAGGGCCTACTACTGCTGCTTAGACGGTTATTCAGGATATAACCAGATTACTATAGACCCTAAGGACCAAGAGAAGACTACCTTCACTTGCCCTTTTGGAACTTTTGCCTTTCGCAGAATGCCTTTTGGCTTATGCAATGCACCGACAACTTTCCAAAGGTGCATGTTGGCAATCTTCTCTGATTTGGATGAGTCCATGGTAGAGATATTCATGGATGACTTCTCAGTCTTTGGGGATTCATTCACAAACTGTCTAGAAAACTTAGGACAAGTCCTGGCTAGGTGTGAGGAGACCAACCTAGTCCTAAATTGGGAAAAGTGCCATTTCATGGTGGATGAAGGGATTGTCTTAGGTCATAGAGTGTCAAGGGCAGGTGTAGAAGTTGACAGAGCAAAAATTGAAATAATAGAGAAATTGGTAGAACCTCAGAATGTAAAAGCCATTAGAAGTTTCTTAGGGCATGCTGGTTTCTATAGGAGGTTCATTAAGGACTTTTCTAAGATCTCCAAGCCTTTATGTGAGCTTCTAGAGCTAAACAAACCATTCATTTTCTCTAAAGAATGTTTCCTGGCTTGGAAAACCCTTAAGGAAGCACTAGTCACAGCACCTATTATAGTAGGGCCTAATTGGGATCTTCCCTTTGAGATGTTATGTGATGCCAGTGACTATGCTGTAGGGGTTATGTTAGGACAGAAGATTGACAAGTTAACACACCCTGTATACTATGCTAGTAAGACACTTAATGAGGCACAATGTAATTACACAACTACTGAGAAGGAGATGCTAGCTGTAGTATTTGCTTGTGAGAAGTTTAGGAATTACATTGTAGGCACTAAGACAATTGTGTACACTGACCATTCTACTTTAAAGTACCTTATGAGGACGGCTGATACGAAGCCTAGGTTGATTAGATGGGTTTTGCTGCTGCAAGAGTTTGATCTAGACATTAGAGATAAGAAAGGATGTGAAAATGTGGTTGCGGATCATCTTTCTAGATTGCAGCATAATTGCGAAAAAATTGCGGAAACCGCAATTTCTGATGCTTTTATTGATGAACATGTCTTTGTATTGACTCATCGTGATAACGATGAGAAACCTTGGTTTGCTGACATTGCTAACTTCCTTGCATCACAGGTACTACCAACTTTCAAGGGAGGACAAGATAAGAAGAGGTTCCTTCATGAAGCATGGAAATTCATATGGGATGATCCCACACTTTACAAGACATGTGCTGATGGTCTGCTCAGGAAGTGTGTTTCAGCTGCTGAGGCGAAGTCTGTGCTGCAGCACTGTCATACAGCACCCTATGGTGGACATTTTGGTGGCCAAATGACAGCTGCAAAGGTGTTCCAGAGTGGCTACTATTGGCCAACAATCTTCAAGGATGCCCACAACTATGCACACAACTGTGATGAATGCCAGAGAACAGGTAACCTTAGTCGAAAGGATGAGATGCCTCTCACTTACATCTTAGAGTTGGAGCTCTTTGATGTGTGGGGCATTGATTTCATGGGGCCATTTCCTCCATCATCAGGTAACCTTTACATCCTTGTAGCAGTAGACTACGTATCTAAGTGGGTAGAGGCTATAGCATGTCCAAATAATGATGCAAAAACAGTCATAAGATTCTTGCATAGACATATTTTTACTAGATTTGGGACACCTCGGGCTATAATCAGTGATGAGGGGACACATTTCATTAATAAGGCTATGGAGAGAGTGTTGGCTAAGTATAATATTAGACATAGAGTAGCCACTCCTTATCACCCACACTCGAATGGCCAAGCTGAAATTTCAAATAGGGAGATTAAAAACATACTAGAAAAAGTTGTCAAACCCAATAGAAAAGATTGGGCGTTTAAACTCGAGGATGCACTTTGGGCGTATAGAACTGCATATAAGACACCCCTAGGTATGTCTCCTTATAGACTGGTGTATGGCAAAGCATGTCACTTGCCATTCGAGTTAGAAATTAAAGCATTTTGGGCCCTAAAAGAGTTGAAATACTGCGTGACCGATGCGGGAACATTGCGGTCTTTGCAATTACATGAGCTTGATGAGCTTAGGCATATGTCTTATGAAAATGCCAAAATGTATAAGGAGAAGACCAAGATTTGGCACGACAATAGACTTAGGATTAAGGACTTCAAGAAAGGCCAGCTTGTCTTATTATTTAACTCACGATTGAAATTATTTCCAGGTAAACTTAAGTCTAGATGGTCAGGTCCATTTGTAATAACTAATGTGTTTGTTCATGGTGCCATCGAGATAAAGAACCTGCAGCAAGGACAACCATTCATGGTTAATGGTGCAAGATTGAAGCACTACTATGAGGAAGGAGATGTGAAGACTCTCTCGGCCTTCCTTTTGTCTGAAATATGAAAACGAGAACGAGAGAGGACGAGTGATTACTGTGCTCGTCCATGCGAGGCTCATGCCTTAGTTTATTTTTTGTTATTCTTCCGGTTATCGTTTGTGTATATTTTTGTGCGATTTTAATTATGAATTTGATATTTATTTTATTTCTTTTTGTAAGGGATCAATAGAGGGAATCAAGGAGATTAAATCAAGCTAAACAGATCGAGGAGATATTGAGCCAAATCAAAGATACGGTTGAGGAAAGATTGGCATTTAAACGCAAAAAAATCTCCAACGGTCACTAGAATTGCGCTGGATTTGCAGAATCCGCAAAAATAGAGCCGTTGGGATTTCATCATTACTTATATCCGTTAAGACGCGCGCTGATCTGTACGATTTCCCAATTATCTGAACTCCAAGAAAACTCTCTCCCTCTTCATCTGCAATTCTTCTCTCCAGAATCCAACGATTCAACAATGGTGCTAACAAGAGCTGAACGATCTGCGTCCAAGAAGAGGGCTGACGACGCTGAAACTGCTGCGAGGGAAGCACTTCTTGCCCTTGCAGACGCTGAGGCTGCGCGAACTGAACGACTCCCCAAACTGCCAATCCGCAAGAAGAAGTGGAAGGTTGTCACGGAGATACCTGCTGGACCCTCTGAACCAGCAGGCACACCCAAGAAACGCAAATGGAGTATGGCGGTGGCCGAAGAAGCAAGCAAGGAAACGAATCCCTCTGTGGAGAGTCAAGAAAGTGATCCTCGGTCACACGAGTCACCAAAACAGAGCTCTTCGCCATCTCCGCCAGCGCAAAGCCCTGAGCTTCCTCCATCGCCGCAGAGTTCTGAACACATATCTCCACCAGAAGAGAGCCCTGCAGCATCACCCACTTCCCCACAACCTGACCTGAATTCCCATATGGGGAGTACCAAGAATCGACGCAGGGCAGTGGGGAAGCTGAGGAAGAAGAGGTCTTCTCTCCTTTGAGGGAAGCCAGCCCTGAGAGCCATGTGCAGAGGACTGATTCGATGGACGAAATACTGGGGGATTGCCTCCAGCAGTTGACAACCAAGGCGAGGTTGAAGAAGAAGAAGGCCGCCAAGGCTGTCAAGGCCAAACGACCCAAGAAGTCAAAGAAAAAGAAAACCAAGAGGGCGCCTCCATCAGAGAAAGAGAGTGATGAGCCGTCGCTGAAAAAGCTCAAGATTGAGGCTGCTGAGTCAGCCAAACCAAAAGACAAAGGGAAAGCCAAGCTTTACCCTGAAGATGAGCCTCAATCAGTGAGGTATGTGTCCTCTGATGCTGAGTCCAGAGGCGCTGAGCTGAGAAAGAGAGAATTGTTGCACGAGAAGGGATTCCTAGACGCACCAGCTGACCTGCCGCAATTCTTGCGCGCAGGGATCACGAATCACGGATGGGAGGAGCTGTGCAGACCACCCAATCCAGCCTATTCCAGCATGGTGTATGACTTCTACGCCAATCTGATGAATCCTGAGGATGGCCTGTCTGTGGTCAGAGGGGTTGAGGTAGACTTTTCAGCGAAGGCAATCAATGAAGCCTATGGCCTCAAGGGCCAAAAACACACTGACTATGCGAGGATTGTTGATGAGCCAACAGAAGCTGTCTTGGAGGAGGCCATTCGGATCATTGGCCAGCCAGAGGCATCATGGACAGTATCGCGCAATGGGAGGCACACCCTGATGAGTGCCACCCTCACAGCCAAGGCGGCTGTCTGGTTTTCCTTCGTGAGGAGGAAGCTGTCCCCAGTGACTCATGAGACCACCATCAACCAGAGCAGATCGCTGCTGGTCTACGCAATCATGCGAGGTCTCACGATCAACGTGGGCGAGGTCATTGCAGCTTTAATTGCTGACTGCGCCAAAAAGGGTAAGGGACCTCTCTTCTTTCCTAACACAATTACTAAGCTGTGCTTACGTGCAGGAGTCCCGATCGAGCGAATGGAAAGGCAGCTGGCCTACACAGGCTACCTGGAATTGCCTACTGCCTTGAGGTTGCGCAGGAAGGGGAACATGGAGTTCGAGCTCGATGGTTTGGCTGCTGCTCAGTCTTTGACCATGGCATGCCTGACGGATCTGCAGAAGAGGATGGCTCAATGGGCCACATACGCGCAGGCAAGGGACAAGGAAGTTGTTGACCAATTGGGATGCAGTTTTCCTGAATTCCCCACGAACCTAATGACTCCATGGGCGCCTCCACGACCACGACGGAATGATGATGAGAAAGACATCTGAGTGCTGGTTTGAGAAGCACTGAAGGGAGTATTGCTGTTCCCTTAGAAAAAAAATAAACTGCTTTTTGTTGAACCATGTGAACTATGCTGTTTTGAGTTATTCTTTTGATCTGTTTTAGTTGTTTAGTGTTAATTTTTAAATTTGTT
Source organism: Herpetospermum pedunculosum (assembly GCA_028017165.1). Classification (NCBI taxonomy): domain Eukaryota; kingdom Viridiplantae; phylum Streptophyta; class Magnoliopsida; order Cucurbitales; family Cucurbitaceae; genus Herpetospermum; species Herpetospermum pedunculosum. Next base: position 13,472,681 of record JAPQWQ010000186.1, on the reverse strand, counting down.
TAGTATAGTCTGATGATAGCTGATTAGGTAGATTAGTTTAGTTCACTTTTTGTATAGCTTGGATGACTGGAAAAAGCATGCGTAGGGGCCTTAATCACTGATATATCTGCCCTGTCTTTATTGCGAAATAATTGCGGAAACCGCAATTTTTATTAGTGAATGCATGTTTTTGACTGTCTGTTTAGCTAGGCTGGATCTGTTTAAATTCTATCTTTTGCTGCTATCTTGTCTGCCTTATATAGCTTATCTTAAAGCATGCTGGATGAGTGTCATAGGACACCCCTTTGATAGTTTAAATTAACCTCTAAAAAGCTCAGCATGCATAACTTTAAGTCCTTACCTGTCTGTTTTTTTCAAATTTCTGCTGCTGTGATATTTACTTTTCGAATGTTCTGCCTATGCCTAGGACTTTTAGATTCTCTTTGTTTTACCTTAGACTAGATGCTTCTAGGACAAGTTTGGGGGTGTGCCACCTCAGACACTCATTGGGGACAATGAGTAGTTTAAATTTGGGGGAGGCCACCCTAGGCCTAGGAACATTCCTCTCTCCCTTTAAGCATAAGCATTCTTCTTCTCCTTTTAAAAAAAAAAAAATATGATGAGCTGAAAAATGAAAAATAGAATAAAGAGGGGTGTCTCTCTTAGGTTGCTGAGTAATCAGTGCCAAGTATGTAACCCACAAGTGGCATTGCATCAAAAGGCAACCAAAGGAAAAACTCCACCTAAGTAAGAAAGAAAGAAAAAAGGAAAAAGTAGGGAAGAAGAATGTATACCTAGGAGTTGCAACTTTGTGGCTTAGATGTCCTGATTAAAAAGAACTTTGATCCTCAATTAGCTGAGCACAAAGTTGTAGCTTGTAGGGTTGTTTAGGGAGATGAATGTATGTCCATTGTAGTGATGCCAGGGTTTAGGTTGTTCTCTTAAAGTACTACTGTCACTGTTAATACTAAGACTGGCATGACTCTAAGGAATCCTAGGTAACTCATAAGTAAAAACTAGAAGCATGTACTGAGTCTGGGGTAAAACTAGGTAGAATTTGAAACCTTAGGGATAGTGGCATGATATGACAAAAACAAGTAGATCAGTTGTAGAGCGTTAATGAAACAGTAGGAGTATTAGGCATGCGAAGTCAGAAGAAGCTAGATAAGAGGAGAGTTTTAAACTTAGAAGTGTGTCACAGGACAGCACTGCTATAGATAGGAATGTAGGGGAGTCAGTAAGTGGTTAAAGAAGATGAAACAGCAGCCTAGGCAAGTCCTTAGATTGCTCGAGGACGAGCAAAACCTTAAGTTTGGGGGTGTGTTACGTCTCCAAAAGTGACCTTTTTAGGACTTATTTATCTTAGAAAGATGTACACTCTTAGGTGTTTTTGATAGGATTTAGCTTAAACCTATGTTTATATATGAGATTTAGAAGAAGGTAGCTAAATTAGGACTTGTGTGCAAGAGGAAAGAAAAGGAATGAAAACCGAAGGAAAAGAGTGAAAAATATGCATTGCGGTAGCATTGCGGAAACATTGCTAAAACAGCAATGTTTCAAGTGAAAACCGTAAGTTGACTGATCTGTTTCTGTTAATTTCCGTTATTTCAGGGATTCGTTGTTTCTCCTCCATCCATTTTGAAGTACGACGTTGAGGATGGATGGTTCTCCTTGGCCCAAACGCACCTGCAGATTACTATAAAAGGGGGTCAAAGTAGAGGGTTCAATCATCATCCGAAAGCGTAGAAGTCTTCTCGCAGCTCCATCTTTTCTCCTGTTTTTCTTTGCCGTCTGTTGGTTTGCGAAGTTTAGCTGTTTGGAGTCGACAATCTGATAGGAAGGAGAGAAGATTCATCTTCTCTCCCGATTGGATTCATCCAAGCAAGGCTGATCTTTCTCATCCTTCAGCCGAGGCGGTTGCGACGAGGCATTTCCAGCATTGTTTAGTTGTTGTTTCTGTTCTAGTGACTAGTTCATTTTATTACGTTGCTTTCTGTCTTTATGTTATTCACTTTAAGCTTTCCTTTGTTCATTCAAACAATCAAGTAATCAAAGCAAAATTCAGCATTTCTCAGTTTCTTGCCTTTGCGATCTACTGTTTCTCCTTACTGTTTTGTCTTTAAATTCCTTCTAAGCATGTCTGTTTCAACTCTTATTTCTGTTCTGTCTATATCCATGAGTAGCTAAGTCACTTAGGGGCATGCTAATGACAATACTATAGGCTAAAAAACGTGAACCAAGCATGTAGGATAGCTCTCGAAACATTGATTGTATGTAAGCTTCATCCCACGGGCAATTTCGATTGGCCATCCATTTTGTCCAAAGAACTCCTAACCTCTGGAAGGAGTAAGATTTCAGAGTCATACACTCATACTAGCCTTTCAAGGTAGCCAGAAAACGACCTAGGAATAGGCGTTTTCCTAGTACAAACCAGCACTTTCTGTTTTAACAAGATGCTTAAGACCTTACTTGGACATGAGTAGACTAAAGAATCTAATGCATGAAATCGGAAGATACATGAGATTGAGTAAGTTTGATGCATAGAGAGTTGATCCAATGCTTGAGAATCGTGAGAAAATGCCTATAGAGGAGTCGTTAGTAGCCCTTGTTTCTCCATTTTACACACTTTCGCTGTTAGTAACATTGCGGTAGAATTGCTGTTTTCGCAATTCTGCTAAGTTTACAATTCTGTTTAGCTGTTTTCTTCTTCGTTTATTAATCTCATCTCTTTTCCTTTAAGTTTAACTTTGACTTGCACTTGTTTATGTTGCTATCCTTTATATATTCCTCAGGAGTTAGACAATTTAAAACCAATTCTACCCCATCAAATCCACCCATTCTTTCTTAACTTTACACTTCACGAGTAGCTCATAATAAATCTCTGTGGGAAAACGAATGAAAAAAATACTTACTACTTGCTATAAGATCATGTATGCTTGCATGTTCTGAGTGCTCTCTCTATCTTATTGCTTATTTATTTTAACACATTGAGCACGAGACCCTACAGTCGGAGCGTCGGAGCGTCGAGACCCTACAGGCAGCGTCTCGACGCTCGTACGAAAATTTCCAGCGCCTGTTGTCGGGGTAGCGTCGAGACCCTACAGGCAGTGTCTCGACGCTGTGTCTGTGCCTGAAGGAAAAATAACGAAAATTCTTTACATGCATTAGATCTTCCTCCTGCACCACCAGACCACTTATCAAAATTGAGATATCATTTGATTAATTAATATATATGGTATAAACGCTTAAAACAATTAATCATTATTATCCACTAAAATATTATTTTAAGCCCTAAATTAATGCAATGGTCCGATTTACCCCTAAGTAATTAAATTATACAAAATATATCAATTAAGCACAATTAATTACTTAATTCGCAAGACTTAGGAGCTAAATATTAGCACTTTTTGAGTGCTATCACCTACATCATGAGTGAGTAGATTATAGCGTTTTGGCTCGGGATTGTAAGGGATTAATGTAATTAGCATTTTTGGTGAGGTTTATGTTTTCAATTTCTGATTTGGCTAGAATATTTGGTTGATGTAGTTTCTCCTTCTATGCATATTCCATGATCGTGTTTGATTGATAGGATTAGACAACTTAGATTTCAAGCATGATTTATTAGTTAAAGATTTTGATGCCGTGCCTCTCTAAATCGCCAAGTAACATGGATTAACGATACCATAGAGCGTATAGGCTTCCTTGCGTTCTTGGTGTTCGTTCTTCTCGAAGATGAAACTAAAATTGATACACTAAATTGGCTTCCACGTTAGACAATCGTCGTAGTTAGCTCGTTGCTATCGATTGGTCTTGGGAGAGCGTTGGCACCCAATGTCAAATCGATATGTTTAATTAGCATAATTTATTGTGTCTAATTATTATCCATGGGGCGTGTCTGAATTGATTAATTAATTGAGATGAGCTGCGCATTCTTCCGTTTGTTTAGCTAAAATTCCCCGTTAGCCTGTGATCCGTTAATTCGCTATTATTTAATCCTGAACGTCCCGAGTCGAACGCTTCGTTAGATAAGTTTTTCCCTCTTGCGTAATTTTTCCGTTAGCATATTTTAAACCAAAAACTCCCCCAGTTCGTTTATTTTTCTAGTTTGCAAATTGAATTAGAATTAAGTTGGATTAACATAATTCCCTGTGGACCGAACCCGTTATCGCTAAGCTACTAATCGCTCGGTGAATTCGGGTAATCACAAATTTATTTTGGCGGGTCTCGACAACCCGATATTTGGCGATTGTCCAAAAATATCGCTACCAATCATGCATCGTCTTAGCTAGGTCTCATGCATCCTTCGATTACATGCATTAGATCTTTAGTTTACTCATATCCAAGCAAGACTTAAAACCTATTTATACACACATGCTAACAAACGTGCTAGGAGAATGCCTATTCCTAGGCCACTATCTGGTTACCATGAAAGGCTAACATGAATGAACGACTCTGAATTCTTACTCCTTCTAGAGGTTAGGAATTCTTTAGACAAAATGGATGGCTGGTCGAAATTGCCCATGGGATGAAGATCACATTCATTCAATGCATTCATGCTACTTTACATGCTGATTTCACATACTCTTATCCTATAGATTCATCTTTAGCAAACCTCTTTTTAGTTAGTTACTCATGGTTTTTGAAGAACTTAAGAAGATTAATTGATTACTCATGAAATGAAGAATTCAAGTAAACTAATTGATTGAAGACAAAGAAATGAAAAACTCAACAAAACTAATTGATTACTCTTAAAAAACAAATCAAATGACAATTCGTAAAGCAACAACCTTTGATCCGAAAGCAACAATTAAAGGAGAAAGCAATAAATGATTCAGAACAACACTAAGGAAAGCAGTAAGTAATTTGGAGAGCAGTAAAGGAAAGCAGTAAGTTTAATGAAGATAATACAAGCCGTGAATCGCCTCGGATGAAGGAGAAGAAGAGCTGATCTTGGCAAGGAATTCGATCAGAAGAGAATTTCTCTCTTCTCCTTTCGAATTATCGACGCCAAAGGCTTTAGTTTCTTCGATCCAACAAACGGGGGAAAGAATTTCGTCTTCGGGGTTAGGCTACTGCCGATTTTTCTTCAGTTTCGAGTTCTTCTTTTCTATCTTCATTTGGCTCTTTTTATAGCCTCCACAGGTTCCATCAGCTGCGGATCTCCATTCATTCTGGAGTAACAACCTCCCACGTGGCAGCAGCAGAAAGGTTAGGCGGCTGGAAAATCGCAGCAGCAAAGACTGGCGGCTGGAAAAGTGCAGCAACAAAGACTGGTATTGCGGTTGCGTTGCGAGGGTCGCAATGCTCTGTTTCCAGCTCTTCTTCCTCTGATCCTATTTGCGAGCTTCACAAAATTTCAGCAATGCATCTGCAAGGTATAAATTAGTCGTTTTTTCACCAATTTGCATATTTTTTCGTTACTTTTCCAAATAAGCCTTAAATTAGCATCATTTCTCAAAATCTCACTTTTAAGCACACATTATGCTAACTTCGAACTAAAATGCTCAAGAATTTCCATGAATTTCAGGTAATTAAGGTCCTAAATAACACTCATTTGGAGAGGTAACACACCCCCAAACTTGAGTTATTGCTAGTCCTCGAGCAATATAAAGGCTTACTTTCCCTCAGCCTAACTGCTAACTCTTGTCCTCTACCTTACTAATTGCTAACTTCCTAGGCTTACTGTCAAAGGAATTGCTGTCCTGTGACACCCTTCGGGCTAAAACTAACTTCATATTTTGTTTATTCTGATTACCCTTGCCTTTAAAACCTTCTGTTTTTATTAACTTCCTATCTTTTGGTTTATCTGTCTATATAATTGAGCACACTGTGCAGTCATCCCTAAGTTTTCAAAATCTCCCTAGTTTTAACTCAGACTCAGTACATGCTTCTAAGGTTTTTATTCCTTATTACCTAGGCATCCTTTAGAGTCATGCCATGCTTAGAATAACACAAGTATCAGAGTACAGAATCCATAGAACAAATTAAGCCCTGACATCACTCTTTAGGACAACCACTCATCTCCCTCGACAAGCCTTCTAGTTACAGCTCTGTGCTTAGCTAACTTAGGATCAGAGTTCAGTACATAGGACATCTAAGCACCTAGGCTGCAACTTTCTGGCACACATTCTTCTTCTTTGTTTTTATTTTTCCTTTTCTTCTTTTTCTTTTGGCAAAGTCTCCTCCTTGAATTTCCTTTTGATGCAGTGCCACTTGTGGGTTACACAAATGATCCTGATTACTCAGCATCCCTAGAAGAAGACAATGCCCTTTTCCTTTTTCTTTGCCTCTTTGCTTTTTTTTTCTATTTTTTTTTTTTAAAGAAGAACAATGCCTATTGTATAAAGGGAGAGAGGAGTGTGCCTAGGACTAGAGGCTGCCTCCCCCAAACTTGGACTACTCATTGTCCTCAATGAGAGTATGAGGTGGCACACCCCCAAACTTGTCTTAGAAGCATCTAGTCTAAGGTAAACATAGACAGAATCGAAATATCCTAGGGATGGAATGGCTCTCGTAGTCCAGGTAACACATCAGTAGAATTTTATTAAAAACAAATGGTAAGGTCTAACAGAGGCACATGCTTATCATTTTATGAAGCTATTTAAACCTAAGAAGAGTGTACTCGAAACTCATCCAGCATACTCAATAGACAGACCACATAGGGACACCACCAATGCAGTTAAGTATTTAGAGTCAAGGACAAAACATACTAGCACAAAGTCATAACTCACATAACAACATACTTGAAAGAAAAAACTTTGCGGTGTACGCAATGAAATCGCAATGACAATAACAGAGCAGATTTAACAGTGATCAAAGCTCCTAATATGCAATTTCTATTCGTGGCCCATAGGGCATGTGAAAATTTAAAACAAACAGCACAGAACTTTATGTGGTACTCCAAATTCAAGCTGTCGAGGCTTGCCAAAATACAATTTATAAACCCGAGTACACCGAGCTATTTGTAGCTAAGTGGTAACGGGGTCGATCCACAGGGAAATAAGAAATTTAATCTAACTAAGCCTAGTTTGCTAATGATAAAAAGTATGCACAAATTAAAATGAAAGAATGGTAATTTGGTTTGGGGGGAAGGGAGCTCCTAATATGCAAGCTAACGGAAAATTAAATGACAACGTGCAAAAATTAAACGGTCGTGCTTAACTTCGAGAAATGGAATTGCTCGTTATGGATGTTCGGTTCATCGATACATTTTGCTCGCTAGCCAATTCATGCACACAATTCATTTAGTTATCTCTAACTCAAATGACCCAAGGATTTAATTAGATGCGTGCAGTTCTAATTAAACTTGGCCAATAATCTATCCAAGGTAGCGACCCCTAAATCGACTACGTGCCAGTGACGGGAACATCGCGACGGCTTAATCCTAAGACTAACCCGGTTTCTCTCTTGCCTTAAGCCTAACATGAAAACGTTAATTAATTCAGATTACCAACTGTCACTTTGGGCCGAACTAATTAGCCATGCTTAGACCCGTGCTACCTAGCGGTATGGGCAATTATACGTCCCAACCTTTAGCCCTCTATCATGCATAGGAACTAGGGCGTCAACCTAATTTAGCTACACATGCTAGATTTTATGAAGAACAAGCAAGAAGATGCATAAACAAGCTAATCACATCAATAATTACAAAGGGGAAAATCTCCCCAAACACCCATAATTTCACAAATCCAAACTCAAATCAAGCACTAACCTTAGTTTAGCCTTCCATGGAGGATGGATAAATCCAATCCCCCATGGAAGAGCTTAGTAGCATACAAAGAGGAGAAGAAGAAGCCCAAAAATGGTGGAAAATCGCCTTAGTTGCCCGTTGTGAAATCCAAGAGAAATCAACAAGAAACCCACTCTAATCTATTAGAATGGGTAAGAAATGTGTTTTGGCTCAAGAATTTAGCTCCACAACAAATGGGGGCGGAAGAATTGGGAGAGAATGGGAAAGAATGGGAGAGCATGCCCTAAAAACAGCAAAAACGGGCTAAAATACCCATTTCTGCGTCAGACTAGCGCCTAGGCGCCATAAGTCAGCGCCTAGGCGCCGCGGGGGCGCGCGCACAGAATCGGGACAGCGCCTAGGCGCTATAAGTCAGCGCTTAGGCGCTGAGCCCTCTGGAAAAATTACAAACTTGGCATTTTTGTAGACTTTTAATGTCGGGCTTCAGGACTTTAGATGACGGGTATTTTGCGTCAGGGAAGGGGTGTGCGCGCGGGCGAGGCGAGGCGTGGGCGAGGGGCGCGCGCGGGACAGGCGAGGCTAGGCGAGCGGCGCGCGCGGACACGAGCGTGGGCGGTCGAGCGGGCGCCTGGGCGCTGGGCGGGCGGCGCGCGCGCTGACTTTTGATGTCGGACACGGGCGTGGGCGGTCGAGCGGGCACGCGCGCGGGTGTTGGCGTGCGGCGCGCGTGCGGACTCGGGCGCTGGGGTGCATGATGGCGCGGACGCGCGCGCGGGACTTACGATGACGGGCACCCGGCTGCGCGCGCGGACACGGGCGTGCGGCGCGGTTGGGCGCCTGGGCGCTGGGCGCCGGCGCCTAGGCGCTGACCTCTCGGGTCTTGGCCCATTTTTGGCTCGTTTTGGCTCCCGAGCTCCGTTTTGCCTATCTTCTTGACCCGAACACTTCCCGAAACCTCTTAAATGACCGTTTTAACCCTGAAAGTCATAATTTGACTTCCCAAGCTCTTCGCCACGAAAACACCTATAAAAAGGCAATTTAACTAAATTAAGCATGGCATTTAGCTAGATTTGAGGCTAGAATTATAGCTCTATTTTAGAGCTATCAAAATACCCCCGACCTAAATCTTGCTAGTCCTCGAGCAAGGTATACTCTAAATAATCTCCAAAGAATTAAATGCATGCTGAAAACTCTAATCTCAATGCTTGTGAAACAAGGTACTTGAAATAAATTCAAAACCATCAAATGCATGCAAACGTTGAAATCATTTCAAAATTTAAACTCCTATTCCCTTACGTGTGTGTGTGTTTAGCACCTCTCAGCCTAGCTCACGCAAGCCCGGAATAACCTTATACAGTCATATGACTCGTTTTCCCCCTACTTATGGGGATAAGAACAGTCTAACGGCTTTTAGCGATAGAAAGAGCAACAAAACATAAGGCCTAAATTTTATTCTTTTCTTTGAGTACTTTGTACCCATTTTTCTTTTGAACCATTTTTTTTATTTTTCTCCAAGAGAGCCTAACACGTCAAACCAAATTTAGCTTCACGTTTTTAAGGACTATTGCTCACTTCTATTAGTTCCCCTTTCATGCAGTGACAACCGTGGGTTACACGATCGCCCCTGGTTACACGGGCAACACAAGAAGGAGGAGCAACTCTAGAGTTTTTATTTTTCATGCAAACACCTTTTTTTTTAGGCAATAGCTATGCTATGCAACAAATGAATCATTACTACTTCTAACACATCAAGCCTCCCTAATGGTACCTTTCGGGGTGACAACAAGGTTTCGGACAAAAATAAGATCAGTCTAGACCTACAGAACTGAGGATAAGAGTGCTATGTGCTCAGTGAATGTAGGGAAATAACAGAAAAAATTTTAAAATAGGCTCAAAATGTGCATACATCGTCAAATTTTCGAATCATGCAAATACGGAGTGTTCACAAGCAAATCACAGACCGTCCTCATCGGACACATGCATTCAGATTCTAATCTAACAGCCAGAGTACACATATGCTCGACAACTACTAAGAAGTCTCATCTCTATCTATCAACAAACTCCACCCCCCACCTTAAGATATGCATTGTCCCCAATGCATTCAACTATAAAAACCATAAAATTCTAAGGGAACAGAAAACCTCCCCTGAATTTAATGGAGCTGACGGGTGGAGATGTGCACCATCGTCTTCCCATATACTCTCGAATTGTCGGCCATTCCACCTTTTCTCCTAAGAAAACAAGAAAGCAAACAACAAATTCAAAAGCTAATATAAACAAAAGCAAAGCAGTAAATAACTGAATTACAGTCCAAGCTCGGGTGCCTCCAAGAAGCGCAAATTTTTAAAGTCGATTGCTCGACTGTATTCACTTGACCACTCATCCATAGTCGAAGTTGGAAGATGCCCCATCCATCTTCCTAATCACCTCTTTCCTGCGAAAATCCATGAACAATTCTTTCTCTCGTGCCTTCTGTGCACATACAACATCAATTTTAATTTTTGAAGGTTTCACAAAAGGTTGATCCCATAAAATTGATGCAAAAACATGAGAGAGATTTTCATGCATTCCAGAAGCATAAGGATCAGCAGGAAAGAACGGATCATTAACTTTGCCCAAAACATCTTCCACCTTTTTCAAGGGGTGCACATAGGATTTATCAACCAATTGCAAAGTAGAACCAGATTCATGCAAGTCATTCATTTTAAGCTCATCAAAAACAGCATGCGACTCAACATTAACCAATGGTTCTAAATCTAGCATGGTTTGATTAGTCATTTCATTTTCAGTAGTGCAAGGTAAAGTGGAAGGAAGTAGATTAGCAGAGTTCTCAACAATTGTCAAAGCAGAAATAGATGAATCACAAACTTCAGTCGAGGATGGTTCATGCAACTCATGATCATCAAAAAGTTCAGTTAAAAATAATGGGTCATCCCCATCCTCAACAGTCATGCATTCATTACGAGCTACAGATTCAAAAGTGTCTACTTGACAAAGAGAGAAGACATCATCAACATGCTCTTCTACATCGGGCAAATGCATCTCAACAACCTCTCCGCCATACTCAACAGATAATATGCCCTTATCCACATTAATTTTAGTTTTAGCAGTTTTCATAAAGGGCCTACCTAATAAGATCGAAGCATGCGAAGAGGAATAATTTTCATCCATTTTCAGAACATAAAAGTCAACAGGAAAAATTAATTCATTAACTTGCACTAACACATCTTCAATAATTCCTAAAGGATGCACATAAGTTCTATCAGCAAGTTGAATAATTGTTCCTGTTTTATTCATTCCTTTCAGTTTCAGTTTCTGATAAATGGAGTACGGCATAACGCTAATGGAGGCTCCTAGATCGAGCATTGCTCTTCTAATATGCATACCTCCAATCTTACAAGGGAGAGAGAACATACCTGGATCGTCGCACTTAACCGGTAAGTTCTTTGTGATCACAGCAGAGACGTTCTCACTTACCACGACGCGTTCACTCTCCTTTGTCTTCCTCTGGTTGGTGCAAATTTTCCTGAGGAACTTGGCGTACCTCGGAATTTCCTTCAGGGCGTCCAACAGAGGGATGTTGATCTCTACCTTTTTGAATGTGTCTAGGAACTCCTTCTCGTAGTCCTCCTTAGACGGTCTCGCTAACCTGCTAGGAAAAGGAGCCTTAGGCACATAAACTCTAGTGCATGTAGGATCGAAATTTACCCCATGCCACCGTGGTTCGGGATTTTCTGTCTGTGGCTCGACGTGGCCATAATCGACTTCCACCGGCGGGGTACTCGTGGGAAGATGCTTCCCACTTCTCAAGGTGATGGCACTAGCGTTCTCCACGTTCTGGTGCTCAATCACTGTCAACCTCTTACTCACTTGAATCACTGCATCGCTCAGAGTTTGAAACTGCGCTCGAGTTTCCCTATGTTGTGATTCAATTATTTCTTCCAACGATCTACCTGAAACAGAAGAACGGGGTTGTGAGTTATTTTTCAAAACAAGAATAGCACTACTTACTTCAAGAAGTTGAGCCTTAAGCTCGTCCACATCCCTGATCAGGCGATCTTTCTCCTTGTCTCCATCTCCACTCCGCTCCAAGCTTCTAGCCAAGTTGGAAATTAAAACTCTAGCTTCAGCGGGCGTCTTATCCATAATCAAACCGCCACTGGCGACATCAACTAACTGTCGGTTTGGCGGTAAGAGACCCTCGTAGAAATTCTGAATTAGGCGCTGGTCAGACACTTGGTGGTTGGGACAATCCTCACACAACCGACCAAATCTCTCCCAACACTCAAGAACAGTCTCTTTTTCTCCTTGCTAAATTCTATTAATCATTCTTCTGAAGGCGGCGACCTTGGGAGGTGGAAAATACTTCGCATAAAACGCTCCCTGCAGCTCAGCCCAAGAAGTGATGGACCCGGTCGGTAGGTAATGCATCCAATCTCTCGCCTCTTCCTTCAAGGTGAAGGGAAAGGCCCTGAGATGGAGTTGATCTTCGGTGATGTCGTCGGTCCTAAATGACGAGCACACCATCTTGAATGCCTTGACGTGTCTGACGGGATTCTCATCTGTATTACCACAAAAAGAAGGTAATAAGTTAACTAGACCAGCTTTAAGTTCAAAATTACCTGAAGCTACCGGATACAAGATACTCGATGTGTTCCGGGCTAGCTCAGATGATGCAAGCTCCCTCAAGGATCTTTGATGCTCATAATTACCCACGACCTCCATCTTGGCGCTTCTTTTGAATTTTCAAAGAATGACTGCGCTCCAAGAACTCAAACAAAAACGGGTAAAATAATACAAAAGAATTAAACTGTACAAAAAGTAAAGAAAATTTTTAAAACTAACAAACTAAACTTAACTAAACTAAATTAATTAATTCCCCGGCAACGGCGCCAATTTTGGTAGAGCACTTTATGTGGTACTCCAAATTCAAGCTGTCGAGGCTTGCCAAAATACAATTTATAAACCCGAGTACACTGAGCTATTTGTAGCTAAGTGGTAACGGGGTCGATCCACAGGGAAATAAGAAATTTAATCTAACTAAGCCTAGTTTGCTAATGATAAAAAGTATGCACAAATTAAAATGAAAGAATGGTAATTTGGTTTGGGGGGAAGGGAGCTCCTAATATGCAAGCTAACGGAAAATTAAATGACAACGTGCAAAAATTAAACGGTCGTGCTTAACTTCGAGAAATGGAATTGCTCGTTATGGATGTTCGGTTCATCGATACATTTTGCTCGCTAGCCAATTCATGCACACAATTCATTTAGTTATCTCTAACTCAAATGACCCAAGGATTTAATTAGATGCGTGCAGTTCTAATTAAACTTGGCCAATAATCTATCCAAGGTAGCGACCCCTAAATCGACTACGTGCCAGTGACGGGAACATCACGACGGCTTAATCCTAAGACTAACCCGGTTTCTCTCTTGCCTTAAGCCTAACATGAAAACGTTAATTAATTCAGATTACCAACTGTCACTTTGGGCCGAACTAATTAGCCATGCTTAGACCCGTGCTACCTAGCGGTATGGGCAATTATACGTCCCAACCTTTAGCCCTCTATCATGCATAGGAACTAGGGCGTCAACCTAATTTAGCTACACATGCTAGATTTTATGAAGAACAAGCAAGAAGATGCATAAACAAGCTAATCACATCAATAATTACAAAGGGGAAAATCTCCCCAAACACCCATAATTTCACAAATCCAAACTCAAATCAAGCACTAACCTTAGTTTAGCCTTCCATGGAGGATGGATAAATCCAATCCCCCATGGAAGAGCTTAGTAGCATACAAAGAGGAGAAGAAGAAGCCCAAAAATGGTGGAAAATCGCCTTAGTTGCCCGTTGTGAAATCCAAGAGAAATCAACAAGAAACCCACTCTAATCTATTAGAATGGGTAAGAAATGTGTTTTGGCTCAAGAATTTAGCTCCACAACAAATGGGGGCGGAAGAATTGGGAGAGAATGGGAAAGAATGGGAGAGCATGCCCTAAAAACAGCAAAAACGGGCTAAAATACCCATTTCTGCGTCAGACTAGCGCCTAGGCGCCATAAGTCAGCGCCTAGGCGCCGCGGGGGCGCGCGCACAGAATCGGGGCAGCGCCTAGGCGCTATAAGTCAGCGCCTAGGCGCTGAGCCCTCTGGAAAAATTACAAACTTGGCATTTTTGTAGACTTTTAATGTCGGGCTTCAGGACTTTAGATGACGGGTATTTTGCGTCAGGGAAGGGGTGTGCGCGCGGGCGAGGCGAGGCGTGGGCAAGGGGCGCGCGCGGACACGGGCGTGGGCGGTCGAGCGGGCGCCTGGGCGCTGGGCGGGCGGCGCGCGCGCTGACTTTTGATGTCGGACACGGGCGTGGGCGGTCGAGCGGGCACGCGCGCGGGTGTTGGCGTGCGGCGCGCGCGCGGACTCGGGCGCTGGGGTGCATGATGGCGCGGACGCGCGGGGCAAGGACCGGGGCGAGCGCGCGCGCGGGGCAAGGACCGGGGCGAGCGCGCGCGCGGGGCTTACGATGACGGGCACCCGGCTGCGCGCGCGGACACGGGCGTGCGCGGGCGTCTGTGCGTGGGCGGTCTGGGCGTGCGGCGCGGTTGGGCGCCTGGGCGCTGGGCGCCGGCGCCTAGGCGCTGACCTCTCGGGTCTTGGCCCATTTTTGGCTCGTTTTGGCTCCCGAGCTCCGTTTTGCCTATCTTCTTGACCCGAACACTTCCCGAAACCTCTTAAATGACCGTTTTAACCCTGAAAGTCATAATTTGACTTCCCAAGCTCTTCGCCACGAAAACACCTATAAAAAGGCAATTTAACTAAATTAAGCATGGCATTTAGCTAGATTTGAGGCTAGAATTATAGCTCTATTTTAGAGCTATCAGCTATTCTACTAAAATTAAAAACAAACAACATTTTGATATTGGGGGGGGGGGGGGTAACAGGTTACAGAAAAGCAGGGTTGAGGGAGATAAGAAATACTCCCTCGAATGCCGTCAGACCATGGCATTCATTCATTTCCATCATCTTCTTCTTCATCACTCTTCTCCACATTTTGAGGCATCAGGGGCTCAGCAAACCAGCAGGGAATGTAGGAAATTCGCACCTCAGATGCTCAGCTAACTCCATATCCCTGGCTTGAGAATACTCAGCCCATTGGGCTATTTTTCTTTGGATGTCTACCAAGCAGGCCATGGTCATAGATTGCGCAGCTGCAAGTCCATCCAGCTCAATCTCCATGTTGCCCCTCCTTCTCATTTTCAAATCACTGGGCAGCTCAAAGTAGCCTGCATAGGCCAGCTTCTTCTCCTCCTTAGTCACTGCCACCCCTGCGCGAAGGCACAATTTGGTGATGGTATTAGGGAAGAAGAGTCTGCCCTTCCCTTTCTTTGAACACTCAATGATTGAGGCTGCTACGATTTCACCCACATCAATAGTGAGTCCCTTCATAATTGCATAAAGCAGCAAGGACCTTCCCTGATTAATGGTCGTCTCATGTGTGACAGGGGATATCCTTGTCCTAATCAAGGAGAACCAAATGGTTGCTTTGTCCTTAAGTGCTGCACTCATCAATGTGTGCTTCCCCTGTTTAAAGACTGCCCACGCTGCCTGTTGCGTGCTCAATGTGTTAAAATAAATAAGCAATAAGAGAGAGAGAGCACTCAGAACATGCAAGCATACATGATCTTATAGCAAGTAGTAAGTATTTTTTCATTCGTTTTCCCACAGAGATTTATTATGAGCTACTCGTGAAGTGTGTTGTTAAGAAAGAATGGGTGGATTTGAGGAGGTAGAATTGGTTTTAAGTTGTCTAATTTCTAAGGAATATGTAAAGGGTAGCAACATAAACAAGTGCAAGTCAAAGTTAAACTCAAATGAAAAGGGAAGAAATTAATAAACGAAGAGGAACTTAGCTAAACAGAATTTTAAACTTAGCAGAATTGCGGAAACAGCAATTCTACCGCAATTTTACTAACAGCGAAAGTGTGTAAAATGAAGAAACAAGGGCTACTAACGACTCCTCTATAGGCATTTTCTCACGATTCTCAAGCATCGGATCAACTCACTATGCATCAAACTCACTCAATCTCATGTATCTTCCGATTTCATGCATTAGATTCTTTAGTTTACTCATGTCCAAGTAAGGTCTTAAGCATCTTGTTAAAGCAGAAAGTTATGGTTTGTACTAGGAAAACGCCTATTCCTAGGTCGTTTTCTGGCTACCTTGAAAGGCTAGCATGAGTGTATGACTCTGAACTCTTACTCCTTCCAGAGGTTAGGAGTTCTTTGGACAAAATGGATGGCCAATCGAAATTGCCCGTGGGATGAAGCTTACATACAATCAATGCTTCGAGAGCTATCCTACAAGCTTGGTTCACGTTTTTTAGCCTATAGTATTGTCATTAGCATGCCCCTATGTGACTTAGTTACTCATGGATATAGGCAGAACAGAAATAAGAGATGAAGTAGACATGCTTAGAAGAAATTTAAAGACAAACAGCAAGGGAAAAACAGTAGCAGCAAAGAGAAGAAACTGTGAAATGAAGAATTGTGCTTTGATTACTTAATTGTTTGAATGAAGAAAGGAAAGCTTAAAGTGAATAACATCAAGACAGAAAGCAACGACATAAACAGAACTAGTCACTAGAAAAGAAACAACAACTAAACAGAGCTGGAAATTAGAAATAAAAGACAGAAAGCAGGTAATTAAACTTGGACGCCTCGTCGCAACCGCCTCGGCTGAAGGATGAGAAAGATCAGCCTTGCTTGGATGAATCCAATCGGGAGAGAAGATGAATCTTCTCTCCTTCCTATCAGATTGTCGACTCCAACAGCCAAACTTCGCAAACCAACAGACGGCAAAGAAAAACAGGAGAAAAGATGGAGCTGCGAGAAGACTTCTACGCTTTCGGATGATGATTGAACCCTCTACTTTGACCCCCTTTTATAGTAATCTGCAGGTGCGTTTGGGCCAAGGAGAACCATCCATCCTCAACGTCGTACTTCAAAATGGATGGAGGAGAAAGAACGAATCCCGGAAATAACGGAAATTAACAGAAACAGATCAGTCAACTTACGGTTTTCACTTGAAACATTGCGGTTTTAGCAATGTTTCCGCAATGCTACCGCAATGCTTATTTTTCATTCTTTTACTTCGTTTTTCAACCCTTTTCTTTCCTTTTGCACACAAGTCCTAATTTAGCTACCTTCTTCTAATTCTCATATATAAGCATAGGTTTAAGCTAAATCCTATCAAAAACACCTAAGAGTGTACATCTTTCTAAGCTAAATAAGTCCTAACAAGGTCACTTTTGGAGACGTAACACACCCCCAAACTTAAGGTTTTGCTCGTCCTCGAGCAATCTAAGGACTTGCCTAGGCTGCTATTTCATCTTCTTTAACCACTTACTGACTCCCCTACATTCCTATCTATAGCAGTGCTGTCCTGTGACATACTTCCAAGTTTAAAACTCTCCTCTTATCTAGCTTCTTCTGACTTCGCACGCCTAATACTCCTACTGTTTCATTAACTCCCTACAACTGATCTACTTGCTTTTGTCATATCATGTCACTATCCCTAAGGTTTCAAATTCTACCTAGCTTTACCCCAGACTCAGTACATGCTTCTAGTTTTTACTTATGAGCTACCTAGGATTCCTTAGAGTCATGCCAGTCTTAGTATTAACAGTGACAGTAGTACTTTAAGAGAACAACCTAAACCCTGACATCACTACATTGGACATACATTCATCTCCCTAAACAACCCTACAAGCTACAACTTTTTGCTCAGCTAATTGAGGATCAGAGTTCTTTTTAATCAGGACATCTAAGCCACAAAGTTGCAACTCCTAGGTATACATTCTTCTTCCCTACTTTTTCCTTTTTTCTGTCTTTCTTACTTAGGTGGAGCCTCTCCTTTGGTTTCTTTTTGATGCAATGCCACTTGTGGGTTACACACTTGACACTGATTACTCAGCAACCTAAGAGAGACACCCCTCTTTATTCTATTTTTTTTTTTTTTTTTTTTTCAGTTCATCATTTTTCACAAGGAGAAGAAGAATGCTTATGCTTAAAGGGAGAGAGGAATGTTCCTAGGGCTAGGGTGGCCTCCCCCAAACTTAAACTACTCATTGTCCCCAATGAGAGTCTGAGGTGGCACACCCCCAAACTTGTCCTAGAAGCATCTAGTCTAGGGCAAAACAAAGAGAATCTAAAAGCCCTAGGCATATACAGAACATTCTAAAAGTAAATATCACAGCAGCAAAATTTTGAAAAAAACAGGCAGGCAAGGACTTAAAGCTATGCATGCTGAGAACTTTTACGAGGCTAATTTAAACTATCAAAGGGTGTCCAATGACACTCATCCAGCATGCTTTGAGATAAGCTATATAGGGTAGTCATGATAGCAGCAAAAGATAGAATTTAAACAGAACCAGCCCAGCTAAACAGTCAGTCAAAAGCATGCATTTACTAATAAAAATTGCGGTTTCCGCAATTATTTCGCAATAGATACATGGCAGATATATCAGTGATCAAGGCCCCTATGCATGCTCTTTCCAGTCATGTAAGCTATACAAAAAGGAAACTAACCTAATCTACCTATTCAGCTATCATTAGACTACACTAAACAAATTTAAATACTAAAACTAAAGAACTAAAACAGATCAAAATATTAACTCAAAACAGCATAATTCACATGGTTAAAAAAAAAACAACAGTTTGATTTTTTTTTTTTAATTTAAGGGAACATCAATACTCCCTTTAGTGCTTCTCAAACTAGCACTCAAATGTCTTCCTCATCATCAGTCCTTCGTGGTCGTGGAGGCGCCCATGGAGTCATTAGGTTCGTGGGGAATTCAGGAAAAATGCATCCCAATTGGTCAGCAACTTCCTTGTCCCTTGCCTGCGCATATGTGGCCCATTGAGCCATCCTCTTCTGCAGATCCGTCAGGCAGGCCATGGTCAAAGACTGAGCAGCAGCCAGGCCATCGAGCTCGAACTCCATGTTCCCCTTTCTGCGCAACCTCAAGGCCGTGGGCAATTCCAGGTAGCCCGTGTAGGCCAGCTGCCTTTCCATTCGCTCGATTGGGACCCCTGCACGTAAGCACAGCTTAGTAATTGTGTTAGGAAAGAAAAGTGGTCCCTTACCCTTTTTGGCGCAGTCAGCAATTGAAGCTGCAATGACCTCGCTCACGTTGATTGTGAGGCCTCTCATGATTGCGTAGACCAGCAGCGATCTGCTTTGGTTGATGGTGGTCTCATGGGTCACTGGGGACAGCTTCCTCCTCACGAAGGAAAATCAGACAGCCGCCTTGGCTGTGAGGGTGGCACTCATCAGGGTGTGCCTCCCATTGCGCGATACTGTCCATGATGCCTCTGGCTGGCCAATGATTCGAATGGCCTCCTCCAAGACAACTTCTGTTGGCTCATCAACAATTCTCGCATAGTCAGTGTGTTTTTGGCCCTTGAGGCCATAGGCTTCGTTGATTGCCTTCGCTGAGAAGTCTACCTCAACCCCTCTGACCACAGATAGGCCATCCTCAGGATTTATCAGATTGGCGTAGAAGTCATACACCATGCTGGAGTAGGCTGGATTGGGTGGTCTGCACAGCTCCTCCCAGCCGTGATTCGTGATCCCTGCGCGCAAGAATTGCGGCAGGTCAGCAGGTGCGTCGAGGAATCCCTTCTCGTGCAGCAGCTCCCTCTTCCTCAGCTCAATGCCTCTAGACTCAGCGTCAGAAGACACGTACCTCACTGATTGAGGCTCATCTTCAGGGTAAAGCTTGGCTTTCCCTTTGTCTTTTGGTTTGGCTGACTCAGCAGCCTCAATCTTGAGCTTCTTCAGCGACGGCTCAGCACTCTCCTTCTCTGATGAGGGCGCCCTCTTGGTTTTCTTTTTCTTTGACTTCTTGGACCGTTTGGCCTTGACAACCTTGGCGGCCTTCTTCTTTTTCAACTTCGCCTTGGTTGTCAACTGCTGGAGGCAATCCCCAGTGTTTCGTCCATCGAGTCATTCTTCTGCACAGGGCTCTCAAGGCTGGCTTCCCTCAAAGGAGAGAAGACATCTTCTTCCTCAGCTTCCCCACTGCCCTGCGTCGATTCTTGATACTCTCCATATGGGAATTCAGGGTCAGGTTGTGGGGAAGTGGGTGATGCTGCAGGGCTCTCTTCTGGTGGGGTGTGTTCAGAACTCTGCGGCGATGGGGGGAGCTCAGGGCGTCGCGCTGGTGGAGATGGCGAAGAGCTCTGCTTGGCTGACTCTTGTGATCGACGGTCACTTTCTTGACTCTCCACAGAGGGAGTCTTTTGCTTGCTCGTTTCTTCAGCCACCGCCATGCTCCATTTGCGCTTCTTGGGTGTTCCTGCTGGTTCAGAGGGTCCAACAGGTATCTCCGTAACTACCTTCCACTTCTTCTTGCGGATCGGCAGTTTGGGGAGTCTTTCAGTACGTGCAGCCTCAGCGTCTGCAAGGGCAAGAAGTGCTTCCCACGCAGAAGTTTCAGCATCGTCAGCCCTCTTCTTGGACGCAGATCTTTCAGCTCTCGTTAGCACCATTGTTGAATCGTGGGAATCTGGAAAGAAGAATTGCAGATGAAGAGGGAGAGATATTTCTTGGAGTTCAGATAATGGGGAAATCGTACGGATCAATGCGCGTCTAACGGATATAAATAATGATGGAAATCCCAACGGCTCTATTTGTTGCGGATTCTGCAAATCCAGCGCAATTCTAGTGACCGTTGGAGATTTTCAGCGTTTAAATGCCAATCTTTTCTCAACCGTATCTTTGATTTGGCCCAATATCTCCTCGATCTTTGTAGCTTGATTTCATCTCCTTGATTCCCTCTATCGATTCCCTATTAAAAGAAATAAAATAAACATCAAATACATAATTAAAATCACACAAAAATATACACAAACAGTAACCGGAAAATCGCAAAAAATAAACTAAGGCATGAGCCTCGCATGGACGAGCACAGTGATCACTCGTCCTCTCTCGTTCTTGTTTTCATGTCTCAGTCAAGAGGAAGGCCGAGAGAGTCTTCACATCTCCTTCCTCATAGTAGTGCTTCAATCTTGCACCATTAACCATGAATGGTTGTCCTTGCTGCAGGTTATTTATCTCGATTGCACCATGAACAAACACATTAGTTATTACAAATGGACCTGACCATCTAGACTTAAGTTTGCCTGGAAATAATTTCAATCGTGAGTTAAATAATAAGACAAGCTGGCCTTTCTTGAAGTCCTTAATCCTAAGTCTACTGTCGTGCCAAATCTTGGTCTTTTCCTTATACATTTTAGCATTTTCATAAGACATATGCCTAAGCTCATCAAGCTCATGTAATTGCAAAGACCGCAATGTTCCCGCATCAGTCACGCAGTAATTCAACTCTTTTAGGGCCCAAAATGCTTTAATTTCTAACTCGAATGGCAAGTCACATGCTTTACCATACACAAGTCTATAAGGAGACATACCTAGGGGTGTCTTATAAGCAGTTCTATATGCCCAAAGTGCATCCTCGAGTTTAAACGCCCAATCTTTTCTATTGGGTTTGACCACTTTTTCTAGTATGTTTTTAATCTCCCTATTTGAAATTTCAGCTTGGCCATTCGAGTGTGGGTGATAAGGGGTGGCTACTCTATGTCTAACATTATACTTAGCCAACACTCTCTCCATAGCTTTGTTAATGAAATGTGTCCCCTCATCACTGATTATAGCACGAGGTGTCCCAAATCTAGTAAAAATATGTCTATGCAAGAATCTTATGACTGTTTTGGCATCATTATTTGGACATGCTATGGCCTCTACCCACTTAGATACATAGTCTACTGCTACCAATATGTAAAGGTTACCTGATGATGGGGGAAATGGTCCCATGAAATCGATGCCCCACACATCAAAGAGCTCAAACTCTAAGATGTAAGTGAGAGGCATCTCATCCTTTCGACTGAGGTTACCTGTTCTCTGGCATTCATCACAGCTATGGGCATAGTTGTGGGCATCCTTGAAGATCGTTGGCCAATAGTAGCCACTCTGGAACACCTTTGCAGCTGTCCTTTGGCCACCAAAATGTCCACCATAGGGTGCTGTATGGCAGTGCTGCAGCACAGACTTCGCCTCAGCAGCTGAAACACACTTCCTGAGCAGACCATCAGCACATGTCTTGTAAAGTGTGGGATCATCCCATATGAATTTCCTTGCTTCATGAAGGAACCTCTTCTTCTCTTGGCCTCCCTTGAAAGTTGGTAGTACCTGTGATGCAAGGAAGTTAGCAATGTCAGCAAACCAAGGTTCCTCATCGTTATCACGATGAGTCAATACAAAGACATGTTCATCAATAAAAGCATCAGAAATTGTGGTTTCCGCAATTTTTTCGCAATTATGCTGCAATCTAGAAAGATGATCCGCAACCACATTTTCACATCCTTTCTTATCTCTAATGTCTAGATTAAACTCTTGCAGCAATAACACTGTTGCGTGCTCAATGTGTTAAAATAATTAAGTAATAAGATAGAGAGAGCACTCAGAACATGCAAGCATACATGATCTTATAGCAAGTAGTAAGTATTTTTTCATTCGTTTTCCCACAGAGATTTATTATAAGCTATTCATGAAGTGTTTTGTTAAGAAAGAATGGATGGGTTTGATGGGGTAGAATTGGTTTTAAATTGTCTATTTTCTAAGGAATGTGTAAAGGGTAGCAACATAAACAAATGCAAATCAAAGTTAAACTCAAAGGAAAAGAGATGAGATTAATAAACGAATAAGAAAACAGCTAAACAGAATTGTGAACTTAGCAGAATTGCGGAAACAGCAATTCTACCGCAATTTTCCTAACAGCGAAAGTGTGCAAAATGGAGAAACAAGGGCTACTAACGACTCCTCTATAGGAATTTTCTCACGATTCTCAAGCATTGGATCAACTCTCTATGCATCAAACTCACTCAATCTCATGTATCGTCCGATTCCATGCATTAGATTCTTTAGTTTACTCATGTCCAAGTAAGGTCTTAAGCATCTTGTTAAAGCAGAAAGTTATGGTTTGTACTAGGAAAACGCCTATTCCTAGGTCGTTTTCTGGTTACCTTGAAAGGCTAGCATGAGTGTATGACTCTGAACTCTTACTCCTTCCAGAGGTTAGGAGTTCTGTGGACAAAATGGATGGCCAATCGAAATTGTCCGTGGGATGAAGCTTACATACAATCAATGCTTCGAGAGCTATCCTACATGCTTGGTTCACGTTTTTTAGCCTATAGTATTGTCATTAGCATGCCCCTATGTGACTTAGTTACTCATGGATATAGGGAGAACAGAAAGAAGTGATAAAACAGACATGCTTAGAAGGAATTTAGAGATAAAACAGTAAAGAAAAACAGTAGATTGCGAAGGCAAGAAACTGTGAAATATTGAATTGTGCTTTTGATCACTTGATTGTTTGCAGGAACAAAAGAAAGCTTTAAATGAATAACACAAAGACAGAACTCCACGAAATGCAATAAACTAACTAATAGAACAGAAATAACAACTAAACAATGTTGGAAAGTAGAAATGAAAGACAGAAAGCATGTGAAAGAGCTTGGACGCCTCGTCGCAACCGCCTTGGCTGAAGGATGAGAAAGATCAGCCTTGCTTGGATGAATCCAATCGAGAGAGAAGATAAATCTCCTCTCCTTCCTATCAGATTATCGATTCCAACAGCTGAGCTTCGCAAACCAACAAACGGCAAAGGAAAACAGGAGAAAAGATGGAGCTGCGAGAAGACTTCTACGCTTTCGGATGATGATTGAACCCTCGACTTTGACCCCCTTTTATAGCAATCTGCAGGTGCGTTTGGGCCAAGGAGAACCATCAATCTTCAACGTCGTACTTCAAAATGGATGGAGGAGAAAGAACGAATCCCTGAAATAACGGAAATTAACAGAAAAAGATCAGTCAACTTACGGTTTTCACTTGAAACATTGCGGTTTCAGCAATGTTTCCGCAATGCTTACTTTTCATTCTTTTACTTCGGTTTTCAATCCTTTTCTTTCCTTTTGCACACAAGTCCTAATTTAGCTACCTTCTTTTAATTCTCACAAATAAGCATAGGTTTAAGCTAAATCCTATCAAAAACACCTAAGAGTGTGCATCTTTCTAAGCTAAATAAGTCCTAAATAAGTCACTTTTGGAGACATAACACACCCCCAAACTTAAGGTTTTGCTCGTCCTCGAGCAAACTAAGGACTTACTTAGGCTGCTGTTTCATCTTCTTTAACCACTTACTGACTCCCCTATATCCCTATCTATAGCAGTGCTGTCCTGTGACACACTTCTAAGTTTAAAACTATCCTCTTTATCTAGCTTCTTCTGACTTCGCATGCCTAATACTCCTACTGTTTTATTAACTCCCTACAACTGATCTACTTGCTTTTGTCATATCATGCCACTATCCCTAAGGTTTCAAATTCTACCTAGCTTTACCCCAGACTCAGTACATGCTTCTAGTTTTTACTTATGAGCTACCTAGGATTCCTTAGAGTCATGCCAGTCTTAGTATTAACAGTGACAGTAGTGCTTTAAGAGAACAACCTAAACCCTGGCATCACTACATTGGACATACATTCATCTCTCTAAACAACCCTACAAGCTACAACTTTGTGCTCAGCTAATTGAGGATCAGAGTTCTTTTTTAAACAGGACATCTAAGCCACAAAGTTGCAACTCCTAGGTATACATTCTTCTTCCCTACTTTTTTTCTTTTTTTTTTCTTTCTTACTTTGGTGGAGCCTCTCCTTTGGTTGCCTTTTGATGCAATGCCACTTGTGGGTTACACACTTGGCACTGATTACTCAGCAACCTCAGAGAGACACCCCTCTTTATTCTATTTTTCATTTTTTTTTTTTTCAGCTCATCATTTTTTGTAAAGGAGAAGAAGAATGCTTATGTTTTTAAGGGAGAGAGGAATGTTCCTAGGCCTAGGGTAGCCTCCCCCAAACTTAAACTACTCATTGTCCCCAATGAGTGTCTGAGGTGGCACACCCCCAAATTTGTCCTAGAAGCATCTAGTCTAAGGTAAAACAAAGAGAATCTAAAAGCCCTAGGCATAGACATAATATTCTAAAAGTAAATATCACAGCAGCAGAAACTTTGAGAAAAAAAACAGTTAGGTAAGGACTTAAAGCTATGCATGCTGAGCTTTTTAGAGGTTAATTTAAACTATCAAAGGGTGTCCTATGACACTCATCCAGCATGCTTTAAGATAAGCTATATAAGGTAGTCATGAAAGCAGCAAAAGACAGAATTTAAACAGAACCAAACTAGCTAAACAGACAGTCAAAAACATGCATTCAGTAATAAAAATTGCGATATCCGCAATTATTTCGCAATAAGAACAGGGCAGATATATCATTGATTAATGTCCTTATGCATGCTTTTTCTAGTCATTCCAGCTCTCTACAAATGAAACTAAACTAATCTACCTAATTAGCTAGAATCAGACTACACTAAACAATTTAAAAACTTAAAACTAAGCAACTAAAACAGATCAAAATATTAACTAAAAACAGCATAATTCACACGGTTCACAAAAAGCAGTTTGATTTTTTTTTTTTTCTTGTTTATTCTAAGGGAACAGCAATACTCCCTTTAGTGCAATTCAAACCAGCACTCAGATGTCGTCATCCTCATCATCAGTACCTCGTGGTCATGGAGGCACCCATGGAGATAGTAGGTTCGTGGGGAAGTCAGGGAAAAGGCACCCCAGCTGGTCAGCAACCTCTTTGTCTCTTGCCTGTGCATATGTGGCCCACTGAGCCATCCTCTTTTGTAGATCCATCAGGCACGCCATGGACAATGACTGAGCAGCAGCCAATCTATCCAGCTCGAACTCCATGTTCCCCTTCCTTTTCAGCCTCAAGCCTGTAGGCAGCTCCAAGTGGCCTGTGTAAGCCATCTGCTGTTCCATCCGCTCAATGGGGACTCCTGCACGCAAGCATAGTTTAGTAATAGTATTAGGGAAGAACAATGGACCCTTACCCTTCTTGGCGCAGTCAGCAATGGCGGCTGACATGACTTCACCCACGTTGATCGTGAGACCTCGCATGATTGCATAGACCAGCAGCGATCTGCTCTGGTTGATGGTGGTCTCATGAGTCACTGGGTATAGTTTCCTTCTCACGAAAGAAAACCATACAGCCGCCTTAGCTGTGAGGTTGACACTCATGAGAGTGTGCCTCCCATTGCGTGACACGGTCCAGGATGCTTCAGGCTGGCCAATGGTCCGAATGGCCTCTTCCAGGACGGCCTCAGTAGGCTCGTCAACAATCCTCGCATAGTCAGTGTGTTTCTGGCCCTTGAGGCCGTAGGCTTCGTTGATTGCCTTTGCTGAGAAGTCGACTTCAACTCCCCTGACCACAGACAATCCCTCCTCAGAATTCCTCAAATTGGCGTAGAAGTCATACACCATGCTTGTGTAAGCTGGATTGGGTGGTCTGCAGAACTCCTCCCAGCCGTGATTCGTAATTCCGGCGCGCAATAATTGCGGCAGGTCAGCAGGTCTGTCGAGGAAGCCCTTCTCGTGCAGCAGCTCTCGTTTCCTCAGCTCCATGCCTCTAGACTCAGCGTCAGAAGACACGTACCTCACTGACTGAGGCTCATCTTCAGGGTAAAGCTTGGCCTTCCCTTTGTCTTTTGGTTTGGCTGACTCAGCAGCCTCAATCTTGAGCTTCTTGAGCGATGGCTCAACACTCTTCTCCTCTGATTCAAGCGCCCTCTTGGCTTTCTTTTTCTGTGATTTCCTGGACCGTTTGGCCTTGATAATCTTGGCAGCCTTCTTCTTCTTCAGCTTCGCCTTGGTTGTGATCGCATGGAGGCAAGCCCCCAGTGTTTCTTCCATAGAATCATCCTTCTACTCAGGGCTGGCTTCCCTCAACGGAGAGAAGACCTCTTCTTCCTCAGCCCCCCCACTGTCCTGCGTCGATTCTTGGTACTCCCCATATGGGAATTCAGGGTCAGGCCGTGGAGAAGTGGGCGACGGAGTGGTGCTTTGTGCGGCTGTAGGGGTCTGTGCAGAACTCTGCGGTGATGAAGGCAGGTCAGGGCTCTGCGCTGGTGGCGATGAGGAGAGCTCAGGGCTGTGAACCGGTGGAGATGGTGAAGGGCTGCGCTCGGCTGTCTCGTGGGATGGCTGGCCCAATTCTTGACTCTCCACAGAGGGAGTCTTTTTCTTGATTTCTTCTTCGGCCACAGCCATACTCCATTTGCGCTTCTTGGGTGTGCCTGCTGGTTCAGAGGGTCCAGCAGGTATCTCTGTGACGACCTTCCACTTCTTCTTGCGGATCGGAAGTTTGGGAAGTCGTTCAGTTCGCGCAGCCTCAGCATCAGCCAAGGCAAGCAGTGCTTCCCTCGCAGCCGTTTCAGCTTCATCAGCCCTTTTCTTGGACGCAGATCGTTCGGCTCTTGTTAGCACCATTGTTGAATTGTGGAGATTTGGAGAGGGGAATCACAGATGAAGAGAAACGCAGCTTTCTTGGAGTTCAGATAATGGGGGAATCGTGCGGATCAACGCGCCTTCTAACGAATATAAAGAAACCCAAAAAATCCCAACGGCTATATTTTTGCGGATTCTGCAAATCCAGCGCAATTCTAGTGACCGTTGGAGATTTTCTGCATTTAAATGTCAATCTTTGCTCAACCGTATCTTTCATTTGGCCCAATATCTTTTTGATCTTTTTGGCTGGATTTAATCTCCTTGATTCCCTCTATTGATTCCCTACAAAAAGAAATAAAAGCAACATTAAAATCGTAATTAAAATCATGCAAACATATACACAAACGATAACCGGAAAATCGCAAAAAATAAACTAAGGCATGAGCCTCATATTGACGAGCACAGCAATCACTCGTCCTCTCTCGTTCTTAATTTCACGCTTCAGTCAAGAGGAAGGCCGAGAGAGTCTTCACATCTCCTTCCTCATAGTAGTGCTTCAACCTTGCACCATTAACCATGAATGGTTGACCTTGCTGCAGGTTCTTTATCTCGATGGCACCATGAACAAACACATTAGTAATTACAAACGGACCTGACCATCTAGACTTAAGTTTGCCTGGAAATAATTTCAATCGTGAGTTAAATAATAAAACAAGTTGGCCTTTCTTAAAGTCCTTGATCCTAAGTCTACTGTCGTGCCAAATCTTGGTCTTTTCCTTATACATTTTGGCATTTTCATAAGACATATGTCTAAGCTCATCAAGCTCATGTAATTGCAAAGACCGCAACGTTCCCGCATCGGTCACGCAATAATTCAACTCTTTTAGTGCCCAAAATGCCTTAATTTCTAACTCAAATGGAAGATGACAAGCTTCACCATACACAAGTCTGTAAGGAGACATACCTAGGGGTGTCTTATATGCAGTTCTATACGCCCAAAGTGCATCCTCGAGTTTAAATGACCAGTCCTTTCTATTAGGTTTGACCACTTTTTCTAGGATGTTCTTAATCTCCATATTTGAAATTTCAGCCTGACCATTCGAGTGTGGGTGATAAGGAGTGGCTACTCTATGTCTAATGTTATACTTAGCCAACACTCTCTCCATAGCCTTATTAATGAAATGTGTCCCTTCATCACTAATGATAGCACGAGGTGTTCCAAACCTAGTAAAAATGTGCCTATGCAAGAATTTTATGACTGTTTTGGCATCATTATTGGGACATGCTATGGCTTCTACCCACTTGGATACATAGTCTACTGCCACTAATATGTAAAGGTTGCCTGATGATGGGGGAAATGGTCCCATGAAGTCAATGCCCCACACATCAAAGAGCTCCAACTCTAAGATGTAAGTGAGAGGCATTTCATCCTTGCGACTAAGGTTACCTGTCCTTTGGCATTCATCACAGCTGTGTGCATAGTTGTGTGCATCCTTGAAGATCGTTGGCCAATAGTAGCCACTCTGAAATACCTTTGCAGCTGTTCTTTGGCCACCAAAGTGTCCACCATAAGGAGCTGTGTGGCAGTGCTGCAGCACAGACTTTGCCTCAGCAGCTGAAACACACTTCCTTAGCAGACCGTCAGCACATGTTTTGTAAAGTGTGGGATCATCCCATATGAATCTCCTTGCCTCATGAAGGAACCTCTTCTTCTCTTGTCCTCCCTTGAAAGTTGGTAGTACCTGCGATGCAAGGAAGTTAGCAATGTCAGCAAACCAAGGTTCCTCATCGTTATCACGATGAGTCAATACAAAGACATGTTCATCAATAAAAGCATCAGAAATTGCGGTTTCCGCAATTTTTTCGCAATTATGCTGCAATCTAGAAAGATGATCCGCAACCACATTTTCACACCCTTTCTTATCTCTAATGTCTAGATCAAACTCTTGCAGCAACAGTACCCACCTAATCAACCTAGGCTTAGCATCAGCCTTCCTCATAAGGTACTTTAAAGCAGAATGGTCAGTGTACACAATCGTTCTGGTGCCTACAATATAGTTCCTAAATTTCTCACAAGCAAACACTACCGCTAGCATCTCCTTCTCAGTGGTTGTGTAGTTGCATTGTGCCTCATTAAGTGTCTTACTAGAATAGTATACAGGGTGTGTTAACTTGTCAATCTTCTGTCCTAACATGACCCCTACAGCATAGTCACTGGCATCACATAATATCTCAAAGGGAAGATCCCAATTAGGCCCTACTATAATAGGTGCTGTGACTAGTGCTTTCTTAAGGGTCTTCCAAGCTAGGAAACACTCTTTAGAGAAAATGAACGGTTTGTTTAGCTCTAGAAGCTCACATAGAGGCTTGGAGATCTTAGAAAAGTCCTTAATGAACCTTCTATAGAAACCAGCATGCCCTAAGAAACTTCTAATGGCCTTGACATTTTGAGGTTCTACCAATTTCTCTATTATTTCAATTTTTGCCCTGTCAACTTCTACACCTGCCCTGGACACTCTATGACCTAAGACAATCCCTTCATCCACCATGAAATGGCACTTTTCCCAATTTAGGACTAGGTTGGTCTCCTCACACCTAGCCAGAACTTGTCCTAAGTTCTCTAGACAGTTTGTAAATGAATCCCCAAAGACTGAGAAATCATCCATGAATATCTCTATCATGGACTCATCCAAATCAGAGAAGATTGCCAACATGCACCTTTGGAAAGTTGCCGGTGCATTGCATAAGCCAAAAGGCATTCTGCGAAAGGCAAAAGTTCCAAAAGGGCAAGTGAAGGTAGTCTTCTCTTGATCCTTAGGGTCTATAGTAATCTGATTATACCCTGAGTAACCGTCTAAGAAGCAGTAGTAGGCTCTACCAGCTATTCTGTCTAACATTTGGTCAATGAATGGTAGAGGGAAGTGGTCCTTTTTGGTCTCTTTATTTAGTTTCCTATAATCCATGCAAACTCTCCATCCTGTGATAGTCCTTGTTGGAATCAGTTCATTGTTCTCATTGACTACCACAGTCATCCCCCCCTTCTTAGGCACACATTGTATAGGGCTCACCCACTGGCTACTAGCTATGGGGAAGATCACACCAGCATCTAACCATTTTATTATTTCTTTTTTAACTACCTCTTTCATAAAGAGGTTCAGCCTACGTTGGTGATCTACTCTAGGTGTATGCTCTTCCTCTAGTATAATCTTATGCATGCAATAAGAAGGGCTAATGCCTCTAATATCAGCAATAGTCCATGCAATAGCCTTCCTATGTTGCTTAAGTAGTAAAATCAGTTCAACCTCATGCTTTTCACTTAATTTAGAAGAAATAATCACAGACAAAGTATCATTACTTCCTAGATATGCATACTTGAGGTGAGTGGGGAGAGGTTTTAATTCTAAGACAGGTGGATGCTCAATGGATGGTTTTAATGGATTCAAAGATTTTTCAGTTAAGTCAATATTCATACAAACATGCTGAGGGTTATTTACAGGTATGTCCATTATCTCAGCTATGTTTAAGTCAGTTAATTCTAATCCTACATATTCATGAGCATGCTTAGTCAACAATTCATGCTCCAATTGTTCTTCCATTAGTGAATCAACAATGTCCATGCTAGCACAAGATTCAGAGTCAGAGGGGTACCTTAAGGCTTTATAAACACTAAATTTCACCTCTTCATCATGAACCCTCATAGTGAGCTCACCTTTTTGGACATCTATCAGAGCCCTACCTGTGGCTAGAAATGGTCTGCCTAACAGGATGGGGACCTCCTTGTCTGCTTCATAATCCAGGATAATGAAATCTGCAAGGAAAATAAACTTGTCAACCTTTACAAGAATATCCTCAATCTTACCTTCAGGGTATGCAATGGATCTGTCTGCTAGTTGTAAGGTGACAGTGGTTGGACGTGCTTCTCCTATTCCTAGCTGGCGGAATAGTGATAGGGGCATGAGGTTTATGCTGGCTCCCAGGTCACAAAGAGCTCTGCCCACGTGCTTGCCTCCTAGCTCTACAGGTAGGGTGAAGGAACCAGGATCCTTCTCCTTCTTGGGTAGCTTGTTTTGGAGTATAGCACTGCACTCCTCAGTGAGATTGACTGTTTCAAACTCACCAATTATTCTCTTGTTAGTTATAATATCCTTCAAAAACTTTACATAAGAAGGCATAGACTGTAAAACTTCTACAAAAGGAATATTAAATGCACTTGCTTAAGAATTTCTAGAAATTTATTAAAGTGCACTTCCTGTGCTTGTTTTTTCTTTAGCCTTCTAGGAAATGGAGGTGGTGGCACATATGCAGGCACATCAGGTCGCCTCAGGATAGGTGGAGGCCTTGGAATTTCTTCTATCTCCTCTATGATTGGCTCCAGCCTTGCTCCTGATGTGCTTGTTGGTGGTGGACCTTGGTTTGGCAGAGACTCCAGTGGAGCACTAGACTTAGTGTTCTCTACTCTCTTTGGTGTGTCCTTGGTGTTGCTTACCAATGGTCTACCACTTCTAAGTTCAATTGCTTGAACTTGCTCTTTACCATCTCTCCTTGGCACTTCAGTGTCAGCAGGGAGTCTACCTTGGGGCCTACTTTTGATTTCATTGGCTAGTTGCCCTATTTGGTTCTCTAGGCTCCTAAGAGTAGCTTGCTGGCTCTGCAGAGTGGCATCATTCTTGGCTATGTATTCCTTGAGTAAGTTTTCTACAGAAGACCCTACAGGTTGGTTGTATGGTTTTTGATACATGGATTGGTTATGTTGGGGAGTGAAACCAGGTGTTCCACTCGGTCTTGGTTGGTTAGGAGCTTGGTTAGCATTTTGTTGGCCACCCCATGACAGGTTTGGGTGGTTCCTCCAACCAGGGTTGTAAGTATTAGAATAGGGGTTGTTCCTAGGCTGCTGTTGGCTTCCAATATAGCAGACTGAGGCTGGATTCCCAGGACAATATTCATACAGGTGCCCTTCCCCACAGAATCCACAGATAAGTGTCTCACCTTGACTTGGTTGAGTGCCCATTGACATGGCTGTGGCGGTGTTGACACTTGTTTGGAGATTGGCTTGAGCCATTTGCTTAACTAGGTTGGTCAGGGCATTTATTTGGCTGCTCATTGCACTTAGAGCATCCTTGTCTTGAGCTCTAGTTGGCTCAACTGGATCATCTGGCCACCTACAGTGAAATGCTGAGATCTTCTCCAAGATCTCATAGGCTTCGTTGTAACTCTTGGACAACATGGAACCTCCAGCAGATGAATTTAAGACTTGTCTAGTGCTGGGGTTGCATCCTTTGAAAAAGACCTCTATTTGGATACACCATGGGATGCCATGGTGTGGACATTTAAGAAGAAGATCTTTAAACCTTGTCCAAGCTTCGTGAAGAGACTCAGTGTCAGCTTGTTTGAACTTGATTATGTCATTACGAAAGGTAGAATTCCTATCAGGTGGGAAGTATTTGACTAGGAATTTTTCTGCTAAGTCTGTCCAATTGCGGACAGATCCAGAGGGTAATGAGTTTAACCACGTTTTGGCTTTATCCCCAAAGAGTAAGGGAAAAGGTATAGCCTCAAGGCTTCTTGGGAAACTCCAGGGATGATGAAGGTATCACTGACTCCTAAGAAGTTTCTAAGATGGTTGTGGGGATCCTCATTTTCCACTCCAAAGAATTGTCCCACAGTGGACAACATTTGGAACATCACTGGCTTTAACTCGAATGAGTTGGCAGTGATTTCAGGACGGATTATGCTGGGGTTCAGCTCCCCAGGCATAGGTACTAGGTAGGAAAGTATGGCGCTATCCTTGTCATTCGCTATTTCGATGGGATTGCGAGTGACAGGCACCGGATTTGGAACTATTCCATCCATTTCTTCTTGAGACAATTGCGGAGGAATTGCGGTTCCCGCAATTATTGGAGGTCTAGAGGGTTGGTTAAAGAGACGTTTCTTGGCTCTATTTCTGGCCCTAAGTAATCTCTCAGGCTCAGGATTGAACTCTAGATCACTACTTGAAGGCTCACTCATAAACTGACCCAATAGTACCTGCAAAAGAAATGAAACAGATCAGCTTCAATTGGCAATAAACTTGGTGTTTCAAACTTAACAAACTTCGTTTTCACTTAAATAAATCCCCAGCAGCGGCGCCAAAAACTTGTTGCGTGCTCAATGTGTTAAAATAATTAAGTAATAAGATAGAGAGAGCACTCAGAACATGCAAGCATACATGATCTTATAGCAAGTAGTAAGTATTTTTTCATTCGTTTTCCCACAGAGATTTATTATAAGCTATTCATGAAGTGTTTTGTTAAGAAAGAATGGATGGGTTTGATGGGGTAGAATTGGTTTTAAATTGTCTATTTTCTAAGGAATGTGTAAAGGGTAGCAACATAAATAAATGCAAATCAAAGTTAAACTCAAAGGAAAAGAGATGAGATTAATAAACGAATAAGAAAACAGCTAAACAGAATTGTGAACTTAGCAGAATTGCGGAAACAGCAATTCTACCGCAATTTTCCTAACATCGAAAGTGTGCAAAATGGAGAAACAAGGGCTACTAACGACTCCTCTATAGGCATTTTCTCACGATTCTCAAGCATTGGATCAACTCTCTATGCATCAAACTCACTCAATCTCATGTATCGTCCGATTCCATGCATTAGATTCTTTAGTTTACTCATGTCCAAGTAAGGTCTTAAGCATCTTGTTAAAGCAGAAAGTTATGGTTTGTACTAGGAAAACGCCTATTCCTAGGTCGTTTTCTGGCTACCTTGAAAGGCTAGCATGAGTGTATGACTCTGAACTCTTGCTCCTTCCAGAGGTTAGGAGTTCTGTGGACAAAATGGATGGCCAATCGAAATTGTCCGTGGGATGAAGCTTACATACAATCAATGCTTCGAGAGCTATCCTACATGCTTGGTTCACGTTTTTTAGCCTATAGTATTGTCATTAGCATGCCCCTATGTGACTTAGTTACTCATGGATATAGGGAGAACAGAAAGAAGTGATAAAACAGACATGCTTAGAAGGAATTTAGAGATAAAACAGTAAAGAAAAACAGTAGATTGCGAAGGCAAGAAACTGTGAAATATTGAATTGTGCTTTTGATTACTTGATTGTTTGCAGGAACAAAAGAAAGCTTTAAATGAATAACACAAAGACAGAACTCCACAAAATGCAATAAACTAACTACTAGAACAGAAATAACAACTAAACAATGCTGGAAAGTAGAAATGAAAGACAGAAAGCATGTAAAAGAGCTTGGACGCCTCGTCGCAACCGCCTTGGCTGAAGGATGAGAAAGATCAGCCTTGCTTGGATGAATCCAATCGAGAGAGAAGATAAATCGTAAGAAAATGCCTATAGGATAGTCATTAGTAGCCTTTAATCCACCCATTTACACACTTTCGTTGCTGTTTAATTGCGGAAACATTGCGGTCCTCGCAATTCTGTCAGATTTTCATTCTGTTTAGCTGTTTTCTTTCTCGTTTATTAATTCCATCTCTTGTCTTTTAAGTCTAGTTTTAACTTACATTTGTTTATGTTATATCCCTTTATACATTCAGCAAAAAGTATATAATTAAAAACCAATTTTACCCCATCAAATTCATCCCATCTTTCTTAACAAACACACTTCGCGAATAGCTAAAAATGAGTCTCTGTGGAAAAAACGAATGAAATATACTTACTACTTGCTGTGAGACCATGTATGCTTGCATGTTCTAAGTGCTCTCTCTACACTTTTGCATAATTATCTTTACACATTGAGCACGCAACAGCGACCTCCAGTAGGAAAGTATTTGCATGAGTCAATAACAAGGTGAATAGGGGAAGTCGTTCATAGTAAGTGGGTGAAGGTTGTGTGTCAACACATCCTACGGTCTCCTCCATTAGGTTGCACCGTGAGATTCCCATGATGCGCCTGCGAGTCTGCCCTGGGAGCGACCACCCCTTAGGAGGGCTGTATCATGGGATTCGGAATACCGCGAACTCCAGAAATGGATAGGGTCTCATAGGTCCGTTTTCAGCATTGTCTTTCCAACTTCGGGAGCTTGTTGATTCCGATCTCTGAGGTCTGAAAATGGAGGGTCACACTTACAAGAATTACTAAGTGTTAGTAACTTCTTGACCAAAGTAAACGATAGCTAAAAGATCTATTGGAATATGAGTTATTCTGGTAATAGTGATTAGCTGAGATTGTCTCAATTCAAAGGAGGAGTGATAGACTGCCCCTAGGTGGATGTTGCTTTAAACCTTTGTAGTATCGTTGCAATAAAGAATAAATGATGGGTACATTATTACTTTTGCTAAAACTTGATTGGATAATATAAAAGGGTAATAGCAATTTCACTAAATACGATATGTTTATATTTTTCAGCATGTCCAACTCAATAGTACAGTTACTAGCTTCTGAGAAACTTAACGGGGATAATTACGCAACGTGGAAATCAAATTTAAACACAATACTGGTAATTGATGATCTAAGGTTCGTTTTAACTGAGGAGTGTCCTCAAAACCCCGACACAAATGCAAACCGAAATGTTCGGGATGCATATGACAGATGGACAAGGGCAAATGATAAAGCCCGCGTCTACATTCTGGCCAGCATATCTGATGTATTGGCTAAGAAACACGATGGTATGGGTGCTGCCAAAGAGATTATGGAATCTCTGAAGGGGATGTTTGGACAACCGTCCTTCTCCCTTAGGCATGATGCCATCAAGTACGTTTATAACTGTCGCATGAGAGAAGGGACCTCTGTTACAGAACATGTCCTGGACATGATGGTCCATTTCAATGTGGCAGAAGTAAATGGAGCTGTCATAGATGAGAAGAGTCAGGTCAGTTTTATTCTGGAGTCTCTTCCGAAGAGCTTCCTACAGTTCCGCACAAATGCGATGATGAACAAAATTGAATATAACTTGACTACTCTTCTGAATGAGCTTCAGACTTATCAGTCCCTCCTGAAAACTAAGGGACATGAAGTGGAGGCAAATGTTGCTACCACTAAAAAGTTCTATAGAGGATCGTCCTCTGGAACGAAGTCTGGCCCTTCTTCTTCTAAAAATAAGAGTATTTCGATGAAAAAGAAAGGGAAGGGGAAAAGTAAAACTCCTAATGACCGCAAAAGCAAGGCTCAAGTTGCAGATAAAGGAAAATGTTTCCACTGCAACGAGAATGGGCATTGGAAAAGAAACTGCCCAAAGTACCTTGCTGAGAAGAAAGCTGAAAAGGCAAAACAAGGTAAATATGATTTACTAGTTGTTGAAACATGTTTAGTGGAGAGTGATGACTCTTCCTGGATACTGGATTCAGGGGCCACTAATCATATTTGCTCTTCTTTTCAGGAAACTAGTTCCTGGAGAACGCTTGCGGAAGGCGAGATAACTCTCAGGGTTGGAACAGGAGAGGTTGTCTCAGCAAAATCAGTGGGAGATTTAAAGTTGTTTTTTGGAGATAGATTCATTATATTAGATAATGTGTATCTTGTTCCTGGAATGAAAAGGAATCTTGTATCTATCTCTTGTTTGTTAGAACAATTGTATAAAGTATCTTTTGAAATTAATGAAGTGTTCATTACAAAAAGAGGTATTCCTATTTGTTCTGCAAAACTAGAAAACAACTTATATAAGTTAAAACCGACCAGAGCGAAAGCTATTTTAAATATCGAGATGTTTAAAACGGCTGAGACGCGAAACAAAAGGCAAAAAGTTTCTTCAAGTACATATCTTTGGCACTTAAGACTTGGCCACATTAATCTCAATAGGATTGAGAGATTGGTTAAGAATGGTCATCTAAGCCAGTTAGAAGACAACTCTTTACCAGCATGTGAGTCTTGTCTTGAGGGGAAAATGACGAAAAGATCTTTTACTGGAAAAGGTCTTAGAGCCAAAGAATCCTTAGAACTCGTGCATTCGGACCTTTGTGGACCAATGAATGTCAAAGCACGAGGAGGATATGAATATTTCATCAGTTTCATAGATGACTATTCAAGGTACGGTTATGTTTACCTAATACATCATAAGTCCGAAGCTCTTGAAAAGTTCAAGGAGTATAAGGCAGAAGTTGAAAACTTATTAGGTAAAACAATTAAGACACTTCGATCAGATCGAGGTGGAGAGTACATGGACCTAAGATTCCAGGACTATTTGATAGAACATGGAATCCAGTCACAACTCTCTGCACCTAGTACGCCACA
This sequence comes from Herpetospermum pedunculosum, assembly GCA_028017165.1. Taxonomy (NCBI): domain Eukaryota; kingdom Viridiplantae; phylum Streptophyta; class Magnoliopsida; order Cucurbitales; family Cucurbitaceae; genus Herpetospermum; species Herpetospermum pedunculosum. Next base: position 13,435,434 of record JAPQWQ010000186.1, on the reverse strand, counting down.
GCAAAACGGTGTATCGGAGAGAAGAAACAGAACCTTGTTAGACATGGTTCGATCGATGATGAGCTATGCTCATTTGCCTGATTCGTTTTGGGGATATGCAGTAGAGACTGCTGCCTACATTTTGAACAATGTTCCCTCTAAAAGTGTTACTGGAACACCTTATGAGTTATGGAGAGGGCGTAAAACTAGTTTACGTCACTTCAGGATCTGGGGATGCCCGACACATGTGTTGGTGCAAAACCCTAAGAAATTGGAACGTCGTTCAAAAGTATGTTTATTCATAGGCTACCCAAAAGAATCGAAAGCTGGATACTTCTTTGATCCAGAAGAAAATAAAGTATTTGTATCGACAAATGCTACTTTTCTCGAAGAAGATCACATGAGAGATCATCAACCTCGCAGTAAACTAGTATTGCGTGAAATTTCTAAAGAAGCTACAGATAGATCAACAAGAGTTGTTGATGAGATTGGACCCTCAACAAGAGTTGTTGATGGAGCTAATACTTCTGATTACTCACATCCATCTCAAGAGTTGAGAATGCCTCGACGTAGTGGGAGAGTTGTGCAACAACCTGACCGTTACATGGGTTTAGTAGAAACTCAAATCATCATACCAGATGATGGAATAGAGGATCCATTGACCTATAAACAGGCAATGAATGATGTTGACAAAGATCAATGGATCAAAGCCATGGACCTCGAAATGGAGTCGATGTACTTCAATTCCGTCTGGGAACTTGTAGATCAACCAGATGGGGTAAAACCTATTGGTTGTAAATGGATCTACAAAAGGAAACGAGACCAAGCTGGTAAGGTACAGACCTTTAAAGCTCGATTAGTGACAAAGGGTTATACCTAGAGAGAGGGGGTAGACTATGATGAAACCTTCTCTCCTGTTGTCATGTTAAAATCAATTAGAATACTCTTGTCCATTGCCACATATTATGACTATGAGATTTGGCAAATGGATGTCAAGACAGCCTTTCTGAATGGCAATCTTGAAGAGAGTATCTATATGTCTCAACCAGAGGGGTTTATAATACAACATCAAGAACAAAAAGTTTGTAAGCTTAAACGATCCATTTATGGGTTGAAACAAGCATCTAGATGCTGGAATATAAGGTTTGATACTTCGATCAAATCTTATGGTTTTGAACAAAACATTGACGAACCTTGTGTTTACAAGAAGATTGTCAAAACATCTGTAGCATTCCTCGTATTATATGTCGATGATATCTTACTCATTGGGAATGATGTAAGATGCCTGACTGACGTCAAGAAATGGCTAGCAACTCAATTCCAAATGAAAGATTTGGGAGAAGCTCAATATATTCTTGGGATCCAAATAGTTTGGAACCGCAAGAATAGAACATTAGCCATGTCTCAAGCATCCTATATTGACAAGATGTTGTCAAGATATAAAATGCAGAATTCCAAGAGGGGTTTGCTACCCTTCAGGCATGGAATTCACTTGTCGAAGGAACAATGTCCTAAGACACCTCAAGAAGTTGAGGATATGAGACGCATTCCCTATGCATCGGCAGTTGGAAGTCTGATGTATGCTATGTTGTGTACACGACCCGACATATGCTATGCAGTAGGTGTTGTCAGCAGGTTTCAGTCCAATCCTGGACTTATACATTGGACAACCGTTAAGAATATCCTCAAGTATCTTAGGAGAACGAGGGATTACATGCTCGTGTATAGAGGTAAGGATCTGATTCTTACAGGATACACTGATTCTGATTTCCAGTCGGATAAAGATTCGAGAAAATCAACATCGGGATCAGTGTTCACTCTGAATTGAGGAGCTGTAGTATGGCGGAGTATCAAGCAAAGTTGTGTTGCTGACTCCACTATGGAAGCAGAATACGTAGCTGCCTGTGAAGCAGCAAAAGAAGCTGTGTGGCTTAGAAAGTTTTTGAACGATTTGGAAGTTGTTCCAAATATGCATCTGCCTATCACTCTCTTTTGTGATAACAGTGGAGCAGTTGCAAATTCAAAAGAGTCAAGGAGCCATAAACGCGGGAAACATATTGAGCGAAAATATCATCTCATTCGAGAGATCGTCCAACGAGGAGACGTTATTGTGAAACAAATAGCCTCTGAGGACAACATTGCTGATCCATTTACAAAGGCTCTCACGGCTAAAGTGTTTGAGGGTCACCTAGTGAGACTAGGACTACAGGATGTATAATCTAGGGCAAGTGGGAGAAAACTATGGGTATGTGATGCCCTAGTTTATTGTATTTATTTCTCATTTTGAAAAACTCAACATTATGTATATATATGGATATATATTTATTACCACTGGAGTTTTAGTCCAAGTGGGAGTTTGTTGGGTTTTATGTCCTAAAACTCGTGGTTTGTAAACGATAAACATATTTTATTACCAATAAAGTGTTATTGAGGTTTATTCAATAAAGTTATTATTGAATATGTGAATTGCTTATTTCATTTTAGAAAACCCTAAATCCAATAAACTAAGATCCATGGCTATAACATGAATACTTGAACTTTATGTGGAGACATAAAAGTGGATCAAGTTCGAGTAAATAGCCAAAACGGTCTATAGTATACGGATAAGGCTGGATACCTTATCTTGGGGACACTATTGGATGCGGCCCATTTTGTATTTAGTACAAACGATGTGATCCTGAATCGTTCATGTGGAGACATGTGAATGGGGGCGTCCTATGCAAAGAGTTTGCATTAGACCGGACCGCGAAATAAGTCACTCTTACTTTATAACGTTGTTTACTGTTTTAAAGACTGACTATTTCAAAACGATGACCTAGGTAACTTGACCTTAATCCTGAGCTAACTATGAACCCCTGTTTATTCGGGATTATCCTTAGATCTGCATAGGTGAGAGTGGCTCAACAGCGCCGACTCAATATGCCTCCCATTTCAGGGGTAAGACCGGATAGATAGCTGGGGACATAGGGTGCAAGATGGAATTCACTCCTACCCGTCTCTAGGGATAGTAGATAGGTTGTTCCCTTAAGTGCTGACTCCAGGTCTTGAACAAGGGGCCCCACCTTCTCATTGGCCCGAGAGGGACTCGGTATAGTGATTAGATCACATACCAATTGGTTTAGTGATTGGATCACAAACCAATTGTTCATTAGAGGATCAGTGGGACTTAAGGAGCAAGATGTAATTACGGGGGTAAAACAGATTTTTGACCCGACCGTAAATTACGAACAACCTGTGAAGGGTCAACTTACTAATCATGGTTATATCGAGTGGACATAAATATATCTACAGTGAGGAGAATGCAACTACTAGGCTATAGTGGAATGTCCTGATAGTTAACGAATGTTGATTAACTAGGTTAAAGAGTTTAATCAGTTAATCTCGGATCGTTGGAGCTCATGATCTGTAGGTCCATGAGGTCCCCTGCTAGCTCATATCGGACTAAACCTTAGAACAGTGTGACGAGTGAATTCGAAGTGTTCGAATTCGAATTAGGGAATTAACGTTAAATATATGTGATATATTTAACGACATAACGTTCAATTGCGAATTGAACAATAGAGAGAGATGGTGATATTTAAATAAGATTTAATTATCGAAAATATGAATATGGATTCATAATCATGTATATCGGGAATGATCGGGATTAGTGTTGGATTTATTGGATATTAAATTTGAATTAATTAAATTGTTTAATTAATTATTTAATATTAATTTAATTTGATTTAAAATTAATTATTTGAATTAATTTTTAAATTGAATTAATTTGATCAAAGTTAGTCAAAAGTCAAATTTAAGACAATTGACTACAACTTTGAAAGTCAAAAGTCAAATGTTGACTCCACTAAACCTTGAAAGTCAAGAGTCATTTTGATGACTAAAGTGAGTGGAAAAATCCAATTCTTAAGTTAGTGGAAAAATCCAATTCTTGAGTTAGTGGGAAAAACCATTTGTTGGTGGTTTTATGAGTCAAACTTTTTTGCTAAGTGTTCATCCCACATCAAGCCACTAATCCCACTAAATTGAGTGGATTCTACATGGCATCCTATTGTTAACTCAATTTTGCATGTTTTTGCATGTAGTCTTCTATATATACAAAGGGTTAATGAGATTGACTTCTTCTTGGAATTTTGATGAACTTTGAGAAATTGTAAAGACAATTTCTCTACCATTCTCTCCAATTCCATCTTCAATTCTCTTTTAAATTAGTCACTCAAAGGATCCCACAATCCCGTTCTAAGGCCGGAGAATAGTCGGGAAGACTCTCGTGGTGGTTCGTGACTGTTACGTTCGAAGATCGAGTTTGGAATCAAGAAGAATTTGAACTTCAAAGGTAACTTCTAAATTATTGTCTTTGATTTTCAAATTACATGCTTTTTCTTTTTAAATTAACAAAATAAGAGTACTTAGATCCAACGATGCTTCCGCTATGCATGCCGAAATTCTTTCAAATGGTATCAGAGCATGCTTTAAGTACTCTTTTTTGGTTAATTTAGAGTTGGTGGGTAGTAATTCATGTGATGAATGTATGTGTGCTAAAATGGAAATTTTTGGTCTTTGGCATCCATTTCTTTTCCAATTTGTAATAATTATTGTAATTGCCTTGTAATGGGCTTTAATGTGTTACAAAGAGTATGTAATTTTTGTAGAGTCATTAGAGTCCATTTTAGGATGTAATTTATCAAAATTGGAAGAGGCGTCAAGTGGCGGTTCGGTTCGGTTCGGCGGCGGTTCGTGCAATTCCACAACTTACAAGCGGTTCGAGCCGATTCGAAGTGTTCGGGGGCGGTTCAAGACTTTTTCCTATTTTATTATTGTAATAATTTAGGTAAATGCTTGTTTAGGATGCCAAAACCAATCCATTTTTAGTGTGGTTTATTTATTTATGCATTGTGAATGTATAGTTTAAATAAACATAATCTTGTGTGCATATTGTATGCCATGTAGATTTAAAATCCCACCATAGGATAAGCATGAAACATGCATTGAAAGTATGTTATAAGTGTTATAATATAAGTATGCATGTTTAGGATTCCATGAGATTTCATATAAGTTGTTATATTTTTGCATGGAATGATTTTATATAATTGTTATATAAAAGCATGTTAGATGTATGTTATAAGTTTTTTTTTATAAGTGTTATAAAATGAATTAGACATTAAAACTTATAACAAAGATAAATGCATGCTCATTTAGGGTTAACTACCAAGCAATCTCCTATTTTAATAGTTAAAATAGGTCGATATCTTGTAAAACTTCGGTTACAAGAAAAACTCACCCGGTAAGATGCTGTCTCAGATTGGGGGTATTTAAGTTGACGGTTTACGGAACACCTCCTACCTGGGCATCGAACTGGCGTTTGAGTTTAGCTAACCCGGTTTTATGAGCATGCGTGAGTGATGTGAGGTTTTAAAAAGTTTTATCACCTAGACATCATAGGTTAAAATACAGTATAAACGTTATACTCGGAAAGATTACCTAGACTTAGGATATGTTTTAGTTAGCCAAAATATATGCCTAAGTAAAATCATACCCAACCGTCTAGAACACTTCAGTGGGAGGAAAAATGTTTTCAGCTCCTACGTCCCTAAGAGTTCACACCGTGAGATTCATGCTCGGCTTCGAGTCGCCCTGGGAGCGACTGTTAAGTCTCTGAAAGTGACTTATTTAGAACCCATTTAGCTTAGGAAGATGTACACTTTTAGGTGTTTTTGTTAGCATTTAGCCTAAACCTATGCTTTAATATGAGAATTAGAAGAAGGTAGCTAATATAGGACTTATGTACAATAGGTAGAAAAAGGGTTGAAAACCGAAGGAAAAGAATGAAAAAATTAGCATTGCGAATGAATTGCGAAAACATTGCGGTGACCGCAATTATTCAAGTGGAAACCGTAAGTTGACTGATCTTTTTCTGTTAATTTCCGTAATTTCAGGGATTCATTCTTTCTCCTCCATCCATTCTGATATACGACGTTGAAGATTGATGGTTCTCCTTGGCCCAAACGCACTTGCAAACTACTATAAAAGGGGGCCAAAGTCGGAGGTTTGATCATCATTCGAAGCGCAGAAGTCTTCTCGCAGTCCATCATTTCTCTCTGTTTTCCTTTGCCGTTTGTTGGAGTGAGAGTCTCAGCTTTTGGAGTCGATAATCTGATAGGAAGGAGAGGAGATTCTTCTTCTCTCTCGATTGGATTCATCCAAGCAAGGCTGACTTTTCATCACCTTCATTCGAGGCGACTGCCACGAAGCTTTCTAGCAATCCTTTACTGCTTTTCTGTCTTGTTCTTCTTATTTCCTTTTCTGATCACTGTTGTTCTTAGTTTAGAGTTTGAGTTACTGCATTTCGTTGTTGTCTGTCTTTTAATCATTTCTTTTAAAGCTTTCCTTTGTCATTCAAACACTCAAAGTAATCAAAGTACAATTCTGCATTTTATAGTTTCCAACTTGTTCTGCTACGGTTTTGTCTTGCTGTTTTACACACATTTCTCTCCTAAGCATGTCTGTTTTATCTACCCTTTCTGTTCTCCATATATCCATGAGTAGCTAAGTTACTTAGGGGCATGCTAATGACATAACTATAGGCTAAAAAAACGTAAATCAAGTAGGCAGATTAACACTCGAACATTGATTGTATGTAAGCTTCATCCCACGGGCAATTTCGATTGGCCATCCATTTTGTCCAAAGAACTCCTAACCTCTGGAAGGAGTAAGAGTTCAGAGTCATATAATCATGCTAGCCTTTCATGGTAATCAGGAAACGGCCTAGGAATAGGCGTTTCCCTAGTACAAACTAAACACTCCTGCTTAAACAAGATGCTTAAGTCCTTACTTTGAAGTCGAGTAAACTTAAGACTCTAATGCATGGAATCGGACGATACTTGAGATAGAGTGAGTTTGATGTATAGAGAGTTGATCCAATGCTTGAGAATCGTAAGAAAATGCCTATAGGATAGTCATTAGTAGCCTTTAATCCACCCATTTACACACTTTCGTTGCTGTTTAATTGCGGAAACATTGCGGTCCTCGCAATTCTGTCAGATTTTCATTCTGTTTAGCTGTTTTCTTTCTCGTTTATTAATTCCATCTCTTGTCTTTTAAGTCTAGTTTTAACTTACATTTGTTTATGTTATATCCCTTTATACATTCAGCAAAAAGTAGATAATTAAAAACCAATTTTACCCCATCAAATTCATCCCATCTTTCTTAACAAACACACTTCGCGAATAGCTAAAAATGAGTCTCTGTGGAAAAAACGAATGAAATATACTTACTACTTGCTGTGAGACCATGTATGCTTGCATGTTCTAAGTGCTCTCTCTACACTTTTGCATAATTATCTTTACACATTGAGCACGCAACAAGTTTTTGGCGCCGCTGCCGGGGACTTATTTTAAGTGAAAACGAAGTTTGTTAAGTTTGAAAAATCAAGTTTATCATTGAGTGAAACTAATCTGTTTCATTTCTTTTGCAGGTGCTGTTAGGGTAGTTTATGAGTGAGCGTTCACATAGTAATTTAGAGTTCGATCCTGAACCTGAAAGATCACTTCGAGCTAGAAATAAGGCAAAGAAACGTCTCTTTAAACAACCTCTTATACCTCAAATCATACCTGAAATCAAAGAAATGGGCGATATAGTTCCAAATCCGGTACCTGTCATTCGCAACCCCATCGAAATAGCGAATGACAAGAATAGTGCCATTCTCTCATATCTAGTACCTATGCCTGGGGAGCTGAACCCCAGCATAATCCGTCCTGAAATCACTGCCCACTCATTCGAGTTAAAGCCAGTGATGTTCCAAATGTTGTCCACTGTGGGACAATTCTTTGGAATAGAAAATGAGGATCCCCACAACCATCTTAGGAACTTCTTAGGAGTCAGTGATACCTTTATCATCCCTGGAGTATCCCAAGAAGCTTTAAGGCTATACTTGTTCCCTTACTCTTTGAGGGACAAAGCCAAAACATGGTTGAACTCATTACCCTCTGGATCTGTCCGCAATTGGACAGATTTAGCAGAAAAATTCCTAGTCAAATACTTCCCACCTGATAGGAATTCTACCTTTCGTGATGACATAGTCAAGTTTAAACAAGCTGATAATGAGTCTCTTCACGAAGCTTGGACTAGATTCAAAGATCTTCTTCTTAAATGTCCACATCATGGCATCCCATGGTGTATCCAAATAGAGGTCTTTTTCAAAGGATGCAACCCCAGCACTAGGCAAGTCTTAAATTCATCTGCTGGTGGTTCCATGTTGTCCAAGAGTTACAACGAGGCCTATGAGATCTTGGAGAAGATCTCAGCATCTCACTGTAGGTGGTCAGACGATCCAGTAGAGCCAACTAGGGCTCAAGACAAGGATGCTCTAAGCGCCATGAGCACCCAAATAAATGCCCTGACCAACCTAGTTAAGCAAATGGCTCAGGCTAATCTCCAAACCAGTGCCAATACCGCCACAGCCATGTCAATGGGCACCCAACCAAATCAAGGCGAGGCACCTATCTGTGGATTCTGTGGGGAAGGGCACCCATATGAATACTGCCCTGGGAATCCATCTTCAGTCTGCTATGTTGGAAGCCAGCAGCAGCCTAGGAATAACCCCTACTCCAACACCTATAACCCTGGTTGGAGAAACCACCCTAACCTGTCATGGGGTGGCCAACAGAACACTAACCAAAATCCTAACCAACCAAGGCCGAGTGGAACACCTGGTTTCACTCCCCAACATAACCAATCAATGTACCAAAAACCATACAATCAACCTGTAGGATCTTCTGTAGAAAACCTACTCAAGGAATATATAGCTAAGAATGATGCTACTCTTCAGAGCCAGCAAGCTACTCTTAGGAGCCTAGAGAACCAAATAGGCCAATTAGCCAATGAACTTAAAAGTAGGCCCCAAGGTAGACTCCCTGCTGATACCGAGGTACCAAGGAGAGATGGCAAAGAACAAGTTCAAGCAATTGAACTTAGGAGTGGAAGACCATTGGTGAGCAACACAAAGGACACACCAAAGAGAGTAGAGAACACTGAGTCTAGTGCTCCACTGGAGTCTCTGCCAAGCCAAGGTCCACCACCAACTAGCACATCAGGAGCCAGGCTAGAGCCAATTGTAGAGGACGTAGAAGAAATTCCAAGGCCTCCACCTATCCCAAGGCGTCCTGACGTGCCTGCATATGTGCCACCACCTCCATATCCTCGAAGGCTCAAGAAGAAGCAGGAACAGGAAGTTCATTTTAATAAATTCTTAGAAATACTTAAGCAAGTGCATGTTAACATTCCTTTTGTAGAGGTTTTACAGTCTATGCCTTCATATGTAAAGTTTTTGAAGGACATTATTACTAACAAAAAAATAATTGGTGAGTTTGAAACAGTAAACCTCACCGAGGAGTGCAGTGCCATCCTCCAGAACAAGCTGCCCAAGAAGGAGAAGGATCCTGGTTCCTTCACCTTACCTGTAGAACTTGGAGGCAAGCACGTGGGCAGAGCGCTTTGTGACCTGGGCGCCAGCATAAATCTCATGCCCCTGTCCCTATTCCGCCAGTTGGGAATGGGAGAAGCACGTCCAACCACAGTCACTTTACAACTAGCAGACAGATCCATCGCATATCCAGAAGGTAAGATCGAGGATATTCTAGTTAAAGTTGACAAATTCATTTTCCTTGCAGATTTCATTGTCCTGGACTATGAGGCAGACAAGGAGGTCCCCATCCTGCTAGGTAGACCATTTCTAGCCACAGGTAGGGCACTAATAGATGTTCAGAAAGGTGAGTTAACTATGAGGGTTCATGATGAAGAGGTAAAATTTAGTGTTTATAAAGCTTTAAGGTATCCCTCTGACCTTGAATCCTGTGCTAGCATGGATGTTGTTGACTCACTAATGGAAGAACAATTAGAGCATGTACTGTTAACCAAGCATGCTAGTGAATATGTACAAGTAGATGTAGCTGACTTAAATGTATCTGACATAATGAATATGCCTGTAGATAAACCTCAACATGTATGTATGAATATAGATTTAACTGATAGAACTATAAATCCGTTAAAGCCCTCCATTGAGCATCCACCTGTGTTAGAACTGAAACCACTACCTACTCACCTCAAATATGCATATTTAGGAGATAATGATACGCTGCCTGTAATTATTTCTTCTAAACTAAGTGAACAGCATGAGGTTGATTTAATTTTACTGCTTAAGCAACATAGGAAGGCTATAGCATGGACGATTGCTGATATTCGAGGCATTAGCCCTTCTTATTGCATGCACAAAATTATACTAGAGGAAGAGCACACACCTAGGGTAGATCACCAGCGTAGGTTGAACCCCTCTATGAAAGAGGTAGTGAAGAAGGAAATAATCAAGTGGTTAGATGCTGGAGTAATTTTCCCCATAGCTAGTAGCCAGTGGGTGAGCCCCATCCAATGTGTACCTAAAAAGGGGGGAATAACTGTGGTAGTCAATGAGAACAACGAACTGATTCCAACAAGGACTGTCACGGGGTGGAGAGTGTGTATGGATTACAGAAAGTTAAATAAAGAGACTAAAAAAGACCATTTCCCTATACCGTTCATTGACCAGATGCTAGACAGAATAGCTGGTAGAGCCTACTATTGTTTTTTAGATGGGTACTCGGGCTATAATCAAATTACTATAGACCCTAAGGATCAAGAGAAGACTACCTTCACTTGCCCTTTTGGAACGTTTGCCTTCCGCAGAATGCCTTTTGGCTTATGCAATGCACCGGCAACTTTCCAAAGGTGCATGATGGCAATCTTCTCTGAGTTGGATGAGTCCATGATAGAAATATTCATGGATGACTTCTCAGTCTTTGGGGACTCATTTAAAACCTGTCTAGAAAACTTAGGACAAGTCCTGGCTAGGTGTGAGGAGACCAACCTAGTCCTAAATTGGGAAAAGTGCCATTTTATGGTAGATGAAGGGATTGTCTTAGGACATAGAGTGTCAAGGGCAGGTGTAGAAGTGGATAGGGCAAAGATAGAGATCATAGAGAAGTTGGTAGAGCCCCAGAATGTCAAGGCTATTAGGAGTTTCTTAGGGCATGCTGGCTTCTACAGAAGGTTCATCAAGGACTTTTCTAAGATAGCCAAGCCTCTATGTGAGCTACTGGAGTTAGGTAGGCCATTCATCTTCTCTAAAGAATGTGTAATAGCTTGGAAAACCCTTAAGGAAGCACTGGTCACAGCACCAATCATAGTAGGACCAAATTGGGATCTCCCATTTGAGATGCTATGTGATGCCAGTGACTATGCTGTAGGACCAAATTAGGACAAAAGATTGACAAGCTCACACACCCTGTCTATTATGCTAGTAAGACCTTGAATGAGGCTCAATGTAATTATACAACTACAGAGAAAGAGATGCTTGCTGTAGTATTTGCTTGTGAAAAATTTAGAAACTATATTGTAGGCACTAGGACCATTGTATATACTGACCATTCTGCTTTAAAATATCTTATGAGGAAGGCTGATGCCAAGCCTAGATTGATTAGATGGGTGTTATTGCTGCAGGAATTTGATTTGGACATTCGGGACAAGAAGGGATGTGAAAATGTGGTTGCAGATCACCTGTCTCGATTGCAGCACAATTGCGAAAAAATTGCGGAGACCGCAATTTCTGATGCTTTTATAGATGAACATGTCTTTGCGTTGGCTCATCGTGATAACGATGAGGAACCTTGGTTTGCTGACATTGCTAACTTCCGTGCATCACAGGTATTGCCAGTGTTCAAGGGAGGACAAGAGAAGAAGAGGTTCCTTCATGAAGCAAGGAAATTCATCTGGGATGACCCCACACTTTACAGAACCTGTGCAGATGGGTTGTTGAGGAAGTGTGTTTCAGCTGCTGAAGCGAAGTCTGTGCTGCAGCACTGTCACTCATCTCCTTACGGTGGACACTTTGGTGGTCAAAGAACAGCTGCGAAGGTATTTCAGAGTGGCTACTATTGGCCAACAATCTTCAAGGACGCCCACAACTATGCCCACAGCTGTGACGAATGCCAAAGGACAGGTAACCTCAGTCGCAAGGATGAGATGCCCCTCACCTACATCTTAGAGTTGGAGCTCTTTGATGTATGGGGCATTGATTTCATGGGACCATTCCCTCCATCATCAGGTAACCTATACATATTAGTGGCAGTGGACTACGTGTCCAAGTGGGTAGAAGCCAAAGCATGTCCTAATAATGATGCTAAAACAGTCACTAGCTTCTTGCATAGGCACATTTTCACTAGATTTGGGACTCCTCGTGCTATCATTAGTGATGAGGGGTCACATTTCATTAATAAAGCTATGGAGAAAGTATTGGCTAAATATAACATTAGACATAGGGTAGCTACTCCCTATCACCCACACTCGAATGGCCAAGCTGAAATTTCCAATAGGGAGATAAAGAACATCCTAGAGAAGGTAGTCAAACCTAATAGGAAAGACTGGTCATTTAAGCTTGAGGATGCACTTTGGGCTTATAGAACAGCATATAAGACACCCCTAGGCATGTCTCCCTATAGGTTGGTGTATGGCAAGGCTTGCCACTTGCCACTTGAGTTAGAAAACAAAGCATTTTGGGCCATGAAGGAGTTGAATTTTTGTGTAAAGGATGCGGGGACATTGAGATCTTTGCAGCTACATGAACTTGATGAGCTTAGGCATATGGCCTATGAGAATGCCAAAATGTATAAAGAAAAGACCAAAATATGGCACGACAGTAGACTTAGGATCAAAGACTTTAGGAAAGGCCAACTTGTCCTATTATTTAACTCACGTTTAAAGATATTTCCAGGCAAACTAAAGTCTAGATGGTCAGGTCCATTTGTTATTACTAATGTCTTTGTTCATGGTGCAATAGAGATAAAAAACTTACAGCAAGGTCCGCCATTTATGGTCAATGGTGCTAGGTTGAAGCACTACTATGAGGAAGGAGATGTGAAGACTCTCTCGGCCTTCCTCTTGACTGAAGCATGACAAAAAGAACGAGAGAGAACGAGTGGTTACTGTGCTCGTTTAGTCAAGGCCAATGCCTTAGTTTATTTTTTCTGTTTTTCCGATTATCGTTTGTATGTTTTGTGGTGTGTTTTTAATTGCGTATTTAATGTTTGTTTTATTTGTTTTTGTAGGAAATCGAAAGAGGGAATCAAGGAGAGTAAATCAAGCTTTAAAAATCAAGAAACGGTTGAGCCAAATAAAAGATACGGACGAGCAAAGTTGGAGATTTTTATGAAATAATATCCCTACAATTGCGCTAAAATTGCTGGATCCGCAAAAAAAAGAGCCGTTGGGATTTTTCCGTTGCATTTATAGCCGTTCGAACGCGCTTGTTCGATACGATTCTCTCATTCTCTGATTTCAAGAAATCTGCGATTCTCTCCCTCTCTGATCCATCTCTCCAAACCTCCAAGATTCGACAATGGTGGCCACACGTGCTGAAAGATCCGCAGCCAAGAAGAAGGCTGATGACGCAGCTGAAGCAGCTGCGAGGGAAGCGCTTCTCGCCCTTGCAGACGATGGTGCCGTTCGCACCGGTCCTCTTCCCAAGCTTCCTATTCGTAGGAAGAAGTGGAGGGTGGTCACTGAGATCCCTGCTGGACCATCTGAGCCAGTGGGCAAGCCCAAGAAACGCCGGTGGAGTGTCAAGACGGCCGCCGAACCAAGCACAGCAAAGACTCCCTCTGTGGAGAGTCAAGAACCTGATCGTGCATCCCACGAGTCAGCCAAAGAAGGATCGTCGCCGTCTGCATCACCTGCGCGTAGTCCTTCACCATCTGAACCAGTGCCAAGCGCAGAGTCGTCACCGCCTGCACAGAGCCCCGAGTTGTCTCCAGCACCTCAGAGTTCTGATCCGACACCTGCAGCAGCGCAGAGCCCTGAGCTGCAATCTTCGCCACTGAGTTCTGCGCAGACACCATCAGTAGAGCACAATTATCCACGGCCTGATCCTGAATTCCCTTATGGGGATTATCAAGAGTCCACGCAAGGCAGTGGAGATGCTGGGGAAGACGAAGTCTTCTCTCCTATGAGGGAAGATAGCCCTGCCGAGCCTGCACAGCAGGACGATTCTATGGAAGAAACGTTGGGGGCATGCCTCCAGCAGATCAATATCAAGGCCAGGCTCAAGAAGAAGAAGAAGGCCAAGATTGTTAAGGCCAAGAAGTTGAAGAAAAAGAAGGCCAAGAAGGTGCCGTCGACGGACAAAGAGAGTACTGAGCCTTCGCTCAAACGCCTCAAGGTGGAGGCTGCTGAATCATCCAAACCAGCAGATAAGGGGAAGGCTAAACTCTACCCTGAAGACGAACCTCCGTCAGTGAGGTATGTCTCATCTGACGCTGAATCTAGGGGTGCTGAGCTAAGGAAGAGGGACCTGTTGCACGAGAAAGGTTTCCTCGACCGCCTCGCTGACCTGCCGCAGTTCTTGCGCGCAGGAGTGATCAACCACGGCTGGGAGGAGTTTTGCAGACCGCCTAATCCAGCCTACACGAGCATGGTGTACGATTTCTACGCCAATGTGCTCAGCCCTGAGGATGGCCTGTCTGTGGTCAGAGGGGTGGAAGTGGATTTCTCAGCCAAGGCCATCAACGAAGCCTTTGGTCTCAAGGGCCAAACGCACACAGATTATGCACGGATAGTTGATGAGCCGACTGAGGCAGTGCTGGAAGAGGCCATTCGCACAATTGGCCAGCCTGAAGCAGCGTGGACTGTCTCACGCAATGGGAGGCACACCTTAATGAGTGCCAATCTGACAGCAAAGGCAGCTGTGTGGTTTGCCTTTGTGAGGAGAAAGCTGTCCCCTGTGACCCACGAGACGACAATCAACCAGAGTAGATCCCTGCTGGTTTATGCCATCATGCGCGGTCTCACGGTCAATGTGGGGGAAATCATGTCAGCTGCCATTGCTGAATGCGCAAAGAAAGGTAAGGGACCCTTGTTTTTCCCTAATACCATAACCAAGCTATGTTTGCTTGCAGGAGTCCCCACCGAGCGCTTGGAGCAGCAGCTGCCTTACACAGGCCATTTGGAGCTGCCTGCTAACCTGAGGCTGAGAAGAAAGGGGAATATGGAGTTTGAATTGGATAGGCTGGCTGCTGAACAGTCCCTATCCATGGCCTGCTTGATGGCCATGCAGAGGAGAATGGCTCAATGGGCCAACTATGCGCAGGCAAGGGATAAGGAAGTTGCAGACCAGCTGGGGTGCATCTTCCCGGACTTCCCTACCAATCTCCTAACTCCATGGGTGCCCCCACGACCAAGGCAACCAGATGAGGATGACGAGAATTGAGTGCTGGTTTGAAGTGCACTAAAGGGAGTATTGCTGTTCCCTTAAAAAAAAAAACAATTTTTCTGCTTTCTGATAGGATCATGTATATTATGCTGTTTTTTGTTCAATTTTTGATCTGTTTTTAATGTTTAGTTTTATGTTTTTTCTTTTGCTTAGTCTAGTCTGATGTTAGCTGAATAGGTAGGATAGTTTAGTTTTATTTTTAGGATGCATGAGTAACAGGAAAAAGCATGCTAGGGGCCTGAATCAATGTTAAATCTGCCCGGATTGAATTGCGAAATAATTGCGGTTCCCGCAATTTTTGTGACTGATTGCATGTTTTGGACTGTCTGTTTAGTTAGGCTGTGATCTGTTATATTCTATCTTTTGCTGCGAGCATGCCTACCTTATATATCTGATCTTAAAGCATGCTGGATGAGTGTCATAGGACACGCTTTGTTAGTTTAAATTCGCCTCTGAATAGTGCTCAGCATGCATAAACCGTAAGTCCTTCAAACTGTCTGTTATGTTCAAATTTTCTGCTGTTGGAGTAATTGCTTTTAGAATGTTTTGCCTATGCCTAGGATTTTTAGATTCTCTTTGTTTTACTTTAGACTAGATGCTTCTAGGACAAGTTTGGGGGTGTGCCACCTCAAACACTCATTGGGGACAATGAGTAGTTGAAGTTTGGGGGAGGCCACCCTAGGCCTAGGAACATTCCTCTCTTCCTTAGGACATAAGCATTCTTCTTCTCCTAAGAAAATTTTTGTGATAAATAGAAAAAGTGAAAAATAGAATAAAGAGGGGAGTCTCTCTCAAGTTGCTGAGTAATCAGTGCCAAGTGTGTAAACCACAAGTGGCATTGCATCAAAAGGCAACCCAAGGAGAAGACTCCACCGAAGTAAAAAAGGAAAAAGGGAGAAATAGGGAAGAAGAATGTATGCTTGGGAGTTATAATCTTGTGGCTTAGATGTCCTATTTAAAAAAAGAACTCTGATCCTCAATGAGCTAAGCACAAGGTTGTAGCTTTTAGGTTTGTCTAGGGAGATGAATGTATATCCAATGTAGTGATGCCAGGGCTTAGGTTGTTCTCTAAAAGTACCACTGTCACTGTTAATACTAAGACTGGCATGACTCTAAGGAATCCTAGACACATTAAAAATAAGCTAGAAGCATGTACTGAGTCTGGAGTAAAGCTTGGTAGAGTTTGAAACCTTAGGGATAGTGGCATGATATCATAGAAGTAGTTAGATCAGTAGTAAGGGGTTAACAGAAACAGCAGGTATAGTAGGCAGGTGAAGTCAGAAGAAGCTTGATAAGAGGTTAGTTCTAAACTTAGAAGTGTGTCACAGGACAGCACTGCTAGAGATAGGGATAAAGGGGAGTCGGTAAGTAGTTAAAGAAGATGAAACAGCAGCCTAAGTAAGTCCTTAGTATGCTTGAGGACAAGCAAAGCCTTAAGTTTGGGGGTGTGTTAAGTCTCTGAAAGTGACTTATTTAGAACCCATTTAGCTTAGGAAGATGTACACTTTTAGGTGTTTTTGTTAGCATTTAGCCTAAACCTATGCTTTAATATGAGAATTAGAAGAAGGTAGCTAATATAGGACTTATGTACAATAGGTAGAAAAAGGGTTGAAAACCGAAGGAAAAGAATGAAAAAATTAGCATTGCGAATGAATTGCGAAAACATTGCGGTGACCGCAATTATTCAAGTGGAAACCGTAAGTTGACTGATCTTTTTCTGTTAATTTCCGTAATTTCAGGGATTCATTCTTTCTCCTCCATCCATTCTGATATACGACGTTGAAGATTGATGGTTCTCCTTGGCCCAAACGCACCTGCAAACTACTATAAAAGGGGGCCAAAGTCGGAGGTTTGATCATCATTCGAAGCGCAGAAGTCTTCTCGCAGTCCATCATTTCTCTCTGTTTTCCTTTGCCGTTTGTTGGAGTGAGAGTCTCAGCTTTTGGAGTCGATAATCTGATAGGAAGGAGAGGAGATTCTTCTTCTCTCTCGATTGGATTCATCCAAGCAAGGCTGACTTTTCATCACCTTCATTCGAGGCGACTGCCACGAAGCTTTCTAGCAATCCTTTACTGCTTTTCTGTCTTGTTCTTCTTATTTCCTTTTCTGATCACTGTTGTTCTTAGTTTAGAGTTTGAGTTACTGCATTTCGTTGTTGTCTGTCTTTTAATCATTTCTTTTAAAGCTTTCCTTTGTCATTCAAACACTCAAAGTAATCAAAGTACAATTCTGCATTTTATAGTTTCCAACTTGTTCTGCTACGGTTTTGTCTTGCTGTTTTACACACATTTCTCTCCTAAGCATGTCTGTTTTATCTACCCTTTCTGTTCTCCATATATCCATGAGTAGCTAAGTTACTTAGGGGCATGCTAATGACATAACTATAGGCTAAAAAAACGTAAATCAAGTAGGCAGATTAACACTCGAACATTGATTGTATGTAAGCTTCATCCCACGGGCAATTTCGATTGGCCATCCATTTTGTCCAAAGAACTCCTAACCTCTGGAAGGAGTAAGAGTTCAGAGTCATATAATCATGCTAGCCTTTCATGGTAATCAGGAAACGGCCTAGGAATAGGCGTTTCCCTAGTACAAACTAAACACTCCTGCTTAAACAAGATGCTTAAGTCCTTACTTTGAAGTCGAGTAAACTTAAGACTCTAATGCATGGAATCGGACGATACTTGAGATAGAGTGAGTTTGATGTATAGAGAGTTGATCCAATGCTTGAGAATCGTAAGAAAATGCCTATAGGATAGTCATTAGTAGCCTTTAATCCACCCATTTACACACTTTCGTTGCTGTTTAATTGCGGAAACATTGCGGTCCTCGCAATTCTGTCAGATTTTCATTCTGTTTAGCTGTTTTCTTTCTCGTTTATTAATTCCATCTCTTGTCTTTTAAGTCTAGTTTTAACTTACATTTGTTTATGTTATATCCCTTTATACATTCAGCAAAAAGTAGATAATTAAAAACCAATTTTACCCCATCAAATTCATCCCATCTTTCTTAACAAACACACTTCGCGAATAGCTAAAAATGAGTCTCTGTGGAAAAAACGAATGAAATATACTTACTACTTGCTGTGAGACCATGTATGCTTGCATGTTCTAAGTGCTCTCTCTACACTTTTGCATAATTATCTTTACACATTGAGCACGCAACAGCGACCTCCAGTAGGAAAGTATTTGCATGAGTCAATAACAAGGTGAATAGGGGAAGTCGTTCATAGTAAGTGGGTGAAGGTTGTGTGTCAACACATCCTACGGTCTCCTCCATTAGGTTGCACCGTGAGATTCCCATGATGCGCCTGCGAGTCTGCCCTGGGAGCGACCACCCCTTAGGAGGGCTGTATCATGGGATTCAGAATACCGCGAACTCCAGAAATGGATAGGGTCTCATAGGTCCGTTTTCAGCATTGTCTTTCCAACTTCGGGAGCTTGTTGATTCTGATCTCTGAGGTCTGAAAATGGAGGGTCACACTTACAAGAATTACTAAGTGTTAGTAACTTCTTGACCAAAGTAAACGATAGCTAAAAGATCTATTGGAATATGAGTTATTCTGGTAATAGTGATTAGCTGAGATTGTCTCAATTCAAAGGAGGAGTGATAGACTGCCCCTAGGTGGATGTTGCTTTAAACCTTTGTAGTATCGTTGCAATAAAGAATAAATGATGGGTACATTATTACTTTTGCTAAAACTTGATTGGATAATATAAAAGGGTAATAGCAATTTCACTAAATACGATATGTTTATATTTTTCAGCATGTCCAACTCAATAGTACAGTTACTAGCTTCTGAGAAACTTAACGGGGATAATTACGCAACGTGGAAATCAAATTTAAACACAATACTGGTAATTGATGATCTAAGGTTCGTTTTAACTGAGGAGTGTCCTCAAAACCCCGACACAAATGCAAACCGAAATGTTCGGGATGCATATGACAGATGGACAAGGGCAAATGATAAAGCCCGCGTCTACATTCTGGCCAGCATATCTGATGTATTGGCTAAGAAACACGATGGTATGGGTGCTGCCAAAGAGATTATGGAATCTCTGAAGGGGATGTTTGGACAACCGTCCTTCTCCCTTAGGCATGATGCCATCAAGTACGTTTATAACTGTCGCATGAGAGAAGGGACCTCTGTTACAGAACATGTCCTGGACATGATGGTCCATTTCAATGTGGCAGAAGTAAATGGAGCTGTCATAGATGAGAAGAGTCAGGTCAGTTTTATTCTGGAGTCTCTTCCGAAGAGCTTCCTACAGTTCCGCACAAATGCGATGATGAACAAAATTGAATATAACTTGACTACTCTTCTGAATGAGCTTCAGACTTATCAGTCCCTCCTGAAAACTAAGGGACATGAAGTGGAGGCAAATGTTGCTACCACTAAAAAGTTCTATAGAGGATCGTCCTCTGGAACGAAGTCTGGCCCTTCTTCTTCTAAAAATAAGAGTATTTCGATGAAAAAGAAAGGGAAGGGGAAAAGTAAAACTCCTAATGACCGCAAAAGCAAGGCTCAAGTTGCAGATAAAGGAAAATGTTTCCACTGCAACGAGAATGGGCATTGGAAAAGAAACTGCCCAAAGTACCTTGCTGAGAAGAAAGCTGAAAAGGCAAAACAAGGTAAATATGATTTACTAGTTGTTGAAACATGTTTAGTGGAGAGTGATGACTCTTCCTGGATACTGGATTCAGGGGCCACTAATCATATTTGCTCTTCTTTTCAGGAAACTAGTTCCTGGAGAACGCTTGCGGAAGGCGAGATAACTCTCAGGGTTGGAACAGGAGAGGTTGTCTCAGCAAAATCAGTGGGAGATTTAAAGTTGTTTTTTGGAGATAGATTCATTATATTAGATAATGTGTATCTTGTTCCTGGAATGAAAAGGAATCTTGTATCTATCTCTTGTTTGTTAGAACAATTGTATAAAGTATCTTTTGAAATTAATGAAGTGTTCATTACCAAAAGAGGTATTCCTATTTGGTCTGCAAAACTAGAAAACAACTTATATAAGTTAAAACCGACCAGAGCGAAAGCTATTTTAAATATCGAGATGTTTAAAACGGCTGAGACGCGAAACAAAAGGCAAAAAGTTTCTTCAAGTACATATCTTTGGCACTTAAGACTTGGCCACATTAATCTCAATAGGATTGAGAGATTGGTTAAGAATGGTCATCTAAGCCAGTTAGAAGACAACTCTTTACCAGCATGTGAGTCTTGTCTTGAGGGGAAAATGACGAAAAGATCTTTTACTGGAAAAGGTCTTAGAGCCAAAGAATCCTTAGAACTCGTGCATTCGGACCTTTGTGGACCAATGAATGTCAAAGCACGAGGAGGATATGAATATTTCATCAGTTTCATAGATGACTATTCAAGGTACGGTTATGTTTACCTAATACATCATAAGTCCGAAGCTCTTGAAAAGTTCAAGGAGTATAAGGCAGAAGTTGAAAACTTATTAGGTAAAACAATTAAGACACTTCGATCAGATCGAGGTGGAGAGTACATGGACCTAAGATTCCAGGACTATTTGATAGAACATGGAATCCAGTCACAACTCTCTGCACCTAGTACGCCACAGCAAAACGGTGTATCGGAGAGAAGAAACAGAACCTTGTTAGACATGGTTCGATCGATGATGAGCTATGCTCATTTGCCTGATTCGTTTTGGGGATATGCAGTAGAGACTGCTGCCTACATTTTGAACAATGTTCCCTCTAAAAGTGTTACTGGAACACCTTATGAGTTATGGAGAGGGCGTAAAACTAGTTTACGTCACTTCAGGATCTGGGGATGCCCGACACATGTGTTGGTGCAAAACCCTAAGAAATTGGAACGTCGTTCAAAAGTATGTTTATTCATAGGCTACCCAAAAGAATCGAAAGCTGGATACTTCTTTGATCCAGAAGAAAATAAAGTATTTGTATCGACAAATGCTACTTTTCTCGAAGAAGATCACATGAGAGATCATCAACCTCGCAGTAAACTAGTATTGCGTGAAATTTCTAAAGAAGCTACAGATAGATCAACAAGAGTTGTTGATGAGATTGGACCCTCAACAAGAGTTGTTGATGGAGCTAATACTTCTGATTACTCACATCCATCTCAAGAGTTGAGAATGCCTCGACGTAGTGGGAGAGTTGTGCAACAACCTGACCGTTACATGGGTTTAGTAGAAACTCAAATCATCATACCAGATGATGGAATAGAGGATCCATTGACCTATAAACAGGCAATGAATGATGTTGACAAAGATCAATGGATCAAAGCCATGGACCTCGAAATGGAGTCGATGTACTTCAATTCCGTCTGGGAACTTGTAGATCAACCAGATGGGGTAAAACCTATTGGTTGTAAATGGATCTACAAAAGGAAACGAGACCAAGCTGGTAAGGTACAGACCTTTAAAGCTCGATTAGTGACAAAGGGTTATACCTAGAGAGAGGGGGTAGACTATGATGAAACCTTCTCTCCTGTTGTCATGTTAAAATCAATTAGAATACTCTTGTCCATTGCCACATATTATGACTATGAGATTTGGCAAATGGATGTCAAGACAGCCTTTCTGAATGGCAATCTTGAAGAGAGTATCTATATGTCTCAACCAGAGGGGTTTATAATACAACATCAAGAACAAAAAGTTTGTAAGCTTAAACGATCCATTTATGGGTTGAAACAAGCATCTAGATGCTGGAATATAAGGTTTGATACTTCGATCAAATCTTATGGTTTTGAACAAAACATTGACGAACCTTGTGTTTACAAGAAGATTGTCAAAACATCTGTAGCATTCCTCGTATTATATGTCGATGATATCTTACTCATTGGGAATGATGTAAGATGCCTGACTGACGTCAAGAAATGGCTAGCAACTCAATTCCAAATGAAAGATTTTGGAGAAGCTCAATATATTCTTGGGATCCAAATAGTTTGGAACCGCAAGAATAGAACATTAGCCATGTCTCAAGCATCCTATATTGACAAGATGTTGTCAAGATATAAAATGCAGAATTCCAAGAGGGGTTTGCTACCCTTCAGGCATGGAATTCACTTGTCGAAGGAACAATGTCCTAAGACACCTCAAGAAGTTGAGGATATGAGACGCATTCCCTATGCATCGGCAGTTGGAAGTCTGATGTATGCTATGTTGTGTACACGACCCGACATATGCTATGCAGTAGGTGTTGTCAGCAGGTTTCAGTCCAATCCTGGACTTATACATTGGACAACCGTTAAGAATATCCTCAAGTATCTTAGGAGAACGAGGGATTACATGCTCGTGTATAGAGGTAAGGATCTGATTCTTACAGGATACACTGATTCTGATTTCCAGTCGGATAAAGATTCGAGAAAATCAACATCGGGATCAGTGTTCACTCTGAATTGAGGAGCTGTAGTATGGCGGAGTATCAAGCAAAGTTGTGTTGCTGACTCCACTATGGAAGCAGAATACGTAGCTGCCTGTGAAGCAGCAAAAGAAGCTGTGTGGCTTAGAAAGTTTTTGAACGATTTGGAAGTTGTTCCAAATATGCATCTGCCTATCACTCTCTTTTGTGATAACAGTGGAGCAGTTGCAAATTCAAAAGAGCCAAGGAGCCATAAACGCGGGAAACATATTGAGCGAAAATATCATCTCATTCGAGAGATCGTCCAACGAGGAGACGTTATTGTGAAACAAATAGCCTCTGAGGACAACATTGCTGATCCATTTACAAAGGCTCTCACGGCTAAAGTGTTTGACGGTCACCTAGTGAGACTAGGACTACAGGATGTATAATCTAGGGCAAGTGGGAGAAAACTATGGGTATGTGATGCCCTAGTTTATTGTATTTATTTCTCATTTTGAAAAACTCAACATTATGTATATATATGGATATATATTTATTACCACTGGAGTTTTAGTCCAAGTGGGAGTTTGTTGGGTTTTATGTCCTAAAACTCGTGGTTTGTAAACGATAAACATATTTTATTACCAATAAAGTGTTATTGAGGTTTATTCAATAAAGTTATTATTGAATATGTGAATTGCTTATTTCATTTTAGAAAACCCTAAATCCAATAAACTAAGATCCATGGCTATAACATGAATACTTGAACTTTATGTGGAGACATAAAAGTGGATCAAGTTCGAGTAAATAGCCAAAACGGTCTATAGTATACGGATAAGGCTGGATACCTTATCTTGGGGACACTATTGGATGCGGCCCATTTTGTATTTAGTACAAACGATGTGATCCTGAATCGTTCATGTGGAGACATGTGAATGGGGGCGTCCTATGCAAAGAGTTTGCATTAGACCGGACCGCGAAATAAGTCACTCTTACTTTATAACGTTGTTTACTGTTTTAAAGACTGACTATTTCAAAACGATGACCTAGGTAACTTGACCTTAATCCTGAGCTAACTATGAACCCCTGTTTATTCGGGATTATCCTTAGATCTGCATAGGTGAGAGTGGCTCAACAGCGCCGACTCAATATGCCTCCCATTTCAGGGGTAAGACCGGATAGATAGCTGGGGACATAGGGTGCAAGATGGAATTCACTCCTACCCGTCTCTAGGGATAGTAGATAGGTTGTTCCCTTAAGTGCTGACTCCAGGTCTTGAACAAGGGGCCCCACCTTCTCATTGGCCCGAGAGGGACTCGGTATAGTGATTATATCACATACCAATTGGTTTAGTGATTGGATCACAAACCAATTGTTCATTAGAGGATCAGTGGGACTTAAGGAGCAAGATGTAATTACGGGGGTAAAACAGATTTTTGACCCGACCGTAAATTACGAACAACCTGTGAAGGGTCAACTTACTAATCATGGTTATATCGAGTGGACATAAATATATCTACAGTGAGGAGAATGCAACTACTAGGCTATAGTGGAATGTCCTGATAGTTAACGAATGTTGATTAACTAGGTTAAAGAGTTTAATCAGTTAATCTCGGATCGTTGGAGCTCATGATCTGTAGGTCCATGAGGTCCCCCTGCTAGCTCATATCGGACTAAACCTTAGAACAGTGTGACGAGTGAATTCGAAGTGTTCGAATTCGAATTAGGGAATTAACGTTAAATATATGTGATATATTTAACGACATAACGTTCAATTGCGAATTGAACAATAGAGAGAGATGGTGATATTTAAATAAGATTTAATTATCGAAAATATGAATATGGATTCATAATCATGTATATCGGGAATGATCGGGATTAGTGTTGGATTTATTGGATATTAAATTTGAATTAATTAAATTGTTTAATTAATTATTTAATATTAATTTAATTTGATTTAAAATTAATTATTTGAATTAATTTTTAAATTGAATTAATTTGATCAAAGTTAGTCAAAAGTCAAATTTAAGACAATTGACTACAACTTTGAAAGTCAAAAGTCAAATGTTGACTCCACTAAACCTTGAAAGTCAAGAGTCATTTTGATGACTAAAGTGAGTGGAAAAATCCAATTCTTAAGTTAGTGGAAAAATCCAATTCTTGAGTTAGTGGGAAAAACCATTTGTTGGTGGTTTTATGAGTCAAACTTTTTTGCTAAGTGTTCATCCCACATCAAGCCACTAATCCCACTAAATTGAGTGGATTCTACATGGCATCCTATTGTTAACTCAATTTTGCATGTTTTTGCATGTAGTCTTCTATATATACAAAGGGTTAATGAGATTGACTTCTTCTTGGAATTTTGATGAACTTTGAGAAATTGTAAAGACAATTTCTCTACCATTCTCTCCAATTCCATCTTCAATTCTCTTTT
Organism: Herpetospermum pedunculosum; assembly: GCA_028017165.1. Lineage (NCBI taxonomy): Eukaryota > Viridiplantae > Streptophyta > Magnoliopsida > Cucurbitales > Cucurbitaceae > Herpetospermum > Herpetospermum pedunculosum. Next base: position 13,410,397 of record JAPQWQ010000186.1, on the reverse strand, counting down.
AAATTAGTCACTCAAAGGATCCCACAATCCCGTTCTAAGGCCGGAGAATAGTCGGGAAGACTCTCGTGGTGGTTCGTGACTGTTACGTTCGAAGATCGAGTTTGGAATCAAGAAGAATTTGAACTTCAAAGGTAACTTCTAAATTATTGTCTTTGATTTTCAAATTACATGCTTTTTCTTTTTAAATTAACAAAATAAGAGTACTTAGATCCAACGATGCTTCCGCTATGCATGCCGAAATTCTTTCACTAGCATCACATAACATCTCAAAGGGGAGATCCTAATTAGGCCCTACTATAATAGGTGCTGTGACTAGTGCTTCCTTAACGGTTTTCCAAGCTAGGAAACATTCTTTAGAGAAAATGAATGGTCTGTTTAGCTCTAGAAGCTCACATAAAGGCTTGGAGATCTTAGAAAAGTCCTTAATGAACCTTCTATAGAAGCCAGCATGCCCTAAGAAACTTCGAATGGCTTTTACATTTTGAGGTTCTTCCAATTTCTCTATTATTTCAATTTTTGCCCTATCGACCTCTACACCTGCCCTAGATACTCTATGACCTAAGACAATCCCTTCATCCACCATGAAGTGGCACTTCTCCCAATTTAGGACTAGGTTAGTCTCCTCACACCTAGCCAGGACTTGTCCTAAGTTCTCTAGACAGTTTGTAAAGGAATCCCCAAAGAATGAGAAATCATCCATGAATATCTCTATCATGCATTCATCCAAATCAGAGAAGATTGCCAACATGCACCTTTGGAAAGTTGTCGGTGCATTGCATAAGCCAAAAGGCATTCTGCGGAAGGCAAAAGTTCCAAAAGGGCAAGTGAAGGTAGTCTTCTCTTGGTCCTTAGGGTCTATAGTTATCTGGTTATATCCTGAATAACCGTCTAAGAAGCAGTAGTAGGCTCTACCAGCTATCCTATCTAACATCTGGTCAATGAATGGTAGAGGGAAGTGGTCTTTTTTGGTTTCCTTGTTTAATTTCCTATAATCCATGCAAACTCTCCATCCTGTGATAGTCCTAGTTGGAATCAGTTCATTGTTCTCATTGACTACCACAGTCATCCCCCCCTTCTTAGGTACACATTGTATAGGGCTCACCCACTGACTACTAGCTATGGGGAAGATCACACCAGCATCTAACCATTTTATTATTTCCTTTTTAACTACCTCTTTCATAGAGGGGTTCAGCCTACGTTGGTGATCTACACGGGGTGTGTGTTCTTCCTCTAGTATAATCTTATGCATGCAATAGGAAGGGCTAATGCCTCTAATGTCAGCAATAGTCCAAGCAATAGCCTTCCTATGTTGCTTAAGTAATAAAATCAGTTCAACCTCATGCTTTTCACTTAATTTAGAAGAAATAATCACAGGCAAAGTATCATTACTTCCTAGATATGCATACTTGAGGTGAGTGGGTAGAGGTTTCAATTCTAAGACAGGTGGATGCTCAATGGATGGTTTTAAAGGATTCATGGATCTGTTAGTCAGGTCTTTATTTATACATACATGCTGTGTTTTATTTACAGGTATATCCATGATCTCAGATACATTCAAATCAGCTACATCTAATTGTACATATTCATTAGCATGCTTAGTCAATAATACATGCTCCAGCTTTTCTTCCATTAGTGAGTCTACAATGTCCATGCTAGCACAAGATTCAGAGTCAGAGGGGTACCTTAAGGCTTTATATACACTAAATTTCACCTCTTCATCATGAACCCTCATCGTGAGTTCACCTTTCTGAACATCTATAAGGGCCCTACCTGTGGCGAGAAAAGGTCTGCCTAATAGGATGGGGACCTCCTTGTCTGCTTCATAATCCAGGATAATGAAATCTGCAAGGAAAATAAACTTGTCAACCTTTACAAGAATATCCTCAATCTTACCCTCAGGGTAGGCTATGGATCTGTCTGCTAGTTGTAAAGTGACAGTGGTTGGACGTGCTTCTCCTATTCCTAGCTGGCGGAATAGTGATAGGGGCATGAGGTTTATGCTGGCTCCCAGGTCACAGAGAGCTCTGCCCACGTGCTTGCCTCCTAGCTCTACAGGTAAGGTGAAGGAACCAGGATCCTTCTCCTTCTTGGGTAGCTTGTTCTGGAGTATGGCACTGCACTCCTCAGTGAGATTTACTGTTTCAAACTCACCAATTATTCTCTTGTTAGTAATAATATCCTTCAAAAACTTTACATAAGAGGGCATAGACTGTAAAACTTCTACAAAAGGAATATTAACATGCACTTGCTTAAGAATTTCTAGAAATTTATTAAAGTGCACTTCCTGTTCTTGTTTTTTCTTTAGCCTTCTAGGAAATGGAGGTGGTGGCACATATGCAGGCACTTCAGGTCGCCTTAGGATAGGTGGAGGCCTTGGAATTTCTTCTATCTTTTCTATGATTGGCTCCAGCCTTGCTCCTGATGTGCTTGGTGATGGTTGACCTTGGTTTGGCAGAGACTCCAGTGGAGCACTAGACTCAGTGTTCTCTACTCTCTTTGGTGTTTCTTTTGTATTGCTCACTGTTACGTCTCCAAAAGTGACCTTTTTAGGACTTAATTATCTTAGAAAGATGTTCACTCTTAGGTGTTTTTGATAGCATTTAGCCTAAACCTATGCTTAAATATGAGAATTAGAAGAAGGTAGCTAAATTAGGACTTATGTACAATAGGAAAGAAAAGGGTTGAAAACCGAAGGAAAAGAATGAAAAACAAGCATTGCGGAAACATTGCTGAAACCGCAATGTTTCAAGTGAAAACCGTAAGTTGACTGATCTTTTTCTGTTAATTTCCGTTATTTCAGGGATTCGTTCTTTCTCCTCCATCCATTCTGAAGTACGACGTTGAAGATTGATGGTTCTCCTTGGCCCAAACGCACCTGCAGATTGCTATAAAAGGGGGTCAAAGTCGAGGGTTCAAACATCATCCGAAAGCGTAGAAGTCTTCTCGCAGCTCCATCTTTTCTCCTGTCGTTCTTCTCTGTCTGTTGGTGTGAGAGTCTCAGCTGTTGGAATCGACAATCTGATAGGAAGGAGAGAAGATTCATCTTCTCTCCCGATTGGATTCATCCAAGCAAAGCTATTCTTTCATCCCCTTCAGCCGAGGCATCTGCAACTAGGCGTTCACGCTCGATTTTATGCTTTCTGTCTTTATTTCCATTTTCCAGCTTTAGTTTGTTGTTGTTTCCTTTCTTGTAACTAGATCAGTCCAGTTCGTTGTGTTCTGTCTTTCTGTTATGCACTTTAAGTTCCTCTCCTTGTCCATTCAAACAATCAAGTAATCAAAGCATAGTTGTTATTTCACAGTTTCTTAACTCTTGCTGCTACTGGTTTTCCTTACTGTTTTAAGTATATTTCTCTTCTAAGCATGTTTCCTTCATCTCTTATTTCTGTTTACCCCATATCCATGAGTAACTAAGTCACATAGGGGCATGCTAATGACAATACTATAGGCTAAAAAAACGTGAACCAAGCATGTAGGATAGCTCTCGAAGCATTGATTGTATGTAAGCTTCATCCCACGGGCAATTTCGATTGGCCATCCATTTTGTCCAAAGAACTCCTAACCTCTGGAAGGAGTAAGAGTTCAGAGTCATACACTCATGCTAGCCTTTCAAGGTAGCCAGAAAACGACCTAGGAATAGGCGTTTTCCTAGTACAAACCATAACTTTCTGCTTTAACAAGATGCTTAAGACCTTACTTGGACATGAGTAAACTAAAGAATCTAATGCATGGAATCGGACGATACATGAGATTGAGTGAGTTTGATGCATAGAGAGTTGAACCAATGCTTGAGGATCGTAAGAGAATGCCTATAGGGGAGTCGTTAGTAGCCCTTGTTTCTCCATTTTACACACTTTCGCTGTTGTTAAAATTGCGGTAGAATTGCTGTTTCCGCAATTCTGTTTAAGTTACAATTCTGTCTAGCTGTTTTTGTCTTCGTTTATTACTCTCGTCTCTTTTCATTTGAGTTTAACTTTGACTTGCATTTGTTTATGTTGCCACCCTCTACGTATTCAGTAGGAAATAGACAATTTAAAACCAATTTTACCCCATCAAATCCACCCCTTCTTTCTTAACTTTACACTTCATGAATAGCTTATAATAAATCTTTGTGGGAAAACGAATGAAAAAATACTTACTACTTGCTATAAGATCATGTATGCTTGCATGTTCTGAGTGCTCTCTCTATCTTATTGCCTAATTATTTTAACACATTGAGCACGTAACAAGTTTTTGGCGCCGCTGCCGGGGATTTATTTAAGTGAAAACGAAGTTTGTTAAGTTTGAAACACCAAGTTTATTGCCTATTGAAGCTGATCTGTTTCATTTCTTTTGCAGGTACTATTGGGTTAGTTTATGAGTGAGCCTTCAAGTAGTGATCTAGAGTTCAATATGAGGCTCATGCCTTAGTTTATTTTTTGCGATTTTCCGGTTATCGTTTGTGTATCTTTTTGTATGCTTTTAATTACAAATTTGATGTTGATTTTATTTCTTTTTGTAGGGAATCAATAGAGGGAATCAAGGAGATTAAATCCAGCTAAAAAAATCAAGAAGATATTGGGCCAAATCAAAGATACGGTTGAGCAAAGATTGACATTTAAATGGAAAAAATCTCCAACGGTCACTAGAATTGCGCTGGATTTGCAGAATCCGCAAAAATATAGCCGTTGGGATTTTTCCGTTTTCTTTATATCCGTTGAGACGCGCGTTGATCTATACGATTTCCCAAGTATCTGAACTCCAAGAAATCTGCGTTTCTCTTCATCTGTGATTCTTCTCTCCAAACCTCCACGATTCAACAATGGTGCTCACGAGAGCCGAACGATCTGCGTCCAAGAAAAGGGCTGATGAAGCTGAAACGGCTGCGAGGGAAGCACTGCGCAAAAGGATCAACGCAGGGCAGTGGGGAAGCTGAGGAAGAAGAAGTCTTCTCTCCGTTGAGGGAGGCCAGCCCTGAGAGTCCTGCGCAAAAGGATGATTCCATGGAAGAAACACTGGGGGCTTGCCTCCAGCAGATCACCACCAAGGCAAAGCTGAAGAAGAAGAAGGCTGCCAAGATTATCAACGCCAAGCGGTCCAAGAAATCAAAGAAGAAGAAGGCTAAAAGGGCGCCTTCATCAGAGAAAGAGAGCGCTGAGCCGTCGCTCAAGAAGCTCAAGATTGAGGCTGCGGAGTCAGCCAAACCAAAGGACAAAGGGAAAGCCAAGCTTTACCCTGAAGAGGAGCCTCAATCAGTGAGGTATGTATCCTCTGACGCTGAGTCCAGAGGCATTGAGCTGAGGAAGAGGGAGTTGCTGCACGAGAAGGGCTTCCTCGACAGACCTGCTGACCTGCCGCAGTTCTTGCGCGCAGGAATTACAAATCATGGATGGGAGGAGTTGTGCAGACCACCCAATCCAGCTTACACAAGCATGGTGTATGACTTCTACGCCAACCTGAGGATGTCTGAGGAGGGGTTGTCTGTGGTCAGGGGAGTAGAAGTGGACTTCTCAGCAACAGCCATCAACGAAGCCTATGACCTCAAGGGCCAAAGACATACTAACTATGCGAGGATTGTTGATGAGCCTACTGAAGCCGTCCTGGAAGAGGCCATTCGGACCATTGGCCAGCCTGAAGCATCCTGGACCGTGTCACGCAATGGGAGGCACACTCTCATGAGTGCCAACCTCACAGCTAAGGCGGCTGTATGGTTTTCCTTCGTGAGAAGGAAACTGTCCCAGTGACTCATGAGACCACCATCAACCAGAGCAGATCGCTGCTGGTTTATGCAATCATGCGAGGTCTCACGATCAACGTGGGTGAAGTCATGTCAGCTGCCATTGCTGAGTGCGCCAAGAAGGGTAAGGGCCCATTGTTTTTCCCTAATACTATAACTAAACTCTGTTTGCTTGCAGGGGTTCCCATTGAGCGAATGGAGCAGCAGATGGCTTACACAGGCCACTTGGAGCTCCCTGCTGGTTTGAGGCTAAAAAGGAAGGGGAACATGGAATTCGAGCTGGATAGGTTGGCTGCTGATCAGTCGCGGTCCATGGCTTGCCTGATGGATATGCAGAAGAGGATGGCTCAATGGGCCACTTACGCACAGGCACGGGACAAGGAAGTTGCTGACCAACTTGGATGCATCTTCCCTGATTTTCCCACGAATCTCCTGACGCCATGGGTGCCTCCACGACCAAGAAGGAGTGATGATGAGGAAGATGTTTGAGTGCTAGTTTGAGGAGCACCAAAAGGGAGTATTGCTGTTCCCTTAGAAAAATAAAAAAAAAATCTGCTTTCTGTTAGACCATGTGAATTATGCTGTTTTTAGTTAATATTTTGATCTGTTTTAGTTGTTTAGTTTTAAGTTTTTAAATTGTTTAGTGTAGTCTGATGATAGCTGAGTAGGTTGATAGCTCCATTTTGGAGCTATAATTATGTCCCTAATTCACGTTTATTATTGGCTTAATCTTGCTTTTATGTAATTATTGTAGGTGTTCTCGGTGCTTCGCTCTCGAGAGCGTTTCGGCGCTTTTCGGAGCTTAATATCGCGATTTAAAGACATAAGAACACTTCCCGGGAAGGTCCATGCAAAGGGATGAAGTTTGGGTGCTTTGGGGAAATTGAAGGCGAAATTCCATGCAAAAACCCGAGAGCTAGCGTCGAGCGACAGCGTCGCGACGCTAGCTCGACGCTGCCCAGCGTCGAGACGCTGCCCCTAGCGTCTCGACGCTCCGAAGTCTGAAGCGCTGAATTGAAGAAAAACCCGAGAGCAAGCGTCGAGCGACAGCGTCTCGACGCTCGCTCGACGCCGCGCATAGCGTCTCGACGCTGCGCGAGCGTCTCGACGCTACCCCGAGCGCGCGCGCGGATTATTTAGGGCGCAGCGTCGAGACGCTGCCCTAGCGTCTCGACGCTACGACGGATTACTTAAATTTCTGTCCGATTTTTAGCCGCCATTATCATCTTCCACCTCGAGCTCCGCGCCTGATTGGACGTCCAGCAGCCATTTTTCACCATGGGAGGGGCTATGAAGCTCGATTTGAAGCCGTCCCACGTCACACAAGTCATGAGTGAGTAGATTTACCGTTTTTGGCTCGGGATTGTAAGGATAAATGTAGTATGAATTCTTGGTGAGGTTGTGGATTGAAATTCTGAATTGGTTGGATATTTTATTGAATTGAATTCTACTTCTTAGCTTAATCTATGAGCACGTTTGAATGATTTAGGACTAGGCACCCTTGATTTTGAGCATGTTCATTTGTTAAAGGATTTGATGTCGTGCCTCTCGTTTCCGCCAAGTAACAAGGAATTATGGCATCTTGAGCGTATTGGCGTCCTTACGCTCTTGGTGTTCGTTCTTCCCGAATTGGAATTCCAAATCGACATACTAGTTTCGCGTCCAAATTAGATAGTCGTCACAGTTAGCTCGTTGCTACCGTTCGGTCTTGGGAGAGCGTTGGCCGCCAATGTCCGAACGGTATGCTTGATTAGCATAATTAATTATGTTTAATTAAATCCATGGAGCATGTTTGAGTTATTTATTAATTTTAGACGAGCTGTGCATTCATTAAATTGTTTAACCATAATACTATCAACCTATGAACCAAGAAGCATGCTAAATTTATTCCGATCGTCCCGAGTCGGAAACTCCGTTAGCTTAATTTTCCCATTTGATTGTTTCTATCTTAGTTACTTGAAAACCAACAATTACCCCTTATTTCACCCATATTAACAGTTTGCAAATTTAATTGAGATTAAGCCAAAATTCCTTAATTCCCTGCGGATCGACCCCGTTACTACTATTCTACAAATAGTTTAGTGATTTCGGGCATTTATAAATTTATTTTGGCGGGTCTCGACAACCCGATGATTGGCGATAGTTCAATAATATCGTTACCAAAATTGGCGCCGTTGCCGGGGAACTAAGTGTAATTCGGCCTGATTTAAATTTGATTTGTGAACTTTTAATTTTTTACTTTAAAAATTCTGTTTATTCTTTTATTATTTGCAATTTTGATCTGTTTGTTTAAGTGTGCAAGAAGTGCCAAATTTTTATTGAGAAAATGGAGATTGATGATGAGATTGGAGTCCCAAAAACGCTCAGACAGTGGACATCATTTGCTATGGGCCACCAACCTTCTTGTATTTCCTACCCGGAAATTTCAGGTGAGTTTGTGCTTAAATCAGGTGTGATTAATCTTTTACCCTCTTTTTGTGGTGAAACAGATGAAGATCCTTACAAACATCTCAAGGAGTTTCAAATGGTAAGCTCCGCGATGAAGCCTGGCGACATAACAAAAGATCAGCTCTACCTGAGAGCTTTTACGTTCACTCTAAAAGGTGAAGCTCGAGATTGGCTGCATTACTTGCCATCGGGGACCATCTTTACTTGGGAGAAGTTGCAGAGTCTATTCTTGGAAAGGTATTTCCCAGCTTCAAAAGCCAGAGCCGTGAAAAAAGATATACGACAATTTGAGCAAGGAAAGGACGAGGCATTTCACGAGTGCTGGGAGAGGTTCATTAAACTCTGTGACAAATGTCCGAACCACTTGATAGCGGAAGTCGCGCTTATCGAATGTTTCTATGCTGGGTTGCTCACGCAAGACCGCCAGATGCTTGATGCAGCAAGTGGAGGAGTCCTTTGGGAGAAAACGCCCGCGGAAGCCCGTCAGTTGATCTCCAACATAGCTGAGAACCGTCGCCAGTACGGAGGAAGAAACGAGCATTCTAAGATGTCTTCCGACATAGAAGTGCTCAAAGAACAAGTGTCTCAGGTATTTGGTTTAGTTCATACGATGCAGGAAAAATCATCTCAGGATGTTTCTTCTATTTCAGGTAAAGCCATTGAAAGCATGTTCAAATCGCTCATGGAATCTAGCGATGAGACAAGGTCGCAGATTAAGTCTCTAAGAGATGAATTCACGGAGGTGAAGGAAAGAATGGGTAGAATTGAGTCCAAAGCGGAAGGGGTTAGTGCTATAAACCTCAGAAGCGGTAAAGAAGTGCCATCTCAAACCACTCCCGTGAGTCCTCCAAACGATTCAGAGATATCTCCAGATAAGTGTTCTCAAGCGCCCTCTGAAACTGTTGTAACACCTCCTATTATTTCTATGAAGTCTTACACTCCAGTTGCTCCTTTTCCTAGTAGGCTTGCAAGGCCATCTAAGGAGGCCAACAACGCGGATGTACTTGAGACATTGAGGAAGGTTGGGATCAATATGATGGAGCGCATGTAGCGCAGCGGAAGCGAGACGGATCATTGGCACTCTAATTTCATCAATTTAGCTAAATAAGAAACATGCACAAAGCTTTGAAACAAAAGGAATTAGAACATATACCTCTTGTAGTTCTAACGACTTCTCTTCCAATGCTCGAATCTCCTCACGAACCCTTCGAAGCTTCCCTCGAACTCCTCGAGAACCACCTCCGGTAGTCCCGCTATCCTCGGGCCGAGCAACGGAGTGGTGGGACTCCTTTATGAAAGAAAAAGTTTGGAAGAAGAAGATGGGAAGATGAAAGTGATGAGGATTTTGTGAGAAGAAGTCTAACACTTAGCTTTCTAATTTCTCAAGTAACATGAACTCTTCATGCTCATCCAACATTCAAACTCTTTGAAATTTCATCAACTTCAAACCATTTGAACTTCATCCAATTTATAGGCAATTCACATGCAACAAAGTCTTTACTTAGCATGACACCTCAAATTGGATGGATTAGTCTTCAACCAAGTGTTCCAAAATTGATGAGTTTATATGCATGTTGTTGGTGATTCACAATCCACTTCACAACTTGGATAAACCCACTCAACTTGGATAAATCCACTCAACATGGATAATTCCACTTTGACTTATAATCACACTTGTAATATTTTGTCATTTTAAAATTAATTCATAATTAATTTTAATAAGCAAAATAAATTATAATTAATTAAACTTTTTAATTAATTAATATTATTATTTAATTCAATATCAAATATTAATTAAATAATAAGACTAATCTCGGTTTCTTAAACCGAATCATCACACATGAATCCCTATTCATGTTTTACACCGATCCCATATTTAAATCATATTTAAATATGTCCATCATTCTTCCAAAACCGAATTTCAATAAATTCAAATTCTTTTTCTCTCATATTGTTACACGGCTTAATCCGAGCTAGCCAGGAGAACCTAAAGGACCTACAGATCATGAGCTCCAACGATACGAGATTAACCGGTCAAACTCTTTAACCAAGCTAACCAACATTCGTTAACCCCCGGAGACTCCACTAAAGTCCAAGGGTTGCACTCTCCTCACCGTAGATATATTTCTGTCCTCTTGATATAACCATCATCAGTAAATCGATCCTTCACAGGTCGTTCGTAATTATAGCTGGGTCAAAATAACCGTTTTACCCCCGTAATTACATCTTGTTCCTTAAGTCCCACTGATCCTCTAATGAACTATTGGTTTGTGGTCCAACCACCAAACCGATTGGTATGTGATCTCATCACTATACCAAGTCCCTCTCGGGCCAATGAGAGGGTGGGATCCCTAGTTCAAGACCTGGAGTCAGCACTTAAGGGAAGAACCTCTCTACTAATCCCTCAGAGCGGGTAGGAGTGAATTCCATCTCGCAGGACTATGTTCCCAGCTACCTACCCGGTCTTATCCCCAAGATGGTAGGCTTATTGAGTCGGCGATCTCGGGCCACTCTCACCCATACAAGTCAAAGGATAAGCCCGAATAAACAGGAGTTCATAGCGTGCTCAGGATTCAGATCGAGTTACCTAGGTCATCATATGAAAAAAATCGGTCTTTACAGTAAACGGAGTTATAAAGAAAGAGCGACTTGTTTCGCGGTTCAGTCTTATGCAAACTCATTGCATAGGACGCCCCCACTCACATGTCTCCACATGAACGATTTCGGATCACATCGTTTGTACTATACAAAGTGGGCCGCGTCCAATAGTGTCCCCAGGATAAGGTACCCAGCCTTATCCCTATACTATAGACCGTTCTGGCTATTACTTGAACTTGATCCACAATCATGTCATACATGAAGTTCAAGTATACAACCTATAGCCATGGGTTCTTTGTTTATTGGAGTTAGGTTAAAAGTAAAAACAATTCATTTTATTCAATAACAACTTTACTGAATAAATCTCAATAACAACTTTATTGCAAAATAGAATATACATTCAGTTTACAAACCACGAGTTTTAGGACATAAAACCCAACAAACTCCCACTTGGACTAAAACGTCAGTGGAGTATTACATGCGGGATGAGAAAAACTGGAATATCAAATATTTCCATGGTTTTTCTCCCACTATCCTACTGTACAACTCGTAGTCCTAGACTCACTAGGTGCCCCTCGAACACTTTAGCCGTGAGGGACTTTGTAAACGGATCAGCAATATTGTGCTTTGAGGCGATCTGCATGACGATCACGTCTCCTCGATGCACTATCTCCCTGATGAGATGATATTTCCGCTCTATGTGCTTTCCACGCTTATGGCTTCTTGGTTCTCTCGAATTTGCCACAACACCAGTATTATCACAATAAAGTGTGATAGGCAAATTCATATTTGGAACAACTTCCAAATCCGTCAAGAACTTTCTAAGCCATACAGCCTCTTTCACAGCTTCGCAAGCCGCGACATACTCAGCTTCCATGGTGGAGTCAGCAATACAACCTTGCTTTATACTCCTCCATACTATTGCCTCTCCGTTAAGAGTGAACACTGATCCCGATGTGGATTTCCTCGAATCCTTATCGGTTTGAAAATCAGAGTCAGTGTATCCTGTAAGGATCAAATCCTTCGCGCCATACACGAGCACATAGTCTCTCGTTCTCCGAAGATACTTGAGGATGTGTTTAACGGCAGTCCAATGATCATATCCTGGATTGGACTGGTACCTACTGACAATTCCTACTGCATAGCATATGTCGGGTCGTGTACATAACATGGCGTACATCAGACTACCGACTGCTGATGCATAGGGAATTCGTCTCATATCCTCAACTTCTTGAGGTGTCTTAGGACACTCTTCCTTTGACAATTGAATTCCATGCCTGAAAGGTAAAGAACCCTTCTTGGAATTCTGCATCGAATATCGTATCAACACCTTGTCGATATAAGATGCTTGAGACAACGCTAACGTTTTGTTCTTACGATTCCTTAAGATTTGAATCCCTAGAACAAACTGAGCCTCTCCCAAATCTTTCATTTGGAATTGGGTCGCTAGCCATTGCTTAACGTCAGTCAGGAACCCTACATCATTCCCAATGAGTAGGATATCATCTACATATAAGACTAAGAAAGCTACAACAGAATTGACTATTTTCTTGTAGACACAAGGTTCGTCAACATTCTGTTCAAAGCCATAAGATTTGATCGCAGTATCAAACCTTATATTTCAGGATCTAGACGCTTGCTTCAACCCATAAATGGATCGATTAAGCTTGCAAACCTTTTGCTCTTGACCCTGAATTATGAACCCCTCTGGTTGAGCCATATAGATACTCTCTTCAAGATTGCCATTCAGAAAGGCTGTCTTGACATCCATTTGCCAAATTTCATAATCATAAAACGTGGCAATGGACAAGAGTATTCTAATCGACTTTAACATGGCAACAGGGGAGAAGGTTTCTTCATAGTCCACCCCTTCCCTCTAGGAATAACCCTTTGCCACAAGTCGAGCCTTAAAGGTTTGCACCTTACCGGCTTGGTCTCGTTTCCTCTTGTAGATCCACTTGCAACCGATAGGTCTTTCACCATCAGGTTGCTCTACAAGATCCCAGACCGAATTGAAGTACATCGACTCCATTTCGAGGTCCATGGCTTTAAGCCACTGGTCCTTGTCTATGTCATTCATTGCCTGTTTAAAGGTCAATGGATCCTCAACGCCGTCATCAGGTATGACGACCTGGGTTTCCGTTAAACCCATGTAGCGGTCGGGTTGTCTCACATCCCTCCCACTACGTCGAGGTATTCTCAACTCTTGAGAAGGACCAGCCTGATCAACAACTCTTGTTGACCCATCTGTAGCTTTCCTGGAAAGTTCGGTCAAAACAATTTTGCTCGAAGGTTGATGATCTCTCATGTGGTCTTCCTCTAAGAATGTGGTGTTTGTCGATACAAGCACCTTATCTTGTTGAGGATCGTAAAATAGACCACCTTTCGTTTCCTTGGGGTAGCCTACGAATAGGCATAATTTTGAACGATGTTCCAATTTCTTTGGATTGGGCACCAACACATGTGCCGGACACCCCCAAATTCTGAAGTGACGTAAACTACCTTTACGCCCTCTCCATAACTCATAAGGTGTTTCTGAAACACTCTTAGAGGGAACCATGTTCAAAATATATACAACAGCCTCTACTGCATATCCCCAAAACGAACTAGGCAGTTGAGCATAGCTCATCATAGATCGAACCATGTCTAACAGGGTTCTATTTCTCCTTTCGGACACACCGTTCTGCTGCGGTGTTCCGGGCGCTGAGAGTTGGGATAGTATTCCATGTTCTATCATATAGTCCTGGAATCTTAAATCCATATACTCTCCACCTCGATCTGATCGGAGTATTTTAATCGTTTTACCTAATGTGTTCTCAACCTCTGCCTTATACTCCTTGAACTTTTCAAGAGCTTCGGACTTATGATGCATTAGGTAAAGATAGCCGTACCTAGAATAATCATCAATGAAGCTGATGAAATATTCATACCCTCCCCGTGCTTTAACATTCATCGGACCACAAAGATCTGAATGTACAAGCTCTAGAGTTTCTTTGGACCTATGACCTTTTTCAGAAAAAGATCGTTTGGTCATCTTGCCCTCAAGACAAGACTCACATGGTGGTAAAGAGTTGTCCTCTAACTGATTTAGGAGACCACTCTTAACCAATCTCCCAATCCTATTGAGATTAATGTGGCCTAGTCTCAAGTGCCAAAGATAGGTACTTGGAGAAAGTTTCTGCCTTTTAGTTTGAGTTTGAGCTGTTTTAAACATCTCGGTGTTCAAAATAGCTTTTGCCTCTGTTGGTCTTAATACATACAAGTTGTTTTCAAGTTTCGCAGAACATATATGTACACCTCTTTTGCTAATGAACGCTTCATTAAAATCAAAAGATACTTTATACAAATGTTCAAGTAAACAAGAGATAGATACAAGGTTCCTTTTAAAGCTAGGAACCAACAGTACATTTTCAAGTAAAATGAAACTATCTCTATATAACAACTTGACAGTTCCCACTGCCTTGGCTGAGACAACCTCTCCTGTTCCAACCCTGAGAGTTATCTCACCTTCAGCAAGCAGCTGCCAGGAACTAGTTTCCTGGAAAGAAGAACAAACATGGTTAGTGGCTCCTGAATCCAGTATCCAGGCAGAACTATCATGTTCCACTAAACATGTTTCAACAACGAGTAAATCATATTTACTTAGTTGTTTCTTCTCAGCTTTGCTCGCCATGAGGGTATCATGATAGACCGATGAGGACGGTTGTCCAAACATCATCTGTAATGAATCCATGATCTCCTTAGCGGAGACCATTACCTCATGCTTCTTAGCTAACACATCGGATGTGCTGGCCAAGATGTAGACTCGGGCTTTATCATTAGCCCTAGTCCACCTGTCAAATGCATCTCGAACAGTTCGAGTTGCAGATGAGCTAGGAGGGGGAGGACATTCCTCTGTTAAGACAAACCTAAGATCATCGATAACAAGAATCGTATTCAAGTTCGACTTCCAGGTCGTGTAGTTATCGCCGTTTAGTTTATCAGAAGCTAGTAATTGGATAAACGAGCTAGACATGCTGAAAAGAATGAATTCTATTAGTGAATTGAACTTAACCTATTTTTAACAACCAATCAAGAACTTTAGCAAAAGTAATAATGTACCCAAAAAATCATTATTAATTTGCAACGATACTTCAGTGAGTCAGAGCAACCGCTACCGAGGGGCAGTCAATCACTCCTTCACTGAACCAAGACATTCTTGACTAAATGCTAATACCAGAATAACTCATATTCCTATAGCACCTTAGTTATCGCTACTTCGGTTAAGAATCTACTAACAACTTAGTAATCCTTGTAAGTGTGACCCGCCATTTTCAGAACTCAGAGGTCGGCCCCAACAGTGCAACCGAATGGAAATGTCAGAGTTGGGAATGGACCTAAGAGACCCTATCCATTTCTGGAGATTGAGTTGTTCCGACTCCCATGAAACGGCCCTCCGAATGGACGGTGCTACTATGGGCAACCAGCAGGCGGAACATGGGAATCTCACGGTTCAACCTAATGGAGGAGACCGCAGGATGTATTGACATACTTCCTTCTCCCACTTACTATAAATACTTTCTCCATTCACCTTGCTCTTGATTTATGCAAACACCATCCGAATGGAGATGCCCTATTGACATCACGAGGCCGAGCATAAATCTCACGGTGTGAACTTTGCGGAGAACGTAGGAGGAGATTGATATATCATATATACCTTCTCAACACCACTACTAAGTATTTTAGAATGGTTTGGGTAAAGTTTTACTTAGGCATTATCCGGCTAAGACAATAAAACCTAAGTCTAGGTAGAACATACTTTTACCTAAGATGTCTAGGTGATAAACGTTTTATAACCTTACACCTCTCACGTGCATGCTCATAAAGCCGGGTTAACTTAACTCAAGTACCGGATCGATCCCCAGGTAGGAGGTGTTCCGTAAACCGTCATCTTAAATACCTCCAACCTTAGTGCAGGATCAAACCGGGTGAGTTCTCTCGTAACCTTAGCTTTACAAGATATCGACCTATTTTAACTATTAAAACGAATCGATACTAAATTCCTAATCGCATTGGAATTCTTTAACCCTTAGTGAGCATGCATTTATCTTTGTTATAGATTTTAAATGTCTATCTCATTTTACAACGCTTTATAAAACAAAGACATTCTATAACATGCTTCCTAAGCTAGAATATAACCATTACATTCAATTTATAACATGCTTCCCAAGCAAGAATATAACAATTATATTCAACTAAGGCAACTATGTTGTATGTTTAATTTCACAATTAATATAACACTTATATTAATTTTACTTTTAAACAAGCAACATCCAATTCATAAATTAATATAACACTTATATTAATTCTCATGAATTAAGCATGCATACTATACAACATAACACTTATATTATACTTTCAATGCATGCAACATGCTTCCTATGGTGGGATTTGAAATCTATATGGCATACTTTATGCACATACAAGATACTTTAATTAAAACATACATTCACAATGCATAATTAATTAAACACACTAAAGTGGACCGGTTTTGGCATCACGGACAAGCAAGCAACTAAATTATTACAATAATAATTCATCAAGTAAGTTGAGACGCTTCCGAACCCTTCGAACCGCCACGAACCAGCTTGAATTTGCTTCAACCGGCCAAAAAAACAGCAACTACAAAACTTCAAAAAAAAACTGAACCGGTCCATAACAGTTGTCCCGACTTCAACAGCCCGTAACTGGACCAATACCGACCCGAACCGGACCAAACGAATGCTGAACCGGACCTCCAGAGGGTGAAGAACAAGGAATCGGTCTGACTTTCAGTGAACCGGACCGCACGAGGACCGAACCGGACCGTTTCTTCCACCTTGCGCTGAACCGGTTTAGTGCTGGAATTTTGCAGAAAAAAAAAAACAGCAAAAAAACAGCATGCTGTTTTTTTCGACACCCGAGCTTCTGTCTTTGAATTGAAAGCCTATATGGACTCTAATGACTCCGAATTTTTTACAGACTCTTCTTCACACATTAAAGCCCATACACGCCCGGGCAATTACAAAACAAAGTACAAATAAAAGCTCAAAAAAAATGCCAAAACCGGAATCACACTTTAGACGTCCAGAAATTTAATTTCTAAAGCAAATACCCACCGAGCTTAAATTGATGCAAATTGAGTGACCAAAAAACGCTCTGATACCAATTGATGGAGCGCATGTAGCGCAGCGGAAGCGAGACGGATCATTGGCACTCTAATTTCATCAATTTAGCTAAATAAGAAACATGCACAAAGCTTTGAAACAAAAGGAATTAGAACATATACCTCTTGTAGTTCTAACGACTTCTCTTCCAATGCTCGAATCTCCTCACGAACCCTTCGAAGCTTCCCTCGAACTCCTCGAGAACCACCTCCGGTAGTCCAGCTATCCTCGGGCCGAGCAACGGAGTGGTGGGACTCCTTTATGAAAGAAAAAGTTTGGAAGAAGAAGATGGGAAGATGAAAGTGATGAGGATTTTGTGAGAAGAAGTCTAACACTTAGCTTTCTAATTTCTCAAGTAACATGAACTCTTCATGCTCATCCAACATTCAAACTCTTTGAAATTTCATCAACTTCAAACCATTTGAACTTCATCCAATTTATAGGCAATTCACATGCAACAAAGTCTTTACTTAGCATGACACCTCAAATTGGATGGATTAGTCTTCAACCAAGTGTTCCAAAATTGATGAGTTTATATGCATGTTGTTGGTGATTCACAATCCACTTCACAACTTGGATAAACCCACTCAACTTGGATAAATCCACTCAACATGGATAATTCCACTTTGACTTATAATCACACTTGTAATATTTTGTCATTTTAAAATTAATTCATAATTAATTTTAATAAGCAAAATAAATTATAATTAATTAAACTTTTTAATTAATTAATATTATTATTTAATTCAATATCAAATATTAATTAAATAATAAGACTAATCTCGGTTTCTTAAACCGAATCATCACACATGAATCCCTATTCATGTTTTACACCGATCCCATATTTAAATCATATTTAAATATGTCCATCATTCTTCCAAAACCGAATTTCAATAAATTCAAATTCTTTTTCTCTCATATTGTTACACGGCTTAATCCGAGCTAGCCAGGAGAACCTAAAGGACCTACAGATCATGAGCTCCAACGATACGAGATTAACCGGTCAAACTCTTTAACCAAGCTAACCAACATTCGTTAACCCCCGGAGACTCCACTAAAGTCCAAGGGTTGCACTCTCCTCACCGTAGATATATTTCTGTCCTCTTGATATAACCATCATCAGTAAATCGATCCTTCACAGGTCGTTCGTAATTATAGCTGGGTCAAAATAACCGTTTTACCCCCGTAATTACATCTTGTTCCTTAAGTCCCACTGATCCTCTAATGAACTATTGGTTTGTGGTCCAACCACCAAACCGATTGGTATGTGATCTCATCACTATACCAAGTCCCTCTCGGGCCAATGAGAGGGTGGGATCCCTAGTTCAAGACCTGGAGTCAGCACTTAAGGGAAGAACCTCTCTACTAATCCCTCAGAGCGGGTAGGAGTGAATTCCATCTCGCAGGACTATGTTCCCAGCTACCTACCCGGTCTTATCCCCAAGATGGTAGGCTTATTGAGTCGGCGATCTCGGGCCACTCTCACCCATACAAGTCAAAGGATAAGCCCGAATAAACAGGAGTTCATAGCGTGCTCAGGATTCAGATCGAGTTACCTAGGTCATCATATGAAAAAATCGGTCTTTACAGTAAACGGAGTTATAAAGAAAGAGCGACTTGTTTCGCGGTTCAGTCTTATGCAAACTCATTGCATAGGACGCCCCCACTCACATGTCTCCACATGAACGATTTCGGATCACATCGTTTGTACTATACAAAGTGGGCCGCGTCCAATAGTGTCCCCAGGATAAGGTACCCAGCCTTATCCCTATACTATAGACCGTTCTGGCTATTACTTGAACTTGATCCACAATCATGTCATACATGAAGTTCAAGTATACAACCTATAGCCATGGGTTCTTTGTTTATTGGAGTTAGGTTAAAAGTAAAAACAATTCATTTTATTCAATAACAACTTTACTGAATAAATCTCAATAACAACTTTATTGCAAAATAGAATATACATTCAGTTTACAAACCACGAGTTTTAGGACATAAAACCCAACACAATATACCGCTGCTCGATGCAATTCAGCAAATCCCAAGGTACGCTAAATTTCTAAAGGAGATGTGCACTATAAAGAGGAAGACTAAAAGTGCTGAGAGAGTCGTGGTAAGCAAGAATGTTTCTGCCCTGCTAACCCAAGGTATTCCAAGCAAATGCCAGGACCCAGGTATGTTCCTCTTGCCATGTACTATAGGGGATAGAGAAATCGAGCACGCTATGCTAGACTTAGGAGCTTCAATTAATGTTATGCCATATTCAGTCTACAAGAGCCTCGGTTTAGAAGGTATGCAGGAAACTAGTATAGTTATCCAGTTAGCTAATAGGTCTTCTATTCATCCTCTAGGGGTGATTGAAGATGTGTTGGTTAAAGTTAAGGATTTAATCTTCCCTGCTGATTTTTATGTGATAAACTTGGAAGAAAACACATCCACCACTTCTGTTTTACTTGGTAGACCATTCATGAAAACCGCGAAAACGAAAATTAATGTGCATGATGGAACTTTGTCTGTTGAGTATGAAGGGGATGTGTTCGAATTTAATGTATTTGATGCCATGAAACAACGTGCTGATGTGCATTCTGTCTGTAAAATTGATCTGATAGATACTTTAGAACAAGAAGAATGCATGACTGTTGTTGATGGGGATGACCCACTCGTTTTTACTGAAATTGTTAGCAAAGTTGAAAGTAGTGATCCCATATTGACTGATTTGTCTGAACAACCCACTTTTGCTTTAGAGACATATGAAAAGCCAACTAAAATATTACCATCTCTTTTGCAGGCTCCCAAGTTGGAATTGAAGGAGTTGCCGGGTCATCTCAAGTACGTGTACTTGGGTGAGGTGGATACACTTCCGGTAATTATCTCCAAGGAGCTTACATCGGAGCAAGAAGGCGAGTTGGTCGAGGTTCTGAAAAAGAACAAAAGAGCCATGGGATGGACATTGGCAGACTTGCACGGGTTGAGTCCAGTGCTGTGCATGCACAAGATTCGGTTGGATGAGGGAGCAAAGCCATCCCGAGAGCCTCAGCGGAGACTGAACCCTGCAATGAAAGAGGTAGTGTTGTCTGAGATACACAAACTCCTGGATGCAGGTATTATCTTTCCCATTTCTGATAGCCAATGGGTTAGCCCTATTCATGTTGTACCTAAAAAGACGGGCATAACTGTTATTAGAAATGATAAGGGGGAGTTAGTACCTAAGAGAGTACAAAACGGGTGGAGAATGTGTATTGATTTTAGAAAACTGAATGATGTGACTAAGAAGGACCACTTTCCTATTCCCTTCATAGATCAAATGGTGGAGCGTTTAGCTGGGAAGCCATTCTTCTGTTTTCTAGATGGTTTTTCTGGGTTTTATCAAATTCCCATAGCCCAGGAAGACCAAGAAAAGACTACTTTTACCTGTCCATTCGGAACTTACGCATATAGGAGAATGCCCTTTGGGCTTTGTAATGCTCCAGGGACTTTCCAGCGATGCATGATGAGCATATTTTCTGAATTTGTAGAAAAATGCATCGAAGTCTTTATGGATGATTTTACTGTATATGGAAGTTCATTTAAAGATTGCCTGTGTAACTTGTCTAGAGTCATGGAAAGATGCATTGAAACTAATCTTGTTTTAAATTTTGAGAAGTGTCATTTCATGGCCAGTCAGGGCATAGTATTGGGTCACGTTGTGTCTGCTAAGGGGATAGAGGTCGATAAAGCTAAGATTGATGTCATATCTGATTTACCTTATCCCACGAATCTTCGGGAAGTACGTTCTTTTCTTGGTCACGCAGGTTTTTACCGCAGGTTCATTAAAGACTTCTCGAAGATAGTGACCCCGATGACAAGCTTGCTGAAAAAGGATGTTCCATTCTGTTTCGACAAAGAGTGCAAGCTTGCCTTTGATGTTCTGAAGAAGTGCTTGACCAACGCACCCACCATCCATCCACCGCAGTGGGGGACTCCTTTCGAGATCATGTGCGACGCAAGCAATTATGCCGTAGGCGCTGTGTTGGGCCAGAGGATAGACAAGAAGAGCCATGTGATTTATTATGCCTCGAGGACGCTCAACTCTGCGCAGATCGGTTACACAACAACAGAGAAGGAGCTGCTTTCCATAGTTTTCGCTCTTGATAAATTTCGGCCATATATTCTTGGATCTAAAGTAATTGTTTTTTCTGATCATGCAGCAGTTCGATACTTGATGAACAAGAAAGACTCGAAGCCTAGACTGCTCAGATGGGTATTATTACTTCAGGAGTTCGACGTCTCTGTTCAGGACAGAAAAGGATCAGAAAATACCGTTGCTGACCACTTGAGCCGCATTGTGCGTAATGAGGAGGACTTGCCTCTGAATGATGAGTTCCCTGATGAAGTTCTTTTCCAGGTAAGCGTGGAGACACCATGGTACGCCGACATTGTCAACTACTTGGTCACAGGTACGTTCCCATTCGACTTTTCATATAATCAAAGAGCTAAGCTGAAAAGCGAAGCCAAAACATATGTTTGGGAAGAGCCCATTTTGTGGAAATTTTGCGCTGACCAAGTAATTAGGAAGTGCGTCCCTAAGTCTGAACATAGGTCCATCCTTACCTTTTGCCATGAATTTGCATGTGGGGGACACTTTGGGCAAAATAGAACTGCGAGAAAAATTTTAGATTGTGGGTTTTTCTGGCCATCGCTGTTTAAAGACTGTTATGACTTTTGTAAATCTTGTGATCAGTGTCAGAGAAAAGGGACCATCACTAGTAGGAATGAAATGCTCCAAAACCCCATTTTAACTTGTGAAATTTTTGAGGTTTGGGGTATGGACTTTATGGGACCCTTCCCCCCTTCATTTGGTTTTGTCTATATCTTATTGGCTGTGGACTACGTGTCTAAATGGGTGGAAGCTAAAGCCACCAAAGTTGATACCGCTAATGTTGTTTCCAGTTTTGTCAAGTCTAACATTTTTAGCAGGTATGGAGTTCCACGAGCCATCATAAGTGACCAGGGGAGCCACTTCTGCAACAAAACGATCCAGGCCTTGATGAGGAAATATGGGGTCAATCATAAAATCTCTACCCCGTATCATCCTCAGACCAATGGTCAAGCGGAGGTTTCCAATCGAGAGGTGAAGAGCATCCTCGAGAAAACAGTAAGTCCAGGAAGGAAGGATTGGAGCCTCAGGCTGGACGACGCTTTGTGGGCTTATCGTACGGCTTACAAAACCCCCATAGGGATGTCTCCCTACCGGATGGTTTATGGTAAAGCCTGTCATCTCCCCGTGGAGATCGAACACAAAGCTTACTGGGCCGTGAAGAAGTGCAACATGGACTTTGACTTGGCGGGCGAAGAAAGACTCCTCAAATTGCAAGAACTGGAGGAGCTTCGCCTGGATGCATATGAGAATTCGAAGACCTACAAGGAAAAGACCAAAATGTTCCACGACAGGCGAGTCGTCAGGAAACACTTCGAAGTTGGTCAGAAGGTCCTCTTGTTCAACTCCCGCCTGAAGCTCATGTCAGGTAAACTTCGTTCCAGGTGGCTTGGTCCTTTCATTATCACTGATGTTCATCACTATGGTGCAGTTAAAATTCAGAGTTTGGATACGGAAAAGGAGTACACAGTGAATGGCCAGCGATTAAAGATCTTTCATGAGGGAATGTCAGAGGACTTCGACGACCATGCCTACTTGAAAGAGCCTGATTATGAGAAAGGATAAATTGAGTTTTGGTAAAGTCGAGCAATCGACTCTAAAAATTTGCGCTACTCGGAGGCACCCGAGCTTGAACTGTACATGCTTTTTGTTTACTTACCGTCTTTAGGATTAGTTTAGATTTCTACTCTGATGTTGTGAATTTTCAGGTGAAACAATGGCTCATCCTTGCGGTTTATTGGCTAAGGTTAAAGCACGCTCTACATCCCTCTTAGTCACAACTCAGGGAAGGTTTTCTTTCCTTTTGTTTTGATTGTGCATATTTGGTCCAATGAGGACATTGTCAATTTCTAAGTTGGGGGTGGTGGGTTGTGCCTTATAGTGATTGTCGAGTTTAGTTGTGGAATCCTGATTTACTTGTTGAGTTATGGTGAAAGCATGCTAGTCTGACTATGAAATTCTGTGATGTACTGCTGAGGTCTTCGTATTTGTATTTGTCATGAAATTCAGCATAATTGCATATGTTAAGGCCATTTTGAAAATTTTTTCAAAAATATTTCCCTGTTTAAGCTTCGCATGTTAGCACTCTATCTTGGATCTGTGGGTTTAGTGTAGCTCTGTTTGTTTTGAAATTCGTTGTCACCTCGAAAGGCAACCTTAGGATGGGCCAAGATTCGCTTTTGTTTGTAACCCGTGCGCTTAAAATTTTAATATGATGCTTAGACTTAAAGAAAAATGAATGCAAGTTTATAAAAAGAAAATAATCTCGTGAGGCGTTCCTCCTTCTTGAGTTACCTTAGTAGCCAGGGGCGGTCGTGTAACCCACGGTCGCCACTGCATGAAAAGGATGCACAAAGAAGTGAACGCTAGTCCTTAGAAATGTGAATTTTTGCCCGTAGTCAGATGCACTGTGCAATGAAATTGCAGGCAAGCTGAAACGAAAGTAAGATTGACATGTTAGGCGCTCATGAAGATAAGTTCAATGAAATTGAGAAAAAGATGCCTTGCGTTATATTACTTGCATAAGCGATGAACTGCCCTTAGACTGTTCTGTTAAGCCATAAGTAGGGGGAAAGCGAAATTTTAGGATAGATAGAGCCGTTCTAAGCCTGTTGAAATCTAAGATCGAGGAGCTAAGTCCGAGGCGTAAATAGGGAAACATCTTTAAATTTTCCAAATTGTTCTTAACCAATGCATGCATGCAGCTGTTCTTTCAAATGCAATTGCCTTGTCTTTTCCAGTATTGAGAATCGAGTCCCTAGCATGCATTCTCGTTCTATTTAATTAATCAGAATTCCACCTTGCTCGAGGACTAGCAAGATTTAAGTTGGGGGTGTTTGATAGCTCCATTTTGGAGCTATAATTATGTCCCTAATTCACGTTTATTATTGGCTTAATCTTGCTTTTATGTAATTATTGTAGGTGTTCTCGGTGCTTCGCTCTCGAGAGCGTTTCGGCGCTTTTTGGAGCTTAATATCGCGATTTAAAGACATAAGAACACTTCCCGGGAAGGTCCATGCAAAGGGATGAAGTTTGGGTGCTTTGGGGAAATTGAAGGCGAAATTCCATGCAAAAACCCGAGAGCTAGCGTCGAGCGACAGCGTCGCGACGCTAGCTCGACGTTGCCCAGCGTCGAGACGCTGCCCCTAGCGTCTCGACGCTCCGAAGTCTGAAGCGCTGAATTGAAGAAAAACCCGAGAGCAAGCGTCGAGCGACAGCGTCTCGACGCTCGCTCGACGCCGCGCATAGCGTCTCGACGCTACCCCGAGCGCGCGCGCGGATTATTTAGGGCGCAGCGTCGAGACGCTGCCCTAGCGTCTCGACGCTACGACGGATTACTTAAATTTCTGTCCGATTTTTAGCCGCCATTATCATCTTCCACCTCGAGCTCCGCGCCTGATTGGACGTCCAGCAGCCATTTTTCACCATGGGAGGGGCTATGAAGCTCGATTTGAAGCCGTCCCACGTCACACAAGTCATGAGTGAGTAGATTTACCGTTTTTGGCTCGGGATTGTAAGGATAAATGTAGTATGAATTCTTGGTGAGGTTGTGGATTGAAATTCTGAATTGGTTGGATATTTTATTGAATTGAATTCTACTTCTTAGCTTAATCTATGAGCACGTTTGAATGATTTAGGACTAGGCACCCTTGATTTTGAGCATGTTCATTTGTTAAAGGATTTGATGCCGTGCCTCTCGTTTCCGCCAAGTAACAAGGAATTATGGCATCTTGAGCGTATTGGCGTCCTTACGCTCTTGGTGTTCGTTCTTCCCGAATTGGAATTCCAAATCGACATACTAGTTTCGCGTCCAAATTAGATAGTCGTCACAGTTAGCTCGTTGCTACCGTTCGGTCTTGGGAGAGCGTTGGCCGCCAATGTCCGAACGGTATGCTTGATTAGCATAATTAATTATGTTTAATTAAATCCATGGAGCATGTTTGAGTTATTTATTAATTTTAGACGAGCTGTGCATTCATTAAATTGTTTAACCATAATACTATCAACCTATGAACCAAGAAGCATGCTAAATTTATTCCGATCGTCCCGAGTCGGAAACTCCGTTAGCTTAATTTTCCCATTTGATTGTTTCTATCTTAGTTACTTGAAAACCAACAATTACCCCTTATTTCACCCATATTAACAGTTTTCAAATTTAATTGAGATTAAGCCAAAATTCCTTAATTCCCTGCGGATCGACCCCGTTACTACTATTCTACAAATAGTTTAGTGATTTCGGGCATTTATAAATTTATTTTGGCGGGTCTCGACAACCCGATGATTGGCGATAGTTCAATAATATCGTTACCATAGGTATGTTAGTTTAGTTTTATTTTTGTAGAGCTTGAGTGACGGGAAAAAGCATGCTTAGGGGCCTTAATCACTGTTATATCTGCCCTGTATCTATTGCGAAATAATTGCGGAAACCGCAATTTTTATTACTAAATGCATGTTTTGGACTGTCTGTTTAGCTAGGCTGTGATCTGTTTAAATTCTATCTTTTGCTGCTATCATGACTACCTTATATAGCTTATCTTAAGGCATGCTGGATGAGTGTCATAGGACACCCTTTGATAGTTTAAATTAACCTCTAAAAAGCTCAGCATGCATAGCTGTAAGTCCTTGCCTGTCTGTTTTTTTTCAATTTTCTGCTGCTGTGATATTTTCTTTTAGAATGTTCTGTCTATGCCTAGGGCTTTTAGATTCTCTTTGTTTTACCTTAGACTAGATGCTTCTAGGACAAGTTTGGGGGTGTGCCACCTCAGACACTCATTGGGGACAATGAGTAGTTTAAGTTTGGGGGAGGCCACCCTAGGCCTAGGAACACTCCTCTCTCCCTTAAAACATAAGCATTCTTCTTCTCCTTTTAAAAAAATAAAAATAAAAAATAATGAGCTGAAAAGAGAAAATGAAAAAAAGAATAAAGGGGGGAGTCTCTCTTAGGTTGCTGAGTAATCAGTGCCAAGTGTGTAACCCACAAGTGGCGTTGCATCAAAAAGGCAACCAAAGGAGAGGCTCCACCAAAGTAAGAAAGAAAGAAAAAGAAGAAATAGGGAAGAAGAATGTATACCTAGGAGTTGCAACTTTGTGGCTTAGATGTCCTGTTTAAAAAGAACTCTGATCCTCAATTTAGCTAAGAGCAAAGTTGTAGCTTGTAGGGTTGTTTAGGGAGATGAGTGTATATCCAATGTAGTGATGCCAGGGCTTAGGTTGTTCTCTAAAAGTACTACTGTCACCATTAATACTAAGACTGGCATGACTCTAAGGAATCCGAGGTAGCTCATAAGTATAAACTAGAAGCATGTACTGAGTCTGGGGTAAAGCTAGGTAGAATTTGAAACCTTAGGGATAGTGGCAGGATATGACAAAAGCAGGTAGATCAGTGTAGGGAGTTAATAAAGACAGTAGGAGTATTAGGCATGCGAAATCAGAAGAAGCTAGATGAGAGGGTAGTTTTAAGCTTAGAAGTGTGTCACAGGACAGCACTGCTGTAGATAAGAATATAGGGAGTTAGTAAGTGGTTAAAGAAGAAGAAACAGCAGCCTAGGAAAGTCCTTAGATTGCTCGAGGACAAGCAAAACCTTAAGTTTGGGGGTGTGTTACGTCTCCAAAAGTGACATTTTTAGGACTTAATTATCTTAGAAAGATGTTCACTCTTAGGTGTTTTTGATAGCATTTAGCCTAAACCTATGCTTAAATATGAGAATTAGAAGAAGGTAGCTAAATTAGGACTTATGTACAATAGGAAAGAAAAGGGTTGAAAACCGAAGGAAAAGAATGAAAAACAAGCATTGCGATAGCATTGCGGAAACATTGCTGAAACCGCAATGTTTCAAGTGAAAACCGTAAGTTGACTGATGTTTTTCTGTTAATTTCCGTTATTTCAGGGATTCGTTCTATCTCCTCCATCCATTCTGAAGTACGACGTTGAAGATTGATGGTTCTCCTTGGCCCAAACGCACCTGCAGATTGCTATAAAAGGGGGTCAAAGTCGAGGGTTCAAACATCATCCGAAAGCGTAGAAGTCTTCTCGCAGCTCCATCTTTTCTCCTGTCGTTCTTCTCTGTCTGTTGGTGTGAGAGTCTCAGCTGTTGGAATCGACAATCTGATAGGAAGGAGAGAAGATTCATCTTCTCTCCCGATTGGATTCATCCAAGCAAAGCTATTCTTTCATCCCCTTCAGCCGAGGCATCTGCAACTAGGCGTTCACGCTCGATTTTATGCTTTCTGTCTTTATTTCCATTTTCCAGCTTTAGTTTGTTGTTGTTTCCTTTCTTGTAACTAGATCAGTCCAGTTCGTTGTGTTCTGTCTTTCTGTTATGCACTTTAAGTTCCTCTCCTTGTCCATTCAAACAATCAAGTAATCAAAGCATAGTTGTTATTTCACAGTTTCTTAACTCTTGCTGCTACTGGTTTTCCTTACTGTTTTAAGTATATTTCTCTTATAAGCATGTTTCCTTCATCTCTTATTTCTGTTTACCCCATATCCATGAGTAACTAAGTCACATAGGGGCATGCTAATGACAATACTATAGGCTAAAAAAACGTGAACGAAGCATGTAGGATAGCTCTCGAAGCATTGATTGTATGTAAGCTTCATCCCACGGGCAATTTCGATTGGCCATCCATTTTGTCCAAAGAACTCCTAACCTCTGGAAGGAGTAAGAGTTCAGAGTCATACACTCATGCTAGCCTTTCAAGGTAGCCAGAAAACGACCTAGGAATAGGCGTTTTCCTAGTACAAACCATAACTTTCTGCTTTAACAAGATGCTTAAGACCTTACTTGGACATGAGTAAACTAAAGAATCTAATGCATGGAATCGGACGATACATGAGATTGAGTGAGTTTGATGCATAGAGAGTTGAACCAATGCTTGAGGATCGTAAGAGAATGCCTATAGGGGAGTCGTTAGTAGCCCTTGTTTCTCCATTTTACACACTTTCGCTGTTGTTAAAATTGCGGTAGAATTGTTGTTTCCGCAATTCTGTTTAAGTTACAATTCTGTCTAGCTGTTTTTGTCTTCGTTTATTACTCTCGTCTCTTTTCATTTGAGTTTAACTTTGACTTGCATTTGTTTATGTTGCCACCCTCTACGTATTCAGTAGGAAATAGACAATTTAAAACCAATTTTACCCCATCAAATCCACCCCTTCTTTCTTAACTTTACACTTCATGAATAGCTTATAATAAATCTTTGTGGGAAAACGAATGAAAAAATACTTACTACTTGCTATAAGATCATGTATGCTTGCATGTTCTGAGTGCTCTCTCTATCTTATTGCCTAATTATTTTAACACATTGAGCACGTAACAAGTTTTTGGCGCCGCTGCCGGGGATTTATTTAAGTGAAAACGAAGTTTGTTAAGTTTGAAACACCAAGTTTATTGCCTATTGAAGCTGATCTGTTTCATTTCTTTTGCAGGTACTATTGGGTTAGTTTATGAGTGAGCCTTCAAGTAGTGATCTAGAGTTCAATCCTGAGCCTGAGAGATTACTTAGGGCCAGAAATAGAGCCAAGAAACGTCTCTTTAAACAACCCCCTTTACCTCAAGTAATTGCGGGAACCGCAATTCCTCCGCAATTGCCTCAAGAAGAAATGGATGGAATAGTTCCAAATCCGGTGCCTGTCACTCGCAATCCCATCGAAATAGCGAATGACAAGGATAGCGCCATACTCTCGTACCTAGTACCTATGCCTGGGGAGCTGAACCCCAACATAATCCGTCCTGAAATCACTGCCAACTCATTCGAGTTAAAGCCAGTGATGTTCCAAATGTTGTCCACTGTGGGACAATTCTTTGGAGTGGAAAATGAGGATCCCCACAACCATCTTAGAAACTTCTTAGGAGTTAGTGATACCTTCATCATCCCTGGAGTTTCCCAAGAAGCCTTGAGGCTATACCTTTTCCCTTACTCTTTGAGGGACAAAGCCAAAACATGGTTGAACTCATTACCCTCTGGATCTGTTCGCAATTGGACAGACTTAGCAGAAAAATTCCTAGTCAAATACTTCCCACCTGATAGGAATTCTACCTTTCGTGATGACATAATCAAGTTCAAACAAGCTGACACGGAGTCTCTTCACGAAGCTTGGACAAGGTTTAAAGATCTTCTTCTTAAATGTCCACACCATGGCATCCCATGGTGTATCCAAATAGAGGTCTTTTTCAAAGGATGCAACCCCAGCACTAGACAAGTCTTGAATTCATCTGCTGGTGGTTCCATGTTGTCCAAGAGTTACAACGAGGCCTATGAGATCTTGGAGAAGATCTCAGCATCTCACTGTAGGTGGTCAGATGATCCAGTTGAGCCAACTAGAGCTCAAGACAAGGATGCCCTAAGTGCAATGAGCAGCCAGATAAATGCCCTGACCAACCTATTTAAGCAAATGGCTCAAGGCAATCTCCAAACAAGTGTCAACACCGCCACAGCCATGTCAATGGGCACCCAACCAAGTCAAGGTGAGACACTTATCTGTGGATTCTGTGGGGAAGGGCACCTATATGAATACTGTCCTGGGAATCCATCCTCAGTCTGCTATATTGGAAGCAAGCAGCAGCCTAGGAACAACCCCTACTCTAATACTTACAACCCTGGTTGGAGGAACCACCCAAACCTGTCATGGGGTGGACAACAAAGTGCTAACCAAGCTCCTAACCAACCAAGACCGAGTGGAACACCTGGTTTCACTCCCCAACATAACCAGTCAATGTATCAAAAACCATACAACCAACCTGTAGGATCTTCTGTAGAAAACTTACTCAAGGAATACATAGCCAAGAATGATGCCACACTACAGAGTCAGCAAGCCACTCTTAGGAGCCTAGAGAACCAAATAGGGCAACTAGCCAATGAAATCAAAAGTAGGCCCCAAGATAGACTTCCTGCTGACACTGAACTACCAAGGAGAGATGGTAAAGAACAAGTTCAAGCAATTGAACTTAGAAGTGGTAGACCACTGGTAAGCAACACCAAGGACACACCAAAGAGAGTAGAGAACACTGAGTCTAGTGCTCCACTGGAGTCTCTGCCAAACCAAGGTCCACCACCAACAAGCACATCAGGAGCAAGGTTGGAGCCAATCATAGAGGAGATAGAAGAAATTCCAAGGCCTCCACCTATCCTAAGGCGCCCTGAAGTGCCTGCATATGTGCCACCACCTCCATTCCCTAGAAGGCTAAAGAAAAAACAAGAACAGGAAGTGCACTTTAATAAATTTCTAGAAATTCTTAAGCAAGTGCATGTTAATATTCCTTTTGTAGAAGTTTTACAATCTATGCCTTCTTATGTAAAGTTTTTGAAGGATATTATAACTAACAAAAGAATAATTGGTGAGTTTGAAACAGTGAATCTCACTGAGGAGTGCAGTGCCATACTCCAGAACAAGCTACCCAAGAAGGAGAAGGATCCTGGTTCCTTCACCTTACCTGTAGAGCTAGGAGGCAAGCACGTGGGCAGAGCTCTTTGTGACCTGGGAGCCAGCATAAACCTCATGCCCCTATCACTATTCCGCCAGCTTGGAATAGGAGAAGCACGTCCAACTACTGTCACTTTACAACTAGCAGACAGATCCATTGCATACCCTGAAGGTAAGATTGAGGATATTTTAGTAAAGGTTGACAAGTTTATTTTCCTTGCAGATTTCATTATCCTGGATTATGAAGCAGACAAGGAGGTCCCCATCCTGTTAGGCAGACCATTTCTAGCCACAGGTAGGGCGCTGATAGATGTCCAAAAAGGTGAGCTCACGATGAGGGTTCATGATGAAGAGGTGAAATTTAGTGTTTATAAAGCCTTAAGGTACCCCTCTGACTCTGAATCTTGTGCTAGCATGGACATTGTTGATTCACTAATGGAAGAACAATTGGAGCATGAGTTGTTGACTAAGCATGCTAATAACTATGTAGGATTAGAATTAACTGACTTAAACATAGCTGAGATAATGGACATACCTGTAAATAACCTTCAGCATGTTTGTATGAATATTGATTTAACTGAAAAATCTTTGAATCCACTAAAACCATCCATTGAGCATCCACCTGTCTTGGAATTAAAACCTCTCCCCACTCACCTCAAGTATGCATATCTAGGAAGTAATGATACTTTGCCTGTAATTATTTCCTCTAAATTAAGTGAAAAGCATGAGGTTGAACTGATTTTACTACTTAAGCAACATAGGAAGGCTATTTCATGGACTATTGCTGATATTAGAGGCATTAGCCCTTCTTATTGCATGCATAAGATTATACTAGAGGAAGAGCATACACCTAGAGTAGATCACCAACGTAGGTTGAATCCCTCTATGAAAGGGGTAGTTAAAAAGGAAATAATAAAATGGTTAGATGCTGGTGTGATCTTCCCCATAGCTAGTAGCCAGTGGGTGAGCCCTATACAATGTGTACCTAAGAAGGGGGGGATGACTGTGGTAGTCAATGAGAACAATGAACTGATTCCAACTAGGACTATCACAGGGTGGAGAGTTTGCATGGATTATAGGAAACTAAATAAAGAGACCAAAAAAGACCATTTCCCTCTACCATTCATTGACCAAATGTTAGACAGAATAGCTTGTAGAGCCTACTACTGTTTCTTAGACAAGTATTCAGGGTATAACCAGATTACTATAGACCCTAAGGACCAAGAGAAGACTACCTTCACTTGCCCTTTTGGAACGTTTGCCTTTCGCAGAATGCCTTTTGCCTTATGCAATGCACCGGCAACTTTCCAAAGGTGCATGTTGGCAATCTTCTCTAATTTGGATGAGTCCATGATAGAGATATTCATGGATGATTTCTCAGTCTTTGGGGATTCATTTACAAACTGTCTAGAGAACCTAGGACAAGTCCTGGCTAGGTGTGAGGAGACCAACCTAGTCCTAAATTGGGAAAAGTGCCATTTCATGGTGGATGAGGGGATTGTCTTAGGTCATAGAGTGTCAAGGGCAGGTGTAGAAGTTGACAGGGCAAAAATTGAAATAATAGAGAAATTGGTAGAACCCCAAAATGTCAAGGCCATTAGAAGTTTCTTAGGGCATGCTGGTTTCTATAGAAGGTTCATTAAGGACTTTTCTAAGATCTCCAAGCCTCTATGTGAGCTTCTAGAGCTAAACAAACCATTCATTTTCTCTAAAGAGTGTTTCTAGCTTGGAAAACCCTTAAGAAAGCACTAGTCACAACACCTATCATAGTAGGGCCTAATTGGGATCTTCCCTTTAAGATGTTATGTGACGCCAGTGGCTATGCTGTAGGGGTTATGTTAGGACAGAAGATTGACAAGTTAACACACCCTGTCAATTATGCTAGTAAGACACTTAATGAGGCACAATGCAATTACACAACCACTGAGAAGGAGATGCTAGCTGTAGTGTTTGCTTGTGAGAAATTTAGGAACTATATTGTAGGCACTAGGACAATCGTGTACACTGACCATTCCGCTTTAAAGTACCTTATGAGAAAGGCTGATGCTAAGCCTAGGTTGATTAGGTGGGTACTGCTGCTGCAAGAGTTTGATCTAGACATTAGAGATAAGAAAGGAAGTGAAAATGTGGTTGCGGATCATCTTTCTAGATTGCAGCATAATTGCGAAAAAATTGCGGAACCCGCAATTTCTGATGCTTTTATTGATGAACATGTCTTTGTATTGACTCATCGTGATAACGATGAGGAACCTTGGTTTGCTGACATTGCTAACTTCCTTGCATCACAGGTACTACCAACTTTCAAGGGAGGACAAGAGAAGAAGAGGTTCCTTCATGAAGCAAGGAAATTCATATGGGATGATCCCACACTTTACAAAACATGTGCTGACGGTTTGCTAAGGAAGTGTGTTTCAGCTGCTGAGGCGAAGTCTGTGCTGCAGCACTGCCACACAGCTCCTTATGGTGGACACTTTGGTGGCCAAAGAACAGCTGCAAAGGTATTTCAGAGTGGCTACTATTGGCCAACGATCTTCAAGGATGCCCACAACTATGCCCACAGCTGTGATGAATGCCAAAGAACAGGTAACCTCAGTCGCAAGGATGAAATGCCTCTCACCTACATCTTAGAGTTGGAACTCTTTGATGTATGGTGCATTGACTTCATGGGACCATTTCCCCCATCCTCAGGTAACCTTTACATATTAGTGGCAGTAGATTATGTATCCAAGTGGCTAGAGGCCATAGCATGTCCCAATAATGATGCCAAAACAGTAATAAAATTCTTGCATAGGCACATTTTTACTAGGTTTGGAACACCTCGTGCTATCATTAGTGATGAGGGGACACATTTCATTAATAAGGCTATGGAGAGAGTGTTGGCTAAGTATAACATTAGACATAAAGTAGCCACTCCCTATCACCCACACTCGAATGGTCAGGCTGAAATTTCGAATAGGGAGATTAAGAACATCCTAGAAAAAGTGGTCAAACCTAATAGAAAGGACTGGTCATTTAAACTCGAGGATGCACTTTGGGCGTATAGGACTGCATATAAGACACCCCTAGGTATGTCTCCTTACAGACTTGTGTATGGTAAAGCTTGTCATCTTCCATTCGAGTTAGAAATCAAGGCATTTTGGGCGCTAAAAGAGTTGAATTATTGCGTGACCGATGCGGGAACGTTGCGGTCTCTGCAATTACATGAGCTTGATGAGCTTAGACATATGTCTTATGAAAATGCCAAAATGTATAAGGAAAAGACCAAGATTTGGCACGATAGTAGACTTAGGATCAAGGACTTCAAGAAAGGCCAGCTTGTCTTATTATTTAACTCACGATTGAAATTATTTCCAGGCAAACTTAAGTCTAGATGGTCAGGTCCATTTGTAATTACTAATGTGTTTGTTCATGGTGCCATCGAGATAAAGAACCTGCAGCAAGGTCAACCATTCATGGTTAATGGTGCAAGGTTGAAGCACTACTATGAGGAAGGAGATGTGAAGACTCTCTCGGCCTTCCTCTTGACTGAAGCGTGAAATTAAGAACGAGAGAGGACGAGTGATTGCTGTGCTCGTCAATATGAGGCTCATGCCTTAGTTTATTTTTTGCGATTTTCTGGTTATCGTTTGTGTATCTTTTTGTATGCTTTTAATTACGAATTTGATGTTGATTTTATTTCTTTTTGTAGGGAATCAATAGAGGGAATCAAGGAGATTAAATCCAGCTAAAAAAATCAAGAAGATATTGGGCCAAATCAAAGATACGGTTGAGCAAAGATTGACATTTAAATGGAAAAAATCTCCAACGGTCACTAGAATTGCGCTGGATTTGCAGAATCCGCAAAAATATAGCCGTTGGGATTTTTCCGTTTTCTTTATATCCGTTGAGACGCGCGTTGATCTATACGATTTCCCAAGTATCTGAACTCCAAGAAATCTGCGTTTCTCTTCATCTGTGATTCTTCTCTCCAAACCTCCACGATTCAACAATGGTGCTCACGAGAGCCGAACGATCTGCGTCCAAGAAAAGGGCTGATGAAGCTGAAACGGCTGCGAGGGAAGCACTGCTTGCCTTGGCTGAGGCTGATGCTGCGCGAACTGAACGGCTTCCCAAACTTCCGATTCGCAAGAAGAAGTGGAAGGTCGTCACAAAGATACCTGCTGGACCCTCTGAACCAGCAGGCACCCCCAGGAAGCGCAAATGGAGTATGGCTGTGGCCGAGGAAGAAATCAAGAACAAGACTCCCTCTGTGGAGAGTCAAGAATTGGGCCAGCCATCTCACGAGACAGCCGAGCGCAGCCCTTCACCATCTCCACCGGTTCAAAGCCCTGAGCTCTCTTCATCGCCGCCAGCACAGAGCCCTGAGCTGCCTTCATCACCGCAGAGTTCTGCACAGACCCCTATAGCAGCACAAAGCACCACTCCTTCGCACACTTCCCCCCGGCCTGACCCTGAATTCCCATATGGGGAGTACCAAGAATCAACGCAGGGCAGTGGGGAAGCTGAGGAAGAAGAAGTCTTCTCTCCGTTGAGGGAGGCCAGCCCTGAGAGTCCTGCGCAAAAGGATGATTCCATGGAAGAAACACTGGGGGCTTGCCTCCAGCAGATCACCACCAAGGCAAAGCTGAAGAAGAAGAAGGCTGCCAAGATTATCAACGCCAAGCGGTCCAAGAAATCAAAGAAGAAGAAGGCTAAAAGGGCGCCTTCATCAGAGAAAGAGAGCGCTGAGCCGTCGCTCAAGAAGCTCAAGATTGAGGCTGCGGAGTCAGCCAAACCAAAGGACAAAGGGAAAGCCAAGCTTTACCCTGAAGAGGAGCCTCAATCAGTGAGGTATGTATCCTCTGACGCTGAGTCCAGAGGCATTGAGCTGAGGAAGAGGGAGTTGCTGCACGAGAAGGGCTTCCTCGACAGACCTGCTGACCTGCCGCAGTTCTTGCGCGCAGGAATTACAAATCATGGATGGGAGGAGTTGTGCAGACCACCCAATCCAGCTTACACAAGCATGGTGTATGACTTCTACGCCAACCTGAGGATGTCTGAGGAGGGGTTGTCTGTGGTCAGGGGAGTAGAAGTGGACTTCTCAGCAACAGCCATCAACGAAGCCTATGACCTCAAGGGCCAAAGACATACTGACTATGCGAGGATTGTTGATGAGCCTACTGAAGCCGTCCTGGAAGAGGCCATTCGGACCATTGGCCAGCCTGAAGCATCCTGGACCGTGTCACGCAATGGGAGGCACACTCTCATGAGTGCCAACCTCACAGCTAAGGCGGCTGTATGGTTTTCCTTCGTGAGAAGGAAACTGTCCCAGTGACTCATGAGACCACCATCAACCAGAGCAGATCGCTGCTGGTTTATGCAATCATGCGAGGTCTCACGATCAACGTGGGTGAAGTCATGTCAGCTGCCATTGCTGAGTGCGCCAAGAAGGGTAAGGGCCCATTGTTTTTCCCTAATACTATAACTAAACTCTGTTTGCTTGCAGGGGTTCCCATTGAGCGAATGGAGCAGCAGATGGCTTACACAGGCCACTTGGAGCTCCCTGCTGGTTTGAGGCTAAAAAGGAAGGGGAACATGGAATTCGAGCTGGATAGGTTGGCTGCTGATCAGTCGCGGTCCATGGCTTGCCTGATGGATATGCAGAAGAGGATGGCTCAATGGGCCACTTACGCACAGGCACGGGACAAGGAAGTTGCTGACCAACTTGGATGCATCTTCCCTGATTTTCCCACGAATCTCCTGACGCCATGGGTGCCTCCACGACCAAGAAGGAGTGATGATGAGGAAGATGTTTGAGTGCTAGTTTGAGGAGCACCAAAAGGGAGTATTGCTGTTCCCTTAGAAAAATAAAAAAAAAATCTGCTTTCTGTTAGACCATGTGAATTATGCTGTTTTTAGTTAATATTTTGATCTGTTTTAGTTGTTTAGTTTTAAGTTTTTAAATTGTTTAGTGTAGTCTGATGATAGCTGAGTAGGTACGTTAGTTTAGTTTTATTTTTGTAGAGCTTGAGTGACGGGAAAAAGCATGCTTAGGGGCCTTAATCACTGTTATATCTGCCCTGTATCTATTGCGAAATAATTGCGGAAACCGCAATTTTTATTACTAAATGCATGTTTTGGACTGTCTGTTTAGCTAGGCTGTGATCTGTTTAAATTCTATCTTTTGCTGCTATCATGACTACCTTATATAGCTTATCTTAAGGCATGCTGGATGAGTGTCATAGGACACCCTTTGATAGTTTAAATTAACCTCTAAAAAGCTCAGCATGCATAGCTGTAAGTCCTTGCCTGTCTGTTTTTTTTCAATTTTCTGCTGCTGTGATATTTTCTTTTAGAATGTTCTGTCTATGCCTAGGGCTTTTAGATTCTCTTTGTTTTACCTTAGACTAGATGCTTCTAGGACAAGTTTGGGGGTGTGCCACCTCAGACACTCATTGGGGACAATGAGTAGTTTAAGTTTGGGGGAGGCCACCCTAGGCCTAGGAACACTCCTCTCTCCCTTAAAACATAAGCATTCTTCTTCTCCTTTTAAAAAAATAAAAATAAAAAATAATGAGCTGAAAAGAGAAAATGAAAAAAAGAATAAAGGGGGGAGTCTCTCTTAGGTTGCTGAGTAATCAGTGCCAAGTGTGTAACCCACAAGTGGCGTTGCATCAAAAGGCAACCAAAGGAGAGGCTCCACCAAAGTAAGAAAGAAAGAAAAAGAAGAAATAGGGAAGAAGAATGTATACCTAGGAGTTGCAACTTTGTGGCTTAGATGTCCTGTTTAAAAAGAACTCTGATCCTCAATTTAGCTAAGAGCAAAGTTGTAGCTTGTAGGGTTGTTTAGGGAGATGAGTGTATATCCAATGTAGTGATGCCAGGGCTTAGGTTGTTCTCTAAAAGTACTACTGTCACCATTAATACTAAGACTGGCATGACTCTAAGGAATCCGAGGGAGCTCATAAGTATAAACTAGAAGCATGTACTGAGTCTGGGGTAAAGCTAGGTAGAATTTGAAACCTTAGGGATAGTGGCAGGATATGACAAAAGCAGGTAGATCAGTGTAGGGAGTTAATAAAGACAGTAGGAGTATTAGGCATGCGAAATCAGAAGAAGCTAGATGAGAGGGTAGTTTTAAGCTTAGAAGTGTGTCACAGGACAGCACTGCTGTAGATAAGAATATAGGGAGTTAGTAAGTGGTTAAAGAAGAAGAAACAGCAGCCTAGGAAAGTCCTTAGATTGCTCGAGGACAAGCAAAACCTTAAGTTTGGGGGTGTGTTACGTCTCCAAAAGTGACATTTTTAGGACTTAATTATCTTAGAAAGATGTTCACTCTTAGGTGTTTTTGATAGCATTTAGCCTAAACCTATGCTTAAATATGAGAATTAGAAGAAGGTAGCTAAATTAGGACTTATGTACAATAGGAAAGAAAAGGGTTGAAAACCGAAGGAAAAGAATGAAAAACAAGCATTGCGATAGCATTGCGGAAACATTGCTGAAACCGCAATGTTTCAAGTGAAAACCGTAAGTTGACTGATGTTTTTCTGTTAATTTCCGTTATTTCAGGGATTCGTTCTATCTCCTCCATCCATTCTGAAGTACGACGTTGAAGATTGATGGTTCTCCTTGGCCCAAACGCACCTGCAGATTGCTATAAAAGGGGGTCAAAGTCGAGGGTTCAAACATCATCCGAAAGCGTAGAAGTCTTCTCGCAGCTCCATCTTTTCTCCTGTCGTTCTTCTCTGTCTGTTGGTGTGAGAGTCTCAGCTGTTGGAATCGACAATCTGATAGGAAGGAGAGAAGATTCATCTTCTCTCCCGATTGGATTCATTCAAGCAAAGCTATTCTTTCATCCCCTTCAGCCGAGGCATCTGCAACTAGGCGTTCACGCTCGATTTTATGCTTTCTGTCTTTATTTCCATTTTCCAGCTTTAGTTTGTTGTTGTTTCCTTTCTTGTAACTAGATCAGTCCAGTTCGTTGTGTTCTGTCTTTCTGTTATGCACTTTAAGTTTCTCTCCTTGTCCATTCAAACAATCAAGTAATCAAAGCATAGTTGTTATTTCACAGTTTCTTAACTCTTGCTGCTACTGGTTTTCCTTACTGTTTTAAGTATATTTCTCTTCTAAGCATGTTTCCTTCATCTCTTATTTCTGTTTACCCCATATCCATGAGTAACTAAGTCACATAGGGGCATGCTAATGACAATACTATAGGCTAAAAAAACGTGAACCAAGCATGTAGGATAGCTCTCGAAGCATTGATTGTATGTAAGCTTCATCCCACGGGCAATTTCGATTGGCCATCCATTTTGTCCAAAGAACTCCTAACCTCTGGAAGGAGTAAGAGTTCAGAGTCATACACTCATGCTAGCCTTTCAAGGTAGCCAGAAAACGACCTAGGAATAGGCGTTTTCCTAGTACAAACCATAACTTTCTGCTTTAACAAGATGCTTAAGACCTTACTTGGACATGAGTAAACTAAAGAATCTAATGCATGGAATCGGACGATACATGAGATTGAGTGAGTTTGATGCATAGAGAGTTGAACCAATGCTTGAGGATCGTAAGAGAATGCCTATAGGGGAGTCGTTAGTAGCCCTTGTTTCTCCATTTTACACACTTTCGCTGTTGTTAAAATTGCGGTAGAATTGCTGTTTCCGCAATTCTGCTTAAGTTACAATTCTGTCTAGCTGTTTTTGTCTTCGTTTATTACTCTCGTCTCTTTTCATTTAAGTTTAACTTTGACTTGCATTTGTTTATGTTGCTACCCTCTACGTATTCAGTAGGAAATAGACAATTTAAAACCAATTTTACCCCATCAAATCCACCCCTTCTTTCTTAACTTTACACTTCATGAATAGCTTATAATAAATCTCTGTGGGAAAACGAATGAAAAAATACTTACTACTTGCTATAAGATCATGTATGCTTGCATGTTCTGAGTGCTCTCTCTATCTTATTGCCTAATTATTTTAACACATTGAGCACGTAACACTCACCAATGGTTTACCACTTCTAAGTTCAATTGCTTGAACTTGCTCTTTACCATCTCTCCTTGGTACCTCAGTGTCAGCTGGTAGTCTACCTTTGGGCCTACTTTTGAGTTCATTGGCTAGTTGCCCTATTTGGTTCTCTAGGCTCCTAAGAGTAGCTTGCTGGCACTGTAGAGTGGCATCATTCTTGGCTATGTATTCCTTGAGTAAGTTTTCTACAGAAGACCCTACAGGTTGGTTGTATGGTTTTTGATACATGGATTGGTTATGTTGGGGAGTGAAACCAGGTGTTCCACTCGGTCTTGGTTGGTTAGGAGCTTGGTTAGCATTTTGTTGGCCACCCCATGACAGGTTTGGGTGGTTCCTCCAACCAGGGTTGTAAGTATTAGAATAGGGGTTGTTCCTAGGCTGCTGCTGGCTTCCAACATAGCAGACTGAGGCTGGATTCCCCGGGCAGTATTCATACAGGTGCCCTTCCCCACAGAATCCACAGATAAGTGTCTCACCTTGACTTGGCTGGGTGCCCTTTGACATGGCTGTGGCGGTGTTGACACTTGTTTGGAGATTGGCTTGAGCCATTTGCTTGACTAGGTTGGTCAGGGCGCTTATTTGACCACTCATAGCATTGAGTGCGTCCTTGTCTTGAGCTCTAGTTGGCTCAACTGGATCATCTGACCACCTACAGTGAGATGCTGAGATCTTCTCCAAGATCTCATAGGCTTCATTATAACTCTTGGACAGCATGGAACCACCAGCAGATGAATTTAAGACTTGTCTAGTGCTGGGGTTGCATCCTTTGAAAAAGACCTCTATTTGGATACACCATGGGATGCCATGATGTGGACATTTGAGAAGAAGGTCCTTGAACCTTGTCCAAGCTTCGTGAAGAGACTCAGTTTCAGCTTGTTTGAACTTGATTATGTCATCACGAAAGGTAGAATTCCTATCAGGTGGGAAGTATTTGACTAGGAATTTCTGTGCCAAGTCTGTCCAATTGAGGACTGATCCAGAGGGTAATGAGTTTAACCACGTCTTTGCCTTGTCCCTCAAAGAGTAGGGGAAGAGGTAGAGCCTCAAGGCTTCTTGGGAAACTCCAGGGATGATGAATGTATCACTAACTCCTAGGAAGTTTCTAAGATGGTTGTGGGGATCCTCATTTTCCACTCCAAAGAATTGTCCCACAGTGGACAACATTTGGAACTGTTGGGTTTTATGTCCTAAAACTCGTGGTTTGTAAACTGAATGAATATTCTATTTTGCAATAAATTTGTTATTGAGTTTTATTCAGTAAAGTTGTTATTGAATAAAATGAATTGTTTTTACTTTTAACCTAACTCCAATAAACAAAGAACCCATGGCTATAGGTTGTATACTTGAACTTCATGTATGACATGATTGTGGATCAAGTTCAAGTAATAGCCAGAACGGTCTATAGTATAGGGATAAGGTTGGGTACCTTATCCTGGGGACACTATTGGACGCGGCCCACTTTGTATAGTACAAACGATGTGATCCGAAATCGTTCATGTGGAGACATGTGAGTGGGGGCGTCCTATGCAATGAGTTTGCATAAGACTGAACCGCGAAACAAGTCGCTCTTTCTTTATAACTCCGTTTACTGTAAAGACCGATTTTTTTTCATATGATGACCTAGGTAACTCGATCTGAATCCTGAGCACGCTATGAACTCCTACTTATTCGGGCTTATCTTTTGACTTGTATGGGTGAGAGTGGCCCGAGATCGCCGACTCAATAAGCCTACCATCTTGGGGATAAGACCGGGTAGGTAGCTGGGAACATAGTCCTGCGAGATTGAATTCACTCCTACCCGCTCTGAGGGATTAGTAGAGAGGTTGTTCCCTTAAGTGCTGACTCCAGGTCTTGAACTAGGGATCCCACCCTCTCATTGGCCCGAGAGGGACTTGGTATGGTGATGAGATCACATACCAATCGGTTTGGTGGTTGGACCACAAACCAATAGTTCATTAGAGGATCAGTGGGACTTAAGGAACAAGATGTAATTACGGGGGTAAAACGGTTATTTTGACCCAGCTGTAATTACGAACGACCTGTGAAGGATCGACTTACTGATGATGGTTATATCAAGAGGACAGAAATATATCTACGGTGAGGAGAGTGCAACCCTTGGACTTTAGTGGAGTCTCCGGGGGTTAACGAATGTTGGTTAGCTTGGTTAAAGAGTTTGACCGGTTAATCTCGTATCGTTGGAGCTCATGATCTGTAGGTCCTTTAGGTTCTCCTGGCTAGCTCGGATTAAGCCGTGTAACAATATGAGAGAAAAAGAATTTGAATTTATTGAAATTCGGTTTTGGAAGAATGATGGACATATTTAAATATGATTTAAATATGGGATCGGTGTAAAACATGAATAGGTATTCATGTGTGATGATTCGGTTTAAGAAACCGGGATTAGTCTTATTATTTAATTAATATTTGATATTGAATTAAATAATAATATTAATTAATTAAAAAGTTTAATTAATTATAATTTATTTTGCTTATTAAAATTAATTATGAATTAATTTTAAAATGACAAAATATTACAAGTGTGATTATAAGTCAAAGTGGAATTATCCATGTTGAGTGGATTTATCCAAGTTGAGTGGGTTTATCCAAGTTGTGAAGTGGATTGTGAATCACCAACAACATGCATATAAACTCATCAATTTTGGAACACTTGGTTGAAGACTAATCCATCCAATTTGAGGTGTCATGCTAAGCAAAGACTTTGTTGCATGTGAATTGCCTATAAATTGGATGAAGTTCAAATGGTTTGAAGTTGATGAATTTTTCAAAGAGTTTGAATGTTTGGATGAGCATGAAGAGTTCATGGTACTTGAGAAATTAGAAAGCTAAGTGTTAGACTTCTTCTCACAAAAACCTCATCACTTTCATCTTCCCATCTTCTTCTTCCAAACTTTTCCTTTCATAAAGGAGTCCCACCACTCCGTTGCTCGGCCCGAGGATAGCGGGACTACCGGAGGTGGTTCTCGAGGAGTTCGAGGGAAGCTTCGAAGGGTTCGTGAGGAGATTTGAGCTTTGGAAGAGAAGTCTTTAGAACTACAAGAGGTATGTGTTCTAATTCCTTTTATTTCAAAGCTTTGTGCATGTTTCTTATTTAGCTAAATTGATGAAATTAGAGTGCCAATGATCCGTCTCGCTTCCGCTGCGCTACATGCGCTCCATCAATTGGTATCAGAGCGTTTTTTGGTCACTCAGTTTGCATCAATTTGAGCTCGGTGGGTATTTGTTTTAGAAATTTATTTTTCTGGGCGTCTAAAGTGTTTCCCGGTTTTGGCATATTTTTTTGAGCTTTGATTTGTACTTTGTTTTGTAAATGCCCGAGTGTGTATGGGCTTTAATGTGTGAATAAGAGTCTGTAAAAAATTCGGAGTCATTAGAGTCCATATAGGCTTTCAATTCGAAGACAGAAGCTCGGGTGTCGGAAAAAACAGCATGCTGTTTTTTGCTGTTTTTTTCTGCAAAATTCCAGCACAAAACCGGTTCAGCGCAAGGTGGAAGAAACGGTCCGGTTCGGTCCTAGTGCGGTCCGGTTCACTGAAAGTCAGACCGGTTCCTTGTTCTTCACCTTCTGGAGGTCCGGTTCAGCATTCGTTTGGTCCGGTTCCGGTCGGTATTGGTCCAGTTACGGGCTGTTGAAGTCGGGACAACTGTTATGGACCGGTTCAGTTTTTTTGAAGTTTTGTAGTTGCTGTTTTTTTTGACCGGTTGAAGCAAATTCAAGCTGGTTCGTGGCGGTTCGAAGGGTTCGGAAGCGTCTCAACTTAGTTGATGAATTATTATTGTAATAATTTAGTTGCTTGCTTGTCCGTGATGCCAAAACCGGTCCACTTTAGTGTGTTTAATTAATTATGCATTGTGAATGTATGTTTTAATTAAAGTATCTTGTATGTGCATAAAGTATGCCATATAGATTTCAAATCCCACCATAGGAAGCATGTTGCATGCATTGAAAGTATAATATAAGTGTTATGTTGTATAGTATGCATGCTTAATTCATGAGAATTAATATAAGTGTTATAATAATTTATGAATTGGATGTTGCTTGTTTAAAAGTAAAATTAATATAAGT
This sequence comes from Herpetospermum pedunculosum, assembly GCA_028017165.1. Lineage (NCBI taxonomy): Eukaryota > Viridiplantae > Streptophyta > Magnoliopsida > Cucurbitales > Cucurbitaceae > Herpetospermum > Herpetospermum pedunculosum. Next base: position 13,366,805 of record JAPQWQ010000186.1, on the reverse strand, counting down.
GTTATATTAATTGTGAAATTAAACATACAACATAGTTGCCTTAGTTGAATATAATTGTTATATTCTAGCTTGGGAAGCATGTTATAAATTGAATGTAATGGTTATATTCTAGCTTAGGAAGCATGTTATAGAATGTCTTTGTTTTATAAAGTGTTGTAAAATGAGATAGACATTTAAAATCTATAACAAAGATAAATGCATGCTCACTAAGGGTTAAAGAATTCCAATGCGATTAGGAATTTAGTATCGATTCGTTTTAATAGTTAAAATAGGTCGATATCTTGTAAAGCTAAGGTTACGAGAGAACTCACCCGGTTTGATCCTGCACTAAGGTTGGAGGTATTTAAGATGACGGTTTACGGAACACCTCCTACCTGGGGATCGATCCGGTACTTGAGTTAAGTTAACCCGGCTTTATGAGCATGCACGTGAGAGGTGTAAGGTTATAAAACGTTTATCACCTAGACATCTTAGGTAAAAGTATGTTCTACCTAGACTTAGGTTTTATTGTCTTAGCCGGATAATGCCTAAGTAAACCTATACCCAAACCATTCTAAAATACTTAGTAGTGGTGTTGAGAAGGTATATGTGATATATCAATCTCCTCCTACGTTCTCCGCAAAGTTCACACCGTGAGATTTATGCTCGGCCTCGTGATGTCAATAGGGCATCCCCATTCGGATGGTGTTTGCATAAATCAAGAGCAAGGTGAATGGAGAAAGTATTTATAGTAAGTGGGAGAAGGAAGTATGTCAATACATCCTGCGGTCTCCTCCATTAGGTTGAACCGTGAGATTCCCATGTTCCGCCTGCTGGTTGCCCATAGTAGCACCGTCCATTCGGAGGGCCGTTTCATGGGAGTCGGAACAACTCAATCTCCAGAAATGGATAGGGTCTCTTAGGTCCATTCCCAACTCTGACATTTCCATTCGGTTGCACTGTTGGGGCCGACCTCTGAGTTCTGAAAATGGCGGGTCACACTTACAAGGATTACTAAGTTGTTAGTAGATTCTTGACCGAAGTAGCGATAACTAAGGTGCTATAGGAATATGAGTTATTCAAGTATTAGCATTTAGTCAAGAATGTCTTGGTTCAGTGAAGGAGTGATTGACTGCCCCTCGGTAGCGGTTGCTCTGACTCACTGAAGTAGCGTTGCAAATTAATAATGATTTTTTGGGTACATTATTACTTTTGCTAAAATTCTTGATTGGTTATTAAAAAAAGGTTAAGATCAATTCACTAATAGAATTCATTCTTTTCAGCATGTCTAGCTTGTTTATCCAATTACTAGCTTCTGATAAACTAAACGGCGATAACTACACGACCTGGAAATCGAACTTGAATACGATTCTTGTTATCGATGATCTTAGGTTTGTCTTAACAGAGGAATGTCCTCCCCCTCCTAGCTCATCTGCAACTCGAACTGTTCGAGATGCATTTGACAGGTGGACTAGGGCTAATGATAAAGCCCGAGTCTACATCTTGGCCAGCACATCCGATGTGTTAGCTAAGAAGCATGAGGTAATGGTCTCTGCAAAGGAGATCATGGATTCATTACAGATGATGTTTGGACAACCGTCCTCATCGGTCTATCATGATACCCTCATGGCGAGCAAAGCTGAGAAGAAACAACTAAGTAAATATGATTTACTCGTTGTTGAAACATGTTTAGTGGAACATGATAGTTCTGCCTGGATACTGGATTCAGGAGCCACTAACCATGTTTGTTCTTCTTTCCAGGAAACTAGTTCCTGGCAGCTGCTTGCTGAAGGTGAGATAACTCTCAGGGTTGGAACAGGAGAGGTTGTCTCAGCCAAGGCAGTGGGAGCTGTCAAGTTGTTATATAGAGATAGTTTCATTTTACTTGAAAATGTACTGTTGGTTCCTAGCTTTAAAAGGAACCTTGTATCTATCTCTTGTTTACTTGAACATTTGTATAAAGTATCTTTTGATTTTAATGAAGCGTTCATTAGCAAAAGAGGTGTACATATATGTTCTGCGAAACTTGAAAACAACTTGTATGTGTTAAGACCAACAGAGGCAAAAGCTATTTTGAACACCGAGATGTTTAAAATAGCTCAAACTCAAACTTAAAGGCAGAAACTTTCTCCAAGTACCTATCTTTGGCACTTGAGACTAGGCCACATTAATCTCAATAGGATTGGGAGATTGGTTAAGAGTGGTCTCCTAAATCAGTTAGAGGACAACTCTTTACCACCATGTGAGTCTTGTCTTGAGGGCAAGATGACCAAACGATCTTTTTCTGAAAAAGGTCATAGGTCCAAAGAAACTCTAGAGCTTGTACATTCAGATCTTTGTGGTCCGATGAATGTTAAAGCACGGGGAGGGTATGAATATTTCATCAGCTTCATTGATGATTATTCTAGGTACGGCTATCTTTACCTAATGCATCATAAGTCCGAAGCTCTTGAAAAGTTCAAGGAGTATAAGGCAGAGGTTGAGAACACATTAGGTAAAACGATTAAAATACTCCGATCAGATCGAGGTGGAGAGTATATGGATTTAAGATTCCAGGACTATATGATAGAACATGGAATAGTATCCCAACTCTCAGCGCCCGGAACACCGCAGCAGAACGGTGTGTCCGAAAGGAGAAATAGAACCCTGTTAGACATGGTTCGATCTATGATGAGCTATGCTCAACTGCCTAGTTCGTTTTGGGGATATGCAGTAGAGGCTGCTGTATATATTTTGAACATGGTTCCCTCTAAGAGTGTTTCAGAAACACCTTATGAGTTATGGAGAGGGCGTAAAGGTAGTTTACGTCACTTCAGAATTTGGGGGTGTCCGGCACATGTGTTGGTGCCCAATCCAAAGAAGTTGGAACATCGTTCAAAATTATGCCTATTCGTAGGCTACCCCAAGGAAACGAAAGGTGGTCTATTTTACGATCCTCAACAAGATAAGATGCTTGTATCGACAAACACCACGTTCTTAGAGGAAGACCACATGAGAGATCATCAACCTTCGAGCAAAATTGTTTTGACCGAACTTTCCAGGAAAGCTACAGATAGGTCAACAAGAGTTGTTGATCAGGCTGGTCCTTCTCAAGAGTTGAGAATACCTCGACGTAGTGGGAGGGATGTGAGACAACCCGACCGCTACATGGGTTTAACGGAAACCCAGGTCGTCATACCTGATGACGGCGTTGAGGATCTATTGACCTTTAAACAGGCAATGAATGACATAGACAAGGACCAGTGGCTTAAAGCCATGGACCTCGAAATGGAGTCGATGTACTTCAATTCGGTCTGGGATCTTGTAGTGCAACCTGATGGTGAAAGACCTATCGGTTGCAAGTGGATCTACAAGAGGAAACGAGACCAAGCCGGTAAGGTGCAAACCTTTAAGGCTCGACTTGTGGCAAAGGGTTATTCCCAGAGGGAAGGGGTGGACTATGAAGAAACCTTCTCCCCTGTTGCCATGTTAAAGTCGATTAGAATACTCTTGTCCATTGCCACGTTTTATGATTATGAAATTTGGCAAATGGATGTCAAGACAGCCTTTCTGAATGGCAATCTTGAAGAGAGTATCTATATGGCTCAACCAGAGGGGTTCATAATTCAGGGTCAAGAGCAAAAAGTTTGCAAGCTTAATCGATCCATTTATGGGTTGAAGCAAGCGTCTAGATCTTGGAATATAAGGTTTGATACTGCGATCAAATCTTATGGCTTTGAACAGAATGTTGACGAACCTTGTGTCTACAAGAAAATAGTCAATTCTGTTGTAGCTTTCTTAGTCTTATATGTAGATGATATCCTACTCATTGGGAATGATGTAGGGTTCCTGACTGACGTTAAGCAATGGCTAGCGACCCAATTCCAAATGAAAGATTTGGGAGAGGCTCAGTTTGTTCTAGGGATTCAAATCGTAAGGAATCGTAAGAAAAAAACGCTAGCGCTGTCTCAAGCATCTTATATCGACAAGGTGTTGATACGATATTCGATGCAGAATTCCAAGAAGGGTTCTTTACCTTTCAGGCATGGAATTCAATTGTCAAAGGAAGAGTGTCCTAAGACACCTCAAGAAGTTGAGGATATGAGACGAATTCCCTATGCATCAGCAGTCGGTAGTTTGATGTACGCCATGTTATGTACACGACCCGACATATGCTATGCAGTGGGAATTGTCAGTAGGTACCAGTCCAATCCAGGATATGATCATTGGACTGCCGTTAAACACATCCTCAAGTATCTTCGGAGAACGAGAGACTATGTGCTCGTGTATGGCGCGAAGGATTTGATCCTTACAGGATACACTGACTCTGATTTTCAAACCGATAAGGATTCGAGGAAATCCACATCGGGATCAGTGTTCACTCTTAACGGAGGGGCAATAGTATGGAGGAGTATAAAGCAAGGTTGTATTGCTGACTCCACCATGGAAGCTGAGTATGTCGCGGCTTGCGAAGCTGCGAAAGAGGCTGTATGGCTTAGAAAGTTCTTGACGGATTTGGAAGTTGTTCCAAATATGAATTTGCCTATCACACTTTATTGTGATAATACTGGTGCTGTGGCAAATTCGAGAGAACCACGAAGCCATAAGCGTGAAAAGCACATTGAGCGGAAATATCATCTCATCAGGGAGATAGTGCATCGAGGAGACGTGATCGTCATGCAGATCGCCTCAGAGCACAATATTGCTGATCCGTTTACAAAGTCCCTCACGGCTAAAGTGTTCGAGGGGCACCTAGTGAGTCTAGGACTACGAGTTGTACAGTAGGATAGTGGGAGAAAAGCCATGGAAATATTTGATATTCCAGTTTTTCTCATCCAGCATGTAATACTCCACTGACGTTTTAGTCCAAGTGGGAGTTTGTTGGGTTTTATGTCCTAAAACTCGTGGTTTGTAAACTGAATGAATATTCTATTTTGCAATAAATTTGTTATTGAGTTTTATTCAGTAAAGTTGTTATTGAATAAAATGAATTGTTTTTACTTTTAACCTAACTCCAATAAACAAAGAACCCATGGCTATAGGTTGTATACTTGAACTTCATGTATGACATGATTGTGGATCAAGTTCAAGTAATAGCCAGAACGGTCTATAGTATAGGGATAAGGTTGGGTACCTTATCCTGGGGACACTATTGGACGCGGCCCACTTTGTATAGTACAAACGATGTGATCCGAAATCGTTCATGTGGAGACATGTGAGTGGGGGCGTCCTATGCAATGAGTTTGCATAAGACTGAACCGCGAAACAAGTCGCTCTTTCTTTATAACTCCGTTTACTGTAAAGACCGATTTTTTTTCATATGATGACCTAGGTAACTCGATCTGAATCCTGAGCACGCTATGAACTCCTGCTTATTCGGGCTTATCTTTTGACTTGTATGGGTGAGAGTGGCCCGAGATCGCCGACTCAATAAGCCTACCATCTTGGGGATAAGACCGGGTAGGTAGCTGGGAACATAGTCCTGCGAGATTGAATTCACTCCTACCCGCTCTGAGGGATTAGTAGAGAGGTTGTTCCCTTAAGTGCTGACTCCAGGTCTTGAACTAGGGATCCCACCCTCTCATTGGCCCGAGAGGGACTTGGTATGGTGATGAGATCACATACCAATCGGTTTGGTGGTTGGACCACAAACCAATAGTTCATTAGAGGATCAGTGGGACTTAAGGAACAAGATGTAATTACGGGGGTAAAACGGTTATTTTGACCCAGCTGTAATTACGAACGACCTGTGAAGGATCGACTTACTGATGATGGTTATATCAAGAGGACAGAAATATATCTACGGTGAGGAGAGTGCAACCCTTGGACTTTAGTGGAGTCTCCGGGGGTTAACGAATGTTGGTTAGCTTGGTTAAAGAGTTTGACCGGTTAATCTCGTATCGTTGGAGCTCATGATCTGTAGGTCCTTTAGGTTCTCCTGGCTAGCTCGGATTAAGCCGTGTAACAATATGAGAGAAAAAGAATTTGAATTTATTGAAATTCGGTTTTGGAAGAATGATGGACATATTTAAATATGATTTAAATATGGGATCGGTGTAAAACATGAATAGGTATTCATGTGTGATGATTCGGTTTAAGAAACCGGGATTAGTCTTATTATTTAATTAATATTTGATATTGAATTAAATAATAATATTAATTAATTATAAAGTTTAATTAATTATAATTTATTTTGCTTATTAAAATTAATTATGAATTAATTTTAAAATGACAAAATATTACAAGTGTGATTATAAGTCAAAGTGGAATTATCCATGTTGAGTGGATTTATCCAAGTTGAGTGGGTTTATCCAAGTTGTGAAGTGGATTGTGAATCACCAACAACATGCATATAAACTCATCAATTTTGGAACACTTGGTTGAAGACTAATCCATCCAATTTGAGGTGTCATGCTAAGCAAAGACTTTGTTGCATGTGAATTGCCTATAAATTGGATGAAGTTCAAATGGTTTGAAGTTGATGAATTTTTCAAAGAGTTTGAATGTTTGGATGAGCATGAAGAGTTCATGGTACTTGAGAAATTAGAAAGCTAAGTGTTAGACTTCTTCTCACAAAAACCTCATCACTTTCATCTTCCCATCTTCTTCTTCCAAACTTTTCCTTTCATAAAGGAGTCCCACCACTCCGTTGCTCGGCCCGAGGATAGCGGGACTACCGGAGGTGGTTCTCGAGGAGTTCGAGGGAAGCTTCGAAGGGTTCGTGAGGAGATTTGAGCTTTGGAAGAGAAGTCTTTAGAACTACAAGAGGTATGTGTTCTAATTCCTTTTATTTCAAAGCTTTGTGCATGTTTCTTATTTAGCTAAATTGATGAAATTAGAGTGCCAATGATCCGTCTCGCTTCCGCTGCGCTACATGCGCTCCATCAGGAACATCACTGGCTTTAACTCGAATGAGTTGGCAGTGATTTCAGGGCGGATTATGCTGGGGTTCAGCTCCCCAGGCATAGGTACTAGGTAGGAAAGAATGGCACTATCCTTATCATTCGCTATTTCGATGGGATTGCGAGTGGCAGGTACCGTATTTGGGACTGGTCTGTCCATTTCTTTTTGATCGAATTGCGGAGGAATTGCTATTTCCGCAATTATTGGAGGTAAAGGAGGTTGTTTAAAGAGACGTTTCTTAGCCCTATTTCTAGCCTTAAATAATCTCTCAGGCTCAGGGTTGAACTCTAGATCACTACTTGAAGGCTCATTCATAAACTAACCCAAACAGTACCTGCAAAGAAATGAAAATAGATCAGCTCCAATAGATATTAAACTTGGTGTTTCAAACTTAACAAACTTCGTTTTCACTAAAATAAATCCCCGGCAACGGTGCCAAAAACTTGTTGCGTGCTCAATGTGTTAAAATAAATAAGCAATAAGAGAGAGAGAGCACTCAGAACATGCAAGCATACATGATCTTATAGCAAGTAGTAAGTATTTTTTCATTCGTTTTCCCATAGAGATTTATTATGAGCTACTCGTGAAGTGTGTTGTTAAGAAAGAATGGGTGGATTTGAGGAGGTAGAATTGGTTTTAAGTTGTCTAATTTCTAAGGAATATGTAAAGGGTAGCAACATAAACAAGTGCAAGTCAAAGTTAAACTCAAATGAAAAGGGAAGAAATTAATAAACGAAGAGGAACTTAGCTAAACAGAATTTTAAACTTAGCAGAATTGCGGAAACAACAATTCTACCGCAATTTTACTAACAGCGAAAGTGTGTAAAATGAAGAAACAAGGGCTACTAACGACTCCTCTATAGGCATTTTCTCACGATTCTCAAGCATTGGATCAACTCACTATGCATCAAACTCACTCAATCTCATGTATCTTCCGATTTCATGCATTAGATTCTTTAGTTTACTCATGTCCAAGTAAGGTCTTAAGCATCTTGTTAAAGCAGAAAGTTATGGTTTGTACTAGGAAAATGCCTATTCCTAGGTCGTTTTCTGGCTACCTTGAAAGGCTAGCATGAGTGTATGACTCTGAACTCTTACTCCTTCCAGAGGTTAGGAGTTCTTTGGACAAAATGGATGGCCAATCGAAATTGCCCGTGGGATGAAGCTTACATACAATCAATGCTTCGAGAGCTATCCTACAAGCTTGGTTCACGTTTTTTAGCCTATAGTATTGTCATTAGCATGCCCCTATGTGACTTAGTTACTCATGGATATAGGCAGAACAGAAATAAGAGATGAAGTAGACATGCTTAGAAGAAATTTAAAGACAAACAGCAAGGGAAAAACAGTAGCAGCAAAGAGAAGAAACTGTGAAATGAAGAATTGTGCTTTGATTACTTAATTGTTTGAATGAACAAAGGAAAGCTTAAAGTGAATAACATCAAGACAGAAAGCAACGACATAAACAGAACTAGTCACTAGAAAAGAAACAACAACTAAACAGAGCTGGAAATTAGAAATAAAAGACAGAAAGCAGGTAATTAAACTTGGACGCCTCGTCGCAACCGCCTCGGCTGAAGGATGAGAAAGATCAGCCTTGCTTGGATGAATCCAATCCAATGAGAAAGATCAGCCTTGCTTGGATGAATCTTCTCTCCTTCCTATCAGATTGTCGACTCCAACAGCCAAACTTCGCAAACCAACAGACGGCAAAGAAAAACAGGAGAAAAGATGGAGCTGCGAGAAGACTTCTACGCTTTCGGATGATGATTGAACCCTCTACTTTGACCCCCTTTTATAGTAATCTGCAGGTGCGTTTGGGCCAAGGAGAACCATCCATCCTCAACGTCGTACTTCAAAATGGATGGAGGAGAAAGAACGAATCCCTGAAATAACGGAAATTAACAGAAACAGATCAGTCAACTTACGGTTTTCACTTGAAACATTGCGGTTTTAGCAATGTTTCCGCAATGCTTATTTTTCATTCTTTTACTTCGTTTTTCAACCCTTTTCTTTCCTTTTGCACACAAGTCCTAATTTAGCTACCTTCTTCTAATTCTCATATATAAGCATAGGTTTAAGCTAAATCCTATCAAAAACACCTAAGAGTGTACATCTTTCTAAGCTAAATAAGTCCTAACAAGGTCACTTTTGGAGACGTAATACTGCCTCAGGTTTGCCTATCATACTCAATGCTTCTTCCAAGACTGCCTCAGAAGGTGTGGCCACGATCTTTGAATACTCAAAATTCTTATGCTCTCTAAGAGCATACATCTCGTTGATCGCCTCGGCAGAGAAGTCTACCTCAACACCTCTGACCACAGAATAACATCCTTCGGGCTGAGTGAGGTTGGCGTAGAAGTCATAGACCATATCAGAGTAGGCCTGAATTGGTGGCCTACATAACTCCTCCCAGCCATGGTTTGCGATGTCTGCGCGCAAGAATTGCGGCAGGTCCGAAGGAGAATCCAAAAATCCTCTTTCGTGGAGGAGGTCTCTTTTCATTAAATCCATACCTTTAGCCTCTGCATCTTTGGACACATACCTCTCAGCTGGAGGTTCGTCTTCTTGGAACATCTTCCCTTTCCTCTTAGTTTTAGCTTTGGCTGCCTCAACAGCTTCTATCTTCATTTTCTTGGCAGGGGGTTCGGATTCGGCCTTTCTCCTTTTAGCTTTCTTTGAGGCCTTCGGCCTCTTTGCCTTTATGATCACAGGGGCCCTCTTCTTGGGCACCGATTCAGCTTGTTTTTCCAACCCAGCCACCACCTCGGCAGCTACTCGCTTGATACACTCATCCAGCGTTTCATCCATCGAATTACTTCTCCCCAATTCTTTCTCCACAGGGCTGTCAGGACTGTCACCCCTGATGGGAGAGACTACTTCCTCTCCTTCTTTAGCATCACCAATTGGGGTGGATTCAGAATCTGGCTGTTCCACGGGGGAGACCTCAGGTTCCGATGGTTGTTGTGTGGAGCCAAGACTTTGCATGGCGGTCTCGAACGATGGTCTGCTACTTGTGAGGCTTTCCTCACTCGTGGATGCTCTGCCCTTGGTTCTAGGATCCCGTCCAGCCGTGACCTTCTTTTTCCTCTTTGCAGGGATCTTTCTTGGTTCAGCTGTGTTTGCAGCCTCAGCAGCTGCTAGGGAGATTAGTGCATCTCCAGCCATGGCAGTGTCTTCTGTCGTGAGGGATGGCTTCGTAGGGGCCAGACTCTCTTTTGCTCGGGTTGAAACCATTTTCTTGGAGGTGAAGAAACAAAAAGTTTCAGGAAGAAGGAAGAAGAGATTTGGTTGAGAGTTCGAGGGTTTTGCGAATTGTGAATTGGGAATGAGCTGTAGGCTTTCTTATTTATAACGGTTTTGCGAAAATAAAGGCTATGCCTTTGCGGACTCCGCAATGATTCCGCAATGCCTCTAATCTCATAAAAGTCTTTGAAATATTACCATTGGGATTTATTCCTTAATTGTTGTCTGCCGCAAGATCTTAACAAAACCAAATCTTTGATTTTCCCAGATTCTTCCTTCATCTTCTCTTAACCTCTTGATTGATCCATTTTGCCGTTAGGATTTCCAATGATCAAACTTCTAATCAACATTAAAATCAACTTAATTAGTTTCAGAAAAATTAAAAATACTTTAATAGAAAAAAAAACAGTAACTAAACAAAATTATTTCGTATTCCTTCAACGTTTGAGCACAAGGATAATTCCAATAAACCCCCTTGCTCATCTTCTTTTGCTTGACTTTCAAGCTTCGGACAAGAGGAATGCCGAGAGTGTTCTCACATCCCCTTCCTAATAGTAGTGCTTCAGCCTAGCACCATTCACCACGAACGGTTGGCCTTGTTCCAAATTTTGGATTTCAATTGCACCATGAACAAACACATTAGTGATTACAAACGGACCAGACCAACGAGACTTTAGTTTGTCAGGAAACAACTTCAAACGTGAATTAAATAACAACACATGTTGGCCCTTTTTAAAATCCTTTATCCTGAGTCTACTATCATGCCAAATTTTAGTTTTTTCCTTATACATTTTAGCATTCTCGTATGACATGTGTCTTAGTTCATCTAATTCATGCAATTGTAGAGACCGTAATGTTCCCGCATCGGTTACGCAAAAATTTAACTCTTTTAAAGCCCAAAAAGCTTTGTTTTCTAATTCAAGGGGTAGATGGCATGCTTTTCCATAAACTAACCTATAAGGAGACATTCCTAATGGTGTCTTATATGCAGTTCTATTTGTCCATAGTGCATCATCTAATTCAAAAGACCAATCATTTCTATTTGGTTTTACAACTTTTTCTAGAATACTTTTGATCTCTCTATTAGAAATTTCAGCTTGCCCATTTGAATGAGGATGATAGGGTGTTGCCACCCTATGCCTAACATTATACTTAGCTAACACCTTTTCCATGGCTTTGTTTATGAAATGTGTTCCTTCATCACTTATGATGGCACGTGGTGTGCCAAAGCGTGTAAAGATATGTCTATTCATAAATTTAACAACTGTCTTAGCATCATTTAAAGGACATGCAATTGCCTCAACCCATTTTGAGACATAGTCTACAGCTACTAAAATGTAAAGATTACCAGCAGATGGTGGGAATGGCCCCATGAAGTCAATACCCCACACATCAAAGAGTTCTAACTCTAAGATGTAGGTTAGAGGCATCTCATCCTTCCTACTGAGGTTACCTGTTCGTTGGCATTCCTTGCAGTTGTGTGCGTAGTCATGTGCATCCTTGAAGATTGTTGGCCAAAAGTAGCCACTCTGAAATACCTTTGCAGCAGTTCTTTGCCCACCAAAGTGTCCTCCATACGGGGTTGTATGGCAATGCTGCAGGACTGACCTTGATTCAGCAGCTGACACACATTTTCTTAGCAATCCATCCGCACAGCTTCTGTAGAGGGTTGGATCATCCCAAATGTACTTCCTAGCCTCATTTAAGAACTTCTTCTTATCCTGCCTCTTGCTGAATTCTGGTAACACCTGTGAGGCAAGAAAATTTGCAATATCAGCAGACCATGGTTCATCATTATTATCACAATGTACTAAAACAAAAACATGTTCATCAATAAAAGAATCTGTCATTGCGGGCTCCGCAATAGATTCGCAATGACTCTGCAATCTTGATAAGTGATCAGCAACTACATTTTCACATCCTTTTTTGTCTCTGATTTCCAAATCAAACTCCTGCAAAAGTAGCACCCATATAATTAGACGAGGCTTGGCATCAACCTTCCTCATTAAGTACTTTATTGCAGAATGATCAGTATAAACAATTGTTTTATTTCCTACCATATATGGCCTGAATTTCTCACATGCAAACACTACTGCTAACATCTCTTTTTCTGTGGTAGTGTAGTTGCTTTGAGCTTCACTCAAATTTTTACTCGCATAATATATAGGATGTGTTAATTTGTCTCTTTTTTGGCCAAGCATAGCTCCAATTGCATAGTCACTTGCATCGCACATTATTTCAAAAGGCATATCCCAATTTGGCCCGACTATGATTAGTGCTTTGACTAAGGCAATCTTAAGCTTGGTCCATGCTATTAAACACTCATTTGAGAAGACAAATGTTCTATTCAGCTCTAGAAGCTCACAAAAGGGTTTAGAGATTTTTGAAAAGTCTTTTATGAGTCTTCTATAAAATCCTGCGTGACCTAAGAAACTTCTTATGGCTTTGACATTCTTAGGTTCAACTAACTTCTCAATGACTTTTATCTTGGCCCTATCGACCTCTATTCCTGCTTTGGACACTTTATGTCCTAATACTATGCCTTCTTCCACCATGAAGTGGCATTTTTCCCAATTCAACACTAGATTGGTTTCTTCACACCTAGTGAGGACTTGTCCTAGATTGGTTAGACAGTGGTTAAAGGAGTCACCAAATACTGAAAAGTCATCCATAAAGATCTCTGCTATAGACTCGTCTAGGTCAGAGAAGATTGCCAACATACATCTTTGGAACGTTGCTGGTGCATTGCATAAGCCGAATGGCATTTTGCGGAAAGTAAACGTACCAAATGGACATGTAAATGTTGTTTTCTCTTGGTCCTTAGGGTCTATGGTGATTTGGTTATACCCTGAGTAGCCATCTAAAAAGCAATAGAAGGCTTGGCCAGCTATTCTATCTAACATTTGGTCGATAAAAGGTAGAGGGAAATGGTCTTTTTTTGTTTCTTTATTAAGTTTTCGATAATCCATACATACTCTCCATTATGTGACAGTTCGAGTTGGTATTAATTCATTGTTTTCATTAACTACTACAGTCATACCACCCTTTTTTGGCACACATTGGATGAGACTGACCCACTGACTATTGGATATTGGGAAGATCACACCTGCATCTAGCCATTTAATAATTTCCTTTTTTACTACCTCTTTCATATAGGGGTTCAACCTACGTTGGTGATCTATTCTAGGTGTATGTTCCTCTTCTAACAATATCTTATGCATGCAATAAGAGGGACTTATACCCCTAATGTCAGCAATCGTCCAACCAATAGCTTTTCTATGTTGCTTAAGCAACAATATTAACGCAATTTCATGCTGTTTATTTAATTTGGACGAAATAATGACAGGAAAGGTATCTTTCTCTCCTAGATATGCATATTTAAGGTGTTTAGGTAATGGTTTCAGTTCTAATAAAGGTGGTTGTTCAATTGATGGCATCATAGGAGTTGTGGTTCTTTCAGACAGTTCATTGGTCATGCATACATGCTGAGGGTTATCCACAGATACATCCATCAATTCAAAAATATTCAAATCATTCAAATCAATTTGTGCATAATCCGTAGCATGCTTGACTAACAATTCATGCTCAAATTCCTCTTCAATTAATGAGTCTATTATATCTACAGTTGCACAGTGTTCAAGATCAGAGGGGTACCTTAAAGCTTTAAAAACACTGAACTTAACCTCTTCATCATGGACTCGCATGGTAAGTTCACCTTTTTGGACATCAATTAGAGACCTACCTGTGGCTAAGAAAGGTATGCCTAAGATGATTGGCACCTCTTTGTCTGCTTCATAGTCCAAGATTATAAAATCTGCAAGAAAAATAAATTTGTCAACCTTGACTAGTATATCCTCAATCTTACCTTCAGGGTATCAGATGGATCTGTCTGCAAGTTGCAAGGTGACTGTTGTTCGGCGTGCTTCTCCTATCCCAAGCTGTTGGAACAGTGACAAGGGCATGAGGTTTATACTGGCTCCCAAGTCACATAAGGCTCTGCCCACATGTTTGCCTCCCAATTCTACTGGCAAAGTGAAGGAACCAGGGTCCTTCTCCTTCTTTGGCAGCTTGTTTTGGAGTATGGCACTGCACTCTTCAGTGAGATTAACTGTTTCAAACTCACCAATAACTTTTTTGTTAGTTATAATATCTTTTAAAAACTTTACACATGTTGGCATAGACTGCAAAACTTCCACAAATAGAATATTAACATGGACTTGCTTTAGGATTTCCAAAAACTTATGGAAATGAGCTTCCTGTTCTTGTTTCTTTCTGAGCCGTCTAGGAAATGGAGGTGGTGGCACATAAGTGTGCAAATCAGGTTGCCTAATGACAGGGGGAGGCGTAGGAATTTCCTTTGGTTCCTCAATGATAGGTTCCAGCCTTGCCCTTGTTGTGCTTGGTTGTATTTGATCAAGGTTAGGCAGATAATCCAGTGGAGCACTAGACTCTCCATTCTCTACTTTCTTTGGTGTTTCTCTGCTGTTGATCACCAATGGCCTTCCACTTCGGAGTTCAATAGCTTGAACTTGTTCCTTACCATCCTTTCTTGGAGTTTCTATGCCTGCAGGCAGTCTGCCTTGGGGCCTATTCTTCAGCTTGTTTACCAATTGCCCTATTTGATTCTCTAAACTTCTTAGTGTTGCTTGCTGGCTCTGCAAAATTGCATCATTCTTTGCTATGTATTCTTTCAGCAAGTTCTCCACTAATGTTCCCATCGGTTGGTTGTTGACATATTGTTTCTGATATGGGAGTTGGTTACTTTGAGTGAACCCAGGTGGTCCACTTGGTCTTGGTTGATTTTGCATTTGGCTTGTGCTTTTTTGTCCACTCCAAGAGAAATTTGGGTGGTTTCTCCAACCAGAGTTTTATGTATTTGAATAGGGGTTGTTCCTTGGTTGTTGTTGACTTCCAACATAGCACACAGAAGCTGGATTAGCAGGGCAATAGTCATATACATGCCCTTCCCCACAGAATCCACAAACTAGTGCATCCACTTGGTTGGCTACTGCTGTGCTTGTTGAAACAGCTGCCACTGTGTTGACACTTTGTTGAATGTTGGTTTGAGCCATTTGCTTCACCAGGTTGGTCAGAGCATTAATCTGGCTGCTCATTGCGCTGAGTGCATCCATGTCTTGAGTCTTCCTTCTGTTTGGCTCCATAGGATCATCTGACCACCGACAATGTGATGTTGAGATTTTCTCCAAAATCTCATAGGCTTCGTTATAGCTCTTTGATAGCATCGAACCTCCAGCTGAGGAATTCAAGACTTGCCTCGTGCTGGGGTTGAATCCTTTGAAGAATTCAAGAATGCCATGGTGTGGACACTTGAGTAGCAGATCTTTGAATCTGGTCCATGCTTCATGTAGTGACTCATTCTCGGCTTGCTTGAACTTGATGATGTCATCACAAAACTTAGAGTTCCTATCTGGGGGGAAATATTTCACCAGGAACTTCTCAGCTAGGTCTATCCAATTGACAATTGATCCAGAGGGGAAGGAATTCAACAATGTCTTGGCTTTGTCTCTTAATGAGTACGGGAAAAGGTACAGTCGCAAAGCCTCTCGAGAAACTCCTGGGATGACAAAGGTGTCACTCACTCCCAGAAAGTTCCTTAAGTGATTGTGGGGGTCTTCATTCTCCACACCAAAGAATTGTCCAACTGTGGACAGCATCTGAAACATAACAGGTTTCAGTTCGAATGAGTGAGTGATAGCACTCAAAAAGTGCTAATATTTAGCTCCTAAGTCTTGCGAATTAAGTAATTAATTATGCTTAATTGATATATTTTGTATAATTTAATTATTTAGGGGTAAATCGGACCATTGCATTAATTTAGGGCTTAAAATAATATTTTAGTGGATAATAATGATTAATTATTTTAAGCGTGTATACCATATATATTAATTAATCAAATGATATCTCAATTGTTATAAGTGGTTTGGTGGTACAGGAGGAAGTTGTCAAGTTAATAGGCCTGAGTTCGAGTCCAGAGGAGGGCAGAATTTCTGTTATTTTTCCTTCAGGCACAGACACAGCATCGAGACGCTACCTGTAGGGTCTCGACGCTCCGACTGTATAAAACCCATTTTTTAACGATTTTTAGGTCATTCACTCTCGGGTTTGGACATTTTTTGAGCGTTTTCTCTCTAGATTTTTGGGGTTTTCTCCCCTTTTCTTATATATCAAAGCAATACTTGGTTGGATTTAGCTTGTGTTCATCTCGAGCAAGGTAAGTGCTCTAATTTGAGGTTAGGGATTTGTCTTGATGCTTAGGGAGGGTTTTGTATGAATTTCTAGCTTAGTTTTGTTAATCTTTTGCATCTCTTAATCTGTATAAAGAACGAATGCCATGCCTTTCCAATTAGGAGTGACGTTCATAATTTGTTACGCATGTTAGTGGGTTAGCGTTAATTCGTGATTAGTCTTAATGCAAGTAGCGAGGGTCTAGCTCGTGGCTAATCAATTCGAGCCTAAGTGACAGTTGGGGGTAGGAGTTGATTAACGTTTTCACGGTGGGCTCAAGGTTAGGAGAGAAATCGAATTAATTATAGGATTAACTCGTCGCAATGTTACCCGTCATTGTTTGTTAATTTATTTTGGAGTAATCAACTTAAATTAATTAGCGAGCATGTTTAATTAGATTCGTAAGTTTCTAATTAATTCTTTGGGGTGTTTTGGACCCGATTGGGACAAAGCATTTTGTGTGCATTAGAGTAATAGTTAAGCATAATTAGAATCCCAATGAACTAAGCGCATCAAGCAAATCCCGAGCACAAGTTAATTAGTTTTAATTTTCCGTCAGCTAGTTTACATGTACTTAGTTCAATTCTTCCGTTAGCTAGTTTGCATGCTTACTTTAATTTTCCGTTAGCAATCCCCTTTTATTTATCGTTTTATTTTATTGTTTTAGTTAATTAAAAAACAAATAGAAATTAATTAGGAGAAAATAATTTATGTTCCCTGTGGATCGACCCGACTACCACTAGCTGCAAAGCTCAGTTGTAGCGGAATTATAAATGTTATTTTGGCGGGACTCGACACCCCGAAATTTATAGGATATTCAAAAATCCTACTACCAAAATTGGCACCGTTGCCGGGGAACCATTTAATTTCTCTTAGTTAGATTTTATTTGTTTGTTTTTCCTTTTTGTTGTTTGCTTTCTTTTGTAGGGGTTTGGCCTAATGACCGAGATAATGGGCAAAGACCGCGCCACTCCAACCACCGACCTCGCGAAATTCAGGGGAGGTTTTCTGTTCCCTTTAATTTTGTAGTTTTTAATTGCTTTATCTGATGGATGGATACATAGAAGACTATGTATCTTTCGAAGGTTGGGGGTGAAGATTGTTGTCTGTTGGATTCATGTGTAGTTGTTGAGCAGGAGTAGATTTAGAATTTTGAAGTGCTTTGGACTCTGTTTGCATGCTTTCTGATTATGATGATCTAGGAAATATTTTTAGAATCTTCGTATTTGCATGTATGGATAAGCATGAAGTTGTTTGCACTGATTGAGTTGATGTAAAAAATTTTAAAATTTTTTTCTGTTGCTCCCTTGCATCTAAAGAGCACTTAGCAACTTCTCTTATACTCCGTAGGCTTAGATTGACAACATGTTGCATGAATTCTTGTTGTCACCCCGAAAGGCACCCCTAGGGAAGACTTGATGCATGATAGGTTGTAATAGGTTAATCGAATTGTAGCGAAGCTATTGCCTAGTAAAAAAAACAAGCATGAAAATAAAAGCTCTTGAGGTGCTCCTCCTTCTTAGAATCGCGACTAAGAAGTGAGTATTAATCCTTAAAAATGTGAAGCTTGCCCGTAGTCAGATACATGGTGCAATGGAATTGCGGGTAAGCTGGAACGAAGGCAAGCTTGACATGTTAGGCTCTCCTGGAGAAGCAAAAGAAAGAAAAAAGTTAAAATTTAGAAAGTTCAAAAGAAATAAAGAGTACAAGGTACTCAAGAAAAAGAAAAAAAATTTAGGCCTGTTAATTTGTTACTCTCTTGATTGTTGAAAAGCCGTTAGACTGTTCTGTATTGCTAGAAGTAGGGGGAAAACGGAATGACATGTTGCATGCGATTTTTCCGGGCTTACGTTTGTTTAGGATAGGTTGGCTAGCACACACACACACGTTAGGGAGCGATAGTTAATTTTTGACATATTCATTGATTCAGTGCATGCGATCGATTGCTTACTTGTTTATGTAAATGCCTTGATTCTTAAAGCATCGAGATTTGAGTTAGAAGCATGCATGTATAATCCTTAGGAGCTAATTTAGTGTTTTCCTTGCTCGAGGACTAGCAAGATTTCGGTTGGGGGTTTTGATAGCACTCAAAAAGTGCTAATATTTAGCTCCTAAGTCTTGCGAATTAAGTAATTAATTGTGCTTAATTGATATATTTTGTATAATTTAATTACTTAGGGGTAAATCTTACCATTGCATTAATTTAGGGCTTAAAATAATATTTTAGTGGATAATAATGATTAATTGTTTTAAGCGTTTATACCATATATATTAATTAATCAAATGATATCTCAATTGTGATAAGTGGTCTGGTGGTGCTGGATTGTTTTAAGCATTTAATTGCTTCAATTGTGATATATCAAAGCAATACTTGGTTGGATTTAGCTTGGTGTTCATCCCGAGCAAGGTAAGTGCTCTAATTTGAGGTTAGGGATTTGTCTTGATGCTTAGGGAGGGTTTTGTATGAATTTCTAGCTTAGTTTTGTTAATCTTTTGCATCTCTTAATCTGTATAAAGAACGAATGCCATGCCTTTCCGATTAGGAGTGACGTCCATAATTTGTTACGCATGTTAGTGGGTTAGCGTTAATTCGTGATTAGTCTTAATGAAAGTAGCGAGGGTCTAGCTCGTGGCTAATCAATTCGAGCCTAAGTGACAGTTGGGGGTAGGAGTTGATTAACGTTTTCACGGTGGGCTCAAGGTTAGGAGAGAAATCGAATTAATTATAGGATTAACTCGTCGCAATGTTACCCGTCACTGTTTGTTAATTGATTTAGGAGTAATCAACTTAAATTAATTAGCGAGCATGTTTAATTAGATTCGTAAGTTTCTAATTAATTCTTTGGGGTGTTTTGGACCCGATTGGGACAAAGCATTTTGTGAGCATTAGAGTAATAGTTAAGCATAATTAGAATCCCAATGAACTAAGCGCATCAAGCAAATCCCGAGCACTCAAATTAGGAGCACAAGTTAATTAGTTTTAATTTTCCGTTAGCTAGTTTACATGTACTTAGTTCAATTCTTCCGTTAGCTAGTTTGCATGCTTACTTTAATTTTCCGTTAGCAATCCCCTTTTATTTATCATTTTATTTTATTGTTTTAGTTAATTAAAAAACAAATAGAAATTAATTAGGAGAAAATAATTTAGGTTCCCTGTGGATCGACCCGACTACCACTAGCTGAGCTCAGTTGTAGCGGAATTATAAATGTTATTTTGGCGGGACTCGCACCCCAAAATTTATAGGATATTCAAAAATCCTACTACCAGTGAGCTGTGATTTCTGGGCGTATGATGCTTGGATTGAGCTCCTCGGGCATAGGTACAAGGTAAGACAGTATAGCATTATCCTTGTCATTCGCAATTTCAATGGGATTGCGAGTGTTAAGTGCTCGGTTTGGTGCTCGTTCTGGCCGATAATTTCAACTTGTTGTGGTTCGGATTGCGCTGACTCTGCGTGGTCAGCAATGTGCTGAAATACAGGTTGATTTTGAGTTTGCTGCTTAAAAACTCGTTTCCTAGTTCTATTTCTGTTCCTTAGAGTCCTTTCAGGCTCAAGATCAAACTCGAGATTGTGGTTTGGAAACTCATTCATAAACCAGCTTTGTTGGTACCTGCAAAAATAAACGCAAAAGATTAGCTCCAATTAATTAAGCTCTTTTAAAATAAAACAAATCATTTTTACTAAACAAAGTCCCCGGCAGCGGCGCCAAAAACTTGTTGCGTGCTCAGTGTGTATGTAATTTAGATGTGAAAAGCACTCAGATCATGCAAGTATACATGGTCTGCAGCAAGTGATAAGTATAATTTATATCGATTTTCCACAGAGACTGAGTTGAGTGGCTAGCGATTTGGTGTGTGTTAAATTAGAAAAGGTAACTTGAATTGACTGGATTTTGGTTTGAGGCACGAAATTATAAAAGATGCAAGAAGAATGCAAAAATAAACACAAAGCAAACGAAGTTGAGGAAACTATAATGTGGAAAACTAGTATTGCGGGTCTCGCAATACTTTCGCAATGGTTTTGCAATAGATTAACAAGCTAATGAAATGACTAAGGTAAAGGCAGAGCTTGATGCGGTTCTCGCAATATTCTCGCAATACTCTAACAACGATTAAAAGCTAAAATAAAGATGACAAGGTTCGCTTAAGAGTCCTCTATAGGCAATTTATCTATGATCATTCAGCAGCAAATTAACATATCATGCATCGTCTTAGCTAGGTCTCATGCATCTTTCGATTACATGCATTAGATCTTTAGTTTACTCATATCCAAGCAAGACTTAAAACCTATTTATACACACATGCTAACAAAAGTGCTAGGAGAATGCCTATTCCTAGGCCACTCTCTGGTTACCATGAAAGGCTAACATGAATGAACGACTCTGAATTCTTACTTCTTCCATAGGTTAGGAATTCTTTAGACAAAATGGATGGCCGGTCGAAATTGCCCATGGGATGAAGATCACATTCATTCAATGCATTCATGCTACTTTACATGCTGATTTCACATACTCTTATCCTATAGATTCATCTTTAGCAAACCTCTTTTTAGTTAGTTACTCATGGTTTTCGAAGAACTTAAGAAGATTAATTGATTACTCATGAAATGAAGAATTCAAGTAAACTAATTGATTGAAGACAAAGAAATGAAGAACTCAACAAAACTAATTGATTACTCTTAAAAGACAAATCAAATAACAATTCGTAAAGCAACAACCTTTGATCCGAAAGCAACAATTAAAGGAGAAAGCAATAAATGATTCAGAACAACACTAAGGAAAGCAGTAAGTAATTTGGAGAGCAGTAAAGGAAAGCAGTAAGTTTAATGAAGATATTCCAAGCCGTGAATCGCCTCGGATGAAGGAGAAGAAGAGCTGATCTTGGGAAGGACTTCGATCAGAAGAGAATTTCTCTCTTCTTCCTTTCGAAATATCGACGCCAAGGGCTTTAGTTTCTTCGATCCAACAAACAGGGGAAAGGATTTCGTCTTCGGGGTTAGGCTACTGCCGATTTTTCTTCACTTTCGAGTTCTTCTTTTCCATCTTCAGTTGGCTCTTTTTATAGCCTCCACAGGTTCCATCAGCTGCGGATCTCCATTCATTCTGGAGTAACAACCTCCCACGTGGCAGCAGCAGAAAGGTTAGGCGGCTGGAAAATCGCAGCCGCAAAGACTGGTATTGCGGTTGCGTTGCGAGGGTCGCAATGCTCTGTTTCCAGCTCTTCTTCCTCTGATCCTATTTGCGAGCTTCGCAAAATTTCAGCAATGCATCTGCAAGGTATAAATTAGTCGTTTTTTCACCAATTTGCATACTTTTTCGTTACTTTTCCAAATAAGCCTTAAATTAGCATCATTTCTCAAAATCTCACTTTTAAGCACACATTATGCTAACTTCGAACTAAAATGCTCAAGAATTTCCA
The DNA here is from genome assembly GCA_028017165.1 of Herpetospermum pedunculosum. NCBI lineage: Eukaryota > Viridiplantae > Streptophyta > Magnoliopsida > Cucurbitales > Cucurbitaceae > Herpetospermum > Herpetospermum pedunculosum. The sequence continues at coordinate 13,345,033 of JAPQWQ010000186.1, read as the reverse complement.
TGAATTTCAGGTAATTAAGGTCCTAAATAACACTCATTTGGAGAGGTAACAGTAACCCAAGAGAAAAACAGTTTTGTTAGTTGGAGAGAAGGACAAGAATTAACAGTTAGATAGTGGAAAAGAAAGGGAAAGTGAGTTCATAATATTGCTCGAGGGCTAGCAATAACTCAAGTTTGGGGGTGTGTTGCCTCTCCAAATGAGAGTTATTTAGGTCTATATTTGCTTAATATTCATCAAGTCTTTTGAGCATTTCAGCTAGTAGTGAGCATAATAGGTGTTTAAAAGTGACATTTTATGAAATGGTGTGAATTCAATGCTTATTTGAAAAATCTGTGCATAAGTGTGTAAAATGGTGAAAAAATGTCTAATTGATGCCTTGCAGATGTATTGCTGAAGTTTTGCGAGGAACGCAATGGGATCAGAAGAAGCACAACTTGAAACAGAGCATTGCGATCGCAACGCAATCGCAATACTGGTCTTTGCTGCTGCGTTTTTCCAGCCGCCGACCCTTCCTGCATCTGCCACGTGTGAGGTTGTTACCTCAAATTGGATGGAGATCCGCAACCTATGGAACCTCTGAAGGCTATATAAGAGAGCTAGATGAATCAATCAAAAAAATCCCACTCGACGGTGTAGTGATTCTGCAAAGGCCAAACAACAGAAAAAGAATTCTCTCGTTTGTTGGATCGAAGAAACGAAGGCTACCTTGGCATCAGTAATTCAAGAGGAAGAAGAGAAGATCCATCTTCTCTTCTGATTGAGTTCCCGTCCCAAGTTAAGCCATTCTTCTCCTTCAACCGAGGCAGATCGTGGACGATCGGAGCTTCACTAATCTACTGCTTTCTTTTAGTTTCTGTTTCCGAATTGAATTCTGTTTTACTTTTAGTTTCTGTTTACGAATTGAATCGTATCTCGCTTTCGAATTGTTACTGGATTTGTTTCGTTTAAGTAATCAATTAGTTTTGTTGAGTTCTATTTATGAGTAATCAATTAGTTTTGTTAAGTTCTCCTATGATCATGCGTAGCTAGAATTAGAAAGGTTGCTGAGATGAATCTATAGGGCATAACAATGTGAATTCAGCATGTAAATGAGCATGAGTGCATTGAATGAATGTGGACTTTATCCCATGGACATTTTCGACCGGCCATCCATTTTGTTCTAAAGAATTCCTAACCTCTGGAAGGAGTAAGAATTCAGAGTCATTCATTCATGTTAGCCTTTCATGGTAACCAGAGAGTGATCTAGGAATAGGTGCTCTCCTAGCACGTTTAATCGCATGCAATCATAAATAGGTTCTTAGCCTTACTTGGATATGAGTAACTTATGAATCTAATGCATATAATCGGAAGATGTATGAGATCTTAGCTGAATACGATGCATGTAATGTTTGTTCACTGCTGAATGATCATAGTTTATGCCTATGGAGGATTCTTAGCCAACCTTGCTGTTTTATCTTAAGATTTTACTCGTTGCGCGTTTATTGCGAAAGTATTGCGAGAGCCGCAATCATATTCTCTGCCTTATCTTAGATTTACTTGTCTTTTAATCGATTGCTAGTTCATTGCGAAAGTATTTCGAGACCCGCAATACTATTCTTTTATGTTGTGAATTAGTTAGCTTATTGTCTTGGACCCACGTTAGATTTTGTTAGTCTGTTAATCTGTTGCTAGCCTATTGCGAAGGTATTGCGAGTCCCGCAATACCAGTTTTTAATATATTGTAGTCTCTTTAGTTCTTTTGCATTGCTGTAACTTTACGTTTTCCTTGTGTCCTTTACAATTTTGTGTCTCAAACCAAAATCCATTCATTCCTGGTTACCTTAACTAATTTAACACGCATAAAATCGGCATTTACTCAACTTAGTCTCTGTGGGAAATGGATATAAAACATACTTATCACTTGCTGCAGACCATGTATACTTGCATGATCTGAGTGCTCTTCGCACCTAATTTACATACACACTGAGCACGCAAGAGTAACGCACCCGGTACATTTCAGAGATGCATGATGAGTATTTTTTCTGAGTTTGTAGAAAAATGCATTGAAGTGTTTATGGATGATTTTACAGTTTATGGCAATTCCTTCGATGATTGTCTATCTAATTTATGGCATGTCCTGAAACGGTGTATTGAAATGAACCTTGTTCTGAATTTTGAAAAATTTCATTTTATGGCTAGTCAAGGGATCGTTTTAGGACATCTGGTTTCTTCTAAGGGTATAGAGGTAGATAAGGCTAAAATAGATGTTATCTCTAATCTGCCATACCCAAAGAATGTTAGGGATTTTCGGTGTTTTTTTGGCCATGCAGGGTTTTATCGTAGGTTTATCTAAGACTTCTCCAAGGTTGCCATGCCAATGACGTACCTTCTTCAGAAGGATGTCACGTTCGATTCCGGGGAGGAGTGTAGAAAAGCCTTCGATCTGCTGAAGGATAGTTTGACGAGCGCGCCCATCATACACCCACCCCAGTGGGACTTGACTTTCGAGATAATGTGCGACGCCAGCAACTATGCCTTAGGAGCAGTGCTTGGTCACATGATCGAGAACAAGAGCCGTGTCATTTACTACGCCTCCAGGACGCTAAATCGAGCACAGTGCAATTATACGACAACAAAAAAAGAACTTCTTTCTATTGTATTTGCGCTAGATAAGTTTCGTCCTTATATTATTGGCTCTCAAGTAACTGTTTTCTCTGATCATGCAGCTAATCGGTACCTGATGACCAAGAAAGATTCGAAACCGAGGCTACTTCGGTGGATTTTGCTCCTCCAGGACTTCGATGTGAAAATCAAGGATAGAAGAGGAGCAGAGAACCCGATAGCCGATCATCTGAGCCGTTTGGTCAGAAAGGAAGACCTCCTGCCTCTTAATGAAGATTTCCCCGATGAGACACTCTTCAGAGTTGATGCAGTCCTTCCCTGGTATGCTGATATGGTAAATAGCTTAGTTACAGGTAATTTTCCATCTGTTTTCTCTTATGCTAGGAAAGCTAAGCTGAAAAGCGACGCTAAATCCTATGTTTGGGAGGATCCTCATTTATGGAAGTTCTGTTCTGATCAGATAATTAGGAGATGTGTCCCTGAGCATGAGCATGCATCTATTCTTACTTTCTGTCATAATTATGCATGTGGAGGACATTTTGGGCCTAGGAGGACAGCTAGGAAAATTTTTGATAGCGGGTTTTACTGGACATCTTTGTTTAAAGATTCGTATGAATTTTGTAAAACCTGCGATAGATGTCAAAGAGTAGGGTCAATATCAGGTAGAAATGAAATGCCTCAAACCTCTATTTTAGTCTGTGAAATCTTTGAGGTTTGGGGCATGAACTTTATGGGACCTGTTACGTCTCCAAAAGTGACTAATTTAGGACTTGTTTTCTATAGAAAGATGTGCACTCTTAGGTGTTTTTGGTAGGATTTAGCTTAAACTCGTGCTTATATATGAGAATTAGAAGAATGAAGCTAAATTAGGACTTATATGCAAAAGGAAAGAAAAGGAATTAAAAACGAAGTTAAAGGACTGAAAATTGCTCATTGCGGAAGCATTGCGGAAACATTGCTAAAACCGCAATGTTTTAAGTGAAATCCGTAAGTTGTCTAACCTTTTTCTGTTTTGTTTCGATATTTCAGGGATCCATTCTTTCTCCTGCAGCCACGTAGAAGTACGACGTTGAGAATGGATGGTTCTCCTTGACCCAATCGCACCTGCAGAATACTATAAAAGGAGGTCAAAATGGAAGGTTGAAACACACTCGAAAGGCGTAGACCTCTATTCTCAGTGCAGTATTTTCTCCTGTTTTTCTCATCCGATTGTTGGATTGACGGTCTCAGCTCTTGGAGTCGATAATCTGAGAGGAAGAAGAGAAGTTTTGTCTTCTCTTCTGATTGGATTCATCCAAGCAAAGCTTGCCTTTCTCTCCCTTCAGCCGAGGCGTCTGCGACGAGGCGATCACGCTTGGATCTCTTCGTTTTTCTGTTTTAGCTTTCTGTTTTCATTGTCGTTTGTTGTCATTTCCCTTTTCATTAGCTACTATATTCCATTTCGTTGCTTTCTGTTTTACTTTGGTTATTCAAAGCTATCACTTGTTTAGTTCAAACGCTAGTTAATCCAAGCATAATTTCAGTACTTCGCACGTTCTTCATCTCGTATGTTCACTGCTTTTAGCTTCTGTTTTGTCTTTAATCTTCTACTTAGTATGTTTTCTCCATCTATTCTCCCCAATCTATCTGCATCCATGAGTAACTAAATCACATAAGGGCATGCTAATGACAAATCTGTAGGAAGAAACACGTGACTAAAGCATGTAGGATAGCTCTCGAATGCATTGAATGTATGTAAGCTTCATCCCACGGGCAATTTCGATTGGCCATCCATTTTGTCCAAAGAACTCATAACCTCTGGAAGGAGTAAGAGTTCAGAGTCATACACTCATGCTAGCCTCTCAAGGTAGCCAGAAAACGACCTAGGAATAGGCGTTTTCCTAGTACAAACCAATACTTGCTGTTTTAAAAAGATGCTTAAGACCTTACTTGGACATGAGTAAACTAAAGGATCTAATGCATGAAATCGGAAGATACATGAGAATGAGTTAGTTTGATGCATGATGAGTTGATCTACTGCTTGAGAATCGTGTGAAAAAGCCTATAGAGGAGTCATTAGTAGCCCTTGTTTCCACACTTTACACACAGTTCGCTGTTAGCAACATTGCGATATAATTGCTGTTTCCGCAATTCTCTTAGTTAAAATTCTGCCTTAGCCATTTTTCTCTTCGTTTGTTATTCTCTTCTCTTTGCATTCAAATTTATTATCTACTTGCACTTGTTTATGCTTTCATCATTTACATATTCCTTAGTAATTAGGCACCTTAAAATCAAATCCACTCCATTTAATCCACCCATTCTTACTTAACAAAACACTTCACGAGTAACTAAGAATAAATCTCTGTGGGAAATCGAATGAAAAAATACTTATTACTTGCTACAAGATCATGTATGCTTGCATGTTCTGAGTGCTCTATCATTGCATAATTCTTTTAAACATTGAGCACGCAACAGGACCCTTCCCTCCTTCTTCTGGTTTTTCTTACATATTGCGGGCTGTTGATTATGTTTCTAAGTGGGTTTAGGCAAAAGCCACGAAGACTAACGATTCTAATTCTGTTGTTAGGATATTCTTGTAAAGGTTGACAAGTTCATTTTTCTTGCAGACTTCATTATTCTGGATTATGAAGCAGACAAGGAGGTCCCCATCCTATTAGGCAGACCATTTCTAGCCACAGGTAGGGCCCTGATTGATGTACAGAAAGGTGAGCTCACCATGAGGGTTCATGATGAGGAGGTTAAGTTTAGTGTTTTTAAAGCCCTAAGGTACCCTTCTGACTCTGAATCTTGTGCAAGTATGGATATAGTAGATTCACTGATGGAAGAACAACTTGAGCATGAGCTACTGATTAAGCATGCCAATGATTATGTACAATTAGATGTAACTGACTTAAACATAGCTGAAATAATGGACATACCTGTGAATAACCCTCAGCATGTTTGTATGACTAGTGATTTGACTGAAAGATCAATGAATCCATTGAAACCAGCCATTGAGCATCCACCTATCGTAGAATTAAAACCACTGCCTGAACATCTTAAGTATGCATATCTAGGAAGTGATGATACTTTGCCTGTTATTATTTCGTCCAAATTGAGTGCAAAGCATGAAATTGAGTTGATATTATTACTTAAGCAACATAAAAAGGCTATTGCATGGACGATTGCTGACATTAGAGGTATTAGCCCTTCTTACTGCATGCATAAGATAATATTGGAAGAAGAGCATACACCCCGAGTAGATCACCAACGTAGGTTGAACCCCTCCATGAAAGAGGTAGTTAAAAAAGAGATCATAAAATGGTTAGATGCAGGTGTAATCTTCCCTATAACTAGTAGTCAGTGGGTGAGTCCAATACAATGTGTACCTAAGAAGGGGGGGATGACTGTAGTAGTGAATGAGAGCAATGAACTGATTCCAACTAGAACTATTACAGGATGAAGAGTCTGTATGGACTATAGAAAATTAAATAAAGAAACAAAAAAAGATCACTTCCCTTTACCATTCATAGATCAGATGTTAGATAGGATAGCTGGTAGAGCTTATTACTGCTTTCTAGATGGTTATTCTGGATATAACCAAATCACCATAGACCCTGTGGACCAGGAGAAGACAACCTTCACCTGTCCCTTTTGAACATTTGCTTTTCGCAGAATGCCTTTTGGCTTATGCAATGCACCCGCAACGTTCCAAAGGTGCATGTTGGCCATCTTATCTGACTTAGATGAATCCATGATAGAAATATTTATGGATGACTTCTCAGTCTTTGGTGATTCATTCACAAACTGTTTAGAGAACTTAGGACAAGTCCTAGCTAGGTGTGAGGAGACCAACCTAGTCCTTAATTGGGAGAAGTGCCACTTCATGGTGGAAGAAGGGATAGTCCTAGGTCATAGAGTGTCTAGAGCAGGAGTAGAGGTCGATAGGGCCAAGATTGAAATAATAGAGAAGTTAGTGGAACCTCAGAATGTGAAAGCTATTAGAAGTTTCTTAGGACACGCAGGTTTCTATAGAAGGTTCATTAAGAACTCTTCAAAGATCTCCAAACCTTTGTGTGAGCTTCTAGAGCTGAATAAGCCATTCATCTTCTCAAAAGAGTGTTTACTAGCCTGGACAACCCTTAAGGAAGCATTAGTCAAAGCACCTATTATAGTAGAACCAAATTGGGACCTTCCATTTGAGATGTTATGTGATGCAAGTGACTATGCAGTAGGGGTTATGCTAGGACAAAAGATTGACAAACTAACACACCCTGTATACTATGCTAGTAAGACACTGAATGAGGCATAATGTAATTACACAACCACGGAGAAGGAAATGCTAGCTGTAGTGTTTGCCTGCGAGAAGTTTAGAAATTACATTGTAGGCACTAGGACAATCGTGTACACTGATCATTCTGCACTAAAATACCTTATGAGGAAGGCTGATGCTAAGCCTAGGTTAATTAGACGAGTATTGTTGCTGCAAGAGTTTGATCTAGACATTAGAGATAAGAAAGGATGCGAAAATGTGGTTGCGGATCATCTTTCTAGATTGCAACATAATTGCGATAAAATTGCGGAAACCGCAATTTCTGATTCCTTTATCGATGAGCATGTCTTTGTATTAGCACATCGTGATAACGATGAGGAACCTTGGTTTGCTGATATTGCTAACTTCCTTGCCTCGCAGGTACTACCAACTTTCAAGGGAGGACAAGAAAAGAAGAGGTTCCTGCATGAAGCTAGGAAGTTCATCTGGGACGATCCTACACTCTACAAAACATGTGCAGATGGTTTGCTGAGGAAGTGTGTATCAGCTGCTGAAGCGAAGTCTGTGCTGCAGCACTGCCATACATCTCCTTATGGTGGACACTTTGGTGGCCAAAGAACAGCTGCAAAGGTGTTCCAGAGTGGCTACTATTGGCCCACGATCTTCAAAGATGCCCACGACCATGCACACAGCTGCAATGAATGCCAGAGAACAGGTAACCTCAGTCGAAAGGATGAGATGCCTCTCACTTACATCCTAGAGTTGGAGCTCTTTGATGTGTGGGGCATTGACTTCATGGGACCATTTCCCCCATCAGCAGGTAACCTTTACATACTTGTAGCTGTAGACTATGTATCGAAATGGGTAGAGGCCATAGCATGTCCAACAAACGATGCCAAAACAGTTATTAAGTTCCTTAATAGACATATCTTTACTAGGTTTGGTACACCCCGTGCGATAATTAGTGATGAAGGGACACACTTTATTAATAAAGCTATGGAAAAAGTGTTGGCTAAGTACAATGTTAGACATAGAGTAGTCACCCCTTATCACCCACATTCGAATGGACAGGCTGAAATATCAAATAGGGAGATTAAAAACATACTCGAAAAAGTGGTCAAACCCAATAGAAAGGATTGGTCGTTTAAACTCGAGGATGCACTTTGGGCATATAGGACTGCATATAAGACACCCCTAGGTATGTCTCCTTATAGACTTATGTATGGCAAAGCATGTCACTTACCATTCGAATTGGAAATCAAAGCATTTTGGGCCTTGAAAGAGCTGAATTATTGCGTGACCGATGCCGGAACATTGCGGTCTTTGCAATTACATGAGCTTGATGAGCTGAGACATATGTCCTATGAAAATGCTAAAATGTATAAGGAAAAGACTAAAATTTGGCATGACAGTAGACTTAGGATTAAGGACTTTAAGAAAGGCCAGCATGTCTTGTTATTTAACTCAAGGTTGAGATTATTTCCAGGCAAACTTAAGTCCAGATGGTCAGGTCCTTTTGTTATAACTAACGTGTTTGTTCATGGTGCAATTGAGATTAGGAACCTACAGCACGGGCAACCGTTCATGGTTAATGGTGCACGATTGAAGCATTATTATGAGGAAGGAGATGTGAAGACTCTCTCGGCCTTCCTCTTAGCTGAAACTTGAAAATAAAACCGAGAGAAGACGAGTGATTACTGTGCTCGTCCATGCGAGGCCATGCCTTAGTTTATTTTTTTCTGTTTTTTCGGTTGTTATTTGTGTATGTTTATGAGTGATTTTTATTACGAATTTGATGTTAATTTTATTTCTTTTAATAGGGGATTAAAAGAGGAAATCAAGGAGAAGAATCAAGGATAAAGAATCGGGGAAGAAATCGGGCCGAGTCAAAGATTGAGTGATGAGAATCTGGGGATTTAAATCAAGAAAAATCTCCAACGGCCATTTAATTGCGGTGGATTTGCTGAAACCGCAACAGAAATAGCCGTTGGGATTCACATCATTACAAATAGCCATTAGAACAGCCGTGGCCCGTACGCTTCTCTCATTCGTTGGACTTCAAGAAATCTATCTTCTTCTTCCTCTACAATTCCTATTCTCAGATCTCTTCGATTCCACAATGGTGCTTACATGGGCTGAGAGATCTGCTTCCAAGAAGAAGGCCGCTGACGCAGAGGCAGCTGCGAGAGAGGCACTCCTTGCCTTAGCAGATGCCGAAGCTGCGCGACCTGAACGACCTTCTAAGCTTCCTGTCCGCAAGAAGAAGTGGAAGGTGGTGACGGAAATTCCTGTTGGGGCGTCTGAACCAGTGGGCACGCCCAAGAAAAGAAAATGGACGATGGAAATCGGGGACGCACCGATCAAGGAGAAGACTCCCACTGTGGAGAGTCAAGGAAGTGGCCGTCCATCCTACGAGACGGCCAGACAGAGCCCTGAACCATCTCCACCTGCGCAGAGCCCTCAGGCATCGCCATCATCGCCAACGCCCGAGCCTGAAATTCCAAGTGAAGAACATCAAGAATCGGCGCCAGGCGAAGAAACGGTTGAAGAAGATGAGGTATTCTCTCCTTTGAGGGAAGTCAGCCCCGATAGCCTAGCAAAGGGGGGAGATTCGATGGATGAAATGTTGGGGGACTGCCTCCAGCAGATCACCACCAGGGCACGGCTGAGGAAGAAGGTGCCCAAGGTTGTCAAGGCCAAACGGCCAAAAGCTTCAAAGAAATACAAGAAAAGGAAGGTCAGTGGTGAGCCTTCATTGAAGAGGCTGAAGGTCGAGGCTGCTGAGTCGGCCAAGGCACGGGATAAGGGGAAAGCCAAATTATACCCCGAAGATGAACATCAAGCTGTGAGGTATGTGTCTTCTGATGCAGAGTCAAGGGGCACTGAACTGAGGAAAAGAGACCTACTCCATGAGAAGGGGTTTCTTGACGCATTGGCAGACTTGCCGCAATTCTTGCGCGCAGGGATCACCAACCATGGCTGGGAAGAGCTGTGCAGACCGCCCATCCCTGCCTACTCCAGCATGGTGTACAACTTCTATGCAAATCTGACGCACCCCGAGGATGGTCTGTCCATGGTAAGGGGAATCGAGGTGGACTTCTCAGCCAAGGCTATCAATGAAGCCTATGGCCTCAAGGGGCAAAAACATACGGACTATGTGCGGATCATTGACGCTCCCACTGAGGCTGTCCTGGAGGAAGCACTGCGTATCATCGGCCAACCTGAGGCTGCTTGGACGATCTCGCGCAAGGGGAAGCACACTCTGATGAGTGTGACCCTTACGGCGAAGGCAGCTGTGTGGTTCTCCTTCGTGCGAAGGCGTCTGTCCCCAGTGATTCACGAGACCACCATTAATCAAGGGAGATCGCTGCTGGTATATGCGATCATGAGGGGCCTCACTGTCAATGTTGGTGAGGTTATAGCAGCCTCCATCGCAGAGTGTGCCAAGAAAGGTAAGGGCCCTCTTTTCTTCCCAAACACCATCACTAAGCTTTGTTTACGTGCAGGTGTACCAATCGAGAGGATGGAGAGGCAGCTGGCCTACACGGGGCATCTGGAGCTGCCTACAGGCCTGCGAATGCGAAGAAGGGGGAATATGGAATTTGAGCTAGACGGCCTGGCTGCTGCTCAATCCCTCTCTATGGCCTGCCTGATGGACCTTCAGAAGAACATGGCGCAATGGGCTGAGTATGCTCAAGCGAGGGATAAGGACGTTGCTGATCAGTTGGGCTGCATCTTTCTTGAGTTCCCCACTGACCTGCTGACGCCATGGGCACCTCCAAGAGCACGGAGGGATGATGATGAGGACGTCTGAGTGCTAGTCTGAAGAGCGCTCAAGGGAGTACTTTTGTTCCCTATATTAAAAAAAAAAAAAAAAATCATCAAACTGCTTTTCGTTAAATTGTGTGAATTCTGTTATTTTGAATCAATATTTGATCTGTCTTTAGTTCTTTATTTTGGTTGTTTAGGATTGTTTAGGATAGATAGATAGTATCTGAATAGGTAGGTTGTTTTAGTTTCCTTTTTGTATAGCTGAGATGACTGGAGATAACATGCAAAAGGGGCTGCTTACTGATATATCTGCCCTGTATATTCATTGCGAAATTATTGCGATTTCCGCAATTTTTGTTAGTTATCGCATGTTTTTGACTGACTGATTAGCTAGGCTGGTTCTGTTTCAATTTTGTTCTTTTGCTGCTTTCTTGACTACCTTATATAGCCTATCTATAAGCATGCTGGATGAGTGTCTTAAGGCACCTTTGATAGTTTAAATTAGTCTCTTAAATTGCTCAGCATGCGTAGCTTTAAGTCCTTCCCTTACTGTTTTTACAAATTTCTGCTGCTGAGTTATTTGCTTTAAGAATGTTATGTCTATCCCTAGGACTTTTAGATTCTCTTTGTTTTGCCCTAGACTAGATGCTTCTAGGACAAGTTTGGGGGTGTGCCACCTCAGACACTCATTGGGGACAATGAGTAGTTCAAGTTTGGGGGAGGCCACCCTAGGCCTAGGAACATTCCTCTCTCCCTTTAAGCATAAGCATTCTTCTTCTCCTTTACAAAAAAATGATGAACTGAAAAAAAAAAAATGAATGAAAAATAGAATAAAGAGGGGTGTCTCTCTTAAAGTTGCTGAGTAATCAGTGCCAAGTGTGTAACCCACAAGTGGCATTGCATCAAAAGGCAACCAAAGGAGAGACTCCACCAAAGTAAGAAAGGAAAAAAAAAAAAAAAAACTAGGGAAGAAGAATGTATACCTAGGAGTTGCAACTTTGTGGCTTGGGTGTCCTGAATAAAAAGAACTCTGAACCTCAAATAGCTAAGCACAAAGTTGTAGCTTGTAGGGTTGTTTAGGGAGATGAATGTATGTCCAATGTAGTGATGCCAGGGTTTAGGTTGTTCTCTAAATGTACTACTGTCACTGGTTTATACTAAGACTGGCATGACTCTAAGGAATCCTAGGTAGCTCAAAAGTAAAAAATTAGAAGCATGTACTGAGTCTGAGGTAAAGCTAGGTAGAATTTGAAACCTTAGGGATAGTTGCACTATATGACAGAAGCAAATAGATCAGTCGTGGGGAGTTAATGAAACAGTAGGATCATTAGGCGTGCGAAGTCAGAAGAAGCAAAATGAGAAGTTAGTTGTAAACTTAGAAGTGAGTCACAGGACAGCATTACAATAGATAGGAACTTAGGGGAGTCAACAAGTGGTTAGAGAGGTTAAAACAGCAGCCTAAGTAAGTCCTTAGATTGCTCGAGGACGAGCAAAACCTGAAGTTTGGGGGTGTGCTACGTCTCCAAAAGTGACAAATTTAGGACTTGTTTTCTATAGAAAGATGTGCACTCTTAGATGTTTTTGGTAGGATTTAGCTTAAACTCGTGCTTATATATGAGAATTAGAAGAATGAAGCTAAATTAGGACTTATATGCAAAAGGAAAGAAAAGGAAATAAAAACGAAGTTAAAGGACTGAAAATTGCTCATTGCGGAAGCATTGCGGAAACATTGCTAAAACCGCAATGTTTTAAGTGAAATCCGTAAGTTGTCTAACCTTTTTCTGTTTTGTTCCGATATTTCAGGGATCCATTCTTTCTCCTGCAGCCACGTAGAAGTACGACGTTGAGAATGGATGGTTCTCCTTGACCCAATCGCACCTGCAGAATACTATGAAAGGAGGTCAAGATGGAAGGTTGAAACACACTCGAAAGGCGTAGACCTCTCTTCTCAGCGCAGTCTTTTCTCCTGTTTTTCTCATCCGATTGTTGGATAGAAGGTCTCAGCTCTTGGAGTCGATAATCTGAGAGGAAGAAGAGAAGTTTTGTCTTCTCTTCTGATTGGATTCATCCAAGCAAAGCTTGCCTTTCTCTCCCTTCAGCCGAGGGGTCTGCGACGAGGCGATCACGCTTGGATCTCTTCGTTTTTCTGTTTTAGCTTTCTGTTTTCATTGCCTTTTGTTGTCATTTCCCTTTTCATTAGCTACTCTATTCCATTTCGTTGCTTTCTGTTTTACTTTGGTTATTCAAAGCTATCACTTGTTTAGTTCAAACGCTAGTTAATCCAAGCATAATTTCAGTACTTCGCACGTTCTTCATCTCGTATGTTCACTGCTTTTAGCTTCTGTTTTGTCTTTAATCTTCTACTTAGTATGTTGTCTCCATCTATTCTCCCCAATCTATCTGCATCCATGAGTAACTAAATCACATAAGGGCATGCTAATGACAAATCTGTAGGAAGAAACACGTGACTAAAGCATGTAGGATAGCTCTCGAATGCATTGAATGTATGTAAGCTTCATCCCACGGGCAATTTCGATTGGCCATCCATTTTGTCCAAAGAACTCCTATCCTCTGGAAGGAGTAAGAGTTCAGAGTCATACACTCATGCTAGCCTCTCAAGGTAGCCAGAAAACGACCTAGGAATAGGCGTTTTCCTAGTACAAACCAATACTTGCTGTTTTAAAAAGATGCTTAAGACCTTACTTGGACATGAGTAAACTAAAGGATCTAATGCATGAAATCGGAAGATACATGAGAATGAGTTAGTTTGATGCATGATGAGTTGATCTACTGCTTGAGAATCGTGTGAAAAAGCCTATAGAGGAGTCATTAGTAGCCCTTGTTTCCACACTTTACACACAGTTCGCTGTTAGCAACATTGCGATATAATTGTTGTTTCCGCAATTCTCTTAGTTAAAATTCTGCCTTAGCCATTTTCCTCTTCGTTTGTTATTCTCTTCTCTTTGCATTCAAATTTATTATCTACTTGCACTTGTTTATGCTTTCATCATTTACATTTTCCTTAGTAATTAGGCACCTTAAAATCAAATCCACTCCATTTAATCCACCCATTCTTACTTAACAAAACACTTCACGAGTAACGAAGAATAAATCTCTGTGGGAAATCGAATGAAAAAATACTTATTACTTGCTACAAGATCATGTATGCTTGCATGTTCTGAGTGCTCTATCATTCCATAATTCTTTTAAACATTGAGCACGCAACAGGACCCTTCCCTCCTTCTTCTGGTTTTTCTTACATATTGCGGGCTGTTGATTATGTTTCTAAGTGGGTTTAGGCAAAAGCCACGAAGACTAACGATTCTAATTCTGTTGTTAGGTTTGTTCAGTCTAATATTTTTACCAGGTTTGGAATCCCACGAGCCATAATCAGTGACCAGGGAACTCATTTCTGCAACAGATCTGTGGAGGCTTTGCTGAGGAAGTATGGGGTGCATCATCGAGTGTCCACCGCCTACCATCCTCAAGCAAACGGTCAAGCCGAGGTCTCCAACAGAGAGGTAAAATCAATTCTTGAGAAAACCGTGAGACCGAGCAGGAAGGATTGGAGCGTTCGTTTGCAAGATGCTTTGTGGGCTTACCGCACCGCCTACAAAACCCCTATCGGTATGTCCCCATACCGGTTGGTTTTTTGTAAGGCTTGCCACTTACCCGTGGAAATTGAGCACAAGGCATTCTGGGCAATCAAGAAGTGTAACATGAGCTCTGACGAAGCTGGTGAGGCACGACTGCTTCAGTTACAGGAATTGGAGGAGCTGCGTTTGGACTCCTATGAGAACTCTAGAATCTATAAAGAAAAGTCCAAGCAGTTTCATGACCGAAAGATTTTAAAGAAAAGCTTCGAAGTCGGTCATAAAGTTCTGCTATTCAATTCCCGCCTGAAGTTCCTGCCAGATAAGCTTCGTTCCCGTTGGAATGGACCCTACATCATAACTAAACTTTTTCCTTATGGTTGTGTAGAGATTCAGAGCTTGGACTCAGATGAGGTGCAGAAAAGTGAATGGGCACCGGTTGACGATTTTTCACGAGGGTGACGTTGAGTGCTATGACGTTACATTACTTCTAGCGCCGCCCCAGTTCGATTATGGATGAGATGATGCGAGAATACAGTCGAGCAATCGACTCTAAAAATTTGCGCTTCTCGGAGGCACCCGAGCTTGGACTGTAATTCTGTTATTTATTGTTTTGTTTTTGTTTATTTTAGATTTTGAAGTTGTTGTTTGTTTATTTTCTTAGGCGAAAATGGTGAATGGCCGACAGTTCGAATTTATTTTGAAAGATTATGATGCGCATGTCTACCCGTCGGCCCCGCAAAATTCATGGGAGGTTTTATGTTCCCTTAGAATTTTGTTGTTTTGATTGTTTAATGCATTGGGGACAATGCATGTCTTAAGGTTGGGGGTGGAGTTTGTTGAAAGAAAGACTTCTTTGTAGTTGACGGTCTGTGATATGCTTGTGAACACTCCGTATTTGTGTAAATTCGAAAAATTTGACAATGTATGCACATTTTGAGCCAATTTTTTTTAAAAAATTCTGCTATTTCCCTACATTCACTGAGCACATAGCCCTCTTATTCTCAGTTCTGTAGGCTTAGAATGATTTTATTTTGTCTGAAGCCTTGTTGTCACCCCGAAAGGTACCATTAGGGAGGCTTGACGTGTTAGAAGTAGTAATAATTCACTTGTTTTATAGCAAAGCTATTGCCTAAAAAAAAAAAAAAGTAAGCATGAAAATAAAAACTCTAGAGTTGCTCCTCCTTCTTGTGTTGCCCGTGTAACTAGGGGCGATCGTGTAACCCACGGTTGTCACTGCATGAAAGGGGAACTAATAGAAGTGAGAAATAATCCTTAAAAACGTGAAGCTAAATTAGGCTTGACGTGTTAGGCTCTCTTGGAGAAAAAAAAAAGTGGTTAAAAAAGAAGCAATGGGTACAAAGTACTCAAAGAAAAAGAAAATAATTAAGGCCTTTTGTTTTGTTGCGCTTTCTGTCAGTTAAAGTCGTTAGACTGTTCTTATCGCTATAAGTAGGGAAAAAACGAGTTATAGGGCTGTATAAGGTTATTTCGGGCTTGCATGAGCTAGGTTGAGAGGTTCTAAACACATACACACGTAAGGGAATAGGAGTAAAAATTTTGGGATGTTTTCAACTTTTGCATGCATTTTATGGTTTTACATTTATTTAAATACCTTGTTTCACAAGCATTCAGGTTAGAGTTTTAAGCATGCAAATCATTATTTGGAGATAATTTAGAGTATACCTTGCTCGAGGACTAGCAAGATTTAGGTCGGGGGTATTTTGATAGCTCCAAAATAGAGCTATTATTATGTCCCTAATATTGGCTAGAACCATGGTAAATATTGATTAAAATGCCTTTTTCTAGGTGATCTCATGGTCGAGAGCTCGAGGAGTCTAAGGACATGTTTCGGGACTTAAAGCGACGTTTTAGAGCTTCATGGATGCATCGGGAGTGAGAAGGCTTGAAGAATGAAGAGATGGCAAAAATTGCCATTGATAGCTCCATTTTGGAGCTATAATTATGTCCTTAATTCACGATTATTACTTGCTTAATCTTGTTTTTATGTGTTAATTACAGGTGTTCTCGGTAATTCGCCCTCGGGAGCGTTTTGACGTCATTCGAGGCTTAATATCGCATTTTAAAGGCATAAGAACACTTTTGGGGAAGTACCATGCAAAAATATGAAGAATTGAAGTTTTGGGGAATTTGAAGGCAAAATACCATGCAAAAACCCGAGAGCTAGCGTCGAGCGACAGCGTCGCGACGCTAGCTCGACCCTGCCAGAGCGTCTCGACGCTCCGAAGTCTGAAGCGCTGATTTGAAAAATCCACCCGAGAGAAAGCGTCGAGTGATAGCGTTTCGACGCTCGCTCGACGCCGCACGAGCGTCTCGACGCTACCCCGACTGCGCGCGCGGATTACTTAGGGCGGAGCGTCTCGACGCTCCGACGGATTACTTAAGTTTTTGTCCGATTTTTAGCCGCCATCTTCATCTTCTACCTCGGGCTCCGCACCTGATTTGACGTTCCAGCAGCTGTTTTCACCATGGGAGAGGCTAGGAAGCTTGGATTGGAGCCATCCTTCATCCTACACATCATGAGTGAGTAGTTATAGCGTTTTTGGCTCGGGATTGTATAGGAATAATGTAGTTTGCACTCTTGGTGAGGTTGTTGAATTGAATTCTGAATTGGTTGAATATTTATTGAATTGATTTCTACTTCCTTGCTTACTCCATGAACCTGTTTGAATGATTTAGGACTAGGCACCCTTGATTTTGAGCATGTTTCATCCGTTAAAGGTTTTGATGCCGTGCCTCTCTAAACCGCCAAGTAACAAAGATCTACGACACCTTTGAGCGCATTGGCGTCCTTGCGTTCTTGGTGTTCGTTCTTCTCGAATTAGAATCCAAAATCGACACACTAATTTCGCGTCCAAATTGGATAGTCGTCGTAGTTAGCTCGTTGCTATCGATTGGTCTTGGGAGAGCGTTGGCCACCAATGTCCAATCGATATGCTTGATTAGCATGATTTATTGTGTCTAATTAAATTCCATGGAGCATGTCTGAGTTAATTTATTAATTTTAGACGAGCTGCGCATTCGTTAAATTGTTTAACCATTATACTCGTCAACCTATGATCCAAGAGGCATGCTAATTTTATTCCCGATCGTCCCGAGTCGAATGCTCCGTTAGTTAAATTTTCCCAATTTGCATTGTTCTCTCTTAGTTAATTAAAAATCAACAAATCCCCCATATTTCATTTATTATCATAAGTTTGCAAATTTAATTAAGATTTAGTCAAATTACTAAATTCCCTGTGGATCGACCCCGTTACCACTCATCTACTATTAGTTCAGTGTATTCGGGTAATTATAAATTTATTTTGGCGGGTCTCGACAACCCGATGATTGGCGATAGTTCAAAAATATCGCTACCAACATTGGCGCCGTTGCCGGGGAATAAAATGTAATTCGACCTAATTTAAATTGGATTTGTAGACTTTTGACTTTTATTTTAAAAATTTGTTTATTCTTTTATTATTTGCAAGATTTGATCTGTTTGTTTAAGTGTGCTAGAAGTGCTTAATTTTTTATTGAGAAAATGGAGATTGACGATGAGGCTGGAGCCCGAAAAACACTCAGGCAGTGGACATCGGTTGCTATAGGCCATCAACCCTCTTGTATTTCCTACCAGGAAATCTCAGGTGAGTTTGTGCTTAAGTCGGGTTTAATTGACCATTTGCCCTTTTTTTGTGGTGAAGCAGATGAGGATCCTTTTAAACATCTCAAAGCTTTTCAAATGACAAGTTCCGCGATGAAGCCAGGCGGCATAACCGAAGATCAGCTCTACCTGAGAGCTTTTCCGTTCACCTTGAGAGGTGAAGCTCGAGATTGGCTACATTACTTACCATCGGGAAATATTTTCACTTGGGAGAAGTTAAAGAGTCTGTTCTTAGAAAGGTATTTCCCAGCTTCAAGAGCCAGAGCCGTGAAAAAGGATATTTATGGTTTCAAGCAAGAAGTGAAGGAGGCATTTCACGAGTGCTGGGAGAGGTTCATTAAGTTATGCGAGAAATTCCCGAACCATCTGATAGCAGAGGCCGCGCTTATCGAATTCTTCTATGATGGGTTGCTTCCGCATGACTGTCAGATGCTCGATGCGTCGAGTGGAGGAGCCCTCAGAGAGAAAACGCCCGCGGAAGCCAGACAGCTGATCAACAACATGGCTGAGAACCATCGCCAATACGGGCGAAGAAACGAGCAAGCCAAATTGTCCACGTACATAGAAGAGCTCAAAGAAAAAGTGTCCCAGGTATTTGGTTTATTTCATACATTGCAAGAAAAATCATCTCAGGTTGTTCCTTCTAGTTCAGGTCAAGCCCTCGAAGGCATGTTCAAGTCACTTATGGAATCTAGCAACGAGACCAATTCGCAGATGCGGTCTCTAAGAGACGAGACCAGGTCAGAGATGCAATCGCTACGAGATGGGTTCACAGAGGTGAAGGAAAGGATGAGCAAGATAGAATCCAATGCGGAAAGCGTTAGTGCGATAAATCTCAGAAGTGGTAAAAAAGTACCATCTCGGACCACTCCCGAGAGCTCTAACAAAGATACAGAGATATCTCCAGCTAAGTGTTCTCAAACACACTCTGAAACAGTTTTAGCTTCTCCTTATATTTCTATGAAGTCTTAGACTCACGTTGCTCCTTTTCCTAGTAGGTTGGCGAGGCCACCTAAGGAAGTCGACAACGCGGATGTTCTTGAGACGCTGAAAAAAGTTGGGATCAATATACCGCTGCTTGATGCAATTCAGCAAATCCCAAGGTACGCTAAATTTCTGAAGGAGATGTGCACCATTAAGAGGAAGACTAAAAGTGCTGAGAGAGTCGTGGTAAGCAAGAATGTCTCTGCCCTGATAACACAAGGTATTCCGAGCAAATGCCAGAACCCAGGTATGTTCCTCTTGCCATGTACTATAGGAGATAGAGAAATCGAGCACGCCATGCTAGACTTAGGAGCCTCAATTAATGTTATGCCATACTCAGTATACAAGAGTCTCGATTTAGAAGGTATGCAGGAAACAAGTTTAATTATCCAGTTAGCTAATAGGTCTTCTATTCGTCCTATAGGGGTGATTGAGGATGTGTTGGTTAGAGTTAAGGACTTAATCTTTCCTGCTGATTTTTATGTGATAAATATGGAAGAAAACGCATCGCCTGCCACTTCAGTCTTGCTAGGTAGACCATTCATGAAAACCGCTAAGACAAAAATTAATGTGCATGATGGTACTGTTGCGTGCTCAATGTGTAAAAGAAATAAGCAATAAGAGAGAGAGAGCACTCAGAACATGCAAGCATACATGATCTTGTAGCAAGTAGTAAGTATTTTTTCATTCGTTTTCCCACAGAGATTTATTATTAGCTACTCGTGAAGTGTATTGTTAAGCAAGAATGGGTGGATTTGATGGGGTAGATTTGGTTTAAAAATGCCTAATTACTAATGAATCAATAAAGGATAACAACATGAACAAGTGCAAGTCAATGATAAACTCAACCGTAAAGAGAAGAGATTAATAAACGAAGAGGAAAATAGCTAAAACAGAATTTTTAACTTAACAGAATTGCGAGAACAACAATTTTACCGCAATGTTACTAACAGCGAAAGTGTGTAAAATGGAGAAACAAGGGCTACTAACGACTCCTCTATAGGCATTTTCACACGATTCTCAAGCATTGGATCAACTCACTATGCATCAAACTAACTCATTCTCATGTATCTTCCGATTTCATGCATTAGATTCTTTAGTTTACTCATGTCCAAGTAAGGTCTTAAGCATCTTGTTAAAGCAGTAAGTTATGATTTGTACTAGGAAAACGCCTATTCCTAGGTCGTTTTCTGGTTACCTTGAGAGGCTAGCATGAGTGTATGACTCTGAACTCTTACTCCTTCCAGAGGTTAGGAGTTCTTTGGACAAAATGGATGGCCAATCGAAATTGCCCGTGGGATGAAGCTTACATACAATCAATGCATTCGAGAGCTATCCTACATGCTTGGTTCACGTGTTTTAGCCTATAGTATTGTCATTAGCATGCCCCTATGTGACTTAGCTACTCATGGATGTAGAGAGAACATAAATAATAGGTGAAGTAGACATGCTTAGAAGGAAATTGAAGACAAAACAGCAAGGAAAAGCAGTAGGCAGAGAAGGTAAAGACAAAGTGCGAAATGATGAATTCTGCTTTGATTAATCAATTGTTTGAACGAACAGATGAAGACTCAAAGCTACTAACACAAAGACAGAAAGCAATGAAATAGAATGGATTAACTAAAGGAAAAAAAATAACAACAAACGGTGCTGGAAATGAAAAGTAAAGACAGAAAGCAAGTAAAGTGAGCTTGATCGCCTCGTCGCAAACGCCTCGGCTGAAGGGTGAGAAAGGTAACCCTTGCTTGGATGAATCCAATCAGGAGAGAAGATGAATCTTCTCTCCTTCCTATCAGATTGTCGACTCCAACAGCTGAACCTCTCAAACCAACAGACGGAGAAGAGAATAAAATGAGAAAGACTGCGCTGCGAAGAGACTTCTACGCTTTCGGATGATGATTGAACCCTCCTCTTTGACCTCCTTTTATAGTATTCTGCAGGTGTGATTGGGCCAAGGAGAACCATCCATCCTCAACGTCGTACTTCAAAATGGATGGAGGAGAAAAAACGAATCCCTGAAATATCGGATCACAACAGAAAAAGGTTAGCCAACTTACGGATTTCACTTAAAACATTGCGGTTTTAGCAATGTTTCTGCAATGCCTCCGCAATGCACAGTTTTCATTCTTCTAACTTCGTTTTTCATTCTTTTTCTCTCCTTTTGCATACAAGTCCTAATTTAGCTTCCCTCTTCTAATTCTCATATATAAATATAGGTTTAAGCTAAGTCCTATAAAAAACACTCACAAATGCACGATTTTCTAACACAAATAAGTCCTAAAATAGTCACTTTTGGAGACGTAACACACCCCCAAACTTAAGGTTTTGCTCGTCCTCGAGCAAACTAAGGACTTACTTAGGCTGCTGTTTTTATCCTCTCTAACCACTTGCTGACTCCCCTAAATTCTTATCTATAGCATTGCTGTCCTGTGACACACTTCTAAGTTTACAACTATCCTCTTATTTTGCTTCTTCTGACTTCGCACGCCTAATGCTCCTACTGTTTCATTAACTCCCTACGACTGATCTACTTGCTTTTGTCATATCGTGCAACTATCCTTAAGGTTTCAAATTCTACCTAGCTTTACTCCAGACTCAGTACATGCTTCTAGTTTTTTCTTTTGAGCTACCTAGGATTCCTTAGAGTCATGCCAGTCTTAGTATTAACAGTGACAGTAGTACTTTTAGAGAACAGCCTAAACCCTGACATCACTACATTGGACATACATTCATCTCCCTAAACAACCCTACAAGCTACACTTTGTGCTCAGCTAATTGAGGATCAGAGTTCTTTTTATTCAGGACATCTAAGCCACAAAGTTGCAACTCCTAGGTATACATTCTTCTTCCCTACTTCTTCCTTTTTCTTTCTCATTTTGGTGGAGCCTCTCCTTTGGTTGCCTTTTGATGCAATGCCACTTGTGGGTTACACACTTGGCACTGATTACTCAGCAACCTAAGAGAGACACCCCTCTTTATTCTATTTTTCATTTTTTTTTTTTTTTTTGTAAAGGAGAAGAAGAATGCTTATGCTTTAAGGGAGAGAGGAATGTTCCTAGGCCTAGGGTGGCCTCCCCCAAACTTAAACTACTCATTGTCCCCAATGAGTGTCTGAGGTGACACACCCCCAAACTTGTCCTTAGAAGCATCTAGTCTAGGGTAAAACAAAGAGAATCGAAAAGCCCTAGGCATAGACAGAACACTCTAAAAGCAAACATCACAGCAGCAGAAATTTATAAAAACAGGCAGGGAAGGACTTAACGCTACGCATGCTGAGCAATTTTAAGAGGCTAATTTAAACTATCAAAGGTGTCTTATGACACTCATCCAGCATGCATGTAGATAAGCTATATAAGGTAGTCAAGATAGCAGCAAAAGAACAAAATTAAACAGAACCAGCCTAACTAAACAGTCGGTCAAAAACATGCAATTACTAACAAAAATTGCGGATTCCGCAATTATTTCGCAATGGATACAAGGCAGGTATATCAGTGATCAAGGCCCCTATGCATGCTCTTTCCATTCATTTAAGCTATACAAAAAGGAAACTAAACTAATCTACCTATTTAGCTACCATCAGACTACACTAAACAACTCTAAACAATAAAACTAAAGAACTAAAAACAGATCAAAATTGATTCCAAAATAGCAGAATTCACACAGTTAGCGAAAAACAGTTTGATTTTTTTTTTCTTTTAGGGAACAAAAATACTCCCTTGAGTGCTAATCAGCCTAGCACTCAGACGTCCTCATCATCATCATCCCTTCTTGGTCCTGGAGGCGCCCATGGTGTCAGTAGGTCCGTGGGGAATTCAGGAAAGATGCAGCCCAATTGGTTTGCAACATCCTTATCCCTTGCCTGCGCATATGTGGCCCATTGAGCCATCTTCTTCTGCAGGTCCATCAGGCAGGCCATCGATAGGGATTGAGCAGCAGCCAGGCCGTCTAGCTCGAACTCCATGTTCCCCTTCCTTCGCATCCTCAAGCCTGTAGGCAACTGGTAGATGTACTTTTGGGGTACTCTAAATTCAAGCTGTCGAGGCTTGCCAAAATACATTTATAACTCCGCTACAACAGAGCTTTGCAGCTAGTGGTAGTCGGGTGTCGAACCACAGGGAACCTAAATTATTTCCTCCTAATTAATTTCTATTTGTTTTTAAAACTAAGACTCGAAAGCAATTAAAATGGGGGGTTTGACGAAATATAAACTAACGGGAAAATAAATGCGAAAAGTAAAGCGCGGAAAATTAAACGGAACACGTGCTCCTAATTTTAAGGGTCGGGGTTTACTTTGATGCGACTCAATTCATTGGGATTCAAACATACTTAGCAAGAGCATAATTGAACACGTAATTTACTTGCACGGAACTACTAATACAAGTAACCCAAATAATTAATTAGAAACGTGGAGTGTGAAGCGGACTGTTCTTTTATTAATCTAAGGGGATCAATCCTAAATTAAGTAAAGAACAGAGACGAATGTACGATTCTAATTAAACGTGGCAGTGAATTAATAGGGAGCAAACGCCACCCATATTGACTCATCGACAGTAACGGGAGCATTACGACGGATGTTTAACTAGGACGCCTGAGCTAATATTCCGATTTGCCTATTTCGTTCAAGATAAATTGCCGCCAAAGATCAACTGGAAACCCACATTACCTATGACTCAAATTATCCGTGTTACTTGGCGATTAAGAGAAGCACGGCATCATAATCTTTAACAATCAAACATGCTTGAAATCAAGGGTGTCTAGGCCTAAATCATTCTTACACGTTCATGTGATATGCTTAGAAGAAATAAAATCGCCCAATCAGTCATGCTAAGTCACGGAATTAAGAACGAACCCTCATGAAACGCATCAAAATTCACCCCTAACCTCAAATTAGAGCACTTACCTTAGCTCACCGTTGTGCAAATCAAGCAAAAACGCTAATGTTGGAGCTTTATTGATGAAGTAATGGAAGAAATACAAGTTTAGAGCTCCCACCCGAGCCTAACAATGGTGGAAAAACCAAAATCCAAGAAGAAGTGATCAAAAATTGCGGCAAAAAAAAACGGAGAAGAAGGCTTTTAAAGCCGGCGGAGCGTCGAGACGCTAGGGCAGCGTCTCGACGCTGCGCCCTAAATTGGCAGGCGCGCGCGCGGGGTAGCGTCGAGACGCTCGCGCAGCGTCGAGACGCTGCGCGGCGTCGAGCGAGCGTCGAGACGCTTGCGCTCGACGCTTGCTCTCGGGTGGATCTTCAAATGTACGCTTCAGAGTTCGGAGCGTCGAGACGCTCGGCCAGCGTCTCGACGCTGTCGCGCGCGGACAGGGCGAGGCGGATACGGGCGAGGGCGCGCGGGCATGGGCGAGGCGGAGCGGGCGAGGGCGCGCGGGCGCGAGGCGAGGCGGAGCGCGAGGCGAGGCGGCGCGCGCGGGCGCGCGCGCGTCTGGCCGTCTGGGCGCGGGCGTGCGGTGCGTGCGGCGCGCGCGGGTGCGCGCGCGTTGGGCGCCTGGGCGCTGTCCTCTCGGCTCTTAGCCCACTTTTGGGTCGTTTTGGCTCCCGAGCTCCGTTTGGCCTATCGTTTTGACCCGAACACTTCCCGAAACATGTTAAATGACCTTTTTAGCCCCGAAAATCATCAATGGACTTCCCGAGCTCTTCACCATGAAATCACCTATAAGAAAGCATTTTAATCAATATCGAGCATGGTTTTAGCTAGAATTAGGGAGTAAATAATAGCTCTAATTTGGAGCTATCAAAATACCCCCAACCTAAATCTTGCTAGTCCTCGAGCAAGGCTAATAAAGAATTTGACTCTAAGGGACCATGCATTCATGCTTCTAACTCAAACCTCGATGCTTTTTACAAATCTAAACAGGACATAATCATGAAAGCAATCGGCGCATGCATTTAATCAAGATCACATCAAAAATTAACTATTGCTCCCTAACGTGTGTGTGTGCTAGCCAACCTATCCTAAACCATCGTAAGCCTGGAAAAACCACATGCAACAAATCCTCCTGTTTTCCCCCTACTTCTAGCGATTAAGAACAGTCTAAACTTGACTTACACGAGAGAGAGTAATAAATTAAGAGACCTAAAATTTTCTAATTCCTTTCTTTTTTCTTTGAGTACTTTGTACCCTTTGTTAAGGTTCTTTGAACCCAACTTTTTATTTTCTTTTTCTTTCCCATCCCGAGTTGCCTAACATGTCAAACTTAAGCTTCAGCTTCACATTTTTAAGGACTAACGTTCACTTTTTAAGTGCGCACTTTTAAAAAGGAGGAACGCCTCGAGAGAATTTTCTTGCTAACATGCTTTTGTATTTTTTTTTATTTAGGCTTAGCGCAAGCTACTCGATTAATCGACCACTAACTCTCATGCAACAAGCTACCTAAGGGTGCCTTTCGGGGTGACAACAAGAATCCATGCAACATGTGGTCAATCAAGCCTATGGAGTCTAAGATAAGGTTGCTAAGTGCTCGATGGATGCAAGGGAGCAACAGGAAAAATTTTAAAATTTTTGACATGAACCTAATAAATGCAAAGCTACATCATGCAAAAACTAGATTATGCAAATGCTCAGATTCCAAAAAGACACTTCCTAGATCATCATAATTAGAAAGCATATAAACAGAGTCCCAAGCACTTCAAATTTTAAATTAGCACTGCTCAACAAACTGCACATGGAATCCATCCAACATATAACTCCACCCCCAACCTAAAATTATACATAGTCCTCTATGTATCGACATTTCAGACTAAGCAGTTAAAATACACAAAATAAAAGGGAACAGAAAACCTCCCCTGAATTTTGTTAGGTTGTTGGTTGGAGCAGTGCACTTTTCACCTACTGATCCGATTCTTAAGCCACAAAACTCCTACAAAAGAAAGCAAGAAAAAACTAAGCTAGGAAAATAAAAACTAAAAGTAAAAACGTGAATTTAAAAACACATGGGTTGCCTCCCAAGAAGCGCAAATTTTTAACGTCGTTATGCTCGACGTGTCCTCCTCTCTGTCAGGGTACGTAAAAATTTTCGTATTTCTTCGGCCCCTTCTTCCTTGAATCAACGAAACCTGCTAAGAGAAGCAAGCTCTTCGACTTATAAAACTCTCCGGGCTCCTCTTCATCTGAAAGATATTCTGCTAGAAATTCTTCTAGAGTAACCAACTTTGGAGAAGTCTTGGCTCCACTCCTTAGCTCGTTCGCATCACTGATCTCTTCGGGATGCTCCTCGAGGTCAAGCTCATCCTCCTCGGTCTCACTGTTCTTGTCTCCCCATGTAAGAAATTCCTCAATTCCATCAAAATCGGGGTACATCTTGATAACGACCTCCTCCCCAGAAATTCGGAGAAGGTCTTCGGCGCTCATCTTCGTAGCTCGCCCACAAAATTGCTGTAGAA
Source organism: Herpetospermum pedunculosum (assembly GCA_028017165.1). Lineage (NCBI taxonomy): Eukaryota > Viridiplantae > Streptophyta > Magnoliopsida > Cucurbitales > Cucurbitaceae > Herpetospermum > Herpetospermum pedunculosum. Next base: position 13,318,775 of record JAPQWQ010000186.1, on the reverse strand, counting down.
GATCTGCCATGCTAAAACAAGAAGACACAAGAAAAGAAAAATATTTTTGTGGTTTTCTAACAAATAAAATTTAACTAAGAGAAACTAAATGGTTCCCCGGCAACGGCGCCAATTTTGGTAGATGTACTTTTGGGGTACTCTAAATTCAAGCTGTCGAGGCTTGCCAAAATACATTTATAACTCCGCTACAACAGAGCTTTGCAGCTAGTGGTAGTCGGGTGTCGAACCACAGGGAACCTAAATTATTTCCTCCTAATTAATTTCTATTTGTTTTTAAAACTAAGACTCGAAAGCAATTAAAATGGGGGGTTTGACGAAATATAAACTAACGGGAAAATAAATGCGAAAAGTAAAGCGCGGAAAATTAAACGGAACACGTGCTCCTAATTTTAAGGGTCGGGGTTTACTTTGATGCGACTCAATTCATTGGGATTCAAACATACTTAGCAAGAGCATAATTGAACACGTAATTTACTTGCACGGAACTACTAATACAAGTAACCCAAATAATTAATTAGAAACGTGGAGTGTGAAGCGGACTGTTCTTTTATTAATCTAAGGGGATCAATCCTAAATTAAGTAAAGAACAGAGACGAATGTACGATTCTAATTAAACGTGGCAGTGAATTAATAGGGAGCAAACGCCACCCATATTGACTCATCGACAGTAACGGGAGCATTACGACGGATGTTTAACTAGGACGCCTGAGCTAATATTCCGATTTGCCTATTTCGTTCAAGATAAATTGCCGCCAAAGATCAACTGGAAACCCACATTACCTATGACTCAAATTATCCGTGTTACTTGGCGATTAAGAGAGGCACGGCATCATAATCTTTAACAATCAAACATGCTTGAAATCAAGGGTGTCTAGGCCTAAATCATTCTTACACGTTCATGTGATATGCTTAGAAGAAATAAAATCGCCCAATCAGTCATGCTAAGTCACGGAATTAAGAACGAACCCTCATGAAACGCATCAAAATTCACCCCTAACCTCAAATTAGAGCACTTACCTTAGCTCACCGTTGTGCAAATCAAGCAAAAACGCTAATGTTGGAGCTTTATTGATGAAGTAATGGAAGAAATACAAGTTTAGAGCTCCCACCCGAGCCTAACAATGGTGGAAAAACCAAAATCCAAGAAGAAGTGATCAAAAATTGCGGCAAAAAAAACGGAGAAGAAGGCTTTTAAAGCCGGCGGAGCGTCGAGACGCTAGGGCAGCGTCTCGACGCTGCGCCCTAAATTGGCAGGCGCGCGCGCGGGGTAGCGTCGAGACGCTCGCGCAGCGTCGAGACGCTGCGCGGCGTCGAGCGAGCGTCGAGACGCTTGCGCTCGACGCTTGCTCTCGGGTGGATCTTCAAATGTACGCTTCAGAGTTCGGAGCGTCGAGACGCTCGGCCAGCGTCTCGACGCTGTCGCGCGCGGACAGGGCGAGGCGGATACGGGCGAGGGCGCGCGGGCATGGGCGAGGCGGAGCGGGCGAGGGCGCGCGGGCGCGAGGCGAGGCGGAGCGCGAGGCGAGGCGGCGCGCGCGGGCGCGCGCGCGTCTGGCCGTCTGGGCGCGGGCGTGCGGTGCGTGCGGCGCGCGCGGGTGCGCGCGCGTTGGGCGCCTGGGCGCTGTCCTCTCGGCTCTTAGCCCACTTTTGGGTCGTTTTGGCTCCCGAGCTCCGTTTGGCCTATCGTTTTGACCCGAACACTTCCCGAAACATGTTAAATGACCTTTTTAGCCCCGAAAATCATCAATGGACTTCCCGAGCTCTTCACCATGAAATCACCTATAAGAAAGCATTTTAATCAATATCGAGCATGGTTTTAGCTAGAATTAGGGAGTAAATAATAGCTCTAATTTGGAGCTATCAGCAACTCCAGGTGCCCCGTGTAGGCCAGCTGCCTCTCCATCTTCTCGATTGGAACCCCTGCACGTAAGCACAACTTAGTAATTGTATTGGGAAAGAAAAGTGGACCCTTACCCTTTTTGGCGCAGTCTGCGATTGAGGCTGCAATGACCTCACCAACGTTGATTGTGAGGCCCCTCATGATCGCATAGACCAGCAGCGATCTGCCTTGGTTGATGGTGGTCTCATGGGTCACTGGGGACAGCTTCCTCCGCACGAAGGAAAACCAGACAGCTGCCTTGGCTGTGAGGGTTGCACTCATCAGGGTGTGCTTCCCATTGCGTGAAACTGTCCACGCTGCCTCAGGTTGGCCGATGATCCGGATTGCTTCCTCCAGGACAGCCTCAGTTGGCGCATCAACGATCTTGGCATAGTCAGTGTACTTTTGCCCCTTGAGGCCATAGGCTTCGTTGATTGCCTTAGCTGAGAAATCCAGCTCGACTCCTCTGACCATAGATAGGCCATCCTCAGGGTTCATCAAATTGGCGTAGAAATCATACACCATGCTGGAGTAGGCGGGGATGGGCGGTCTGCACAGCTCTTCCCATCCATGATTGGTGATCCCTGCGCGCAAGAATTGCGGCAGGTCTGCGAGCGCGTCAAGGAATCCCTTCTCATGGAGCAGGTCCCTCTTCCTCAGCTCAGTGCCCCTTGATTCTGCATCAGAGGACACATACCTCACAGATTGAGGCTCATCTTCGGGGTACAGCTTGGCTTTCCCCTTGTCTTTTGGTTTGGCTGATTCAGCAGCCTCGATCTTGAGCTTCTTCAGAGATGGCTCACCACTATCCTTCTGTGATGAAGGCTTACCCCTGGCTTTCTTTTTCTTGGACTTCTTTGAAGCCTTTGGCCGTTTAGCCTTGACAACCTTGGTGGCTTTCTTTCTCAATCTCGCCTTGGTTGTGATCTGTTGGAGGCAATCCCCCAATGTCTCATCCATCGAATCATCCCTCTCTGCAGGGCTGTCGGGGCTGACTTCCCTCAAAGGAGAGAAGACCTCGTCTTCCTCAGCTGCGTCGTCGCCCTGTGCCGATTCTTGATGCTCTTCATCTGGAATTTTAGGTTCAGGCGTCTGAGAGATGGGTGATGCTTCAGGGCTCTGTGGTGGTGGAGTCTTTTCAAAGCTCTGTGGCGACGGAGATGGTTCAGGACTTCGCGCCGGTGGAGATGGAGAATGGCTTTGCCTGGCCGTCTCATAGGATGGACGACCACTCTCTCGACTCTCCACAGAGGAAGTCTTCTTCTTGACTGCTGCGTCGGCCACAGCCATCTTCCACTTCCTTTTCTTGGGCGTTCCTGCTGGTTCAGATGGTCCAGCAGGGATCTCCGTCACTACCTTCCACTTCTTCTTGCGAACAGGAAGCTTGGGAAGGCGTTCAGTTCGCGCGGCCTCAGCGTCTGCCAAGGCAAGGAGTGCCTCTCTCGCAGCGATCTCAGCGTCGTCAGCCTTCTTCTTGGATGCGGATCTCTCTGCTCTTGTTAGCACCATGGTGGAATCGTAAGAATCTGGAAAGAGGAATTGCAGAGGAAGAAGGAGAGAGCTTTCTTGGAGTTCAGGGAATGAGGGAAGCGTACGGATCAGAGCGCTTCTAACGGCTATAAGTAATGATGGAAATCCCAACGGCTATTTCTGTTGCGGATTCAGCAAATCTACCGCAATTAAATGGCCGTTGGAGATTTCCTTCGTTTCAACTGCCCATATTTCCTCAACTCAATCTTTGATTTGGCCCAATATCTTCCCCGATTTTTAATCCTGGATTCATCTCCTTGATTCCCTCTATCGATCCCCTATTAAAAGAAATAAAATCAACATCAAATTCGTAATTAAAATCACACAAAAATATACACAAATCGTAACCGAAAAAATAGCGAAAAATAAACTAAGGCATAGCCTCGCATGGACGAGCACAGTGATCACTCGTCCTCTCTCGTTCTTATTTTCACGTTATAGTCAAGAGGAAGGCCGAGAGAGTCTTCACATCTCCTTCCTCATAATAATGCTTCAATCTTGCACCATTAACCATGAACGGTTGCCCGTGCTGCAGGTTCCTAATCTCGATTGCACCATGAACAAACACGTTAGTTATCACAAAAGGACCTGACCATCTGGACTTAAGTTTGCCTGGAAATAATCTCAACCTTGAGTTAAATAATAAGACAAGCTGGCCCTTCTTAAAGTCCTTAATCCTAAGTCTACTATCATGCCAAATCTTAGTCTTTTCCTTATACATTTTAGCATTTTCATAGGACATATGTCTAAGCTCATCAAGCTCATGTAATTGCAAAGACCGCAATGTTCCCGCATCGGTCACGCAATAATTCAGCTCTTTTAAGGCCCAAAATGCTTTAATTTCTAATTCGAAGGGTAAGTGACATGCTTTGCCATACACAAGTCTATAAGGAGACATACCTAGGGGTGTCTTATATGCAGTTCTATATGCCCAAAGTGCATCCTCGAGTTTAAACGACCAATCTTTTCTATTGGGTTTAACCACTTTTTCGAGTATGTTTTTAATCTCCTTATTGGATATTTCAGCTTGGCCATTCGAATGTGGGTGATAAGGGGTGGCTACCCTATGTCTAACATTGTATTTAGCCAACACTTTTTCCATAGCTTTATTAATAAAGTGTGTCCCTTCATCACTAATTATAGCACGAGGTGTTCCGAACCTAGTAAAGATATGTCTATTAAGGAACTTAATGACTGTTTTGGCATCATTATTTGGACATGCTATGGCTTCTACCCATTTAGATACATAGTCTACAACTACAAGTATGTAAAGGTTACCTGCTGATGGGGGAAATGGTCCCATGAAATCAATGCCCCACACATCAAAGAGCTCCAACTCTAAGATGTAAGTGAGGGGCATCTCATCCTTTCTACTAAGGTTACCTGTTCTCTGGCATTCATCACAGCTATGTGCGTACTCGTGGGCATCCTTGAAGATCGTGGGCCAATAGTAGCCACTCTGGAACACCTTTGTAGCTGTCCTTTGGCCACCAAAATGTCCCCCATAGGGTGCTGTATGGCAGTGCTGCAGCACAGACTTCGCTTTAGCAGCTGACACACACTTCCTCAGCAAACCATCTGCACATGTCTTGTAAAGTGTAGGATCATCCCATATGAACTTCCTAGCTTCATGCAGGAACCTCTTCTTCTCTTGGCTTCCCTTGAAAGTTGGTAGTACCTGCGAGGCAAGGAAGTTAGCAATGTCAGCAAACCAAGGTTCCTCATCGTTATCACGATGTGCTAATACAAAGACATGCTCATCGATAAAGGCATCAGAAATTGCGGTTTCCGCAATGTTATCGCAATTATGTTGCAATCTGGAAAGATGATCCGCAACCACATTTTCACAACCTTTCTTATCTCTAATGTCTAGATCAAATTCCTGCAGCAACAACACCCATCTAATCAACCTAGGCTTAGCATCAGCCTTCCTCATGAGGTATTTTAAGGCAGAATGGTCAGTGTACACGATTGTCCTAGTGCCTACAATGTAATTCCTAAACTTTTCACAGGCAAATACTACAGCTCGCATCTCCTTTTCCGTGGTTGTGTAATTACATTGTGCCTCATTAAGTGTCTTACTAGCATAGTATACAGGGTGTGTTAGTTTGTCAATCTTTTGTCCTAGCATAACCCCTACAGCATAGTCACTTGCATCACATAACATCTCGAAGGGAAGGTCCCAATTTGGTCCTACTATAATAGGTGCTTTGACTAATGCTTCCTTAAGGGTTTTCCAGACTATTTCACATTCCTTAGAGAAGATGAATGGCTTATTCAGCTCTAGAAGCTCACACAAAGGTTTGGAGATCTTGGAAAAGTTCTTAATGAACCTTCTATAGAAACCTGCGTGTCCTAAGAAACTTCTAATGGCTTTCACATTCTGAGGTTCTACTAACTTCTCTATTATTTCAATCTTGGCCCTATCGACCTCTACTCCTGCTCTAGACACTCTATGACCTAGGACTATCCCCTCTTCCACCATGAAGTGGCACTTTTCCCAATTAAGGACTAGGTTGGTCTCCTCACACCTAGCCAGGACTTGTCCTAAGTTCTCTAAACAGTTTGTGAATGAATCACCAAAGACTGAGAAGTCATCCATAAATATCTCTATCATGGATTCATCTAAGTCAGAGAAGATTGCCAACATGCACCTTTGGAACGTTGCTGGTGCATTGCATAAGCCAAAAGGCATTCTGCGAAAGGCAAATGTTCCAAAAGGGCAAGTGAAGGTGGTCTTCTCCTGGTCCTTAGGGTCTATAGTGATTTGGTTATATCCAGAATAACCGTCTAGAAAGCAGTAATAAGCTCTACCAGCTATCCTATCTAACATCTGGTCAATAAATGGTAGAGGGAAGTGATCCTTTTTTGTTTCCTTATTCAATTTCCTATAGTCCATGCAAACTCTCCATCCTGTAATAGTTCTAGTTGGAATCAGTTCATTGCTCTCATTTACTACTACAGTCATCCCTCCCTTCTTAGGTACACATTTTATAGGACTCACCCAGTGACTACTAGCTATAGGGAAGATCACACCTGCATCTAACCACTTTATGATTTCTTTTTTTACTACCTCTTTCATAGAGGGGTTCTGTTGCATGCTCAATGTGTGAAATAAATAGCAATAAGAGAGAGAGAGCACCCAGAACATGCAAGCATACATGATCTTGTAGCAAGTAGTAAGTATTTTTTCATTCGTTTTCCCACAGAGATTTATTATTAGCTACTCGTGAAGTGTATTGTTAAGCAAGAATGGGTGGATTTGATGGGGTAGAATTGGTTTTAAGTTGTCTAATTTCTAAGGAATATGTAAAGGGTAGCAACATAAACAAGTGCAAGTCAATGATAAACTCAAATGAAAAGAGAAGAGATTAATAAACGAAGAGGAAAATAGCTAAACATAATTTTTAACTTAGCAGAATTGCGAGAACAACAATTCTACCGCAATGTTACTAACAGCGAAAGTGTGTAAAATGGAGAAACAAGGGCTACTAACGACTCCTCTATAGGCATTTTCACACGATTCTCAACCATTGGATCAACTCACTATGCATCAAACTAACTCATTCTCATGTATCTTCCGATTTCATGCATTAGATTCTTTAGTTTACTCATGTCCAAGTAAGGTCTTAAGCATCTTGTTAAAGCAGCAAGTTATGGTTTGTACTAGGAAAACGCCTATTCCTAGGTCGTTTTCTGGCTACCTTGAGAGGCTAGCATGAGTGTATGACTCTGAACTCTTACTCCTTCCAGAGGTTAGGAGTTCTTTGGACAAAATGGATGGCCAATCGAAATTGCCCGTGGGATGAAGCTTACATACAATCAATGCATTCGAGAGCTATCCTACATGCTTGGTTCACGTTTTTTAGCCTATAGTATTGTCATTAGCATGCCCCTATGTGACTTAGTTACTCATGGATATAGAAAGAACAGAATTATTCGATAAAATAGGCATGCTCAGAAGAAGAATAAACTTAAAACAGCAAGGAAAAACAGTAGGCAGCAAAGACAAGAAACTGTGAAATAATGAATTGTGCTTTCGATTAATCGATTGTTTGAATGAACAAAGGGAAACTTAAAGTGAATAACATAAAGACAGAAAGCAACGTAATGAAATGAACTAACTAATAGAAAAGAAACAACAACTAAACAGTGCTGGAAATGAGAAGTAAAAGACAGAAAGCAGTAAGTGAGCTTGAACGCCTCGTCGCAAACGCCTCGGCTGAAGGGAGAAAAAGGGTAGCCTTGCTTGGTTGAATCCAATCAGGAGAGAAGATGAATCTTCTCTCCTTCCTATCAGATTGTCGACTCCAACAGCTAAGCTTTCCAACCCAACAGACGGAAGAGAAAAACAGGAGAAAGAATGGAGCTGCGAAGAGACTTCTACGCTTTCGGATGATGATGAAACCCTCTACTTTGACCCCCTTTTATAGTAATCTGCAGGTGCGTTTGGGCCAAGGAGAACCATCCATCCTCAACGTCATACTTCAGAATGGATGGAGGAGAAAGAAAGAATCCCTGAAATAACGGAACATAACAGAAAAATATCAGCTAACTTACGGATTTCACTTGAAACATTGCGGTTTTAGCAATGTTTCCGCAATGCTTCCACAATGCACAATTTTCATTCTTTTAACTTCCTTTTTCATTCCTTTTCTTTCCTTTTGCACACAAGTCCTAATTTAGCTTCCTTCTTCTAATTCTCATAAATAAGCATAGGTTTAAGCTAAATCCTACCAAAAACACCTAAGAGTGTACATCTTTCTATGAAAAACAAGTCCTAAAAAGGTCACTTTTGGAGACGTAACACACCTCCAAACTTAAGGTTTTGCTCGTCCTCGAGCAATCTAAGGACTTACTTAGGCTGCTGTTTTATCCTCTTAACCACTTGTTGACTCCCCTAACTTCCTATCTATAGCAGTGTTGTCCTGTGACACACTTCTAAGTTTACAATTATCCTCTTATCTAGCTTCTTCTGACTTCGCACGCCTAATGCTCCTACTGTTTCATTAACTCCTTACAGCTGATCTACTTGCTTCTGTCATATCGTGCAACTATCCCTAAGGTTTCAAATTCTACCTAGCTTTACCCCAGACTCAGTACATGCTTCTAGTTTTACTTTTGAGCTACCTAGGATTCCTTAGAGTCATGCCAGTCTTAGTATTAACAGTGACAGTAGAACTTTTAGAGAACAACCTAAACCCTGGCATCACTACATTGGACATACATTCATCTCCCTAAACAACCCTACAAGTTACAACTTTGTGCTCAGCTAATTGAGGATCAGAGTTCTTTTTATTCAGGACATCTAAGCCACAAAGCTGCAACTTCTAGGTATACATTCTTCTTCCCTACTTCTTCCTTTTTTCTTTCTTACTTTGTGGAGCCTCTCCTTTGGTTGCCTTTTGATGCAATGCCATTTGTGGGTTACACACTTGGCACTGTTTACTCAGCAACTTAAGAGAGACACCCCTCTTTATTCTATTTTTCATTTTTTTGTAAAGGAGAAGAAGAATGCTTATGCTTTAAGGGAGAGAGGAATGTTCCTAGGCCTAGGGTGGCCTCCCCCAAACTTAAACTACTCATTGTCCCCAATGAGTGTCTGAGGTGGCACACCCCCAAACTTGTCCTAGAAGCATCTAGTCTAAGGTAAAACAAAGAGAATCTAAAAGCCCTAGGCATAGACAGAACATTCTAAAAGCAAACATCACAGCAGCAGAAATTTATAAAAACAGTCAGGTAAGGACTTAAAGCTATGCATGCTGAGCAATTTGGAGAGGTTAATTTAAACTATCAAACGTGTCTTATGACACTCATCCAGCATGCATTTAGATAGGCTATATAAGGTAGTCAAGGTAGCAGCAAAAGACAAAATTTAAACAGAACCAGCCTAGCTAAACAGTCAGTCAAAAACATGCATTTACTAATAAAAATTGCGGATTCCGCAATTATTTCGCAATGGATACAGGGCAGATATATCAGTGATCAAGGCCCCAATGCATGCTCTTTCCAGTCATCTACACTAGACAAAAAAGCAAACTAAACTAATCTACCTATTCAGCTACCATCAGACTACACTAAACAAATTTAACCACTAAAAGTAAAGAACTAAAACAGATCAAAATATTAACTCAAAACAGCCAAATTCTCATGGTTCAACGAAAAGCAGTTTGTTTTTTTTTTCTTTTAAGGGAACAGCAATACTCCCTGGAGTGCTAATCAGCCTAGCACTCAGATGTCTTCCTCATCATCATCATTCCTTCGTGGCCTTGGAGGCGCCCATGGTGTCAGTAGGTCCGTGGGGAACTCAGGAAAGATGCAGCCCAATTGGTCTGCCACATCTTTATCCCTTGCCTGCGCATATGTGGCCCATTGAGCCATCTTCTTCTGCAGATCCATCAGGCAGGCCATGGACAGAGACTGAGCAGCAGCCAGGCCATCCAGCTCGAACTCCATGTTCCCCTTCCTTCGCATCCTCAAGGCAGTAGGCAACTCCAGGTGCCCCGTGTAGGCCAGCTGCCTTTCCATTCGCTCGATTGGGACCCCTGCACGTAAGCAGAGCTTAGTAATTGTATTAGGAAAGAAAAGTGGACCCTTACCCTTTTTAGCGCAGTCTGCGATTGAGGCTGCAATGACTTCACCAACGTTGATTGTGAGGCCCCTCATGATCGCATAGACCAGCAGCGATCTACCTTGGTTGATGGTGGTCTCGTGGGTCACTGGAGACAACCTTCTGCGCACAAATGAGAACCAGACAGCTGCCTTGGCTGTGAGGTTAGCACTCATGAGAGTGTGTCTCCCATTGCGTGAAACTGTCCACGATGCCTCAGGCTGGCCAATTAGCCGAATTGCTTCCTCCAGGACAGCTTCTGTTGGCTCATCAACGATCCTGGCATAATCCGTGTGCTTTTGCCCTTTGAGGCCATAGGCTTCATTGATTGCCTTCGCTGAGAAATCCACCTCGACTCCTCTGACCACAGACAGGCCATCCTCAGGGTTCATCAAATTGGCGTAAAAATCATACACCATGCTGGAGTAGGCGGGGTTGGGCGGCCTGCACAGCTCTTCCCAGCCGTGATTTGTGATCCCTACGCGCAAGAATTGCGGCAGGTCTGCGAGCGCGTCGAGGAATCCTTTCTCGTGCAGCAGGTCCCTCTTCCTCAGCTCAGTGCCCCTTGATTCTGCATCAGAAGACACATACCTCACTGATTGAGGCTCATCTTCGGGGTACAGCTTGGCTTTCCCCTTGTCCTTTGGTTTGGCTGATTCAGCAGCCTCGATCTTGAGCTTCTTCAGAGACGGCTCATCACTCACCTTCTTTGATGAAGGTTCACCCCTGGCTTTCTTTTTCTTGGACTTCTTCGAGGCTTTCGGCCGTTTGGCCTTGACAACCTTGGCAGCCTTCTTTTTCAATCTTGCCTTGGTTGTGATCTGCTGGAGGCAATCCCCTAGTGTCTCGTCCATTGAATCATTCCCCTGCGCTAGACTCTCGGGGCTGGCTTCCCTCAAAGGAGAGAAGACCTCTTCTTCTTCAGCCTCCTCACTACCCTGTGTCGATTCTTGATGCTCTCCATATGGAAATTCGGGGTCAGGCTTCTGGGAGATGGGTGATGCTTCAGGGCTCTGCGTCGGTGGAGTGTGTTCAGAGCTCTGTGGCGATGGAGAAAGCTCAGGGTTTCGCGCTGGTAGAGATGGAGAAGAGCTTTGCTCGGCTGTCTCGTGGGACGGACGGCCACTTTCTTGACTCTCCACAGAGGGAGTCTTCTTCTTGATCGTTGCTTCGGCCACAGCCATCTTCCACTTGCATTTCTTGGGCGTTCCTGCTGGTTCAGAGGGTCCAGCAGGGATCTCCGTAACCACCTTCCACTTCTTCTTGCGGACAGGCAGCTTGGGGAGTCGTTCAGTGCGCGCAGCCTCAGCATCTGCCAAGGCGAGGAGTGCTTCCCTCGCAGCAATTTCAGCGTCGTCAGCCTTCTTCTTGGACGCAGATCTCTCAGCTCTCGTTAGCACCATGGTGGAATCGTAGGAATCTGGAAAGAGGAATTGCAGATGAAGAGGGAGAGAGATTTCTTGGAGTTCAGAGAATGGGGGAAGCGTACGGATCAACGCGCTTCTAACGGCTATAAGTAATGATGGAAAGCCCAACGGCTATTTCCGTTGCGAATACTGCAAATCCAGCGCAATTTTAGTGACCGTTGGAGATTTTTCCGTTTCAAATGCTAATATCACCTCAACGTAATCTTTGATTTGGTCCCATAACTTCCCCGATTCTTTTATCCTAAATTCATCTCCTTGATTCCCTCTGTCGATCCCCTACAAAAACATACAACATAAACAACAAAATCGTAATTAAAATCTCACTCAAACATTCACAAAGAATAACCGAAAAAACAACAAAAAATAAACTAAGGCAAAAGCCTCGAATGGACGAGCACAGTAATCACTCGTCCTCTCTCGTTCTTATTTTCAAGTTTCAGTCAAGAGGAAGGCCGAGAGAGTCTTCACATCTCCTTCCTCATAATAATGCTTCAATCCTGCACCATTAACCATGAACGGTTGCCCTTGCTGCAGGTTCTTAATCTCGATTGCATCATGAACAAACACGTTAGTTATCACAAAAGGACCTGACCATCTAGACTTAAGTTTGCCTGGAAATAATTTCAACCGTGAGTTAAATAATAAGACAAGCTGGCCTTTCTTAAAGTCCTTAATCCTAAGTCTACTGTCGTGCCAAATCTTGGTCTTTTCCTTATACATTTTAGCATTTTCATAGGACATATGTCTAAGCTAATCAAGCTCATGTAATTGCAAAGACCGCAATGTTCCCGCATTGGTCACGCAATAATTCAACTCTTTTAGGGCCCAAAATGCTTTAATTTCCAATTCGAATGGTAAGTGACATGCTTTGCCATACACAAGTCTATAAGGAGACATACCTAGGGGTGTCTTATATGCAGTCCTATATGCCCAAAGTGCATCCTCGAGTTTAAACGACCAATCTTTTCTATTGGGTTTGACCACTTTTTCGAGTATGTTTTTAATCTCCCTATTTGATATCTCAGCTGGGCCATTCGAATGTGGGTGATAAGGGGTGGCTACTCTATGTCTAACATTGTATTTAGCCAACACTTTCTCCATAGCTTTATTAATGAAGTGTGTTCCTTCATCACTAATTATAGCTCGAGGTGTCCCAAACCTAGTAAAAATATGCCTATTAAGGAACTTAATGACTGTTTTGGCATCATTATTTGGACATGCTATGGCCTCTACCCACTTAGATACATAGTCTACTGCTACAAGTATGTAAAGGTTACCTGATGATGGGGGAAATGGTTCCATGAAGTCAATGCCCCACACATCAAAGAGCTCCAACTCTAAGATGTAAGTGAGAGGCATCTCATCCTTTCGACTAAGGTTACCTGTTCTCTGGCATTCATCACAGCTGTGTGCATAGTTGTGGGCCTCCTTGAAGATCGTTGGTCAATAGTAGCCACTCTGGAACACCTTTGCAGCTGTTCTTTGGCCACCAAAGTGTCCACCATAGGTGGCTGTATGGCAATGCTGCAGCACGGATTTCGCCTCAGCAGCTGATACACACTTCCTTAGCAGACCATCAGCACATGTCTTGTAGAGTGTGGGATCATCCCATATGAACTTCCTAGCTTCATGAAGGAACCTCTTCTTTTCTTGTCCTCCCTTGAAAGTTGGTAGTACCTGCGAGGCAAGGAAGTTAGCAATGTCAGCAAACCAAGGTTCCTCATCGTTATCACGATGAGTCAATACAAAGACATGTTCATCAATAAAAGCATCAGAAATTGCGGTTTCCGCAATTTTTCCGCAATTATGCTGCAATCTAGAAAGATGATTGGTAGATGTAGTTTTGGGGTACTCCAAATTCAAGCTGTCGAGGCTTGCCAAAATACAATTTATAAACCCGATGTACACCGAGCTATTTGTAGCTAAGTGGCAACGGGGTCGATCCACAGGGAAATAAGAAATTCAATCTAACTAAGTCTAATTTGCTAGAAATAAAAGAATGCACAAATTAAAGAATGGTAATTTGGTTTTGGGGGAAGGGAGCTCCTAATTATGCTAACGGAAAATTAAATGGCAACGTGCAAAAATTAAACGGTCGTGCTTAACTTCGAGAGACGGAATTGCTCGTTATGGATGTTCGGATCATCGATACAATTTACGCGTTAGCCATGTTCATGCACACAATTCATTTAGTTATCTCTAACTCAAATGACCCAAGGAATTAATTAGAAGCGTGCAATTCTAATTAAACTTAGCCAATAATCTATCCAAGGTAGCGACCCCTAAATCGATTACGTGCTAGTGACGGGAACATTGCGACGGCCTAATCCTAAGACTAAACCGGTTTCTCTCTTGCCTTAAGCCTAACATGAAAATGTTAATTAACTCAGTTTACCAATGTCACTTTGGGCCGAACTAATTAGCCATGCCTAGACCCGTGCTACCTAGCGGTATAGGCAATTATACGTCCCAACCTTTAGCCATCTATCATGCATAAGAATTAGAGCGTAAATCTAATTTAGCTACACATGCTAGATTTTGATGAAGAACAAGCAAGAGATGCATTAATCAAACTAATTTCTCAACATTCACAAACGGGAAAATCTCCCCAAACATCCAAAACTTACAAACCAAAACTCTAAATCAAGCACTAACCTCGGTTTAGCCTTCCATGGAGGTTGGATTAATCCAATCCCCCATGGAAGAGCTTGGAATCATGCACAAGAAGGAGAAGAAGTACAAAAATGGTGGAAAATCGTCTTGGAACCGAGAGGAGAAGCTTGGGGAAGAAGGAGGATGAAAAAGTGGCTGCAAAACTGAAGTTTTCACGCTTTAAGCTCGGAGCGTCGAGACGCTAGGCCAGCGTCTCGACGCTGTGCCCTAAGTTGGCTGCCGCGCGCGCGCGGGGTAGCGTCGAGACGCGCGCGCGGCATCGAGTGAGCGTCGAGACGCTTGCTCTCGGGTGGAACTTCAGAATCACGCTTCAGACTTCGGGGCGTCGAGACGCTCGGCCAGCGTCTCGACGCTGTCGGCGTTGAGCGAGCGTTGAGACGCGCGCTCGACGCTGATGCACGTCTATCTTGGGGAATCGTCGGGGCAGCGTCGAGCTAGCGTCTAGACGCTGGGGCGCACGTGGATTTTCAATGACGGGCGCGCGGGCGCGCGCGGACATGGGCGAGGCGGAGCGCGCGGGCGCGCGCGCGTCTGGCCGTCTAGGCGCGCGCGGGCGCGCGCGCGTGCTGCGCTCGTCTGCCCTCTCGGCTCTTAGCCCACTTTTGGGTCATTTTGGCTCCCGAGCTCCGTTTGGCCTATCGTTTTGACCCGAACACTTCCCGAAACATGTTAAATGACCTTTTTAGCCCCGAAAATCATCAATGGACTTCCCGAGCTCTTCACCATGAAATCACCTACAAGGAAGCATTTTAATCAATATATATCATGGTTTTAGCTAGAATTAGGGACATTAAGATAGCTCTATTTTGGAGCTATCAATGATCCGCAACCACATTTTTACATCCTTTCTTATCTCTAATGTCCAAATCAAACTCTTGCAGCAGCAATACCCATCTAATCAACCTAGGCTTAGCATCAGCCTTCCTCATAAGGTACTTTAGTGCAGAGTGATCTGTATACACGATTGTTTTAGTGCCTACAATGTAATTCCTAAACTTCTCACAGGCAAATACTACAGCTAGCATCTCCTTCTCAGTGGTTGTGTAATTACATTGTGCCTCATTAAGTGTCTTACTAGCATAGTATACAGGGTGTGTTAACTTGTCAATCTTTTGTCCTAGCATAACCCCTACAGCATAGTCACTTGCATCACATAACATCTCAAAGGGAAGGTCCCAATTTGGCCCCACTATAATAGGTGCGTTGACTAGTGCTTCCTTAAGGGTCTTCCAGGCTAGGAAACATTCTTTAGAGAAGATGAATGGTTTGTTCAGCTCTAGAAGCTCACATAAAGGCTTGGAGATCTTAGAAAAGTTCTTAATGAACCTTCTATAGAAGCCTGCATGTCCTAAGAAACTTCTAACGGCTTTTACATTCTGAGGTTCCACCAACTTCTCTATTATTTCAATCTTGGCCCTATCGACCTCCACTCCTGCTCTAGACACTCTATGACCTAGGACAATCCCTTCGTCCACCATGAAGTGGCATTTCTCCCAATTAAGGACTAGGTTGGTCTCCTCACACGTAGTCAGGACTTGTCCTAAGTTCTCTAAACAGTTTGTGAATGAATCACCAAAGACTGAGAAATCATCCATGAATATCTCTATCATGGACTCATCTAAATCAGAGAAGATTGCCAACATGCACCTTTGGAATGTTGTCGGTGCATTGCATAAGCCAAAAGGCATTCTGCGAAAGGCAAAAGTTCCAAAAGGGCAAGTGAAGGTTGTCTTCTCCTGGTCCTTAGGGTCTATAGTGATCTGGTTATATCCTGAATAACCGTCTAAGAAGCAGTAGTAAGCTCTACCAGCTATCCTATCTAACATTTGGTCAATGAATGGTAGAGGGAAGTGGTCATTTTTGGTTTCCTTATTTAATTTCCTATAATCCATACACACTCTCCACCCTGTAATAGTCCTAGTTGGAATAAGTTCATTGCTCTCATTGACTATCACAGTCATCCCTCCCTTCTTAGGTACACATTGTATAGGACTCACCCACTGACTACTAGCTATAGGGAAGATCACACCAGCATCTAACCATTTTATTATTTCCTTTTTAACTACCTCTTTCATTGAGGGGTTCAACCTACGTTGGTGATCTACTCGGGGTGTATGTTCTTCCTCTAGTATTATCTTATGCATGCAGTAGGAAGGGCTAATGCCTCTAATGTCAGCAATAGTCCATGCAATAGCCTTCCTATGTTGTTTAAGTAATAAAATCAGCTCAACCTCATGCTTCTCGCTTAATTTAGATGAAATAATCACAGGAAGAGTCTCATTGCTTCCTAAATATGCATACTTAAGATGTGTGGGCAGTGGTTTCAATTCTAAGACAGGTGGATGCTCAATGGATGGTTTTAAAGGATTCAAGGATCTGTCAGTCAGGTCATTATTCATACAAACATGCTGTGTTTTATCTACAGGTATATCGATTATCTCAGAAACATTCAAATCAGTTAAATCTAATTGTACATATTCATTAGCATGCTTAGTTAATAATTCATGCTCCAGCTGTTCTTCCATCAGTGAATCTACAATGTCCATGCTAGCACAAGATTCAGAGTCAGAGGGGTACCTTAAGGCTTTATAAACGCTAAATTTAACCTCCTCATCATGAACCCTCATAGTGAGCTCACCTTTCTGGACATCTATCAGCGCCCTACCTGTGGCTAAAAATGGTCTGCCTAATAGGATGGGGACCTCCTTGTCTGCTTCATAATCCAGGATAATGAAATCTGCAAGGAAAATAAACTTGTCAACCTTTACAAGAATATCCTCAATCTTACCCTCAGGGTAGGCTATGGATCTGTCTGCAAGTTGTAAAGTGACAGTGGTTGGACGTGCTTCTCCTATTCCTAGCTGGCGGAATAGTGATAGGGGCATGAGGTTTATGCTGGCTCCCAGGTCACAAAGAGCTCTGCCCACGTGCTTGCCTCCTAGCTCTACTGGTAAGGTGAAGGAACCAGGATCCTTCTCCTTCTTGGGTAGCTTGTTCTGGAGTATGGCACTGCACTCCTCAGTGAGATTTACTGTATCAAACTCACCAATTATTTTCTTGTTAGTGATAATATCCTTCAAAAACTTTACATAAGAGGGCATAGACTGTAAAACTTCTACAAAAGGAATATTAACATGCACTTGCTTAAGAATTTCTAAGAATTTATTAAAGTGCACTTCCTGTTCTTATTTTTTCTTTAGCATTCGAGGAAATGGAGGTGGTGGCACATATGCAGGCACTTCAGGTCGCCTCAGGATAGGTGGAGGCCTTGGAATTTCTTCTATCTCTTCTATGATGGGCTGCAGCCTTGGTCCTGTTGTGCTAGTTGATGGTTGACCTTGGTTTGGCAGAGACTCCAGTGGAGCACTAGACTCATTGTTCTCTACTCTCTTTGGGGCTTCTTTAGTGTTGCTCACCAATGGTCTCCCACTCCTAAGTTCAATTGCTTGAACTTGCTCTTTTCCATCTCTCCTTGGCACTTCAGTGTCAGTAGGTAGTCTACCTTGGGGCCTGCTCTTGAGTTCATTGGCTAGTTGCCCTATCTGGTTCTCTAGGCTCCTAAGAGTATCTTGCTGACTCTGTAGAGTGGCATCATTCTTGGCTATGTATTCCTTAAGTAAGTTTTCTACAGAGGATCCTACAGGTTGGTTGTATGGTTTTTGATACATGGATTGGTTATGTTGGGGAGTGAAACCAGGTGTTCCACTCGGTCTTGGCTGGTTAGGAGCTTGGTTAGCATTCTGTTGGCCACCCCATGAAAGGTTTGGGTGGTTCCTCCAACCAGGGTTGTAAGTATTGGAATAGGGGTTGTTCCTAGGCTGCTGTTGGCTTCCAACATAGCAGACTGAGGCTGGATTCCCAGGGCAGTATTCATACAGGTGCCCCTCCCCACAGAATCCACAGATAAGTGTCTCACCTTGACTTGGTTGTGTGCCCATTGACATGGCTGTGGCGGTGTTGACACTAGTTTGGAGATTGGCTTGAGCCATTTGTTTAACTAGGTTGGTCAGGGCGCTTATTTGACTACTCATAGCATTGAGTGCGTCCTTATCTTGAGCTCTACTTGGCTCTATTGGATCATCTGACCACCTACAGTGAGATGCTGAGATCTTCTCCAAGATCTCATAGGCTTCATTATAACTCTTGGACAACATGGAACCTCCAGCAGATGAATTTAAGACTTGTCTGGTGCTGGGGTTGCATCCTTTGAAAAAGACCTCTATTTGGATACACCATGGAATGCCATGGTGTGGACATTTAATTAGAAGGTCCTTGAACCTTGTCCAAGCTTCGTGAAGAGACTCATTCTCAGCTTGTTTGAACTTGATTATATCATCACGAAAGGTAGAATTCCTATCAGGTGGAAAGTATTTTACTAGGAATTTCTCCGCCAAGTCTGTCCAATTGAGGACTGATCGAGAGGGTAATGAGTTTAACCACGTCTTTGCTTTGTTCCTCAAAGAGTAAGGGAAGAGGTAGAGCCTCAAGGCTTCTTGGGAAACTCCAGGGATGATGAATGTATCACTGACTCCTAGGAAGTTTCTAAGATGGTTGTGGGGGTCCTCATTTTCCACTCCAAAGAATTGTCCCACAGTGGACAACATTTGGAACATTACTGGCTTTAACTCGAATGAGTTGGCAGTAATTTCAGGGCGGATGATGCTTGGGTTTGTTGGGTTTTATGTCCTAAAACTCGTGGTTTGTAAACTGTTATGTTTGTAAATATTCTATTTAGAATAAAGAGTTATTAGTTTTATTCAGTAAAAGAGTTTACTGGAATAAAGTGAAACGTGTTTGGTTTAACCTATACCAATGACCAACACCCTTGGCTGAATATGAGTACTTGAGCTTCATGTATGACATGATTGTGGATCAGGCTCAAGTAGTCAGTCAAAACGGTCTATAGTATACGGATAAGGCTGGGTACCTTATCCTGGTAACACTATTGGATGCGGCTCACTTTGTATTGTACAGAACGATGTGATCCGAATCGTTCCACATGGAGATGTGAGAAGTGAGGGCGTCCTGTGTAAAGAGTTTACATAAGACCGAACCGCGTATTAAGTCGCTCTCTCTTTATAACTCCGTTTACTGATGAGACCGACTTATACATATTGATGGCCTAGGTAACTCGATCTTAATCCTG
Organism: Herpetospermum pedunculosum; assembly: GCA_028017165.1. Taxonomy (NCBI): domain Eukaryota; kingdom Viridiplantae; phylum Streptophyta; class Magnoliopsida; order Cucurbitales; family Cucurbitaceae; genus Herpetospermum; species Herpetospermum pedunculosum. The sequence goes on along the minus strand of JAPQWQ010000186.1, from coordinate 13,299,510 downwards.
AGCTCGCTATGAACTCCTGCTTATTCGATAGTATCCTTTGATTTGCACGGGTGAGAGTGGCTCATTAGCCCGATATTTGATATTGAATTAAATAATATTAATTAATTAAAAAGTTTAATTAATTAATAATATATATATATATATTTTATTTATTAAAATGTTTAATAAATAAAATATTAATTATTATTTAAAATTAATATTGTATTAATTTTTTAAAATAATAATTATATATATATATTTTTAATATATTAATATATATATAAATATATATGTGTCTTACATGCATTGTGCATGTAAGACACATTAGAGGTTTTATATATATAATATATATTAAATCTTTGGCAAAAGATTGAAATGGGCTTTGGGGTCTTTAATTAAAATGAAGGCTTTTCATTTTATGAAGTTTTTTGGCTGAAGTTTGCTTCTGCCTTACGAAGGTAAGCTTAAAACCTCAGAAGGCCATCTCCCCAGTTCATTCCATCTTCTTCTTCTCCTTCTTTTTCTTTTCTTTTCTCTTGTAACGGTGTCCCACAACACCGTTGCTCGGCGCCGAGGATAGCGGGACTACCTGGGGTGGTCCTCGAGGCGGTCGTGAGAAGAAGCCGGAAGAGTTCGTGACGAGAAACGAGCGACGGAGCTTGAAGAAATTGGAACTACAAGGGTATGTATTTCTAATTTCTTATTTTCGTTTAAGAGCATGTTTTCTATTTGTTAAATTGATGAAATTAGAGTATCATCGATCCGAAATCGCTTTCCGCTGCGCATGTCGCTCCATCAATTGGTATCAGAGCGATTTTGTGATTAACTCAATTTGCATCAATTTAAGTTGGTGGGTATTTTATTTTAGAAATTGTTTCTGAATGGATGTCTAAAGTGAATATCGATTTTGGCATAGTTTCTATTTGAATTTCATTATATGTAATTGCCCGAGAATGTATGGGCTTTAATGCGTGCGGAAGAGTCTGTATTTTTAGAGTCATTAGAGTCCATATAGGTTTCTTTGTGAAAGAAGCTCGAGTTTGGAGCTCGCCGAAATGTTCGGTATAAGTTCAAACTCGTTCTAGGCAATTCGAGGAGAAATTCGAAGAAAAATTGACCGAAGCGTTCGGGGAAGCAAGCTGGTCAAAGGCGGTGCGAAGAGTTCGAAGTCCGCTCAAGATATAGCTTGTTGTTCAAGCTTGTAATAAATTAGTTATTGCTTGCTAAATGCCAAAATCGATCCACTTTAGCGTGTTTAATTAATTATGCATTGTGAATGTATGTTTTAATTAAAATCCATGTTTGTATGTGCATATAGTATGCCATATAGATTTAAAATCCCACCATAGGAAGCATGCTCCATGCATTGGTATTATGTTATAAGTGTTATAATTTATAGTATGCATATTTGGGACTTCATGAGTATTAATATAAATGTTATATTAATTCATGAATTGGATGTTGCTAATTTAATAGAATAATTGATATAAGTGTTATATTAATTATGAAATTAAATATACAACATAGGTTGCCATGGTTGTATGCATATTGTAGGTTATAAGTGTTATAATGTATTAGATGCATGCTTAATTCATGAGTATTAATATAAGTGTTATATTAATTCATGAATTAGTTGTTGTTTGCTTAATAGAATAATTAATATAAGTGTTATATTAATTATGAAATTAAACATCCAACCAAGATGCATTATTGTATGTTATAATTGTTATAATGTATAGGATGCATGCTTAATTCATAATAATTGATATAAGTGTTATATTAATTTATGAATTAGGAGTTGTATATTTAAGAGCATAATCGATATAAGTGTTATATTGATTATGAAGTTAAATATTCAATTTGTCATGCCTTAGCGAATGTATGTTTGAGAAGCATATAGAAGTTTGTTGTAGTAAGTCTAGTTTTTGCAAGTGTTGTAAAAATGACTTAGACTTTTAAAATCTATAACAAAGAAAAGCATGTTCATTTAGGGTTTAATGATTTGATCTGGTTCATTAGATGAATAGGTCGAAATCTCGTGAATGCTAAGGTTATGAGAAACTCACCCGGTGAAATCCTGTTCGAGGTTGGAGGTATTTAAGCTGACGGTTTACGGAACACCTCCTACTTGGGGACGATCCGGTACTTGAGTAAAGTTAACCAGGCTTTATGAGCATGCGTGAGAGGTGTGAGGTTAGTAAAGAGTTTATAACCTAGACATCTCAGGTAAATAGTTTGCCTAGACTTAAGGTTTTATTTACTTAGCCAGATAAAACCTGAGTAGTTTACCCTAAAACCTGTCTATGATGCTTAGTAGATGTGTTGAGAAGGAATATATGATATATCCCTCTCCTGCTACGCACTTCGTATAGTTCACAACGTGAGAATTTTGCTCGGCCTCGTGTTGCTAATGTGGCAACCCCCTTAGGATGGCATTTGCAACTTTCAATAGCAAGGTGAATGGAGTAAGTGTCTATAGTAAGTGGGAGAAGGAAGTACGTCAGTACATCCTATGGTCTCCTCCATTGGATTGAATCGTGAGATTCCCATGTTCCGCCTGCAAGGTGCCCTTGGTGGCACCAATCCCTTAGGAGGGCCGTTTCATGGGAGTTGAACAAGTCAATCACCATTTATGGATAAAGAAACATAGGGCCATTCCCAACTCTGACATTCCCTTAGGTTGCACTGTTGGGGTCGTCCTGTGCGTTCTAAAAATGGAGGGTAACACTTACGAGATTTGCTAAGGAGTTAGTAAATCTTGACCAAAAACGATAACTAAGATGCTATAGGAATATGAGTTATTCTGGAGTTAGCATTTAGTCAAGAATGTCTTGGTTTAGTGAAGGAGTGCTCGTTTACCCTTAGGTAGCGATCATTCTAACTCACTAAAGTATCGTTGCATGTAAATAAAGAGTTTGGGTACTTTATTTGCTGTTAAACCTCTTAATTGGTTTAAATAGGTTAAAACCGTTTCACTAATAGTTTTACATTCTTTTTCAGCATGTCGAGCTCTTTTATACAGTTATTAGCTCACGACAAATTAACCGGTGAAAATTTTGGGACGTGGAAGTCGAACCTTAATGCAGTTTTGGTTCTCGACAACCTAAGATTTGTCTTAACAGAGGAGTGTCCTCCGGTTCCTAGTTCAAATGCCTCACGAACTGTTCGTGAAGCATATGACGGTTGGATTCGGGCTAATGATAAAGCTCGAGTTTATATCCTGGCAAGCATATCTGATGTTTTGTCAAGGAAGCATGAGGGGATGGTTTCCGCTAAGGAAATCATGGCTTCACTACAAGAGATGTTTGGAAAGCCTTCCTCATCTCTTAGGTATGAAGCCCTCAAGCACATTTACAACTGCCGTATGGCTGAAGGAACCTCTGTTAGGGAACATGTCCTTAACATGATGGTATACTTCAATACTGCAGAAGTAAATGGAGCAACCGTCGACGAACAAGGTCAGGTTGGATTTATCTTGGAATCTCTTCCGAAGAGTTTCCTGCACTTCAGGGCCAATATGGTCATGAACAAGATAGAATACAATCTGACGTCTCTTCTGAACGAGCTTCAGATTTATCAGTCCCTGCATACCTCGAAAGGAAAGGAGAAGGAGGTAAATGTTACCACTTCTGTGAAATTCCAGAAAGGGTCTGGGTCTGGGACTAAATCTGAACCTCTTACTGTGAGTAATAAGATTATTCACAAGAAGAAGAGAAGTGCCAGGAAGGGCGAAACCCCAGCTGTAGGCAAGGTTAAAGCTACACACAGTGGAAAGTGTTTTCATTGTGGTGAAGAAGGGCACTGGAAGCGAAACTGCCCTAAATACCTTGCGGAGAAAAAGGCACAGAATGAACGACAAGGTAAATATGATTTATCTTCTGTCTAAACATGTTTTGTGGATTATGATTGTCATACCTGGATGTTGATCCAGGAATCACTAATAATGTTTGTTATTCTTTTCAGGAAACTAGTTCCTGTTTGCCTGTTTCTTGACGAAGATGCCTTATGAAGACGTCTTCGCACTTTATACAGTGGGAGCTTGCTTGTTAGTAGTTGTTTGTATAGAAATAATTTCAAGTGTTGTAATTATTGTCTATAAACTCAAGTTTTTGTTGAACACTTTATGTATATAGTATCTTTTGTTTTTATAAATGAATGGTTCATTTCACAAAAGATGTATACAAGTAGTGTTCTATTAAACTTGGTAACTGTTAAGTCTCTGAAAGTGACTTATTTAGGACCCATTTAGCTTAAGAAGATGAACACTTTTAGGTGTTTTTGATAGCATTTAGCCTAAACCTATGCTTAAATATGAGAATGAGAAGAAGGTAGCTAAATTAGGACTTATGCACAATAGGAAAGAAAAAGGTTGAAAACCGAAGGAAAAGAATGAAAAAAAAACTGCATTGCGACAGCATTGCGAAAACATTGCTGCAGCCGCAATTATTCAAGTGAAAACCGTAAGTTGACTGATCCTTTTCTGTTAATTTCCGTAATTTCAGGGATTCATTCTTTCTCCTCCATCCATTCTGATATATGACGTTGAAGATTGATGGTTCTGCTTGGCCCAAACGCACCTGCAAACTACTATAAAAGGGGGCCAAAGTCGGAGGTTCAGTCATCATCCGAAAGCGTAGAGTCTTCTCGCAGTCCATCTTTTCTCCCTGTTTTCCTTTGCCGTCTGTTGGAGTGAGAGTCTCAGCTGTTGGAATCGATAATCTGATAGGAAGGAGAGGAGATTCTTCTTCTCTCTCGATTGGATTCATCCAAGCAAGGCTGACCTTTCATCCCCTTCATTCGAGGCGACTGCAACGAGGCTTTCAAGCACCCTTTACTGTTTTCTGTCTTATTCTTCTAATTTCCAGCTTTGATCAGTTGTTGCTTCTGGCTTAGTGTTTTATCTACTGCATTTCGTTGTTGTCTGTCTTTGAATTATTTACTTTAAGTTTCCCTTTGTTCGTTCAAACATTCAAAATAATCAAATTACAAGTTTGCATTTCACAGTTTCCATCTTCTGCTGCTACGGTTTTGTCTTACTGTTTTAAGTTCATTTCCCTTCTAAGCATGTCTGTTTTATCTTGTATTGCTGTTCTCTACATATCCATGAGTAGCTAAGTCACTTAGGGGCATGCTAATGACAGAACTATAGGCTTAAAAACGTGAACCAAGTATGTAGGATAGCTTTCGAAGCATTGATTGTATGTAAGCTTCATCCCACGGGCAATTTCGATTGGCCATCCATTTTGTTCAAAGAACTCCTAACCTCTGGAAGGAGTAAGAGTTCAGAGTCGTATAATCATGCTAGCCTTTCATGGTTACCAGGAAACGGCCTAGGAATAGGCGTTTCCCTAGTACAAACTAAACACTTCTGTTTTAACAAGATGCTTAAGACCTTACTTTGAGTCGAGTAAACTAAAGAATCTAATGCATGGAATCGGACGATACATGAGATAGAGTGAGTTTGATGCATAGAGAGTAGATCCAGTGCTTGAGAATCGTATAAAAATTCCTATAGGATAGTCATTAGTAGCCTTTAATTCGCCCATTTACACACTTTCGCTGTTATTCAATTGCGGTAAAATTGCGGTGTCCGCAATTCTGCTAAGTACCAGTCTGTTTAGCTGTTTTCTTCTTCGTTTATTAATTCCATCTCTTGTCTTTTGAGTCTAATTTCAACTTGCATTTGTTTATGTTGCATTCCTTTACACATTCAGCAAAACTTAGATAATTAAAAACCAATTTTACCCCATCAAATCCACCCCTTCTTTCTTAACAAATACACTTCATGAATAGCTAAAAATGAGTCTCTGTGGAAAAAACGAATGAAATATACTTACTACTTGCTGTGAGACCATGTATGCTTGCATGTTCTGAGTGCTCTCTCTGCCTTCTTGCTTATTTATCTTTAACACATTGAGCACGCAACAAGTTTTTGGCGCCGCTGCCGGGGACTTATTTTAAGTGAAAACGAAGTTTGTTAAGTTTGAGACACCAAGTTATTTTCCATTGAATTTGATCCATCTTCATTTCTTCTTCAGGTACCATTTAGGGTAGTTTATGAATGAGACTCCAAGTAGTGATCTAGAGTTCAACCCTGAGCCTGAGAGATTATTTAAAGCTAGAAATAGAGCCAAGAAACGTCTCTTTAAACAACCCCTTTTACCTCAAATAATTGCTGAAACCGCAGAGTCTCCGCAATCCACTCAAGAAGAAATGGCTGGAGTAGATCAAAACCTGGTGCCTGTCACTCGCAATCCCATTGAAATAGCGAATGACAAGGATAGCGCCATCCTTTCGTACCTAGTACCTATGCCTGGGGAGCTGAACCCCAGCATAATCCGTCCTGAAATCACTGCCAACTCATTCGAGTTAAAACCAGTGATGTTCCAAATGTTGTCCACTGTGGGACAATTCTTTGGAATAGAAAATGAGGACCCCCATAACCACCTTAGGAACTTCCTAGGAGTCAGTGATACTTTCCTCATTCCTGGAGTGTCCCAAGAGGCCCTGAGGCTATATCTGTTCCCTTACTCCTTGAGGGACAAAGCCAAAACGTGGTTAAATTCATTACCCTCAGGATCTGTCCTCAATTGGACAGACTTAGCAGAAAAATTCCTAGTCAAATATTTCCCACCAGATAGGAATTCGACCTTTCGTGATGATATCATCAAATTCAAACAAGCTCCGAGTGAGTCTCTTCACGAAGCTTGGACAAGATTCAAAGACCTTCTCATTAAATGTCCACACCATGGCATTCCATGGTGTATCCAAATAGAAGTCTTCTTTAAAGGATGCAACCCCAGAACCAGACAAGTTCTAAACTCATCTGCTGGAGGTTCCATGTTGTCCAAGAGTTACAACGAAGCTTATGAGATCTTGGAGAAGATCTCAACATCTCACTGTAGGTGGTCAGATGATCCAGTAGAGCCAACTAGAGCTCAAGACAAGGATGCTCTAAGCGCCATGAGCACCCAAATAAATGCCCTGACCAACCTAGTTAAGCAAATGGCTCAGGCCAATCTCCAAACCAGTGCCAATACCGCCCCAGCCATGTCAATGGGCACCCAACCAAGTCAAGGCGAGGCACTTATCTGTGGATTCTGTGGGGAAGGGCACCCATATGAATACTGCCCTGGGAATCCATCCTCAGTCTGCTATGTTGGGAGCCAGCAGCAGCCTAGGAATAACCCCTACTCCAACACCTATAACCCTGGTTGGAGAAACCACCCAAACCTGTCATGGGGTGGCCAACAAAACACTAACCAAAATCCTAACCAACCTAGACCGAGTGGAACACCTGGTTTCACTCCCCAACATAATCAGTCAATGTACCAAAAACCATACAATCAACCTGTAGGATCTTCTGTAGAAAACTTACTCAAGGAATATATAGCTAAGAATGATGCTACGCTTCAAAGCCAGCAAGCTACTCTTAGGAGCCTAGAGAACCAAATAGGCCAATTAGCCAATGAACTCAAGAGTAGGCCCCAAGGTAGACTCCCTGCTGACACCGAGGTACCAAGGAGAGATGGTAAAGAACAAGTTCAAGCAATTGAACTTAGGAGTGGAAGACCATTGGTGAGCAACACAAAGGACACACCAAAGAGAGTAGAGAACACTGAGTCTAGTGCTCCACGGGAGTCTCTGCCAAACCAAGGTCCACCACCAACTAGCACATCAGGAGCCAGGTTAGAGCCAATTATTGAGGAGATAGAAGAAATTCCAAGGCCTCCACCTATCCTAAAGCGCCCTGACGTGCCTGCATATGTGCCACCACCTCCATACCCTTGAAGGCTTAAGAAGAAGCAGGAACAGGAAGTTCATTTTAATAAATTCTTAGAAATTCTTAAGCAAGTGCATGTTAACATTCCTTTTGTAGAAGTTTTGCAGTCTATGCCTTCTTATGTAAAGTTTTTGAAGGACATCATTACTAACAAAAAAATAATTGGTGAGTTTGAAACAGTAAACCTCACTGAGGAGTGCAGTGCCATCCTCCAGAACAAGCTGCCCAAGAAGGAGAAGGATCCTGGTTCCTTCACCTTACCTGTAGAACTTGGAGGCAAGCACGTGGGCAGAGCGCTTTGTGACCTGGTGTTACGTCTCCAAAAGTGACCTTTTTAGGACTTATTTAGCTTAGAAAGATGTACACTCTTAGGTGTTTTTGATAGGATTTAGCTTAAACCTATGCTTATATATGAGATTTAGAAGAAGGTAGCTAAATTAGGACTTGTGTGCAAAAGGAAAGAAAAGGATTAAAAACCGAAGTTAAAAGAAGGAAAAATGAGCATTGCGGCAGCATTGCGGAAACATTGCTGAAACCGCAATGTTTCAAGTGAAATCCGTAAGTTGACTGATCTTTTTCTGTTATTTTCCATTATTTCAGGGATTCGTTCTTTCTCCTCCATCCATTTTGAAGTACGACGTTGAGGATGGATGGTTCTCCTTGGCCCAAACGCACCTGCAAATTACTATAAAAGGGGGTCAAAGTAGAGGGTTTGATCATCATCCGAAAGCGTAGAAGTCTTCTCGCAGTCCATCTTTCTTCCTGTTTTCCTTTGCCGTCTGTTGGAGTGAGAGTCTCAGCTGTTGGAATCGATAATCTGATAGGAAGGAGAGGAGATTCTTCTTCTCTCTCGATTGGATTCATCCAAGCAAGGCTGACCTTTCATCCCCTTCATTCGAGGCGGCTGCAACGAGACAATTCGAAGCTGTTTTACTGCTTTCTGTTCTTCATTTCTGTTTTCCAATTTTGTCTTGTGTTGGTTCTGTTCTTGTGGCTAAGTTAGTTCATTTCGTTGTGTTCTGTCTTGCTGTTCTTTACTTTAAGTATCTTTTATATTCATTCAAACAATCAATTAATCAAACGCAAAGTTCAGTATTTCACAGTCTTTCGCCTTTGCATTCTACTGCTTTCCCTTGCTGTTTTACACACATTTCCCTTCTAAGCATGTCTATTTTATCTTTTAGTTCTGTTCTCCTTATATCCATGAGTAACTAAGTCACTTAGGGGCATGCTAATGACAACACTATAGGCTAAAAAACGTGAATCAAGCATGTAGGATAGCTCTCGAAACATTGATTGTATGTAAGCTTCATCCCACGGGCAATTTCGATTGGCCATCCATTTTGTCCAAAGAACTCCTAACCTCTGGAAGGAGTAAGAGTTCAGAGTCATACCATCATGCTAGCCTTTCAAGGTAACCAGGAAACGACCTAGGAATAGGCGTTTCCCTAGTACAAACCGTATCTTTCTGCCTTAACAAGATGCTTAAGACCTTACTTTGAGTTGAGTAAACTAAAGAATCTAATGCATGGAATCGGACGATACATGAGATTGAGATAGTTTGATGTATAGAGAGTAGATCCAGTGCTTGAGAATCGTATAAAAATGCCTATAGGATAGTCATTAGTCGCCCTTAATTCACCCATTTACACACTTTCGCTGTTATTAAATTGCGGTAACATTGCGGTGCCCGCAATTCTGCTAAGTTACCATTCTGTTTAGCTGTTTTCTTCTTCGTTTATTAATTCCATCTCTTGTCCTTTGAGTCTAATTTCAACTTGCATTTGTTTATGTTGCATTCCTTTACACATTCAGCAAAAATTAGATAATTAAAAACCAATTTTACCCCATCAAATCCACCCCTTCTTTCTTAACAAAACACTTCGCGAATAGCTAAAAATAAATCTCTGTGGGAAAACGAATGAAATATACTTACTACTTGCTATAAGATCATGTATGCTTGCATGTTCTGAGTGCTCTATCTCTCTTATTGCCTAATTATTTCAACACATTGAGCACGCAACAAGTTTTTGGCGCCGCTGCCGGGGATTTAGTTTAGTGAAAACGAAGTTTGTTAAGTTAGAAAACCAACTCTTAATATCTATTGGAGCTAATCTTCTTTCATTTCCTTTACAGGTACTATCAAGCTAGTTTATGAAAGAGTTTCCAAACCTCAACTCGCAACAGAGAGAAACTTTGTAGGTGGAAAACGTATGGGTACGACAAAGTAAATGAATACGCTGCAGAACTTAATTGGAGGACGAGTTTGCCCACAACAGTTTGAAGGATTTTACCAGCCATGTGCTTATTGTGGGGATAATCATAACTTGGAGAATTGCCCAACATTGAATTATCAAGAGAGGCAATATCAACAAAGCTATGACAACCATTATTCGTACATGTGTGAACATGATCAGTGGCAACTCTCAAATAATCCTTGGGAAGAGCATGTGCAAATTGCTCATTATGAAGAGTTCCCCCAACATGAAAACTATCAACATTATGCCCCAACTCCAAGTGAAGAATTATCACCCACTTTGGAGGCACTATGGATAGAATTCATGGAAAGGAATGATGCATCCATGAGGAGAATGGATGTGCAATTAGCTCAGCTCGCAAATGACTTACAAGAGCTACTTGCTATAGCAAAATCACTACCACCATGCCCTCAGATGTTCGATTTTTATGATGATGAATCTTTTGTTACCTTCGAATCTGAGAAGAGTGATCCAATGGAATCTGCATATGAAATGGTGGAGTTGGTGAAAGTTGAGAAAAATGAAATTGTGCTGGATGAGGCCAAAGAGACTAATGCACTGCTTGAGGAACAAGAATTTGAAATGTTTGAGGTCGTAGCAAGCTTCTCCACCAATGAAAGAGTTGAGCCACCACCACCACAAATGCTCCAGCTGAAGGAGTTAGAAAAAGTTGTGCCAGAAAAAGAAGTCTCATCGCATCAAAGCTATGTTGTAGCAAATATTGTAGAAACAAAACCAACGCACAGAAAGTACAAACCTTGGGATGTTATAACATGCAGTCTCTTTGAAAGAATCAACAAATTCAAGGTGTGGCAGAATGTCCGACCCCGTAAATCAAGACTTAAGTATCTTAAAGGAGCAAAAGTGATGCCTCGAAACATTGAAGAATATCCATATGAGGCAGATTGACAAGGGAGTATTTCTGTTCCTTAAAAGAAAAAAAAAAATAATCAAACTGCTTTTCGTCGAACCATGTGAATTCTGCTGTTTTGAGTTAATATTTGGTCTGTCTTTAATTCTTTATTTTTGCTGTTTAAATTTGTTTAGTGTAGTCTGATGGTAGCTGAATAGGTAGATTAGTTTAGTTTCATTTTTGTATAGCTTGAATGACTGGAAAAAGCATGCATAGGGGCCCTGATCACTGATATATCTGCCCTGTATCTATTGCGAAATAATTGCAGAATCCGCAATTTTTATTAGTAAATGCATGTTTTTGACTGACTGTTTAGCTAGGCTGGTTCTGTTTAAATTATGTCTTTTGCTGCTATCTTGACTACCTTATATAGCTTATCTCAAAGCATGCTGGATGAGTGTCATAGGACACCTTTGATAGTTTAAATTAGCCTCTTAAAAGTGCTCAGCATGCATAGCTTTAAGTCCTTACCTGCCTGTCTTTACGAATTTATGCTGCTGTGATATTTACTTTTAGAATGTTCTGTCTATGCCTAGGGCTTTTAGATTCTCTTTGTTTTACCTTAGACTAGATGCTTCTAGGACAAGTTTGGGGGTGTGCCACCTCAGACACTCATTGGGGACAATGAGTAGTTTAAGTTTGGGGGAGGCCACCCTAGGCCTAGGAACATTCCTCTCTCCCTTAAAGCATAAGCATTCTTCTTCTCCTTTATAAAAAATGATGAGCCGAAAAAAAAATGAAAAATAGAATAAAGAGGGGTGTCTCTCTTAGGTTGCTGAGTAATCAGTGCCAAGTGTGTAACCCACAAGTGGCATTGCATCAAAAGGCAACCAAAGGAGAGGCTCCACCAAAGTAAGAAAGAAAAAGGAAAAAAATAGGGAAGAAGAATGTACACCTAGGAGTTGCAACTTTGTGGCTTAGATGTCCTAAATAAAAAGAACTCTGATCCTCAATTGGCTGAGCACAAAGTTGTAACTTGTAGGGTTGTTTAGGGAGATGAATGTATGTCCAATGTAGTGATGCCAAGGTTTAGGTTGTTCTCTAAAAGTACTACTGTCACTGTTAATACTAAGACTGGCATGACTCTAAGGAATCCTAGGTAATTCAAAAGTAAAAGCTAGAAGCATGTACTGAGTCTGGGGTAAAGCTAGGTAGAATTCGAAACCTTAGGGATAGATGCACGATATGATAAAAGCAAGTAGATCAGTTGTAGGGAGTTAATGAAACAGCAGGAGTATTAGGCGTGCGAAGTCAGAAGAAGCAATATGAAAGGTTAGTTGTAAACTTGGAAGTGTGTCACAGGACAGCACTGCTATAGATAGGAATGTAGGGGAGTCAGTAAGTGGTTAAAGAAGATGAAACAGCAGCCTAGGCAAGTCCTTAGATTGCTCGAGGACGAGCAAAACCTTAAGTTTGGGGGTGTGTTACGTCTCCAAAAGTGACCTTTTTAGGACTTATTTAGCTTAGAAAGATGTACACTCTTAGGTGTTTTTGATAGGATTTAGCTTAAACCTATGCTTATATATGAGATTTAGAAGAAGGTAGCTAAATTAGGACTTGTGTGCAAAAGGAAAGAAAAGGATTAAAAACCGAAGTTAAAAGAAGGAAAAATGAGCATTGCGGCAGCATTGCGGAAACATTGCTGAAACCGCAATGTTTCAAGTGAAATCCGTAAGTTGACTGATCTTTTTCTGTTATTTTCCATTATTTCAGGGATTCGTTCTTTCTCCTCCATCCATTTTGAAGTACGACGTTGAGGATGGATGGTTCTCCTTGGCCCAAACGCACCTGCAAATTACTATAAAAGGGGGTCAAAGTAGAGGGTTTGATCATCATCCGAAAGCGTAGAAGTCTTCTCGCAGTCCATCTTTCTTCCTGTTTTCCTTTGCCGTCTGTTGGAGTGAGAGTCTCAGCTGTTGGAATCGATAATCTGATAGGAAGGAGAGGAGATTCTTCTTCTCTCTCGATTGGATTCATCCAAGCAAGGCTGACCTTTCATCCCCTTCATTCGAGGCGGCTGCAACGAGACAATTCGAAGCTGTTTTACTGCTTTCTGTTCTTCATTTCTGTTTTCCAATTTTGTCTTGTGTTGGTTCTGTTCTTGTGGCTAAGTTAGTTCATTTCGTTGTGTTCTGTCTTGCTGTTCTTTACTTTAAGTATCTTTTATATTCATTCAAACAATCAATTAATCAAACGCAAAGTTCAGTATTTCACAGTCTTTCGCCTTTGCATTCTACTGCTTTCCCTTGCTGTTTTACACACATTTCCCTTCTAAGCATGTCTATTTTATCTTTTAGTTCTGTTCTCCTTATATCCATGAGTAACTAAGTCACTTAGGGGCATGCTAATGACAACACTATAGGCTAAAAAACGTGAATCAAGCATGTAGGATAGCTCTCGAAACATTGATTGTATGTAAGCTTCATCCCACGGGCAATTTCGATTGGCCATCCATTTTGTCCAAAGAACTCCTAACCTCTGGAAGGAGTAAGAGTTCAGAGTCATACCATCATGCTAGCCTTTCAAGGTAACCAGGAAACGACCTAGGAATAGGCGTTTCCCTAGTACAAACCGTATCTTTCTGCCTTAACAAGATGCTTAAGACCTTACTTTGAGTTGAGTAAACTAAAGAATCTAATGCATGGAATCGGACGATACATGAGATTGAGATAGTTTGATGTATAGAGAGTAGATCCAGTGCTTGAGAATCGTATAAAAATGCCTATAGGATAGTCATTAGTCGCCCTTAATTCACCCATTTACACACTTTCGCTGTTATTAAATTGCGGTAACATTGCGGTGCCCGCAATTTTGCTAAGTTACCATTCTGTTTAGCTGTTTTCTTCTTCGTTTATTAATTCCATCTCTTGTCCTTTGAGTCTAATTTCAACTTGCATTTGTTTATGTTGCATTCCTTTACACATTCAGCAAAAATTAGATAATTAAAAACCAATTTTACCCCATCAAATCCACCCCTTCTTTCTTAACAAAACACTTCGCGAATAGCTAAAAATAAATCTCTGTGGGAAAACGAATGAAATATACTTACTACTTGCTATAAGATCATGTATGCTTGCATGTTCTGAGTGCTCTATCTCTCTTATTGCCTAATTATTTCAACACATTGAGCACGCAACACCTGGGCGCCAGCATAAATCTCATGCCCCTGTCCCTATTCCGCCAGTTGGGAATAGGGGAAGCACGTCCAACCACTGTCACTTTACAACTAGCAGACAGATCCATCGCATACCCTGAAGGTAAGATTGAGGATATTCTAGTGAAAGTTGACAAATTTATTTTCCTTGCAGATTTCATTGTCCTGGACTATGAGGCAGACAAGGAGGTCCCCATCCTGCTAGGCAGACCATTTCTAGCCACAGGTAGGGCACTTATAGACGTCCAAAAAGGTGAGCTCACTATGAGGGTTCATGATGAAGAGGTGAAGTTTAGTGTATATAAAGCTTTAAGGTACCCCTCTGACCTTGAATCCTGTGCTAGCATGGACGTAGTAGACTCCTTGATGGAGGAACAATTGGAGCATGTATTATTAACTAAGCATGCTAATGATTATGTACAATTAGATGTAGCTGACTTGAATGTATCTGACATAATGGATGTGCCTGTAGATAAACCACAACATGTATGTATGAATATAGATTTAACTGATAGATCTGTGAATCCTTTAAAGCCCTCCATTGAGCATCCACCTGTTTTAGAACTGAAACCACTACCTACTCACCTCAAGTATGCATATCTAGGAAGTAATGAAACTCTGTCTGTTATCATTTCTTCTAAATTAAGTGAAAAGCATGAGGTTGAACTGATTTTATTGCTTAAGCAACATAGGAAGGCTATAGCATGGACTATTGCTGATATTCGAGGCATTAGCCCTTCTTATTGCATGCACAAAATTATACTAGAGGAAGAGCACACACCTATGGTAGATCACCAGCGTAGGCTAAACCCCTCTATGAAAGAGGTAGTAAAAAAGGAAATAATAAAATGGTTAGATGCAGGAGTGATCTTCCCAATAGCTAGTAGCCAGTGGGTGAGCCCCATCCAATGTGTACCTAAAAAGGGGGGAATAACTGTGGTAGTCAATGAGAACAACGAACTGATTCCAACAAGGACTGTCACAGGGTGGAGAGTGTGTATGGATTACAGGAAATTAAATAAAGAAACTAAAAAAGATCACTTCCCTCTACCGTTCATTGACCAGATACTAGACAGAATAGCTGGTAGAGCCTACTATTGTTTCTTAGACGGGTATTCAGGCTATAATCAAATAACTATAGACCCTAAGGATCAAGAGAAGACCACCTTCACTTGCCCTTTTGGAACTTTTGCCTTTCGCAGAATGCCTTTTGGCTTATGCAATGCACCGACAACTTTCCAAAGGTGCATCATGGCAATCTTCTCTGAGTTGGATGAGTCCATGATAGAAATATTCATGGATGACTTCTCAGTCTTTGGGGACTCATTTTCAAACTGTCTAGAAAACCTAGGACAAGTCCTGGCTAGGTGTGAGGAGACCAACCTAGTCCTAAATTGGGAAAAATGCCATTTTATGGTGGATGAGGGGATTGTCTTAGGACATAGAGTGTCGAGGGCAGGTGTCGAAGTTGACCGAGCCAAAATTGAGATCATAGAGAAGTTGGTAGAGCCTCAGAATGTCAAGGCCATTAGAAGTTTCTTAGGGCACGCTGGCTTCTACAGAAGGTTCATCAAGGACTTTTCTAAGATAGCCAAGCCTCTGTGTGAGCTTTTAGAATTAAATAGGCCATTCATCTTCTCTAAGGAATGTGTAGTAGCTTGGACCACCCTTAAGAAAGCACTAGTCACAGCCCCTATCATAGTAGGGCCAAATTGGGATCTGCCCTTTGAGATGTTATGTGATGCCAGTGACTATGCTGTAGGAGTCATGTTAGGACAGAAAATTGACAAGCTAACACATCCTGTATACTATGCTAGTAAGACCTTGAATGAGGCTAAATGTAATTATACAACTACTGAGAAAGAGATGCTTGCTGTAGTGTTTGCTTGCGAAAAATTTAGAAACTATATTGTAGGCACTAGGACAATTGTATATACTGACCATTCTGCCTTGAAATATCTTATGAGGAAGGCTGATGCCAAGCCTAGGTTGATTAGATGGGTGTTATTGCTGCAGGAATTTGATTTGGACATTCGGGACAAGAAAGGATGTGAAAACGTGGTTGCAGATCACCTGTCTCGATTGCAGCACAATTGCGAAAAAATTGCGGACCCCGCAATTTCTGATGCTTTTATTGATGAACATGTCTTTGCTTTGACTCATCGTGATAACGATGAGGAACCTTGGTTTGCTGACATTGCTAACTTCCGTGCATCACAGGTATTACCAGTGTTCAAGGGAGGACAAGAGAAGAAGAGGTTCCTTCATGAAGCAAGGAAATTCATCTGGGATGACCCCACACTTTACAGAACCTGTGCTGATGGCTTGCTGAGGAAGTGTGTTTCAGCTGCTGAAGCAAAGTCTGTGCTGCAGCACTGTCACACATCTCCTTATGGTGGACACTTTGGTGGCCAAAGAACAGCTGCAAAGGTATTTCAGAGTGGCTATTACTGGCCAACAATCTTCAAGGATGCCCACAACTATGCCCACAGCTGTGACGAATACCAAAGAACAGGTAACCTCAGTCGAAAGGATGAGATGCCCCTCACCTACATCTTAGAGTTGGAGCTCTTTGATGTGTGGGGCATTGACTTCATGGGACCATTCCCTCCATCATCAGGTAACCTGTACATATTAGTAGCAGTGGACTATGTGTCCAAGTGGGTAGAAGCCAAAGCATGTCCTAATAATGATGCTAAAACAGTCACCAATTTCTTGCATAGGCACATTTTTACTAGGTTTGGGACACCTCGTGCCATCATTAGTGATGAGGGGTCACATTTTATTAACAAGGCTATGGAGAAAGTATTGGCTAAATATAACATTAGACATAGGGTAGCCACTCCCTACCACCCACACTCAAATGGCCAAGCTGAAATCTCAAATAGGGAAATTAAGAACATCCTAGAAAAAGTGGTCAAACCTAATAGGAAAGACTGGTCCTTCAAGCTTGAGGATGCACTTTGGGCTTATAGGACAGCATATAAGACACCCCTAGGTATGTCTCCTTATAGGCTGGTATATGGCAAGGCTTGTCACTTACCACTTGAGTTAGAAAACAAAGCATTTTGGGCCATGAAGGAATTGAATTTTTGTGTAAAGGATGCGGGGACACTGAGGTCTTTGCAATTACATGAGCTTGATGAGCTTAGGCATATGGCCTATGAAAATGCTAAGATGTACAAGGAAAAAACCAAGATTTGGCACGATAGTAGACTTAGAGTTAAGGACTTTAAGAAGGGTCAACTTGTTTTGTTGTTTAACTCACGGTTGAAACTATTTCCAGGGAAACTTAAGTCTAGATGGTCGGGTCCATTTGTCATTACTAATGTGTTTGTTCATGGTGCAATAGTGATAAAGAACTTGCAGCAAGGCTAGCCATTTATGGTCAATGGGGCGAGGTTGAAGCACTACTATGAGGAAGGAGATGTGAAGACTCTCTCGGCCTTCCTCTTGAATGAAGCATGAAACTAAAAACGAGAGAGAACGAGTGGTCACTGTGCTCGTTCAGTCAAGGCTAATGCCTTAGTTTATTTTTTCACTTTTTTTCGGTTATCGTTTGTATGTTTTGTGGTGTGATTTTAATTAAGTATTTAATGTTTGTTTTATTTGTTTTTATAGGGAATCGAAAGAGGGGATCAAGGAGAGTAATCCCAGCTTTAAAAATTAAGAAACGATCGAGCCAAATAAAAGATACGGACGAACCAAGTTTGCCATTTAGATAAAAAGAAATCCCTAGAATTGCGCTGGAATTGCAGGATCCGCAAAATAGAGCCGTTGGGATTTAGCCGTTGCCTTTATATCCGTTAGAAGGCGCTCGATCGATACGATTCTCTCATTCTCTGATTTCCAAGAAAACTGAGATTCTCTTCATCTTTGATCCTTCTCTCCAAACCTCCAAGATTCGACAATGGTGTCCACAAGGGCTGAAAGATCCGCAGCCAAGAAGAAGGCTGATGACGCAGCTGAAGCGGCTGCAAGGGAAGCACTTCTGACCCTTGCAGATGCTGGGGCTGTACGCACCGGACCTCTTCCCAAGCTTCCGATCCGTAGGAAGAAGTGGAGGGTTGTCACTGAGATCCCTGCTGGACCTTCTGAACCAGCGGGCACGCCCAAGAAACGCCGGTGGAGTGTCGAGACGGCCGCCGAGCCAAGCAAAGCCAAGACTCTCTCTGTGGAGAGTCAAGAAACAGATCGTGCGTCCCACGAGTCGCCCAAGAAGAGTTCGTCGCCATCTGCCTCCCCTGCGCACAACCCGTCATCATCTGAACCAGTGCACAGCCCAAAGCTTTCATCGTCACCGCCTGCACAGAGCCCTGAAACGCCGTCTTCACCACTGACTTCCGTGCAGACGCCTACAGCAGAGCAGAGTGCCACACCTTCGCACACGCCTCCACGGCCTGACCCTGAATTCCCCTATGGGGAGTACCAGGAATCCACTCAGGGCAGTGGGGAAGGTGGTGAAGACGAGGTCTTCTCGCCTGCAAGGGAAGCTAGCCCAGAGAGTCCTGCACAGCAGGATGATTCCATGGAAGAGACGCTGGGGGCATGCCTACAGCAAATCAACATTGAAGCAAAACTGAAGAAGAAAAAGAAGGCCAAGATCCTTAAAGCCAAGCGATCCAAGAAACTAAAGAGGAAGAAGGCTAAGGAGGTGCCTTCATCAGAGAAGGAAAGTACTGAGCCATCGCTCAAACGACTCAAGGTTGAGGCTGCCGAGTCAGCCAGGCCATCAGATAAGGGGAAGGCGAAGCTCTACCCTGAAGACGAGCCTCAGTCAGTGAGGTATGTTTCATCTGATGCTGAGTCCAGGGGTGCTGAGCTGCGGAAGAGGGAGTTGCTGCACGAGAAAGGCTTCCTCGACCGACCTGCTGACCTGCCGCAGTTCTTGCGCGCAGGAGTGATCAACCACGGCTGGGAGGAATTTTGCAGACCGCCCAATCCAGCCTACACGAGCATGGTGTATGATTTCTACGCCAATGTGCTCAGCCCTGAGGATGGCCTGTCTGTGGTCAGAGGGGTAGAGGTGGATTTCTCAGCCAAGGCCATCAACGAAGCCTATGGTCTCAAGGGCCAAACACATACAGATTATGCACGGATTGTTGATGAGCCTACTGAGGCTGTTCTGGAAGAGGCCATTCGGACCATTGGCCAGCCTGAAGCTTCCTGGACCGTGTCACGCAATGGGAGGCACACTCTCATGAGTGCCAACCTCACGGCTAAGGCGGCTGTTTGGTTTGCGTTCATGAGAAGGAGATTGTCCTCAGTGACTCACGAGACTACAATCAACCAGAGCCGATCGCTGCTGGTGTATGCGATAATGAGAGGTCTCACGGTCAACGTGGGAGAAGTCATCACTGCTGCTATTGCTGAGTGCGCCAAGAAAGGTAAGGGACCACTGTTTTTCCCTAACACCATAACCAAGCTATGTTTGCTTGCAGGAGTCCCCACCGAGCGCATGGAGCAGCAAATGACTTACACAGGCCACTTGGAGCTGCCTGCTAGCCTGAGGCTGAGGAGGAAGGGGAATATGGAGTTTGAACTGGATAGGCTGGCTGCTGAACAGTCCCTATCCATGGCCTGCCTGATGGATATGCAGAGGAGAATGGCTCAATGGGCCACTTATGCGCAGGCAAGGGACAAGGAAGTTGCAGACCAAATTGGGTGCATCTTCCCTGATTTCCCTACGAATCTCCTGACTCCATGGGTGCCCCCACGACCACGGCAACCTGATGAAGATGAAGACGTTTGAGTGCTGGTTTGGATTGCACTGGAGGGAGTATTACTGTTCCCTTAGAAACAAAAACAATTTTCTGTTTTTTTTAGACTATGTGAATTATGCTGTCTTTTAGTACACTTTTGATCTGTTTTAGATGCTTCGTTTTATGTTTTTTCTTTTGCTCAGTATAGTCTGATGTTAGATGACTAGGTAGGATAGTTTTTTTTTATTTTTAGAGAGTTTGAGTGCCTGGAAAAAGCATGCTTAAGGGCCTTAATCAATGTTATATCTGCCCTGATCTAATTGCGAAATAATTGCGGTACCCGCAATTTTTATGACTGAAAGCATGTTTTGGACTGTCTGTTTAGCTAGGTTGTAATCTGTTTAAATTCTATCTTTTGCTGCTAACCTGACTACCTTATATAGCTTATCTAAATGCATGCTGGATGAGTGTCATAGGACACCCTTTGCTAGTTTAAAATCAACCTCTAAAAAGCTCAGCATGCACAGCTTTAAGCCCTTAACTGTCTGTTTTTTTTAATTTACTGCTGCTATGATATTTTCTTTTAAATGTTCTGTCTATGCCTAGGGCTTTAGATTCTCTTTGTTTTACCTTAGACTAGATGCTTCTAGGATAGTTTGGGGGTGTGCCACCTCAGACACTCATTGGGGACAATGAGTAGTTGAAGTTTGGGGGAGGCCACCCTAGGCCTAGGAACATTCCTCTCTCCCTTAGAAACATAAGCATTCTTCTTCTCCTTTAAAAAAAAATGTTGAACTGAAAAAAAAAAAAATGAAAAATAGAATAAAGAGGGGGGTCTCTCTTAGGTTGCTAAGTAATCAGTGCCAAGTGTGTGACCCACAAGTGGCATTGCATCAAAAGGCAACCAAAGGAGAGGTCCCACCTAAGTAAGAAAAAAGGAAAAGAATAGGGAAGAAGAATGTATACCTAGGAGTTATAACTTTGTGGCTTAGATGTCCTATTTAAAAAGAACTCTGATCCTCAATTGGCTAAGCACAAAGTTGTAACTTGTAGGTTTGTTTAGGGAGATGAGTGTTTTTCCAATGTAGTGATGCCAGGGTTTAGGTTGTTCTTTAAAGTACGACTGTCACCGTTAATACTAAGACTGGCATGACTCTAAGGATTCCTAGACACATTAAAAGTAAAGCTAGAAGCATGTACTGAGTCTGAGGTAAAGCTAGGCAGAATTTGAAACCTTAGGGATAGTGGCATGATATGACAAAAGCAAATAGATCAGTTGTAGGAAGTTAATAAAAGCAGGTGAGTGTGAGGCAGGCGAAGTCAGAAGAAGCTAGATAAGAGGGTAGTTTTAAACTGAGAAGTGTGTCACAGGACAGCAGTGCTATAGATAGGGATATAAGGGAGTCAGTAGGTGGTTAAAGAAGAAGAAACAGCAGCCTAGGTAAGTCCTTAGTATGCTTGAGGACAAGCAAAGCCTTAAGTTTGGGGGTGTGTTAAGTCTCTGAAAGTGACTTATTTAGGACCCATTTAGCTTAAGAAGATGAACACTTTTAGGTGTTTTTGATAGCATTTAGCCTAAACCTATGCTTAAATATGAGAATGAGAAGAAGGTAGCTAAATTAGGACTTATGCAGAATAGGAAAGAAAAAGGTTGAAAACCGAAGGAAAAGAATGAAAAAAAAACTGCATTGCGACAGCATTGCGAAAACATTGCTGCAGCCGCAATTATTCAAGTGAAAACCGTAAGTTGACTGATCCTTTTCTGTTAATTTCCGTAATTTCAGGGATTCATTCTTTCTCCTCCATCCATTCTGATATATGACGTTGAAGATTGATGGTTCTCCTTGGCCCAAACGCACCTGCAAACTACTATAAAAGGGGGCCAAAGTCGGAGGTTCAGTCATCATCCGAAAGCGTAGAGTCTTCTCGCAGTCCATCTTTTCTCCCTGTTTTCCTTTGCCGTCTGATGGAGTGAGAGTCTCAGCTGTTGGAATCGATAATCTGATAGGAAGGAGAGGAGATTCTTCTTCTCTCTCGATTGGATTCATCCAAGCAAGGCTGACCTTTCATCCCCTTCATTCGAGGCGACTGCAACGAGGCTTTCAAGCACCCTTTACTGTTTTCTGTCTTATTCTTCTAATTTCCAGCTTTGATCAGTTGTTGCTTCTGGCTTAGTGTTTTATCTACTGCATTTCGTTGTTGTCTGTCTTTGAATTATTTACTTTAAGTTTCCCTTTGTTCGTTCAAACATTCAAAATAATCAAATTACAAGTTTGCATTTCACAGTTTCCATCTTCTGCTGCTACGGTTTTGTCTTACTGTTTTAAGTTCATTTCCCTTCTAAGCATGTCTGTTTTATCTTGTATTGCTGTTCTCTACATATCCATGAGTAGCTAAGTCACTTAGGGGCATGCTAATGACAGAACTATAGGCTTAAAAACGTGAACCAAGTATGTAGGATAGCTTTCGAAGCATTGATTGTATGTAAGCTTCATCCCACGGGCAATTTCGATTGGCCATCCATTTTGTCCAAAGAACTCCTAACCTCTGGAAGGAGTAAGAGTTCAGAGTCGTATAATCATGCTAGCCTTTCATGGTAACCAGGAAACGGCCTAGGAATAGGCGTTTCCCTAGTACAAACTAAACACTTCTGTTTTAACAAGATGCTTAAGACCTTACTTTGAGTCGAGTAAACTAAAGAATCTAATGCATGGAATCGGACGATACATGAGATAGAGTGAGTTTGATGCATAGAGAGTAGATCCAGTGCTTGAGAATCGTATAAAAATGCCTATAGGATAGTCATTAGTAGCCCTTAATTCGCCCATTTACACACTTTCGCTGTTATTCAATTGCGGTAAAATTGCGGTGTCCGCAATTCTGCTAAGTACCAGTCTGTTTAGCTGTTTTCTTCTTCGTTTATTAATTCCATCTCTTGTCTTTTGAGTCTAATTTCAACTTGCATTTGTTTATGTTGCATTCCTTTACACATTCAGCAAAACTTAGATAATTAAAAACCAATTTTACCCCATCAAATCCACCCCTTCTTTCTTAACAAATACACTTCATGAATAGCTAAAAATGAGTCTCTGTGGAAAAAACGAATGAAATATACTTACTACTTGCTGTGAGACCATGTATGCTTGCATGTTCTGAGTGCTCTCTCTACCTTCTTGCTTATTTATCTTAAACACATTGAGCACGCAACAGTAACATCTAAAGTGTTAAGACTTATCTTGTTTTATATTGAAAGCTAAATTATAAATTAACAATGATTGTTAGTTTAGCTGGTACTTCTCAAGTGTTGAGAAAGCTTTAATGTAGTGGGAGAATTATGAGATAATTCGGCCTGCTGTATTAGTTTGTTTTATGACTCTAGTTATCATATTGATGATGACAGTGAGTTCATAAACAAGAACCAGTGGCTCAAAACCATGAATCTTCAAGAGGTTTACAGACCAATTCTATGAGGTGAAAACCTCTAAGACTTGACTTTCTGGCAAAGGGATTGTCCCGAAGAGAAGGGGTTAATTGTGTATTAACTTCGTTTCTTGTTGTCAGATGTAAGTTATATAGAATACTCGTATCCATTGCCCTGTTTTATCTGATAGGATAAGGTAAATGGATATCAAGACTAGCTATCTTGATAGAGTATCTATTAGTCTCAACCAGGGAGATACATTATTCAGGATTAAGAGCAAATCGTTTGCGAGCTTCTTCAATCCATTTATGAATTGAAATAAGCATCTATATTCTGATTTATAAGGTTTGTTTTTCAAATCTTATGGTTTTGAACATTACATTGATAAAACTTGTTGGACAAGTGTTTAATCAATGTTAAAGCTTTCATAATATCTTCCCGTAATTTTGTCCTAATCATTGAGAATGATGTAGGATTTATTACTGACTTTTAGCATAAACTAGCGACCCACTCCAAAATAGTTGATCTGGAGGTAGACTTTGTTTGTTCTAAGGATTCAGCTTGATCTGAGTCATAAGAACAAATCGCTAGTGTTGTCTCTAAAATCTTTTATTGACAAGTTGTTGTCAATATTCGATGGTCTATGGAAATGGTTTCCTAAGACACCTCAAGTGTTGAGGATACGAGATGCACCCAAGTGCATTTACATATTGGAGGTCAGATGTATCTTTTGAGATACATGACCCGATATGTGCTATGCAGTGGGAGCTGTCAGTATTATTAGTCCAATTGGATTGGATTCCGGTTAAAGTTTTGTCCTTGTACTTAGAGGAGTAGAATACAAGAGTTGTATTGCTGATTCCTCGTTGGTAGCTAAGTGTATTTGCAGCTTGTGAAGCAGCAATAGGTTTATAAGTTGAGCTCGCAGATTGTGCTATGAGGAGATGTGATGGTCACATGGAAAGCCTTGTAGTACTTCATGCTGATTAGTTTACTAAGTCTCTCATGGCTAAAGTGTTTGAGAGACACCTAGAAGAGTCTAGGGCTCCGAGTTGCTGAAGAGGACAGTGGGAGAAAGCAACTGATATATGATATATTAGTTTTCTCAACCTAACATGTACACCACGGACGTTTAAGTCCAAGTGGGAGTTTGTTGGGTTTTATGTCCTAAAACTCGTGGTTTGTAAACTGTTATGTTTGTAAATATTCTATTTAGAATAAAGAGTTATTAGTTTTATTCAGTAAAAGAGTTTACTGGAATAAAGTGAAACGTGTTTGGTTTAACCTATACCAATGACCAACACCCTTGGCTGAATATGAGTACTTGAGCTTCATGTATGACATGATTGTGGATCAGGCTCAAGTAGTCAGTCAAAACGGTCTATAGTATACGGATAAGGCTGGGTACCTTATCCTGGTAACACTATTGGATGCGGCTCACTTTGTATTGTACAGAACGATGTGATCCGAATCGTTCCACATGGAGATGTGAGAAGTGAGGGCGTCCTGTGTAAAGAGTTTACATAAGACCGAACCGCGTATTAAGTCGCTCTCTCTTTATAACTCCGTTTACTGATGAGACCGACTTATACATATTGATGGCCTAGGTAACTCGATCTTAATCCTGAGCTCGCTATGAACTCCTGCTTATTCGATAGTATCCTTTGATTTGCACGGGTGAGAGTGGCTCATTAGCGCCGACTCAATAAGCCTACCATCTTGGGGATAAAGTCGAATAGGTAGCTGGGGACATAGTACAACAAGATTGGAGTTCACTCCTAACCCGCTCTTCAGGGTTAGTAGATAGGTTGTTCCCTTAATAGCTGATTCCGGGGCTTGAACAATGAGCGCTCACACTCTCATGTGATGAGAGGGTTAACTGATCTGTTGGTTGGACCACAGATCTATTGTTCATTAGAGGTGTCAGTGGTACTTAAAGAACAAGACGTAATGCAGGGGTTAAACGGTTTAAATGACCCAGCTGTGATTACGAACAACCTGTGAAGGGTCGACTTGCCAGTGACGGTTATATCAGAGGACATAATATATTTACAGTGAGGAGAGTGCAACCCTCGGACTATAGTGGAGTCTCTAGGGGTTAACGAAAGTTGATTGATTCGGGTTAAAAGAGTTTTGACCCAATAATCTCGTATCGTTGGAGCTCATGATCTGTAGGTCCTTTAGGTTCTCCTGGCTAGCTCGGATAACGTCGTGCAACAGTATAAGAAAAAATTAAAAGAAAAAGAATTTGAATTGTTCAAATTCGGTTTATGGAAGAGGATGGACATATTTAAATATGATTTAAATATAGACATATTTAAATGTGATTTAAATATGCGAATAGTCTAAAACATGAATAGGATTCATGTGCAAAAAAAAAAAATCGGTTTTCGGAAAATCGAGTTGAGCCATATTATTTAATTGATATTTGATATTGAATTAAATAATATTAATTAATTAAAAAGTTTAATTAATTAATAATATATATATATATATATTTTATTTATTAAAATGTTTAATAAATAAAATATTAATTATTATTTAAAATTAATATTGTATTAATTTTTAAAAATAATAATTATATATATATATTTTTAATATATTAATATATATATAAATATATATGTGTCTTACATGCATTGTGCATGTAAGACACATTAGAGGTTTTATATATATAATATATATTAAATCTTTGGCAAAAGATTGAAATGGGCTTTGGGGTCTTTAATTAAAATGAAGGCTTTTCATTTTATGAAGTTTTTTGGCTGAAGTTTGCTTCTGCCTTACGAAGGTAAGCTTAAAACCTCAGAAGGCCATCTCCCCAGTTCATTCCATCTTCTTCTTCTCCTTCTTTTTCTTTTCTTTTCTCTTGTAACGGTGTCCCACAACACCGTTGCTCGGCGCCGAGGATAGCGGGACTACCTGGGGTGGTCCTCGAGGCGGTCGTGAGAAGAAGCCGGAAGAGTTCGTGACGAGGAACGAGCGACGGAGCTTGAAGAAATTGGAACTACAAGGGTATGTATTTCTAATTTCTTATTTTCGTTTAAGAGCATGTTTTCTATTTGTTAAATTGATGAAATTAGAGTATCATCGATCCGAAATCGCTTTCCGCTGCGCATGTCGCTCCATCAGGGTTTAGCTCCCCAGGCATGGGAACTAAGTATGAAAGAATGGCACTATCCTTATCATTCGCTATTTCGATGGGATTGCGAGTGATAGGTACCGAATTTGGAACTAATCTATCCATTTCTTCTTGAGAGGATTGCGGAGACTCTACGGTTTCAGCAATTATTTGAGGTAAAGGGGGTTGGTTAAAGAGACGTTTCTTGGCTCTATTTCTGGCCCTAAGTAATCTCGCAGGCTCAGGGTTGAACTCTAGATCACTACTTGAAGGCTCATTCATAAACTAACCCAAATAGTACCTGCAAAAGAAATGAAAATAGATCAGCTTCAATAGATATTAAGAGTTGGTTTTCTAACTTAACAAACTTCGTTTTCACTAAACTAAATCCCCGGCAGCGGCGCCAAAAAATTGTTGCGTGCTCAATGTGTGAAATAAATAGCAATAAGAGAGAGAGAGCACTCAGAACATGCAAGCATACATGATCTTGTAGCAAGTAGTAAGTATTTTTTCATTCGTTTTCCCACAGAGATTTATTATTAGCTACTCGTGAAGTGTATTGTTAAGCAAGAATGGGTGGATTTGATGGGGTAGAATTGGTTTTAAGTTGTCTAATTTCTAAGGAATATGTAAAGGGTAGCAACATAAACAAGTGCAAGTCAATGATAAACTCAAATGAAAAGAGAAGAGATTAATAAACGAAGAGGAAAATAGCTAAACAGAATTTTTAACTTAGCAGAATTGCGAGAACAGCAATTCTACCGCAATGTTACTAACAGCAAAAGTGTGTAAAATGGAGAAACAAGGGCTACTAACGACTCCTCTATAGGCATTTTCACACGATTCTCAACCATTGGATCAACTCACTATGCATCAAACTAACTCATTCTCATGTATCTTCCGATTTCATGCATTAGATTCTTTAGTTTACTCATGTCCAAGTAAGGTCTTAAGCATCTTGTTAAAGCAGCAAGTTATGGTTTGTACTAGGAAAACGCCTATTCCTAGGTCGTTTTCTGGCTACCTTGAGAGGCTAGCATGAGTGTATGACTCTGAACTCTTACTCCTTCCAGAGGTTAGGAGTTCTTTGGACAAAATGGATGGCCAATCGAAATTGCCCGTGGGATGAAGCTTACATACAATCAATGCATTCGAGAGCTATCCTACATGCTTGGTTCACGTTTTTTAGCCTATAGTATTGTCATTAGCATGCCCCTATGTGACTTAGTTACTCATGGATATAGAAAGAACAAAATTATTCGATAAAATAGGCATGCTCAGAAGAAGAATAAACTTAAAACAGCAAGGAAAAACAGTAGGCAGCAAAGACAAGAAACTGTGAAATAATGAATTGTGCTTTCGATTAATCGATTGTTTGAATGAACAAAGGGAAACTTAAAGTGAATAACATAAAGACAGAAAGCAACGAAATGAAATGAACTAACTAATAGAAAAGAAACAACAACTAAACAGTGCTGGAAATGAGAAGTAAAAGACAGAAAGCAGTAAGTGAGCTTGAACGCCTCGTCGCAAACGCCTCGGCTGAAGGGAGAAAAAGGGTAGCCTTGCTTGGATGAATCCAATCAGGAGAGAAGATGAATCTTCTCTCCTTCCTATCAGATTGTCGACTCCAACAGCTAAGCTTTCCAACCCAACAGACGGAAGAGAAAAACACGAGAAAGAATGGAGCTGCGACCAGACTTCTACGCTTTCGGATGATGATGAAACCCTCTACTTTGACCCCCTTTTAAAGTAATCTGCAGGTGCGTTTGGGCCAAGGAGAACCATCCATCCTCAACGTCATACTTCAGAATGGATGGAGGAGAAAGAACGAATCCATGAAATAACGGAACATAACAGAAAAAGATCAGCTAACTTACGGATTTCACTTGAAACATTGCGGTTTTAGCAATGTTTCCGCAATGCTTGCACAATGCACAATTTTTATTCTTTTAACTTCCTTTTTCATTCCTTTTCTTTCCTTTTGCACACAAGTCCTAATTTAGCTTCCTTCTTCTAATTCTCATAAATAAGCATAGGTTTAAGCTAAATCCTACCAAAAACACCTAAGAGTGTACATCTTTCTATGGAAAACAAGTCCTAAAAAGGTCACTTTTGGAGACGTAACAGGTATGGCACTGCACTCCTCAGTGAGATTCACTGTTTCAAATTCGCCAATAATTGTTTTGTTAGTAATTATATCCTTTAAAAACATAACATAAGAGGGCATAGACTGTAAAACTTCTACAAAAGGAATATTAACATGCACTTGCTTAAGAATTTCTAAAAATTTATTAAAGTGCACTTCCTGTTCTTGTTTTTTCTTTAGCCTTCGAGGAAATGGAGGTGGTGGCACATATGCAGGCACTTCAGGTCGCCTCAGGATAGGTGGAGGCCTTGGAATTTCTTTTATCTCTTCTATGATGAGCTCCAGCCTTGGTCCTGATGTGCTTGTTGAGGGTTGACCTTGGTTTGGCAGAGACTCCAGTGGAGCACTAGACTCATTGTTCTCTAATCTCTTTGGGGCTTCTTTAGTGTTGCTCACCAATGGTCTCCCACTTCTAAGTTCAATTGCTTGAACTTGTTCTTTACCATCTCTCCTTGGCACCTCAGTGTCAGCAGGGAGTCTACCTTGGGGCCTACTTTTGAGTACATTGGCTAGTTGCCCTATTTGGTTCTCTAGGCTCCTAAGGGTAGCTTGCTGACTTTGTAGAGTAGCATCATTCTTGGCGATGTACTCTTTGAGTAGATTTTCTACAGAAGACCCTACTGGTTGGTTGTATGGTTTTTGATACATGGATTGGTTATGTTGGGGAGTGAAACCAGGTGTTCCACTTGGTCTTGGTTGGTTAGGAGCTTGGTTAGTATTCTGTTGGCCACCCCATGAAAGGTTTGGGTGGTTCCTCCAACCAGGATTGTAAGTGTTGGAATAGGGGTTGTTCCTAGGCTGCTGTTGGCTTCCAACATAACAGACTGAGGCTGGATTCCCAGGGCAGTATTCATACAGGTGCCCTTCCCCACAGAATCCACAGATTAGTGTCTCACCTTGACTTGGTTGTGTCCCCATTGACATGGTTGTGGCGGTGTTGACACTAGTTTGGAGATTGGCTTGAGCCATTTGTTTTACTAGGTTGGTCAGGGCGCTTATTTGGCTACTCATGGCATTGAGTGCGTCCTTATCTTGAGCTCTACTTGGCTCTATTGGATCATCTGACCACCTACAGTGAGATGCTGAGATCTTCTCCAAGATCTCATAGGCTTCATTATAACTCTTGGACAGCATGGAACCTCCAGCAGATGAATTTAGAACTTGTCTGGTGCTGGGGTTGCATCCTTTGAAAAAGACCTCTATTTGGATACACCATGGAATGCCATGGTGTGGACATTTAAGTAGAAGGTCCTTGAACCTTGTCCAAGCTTCGTGAAGGGACTCATTTTCAGCTTGTTTGAACTTGATTATATCATCACGAAAAGTAGAATTCCTATCAGGTGGGAAATATTTTACTAGGAATTTCTCCGCCAAGTCTGTCCAATTGAGGACTGATCCGGAGGGTAATGAGTTTAACCACGTTTTGGCTTTGTCCCTTAAAGAGTAATGGAAGAGGTAGAGCCTCAAGGCTTCTTGGGAAACTCCAGGGATGAGAAAGGTATCACTAACTCCTAGGAAGTTTCTAAGATGGTTGTGGTGGTCCTCATTTTCCACTCCAAAGAATTGTCCCACAGTGGACAACATTTGGAACATTACTGGCTTTAACTCGAATGATTTGGCAGTAATTTCAGGGCGGATTATGCTTGGGTTTAGTTCCCCAGGCATAGGTACTAGGTAAGAAAGAATGGCACTATCCTTATTCTTTCGCTATTTCGATGGGATTGCGAGTGGTAGGTAACGGATTTGGGACTGGTCTTTCCATTTTTATGTGAAGGGATTGCGAAGATGATAACTCCATTTTGGAGCTATTAAATACTTCCTAATTATAGCTAAAGTCCGCTTTCAATTGATTAAATATATCTCTTTTGTAGGAGAAAAGCGGCAAAGAGCTCGTGCGTCCGTTGGGCATGTTCGAGTGCTTAAAGCAGAGTTTTAGCGCCCCGGGAATGCATCGGGAAGAGGGGAACTTGTTCCGTGAAGAAACGGGTCAAAACTGCCTTAG
This sequence comes from Herpetospermum pedunculosum, assembly GCA_028017165.1. Classification (NCBI taxonomy): domain Eukaryota; kingdom Viridiplantae; phylum Streptophyta; class Magnoliopsida; order Cucurbitales; family Cucurbitaceae; genus Herpetospermum; species Herpetospermum pedunculosum. The sequence goes on along the minus strand of JAPQWQ010000186.1, from coordinate 13,269,028 downwards.
AGAGGCAAAGCTTCAGCCCCAAACCTGAGAGCCAGCGTCGAGCTATAGCGTCGAGACGCTAGCTCGACGCTGGAAAAACCCGAGAGCAAGCGTCGAGTGATAGCGTCGAGACGCTAGCTCGACGCTGCCCTGGCGTCGAGACCCTGCTTGGCGTCGAGACGCTCCGGAGGAGGCGCGCGCAGGAATTTCATCGGGGCAGCGTCGCGACGCTGGCCTTGCGTCGCGACGCCATCGCGAGCGCGCGCGCGGAAAACTTAGGGCACAGCGTCGAGACGCTGGCCTAGCGTCTCGACGCTACGACGATGGCAGCAGCTAAAAGACGATTTTTCTGCACATTTTTTTCATATCTTCATCTTCTTCATCTCTCTACGGTTTTAGGCGATTTTAGTCTTCTTCTTCCCCATTTTCTCTCTATTTTCGGTGGAGCTCCGCCATTGTTGGCATGCTAGTGAGCTCCACTTTCCATTGTAATAGGTAGATGAATCCTTCCATGGTCGTTGTTGGAGCGGGATTGACAAACCGCGCCATGAGCGGCTAAGGTAAGGGTGACGGTTTGGGAATGTTTTAGGATGATTTTTGTTAGACGTTTTTTACTTTGATAATCTGATTTTGATGCATATTGGTTCTGTTTATTAGCATCTATTTACCTTGCTTAATACAACGCGCATGCTAAAATACGTTGATTGACACTCGGGTAGTTTCGCATGTTGTGTATGTTAAAGAGTAGCGATGCCGTGCCTCTCACTGCTCGACTAAGTAACACAGGTAGATAGAACTAAATCGAAGTATCGGGTCGGGTAGGATAATTGTTGATTGCATACGGCGTTTGCGGGCAATCTACTAGCAATTAGAATTCACGCTCGAATGTTCGTCGCGGTTAGCTAGTGACTGTCTGAATTCATCTTAGGACTGATCATCTTAATGTGAGCTTAGATAACGTGTAATTAGAACTGTGTGGTCTAATTAAAATCCATGGAGTCGGCTACTTTGGGGCTTCTCTGGTAGTCGTCCGCGTGCTCAATAAATTGTATTCCATGTTATTAGCGTTAAATGATAAGTCGAATTTGTCTAACAATTGATCCCTAGACTCCCAAACCGTGCACACGTTCTCTTCTTATTATTTCTTTCTTCCGTTAGCTTTCATCATTATTTCTCTTGCATGATTAAAATCCCCCGTTACCAATTAATCAATTAAATCCCAATTTCACTAGTAAATTCAATCTTCCTATTCCTTGGATCGACCCTGTTACCACTGGCTGCAAAGCCTTGGTCATAGGCTTTATAAATTGTATTTTGGCAAGCCTCGACAGCTTGAGATTAAGTGGATATTCAAAAATCCGTTCACCAAAATTGGCGCCGTTGCCGGGGAATAGGCATTTGATTGAATTTATGATTGAAGTTTGAATTTGATTTATTGATGGTTGACTGAAAGATTTTTCTTGTTTGTAATTTGTATGTTTGAATTTTTGTTTGTGTATGACCCGTTCCTCTGAGGGTAGTAGTTTGCAGTTTATCCCTGAAATTGACAGAGAGGAGCGGCGGTTACGTAGAGAAGCCCGGGAGGGGCAAGGAACGTTTGAAAGAGAAGAAGGCAATCCCTTCTTGGTTGACGAGATGGCGCAAGGTGACGCGCCACGGACGCTTAAGCAACTGGCAGCGCCAGACCTGAACCTGCAGCCTTTGTGCATTAACTACCCCGTGGTAGCAGGTAACTTCGAATTAAAATCCGGTTTAATTCACCAGTTACCTTCCTTTCATGGCAATGCAGGTGAGGACGCAAACAAACATCTGATGGAGTTCCATTGCGTCTGCGCGGGGATGAAGCCCGCAGGAGTCACGGAGGAGCAACTGAATATGAGGGCATTCCCCTTCACGCTCAAGGACAAGGCCAAGGATTGGCTGTACTATTTGCCCTCCGGATCCATCACCACGTGGCAGGATATGAAGCGGGTATTTTTGGAGAAATACTTTCCCGCATCCTTAGCCACCACTCTGCGGAAGAGGATATATGGGATCACCCAGGATGTCGGTGAGTCCCTGCACGAATACTGGGAACGCTTCGGGCGCCTGTGCGCGAGCTTCCCACATCATCAGATTGCCGATCAGTTGTTGATACAGTATTTTTATGAGGGGATGACGCCCCATGACCGGCAGATGATCGATGCAGCGAGTGGAGGGGCACTGATTGACAAGACCCCAGTTGAGGCGAAGCAGTTGATTGCAAATATGGCCACCAACTCGCAGCAATTCGGTATTCGGGGACAAGGCCAAGTGCACAGCGTGGCTCAGAGCCACGAGATGACTGAAATGAGGGCCCAGGTGGCCGAGATAGGAAGCATGTTAAAGAAAATAGTTGGAGGACACCGTGAGGATGCGGAGGTCAACGCGATCGGGGGGTATGCTTCCAACCCAAGGAACTACGACCCATATGCAAATACTTACAACCCCGGTTGGCGCGACCATCCTAATTTCAGCTATGGGAATAGGGAAGGACAAACTCGTTTCCAAGGCCAGTCCCAGGATAGGCCTAATTCTTCCACCCAGGCCCAAGCCTCGAGCTCCTCCAGCTCACTTGAAGAGATGGTAAGGACCATCGTGACTAGCACCAGCCAGTTTCAGAAAGAAGCTCGAGAGGAGCTTATTTCTCACAAGGCAGAGCTGCAGAATTTGAACAAGCAGCTGACACAGATGGCGGTGTCTATTAGTAAGATTGAGAGCAAGAGCTCGGGGAAGCTTCCTTCCCAAACTACAGTAAACTCATGTGAAAACGTGAGTGCCATTCATCTGCGCAGTGGGAAGTCACTTTCCACCAGAGCTGTGAAGGAAGCCACGGACAGCCTGAACAAGTCCGCCCCGACTGCTCCTGAGACTCAGAATGAGAAAAGAGATGAGAAGGTCAGTGTACCTGAGGATGTTGCCAGAGCACCATTCCCGAGTAGGCTTGCGAAGCCTACTTTGGAATCTGATGATGAGGAGGTCCTGCGAACCTTCCAAAAGGTGATGGTAAATATCCCGCTCCTAGAGGCAGTCAGTCAAGTGCCAAAGTATGCGAAATTTCTAAGGAGCTGGTGCACTACGAAAAGGAAGTCCAGAGGGACTGAGAAAAAGAAGGAAAACGTCTCTGCCATACTCCCAGGTACGTTGCCTGCAAAGTGCAACGATCCAGGTACTTTTACTATCCCTTGCACTATAGGTAGTAAAATTGTTCATAATGCCATGTTAGACCTAGGAGCCTCTGTTAATGTTATGTCTTATGCATTGTATCGTGAACTGAATTTAAATGAAATGCATGAATGTAATGTTTCTGTTCAGTTGGCTAATGGGTCGAGCATCTGTCCTAGGGGGAAGGTAGAGGATGTTTTGGTTAGAGTTGGGAATATGTCGTTTCCTGCTGATTTCCTTGTTTTAGATATGAATGAAAACTCATCGCATGCTTCGTCCTCCATGTTGTTAGGACGTCCCTTTCTTAAGACCGCTAGGGTCAAAATTGATGTGTATAAGGGCGTTGTTTCTCTGGAGTTTGATGATACTTTGCATGAGTTCTCTTTATTTGGAAAATCTGCTAGAAATGTGTCTGTTTGTGAGCATGATGAGAATGGGAGTCTACCCTCGCGCTTGAGTGATGGTTCCCATGTCTCAGTTAAAATTTCTGATTTAAATTTGTGTGATAATGATGCTGATTTTTGCACTAACACGTCTGATATTCACGTGCCCGAGGCACGAAGAGTGCAAAATATTTTTCAGATGGATGGCAGAAAAGGTGTGGCCAAGGACAAGTCTGGATCGTCCCCCGCACCTACAGACTATGGATGAGTCTGTTGAGAGAATATAGTCGAGCAACCGACTTTAAAAATTCTGCGCTTCTCGGAGGCACCCGAGCGATGGACTGTTTTTTATGCTTTAGTTTAGTTTTATTGCTTTTTAGATTAATTTAGTGTTAATTAGCTTGCTGTTTTTTTTTAGGAATCGAGGATGAGAAGACAATTTTGGGCTCTGATGCGTTTGTGCGCCGCTTCCTCGCCCTCGCCAGCTTCACAAAGAGTCAGGGAAGTGTATTTCTTCTTCCCTTTTACTTCGTTGTATCTGACTGGTTGGCATTGAGGACAATGCCAAATTTTGAAGTTGGGGGTGGAGTAGTCCGATGGATGTGCATGTGTAGTTTGTTGAGAAGTGTTGCAAAGATATTGAAGTGCTTGGGACTCTGTTTATTGTTTTCTGACTGTGATAGCCTAGGAAATGCATGTTGGAAATCTGAGCATGTTCATAATCGAGTTTTTGCATGAGTTTTGTGTTTATTAGGTTCATGTCAAAAATTTTAAAAAAAATTTCTGTTGCTCCCTTGCACTTATCGCGCACTTAGCAACCTCTCCCTAGATTCCGTAAGCTTTGTTTATCGCATGTTTAGCTAATTCTCGTTGTCACCCCGAAAGGCACCCTTAGGTAGCTTGTTGCATGAGAGTTAGTAGTTAGTTAATTGAGAAAGCATGTGCTTAGCCTAATGAAAAAAAAAATATATAGAAAAGCATGTTTGGTAGAAAATTCCTCTCGAGGCGCTCCTCCTTCTTATTAGCGCTTAAAAGAAGTGAGCGTCAGTCCTTAAAAACGTGAAGCTTTGGCCAAAGTTTGACGTGTTAGGCAGCTCGAGTAGGAAAGAAAAAGAAACAAAAAGTTGGTACAAAGAACCCAAATAAAAGAGTACAAAGTACTTTTGAAAAGAAAGAAAAAGAATGAGAAAATAATTAGGTCTCTTAATTTGCTTCTCTCTCTCGTGTAAGTCAAGTGTAGCTGTTCTTAAACGCTAGAAGTAGGGGGAAAATGGGATGTGCGTTGCATGTAGGTTTTCCGGGTTTACGTGAGTTTAGGAGTGGTTGTCTAGCACACACACACGTTAGGGGGCAAGAGTTAATTTTTGATATGTCCTAGTTAACACATGAACAAATGCTTCCATGATTATACTCGTGTTTAAATTTCAATATGCATGGAGGTTTGAGTTAGAATGCATGTAAGCGCGTCCTTAGAGTCAAAGTCTTTGTAGGGCTTGCTCGAGGACTAGCAATGTTTAAGTTGGGGGTGTTTGATAACTCCATTTTGGAGCTATTAAATACTTCCTAATTATAGCTAAAGTCCGCTTTCAATTGATTAAATATATCTCTTTTGTAGGAGAAAAGGGGCAAAGAGCTCGTGCGTCCGTTGGGCATGTTCGAGTGCTTAAAGCAGAGTTTTAGCGCCCCGGGAATGCATCGGGAAGAGGGGAACTTGTTCCGTGAAGAAACGGGCCAAAACTGCCTTGGAGAGGCAAAGCTTCAGCCCCAAACCCGAGAGCCAGCGTCGAGTTATAGCGTCGAGACGCTGGCTCGACGCTGGAAAAACCCGAGAGCAAGCGTCGAGTGATAGCGTCGAGACGCTAGCTCGACGCTGCCGTGGCGTCGAGACCCTGCTTGGCGTCGAGACGCTCCGGAGGAGACGCGCGCAGGAATTTCATCGGGGCAGCGTCGCGACGCTGGCCTTGCTTCGCGACGCCATCGCGAGCGCGCGCGCGGAAAACTTAGGGCACAGCATCGAGACGCTGGCCTAGCGTCTCGACGCTATGACGATGGCAGCAGCTAAAAGACGATTTTTCTGCACATTTTTTTCATATCTTCATCTTCTTCATCTCTCTACGGTTTTAGGCGATTTTAGTCTTCTTCTTCCCCATTTTCTCTCTATTTTCGGTGGAGCTCCGCCATTGTTGGCATGCTAGTGAGCTCCACTTTCCATTGTAATAGGTAGATGAATCCTTCCATGGTCGTTGTTGGAGCGGGATTGACAAACCGCGCCATGAGCGGCTAAGGTAAGGGTGACGGTTTGGGAATGTTTTAGGATGATTTTTGTTAGACGTTTTTGACTTTGATAATCTGATTTTGATGCATATTGGTTCTGTTTATTAGCATCTATTTACCTTGCTTAATCCAACGCGCATGCTAAAATACGTTGATTGACACTCGGGTAGTTTCGCATGTTGTGTATGTTAAAGAGTAGCGATGTCGTGCCTCTCACTGCTCGACTAAGTAACACAGGTAGATAGAACTAAATCGAAGTATCGGGTCGGGTAGGATAATTGTTGATTGCATACGGCGTTTGCGGGCAATCTACTAGCAATTAGAATTCACGCTCGAATGTTCGTCGCGGTTAGCTAGTGACTGTCTGAATTCATCTTAGGACTGATCATCTTAATGTGAGCTTAGATAACATGTAATTAGAACTGTGTGGTCTAATTAAAATCCATGGAGTCGGCTACTTTGGGGCTTCTCTGGTAGTCGTCCGCGTGCTCAATAAATTGTATTCCATGTTATTAGCGTTAAATGATAAGTCGAATTTGTCTAACAATTGATCCCTAGACTCCCAAACCGTGCACACGTTCTCTTCTTATTATTTCTTTCTTCCGTTAGCTTTCATCATTATTTCTCTTGCATGATTAAAACCCCCCGTTACCAATTAATCAATTAAATCCCAATTTCACTAGTAAATTCAATCTTCCTATTCCTTGGATCGACCCTGTTACCACTGGCTGCAAAGCCTTGGTCATAGGCTTTATAAATCGTATTTTGGCAAGCCTCGACAGCTTGAGATTAAGTGGATATTCAAAAATCCGCCCACCAGAAGACTCCGTAGAATCAGCAATTATTTGAGGTATAGAGGGTTGGTTAAAGAGACGTTTTTTAGCTTTGTTTCTGGCTCTAAGTAATCTCTCAGGCTCAAGATTGAACTCTAGATCGCTACTTGAATGCTCATTCTGTTGGGTTTTATGTCCTAAAACTCGTGGTTTGTAAACTGAATATATATTCTATTTTGCAATAAAGATGTTATTGAGATTTATTCAGTAAAGTTGTTATTGAATAAAATGAATTGTTTTTACTTTTAACCTAACTCCAATAAACAAAGAACCCATGGCTATAGGTTGTATACTTGAACTTCATGTATGACATGATTGTGGATCAAGTTCAAGTAATAGCCAGAACGGTCTATAGTATAGGGATAAGGTTGGGTACCTTATCCTGGGGACACTATTGGACGCGGCCCACTTTGTATAGTACAAACGATGTGATCCGAAATCGTTCATGTGGAGACATGTGAGTGGGGGCGTCCTATGCAATGAGTTTGCATAAGACTGAACCGCGAAACAAGTCGCTCTTTCTTTATAACTCCGTTTACTGTAAAGACCGATTTTTTTCATATGATGACCTAGGTAACTCGATCTGAATCCTGAGCACGCTATGAACTCCTGTTTATTCGGGCTTATCCTTTGACTTGTATGGGTGAGAGTGGCCCGAGATCGCCGACTCAATAAGCCTACCATCTTGGGGATAAGACCGGGTAGGTAGCTGGGAACATAGTCCTGCGAGATGGAATTCACTCCTACCCGCTCTGAGGGATTAGTAGAGAGGTTCTTCCCTTAAGTGCTGACTCCAGGTCTTGAACTAGGGATCCCACCCTCTCATTGGCCCGAGAGGGACTTGGTATAGTGATGAGATCACATACCAATCGGTTTGGTGGTTGGACCACAAACCAATAGTTCATTAGAGGATCAGTGGGACTTAAGGAACAAGATGTAATTACGGGGGTAAAACGGTTATTTTGACCCAGCTATAATTACGAACGACCTGTGAAGGATCGATTTACTGATGATGGTTATATCAAGAGGACAGAAATATATCTACGGTGAGGAGAGTGCAACCCTTGGACTTTAGTGGAGTCTCCGGGGGTTAACGAATGTTGGTTAGCTTGGTTAAAGAGTTTGACCGGTTAATCTCGTATCGTTGGAGCTCATGATCTGTAGGTCCTTTAGGTTCTCCTGGCTAGCTCGGATTAAGCCGTGTAACAATATGAGAGAAAAAGAATTTGAATTTATTGAAATTCGGTTTTGGAAGAATGATGGACATATTTAAATATGATTTAAATATGGGATCGGTGTAAAACATGAATAGGGATTCATGTGTGATGATTCGGTTTAAGAAACCGAGATTAGTCTTATTATTTAATTAATATTTGATATTGAATTAAATAATAATATTAATTAATTAAAAAGTTTAATTAATTATAATTTATTTTGCTTATTAAAATTAATTATGAATTAATTTTAAAATGACAAAATATTACAAGTGTGATTATAAGTCAAAGTGGAATTATCCATGTTGAGTGGATTTATCCAAGTTGAGTGGGTTTATCCAAGTTGTGAAGTGGATTGTGAATCACCAACAACATGCATATAAACTCATCAATTTTGGAACACTTGGTTGAAGACTAATCCATCCAATTTGAGGTGTCATGCTAAGTAAAGACTTTGTTGCATGTGAATTGCCTATAAATTGGATGAAGTTCAAATGGTTTGAGGTTGATGAAATTTCAAAGAGTTTGAATGTTGGATGAGCATGAAGAGTTCATGTTACTTGAGAAATTAGAAAGCTAAGTGTTAGACTTCTTCTCACAAAATCCTCATCACTTTCATCTTCCCATCTTCTTCTTCCAAACTTTTTCTTTCATAAAGGAGTCCCACCACTCCGTTGCTCGGCCCGAGGATAGCGGGACTACCGGAGGTGGTTCTCGAGGAGTTCGAGGGAAGCTTCGAAGGGTTCGTGAGGAGATTTGAGCTTTGGAAGAGAAGTCTTTAGAACTACAAGAGGTATGTGTTCTAATTCCTTTTATTTCAAAGCTTTGTGCATGTTTCTTATTTAGCTAAATTGATGAAATTAGAGTGCCAATGATCCGTCTCGCTTCCGCTGCGCTACATGCGCTCCATCAATTGGTATCAGAGCGTTTTTTGGTCACTCAATTTGCATCAATTTGAGCTCGGTGGGTATTTGTTTTAGAAATTAAATTTCTGGGCGTCTAAAGTGTGATTCCGGTTTTGGCATATTTTTTTGAGCTTTTATTTGTACTTCGTTTTGTAATTGCCCGGGCGTGTATGGGCTTTAATGTGTGAAGAAGAGTCTGTAAAAAAATTCGGAGTCATTAGAGTCCATATAGGCTGTCAATTCGAAGACAAAAGCTCGGGTGTCGGAAAAAACAGCATGCTGTTTTTTTGCTGTTTTTTTCTGCAAAATTCCAGCACAACACCGGTTCAGCGCAAGGTGGAAGAAACGGTCCGGTTCGGTCCTCGGGCGGTCCGGTTCACTAAAAGTCAGACCGGTTCCTTGTTCTTCACCCTCTGGAGGTCCGGTTCAGCGTTCGTTTGGTCCAGTTCGGGTCGGTATTGGTCCAGTTACGGGCTATTGAAGTCGGGACAGCTGTTATGGACCGGTTCAGTTTTTTTTTGAAGTTTTGAAGTTGCTGTTTGTTTTGGCCGGTTCAAGCAAATTCAAGCTGGTTCGTGGCGGTTCGAAGGGTTCGGAAGCGTCTCAACTTAGTTGATGAATTATTATTGTAATAATTTAGTTGCTTGCTTGTCCGTGATGCCAAAACCGGTCCACTTTAGTGTGTTTAATTAATTATGCATTGTGAATGTATGTTTTAATTAAGGTATCTTGTATGTGCATAAAGTATGCCATATAGATTTCAAATCCCACCATAGGAAGCATGTTGCATGCATTGAAAGTATAATATAAGTGTTATGTTGTATAGTATGCATGCTTAATTCATGAGAATTAATATAAGTGTTATATTAATTTATGAATTGGATGTTGCTTGTTTAAAAGTAAAATTAATATAAGTGTTATATTAATTGTGAAATTAAACATACAACATAGTTGCCTTAGTTGAATATAATTGTTATATTCTTGCTTGGGAAGCATGTTATAAATTGAATGTAATGGTTATATTCTAGCTTAGGAAGCATGTTATAGAATGTCTTTGTTTTATAAAGCGTTGTAAAATGAGATAGACATTTAAAATCTATAACAAAGATAAATGCATGCTCACTAAGGGTTAAAGAATTCCAATGCGATTAGGAATTTAGTATCGATTCGTTTTAATAGTTAAAATAGGTCGATATCTTGTAAAGCTAAGGTTACGAGAGAACTCACCCGGTTTGATCCTGCACTAAGGTTGGAGGTATTTAAGATGACGGTTTACGGAACACCTCCTACCTGGGGATCGATCCGGTACTTGAGTTAAGTTAACCCGGCTTTATGAGCATGCACGTGAGAGGTGTAAGGTTATAAAACGTTTATCACCTAGACATCTTAGGTAAAAGTATGTTCTACCTAGACTTAGGTTTTATTGTCTTAGCCGGATAATGCCTAAGTAAAACTTTACCCAAACCATTCTAAAATACTTAGTAGTGGTGTTGAGAAGGTATATATGATATATCAATCTCCTCCTACGTTCTCCGCAAAGTTCACACCGTGAGATTTATGCTCGGCCTCGTGATGTCAATAGGGCATCCCCATTCGGATGGTGTTTGCATAAATCAAGAGCAAGGTGAATGGAGAAAGTATTTATAGTAAGTGGGAGAAGGAAGTATGTCAATACATCCTGCGGTCTCCTCCATTAGGTTGAACCGTGAGATTCCCATGTTCCGCCTGCTGGTTGCCCATAGTAGCACCGTCCATTCGGAGGGCCGTTTCATGGGAGTCGGAACAACTCAATCTCCAGAAATGGATAGGGTCTCTTAGGTCCATTCCCAACTCTGACATTTCCATTCGGTTGCACTGTTGGGGCCGACCTCTGAGTTCTGAAAATGGCGGGTCACACTTACAAGGATTACTAAGTTGTTAGTAGATTCTTGACCGAAGTAGCGATAACTAAGGTGCTATAGGAATATGAGTTATTCTGGTATTAGCATTTAGTCAAGAATGTCTTGGTTCAGTGAAGGAGTGATTGACTGCCCCTCGGTAGCGGTTGCTCTGACTCACTGAAGTATCGTTGCAAATTAATAATGATTTTTTGGGTACATTATTATTTTTGCTAAAGTTCTTGATTGGTTGTTAAAAATAGGTTAAGTTCAATTCACTAATAGAATTCATTCTTTTCAGCATGTCTAGCTCGTTTATCCAATTACTAGCTTCTGATAAACTAAACGGCGATAACTACACGACCTGGAAATCGAACTTGAATACGATTCTTGTTATCGATGATCTTAGGTTTGTCTTAACAGAGGAATGTCCTCCCCCTCCTAGCTCATCTGCAACTCGAACTGTTCGAGATGCATTTGACAGGTGGACTAGGGCTAATGATAAAGCCCGAGTCTACATCTTGGCCAGCACATCCGATGTGTTAGCTAAGAAGCATGAGGTAATGGTCTCCGCTAAGGAGATCATGGATTCATTACAGATGATGTTTGGACAACCGTCCTCATCGGTCTATCATGATACCCTCATGGCGAGCAAAGCTGAGAAGAAACAACTAAGTAAATATGATTTACTCGTTGTTGAAACATGTTTAGTGGAACATGATAGTTCTGCCTGGATACTGGATTCAGGAGCCACTAACCATGTTTGTTCTTCTTTCCAGGAAACTAGTTCCTGGCAGCTGCTTGCTGAAGGTGAGATAACTCTCAGGGTTGGAACAGGAGAGGTTGTCTCAGCCAAGGCAGTGGGAACTGTCAAGTTGTTATATAGAGATAGTTTCATTTTACTTGAAAATGTACTGTTGGTTCCTAGCTTTAAAAGGAACCTTGTATCTATCTCTTGTTTACTTGAACATTTGTATAAAGTATCTTTTGATTTTAATGAAGCGTTCATTAGCAAAAGAGGTGTACATATATGTTCTGCGAAACTTGAAAACAACTTGTATGTGTTAAGACCAACAGAGGCAAAAGCTATTTTGAACACCGAGATGTTTAAAACAGCTCAAACTCAAACTAAAAGGCAGAAACTTTCTCCAAGTACCTATCTTTGGCACTTGAGACTAGGCCACATTAATCTCAATAGGATTGGGAGATTGGTTAAGAGTGGTCTCCTAAATCAGTTAGAGGACAACTCTTTACCACCATGTGAGTCTTGTCTTGAGGGCAAGATGACCAAACGATCTTTTTCTGAAAAAGGTCATATGTCCAAAGAAACTCTAGAGCTTGTACATTCAGATCTTTGTGGTCCGATGAATGTTAAAGCACGGGGAGGGTATGAATATTTCATCAGCTTCATTGATGATTATTCTAGGTACGGCTATCTTTACCTAATGCATCATAAGTCCGAAGCTCTTGAAAAGTTCAAGGAGTATAAGGCAGAGGTTGAGAACACATTAGGTAAAACGATTAAAATACTCCGATCAGATCGAGGTGGAGAGTATATGGATTTAAGATTCCAGGACTATATGATAGAACATGGAATACTATCCCAACTCTCAGCGCCCGGAACACCGCAGCAGAACGGTGTGTCCGAAAGGAGAAATAGAACCCTGTTAGACATGGTTCGATCTATGATGAGCTATGCTCAACTGCCTAGTTCGTTTTGGGGATATGCAGTAGAGGCTGCTGTATATATTTTGAACATGGTTCCCTCTAAGAGTGTTTCAGAAACACCTTATGAGTTATGGAGAGGGCGTAAAGGTAGTTTACGTCACTTCAGAATTTGGGGGTGTCCGGCACATGTGTTGGTGCCCAATCCAAAGAAATTGGAACATCGTTCAAAATTATGCCTATTCGTAGGCTACCCCAAGGAAACGAAAGGTGGTCTATTTTACGATCCTCAACAAGATAAGGTGCTTGTATCGACAAACACCACATTCTTAGAGGAAGACCACATGAGAGATCATCAACCTTCGAGCAAAATTGTTTTGACCGAACTTTCCAGGAAAGCTACAGATGGGTCAACAAGAGTTGTTGATCAGGCTGGTCCTTCTCAAGAGTTGAGAATACCTCGACGTAGTGGGAGGGATGTGAGACAACCCGACCGCTACATGGGTTTAACGGAAACCCAGGTCGTCATACCTGATGACGGCGTTGAGGATCCATTGACCTTTAAACAGGCAATGAATGACATAGACAAGGACCAGTGGCTTAAAGCCATGGACCTCGAAATGGAGTCGATGTACTTCAATTCGGTCTGGGATCTTGTAGAGCAACCTGATGGTGAAAGACCTATCGGTTGTAAGTGGATCTACAAGAGGAAACGAGACCAAGCCGGTAAGGTGCAAACCTTTAAGGCTCGACTTGTGGCAAAGGGTTATTCCCAGAGGGAAGGGGTGGACTATGAAGAAACCTTCTCCCCTGTTGCCATGTTAAAGTCGATTAGAATACTCTTGTCCATTGCCACGTTTTATGATTATGAAATTTGGCAAATGGATGTCAAGACAGCCTTTCTTAATGGCAATCTTGAAGAGAGTATCTATATGGCTCAACCAGAGGGGTTCATAATTCAGGGTCAAGAGCAAAAGGTTTGCAAGCTTAATCGATCCATTTATGGGTTGAAGCAAGCGTCTAGATCCTGGAATATAAGGTTTGATACTGCGATCAAATCCTATGGCTTTGAACAGAATGTTGACGAACCTTGTGTCTACAAGAAAATAGTCAATTCTGTTGTAGCTTTCTTAGTCTTATATGTAGATGATATCCTACTCATTGGGAATGATGTAGGGTTCCTGACTGACGTTAAGCAATGGCTAGCGACCCAATTCCAAATGAAAGATTTGGGAGAGGCTCAGTTTGTTCTAGGGATTCAAATCGTAAGGAATCGTAAGAACAAAACGCTAGCGCTGTCTCAAGCATCTTATATCGACAAGGTGTTGATACGATATTCGATGCAGAATTCCAAGAAGGGTTCTTTACCTTTCAGGCATGGAATTCAATTGTCAAAGGAAGAGTGTCCTAAGACACCTCAAGAAGTTGAGGATATGAGACGAATTCCCTATGCATCAGCAGTCGGTAGTTTGATGTACGCCATGTTATGTACACGACCCGACATATGCTATGCAGTGGGAATTGTCAGTAGGTACCAGTCCAATCCAGGATATGATCATTGGACTGCCGTTAAACACATCCTCAAGTATCTTCGGAGAACGAGAGACTATGTGCTCGTGTATGGCGCGAAGGATTTGATCCTTACAGGATACACTGACTCTGATTTTCAAACCGATAAGGATTCGAGGAAATCCACATCGGGATCAGTGTTCACTCTTAACGGAGGGGCAATAGTATGGAGGAGTATAAAGCAAGGTTGTATTGCTGACTCCACCATGGAAGCTGAGTATGTCGCGGCTTGCGAAGCTGCGAAAGAGGCTGTATGGCTTAGAAAGTTCTTGACGGATTTGGAAGTTGTTCCAAATATGAATTTTCCTATCACACTTTATTGTGATAATACTGGTGCTGTGGCAAATTCGAGAGAACCACGAAGCCATAAGCGTGGAAAGCACATTGAGCGGAAATATCATCTCATCAGGGAGATAGTGCATCGAGGAGACGTGATCGTCATGCAGATCGCCTCAGAGCACAATATTGCTGATCCGTTTACAAAGTCCCTCACGGCTAAAGTGTTCGAGGGGCACCTAGTGAGTCTAGGACTACGAGTTGTACAGTAGGATAGTGGGAGAAAAGCCTAGGAAATATTTTATATTCCAGTTTTTCTCATCCAGCATGTAATACTCCACTGACGTTTTAGTCCAAGTGGGAGTTTGTTGGGTTTTATGTCCTAAAACTCGTGGTTTGTAAACTGAATATATATTCTATTTTGCAATAAAGATGTTATTGAGATTTATTCAGTAAAGTTGTTATTGAATAAAATGAATTGTTTTTACTTTTAACCTAACTCCAATAAACAAAGAACCCATGGCTATAGGTTGTATACTTGAACTTCATGTATGACATGATTGTGGATCAAGTTCAAGTAATAGCCAGAACGGTCTATAGTATAGGGATAAGGTTGGGTACCTTATCCTGGGGACACTATTGGACGCGGCCCACTTTGTATAGTACAAACGATGTGATCCGAAATCGTTCATGTGGAGACATGTGAGTGGGGGCGTCCTATGCAATGAGTTTGCATAAGACTGAACCGCGAAACAAGTCGCTCTTTCTTTATAACTCCGTTTACTGTAAAGACCGATTTTTTTCATATGATGACCTAGGTAACTCGATCTGAATCCTGAGCACGCTATGAACTCCTGTTTATTCGGGCTTATCCTTTGACTTGTATGGGTGAGAGTGGCCCGAGATCGCCGACTCAATAAGCCTACCATCTTGGGGATAAGACCGGGTAGGTAGCTGGGAACATAGTCCTGCGAGATGGAATTCACTCCTACCCGCTCTGAGGGATTAGTAGAGAGGTTCTTCCCTTAAGTGCTGACTCCAGGTCTTGAACTAGGGATCCCACCCTCTCATTGGCCCGAGAGGGACTTGGTATAGTGATGAGATCACATACCAATCGGTTTGGTGGTTGGACCACAAACCAATAGTTCATTAGAGGATCAGTGGGACTTAAGGAACAAGATGTAATTACGGGGGTAAAACGGTTATTTTGACCCAGCTATAATTACGAACGACCTGTGAAGGATCGATTTACTGATGATGGTTATATCAAGAGGACAGAAATATATCTACGGTGAGGAGAGTGCAACCCTTGGACTTTAGTGGAGTCTCCGGGGGTTAACGAATGTTGGTTAGCTTGGTTAAAGAGTTTGACCGGTTAATCTCGTATCGTTGGAGCTCATGATCTGTAGGTCCTTTAGGTTCTCCTGGCTAGCTCGGATTAAGCCGTGTAACAATATGAGAGAAAAAGAATTTGAATTTATTGAAATTCGGTTTTGGAAGAATGATTGACATATTTAAATATGATTTAAATATGGGATCGGTGTAAAACATGAATAGGGATTCATGTGTGATGATTCGGTTTAAGAAACCGAGATTAGTCTTATTATTTAATTAATATTTGATATTGAATTAAATAATAATATTAATTAATTAAAAAGTTTAATTAATTATAATTTATTTTGCTTATTAAAATTAATTATGAATTAATTTTAAAATGACAAAATATTACAAGTGTGATTATAAGTCAAAGTGGAATTATCCATGTTGAGTGGATTTATCCAAGTTGAGTGGGTTTATCCAAGTTGTGAAGTGGATTGTGAATCACCAACAACATGCATATAAACTCATCAATTTTGGAACACTTGGTTGAAGACTAATCCATCCAATTTGAGGTGTCATGCTAAGTAAAGACTTTGTTGCATGTGAATTGCCTATAAATTGGATGAAGTTCAAATGGTTTGAGGTTGATGAAATTTCAAAGAGTTTGAATGTTGGATGAGCATGAAGAGTTCATGTTACTTGAGAAATTAGAAAGCTAAGTGTTAGACTTCTTCTCACAAAATCCTCATCACTTTCATCTTCCCATCTTCTTCTTCCAAACTTTTTCTTTCATAAAGGAGTCCCACCACTCCGTTGCTCGGCCCGAGGATAGCGGGACTACCGGAGGTGGTTCTCGAGGAGTTCGAGGGAAGCTTCGAAGGGTTCGTGAGGAGATTTGAGCTTTGGAAGAGAAGTCTTTAGAACTACAAGAGGTATGTGTTCTAATTCCTTTTATTTCAAAGCTTTGTGCATGTTTCTTATTTAGCTAAATTGATGAAATTAGAGTGCCAATGATCCGTCTCGCTTCCGCTGCGCTACATGCGCTCCATCACATTCATAAACTAACCCAATAGTACCTGCACAAGAAATGAGAAAAAGATCAGTTCCAATAGATATTAAACTTTGTGTTTCTAACTTAACAAACTTCGTTTTTACTAAACTAAATCCCCGGCAGCGGCACCAAAAACTTGTTGCGTGCTCAATGTGTAAAAGAAATAAGCAATAAGAGAGAGAGAGCACTCAGAACATGCAAGCATACATGATCTTGTAGCAAGTAGTAAGTATTTTTTCATTCGTTTTCCCACAGAGATTTATTATTAGCTACTCGTGAAGTGTATTGTTAGGCAAAAATGGGTGGATTTGATGGGGTAGATTTGGTTTAAAAATGCCTAATTACTAATGAATGAATAAAGGATAGCAACATGAACAAGTGCAAGTCAATGATAAACTCAACCGTAAAGAGAAGAGATTAATAAACGAAGAGGAAAATAGCTAAAACAGAATTTTTAACTTAACAGAATTGCGAGAACAACAATTTTACCGCAATGTTACTAACAGCGAAAGTGTGTAAAATGGAGAAACAAGGGCTACTAACGACTCCTCTATAGGCATTTTCACACGATTCTCAAGCATTGGATCAACTCACTATGCATCAAACTAACTCATTCTCATGTATCTTCCGATTTCATGCATTAGATTCTTTAGTTTACTCATGTCCAAGTAAGGTCTTAAGCATCTTGTTAAAGCAGTAAGTTATGATTTGTACTAGGAAAACGCCTATTCCTAGGTCGTTTTCTGGTTACCTTGAGAGGCTAGCATGAGTGTATGACTCTGAACTCTTACTCCTTCCAGAGGTTAGGAGTTCTTTGGACAAAATGGATGGCCAATCGAAATTGCCCGTGGGATGAAGCTTACATACAATCAATGCATTCGAGAGCTATCCTACATGCTTGGTTCACGTGTTTTAGCCTATAGTATTGTCATTAGCATGCCCCTATGTGACTTAGCTACTCATGGATGTAGAGAGAACAGAAATAATAGGTGAAGTAGACATGCTTAGAAGGAAATTGAAGACAAAACAGCAAGGAAAAACAGTAGGCAGAGAAGGTAAAGACAAAGTGCGAAATGATGAATTGTGCTTTGATTAATCAATTGTTTGAACGAACAGATGAAGACTCAAAGCTACTAACACAAAGACAGAAAGCAACGAAATAGAATGGATTAACTAAAGGAAAAGAAATAACAACAAACGGTGCTGGAAATGAAAAGTAAAGACAGAAAGCAAGTAAAGTGAGCTTGATCGCCTCGTCGCAAACGCCTCGGCTGAAGGGTGAGAAAGGTAAGCCTTGCTTGGATGAATCCAATCAGGAGAGAAGATGAATCTTCTCTCCTTCCTATCAGATTGTCGACTCCAACAGCTGAACCTCTCAAACCAACAGACGGAGAAGAGAATGAATGAGAAAGACTGCGCTGCGAAGAGCCTTCTACGCTTTCGGATGATGATTGAACCCTCCTCTTTGACCTCCTTTTATAGTATTCTGCAGGTGTGATTGGGCCAAGGAGAACCATCCATCCTCAACGTCGTACTTCAAAATGGATGGAGGAGAAAGAACGAATCCCTGAAATATCGGATCACAACAGAAAAAGGTTTGCCAACTTACGGATTTCACTTACAACATTGCGGTTTTAGCAATGTTTCCGCAATGCCTCCGCAATGCACAATTTTCATTCTTCTAACTTCGTTTTTCATTCTTTTTCTCTCCTTTTGCATACAAGTCCTAATTTAGCTTCCCTCTTCTAATTCTCATATATAAGTATAGGTTTAAGCTAAGTCCTATCAAAAACACTCACAAATGCACGATTTCCTAACACAAATAAGTCCTAAAATAGTCACTTTTGGAGACGTAACAGGTACCTTATCAGTTGAATATGAAGGAGATGTGTTCGAATTTAATGTATTTGATGCCATGAAACACCATGCTGATGTGCATTCTGTCTGTAAAATTGATCTTATTGATACTTTAGAACAAGAAGAATGCATGACTGTTGTTGATGGGGATGACCCACTCGTTTTTACTGAAGTTGTTGGCGAGGCTGAAAGTAGTGTTCCTATATTGTCTGACTCATCTGAACAAACTACTTTTGCCTTAAAGGCGTGTGAAAAGCCAACTAAAATATTACCGTCTCTTTTGCAGGCTCCCAAGTTGGAACTTAAGGACTTGCCGGGTCACCTCAAGTACGTATACTTGGGTGAGGTGGAAACACTCCCAGTAATTATCTCCAAGGAGCTTACATCGGAACAAGAAGGCAAGCTGGTGGAGATCTTGAAAAAGAACAGGAGAGCGATAGGATGGACGTTGGCAGACTTGCATGGGTTGAGTCCAGTTCTGTGCATGCATAAGATTCGGCTGAATGAGGGAGCAACGCCATCACGAAAGCCTCAGCGGAGACTGAACCCAGCAATGAAAGAGGTAGTGTTGTCTGAGATACACAAACTCCTTGATGCAGGTATTATCTTTCCCATTTCTGATAGCCAGTGGGTTAGCCCTATTCATGTTGTACCTAAAAAGACGGGCATAACTGTTATTAGAAATGAGCGGGGTGAGTTAGTGCCTAAAAGAGTGCAAAATGGGTGGAGGATGTGTATAGATTTTAGGAAACTGAATGATGTGACTAAGAAGGACCATTTTCCTATTCCCTTCATAGATCAAATGGTGGAGCGTTTAGCTGGGAAGCCATACTTCTGTTTTCTAGATGGTTTTTCTGGGTTTTATCAAATTCCCATAGCCCAGGAAGACCAAGAAAAGACTACTTTTACCTGTCCATTCGGAACTTACGCATATAGGAGAATGCCCTTCGGGGTTTGTAATGCTCCGGGACTTTTCAGCGATGCATGATGAGCATATTTACTGAATTCGTATAAAAATGCATCGAAGTCTTTATGGATGATTTCACTGTGTATGGTAGTTCATTTTAGGATTTCTTGTTTAACTTGTCGAGAGTCATGGAGAGATGCATTGAGACCAATCTTGTTTTAAATTTTGAGAAATGTCATTTCATGCCCAGTCAGGGCATTGTATTAGGTCACGTTGTGTCGGCTAAGGGAATAGAGGTCAATAAAGCTAAAATAGATGTTATATCTGATTTACCTTACCCCACGAATCTTCGGGAAGTGCGTTCTTTTCTTGGTCATGCAGGTTTCTACCGCAGGTTCATCAAAGACTTCTCGAAGATAGTGACTCCGATGACAGGCTTGCTGAAAAAAGATGTCCCATTCTGCTTTGACAAGGAATGCAAGCTGGCTTTCGATGTTCTGAAGAAGTGCTTGACCAACGCACCCATCATCCATCCACCGCAGTGGGGGACTCCCTTTGAGATCATGTGCGACGCAAGCAATTATGCCGTGGGCGCTGTATTGGGCCAGAGGATAGACAAAAAGAGCCACGTGATTTATTATGCCTCCAGAACGCTCAACTCTGCGCAAGTCGGCTACACCACAACAGAGAAGGAGTTGCTTTCCATTGTTTTTGCTCTTGATAAATTTCGGCCCTATATTCTTGGATCTAAAGTAATTGTTTTTTCTGATCATGCAGCAGTTCGTTACTTGATGAACAAGAAGGACTCGAAACCTCGACTGCTCCGATGGGTATTACTACTCCAAGAGTTCGACGTCTCAGTCCAGGATAGGAAAGGATCAGAAAACAAAGTTGCTGACCATTTGAGCCGCATTGTGCATAACGAGGATGACTTGCCTCTGAATGATGAGTTCCCTGATGAAGTCCTCTTCCAGGTAAGTGTGGAGACACCATGGTACGCAGACATTGTCAATTACTTGGTTACAGGTACTTTCCCATTCGACTTTTCATATAACAAAAGAGCTAAGCTGAAAAGCGAAGCCAAGTCTTATGTCTGGGAAGAGCCTGTTTTATGGAAATTTTGTGCTGATCAAGTAATTAGGAAGTGTGTTCCCAAGTCTGAGCATAGGTCCATACTTACATTTTGCCATGAATTTGCATGTGGGGGACACTTTGGGCAAAATAGGACTGCGAGGAAAATTTTAGATTGTGGGTTTTTCTAGCCATCACTGTTTAAGGATTGTTATGAATTTTGCAAATCATGTGATCAGTGTCAGAGAAAAAGGTCCACCACGAGTAGGAATGAAATGCCCCAAAACCCCATTTTAACTTGCGAAATTTTTGAGGTTTGGGGTATGGATTTCATGGGACCCTTTCCCCCTTCATTTGGCTTTGTTTATATACTGTTGGCTGTGGACTACGTGTCTAAGTGGGTGGAGGCTAAAGCCACCAAAGTCGATATTGCTAATGTTGTTTCCAGTTTTGTCAAATCCAATATTTTTAGCAGGTATGGAGTCCCAAGAGCCATCATAAGCGACCAGGGGAGCCACTTCTGCAACAAGACGATCCAGGCCTTGATGAGGAAGTATGGGGTAAATCACAAAATCTCTACCCTGTACCATCCTCAAACCAATGGCCAAACAGAAGTCTCCAATCGAGAGGTGAAGAGCATCCTCGAGAAAACAGTAAGTCCAGGAAGGAAGGATTGGAGCCTCAGGCTGGACGATGCTTTGTGGGCCTATCGTACGGCTTACAAAACCCCTATAGGGATGTCTCCCTACCGGATTGTTTTTGGGAAAGCCTGTCATCTCCCAGTGGAGATCGAGCACAAAGCTTACTGGGCCGTGAAGAAGTGTAACATGGACTTTGACATGGCTGGCGAAGAAAGACTCCTCAAATTGTAAGAACTAGAGGAGCTTCGCCTGGATGCGTATGAGAACTCGAAAACCTACAAGGAAAAGACCAAAATGTTCCACGACAGACGAGTCGTCCGGAAACACTTCGAAGTGGGTCAGAAGGTCCTCTTATTCAACTCTCGCCTAAAGTTTATGCCAGGTAAACTTCGTTCCCGGTGGCTTGGTCCCTTTATTATAACCGATGTCCATCATTATGGTGCAGTCAAGATTCAGAGTCTAGATACAGACAAGGAATACACGGTGAATGGCCAGCGGCTGAAGATCTTTCATGAGGGAATGTCAGAGGACTTCGACGACCATGCCTACTTGAAAGAGCCCGATTATGGGAAATGATGAAATGAGTTTTGGTAAAGTCGAGCAATCGACTCTAAAAATTTGCGCTACTCGGAGGCACCCGAGCTTGAACTGTACATGCTTTTTGTTTACTTTACTGTCTTTAGGATTCGCTTAGGTTCTTACTCTGATGTTGTGAGTTTTCAGGTGAAACAATGGCTCGTCCTTGAGGTTTAATTGCTAAGGATAAAGCGCACTCTCCAACCCTCTAACTCACAATTTAGGGAAGGTTTTCTTTCCTTAAAATTTTGACTGTGCCTATTTGGTCCAATGAGGACATTGTCCATTTCTAAGTTGGGGGTGGTGGGTTGTGCCTTACGTTGATTGTCGAGTTTAGTTGTGGAATTCTGAGAAGCATACTCTGTTGCGATGAATGCATGCTAATCTGACTATGAAATTCTGTGATGTATTGTTGAGGTCTTCGTATTTGTATTTGTCGTGAAATTCAGCATTTTGAAAAAAAAAATTCAATTTATTTCCCTGTTTAAGCTTCGCATGTTAGCGCTCTATCTTGGATCTGTGGGTTTAGGGTAGTTATGTTTGTTTTGAAATTCGTTGTCACCTCGAAAGGCAACCTTAGGATGGGCTAAGATTCGCTCTTGTTTGTAATCCATGCGCTTAAAATTTTAACATGATTTTTAGGCTAAAAAGAAAAGGAACGCATATTTTATAAAAGAAAAAGTAATCTCCTGAGGTGTTCCTCCTTCTTGAGTTGCCTTAGTAGCCAGGGGCGGTCGTGTAACCCACGGTCGCCACTGCATGAAAAGGAAGCACAAAGAAGTGAACGTTAGTCCTTAAAAATGTGAATTTTGCCCGTAGTCAGATGCACTGTGCAATGAAATTGCAGGTAAGCTGAAACGAAAGTAAAATTGACATGTTAGGCGCTCGTTGGAGATAAAAAAAAAAAGAAGAGAAAAGATGCCTTGCGATCCATTACTTGCTTAGACGATGAATAGCCTTTAGACTGTTCTGTTTAGCCATAAGTAGGGGAAGGCGAAGTTTTGGGATGGGTAGAGCTGTTCTAAGCCTATAGAAATCTAAGATCGAGGAGCTAGGTCCGAAGCATACATAGGGAAGCATCTTTAAAAAAATTCGAACTATTCTTAACCAATGCATGCATGCAGCTGTTTCTTTCAAGTGCAAATGCCCTGTCGTTTCCAGTACTGAGATTTGAGTCCCTAGCATGCATACTCGTTTTATTTTGATTAATCAGAATTCCACCTTGCTCGAGGACTAGCAAGATTTAAGTTGGGGGTGTTTGATAGCTCCATTTTGGAGCTATAATTATGTCCTTAATTCACGATTATTACTTGCTTAATCTTGTTTTTATGTGTTAATTACAGGTGTTCTCGGTAATTTGCCCTCGGGAGCGTTTTGACGTCATTCGAGGCTTAATATCGCATTTTAAAGGCCTAAGAACACTTTTGGGGAAGTACCATGCAAAAATATGAAGAATTGAAGTTTTGGGGAATTTGAAGGCAAAATACCATGCAAAAACCCGAGAGCTAGCGTCGAGCGACAGCGTCGCGACGCTAGCTCGACGCTGCCCAAGCGTCGAGACGCTCCGAAGTCTGAAGCGCTGATTTGAAAAATCCACCCGAGAGCAAGCGTCGAGTGATAGCGTCTCGACGCTCGCTCGACGCTACCCCGACTGCGCGCGCGGATTACTTAGGGCGCAGAGTCGAGACGCTGCCCTAGCGTCTCGACGCTCCGACGGATTACTTAAGTTTTTGTCCGATTTTTAGCCGCCATCTTCATCTTCTACCTCGGGCTCCGCACCTGATTTGACGTTCCAGCAGCTGTTTTCACCATGGGAGAGGCTAGGAAGCTTGGATTGGAGCCATCTTTCATCCCACACATCATGAGTGAGTAGTTATAGCGTTTTTGGCTCGGGATTGTATAGAAATAATGTAGTTTGCACTCTTGGTGAGGTTGTTGAATTGAATTATGAATTGGTTGAATATTTATTGAATTGATTTCTACTTCCTTGCTTACTCCATGAACATGTTTGAATGATTTAGGACTAGGCACCCTTGATTTTGAGCATGTTTCATCCGTTAAAGGTTTTGATGCCGTGCCTCTCTAAACCGCCAAGTAACAAAGATCTACGACACCTTTGAGGGCATTGGCGTCCTTGCGTTCTTGGTGTTCGTTCTTCTCGAATTAGAATCCAAAATCGACACACTAATTTCGCGTCCAAATTGGATAGTCGTCGTAGTTAGCTCGTTGCTATCGATTGGTCTTGGGAGAGCGTTGGCCGCCAATGTCCAATCGATATGCTTGATTAGCATGATTTATTGTGTCTAATTAAATTCCATGCAGCATGTCTGAGTTAATTTATTAATTTTAGACGAGCTGCGCATTCGTTAAATTGTTTAACCATTATACTCGTCAACCTATGATCCAAGAGGCATGCTAATTTTATTCCCGATCGTCCCGAGTCGAACGCTCCGTTAGTTAAATTTTCCCAATTTGCATTGTTCTCTCTTAGTTAATTAAAAATCAACAAATCCCCCATATTTCATTTATTATCATAAGTTTGCAAATTTAATTAAGATTTAGTCAAATTACTTAATTCCCTGTGGATCGACCCCGTTACCACTCATCTACTATTAGTTCAGTGTATTCGGGTAATTATAAATTTATTTTGGCGGGTCTCGACAACCCGATGATTGGCGATAGTTCAAAAATATCGCTACCAGCCATCCAAAGGCAGTTTTAGGCCACTAAACTCGACGCTGCCCCGCGGTCTTCAGGATTTTCGCGCGGGCAAGCGTCTAGTTGGGTTAGTTTATGAATTTCGCGCGGGCAAGCGCGGTCTTCAGGATTTTCCGGGGATTTAGTTTAGTGAAAACGAAGTTTGTTAAGTTAGAAAACTAACTCTTAATATCTATTGAAGCTGATCTGTTTTCATTTCTTTTGCAGGTACTAGTTGGGTTAGTTTATGAATGAGCCTTCAAGTAGTGATCTAGAGTTCAACCCTGAGCCTGAGAGATTATTTAAGGCTAGAAATAGAGCCAAGAAACGTCTCTTTAACCAACCCCCTTTACCTCAAATAATTGCTGAAACCGCAGAGTCTCCGCAATCCTCTCAAGAAGAAATGGATAGATTAGTTCCAAATCCGGTACCTATCACTCGCAATCCCATCGAAATAGCGAATGATAAGAATAGTGCCATTCTCTCATACTTAGTTCCCATGCTTGGGGAGCTAAACCCAAGCATAATCCGCCCTGAGATTACTGCCAACTCATTCGAGTTAAAGCCAGTGATGTTCCAAATGTTGTCCACTGTGGGACAATTCTTTGGAGTGGAAAATGAGGATCCCCACAACCATCTTAGAAACTTCCTAGGAGTCAGTGATACATTCATCATCCCTGGAGTTTCCCAAGAAGACTTGAGGCTCTACCTCTTCCCTTACTCTTTGAGGGACAAAGCAAAGACGTGGTTAAACTCATTACCCTCTGGATCAGTCCTCAATTGGACAGACTTGGCGGAGAAATTCCTAGTTAAATACTTCCCACCTGATAGGAATTCTACTTTTCGTGATGACATAGTCAAGTTCAAACAAGCTGAGAATGAGTCTCTTCACGAAGCTTGGACAAGGTTCAAGGACCTTCTACTTAAATGCCCACACCATGGCATTCCATGGTGTATCCAAATAGAGGTCTTCTTCAAAGGATGCAACCCCAGCACTAGACAAGTCCTAAATTCATCTGCTGGAGGTTCCATGTTGTCCAAGAGTTATAATGAAGCCTATGAGATCTTGGAGAAGATCTCAGCATCTCACTGTAGGTGGTCAGATGATCCAATAGAGCCAAGTAGAGCTCAAGATAAGGACACACTCAATGCTATGAGTAGTCAAATAAGTGCCCTGACCAACCTAGTAAAGCAAATGGCTCAAGCCAATCTCCAAACTAGTGTCAACACCGCCACAGCCATGTCAATGGGCACCCAACCAAGTAAAGGTGAGACACTTATCTGTGGATTCTGTGGGGAAGGGCACTTGTATGAATACTGCCCTGGGAATCCAACCTCAGTCTGCTATGTTGGAAGCCAACAGCAGCCTAGGAACAACCCCTATTCCAATACTTACAACCCTGGTTGGAGGAACCACCCAAACCTGTCATGGGGTGGCCAACAGAATGCTAACCAAGCTCCCAACCAACCAAGACCGAGTGGAACACCTGGTTTCACTCCCCAACATAACCAATCTATGTATCAAAAACCATACAACCAACCAGTAGGGTCTTCTATAGAAAATCTACTCAAAGAGTACATCGCCAAGAATGATGCTACTCTACAAAGCCAGCAAGCTACCCTCAGGAGCCTAGAGAACCAAATAGGGCAACTAGCCAATGAACTCAAAAGTAGGCCCCAAGGTAGACTTCCTGCTGACACTGAAGTACCAAGGAGAGATGGTAAAGAGCAAGTTCAAGCAATTGAACTTAGAAGTGGGAGACCATTGGTGAGCAATACGAAAGAAGCCCCAAAGAGAGTAGAGAACAATGAGTCTTGTGCTCCACTGGAGTCTCTGCCAAACCAAGGTCAACCATCAACAAGCACATCAGGAGCAAGGCTGGAGCCAATCATAGAAGAGATAGAAGAAATTCCAAGGTCTCCACCTATCCTGAAGCGACCTGAAGTGCCTGCATATGTGCCACCACCTCCATTTCCTCGAAGGCTAAAGAAAAAACAAGAACAGGAAGTGCACTTTAATAAATTTCTAGAAATTCTTAAACAAGTGCATGTTAATATTCCTTTTGTAGAAGTTTTACAGTCTATGCCCTCTTATGTAAAGTTTTTGAAGGATATTATCACTAACAAGAAAATAATTGGTGAGTTTGAAACAGTAAATCTCACTGAGGAGTGCAGTGCCATACTCCAGAACAAGCTACCCAAGAAGGAGAAGGATCCTGGTTCCTTCACCTTACCAGTAGAGCTAGGAGGCAAGCACGTGGGCAGAGCTCTTTGTGACCTGGGAGCCAGCATAAACCTCATGCCCCTATCACTATTCCGCCAGCTAGGAATAGGAGAAGCACGTCCAACCACTGTAACTTTACAACTAGCAGACAGATCCATAGCCTACCCTGAGGGTAAGATTGAGGATATTCTTGTAAAGGTTGACAAGTTTATTTTCCTTGCAGATTTCATTATCCTGGATTATGAAGCAGACAAGGAGGTCCCCATCCTATTAGGCAGACCTTTTCTCGCCACAGGTAGGGCCCTGATAGATGTCCAAAAAGGTGAGCTCACGATGAGGGTTCATGATGAAGAGGTGAAATTTAGTGTATATAAAGCCTTAAGGTACCCCTCTGACTCTGAATCTTGTGCTAGCATGGTGTTAAGTCTCTGAAAGTGACTTATTTAGGACCCATTTAGCTTAAGAAGATGTGCACTTTTAGGTGTTTTTGATAGCATTTAGCCTAGACCTATGCTTAAATATGAGAATGAGAAGAAGGTAGCTAAATTAGGACTTATGCACAATAGGAAAGAAAAGGGTTCAAAACCGAAGGAAAAGAATGAAAAAACTGCATTGCGACAGCATTGCGAAAACATTGCTGAGGCCGCAATTATTCAAGTGAAAACCGTAAGTTGACTGATCCTTTTCTGTTAATTTCCGTAATTTCAGGGATTCGTTCTTTCTCCTCCATCCATTCTGATATATGACGTTGAAGATTGATGGTTCTCCTTGGCCCAAACGCACCTGCAAACTACTATAAAAGGGGGCCAAAGTCGGAGGTTTGATCATCATCCGAAAGCGTAGAAGCCTTCTCACAGTCCACTTTTTCTCCCTGTTTTCCTTTGCCGTCTGTTGGAGTGAGAGTCTCAGCTGTTGGAATCGATAATCTGATAGGAAGGAGAGGAGATTCTTCTTCTCTCTCGATTGGATTCATCCAAGCAAGACTGACCTTTCATCCCCTTCATTCGAGGCGACTGCAACGAAGCTTTCAAGCGCCATTTTACTGTTTTCTGTCGTTCTTCTTCTAATTTCCAGTTTTGATCATTGTTGTTCCTAGTTTAGTGTTTTAGTTACTGCATTTCGTTGTTGTCTGTCTTTGAATTACTGCCTTTAAGTTTCTCTTTGTTCGTTCAACATTCAAAGTAATCAGAGTGCAAGTTTCATTTCACGGTTTCTTTCTTCTGTTGCTACGGTTTTGTCTTGCTGTTTTAAGTTTATTTCCCTTCTAAGCATGTCTGTTTCATCTTACATTTCTGTTCTCTATATATCCATGAGTAGCTAAGTCACTTAGGGGCATGCTAATGACAGAACTATAGGCTAAAAAACGTGAACCAAGCATGTAGGATCGCCTTCGAAGCATTGATTGTATGTAAGCTTCATCCCACGGGCAATTTCGATTGGCCATCCATTTTGTCCAAAGAACTCCTAACCTCTGGAAGGAGTAAGAGTTCAGAGTCATATAATCATGCTAGCCTTTCATGGTAATCAGGAAACGGCCTAGGAATAGGCGTTTCCCTAGTACAAACTAAACACTTCTGTTTTAACAAGATGATTAAGACCTTACTTTGAAGTCGAGTAAACTTAGGAATCTAAAGCATGGAATCGGACGATACATGAGATAGAGTGAGTTTGATGCATAGAGAGTAGATCCAGTGCTTGAGAATCGTATAATAATGCCTATAGGATAGTCATTAGTAGCCCTTAACTCACCCAATTACACACTTTCGCTGCTGTTTGATTGCGGAAACATTGCGGTCCCCGCAATTCTGCTAAATTTTCATTCTGTTTAGCTGTTTTCTTCTTCGTTTATCAATTCCATCTCTTGTCCTTTGAGTCTAATTTCAACTTGCATTTGTTTATGTTATATTCCTTTACACATTCAGCAAAAATTAGATAATTAAAAACCAATTTTACCCCATCAAATCCACCCCATCTTTCTTAACAAATACACTTCGCGAATAGCTAAACATAAGTCTCTGTGGAAAAAACGAAT
Source organism: Herpetospermum pedunculosum (assembly GCA_028017165.1). Lineage (NCBI taxonomy): Eukaryota > Viridiplantae > Streptophyta > Magnoliopsida > Cucurbitales > Cucurbitaceae > Herpetospermum > Herpetospermum pedunculosum. Next base: position 13,240,494 of record JAPQWQ010000186.1, on the reverse strand, counting down.
GAAATATACTTACTACTTGCTGTGAGACCATGTATGCTTGCATGTTCTGAGTGCTCTCTCTACTTTCTTGCTTATTTATCTTTACACATTGAGCACGCAACAAGTTTTTGGCGCCGCTGCCGGGGACTTATTTTAAGTGAAAACGAAGTTTGTTAAGTCTGAAACACCAAGATATTTTTGGATTTGATCCATTTCCATTTCTTTTTCAGGTACCATTTAGGGTAGTTTATGAATGAGACTCCAAGTAGTGATCTAGAGTTCAACCCTGAACCTGAGAGATTATTTAAAGCTAGAAATAGAGCCAAGAAACGTCTCTTTAAACAACCCCTTTTACCTCAAATAATTGCTGAAACCGCAAAGTCTCCGCAATCCACTCAAGAAGAAATGGCTGGAATAGATCAAAACCTGGTGCCTGTCACTCGCAATCCCATTGAAATAGCGAATGACAAGGATAGCGCCATCCTTTCGTACCTAGTACCTATGCCTGGGGAGCTGAACCCCAGCATAATCCGTCCTGAAATCACTGCCAACTCATTCGAGTTAAAGCCAGTGATGTTCCAAATGTTGTCCACTGTGGGACAATTCTTTGGAATAGAAAATGAGGACCCCCATAACCACCTTAGGAACTTCCTAGGAGTTAGTGACACATTCCTGATTCCTGGAGTTTCCCAAGAAGCCTTGAGGCTATATCTGTTCCCTTACTCTTTGAGGGACAAAGCCAAAACATGGTTAAATTCATTACCCTCAGGATCTGTCCTCAATTGGACAGACTTAGCAGAAAAATTCCTAGTCAAATATTTCCCACCAGATAGGAATTCGACCTTTCGTGATGATATCATCAAATTCAAACAAGCTCCAAGTGAGTCTCTTCACGAAGCTTGGACAAGATTCAAAGACCTTCTCATTAAATGTCCACACCATGGCATCCCATGGTGTATCCAAATAGAAGTCTTCTTTAAAGGATGCAATCCCAGCACCAGACAAGTTCTAAACTCATCCGCTGGAGGTTCCATGTTGTCCAAGAGTTACAACGAAGCCTATGAGATCTTGGAGAAGATCTCAGCATCTCACTGTAGGTGGTCAGATGATCCAGTTGAGCCAACTAGGGCTCAAGACAAGGATGCTCTAAGTGCAATGAGCACCCAAATAAACGCCCTGACCAACCTAGTTAAGCAAATGGCCCAGGCCAATCTCCAAACCAGTGCCAATACCGCCACAGCCATGTCAATGGGCACCCAACCAAGTCAAGGCGAGGCACTTGTTTGTGGATTCTGTGGGGAAGGGCACCCATATGAATACTGCCCTGGGAATCCATCCTCAGTCTGCTACATTGGAAGCCAGCAGCAGCCTAGGAATAACCCCTACTCCAACACCTATAACCCTGGTTGGAGAAACCACCCTAACCTGTCATGGGGTGGCCAACAAAACACTAACCAAAATTCTAACCAACCAAGGCCGAGTGGAACACCTGGTTTCACTCCTCAACATAACCAGTCAATGTACCAAAAACCATACAATCAACCTGTAGGATCTTCTGTAGAAAACCTACTCAAGGAATACATCGCTAAGAATGATGCTACGCTTCAAAGCCAGCAAGCTACTCTTAGGAGCCTAGAAAACCAAATAGGCCAATTAGCCAATGAACTTAAGAGTAGGCCCCAAGGTAGACTCCCTGCTGACACCGAGGTACCAAGGAGAGATGGTAAAGAACAAGTTCAAGCAATTGAACTTAGGAGTGGAAGACCACTGGTGAGCAACACAAAAGACATACCAAGGAGAGTAGAGAACACTGAGTCTAGTGCTCCACTGGAGTCTCTGCCAAACCAAGGTCCACCACCAACTAGCACATCAGGAGCCAGGCTAGAACCAATTATTGAGGAGGTAGAAGAAATTCCAAGGCCTCCACCTATCCTAAAGCGCCCTGACATACCTGCATATGTGCCACCACCTCCATACCCTCGAAGGCTTAAGAAGAAGCAGGAACAGGAAGTTCATTTTAATAAATTGTTAGAAATTCTTAAGCAAGTGCATGTTAACATTCCTTTTGTAGAAGTTTTACAGTCTATGCCTTCTTATGTAAAGTTTTTGAAGGACATCATTACTAACAAAAAAATAATTGGTGAGTTTGAAACAGTAAACCTCACTGAGGAGTGCAGTGCCATCCTCCAGAACAAGCTGCCCAAGAAGGAGAAGGATCCTGGTTCCTTCACCTTACCTGTAGAACTTGGAGGCAGGCATGTGGGCAGAGCGCTTTGTGACCTGGGCGCCAGCATAAATCTCATGCCCCTGTCCCTATTCCGCCAGATGGGAATAGGAGAAGCACGTCCAACCACTGTCACTTTACAACTAGCAGACAGATCCATTGCATATCCAGAAGGTAAAATTGAGGATATTCTAGTTAAAGTTGACAAGTTTATTTTCCTTGCAGATTTCATTGTCCTGGACTATGAGGCAGACAAGGAAGTCCCCATCCTGCTAGGCAGACCATTTCTAGCCACAGGTAGGGCACTTATAGACGTCCAAAAAGGTGAGCTCACTATGAGGGTTCATGATGAAGAGGTGAAGTTTAGCGTATATAAAGCTTTAAGGTACCCCTCTGACCTTGAATCCTGTGCTAGCATGGACGTAGTAGACTCCTTGATGGAGGAACAATTAGAGCATGTATTATTAACTAAGCATGCTAACGAATATGTACAATTAGATATAGCTGACTTGAATGTATCTGACATAATGGATGTGCCTGTAGATAAACCACAACATGTATGTATGAATATAGATTTAACTGATAGATCTGTGAATCCTTTAAAGCCCTCCATTGAGCATCCACCTGTTTTAGAACTGAAACCACTACCTACTCACCTCAAGTATGCATATCTAGGAAGTAATGAAACTCTGCCTGTTATCATTTCTTCTAAATTAAGTGAAAAGCAGGAGGTTGAACTGATTTTACTACTTAAGCAACATAGGAAGGCTATAGCATGGACTATTGCTGATATTCGAGGCATTAGCCCTTCTTATTGCATGCACAAAATTATACTAGAGGAAGAGCACACACCTAGGGTAGATCACCAGCGTAGGCTAAACCCCTCTATGAAAGAGGTAGTAAAGAAGGAAATAATAAAATGGTTAGATGCAGGAGTGATCTTCCCAATAGCTAGTAGCCAGTGGGTGAGCCCCATCCAATGTGTACCTAAAAAGGGGGGAATAACTGTGGTAGTCAATGAGAACAACGAACTGATTCCAACAAGGACTGTCACAGGGTGGAGAGTGTGTTTGGATTACAGAAAATTAAATAAAGAAACCAAAAAAGACCATTTTCCTCTTCCGTTCATTGACCAGATGTTAGACAGAATAGCTGGTAGAGCCTACTATTGTTTCTTAGATGGCTATTCAGGCTATAATCAAATAACTATAGACCCTAAGGATCAAGAGAAGACCACTTTTACTTGCCCTTTTGGAACCTTTGCCTTTCGCAGAATGCCTTTTGGCTTATGCAATGCACCGGCAACTTTCCAAAGGTGCATGATGGCAATCTTCTCTGAGTTGGATGAGTCCATGATAGAAATATTCATGGATGACTTCTCAGTCTTTGGGGACTCATTTTCAAACTGTCTAGAAAACCTAGGACAAGTCCTGGCTAGGTGTGAGGAGACCAACCTAGTCTTAAATTGGGAAAAATGCCATTTTATGGTGGATGAGGGGATTGTCTTAGGACATAGAGTGTCAAGGACAGGAGTCGAAGTTGACCGAGCCAAAATTGAGATCATAGAGAAGTTGGTAGAGCCCCAGAATGTCAAAGCCATTAGAAGCTTCTTAGGGCATGTTGGCTTCTACAGAAGGTTCATTAAGGACTTCTCTAAGATAGCCAAGCCTCTGTGTGAGCTTCTAGAATTAAATAGGCCATTCATCTTCTCTAAGGAATGTGTAGTAGCTTGGACCACCCTTAAGAAAGCACTAGTCACAGCCCCTATCATAGTAGGCCCAAATTGGGATCTTCCCTTTGAAATGTTATGTGATGCCAGTGACTATGCTGTAGGAGTGATGTTAGGCCAGAAGATTGACAAGCTAACACACCCTGTCTATTATGCTAGTAAGACCTTGAATGAGGCTCAATGTAATTATACCACTACTGAAAAAGAGATGCTTGCTGTAGTGTTTGCTTGCGAAAAATTCAGAAACTATATTGTAGGCACTAGGACAATTGTATAAACTGACCATTCTGCCTTGAAATATCTTATGAGGAAGGCTGATGCCAAGCCTAGGTTGATTAGATGGGTGTTATTGCTGCAGGAATTTGATTTGGACATTCGGGACAAGAAAGGATGTGAAAACGTGGTTGCAGATCACCTGTCTCGATTGCAGCACAATTGCGACAAAATTGCGGACCCCGCAATTTCTGATGCTTTTATTGATGAACATGTCTTTGCTTTGACTCATCGTGATAACGATGAGGAACCTTGGTTTGCTGACATTGCTAACTTCCGTGCATCACAGGTATTACCAGTGTTCAAGGGAGGACAAGAGAAGAAGAGGTTCCTTCATGAAGCAAGGAAATTCATCTGGGACGACCCCACACTTTACAGAACCTGTGCTGATGGCTTGCTAAGGAAGTGTGTTTCAGCTGCTGAAGCGAAGTCTGTGCTGCAGCACTGTCACGCATCTCCTTATGGTGGACACTTTGGTGGCCAAAGAACAGCTGCAAAGTTATTTCAGAGTGGCTACTATTGGCCAACAATCTTCAAGGATGCCCACAATTACGCCCACAGCTGTGATGAATGCCAAAGAACAGGTAACCTCAGTCGGAAGGATGAGATGCCCCTCACTTACATCTTAGAGTTGGAGCTCTTTGATGTATGGGGCATTGACTTCATGGGACCATTCCCTCCATCATCAGGTAACCTCTACATATTAGTGGCAGTGGATTATGTGTCCAAGTGGGTAGAGGCCAAAGCATGTCCTAATAATGATGCTAAAACAGTCACCAACTTCTTGCATAGGCACATTTTTACTAGGTTTGGGACACCTCGTGCCATCATTAGTGATGAGGGGTCACATTTTATTAACAAGGCTATGGAGAAAGTATTGGCTAAGTATAACATTAGACATAGAGTAGCCACTCCCTATCACCCACACTCAAATGGCCAAGCTGAAATCTCAAATAGGGAAATTAAGAACATCCTAGAAAAAGTAGTCAAACCTAATAGGAAAGACTGGTCCTTCAAGCTTGAGGATGCACTTTGGGCTTATAGGACAGCATATAAGACACCTCTAGGAATGTCCCCTTATAGGCTGGTTTATGGCAAGACTTGTCACTTACCACTTGAGTTAGAAAACAAAGCATTTTGGGCCATGAAGGAATTGAATTTTTGTGTAAAAGATGCAGGAACACTAAGGTCTTTACAATTACATGAGCTTGATGAGCTTAGACATATGGCCTATGAAAATGCTAAGATGTACAAGGAAAAGACCAAGATTTGGCACGATAGTAGACTTAGAGTTAAGGACTTTAAGAAGGGTCAACTTGTGTTGTTGTTTAACTCACGGTTGAAATTATTTCCAGGGAAACTTAAGTCTAGATGGTCGGGTCCATTTGTGATTACTAATGTGTTTGTTCATGGTGCCATAGAGATAAAGAACTTGCAGCAAGGTCAGCCATTTATGGTCAATGGGGCGAGGTTGAAGCATTACTATGAGGAAGGAGATGTGAAGACTCTCTCGGCCTTCCTCTTGACTGAAGCGTGACAATGAGAACGAGAGAGGACGAGTGGTTACTGTGCTCGTCAACATAAGGCTCATGCCTTAGTTTATTTTTTGCGATTTTCCGGTTGTCATTTGTGTGTTTTGTTGTGTGATTTTAATTACGTATTTGATTTTGTTTTTATTTCTTTTTGTAGGGAATCGAAAGAGGGAATCAAGGAGAGTAATCCCAGCTTTAAAAATCAAAAAAACGATCGAGCCAAATAAAAGATACGGACGAGCAAAGTTTGAGATTTTGATGAAAAAATATCCCTAGAATTGCGCTGGAATTGCAGGATCCGCAAAATAGAGCCGTTGGGATTTAGCCGTTGCCTTTATATCCGTTAGAAGGCGCTCGATCGATACGATTCTCTCATTTTCTGATTTCCAAGAAAACTGAGATTCTCTTCATCTTTGATCCTTCTCTCCAAACTTCCAAGATTCGACAATGGTGTCCACAAGGGGTGAAAGATCCGCAGCCAAGAAGAAGGCCGATGATGCAGCTGAAGCAGCTGCGAGGGAAGCACTTCTGACCCTTGCAGATGCTGGGGCTGTACGCGCCGGACCTCTTCCCAAGCTTCCGATCCGTAGGAAGAAGTGGAGGGTTGTCACTGAGATCCCTGCTGGACCTTCTGAACCAGCGGGCACGCCCAAGAAACGCCGGTGGAGTGTCGAGACGGCCGCCGAACCAAGCACAGCCAAGACTCCCTCTTTGGAGAGTCAAGAAACGGATCGTGCATTCCACGAGTCGCCAAAGAAGAGTTCGTCGCCGTCTGCCTCACCTGCGCACAACCCTTCATCATCTGAACCAGTGCACAGCCCGGAGCTTTCATCGTCACCGCCTGCACAGAGCCCTGCGACGCCGTCTTCACCACTGAATTCCGTGCAGACGCCTACAGCAGAGCAGAGTGCCACACCTTCGCACACGCCTCCACGGCCTGATCCTGAATTCCCCTATGGGGAGTACCAGGAATCCACTCAGGGCAGTGGGGAAGGTGGTGAAGACGAGGTCTTCTCGCCTGCAAGGGAAGCTAGTGCCGAGAGTCCTGCACGGCAGGATAATTCCATGGAAGAGACGTTGGGGGCATGCCTCCAGCAGATCAATATCAAGGCTAAGCTCAAGAAGAGGAAGAAGGCCAAGATTGTCAAGGCCAAGCGATCCAAGAGACTGAAGAAGAAGAAGGCCAAGAGGGTGCCTTCAGCAGACAAAGAGAGCACTGAGCCTTCGCTCAAACGACTCAAGGTTGAGGCTGCCGAGTCAGCTAAGCCAGCAGATAAGGGGAAGGCCAAACTCTACCCTGAAGACGAACCTCATTCAGTGAGGTATGTTTCATCTGACGCTGAATCCAGGGGCGTTGAGTTAAGGAAGAGGGAGTTGCTGCATGAGAAAGGCTTCCTCGACCGACCTGCTGACCTGCCGCAGTTCTTGCGCGCAGGAGTGATCAACCATGGCTGGGAGGAATTCTGCAGACCGCCCAATCCAGCCTACACGAGCATGGTGTATGATTTCTACGCCAATGTGCTCAGCCATGAGGATGGCCTGTCTATGGTCAGAGGGGTAGAGGTGGATTTCTCAGCCAAGGCCATCAACGAAGCCTATGGTCTCAAAGGCCAAACACATACAGATTATGCACGGATCGTTGATGAGCCTACTGAGGAAGTGCTGGAAGAGGCCATTCGCACCATTGGCCAGCCTGAAGCTTCCTGGACCGTGTCACGCAATGGGAGGCACACTCTCATGAGTGCCAACCTCACGGCTAAGGCAGCTGTTTGGTTTTCGTTCGTGCGAAGGAGATTGTCCCCTGTGACTCACGAGACTACAATCAACCAGAGCCGATCGCTGCTGGTGTAGGCGATAATGAGAGGTCTCACGATCAATGTGGGAGAAGTCATCACTGCGGCCATTGCTGAATGCGCCAAGAAAGGTAAGGGACCACTGTTTTTCCCTAATACCATAACCAAGCTATGTTTGCTTGCAGGAGTCCCCACCGAGCGCCTAGAGCAGCAGATGGCCTACACGGGCCACTTGGAGCTGCCTGCTAACCTGAGGCTGAGAAGGAAGGGGAATATGGAGTTTGAACTGGATAGGCTGGCTGCTGAACAGTCCCTATCCATGGCCTGCCTGATGGATATGCAGAGGAGAATGGCTCAATGGGCCACTTATGCGCAGGCGAGGGACAAGGAAGTTGCAGACCAACTGGGGTGCATCTTCCCTGACTTCCCCACAAATCTCCTGACTCCATGGGTGCCCCCACGACCACGGCAACCAGATGAGGATGAAGAAGTTTAAGTGCTGGTTTGAAGTGCACTAAAGGGAGTATTGCTGTTCCCTTAGAAAAAAAAACAATTTTCTGCTTTCTGATAGGACCATGTGAATTATGCTGTTTTTGGTTCAATTTTGATCTGTTTTAGATGTTTAGTTTTATGTTTTTTCTTTTGCTTAGTATAGTCTGATGTTAGCTGACTAGGTAGGATAGTTTAGTTTTATTTTTAGGAAGCTTGAGTGACTGGAAAAAGCATGCTTAGGGGCCTTAATCAATGTTATATCTGCCCTGATCTAATTGCGAAATAATTGCGGTACCCGCAATTTTCATGACTAAATGCATGTTTTGGACTGTCTGTTTAGCTAGGCTGTGATCTGTTTAAATTCTATCTTTTTCTGCTAACATGACTGCCTTATATAGCTTATCTAAATGCATGCTGGATGAGTGTCATAGGACACCCTTAGATAGTTTAAATCGACCTCTACAAAGCTCAGCATGCACAGCTTTAAGCCCTTAACTGTCTGTTTTTTTTAATTCCTGCTGCTGTGATATTTTCTTTTAAATGTTCTGTTTATACCTAGGGCTTTTAGATTCTCTTTGTTTTACTTTAGACTAGATGCTTCTAGGACAAGTTTGGGGGTGTGCCACCTCAGACACTCATTGGGGACAATGAGTAGTTGAAGTTTGGGGGAGGCCACCCTAGGCCTAGGAACATTCCTCTCTCCCTTAGAAACATAAGCATTCTTCTTCTCCTTTACAAAAAAAATGATGAACTGAAAAAAAAAAAAAAAAAAAAATGAAAAATAGAATAAAGAGGGGGGTCTCTCTTAGGTTGCTAAGTAATCAGTGCCAAGTGTGTGACCCACAAGTGGCATTGCATCAAAAGGCAACCAAAGGATAGGCCCCACCTAAGTAAAAAAAGAAAAGGAAAAAAGAGTGTATACCTAGGAGTTATAACTTTGTGGCTTAGATATCCTATTTAAAAAGAACTCTGATCCTCAATTAGCTAAGCACAAAGTTATAACTTGTAGGGTTGTTTAGGGAGATGAGTGTTTATCCAATGTAGTGATGCCAGGGTTTAGGTTGTTCTTTAAAAGTACCACTGTCACCGTTAATACTAAGACTGACATGACTCTAAGGAATCCTAGACACATTAAAAATAAAGCTAGAAGCATGTACTGAGTCTGAGGTAAAGCTAGGCAGAATTTGAAACCTTAGGGATAGTGGCATGATATGACAAAAGCGAATAGATCAGTTGTAGGGAGTTAATAAAAGCAGGTGAGTGTTAGGCAGGCAAAGTCAGAAGAAGCTAGGGGAGTTTTGAACTGAGAAGGGTGTCACCGGACAGCAGTGCTATAGATAGGGGTATAAGGGAGTCAGTAGGTGGTTAAAGAGGGAAAAACAGCAGCCTAGGGAAGTCCTTAGTATGCTTGAGGACAAACAAAGCCTTAAGTTTGGGGGTGTGTTAAGTCTCTGAAAGTGACTTATTTAGGACCCATTTAGCTTAAGAAGATGTGCACTTTTAGGTGTTTTTGATAGCATTTAGCCTAGACCTATGCTTAAATATGAGAATGAGAAGAAGGTAGCTAAATTAGGACTTATGCACAATAGGAAAGAAAAGGGTTCAAAACCGAAGGAAAAGAATGAAAAAACTGCATTGCGACAGCATTGCGAAAACATTGCTGAGGCCGCAATTATTCAAGTGAAAACCGTAAGTTGACTGATCCTTTTCTGTTAATTTCCGTAATTTCAGGGATTCGTTCTTTCTCCTCCATCCATTCTGATATATGACGTTGAAGATTGATGGTTCTCCTTGGCCCAAACGCACCTGCAAACTACTATAAAAGGGGGCCAAAGTCGGAGGTTTGATCATCATCCGAAAGCGTAGAAGCCTTCTCACAGTCCACTTTTTCTCCCTGTTTTCCTTTGCCGTCTGTTGGAGTGAGAGTCTCAGCTGTTGGAATCGATAATCTGATAGGAAGGAGAGGAGATTCTTCTTCTCTCTCGATTGGATTCATCCAAGCAAGGCTGACCTTTCATCCCCTTCATTCGAGGCGACTACAACGAAGCTTTCAAGCGCCATTTTACTGTTTTCTGTCGTTCTTCTTCTAATTTCCAGTTTTGATCATTGTTGTTCCTAGTTTAGTGTTTTAGTTACTGCATTTCGTTGTTGTCTGTCTTTGAATTACTGCCTTTAAGTTTCTCTTTGTTCGTTCAACATTCAAAGTAATCAGAGTGCAAGTTTCATTTCACGGTTTCTTTCTTCTGCTGCTACGGTTTTGTCTTGCTGTTTTAAGTTTATTTCCCTTCTAAGCATGTCTGTTTCATCTTACATTTCTGTTCTCTATATATCCATGAGTAGCTAAGTCACTTAGGGGCATGCTAATGACAGAACTATAGGCTAAAAAACGTGAACCAAGCATGTAGGATCGCCTTCGAAGCATTGATTGTATGTAAGCTTCATCCCACGGGCAATTTCGATTGGCCATCCATTTTGTCCAAAGAACTCCTAACCTCTGGAAGGAGTAAGAGTTCAGAGTCATATAATCATGCTAGCCTTTCATGGTAATCAGGAAACGGCCTAGGAATAGGCGTTTCCCTAGTACAAACTAAACACTTCTGTTTTAACAAGATGATTAAGACCTTACTTTGAAGTCGAGTAAACTTAGGAATCTAAAGCATGGAATCGGACGATACATGAGATAGAGTGAGTTTGATGCATAGAGAGTAGATCCAGTGCTTGAGAATCGTATAATAATGCCTATAGGATAGTCATTAGTAGCCCTTAACTCACCCAATTACACACTTTCGCTGCTGTTTGATTGCGGAAACATTGCAGTCCCCGCAATTCTGCTAAATTTTCATTCTGTTTAGCTGTTTTCTTCTTCGTTTATCAATTCCATCTCTTGTCCTTTGAGTCTAATTTCAACTTGCATTTGTTTATGTTATATTCCTTTACACATTCAGCAAAAATTAGATAATTAAAAACCAATTTTACCCCATCAAATCCACCCCATCTTTCTTAACAAATACACTTCGCGAATAGCTAAACATAAGTCTCTGTGGAAAAAACGAATGAAATATACTTACTACTTGCTGTGAGACCATGTATGCTTGCATGTTCTGAGTGCTCTCTCTACTTTCTTGCTTATTTATCTTTACACATTGAGCACGCAACACATGGACATTGTAGATTCATTAATGGAAGAACAGCTGGAGCATGTATTATTAACTAAGCATGCTAATGAATATGTACAATTAGATTTGACTAATTTAAATGTTTCTGAAATAATGGATATACCTGTAGATAAAACACAGCATGTATGTATAAATAATGACCTAACTGATAGATCCTTAAATCCTTTAAAACCATCCATTGAGCATCCACCTGTCTTAGAATTGAAACCTCTACCCACTCACCTCAAGTATGCATATTTAGGAAGTAATGAGACTTTGCCTGTGATTATTTCTTCTAAATTAAGTGAAAAGCATGAGGTTGAACTGATTTTATTACTTAAACAACATAGGAAGGCTATTGCATGGACTATTGCTGACATTAGAGGCATTAGCCCTTCTTATTGCATGCATAAGATTATACTAGAGGAAGAGCATACACCCCGAGTAGATCACCAACGTAGGTTGAACCCCTCTATGAAAGAGGTAGTTAAAAAGGAAATAATAAAATGGTTAGATGCTGGTGTGATCTTCCCTATAGCTAGTAGTCAGTGGGTGAGTCCTATACAGTGTGTACCTAAGAAGGGGGGGATGACTGTGGTAGTCAATGAGAGCAATGAACTGATTCCAACTAGGACTATCACAGAATGGAGAGTTTGCATGGATTATAGGAAATTAAATAAGGAAACCAAAAAAGACCACTTCCCTCTACCATTCATTGACCAAATGTTAGATAGGATAGCTGGTAGAGCCTACTACTGTTTTCTAGATGGTTATTCAGGATATAACCAGATCACTATAGACCCCAAGGACCAAGAAAAGACTACCTTCACTTGCCCTTTTGGAACATTTGCCTTTCGCAGAATGCCTTTTGGCTTATGCAATGCACCGGCAACATTCCAAAGGTGCATGTTGGCAATCTTCTCTGATTTGGATGAGTCCATGATAGAGATATTCATGGATGATTTCTCAGTCTTTGGGGATTCATTTACAAACTGTTTAGAGAACTTAGGACAAGTCCTGGCTAGGTGTGAGGAGACCAACCTAGTCCTTAATTGGGAGAAGTGCCACTTCATGGTGGACGAAGGGATTGTCTTAGGTCATAGAGTGTCTAAAGCAGGTGTAGAGGTCGATAGGGCCAAGATTGAAATAATAGAGAAGTTGGTAGAACCTCAGAATGTAAAAGCCATTAGAAGTTTCTTAGGACATGCAGGCTTCTATAGAAGGTTCATTAAGAACTTTTCTAAGATCTCCAAGCCTTTATGTGAGCTTCTAGAGCTGAACAAACCATTCATCTTCTCTAAAGAATGTTTCCTAGCCTGGAAAACCCTTAAGGAAGCACTAGTCAAAGCACCTATTATAATAGGGCCAAATTGGAATCCCCCATTTGAAATGTTATGTGATGCAAGTGACTATGTTGTGGGGGTTTTGCTAGGACAAAAGATTGACAAGTTAACACACCCTGTATACTATGCTAGTAAGACACTTAATGAGGCACAATGTAATTACACAACTACTGAGAAGGAGATGCTAGCTGTAGTGTTTGCTTGTGAGAAGTTTAGGAATTACATTGTAGGCACTAGAACAATCGTGTATACAGATCACTCTGCACTAAAGTACCTTATGAGGAAGGCTGATGCTAAGCCTAGGTTGATTAGATGGGTGTTGTTGCTGCAGGAATTTGATTTAGACATTAGAGATAAGAAAGGATGTGAAAATGTGGTTGCGGATAATCTTTCTAGATTGCAGCATAATTGCGGAAAAATTGCGGAAACCGCAATTTCTGATGCTTTTATTGATGAACAGGTCTTTGTATTGACTCATCGTGATAACGATGAGGAACCTTGGTTTGCTGACATTCCTAACTTCCTTGCATCGCAGGTACTACCAACTTTCAAGGGAGGCCAAGAGAAGAAGAGGTTCCTTCATGAAGCTAGGAAGTTCATATGGGATGATCCCACACTTTACAAGACATGTGCTGATGGTCTGCTAAGGAAGTGTGTTTCAGCTGCTGAAGCGAAGTCTGTGTTGCAGCACTGCCATACAGCACCCTATGGTGGACATTTTGGTGGTCAAAGAACAGCTGCAAAGGTGTTCCAGAGTGGCTACTATTGGCCAACAATCTTCAAGGATGCCCACAACTATGCACACAGCTGTGATGAATGCCAGAGAACAGGTAACCTTAGCCGAAAGGATGAGATGCCTCTCACTTACATCTTAGAGTTGGAGCTCTTTGATGTGTGGGGCATCGACTTCATGGGACCATTTCCCCCATCATCAGGTAACCTTTACATATTGGTAGCAGTAGACTATGTATCTAAGTGGGTAGAGGCCATAGCATGTCCCAATAATCATGCCAAAACAGTCATAAGATTCTTGCATAGACATATCTTTACTAGATTTGGAACACCTCGTGCTATAATTAGTGATGAAGGGACACATTTTATTAATAAAGCCATGGAGAGAGTGTTGGCTAAATATAATGTTAGACATAGAGTAGCCACCCCTTATCACCCACATTCGAATGGACAAGCTGAAATTTTAAATAGGGAGATTAAAAACATACTCGGAAATGTGTGTCAGCTCCTAAAGCAAATACCATTTTGAAACATTGTCATACAGCTCCGTATGGAGGGCACTTTGGTGGTCAGAGGACTACTGCAAAGGTATTTCAGAGTGGCTATTTCTGGCTGTTACGTCTCCAAAAGTGACCTTTTTAGGACTTATTTAGCTTAGAAAGATGTACACTCTTAGGTGTTTTTGATAGGATTTAGCTTAAACCTATGCTTATATATGAGATTTAGAAGAAGGTAGCTAAATTAGGACTTGTATGCAAAAGGAAAGAAAAGGATTAAAAACCGAAGTTAAAAGAAGGAAAAATGTGCATTGCGGCAGCATTGCGGAAACATTGCTAAAACCGCAATGTTTCAAGTGAAAACCGTAAGTTGACTGATCCTTTTCTGTTATTTTCCGTTATTTCAGGGATTCGTTCTTTCTCCTCCATCCATTTTGAAGTACGACGTTGAGGATGGATGGTTCTCCTTGGCCCAAACGCACCTGCAGATTACTATAAAAGGGGGTCAAAGTAGAGGGTTCGATCATCATCCGAAAGCGTAGAAGTCTCTTTGCAGCTCCATCTTTTCTCCTGTTTTTCTTCTCCGTCTGTTGGTTTGAGAGGTTCAGCTGATGGAGTCGACAATCTGATAGGAAGGAGAGAAGATTCATCTTCTCTCCTTATTGGATTCATCGAAGCAAGGCTACCCTTTCTCTCCCTTCAGCTGAGGCGGTTGCGTCGAGGCGTTCAAGCTCAATTACTGCTTTTTGTCCTTGATTTCTAATTTCCAGCTCTGTTTAGTTGTTGTTTCTTTTCTAGTGGCTAGTTCATTTCATTTCGTTGCTTTCTGTCTTTATGTTATTTACTTTAAGCTTCCCTTTGTTCATTCAAACAATCAAGTAGTCAAAGCACAATTCTTCATTTCACAGTTTCTTCTCTTTGCTGCTACTGTTTTTCCTTGCTGTTTGTCTTTAAATTTCTTCTAAGCATGTCTACTTCATCTCTTATTTCTGTTCTCTCTATATCCATGAGTAACTAAGTCACATAGGGGCATGCTAATGACAATACTATAGGCTAAACAACGTGAACCAAGCATGTAGGATAGCTCTCGAAGCATTGATTGTATGTAAGCTTCATCCCACGGGCAATTTCGATTGGTCATCCATTTTGTCCAAAGAACTCCTAACCTCTGGAAGGAGTAAGAGTTCAGAGTCATACACTCATGCTAGCCTTTCAAGGTAGCCAGAAAACGACCTAGGAATAGGCGTTTTCCTAGTACAAACCATATCTTTCTGCTTTAACAAAATGCTTAAGACCTTACTTGGACATGAGTAAACTAAAGAATCTAATGCATGAAATCGGAAGATACATGAGATTGAGTTAGTTTGATGCATAGTGAGTTAATCCAGTGCTTGAGAATCGTATAAAAATGCCTATAGAGGAGTCGTTAGTAGCCCTTGTTTCTCCATTTTACACACTTTCGCTGTCAGTAACATTGCGGTAGAATTGCTGTTCTCGCAATTCTGCTAAGTTTAAAATTCTGTTTCGCTACTTTTCTCTTCGTTTATTAATTCTTCCTCTTTTCATTTGAGTTTATCTTTGACTTACACTTGTTTATGTTGCTATCCTTTACACATTCCTTAGAAATTAGACAATTTAAAACCAATTCTACCCCCTCAAATCCACCCATTCTTTCTTAACAATACACTTCACGAGTAGCTCATAATAAATCTCTGTGGGAAAACGAATGAAAAAATACTTACTACTTGCTATAAGATCATGTATGCTTGCATGTTCTGAGTGCTCTCTGTCTCTTATTGCTTATTTATTTTAACACATTGAGCACGCAACACTGGCCCACAATCTTCAAAGATGCACATGAATACGCACGCACTTGCAATGAATGCCAACGAACAGGTAACCTCAGTAGGAAGGATGAGATGCCTCTGACATACATCTTAGAGTTAGAACTCTTTGACTTATGGGGTATTGACACCTTTGGGTCCATTCCCACCCTCTGCTGGTAATCTGTATATCTTAGTAGCTGTAGACTATGTCTCAAAATGGGTTGAGGCAATTCCATGTCCTTTGAACGATGCTAAAACTGTTATCAAATTTCTGAATAGACATATTTTCACACGATTTGGCACTCCACGTGCCATCATAAGTGATGAAGGCTCGCACTTCATAAACAAATCGATGGAAAATGTGTTGACTAAGTAAAATGTTAAGCATAGGGTGGCAACACCCTATCATCCCCATTCAAATGGGCATGCAGAAATTTCTAATAGGGAGATCAAAAATATCTTAGAAAAAGTTGTAAAACCAAATAGAAAGGATTGGTCTTTTAAATTAGATGATGCATTATGGGCATTTTTGCGTGCTCAATGTGTTAAAATAAATAAGCAATAAGATAGAGAGAGCACTCAGAACATGCAAGCATACATGATCTTATAGCAAGTAGTAAGTATTTTTTCATTCGTTTTCCCACAGAGATTTATTATAAGCTATTCATGAAGTGTAAAGTTAAGAAAGAATGGGTGGATTTAACGGGGGAGAATTGGTTTTAAATTGTCTAAATCCTATGGAATATGTAAAGGATAGCAACATAAACAAGAGCAAGTCAAAGTTAAACTCAAAGGAAAAGAGACGAGATTAATAAACGAAGAAGAAAACAGCTAAACAGAATTGTAAACTTAGCAGAATTGCGGAAACAACAATTCTACCGCAATTTTCCTAACAGCGAAAGTGTGTAAAATGGAGAAACAAGGGCTACTAACGACTCCTCTATAGGCATTTTCTCACGATTCTCAAGCATTGGATCAACTCTCTATGCATCAAACTCACTCAATCTCATGTATCGTCCGATTCCATGCATTAGATTCTTTAGTTTACTCATGTCCAAGTAAGGTCTTAAGCATCTTGTTAAAGCAGAAAGTTATGGTTTGTACTAGGAAAACGCCTATTCCTAGGTCGTTTTCTGGCTACCTTGAAAGGCTAGCATGAGTGTATGACTCTGAACTCTTACTCCTTCCAGAGGTTAGGAGTTCTTTGGACAAAATGGATGGCCAATCGAAATTGCCCGTGGGATGAAGCTGACATACAATCAATGCTTCGAGAGCTATCCTACATGCTTGGTTCACGTTTTTTAGCCTATAGTATTGTCATTAGCATGCCCCTATGCGACTTAGTCACTCATGGATATAGGGAGAACAGAAAGAAGAGATAAAATAGACATGCTTAGAAGATAAATAAGCTGAAAACAGCAAGGTAAGACAGTGAGTTGCAAAGATAGGAAATTGAGAAATGAAGAATTGTGCTTTAATTACTTGATTGTTTGAATGAACAAAAGAGAAACTTAAAGTGAATAACAGAAAGACAGAACACAACGAAATGAACTGATCTAGCTACTAGAAAAGAAACAACAACAATACAAAGCTGGAAAATGGAAATAAAGAGCAGAAAGCAGTAAAACAAGCTCGAACGCCTAGTCGCAACCGCCTCGGCTGAAGGATGGGAAAGATCAACCTTGTTTGGATGAATCCAATCGAGAGAGAAGACGAATCTTCTCTCCTTCCTATCAGATTATCGACTCCAAGCAGCTAAGCTTCGCAAACCAACAGACGGCAAAGAAAAACAGGAGAAAAGATGGAGCTGCGAGAAGACTTCTACGCTCTCGGATGATGATTGAACCCTCGACTTTGACCCCCTTTTATAGCAATCTGCAGGCGCGTTTGGGCCAAGGAGAACCATCAATCTTCAACGTCGTACTTCAAAATGGATGGAGGAGAAAGAACGAATCCCTAAAATAACGGAAATTAACAGAAAAAGATCAGTCAACTTACGGTTTTCACTTGAAACATTGCGGTTTCAGCAATGTTTCCGCAATGCTGCCGCAATGCTTACTTTTCATTCTTTTACTTCGGTTTTCAATCCTTTTCTTTCCTTTTGCACACAAGTCCTAATTTAGCTACCTTCTTTTAATTCTCACAAATAAGCATAGGTTTAAGCTAAATCCTATCAAAAACACCTAAGAATGTGCATCTTTCTACGCTAAATAAGTCCTAAACAAGTCACTTTTGGAGACATAACACACCCCCAAACTTAAGGTTTTGCTCGTCCTCGAGCAAACTAAGGGCTAATTTAGGCTGCTGTTTCATCTTCTTTAACCACTTACTGACTCCCCTATATCCCTATCTATAGCAGTGCTGTCCTGTGACACACTTCTAAGCTTAAAACTACCCTCTTATCTAGCTTCTTCTGTCTTCGCATGTCTAATACTCCTGTTGTTTTCATTAACTCCCTACAACTGATCTACCTGCTTTTGTCATATCATGCCACTATCCCTAAGGTTTCAAATTCTACCTAGCTTTACCCCAGACTCAATACATGCTTCTAGTTTATACTTATGAGCTACCTAGGATTCCTTAGAGTCATGCCAGTCTTAGTATTAACAGTGACAGTAGTACTTTAAGAGAATAACCTAAACCCTGACATCACTACATTGGACATACATTCATCTCCCTAAACAACCCTACAAGCTACAACCTTGTGCTTAGCTAATTGAGGATCAGAGTTCTTTTTATCAGGACATCTAAGCCACAAAGTTGCAACTCCTAGGTATACATTCTTCTTCCCTTCTCTTTTCCTTTTTTTTTTTCTTTCTTAGGTGGAGCCTTTCCTTTGGTTGCCTTTTGATGCAATGCCACTTGTGGGTTACACACTTGGCACTGATTACTTTGCAACCTAAGAGAGACTCCCCTCTTTATTCTATTTTTCATTTTTTTTTTTTCAGTTCATCATTTTTGTCAAGGAGAAGAAGAATGCTTATGCTTTTAAGGGAGAGAGGAATGTTCCTAGGCCTAGGGTGGCCTCCCCCAAACTTAAACTACTCATTGTCCCCAATGAGTGTCTGAGGTGGCACACCCCCAAACTTGTCCTAGAAGCATCTAGTCTAAGGTAAAACAAAGAGAATCTAAAAGCCCTAGGCATAGACATAATATTCTAAAAGTAAATATCACAGCAGCAGAAACTTTGAAAAAAAAACAGTCAGGTAAGGACTTAAAGCTATGCATGCTGAGCTTTTTAGAGGTTAATTTAAACTATCAAAGGGTGTCCTATGACACTCATCAAGCATGCTTTAAGATAAGCTATATAAGGTAGTCATGAAAGCAGCAAAAGACAGAATTTAAACAGAACCAACCTAGCTAAACAGACAGTAAAAAACATGCATTCAGTAATAAAAATTGCGATATCCGCAATTATTTCGCAATAAGAACAGGGCAGATATATCATTGATTAATGTCCTTATGCATGCTTTTTCTAGTCATTCAAGCTCTCTACAAATGAAACTAAACTAATCTACCTAATTAGCTAGAATCAGACTATACTAAACAATTTAAAAACTTAAAACTAAGCAACTAAAACAAATCAAAATATTAACTAAAAACAGCATAATTCACACGGTTCACAAAAAGCAGTTTAAATTTTTTTTCTTTTTTATTGTAATTGTAAGGGAACATCAATACTCCCTTGAGTGCAATTCAAACTAGCACTCAGATGTCTTCATCCTCATCATCAGTCCCTCGTGGTCGTGGAGGACCCCATGGAGACAGTAGGTTCGTGGGAAAGTCAGGGAAGGTGCATCCTAGTTGGTCAGCAACTTCCTTGTCCCTTGCCTGTGCGTATGTGGCCCATTGAGCCATCCTCTTCTGTAGATCCATCAGGCACGCCATGGACAATGACTGAGCAGTAGCCAATCTATCCAGCTCGAACTCCATGTTCCCCTTCCTTTTCAGCCTCAAGCCTGTAGGCAGCTCCAAGTGGCCTGTGTAAGCCATCTGCTGTTCCATCCGCTCAATGGGGACTCCTGCACGCAAGCATAGTTTAGTAATAGTATTAGGGAAGAACAATGGACCCTTACCCTTCTTGGCGCAGTCAGCAATGGCAGCTGACATGACTTCGCCCACATTGATGGTGAGACCTCGCATGATTGCATAGACCAGCAGCGATCTGCTTTGGTTGATTGTGGTCTCATGGGTCACGGGCGCCAACTTCCTCCTCACGAAGGAAAACCATACAGCCGCCTTAGCTGTGAGGTTGGCACTCATGAGAGTGTGCCTCCCATTGCGCGACACGGTCCATGATGCTTCAGGCTGGCCAATTATCCGAATGGCCTCTTCCAAGACAGCCTCTGTAGGCTCATCAACGATCCTTGAGTAATCAGTGTGTTTCTGGCCCTTGAGGCCGTAGGCTTCGTTGATTGCCTTTGCTGAAAAGTCTACTTCAACTCCCCTGACCACAGACAATCCTTCCTCAAAATTCCTCAAATTGGCGTAGAAGTCATACACCATGCTTGTGTAAGCAGGTCTGTCGAGGAAGCCCTTCTCGTGCAGCAGCTCCCTTTTCCTCAGCTCAACGCCTCTAGACTCAGCGTCAGAAGACACGTACCTCACTGACTGAGGCTCATCTTCAGGGTACATCTTGGCCTTCCCCTTGTCTTTCAGTTTGGCTGACTCAGCAGCCTCAATCTTGAGCTTCTTTGGGGAAGGCTCGTCACCCTTCGTGGATGAAGGCACAGCCCTGGACTTTTTCTTCTTCTTGGACTTCTTTTTTGTTCTTGGCCGTTTGGCCTTGACAACTTTGACTTCCTCTTTCCTTAACCGTGCCCTCGTTGTCATCTGCTGGAGGCAGTCCCCCAGTGTCTCGTCCATCGAGTCATCCTTCTGTGCAGCGCTCTCAGGGCTGGCTTCCCTTAAAGGAGAGAAGACCTCGTCTTCCTCAGCTTCCCCACTGCCCTGCGTCGATTCTTGGTACTCCCCATATGGGAATTCAGGGTCAGGCCGTGGAGAAGTGTGCGAAGGAGTGGTGCTTTGTGCTGCTGTAGGGGTCTGTGCAGAACTCTGCGGTAATGAAGGCATCTCAGGGCTCTGCGCTGGTGGCGATGAGGAGAGCTCAGGGCTTTGAACCGGTGGAGATGGTGAAGGGCTGCGCTCGGCTGTCTCGTGAGATGGCTGGCCCAATTCTTGACTCTCCACAGAGGGAGTCTTTTTCTTGATTTCTTCTTCGGCCATAGCCATACTCCATTTGCGCTTCTTGGGTGTGCCTGCTGGTTCAGAGGGTCCAGCAGGTATCTCTGTGACGACCTTCCACTTCTTCTTGCGTATCGGTAGTTTGGGAAGTCGTTCAGTTCGCGCAGCATCAGCGTCTGCAAGGGCAAGAAGTGCTTCCCTCGCAGCCGTTTCAGCTTCATCAGCCCTTTTCTTGGACGCAGATCGTTCGGCTCTTGTTAGCACCATTGTTGAATTGTGGAGATTTGGAGAGAGGAATCACAGATGAAGAGAAAAGCAGCTTTCTTGGAGTTCAGATAATGGGAGAGTCGTACGGATCTTCGCGCTTCCAACGGATATAAAGAAAACACAAAAAATCCCAACGGCTATATTTTTGCGGATTCTGCAAATCCAGCGCAATTCTAGTGACCGTTGGAGATTTTCTGCATTTAAATGTCAATCTTTGTTCAGCCGTATCTTTGATTTGGCCCAATATCTCCTTGATCTTTCCAGCTGGATTTAATCTCCTTGATTCCCTCTATTGATTCCCTACAAAAAGAAATAAAAGCAACATTAAATTCGTAATTAAAATCATGCAAACATATACACAAACGATAACCGGAAAATCGCAAAAAATAAACTAAGGCATGAGCCTCATATTGACGAGCACAGCAATCACTCGTCCTCTCTCGTTCTTAATTTCACGCTTCAGTCAAGAGGAAGGCCGAGAGAGTCTTCACATCTCCTTCCTCATAGTAGTGCTTCAACCTTGCACCATTAACCATGAATGGTTGACCTTGCTGCAGGTTCTTTATCTCGATGGCACCATGAACAAACACATTAGTAATTACAAACGGACCTGACCATCTAGACTTAAGTTTGCCTTGTAATAATTTCAATCGTGAGTTAAATAATAAAACAAGTTCGCCTTTCTTAAAGTCCTTGATCCTAAGTCTACTGTCGTGCCAAATCTTGGTCTTTTCCTTATACATTTTGGCATTTTCATAAGACATATGTCTAAGCTCATCAAGCTCATGTAATTGCAAAGACCGCAATGTTCCCGCATCGGTCACGCAATAATTCAACTCTTTTAGTGCCCAAAATGCCTTAATTTCTAACTCAAATGGAAGATGACAAGCTTTACCATACACAAGTCTGTAAGGAGACATACCTAGGGGTGTCTTATATGCAGTCCTATATGCCCAAAGTGCATCCTTGAGTTTAAATGACCAGTCCTTTCTATTAGGTTTGACCACTTTTTCCAGGATGTTCTTAATCTCCCTATTTGAAATTTCAGCCTGACCATTCGAGTGTGGGTGATAAGGAGTGGCTACTCTATGTCTAATGTTATACTTAGCCAACACTCTCTCCATAGCCTTATTAATGAAATGTGTCCCTTCATCACTAATGATAGCACGAGGTGTTCCAAACCTAGTAAAAATGTGCCTATGCAAGAATTTTATGACTGTTTTGGCATCATTATTGGGACATGCTATGGCCTCTACCCATTTGGATACATAGTCTACTGCCACTAATATGTAAAGGTTACCTGATGATGGGGGAAATGGTCCCATGAAGTCAATGCCCCACACATCAAAGAGCTCCAACTCTAAGATGTAGGTGAGAGGCATTTCATCCTTTCGACTGAGGTTACCTGTTCTTTGGCATTCATCACAGCCGTGTGCATAGTTGTGTGCATCCTTGAAGATCGTTGGCCAATAGTAGCCACTCTGGAACACCTTTGCAGCTGTCCTTTGGCCACCAAAATGTCCACCATAGGGTGCTGTATGGCAGTGCTGCAGCACAGACTTCGCCTCAGCAGCTGAAACACACTTCCTGAGCAGACCGTCAGCACATGTTTTTTAAAGTGTGGGATCATCCCATATGAATTTCCTTGCCTCATGAAGGAACCTCTTCTTCTCTTGTCCTCCCTTGAAAGTTGGTAGTACCTGCGATGCAAGGAAGTTAGCAATGTCAGCAAACCAAGGTTCCTCATCGTTATCACGATGAGTCAATACAAAGACATGTTCATCAATAAAAGCATCAGAAATTGCGGTTTCCGCAATTTTTCCGCAATTATGCTGCAATCTAGAAAGATGATCCGCAACCACATTTTCACATCCTTTCTTATCTCTAATGTCTAGATCAAACTCTTGCAGCAGCAAAACCCATCTGATCAACCTAGGCTTAGCAGCAGCCTTCCTCATAAGGTACTTCAAGACAGAATGGTCAGTGTACACGATTGTCCTAGTGCCTACAATGTAATTCCTAAACTTCTCACAAGCAAATACTACAGCTAGCATCTCCTTCTCAGTAGTTGTGTAATTACGTTGTGCCTCATTAAGTGTCTTACTAGCATAGTATACAGGGTGTGTTAACTTGTCAATCTTCTGTCCTAACATCACTCCTACAGCATAGTCACTGGCATCACATAACATCTCAAAGGGAAGATCCCAATTAGGCCCTACTATAATAGGTGCTGTGACTAGTGCTTTCTTAAGGGTTTTCCAAGCTAGGACACACTCTTTAGAGAAAATGAATGGTTTGTTTAGCTCTAGAAGCTCACATAGAGGTTTGGAGATCTTAGAAAAGTCCTTAATGAACCTTCTATAGAAACCAGCATGCCCTAAGAAACTTCTAATGGCCTTGACATTTTGGGGTTCTACCAATTTCTCTATTATTTCAATTTTTGCCCTGTCAACTTCTACACCTGCCCTTGACACTCTATGACCTAAGACAATCCCTTCATCCACCATGAAGTGGCACTTTTCCCAATTTAGGACGAGGTTGGTCTCCTCACACATAGCCAAGACTTGTCCTAGGTTCTGTAGACAGTTTGTAAATGAATCCCCAAAGACTGAGAAATCATCCATGAATATCTCTATCATGGACTCATCCAAATCAGAGAAGACTACCTTCACTTGCCCTTTTGGAAAGTTGCCGGTACATTGCATAAGCCAAAAGGCATTATGCGAAAGGCAAAAGTTCCAAAATGGCAAGTGAAGGTAGTCTTCTCTTGATCCTTAGGGTCTATAGTAATCTGATTATACCCTGAGTAACCGTCTAAGAAGCAGTAGTAGGCTCTACCAGCTATTCTGTCTAACATTTGGTCAATGAATGGTAGAGGGAAGTGGTCCTTTTTGGTCTCTTTATTTAGTTTCCTATAATCCATGCAAACTCTCCACCCTGTGATAGTCCTAGTTGGAATCAGTTCATTGTTCTCATTGACTACCACAGTCATCCCCCCCTTCTTAGGCACACATTGTATAGGGCTCACCCACTGGCTACTAGCTATGGGGAAGATCACACCAGCATCTAACCATTTAATTATTTCTTTCTTAACTACCTCTTTCATAGAGGGATTCAGCCTACGTTGGTGATCTACTCTAGGTGTATGCTCTTCCTCTAGTATAATCTTATGCATGCAATAAGAAGGGCTAATGCCTCTAATATCAGCAATAGTCAATGCAATAGCCTTCCGATGTTGCTTAAGTAGTAAAATCAGTTCAACCTCATGCTTTTCACTTAATTTAGAAGAAATAATCACAGGCAAAGTATCATTACTTCCTAGATATGCATACTTGAGGTGAGTGGGGAGAGGTTTTAATTCTAAGACAGGTGGATGCTCAATGGATGGTTTTAGTGGATTCAAAGATTTTTCAGTTAAGTCAATATTCATACAAACATGCTGAGGGTTATTTACAGGTATGTCCATTATCTCAGCTATGTTTAAGTCAGTTAATTCTAATCCTACATATTCATGAGCATGCTTAGTCAACAATTCATGCTCCAATTGTTCTTCCATTAGTGAATCAACAATGTCCATGCTAGCACAAGATTCAGAGTCAGAGGGGTACCTTAAGGCTTTATAAACACTAAATTTCACCTCTTCATCATGAACCCTCATAGTGAGCTCACCTTTTTGGACATCTATCAGCGCCCTACCTGTGGCTAGAAATGGTCTGCCTAACAGGATGGGGACCTCCTTGTCTGCTTCATAATCCAGGATAATGAAATCTGCAAGTAAAATAAACTTGTCAACCTTTACAAGAATATCCTCTATCTTACCTTCAGGGTATGCAATGGATCTGTCTGCTAGTTGTAAAGTGACAGTGGTTGGACGTGCTTCTCCTATTCCTAGCTGGCGGAATAGTGATAGGGGCATGAGGTTTATGCTGGCTCCCAGGTCACAAAGAGCTCTGCCCACGTGCTTGCCTCCTAGCTCTACAGGTAGGGTGAAGGAACCAGGGTCCTTCTCCTTCTTGGGTAGCTTGTTCTGGAGTATGGCACTGCACTCCTCAGTGAGATTTACTGTTTCAAACTCACCAATTATTTTCTTGTTAGTGATAATATCCTTCAAAAACTTTACATAAGAGGGCATAGACTGTAAAACTTCTACAAAAGGAATATTAACATGCACTTGCTTAAGAATTTCTAGAAATTTATTAAAGTGCACTTCCTGTTCTTGTTTCTTCTTTAGCCTTCTAGGAAATGGAGGTGGTGGCACATATGCAGGCACATCAGGTCGCCTCAGGATAGGTGGAGGCCTTGGAATTTCTTCTATCTCTTCTATGATTGGTTCCAGCCTTGCTTCTGATGTGTTTGTTGGTGGTGGACCTTGGTTTGGCAGAGACTCCAGTGGAGCACTAGACTCAGTGTTCTCTACTCTCTTTGGTGTGTCCTTGGTATTGCTTACCAATGGTCTACCACTTCTAAGTTCAATTGCTTGAACTTGCTCCTTACCATCTCTCCTTGGCACTTTAATAAATTCAAGTGTCAGCAGGGAGTCTACCTTGGGGCCTACTTTTGATTTCATTGGCTAGTTGCCCTATTTGGTTCTCTAGGCTCCTAAGAGTAGCTTGCTGGCTCTGCAGAGTGGCATCATTCTTGGCTATGTATTCCTTGAGTAAGTTTTCTACAGAAGACCCTACAGGTTGGTTGTATGGTTTTTGATACATGGATTGGTTATGTTGGGGAGTGAAACCAGGTGTTCCACTCGGTCTAGGTTGGTTAGGAGCTTGGTTAGCATTCTGTTGGCCACCCCAAGACAGGTTTGGGTGGTTCCTCCAACCAGGGTTGTAAGTATTGGAATAGGGGTTGTTCCTAGGCTGCTGCTGGCTTCCAATATAGCAGACTGAGGCTGGATTCCCAGGGCAGTATTCATACAGGTGCCCTTCCCCACAGAATCCACAGATAAGTGTCTCACCTTGACTTGGTTGGGTGCCCATTGACATGGCTGTGGCGGTGTTGACACTTGTTTGGAGATTGGCTTGAGCCATTTGCTTAACTAGGTTGGTCAGGGCATTTATTTGGCTGCTCATTGCACTTAGAGCATCCTTGTCTTGAGCTCTAGTTGGCTCAACTGGATCATCTGACCACCTACAGTGAGATGCTGAGATCTTCTCCAAGATCTCATAGGCCTCGTTGTAACTCTTGGACAACATGGAACCACCAGCAGATGAATTTAAGACTTGTCTAGTGCTGGGGTTGCATCCTTTGAAAAAGACCTCTATTTGGATACACCATGGGATGCCATGATGTGGACATTTGAGAAGAAGGTCCTTGAACCTTGTCCAAGCTTCGTGAAGAGACTCATTCTCAGCTTGTTTGAATTTGACTATGTCATCACGAAAGGTAGAATTCCTAACAGGTGGGAAGTATTTGACTAGGAATTTCTCTGCTAAGTCTGTCCAATTAAGGACAGATCCAGAGGGTAATGAGTTTAACCACGTTTTGGCTTTGTCCCTCAAAGAGTAAGGGAACAGATATAGCCTCAAGGCTTCTTGGGAAACTCCAGGGATGATAAAGGTATCACTGACTCCTAAGAAGTTTCTAAGATGGTTGTGGGGGTCCTCATTTTCCACTCCAAAGAATTGTCCCACAGTGGACAACATTTGGAACATCACTGGCTTTAACTCGAATGAGTTGGCAGTGATTTCAGGACGGATTATGCTTGGGTTTAGCTCCCCAGGCATGGGAACTAAGTATGAGAGAATGGCACTATTCTTATCATTCGCTATTTCGATGGGATTGCGAGTGATAGGTACCGGATTTGGAATTATTCCAGCCATTTCTTCTTGAGACAATTGCGGAGGAATTGCGGTTCCCGCAATTACTTGAGGTGAAGGGGGTTGTTTAAAGAGACGTTTCTTGGCTCTATTTCTGGCCCTAAGTAACCGCTCAGGCTAAGGATTGAACTCTAGATCACTACTTGAAGGCTCACTCATAAACTAACCCGATGGTACCTGTAAAAGAAATGAACTAGATTAGTTACAACAGACAATAAACTCGGTGTTTCAAACTTAACAAACTTCGTTTTCACTTAAATAAATCCCCGGCAGCGGCGCCAAAAACTTCTTGCGTGCTCAATGTGTTAAATAAATAAGCAATAAGATAGAGAGAGCACTCAGAACATGCAAGCATACATGATCTTATAGCAAGTAGTAAGTATTTTTTCATTCGTTTTCCCACAGAGATTTATTATAAGCTATTCATGAAGTGTAAAGTTAAGAAAGAATGGGTGGATTTAACGGGGGAGAATTGGTTTTAAATTGTCTAAATCCTATGGAATATGTAAAGGATAGCAACATAAACAAGAGCAAGTCAAAGTTAAACTCAAAGGAAAAGAGACGAGATTAATAAACGAAGAAGAAAACAGCTAAACAGAATTGTAAACTTAGCAGAATTGCGGAAACAACAATTCTACCGCAATTTTCCTAACAGCGAAAGTGTGTAAAATGGAGAAACAAGGGCTACTAACGACTCCTCTATAGGCATTTTCTCACGATTCTCAAGCATTGGATCAACTCTCTATGCATCAAACTCACTCAATCTCATGTATCGTCCGATTCCATGCATTAGATTCTTTAGTTTACTCATGTCCAAGTAAGGTCTTAAGCATCTTGTTAAAGCAGAAAGTTATGGTTTGTACTAGGAAAACGCCTATTCCTAGGTCGTTTTCTGGCTACCTTGAAAGGCTAGCATGAGTGTATGACTCTGAACTCTTACTCCTTCCAGAGGTTAGGAGTTCTTTGGACAAAATGGATGGCCAATCGAAATTGCCCGTGGGATGAAGCTTACATACAATCAATGCTTCGAGAGCTATCCTACATGCTTGGTTCAATGTTTTTTAGCCTATAGTATTGTCATTAGCATGCCCCTATGTGACTTAGTCACTCATGGATATAGGGAGAACAGAAAGAAGAGATAAAATAGACATCCTTAGAAGATAAATAAGCTGAAAACAGCAAGGTAAGACAGTGAGTTGCAAAGATAGGAAATTGAGAAATGAAGAATTGTGCTTTAATTACTTGATTGTTTGAATGAACAAAAGAGAAACTTAAAGTGAATAACAGAAAGACAGAACACAACGAAATGAACTGATCTAGCTACTAGAAAAGAAACAACAACAATACAAAGCTGGAAAATGGAAATAAAGAGCAGAAAGCAGTAAAACAAGCTCGAACGCCTCGTCGCAACCGCCTCGGCTGAAGGATGGGAAAGATCAGCCTTGTTTGGATGAATCCAATCGAGAGAGAAGACGAATCTTCTCTCCTTCCTATCATATTATCGACTCCAAGCAGCTAAGCTTCGCAAACCAACAGACGGCAAAGAAAAACAGGAGAAAAGATGGAGCTGCGAGAAGACTTCTACGCTCTCGGATGATGATTGAACCCTCGACTTTGACCCCCTTTTATAGCAATCTGCAGGCGCGTTTGGGCCAAGGAGAACCATAAATCTTCAACGTCGTACTTCAAAATGGATGGAGGAGAAAGAACGAATCCCTGAAATAACGGAAATTAACAGAAAAAGATCAGTCAACTTACGGTTTTCACTTGAAACATTGCGGTTTCAGCAATGTTTCCGCAATGCTGCCGCAATGCTTACTTTTCATTCTTTTACTTCGGTTTTCAATCCTTTTCTTTCCTTTTGCACACAAGTCCTAATTTAGCTACCTTCTTTTAATTCTCACAAATAAGCATAGGTTTAAGCTAAATCCTATCAAAAACACCTAAGAATGTGCATCTTTCTACGCTAAATAAGTCCTAAACAAGTCACTTTTGGAGACATAACACACCCCCAAACTTAAGGTTTTGCTCGTCCTCGAGCAAACTAAGGGCTAATTTAGTCTGCTGTTTCATCTTCTTTAACCACTTACTGACTCCCCTATATCCCTATCTATAGCAGTGCTGTCCTGTGACACACTTCTAAGCTTAAAACTACCCTCTTATCTAGCTTCTTCTGTCTTCGCATGCCTAATACTCCTGCTGTTTTCATTAACTCCCTACAACTGATCTACCTGCTTTTGTCATATCATGCCACTATCCCTAAGGTTTCAAATTCTACCTAGCTTTACCCCAGACTCAATACATGCTTCTAGTTTATACTTATGAGCTACCTAGGATTCCTTAGAGTCATGCCAGTCTTAGTATTAACAGTGACAGTAGTACTTTAAGAGAATAACCTAAACCCTGGCATCACTACATTGGACATACATTCATCTCCCTAAACAACCCTACAAGCTACAACCTTGTGCTTAGCTAATTGAGGATCAGAGTTCTTTTTATCAGGACATCTAAGCCACAAAGTTGGAACTCCTAGGTATACATTCTTCTTCCCTTCTCTTTTCCTTTTTTTTTCTTTCTTAGGTGGAGCCTTTCCTTTGGTTGCCTTTTGATGCAATGCCACTTGTGGGTTACACACTTGGCACTGATTACTTAGCAACCTAAGAGAGACTCCCCTCTTTATTCTATTTTTCATTTTTTTTCTTTTCAGTTCATCATTTTTGTCAAGGAGAAGAAGAATGCTTATGCTTTTAAGGGAGAGAGGAATGTTCCTAGGCCTAGGGTGGCCTCCCCCAAACTTAAACTACTCATTGTCCCCAATGAGTGTCTGAGGTGGCACACCCCCAAACTTGTCCTAGAAGCATCTAGTCTAAGGTAAAACAAAGAGAATCTAAAAGCCCTAGGCATAGACATAATATTCTAAAAGTAAATATCACAGCAGCAGAAACTTTGAAAAAAAAACAGTCAGGTAAGGACTTAAAGCTATGCATGCTGAGCTTTTTAGAGGTTAATTTAAACTATCAAAGGGTGTCCTATGACACTCATCAAGCATGCTTAAAGATAAGCTATATAAGGTAGTCATGAAAGCAGCAAAAGACAGAATTTAAACAGAACCAACCTAGCTAAACAGACAGTAAAAAACATGCATTCAGTAATAAAAATTGCGATATCCGCAATTATTTCGCAATAAGAACAGGGCAGATATATCATTTATTAATGTCCTTATGCATGCTTTTTCTAGTCATTCAAGCTCTCTACAAATGAAACTAAACTAATCTACCTAATTAGCTAGAATCAGACTATACTAAACAATTTAAAAACTTAAAACTAAGCAACTAAAACAAATCAAAATATTAACTAAAAACAGCATAATTCACACGGTTCACAAAAAGCAGTTTAAATTTATTTTCTTTTTTATTGTAATTGTAAGGGAACATCAATACTCCCTTGAGTGCAATTCAAACTAGCACTCAGATGTCTTCATCCTCATCATCAGTCCCTCGTGGTCGTGGAGGCACCCATGGAGACAGTAGGTTCGTGGGAAAGTCAGGGAAGGTGCATCCTAGTTGGTCAGCAACTTCCTTGTCCCTTGCCTGTGCGTATGTGGCCCATTGAGCCATCCTCTTCTGTAGATCCATCAGGCACGCCATGGACAATGACTGAGCAGCAGCCAATCTATCCAGCTCGAACTCCATGTTCCCCTTCCTTTTCAGCCTCAAGCCTGTAGGCAGCTCCAAGTGGCCTGTGTAAGCCATTTGCTGTTCCATCCGCTCAATGGGGACTCCTGCACGCAAGCATAGTTTAGTAATAGTATTAGGGAAGAACAATGGACCCTTACCCTTCTTGGCGCAGTCAGCAATGGCAGCTGACATGACTTCGCCCACATTGATGGTGAGACCTCGCATGATTGCATAGACCAGCAGCGATCTGCTCTGGTTGATTGTGGTCTCATGGGTCACGGGCGCCAGCTTCCTCCTCACGAAGGAAAACCATACAACCGCCTTAGCTGTGAGGTTGGCACTCATGAGAGTGTGCCTCCCATTGCGCGACACGGTCCATGATGCTTCAGGCTGGCCAATTATCCGAATGGCCTCTTCCAAGACAGCCTCTGTAGGCTCATCAACGATCCTTGAGTAATCAGTGTGTTTCTGGCCCTTGAGGCCGTAGGCTTCGTTGATTGCCTTTGCTGAAAAGTCTACTTCAACTCCCCTGACCACAGACAATCCTTCCTCAGAATTCCTCAAATTGGCGTAGAAGTCATACACCATGCTTGTGTAAGCTGGATTGGGTGGTCTGCACAACTCCTCCCAGCCGTGATTCATAATTCCTGCGCGCAAGAATTGCGGCAGGTCAGCAGGTCTGTCGAGGAAGCCCTTCTCGTGCAGCAGCTCCCTTTTCCTCAGCTCAACGCCTCTAGACTCAGCGTCAGAAGACACGTACCTCACTGACTGAGGCTCATCTTCAGGGTACATCTTGGCCTTCCCCTTGTCTTTCAGTTTGGCTGACTCAGCAGCCTCAATCTTGAGCTTCTTTGGGGAAGGCTCGTCACCCTTCGTGGATGAAGGCACAACCCTGGACTTTTTCTTCTTCTTGGACTTCTTTTTTGTTCGTGGCCGTTTGGCCTTGACAACCTTGACTTCCTCTTTCCTTAACCGTGCCCTCGTTGTCATCTGCTGGAGGCAGTCCCCCAGTGTCTCGTCCATCGAGTCATCCTTCTGTGCAGGGCTCTCAGGGCTGGCTTCCCTTAAAGGAGAGAAGACCTCGTCTTCCTCAGCTTCCCCACTGCCCTGCGTCGATTCTTGGTACTCCCCATATGGGAATTCAGGGTCAGGCCGTGGAGAAGTGTGCGAAGGAGTGGTGCTTTGTGCTGCTGTAGGGGTCTGTGCAGAACTCTGCGGTAATGAAGGCATCTCAGGGCTCTGCGCTGGTGGCGATGAGGAGAGCTCAGGGCTTTGAACCGGTGGAGATGGTGAAGGGCTGCGCTCGACTGTCTCGTGAGATGGCTGGCCCAATTCTTGACTCTCCACAGAGGGAGTCTTTTTCTTGATTTCTTCTTCGGCCATAGCCATACTCCATTTGCGCTTCTTGGGTGTGCCTGCTGGTTCAGAGGGTCCAGCAGGTATCTCTGTGACGACCTTCCACTTCTTCTTGCGTATCGGTAGTTTGGGAAGTCGTTCAGTTCGCGCAGCATCAGCGTCTGCAAGGGCAAGAAGTGCTTCCCTCGCAGCTGTTTCAGCTTCATCAGCCCTTTTCTTGGACGCAGATCGTTCGGCTCTTGTTAGCACCATTGTTGAATTGTGGAGATTTGGAGAGAGGAATAATAGATGAAGAGAAAAGCAGCTTTCTTGGAGTTCAGATAATGGGAGAGTCGTACGGATCTTCGCGCTTCCAACGGATATAAAGAAAACACAAAAAATCCCAACGGCTATATTTTTGCGGATTCTGCAAATCCAGCGCAATTCTAGTGACTGTTGGAGATTTTCTGCATTTAAATGTCAATCTTTGTTCAGCCGTATCTTTGATTTGGCCCAATATCTCCTTGATCTTTCCAGCTGGATTTAATCTCCTTGATTCCCTCTATTGATTCCCTACAAAAAGAAATAAAAGCAACATTAAATTCGTAATTAAAATCATGCAAACATATACACAAACGATAACCGGAAAATCGCAAAAAATAAACTAAGGCATGAGCCTCATATTGACGAGCACAGCAATCACTCGTCCTCTCTCGTTCTTAATTTCACGCTTCAGTCAAGAGGAAGGCCGAGAGAGTCTTCACATCTCCTTCCTCATAGTAGTGCTTCAACCTTGCACCATTAACCATGAATGGTTGACCTTGCTGCAGGTTCTTTATCTCGATGGCACCATGAACAAACACATTAGTAATTACAAACGGACCTGACCATCTAGACTTAAGTTTGCCTGGAAATAATTTCAATCGTGAGTTAAATAATAAAACAAGTTGGCCTTTCTTAAAGTCCTTGATCCTAAGTCTACTGTCGTGCCAAATCTTGGTCTTTTCCTTATACATTTTGGCATTTTCATAAGACATATGTCTAAGCTCATCAAGCTCATGTAATTGCAAAGACCGCAATGTTCCCGCATCGGTCACGCAATAATTCAACTCTTTTAGTGCCCAAAATGCCTTAATTTCTAACTCAAATGGAAGATGACAAGCTTTACCATACACAAGTCTGTAAGGAGACATACCTAGGGGTGTCTTATATGCAGTCCTATATGCCCAAAGTGCATCCTCGAGTTTAAATGACCAGTCCTTTCTATTAGGTTTGACCACTTTTTCCAGGATGTTCTTAATCTCCCTATTTGAAATTTCAGCCTGACCATTCGAGTGTGGGTGATAAGGAGTGGCTACTCTATGTCTAATGTTATACTTAGCCAACACTCTCTCCATAGCCTTATTAATGAAATGTGTCCCTTCATCACTAATGATAGCACGAGGTGTTCCAAACCTAGTAAAAATGTGCCTATGCAAGAATTTTATGACTGTTTTGGCATCATTATTGGGACATGTTATGGCCTCTACCCATTTGGATACATAGTCTACTGCCACTAATATGTAAAGGTTACCTGATGATGGGGGAAATGGTCCCATGAAGTCAATGCCCCACACATCAAAGAGCTCCAACTCTAAGATGTAGGTGAGAGGCATTTCATCCTTTCGACTGAGGTTACCTGTTCTTTGGCATTCATCACAGCTGTGTGCATAGTTGTGTGCATCCTTGAAGATCGTTGGCCAATAGTAGCCACTCTGGAACACCTTTGCAGCTGTCCTTTGGCCACCAAAATGTCCACCATAGGGTGCTGTATGGCAGTGCTGCAGCACAGACTTCGCCTCAGCAGCTGAAACACACTTCCTGAGCAGACCGTCAGCACATGTTTTTTAAAGTGTGGGATCATCCCATATGAATTTCCTTGCCTCATGAAGGAACCTCTTCTTCTCTTGTCCTCCCTTGAAAGTTGGTAGTACCTGCGATGCAAGGAAGTTAGCAATGTCAGCAAACCAAGGTTCCTCATCGTTATCACGATGAGTCAATACAAAGACATGTTCATCAATAAAAGCATCAGAAATTGCGGTTTCCGCAATTTTTCCGCAATTATGCTGCAATCTAGAAAGATGATCCGCAACCACATTTTCACATCCTTTCTTATCTCTAATGTCTAGATCAAACTCTTGCAGCAGCAAAACCCATCTAATCAACCTAGGCTTAGCATCAACCTTCCTCATAAGGTACTTCAAGGCAGAATGGTCAGTGTACACGATTGTCCTAGTGCCTACAATTTAATTCCTAAACTTCTCACAAGCAAATACTACAGCTAGCATCTCCTTCTCAGTAGTTGTGTAATTACGTTGTGCCTCATTAAGTGTCTTACTAGCATAGTATACAGGGTGTGTTAACTTGTCAATCTTCTGTCCTAACATCACTCCTACAGCATAGTCATTGGCATCACATAACATCTCAAAGGGAAGATCCCAATTAGGCCCTACTATAATAGGTGTTGTGAATAGTGCTTTCTTAAGGGTTTTCCAAGCTAGGACACACTCTTTAGAGAAAATGAATGGTTTGTTTAGCTCTAGAAGCTCACATAGAGGTTTGGAGATCTTAGAAAAGTCCTTAATGAACCTTCTATAGAAACCAGCATGCCCTAAGAAACTTATAATGGCCTTGACATTTTGGGGTTCTACCA
Source organism: Herpetospermum pedunculosum (assembly GCA_028017165.1). NCBI lineage: Eukaryota > Viridiplantae > Streptophyta > Magnoliopsida > Cucurbitales > Cucurbitaceae > Herpetospermum > Herpetospermum pedunculosum. The sequence continues at coordinate 13,205,945 of JAPQWQ010000186.1, read as the reverse complement.
ATTTCTCTATTATTTCAATTTTTGCCCTGTCAACTTCTACACCTGCCCTTGACACTCTATGACCTAAGACAATCCCTTCATCCACCATGAAGTGGCACTTTTCCCAATTTAGGACGAGGTTGGTCTCCTCACACCTAGCCAAGACTTGTCCTAGGTTCTCTAGACAGTTTGTAAATGAATCCCCAAAGACTGAGAAATCATCCATGAATATCTCTATCATGGACTCATCCAAATCAGAGAAGACTACCTTCACTTGCCCTTTTGGAAAGTTGCCGGTGCATTGCATAAGCCAAAAGGCATTATGCGAAAGGCAAAAGTTCCAAAATGGCAAGTGAAGGTAGTCTTCTCTTGATCCTTAGGGTCTATAGTAATCTGATTATACCCTGAGTAACCGTCTAAGAAGCAGTAGTAGGCTCTACCAGCTATTCTGTCTAACATTTGGTCAATGAATGGTAGAGGGAAGTGGTCCTTTTTGGTCTCTTTATTTAGTTTCCTATAATCCATGCAAACTCTCCACCCTGTGATAGTCCTAGTTGGAATCAGTTCATTGTTCTCATTGACTACCACAGCCATCCCCCCCTTCTTAGGCACACATTGTATAGGGCTCACCCACTGGCTACTAGCTATGGGGAAGATCACACCAGCATCTAACCATTTAATTATTTCTTTCTTAACTACCTCTTTCATAGAGGGATTCAGCCTACGTTGGTGATCTACTCTAGGTGTATGCTCTTCCTCTAGTATAATCTTATGCATGCAATAAGAAGGGCTAATGCCTCTAATATCAGCAATAGTCCATGCAATATCCTTCCGATGTTGCTTAAGTAGTAAAATCAGTTCAACCTCATGCTTTTCACTTAATTTAGAAGAAATAATCACAGGCAAAGTATCATTAATTCCTAGATATGCATACTTGAGGTGAGTGGGGAGAGGTTTTAATTCTAAGACAGGTGGATGCTCAATGGATGGTTTTAATGGATTCAAAGATTTTTCAGTTAAGTCAATATTCATACAAACATGCTGAGGGTTATTTACAGGTATGTCCATTATCTCAGCTATGTTTAAGTCAGTTAATTCTAATCCTACATATTCATGAGCATGCTTAGTCAACAATTCATGCTCCAATTGTTCTTCCATTAGTGAATCAACAATGTCCATGCTAGCACAAGATTCAGAGTCAGAGGGGTACCTTAAGGCTTTATAAACACTAAATTTCACCTCTTCATCATGAACCCTCATAGTGAGCTCACCTTTTTGGACATCTATCAGCGCCCTACCTGTGGCTAGAAATGGTCTGCCTAACAGGATGGGGACCTCCTTGTCTGCTTCATAATCCAGGATAATGAAATCTGCAAGGAAAATAAACTTGTCAACCTTTACAAGAATATCCTCAATCTTACCTTCAGGGTATGCAATGGATCTGTCTGCTAGTTGTAAAGTGACAGTGGTTGGACGTGCTTCTCCTATTCCTAGCTGGCGGAATAGTGATAGGGGCATGAGGTTTATGCTGGCTCCCAGGTCACAAAGAGCTCTGCCCACGTGCTTGCCTCCTAGCTCTACAGGTAGGGTGAAGGAACCAGGGTCCTTCTCCTTCTTGGGTAGCTTGTTCTGGAGTATGGCACTGCACTCCTCAGTGAGATTTACTGTTTCAAACTCACCAATTATTTTCTTGTTAGTGATAATATCCTTCAAAAACTTTACATAAGAGAGCATAGACTGTAAAACTTCTACAAAAGGAATATTAACATGCACTTGCTTAAGAATTTCTAGAAATTTATTAAAGTGCACTTCCTGTTCTTGTTTCTTCTTTAGCCTTCTAGGAAATGGAGGTGGTGGCACATATGCAGGTACATCAGGTCGCCTCAGGATAGGTGGAGGCCTTGGAATTTCTTCTATCTCTTCTATGATTGGTTCCAGCCTTGCTTCTGATGTGTTTGTTGGTGGTGGACCTTGGTTTGGCAGAGACTCCAGTGGAGCACTAGACTCAGTGTTCTCTACTCTCTTTGGTGTGTCCTTGGTGTTGCTTACCAATGGTCTACCACTTCTAAGTTCAATTGCTTGAACTTGCTCCTTACCATCTCTCCTTGGCACTTTAATAAATTCAAGTGTCAGCAGGGAGTCTACCTTGGGGCCTACTTTTGATTTCATTGGCTAGTTGCCCTATTTGGTTCTCTAGGCTCCTAAGAGTAGCTTGCTGGCTCTGCAGAGTGGCATCATTCTTGGCTATGTATTCCTTGAGTAAGTTTTCTACAGAAGACCCTACAGGTTGGTTGTATGGTTTTTGATACATGGATTGGTTATGTTGGGGAGTGAAACCAGGTGTTCCACTCGGTCTTGGTTGGTTAGGAGCTTGGTTAGCATTCTGTTGGCCACCCCAAGACAGGTTTGGGTGGTTCCTCCAACCAGGGTTGTAAGTATTGGAATAGGGGTTGTTCCTAGGCTGCTGCTGGCTTCCAATATAGCAGACTGAGGCTGGATTCCCAGGGCAGTATTCATACAGGTGCCCTTCCCCACAGAATCCACAGATAAGTGTCTCACCTTGACTTGGTTGGGTGCCCATTGACATGGCTGTGGCGGTGTTGACACTTGTTTGGAGATTGGCTTGAGCCATTTGCTTAACTAGGTTGGTCAGGGCATTTATTTGGCTGCTCATTGCACTTAGACCATCCTTGTCTTGAGCTCTAGTTGGCTCAACTGGATCATCTGACCACCTACAGTGAGATGCTGAGATCTTCTCCAAGATCTCATAGGCCTCGTTGTAACTCTTGGACAACATGGAACCACCAGCAGATGAATTTAAGACTTGTCTAGTGCTGGGGTTGCATCCTTTGAAAAAGACCTCTATTTGGATACACCATGGGATGCCATGATGTGGACATTTGAGAAGAAGGTCCTTGAACCTTGTCCAAGCTTCGTGAAGAGACTCATTCTCAGCTTGTTTGAATTTGACTATGTCATCACGAAAGGTAGAATTCCTATCAGGTGGGAAGTATTTGACTAGGAATTTCTCTGCTAAGTCTGTCCAATTAAGGACAGATCCAGAGGGTAATGAGTTTAACCACGTTTTGGCTTTGTCCCTCAAAGAGTAAGGGAACAGATATAGCCTCAAGGCTTCTTGGGAAACTCCAGGGATGATAAAGGTATCACTGACTCCTAAGAAGTTTCTAAGATGGTTGTGGGGGTCCTCATTTTCCACTCCAAAGAATTGTCCCACAGTGGACAACATTTGGAACATCACTGGCTTTAACTCGAATGAGTTGGCAGTGATTTCAGGACGGATTATGCTTGGGTTTAGCTCCCCAGGCATGGGAACTAAGTATGAGAGAATGGCACTATTCTTATCATTCGCTATTTCGATGGGATTGCGAGTGATAGGTACCGGATTTGGAATTATTCCAGCCATTTCTTCTTGAGACAATTGCGGAGGAATTGCGGTTCCCGCAATTACTTGAGGTGAAGGGGGTTGTTTACAGAGACGTTTCTTGGCTCTATTTCTGGCCCTAAGTAACCGCTCAGGCTAAGGATTGAACTCTAGATCACTACTTGAAGGCTCACTCATAAACTAACCCGATGGTACCTGTAAAAGAAATGAACTAGATTAGTTACAACAGACAATAAACTCGGTGTTTCAAACTTAACAAACTTCGTTTTCACTTAAATAAATCCCCGGCAGCGGCGCCAAAAACTTCTTGCGTGCTCAATGTGTTAAAATAAATAAGCAATAAGATAGAGAGAGCACTCAGAACATGCAAGCATACATGATCTTATAGCAAGTAGTAAGTATTTTTTCATTCGTTTTCCCACAGAGATTTATTATAAGCTATTCATGAAGTGTAAAGTTAAGAAAGAATGGGTGGATTTAACGGGGGAGAATTGGTTTTAAATTGTCTAAATCCTATGGAATATGTAAAGGATAGCAACATAAACAAGAGCAAGTCAAAGTTAAACTCAAAGGAAAAGAGACGAGATTAATAAACGAAGAAGAAAATAGCTAAACAGAATTGTAAACTTAGCAGAATTGCGGAAACAGCAATTCTACCGCAATTTTCCTAACAGCGAAAGTGTGTAAAATGGAGAAACAAGGGCTACTAACGACTCCTCTATAGGCATTTTCTCACGATTCTCAAGCATTGGATCAACTCTCTATGCATCAAACTCACTCAATCTCATGTATCGTCCGATTCCATGCATTAGATTCTTTAGTTTACTCATGTCCAAGTAAGGTCTTAAGCATCTTGTTAAAGCAGAAAGTTATGGTTTGTACTAGGAAAAGGCCTATTCCTAGGTCGTTTTCTGGCTACCTTGAATGGCTAGCATGAGTGTATGACTCTGAACTCTTACTCCTTCCAGAGGTTAGGAGTTCTTTGGACAAAATGGATGGCCAATCGAAATTGCCCGTGGGATGAAGCTTACATACAATCAATGCTTCGACAGCTATCCTACATGCTTGGTTCACGTTTTTTAGCCTATAGTATTGTCATTAGCATGCCCCTATGTGACTTAGTCACTCATGGATATAGGGAGAACAGAAAGAAGAGATAAAATAGACATGCTTAGAAGATAAATAAGCTGAAAACAGCAAGGTAAGACAGTGAGTTGCAAAGATAGGAAATTGAGAAATGAAGAATTGTGCTTTAATTACTTGATTGTTTGAATGAACAAAAGAGAAACTTAAAGTGAATAAAAGAAAGACAGAACACAACGAAATGAACTGATCTAGCTACTAGAAAAGAAACAACAACAATACAAAGCTGGAAAATGGAAATAAAGAGCAGAAAGCAGTAAAACAAGCTCGAACGCCTCGTCGCAACCGCCTCGGCTGAAGGATGGGAAAGATCAGCCTTGTTTGGATGAATCCAATCGAGAGAGAAGACGAATCTTCTCTCCTTCCTATCATATTATCGACTCCAAGCAGCTAAGCTTCGCAAACCAACAGACGGCAAAGAAAAACAGGAGAAAATATGGAGCTGCGAGAAGACTTCTACGCTCTCGGATGATGATTGAACCCTCGACTTTGACCCCCTTTTATAGCAATCTGCAGGCGCGTTTGGGCCAAGGAGAACCATCAATCTTCAACGTCGTACTTCAAAATGTATGGAGGAGAAAGAACGAATCCCTGAAATAACGGAAATTAACAGAAAAAGATCAGTCAACTTACGGTTATCACTTGAAACATTGCGGTTTCAGCAATGTTTCCGCAATGCTGCCGCAATGCTTACTTTTCATTCTTTTACTTCGGTTTTCAATCCTTTTCTTTCCTTTTGCACACAAGTCCTAATTTAGCTACCTTCTTTTAATTCTCACAAATAAGCATAGGTTTAAGCTAAATCCTATCAAAAACACCTAAGAATGTGCATCTTTCTACGCTAAATAAGTCCTAAACAAGTCACTTTTGGAGACATAACAGGCATATAGAACTGCATATAAAACACCTTTCAGCAGCCGTCTTCGAACTTCATCTTATTCCTCTCGATTTTTCTTCCATTTTTTGCTTTGCACCGCCATTTGTGGCATAGTTTTGGAGCTTTTATTTGTAATAGTGTTGGGGATGATAGCCATGGCCTCCGTAGGAGCGTTTGTGACGATCCGCCCCATGGTCGGCTAAGGTACTGTGAACGGTTTGGGGTAATTTAAGGGATTATTTGTTAGACTTCTTCACTTTGATAATCCATGCTATAAATTCTGATTTGGTTTCTGATTTGTATGCATTTGTTGTTTGGTAACGATATTATTGAACTATCGCCAATCATCGGGTTGTCGAGACCCGCCAAAATGAATTTATAAGTGCCCGGATTCACTAAACTATTAGTAGAGTAGCGGCAACGGGGTCGATCCATAGGGAATTAAGGTATCTTGACTTAATCTTAATTAAATTTGCAACCTATTAAAATAAATGAAATATGGGGGGAATTTGTTGGTTTTCAATTAACTAAATGGGAACAAAGCAAACGGTAAGACTTTAACTAACGGAGTTTTCGACTCGGGATGATCGGGAGTGAATCTAGCATGCCTCTTGGATCATAGACCGACGAGTATTATGGCTAATTAATTTTATGAATACACAGCCCGCCTAAAATTAATAAATAACTCAGACATGCTCCATGGAATTAATTAGACATAATTAATCATGCTAATCAAGCATATCATTCGGACATTGGCGGCCAACGCTCTCCCAAGACCGAACGATAGCAACGAACAAACTGTGACAACTATCTAATTTGGACGCGAAATTAGTATGTCGATTTGAAATTCTAATTCGGGAAGAACGAACACCAAGAGCGCAAGGACGCCAATACGCTCAAAGGTGCCGCTAATCCTTGTTACTTGGCGGATCAGAGAGGCACGGCATAAAATCCTTTAACTAATGAAACATGCTCAAAATCAAGGGTGCCTAGTCCTAAATCATTCAAGCTTGCTCATATATTAAGCTAAGAAATAGAATTCAATTCAATAAATAATTCAACCAAATCAGAATTTAAGTTCTACAATCTCCCCAAGAGTTCAAGCTACATTTCTCCTTCACAAACCCGAGCCAAAAACGGTAAATCTACTCACTCATGACTTGTGTGGTGTGGCACGGCTTCGAATCGAGCTTCCTAGCCCCTCCCATGGTGAAAACGGCTGCTGGAACGTCAAATCAGGCGCGGAGCTCGAGGTAGAAGATGATAATGGCGGCTAAAATCGGACAAAAACATTAAGTAGTCCATCGTAGCGTCGAGACGCTCGCACAGCGTCGAGACGCTGTCGGCGTCGAGCGAGCATCGAGACGCTGTCACTCGACGCTTGCTCTCGGGTTTTTTTTCAAATCAACGCTTCAGACTTCGGGGCGTCGAGACGCTCTGGCAGCGTCTCGACGCTGGGCAGCGTCGAGCTAGCGTCGCGACACTGTCGCTCGACGCTAGCTCTCGGGTTGATACATGGATTTTTGCCTTCAATTTCTCCAAAGTGCTCAACCTTCATGCCTTTGCATGGATCTTCCCCGGAAGCGTCCTTAGGTCTTTAAAATGCGATATTAAGCTCTGAATAGCGCCGAAACGCTCTTGAGAGCGAATAACCGAGAACACCTGCAATAATCACATAAAAGCAAGATTAAGCCAATAATAAACGTGAATTAGGGACATAATTATAGCTCCAAAATGGACCTATCAAACACCCCCAACTTAATTCTTGCTAGTCCTCGAGCAAGGTGGAATTCTGATTAATCAAATAAAACGAGAATACATGCTAGGGACTCGATTCTCAGTACTGGAAAAGACAGGGCATTTGTGTTTGAAAGAAATAGCTGCATGCATACATGAGTTAAGAACAATTCGAAGAATTTAAAGATGATTCCCTAATTAAGCTTCGGTCTTAGCTCTTCGATCTTAGATTTCAACAGGCTTAGAACAGCTCTATCTATCCTGAAACTCCGCCTTCCCCCTACTTATGGCTAAACATAACAGTCTAAGGGCAATTCATCGTCTAAGCGAGTAATACATCGCGAGGCATTTTATTTTATTTTATTTTTTCTTTTTTTCTTTGATCTCTATGAGCGCCTAACATGTCAATTTTACTTTCGTTTCAGCTTGCCTGCAATTTCATTGCACAGTGCATCTGACCACGGGCAAAATTCACATTTTTAAGGACTAGCGTTCACTTCTTTGTGCTTCCTTTTCATGCAGTGGCGACCGTGGGTTACACGACCGCCCCTGGCTACTAGGGCAACTCAAGAAGGTGGAACACCTCAGGAGCTTACTCTTTCTCTTTTTTTTTTCTTTTTTATGAAATATGCGTTCCTTTTCTTTTAGCCTAAAGATCATGTTAACAGTTTAAGCGCATGGATTACAAACAAGAGCGAATCTTAGCCCATCCTAAGGTTGCCTTTTGTTGCGTGCTCAATGTGTTAAAATAAATAAGCAATAAGAGAGAGAGAGCACTCAGAACATGCAAGCATACATGATCTTATAGCAAGTAGTAAGTTTTTTTTCATTCGTTTTCCCACAGAGATTTATTATGAGCTACTCGTGAAGTGTGTTGTTAAGAAAGAATGGGTGGATTTGAGGAGGTAGAATTGGTTTTAAGTTGTCTAATTTCTAAAGAATATGTAAAGGGTAGCAACATAAACAAGTGCAAGTCAAAGTGAAACTCAAATGAAAAGGGCAGAAATTAATAAACGAAGAGGAACTTAGCTAAACAGAATTTTAAACTTAGCAGAATTGCGGAAACAGCAATTCTACCGCAATTTTACTAACAGCGAAAGTGTGTAAAATGGAGAAACAAGGGCTACTAACGACTCCTCTATAGGCATTTTCTCACGATTCTCAAGCATTGGATCAACTCATTATGCATCAAACTTACTCAATCTCATGTATCTTCCGATTTCATGCATTAGATTCTTTAGTTTACTCATGTCCAAGGAAGGTCTTAAGCATCTTGTTAAAGCAGAAAGTTATGGTTTGTACTAGGAAAACGCGTATTCCTAGGTCGTTTTCTGGCTACCTTGAAAGGCTAGCATGAGTGTATGACTCTGAACTCTTACTCCTTCCAGAGGTTAGGAGTTCTTTGGACAAAATGGATGGCCAATCGAAATTGCCCGTGGGATGAAGCCTACATACAATCAATGCTTCGAGAGCTATCCTACATGCTTGGTTCACGTTTTTTAGCCTATAGTATTGTCATTAGCATGCCCCTATGTGACTTAGTTACTCATGGATATAGGCAGAACAGAAATAAGAGATGAAGTAGACATGCTTAGAAGAAATTTAAAGACAAACAGCAAGGGAAAAACAGTAGCAGCAAAGAGAAGAAACTGTGAAAGGAAGAATTGTGCTTTGATTACTTAATTGTTTGAATGAACAAAGGAAAGCTTAAAGTGAATAACGTCAAGACAGAAAGCAACGAAATGAAATGAACTAGTCACTAGAAAAGAGACAACAACTAAACAGAGCAGGAAATTAGAAATAAAAGACAGGAAGCAGGTAATTAAGCTTGGACGCCTCGTCGCAACCGCCTCGGCTGAAAGATGAGAAAGATCAGCCTTGCTTGGATGAATCCAATCGGGAGAGAAGATGAATCTTCTCTCCTTCCTATCAGATTGTCGACTCCAACAGCTAAACTTCGCAAACCAACAGACGGCAAAGAAAAACAGGAGAAAAGATGGAGCTGCGAGAAGACTTCTACGCTTTCGGATGATGATCAAACCCTCTACTTTGACCCCCTTTTATAGTAATCTGCAGGTGCGTTTGGGCCAAGGAGAACCATCCATCCTCAACGTCGTACTTCAAAATGGATGGAGGAGAAAGAACGAATCCCTGAAATAACGGAAAATAACAGAAAAAGATCAGTCAACTTACGGATTTCACTTGAAACATTGCGGTTTTAGCAATGTTTCCGCAATGCGCATTTTTCCTTCTTTTACTTCGGTTTTCATTCCTTTTCTTTCCTTTTGCACACAAGTCCTAATTTAGCTACCTTCTTCTAATTCTCATATATAAGCATAGGTTTAAGCTAAATCCTATCAAAAACACCTAAGAGTGTACATCTTTCTAAGCTAAATAAGTCCTAAAAAGGTCACTTTTGGAGACGTAACACACCCCCAAACTTAAGGTTTTGCTCGTCCTCGACCAATCTAAGGACTTCCCTAGGCTGCTATTTCATCTTCTTTAACCACTTACTGACTCCCCTACATTCCTATCTATAGCAGTGTTGTCCTGTGACATACTTCCAAGTTTAAAACTCTCCTCTTATCTAGCTTCTTCTGACTTCGCACGCCTAATACTCCTACTGTTTCATTAACTCCCTACAACTGATCTACTTGCTTTTGTCATATCATGCCACTATCCCTAAGGTTTCAAATTCTACCTAGCGTTACCCCAGACTCAGTACATGCTTCTAGTTTTTACTTATGAGCTACCTAGGATTCCTTAGAGTCATGCCAGTCTTAGTATTAACAGTGACAGTAGTACTTTAAGAGAACAACCTAAACCCTGGCATCACTACATTGGACATACATTCATCTCCCTAAACAACCCTACAAGCTACAACTTTGTGCTCAGCTAATTGAGGATCAGAGTTCTTTTTAATCAGGACATCTAAGCCACAAAGTTGCAACTCCTAGGTATACATTCTTCTTCCCTACTTTTTCCTTTTTTCTTTCTTTCTTACTTAGGTGGAGCCTCTCCTTTGGTTGCCTTTTGATGCAATGCCACTTGTGGGTTACACACTTGGCACTGATTACTCAGCAACCTAAGAGAGACCCCTCTTTATTCTATTTCTCATTTTTTTTCAGTTCATCATTTTTCACAAGGAGAAGAAGAATGCTTATGCTTAAAGGGAGAGAGGAATGTTCCTAGGCCTAGGGTGGCCTCCCCCAAACTTAAACTACTCATTGTCCCCAATGAGAGTCTGAGGTGGCACACCCCCAAACTTGTCCTAGAAGCATCTAGTCTAGGGCAAAACAAAGTGAATCTAAAAGCCCTAGGCATATACAGAACATTCTAAAAGTAAATATCACAGCAGCAGAATTTTGAAAAAAACAGGCAGGCAAGGACTTAAAGCTATGCATGCTGAGCACTTTTAAGAGGCTAATTTAAACTATCAAAGGGTGTCCAATGACACTCATCCAACATGCTTTGAGATAAGCTATATAGGGTAGTCATGATAGCAGCAAAAGATAGAATTTAAACAGAACCAGCCTAGCTAAACAGTCAGTCAAAAGCATGCATTTACTAATAAAACTTGCGGTTTCCGCAATTATTTCGCAATAGATACAGGGCAGATATATCAGTGATCAAGGCCCCTATGCATGCTCTTTCCAGTCATGTAAGCTATACAAAAAGGAAACTAACCTAATCTACCTATTCAGCTATCATCAAACTACACTAAACAAATTTAAATACTAAAACTAAAGAACTAAAACAGATCAAAATATTAACTCAAAACAACATAATTCACATGGTTAAAAAAAACAGCAGTTTGATTTTTTTTTTTTTTTTTTTTTAATTTAAGGGAACAGCAATACTCCCTTTAGTGCTTCTCAGACTAGCACTCAAATGTCTTCCTCATCATCAGTCCTTCGTGGTCGTGGAGGCGCCCATGGAGTCATTAGGTTCGTGGGGAATTCAGGAAAAATGCATCCCAATTGGTCAGCAACTTCCTTGTCCCTTGCCTGCGCATATGTGGCCCATTGAGCCATCCTCTTCTGCAGATCCGTCAGGCAGGCCATGGTCAAAGACTGAGCAGCAGCCAGGCCATCGGGCTCGAACTCCATGTTCCCCTTTCTGCGCAACCTCAAGGCCGTGGGCAATTCCAGGTAGCCCGTGTAGGCCAGCTGCCTTTCCATTCGCTCGATTGGGACCCCTGCACGTAAGCACAGCTTAGTAATTGTGTTAGGAAAGAAGAGTGGCCCCTTACCCTTTTTGGCGCAGTCAGCAATTGAAGCTGCAATGACCTCGCCTACGTTGATTGTGAGGCCTCTCATGATTGCGTAGACCAGCAGCGATCTGCTTTGGTTGATGGTGGTCTCATGGGTCACTGGGGACAGCTTCCTCCTCACGAAGGAAAACCAGACAGCCGCCTTGGCTGTGAGGGTGGCACTCATCAGGGTGTGCCTCCCATTGCGCGATACTGTCCATGATGCCTCTGGCTGGCCAATGATCTGAATGGCCTCCTCCAAGACAGCTTCTGTTGGCTCATCAACAATCCTCGCATAGTCAGTGTGTTTTTGGCCCTTGAGGCCATAGGCTTCGTTGATTGCCTTCGCTGAGAAGTCTACCTCAACCCTCTGACCACAGATAGGCCATCCTCAGGATTCATCAGATTGGCGTAGAAGTCATACACCATGCTGGAGTAGGCTGGATTGGGTGGTCTGCACAGCTCCTCCCAGCCGTGATTCGTGATCCCTGCGCGCAAGAATTGCGGCAGGTCAGCAGGTGCGTCGAGGAATCCCTTCTCGTGCAGCAGCTCCCTCTTCCTCAGCTCAATGCCTCTAGACTCAGCGTCAGAAGACACGTACCTCACTGATTGAGGCTCATCTTCAGGGTAAAGCTTGGCTTTCCCTTTGTCTTTTGGTTTGGCTGACTCAGCAGCCTCAATCTTGAGCTTCTTCAGCGACGGCTCAACACTCTCCTTCTCTGATGAGGGCGCCCTCTTGGTTTTCTTTTTCTTTGACTTCTTGGACCGTTTGGCCTTGACAACCTTGGCGGCCTTCTTCTTTTTCAACTTCGCCTTGGTTGTCAACTGCTGGAGGCAATCCCCCAGTGTTTCGTCCATCGAGTCATTCTTCTGCACAGGGCTCTCAAGGCTGGCTTCCCTCAAAGGAGAGAAGACCTCTTCTTCCTCAGCTTCCCCACTGCCCTGCGTCGATTCTTGATACTCTCCATATGGGAATTCAGGGTCAGGTTGTGGGGAAGTGGGTGATGCTGCAGGGCTCTCTTCTGGTGGGGTGTGTTCAGAACTCTGCGGCGATGGGGGGAGCTCAGGGCTTCGCGCTGGTGGAGATGGCGAAGAGCTCTGCTTGGCTGACTCTTGTGACCGTCAGTCACTTTCTTGACTCTCCACAGAGGGAGTCTTTTGCTTGCTCGTTTCTTCAGCCACCGCCATGCTCCATTTGCGCTTCTTGGGTGTTCCTGCTGGTTCAGAGGGTCCAGCAGGTATCTCCGTAACTACCTTCCACTTCTTCTTGCGGATCGGCAGTTTGGGGAGTCTTTCAGTACGTGCAGCCTCAGCGTCTGCAAGGGCAAGAAGTGCTTCCCTCGCAGCAGTTTCAGCGTCGTCAGCCCTCTTCTTGGACGTAGATCTTTCAGCTCTCGTTAGCACCATTGTTGAATCGTGGGAATCTGGAAAGAAGAATTGCAGATGAAGAGGGAGAGATATTTCTTGGAGTTCAGATAATGGGGAAATCGTACGGATCAACGCGCGTCTAACGGATATAATTAATGATGGAAATCCCAACGGCTCTATTTGTTGCGGATTCTGCAAATCCAGCGCAATTCTAGTGACCGTTGGAGATTTTTCAGCGTTTAAATGCCAATCTTTTCTCAACCATATCTTTGATTTGGCCCAATATCTCCTCGATCTTTTTAGCTTGATTTCATCTCCTTGATTCCCTCTATCGATTCCCTATTAAAAGAAATAAAATAAACATCAAATACATAATTAAAATCACACAAAAATATACACAAACAGTAACCGGAAAATCGCAAAAAATAAACTAAGGCATGAGCCTCGCATGGACGAGCACAGTGATCACTCGTCCTCTCTCGTTCTTGTTTTCATGTCTCAGTCAAGAGGAAGGCCGAGAGAGTCTTCACATCTCCTTCCTCATAGTAGTGCTTCAATCTTGCACCATTAACCATGAATGGTTGTCCTTGCTGCAGGTTCTTTATCTCGATTGCACCATGAACAAACACATTAGTTATTACAAATGGACCTGACCATCTAGACTTAAGTTTGCCTGGAAATAATTTCAATCGTGAGTTAAATAATAAGACAAGCTGACCTTTCTTGAAGTCCTTAATCCTAAGTCTACTGTCGTGCCAAATCTTGGTCTTTTCCTTATACATTTTAGCATTTTCATAAGACATATGCCTAAGCTCACCAAGCTCATGTAATTGCAAAGACCGCAATGTTCCCGCATCAGTCACGCAGTAATTCAACTCTTTTAGGGCCCAAAACGCTTTAATTTCTAACTCGAATGGCAAGTGACATGCTTTACCATACACAAGTCTATAAGGAGACATACCTAGGGGTGTCTTATATGCAGTTCTATATGCCCAAAGTGCATCCTCGAGTTTAAACGCCCAATCTTTTCTATTGGGTTTGACCACTTTTTCTAGTATGTTTTTAATCTGCCTATTTGAAATTTCAGCTTGGCCATTCGAGTGTGGGTGATAAGGGGTGGCTACTCTATGTCTAACATTATACTTAGCCAACACTCTCTCCATAGCTTTGTTAATGAAATGTGTCCCCTCATCACTGATTATAGCACGAGGTGTCCCAAATCTAGTAAAAATATGTCTATGCAAGAATCTTATGACTGTTTTGGCATCATTATTTGGACATGCTATGGCCTCTACCCACTTAGATACATAGTCTACTGCTACCAATATGTAAAGGTTACCTGATGATGGGGGAAATGGTCCCATGAAATCGATGCCCCACACATAAAAGAGCTCCAACTCTAAGATGTAAGTGAGAGGCATCTCATCCTTTCGACTGAGGTTACCTATTCTCTGGCATTCATCACAGATGTGGGCATAGTTGTGGGCATCCTTGAAGATCGTTGGCCAATAGTAGCCACTCTGGAACACCTTTGCAGCTGTCCTTTGGCCACCAAAATGTCCACCATAGGGTGCTGTATGGCAGTGCTGCAGCACAGACTTCGCCTCAGCAGCTGAAACACACTTCCTGAGCAGACCATCAGCACATGTCTTGTAAAGTGTGGGATCATCCCATATGAATTTCCTTGCTTCATGAAGGAACCTCTTCTTCTCTTGGCTTCCCTTGAAAGTTGGTAGTACCTGTGATGCAAGGAAGTTAGCAATGTCAGCAAACCAAGGTTCCTCATCGTTATCACGATGAGTCAATACAAAGACATGTTCATCAATAAAAGCATCAGAAATTGCGGTTTCCGCAATTTTTTCGCAATTATGCTGCAATCTAGAAAGATGATCCGCAACCACATTTTCACATCCTTTCTTATCTCTAATGTCTAGATCTAACTCTTGCAGCAATAACACCCATCTAATCAACCTAGGCTTAGCATCAGCCTTCCTCATAAGGTACTTCAAAGCAGAATGGTGAGTGTACACTATTGTCCTAGTGCCTACAATGTAATTCCTAAACTTCACACAAGAAAACACTACAGCTAGCATCTCCTTCTCAGTAGTTGTGTAATTACATTGTGCCTCATTAAGTGTTTTACTAGCATAGTATACAGGGTGTGTTAACTTGTTAATCTTTTGTCCTAACATAACCCCTACAGCATAGTCACTAGCATCACATAACATCTCAAAAGGGAGATCCCAATTAGGCCCTACTATAATAGGTGCTGTGACTAGTGCTTCCTTAAGGGTTTTCCAAGCTAGGAAACATTCTTTAGAGAAAATGAATGGTCTGTTTAGCTCTAGAAGCTCACATAAAGGCTTGGAGATCTTAGAAAAGTCCTTAATGAACCTTCTATAGAAGCCAGCATGCCCTAAGAAACTTCTAATGGCTTTTAGATTTTGAGGTTCTACCAATTTCTCTATTATTTCAATTTTTGCCCTATCGACCTCTACACCTGCCCTAGATACTCTATGACCTAAGACAATCCCTTCATCCACCATGAAGTGGCACTTCTCCCAGTTTAGGACTAGGTTGGTCTCCTCACACCTAGCCAGGACTTGTCCTAAATTCTCTAGACAGTTTGTAAATGAATCTCCAAAGACTGAGAAATCATCCATGAATATCTCTATCATGGACTCATCCAAATCAGAGAAGATTGCCAACATGCACCTCTGGAATGTTGCCGGTGCATTGCATAAGCCAAAAGGCATTCTGCGAAAGGCAAAAGTTCCAAAAGGGCAAGTGAAGGTGGTCTTCTCTTGGTCCTTAGGGTCTATAGTGATCTGGTTATATCCTGAATAACCGTCTAAGAAGCAGTAGTAGGCCCTACCAGCTATCCTATCTAACATCTGGTCAATGAATGGTAGAGGGAAGTGGTCTTTTTTGGTTTCCTTGTTTAATTTCCTATAATCCATGCAAACTCTCCATCCTGTGATAGTCCTAGTTGGAATCAGTTCATTGTTCTCATTGACTACCACAGTCATCCCCCCCTTCTTAGGTACACATTGTATAGGGCTCACCCACTGGCTACTAGCTATGGGGAAGATCACACCAGCATCTAACCATTTTATTATTTCCTTTTTAACTACCTCTTTCATAGAGGAGTTCAGCCTACGTTGGTGATCTACACGGGGTGTGTGTTCTTCCTCTAGTATAATCTTATGCATGCAATAGGAAGGGCTAATGCCTCTAATGTCAGCAATAGTCCAAGCAATAGCCTTCCTATGTTGCTTAAGTAATAAAATCAGTTCAACCTCATGCTTTTCACTTAATTTAGAAGAAATAATCACAGGCAAAGTATCATTACTTCCTAGATATGCATACTTGAGGTGAGTGGGTAGAGGTTTCAATTCTAAGACAGGTGGATGCTCAATGGATGGTTTTAAAGGATTCATGGATCTGTTAGTCAGGTCTTTATTTATACATACATGTTGTGTTTTATTTACAGGTATATCCATGATCTCAGATACATTCAAATCAGCTACATCTAATTGTACATATTCATTAGCATGCTTAGTCAATAATACATGCTCCAGCTGTTCTTCCATTAGTGAGTCTACAATGTCCATGCTAGCACAAGATTCAGAGTCAGAGGGGTACCTTAAGGCTTTATATACACTAAATTTCACCTCTTCATCATGAACCCTCATCGTGAGCTCACCTTTCTGGACATCTATAAGGGCCCTACCTGTGGCGAGAAAAGGTCTGCCTAATAGGATGGGGACCTCCTTGTCTGCTTCATAATCCAGGATAATGAAATCTGCAAGGAAAATAAACTTGTCAACCTTTACTAGAATATCCTCAATCTTACCCTCAGGGTAGGCTATGGATCTGTCTGCTAGTTGTAAAGTGACAGTGGTTGGACGTGCTTCTCCTATTCCTAGCTGGCGGAATAGTGATAGGGGCATGAGGTTTATGCTGGCTCCCAGGTCACAAAGAGCTCTGCCCACGTGATTGCCTCCTAGCTCTACAGGTAAGGTGAAGGAACCAGGATCCTTCTCCTTCTTGGGTAGCTTGTTCTGGAGTATGGCACTGCACTCCTCAGTGAGATTTACTGTTTCAAACTCACCAATTACTCTCTTGTTAGTAATAATATCCTTCAAAAACTTTACATAAGAGGGCATAGACTGTAAAACTTCTACAAAAGGAATATTAACATGCACTTGCTTAAGAATTTCTAGAAATTTATTAAAGTGCACTTCCTGTTCTTGTTTTTTCTTTAGCCTTCTAGGAAATGGAGGTGGTGGCACATATGCAGGCACTTCAGGTCGCCTTAGGATAGGTGGAGGCCTTGGAATTTCTTCTATCTCTTCTATGATTGGCTCCAGCCTTGCTCCTGATGTGCTTGGTGATGGTTGACCTTGGTTTGGCAGAGACTCCAGTGGAGCACTAGACTCAGTGTTCTCTACTCTCTTTGGTGTTTCTTTTGTGTTGCTCACCAATGGTCTACCACTTCTAAGTTCAATTGCTTGAACTTGCTTTTTACCATCTCTCCTTGGTACCTCAGTGTCAGCTGGTAGTCTACCTTGGGGCCTACTTTTCAGTTCATTGGCTAGTTGCCCTATTTGGTTCTCTAGGCTTCTAAGAGTAGCTTGCTGGCTCTGTAGAGTGGCATCATTCTTGGCTATGTATTCCTTGAGTAAGTTTTCTACAGAAGACCCTACAGGTTGGTTGTATGGTTTTTGATACATGGATTGGTTATGTTGGGGAGTGAAACCAGGTGTTCCACTCGGTCTTGGTTGGTTAGGAGCTTGGTAAGCATTTTGTTGGCCACCCCATGACAGGTTTGGGTGGTTCCTCCAACCAGGGTTGTAAGTATTAGAATAGGGGTTGTTCCTAGGCTGCTGCTGGCTTCCAACATAGCAGACTAAGGCTGGATTCCCAGGGCAGTATTCATATAGGTGCCCTTCCCCACAGAATCCACAGATAAGTGTCTCACCTTGACTTGGCTGGGTGCCCATTGACATGGCTGTGGCGGTGTTGACACTTGTTTGGAGATTGGCTTGAGCCATTTGCTTGACTAGGTTGGTCAGGGCGCTTATTTGGCTACTCATGGCATTGAGTGCGTCCTTGTCTTGAGCTCTAGTTGGCTCAACTGGATCATCTGACCACCTACAGTGAGATGCTGAGATCTTCTCCAAGATCTCATAGGCTTCATTATAACTCTTGGACAGCATGGAACCACCAGCAGATGAATTTAAGACTTGTCTAGTGCTGGGGTTGCATCCTTTGAAAAAGACCTCTATTTGGATACACCATGGGATGCCATGATGTGGACATTTGAGAAGAAGGTCCTTGAACCTTGTCCAAGCTTCGTGAAGAGACTCAGTTTCAGTTTGTTTGAACTTGATTATGTCATCACGAAAGGTAGAATTCCTATCAGGTGGGAAGTATTTGACTAGGAATTTCTCCGCCAAGTCTGTCCAATTGAGGACTGATCCAGAGGGTAATGAGTTTAACCACGTCTTTGCTTTGTCCCTCGAAGAGTAAGGGAAGAGGTAAAGCCTCAAGGCTTCTTGGGAAACTCCAGGGATGATGAATGTATCACTAACTCCTAGGAAGTTTCTAAGATGGTTGTGGGGATCCTCATTTTGCACTCCAAAGAATTGTCCCACAGTGGACAACATTTGGAACATCACTGGCTTTAACTCGAAGTAGTTGGCAGTGATTTCAGGGCGGATTATGCTGGGGTTCAGCTCCCCAGGCATAGGTACTAGGTAGGAAAGAATGACACTATCCTTATCATTCGCTATTTCGATGGGATTGCGAGTGGTAGGTACCGGATTTGGGACTGGTCTGTCCATTTCTTTTTGATCGAACTGCGGAGGAATTGTTGTTTCCGCAATTATTGGAGGTATAGAGGATTGGTTAAAGAGACGTTTCTTGGCTCTATTTCTAGCCTTAAATAATCTCTCAGGCTCAGGGTTGAACTCTAGATCACTACTTGAAGGCTCATTCATAAACCAACCCAAACATTACCTACAAAAGAAATGAGAATAGATCAGCCTCAATAGACAATAAACTTGGTGTTTCAAACTTAACAAACTTCGTTTTCACTTAAATAAATCCCCGGCAGCGGCGCCAAAAACTTGTTGCGTGCTCAATGTGTTAAAATAAATAAGCAATAAGAGAGAGAGAGCACTCAGAACATGCAAGCATACATGATCTTATAGCAAGTAGTAAGTATTTTTTCATTCGTTTTCCCACAGAGATTTATTATGAGCTACTCGTGAAGTGTGTTGTTAAGAAAGAATGGGTGGATTTGAGGAGGTAGAATTGGTTTTAAGTTGTCTAATTTCTAAAGAATATGTAAAGGGTAGCAACATAAACAAGTGCAAGTCAAAGTTAAACTCAAATGAAAAGGGCAGAAATTAATAAACGAAGAGGAACTTAGCTAAACAGAATTTTAAACTTAGCAGAATTGCGGAAACAGCAATTCTACCGCAATTTTACTAACAACGAAAGTGTATAAAATGGAGAAACAAGGGCTACTAACGACTCCTCTATAGGCATTTTCTCACGATTCTCAAGCATTGGATCAACTCACTATGCATCAAACTCACTCAATCTCATGTATCTTCCGATTTCATGCATTAGATTCTTTAGTTTACTCATGTCCAAGTAAGGTCTTAAGCATCTTGTTAAAGCAGAAAGTTATGGTTTGTACTAGGAAAACGCCTATTCCTAGGTCGTTTTCTGGCTACCTTGAAAGGCTAGCATGAGTGTATGACTCTGAACTCTTACTCCTTCCAGAGGTTAGGAGTTCTTTGGACAAAATGGATGGCCAATCGAAATTGCCCGTGGGATGAAGCCTACATACAATCAATGCTTCGAGAGCTATCCTACATGCTTGGTTCACGTTTTTTAGCCTATAGTATTGTCATTAGCATGCCCCTATGTGACTTAGTTACTCATGGATATAGGCAGAACAGAAATAAGAGATGAAGTAGACATGCTTAGAAGAAATTTAAAGACAAACAGCAAGGGAAAAACAGTAGCAGCAAAGAGAAGAAACTGTGAAAGGAAGAATTGTGCTTTGATTACTTAATTGTTTGAATGAACAAAGGAAAGCTTAAAGTGAATAACGTCAAGACAGAAAGCAACGAAATGAAATGAACTAGTCACTAGAAAAGAGACAACAACTAAACAGAGCTGGAAATTAGAAATAAAAGACAGGAAGCAGGTAATTAAGCTTGGACGCCTCGTCGCAACCGCCTCGGCTGAAAGATGAGAAAGATCAGCCTTGCTTGGATGAATCCAATCGGGAGAGAAGATGAATCTTCTCTCCTTCCTATCAGATTGTCGACTCCAACAGCTAAACTTCGCAAACCAACAGACGGCAAAGAAAAACAGGAGAAAAGATGGAGCTGCGAGAAGACTTCTACGCTTTCGGATGATGATCAAACCCTCTACTTTGACCCCTTTTTATAGTAATCTGCAGGTGCGTTTGGGCCAAGGAGAACCATCCATCCTCAACGTCGTACTTCAAAATGGATGGAGGAGAAAGAACGAATCCCTGAAATAACGGAAAATAACAGAAAAGGATCAGTCAACTTACGGTTTTCACTTGAAACATTGCGGTTTTCGCAATGTTTCCGCAATGCTGCCGCAATGCACATTTTTCCTTCTTTTAACTTCGGTTTTTAATCCTTTTCTTTCCTTTTGCACACAAGTCCTAATTTAGCTACCTTCTTCTAA
Source organism: Herpetospermum pedunculosum (assembly GCA_028017165.1). Classification (NCBI taxonomy): domain Eukaryota; kingdom Viridiplantae; phylum Streptophyta; class Magnoliopsida; order Cucurbitales; family Cucurbitaceae; genus Herpetospermum; species Herpetospermum pedunculosum. The sequence continues at coordinate 13,185,443 of JAPQWQ010000186.1, read as the reverse complement.
TTCTCATATATAAGCATAGGTTTAAGCTAAATCCTATCAAAAACACCTAAGAGTGTACATCTTTCTAAGCTAAATAAGTCCTAAAAAGGTCACTTTTGGAGACGTAACACCTTTCGAGGTGACAACGAATTTCAAAACAAACAGAGCTGCCCTAAACCCACAGATCCAAGATAGAGTGCTAACATGCGAAGCTTAAACAGGGAAATATTTTTGAAAATTTTTCAAAATGGCCTTAACATACGCAATTATACTGAATTTCACGACAGATACACATACGAAGGCTTTGACAGTACATCACAGAATTTCATAATCGGACTAACATGCTTTCACCATAACTCAACAAGTTAATCAGGATTCCACAACTAAGCTCGACAATCACTATAAGGCACAACCCACCACCCCCAACTTAAAAATGGACAATGTCCTCATTGGACCAAATACGCATAGTCAAAATGAAAGGAAAGAAAACCTTCCCTGAATTGTGACTTAGAGGGTTGGAGAGCGTGCTTAAACTTTAGCCAATAAACCGCAAGGACGAGCCATTGTTTCACCTGAAAATTCATAACATCAGAGTAGGAACCTAAGCTAATCCTAAAGACAGTAAAATAAACAAAAAACATGTACAGTTCAAGCTCGGGTGCCTCCGAGTAGCGCAAATTTTTAGAGTCGATTGCTCGACTTTACCAAAACTAATTTTATCCTTTCTCATAATCAGGCTCTTTCAAGTAGGCATGGTCGTCGAAGTCCTCTGACATTCCCTCATGAAAGATCTTCAATCGCTGGCCATTCACTGTGTATTTGTTGCGTGCTCAATGTGTTAAAATAAATCAGCAATAAGGTAGAGAGAGCACTCAGAACATGCAAGCATACATGGTCTTATAGCAAGTAGTAAGTATATTTCATTCGTTTTCCCACAGAGATTTATTATAAGCTATTCATGAAGTGTAAAGTTAAGAAAGAAGGGGTGGATTTGATGGGGTAGAATTGGTTTTTAATTGTCTATTTCCTACTGAATACGAAGAGGGTAGCAACATAAACAAATGCAAGTCAAAGTTAAACTCAAATGAAAAGAGACGAGATTAATAAATGAAGGCAAAGACAGCTAGACAGAATTGTAACTTAGCAGAATTGCGGAAACAGCAATTCTACCGCAATTGTATTAACAGCGAAAGTGTGTAAAATGATGAGTTAAGGGCTACTAACGACTATCCTATAGGCTTTTTCTCACGATTCTCAAGCATTGGATCAACTCTCTATGCATCAAACTATCTCATTCTCATGTATCTTCCGATTTCATGCATTAGATTCTTTAGTTTACTCATGTCCAAGTAAGGTCTTAAGCATCTTGTTAAAGCAGAAAAATATGGTTTGTACTAGGAAAACGCCTATTCCTAGGTCGTTTCCTGGTTACCTTGAAAGGCTAGCATGATAGTATGACTCTGAACTCTTACTCCTTCCAGAGGTTAGGAGTTCTTTGTGATGGAGCATTTTACCGCAGCGGAACGCGATTTCGGACCGATGAAACTCTAATTTCATCAATTTAACAAATAGAAAACATGCTCAAAAGACTGGTAACGGAATTTTTGAATGTTCCGTTTGTTTCAGGCTGTCGAGGCCCGCCAAATTAAAATTTATAACACTGCTAGAGTTTCTCCAATAACTTGTAGAAAGCGGAAGTCAGGATCGTACCACAGGGAAATTGACTAATTCAGTCCAAATTTTAGTTTTAAATGTTACTTGTAACAAAAAGGGTAACGGGGGTTTTGAAACAAAAGATTAAATGCTTACCTTTTAGCTAGACATGGAGGAGAATGGAGTGGAGAAATCCAAGTTTAAGCTCACCCACTCCATTAATGGAGGTTACACAACTCAAAAATGGAAGAAAAACTGAAGAAATCGAGAAGGGGGCGGAGAATCATGACCTAAAATCAGAAAAACGCGCTTAAATACCCATTTCTGCGTCAAAATAGCGCCTAGGCGCCATAAGTCAGCGCCTAGGCGCCGCGGGCGCGCGCGCGCAGAATCGGGACAGCGCCTAGGCGCCATAAGTCAGCGCCTAGGCGCTGAGCTCTCTGGAAAATTTTATAAAATCCGGAATTTCTTTGACTTTTAAGGACGGGCATTTTTGGGACCTTTAATGACGGTCAATTACAGTCATGGCTAGGGTGAGCGCGCGGACACGGGCGGAGGCTGGCGGCGCGCGCGGGCGTGGGCGCGGACACAGGCGATGGCGAGCGGGCGGCGCGCGCGGACGGGGCGCGAACACGCGCGCGGAACTTTTCATGACGGGCGGCGGCGCACGCGGGACGAGGCGATGGCGCGCGGGCGGACGCGCGCGGACGCGGGCGCTGGGGCGCGCGCGGGACCTTTGATGACGGGCATAGCGCGCGCGCGCGGGCGTCTGGGGCGCGCAGGCGTGGCGTGGGCGGCTGCTGCTTCAGTTGGGCGCCTGGGCGCTGGGCGCCGGCGCCTGGGCGCTGACCTCTCGGGTCTAAACCCAATTTTTGGTCATTTTTGCTCCCGAACTCGGTTTGGCCTATCGTTTTGACCCGAACACTTCTCGAAACCTCTTAAATGACCGATTTAGCCCTGAAATTCATAATTTGACTTCCCGAGCTCTTTGCCGCGAAATACCTAAAATAAGTAGATTTAATTGAATTAAGCATGGCATTTAGCTAGAATTAAGGCTATAATTATAGCTCTATTTTAGAGCTATCAAAATACCCCCGACCTGAATCTTGCTAGTCCTCGAGCAAGGAACACTTTGATTTATCTTATAAGAATAGTCATGCATGCTGGCGACTCGAATCTCAATATTTGCAAAAACAAGATAATCATGCTAACGGAAAACAATCAAGCATATGCATAACTTATGGATATTCTAAAATATTAACTACTATTCCCTAACGTGTGTGTGTGATTAGCGCCTCCTATCCTAGCTTCCAAAGACCCAGAACCACCTTAATCGATCCTAATACTCATCTTCCCCTACTTCTGGCAATAAGAACAGTCTAATGGCTTTTCAATGTCGGAAAGAATAACAAAACAAAAGGCCTAACTGTTTTTTTTTTTTTTTTTTTTTTTTTTTTTCTTTCTTGAGAGCCTAACACGTCAAGCTTTTAATTTGCTTCACGTTTTTAAGGACTAGTGCTCACTTCCGTTAGTTGCCCTTTCATGCAGTGGCAACCGTGGGTTACACGATCGCCCCTGGTTACACAGGCAACACAAGAAGGAGGAGCACCTCAAATTATATTTCAAACATGCTTTTACTCTCAATGAACATTTTATTTAAATAGGCACATAGCTTTGCTAAATCAAATGAATCGTTATAAATTCTAACACATCAAGCCTCCCTAAATGGACCTTTCGGGGTGACAACGAGGTTTCAGACCAAATAAAATAATTCTAAGCCTACAGAACTAAGAGTAAGAGGTCTACGTGCTTAGTGAATGTAGGGGAATAATCGAAAAAATTTTAAAATATGCTCAAACTATGCATACATTCTCATAGCTTTCTCGCAATGCACAACTATGGAGTATTTACAAATAAATCACAGAAAGTCCTCATCGGACAACATGCATTCAGATTCCTAAACATCTCCAAATCAGAATATGACATGCTCGAGAACTACAATGAAGTTCAAATATAAATTCCACCCCCCACCTAAAAGATTGCATTGTCCCCAATGCATCTAACCCATTATATAAGCAATGATAACTACAAAAATTAAAGGGAACAGAAACCTCCCCTGAATTTTTGTGGGATTGGTGAGAGGGTACGCACAACTTCAAATTCAATGTAGATCTGAAATATCGGTCATCTTCCGTTTATTACCTAAGAAAGCAAAATAACAAACTTAAACAACTAAGATAATCAAGCATAAACTATAAAAAATAGCAACTAATAAAAAATACAGTCCAACGCTCGGGTGCCTCCGAGAAGCGCAAATTTTTAAAGTCGATTGCTCGACTGTATTCTCCTCTTCGAACTCAACCGTAGTCCAATGGTGCGGAGGGCAATCCAATCATTCCTCCGTCCTTCTCGGACCTACAAACATCATCAAAACATATTTTCTCTTTCCGTGCCTCATGCATGCCAACAACATCATTAACAGATAGCAAACAAACAGAACCATCCATATGAACAACAAAATTTGGATCATCATCAAACACAGACAAAGAACAAACAGATTTCAGTTCTTCATTTTCTTTCCCTAAACAATCAACAACAGATTTTTCATCTAAACTCCTAACAGGCAAGTCAGCTTTCTCAACATTTATGGAAAACTCATTCACTATTCCGTCAAACTCTACAGAGAAGGTTCCCTTAGCAACATCAATTTTAACTTGAGAAGTGTTCATAAAAGGGCGTCCTAGCAATATAGAGGAAGGAATGTCAGATGGGTTTTCACGCATTGGCATAATATAGAAATCAAAGGGGAAGAACAAATCATTTACTTGCACCAAAACGTTCTCAACTAACCCCATGGGATGCATACGAGATTTATCCGCTAGTTGTACAATAATATTAGTCTCACGCAAGATATTCAACTTAAGATCTCTAAACATGGTGTAAGACATAACATTAATCGACGCGCCTAGATCTAGCATAGCATGCTTAATCGGTGTGTCACCTATAGAACAGGGTAAAATGAACATACCAGGATCTCCACGTTTTTCAGGCAGAGTACCTGGGAATACTGCTGAGACGTTCTCACTCTTCATTTCCCCATCATCCATTCTAGGCCTCCTCTTAGAACTGCACCAATTCTTCAGGAATTTCGAATACTTCGGAACTTGCTGAATAACCTCCAACAATGGGATGTTCACAACTACCTTCTTAAAGATTTCTAGGACTTCTTTGTCAACATCCTCCGCCTTAGGCTTGGGCACGGCCAGCCTACTAGGGAAAGGAGCCCTAGACAAACAATCTTTAACATTCAAGGTAGGAGATTTACATACTGAGCCCTCGGGAGGTGTTACAATTCTTTCTATTGTCGGTTCCTCCACATTCTGATTTTTCTGATGTGTGATGTTAAAAGGAATCTCCTTCCCACTTCTCAATGTGATAGCACTCACGTTTTCACATGAGTTCGCTGAGGTCTGAGCGGGCAACTTCCCCGAGCCTTGGTTTTCCAACCGGCTAACTGCTACAGCTATCTGTGATAACTGTTTACCCATGCTCTGTATGTCTCCGGAGTGCTTGTTTAATTCAGATCGAACATCCTTCTGGAATTGACAAGTATTTGTGACAAGGGTGTGCACTAGATCTTCCATAGTACTAGAAGGAGATGAAGTCTGAGCATGGGTGGAAACTGGAGGTCTATCATGTGATTGATTTTGATACCTCTGCTGGCCTTCACGGTTTCCATAGCTCAGGTTGGGATGATCCTTCCATCCCGGATTGTAGGTATTCGCATATGGGTCATATCTCCTTTGATTTGAAGCATAGCCACCAATGGCATTCACTTCCTCGGTGCCTTGCCCACGGCTTCCCATCAACTGCTGAAACATGCTACGAAGTTCTGTCATCTGAGTGTCATTAAATCCCTTAGACTGTTGCACTTGATGAACTTGCCCACCACGAACTCCAAATTGCTGGGAATTTCCAGCCATGTTCGAGATCAGCTGCCTTGCCTCTGCAGGTGTTTTGTCAATTAGAGCTCCTCCGCTGGCAGCATCGATCATTTGTCTGTCGTGGGGCACCATCCCCTCATAAAAATATTGGATCAAAAGCTGATCCGCGATCTGGTGGTGGGGAAAACTGGAGCACAGCCGCCCGAACCTCTCCCAATACTCATGGAGAGACTCTCCATGATCCTGAGTGATACCATAGATCCTCTTCCGGATCGTGGTTGCCAACGATGCAGGGAAAAACTTTTCCAAGAAAAGCCTCTTCATTTCATTCCACGTGGTGATCGACCCAGACGGTAGGTGGTAGAGCCAATCCTTTGCCTTATCCTTCAGGGTGAAGGGAAAGGCTCTGAGGTTCAACTGCTCCTCCGTCACTCCTGGTGGCTTCATTCCAGCGCACACACAGTGAAATTCCATAAGGTGCTTGTGGGCATCGTCACCTGCATTACCATAAAAAGATGGAAGTTGGTGAATCAACCCAGATTTCAATTCAAAGTTACCTGCGACAACTGGGTATGTTATGCATAGGGGCTGTTGGTTCAAGTCAGGCGCAGCCAATTGCTTCAAAGTACGCGGCGCATCATTATTCGCCATTTCAGCTTGTTCAGGCGGTCCTGAACCTTCTTCCTCTAACAATCTTCTTCCTTCTCTAGCTTCTCTTCTTAATCGCCGCTCCTCTTTATTTATTTCTGGTATAAACTGCAATCCACTAACCTCAGAGGAACGGGTCATACAACAAAAGAGATCTAAAATCAACAGAACCAAATTTTTTTGAAAAACAACAAATAAAATTAAAATTCAGTCAAAACTAATTCAATTTCCCCGGCAACGGCGCCAAATTTGGTAACGGAATTTTTGAATGTTCCGTTTGTTTCAGGCTGTCGAGGCCCGCCAAATTAAAATTTATAACACTGGCTAGAGTTTCTCCAATAACTTGTAGAAAGCGGAAGTCAAGATCGTACCACAGGGAAATTGACTAATTCAGTCCAAATTTTAGTTTTAAATGTTACTTGTAACAAAAAGGGTAACGGGGGGTTTTGAAACAATCTAAAAATAGAAAACATGCAATTTAAGAGAAGAAATGAGTAAGAGTTTGGAAAAACGGGAGAATAAAGAAATGAGACGAGCGCACTTAATCTTAAGGTTCCGGATTAATTTATGCGATGTGATTTTTGGTTCATAGACACTAGAGACGTTCAGCTTGTTTTTAACATTCACGCACATTGCAACTCCTAGTTAACTCAAGGGGTCCCAAGATTTAAATAGAAATTAACAATCCCGGGTAATTAATTCAGAGTTGACGGATCTAAATTAAGCTTCGCTAGGAACTCTAATTTAGGGGCGATCGCTCTCCCAAACTAAAATTATTCGCGAGCGACGGGTATTCATGCGACAATCAAATTGTAAGAAAACCCACAACATGCTTGATTTTACTCATTCTCATGGATTATCAGCAACTCAAAACAAATAGGGCCCTATCTATTAAGAATGCAAGATTAATTACTCAACCCATGAAGTGCAATCGCTAAGACATGAGTTTTTAATCCACCCAACACACAACATGCCCAATGGGTGTCAACCATAAAGAAAATTGTGCTGGACATTAGAGAGCATAGAAGAGAAGAGTTAAATGCCTAAACAAGCCAACAATTCATTCATTAGAACAAGTCTCACCTAAATCACATCACAAAGTTTTAATCCATCCCCAAAAGATTAAATGCTTACCTTTTAGCTAGACATGGAGGAGAATGGAGTGGAGAAATCCAAGTTTAAGCTCACCCACTCCATTAATGGAGGTTACACAACTCAAAAATGGAAGAAAAACTGAAGAAATCGAGAAGGGGGCGGAGAATCATGACCTAAAATCAGAAAAACGCGCTTAAATACCCATTTCTGCGTCAAAATAGCGCCTAGGCGCCATAAGTCAGCGTCTAGGCGCCGCGGGCGCGCGCGCGCAGAATCGGGACAGCGACTAGGCGCCATAAGTCAGCGCCTAGGCGCTGAGCTCTCTGGAAAATTTTATAAAATCCGGAATTTCTTTGACTTTTAAGGACGGGCATTTTTGGGACCTTTAATGACGGTCAATTACAGTCATGGCTAGGGTGAGCGCGCGGACACGGGCGGAGGCTGGCGGCGCGCGCGGGCGTGGGCGCGGACACAGGCGATGGCGAGCGGGCGGCGCGCGCGGACGGGGCGCGAACACGCGCGCGGAACTTTTCATGACGGGCGGCGGCGCACGCGGGACGAGGCGATGGCGCGCGGGCGGACGCGGGCGCTGGGGCGCGCGCGGGACCTTTGATGACGGGCATAGCGCGCGCGCGCGGGCGTCTGGGGCGCGCAGGCGTGGCGTGGGCGGCTGCTGCTTCCGTTGGGCGCCTGGGCGCTGGGCGCTGACCTCTCGGGTCTAAACCCAATTTTTGGTCATTTTTGCTCCCGAACTCCGTTTGGCCTATCGTTTTGACCCGAACACTTCTCGAAACCTCTTAAATGACCGATTTAGCCCTGAAATTCATTATTTGACTTCCCGAGCTCTTTGCCGCGAAATACCTAAAATAAGTAGATTTAATTGAATTAAGCATGGCATTTAGCTAGAATTAAGGCTATAATTATAGCTCTATTTTAGAGCTATCAAAGACGGAAATAAGAAAAATAGAAAACATACCCTTGTAGTTCTACTTTTCTTCGCGTTCCGCCGGCCGTTCTTCGTCACGATCTCTTCAAGCTTCTTCTCACGAACGCGTCGAGGACCACCCCAGGTAGTCCCGCTATCCTCGGCGCCGTGCAACGGAGTTGTGGGACTCCGTTACAAAAGAAAAGAAAAGAAAAAGAAGGAGAAGAAGAAGATGGAAAGCAAAAGAAGAAGAAGTAGAAGGCAGACCCTTCAAGTCAAGCCTCTGCAAATTGAAAAACAAATTCAATTTTTTTTTTGAATACCCCTTCAACCTCTTCTTACGCTTATCTGCCCAAATCACATATATATATTACTTAATATATATATATATGTGTCTTGCTGGATGCAAGACACATATATATATAATTATTATTATTATTAAAAATAATAATAATAATGGTATTTATTAAACTTTTTAATAAATAAAAAAATATATATAATTATTAATTAAACTTTTTAATTAATAATTATTATTTAATTCAATATCGAATATTAATTAAATAATATGAATAAAACCGGTTTTCAGAAAACCGATTTTTTTACACATGAATCCTATTCATGTTTTAGGCCATTCCCATATTTAAATCACATTTAAATATGTGTGTCCATATTTAAATCATATTTAAATATGTCCATCCTCCTTCCATAAGCCGAATTTGAACAATTCAAATTCTTTATCTTTTTCTTTTATTGTTGCACGACGTTATCCGAGCTAGCCAGGAGAACCTAAAGGACCTACAGATCATGAGCTCCAACGATACGAGATTATTCGGTCAAAACTCTTTTAACCCGAATCAATCAACTTTCGTTAACCCCCGGAGACTCCACTATAGTCCGAGGGTTGAACTCTCCTCACTGTAAATATATTATGTCCTCTAATATAACCGTCACTGGCAAGTCGACCCTTCACAGGTTGTTCGTAATCACAGCTGGGTCATTTAAACCGTTTAACCCCTGCATTACGTCTTGTTCCTTAAGTACCACTGACACCTCTAATGAACAATAGATCTGTGGTCCAACCAACAGATCAGTTAACCCTCTCATCACATGAGAGTGTGAGCGCTCATTGTTCAAGCCCCGGAGTCAGCTATTAAGGGAACAACCTATCTACTAACCCTGAAGATCGGGTTAGGAGTGAACTCCAATCTTGCTGTACTATGTCCCCAGCTACCTATTCGACTTTATCCCCAAGATGGTAGGCTTATTGAGTCGGCGCTAATGGGCCACTCTCACCCGTGCAAGTCAAAGGATACTATCGAATAAGCAGGAGTTCATAGCGAGCTCAGGATTAAGATCGAGTTACCTAGGCCATCAATATGTATAAGTCGGTCTCATCAGTAAACGGAGTTATAAAGAGAGAGCGACTTAATACGCGGTTCGGTCTTATGTAAACTCTTTACACAGGACGCCCTCACTTCTCACATCTCCATGTGGAACAATTCGGATCACATCGTTCTGTACAATACAAAGTGAGCCGCATCCAATAGTGTTACCAGGATAAGGTACCCAACCTTATCCGTATACTATAGACCGTTTTGACTGACTACTTGAGCCTGATCCACAATCAATGTCATACATGAAGCTCAAGTACTCATATTCAACCAAGGGTGTTGGTCATTGGTGTAGGTTAAACCAAACACGTTTCACTTTATTCCAGTAAACTCTTTTACTGAATAAAACTAATAACTCTTTATAGAATATTTACAAACATAACAGTTTACAAACCACGAGTTTTAGGACATAACACCCAACAAACTCCCACTTGGACTTAAACGTCCGTGGTGTACATGTTAGGTGGAGAAAACAAATATATCATATATCAGAAGCTTTCTCCCACTGTCCTCTCCAGCATCTCGAAGCCCTAGACTCTTCTAGGTGTCTCTCAAACACTTTAGCCATGAGAGACTTAGTAAACTAATCAGCATGAAGTACTACAAGGCTTTCCATGTGACCATCACATCTCCTCATAGCACTATCTGCGAGCTAAACTTATAAACCTATTGCTGCTTCACAAGCTGCAAATACACTTAGCTACCAACGAGGAATCAGCAATACAACTCTTGTATTCTACTCCTCTAAGTACAAGGACAAAACTTTAACCGGAATCCAATCCAATTGGACTAATAATACTGACAGCTCCCACTGCATAGCACATATCGGGTCATGTATCTCAAAAGATACATCTCACCTCCAATATGTAAATGCACTTGGGTGCATCTCGTATCCTCAACACTTGAGGTGTCTTAGGAAACCATTTCCATAGACCATGGAATATTGACAACAACTTGTCAATAAAAGATTTTAGAGACAACACTAGCGATTTGTTCTTACGACTCAGATCAAGCTGAATCCTTAGAACAAACAAAGTCTACCTCCAGATCAACTATTTGGGAGTGGGTCGCTAGTTTATGCTAAAAGTCAGTAATAAATCCTACATCATTCTCAATGATTAGGACAAAATTACGGGAAGATATTATGAAAGCTTTAACATTGATTAAACACTTGTCCAACAAGTTTTATCAATGTAATGTTCAAAACCATAAGATTTGAAAAACAAACCTTATAAATCAGAATATAGATGCTTATTTCAATTCAAAAATGGATTGAAGAAGCTCGCAAACGATTTGCTCTTAATCCTGAATAATGTATCTCCCTGGTTGAGACTAATAGATACTCTATCAAGATAGCTAGTCTTGATATCCATTTACCTTATCCTATCAGATAAAACAGGGCAATGGATACGAGTATTCTATATAACTTACATCTGACAACAAGAAACGAAGTTAATACACAATTAACCCCTTCTCTTCGGGACAATCCCTTTGCCAGAAAGTCAAGTCTTAGAGGTTTTCACCTCATAGAATTGGTCTGTAAACCTCTTGAAGATTCATGGTTTTGAGCCACTGGTTCTTGTTTATGAACTCACTGTCATCATCAATATGATAACTAGAGTCATAAAACAAACTAATACAGCAGGCCGAATTATCTCATAATTCTCCCACTACATTAAAGCTTTCTCAACACTTGAGAAGTACCAGCTAAACTAACAATCATTGTTAATTTATAATTTAGCTTTCAATATAAAACAAGATAAGTCTTAACACTTTAGATGTTACCAAGTTTAATAGAACACTACTTGTATACATCTTTTGTGAAATGAACCATTCATTTATAAAAACAAAAGATACTATATACATAAAGTGTTCAACAAAAACTTGAGTTTATAGACAATAATTACAACACTTGAAATTATTTCTATACAAACAACTACTAACAAGCAAGCTCCCACTGTATAAAGTGCGAAGACGTCTTCATAAGGCATCTTCGTCAAGAAACAGTCAAACAGGAACTAGTTTCCTGAAAAGAATAACAAACATTATTAGTGGTTCCTGGATCAACATCCAGGTATGACAATCATAATCCACAAAACATGTTTAGACAGAAGATAAATCATATTTACCTTGTCGTTCATTCTGTGCCTTTTTCTCCGCAAGGTATTAAGGGCAGTTTCGCTTCCAGTGCCCTTCTTCACCACAATGAAAACACTTTCCACTGTGTGTAGCTTTAACCTTGCCTACAGCTGGGGTTTTGCCCTTCCTGACACTTCTCTTCTTCTTGTGAATAATCTTATTACTCACAGTAAGAGGTTCAGATTTAGTCCCAGACCCAGACCCTTTCTGGAATTTCACAAAAGTGGTAACATTTACCTCCTTCTCCTTTCCTTTCGAGGTATGCAGGGACTGATAAATCTGAAGCTCGTTCAGAAGAGACGTCAGATTGTATTCTATCTTGTTCATGACCATATTGGCCCTGAAGTGCAGGAAACTCTTCGGAAGAGATTCCGAGATAAATCCAACCTGACCTTGTTCGTCGACGGTTGCTCCATTTACTTCTGCAGTATTGAAGTATACCATCATGTTAAGGACATGTTCCCTAACAGAGGTTCCTTCAGCCATACGGCAGTTGTAAATGTGCTTGAGGGCTTCATACCTAAGAGATGAGGAAGGCTTTCCAAACATCTCTTGTAGTGAAGCCATGATTTCCTTAGCGGAAACCATCCCCTCATGCTTCCTTGACAAAACATCAGATATGCTTGCCAGGATATAAACTCGAGCTTTATCATTAGCCCGAATCCAACCGTCATATGCTTCACGAACAGTTCGTGAGGCATTTGAACTAGGAACCGGAGGACACTCCTCTGTTAAGACAAATCTTAGGTTGTCGAGAACCAAAACTGCATTAAGGTTCGACTTCCACGTCCCAAAATTTTCACCGGTTAATTTGTCGTGAGCTAATAACTGTATAAAAGAGCTCGACATGCTGAAAAAGAATGTAAAACTATTAGTGAAACGGTTTTAACCTATTTAAACCAATTAAGAGGTTTAGCAGCAAATAAAGTACCCAAACTCTTTATTTACATGCAACGATACTTTAGTGAGTTAGAATGATCGCTACCTAAGGGTAAACGAGCACTCCTTCACTAAACCAAGACATTCTTGACTAAATGCTAACTCCAGAATAACTCATATTCCTATAGCATCTTAGTTATCGTGTTTGGTCAAGATTTACTAACTCCTTAGCAAATCTCATAAGTGTGACCCTCCATTTTTTAGAACGCACAGGACGGCCCCAACAGTGCAACCTAAGGGAATGTCAGAGTTGGGAATGGCCCTATGTTTCTTTATCCATAAATGGTGATTGACTTGTTCAACTCCCATGAAACGGCCCTCCTAAGGGATTGGTGCCACCAAGGGACCCTTGCAGGCGGAACATGGGAATCTCACGATTCAATCCAATGGAGGAGACCATAGGATGTACTGACGTACCTCCTTCTCCCACTTACTATAGACACTTACTCCATTCACCTTGCTATTGAAAGTTGCAAATGCCATCCTAAGGGGGTTGCCACATTAGCAACACGAGGCCGAGCAAAATTCTCACGTTGTGAACTATACGAAGTGCTTAGCAGGAGAGGGATATATCATATATTCCTTCTCAACACATCTACTAAGCATCATAGACAGGTTTTAGGGTAAACTACTCAGGTTTTATCCGGCTAAGAAAATAAAACCTTAAGTCTAGGCAAACAATTTTACCTGAGATGTCTAGGTTATAAACACTTTATTAACCTCACACCTCTCACGCACGCTCATAAAGCCGGGTTAACTTTACTCAAGTACCGGATCGTCCCCAGGTAGGAGGTGTTCTGTAAACCGTCAGCTTAAATACCTCCAACCTCGAACAGGATTTCACCGGGTGAGTTTCTCATAACCTTAGCATTTACGAGATTTCGACCTATTCATCTAATGAACCTGATCGAATCATTAACCCTAAACGAACATGCTCTTTTCTTTGTTATAGATTTTAAAAGTCTTAGTCATTTTTACAACACTTGCAAAAATCTAGACTTACTAGAACAAACTTCTATATGCTTCTCAAACATACATTCGCTAAGGCATGACAAATTGAATATTTAACTTCATAATCAATATAACACTTATATCGATTATGCTCTTAAATATACAACTCCTAATTCATAAATTAATATAACACTTATATCAAAAGTTTATGAATTAAGCATGCATCCTATACATTATAACAATTATAACATACAATAATGCATCTTGGTTGAATGTATAATTTCATAATTAATATAACACTTATATTAATTATTCTATTAAGCAAACAACAACTAATTCATGAATTAATATAACACTTATATTAATACTCATGAATTAAGCATGCATCTAATACATTATAACACTTATAACCTACAATATGCATACAACCATGGCAACCTATGTTGTATATTTAATTTCATAATTAATATAACACTTATATCAATTATTCTATTAAATTAGCAACATCCAATTCATGAATTAATATAACATTTATATTAATACTCATGAAGTCCCAAATATGCATACTATAAATTATAACACTTATAACATAATACCAATGCATGGAGCATGCTTCCTATGGTGGGATTTTAAATCTATATGGCATACTATATGCACATACAAACATGGATTTTAATTAAAACATACATTCACAATGCATAATTAATTAAACACGCTAAAGTGGATCGATTTTGGCATTTAGCAAGCAATAACTAATTTATTACAAGCTTGAACAACAAGCTATATCTTGAGCGGACTTCGAACTCTTCGCACCGCCTTTGACCAGCTTGCTTCCCCGAACGCTTCGGTCAATTTCTCTTCGAATTTCTCCTCGAATTGCCTAGAACGAGTTTGAACTTATACCGAACATTTCGGCGAGCTCCAAACTCGAGCTTCTTTCACAAAGAAACCTATATGGACTCTAATGACTCTAAAAATACAGACTCTTCCGCACGCATTAAAGCCCATACATTCTCGGGCAATTACATATAATGAAATTCAAATAGAAACTATGCCAAAATCGATATTCACTTTAGACATCCATTCAGAAACAATTTCTAAAATAAAATACCCACCAACTTAAATTGATGCAAATTGAGTTAATCACAAAATCGCTCTGATACCAATTGATGGAGCGTTTTACCGCAGCGGAACGCAATTTCGGACCGATGAAACTCTAATTTCATCAATTTAACAAATAGAAAACATGATCAAAAGACGGAAATAAGAAAAATAGAAAACATACCCTTGTAGTTCTACTTTTCTTCGCGTTCCGCCGGCCGTTCTTCGTCACGATCTCTTCAAGCTTCTTCTCACGAACGCGTCGAGGACCACCCCAGGTAGTCCCGCTATCCTCGGCGCCGTGCAACGGAGTTGTGGGACTCCGTTACAAAAGAAAAGAAAAGAAAAAGAAGGAGAAGAAGAAGATGGAAAGCAAAAGAAGAAGAAGTAGAAGGCAGACCCTTCAAGTCAAGCCTCTGCAAATTGAAAAACAAATTCAATTTTTTTTTTGAATACCCCTTCAACCTCTTCTTACGCTTATCTGCCCAAATCACATATATATATTACTTAATATATATATATGTGTCTTGCTGCATGCAAGACACATATATATATAATTATTATTATTATTAAAAATAATAATAATAATTGTATTTATTAAACTTTTTAATAAATAAAAAAATATATATAATTATTAATTAAACTTTTTAATTAATAATTATTATTTAATTCAATATCGAATATTAATTAAATAATATGAATAAAACCGGTTTTCAGAAAACCGATTTTTTTACACATGAATCCTATTCATGTTTTAGGCCATTCCCATATTTAAATCACATTTAAATATGTGTGTCCATATTTAAATCATATTTAAATATGTCCATCCTCCTTCCATAAGCCGAATTTGAACAATTCAAATTCTTTATCTTTTTCTTTTATTGTTGCACGACGTTATCCGAGCTAGCCAGGAGAACCTAAAGGACCTACAAATCATGAGCTCCAACGATACGAGATTATTCGGTCAAAACTCTTTTAACCCGAATCAATCAACTTTCGTTAACCCCCGGAGACTCCACTATAGTCCGAGGGTTGCACTCTCCTCACTGTAAATATATTATGTCCTCTGATATAACCGTCACTGGCAAGTCGACCCTTCACAGGTTGTTCGTAATCACAGCTGGGTCATTTAAACCGTTTAACCCCTGCATTACGTCTTGTTCCTTAAGTACCACTGACACCTCTAATGATCAATAGATCTGTGGTCCAACCAACAGATCAGTTAACCCTCTCATCACATGAGAGTGTGAGCGCTCATTGTTCAAGCCCCGGAGTCAGCTATTAAGGGAACAACCTATCTACTAACCCTGAAGAGCGGGTTAGGAGTGAACTCCAATCTTGCTGTACTATGTCCCCAGCTACCTATTCGACTTTATCCCCAAGATGGTAGGCTTATTGAGTCGACGCTAATGGGCCACTCTCACCCGTGCAAGTCAAAGGATACTATCGAATAAGCAGGAGTTCATAGCGAGCTCAGGATTAAGATCGAGTTACCTAGGCCATCAATATGTATAAGTCGGTCTCATCAGTAAACGGAGTTATAAAGAGAGAGCGACTTAATACGCGGTTCGGTCTTATGTAAACTCTTTACACAGGACGCCCTCACTTCTCACATCTCCATGTGGAACAATACGGATCACATCGTTCTGTACAATACAAAGTGAGCCGCATCCAATAGTGTTACCAGGATAAGGTACCCAACCTTATCCGTATACTATAGACCGTTTTGACTGACTACTTGAGCCTGATCCACAATCAATGTCATACATGAAGCTCAAGTACTCATATTCAGCCAAGGGTGTTGGTCATTGGTGTAGGTTAAACCAAACACGTTTCACTTTATTCCAGTAAACTCTTTTACTAAATAAAACTAATAACTCTTTATAGAATATTTACAAACATAACAGTTTACAAACCACGAGTTTTAGGACATAACACCCAACACTTTGGACAAAATGGATGGCCAATCGAAATTGCCCGTGGGATGAAGCTTACATACAATCAATGCTTCGAGAGCTATCCTACATGCTTGGTTCACGTTTTTTAGCCTAAAGTGTTGTCATTAGCATGCCCCTAAGTGATTTAGCTACTCATGGATGTAGACAGAACAGAAGTAAGAGAAGAAGTAGACATGCTTAGAAGGAATTTAAAGACAAGACAGTAAGGAAAAACAGTAGATTGCAAAGGCAAGAAACTGTGAAATGAAGAATTGAGATTTGATTACTTGATTGTTTGACTCAACAAATGAAAGCTTTAAAGTAAATAACAGGAAGACAAAACACAACGAAATAGTCTAATCTAGCTTCTAGAAAAGAAACAGCAACAAGACAAAGCTGGAAAATGGAAATGAAGAGCAGAAAGCAGTAAAACAAGCTCGAATGTCTCGTTGCACCCGCCTCGAATGAAGGATGAGAAAGGTCAGCCTTGCTTGGATGAATCCAATCGGGAGAGAAGAAGAATCTCCTCTCCTTCCTATCAGATTATCGATTCCAACAGCTGAGCTTCGCAAACCAGCAGACGGCAAAGGAAAACAGGAGAAAAGTTGGACTGCGAGAAGACTTCTACGCTTTCGGATCATTCTTGAACCCTCGACTTTGACCCCTATTTATAGTAATCTGCAGGTGCATTTGGGCCAAGGAGAACCATCAATCTTCAACGTCGTACTTCAGAATGGATGGAGGAGAAAGAACGAATCCCTGAAATAACGGAAATTAACAGAAAAAGATCAGTCAACTTACGGTTTTCACTTGAAACATTGCGGGTTCAGCAATTTTTCCGCAATGCTTGTTTTTCATTCTTTTCCTTCGGTTTTCAACCCTTTTCTTTCCTATTGTACATAAGTCCTAATTTAGCTACCTTCTTCTAATTCTCATATTTAAGCATAGGTTTAGGCTAAATGCTATCAAAAACACCTAAGAGTGAACATCTTTCTAAGCTAATTAAGTCTAAAAAGGTCACTTTTGGAGACGTAACACACCCCCAAACTTAAGGTTTTGCTTGTCCTCGAGCAATCTAAGGACTTTCCTAGGCTGCTGTTTCTTCTTCTTTAACCACTTACTGACTCCCCTATATTCTTATCTATAGCAGTGCTGTCCTGTGACACACTTCTAAGCTTCAAACTACCCTCTCATTTAGCTTCTTCTGATTTCGCATGCCTAATACTCCTACTGTTTTTATTAACTCCCTACAACTGATCTACCTGCTTTTATCATATCATGTCACTATCCCTAAGGTTTCAAATTCTACCTAGCTTTACCCCAGACTCAGTACATGCTTCTAGTTTATACTTATGAGCTACCTAGGATTCCTTAGAGTCATGCCAGTCTTAGTATTAATGGTGACAGTAGTACTTTTAGAGAACAACCTAAGCCCTGGCATCACTACATTGGATATACACTCATCTCCCTAAACAACCCTACAAGTTACAACTTTGCTCTTAGCTAAATTGAGGATCAGAGTTCTCTTTAAACAGGATATCTAAGCCACAAAGTTGCAACTCCTAGGTATACATTATTCTTCCCTATTTCTTCTTTTTCTTTCTTTCTTACTTTGGTGGAGCCTCTCCTTTGGTTGCCTTTTGATGCAACGCCACTTGTGGGTTACACACTTGGCACTGATTACTCAGCAACCTAAGAGAGACTCCCCCCTTTATTTCATTTTTTTGTTTTTTCAGCTCATCATTTTTTATAAAGGAGAAGAAGAATGCTTATGCTTAAAGGGAGAGAGGAATGTTCCTAGGCCTAGGGTGGCCTCCCCCAAACTAAAACTACTCATTGTCCTCAATGAGTGTCTGAGGTGGCACACCCCCAAACTATCCTAGAAGCATCTAGTCTAAGGTAAAACAAAGAGAATTTAAAAGTCCTAGGCATAGGCAGAACAGTCTAAAAGAAAATATCACAGCAGCAGAAAATTGAAAAAAACAGACAGGCAAGGACTTACAGCTATGCATGCTGAGCTATTTAGAGGTTAATTTAAACTATCAAAGGGTGTCCTATGACACTCATCCAGCATGCATTTAGATAAGCTATAAAAGGTAGTCATGATAGCAGCAAAAGATAGAATTTAAACAGATCACAGCCTAGCTAAGCAGACAGTCCAAAACATGCTTTCACTAATAAAAATTGCGGGTACCGCAATTATTTCGCAATCAAGTCAGGGCAGATATATCAGTTACTAAGGCCCCTAAGCATGCTTTATCCAGTCGTTCAAGCTCAACAAAAAGAAACCTAAACTATCCTACCTAATCAGCTAGCAGCAGGCTATACTAAGCAATTTAAAAACATAAAACTAAGCAACTAAAACAGATCAAAATTGTACTAAAAACAGCATAATTCACATGGTCTATGAGAAAGCAGATTTTGTTTTTTTTTTTCTAAGGGAACAGCAATACTCCCTTCAGTGCAATTCAAACCAGCACTCAAATGTCTTCATCCTCGTCAGGTTGTCGTGGTCGTGGAGGCACCCATGGAGTCAGGAGATTTGTGGGGAAGTTAGGGAAGATGCACCCAAGTTGGTCTGCAACCTCCTTGTCCCGTGCCTGCGCGTAAGTGGCCCATTGAGCCATCCTCTTCTGCATATCCATCAGGCACGCCATGGATAGTGACTGATCAGCAGCCAACCTATCCAGTTCGAACTCCATATTCCCCTTCCTCTTCAGCCTTAAGCCAGCAGGCAGCTCCAAGTGGTCCGTGTAAGCCATCTGCTGCTCCATCCGCTCAATGGGAACTCCTGCAAGCAAACAGAGTTTAGTTATGGTATTAGGGAAAAATAATGGTCCCTTACCTTTCTTAGCGCACTCAGCAATGGCAGCAGCAATGACTTCTCCCACGTTGACCGTGAGACCTCGCATGATGGCATAGACCAGCAGCGATCAGCTCTGGTTGATGGTGGTCTCATGAGTCACGGGGGACAGCTTCCTCCTTACAAAGGCAAACCATACAGCCGCCTTAGCTGTGAGGTTGGCACTCATGAGAGTGTGCCTCCCATTGCGTGACACGGTCCAGGCTGCCTCAGGCTGTCCAATGGTGCGAATGGCCTCTTCCAGGACTGCTTCAGTAGGTTCATCAACAATCCGGGCATAATCTGTATGTTGTTGGCCCTTCAGACCATAGGCTTCGTTGATGGCCTTTGCTGAGAAGTCCACTTCTACCCCTCTGACCACAGACAAGCCATCCTCAGGGCTAAGCACATTAGCGTAGAAATCATACACCATGCTTGTGTAGGCTGGATTGGGTGGTCTGCAAAACTCCTCCCATCCGTGGTTTGTAATTCCTGCGCGCAAGAACTGCGGCAGGTCAGCAGGTCCGTCGAGGAAGCCTTTCTCGTGCAGCAACTCCCTCTTTCTCAGCTCGATGCCTCTGGACTCAGCGTCAGAGGACACATACCTCACTGACTGAGGCTCATCGTCAGGGTAAAGCTTGGCCTTCCCTTTGTCTGTTGGTTTGGCTGACTCCGCAGCCTCAACCTTGAGTTTCTTGAGCAACGGCTCCGTGCTTTCCTTCTCTGATGAATGCGCCCTCTTGGCCTTCTTCTTTTTCAGCTTCTTGGACCGCTTGGCCTTGAGAATCTTGGCCTTCTTCTTCTTCTTGAGCTTAGCCTTGATGGTGATCTGCTGGAGGCAAGCCCCCAGTGTCTCCTCCATTGAGTCATTCTTCTGTTCAAGACTCTCCGGGCTAGCTTCCCTCATAGGAGAGAAAACCTCCTCTTCCTCACCTTCCCCACTGCCCTGCGTTGATTCTTGGTACTCCCCATATGGGAATTCAGGGTCAGGCCGTGGGGAAGTGTGCGACGGCGTGGTTCTTTGCTCTGCTGTAGGTGTCTGTGAAGAACTCTGTGGTGAAGACGGCTGCTCAGGGCTCTGCGCTGGTGGCGATGAGGAGAGCTCAGGGCTTTGCACCGGTGGGGCTGGTGAAAGGCTGCGCTCGGCTGACTCGTGAGATGGCTTGCCCAATTCTTGACTCTCCACAGAGGGAGTCTTTTCCTTGATTTCTTCCTCGGCCACCGCCATACTCCATCGTCGCTTCTTGGGTGTGCTTGCTGGCTCAGAAGGTCCAGCAGGGATCTCCGTGACGACCTTCCACTTCTTCTTGCGAATCGGAAGTTTGGGAAGGCGTTCAGTTCGCGCGGCGTCAGCCTCAGCCAAGGCAAGCAGAGCTTCCCTCGCAGCCGTTTCAGCTTCATCAGCCCTTTTCTTGGACGCAGATCGTTCGGCCCTTGTTAGCACCATTGTTGAATCTTGGAGATTTGGAGAGAAGAATCAAAGATGAAGAGAAAAGAGCTTTCTTGGAGTTCAGATACTTGGGAAATCGTATCGATCAACGCGCGTCTCAACGGATATAAAGAAAACAGAAAAAATCCCAACGGCTATATTTTTGCGGATTCTGCAAATCCAGCGCAATTCTAGTGACCGTTGGGGATTTTTTTCATTTAAATGTCAATCTTTGCTCAACCGTATCTTTGATTTGGCCCAATATCTTCTTGATTTTTTTAGCTGGATTTAATCTCCTTGATTCCCTCTATCGATTCCCTACAAAAAGAAATAAAATCAACATCAAATTCGCAATTAAAATCATACAAACTTATACACAAATGATAACCGAAAAATCGCAAAAAAATAAACTAAGGCATGAGCCTCATGTTGACGAGCACAGTAATCACTCGTCCTCTCTCGTTCTTAATTTCATGCTTCAGTCAAGAGGAAGGCCGAGAGAGTCTTCACATCTCCTTCCTCATAGTAGTGCTTCAACCTTGCACCATTAACCATGAATGGTTGGCCTTGCTGCAAGTTCTTTATCTCGATAGCACCATGAACAAACACATTAGTAATCATGAAAGGACCTGACCATCTGGACTTTAGTTTGCTTGGAAATAACCTTAATCGTGAGTTAAATAATAAAACAAGTTGGCCTTGCTTAAAGTCCTTGATCCTAAGTCTACTATCGTGCCAAATCTTGGTCTTTTCCTTATACATTTTGGCATTTTCATAAGACATTTGTCTAAGCTCATCAAGCTCATGTAATTGCAAAGACCGCAACGTTCCCGCATCGGTCACGCAATAATTCAACTCTTTTAGTGCCCAAAATGCCTTAATTTCTAACTCAAATGGAAGATGACAAGCTTTACCATATACAAGTCTGTAAGGAGACATACCTAGGGGTGTCTTATATGCAGTTCTATACGCCCAAAGTGCATCCTCGAGTTTAAATGACCAGTCCTTTCTATTAGGTTTGACCACTTTTTCTAGGATGTTCTTAATCTCCCTATTAGAAATTTCAGCCTGACCATTCGAGTGTGGGTGATAAGGAGTGGCTACTCTATGTCTAATGTTATACTTAGCCAACACTCTCTCCATAGCCTTATTAATGAAATGTGTCCCCTCATCACTAATGATAGCACGAGGTGTTCCAAACCTAGTAAAAATGTGCCTATGCAAGAATTTTATGACTGTTTTGGCATCATTATTGGGACATGCTATGGCCTCTACCCACTTGGATACATAGTCTACTGCCACTAATATGTAAAGGTTACCTGAGGATGGGGGAAATGGTCCCATGAAGTCAATGCCCCATACATCAAAGAGCTCCAACTCTAAGATGTAGGTGAGAGGCATTTCATCCTTGCGACTGAGGTTACCTGTCCTTTGGCATTCATCACAGCTGTGGGCATAGTTGTGGGCATCCTTGAAGATTGTTGGCCAATAGTAGCCACTCTGAAATACCTTTGCAGCTGTTCTTTGGCCACCAAAGTGTCCACCATAAGGGGCTGTGTGACAGTGCTGCAGCACAGACTTCGCCTCAGCAGCTGAAACACACTTCCTTAGCAAGCCGTCATCACATGTCTTGTAAAGTGTGGGATCATCCCATATGAATTTCCTTGCTTCATGAAGGAACCTCTTCTTCTCTTGTCCTCCCTTGAAAACTGGTAATACCTGTGATGCAAGGAAGTTAGCAATGTCAGCAAACCAAGGTTCCTCATCGTTATGACGATGAGTCAATACAAAGACATGTTCATCAATAAAAGCATCAGAAATTGCGGGTTCCGCAATTTTTTCGCAATTGTGCTGCAATCGAGAAAGGTGATCCGCAACCACATTTTCACATCCCTTCTTGTCTCGAATGTCTAAATCAAATTCCTGCAGCAATAACACCCACCTAATCAACCTAGGCTTAGCATCAGCCTTCCTCATGAGATACTTTAAGGCAGAATGGTCAGTGTACACTATTGTCCTAGTGCCTACAATGTAATTTCTAAACTTCTCACAAGCAAATACTACAGCGAGCATCTTTCTCAGTAGTTGTATAATTACATTGAGCCTCATTCAGGGTTTTACTAGCATAGTATACAGGGTGTGTTAGCTTGTCAATCTTCTGTCCTAACATAACCCCTACAGCATAGTCACTAGCATCACATAACATCTCAAATGGGAGATCCCAATCTGGTCCTACTATAATAGGTGCTGTGACTAGTGCTTCCTTAAGGGTTTTCCAAGCTACTAAACATTCCTTAGAGAAGATGAATGGCCTATTTAGCTCTAAAAGCTCACACAGAGGCTTGGCTATCTTAGAAAAGTCCTTAATGAACCTTCTGTAGAAGCCAGCATGCCCTAAGAAACTTCTAATGGCCTTGACATTCTGAGGCTCTACCAACTTCTCTATGATTTCTATCTTAGCCCTGTCAACTTCTACACCTGCCCTTGACACTCTATGACCTAAGACAATCCCCTCATCTACCATGAAGTGACACTTCTCCCAATTAAGGACTAAGTTAGTCTCTTCACATCTAGCCAGGACTTGTCCTAAATTCTCTAGACAGTTGGTAAAGGAATCCCCAAAGACTGAGAAATCATCCATGAATATTTCTATCATGGACTCATCCAAGTCAGAAAAGATTGCCAACATGCACCTTTGGAATGTTGCCGGTGCATTGCATAAGCCAAAAGGCATTCTGCGAAAGGCAAATGTTCCAAAAGGGCAAGTGAAGGTAGTCTTTTCTTGGTCTTTGGGGTCTATAGTGATCTGATTATACCCTGAATAACCGTCTAAGAAACAGTAATAGGCTCTACCAGCTATTCTGTCTAACATTTGGTCAATAAATGGTAGAGGGAAATGGTCTTTTTTGGTCTCTTTATGTAATGACCCCAAATTTTACATATAATTAATTAACTTAAAATGGGATAATTACTCATAACGCATAATTTTCTTTTTAAATAAAAATCTAAATTTCATAATCATAAGTCTTAACAACTTAAATAAAACTTAAAGTTTATCTGTAGCAGCGGAAATTATAAAACAATGTCTATAAATACAATAAACATAAACTAAAGTTGTGATCATAACTCATTAAACTTAAAATTTCGGGCACATCTCATGGTTCTTCCTCTTCAATGCCAAGATCATGCTCGATGAATTCACCATCATCTACAGGGCTATCTGAAAAATATAAAACCACGAGAGGTAGTATAAAAATACCTTGTAAGTGGTTCCTATCATAAGGAACCTTCATGCTCAAACACACACAACATGCTTACATGCTTGCATATCACATCCTAACATGTAGACTATGAAACAATCTACCTTAACATACTTGTACTTGCTTACATATCCTTACATACATACTTATATCCTTGATTTGGCGCCATGCTAAGCAGAAATA
Organism: Herpetospermum pedunculosum; assembly: GCA_028017165.1. Taxonomy (NCBI): domain Eukaryota; kingdom Viridiplantae; phylum Streptophyta; class Magnoliopsida; order Cucurbitales; family Cucurbitaceae; genus Herpetospermum; species Herpetospermum pedunculosum. The sequence goes on along the minus strand of JAPQWQ010000186.1, from coordinate 13,161,027 downwards.
CCCCATACCATGACCGTCAATTCCGCATGTAATATTTATAAGGTAATTGCCCCTTATGAATATCATTAACATGAACTAATTTTGTTTCCTAGGGCCCAGCCCGTTAGCAGAAACCATACTTGTCATATCATACATCTAGTTGCATAACATAACTGCTTAATTTGGGTATTTCTTGCATAGCATATTCTTCCCTAACTCCATGACTCTACTTTACTTGACTCCATGAATGTAATGTAACACACATATATGTCATACTCAACCTAAGCATGCTTCAAAACCAATCATAGTAACATAGATCATGTGAAGTATAAAACTATACAAAAATAACATGACATAACATACTTTGCAAAACATCAAATATCATAAAACAACAAATCAATCAAGCATATATTCAAACAATGTAATATAAATTACTTACAATCAATACCACAATAAAAAGATTAATCAAACATCATAACTATACAATACAACAGTCAATTCGGCTACTTATGATAGAATCCACTTACCTCAAGCTTCAAATCTAAATCCTTTAAAGCTTCCTAAATAACATATGACACAAATTAAATTAGGTCTAACTTAAATTTAGTTTTGCTAAAGAAACTTCATGCACTAGCTAAAACACACTAACTTTACTAGCTAACCTAATTTGCATATTAATTCCCATAGTTATAATTAATCATAAAATTAATATTCAAAACTCATAAGATACTATTTGTGAACATATTAAGATCTGATTTATAGATAAAAAATACATTAAAATAATTTACTACTTCATAGAATTCATTAAAAATTGACAACACAAATTATACTAGTTTTTACCGAATTTAAGCCCTATGAAAATATGATCATGAAAGTTAATTTGAACTCCTTGAAAATATATTTAAGCTTACTTTATGCTACTGGACATGATAAAAAAAATTCAAAACAAATGTAATTAAACTTCTATATCAATCAATTTCGAGCTAGAACTAGGAAATAGCGTAAACCGATAAACACCATTTTAGAGCAATTTTAAAGATTGTTTTTTAAGCATTTTAATTCTGATTTTCAGCCCCAAAATCAACACTTTAAGATCTAAAACAACACCTAAAATTTTCCATGAGAACCCCTAAACGATTTCAAACAATAGAGAAAAAGAGGCTTACCGATGGTGTGTTTTTCCTCTCTACCGTAAACGATGAATGGAGGAAAATTTCCAGCAACTAATTAGATTCAAATGATGCTGGAATACCTTAGAAAAGATAGGTATGAACATGTTTAGGATCTATGAAAAATATCAAGAAAGAATCACTACGAAACTAGATGGAAAACAACTCATTTCTTACCGATTTGGTGCAACCGATGAACGATCTTGTAAAATCCAAGAACAACACTTGAAGCAACTTGAAAAACAAGTGATCCTTTCTCAAGATGAGATTTACAGAATTAGAATAGGTGCTAGAGAGAAAACCTTGGAGATTTCTTTAGACAATTTTGCAATGACAATGAAAGGACACATAGAACTTAAGAGTAAAGTTCATTGGAATTTGAAGCAACCAAGTGTTTCCTCTTCTCTTTGTATGAACATCCAAGAGGTCTTACAACATGTCCTTTGGCTCTTCAACTCACCCTCATAAATTTCTAATGACCCTTGGGTGAAAGTCTAAAAGATGTTTTAGGAAAACCTAACTAAGATTAAAGAACTTAATAAGTAAGATGACTATTTTCCTCCTCTTTTGTCTACTTAATTTGACTAGGATAAATTATGGAATGTAAATGTCAAGAATTATAGTTTACTTCTTTTATTACCTTGTAGTAAAATAGTTTATAAAATAATATAACTTATGGTAAAAGTTACAATTCACTATACTTATAAGTAACCACATCATACTTCCAATTTAAAGTTACATTCTTTGTTAATTAACCTTTTATGCATAAATATTTGACTCTCCTAATGGATAAATAACTAAATACAAATTCAATAAATTATTAATATATGAAATGAATTTCTCCAATTATAACAATCATAATAAACAAACAACAATAGAAAATTACGAAAATACCCTTAATGGTAATGTGGGACATTACAAACTACCCCCCTTAAAAGAACTTTCGTCCTCGAAAATTACCTGATCCTCGTAATGTAGGTCCGGGTATTTTTCTATAATATCCTTCTCAAATTCCCAAGTCGCAGCAGCTACTGAGTGATTCCTCCACAAGACTTTCACCATAGGAATTTCCCTATTTCTTAGCTTCCTTGTCTCTTTAGCAATAATACATATAGGTTTCTCTTCATAAGAAAGATCTTCATTCAACTGAAGCGGCTCAGGATCCAACACATTGAAAGGGGATGATACATACTTTCGTAGCATTGACACATGGAACACATTATGTACTGTCGACAAGTTTGGTGGCAATGCTAGTCGATACGCCACTAGACCAATGCGTTCCAAAATATCATATGGTCCGATATATCGAGGACTCAATTTTCCTTTCTTACCAAATCGAAAAACACCTTTCATTGGAGCTATTTTAAGGAACACATGATCTCCTACTTCGAACTCCAAATCCTTTCTTCTACTATCAGCATAACTTTTTTGTCTACTTTGTGCTGTTTGCATTCTCTTACGAATCAATTGAATAGCTTCATTAGTAGTTCGAATTAACTCTGGTCCCAGTAAACTTCGCTCCCCCACTTCGTCCCAATGGACCGGTGATCTACATTTCTTTCCATAAAGAGCTTCAAATGGTGCCATCCCAATTGTAGTCTGGAAACTATTATTATATGCAAACTCCCTGAGAGGTAGATGTGTATCCCAACTACCTTTGAAATCTAAAACGCAGGCTCTAAGCATATCTTCTAGAATTTGATTTACCCGTTCTGTCTGCCCGTCTGTCTGAGGATGGAAGGCTGTACTAAATTCCAACTTAGTACCCATAGCCTTTTGCAAACTTTTCCAAAAAGTAGATGTGAACCTGGCATCTCTATCAGACACGATGGAAACTGGAACTCCATGAAGTCTCACAATCTCTTTGATATACAATTGTGCCCACTTTTCTACTGTATAAGTAGCTTGACCAGGTAAGAAGTGAGCTGATTTTGTGAGTCTATCCACAATAACCCAAATCGTAGTATAACCCTTAGGAGTCCTTGGAAGACCAGCTATAAAATCCATCGAGATATTCTCCCATTTCCATAAAGGAACACTCAAGGGTTGCAATAAACCTGATGGTTTCTGCTTCAAGGCTTTCACTTGTTGACAAGTCAAACATTGACTAACAAAATTTGCCACATCTTTCTTCATATTGTGCCACCAGTAGTGTTGTTTCAACCCTCGATACATTCTTGTACTACCAGGATGTACAGAGAATGGTGTGTTATGTGCTTCTTCCAACACTTCCCTTCTAATGGTAGGACTTGAAGGAACGCATAGCTTACCTCGGAACAATAAGGCAAACTCTGAGGATATTGTAAAGTCGCCCTTGCCAACCGACTTTCGCAACTCCATTAGCTTTATATCACCTTGCTGAGCGTCAATAATCTTCTGTCGTAGGGATGATTTTACTGTAAGATGTGCTAACAATGCTTTGGTATCTTTAGAAACTAACTCAACCTCAAATGCTTCTAATTCATTTGCAAGTTCCTTTGACGTGACGTCAAAAGATGGCATATGAGATGTATTTCTACTCAAGGCATCAGCTACAACATTCGCCTTTCCTGGATGATAATTTATCTCGCAATCATAATCTTTCACGAGTTCTAACCATCGTCTTTGCCTTAAATTTAGATCCTTTTGAGTAAATAAATACTTAAGGCTTTTATGGTCGGTAAATATTTGAATCTTTTCTCCATAAAGATAGTGCCGCCAAATTTTCAATGCGAAAACAACAGCTGCTAACTCCATATCATGTGTGGGATAATTCAACTCATGTTTTTTTAATTGACGTGAGGCATAGGCTATTACCTTACCATGTTGCATAAGAACACAACCTAAGCCTTTCTTGGAAGCATCACTGTAGATTACCATCCCTTTTGTACCATCAGGTATGGTTAGAACTGGTGCTGTCACCAACCTCTTCTTTAGCTCTTGGAAACTTGTCTCACAATCTTCATTCCAAGTATAAGTAGCATTCTTACGGGTGAGTTGAGTCAAAGGTGTTGCTAACTTCGAGAAATCTTGTACAAATCGTCGATAGTAGCCTGCAAGACCCAAAAAGCTGCGTATCTCTGTTACATTGGTAGGTCTAGGCCAATTACTCACAGCTTCAACCTTCGATGGATCCACAAAAACTCCATCTTCAGAGATAACATGACCAAGGAAACATACTCTATTCAACCAAAACTCACACTTAGAGAATTTGGCAAAGAGTTTATTTTGCCTCAGAGTTGCTAAAACCTTCTTGAGGTGTTCTTCATGCTTCTCCCTTGAGTTGGAGTAGACCAAGATATCATCAATAAAGACTATAACAAATGAATCAAGGTAATCTTTGAAAACACTATTCATTAACTGCATAAATATTGCAGGGGCATTAGTGAGTCCAAAGGACATTACCACAAATTCATAGTGTCCATATCTAGTTCTAAATGCGGTTTTAGGTATATCTTCGTCTCTAATTCTCAACTGATGGTAACCAGATCTCAAGTCAATCTTTGAAAACACCTTTGCTCCTTGGAGTTGGTCGAACAAATCATCAATCCGAGGAAGCGGGTATTTATTCTTAATAGTCACCTTGTTGAGTTCTCGGTAATCAACGCATAGCCTCATAGAGCCATCCTTCTTTTTTACAAATAGAACAGGGGCTCCCCAAGGTGAGACACTAGGGCGAATAAAACCCTTGTCTAAGAGTTCTTGAATTTGGGTCTTCAACTCTTTAAGCTCGGCTGGAGCCATACGATATGGGGCCTTAGATATCGGGCATGTCCCAGGCAACAAGTCAATAAAAAAAATTGACATCTCTATTCGGAGGCAATCCAGGTAACTCCTCTGGAAATACATCGGCGAAGTCTCTGACCACTGGTACTAAGTCAACCTTAGGAGTCTCTAGACTTATATCCACAATGTTCAACAAATAGGCCCACGCCCCCTGTTGTAGTAACTTATTCGCCTTCAATGCAGATATGACTTTTGGAATGGTTTTAGTCTTGATTCCTCTAAACTTGAAAGGTTGACCAGTCGGTAGTTTCAAGTACACTTCCTTCTTGCTACAATCAATAATAGCTTGATTTCTAGCTAACCAATTCATCCCCAAAATCACATCAAAGTCACACATGTCTAACTTAATTAGTTTTGCATCCAAGAGTTGGTTTGCTAAAGTTACTTTGCAGGCCTTAACAACTTGGGTAGCAGACAAAGTAGCTCCGGAAGGAGTAGATACCACTAATTCATACCCTAACGGCTCGAGATTCAACCCAGCTTGTTTAACAAATTCTGTAGATATGAATGAATGACTAGACCCAGAGTCAAATAATGTAAAAGCAGGGTAACCTAAAACCAATAATGTACCTGTGACAAGTTTAACATAAAAAAATGAATAGCTAGTTCCTAAGTCAACTAATGTAAATGCAGGGTAAAAATGAAGTACCTGTGACAACTGCCTCAGCATCCTCAGCCTCACCACGAGTAATGGCAAAAACTTTACCCTTCTGCTTAACATCTCGAGCAAGAGTCAATTGGGTAGATTTATCATTTTCAACATTACCAGAAACTTGGCAATCTCTTGCATAGTGGCCTTCAGTGCCACACTTAAAGCATACCAAGCTATTTCTCATACAGGGTCCCTTATGGTGTTTGTTGCATGTTGGACACTCAGGATAGCTGTATTGTAGTTGCTTTTGCATGGGTTGAGATCTAGTAGGTTGAGCCCGGATAGGTTGAGTGACAATGGGAGAAACCTTCCTTTTAAAACCCAAGACTAGCCCACTACTTTTGGTGCTAGGTGAGGGTTCATCTAGACTTTTCTCCATAATAAGAGCAAACCTCAAAGCTGCTGAGTAGGTAGTAGGTTCCTTTAGAGCAACTGAACCCTTAATGTTCTTGTTAAGCCCTTTAATAAATCTTTTGACCCTTTTGACTTCAGTGTTGACCAGATCAGTGGCAAACCGGGCCAATTCAGCAAATTTTCGTTCATATTGAGCTACAGTCATACTTCCTTGGACGAGCTTGAAAAATTCGGCTTCCTTCTCATCCTTGATTGTGTCAGGAAAATAGTGGTCATACAATAACTCTTTAAATCTAATCCAAGTAATGGGATGGTTATCATGATCCTCAGCAGTCTTTGTTGACTCCCACCAATAGACAGCTTCATCTTGAAGCATGAAAACAGCCGCCCTAACCTTTAGATCATCACCACATCTCATGTACTCGAATAACTTCTCCAATGCTTTAATCCACTCCTCAGCTGCAGAGGGTCTTTCTGACTTTCCATCGAATTTCGGTGGATCATATCGTTTGAAATCTCTTATAAAATGAGCCTCATCTTGTCCAACTCTATCTCCTCTAACATTATCTTGCCTTGGTTCAGCCCTTCGAGTCATGTTATCAAACAAAGTTTGAAGAGCTTCAGGGGTCAAAATCAGCTGTTGCACTGGTTGATTGACCATATGTTGATCTGCTGGTATTTCAGGAATGTTCGGTGCATCAGGTTCAGTAGGGTTCAAACGACCACCTTGATTCCTTGGAGGCATATCTATAATGGTACCTTATAAGTACTTTTTTTTTAAGACTAAATTCAAAGTATCAATGTTTTTCTATTAATTAAAAGTATCATAAACCTAAGAACTAATATCGAGTCGTATAAAGTCAAACATTTTCTACGCCTAGCTAATTTCTAAAGGATCATGCTAAAACAAGTTCAAAGATATATATACAAAAAAAATAATAATAATAATAAATTACCAATATATCATGAAATAAAAAAAAAATAAATAAACAAAAGAATACGTAGAGATAATACCTGGCATTGTCGAAGTCGAAGCATGAGACAAGCCCTACTTTATTCTAAGTACTATTTGATTTACTTTGCCTAAACATCTACTTATTTTACAGCTTATATTATAAGCTAGTCTACAGGATTTTATTGCTCTGATACCAACTGTAATGACCCCAAATTTTACATATAATTAATTAACTTAAAATGGGATAATTACTCATAACGCATAATTTTCTTTTTAAATAAAAATCTAAATTTCATAATCATAAGTCTTAACAACTTAAATAAAACTTAAAGTTTATCTGTAGCAGCGGAAATTATAAAACAATGTCTATAAATACAATAAACATAAACTAAAGTTGTGATCATAACTCATTAAACTTAAAATTTCGGGCACATCTCATGGTTCTTCCTCTTCAATGCCAAGATCATGCTCGATGAATTCACCATCATCTACAGGGCTATCTGAAAAATATAAAACCACGAGAGGTAGTATAAAAATACCTTGTAAGTGGTTCCTATCATAAGGAACCTTCATGCTCAAACACACACAACATGCTTACATGCTTGCATATCACATCCTAACATGTAGACTATGAAACAATCTACCTTAACATACTTGTACTTGCTTACATATCCTTACATACATACTTATATCCTTGATTTGGCGCCATGCTAAGCAGAAATACCCCATACCATGACCGTCAATTCCGCATGTAATATTTATAAGGTAATTGCCCCTTATGAATATCATTAACATGAACTAATTTTGTTTCCTAGGGCCCAGCCCGTTAGCAGAAACCATACTTGTCATATCATACATCTAGCTGCATAACATAACTGCTTAATTTGGGTATTTCTTGCATAGCATATTCTTCCCTAACTCCATGACTCTACTTTACTTGACTCCATGAATGTAATGTAACACACATATATGTCATACTCAACCTAAGCATGCTTCAAAACCAATCATAGTAACATAGATCATGTGAAGTATAAAACTATACAAAAATAACATGACATAACCTACTTTGCAAAACATCAAATATCATAAAACAACAAATCAATCAAGCATATATTCAAACAATGTAATATAAATTACTTACAATCAATACCAGAATAAAAAGATTAATCAAACATCATAACTATACAATACAACAGTCAATTCGGCTACTTATGATAGAATCCACTTACCTCAAGCTTCAAATCTAAATCCTTTAAAGCTTCCTAAATAACATATGACACAAATTAAATTAGGTCTAACTTAAATTTAGTTTTGCTAAAGAAACTTCATCCACTAGCTAAAACACACTAACTTTACTAGCTAACCTAATTTGCATATTAATTCCCATAGTTATAATTAATCATAAAATTAATATTCAAAACTCATAAGATACTATTTGTGAACATATTAAGCTCTGATTTATAGATAAAAAATACATTAAAATAATTTACTACTTCATAGAATTCATTAAAAATTGACAACACAAATTATACTAGTTTTTACCGAATTTAAGCCCTATGAAAATATGATCATGAAAGTTAATTTGAACTCCTTGAAAATATATTTAAGCTTACTTTATGCTACTGGACATGATAAAAAAAATTCAAAACAAATGTAATTAAACTTCTATATCAATCAATTTCGAGCTAGAACTAGGAAATAGCGTAAACCGATAAACACCATTTTAGAGCAATTTTAAAGATTGTTTTTTAAGCATTTTAATTCTCATTTTCAGCCCCAAAATCAACACTTTAAGATCTAAAACAACACCTAAAATTTTCCATGAGAACCCCTAAACGATTTCAAACAATAGAGAAAAAGAGGCTTACCGATGGTGTGTTTTTCCTCTCTACCGTAAACGATGAATGGAGGAAAATTTCCAGCAACTAATTAGATTCAAATGATGCTGGAATACCTTAGAAAAGATAGGTATGAACATGTTTAGGATCTATGAAAAATATCAAGAAAGAATCACTACGAAACTAGATGGAAAACAACTCATTTCTTACCGATTTGGTGCAACCGATGAACGATCTTGTAAAATCCAAGAACAACACTTGAAGCAACTTGAAAAACAAGTGATCCTTTCTCAAGATGAGATTTACAGAATTAGAATAGGTGCAAGAGAGAAAACCTTGGAGATTTCTTTAGACAATTTTGCAATGACAATGAAAGGACACATAGAACTTAAGAGTAAAGTTCATTGGAATTTGAAGCAACCAAGTGTTTCCTCTTCTCTTTGTATGAACATCCAAGAGGTCTTACAACATGTCCTTTGGCTCTTCAACTCACCCTCATAAATTTCTAATGACCCTTGGGTGAAAGTCTAAAAGATGTTTTAGGAAAACCTAACTAAGATTAAAGAACTTAATAAGTAAGATGACTATTTTCCTCCTCTTTTGTCTACTTAATTTGACTAGGATAAATTATGGAATGTAAATGTCAAGAATTATAGTTTACTTCTTTTATTACCTTGTAGTAAAATAGTTTATAAAATAATATAACTTATGGTAAAAGTTACAATTCACTATACTTATAAGTAACCACATCATACTTCCAATTTAAAGTTACATTCTTTGTTAATTAACCTTTTATGCATAAATATTTGACTCTCCTAATGGATAAATAACTAAATACAAATTCAATAAATTATTAATATATGAAATGAATTTCTCCAATTATAACAATCATAATAAACAAACAACAATAGAAAATTACGAAAATACCCTTAATGGTAATGTGGGACATTACACTTTATTTAGCTTCCTATAATCCATACATACTCTCCACCCTGTGACAGTCCTAGTTGGAATCAATTCATTGTTCTCATTGACTACCACAGTCATCCCCCCCTTCTTAGGTACACATTGAATAGGGCTCACCCACTGGCTACTAGTTATGGGGAAGATCACACCAGCATCTAACCATTTTATTATTTCCTTTTTAACTACCTCTTTCATAGAGGGATTCAGCCTACGTTGGTGGTCTACTCTAGGTGTATGCTCTTCCTCTAGTATAATCTTATGCATGCAATAAGAAGGGCTAATGCCTCTAATATCAGCAATAGTCCACGCAATAGCCTTCCTATGTTGCTTAAGTAGTAATATCAGTTCAACCTCATGCTTTTCACTTAATTTAGAAGAAATGATAACAGGCAGAGTTTCATTACTCCCTAAATATGCATACTTGAGGTGAGTGGGGAGAGGTTTTAATTCTAAGACAGGTGGATGCTCAATGGAGGGCTTTAAAGGATTTAAGGATCTATCAGTTAGTTCTATATTCATACATACAGGTTGTGGTTTATCTACAGGCATATCCATTATCTAAGATACATTTAAGTCAGCTACATCTAAGTGTATATATTCATTAGCATGCTTTGTTAATAATACATGCTCCAATTGTTCTTCCATTAAAGAATCTACAACGTCCATGCTAGCACAGGATTCAAGGTCAGAGGGGTACCTTAAAGCTTTATACACACTAAATTTCACCTCTTCATCATGAACCCTCATAGTGAGCTCACCTTTTTGGACGTCTATCAGTGCCCTACCTGTGGCTAGAAATGGTCTGCCTAACAGGATGGGGACCTCCTTGTCTGCTTCATAATCCAGGATAATGAAATCTGCAAGGAAAATAAATTTGTCAACTTTCACTAGAATATCCTCAATCTTACCTTCAGGGTATGCAATGGATCTGTCTGCTAGTTGTAAAGTGACAGTGGTTGGACGTGCTTCTCCTATTTCAAGCTGGCGGAATAGTGATAGGGGCATGAGGTTTATGCTGGCGCCCAGGTCACAAAGCGCTCTGCCCACGTGCTTGCCTCCAAGTTCTACAGGTAAGGTGAAGGAACCAGGATCCTTCTCCTTCTTGGGCAGCTTGTTCTGGAGTATGGCACTGCACTCCTCAGTGAGATTGACTGTTTCAAACTCACCAATTATTCTCTTGTTAGTAATAATATCTTTCAAAAACTTTACATAGGAAGGCATAGACTGTAAAACTTCTACAAAAGGAATGTTGACATGCACTTGCTTAAGAATTTCTAAGAATTTATTAAAATGCACTTCCTGTTCCTGCTTCTTCTTAAGCCTTCGAGGATATGGAGGTGGTGGCACATATGCAGGCACTTCAGGTCGCCTTAGGATAGGTGGAGGCCTTGGAATTTCTTCTATCTCCTCAATAATTGGCTCTAGCCTGGCTCCTGATGTGCTAGTTGGTGGTGGACTTTGGTTTGGCAGAGACTCCAGTGGAGCACTAGACTCAGTGTTCTCTACTCTCTTTGGTGTGTCCTTTGTGTTGCTCACCAATGGTCTACCACTTCTAAGTTCAATTGCTTGAACTTGCTCTTTACCATCTCTCCTTGGCACTTCAGTGTCAGCAGGGAGTCTACCTTGGGGCCTACTCTTGAGTTCATTGGCTAATTGGCCTATTTGGTTCTCTAGGCTCCTAAGAGTGGCTTGCTGGCTCTGTAAAGTGGCATCATTTTTGGCTATGTATTCCTTGAGTAAGTTTTCTACAGAAGATCCTACAGGTTGGTTGTATGGTTTTTGATACATTGATTGGTTATGTTGTGGAGTGAAACCAGGTGTTCCACTCGGTCTAGGTTGGTTAGGATTTTGGTTAGTATTCTGTTGGCCACCCCATGACAGGTTTGGGTGGTTCCTCCAACCAGGGTTGTAGGTATTGGAATAGGGGTTGTTCCTAGGCTGCTGCTGGCTTCCAACATAGCAGACTGAGGCTGGATTCCCAGGACAGTATTCATACGGGTGCCCTTCCCCACAGAATCCACAGATAAGTGTCTCACTTTGACTTGGCTGGGTGCCTATTGACATGGCTGTGGCGGTGTTGACACTTGTTTGGAGATTGGCTTGAGCCATTTGCTTAACTAGGTTGGTCAGGGCATTTATTTGGCTGCTCATTGCACTTAGAGCATCCTTGTCTTGAGCTCTAGTCGGCTCAACAGGATCATCTGACCACCTACAGTGAGATGCTGAGATCTTCTCCAAGATCTCATAGGCCTCGTTGTAACTCTTGGACAACATGGAACCTCCAGCAGATGAGTTTAAGACTTGTCTAGTGTTGGGGTCGCATCCTTTGAAAAAGACCTCTATCTGGATACACCATGGGATGCCATGGTGTGGACATTTAAGGAGAAGATCTTTAAACCTTGTCCAAGCTTCGTGAAGAGACTCAGTATCAGCTTGTTTAAACTTGATTATGTCATCACGAAAGGTAGAATTCCTATCAGGTGGGAAGTATTTGACTAGGAATTTTTCTGCTAAGTCTGTCCAATTAAGGACAGATCCAGAGGGTAATGAGTTTAACCACGTTTTGGCTTTGTCCCTCAAAAAGTAAGGGAACAGGTATAGCCTCAAGGCTTCTTGGGAAACTCCAGGGATGAGGAATGTATCACTAACTCCTAAGAAGTTTCTAAGATGGTTGTGGGGATCCTCATTTTCCACTCCAAAGAATTGTCCCACAGTGGACAACATTTGGAACATCACTGGCTTTAACTCGAAGGAGTTGGCAGTGATTTCAGGACGGATTATGCTGGGGTTCAGCTCCCCAGGCATAGGTACTAGGTACGAAAGTATGGCGCTATCCTTGTCATTCGCTATTTCGATGGGATTGCGAGTGACAGGCACCGGATTTGGAACTATTCCATTCATTTCTTCTTGAGACAATTGCGGAGGAATTGCGGTTCCCGCAATTACTTGAGGTAAAGGGGGTTGTTTAAAGAGACGTTTCTTGGCCCTATTTCTGGCCCTAAGTAATCTCTCAGGCTCAGGATTGAACTCTAGATCACTACTTGAAGGCTCACTCATAAACTAACCCAATAGTACCTGCAAAAGAAATGAGACAGATCAACTTCAATAGGCAATAAATTTGGTGTTTCAAACTTAACAAACTTCGTTTTCACTTAAATAAATCCTCGGCAGCGGCGCCAAAAACTTGTTGCGTGCTGAATGTGTTAAAATAAATCAGCAATAAGGTAGAGAGAGCACTCAGAACATGCAAGCATACATGGTCTTATAGCAAGTAGTAAGTATATTTCATTCGTTTTCCCACAGAGATTTATTATAAGCTATTCATGAAGTGTAAAGTTAAGAAAGAAGGGGTGGATTTGATGGGGTAGAATTGGTTTTTAATTGTCTATTTCCTACTGAATACGAAGAGGGTAGCAACATAAACAAATGCAAGTCAAAGTTAAACTCAAATGAAAAGAGATGAGATTAATAAATGAAGGCAAAGACAGCTAGACAGAATTGTAACTTAGCAGAATTGCGGAAACAGCAATTCTACCGCAATTGTATTAACAACGAAAGTGTGTAAAATGATGAGTTAAGGGCTACTAACGACTATCCTATAGGCTTTTTCTCACGATTCTCAAGCATTGGATCAACTCTCTATGCATCAAACTATCTCATTCTCATGTATCTTCCGATTTCATGCATTAGATTCTTTAGTTTACTCATGTCCAAGTAAGGTCTTAAGCATCTTGTTAAAGCAGAAAAATATGGTTTGTACTAGGGAAACGCCTATTCCTAGGTCGTTTCCTGGTTACCTTGAAAGGCTAGCATGATAGTATGACTCTGAACTCTTACTCCTTCCAGAGGTTAGGAGTTCTTTGGACGAAATGGATGGCCAATCGAAATTGCCCGTGGGATGAAGCTTACATACAATCAATGCTTCGAGAGCTATCCTACATGCTTGGTTCACGTTTTTTAGCCTAAAGTGTTGTCATTAGCATGCCCCTAAGTGATTTAGCTACTCATGGATGTAGACAGAACAGAAGTAAGAGAAGAAGTAGACATGCTTAGAAGGAATTTAAAGACAAGACAGTAAGGAAAAACAGTAGATTGCAAAGGCAAGAAACTGTGAAATGAAGAATTGAGATTTGATTACTTGATTGTTTGACTCAACAAATGAAAGCTTTAAAGTAAATAACAGGAAGACAGAACACAACGAAATAGTCTAATCTAGCTTCTAGAAAAGAAACAGCAACAAGACAAAGCTGGAAAAAGGAAATGAAGAGCAGAAAGCAGTAAAACAAGCTCGAATGTCTCGTTGCAGCCGCCTCGAATGAAGGATGAGAAAGGTCAGCCTTGCTTGGATGAATCCAATCGGGAGAGAAGAAGAATCTCCTCTCCTTCCTATCAGATTATCGATTCCAACAGCTGAGCTTCGCAAACCAGCAGACGGCAAAGGAAAACAGGAGAAAAGTTGGACTGCGAGAAGACTTCTACGCTTTCGGATCATTCTTGAACCCTCGACTTTGACCCCTATTTATAGTAATCTGCAGGTGCATTTGGGCCAAGGAGAACCATCAATCTTCAACGTCGTACTTCAGAATGGATGGAGGAGAAAGAACGAATCCCTGAAATAACGGAAATTAACAGAAAAAGATCAGTCAACTTACGGTTTTCACTTGAAACATTGCGGGTTCAGCAATTTTTCCGCAATGCTATCGCAATGCTTGTTTTTCATTCTTTTCCTTCGGTTTTCAACCCTTTTCTTTCCTATTGTACATAAGTCCTAATTTAGCTACCTTCTTCTAATTCTCATATTTAAGCATAGGTTTAGGCTAAATGCTATCAAAAACACCTAAGAGTGAACATCTTTCTAAGCTAATTAAGTCCTAAAAAGGTCACTTTTGGAGACGTAACAATATTCTTTCTCTGTATCCAGGCTCTGAATCTTGACTGCACCATAGTGATGGACATCAGTTATAATGAAAGGACCAAGCCACCTGGAACGAAGTTTTCCTGGCATGAACTTCAGGCGGGAGTTGAACAATAAGACCTTCTGACCAACTTCGAAGTGTTTTCTGACGACTCGCCTGTCGTGGAATATCTTGGTCTTTTCCTTGTAGGTCTCCGAGTTCTCATATGCATATAGGCGAAGCTCCTCCAGTTCTTGCAATTTGAGGAGTCTTTCTTCGCCCGCCAAGTCAAAGTCCATGTTGCACTTCTTCACGGCCCAGTAAGCTTTGTGTTCGATCTCCACGGGGAGATGACAGGCTTTACCATAAACCATCCGGTAGGGAGACATCCCTATGGGGGTTTTGTAAGCCGTACGGTAAGCCCACAAAGCGTCGTCCAGCCTGAGGCTCCAATCCTTCCTTCCTGGACTTACTATTTTCTCGAGGATGCTCTTCACCTCTCGATTGGAGACTTCTGCTTGGCCATTGGTTTGAGGATGGTACGGGGTAGAGATTTTGTGATTTACCCCATACTTCCTCATCAAGGCCTGGATCGTCTTGTTGCAGAAGTGGCTCCCCTGGTCGCTTATGATGGCTCGTGGAACTCCATACCTGCTAAAAATATTGGATTTGACAAAACTTGAAACAACATTAGCAGTATCAACTTTGGTGGCCTTAGCCTCCACCCACTTAGACACGTAGTCCACAGCCAATAAGATATAGACAAAACCAAATGAAGGGGGAAAGGGTCCCTTAAAGTCCATACCCCAAACCTCAAAAATTTCACAAGTTAGAATGGGGTTTTGGAGCATTTCATTCCTACTAGTGATGGACCCTTTTCTCTGACACTGATCACAAGATTTACAAAATTCATAACAATCCTTAAACAGTGATGGCCAGAAAAATCCACAATCTAAAATTTTTCTCGCGGTCCTATTTTGCCCAAAGTGTCCCCCACATGCAAATTCATGGCAAAAGGTAAGGATGGACCTATGTTCAGACTTAGGGACGCACTTCCTAATTACCTGGTCAGCACAAAATTTCCATAAAATGGGCTCTTCCCAAACATACGTCTTGGCTTCGCTTTTCAGCTTAGCTCTTTGATTATATGAAAAATCGAATGGGAACGTACGTGTGACCAAGTAGTTGACAATGTCGGCGTACCATGGTGTCTCCACACTCACCTCGAAAAGAACTTCATCAGCGAATTCGTCATTCAGAGGCAGATCGTCCTCATTACGCACAATACGGCTCAAGTGGTCAGCAACGGTATTTTCTGATCCTTTTCTGTCCTGAACAGAGACGTCGAACTCCTGGAGTAATAATACCCATCTGAGCAATCTAGGCTTCGAGTCCTTCTTGTCCATCAAGTATCGAACTGCTGCATGATCAGAAAAAACAATCACTTTAGCTCCAAGAATATATGGCCGAAATTTATCAAGAGCGAAAACAATGGAAAGCAGCTCCTTCTCTGTTGTTGTGTAACCGATCTGCGCGGAATTGAGCGTCCTGGAGGCATAATAGATCACATGGCTCTTCTTGTCTATCCTCTGACCCAACACAGCGCCCACGACATAATTGCTTGCGTCGCACATGATCTCGAAAGGAGTCCCCCATTGCGGTGGATGGATGATGGGTGCGTTGGTCAAGCACTTTTTCAGAACGTCGAAGGCAAGCTTGCACTGCTTGTCAAAGCAGAATGGGACATCCATTTTCAACAAGCTTGTCATCGGAGTCACTATCTTCGAGAAGTCTTTAATGAACCTGCAGTAAAAACCTGCGTGACCAAGAAAAGAGCGCACTTCCCGAAGGTTCGTGGGGTAAGGTAAATCAGATATGACATCAATTTTTACTTTATCAACCTCGATCCCCTTAGCTGACACAACGTGACCCAATACTATGCCCTGACTGGCCATGAAATGACACTTTTCAAAATTTAAAACAAGATTAGTTTCGATGCATCTTTCCATGACTCTAGACAAGTTAAACAGGCAATCCTCAAATGAACTTCCATATACGGTGAAATCATCCATAAAAACTTCGATGCATTTTTCTACAAATTCAGAAAATATGCTCATCATGCATCGCTGAAAAGTTCCTGGAGCATTACAAAGCCCAAAGGGCATTCTCCTATATGCGTAAGTTCCGAATGGACAGGTAAAAGTAGTCTTTTCTTGGTCTTCCTGGGCTATGGGAATTTGATAAAACCCAGAAAAACCATCTAGAAAACAGAAGAATGGCTTCCCAGCTAAACGCTCCACCATTTGATCTATGAAGGGAATCGGAAAATGGTCCTTCTTAGTCACATCATTCAGTTTTCTAAAATCTATACACATTCTCCACCCATTTTGCATTCTCTTAGGTACTAACTCTCCCTTATCATTCCTAATAACAGTTATGCCCGTCTTTTTAGGTACAACATGAATAGGGCTAACCCACTGGCTATCAGAAATGGGAAAGATAATACCTGCATCCAGGAGTTTGTGTATCTCAGACAACACTACCTCTTTCATTGCAGGGTTCAGTCTCCGCTGAGGCTCTCGGGATGGCCTTGCTCCCTCATCCAGTCGAATCTTGTGCATGCACAACACTGGACTCAACCCGTGCAAATCTGCCAACGTCCATCCTATGGCTCTTTTGTTCTTTTTCAAAACTTCAACCAACTCGCCTTCTTGCTTCGATGTAAGCTCCTTGGAGATAATTACCGGGAGTGTCTCTACCTCACCCAAGTATACATACTTGAGATGACCCGACAACTCCTTTAATTCCAACTTGGGAGCCTGCAAAAGAGAAGGTAACATTTTAGTTGGCTTTTCACATGTCTCAAGAGAAAAAGTAGGTTGTTCAGATGAGTCAGACAAAATAGGAACACTACTTTCACTTTCTCCAACAATTTCAGTAAAAACGAGCGGGTCATCCCCCTCTACAACAGTCATGCATTCTTCTTGTTCTAAAGTATCTATCAGATCAATTTTACAGACAGAATGCACATCCGCTTGTTGTTTCATGGCATCAAATACATTAAATTCGAATACATCCCCTTCATACTCAACAGATAAGGTACCATCATGCACATTAATTTTTGTCTTAGCGGTTTTCATGAATGGTCTACCAAGTAAAACTGAAGTGGTGGATGTATTTTCTTCCATCTTTATCACATAAAAATCAGCAGGGAAGATCAAATCTTTAACTTTAACCAACACATCCTCAATCAATCCTAAAGGACAAATAGAAGACCTATTAGCTAACTGGATAATTATACTGGTTTCCTGCATACCATCTAAACCGAGATTCTTATAGACTGAGTATGGCATAACATTAATTGAGGCTCCTAAGTCTAGCATAGCGTGCTCGATTTCTCTATCCCCTATGGTCCATGGCAAGAGGAACATACCTGGGTCCTGGCATTTGCTTGGAATACCTTGGGTTATCAGGGCAGAAACATTCTTGCTTACCATGACTCTCTCAGCACTTTTAGTCTTTCTCTTCATAGTGCACATCTCCTTAAGGAATTTAGCGTACCTTGGGATTTGCTGAATTGCATCAAGCAGCGGTATATTGATCCCAACTTTTCTCAATGTCTCAAGGACATCCGCGTCGTCGACCTCCTTAGATGGCCTCACTAGCCTACTAGGAAAAGGAGCAACGGGAGTGTAAGACTTCATAGAAACCATAGGAGGAGTTACAACAGTTTCAGAGGGTGCTTTAAAACACTTATCTGGAGATATCTCTGAATCTTTTGGAGGACTCTCGGGAGTGGTTTGAGATGGCACTTCTTTACCACTTCTGAGGTTTATTGCACTAACGCTTTCCACTTTGGCTTCAATTTTACTCATTCTTTCTTTCACCTCCGTGAACTCATCTCTTAAAGATTTCATCTGCGACCTGGTCTCATTGCTAGCTTCCATAAGCGATTTGAACATGCCTTCAAATGCTTGACCTGAAATAGAAGAAACAGCCTGAGATGATTTTTCTTGCATCGCATGAATTAAACCAAATACCTGAGATACTTGTTCCTTGAGCTCTGCTACGTCGGTAGACATTTTAGCATACTCGTTCCTTCCTCCGTATTGGCGACGGTTCTCAGCCATATTAGAGATCAACTGTCTGGCTTCCGCAGGTGTCTTCTCCCAAAGGGCTCCTCCACTCGATGCGTCAAGCATCTGGCAGTCATGCGGAAGCAACCCTTCATAGAAGAATTCGATAAGCGCGGCTTCTGCTATCAGGTGGTTCGGGCATTTCTCATAGAGTTTAATGAATCTCTCCCAGCATTCGTGAAATGCCTCGTCCTTTCCTTGCTCAAAATGGCGGATATCTTTTTTCACATCTCTGGCTTTTGAAGCTGGGAAATACCTTTCCAAGAATAGACTCTGCAACTTCTCCCAAGTGAAAATGGTTCCCGATGGCAAGTAATGCAGCCAATCTCGAGCTTCACCTCTCAAGGTGAATGGAAAAGCTCTCAGGTAGAGCTGATCTTCAGTAATGCTGCCTGGCTTCATCGCAGAACTTGTCATTTGAAAAGCCTTGAGATGTTTATAAGGATCCTCATCTGCTTCACCACAAAAAGAGGGTAAATGGTCAATTAAACCCGATTTAAGCACAAACTCACCTGAAATTTCCGGGTAGGAAATACAAGAAGGTTGGTGGCCCATAGCAAATGATGTCCACTGTCTGAGCGTTTTTGGGAATCCAATCTCATCATCAGTCTCCATTTTCTCAATAAAAATTTGGCACTTCTAGCACACTTAAACAAACAGATCAAAATTGCAAATAATAAAAGAATAAACAAAATTTTGAAAGTAAAAATCAAAAGTCTACAAATCAAATTTAAATTAGGCCGAATTACACTTAGTTCCCCGGCAACGGCGCCAATTTTGGTAACGATATTATTGAACTATCGCCAATCATCGGGTTGTCGAGACCCGCCAAAATGAATTTATAAGTGCCCGGATTCACTAAACTATTAGTAGAGTAGCGGCAACGGGGTCGATCCACAGGGAATTAAGGTATCTTGACTTAATCTTAATTAAATTTGCAACCTATTAAAATAAATGAAATATGGGGGGAATTTGTTGGTTTTCAATTAACTAAATGGGAACAAAGCAAACGGTAAGACTTTAACTAACGGAGTTTTCGACTCGGGATGATCGGGAGTGAATCTAGCATGCCTCTTGGATCATAGACCGACGAGTATTATGGCTAATTAATTTTATGAATACACAGCCCGCCTAAAATTAATAAATAACTCAGACATGCTCCATGGAATTAATTAGACATAATTAATCATGCTAATCAAGCATATCATTCGGACATTGGCGGCCAACGCTCTCCCAAGACCGAACGATAGCAACGAGCAAACTGTGACAACTATCTAATTTGGACGCGAAATTAGTATGTCGATTTGGAATTCTAATTCGGGAAGAACGAACACCAAGAGCGCAAGGACGCCAATACGCTCAAAGGTGCCGCTAATCCTTGTTACTTGGCGGATCAGAGAGGCACGACATCAAATCCTTTAACTAATGAAACATGCTCAAAATCAAGGGTGCCTAGTCCTAAATCATTCAAGCTTGCTCATATATTAAGCTAAGAAATAGAATTCAATTCAATAAATAATTCAACCAAATCAGAATTTAAGTTCTACAATCTCCCCAAGAGTTCAAGCTACATTTCTCCTTCACAAACCCGAGCCAAAAATGGTAAATCTACTCACTCATGACTTGTGTGGTGTGGGACGGCTTCGAATCGAGCTTCCTAGCCCCTCCCATGGTGAAAACGGCTGCTGGAACGTCAAATCAGGCGCGGAGCTCGAGGTAGAAGATGATAATGGCGGCTAAAATCGGACAAAAACATTAAGTAGTCCGTCGTAGCGTCGAGACGCTAGGGCAGCGTCTCGACGCTGCGCCCTAAATAATCCGCGCGCGCGCAGTCGGGGTGGCGTCGAGCGAGCGTCGAGACACTGTCACTCGACGCTTGCTCTCGGGTTTTTCTTCAAATCAACGCTTCAGACTTCGGGGCGTCGAGACGCTCTGGCAGCGTCTCGACGCTGAGCAGCGTCGAGCTAGCGTCGCGACGCTGTCGCTCGACGCTAGCTCTCGGGTTGATACATGGATTTTTGCCTTCAATTTCTCCAAAGTGCTCAACCTTCATGCCTTTGCATGGATCTTCCCCGGAAGCGTCCTTAGGTCTTTAAAATGCGATATTAAGCTCTGAAAAGCGCCGAAACGCTCTTGAGAGCGAATAACCGAGAACACCTGCAATAATCACATAAAAGCAAGATTAAGCCAATAATAAACGTGAATTAGGGACATAATTATAGCTCCAAAATGGACCTATCATTGTTCTTACTTAATCCCATGCATGTGTTAGATTTCGCCGACGGACAATCGAATTTTCTAGCATATGGTAGAGTTACAGAGTAGCGATGTCATGCCTCTCACTATTCGCCCAGTAACACAGAACAATGAAATAAATCGGAGTATCGAGTCATGCATGATAATTGTTGGGTACTTCAGCGTTGGCGGGTAGCCAGTTAGCAATTTGATTACGTGGTCGAATGTCCGTCGCGGTATGCTAGTGACTGTCTAGAGTCAATTTAGGGCTGATCACTCTAATGAAACTTTAAACAATGTTTAATTAGTTCTTTTGATTTAGTTAATTGCTATGGAGCCGGTTACACAAGGGGGTTCCCAAGTAACCGACCGCGTGTATGACAAACTGTTAGCCTTAGGATTGTATAAAATGATAAGTGGTTGAATGTCTAGCAAATAAATCCCGAAAATCCCCGAACCGTACACGCGTCAATCCCTTTCTCTTTAAATTCTTTCCGTTAGTGTTTTAATTTTCTCATTGCATTATAAAAACCCCCTTTGTTACCATAAATCAACCAATTAAAATATCGAACCTTAATTTCAATCATACTAAGACCTTCTCTGTGGATCGACCCTGTTGCCGCTAGCTGCAAAGCTAAGTTTAATAGGCTTATAAAGTTTATTTTGGCGGGTCTCGACAACCCGGAATTTAGGGAGGATATTCAAAATTCGTCCCACCAAAATTGGCGTCGTTGCTGGGGAAGGCAAAAATTGATTGAAATTATGTTTGATTTTGATTTTGGTTGATTGATTGTGTGCTGAAAATTTTTTCCATTTGTTTTTTGTATGTTTAAAATTTTGTTTGTGCATGACCCGTTCTTATTAGATTAGTGGATTACAGTTTATACCTGAAATCGAAAGAGAAGAGCGGCGGTTGAGAAGAGAAGCCCGCGAGGGGCAAAGGTTGTTTGAACAAGAAGGCAATCCCATCTTTGGCGAGGAGATGGTGCAAGGAGAAGTGCCAAGGACGTTGAAACAGCTGGCAGCGCCAGATTTGAATTTGCAACCCCTGTGCATCAACTACCCCGTGGTAGCAAGTAATTTTGAATTAAAGTCCGGTTTAATTCACCAATTGCCTTTTTTCCATGGTAATGCAGGCGAGGATGTGAACAAGCATTTGATGGAGTTTCATTGCCTCTGTGCGGGGATGAAGCCCGCAGAAGTAACGGAGGAGCAGCTGAATTTAAGGGCATTCCCCTTCACGCTTAAGGATAAAGCCAAGGACTGGCTTTATTATTTGCCCTCCGGTTCGATAACGACGTGGCATGACATGAAGAGGGTTTTCTTGGAGAAATATTTCCCTGCGTCCCTTGCCACAACTCTGAGAAAAAGAATTTATGGGATCACTCAGGACGTGGGTGAATCCCTGCACGAGTATTGGGAACGCTTTGGGCGCCTGTGCGCAAGCTTTCTGCATCATCAAATTGTCGATCAGCTTCTGATTCAGTATTTTTATGAGGGCATGACGCCTCATGATCGGCAGATGATCGATGCCGCGAGTGGTGGGGCGTTGATTGATAAGACCCCGGTTGAGGCCAAACAGTTAAATGCAAACATGGCGGCCAACTCGCAGCAATTCGGTATTCGTGGGCAGGGAAAAGTTCACAGTGTGGCCCAGAGTCACGAGATGTCTGAAATGAAGGCCCAGGTGGCCGAGATTGGAAATTTACTGAAAAAAAATATCGGAGGTAGTGTTGCGTGCTCAATGTGTTAAAGATAAATAAGCAAGGAGGTAGAGAGAGCACTCAGAACATGCAAGCATACATGGTCTCACAGCAAGTAGTAAGTATATTTCATTCGTTTTTTCCACAGAGACTCATTTTTAGCTATTCATGAAGTGTATTTGTTAAGAAAGAAGGGGTGGATTTGATGGGGTAAAATTGGTTTTTAATTATCTAAGTTTTGCTGAATGTGTAAAGGAATGCAACATAAACAAATGCAAGTTGAAATTAGACTCAAAAGACAAGAGATGGAATTAATAAACGAAGAAGAAAACAGCTAAACAGAATGGTACTTAGCAGAATTGCGGACACCGCAATTTTACCGCAATTGAAGAACAGCGAAAGTGTGGAAATGGGCGAATTAAGGGCTACTAATGACTATCCTATAGGCATTTTTATACGATTCTCAAGCACTGGATCTACTCTCTATGCATCAAACTCACTCTATCTCATGTATCGTCCGATTCCATGCATTAGATTCTTTAGTTTACTCGACTCAAAGTAAGGTCTTAAGCATCTTGTTAAAACAGAAGTGTTTAGTTTGTACTAGGGAAACGCCTATTCCTAGGCCGTTTCCTGGTTACCATGAAAGGCTAGCATGATTATACGACTCTGAACTCTTACTCCTTCCAGAGGTTAGGAGTTCTTTGGACAAAATGGATGGCCAATCGAAATTGCCCGTGGGATGAAGCTTACATACAATCAATGCTTCGAAAGCTATCCTACATGCTTGGTTCACGTTTTTTAGCCTATAGTTCTGTCATTAGCATGCCCCTAAGTGACTTAGCTACTCATGGATATATAGAGAACAAAAGTATAAGATAAAACAGACATGCTTAGAAGGGAAATGTACTCAAAACAGTAAGATAAAACCGTAGCAGCAGAAGATGGAAACTGTGAAATGAAGATTTGTAATTTGATTACTTTGAATGTTTGAACGAACAACAGGAAACTTTAAAGGAAATAATTCAAAGACAGAAAGCAACGAAATGAAGTAGACTAATCACTAAACCAGAAGCAACAACTAATCAAAGCTGGAAATTAGAAAAGAAAGACAGAAAGCAGTAAAATGGTGCTTGAAAGCCTCGTTGCAGTCGCCTCGAATGAAGGGGATGAAAGGTCAGCCTTGCTTGGATGAATCCAATCGAGAGAGAAGAAGAATCTCCTCTCCTTCCTATCAGATTATCGATTCCAACAGCTGAGACTCTCACTCCAACAGACGGCAAAGGAAAACAGGGAGAAAAGATGGACTGCGAGAAGACTCTACGCTTTCGGATGATGACTGAACCTCCGACTTTGGCCCCCTTTTATAGTAGTTTGCAGGTGCGTTTGGGCCAAGGAGAACCATCAATCTTCAACGTCATATATCAGAATGGATGGAGGAGAAAGAACGAATCCCTGAAATTACGGAAATTAACAGAAAAGGATCAGTCAACTTACGGTTTTCACTTGAATAATTGCGGCTTCAGCAATGTTTTCGCAATGCTGTCGCAATGCAGTTTTTTCATTCTTTTCCTTCGGTTTTCAACCTTTTTCTTTCCTATTGTGCATAAGTCCTAATTTAGCTACCTTCTTCTCATTTTCATATTTAAGCATAGGTTTAGGCTAAATGCTATCAAAAACACCTAAAAGTGTTCATCTTCTTAAGCTAAATGGGTCCTAAATAAGTCACTTTCAGAGACTTAACACACCCCCAAACTTAAGGCTTTGCTTGTCCTCAAGCATACTAAGGACTTACCTAGGCTGCTGTTTCTTCTTCTTTAACCACTTACTGACTCCCTTATATCCCTATCTATAGCACTGCTGTCCTGTGACACACTTCTCAGTTTAAAACTACCCTCTTATCTAGCTTCTTCTGACTTCGCCTGCCTAACACTCACCTGCTTTTATTAACTTCCTACAACTGATCTATTTGCTTTTGTCATATCATGCCACTATCCCTAAGGTTTCAAATTCTGCCTAGCTTTACCTTAGACTCAGTACATGCTTCTAGCTTTACTTTTAATGTGTCTAGGAATCCTTAGAGTCATGGCAGTCTTAGTATTAACGGTGACAGTAGTACTTTAAAGGACAACCTAAACCCTGGCATCACTACATTGGAAAAACACTCATCTCCCTAAACAAACCTACAAGTTACAACTTTGTGCTTAGCTAATTGAGGATCAGAGTTCTTTTTAAATAGGACACCTAAGCCACAAAGTTATAACTCCTAGGTATACATTCTTCTTCCCTATTCTTTTCCTTTTTTCTTACTTAGGTGGGACCTCTCCTTTGGTTGCCTTTTGATGCAATGCCACTTGTGGGTCACACACTTGGCACTGATTACTTAGCAACCTAAGAGAGACCCCCCTCTCTATTCTATTTTTCATTTTTTTTTTTTTTCAGTTCATCATTTTTTTGTAAAGGAGAAGAAGAATGCTTATGTTTCTAAGGGAGAGAGGAATGTTCCTAGGCCTAGGGTGGCCTCCCCCAAACTTCAACTACTCATTGTCCCCAATGAGTGTCTGAGGTGGCACACCCCCAAACTATCCTAGAAGCATCTAGTCTAAGGTAAAACAAAGAGAATCTAAAGCCCTAGGCATAGACAGAACATTTAAAAGAAAATATCATAGCAGCAGTAAATTAAAAAAAACAGACAGTTAAGGGCTTAAAGCTGTGCATGCTGAGCTTTTTAGAGGTTGATTTTAAACTAGCAAAGGGTGTCCTATGATACTCATCCAGCATGCATTTAGATAAGCTATATAAGGTAGTCAGGTTAGCAGCAAAAGATAGAATTTAAACAGGTTACAGCCTAGCTAAACAGACAGTCCAAAACATGCTTTCAGTCATAAAAATTGCGGGTACCGCAATTATTTCGCAATTAGATCAGGGCAGATATAACATTGATTAAGGCCCCTAAGCATGCTTTTTCCAGGCACTCAAACTCTCTAAAAATAAAAATAAACTATCCTACCTAGTCATCTAACATCAGACTATACTGAGCAAAAGAAAAAACATAAAACGAAGCATCTAAAACAGATCAAAAGTGTACTAAAAGACAGCATAATTCACATAGTCTAAAAAAAACAGAAAATTGTTTTTGTTTCTAAGGGAACAGTAATACTCCCTCCAGTGCAATCCAAACCAGCACTCAAACGTCTTCATCTTCATCAGGTTGCCGTGGTCGTGGGGGCACCCATGGAGTCAGGAGATTCGTAGGGAAATCAGGGAAGATGCACCCAAGTTGGTCTGCAACTTCCTTGTCCCTTGCCTGCGCATAAGTGGCCCATTGAGCCATTCTCCTCTGCATATCCATCAGGCAGGCCATGGATAGGGACTGTTCAGCAGCCAGCCTATCCAGTTCAAACTCCATATTCCCCTTCCTCCTCAGCCTCAGGCTAGCAGGCAGCTCCAAGTGGCCTGTGTAAGTCATTTGCTGCTTCATGCGCTCGGTGGGGACTCCTGCAAGCAAACATAGCTTGGTTATGGTGTTAGGGAAAAACAGTGGTCCCTTACCTTTCTTGGCGCACTCAGCAATAGCAGCAGTGATGACTTCTCCCACGTTGATCGTGAGACCTCTCATTATCGCATACACCAGCAGCGATCGGCCCTGGTTGATTGTAGTCTCATGAGTCACTGGGGACAATCTCCTTCTCACGAACGAAAACCAAACAGCCGCCTTAGCCGTGAGGTTGGCACTCATGAGAGTGTGCCTCCCATTGCGTGACACGGTCCAGGAAGCTTCAGGCTGGCCAATGGTCCGAATGGCCTCTTCCAGAACAGCCTCAGTAGGCTCATCAACAATCCGTGCATAATCTGTATGTGTTTGGCCCTTGAGACCATAGGCTTCGTTGATGGCCTTGGCTGAGAAATCCACTTCTACCCCTCTGACCACAGACAGGCCATCCTCAGGGCTGAGCACATTGGCGTAGAAATCATACACCATGCTCGTGTAGGCTGGATTGGGCGGTCTGCAAAATTCCTCCCAGCCGTGGTTGATCACTCCTGCGCGCAAGAACTGCGGCAG
Organism: Herpetospermum pedunculosum; assembly: GCA_028017165.1. Classification (NCBI taxonomy): domain Eukaryota; kingdom Viridiplantae; phylum Streptophyta; class Magnoliopsida; order Cucurbitales; family Cucurbitaceae; genus Herpetospermum; species Herpetospermum pedunculosum. The sequence continues at coordinate 13,134,317 of JAPQWQ010000186.1, read as the reverse complement.
GTCAGCAGGTCGGTCGAGGAAGCCTTTCTCGTGCAGCAACTCCCTCTTCCGCAGCTCAGCACCCCTGGACTCAGCATCAGATGAAACATACCTCACTGACTGAGGCTCGTCTTCAGGGTAGAGCTTTGCCTTCCCCTTATCTGATGGCCTGGCTGACTCGGCAGCCTCAACCTTGAGTCGTTTGAGCGATGGCTCAGTACTTTCCTTCTCTGATGAAGGCACCTCCTTAGCCTTCTTCCTCTTTAGTTTCTTGGATCGCTTGGCTTTAAGGATCTTGGCCTTCTTTTTCTTCTTCAGCTTTGCCTCAATATTGATCTGCTGCAGGCATGCCCCCAGCGTCTCCTCCATGGAATCATCCTGCTGTGCAGGACTCTCTGGGCTAGCTTCCCTTGCAGGTGAGAAGACCTCGTCTTCACCACCTTCCCCACTGCCCTGAGTGGATTCCTGGTACTCCCCATAGGGTAATTCAGGGTCAGGCCGTGGAGGCGTGTGTGAAGGTGTGGCACTCTGCTCTGCTGTAGGCGTCTGCACAGAATTCAGTGGTGAAGACGGCGTTTCAGGGCTCTGTGCAGGCGGTGACAATGAAAGCTCTGGGCTGTGCACTGGTTCAGATGATGAAGGGTTGTGCGCAGGTGAGGCAGATGGCGACGAACTCTTCTTGGGCGACTCGTGGGACGCACGATCTGTTTCTTGACTCTCCACAGAGAGAGTCTTGGCTTTGCTTGGTTCGGCGGCCGTCTCGACACTCCACCGGCGTTTCTTGGGCGTGCCCGCTGGTTCAGAAGGTCCAGCAGGGATCTCAGTGACAACCCTCCACTTCTTCCTACGGATCGGAAGCTTGGGAAGAGGTCCGGTGCGTACAGCCCCAGCATCTGCAAGGGTCAGAAGTGCTTCCCTTGCAGCCGCTTCAGCTGCGTCATCAGCCTTCTTCTTGGCTGCGGATCTTTCAGCCCTTGTGGACACCATTGTCGAATCTTGGAGGTTTGGAGAGAAGGATCAAAGATGAAGAGAATCTCAGTTTTCTTGGAAATCAGAGAATGAGAGAATCGTATCGATCGAGCGCCTTCTAACGGATATAAAGGCAACGGCTAAATCCCAACGGCTCTATTTTGCGGATCCTGCAATTCCAGCGCAATTTTAGGGATTTCTTTTTATCTAAATGGCAAACTTGGTTCGTCCGTATCTTTTATTTGGCTCGATCGTTTCTTGATTTTTAAAGCTGGGATTACTCTCCTTGATCCCCTCTTTCGATTCCCTATAAAAACAAATAAAACAAACATTAAATACTTAATTAAAATCACACCACAAAACATACAAACGATAACCGGAAAAAGTGAAAAAATAAACTAAGGCATTAGCCTTGACTGAACGAGCACAGTGACCACTCGTTCTCTCTCGTTTTTAGTTTCATGCTTCATTCAAGAGGAAGGCCGAGAGAGTCTTCACATCTCCTTCCTCATAGTAGTGCTTCAACCTCGCCCCATTGACCATAAATGGCTGACCTTGCTGTAAGTTCTTTATCTCTATTGCACCATGAACAAACACATTAGTAATGACAAATGGACCCGACCATCTAGACTTAAGTTTCCCTGGAAATAGTTTCAACCGTGAGTTAAACAACAAAACAAGTTGACCCTTCTTAAAGTCCTTAACTCTAAGTCTACTATCGTGCCAAATCTTGGTTTTTTCCTTGTACATCTTAGCATTTTCATAGGCCATATGCCTAAGCTCATCAAGCTCATGTAATTGCAAAGACCTCAGTGTCCCCGCATCCTTTACACAAAAATTCAATTCCTTCATGGCCCAAAATGCTTTGTTCTCTAACTCAAGTGGTAAGTGACAAGCCTTGCCATATACCAGCCTATAAGGGGACATACCTAGGGGTGTCTTATATGCTGTCCTATAAGCCCAAAGTGCATCCTCAAGCTTGAAGGACCAGTCTTTCCTATTAGGTTTGACCACTTTTTCTAGGATGTTCTTAATTTCCCTATTTGAGATTTCAGCTTGGCCATTTGAGTGTGGGTGGTAGGGAGTGGCTACTCTATGTCTAATGTTATATTTAGCCAACACTCTCTCCATAGCCTTGTTAATGAAATGTGACCCCTCATCACTAATGATAGCACGAGGTGTCCCAAACCTAGTAAAAATGTGCCTATGCAAGAAGTTGGTGACTGTTTTAGCATCATTATTAGGACATGCTTTGGCCTCTACCCACTTGGACACATAATCCACTGCTACTAATATGTAAAGGTTACCTGATGATGGAGGGAATGGCCCCATGAAGTCAATGCCCCATACATCAAAGAGCTCTAACTCTAAGATGTAGGTGAGGGGCATCTCATCCTTTCGACTGAGGTTACCTGTTCTTTGGCATTCATCACAGCTGTGGGCATAATTGTGGGCATCCTTGAAGATTGTTGGCCAGTAATAGCCACTCTGAAATACCTTTGCAGCTGTTCTTTGGCCACCAAAGTGTCCACCATAAGGAGATGTGTGACAGTGCTGCAGCACAGACTTCGCTTCAGCAGCTGAAACACACTTCCTTAGCAAACCATCAGCACAGGTTCTGTAAAGTGTGGGGTCATCCCAGATGAATTTCCTTGCTTCATGAAGGAACCTCTTCTTCTCTTGTCCTCCCTTGAACACTGGTAATACCTGTGATGCACGGAAGTTAGCAATGTCAGCAAACCAAGGTTCCTCATCGTTATCACGATGAGTCAAAGCAAAGACATGTTCATCAATAAAAGCATCAGAAATTGCGGGGTCCGCAATTTTTTCGCAATTGTGCTGCAATCGAGACAGGTGATCTGCAACCACGTTTTCACATCCTTTCTTGTCCCGAATGTCCAAATCAAATTCCTGCAGCAATAACACCCATCTAATCAACCTAGGCTTGGCATCAGCCTTCCTCATAAGATATTTCAAGGCAGAATGGTCAGTATATACAATTGTCCTAGTGCCTACAATATAGTTTCTAAATTTTTCGCAAGCAAACACTACAGCAAGCATCTCTTTCTCAGTAGTTGTATAATTACATTGAGCCTCATTCAAGGTCTTACTAGCATAATAGACAGGGTGTGTTAGCTTGTCAATCTTCTGGCCTAACATCACTCCTACAGCATAGTCACTGGCATCACATAACATCTCAAAGGGCAGATCCCAATTTGGTCCTACTATGATAGGGGCTGTGACTAGTGCTTTCTTAAGGGTGGTCCAAGCTACTACACATTCCTTAGAGAAGATGAATGGCCTATTTAATTCTAGAAGCTCACACAGAGGCTTGGCTATCTTAGAAAAGTCCTTGATGAACCTTCTGTAGAAGCCAGCATGCCCTAAGAAGCTTCTAATGGCCTTGACATTCTGAGGCTCTACCAACTTCTCTATGATCTCAATTTTGGCTCGGTCAACTTCGACTCCTGCCCTCGACACTCTATGTCCTAAGACAATCCCCTCATCCACCATAAAATGGCATTTTTCCCAATTTAGGACTAGGTTGGTCTCCTCACACCTAGCCAGGACTTGTCCTAGGTTTTCTAGACAGTTTGAAAATGAGTCCCCAAAGACTGAGAAGTCATCCATGAATATTTCTATCATGGACTCATCCAACTCAGAGAAGATTGCCATCATGCACCTTTGGAAAGTTGCCGGTGCATTGCATAAGCCAAAAGGCATCCTGCGAAAGGCAAAAGTTCCAAAAGGGCAAGTGAAGGTGGTCTTCTCTTGATCCTTAGGGTCTATAGTTATTTGATTATAGCCTGAATACCCGTCTAAGAAACAATAGTAGGCTCTACCAGCTATTCTGTCTAGCATCTGGTCAATGAACGGTAGAGGGAAGTGATCTTTTTTAGTTTCTTTATTTAATTTCCTATAATCCATACACACTCTCCACCCTGTGACAGTCCTTGTTGGAATCAGTTCGTTGTTCTCATTGACTACCACAGTTATTCCCCCCTTTTTAGGTACACATTGGATGGGGCTCACCCACTGGCTACTAGCTATTGGGAAGATCACTCCTGCATCTAACCATTTTATTATTTCCTTCTTTACTACCTCTTTCATAGAGGGGTTTAGCCTACGCTGGTGATCTACCCTAGGTGTGTGCTCTTCCTCTAGTATAATTTTGTGCATGCAATAAGAAGGGCTAATGCCTCGAATATCAGCAATAGTCCATGCTATAGCCTTCCTATGTTGCTTAAGCAATAAAATCAGTTCAACCTCATGCTTTTCACTTAATTTAGAAGAAATGATAACAGGCAGAGTTTCATTACTTCCTAGATATGCATACTTGAGGTGAGTAGGTAGTGGTTTCAGTTCTAAAACAGGTGGATGCTCAATGGAGGGCTTTAAAGGATTCACAGATCTATCAGTTAAATCTATATTCATACATACATGTTGTGGTTTATCTACAGGCATATCCATTATGTCAGATACATTCAAGTCAGCTACATCTAATTGTACATAATCATTAGCATGCTTAGTTAATAATACATGCTCCAATTGTTCCTCCATCAAGGAGTCTACTACGTCCATGCTAGCACAGGATTCAAGGTCAGAGGGGTACCTTAAAGCTTTATATACACTAAACTTCACCTCTTCATCATGAACCCTCATAGTAAGCTCACCTTTTTGGACGTCTATAAGTGCCCTACCTGTGGCTAGAAATGGTCTGCCTAGCAGGATGGGGACCTCCTTGTCTGCCTCATAGTCCAGGACAATGAAATCTGCAAGGAAAATAAATTTGTCAACTTTCACTAGAATATCCTCAATCTTACCTTCAGGGTATGCGATGGATCTGTCTGCTAGTTGTAAAGTGACAGTGGTTGGACGTGCTTCCCCTATTCCCAACTGGCGGAATAGGGACAGGGGCATGAGATTTATGCTGGCGCCCAGGTCACAAAGCGCTCTGCCCACATGCTTGCCTCCAAGTTCTACAGGTAAGGTGAAGGAACCAGGATCCTTCTCCTTCTTGGGCAGCATGTTCTGGAGGATGGCACTGCACTCCTCAGTGAGGTTTACTGTTTCAAACTCACCAATTATTTTTTTGTTAGTAATGATGTCCTTCAAAAACTTTACATAAGAAGGCATCGACTGCAAAACTTCTACAAAAGGAATGTTAACATGCACTTGCTTAAGAATTTCTAAGAATCTATTAAAATGAACTTCCTGTTCCTGCTTCTTCTTAAGCCTTCGAGGGTATGGAGGTGGTGGCACATATGCAGGCACGTCAGGGCGCTTTAGGATAGGTGGAGTGTTAAGTCTCTGAAAGTGACTTATTTAGGACCCATTTAGCTTAAGAAGATGTACACATTTAGGTGTTTTTATTAGCATTTAGCCTAAACCTATGCTTTAATATGAGAATTAGAAGAAGGTGGCTAATTTAGGACTTATGCACAATAGGTAGAAAAAGGGGTGAAAACCGAAGAAAAGGATGGAAAAAAGAACCATTGCGAATGCATTGCGGAATAATTGCGGTGACCGCAATTATTCAAGTTAAAACCGTAAGTTGGCTGACATTTTTCTGTTTAGATCCGACTTTTCAGGGATTCGTTCTTTCTCCTCCATCCATTCTGATATACGACGTTGAAGATTGATGGTTCTCCTTGGCCCAAATGCACCTGCAAACTACTATAAAAAGGGGTCAAAGTCGGAGGTTCAGTCATCACTCGAAGCGTAGAAGTCTTTCTGCAGTCCACCCTTTCCACTGTTCTTCCTTTGCCGTCTGTTGGAGTGAGAGTCTAGGCTTTTGGAATCGATAATCTGACAGGAAGGAGAGAAGATTCTTCTTCTCTCTCGATTGGATTCATCCAAGCACGGCTGAATTCTCATCACCTTCATTCGAGGCGACTGCCACGAAGATTTCCAGCAACCTTTACTGTTTTCTGCTCTTTTCTTCTCATTTCCATTACTGATCATTGTTGTCTTAGTTTAGTCATTTCAATTATTGTATTTCGTTGTTGTCTGCCTTGAATTCATTCTGTTTAAGCTTTCCTTTGTCATTCAAACACTTGAAGTAATCAAAGTACGTTTTTGCATTTCACAGTTCTTCCTTGTTCTGCTACGAGTTTCACTTACTGTTTTAAGCACTTTTTCCTTCTAAGCATGTCTACTTTATCTTATATTTCTGTTCTACATATATCCATGAGGAACTAAATTCATTTAGGGGCATGCTAATGACAGAACTATAGGCTAAAAAACGTAAGTCAAGTAGGTAGATCAACATTCGAACATTGATTATATGTAAGCTTCATCCCACGGGCAATTTCGATTGGCCATCCATTTTGTCCAAAGAACTCCTAACCTCTGGAAGGAGTAAGAGTTCAGAGTCATATAATCATGCTAGCCTTTCATGGTAATCAGGAAACGGCCTAGGAATAGGCGTTTCCCTAGTATAAACTGAACACTCCTGTTTTAACAAGATGCTTAAGACCTTACTTTGAAGTCGAGTAAACTTGAGTCTCTCATGCATGGAATCGGACGATACTTGAGATAGAGTGAGTTTAATGTGTAGAGAGTTGATCCAAAGCTTGATAATCGTAATAAAATGCCTATAGGACAGTCATTAGTAGCCCTTAATTCACCCATTTAACCAGTTTTTCGCTGCCAATTAATTGCGGATTAATTGCGGTTCTCGCAATTCTGCTAAATTGCTTTCTGTCTAGCTGTTTTCTTCTTCGTTTATTGAGTCCATCTCTTGTCTTTTAAGCCTGATTTTAACTTTAATTTGTTTATGGCATAATCCTTTATACATTCAGCAAAAAGTAGTTAATTAAAAACCAATTTTACCCCATCAAATTCATCCCATCTTTCTTAACATTCACACTTCGCGAATAGTTAAAAACAAGTCTCTGTGGAAAAAACGAATTAAATATACTCACTACTTGCTGTAAGACCATGTATGCTTGCATGTTCTAAGTGCTCTCTCTACCCTTTTGCATATTTATCTTTACACATTGAGCACGCAACAAGTTTTTGGCGCCGCTGCCGGGGACTTATTTTTAAGTGAAAACGAAGTTGTTAAGTTTGAAAAATTCAGTTTTTCATTGAGTGAAACTAATCTGTTTCATTTCTTTTGCAGGTGCCATTAAGGTAGTTTATGAGTGAGCGTTCACATAGTGATTTAGAGTTCGATCCTGAACCTGAAAGATCACTTCGAGCTAGGAATAAGGCAAAGAAACGTCTCTTTAAACAACCTCCTATACCTCAAACCACACCTGAAACTAGAGAAATGGGCGATGTAGTTCCAAATCCGGCGCAAGCCATTCGCAACCCCATCGAAATAGCGAATGACAAGGATAGCGCCATCCTTTCATATTTAGTACCTATGCCTGGGGAGCTGAACCCCAGCATAATCCGTCCTGAAATCACTGCCCACTCATTCGAGTTGAAACCAGTGATGTTCCAAATGTTGTCCACTGTGGGACAATTCTTTGGAATAGAAAATGAGGACCCCCATAACCACCTTAGGAACTTCTTAGGAGTTAGTGACACTTTCCTAATCCCTGGAGTTTCCCAAGAAGCCCTGAGGCTATATCTTTTCCCTTACTCTTTGAGGGACAAAGCCAAAACATGGCTAAATTCTTTACCCTCAGGATCTGTCCGCAATTGGACAGATTTAGCAGAAAAATTCCTAGTCAAATACTTCCCACCAGATAGGAATTCAACTTTTCGTGATGACATCATAAAATTCAAACAAGCTCCAAGTGAGTCTCTTCACGAAGCTTGGACACGATTCAAAGACCTTCTCGTTAAATGTCCACACCATGGCATTCCATGGTGTATCCAAATAGAAGTTTTCTTTAAAGGATGCAATCCCAGCACCAGACAAGTCTTAAACTCATCTGCTGGAGGTTCCATGTTGTCCAAGAGTTACAACGAAGCTTATGAGATCTTGGAGAAGATCTCAACATCTCACTGTAGATGGTCAGACGATCCTGTAGAGCCAACTAGAGCTCAAGACAAGGATGCTCTAAGCGCCATGAGCACCCAAATAAATGCCCTGACCAACTTAGTTAAGCAAATGGCTCAGGCCAATCTCCAAACCAGTGCCAATACCGCCACAGCCATGTCAATGGGCACTCAACCAAGTCAAGGCGAGGCACCAATCTGTGGATTCTGTGGGGAAGGACACCCTTATGAATACTGTCCTGGGAATCCATCCTCGGTCTGCTATGTAGGAAGTCAGCAGCAACCTAGGAATAACCCCTACTCACAAACTTACAATCCTGGTTGGAGAAACCACCCTAACCTGTCATGGGGTGGCCAACAAAACACTAACCAAAATCCTAACCAACAAAGGCCGAGTGGAACACCTGGTTTCACTCCCCAACATAACCAGTCAATGTACCAAAAGCCTTACAATCAACCTGTAGGATCTTCTGTAGAAAACCTACTCAAGGAATATATAGCTAAGAATGATGCTACTCTTCAGAGCCAGCAAGCTACCCTTAGGAGCCTGGAAAACCAAATAGGCCAGTTAGCCAATGAACTTAAAAGTAGGCCCCAAGGTAGACTCCCTGCTGATACCGAGGTACCAAGGAGAGATGGCAAGGAACAAGTTCAAGCCATTGAACTTAGGAGTGGAAGACCATTGGTGAGCATTACAAAGGACACACCAAAGAGAGTAGAGAACACTGAGTCTAGTGCTCCACTGGAGTCTCTGCCAAGCCAAGGTCCACCACCAACTAGCACATCAGGAGCCAGGTTAGAACCAATTGGAGAGGACATAGAAGAAATTCCAAGGCCTCCACCGATCCTAAAGCGCCCTGACGTGCCTGCATATGTGCCACCACCTCCTTATCCTCGAAGGCTTAAGAAGAAGCAAGAACAGGAAGTTCATTTTAATAAATTCTTAGAAATACTTAAGCAAGTGCATGTGAACATTCCTTTTGTAGAGGTTTTACAGTCTATGCCTTCATATGTAAAATTTTTGAAGGATATCATTACTAACAAAAAGATAATTGGTGAGTTTGAAACAGTAAACCTCACCGAGGAGTGCAGTGCCATCCTCCAAAACAAGCTGCCCAAGAAGGAGAAGGATCCTGGTTCCTTCACCTTACCTGTAGAACTTGGAGGCAAGCACGTGGGCAGAGCGCTTTGTGACCTGGGCGCCAGCATAAATCTCATGCCCCTGTCCCTATTCCGCCAGTTGGGAATAGGGGAAGCACGTCCAACTACTGTCACTTTACAACTAGCAGACAGATCCATCGCATATCCAGAAGGTAAGATTGAGGATATTCTAGTTAAAGTTGACAAATTTATTTTCCTTGCAGATTTCATTGTCCTGGACTATGAGGCAGACAAGGAGGTACCCATCCTGCTAGGTAGACCATTTCTAGCCACAGGTAGGGCACTAATAGACGTGCAAAAAGGTGAGTTAACTATGAGAGTTCATGATGAAGAGGTAAAATTTAGTGTTTACAAAGCTTTAAAATATCCCTCTGATTCTGAGTCTTGTGCTAGCATGGATGTTGTTGACTCACTAATGGAAGAACAATTAGAGCATGTACTGTTAACCAAGCATGCTAACGAATATGTAGGATTAGATGTAGATGATCTAAATGTAGCTGACATAATGAACATGCCTGTAAATAACCCTCAGCATGTATGTATGAATATAGATTTAACTAATAGAACTATTAACCCTCTGAAGCCCTCCATTGAGCATCCACCTATTTTAGAACTGAAACCACTACCAACTCACCTCAAATATGCATATCTAGGAGAGAATGAAACACTGCCTGTAATTATTTCTTCTAAACTAAGTGAACAGCATGAGGTTGATTTAATTTTACTGCTTAAGCAACATAGGAAGGCTATAGCATGGTCTATTGCTGATATTCGAGGCATTAGCCCTTCTTATTGTATGCACAAAATTATTCTAGAGGAAGAACACACACCTAGGGTAGATCACCAGCGTAGGTTAAACCCCTCTATGAAAGAGGTAGTGAAGAAAGAAATAATAAAGTGGTTAGATGCAGGAGTAATTTTCCCCATAGCTAGTAGCCAGTGGGTGAGCCCCATCCAGTGTGTACCTAAAAAGGGGGGAATAACTGTGGTAGTCAATGAGAATAACGAACTAATTCCAACAAGGACTGTCACAGGGTGGAGGGTATGTATGGATTACAGAAAACTAAATAAAGAAACTAAAAAAGACCACTTCCCCATACCGTTTATTGACCAGATGCTAGACAGAATAGCTGGTAGAGCCTACTACTGTTTCCTAGATGGCTATTCAGGCTACAATCAAATAACTATAGACCCTAAGGATCAAGAGAAGACCACCTTCACTTGCCCTTTTGGAACGTTTGCCTTCCGCAGAATGCCTTTTGGCTTATGCAATGCACCGGCAACTTTCCAGAGGTGCATGATGGCCATCTTCTCTGAGTTGGATGAGTCCATGATAGAAATATTCATGGATGACTTCTCAGTCTTTGGGGACTCATTTAAAACCTGTCTAGAGAACCTAGGACAAGTCCTGGCTAGGTGTGAAGAGACCAACCTAGTCCTAAATTGGGAAAAATGCCATTTCATGGTAGATGAAGGGATTGTCTTAGGACACAGAGTGTCAAGGGCCGGTGTAGAAGTGGATAGGGCGAAAATAGAGGTCATAGAGAAGTTGGTAGAGCCCCAGAATGTTAAAGCTATTAGGAGTTTCCTAGGACATGCTGGCTTCTATAGAAGGTTCATCAAGGACTTTTCTAAGATAGCCAAGCCTCTGTGCGAGCTTCTAGAGCTAGGTAGGCCATTCATCTTTTCTAAAGAATGTGTAGTAGCTTGGAAAGCCCTTAAGGAAGCACTGGTCACAGCACCAATCATAGTAGGACCAAATTGGGATCTCCCATTTGAGATGCTATGTGATGCCAGTGACTATGCTGTAGGAGTCATGTTAGGACAGAAGATTGACAAGCTCACACATCCTGTCTATTATGCTAGTAAGACCTTGAATGAGGCTCAATGTAACTATACAACTACAGAGAAAGAAATGCTTGCTGTAGTATTTGCTTGTGAAAAATTTAGGAACTATATTGTAGGAACTAGGACCATTGTATATACTGACCATTCTGCTTTAAAATATCTGATGAGGAAGGCTGATGCTAAGCCTAGATTGATTAGATGGGTGTTATTGCTGCAGGAATTCGATTTGGACATTCGGGACAAGAAGGGATGTGAAAACGTGGTTGCAGATCACCTGTCTCGATTGCAGCACAATTGCGAAAAAATTGCGGACCCCGCAATTTCTGATGCTTTTATAGATGAACATATCTTTGCTTTAACTCATCGTGATAACGATGAGGAACCTTGGTTCGCTGACATTGCTAACTTCCGTGCAGCACAGGTATTACCAGTGTTCAAGGGAGGACAAGAGAAGAAGAGGTTCCTCCATGAAGCAAGGAAATTCATCTGGGATGACCCCATACTTTACAGGACCTGTGCTGATGGGTTGTTGAGGAAGTGTGTTACAGCTGCTGAAGCGAAGTCTGTGCTGCAGCACTGTCACTCATCTCCTTACGGTGGGCACTTTGGTGGACAAAGGACAGCTGCCAAGGTATTTCAAAGTGGCTACTACTGGCCAACAATCTTTAAGGACGCCCACAACTATGCCCACAACTGTGACGAGTGCCAAAGGACAGGTAACCTCAGTCGTAAGGATGAGATGCCCCTCACCTACATCTTAGAGTTGGAGCTCTTTGATGTATGGGGCATTGATTTCATGGGACCCTTCCCTCCATCATCAGGTAACTTGTATATTCTAGTAGCAGTAGACTACGTGTCAAAGTGGGTAGAAGCTAAGGCATGTCCTAATAATGATGCTAAGACAGTCACTACTTTCTTGCATAGACACATTTTCACTAGATTTGGGACTCCTCGTGCTATCATTAGTGATGAGGGGTCACATTTCATTAATAAAGCTATGGAGAAGATATTGGCTAAATATAACATTAGGCATAGAGTAGCTACTCCCTACCACCCACACTCAAATGGCCAAGCTGAGATTTCCAATAGGGAGATAAAGAACATCCTAGAGAAGGTAGTCAAACCTAATAGGAAAGACTGGTCTTTCAAGCTTGAGGATGCACTTTGGGCTTACAGAACAGCATATAAGACACCTCTAGGAATGTCTCCCTATAGGTTGGTATATGGCAAGGCTTGCCACTTGCCACTTGAGTTGGAGAACAAGGCATTTTGGGCCATGAAAGAATTAAATTTTTGTGTGAAGGATGCAGGGACATTAAGATCTTTACAGCTGCATGAACTTGATGAGCTTAGGCACATGGCCTATGAGAATGCCAAGATGTACAAAGAAAAGACAAAAATATGGCATGACAGTAGACTCAGGATCAAAGATTTTAAGAAAGGCCAACTTGTACTGTTATTTAACTCACGATTAAAGCTATTTCCAGGCAAATTAAAGTCTAGATGGTCGGGTCCATTTATTATTACTAATGTCTTTGTTCATGGTGCCATAGAGATTAAAAACTTGCAGCAAGGACAGCCATTTATGGTCAATGGTGCTAGGTTGAAGCACTACTATGAGGAAGGGGATGTGAAGACTCTCTCGGCCTTCCTCTTGACTGAAGCATGACAAAGAGAACGAGAGAGAACGAGTGGTTACTGTGCTCGTTTAGTCAAGGCCAATGCCTTAGTTTATTTTTTCTGTTTTTATCGATGATCGTTTGTATGTTTTGTAGCGTGATTTTAATTGCGTATTTAATGTTTGTTTTATTTGTTTTTGTAGGGAATCGAAAGAGGGGATCAAGGGGAGTAAATCAGGCTTTAAAAATCAAGAAACGGTTGAGCTAATTGAAAGATACGGGCGATCAAAGTTTAGAATTTGTATGAAATATTATCCCTGGAATTGCGCAGAAATTGCTGGATTCGCAAAAAGAGCCGTTGGGATTTTTCCGTTGCTTTTATAGCCGTTAGAAGGCGCCCGTTTGATACGATCCTCTCATTCTTTGCTCTCCAAGATTTCTGCGATTCTCTCCACCTTTGATCTCTCTCTCCAAACCTCCAAGATTCGACCATGGTTTCCACTAGGGCTGAGAGATCCGCCGCCAAGAAGAAGGCCGACGACGCAGCTGAAGCGGCTGCGAGGGAAGCACTTCTCACCCTTGCTGATCAGGGTGCTGTACGCACTGGCCGTCTTGGCAAGCTTCCTATTCGTAGGAAGAAGTGGAGGGTGGTCACTGAGATCCCTGCTGGCCCATCTGAGCCAGTGGGTACGCCAACGAAGCGCCGGTGGACTGTCAAGACTGTCGCCGAACCAAGCATCGCCAAGACTCCCTCTGTGGAGAGTCAAGAACCTGATCGTGCATCTCACGAGTCAGCAAAGGAAGGTTCGTCGCCGTCTGTGTCACCTGTGCGCAGCCCTCTCCCATCTGAACCGGTGCAAAGCACAGAATCATCACCGCCAGCGTTTCAGAGTTCTGATCTACCACCTGCGGCTGTGCAGAGTCCTGACCTGCCGTCTTCGCCATGGAGTTCTGCACATACACCATCAGCAGAGCACAACTCTCCACGGCCTGATCCTGAATTCCCTTATGGGGATTATCAGGAGTCCACGCAAGGCAGTGGAGATGCTGGCGAAGAAGAAGTCTTCTCTCCCATGAGAGAAGACAGCCCTGATGAGCCTGCCCAGCAGGATGATTCTATGGAAGAAACGTTGGGGGCTTGCCTCCAACAGATCAACATGGAGAAAGAGAAGAAGAAGGCCAAGAAGGAGGCCAAGAAAGCCAAGAAACTGAAGAAGAAGAAGGCCAAGCGAGTGCCTTCAGCAGACAAAGACAGTGATGAGCCTTCGCTCAAACGCCTCAAGGTGGAGGCTGCTGAATCTTCCAAGCCAGCCGATAAGGGGAAGGCTAAACTCTACCCTGAGGATGAACCTCCATCAGTGAGGTATGTCTCCTCCGATGCCGAATCCAGGGGTGTGGAGCTGAGGAAAAGGGACCTGTTGCACGAGAAGGGGTTCCTTGATCGACTTGCTGACCTGCCGCAGTTCTTGCGCGCAGGGGTGATCAACCATGGCTGGGAGGAATTCTGCCGACCTCCCAATCCAGCATACACGAGCATGGTGTATGACTTCTATGCCAACGTGCTCAGCCCTGAGGATGGCCTATCTGTGGTCAGAGGGGTGGAGGTTGATTTCTCAGCCAAAGCCATTAATGAAGCATTTGGTCTAAGGGGCCAGCCTCACACAGATTACGCACGGATAGTTGATGAGCCGACCGAGGCTGTGCTGGAAGAAGCCATCCGCACCATTGGCCAGCCTGAGGCCTCCTGGACAGTCTCGCGCAATGGGCGGCACACGCTCATGAGTGCCAACCTCACGGCTAAGGCAGCTGTGTGGTTTTCATTCGTAAGAAGAAGACTCTCCCCGGTGACTCATGAGACTACAATTAACCAGAGCCGTTCGCTGATGGTTTATGCTATAATGAGAGGTCTCACGATCAATGTGGGAGAGGTCATCACTGCTGCCATAGCCGAGTGTGCTAAGAAGGGTAAGGGACCATTATTTTTTCCAAACACTATAACCAAATTGTGTTTGCTTGCAGGGGTTCCCACCGAGCGCTTGGAGCAGCAGCTGCCCTACACAGGCCATCTGGAGTTGCCTGCACACCTAAGGCTGAGAAGGAAGGGCAACATGGAATTTGAGTTGGATAGGCTGGCGGCTGAACAGTCCCTAACCATGGCCTGCTTGATGGACATGCAGAGGAGACTGGCTCAATGGGCCAACTATGCGCAGGCGAGGGACAGAGAAGTTGCAGACCAATTGGGGTGCATCTTCCCAGACTTCCCCACCAACCTCCTAACTCCATGGGTGCCCCCACGACCAAGGCGACCAGATGAGGATGATGAGAATTGAGTGCTGGATTGAAGAGCACTAGAGGGAGTATTACTGATCCCTAAAGAAACAAAAGACAATTTTTCTGCTTTTTGATAGATTCATGTATATTATGCTGTTTTTGGTTCAATTTTGATCTGTTTTGGATGTCTAGTTTTATGTTTTTCCTTTTGCTTAGGATAGTCTGATGTTAGTTGATTAGGTAGGATAGTTTAGTTTTCTTTTTAGGATGCATGAGTAACGGGAAAAAGCATGCTAGGGGCCTGAGTTAATGTTAAATCTGCCCAGATTGTATTGCGAAATAATTGCGGTTCCCGCAATTTTTGTGACTGATTGCATGTTTTTGACTGCCCGTTTAGTTAGGCTGTGATCTGTTAAATTCTATCTTTTGCTGCTAGCATGACTACCTTATATAGCTGATCTTGAAGCATGCTGGATGAGTGTCATAGGACACCTTTTGATAGTTTAAATTTGCCTCTGAATAGTGCTCAGCATGCATAAACCATAAGTCCTTAAACCTGTCTGTTATGTTCAAATTTTCTGCTGCTGGGATAGTTGCTTCTAGAATGTTTTGCCTATGCCTAGGATGTTTAGATTCTCTTTGTTTTACTTTAGACTAGATGCTTCTAGGATAAGTTTGGGGGTGTGCCACCTCAAACACTCATTGGGGACAATGAGTAGTTGAAGTTTGGGGGAGGCCACCCTAGGCCTAGGAACATTCCTCTCTCCCTTAGAAACATAAGCATTCTTCTTCTTCTAAAAAAAAAAAATGATGATGAACTGAAAAAAAAAAATGAAAAAAGAATAAAGGGGGGGAGTTTCTCTTAGGTTGCTGAGTAATCAGTGCCAAGTGTGTAACCCACAAGTGGCGTTGCATCAAAAGGCAACCAAAGGAGAGGCTCCACCTAAGAAAAAAAAAGAGAGAGAAAAATATAGGGAAGAAGAATGTATACCTAGGAGTTATAACTTTGTGGCTTAGATGTCCTATTTAAAAAGAACTCTGATCCTCAAAGTAGCTAAGCACAAAGTTGTAACTTGTAGGGTTGTTTTAGGGAGATGAGTGTATATCCAATGTAGTGATGCCAGGGCTTAGGTTGTTCTCTAAAAGTACCACTGTCACCATTAATACTAAGACTGGCATGACTCTAAGGAATCCTAGACACATTAAAAATAAGCTAGAAGCATGTACTGAGTCTAGAGTAAAGCTTGGTAGAATTGGAAACCTTAGGGATAATAGCATGATATCATAGAAGTAGTTAGATCAGTAGTAGGGGGTTAACAAAAGCAGTGGGTATAGTAGGCAGGTGAAGTCAGAAGAAGCTAGACAAGAGGTTAGTTCTAAACTAAGAAGTGTGTCACAGGACAGCACTGCTAGAGACAAGAATATAAGGGAGTTAGTGAGTAGTTAAAAGAAGAAGAAACAGCAGCCTAAGTAAGTCCTTAGTATGCTTGAGGACAAGCAAAGCCTTAAGTTTGGGGGTGTGTTAAGTCTCTGAAAGTGACTTATTTAGGACCCATTTAGCTTAAGAAGATGTACACATTTAGGTGTTTTTATTAGCATTTAGCCTAAACCTATGCTTTAATATGAGAATTAGAAGAAGGTGGCTAATTTAGGACTTATGCACAATAGGTAGAAAAAGGGGTGAAAACCGAAGAAAAGGATGGAAAAAAGAACCATTGCGAATGCATTGCGGAATAATTGCGGTGACCGCAATTATTCAAGTTAAAACCGTAAGTTGGCTGACATTTTTCTGTTTAGATCCGACTTTTCAGGGATTCGTTCTTTCTCCTCCATCCATTCTGATATACGACGTTGAAGATTGATGGTTCTCCTTGGCCCAAATGCACCTGCAAACTACTATAAAAAGGGGTCAAAGTCGGAGGTTCAGTCATCACTCGAAGCGTAGAAGTCTTTCTGCAGTCCACCCTTTCCACTGTTCTTCCTTTGCCGTCTGTTGGAGTGAGAGTCTAGGCTTTTGGAATCGATAATCTGACAGGAAGGAGAGAAGATTCTTCTTCTCTCTCGATTGGATTCATCCAAGCACGGCTGAATTCTCATCACCTTCATTCGAGGCGACTGCCACGAAGATTTCCAGCAACCTTTACTGTTTTCTGCTCTTTTCTTCTCATTTCCATTACTGATCATTGTTGTCTTAGTTTAGTCATTTCAATTATTGTATTTCGTTGTTGTCTGCCTTGAATTCATTCTGTTTAAGCTTTCCTTTGTCATTCAAACACTTGAAGTAATCAAAGTACGTTTTTGCATTTCACAGTTCTTCCTTGTTCTGCTACGAGTTTCACTTACTGTTTTAAGCACTTTTTCCTTCTAAGCATGTCTACTTTATCTTATATTTCTGTTCTACATATATCCATGAGGAACTAAATTCATTTAGGGGCATGCTAATGACAGAACTATAGGCTAAAAAACGTAAGTCAAGTAGGTAGATCAACATTCGAACATTGATTATATGTAAGCTTCATCCCACGGGCAATTTCGATTGGCCATCCATTTTGTCCAAAGAACTCCTAACCTCTGGAAGGAGTAAGAGTTCAGAGTCATATAATCATGCTAGCCTTTCATGGTAATCAGGAAACGGCCTAGGAATAGGCGTTTCCCTAGTATAAACTGAACACTCCTGTTTTAACAAGATGCTTAAGACCTTACTTTGAAGTCGAGTAAACTTGAGTCTCTCATGCATGGAATCGGACGATACTTGAGATAGAGTGAGTTTAATGTGTAGAGAGTTGATCCAAAGCTTGATAATCGTAATAAAATGCCTATAGGACAGTCATTAGTAGCCCTTAATTCACCCATTTAACCAGTTTTTCGCTGCCAATTAATTGCGGATTAATTGCGGTTCTCGCAATTCTGCTAAATTGCTTTCTGTCTAGCTGTTTTCTTCTTCGTTTATTGAGTCCATCTCTTGTCTTTTAAGCCTGATTTTAACTTTAATTTGTTTATGGCATAATCCTTTATACATTCAGCAAAAAGTAGTTAATTAAAAACCAATTTTACCCCATCAAATTCATCCCATCTTTCTTAACATTCACACTTCGCGAATAGTTAAAAACAAGTCTCTGTGGAAAAAACGAATTAAATATACTCACTACTTGCTGTAAGACCATGTATGCTTGCATGTTCTAAGTGCTCTCTCTACCCTTTTGCATATTTATCTTTACACATTGAGCACGCAACATGGAGGCCTTGGAATTTCTTCTATCTTCTCAATAATTGGCTCTAGCCTGGCTCCTGATGTGCTAGTTGGTGGTGGGCCTTGGTTTGGCAGAGACTCCAGTGGAGCACTAGACTCAGTGTTCTCTACTCTCTTTGGTATGTCTTTTGTGTTGCTCACCAATGGTCTTCCACTCCTAAGTTCAATTGCTTGAACTTGTTCTTTACCATCTCTCTTTGGTACCTCGGTGTCAGCAGGGAGTCTACCTTGGGGCCTACTCTTGAGTTCATTGGCTAATTGGCCTATTTGGTTCTCTAGGCTCCTAAGAGTAGCTTGCTGGCTTTGAAGCGTAGCATCATTCTTAGCTATATATTCCTTGAGTAAGTTTTCTACAGAAGATCCTACAGGTTGATTGTATGGTTTTTGGTACATTGACTGATTATGTTGGGGAGTGAAACCAGGTGTTCCACTCGGTCTAGGTTGGTTAGGATTTTGGTTAGTGTTTTGTTGGCCACCCCATGACAGGTTTGGGTGGTTTCTCCAACCAGGGTTATAGGTGTTGGAGTAGGGGTTATTCCTAGGCTGCTGCTGGCTCCCAACATAGCAGACTGAGGATGGATTCCCAGGGCAGTATTCATATGGGTGCCCTTCCCCACAGAATCCACAGATAAGTGCCTCGCCTTGACTTGGTTGGGTGCCCATTGACATGGCTGTGGCGGTATTGGCACTGGTTTGGAGATTGGCCTGAGCCATTTGCTTAACTAGGTTGGTCAGGGCATTTATTTGGGTGCTCATGGCGCTTAGAGCATCCTTGTCTTGAGCTCTAGTTGGCTCTACTGGATCATCTGACCACCTACAGTGAGATGTTGAGATCTTCTCCAAGATCTCATAAGCTTCGTTGTAACTCTTGGACAACATGGAACCTCCAGCAGATGAGTTTAGAACTTGTCTGGTGCTGGGGTTGCATCCTTTAAAGAAGACTTCTATTTGGATACACCATGGAATGCCATGGTGTGGACATTTAATGAGAAGGTCTTTGAATCTTGTCCAAGCTTCGTGAAGAGACTCACTCGGAGCTTGTTTGAATTTGATGATATCATCACGAAAGGTCGAATTCCTATCTGGTGGGAAATATTTGACTAGGAATTTTTCTGCTAAGTCTGTCCAATTGAGGACAGATCCTGAGGGTAATGAATTTAACCATGTTTTGGCTTTGTCCCTCAAAGAGTAAGGGAACAGATATAGCCTCAGGGCTTCTTGGGAAACTCCAGGAATGATGAAGGTATCACTGACTCCTAGGAAGTTCCTAAGGTGGTTATGGGGGTCCTCATTTTCTATTCCAAAGAATTGTCCCACAGTGGACAACATTTGGAACATCACTGGTTTTAACTCGAATGAGTTGGCAGTGATTTCAGGACGGATTATGCTGGGGTTCAGCTCCCCAGGCATAGGTACTAGGTACGAAAGGATGGCGCTATCCTTGTCATTCGCTATTTCAATGGGATTGCGAGTGACAGGCACCAGGTTTTGATCTATTCCAGCCATTTCTTCTTGAGTGGATTGCGGAGACTCTGCGGTTTCAGCAATTATTTGAGGTAAAAGGGGTTGTTTAAAGAGACGTTTCTTGGCTCTATTTCTAGCTTTAAATAATCTCTCAGGCTCAGGGTTGACCTCTAGATCACTACTTGGAGTCTCATTCATAAACTACCCTAAATGGTACCTGAAGAAGAAATGAAGATGGATCAAATTCAATGGAAAATAACTTGGTGTCTCAAACTTAACAAACTTCGTTTTCACTTAAAATAAGTCCCCGGCAGCGGCGCCAAAAACTTGTTGCGTGCTCAATGTGTTAAAGATAAATAAGCAAGGAGGTAGAGAGAGCACTCAGAACATGCAAGCATACATGGTCTCACAGCAAGTAGTAAGTATATTTCATTCGTTTTTTCCACAGAGACTCATTTTTAGCTATTCATGAAGTGTATTTGTTAAGAAAGAAGGGGTGGATTTGATGGGGTAAAATTGGTTTTTAATTATCTAAGTTTTGCTGAATGTGTAAAGGAATGCAACATAAACAAATGCAAGTTGAAATTAGACTCAAAAGACAAGAGATGGAATTAATAAACGAAGAAGAAAACAGCTAAACAGAATGGTACTTAGCAGAATTGCGGACACCGCAATTTTACCGCAATTGAAGAACAGCGAAAGTGTGGAAATGGGCGAATTAAGGGCTACTAATGACTATCCTATAGGCATTTTTATACGATTCTCAAGCACTGGATCTACTCTCTATGCATCAAACTCACTCTATCTCATGTATCGTCCGATTCCATGCATTAGATTCTTTAGTTTACTCGACTCAAAGTAAGGTCTTAAGCATCTTGTTAAAACAGAAGTGTTTAGTTTGTACTAGGGAAACGCCTATTCCTAGGCCGTTTCCTGGTTACCATGAAAGGCTAGCATGATTATACGACTCTGAACTCTTACTCCTTCCAGAGGTTAGGAGTTCTTTGGACAAAATGGATGGCCAATCGAAATTGCCCGTGGGATGAAGCTTACATACAATCAATGCTTCGAAAGCTATCCTACATGCTTGGTTCACGTTTTTTAGCCTATAGTTCTGTCATTAGCATGCCCCTAAGTGACTTAGCTACTCATGGATATATAGAGAACAAAAGTATAAGATAAAACAGACATGCTTAGAAGGGAAATGTACTCAAAACAGTAAGATAAAACCGTAGCAGCAGAAGATGGAAACTGTGAAATGAAGATTTGTAATTTGATTACTTTGAATGTTTGAACGAACAACAGGAAACTTTAAAGGAAATAATTCAAAGACAGAAAGCAACGAAATGAAGTAGACTAATCACTAAACCAGAAGCAACAACTAATCAAAGCTGGAAATTAGAAAAGAAAGACAGAAAGCAGTAAAATGGTGCTTGAAAGCCTCGTTGCAGTCGCCTCGAATGAAGGGGATGAAAGGTCAGCCTTGCTTGGATGAATCCAATCGAGAGAGAAGAAGAATCTCCTCTCCTTCCTATCAGATTATCGATTCCAACAGCTGAGACTCTCACTCCAACAGACGGCAAAGGAAAACAGGGAGAAAAGATGGACTGCGAGAAGACTCTACGCTTTCGGATGATGACTGAACCTCCGACTTTGGCCCCCTTTTATAGTAGTTTGCAGGTGCGTTTGGGCCAAGGAGAACCATCAATCTTCAACGTCATATATCAGAATGGATGGAGGAGAAAGAACGAATCCCTGAAATTACGGAAATTAACAGAAAAGGATCAGTCAACTTACGGTTTTCACTTGAATAATTGCGGCTTCAGCAATGTTTTCGCAATGCTGTCGCAATGCAGTTTTTTCATTCTTTTCCTTCGGTTTTCAACCTTTTTCTTTCCTATTGTGCATAAGTCCTAATTTAGCTACCTTCTTCTCATTTTCATATTTAAGCATAGGTTTAGGCTAAATGCTATCAAAAACACCTAAAAGTGTTCATCTTCTTAAGCTAAATGGGTCCTAAATAAGTCACTTTCAGAGACTTAACAGGTAGCCGAGAGGAGGAGGTCAACGCAATCGGGGGATATGCTTCCAACCCAAGGAAGTATGATCCTTACTCGAGCACATTCAACCCCGGTTGGCGTGACCATCCCAATTTGAGTTATGGGAATAGGGAAGGACAACAACGCTTCCAAGGCCAGTCCTATGATAGGCCTAGCAATTCTACCCAAGCTCAAGCTTCGAGCTCCTCCAGCTCATTGGAAGAGATGGTCAGAACCATCGTGACGTCGACAAGCCAGTTTCAGAAAGAAGCTCGAGAAGAGCTAAACTTACACAAGGCAGAGCTGCAAAATCTGAACAAGCAGCTGACGCAAATGGCGGTGTCGATCAGCAAAATAGAGAGCAAGAACTCTGGGAAGCTTCCTTCCCAAACCACTGTGAACTCATGTGAGTACGTGAGCTCGATCCAGCTAAGGAGTGGGAAATCAGTTCCCTCCAGAGCCGTGAAGGAAGCCAAGGACAGTTTGAATGAGTCCTCCCCAGTTGTTCTTGATGAGCTGAATGATGAGAAAGAAGAAAGGAATGTGCAAGAAAATATTCCCAAAGCACCCTTCCCCAGTAGGCTTGCGAAGCCTGCTCTGGTGAACGAAGACGAGGAGGTCCTGAGAACCTTCCAGAAGGTGATGGTGAACATACCGCTCCTTAAGGCAGTAAGCCAACTGCCAAAATATGCCAAATTCCTCAAGAGCTGGTGCACAAAGAAGAGAAAGTCCAGAGGGACTGAAAAGAAAAAGGAGAATGTCTGCGCAATCCTCCCAGGTACGTTGCCTACCAAGTGCAACGACCCAGGTACGTTTACTATCTCGTACATGATAGGTAGTACAATTGTTAAAAATGTCATGCTTGTTCTTGGAGCTTCTGTGAATGTCATGTCTTATGCTTTATTTCTTGAATTGAACTTAAACGAATTGCATGAGTGTGACGTGGTTGTCCAGTTGGCTAACGGGTCGAGCATATGTCCTAGAGGGAAAGTTGAGGATGTGCTTGTGAGAGTGGGTGACATGGTGTTCCCTGCTGATTTTCTCGTGCTTGACATGAATAGAAATTCTTTGCATGCTTCGTTCTCTATGTTGTTAGGACGCCCTTTTCTTAAGACCGCGAAGGTCAAAATGGATGTGTTCAAGGGTGTAATTTCTATAGAGTTTGATGATACAGTACATGAGTTTTCTTTGTTTAAGGAGAAATCAGTGGAGAATGTTGCTTGTGTGGAGTCTGTCGAGACTAAGGGTTTGACCTCGCGCTTGAGGGATGACACTTATGTTTCTGTTAAGAAATCTGATCTAAATTTGGTTGAAATTGATGCTGTTTTTTGTACTAATCACTGTGATATTCACGTGCTTGAGGCACGAAGAGAACAAAAAGTTTTGAATGGTGTTTGCAGGACAAGTGTGGACGAGGACATGTCTGGAACGTCCCCCGCACTGTCAGAATATGGATGAGTGGTTGGAGAGAATTCAGTCGAGCAAACGACTTTAAAAATTCTGCGCTTCTCGGAGGTACCCGAGTGTTGAACTGTTTTTCCTGTCTTTAATTTTATTGCTGTTTTTTGTTGCTTATAGTTTAATTTAGCTAATGTAGCTTGCTGTTTTTTTTAGGGAATCGAGGAAGTTGAAGAAAATTTTGGGCTTCGATGATGAACGCGTCGCGTCCTTTCCCTCGCCAACTTCACAAAGAATCAGGGAAGTGTAGTTTCTTTTTCCCTTTAACTTTGTGTATCTGATTAAGTGGCATTGAGGACAATGCCAACTTTTGAAGTTGGGAGTGGATGTCGTGGACTTGCATGTGTAAATGGTTGAGCAGTGCTAATTTTGAATATTGAAGTGCTTGGGACTCTGTTTACTGCTTGCTAGTGATGATAATCTAGGAAATGCATATTGGAAATCTGAGCATGTACATAATCTAGTTTTTGCATGAGTCGTTTTGCATTTATTAGGTTCATGTCGAAAATTTTAAAAAAAAATTTGTTGCTCCCCTGCATCTATCGAGCACTTAGCAACCTCACCCTAACCTCCGTAGGCTTAGTTGATTGCATGTAGCATTAACTCTTGTTGTCACCCCGAAAGGCACACCTAGGTAGCTTGTTGCATGAGAGCTAAGTGGTTAAATTAATCGAGTTAGCTTACGCTCAGCCTAAAAAAAAAAAAAATATATAGAAAAGCATGTTAGCTTGAAAATCTCTCGAGGCGCTTCTCCTTCTTATCCGTGCACCTAAGAAGTGAGCGTTAGTCCTTAAAAACGTGAAGTTTATGCATGAATTTGACGTGTTAGGCAACTCGAGGTTGGAAAGAAAAAGAGAATAAAAAGGTTGGTTCAAAGAACCTTAATGAAGGGTACAAAGTACTCAAAAAGAAAAAAGAAAAAAATGTATGAGAAAATATATAGGTCTCTTAGTTTGCTACTCTCTCTCGTGTAAGTCAAGTGTAGATTGTTCTTAAACGCTAGAAGTAGGGGGAAAACGGGATGATTTGTTGCATGTGGTTTTTCCGGGCTTATGTGGGGTTTAGGATAGGTTGGCTAGCACACACACGTGTTAATGAGGGATAGTTGATTTTTGATGTGATCGTAGTAAAATGCATGCGCGGATTGCTTTCATGATTATGTTCTGTTTGAGTTTGTAAAATGCATTGAGATTTGAGTTAGTAGCACGTAAGCATGTCCTTAGAGTTAATTTTTGTATTAGCCTTGCTCGAGGACTAGCAAGATTCAAGTTGGGGGTGTTTGATAACTCCATTTTGGAGCTATTATTCACTTCCTAATTCTAGCTAAATTCCGCATTTAATTTGTTAATATGTCTCATTTATAGAAGATTTGCGGTGAAGAGTTTGTGCGTCCATTGGACCCGTTTTGAAGCTAAAAGCGGTGTTTTAACGCCCCGAGAATGCATCGGAAAAAGGGCAAGGTGATCCAAAAAGAACCGGACCAAAATTGCCTAGGAGAGGCAATTTTTCAGCCCAAACCCGAGAGCAAGCGTCCAGACCCTGCCGCGGCGTCGAGACGCTCCGAGAAGCGCGCGCGCAGGAAATTATCAGGCCAGCGTTGAGACGCTCCCCCAGCGTCTCGACGAAATCGCGAGGCACGCGCTGAATGTTTAGGTCGCAGCGTCTCGACGCTCCGACGGAATTAAAAAGTTGAAGGACGATTTTTCAGCAGCCATCTTCGAACTTCATCTTCTCCCTCTCGGTTTTTCTTCCATTTTTTGCTTTGCTCCGCCATTTGTGGCATAGTTTTGGAGCTTTTATTTGTAATAGTGTTGGGGATGATAGCCATGGCCTCCGTAGGAGCGTTTGTGACGATCCGCCCCATGGTCGGCTAAGGTACTGTGAACGGTTTGGGGTAATTTAAGGGATTATTTGTTAGACTTCTTCACTTTGATAATCCATGCTATAAATTCTGATTTGGTTTCTGATTTGTATGCATTTGTTGTTCTTACTTAATCCCATGCATGTGTTAGATTTCGCCGACGGACAATCGAGTTTTCTAGCATATGTCAGAGTTAAAGAGTAGCGATGTCGTGCCTCTCACTATTCGCCTAGTAACACAGAACAATGAAATAAATCGGAGTATCGAGTTATGCATGATAATTGTTGGGTACTTCAGCGTTGGCGGGTAGCCAGTTAGCAATTTGATTACTTGGTCGAATGTCCGTCGCGGTATGCTAGTGACAGTCTAGAGTCAATTTGGGGCTGATCACTCTAATGAAACTTTAAACAATGATTAATTAGATCTTTTGATTTAGTTAATTGCTATGGAGCCGGTTACACAAGGGGGTTCCCAAGTAACCGACCGCCTGTATGACAAACTGTTAGCCTTAGGATTGTATTAAATGATAAGTGGTTGAATGTCTAGCAAAGAAATCCCAAAAATCCCCGAACTGTACACTCGTCAATCCCTTTCTCTTTAAATTCTTTCCGTTAGCGTTTTAATTTTCTCATTGCATGATAAAAACCCCCTTTGTTACCATAAATCAACCAATTAAAATATCGAACCTTAATTTCAATCATACTAAGACCTTCTCTGTGGATCGACCCTGTTGCCGCTAGCTGCAAAGCTAAGGTTAATAGGCTTATAAATTTTATTTTGGCGGGTCTCGACAACCCGGAATTTAGGGAGGATATTCAAAATCCGTCCCACCAATGGACTACCGAAATCTTAACAAAGAAACAAAAAAAGACCATTTCCCTCTGGCTTCATCGATCAAATGCTTGATAGATTAGCTGGCCAAGCCTTCTATTGCGTTTTAGATAGCTACTCAGGGTATAATCAAATCACTCAGATCATGTTGCGTGCTCAGTGTGTGTGTAAATTGTAAATGCGAAGAGCACTCAGATCATGCAAGCATACATGGTCTGTAGCAAGTGATAAGTATTTTTTAATTCGTTTTCCTACAGAGATTGAGTTTAGTTACTAACGAGTTGAGGTGCTAAATTAGATAAGGTAACTTAAATTGGGTAGATTTGGGGTTGATGTACTTAAATAATGAAGAAGCAAGAAGGATGCAATTGATAATGTAAAACGAGAGAAGAGATAAAGCTATAATGTGGAGAAGAAGAATTGCGGGTCTCGCAATGTTTTCGCAATAAAATCGCAAGGATTAGAAGCTAATGAAAAGACTAAGGCAAAAAGCAAAAATGTTTTATTGCGGTTCTCGCAATAATCTAGCAATAAATTAGCAACGATTTTAAATGTAAAGTAAGGCAGCAAGGTCGACTAAAGAATCCTCTATAGGCATTTAACTACGATCATTCAGCAGTAGATTAACTTATCATGCATCGTTTTAGCCAAGTCTCATGCATCTCTCAATGACATGCATTAGATCTTTTAGTTTACTCATGTCCAAGTAAGACTTAAAAACCTATTCATACAAGCAAGCTAACAAACGTGCTAGGAGAATGTCTATTCCTAGGTCATTTTCTGATTACCATAAAAGGCTAACATGAATGGATGACTCTGAATTCTTACTCCTTCCGGAGGTTAGGAATTCTTTAGACAAAATGGATGGCCGGTCGAAATTGCCTATGGGATGAAGATCACATACATTCAATGCACTCATGCTACTCTACATGCTGAATTCTCATGCTTCTAGCCTACAGATTCCTCTTTAGCAGACCTCTCTTAGATTAGTTACTCATGGTTGTCGAAGAACTGAGGGAGATGGATTGATTGAACATGAATTGAAGAACTCAGTAAAATTAATTGATGAAGAAATGATTAGATGAAGAACTCAACAAAACTATTGATTAAGGAATGACAGAATGAAGAATTCAATAAAACCAATTGATTACTCTTGTAAGAAAGCAATTCACATAAACATTTGTAAACAAACATAGGTCAATCCAAAAGCAACAATGAAAGGGAAAAGCAGTAAATGATTCAAAACAACATTTAGAGGAAAGCAGAAATTAAATTGGAAAGCGATAAAGGAAAACAGTAAAGGATAACAGTAAAGGGAAGCAGTAAAGGAAAGCAGTAAGGTGCGTAAGGATCCTTCCAAGTCGTGAATCGCCTCGGATGAAGAGGAAGATTAGCTGATCTTGGGGATAATTTCAATCAGAAGAGAAGAAGGATCTTCTCTTCTTCCTCTCGAATTATCAACGCCAAGGGCTTGTTTCTCGGATCCAACAACCGGGAGAAGAGGTTTCGTCTTCGGGATTCTTCACGATCGGGCTCTCCTCACTTTCAGATTGTGTTTGAATTGAGGGGAATTCCATTCCATTTTCAATTGCTTTGATCATTCATTTCACTCTCTTTATATAGCTTTAGGTGGTTGCCAAAGGCTGCTCATTAATCGTGGATCACCATCCAACTTTGTGAGGTAGTCAAGCTTGACATGTGGCAGCAGTAGAGAGAGTTGATGGCTGGAAAATCGCAGTCAACGAAGACTGACGGCTGGAAAAAATGCAGCAGAAGAAGACTGGCATTGTGATTTCCTTGCGAGGGCCGCAATGCTCTGTTGCGGTTTCAGTAATGTTTCCGCAATGTTTCCTGCAATGTACATTTTGGCTCTTTTTACATCATTTTACATCCTTTTTCGTTCCTTTTCCAAATAAGTCCTATTTTAGCATCATTTCTCAAATTCTCACATTTAGGCACACATTAAGCTAACTTCTAACAAAAACACTCAAGAATGTACATGATTTAAAGGTAATTAAAGCCCTAAATAATGCACTTTTAGAGAGGTAACAGTAAACTTGCCCTTTTCTCGATGCACTCCCGGGCGTTAAAACACCGCTTTTAGCTACGAAACGAGTCCAATGGACACATGAGCCCTTCGCCGCAATTCTTCTACAAGCGAGACATATTAACTAATTAAATACGGCATTTAGCTAGAATTAGGGAGTGATAATTAGCTCTAAAATGGAGTTATCAGTGGACGATTGCTGACATTAGGGGCATAAGTTCTTCTTATTGTATGCATAAGATACTGTTAGAGGAAGGGCACACACCTAGAATAGAACATCAGTGTAGGTTGAACCCCTCCATGAAGGAGGTAGTTAAAAAGGAAATTATTAAATGGTTGGATGCTGGTGTAATCTTCCCAATATCTAACAGTCAGTGGGTCAGCCCCATCCAATGTGTACCAAAAAAAGGAGGTATGACAGTAGTGGTTAATGAGAGCAATGAATTAATACCCACTCGAACCATCACAGGATGGAGAGTGTGTATGGACTACCGAAATCTTAACAATGAAACAAAAAAAGACCATTTCCATCTGCCTTTCATCGATCAAATGCTTGATAGATTAGCTGGCCAAGCCTTCCATTGCGTTTTAGATAGCTACTCGGGGTATAATCAAATCACCATAGACCCTAAGGACCAAGAGAAAACAAAAATTACATGTCCATTTGGCACGTTTGCATTTCGCAGAATGCCATTCGGCCTCTACAATGCACCAGCAACGTTCCAACGATGTATGTTGGCAATCTTCTTTGACTTAGCTGAGTCCATAGTAGAAATATTCATGGATGATTTTTCAGTGTTTGGTGATTCCTTTAACCACTGTCCAGCCAATCTAGGACAAGTCCTCACTCTGTGTGAGGAAACCAATCTAGTTTTGAATTGGGAAAAATGCCACTTCATGGTGGAATAAGGCATAGTTTTGGGACATAGAGTGTCTAAGGCAGGAATAGAGGTTGATAGGACCAAGATAGAAGTCATTGAGAAGCTGGTTGAACCTAAAAATGTAAAAGCCATAAGAAGTTTCCTAGGACACGCAGGGTTTTACAGAAGATTCATAGAAGATTTCTCAAAAATCTCCAAACCCCTCTGTGAGCTCCTAGAGCTAAATAGAACTTTTATCTTTTCAAATGAATGTTTTATAGCTTGGAATAAGCTCAAGACTTCTTTAGTAAAAGCTCCAATCATAATCGGACCAAACTGAGATATGCCCTTCGAATTGATGTGCGATGCAAGTGATTATGCGATTGGAGCCATGCTTGGTCAAAAGAGAGAAAAATCTACACATCCTATATATTAAGCAAGTAAAACATTGAATGAAGCTCAATGCAACTACACTACCACAGAAAAGGAGATGCTATCCATAGTATTTGCATGTGAGAAGTTTATGTCATATATTGTGGGAAATAAGACAATTTTGTATACTGATCATGCTGCAATAAAGTACTTAATGAGGAAGACTGATGCCAAGCCTCGTCTGATTAGATGGGTGTTACTTTTGCAGGAGTTTGACCTTGAAATCCGAGACAAAAAGTGATGTGAAAACGTAGTTGTTGATCATTTATCAAGATTGCAGAGTTGTTGCGAATCAATTGCGGAGCCCGCAATGATGGATTCTTTTATTGATGAACATATTTTTGTTTTAGTACATTGTGATGATAATGTTGAGCCATGGTTTGCTGACATTGCAAATTTTCTTGCCTCACAGGTGTTACCAGAATTCAACAAAGGGCAGGATAAGAAGAAGTTCTTAAACGATGCTAGAAAGTACCTTTGGGATGATCCAACCATCTACAAATGCTGTGCGGATGGATTGCTAAGGAAATGTGTGTCAGCTGCTGAAGCAAAGACCATTTTGCAGCATTCTCATATAGCTCCGTATGGAGGGCACTTTGGTGGTCAGAGGACTGCTGCAAAGGTATTTCAGAGTGGCTATTTCTGGCCCACAATCTTCAAAGATGCACATGAATATGCACGCACTTGCAATGAATGCCAACGAACAGGTAACCTCAGTAGGAAGGATGAGATGCCTCTGACATACATCTTAGAGTTAGAACTCTTTGACGTATGGGGTATTGACTTCATGGGTCCATTCCCACCCTCTACTGGTAATCTGTATATCTTAGTAGTTGTAGACTATGTCTCAAAATGGGTTGAGGCAATTGCATGCCCTTTGAACGATGCTAAAACTGTTATCAAATTTCTGAATAGACATATTTTCACACGATTTGGCACTCCACGTGCCATCATAAGTGATGAAGGCTCGCACTTCATAAACAAATCGATGGAAAATGTGTTGGCTAAGTATAATGTTCAGCATAGGGTGGCAACACCCTATCATCCCCATTCAAATGGGCAAGCAGAAATTTCTAATAAGGAGATCAAAAGTATCCTAGAAAAAGTTGTAAAACCAAATAGAAAGGATTGGTATTTTAAATTAGATGATGCATTATGGGCATATAGAACTGCATATAAAACACCTTTGGGAATGTCTCCTGATAGCACTCTAAAAGTGCTAATATTTAGCTCCTAAGTCTTGTAAATTAGAATAATTAATTGGGCTTAATTGATATATTTTGTATAATTTAATTGTTAAGGATAAATCGGGCATTTGCGATAATTAAGAGCTTAAATGAATATTTTAGAATATTTTATTAATTAGTCGTTTTGAGTGATTAAGCTACATTAATAAAATAATCTAATTATAACTCAAAACCAATTAATGGTTTAATGGTGCAGGGCTTGCCAAGACTATGGGGGTGCCCAGGTTCAAATCATGGTGGAAGCAAGATTTTCCTTTATTTTGTAAAAGTCAACAGCACCGGTCAACGGTCAATAGTCAACGGTCAACACAACGCGCCACTCGGCCCATCGCGCGCGCCCTATCCGTGACTGTAAATGCCCGTCATTAAAAGTCAACAAAAATGCCCGATTTTGTAAATTTTCCAGAGAGCTCACTGACTTATGGCGCCTAGGCGCTGGCCCTTTGTGGCTCTTTGGCTCTTCTCCTACCTCTTTCGAATTTTGGGCATTCTTAGCCATTTGTGGCTCTTTTCTTCACCTCCATGGATAGCTAAACAAGTAAGTGTTTGACTTCTAGTTTGGGATTGTAATCAATTTGGATTAAGGGGAGATTTGCCCTAATTTGTGTATGAATTAGATTGTCTTCCTTATGCATCTTCTTCCTTGTTCTTCATCTAAATAGCTTGGGTAACTGATTAGGAGTGACGCTCGAGTCCTTATGCATGCTTTACCGTTAGAGATTAGGACGTATAATTGCCTCAATCGCTAGGTAACACAAATCTGAATATGGGTATTTAGTTTGATCCCAAGTGACAGTTGGGGGTAGAAATTAGATAACCTTCATAATGGATTTTGCGTAAAGAGGAAAAATCGATTTAGTCTCCGGGTTAATTCGTCGCAATGTTCCCGTCTGTGTCTGTTAATCATTTTAGGATTGATCACCTTATTTTGAGTAACTGTCAAGAACAATTAGACTTGCACTTTTCTAATTGTATCTTTGGGTCGTTTGAGTTAGAAATAACCAAACGAATTGTGTGCTTTAAGCGTTGTGTCTATGTCTTTAGTTATCGATGATCTGAACACCAATTGTGATCAATCTCATTCTTTGAAGTCAAACATGCCATTTAAATTTGTTACTTCACAGTTTTTATTGTTTTAATTTTCCGTTAGCTACAATAGTTTAGAGCTCCCTTTTAAAATCCAATTTTCCCTATTTTTACCGTTAGCAATTTAGAATTAATTAAGTTTGAATTAAGCTAATTCCCTGTGGTTCGACCCGGTTATCACTAGCTACAAGTTAGTCGGTATAATCGGCATATAAATATTATTTTGGCGGGCTTCGACAACCCGAAATTTGTGAACGTACAAAAGTTCACTACCAAAATTGGCGCCGTTGCCGGGGAATTAAATTTCATTCGGCTTGGTTGAATTTAATTTGTTTGTTTTAAATTTTTCCTTTTGTTTGTACAATTTTATTCATTTATTTTTAATTTTTCTTGGATTATTTTACCTGTTGTTGTTTAAGTTTTTTAGCGCAGTCATTCTTTGAAAATTCAAAAGAAGCGCTGAAATAGAGGTCGAGGGTAATTTTGAGCAACAAAGAACCTTGAGGGAGCTTGCATCATCTGAGCTAGGCCGGAACTCATCGAGTATTATGTATCCGGTAGCTTCCGATAATTTTGAACTTAAAGTTGGTCTGATTAACTTATTACCTTCTTTTTGTGGTAATACAGATGAGAATCCCGTCAGACACCTCAAGGCATTTCAGATGGTGTGTTCGTCATTTAGGACCGACGGCATCACTGCAGATCAACTCCATCTCAGGGCCTTTTCTTTCACCTTGAAGGAGAAGGCGAGAGATTGGATGTATTACCTACCGACTGGGTCCATTACGAGTTGGAACGAGCTAAATGGGGCGTTTCTAAAGAAGTACTTTCCTGCTTCCAAGGTCGTCGCACTCAGAAAGGAGATACACAAAATTGAGCAAGGAAAGGAAGAAACCGTCCTTGAGTGCTGGGAGAGGTTTGGTCGGTTATGCGAGGATTGCCCCAATCATCAAATAACTGAGTAGTCCCTCATTCAGAGTTTCTACTACGGTTTGCTTCCTCAAGGCCAGCAGATGATAGACGCCGCGAGTGGAGGTTCGCTCATGGATAAGACACCCGCCGAAGCTAGAGCCTTGATTTCTAACATAGCTAGAAGCTTGGAGCGGAGTGGAGATAGAGACAAGGAGCAGACTCGCCTGGCGAAGGACGTGGACGAGCTTAAGTCCCAATTTTTAGTGGTAAGTAGTGCTGTTCTTGCTTTGAAAGATCACTTACAGCCCCGTCCTTCTGTTTCAGGTAGATCGTTGGAAGAAATGCTTGAATCACAACATAGGGAAACTTGAGAGCAGTTTCAAACTCTGAGCGATGCAGTGATTCAAGTTAGTAAGAGGTTGACAGTGATGGAGCATCAGAACGCGGAAAACGCTAGTGCCATCACTCTGAGAAGTGGGAAGCAGCTTCCCACGAGTACCCCGTCGGTGGAAATCGATCATGGCCACATCGAGCCACATATAGAAAGTCCCGAACCACGGTGGAAAGGGGTAAACTTCGATTCTACATGTACGAGAGTGTATGTGCCTAAGGCCCCTTTTCCTGGCAGGTTAGCAAGACCACCTAAGAAATCCTATGAGGAGGTAGTTTCTCTTTGTCAGGTAGATACGATTGATACACCAGTACACAATGAATGCATGACTGTTGAGGATGGGGATGACCCATTATTTTTAATTGAACTTTTTGATGAATATGAGTTGCATGAACCACCCTTGACTGAATTTTGTGATTCGGCTGTTTCTACCATGGCAATTGTTGAAAATCCTGTTGAGATAATTCCTTCCACTTTGCCTTGCACTATAGGTGATAAAATGATTAATCAAGTCATGCTAGATTTAGAACCATCGATTAATGTTAAGTCACATGTTGTTGATAATGAGCTTAACCTGAATGACTTGCATGAATCTGATGCTATTATGAAACTGGCTTATAAATCCTATGTGCACCCCTTGAAAGGAAGACGTTTTGGGCAGAGTAACTGACCTGTACTTTCCTGCTGATCCTTATACTCTTGAACCGAATTTTAATCTCTCTTATGTTTTTGCATCAATTTTATGGGAGCAACATTTTATGAACACATCCCTTTCCACCGATCCCGTTAAAATTCAGGGGAGGTTCCTGTTCCCTTAATAATTTTATCGCTCTCACTGTTTTATCTGTTGGATTAGTTGCATTGGGGACAATGCAATGTTTTAGGTGGGGGTGGGTTTAGTTTTGGACTTCTTTATAGTTTTTGTGCATGGATGCTCTGATTTTGAGATGTATGAGAATCTCAATGCATGTTGTCCGATGAGGACTGTTTGTGATTTACTAGTGAATACTCCATATTTGTGCTTTTCGAATAAACCATGAGTTGTATGCATATTTTGAGCTTATTTTAAAAAATTTCCGAATACTCTCTACATTCATCGAGCACATAGCCCTCTTACTCTTGGTTCTGATAGGCTTAGAGTTATTTTATTTGATCTGAAAATTTGTTGTCACCTCGAAAGGCATATTTAGGGAGGCTTGATGTGTTAGAATTTGTAATAACTCATTTGTTGTAAGCAAAAATCTATGCCTAAAATTTTTCAATTTTCTGTGAGTAAAAAGCATGAAAAAGGTTCTTTCTTGAGGTGTTCCTCCTTCTTGTGTTACCCGTGTAATCAGGGGCGATCGTGTAACCCACGGTTGCCACTGCATGAAAGGGTGACTAATTGAAGTGAACACTTGTCCTTAAAAACGTGAAGTGAATTAAGCTTGACGTGTTAAACTCTCTCGAAAGAAGAAAAATAAAAAGAAAAGGGTACAAAGTACCAAGAAAAAAAAAAGAAAAGAATTGGGCCAATTGTTTTGTTTCTCTTTCCGACCCGTTAAGCCATTAGACTGTTCTCAACGCTAGAAGTAGGGGGAAAACGAGTCTTAGGATCGATTAAAGGAATTCCGGGTCTATAAGAGCTAGAGTAAGAGAAGCTAAGCACACACACACACGTGAGAGAGTAGGATTTAAAATTTTGAAATGTTCTTAACTTATGCATACACTTGTTTGTTTTTCCGTTAGCATTAATATCTTGTGTTCACGAGTTTTGAGATTTGAGTCATCAGCATGCAAGTGGTTTCTTATAAGATAAATCAAAGTACACCTTGCTCGAGGACTAGCAAGATTTAGGTTGGGAGTATTTTGATAGCACTCTAAAAGTGCTAATATTTAGCTCCTAAGTCTTGTAAATTAGAATAATTATTTGGGCTTAATTGATATATTTTGTATAATTTAATTGTTAAGGGGTAAATCGGGCATTTGCAATAATTAAGAGCTTAAATGAATATTTTAGAATATTTTATTAATTAGTCTTTTTGAGTGATTAAGCTACATTAATTAAATAATCTAATTATAACTCAAAATCGATTAATGGCTTAATGGTGCAGGGCTTGCCAAGACTATGGGGGTGCTCAGGTTCAAATCATGGTGGAATTTAGATTTTCCTTCATTTTGTAAAAGTCAACAGCACCGGTCAACGGTCAACACAACGCGCCCCTCGGCCCACCGCGCTTCGCCTCGCGCGCGCGCGCCCTATCCGTCACTATAAATGCCCGTCATTAAAACTCAGCAGAAGCCCGTCATTAAAAGTCAACAAAAATGCCCGATTTTGTAAATTTTCCAGAGAGCTCAGCGCCTAGGCGCTGACTTATGGAGGCCTAGGCGCTGGCCCGACGGAAAAATGGGTATAAATACCCATTTTTCTTAATTTAGGACATTCTCTTTTGGCTACCTCTTTTGAATTTAGAGCATTCTCTTTTATTGTTTTAATTTTTCGTTAGCTACAATAGTTTAGAGCTCCCTTTTAAAATCCAATTTCCCCTATTTTTACCGTTAGCAATTTAGAATTAATTAAGTTTGAATTAAGTTAATTCCCTGTGGTTCGACCCGGTTATCACTAGCTACAAGTTAGTCTGTATAATCGGCATATAAATATTAATTTGGCGGGCTTCGACAACCCGAAATTTGTGAACGTACAAAAGTTCACTACCATCTCCCTATAGGTTAGTTTATGGAAAGGCATGTCATCTCCCTCTTGAATTA
The DNA here is from genome assembly GCA_028017165.1 of Herpetospermum pedunculosum. Classification (NCBI taxonomy): domain Eukaryota; kingdom Viridiplantae; phylum Streptophyta; class Magnoliopsida; order Cucurbitales; family Cucurbitaceae; genus Herpetospermum; species Herpetospermum pedunculosum. The sequence continues at coordinate 13,098,887 of JAPQWQ010000186.1, read as the reverse complement.
GAAAACAAAGCCTTTTGGGCTTTAAAGGAATTAAACTTTTGCGTGACCGATGAGGGAACATTGCGGTCTCTGCAATTACATGAATTAGATGAATTAAGGCACATGTCATACGAAAATGCTAAAATGTATAAAGAAAAAACAAAAATCTGGCATGATAGTAGACTTAGGCCAAATGATTTTAAAAAATGACAACATGTGTTATTATTTAATTCGAGATTGAGGATTTTTCCTAAAACTCAAATCTCGGTGGTCTGGTCCCTTTGTCATTACTAACGTTTTTGTGCATGGTGCAATTGAGATTCAAAATTTGGAACAGGGCCAACTGTTTATGGTGAATGGTGCAAGGTTGAAGCACTACTACAAGGAAGGAGACGTGAGGACGCTCTCGGCGTTCCTCTTATCCGAAGTTTGAAATCAATCAAGAAGGGATGAGCATGGGCTTTATTAGAAATATCCTTGTGCTGAAATTTTGTTATAGATGCGAAAAATTTATGTTTATTTTTATTTAATGTTTTCAATTGAGTTCTTAAATTTCTGAAATTAATTTTGTTTATTGTGATGAAATTAGGAGGGCAATGATTGAAATTTAAAACGGCAATTTGGGTGCATGAATTAAGAGTTAGAGAGAAGTTATAGGAAGAATCAGGAATTTCAGAGATTGGATATTGTGCAGATTTTGCGCCAGTCGCCAAAAAGGGAAAGAAAATCTCCAACGGTCATATTTTGAAGATTTCCGTTAGAATAAGCGGTATTGCGATTGCGTTGCGAGGTCGCAACGATCGGCCCTTTAATTTCTCAAAACGTTATAAATTGGGAAAGGCTGCAGCCTCATTCTCATTGCGAAATCTCAAACCTATTCGAGCTGTCAAGAATCTCTGTCCTGCTACAGTATCAATCGTCTTCCTCTCGAAAATTCCATCTCTCTCTCCGAAAATTTAGCCATGGTATCAACCAGAGACTCTCTTTGTCACGAAGCAGGAAGCTCTACTCCAACCAATCCATCTCCCACAACTGAAGACACAGCAATGGCAGGGGACATGCTGATCTCGTTAGCCTCGGCCGACACGGCCAAGAATTCTGAGCCTCGTAAGGTCCCTGCCAAAAGAAAGAGAAAAATCACTGCAGGAAGGCACCCAAAGACCAAGATCAGAGAGGAAACACCAGCAAGCCTTCATTTGAAACTGCCATGCAAAGCCCTTCATCGATACAACAGCGGTCAGGAACCGAGGTTTCTCCTACAGAGCAGCCAAATTCTGCGTCTGCCTCAGTTGGTGATGCGCAAGAAAGAGAGGAAGTCATCAGCCCCCTTAGGGATGACATTCCTGCTGAGCAAGAGAACGAGGGAAGGTCGCATGCGGCCGAAACCATAGATGAGCGGATAGATCGGGTGGCTGCTGAATTGATGGCTGAATTGGAGAAGGAAGCAGAGACCATACCTGAGAAGAGGACTCCAGTAATAGTAAAGGCTAAGAAGTCGAAGCCTTCAATACGAGCTGAGAAGAAGAAAGCGTCCCAGCACCCTGCAAAGAAGATGAAAACATAAGCTATTGAAGCAGCTAAAGCGAAGTCCAAGGCGAAGGGAAAGAAAAAATTGTTTCAGGAGGATGAACCTCCAGCTGAGAGATACGTGTCTGAAGCAGCAAAAGCAAGGGGCTTGACCTTGATGAAGAGGGAACTCCTCCACGAGAGGGGGTTCTTGGATACTCTTTCTGACCTGCCGCAATTCCTACGCACATGCATTGTAAACCATGGCTGGGAAGAGCTGTGTAGGCCACCAATCCAAACCTATTCAGAGATGGTCTACGACTTCTATGCAAACCTGATTCATCCAGAGGGCTGCTACTCCACGGTGAGGGGTGTTGAGATAGATTTCTCAGCTGAAGCAATCAATGAAATTTATGGCCTCAAGGAGCACAAGAATTCAGACTATGCAAAAATAGTAGCCAACCCATCTGAGACTATTCTGGAGGAGGCTTTGAGTGAAATAGGCAAGCCCGAAGCAATGTGGGCAATTTCAAAACAAGGGAAGCACACCTTGATGAGTGCAGTGCTGAAGGACAAGGCTGCCGTCTGGTTTTCCTTGATTTGAAGGAGGATCACCCTAGTCACACATGAGACAACAATCAATCAGGGGAGATCATTGCTGTTATATGCAATCATGAAGGGGCTGATCATTGATGTGGGAGAGCTCATATGTGCTTCCATCCTCGAATGCTCAAACAAAGGAAAGGGCAGACTCTTCTTCCCTAATACCATAACTAAACTTTGTCTACATGCAGGAGTGGGTGTGACAAAGGAAGAGAAGAAGTTGGCTTATGCAGGCCACTTGGAGATGCCAAACGACATAAAATTGAGGAGAAAGGGAAATATGCAAATCGAGCTGGACAACCTTGCATCTGCTCAGTCTGTGTCTATGTCATGTTTGCTGGACATTCAGCAAAAGCTAGCCCAATGGGCCGAGTACTCAAGAGTGAGGGACATAGAATTAGCTGAGCACCTGAGGTGCAAATTTCCTGAATTCCCTACTGCCTTGTTGAAGCCTTGGGTGCCTCCAAGCGTGGAGGAGTTTGAAAAAGAAGAAGAAGATGAGTGAATGCCAATGATTGAAGGCATTCGAGAGAGTTGTTCTTCCTTTCTTTTCCCTTCTTTTCTGATACTTATGACCCCCCCCCCCCCCCCCCAAATATCAAATGATGTTCTGCTCTAATTTCAGTAGTTAGCTTAGTGTAGAGTAGCTTAGATTAGTTTAAATTAGTGTAGCACAGTTAGTTTAGATAGTTCCTTTATGCTGTCTTTAATTTTCCAAAAGCCCCATGGGCCCACAGTAGAATTAGAGTAGTTAGAAGCCTTGATGAATGAGTATCGACTTTGTTTAATTGCTTGCGATTTCATTGCACCTCTCAGCATGTTCCCTTCGAGCATGTTTGTGTTTAATTTAGCATGCTCCCATTAGAAAAATTCCAAGCATGTGCCACTATTTAACAATGAACCTTCTGTTGTTTGTTCTATCTTTATCTCTTAATAATTAGCTGAATTGTGATTTTTCTCTGTGGGCTGTTTGTTGAGTGTGATGGATGAGTGTCAAGTACACGCTTTAAGCTTGAATTAGCTTCATAGGTTGGAAAGCATGCAACCTTGTAAGACCTTACCTTTGTTTCGAATAAACCTCTGCCTGGTGTGTTATCTAACCTAAGAGAGCCATTCCAACCTTTAGATATTTAAAGTTTGCCTGCTTTTAACTTAAACTAGATGCTTCTAACTAAGTTTGGGGGTGTTCCACCCAATGCTCTCATTGAGGACAATGAGAAGTCCAAGTTTGTGGGTGAGGCAGCCTTCTAGCCAACAGAAATAAGCCCCTAGGAACACTCCTCTCTCCCTTATTAGATATGCATTGTTCTTCTAAAAAAAAATAAAAAAAATCTTTCTTCTAGGAATGCTGAAGGAATGCAGAGTAATCAGGGCCATTTGTGTAACCCACAAGTGGCACTGCATCAAAAGGCAAACTTAGGAAAAAGAAAAAATTGAAAAAGAAAAGCAAAGATATAAAAAAAAAAAAAAAAAAAAAAAACAGAACAAAAAACAAAGAAGAAGAATGTATGCCAGAAGGTTGCAGCCTTGAATGCTTAGATGTTCCTATGTACTGAAATCTGATTCTAAGTTAGCTAAGCAAGGGGCTGTAACTAGAAGGCTTATCTAGGGAAATGAGTGTCTGTCCTAAATAGAGTGATGCCATGGCTTAGATTGTTCTATGAATTTTGTACTCTGACACTTTTTGGTTCTAAGCATGGCATGACTTTAAGGATTCCTAGGGGATAAAAGAATGAGAATGAAATCTAGAAGCATGTACTGAGTTTTAAGTTGAGAGTAAGTAGATTTTAAAGCTAAAGGATGACTGCACAATGAGCTTGGTGATTGTTACGTCTCCAAAAGTGACTATTTTAGGACTTATTTGTGATAGGAAGTAGTGCATTTGTAAGTGTTTTTGATAGGATTTAGCTTGAACTTGTGCTTATATATGAGAATTAGAAGAATGAAGCTAAATTAGGACTTATATGCAAAAGGAAAGAAAAGGAATTAAAAACGAAGTTAAAGGAATGAAAATTGTGCATTGCGGAAGCATTGCAGAAACATTGCTAAAACCGCAATGTTTTAAGTGAAATCCGTAAGTTGTCTAACCTTTTTCTGTTTTGTTCCGATATTTCAGGGATCCATTCTTTCTCCTGCAGCCACGTAGAAGTACGACGTTGAGAATGGATGGTTCTCCTTGACCCAATCGCACCTGCATAATACTATAAAAGGAGGTCAAAGTGGAAGGTTGAAACACACTCGAACGGCGTAGTCTTCCAGTCCAAACGCAGTCTTTCCTATTCTTTCTCTTCTCCGTCTGTTGGTTTGAGAGTTTCAGCTGTTGGAGTCGACAATCTGATAGGAAGGACAGAAGATTCATCTTCTCTTCTGATTGGATTCATCCAAGCAAGGCTTGCCTTTCTCTCCCTTCAGCCGAGGCGTCTGCGACAAGGCGATCACGCTCGAATTTACTGCTTTCTGCCTTAGCTTTCTGTTTTCGTGTTATTTGTTGTCATTTCCCTTTTCATTAGCTACTCGATTTCATTTCGTTGCGTTCTGTTTTACTTTGGTTATTCAAAGCTATCACTTGTTTAGTTCAAACGCTAGTTAATCCAACCATAATTTCATTACTCCACACGCTCTTCATCTCGTATGTTCATTGCTTTTAGCTTCTGTTTTGTCTTTAGTCTTCTACTTAGTATGTTGTCTCCATCTATTCTCCCCAATCTATCTGCATCCATGAGTAACTAAATCATATAAGGGCATGCTAATGACAAGGCTATAGGTTAAAACACGTGAATCAAGCATGTAGGATAGCTCTCGAAATGCATTGAATGTATGTAAGCTTCATCCCACGAGCAATTTCGATTGGCCATCCATTTTGTCCAAAGAACTCCTAACCTCTGGAAGGAGTAAGAGTTCAGAGTCATACACTCATGCTAGCCTCTCAAGGTAGCCAGAAAACGACCTAGGAATAGGCGTTTTCCTAGTACAAATCACAACTTACTGTTTTAACAAGATGCTTAAGACCTTACTTGGACATGAGTAAACTAAAGAATCTAATGCATGAAATCGGAAGATACATGAGAATGAGTTAGTTTGATGCATGGTGAGTTAATCTACTGCTTGAGAATCGTAGGAAAAAGCCTATAGAGGAGTCGTTAGTAGCCCTTGTTTACACACTTTACACACATTTCGCTGTTAAGAACATTGCTAAATAATTGTTGTTTCCGCAATTCCCTTAGTTAAATTTTTGCCTTAGCCATTTTTCTCTTCGTTTGTTTTTCTCTTCTCTTTACATTCAAGTTTATTATTTACTTACACTTGTTCATGCTTGCATCCTCTACTTATTCCTTAGTAATTAGGCACCTTAAAATCAAATCTACTCCCTTTAATCCACCCATTCTTACTTAACAACACACTTCACGAGTAACTAAGAATAAATCTCTGTGGGAAATCGAATGAAAAAATACTTATTACTTGCTACAAGATCATGTATGCTTGCATGTTCTGAGTGCTCTATCATTGCATATTTCTTTTAAACATTGAGCACGCAACAAGTTTTTGGCGCCGCTGCCGGGGATTTAGTTTAGCGAAAACGAAGTTTGTTAAGTTAGAAACACAAATCTTAATATCTATTGGAACTAAACTTTTCTCATTTCTTTTGCAGGTACCATTGGGTTAGTTTATGAATGAGCATTCAAGTAGCGATCTAGAGTTCAACAAAGGTAAGAAACATCTCTTTAACCAACCCTCTATACCTCAAATAATTGCTGAAACCGCGGAGTCTCCGCAATTCTATCAAGAAGAAATGGAAAGACCAGACCCAAATTCGGTACCTACCACTCGCAATACCATTGAAATAGCGAATGACAAGGATAGTGCCATTCTCTCCTACCTAGTACCTATGCCTGGGGAGCTAAACCCAAGCATAATCCGCCCTGAAATTACTGCCAACTCATTCGAGTTAAAGCCAGTAATGTTCCAAATGTTGTCCACTGTGGGACAATTCTTTGGAGTGGAAAATGAGGACCCCCACAACCATCTTAGAAACTTCCTAGGAGTTAGTGATACCTTTCTTATCCCTGGAGTTTCCCAAGAAGCTTTGAGGCTTTACCTCTTCCCTTATTCCTTAAGGGACAAAGCCAAAACGTGGTTAAACTCATTACCTTCTGGATCAGTTGTCAATTGGACAGATCTGGCTGAGAAATTCCTAGTCAAATATTTCCCACCTGATAGGAATTCAAATTTTCGTGATGACATTATTAAATTCAATCAAGCTGAAAATGAGTCTCTTCACGAAGCTTGGACAAGGTTCAAGGACCTTCTGCTTAAATGTCCACACCATGGCATCCCATGGTGTATCCAAATAGAAGTATTTTTCAAAGGATGCAACCCCAGCACAAGGCAAGTGTTGAATTCGTCAGCTGGTGGTTCCATGCTTTCTAAAAGCTATAACGAAGCCTATGAAATCCTGGAGAAGATCTCGGAATCTCACTGTAGGTGGTCAGATGATCCAGTAGAGCCAAGTAGAGCTCAAGACAAGGATGCACTCAGTGCCATGAGTAGCCAAATAAAAGCCCTGACCAACCTAGTCAAACAAATGGCTCAAACCAATCTCCAATCCAGTATCAACACCGCAGCAGCCATCTCAATGGGGGCACAAACAAGTCAAGGTGAGACACTTATCTGTGGGTTCTGTGGGGAAGGGCACCTGTATGAATACTGCCCTGGGAATCCAGCCTCAGTCTGCTATGTTGGAAGCCAACAGCAGCCTAGGAACAACCCCTATTCTAACACTTACAATCCTGGTTGGAGGAACCACCCAAATCTTTCATGGGGTGGCCAACAAAATACTAACCAAGCTCCCAACCAACCAAGACCGAGTGGAACACTTGGTTTCACTCCCCAAAATAACCAATCCATGTACCAAAAACCATATAACCAACTAATAGGGTCTTCTGTAGAAAATTTACTCAAGGAGTACATGGCCAAGAATGATGCCACTCTACAAAGTCAGCAAGCTACCCTTAGGAGCCAAGAGAACCAAATAGGGCAACTAGCCAATGAACTCAAAAGTAGGCCCCAAGGTAGACTACCTGCTGACACTGAGGTGCCAAGAAGGGATGGAAAAGAACAAGTTCAAGCAATTGAACTTAGAAGTGGGAGACCATTGGTGAGCAACACTAAAGAAACCCCAAAGAGAGTAGAGAACAAAGAGTCTAGTGCTCCACTGGAATCTCTGCCAAACCATGGCCAACCATGAACAAGCACATCAGGGGCAAGGCTGGAACCAATCATAGAAGAACTAGAAGAAATTCCAAGGCCTCCACCTATCCTGAGGCGACCTGAAGTGCCTGCATATGTGCCACCACCTCCATTCCCTCGAAGGCTAAAGAAAAAACAAGAACAGGAAGTGCACTTTAACAAATTTTTAGAAATTCTTAAACAAGTGCATGTTAATATTCCATTTGTAGAGGTTTTGCAATCCATGCCTTCTTATGTTAAATTTTGAAGGATATAATCACTAACAAAAAAATTATTGGTGAATTTGAAACAGTGAATCTCACTGAGGAGTGCAGTGCTATACTCCAGAACAAGCTACCGAAGAAGGAGAAGGATCCTGGTTCCTTCACCCTACCAGTGGAGTTGGGAGGCAAGCACGTGGGCAGAGCTCTTTGTGACCTGGGAGCCAGCATAAACCTCATGTCTCTATCACTATTCCGCCAGCTGGGAATAGGAGAAGCACGTCCCACCACTGTCACCTTGCAGCTTGCAGACAGATCCATAGCATACCCTGAGGGTAAGATTGAGGATATTCTTGTAAAGGTTGACAAGTTTATTTTTCTTGCAGACTTCATCATCCTGGATTATGAAGCAGACAAGGAGGTCCCCATCCTATTAGGCAGAACATTTCTAGCCACAGGTAGGGCCCTGATTGATGTCCAGAAAGGTGAGCTCACCATGAGGGTTCATGATGAGGAGGTTAAGTTTAGTGTTTTTAAAGCCCTAAGGTACCCTTCTGACTCTGAATCTTGTGCAAGTATGGATATAGTAGATTCACTGATGGAAGAACAGCTTGAGCATGAATTATTAATTAAGCATGCCAATGAGGGTTCTAGGACAAGTTTGGGGGTGTGCCACCTCAGACACTCATTGGGGACAATGAGTAGTTTAAGTTTGGGAGAGGCCACCCTAGGCCTAGGAACATTCCTCTCTCCCTTAAAAGCATAAGCATTCTTCTTCTCCTTGACAAAACTGATGAACTGAAAAAAAAATGAAAAATAGAATAAAGAGGGGAGTCTCTCTTAGGTTGCTAAGTAATCAGTGCCAAGTGTGTAACCCACAAGTGGCATTGCATCAAAAGGCAACCAAAGGAAAGGCTCCACCTAAGAAAGAAAAAAAACGAAAAGAGTAGGGAAGAAGAATGTATACCTAGGAGTTGCAACTTTGTGGCTTAGATGTCCTGATAAAAAGAACTCTGATCCTCAATTAGCTAAGCACAAAGTTGTAGCTTGTAGGGTTGTTTAGGGAGATGAATGTATGTCCAATGTAGTGATGCCAGGGTTTAGGTTGTTCTCTTAAAGTACTACTGTCACTGTTAATACTAAGACTGGCATGACTCTAAGGAATCCTAGGTAGCTCAAAAGTAAAAACTAGAAGCATGTACTGAGTCTGGGGTAAAGCTAGGGAGAATTTGAAACCTTAGGGATAGTGGCATGATATGACAAAAGCAAGTAGATCAGTTGTAGGGAGTTAATGAAACAGTAGGAGTATTAGGCATGCGAAGTCAGAAGAAGCAATATTAAAGGTTAGTTGTAAACTTAGAAGTGTGTCACAGGACAGCACTGCTATAGATAGGAATATAGGGGAGTCAGTAGGTGGTTAAAGATGGTGAAACAGCAGCCTAGGAAAGTCCTTAGATTGGTCGAGGACGAGCAAAACCTTAAGTTTGGGGGTGTGTTACGTCTCCAAAAGTGACCTTTTTAGGACTTAATTATCTTAGAAAGATGTTCACTCTTAGGTGTTTTTGATAGGATTTAGCTTAAACCTATGCTTAAATATGAGAATTAGAAGAAGGTAGCTAAATTAGGACTTATGTACAAAAGGAAAGAAAAGGATTGAAAACCGAAGTAAAAGAATGAAAAGTAAGCATTGCGGCAGCATTGCGGAAACATTGCTGAAACCGCAATGTTTCAAGTGAAAACCTTAAGTTGACTGATCTTTTTCTGTTAATTTCCGTTATTTCAGGGATTCGTTCTTTCTCCTCCATCCATTCTGAAGTATGACGTTGAAGATGGATGGTTCTCCTTGGCCCAAAGGCATCTGCAGATTACTATAAATAGGGGCCAAAGTCGAGGGTTTGAACATCATCCGAAAGCGTAGAAGTCTTCTCGCAGCTCCATCTTTTCTCCTGTTTTCCTTTGCCGTCTGTTGGTTTGCGAAGCTCAGCTGTTGGAATCGATAATCTGATAGGAAGGAGAGGAGATTTATCTTCTATCTCGATTGGATTCATCCAAGCAAGGCTGATCTTTCTCATCCTTCAGCCGAGGCAGTTGCGACGAGGCGTTCAAGCTCACTTACCTGCTTCCTGTCTTTCATTTCTACTTTCCAGCATTGTTTAGTTGTTATTTCTGTTCTAGTAGCTAGTTTATTGCATTTCGTGGAGTTCTGTCTTTGTGTTATTCATTTAAAGCTTTCTTTTGTTCCTTCAAACAATCAAGTAATCAAAAGCAAAATTCAGTATTTCACAGTTTCTTACCTTTGCAGTCTACTGTTTTCCCCTACTGTTTTGTCTTTAAATTCCTTCTAAGCATGTCTGTTTTATCTCTTCTTTCTGTTCTCCCCACATCCATGAGTAACTAAGTCACATAGGGGCATGCTAATGACAATACTATAGGCTAAAAAACGTGAATCAAGCATGTAGGATAGCTCTCGAAGCATTGATTGTATGTAAGCTTCATCCCACGGGCAATTTCGATTGGCCATCCATTTTGTCCAAAGAACTCCTAATCTCTGGAAGGAGTAAGAGTTCAGAGTCATACACTCATGCTAGCCTTTCAAGGTAGCCAGAAAACGACCTAGGAATAGGCGTTTTCCTAGTACAAACCATAACTTTCTGCTTTAACAAGATGCTTAAGACCTTACTTGGACATGAGTAAACTAAAGAATCTAATGCATGGAATCGGACGATACATGAGATTGAGTGAGTTTGATGCATAGAGAGTTGATCCAATGCTTGAGAATCGTTAGTAGCCCTTGTTTCTCCATTTCACACACTTTCGCTGTTATTACAATTGCGGTAGAATTGCTGTTTCCGCAATTCTACTAAGTTTAAAATTCTGTTTAGCTGTTTTCTTCTTCGTTTATTAATCTCGTCTCTTTTCCTTTGAGTTTAACTTTGACTTGCTTTAGTTTATGTTGCTATCCTTTACATATCCCTTAGGAATTAGACAATTTAAAACCAATTTTACCCCATCAAATCCACCCATTCTCTCTTAACTTTACACTTCACAAGTAACTTATAATAAATCTCTGTGGGAAAACGAATGAAAAAATACTTACTTCTTGCTATAAGATCATGTATGCTTGCATGTTCTGAGTGCTCTCTCTATCTTATTGCTTACTTATTTTAACACATTGAGCACGCAACAAGTTTTTGGCGCCGCTGCCGGGGATTTATTTAAGTGAAAACGAAGTTTGTTAAGTTTGAAACACCAAGTTTATTGTCTATTGTAACTAATCTCGTTTCATTTCTTTTACAGGTACCATCGGGTTAGTTTATGAGTGAGCCTTCAAGTAGTGATCTAGAGTTCAATCCTGAGCCTGAGAGATTACTTAGGGCCAGAAATAGAGCCAAGAAACGTCTCTTTAAACAACCCCCTTCACCTCAAGTAATTGCGGGAACCGCAATTCCTCCGCAATTGTCTCAAGAAGAAATGGCTGGAATAATTCCAAATCCGGTGCCTGTCACTCGCAATCCCATCGAAATAGCGAATGATAAGGATAGCGCCATACTTTCTTACCTAGTACCTATGCCTGGGGAGCTGAACCCCAGCATAATCCGTCCTGAAATCACTGCCAACTCATTCGAGTTAAAGCCAGTGATGTTCCAAATGTTGTCCACTGTGGGACAATTCTTTGGAGTGGAAAATGAGGACCCCCACAACCATCTTAGAAACTTCTTAGGAGTCAGTGATACATTCATCATCCCTGGAGTTTCCCAAGAAGCCTTGAGGCTCTATCTGTTCCCTTACTCTTTGAGGGACAAAGCCAAAACGTGGTTAAACTCATTACCCTCTGGATCTGTCCTTAATTGGACAGACTTAACAGAGAAATTCCTAGTCAAATACTTCCCACCTGATAGGAATTCTACCTTTCGTGATGACATAATCAAGTTCAAACAAGCTGACACTGAGTCTCTTCACGAAGCTTGGACAAGGTTCAAGGACCTTCTTCTCAAATGTCCACATCATGGCATCCCATGGTGTATCCAAATAGAGGTCTTTTTCAAAGGATGCAACCCCAGCACTAGACAAGTCTTAAATTCATCTGCTGGTGGTTCCATGTTGTCCAAGAGTTACAACGAAGCCTATGAGATCTTGGAGAAGATCTCAGCATCTCACTGTAGGTGGTCAGACGATCCAGTTGAGCCAACTAGAGCTCAAGACAAGGATGCTCTAAGTGCAATGAGCAGCCAAATAAATGCCCTGACCAACCTAGTTAAGCAAATGGCTCAAGCCAATCTCCAAACAAGTGTCAACACCGCCACAACCATGTCAATGGGCACCCAACCAAGTCAAGGTGAGACACTTATCTGTGGATTCTGCGGGGAAGGGCACCTGTATGAATACTGCCCTGGGAATCCAGCCTCAGTCTGCTATATTGGAAGCCAGCAGCAGCCTAGGAACAACCCCTATTCCAATACTTACAACCCTGGTTGGAGGAACCACCCAAACCTGTCATGGGGTGGCCAACAAAATGCTAACCAAACTCCTAACCAACCAAGACCGAGTGGAACACCTGGTTTCACTCCCCAACATAACCAATCCATGTATCAAAAACCATACAACCAACCTGTAGGATCTTCTGTAGAAAACTTACTCAAGGAATACATAGCCAAGAATGATGCCACTCTACAGAGTCAGCAAGCTACTCTTAGGAGCCTAGAGAACCAAATAGGGCAACTAGCCAATGAACTTAAAAATAGGCCCCAAGGTAGACTTCCTGCTGACACTGAAGTGCCAAGGAGAGATGGAAAAGAGCAAGTTCAAGCAATTGAACTCATAAGTGGGAGACCATTGGTGAGCAACACCAAAGAAACACCAAAGAGAGTAGAGAACAATGAGTCTAGTGCTCCACTGGAGTCTCTGCCAAACCAAGGTCCACCACCAACAAGCACATCAGGACAAAGGCTGGAGCCAATCATAGAGGAGATAGAAGAAATTCCAAGGCCTCCACCTATCCTAAGGCGACCTGAAGTGCCTGCATATGTGCCACCACCTCCATTTCCTAGAAGGCTAAAGAAAAAACAAGAACAGGAAGTGCACTTTAATAAATTTCTAGAAATTCTTAAGCAAGTGCATGTTAATATTCCTTTTGTAGAAGTTTTACAGTCTATGCCTTCTTATGTAAAGTTTTTGAAGGATATTATAACTAACAAGAAAATCATTGGTGAGTTTGAAACAGTCAATCTCACTGAGGAATGCAGTGCCATACTCCAGAACAAGCTACCCAAGAAGGAGAAGGATCCTGGTTCCTTCACCTTACCTGTAGAGCTAGGAGGCAAGGACGTGGGCAGAGCTCTTTGTGACCTGGGAGCCAGCATAAACCTCATGCCCCTATCACTATTCCGCCAGCTAGGAATAGGAGAAGCACGTCCAACCACTGTCACTTTACAACTAGCAGACAGATCCATAGCATACCCTGAAGGTAAGATTGAGGATATTCTTGTAAAGGTTGACAAGTTTATTTTCCTTGCAGATTTCATTATCCTGGATTATGAAGCAGACAAGGAGGTCCCCATCCTGTTAGGTAGACCATTTCTAGCCACAGGTAGGGCACTGATAGATGTCCAAAAAGGTGAGCTCACTATGAGGGTTCATGATGAAGAGGTGAAATTTAGTGTGTATAAAGCCTTAAGGTACCCCTCTGACTCTGAATCTTGTGCTAGCATGGACATTGTAGATTCATTAATGGAAGAACAATTGGAGCATGAATTGTTGACTAAGCATGCTCATGAATATGTAGGATTAGAATTAACTGACTTAAACATAGCTGAGATAATGGACATATCTGTAAATAACCCTCAGCATGTTTGTATGAATATTGACTTAACTGAAAAATCTTTGAATCCATTAAAACCATCCATTGACCATCCACCTGTCTTAGAATTGAAACCTCTCCCCACTCACCTCAAGTATGCATATCTAGGAAGTAATGATACTTTGCCTGTGATTATTTCTTCTAAATTAAGTGAAAAGCATGAGGTTGAACTGATTTTACTACTTAAGCAACATAGGAAGGCTATAGCATGGACTATTGCTGACATTAGAGGCATTAGCCCTTCTTATTGCATGCATAAGATTATATTAGAGGAAGAGCATACACCTAGAGTAGATCACCAACGTAGGCTGAACCCCTCTATGAAAGAGGTAGTTAAAAAGGAAATAATAAAATGGTTAGATGCTGGTGTGATCTTCCCCATAGCTAGTAGCCAGTGGGTGAGCCCTATACAATGTGTACCTAAGAAGGGGGGGATGACTGTGGTAGTCAATGAGAATAATGAACTGATTCCAACAAGGACTATCACAGGATGGAGAGTTTGCATGGATTATAGGAAACTAAATAAAGAAACCAAAAAAGACCATTTCCCTCTACCATCCATTGACCAGATGCTAGATAGGATAGCTGGTAGAGCCTACTACTACTTCTTAGACGGTTATTCAGGATATAACCAGATTACTATAGACCCTAAGGACCAAGAGAAGACTACCTTCACTTGCCCTTTTGGAACTTTTGCCTTTCGCAGAATGCCTTTTGGCTTATGCAATGCACCGGCAACTTTCCAAAGGTGCATGTTGGCAATATTCTCTGATTTGGATGAGTCCATGATAGAGATACTCATGGATGATTTCTCAGTCTTCGGGGATTCATTTACAAACTGTCTAGAGAACTTAGGACAAGTCCTGGCTAGGTGTGAGGAGACCAACCTAGTCCTAAATTGGGAAAAGTGCCACTTCATGGTGGATGAAGGGATTGTCTTAGGTCATAGAGTGTCAAGGGCAGGTGTAGAAGTTGACAGGGCAAAAATTGAAATAATAGAGAAATTGGTAGAACCCCAAAATGTCAAGGCCATTAGAAGTTTCTTAGGGCATGCTGGTTTCTATAGAAGGTTCATTAAGGACTTTTCTAAGATCTCCAAGCCTTTATGTGAGCTTCTAGAGCTAAACAAACCGTTCATTTTCTCTAAAGCATGTTTCCTAGCTTGGAAAACCCTTAAGGAAGCACTAGTCACAACACCTATTATAGTAGGGCCTAATTGGGATCTTCCCTTTGAGATGTTATGTGATGCCAGTGACTATGCTGTAGGGGTTATGTTAGGACAGAAGATTGACAAGTTAACACACCCTGTATACTATGCTAGTAAGACACTTAATGAGGCACAATGTAATTACACAACTACTGAGAAGGAGATGCTAGCTGTAGTATTTGCTTGTGAGAAGTTTAGGAATTACATTGTAGGCACTAGGACAGTCGTGTACACTGACCATTCTGCCTTGAAGTACCTTATGAGAAAGGCTGATGCTAAGCCTAGGTTGATTAGATGGGTTTTGCTGCTGCAAGAGTTTGATCTAGACATTAGAGATAAGAAAGGATGTGAAAATGTGGTTGCGGATCATCTTTCTAGATTGCAGCATAATTGCGGAAAAATTGCGGAAACCGCAATTTCTGATGCTTTTATTGATGAACATGTCTTTGTATTGACACATAACGATGAGGAACCTTGGTTTGCTGACATTGCTAACTTCCTTGCATCACAGGTACTACCATCTTTCAAGGGAGGCCAAGAGAAGAAGAGGTTCCTTCATGAGGCAAGGAAATTCATATGGGATGATCCCACACTTTACAAGACATGTGCTAATGGTCTGCTCAGGAAGTGTGTTTCAGCTGCTGAGGCGAAGTCTGTGCTGCAGCACTGCCATACAACACCCTATGGTGGACATTTTGGTGGCCAAAGGACAGCTGCAAAGGTGTTCCAGAGTGGCTACTATTGGCCTACGATCTTCAAGGACGCACACAACTATGCACACAGCTGTGATGAATGCCAAAGAACAGGTAACCTCAGTCGAAAGGATGAGATGCCTCTCACCTATATCTTAGAGTTGGAGCTCTTTGATGTGTGGGGCATTGACTTCATGGGACCATTTCCCCCATCCTCAGGTAACCTTTACATATTAGTGGCAGTAGATTATGTATCCAAGTGGGTAGAGGCCATAGCATGTCCCAATAATGATGCCAAAACAGTCATAAAATTCTTGCATAGGCACATTTTTACTAGGTTTGGAACACCTCGTGCTATCATTAGTGATGAAGGGACACATTTCATTAATAAGGCTATGGAGAGAGTGTTGGCTAAGTATAACATTAGACATAGAGTAGCCACTCCTTATCACCCACACTCGAATGGTCAGGCTGAAATTTCAAATAGGGAGATTAAGAACATCCTAGAAAAAGTGGTCAAACCTAATAGAAAGGACTGGTCATTTAAACTCGAGGATGCACTTTGGGCATATAGGACTGCATATAAGACACCTCTAGGTATGTCTCCTTATAGACTTGTGTATGGCAAAGCATGTCACTTGCCATTCGAGTTAGAAATTAAAGCATTTTGGGCCCTAAAAGAGTTGAATTACTGCGTGACTGATGCGGGAACATTGCGGTCTTTACAATTACATGAGCTTGATGAGCTTAGGCATATGTCTTATGAAAATGCCAAAATGTATAAGGAAAAGACCAAGATTTGGCACGACAGTAGACTTAGGATTAAGGACTTCAAGAAAGGCCAGCTTGTCTTATTATTTAACTCACGATTGAAATTATTTCCAGGCAAACTTAAGTCTAGATGGTCAGGTCCATTTGTAATTACTAATGTGTTTGTTCATGGTGCCATCGAGATAAAGAACCTGCAGCAAGGACAACCATTCATGGTTAATGGTGCAAGATTGAAGCACTACTATGAGGAAGGAGTTGTGAAGACTCTCTCGGCCTTCCTTTTGTCTGAAGCGTGAAATTAAGAACGAGAGAGGACGAGTGATTGCTGTGCTCGTCCAGACGGGGCTCATGCCTTGGTCGATTTTTTTCATTTTTTCCGGTTATCATTTGTGTATATGTTTGTAGGATTTTAATTACGAATTTGATGTTGATTTTATTTCTTTTTATAGGGAATCAATAGAGGGAATCAAGGAGATTAAATCCAGCTAAAAAGATCAAGGAGATATTGGGCCAAATCGAAGATACGGTTGAGCAAAGATTGACATTTAAATGCAGAAAATCTCCAACGGTCACTAGAATTGCGCTGGATTTGCAGAATCCGCAAAAATATAGCCGTTGGGATTTTTTTTGTGTTTTCTTTATATCCGTTAGAAGGCGCGTTGTTCCGTACGATTCTCCCATTATCTGAACTCCAAGAAAGCTGCTTTCCTCTTCATCTGTGATTCCTCCCTCCAAATCTCCACAATTCAACAATGGTGCTAACAAGAGCTGAACGGTCGGCGTCCAAGAAGAGGGCTGACGAGGCTGAAACGGCTGCGAGGGAAGCACTTCTTGCCCTTGCAGACGCTGATGCTGCGCGAACTGAACGACTTCCCAAACTGCCGATCCGCAAGAAGAAGTGGAAGGTCGTCACAGAGATATGGTAGAGGTACTTTTGGGGTACTCCAAATTCAAGCTGTCGAGGCTTGCCAAAATACAATTTATAAACCCGAATACACCGAGCTATTTGTAGCTAAGTGGCAACGGGGTCGATCCACAGGGAAATAAGAAATTTAATCTAACTAAGTCTAATTTGCAAGAAATAAAAGAATGCACAAATTAAAGAATAGTAATTTGGTTTTGGGGGAAGGGAGCTCCTAATTATGCTAACGGAAAATTAAACGGCGACGTGCAAAAAATTAAACGGTTGTGCTTAACTTCGAGAAATGGACTTGCTCGTTATGGATGTTCGGATCATTGATACGGTTTACGCGTTAGCTAATTCATGCACACAATTCATTTAGTTATTCCTAACTCAAATGACCCAAGGAATTAATTAGACTCGTGCAATTCTAATTAAACTTAGCCAATAATCTATCTAAGGTAGCGACCCCTAAATCGATTACGTGCTAGTGACGGGAACATTGCGACGGCCTAATCCTAAGGCTGAACCGGTTTCTCTCTTGCCTTAAGCCTAACATGAAAACGTTAATTAACTCAGTTTACCAATGTCACTTTGGGCCGAACTAATTAGCCATGCTTAGACCCGTGCTACCTAGCGGTATGGGCAATTATACGTCCCAACCTTTAGCCCTCTATCATGCATAAGAATTAGAGCGTCAATCTAATTTAGCTACACATGCTAGAATTTGATGAAGAACAAGCAAGAGATGCATTAATCAAACTAATTTCTCAACAATTGCAAAAGGGAAAAATCTCCCCAAACATCCAAAACTTACAAACCCATACTCAAAATCAAGCACATACCTTGGTTTAGCCTTCCATGGAGGTTGGATTACTCCAATCCACCATGGAAGTGCTTGGAATCATGCACAAGAAGGAGAAGAAGTACAAAAAATGGTGAAAAATCGCCTTGGAACCGAGAGGAGAAGCTTGGAGAAGATGAAGGATCAAAAGTTGGCTGCAAAACCGAAGGTTTCACGCCTTTTAAGCTCGTAGCGTCGAGACGCTAGGCCAGCGTCTCGACGCTGTGCCCTAAGTTGGCAGGCGCGCGCGCGCGGGGCGGCGTCGAGACGCTGCGCGGCGTCGAGACGCGCGCGCGGCGTCGAGCGAGCGTCGAGACGCTTGCGCTCGACGCTTGCTCTCGGGTGGATCTTCAAATGCACGCTTCAGAGTTCGGAGCGTCGAGACGCTCGGCCAGCGTCTCGACGCTGTCGCGCGCGGACACGGCGAGGCGGACACGGGCGTGGGCGCGCGGGCATGGCGGACACGGACAAGGGTGCGCGCGGGCGCGCGCGGACATGGGCGAGGCGGAGCGGGCTGGCGCGCGGGCGCGAGGCGAGGCGGCGCGCGCGGGCGCGCGCGCGTCTGGCCGTCTGGGCGCGGGCGTGCGGTGCTTGCGAGCGGCGCGCGCGGGCGCGCGCGCGTGCTGCGTTCGTTGGGCGCCTGGGCGCTGGGCGCCGGCGCCTGGGCGCTGCCCTTTCGGCTCTTAGCCCACTTTTGGGTCGTTTTGGCTCCCGAGCTCCGTTTGGCCTATCGTTTTGACCCGAACACTTCCCGAAACATGTTAAATGACCTTTTTAGCCCCGAAAATCATCAATGGACTTCCCGAGCTCTTCACCATGAAATCACCTACAAGGAAGCATTTTAATCAATATATATCATGGTTTTAGCTAGAATTAGGGACATTAAGATAGCTCTATTTTGGAGCTATCAAAATACCCCCGACCTAAATCTTGCTAGTCCTCGAGCAAGGTATACTCTAAATAATCTCCAAAGAATTAAATGCATGCTTGGACTCTAATCTCAATGCTTGTGAAACAAGGTACTTGTAGTAAATCCAAAACCATCAAAAGCATGCAAACGTTGAAATCATTTCAAAATTTAAACTCCTATTTCCTTACGTGTGTGTGTGTTTAGCATCTCTCACCCTAGCTCACGCAAGCCCGGAATAACCTTATACAGTCATATGACTCGTTTTCCCCCTACTTATGGCGATAAGAACAGTCTAACGGCTTTTAGCGATAGAAAGAGCAACAAAACATAAGGCCTAAATTTTATTCTTTTCTTTGAGTACTTTGTACCCATTTTTCTTTTGAACCATTTTTTTTTTATTTTTCTCCAAGAGAGCCTAACACGTCAAACCAAATTTAGCTTCGCGTTTTTAAGGACTATTGCTCACTTCTATTAGTTCCCCTTTCATGCAGTGACAACCGTGGGTTACACGATCGCCCCTGGTTACACAGGCAACACAAGAAGGAGGAGCAACTTTAGAGTTTTTATTATTTTTTTTATTTTTTTTTCATGCTAACACTTTTTTTAGGCAATAGCTTCGCTATACACAAATGAGTCATTACTAATTCTACACATCAAGCCTCCCTAATGGTACCTTTCGGGGTGACAACAAGGTTTCAGACAAAATAAGATCAGTCTAGACCTACAGAACTGAGGATAAGAGTGCTATGTGCTCAGTGAATGTAGGGAAATAACAGAAAAAATTTTAAAATAGGCTCAAAATGTGCATACATCGTCAAATTTTCGAACCATGCAAATACGGAGTGTTCACAAGCAAATCACAGACTGTCCTCATCGGACACATGCATTCAGATTCTAATCTAACAGCCAGAGTACACATATGCTCGACAACTACTAAGAAGTCTCATCTCTATGTATCAACAAACTCCACCCCCCACCTTAAGATATGCATTGTCCCCAATGCATTCAACTATAAAAACAATAAAATTCTAAGGGAACAGAAAACCTCCCCTGAATTTTATGGAGCCGACGGGCGGAGATGTGCACCAACGTCCTCCAATGGGCTCTCGAATCGTCGATCGTTCCACCTTTTCTCCTAGGAAAACAAGAAAACAAACAACAACTCAAAAGCAAATAAAAACAAAAACAAAGCGATAAACAACGGAAATACAGTTCAAACTCGGGTGCCTCCGAGAAGCGCAAATTTTTAAAGTCGATTGCTCGACTGTATTCACTCTTCCACTCATCCATAGTCGATCGGGGGCGGCGCTAGAAGTAATGTGGCGTCATAGCACTCAGCGTCCCCCTCGTGGAAAATCTTCAACCGGTGCCCATTCACCTTCTGCACCTCATCTGAGTCCAAGCTCTGAATCTCTACACTGCCATAAGGAGAAATTTTAGTTATGGTATAGGGTCCTTTCCAACGGGAACGAAGCTTACCTGGCATGAACTTCAGACGGGAATCGAAAAGCAGAACTTTCTGACCGACTTCGAAGTCTTTCTTTAAGATCCTTCGGTCATGAAACTGTTTGGACTTCTCTTTATAGATCCTGGAGTTCTCATAGGAGTCCAAACGCAGTTCCTCCAATTCCTGTAACTGAAGCAGTCGTGCCTCGCCAGCTTCGTCAGGGCTCATGTTACACTTCTTGATCGCCCAGAATGCTTTGTGCTCAATCTCCACGGGTAAGTGGCATGCCTTACCAAAGACCAACCGGTATGGGGACATACCGATAGGGGTTTTGTAGGCGGTGCGGTAGGCCCACAAAGCATCCTGCAGACGATCGCTCCAATCCTTCCTACTCGGTCTCACGGTTTTCTCCAGAATTGACTTTACCTCTCTATTTGAGACCTCGGCTTGCCCATTGGCTTGAGGATGGTAGGCGGTGGACACGCGATGATGCACACCATACTTCCTCAGCAAAGCCTCCACAGATCGGTTGCAAAAATGAGTTCCCTGGTCACTGATTATGGCTCGTGGGATTCCAAACCTGGTAAAAATACGAGACTGAACGAACCTAACAACAGAATTAGCATCGTTAGTCTTTGTGGCTTTCGCCTCAACCCACTTGGAAACATAATCAACAGCCAGCAATATGTAAGAAAAACCACAAGAAGGCGGGAAGGGTCCCATAAAATCCATGCCCCAAACGTCAAAGATTTCACAGACTAAGACTGGGGTTTGAGGCATTTCATTTCTACCAGATATCGACCCTATTCTTTGACATCTATCGCAGGTTTTACAAAATTCATGCGCATCTTTAAACAGAGAAGTCCAGTAAAACCCACTATCTAAAACTTTCCTAGCTGTCCTAGGCCCGAAATGTCCCCCACATGCATAATCATGACAGAAAGCAAGAATAGACGCATGCTCATTCTCAGGGACACATCTCCTAATTATTTGATCAGAACAGAACTTCCATAAATTGGGATCCTCCCAAACATAGTACTTAGCGTCGCTTTTCAACTTCGCTTTCCTACTATGAGAGAAACCAGAAGGAAAATTACCTGTGGCCAAGTAATTTACCATATCAGCATACCAGGGAAGGACTGTATCAAGTCTGAAGAGTGTCTCATCGGGGAAATCTTCATTTAGAGGCAGGAGGTCTTCCTTTCTGACCAAGCGGCTCAGATGGTCGGCTACCGGGTTTTCTGCTCCTCTCCTATCCTTGATCTTCACATCGAAGTCCTGGAGAAGCAAAATCCACCGAAGTAGCCTCGGTTTTGCGTCCTTCTTGGTCATCAGATACCGAACAGCTGCATGGTCAGAGAAAACAGTTACTTGAGAGCCAATAATGTAAGGACGAAACTTATCAAGCGCAAATACAATAGAAAGAAGTTCTTTTTCCGTTGTCGTGTAATTGCACTGCGCTGGATTAAGCGTCCTGGAGGCATAGTGAATGACACGGCTCTTGTTCTCGATCCTCTGACCGAGCACGGCTCCCAAGGCATAGTTGCTGGCGTCGCACATAATTTCGAACGGCAAGTCCCACTGGGGTGGGTGTATGATGGGCGCGCTCGTCAAACTATCCTTGAGCAAATCGAAGGCTTTTCGGCACTCCTCCCCAAAATCGAACGCTACATCCTTCTGAAGGAGGTACGTCATAGGCATGGCAACCTTGGAGAAGTCCTGGATAAACCTGCGATAAAACCCTGCATGGCCAAGAAAAGATCGAACCTCCCTAACATTCGTTGGGTATGGCAGATTAGAGATAACATCAATTTTAGCCTTATCTACCTCTATACCCTTAGCAGAAACCACATGCCCTAAAACGATACCTTGACTAGCCATAAAGTGACATTTTTCAAAATTTAGAACAAGGTTCATCTCAATACATCTTTTCAGGACACGCGATAAATTATCTAAACAGTCATCGAAGGAATTGCCATAAACTGTAAAATCATCCATGAACACTTCAATGCATTTTTCTACAAACTCAGAAAATATACTCATCATGCATCTCTGAAATGTACCAGGAGCGTTACAAAGCCCAAAAGGCATCCTTCTAAATGCAAATGTGCCAAAGGGGCACGTGAACGTTGTTTTCTCTTGGTCTTCTATGGCTATGGGGATTTGGTAAAAGCCAGAGAAACCATCGAGAAAACAAAAGAATGGCTTCCCAGCTAAACGCTCCACCATCTGATCAATAAAAGGAATGGGAAAATGGTCCTTCCTAGTGACCTCATTAAGCTTCCTAAAGTCTATGCACATTCTCCATCCATTTTGAATCCTTTTGGGTACTAATTCATTTTTCTCATTCCTAACCACAGTCATGCCAGTTTTCTTAGGAACAACATGGATAGGACTAACCCATTTACTATCTGAGATAGGATAGATGATACCTGCTTCGAGGAGTTTGAGGATCTCAGAAACTACTACCTCCTTCATCGCGGGATTGAGCCTCCTTTGGGGCTCTCGTGAAGGTTTCGCTCCATCCTCGAGCAGGATTCTGTGCATGCACGTAGCTGGACTTAGCCCATGTAAATCTGCTAATGTCCATCCAATCGCCAGCTTGTGCTCTTTAAGAACTTCCATTAATTTCCCTTCCTGAGCCGGCATAAGGTCTTTCGCTATGATGACCGGCAACGTCTCATCATCCCCCAAATACGCGTATTTGAGATGATCAGGTAAGTCTTTCAACTCCAGTTTAGGTGCCTGCAAAGTAGAGGGGAGCATTTTACCTTGATCCTGAACAGTTGCCAAAGAAGAGACAGTTGAATCACAAAGTTCAGACATGGAAGGTTCATGCATATCAGATTCCTCAAAAAGATCAGTCAAAAATAATGGGTCATCCCCATCTCTATCAGACATGCATTCTTCCTGAACTAACGATTCAATTGTATCTACTTGACAAAGAGAGTGGACGCTCTCATCATGCTCCAACTCATTAGACACATCAACCTCAACAACTTGTCCACGATACTCAACAGATAAAGTGCCCTTATCTACATTTATCTTAGTTTTAGCAGTTTTCATAAAGGGCCTACCCAGTAAGATTGACGCAGACGAAGAATCAGAATTTCCATCCATTTTCAGAATATAAAAATCCACAGGAAAAATCAGCCCGTTAACATTAACTAATACATCTTCCACTACTCCTAAAGGATGCACGCAAGACCTATCAGCAAGTTGTATAACAACACCGGTTTCCTGTATTTCTTTTAAATTCAAATCCTGATAAACAGAGTGAGGCATGACACTAATGGAGGCTCCTAGATCTAGCATGGCTCTTCTAATTTTCTTACCTCCAATAGCGCAAGGGAGAGAAAACATACCTGGATCGCCGCATTTTTCTGGTAAGTTCTTCGTGATTAAAGCGGAAACGTTCTTACTTACCACGACGCGTTCTTTCTCTTTTGTCTTCCTCTTGTTGGTGCATAATTCCTTCAGGAACTTAGCGTACCTTGGGATTTGCTTGATGGCATCCAACAGAGGGATGTTGATCTCTACTTTCTTGAATGTGTTCAAGAACTCCTCCTCGTAGTTTTCCTTGGGCGGTCTCGCTAACCTGCTAGGAAAAGGAGCCTTAGGCACATAAACTCTAGTGCACGTAGGATCGAAATTTACCCCATGCCACCGTGGTTCGGGATTTTCTGTCTGTGGCTCGACGTGGCCATGATCGACTTCCACTGGCGGGGTACTCGTGGGAAGCTGCTTCCCACTTCTCAAAGTGATGGCACTAGCGCTCTCCGCGTTCTTATGCTCCATCACCGTCACCTTTGTAGCCATCTGAGACACTTCCTTGCCCAGATCTTGCACTAACATTCCAAAACCGTCCATTCTTTCCCGAGTGTCCTCCTGAAATTTCCGGTTAGCTGAAACAAAATCTTGCAAAATATTTTCAATAAAATTACCTGAAAATGATGTCTGAGCTTGCACAGAAGCTTGAGAAACATTTTCCGCTAACCGGATCATCGCATTGCCTAATTCTGACACTCGAGCATTAAGCGCGTTTAACTCAGCTGAGAAACGGTCTTGCTCACCCCCTTTACCTGCGTAATGGTGCGAATTCTCAGCCATATTTGAGATCAGTTGTCTTGCTTCTTCAGGTGTTTTATCCATGAGTGAACCTCCACTGGCGGCATCAATAAACTGCCGAACACGTGGGAGCAAGCCATCACAAAAATACTGAATGAGGAGTTGATCTGTTATTTGATGGTTAGGACAACTCTCGCACAAACGATTAAACCTTTCCCAACAGTCATAAAGGTTTTCTCCTTCCGTTTGCAAAATACCGCATATTTGCTTCCTGAGAGAGGCAACCTTGGGAGGCGGAAAATACTTCGCATAAAACGCTCTCTGTAGCTCTTCCCAAGAAGTGATGGACCCAGTCGGTAGGTAATGCATCCAATCTCTCGCCTTCTCTTTCAGAGTGAAGGGGAAAGCCTTGAGATGGAGTTGATCTGCAGTGATGCTGTCGGTCCTGAATGCCGAACACACCGTCTGGAATGCCTTGAGGTGTCTGACGGGATCCTCATCTGTATTACCACAAAAAGAAGGTAATAAGTTAATCAGACCAGCTTTAAGTTCAAAATTACCTGCAGCTACCGGATACAAGATACTCGATGTGTTCCGGCTTAGCTCAGATGATGCAAGCTCCCTCATGGTCCTTTGATGCTCAAGATTACCCACGACCTCCATCTTGGCGCTTCTTTTGAATTTTCAAAGAATGCTGCGCTCCAAAAACTCAAACAAAACGCGTAAAATAATACAAAAGAATTAAACTGTACAAAAAGAAATAAAGAAAAATTTTAAAACCAACAAACTAAACTTAACTAAACTAAATTAATTAATTCCCCGGCAACGGCGCCAATTTTGGTAGAGGTACTTTTGGGGTACTCCAAATTCAAGCTGTCGAGGCTTGCCAAAATACAATTTATAAACCCGAATACACCGAGCTATTTGTAGCTAAGTGGCAACGGGGTCGATCCACAGGGAAATAAGAAATTTAATCTAACTAAGTCTAATTTGCAAGAAATAAAAGAATGCACAAATTAAAGAATAGTAATTTGGTTTTGGGGGAAGGGAGCTCCTAATTATGCTAACGGAAAATTAAACGGCGACGTGCAAAAAATTAAACGGTTGTGCTTAACTTCGAGAAATGGACTTGCTCGTTATGGATGTTCGGATCATTGATACGGTTTACGCGTTAGCTAATTCATGCACACAATTCATTTAGTTATTCCTAACTCAAATGACCCAAGGAATTAATTAGACTCGTGCAATTCTAATTAAACTTAGCCAATAATCTATCTAAGGTAGCGACCCCTAAATCGATTACGTGCTAGTGACGGGAACATTGCGACGGCCTAATCCTAAGGCTGAACCGGTTTCTCTCTTGCCTTAAGCCTAACATGAAAACGTTAATTAACTCAGTTTACCAATGTCACTTTGGGCCGAACTAATTAGCCATGCTTAGACCCGTGCTACCTAGCGGTATGGGCAATTATACGTCCCAACCTTTAGCCCTCTATCATGCATAAGAATTAGAGCGTCAATCTAATTTAGCTACACATGCTAGAATTTGATGAAGAACAAGCAAGAGATGCATTAATCAAACTAATTTCTCAACAATTGCAAAAGGGAAAAATCTCCCCAAACATCCAAAACTTACAAACCCATACTCAAAATCAAGCACATACCTTGGTTTAGCCTTCCATGGAGGTTGGATTACTCCAATCCACCATGGAAGTGCTTGGAATCATGCACAAGAAGGAGAAGAAGTACAAAAAATGGTGAAAAATCGCCTTGGAACCGAGAGGAGAAGCTTGGAGAAGATGAAGGATCAAAAGTTGGCTGCAAAACCGAAGGTTTCACGCCTTTTAAGCTCGTAGCGTCGAGACGCTAGGCCAGCGTCTCGACGCTGTGCCCTAAGTTGGCAGGCGCGCGCGCGCGGGGCGGCGTCGAGACGCTGCGCGGCGTCGAGACGCGTGCGCGGCGTCGAGACGCGCGCGCGGCGTCGAGCGAGCGTCGAGACGCTTGCGCTCGACGCTTGCTCTCGGGTGGATCTTCAAATGCACGCTTCAGAGTTCGGAGCGTCGAGACGCTCGGCCAGCGTCTCGACGCTGTCGCGCGCGGACACGGCGAGGCGGACACGGGCGTGGGCGCGCGGGCATGGCGGACACGGACAAGGGTGCGCGCGGGCGCGCGCGGACATGGGCGAGGCGGAGCGGGCGTGGGCGCGCGGGCGCGCGCGGACATGGGCGAGGCGGAGCGGGCTGGCGCGCGGGCGCGAGGCGAGGCGGCGCGCGCGGGCGCGCGCGCGTCTGGCCGTCTGGGCGCGGGCGTGCGGTGCTTGCGAGCGGCGCGCGCGGGCGCGCGCGTGTGCTGCGTTCGTTGGGCGCCTGGGCGCTGGGCGCCGGCGCCTGGGCGCTGCCCTTTCGGCTCTTAGCCCACTTTTGGGTCGTTTTGGCTCCCGAGCTCCGTTTGGCCTATCGTTTTGACCCGAACACTTCCCGAAACATGTTAAATGACCTTTTTAGCCCCGAAAATCATCAATGGACTTCCCGAGCTCTTCACCATGAAATCACCTACAAGGAAGCATTTTAATCAATATATATCATGGTTTTAGCTAGAATTAGGGACATTAAGATAGCTCTATTTTGGAGCTATCAAGATACCTGCTGGACCCTCTGAACCAGCAGGCACACCCAAGAAACGCAAATGGAGTATGCCGGTGGCCGAAGAAGCAAGCAAGGAAAAGACTCCCTCTGTGGAGAGTCAAGAAAGTGATCGTGTGTCACACGATTCGGCCAAGAAGAGCTCTTCACCATCTGCACCACCAGCGCGAAGCCCTGAGATTTCCCCTTCGCCGCAGAGTTCTGCACAGACCCCTACAGCAGCACAAAGCACTACACCTTCGCCCACTTCTCCACGGCCTGACCCTGAATTCCCGTATGGGGAGTATCAAGAATCGACGCAGGGCAGTGGGGAAGCTGAGGAAGAAGAGGTCTTCTCTCCGTTGAGGGAAGCCAGCCCTGGGAGTCCTGCGCAGAAGGATGATTCTATGGATGAGACACTGGGGGCTTGCCTCCAGCAGATTACAACCAAGGCGAGGTTGAAGAAGAAGACAGCCGTCAAGATTGTTAAGGCCAAACGGTCCAAGAAATCAAAGAAAAAGAAAGCCAAGAGGGTGCCTTCATCAGAGAAGAAGTGTGATGAGCCATCCCTGAAGAAGCTCAAGATGGAGGCTGCGGAGTCAGCCAAACCGAAAGACAAAGGGAAAGCCAAGCTTTACCCTGAAGATGAGCCTCAATCAGTGAGGTACGTGTCTTCAGACGCTGAGTCTAGAGGCATTGAGCTGAGGAAAAGAGAGCTGCTGCACGAGAAGGGATTCCTCGACAGACCTGCTGACCTGCCGCAGTTCTTGCGCGCAGGAATCACGAATCACGGCTGGGAGGAGCTGTGCAGACCACCCAATCCAGCTTACTCAAGTATGGTGTATGACTTCTACGCCAATTTGAGGAATTCTGAGGAGGGCCTGTCTGTGGTCAGAGGAGTCGAGGTAGACTTCTCAGCAAAGGCAATCAACGAAGCCTACGGCCTCAAGGGCCAGAAACACACTGATTACTCAAGGATCGTTGATGAGCCTACAGAAGCTGTCTTGGAGGAGGCCATTCGGATCATTGGCCAGCCTGAAGCATCATGGACAGTATCGCGCAATGGGAGGCACACTCTCATGAGTGCCAACCTCACAGCCAAGGCGGCTGTCTGGTTTTCCTTCGTGAGGAGGAAGCTGTCCCCCGTGA
Organism: Herpetospermum pedunculosum; assembly: GCA_028017165.1. Taxonomy (NCBI): domain Eukaryota; kingdom Viridiplantae; phylum Streptophyta; class Magnoliopsida; order Cucurbitales; family Cucurbitaceae; genus Herpetospermum; species Herpetospermum pedunculosum. The sequence goes on along the minus strand of JAPQWQ010000186.1, from coordinate 13,070,885 downwards.
CACATGAGACCACAATCAACCAGAGCAGATCGCTGCTGGTCTATGCAATCATGCGAGGTCTCACAATCAACGTGGGCGAAGTCATTGCAGCTTCCATTGCTGACTGCGCCAAGAAGGGTAAGGGTCCATTGTTCTTCCCTAATACTATTACTAAACTCTGCTTGCGTGCAGGGGTCCCCATCGAGCGAATGGAACAGCAGATGGCTTACACAGGCCACTTGGAGCTGCCTACAGGCTTGAGGCTGAAAAGGAAGGGGAACATGGAGTTCGAGCTGGATAGATTGGCTGCTGCTCAGTCATTGTCCATGGCGTGCCTGATGGATCTACAGAAGAGGATGGCTCAATGGGCCACATACGCACAGGCAAGGGACAAGGAGGTTGCTGACCAACTGGGATGCATCTTCCCTGACTTTCCCACGAACCTACTGTCTCCATGGGTGCCTCCACGACCACGAGGGACTGATGATGAGGATGAAGACATCTGAGTGCTAGTTTGAATTGCACTCAAGGGAGTATTGCCGTTCCCGTACAATTACAATAAAAAAAAATCAAACTGTTTTTTGTGAACTGTGTGAATTATGCTGTTTTTAGTTATTATTTTGATCTGTTTTAGTTGCTTAGTTTTAGGTTTTTAAATTGTTTAGTGTAGTCTGATGCTAGCTGATTAGGTAGATTAGTTTAGTTTCATTTTTAGAGAGCTTGAATGACGAGAAAAAGCATGCATAGGGGCCTTAATCAATGATATATCTGCCCTGTCTTTATTGCGAAATAATTGCGGAAACCGCAATTTTTATTACTGAATGCCTGTTTTTGACTGTCTGTTTAGTTAGGCTGGTTCTGTTTACATTCTCTCTTTTGCTGCTATCATGACTACCTTACATAGCGTATCTCAAAGCATGCTGGATGAGTGTCATAGGACACCCTTTGATAGTTTAAATTAACCTCTAAACAGTGCTCAGCATGCATAGCTTTAAGTCCTTGCCTGCCAGTTTTTTTTCAAAATTCTGCTGTGATAATTACTTTTAGCATGTTCTGTCTATGCCTAGGGCTTTTAGATTCTCTTTGTTTTACCTTAGACTAGATGCTTCTAGGACAAGTTTGGGGGTGTGCCACCTCAGACACTCATTGGGGACAATGAGTAGTTTAAGTTTGGGGGAGGCCACCCTAGGCCTAGGAACATTCCTCTCTCCCTTAAAAGCATAAGCATTCTTCTTCTCCTTGACAAACCTGATGAACTGAAAAAAAAAATGAAAAATAGAATAAAGAGGGGAGTCTCTCTTAGGTTGCTAAGTAATCAGTGCCAAGTGTGTAACCCACAAGTGGCATTGCATCAAAAGGCAACCAAAGGAAAGGCTCCACCTAAGAAAGAAAAAAAAGGAAAAGAGTAGGGAAGAAGAATGTATACCTAGGAGTTGCAACTTTGTGGCTTAGATGTCCTGATAAAAAGAACTCTGATCCTCAATTAGCTAAGCACAAAGTTGTTGTTGGGTTTTATGTCCTAAAACTCGTGGTTTGTAAACTGAATGTATATTCTATTTTGCAATAAAGTTGTTATTGAGATTTATTCAGTAAAGTTGTTATTGAATAAAATGAATTGTTTTTACTTTTAACCTAACTCCAATAACCAAAGAACCCATGGCTATAGGTTGTATACTTGAACTTCATGTGTGACATGATTGTGGATCAAGTTCAAGTAATAGCCAGAACGGTCTATAGTATAGGGATAAGGCTGGGTACCTTATCTTGGGGACACTATTGGACGCGGCCCACTTTGTATAGTACAAACGATGTGATCCGAAATCGTTCATGTGGAGACATGTGAGTGGGGGTGTCCTATGCAATGAGTTTGCATAAGACTGAACCGCGAAACAAGTCGCTCTTTCTTTATAACTCCGTTTACTGTAAAGACCGACTTTTTCATATGATGACCTAGGTAACTCGATCTGAATCCTGAGCACGCTATGAACTCTTGTTTATTCGGGCTTATCCTTTGACTTGTATGGGTGAGAGTGGCCCGAGATCGCCGACTCAATAAGCCTACCATCTTGGGGATAAGACCGGGTAGGTAGCTGGGAACATAGTCCTGCGAGATGGAATTCACTCCTACCCGCTCTGAGGGATTAGTAGAGAGGTTGTTCCCTTAAGTGCTGACTCCGGGTCTTGAACTAGGGATCCCACCCTCTCATTGGCCCGAGAGGGACTTGGTATAGTGATGAGATCACATACCAATCGGTTTGGTGGTTGGACCACAAACCAATAGTTCATTAGAGGATCAGTGGGACTTAAGGAACAAGATGTAATTACGGGGGTAAAACGGTTATTTTGACCCAGCTGTAATTACGAACGACCTGTGAAGGATCGACTTACTAATGATGGTTATATCAAGAGGACAGAAATATATCTACGGTGAGGAGAGTGCAACCCTTGGACTTTAGTGGAGTCTCCGGGGGTTAACGAATGTTGGTTAGCTTGGTTAAAGAGTTTGACCGGTTAATCTCGTATCGTTGGAGCTCATGATCTGTAGGTCCTTTAGGTTCTCCTGGCTAGCTCGGATTAAGCCGTGTAACAATATGAGAGAAAAAGAATTTGAATTTATTGAAATTCGGTTTTGGAAGAATGATGGACATATTTAAATATGATTTAAATATGGGATCGGTGTAAAACATGAATAAGGATTCATGTGTGATGATTCGGTTTAAGAAACCGGGATTAGTCTTATTATTTAATTAATATTTGATATTGAATTAAATAATAATATTAATTAATTAAAAAGTTTAATTAATTATAATTTATTTTGCTTATTAAAATTAATTATGAATTAATTTTAAAATGACAAAATATTACAAGTGTGATTATAAGTCAAAGTGGAATTATCCATGTTGAGTGGATTTATCCAAGTTGAGTGGGTTTGTCCAAGTTGTGAAGTGGATTGTGAATCACCAACAACATGCATATAAACTCATCAATTTTGGAACACTTGGTTGAAGACTAATCCATCCAATTTGAGGTGTCATGCTAAGCAAAGACTTTGTTGCATGTGAATTGCCTATAAATTGGATGAAGATCAAATGGTTTGAGGTTGATGAATTTTCAAAGAGTTTGAATGTTTGGATGAGCATGAAGAGTTCATGGTACTTGAGAAATTAGAAAGCTAAGTGTTAGACTTCTTCTCACAAAAACCTCATCACTTTCATCTTCCCATCTTCTTCTTCCAAACTTTTTCTTTCATAAAGGAGTCCCACCACTCCGTTGCTCGGCCCGAGGATAGCGGGACTACCGGAGGTGGTTCTCGAGGAGTTCGAGGGAAGCTTCGAAGGGTTCGTGAGGAGATTCGAGCATTGGAAGAGAAGTCGTTAGAACTACAAGAGGTATATGTTCTAATTCCTTTTGTTTCAAAGCTTTGTGCATGTTTCTTATTTAGCTAAATTGATGAAATTAGAGTGCCAATGATCCGTCTCGCTTCCGCTGCGCTACATGCGCTCCATCAATTGGTATCAGAGCGTTTTTTTGGTCACTCAATTTGCATCAATTTAAGCTCGGTGGGTATTTGTTTTAGAAATTAAATTTCTGGGCGTCTAAAGTGTGATTCCGGTTTTGGCATATTTGTTTGAGCTTTTATTTGTACTTTGTTTTGTAATTGCCCGGGCGTGTATGGGCTTTAATGTGTGAAGAAGAGTCTGTAAAAAATTCGGAGTCATTAGAGTCCATATAGGCTTTCAATTCGAAGACAGAAGCTCGGGTGTCGGAAAAAACAGCATGCTGTTTTTTGCTGTTTGTTTTTCTGCAAAATTCCAGCACAACACCGGTTCAGCGCAAGGTGGAAGAAACGGTCCGGTTCGGTCCTCGGGTGGTCCGGTTCACTGAAAGTCAGACCGGTTCCTTGTTCTTCACCCTCTGGAGGTCCGGTTCAGCGTTCGTTTGGTCCAGTTCGGGTCGGTATTGGTCCAGTTACGGGCTGTTGAAGTCGGGACAGCTGTTATGGACCGGTTCAGTTTTTTTTTGAAGTTTTGAAGTTGCTGTTTTTTTTGGTCGGTTCAAGCAAATTCAAGCTGGTTCGTGGCGGTTCGAAGGGTTCTGAAGCGTCTCAACTTAGTTGATGAATTATTATTGTAATAATTTAGTTGCTTGCTTGTCCGTGATGCCAAAACCGGTCCACTTTAGTGTGTTTAATTAATTATGTATTGTGAATGTATGTTTTAATTAAAGTATCTTGTATGTGCATAAAGTATGCCATATAGATTTCAAATCCCACCATAGGAAGCATGTTGCATGCATTGAAAGTATAATATAAGTGTTATGTTGTATAGTATGCATGCTTAATTCATGAGAATTAATATAAGTGTTATATTAATTTATGAATTGGATGTTGCTTGTTTAAAAGTAAAATTAATATAAGTGTTATATTAATTGTGAAATTAAACATACAACATAGTTGCCTTAGTTGAATATAATTGTTATATTCTTGCTTGGGAAGCATGTTATAAATTGAATGTAATGGTTATATTCTAGCTTAGGAAGCATGTTATAGAATGTCTTTGTTTTATAAAGCGTTGTAAAATGAGATAGACATTTAAAATCTATAACAAAGATAAATGCATGCTCACTAAGGGTTAAAGAATTCCAATGCGATTAGGAATTTAGTATCGATTCGTTTTAATAGTTAAAATAGGTCGATATCTTGTAAAGCTAAGGTTACGAGAGAACTCACCCGGTTTGATCTTGCACTAAGGTTGGAGGTATTTAAGATGACGGTTTACGGAACACCTCCTACCTGGGGATCGATCCGGTACTTGAGTTAAGTTAACCCGGCTTTATGAGCATGCACGTGAGAGGTGTAAGGTTATAAAACGTTTATCACCTAGACATCTTAGGTAAAAGTATGTTCTACCTAGACTTAGGTTTTATTGTCTTAGCCGGATAATGCCTAAGTAAAACTTTACCCAAACCATTCTAAAATACTTAGTAGTGGTGTTGAGAAGGTATATATGATATATCAATCTCCTCCTACGTTCTCCGCAAAGTTCACACCGTGAGATTTATGCTCGGCCTCGTGATGTCAATAGGGCATCCCCATTCGGATGGTGTTTGCATAAATCAAGAGCAAGGTGAATGGAGAAAGTATTTATAGTAAGTGGGAGAAGGAAGTATGTCAATACATCCTGCGGTCTCCTCCATTAGGTTGAACCGTGAGATTCCCATGTTCCGCCTGCTGGTTGCCCATAGTAGCACCGTCCATTCGGAGGGCCGTTTCATGGGAGTCGGAACAACTCAATCTCCAGAAATGGATAGGGTCTCTTAGGTCCATTCCCAACTCTGACATTTCCATTCGGTTGCACTGTTGGGGCCGACCTCTGAGTTCTGAAAATGGCGGGTCACACTTACAAGAATTACTAAGTTGTTAGTAGATTCTTGACCGAAGTAGCGATAACTAAGGTGCTATAGGAATATGAGTTATTCTGGTATTAGAATTTAGTCAAGAATGTCTTGGTTCAGTGAAGGAGTGATTGACTGCCCCTCGGTAGCGGTTGCTCTGACTCACTGGAGTATCGTTGCAAATTAATAATGATTTTTTTGGGTACATTATTACTTTTGCTAAAATTCTTGATTGGTTGTTAAAAATAGGTTAAGTTCAATTCACTAATAGAATTCATTCTTTTCAGCATGTCTAGCTTGTTTATCCAATTACTAGCTTCTGATAAACTAAACGGCGATAACTACACGACCTGGAAATCGAACTTGAATACGATTCTTGTTATCGATGATCTTAGGTTTGTCTTAACAGAGGAATGTCCTCCCCCTCCTAGCTCATCTGCAACTCGAACTGTTCGAGATGCATTTGACAGGTGGACTAGGGCTAATGATAAAGCCCGAGCCTACATCTTGGCCAGCACATCCGATGTGTTAGCTAAGAAGCATGAGGTAATGGTCTCCGCTAAGGAGATCATGGATTCATTACAGATGATGTTTGGACAACCGTCCTCATCGGTCTATCATGATACCCTCATGGCGAGCAAAGCTGAGAAGAAACAACTAAGTAAATATGATTTACTCGTTGTTGAAACATGTTTAGTGGAACATGATAGTTCTGCCTGGATACTGGATTCAGGAGCCACTAACCATGTTTGTTCTTCTTTCCAGGAAACTAGTTCCTGGCAGCTGCTTGCTGAAGGTGAGATAACTCTCAGGGTTGGAACAGGAGAGGTTGTCTCAGCCAAGGCAGTGGGAGCTGTCAAGTTGTTATATAGAGATAGTTTCATTTTACTTGAAAATGTACTGTTGGTTCCTAGCTTTAAAAGGAACCTTGTATCTATCTCTTGTTTACTTGAACATTTGTATAAAGTATCTTTTGATTTTAATGAAGCGTTCATTAGCAAAAGAGGTGTACATATATGTTCTGCGAAACTTGAAAACAACTTGTATGTGTTAAGACCAACAGAGGCAAAAGCTATTTTGAACACCGAGATGTTTAAAACAGCTCAAACTCAAACTAAAAGGCAGAAACTTTCTCCAAGTACCTATCTTTGGCACTTGAGACTAGGCCACATTAATCTCAATAGGATTGGGAGATTGGTTAAGAGTGGTCTCCTAAATCAGTTAGAGGACAACTCTTTACCACCATGTGAGTCTTGTCTTGAGGGCAAGATGACCAAACGATCTTTTTCTGAAAAAGGTCATAGGTCCAAAGAAACTCTAGAGCTTGTACATTCAGATCTTTGTGGTCCGATGAATGTTAAAGCACGGGGAGGGTATGAATATTTCATCAGCTTCATTGATGATTATTCTAGGTACGGCTATCTTTACCTAATGCATCATAAGTCCGAAGCTCTTGAAAAGTTCAAGGAGTATAAGGCAGAGGTTGAGAACACATTAGGTAAAACGATTAAAACACTCCGATCAGATCGAGGTGGAGAGTATATGGATTTAAGATTCCTGGACTATATGATAGAACATGGAATAGTATCCCAACTCTCAGCGCCCGGAACACCGCAGCAGAACGGTGTGTCCGAAAGGAGAAATAGAACCCTGTTAGACATGGTTCGATCTATGATGAGCTATGCTCAACTGCCTAGTTCGTTTTGGGGATATGCAGTAGAGGCTGCTGTATATATTTTGAACATGGTTCCCTCTAAGAGTGTTTCAGAAACACCTTATGAGTTATGGAGAGGGCGTAAAGGTAGTTTACGTCACTTCAGAATTTGGGGGTGTCCGGCACATGTGTTGGTGCCCAATCCAAAGAAGTTGGAACATCGTTCAAAATTATGCCTATTCGTAGGCTACCCCAAGGAAACGAAAGGTGGTCTATTTTACGATCCTCAACAGGACAAGGTGCTTGTATCGACAAACACCACGTTCTTAGAGGAAGACCACATGAGAGATCATCAACCTTCGAGCAAAATTGTTTTGACCGAACTTTCGAGGAAAGCTACAGATGGGTCAACAAGAGTTGTTGATCAGGCTGGTCCTTCTCAAGAGTTGAGAATACCTCGACGTAGTGGGAGGGATGTGAGACAACCCGACCGCTATATGGGTTTAACGGAAACCCAGGTCGTCATACCTGATGACGGCGTTGAGGATCCATTGACCTTCAAACAGGCAATGGATGACATAGACAAGGACCAGTGGCTTAAAGCCATGGACCTCGAAATGGAGTCGATGTACTTCAATTCGGTCTGGGATCTTGTAGAGCAACCTGATGGTGAAAGACCTATCGGTTGCAAGTGGATCTACAAGAGGAAACGAGACCAAGCCGGTAAGGTGCAAACCTTTAAGGCTCGACTTGTGGCAAAGGGTTATTCCCAGAGGGAAGGGGTGGACTATGAAGAAACCTTCTCCCCTGTTGCCATGTTAAAGTCGATTAGAATACTCTTGTCCATTGCCACGTTTTATGATTATGAAATTTGGCAAATGGATGTCAAGACAGCCTTTCTGAATGGCAATCTTGAAGAGAGTATCTATATGGCTCAACCAGAGGGGTTCATAATTCAGGGTCAAGAGCAAAAGGTTTGCAAGCTTAATCGATCCATTTATGGGTTGAAGCAAGCGTCTAGATCCTGGAATATAAGGTTTGATACTGCGATCAAATCTTATGGCTTTGAACAGAATGTTGACGAACCTTGTGTCTACAAGAAGATAGTCAATTCTGTTGTAGCTTTCTTAGTCTTATATGTAGATGATATCCTACTCATTGGGAATGATGTAGGGTTCCTGACTGACGTTAAGCAATGGCTAGCGACCCAATTCCAAATGAAAGATTTGGGAGAGGCTCAGTTTGTTCTAGGGATTCAAATCGTAAGGAATCGTAAGAACAAAATGCTAGCGCTGTCTCAAGCATCTTATATCGACAAGGTGTTGATACGATATTCGATGCAGAATTCCAAGAAGGGTTCTTTACCTTTCAGGCATGGAATTCAATTGTCAAAGGAAGAGTGTCCTAAGACACCTCAAGAAGTTGAGGATATGAGACGAATTCCCTATGCATCAGCAGTCGGTAGTCTGATGTACGCCATGTTATGTACACGACCCGACATATGCTATGCAGTGGGAATTGTCAGTAGGTACCAGTCCAATCCAGGATATGATCATTGGACTGCCGTTAAACACATCCTCAAGTATCTTCGGAGAACGAGAGACTATGTGCTCGTGTATGGCGCGAAGGATTTGATCCTTACAGGATACACTGACTCTGATTTTCAAACCGATAAGGATTCAAGGAAATCCACATCGGGATCAGTGTTCACTCTTAACGGAGGGGCAATAGTATGGAGGAGTATAAAACAAGGTTGTATTGCTGACTCCACCATGGAAGCTGAGTATGTCGCGGCTTGCGAAGCTGCGAAAGAGGCTGTATGGCTTAGAAAGTTCTTGACGGATTTGGAAGTTGTTCCAAATATGAATTTGCCTATCACACTTTATTGTGATAATACTGGTGCTGTGGAAAATTCGAGAGAACCAAGAAGTCATAAGCGTGGAAAGCACATTGAGCGGAAATATCATCTCATCAGGGAGATAGTGCATCGAGGAGACGTGATCGTCATGCAGATCGCCTCAGAGCACAATATTGCTGATCCGTTTACAAAGTCCCTCACGGCTAAAGTGTTCGAGGGGCACCTAGTGAGTCTAGGACTACGAGTTGTACAGTAGGATAGTGGGAGAAAAGCCATGGAAATATTTGATATGCCAGTTTTTCTCATCCCGCATGTAATACTCCACTGACGTTTTAGTCCAAGTGGGAGTTTGTTGGGTTTTATGTCCTAAAACTCGTGGTTTGTAAACTGAATGTATATTCTATTTTGCAATAAAGTTGTTATTGAGATTTATTCAGTAAAGTTGTTATTGAATAAAATGAATTGTTTTTACTTTTAACCTAACTCCAATAACCAAAGAACCCATGGCTATAGGTTGTATACTTGAACTTCATGTGTGACATGATTGTGGATCAAGTTCAAGTAATAGCCAGAACGGTCTATAGTATAGGGATAAGGCTGGGTACCTTATCTTGGGGACACTATTGGACGCGGCCCACTTTGTATAGTACAAACGATGTGATCCGAAATCGTTCATGTGGAGACATGTGAGTGGGGGTGTCCTATGCAATGAGTTTGCATAAGACTGAACCGCGAAACAAGTCGCTCTTTCTTTATAACTCCGTTTACTGTAAAGACCGACTTTTTCATATGATGACCTAGGTAACTCGATCTGAATCCTGAGCACGCTATGAACTCTTGTTTATTCGGGCTTATCCTTTGACTTGTATGGGTGAGAGTGGCCCGAGATCGCCGACTCAATAAGCCTACCATCTTGGGGATAAGACCGGGTAGGTAGCTGGGAACATAGTCCTGCGAGATGGAATTCACTCCTACCCGCTCTGAGGGATTAGTAGAGAGGTTGTTCCCTTAAGTGCTGACTCCGGGTCTTGAACTAGGGATCCCACCCTCTCATTGGCCCGAGAGGGACTTGGTATAGTGATGAGATCACATACCAATCGGTTTGGTGGTTGGACCACAAACCAATAGTTCATTAGAGGATCAGTGGGACTTAAGGAACAAGATGTAATTACGGGGGTAAAACGGTTATTTTGACCCAGCTGTAATTACGAACGACCTGTGAAGGATCGACTTACTAATGATGGTTATATCAAGAGGACAGAAATATATCTACGGTGAGGAGAGTGCAACCCTTGGACTTTAGTGGAGTCTCCGGGGGTTAACGAATGTTGGTTAGCTTGGTTAAAGAGTTTGACCGGTTAATCTCGTATCGTTGGAGCTCATGATCTGTAGGTCCTTTAGGTTCTCCTGGCTAGCTCGGATTAAGCCGTGTAACAATATGAGAGAAAAAGAATTTGAATTTATTGAAATTCGGTTTTGGAAGAATGATGGACATATTTAAATATGATTTAAATATGGGATCGGTGTAAAACATGAATAAGGATTCATGTGTGATGATTCGGTTTAAGAAACCGGGATTAGTCTTATTATTTAATTAATATTTGATATTGAATTAAATAATAATATTAATTAATTAAAAAGTTTAATTAATTATAATTTATTTTGCTTATTAAAATTAATTATGAATTAATTTTAAAATGACAAAATATTACAAGTGTGATTATAAGTCAAAGTGGAATTATCCATGTTGAGTGGATTTATCCAAGTTGAGTGGGTTTGTCCAAGTTGTGAAGTGGATTGTGAATCACCAACAACATGCATATAAACTCATCAATTTTGGAACACTTGGTTGAAGACTAATCCATCCAATTTGAGGTGTCATGCTAAGCAAAGACTTTGTTGCATGTGAATTGCCTATAAATTGGATGAAGATCAAATGGTTTGAGGTTGATGAATTTTCAAAGAGTTTGAATGTTTGGATGAGCATGAAGAGTTCATGGTACTTGAGAAATTAGAAAGCTAAGTGTTAGACTTCTTCTCACAAAAACCTCATCACTTTCATCTTCCCATCTTCTTCTTCCAAACTTTTTCTTTCATAAAGGAGTCCCACCACTCCGTTGCTCGGCCCGAGGATAGCGGGACTACCGGAGGTGGTTCTCGAGGAGTTCGAGGGAAGCTTCGAAGGGTTCGTGAGGAGATTCGAGCATTGGAAGAGAAGTCGTTAGAACTACAAGAGGTATATGTTCTAATTCCTTTTGTTTCAAAGCTTTGTGCATGTTTCTTATTTAGCTAAATTGATGAAATTAGAGTGCCAATGATCCGTCTCGCTTCCGCTGCGCTACATGCGCTCCATCAGTTGTAGCTTGTAGGGTTGTTTAGGGAGATGAATGTATGTCCAATGTAGTGATGCCAGGGTTTAGGTTGTTCTCTTAAAGTACTACTGTCACTGTTAATACTAAGACTGGCATGACTCTAAGGAATCCTAGGTAGCTCAAAAGTAAAAACTAGAAACATGTACTGAGTCTGGGGTAAAGCTAGGGAGAATTTGAAACCTTAGGGATAGTGGCATGATATGACAAAAGCAAGTAGATCAGTTGTAGGGAGTTAATGAAACAGCAGGAGTATTAGGCATGCGAAGTCAGAAGAAGCAATATTAAAGGTTAGTTGTAAACTTAGAAGTGTGTCACAGGACAGCACTGCTATAGATAGGAATATAGGGGAGTCAGTAAGTGGTTAAAGATGGTGAAACAGCAGCCTAGGAAAGTCCTTAGATTGCTCGAGGACGAGCAAAACCTTAAGTTTGGGGGTGTGTTACGTCTCCAAAAGTGACCTTTTTAGGACTTAATTATCTTAGAAAGATGTTCACTCTTAGGTGTTTTTGATAGGATTTAGCTTAAACCTATGCTTAAATATGAGAATTAGAAGAAGGTAGCTAAATTAGGACTTATGTACAAAAGGAAAGAAAAGGATTGAAAACCGAAGTAAAAGAATGAAAAGTAAGCATTGCGGCAGCATTGCGGAAACATTGCTGAAACCGCAATGTTTCAAGTGAAAACCTTAAGTTGACTGATCTTTTTCTGTTAATTTCCGTTATTTCAGGGATTCGTTCTTTCTCCTCCATCCATTCTGAAGTATGACGTTGAAGATGGATGGTTCTCCTTGGCCCAAAGGCATCTGCAGATTACTATAAATAGGGGTCAAAGTCGAGGGTTTGAACATCATCCGAAAGCGTAGAAGTCTTCTCGCAACTCCATCTTTTCTCCTGTTTTCCTTTGCCGTCTGTTGGTTTGCGAAGCTCAGCTGTTGGAATCGATAATCTGATAGGAAGGAGAGGAGATTTATCTTCTCTCTCGATTGGATTCATCCAAGCAAGGCTGATCTTTCTCATCCTTCAGCCGAGGCAGTTGCGACGAGGCGTTCAAGCTCACTTACCTGCTTCCTGTCTTTCATTTCTACTTTCCAGCATTGTTTAGTTGTTATTTCTGTTCTAGTAGCTAGTTTATTGCATTTCGTGGAGTTCTGTCTTTGTGTTATTCATTTAAAGCTTTCTTTTGTTCCTTCAAACAATCAACTAATCAAAAGCAAAATTCAGTATTTCACAGTTTCTTTACCTTTGCAGTCTACTGTTTTCCCCTACTGTTTTGTCTTTAAATTCCTTCTAAGCATGTCTGTTTTATCTCTTCTTTCTGTTCTCCCCACATCCATGAGTAACTAAGTCACATAGGGGCATGCTAATGACAATACTATAGGCTAAAAAACGTGAATCAAGCATGTAGGATAGCTCTCGAAGCATTGATTGTATGTAAGCTTCATCCCACGGGCAATTTCGATTGGCCATCCATTTTGTCCAAAGAACTCCTAACCTCTGGAAGGAGTAAGAGTTCAGAGTCATACACTCATGCTAGCCTTTCAAGGTAGCCAGAAAACGACCTAGGAATAGGCGTTTTCCTAGTACAAACCATAACTTTCTGCTTTAACAAGATGCTTAAGACCTTACTTGGACATGAGTAAACTAAAGAATCTAATGCATGGAATCGGACGATACATGAGATTGAGTGAGTTTGATGCATAGAGAGTTGATCCAATGCTTGAGAATCGTGAGAAAATGCCTATAGAGGAGTCGTTAGTAGCCCTTGTTTCTCCATTTCACAAACTTTCGCTGTTATTACAATTGCGGTAGAATTGCTGTTTCCGCAATTCTACTAAGTTTAAAATTCTGTTTAGCTGTTTTCTTCTTCGTTTATTAATCTCATCTCTTTTCCTTTGAGTTTAACTTTGACTTGCTTTAGTTTATGTTGCTATCCTTTACATATACCTTAGGAATTAGACAATTTAAAACCAATTTTACCCCATCAAATCCACCCATTCTCTCTTAACTTTACACTTCACGAGTAACTTATAATAAATCTATGTGGGAAAACGAATGAAAAAATACTTACTTCTTGCTATAAGATCATGTATGCTTGCATGTTCTGAGTGCTCTCTCTATCTTATTGCTTACTTATTTTAACACATTGAGCACGCAACAATGGACTATAGAAAATTGAATAAGGAAACAAAAAAAGATCACTTCCCTTTACCATTTATCGACCAGATGTTAGATAGGATAGCTGGTAGAGCTTATTACTGCTTTCTAGATGGTTATTCTGGATATAACCAAATCACCATAGACCCTGTGGACCAGGAGAAGACAACCTTCACCTGTCCCTTTGGAACATTTGCTTTTCGCAGAATGCCTTTTGGCTTATGCAATGCACCAGCAACGTTCCAAAGGTGCATGTTGGCAATCTTCTCTGACTTAGATGAATGCATGATAGATATATTTATGGATGACTTCTCAGTCTTTGGTGATTCATTTACAAATTGTTTAGAGAACTTAGGACAAGTCCTGGCTAGGTGTGAGGAGACCAACCTAGTCCTTAATTGGGAGAAGTGCCACTTCATGGTGGAAGAAGGGATAGTCCTAGGTCATAGAGTGTCTAGAGCAGGAGTAGAGGTCGATAGGGCCAAGATTGAAATAATAGAGAAGTTAGTGGAACCTCAGAATGTGAAAGCCATTAGAAGTTTCTTAGGACACGCAGGTTTCTATAGAAGGTTCATTAAGAACTTTTCAAAGATCTCCAAACCTTTGTGTGAGCTTCTAGAGCTGAATAAGCCATTCATCTTCTCAAAAGAATGTTTACTAGCCTGGACAACCCTTAAGGAAGCATTAGTCAAAGCACCTATTATAGTAGGACCAAATTGGGACCTTCCGTTTGAGATGTTATGTGATGCGAGTGACTATGCAGTAGGGGTTATGCTAGGACAAAAGATTGACAAACTAACACACCCTGTATACTATGCTAGTAAGACACTTAATGAGGCACAATGTAATTACACAACCACGGAAAAGGAAATGCTAGCTGTAGTGTTTGCCTGCGAGAAGTTTAGGAATTACATTGTAGGCACTAGGACAATCGTGTACACTGATCATTCTGCACTAAAATACCTTATGAGGAAGGCTGATGCTAAGCCTAGGCTAATTAGATGGGTATTGTTGCTGCAGGAATTTGATCTAGACATTAGAGATAAGAAAGGATGCGAAAATGTGGTTGCGGATCATCTTTCTAGATTGCAACATAATTGCGATAAAATTGCGGAAACTGCAATTTCTGATGCCTTTATCGATGAGCATGTCTTTGTATTAGCACATCGTGATAACGATGAGGAACCTTGGTTTGCTGATATTGCTAACTTCCTTGCCTCGCAGGTACTACCAACTTTCAAGGGAGGACAAGAAAAGAAGAGGTTCCTACATGAAGCTAGGAAGTTCATCTGGGACGATCCTACACTCTACAAAACATGTGCAGATGGGATGCTGAGGAAGTGTGTGTCAGCTGCTGAAGCGAAGTCTGTGCTGCAGCACTGCCATACATCTCCTTATGGTGGACACTTTGGTGGCCAAAGAACAGCTGCAAAGGTGTTCCAGAGTGGCTACTATTGGCCCACGATCTTCAAAGATGCCCACGACCATGCACACAGCTGCAATGAATGCCAGAGAACAGGTAACCTCAGTCGGAAGGATGAGATGCCTCTCACTTACATCTTAGAGTTGGAGCTCTTTGATGTGTGGGGCATTGACTTCTTGGGACCATTTCCCCCATCAGCAGGTAACCTTTACATACTTGTAGCTGTAGACTATGTATCTAAATGGGTAGAAGCCATAGCATGTCCAACCAACGATGCCAAAACAGTCATTAAGTTCCTTAATAGACATATCTTTACTAGGTTTGGTACACCCCGTGCTATAATTAGTGATGAAGGGACACACTTTATTAATAAAGCTATGGAAAAAGTGTTGGCTAAATACAATGTTAGACATAGAGTAGCCACCCCTTATCACCCACATTCGAATGGACAAGCTGAAATATCAAATAGGGAGATTAAAAACATACTCGAGAAAGTGGTCAAACCCAATAGAAAAGATTGGTCGTTTAAACTCGAGGATGCACTTTGGGCATATAAGACTGCATATAAGACACCCCTAGGTATGTCTCCTTATAGACTTGTGTATGGCAAAGCATGTCACTTACCATTCGAATTGGAAATCAAAGCATTTTGGGCCTTGAAAGAGCTGAATTATTGCGTGACCGATGCGGGAACATTGCGGTCTCTGCAATTACATGAGCTTGATGAGCTGAGACATATGTCCTATGAAAATGCTAAAATGTATAAGGAAAAGACTAAAATTTGGCATGACAGTAGACTTAGGATTAAGGACTTTAAGAAAGGCCAGCATGTCTTGTTATTTAACTCAAGGTTGAGATTATTTCCAGGCAAACTTAAGTCCAGATGGTCAGGTCCTTTTGTTATAACTAACGTGTTTGTTCATGGTGCAATTGAGATTAGGAACCTGCAGCACGGGCAACCGTTCATGGTTAATGGTGCACGATTGAAGCATTATTATGAGGAAGTAGATGTGAAGACTCTCTCGGCCTTCCTCTTAGCTGAAACTTGAGAATAAAACCGAGAGAAGACGAGTGATTACTGTGCTCGTCCATGCGAGGCCATGCCTTAGTTTATTTTTGCTGTTTTTTCGGTTGTTATTTTGTATGTTTATGTGTGATTTTTATTACGAATTTGATGTTAATTTTATTTCTTTTAACAGGGGATCAATAGAGGAAATCAAGGAGATGAATCAAGGATAAAGAATCGGGGGAGAAATCGGGCCGAGTCAAAGATTGAGTGATGAGAATCTTGGATTTTAAATCAAGAAAAATCTCCAACGGCCATTTAATTGCGGTGGATTTGCTGAATCCGCAACAGAAATAGCCGTTGGGATTCACATCATTACAAATAGCCGTTAGAATCGCTGTGGCCCGTACGCTTCCTTCATTCGTTGGACTTCAAGAAATCTATCTTCTTCTTCCTCTGCAATTCCTATTCTCAGATCTCTTCGATTCCACAATGGTGCTTACAAGGGCTGAGAGATCTGCTTCCAAGAAGAAGGCCACTGAAGCAGAGGCAGCTGCGAGAGAGGCACTCCTCGCCTTAGCAGATGCCGAAGCTGCGCGCCCTGAACGACCTTCTAAGCTCCCTGTCCGCAAGAAGAAGTGGAAGGTGGTGACGGAAATCCCTGCTGGGCCGTCTGAACCAGTGGGCACGCCCAAGAAAAGAAAATGGACGATGGAGATTGGGGACGCACCAATCAAGGAAAAGACTCCCACTGTGGAGAGTCAAGGAAGTGGCCGTCCATCCTACGAGACGGCCAGACAAATCCCTGAACCATCTCCACCAGCGCGAAGCCCCGAGCCTTCTCCATCTCCACAAAGCTCTGAACAATCTCCACCTCCGCAGAGCCCTGAGGCATCGCCATCATCGCCAACGCCCGAGCCTGAAATTCCAAGTGAAGAACATCAAGAATCAGCGCCGGGCGAAGAAACGGCTGAGGAAGAAGAGGTTTTCTCTCCTTTGAGGGAAGTCAGCCCCGATAGCCCAGCAAAGGGGGGAGATTCGATGGATGAAACATTGGGGGACTACTTCCGGCAGATCACCACCAGGGCACGACTGAGGAAGAAGGTGCCCAAGGTTGTCAAGGCCAAACGGCCAAAAGCTTCAAAGAAATCCAAGAAAAGGAAGGTCAGTGGTGAGCCTTCATTGAAGAGGTTGAAGGTCGAGGCTGCTGAGTCGGCCAAGGCACGGGACAAGGGGAAAGCCAAATTATACCCCGAAGATGAGCCTCAAGCTGTGAGGTATGTGTCTTCTGATGCAGAATCAAGGGGCACTGAGTTGAGGAAGAGGGACCTACTCCATGAGAAGGGGTTCCTTGACGGGTTGGCAGACCTGCCGCAATTCTTGCGCGCAGGGATCACCAACCACGGCTGGGAAGAGCTGTGCAGACCGCCCATCCCTGCCTACTCCAGCATGGTGTACGACTTCTATGCAAATCTGACGCACCCCGAGGATGGTCTGTCCATGGTAAGGGGAATCGAGGTGGACTTCTCAGCCAAGGCGATCAATGAAGCCTATGGCCTCAAGGGGCAAAAACATACTGACTATGTGCGGATCATTGACGCTCCCACTGAGGTTGTCCTGGAGGAAGCACTGCGTATCATCGGCCAACCTGAGGCAAAGGCAGCCGTGTGGTTCTCCTTCGTGCGCAGGCGTCTGTCCCCAGTGACCCACGAGCCCACCATTAATCAGGGGAGATCGCTGCTGGTATATGCGATCATGAGGGGCCTCACTGTCAATGTTGGTGAGGTTATAGCAGCCTCCATAGCAGACTGTGCTAAGAAAGGTAAGGGCCCTCTCTTCTTCCCAAACACCATCACTAAGCTTTGTTTACGTGCAGGCGTTCCAATTGAAAGGATGGAGAGGCAGCTGGCCTACACGGGGCATCTGGAGCTGCCTACAGGCCTGAGAATGCGAAGAAGGGGGAATATGGAATTTGAGCTCGACGGCCTGGCTGCTGCTCAATCCCTCTCTATGGCCTACCTGATGGACCTTCAGAAGAAGATGGCACGATGGGCTGAGTATGCTCAAGCGAGGGATAAGGACGTTGCAGATCAGTTGGGCTGCATCTTTCCTGAGTTCCCCACTGACCTGCTGACGCCATGAGCACCTCCAAGAGCACGGAGGGATGATGATGAGGACGTCTGAGTGCTAGTCTGAAGAGCACTCAAGGGAGTATTTCTGTTCCATATATCAAAAGAAAAAAAAAATCAAACTGCTTTTCGTTAAACTGTGTGAATTCTGTTATTTTGAATCAACATTTGATCTGTCTTTAGTTCTTTATTTTGGTTGTTTAGGATTGTTTAGGATAGATAGATGGTATCTGAATAGGTAGGTTGTTTTAGTTTCCTTTTTGTATAGCTGAGATGACTGGAAATAGCATGCAAAAGGGGCTGCTTACTGATATATCTGCCCTGTAGAGTCATTGCGAAATTATTGCGATTTCCGCAATTTTTGTTAGTTATCGCATGCTTTTGACTGAATGATTAGCTAGGCTGGTTCTGTTTTAATTTTGTTCTTTTGCTGCTGTCTTGACTACCTTATATAGCCTATCTATAAGCATGCTGGATGAGTGTCTTAAGGCACCTTTGATAGTTTAAATTAGTCTCTTAAATTGCTCAGCATGCGTAGCTTTAAGTCCTTCCCTTACTGTTTTTACAAATTTCTGCTGCTGAGTTATTTGCTTTAAGAATGTTCTGTCTATCCCTAGGACTTTTAGATTCTCTTTGTTTTGCCCTAGACTAGATGCTTCTAGGACAAGTTTGGGGGTGTGCCACCTCAGACACTCATTGGGGACAATGAGTAGTTTAAGTTTGGGGGAGGCCACCCTAGGCCTAGGAACATTCCTCTCTCTTTCTAAACATAAGCATTCTTCTTCTCCTTTACAAAAAAATGATGAACTGAAAAAAAAATGAAAAATAGAATAAAGAGGGGTGTCTCTCTTAAAGTTGCTGAGTAATCAGTGCCAAGTGTGTAACCCACAAGTGGCATTGCATCAAAAGGCAATCAAAGGAGAGACTCCACCAAAGTAAGAAAGAAAAAAAAAAGAAAATTAGGGAAGAAGAATGTATACCTAGGAGTTGCAACTTTGTGGCTTGGGTGTCCTGAATAAAAAAGAACTTTGATCCTCAATTAGCTAAGCACAAAGGTGTAGCTTGTAGGGTTGTTTAGGGAGATGAATGTATGTCCAATGTAGTGATGCCAGGGTTTAGGTTGTTCTCTAAATGTACTACTGTCACTGATTTATACTAAGACTGGCATTACTCTAAGGAATCCTAGGTAGCTCAAAAGTAAAAAATTAGAAGCATGTACTGAGTGTGGGGTAAAGCTAGGTAGAATTTGAAACCTTAGGGATAGTTGCACTATATGACAGAAGCAAGTAGATCAGTCGTGGGGAGTTAATGAAACAGTAGGATCATTAGGCGTGCGAAGTCAGAAGAAGCAAAATGAGAAGGTAGTTGTAAACTTAGAAGTGTGTCACAGGACAGCATTGCCTTAGATAGGAACTTTGGGGAGTCAGCAAGTGGTTAGAAAGGTTAAAACAGCAGCCTAAGTAAGTCCGTAGATTGCTCGAGGACGAGCAAAACCTTAAGTTTGGGGGTGTGTTACGTCTCCAAAAGTGACTATTTTATGACTTATTTGTGATAGGAAATTGTGCATTTGTAAGTGTTTTTGATAGGATTTAGCTTGAACTTGTGCTTATATATGAGAATTAGAAGAATGAAGCTAAATTAGGTCTTATATGCAAAAGGAAAGAAAAGGAATTAAAAACGAAGTTAAAGGAATGAAAATTGTGCATTGCGGAAGCATTGCGGAAACATTGCTAAAACCGCAATGTTTTAAGTGAAATCCGTAAGTTGTCTAACCTTTTTCTGTTTTGTTCCGATATTTCAGGGATCCATTCTTTCTCCTGCAGCCACGTAGAAGTACGACGTTGAGAATGGATGGTTCTCCTTGACCCAATCGCACCTGCAGAATACTATAAAAGGAGGTCAAAGTGGAAGGTTGAAACACACTCGAACGGCGTAGTCTTCCAGTCCAAACGCAGTCTTTCTCATTCTTTCTCTTCTCCGTCTGTTGGTTTGAGAGGTTCAGCTGTTGGAGTCGACAATCTGATAGGAAGGAGAGAAGATTCATCTTCTCTTCTGATTGGATTCATCCAAGCAAGGCTTGCCTTTCTCTCCCTTCAGCCGAGGCGTCTGGGACAAGGCGATCACGCTCGAATTTACTGCTTTCTGCCTTAGCTTTCTGTTTTCGTGTTATTTGTTGTCATTTCCCTTTTCATTAGCTACTCGATTTCATTTCGTTGCGTTCTGTTTTACTTTGGTTATTCAAAGCTATCACTTGTTTAGTTCAAACGCTAGTTAATC
Source organism: Herpetospermum pedunculosum (assembly GCA_028017165.1). Lineage (NCBI taxonomy): Eukaryota > Viridiplantae > Streptophyta > Magnoliopsida > Cucurbitales > Cucurbitaceae > Herpetospermum > Herpetospermum pedunculosum. The sequence continues at coordinate 13,050,640 of JAPQWQ010000186.1, read as the reverse complement.
CAAGCATAATTTCATCTCGTATGTTCATTGCTTTTAGCTTCTGTTTTGTCTATAGTCTTCTACTTAGTATGTTGTCTCCATCTATTCTCCCCAATCTATCTGCATCCATGAGTAACTAAATCATATAAGGGCATGCTAATGACAAGGCTATAGGTTAAAACACGTGAATCAAGCATGTAGGATAGCTCTCGAAATGCATTGAATGTATGTAAGCTTCATCCCACGGGCAATTTCGATTGGCCATCCATTTTTTCCAAAGAACTCCTAACCTCTGGAAGGAGTAAGAGTTCAGAGTCATACACTCATGCTAGCCTCTCAAGGTAGCCAGAAAACGACCTAGGAATAGGCGTTTTCCTAGTACAAATCACAACTTACTGTTTTAACAAGATGCTTAAGACCTTACTTGGACATGAGTAAACTAAAGAATCTAATGCATGAAATCGGAAGATACATGAGAATGAGTTAGTTTGATGCATGGTGAGTTAATCTACTGCTTGAGAATCGTAGGAAAAAGCCTATAGAGGAGTCGTTAGTAGCCCTTGTTTACACACTTTACACACATTTCGCTGTTAAGAACATTGCTAAATAATTGATGTTTCCGCAATTCCCTTAGTTAAATTTTTGCCTTAGCCATTTTTCTCTTCGTTTGTTTTTCTCTTCTCTTTACATTCAAGTTTATTATTTACTTACACTTGTTCATGCTTGCATCCTCTACTTATTCCTTAGTAATTAGGCACCTTAAAATAAAATCTACTCCCTTTAATCCACCCATTCTTACTTAACAACACACTTCACGAGTAACTAAGAATAAATATCTGTGGGAAATCGAATGAAAAAATACTTATTACTTGCTGCAAGATCATGTATGCTTGCATGTTCTGAGTGCTCTATCATTGCATATTTCTTTAAAACATTGAGCACGCAACAGTGATATAGGCAGATAAACCAGAAGGTAGGGAGTTATAAAAAGCTTAAGGTTTTTAAATGCAAAGGAATTCAGAATGATAACATGAAGTTGGTTTTAGTTTAAAGTGAGTCACAGGACAGTATTGCCTTCGGCAATAAGCCAAGAGAATAACAGTTTGGTTAGTTGGAGATAAGGAAAAGACTTAGCAGCTAGACCAAGAGAAAGAGAGGGAAGGTGAGTTTATAGTATTGCTCGAGGGCTAGCAATAGCTCAAGTTTGGGGGGGTGTTAACTCTCCAAATGAGAGTTATTTAGGTCTATACTTGCTTTATATTCATGAAGTCTTTTTGAGCATTTTAGCTATTATTGAGCATAATATGTGTTTAGTAGTGACACTTGTGAAGTGGTGTTAAGTTAATGCTTATGTGGAAAATATGTGCATAAGTGTGTATTTGGTGAAAAATTCCTAAATAATGCCTTTCAGGAATGTTGCTGAAGTCTTGCGAGGAGCGCAATAGGATAGGAAGAAGGGAAGCCGGAAACAGAGCTTTGCGGTCGCAATGCGCCAGCAAAGAAGTCTTCAAGGAACTTTGCGATCACAACGCAATCGCAATACTTTTTCTTCTACTGCGTCTTTTTAGCCGCCGACCTTTCCGTAAGGTTGAATTTGAATGAAGATCTGCGATTAGGGTACGGACTATGGAACCTCTGAGGACTGTATATATAGAACAACTGAAGGAAATGAAAATATCAATTTTCACGTGGAGAGATTTGAAGAAGGCCCGAAAATCCCAAGAGAGATCCGTTTGATTATCAGATCCGAGAAGAAACGTCCTTGGCGCTCTGGAATTCAAAGGAAGAAGGGAAGATCCCTGACAAGATACTCTTCTCCTTCGACCGAAGCAAACGAGGACGAGCGGATCTTCCATCACTCTACTGTCTTTTGTTTATAGCTACTGTTTTCGTATCGTTTGAATCTGCTATTTGAATTGTTGCTGAATCTGTTTAATGCTTAATCAATTAGTTTTGTTGAGTTCTTCTAAAATCATGAGTGACTAGTGTTATAAAGGTTTGCTAGGATGAATCCATAGGAAATAAATCTGTGATTTCACCATGTAATTAAGCATGAATGCATTGACTGAGTGTGAACTTCATCACATGAGCAGTTTCGATCAGCCATCCATTCTGTTCTAACGAGTTCCTAACCTACGGAAGGAGTAAGAACTCAGAGTCACTCATTCATGTTAGCCTTTCATGGTAAACAGAAAGTGGTCTAGGAATAGGCACTTTCCTAGCACGTTTGATAGCATGCAATTATAAATAGGTTTTTAACCTTACTTTGATATGAGTAACTTAAGAATCTAACGCATATAATCGTAAGGTGTATGAGATCTAGCTAAAACGATGCATGTAATGTTTATTTGCTGCTGAATGATCATGGTTTATGCCTATGGAGGATTCTTAGCCAACCTTGCTGTCTCTATCTTAGATTTTACTTGTTTGTTAATCTGTTGCTAGTTTATTGCGAAAGTTTTGCGAGACCCGCAATACTATTTTCTATTCTGCGAGTTAGTTAGCCTATTTTCTTGGACTGTAGTCTCCTTAGTTTATTTTGCATTGCTGTAACTTTCCGTTTTCTTTACGTCCTTTACAATCTTGTGTCTCGAATTAAACCCCATATCATCCCTGGTTACCTTGTCTAATTTAACACGCATAAAATTGACATTCACTCAACCTAGTCTCTGTGGGAAACGATATAAAATATACTTATCACTTGCTGCAGACGGTGTATACTTGCATGGTTATTTGCTTAAATTAATCAATATATAACCCCATTGAGCAAAGCAACAGACTGCGAGTTGTACAGTGGGATAGTGGTAGAAAAGCCATGGATGTAATTGATATTCCAATTTTTCTCATCCAGCATGTAATATGTTCTAAAACTCGTGGTTTGTAAACTGAATGTATATTCTATTTTGCAATAAAGTTGTTATTGAGTTTTATTTAGTAAAGTTGTTATTGAATAAAGTGAATTGTGTTTACTTTTAACCTAACTCCAATAAACAAAGAACCCATGGCTATAGGTTGTATACTTGAACTTCATGTGTGACATGATTGTGGATCAAGTTCAAGTAATAGCCAGAACGGTCTATAGTATGGGGATAAAGCTGGGTACCTTATCATGGGGACACTATTGGACGCGACCCGCTTTGCATAGTTTAAACGATATGATCCGAAATCGTTCATGTGGAGACATGTGGGTGGGGGCGTCCTATGCAATGAGTTTGCATAAGACTGAACCGCGAAACAAGTCGCTTTTTCTTTATAACTCCGTTTACTGTAAAGACCGACTTTTTCATATGATGACCTAGGTAACTCAATCTAAATCCTGAGCACGCTATGAACTCTTGTTTATTCGGCCTTATCCTTTGACTTGTATGGGTGAGAGTGGCACGAGATCGCCGACTCAATAAGCCTACCATCTTTGGGATAAGACCGGGTAGGTAGCTGGGAACATAGTCCTGCAAGACGGAGTTCACTCCTACCCGCCTTGAGGGATTAGTAGAGAGGTTGTTCCCTTAAGTGCTGACTCTGGGTCTTGAACTAGGGATCCCACCCTCTCATTGGCCCGAGAGGGACTTGGTATAGTGATGAGATCGCATACCAATCGTGGACCACAAACCAATAGTTCATTAGAGGATCAGTGGGACTTAAGGAACAATATGTAATTACGGGGGTGAAACGGTTATTTTGACCCAGGTGTAATTACGAACGACCTGTGAAGGATCGACTTACTGATGATGGTTATATCAAAAGGACAGAAATATATCTACGGTGAGGAGAGTGCAACCCTTGGAATTTAGTGGAGTCTCCGGGGGTTAACGAATGTTGGTTAGCATGGCTAAAGAGTTTGGCCGGTTAATCTCGTATCGTTGGAGCTCATCATCTGTAGGTTCTTTAGGTTCTCCTGGCTAGCTCGGATTAAACCGTGTAACAATATGTGAGAAAAAGATTTTGAATTTATTCCAATTCATTTTTGGAAGAATGATGGACATTTTTAAATATGATTTAAATATGGGATCGGTCTAAAACATGAATAGGGATTCATGTGTGATGATTCGGTTTAAGAAACTGGGATTAGTCTTATTATTTAATTAATATTTGATATTGAATTAAATAATAATATTGATTAATTAAAAAGCTTAATTAATTAAAAAAAAAATTGTTTATTAAAATTAATTATGAATTAATTTTAAAATGACAAAATATTACAAGTGGATTTATCCAAGTTGAGTGGGTTTATCCAAGTGAAGTGGATTTATCCAAGTTGAGTGAGATTATCCAAGTTTTGAAGTGGATTGTGAATTACCAACCACATGCATAAACTCATTAATTTTGGAACACTTGGTTGAAGATTAATCAATCCAATTTGAGGTGTCATGCTATGCAAAGAGTTTGGTGCATATGAATTGCCTATAAATTGGATGAAGTTCAAATGGTTTGAGGTTGATGAATTTTCAAAGAGTTTGAACATTTGGATGAGGGTTGATGAAGAGTTCATGTTACTTGAGAAATTAGAAATCTAAATGTTAGATATTTCTCACAAAACCCTCATCACTTTCATCTTCTCATCTTCATCTTCCACTCTTTTCCTCTTGTAAAGGAGTCTCCACTTCGTTGCTCGGCCCGAGGATAGCGGGATTACCGGAGGTGGTCCTTGAAGTGTTCGAGAGAAGGTTCGAGGTTTTCGTGAGGAGATTCGAGCATCGGGATTAGAAGGTTTTAATACTACAAGAGATATGTGTTCTAATTTCTTTTATTTCCTAGTTTTGAGCATGTTTCTAGTTTAGCTAAATTGATGAAATTAGAGTGCCAATGATCCGACTCGCTTCCGCAGCGCTACATGCGCTCCATCAGAGTCGTGTCTTAGTTTTGAGAGAGAGCGTCATAGCCGACGTATTCCCCTTAGACGGCCCCAAATGTTGATGCATTGATTTGGACCTCCTCCTTTTCGTCGCGGTCCGTCGTGTTTCGGTGTTCATCAGAAGGGTCGGGTACCTGTACAGGGAGGTGAAGGTAAACTTGCACCGGTGTGGGGCTAGGCCCACGACGCTTTGATGCTTAAGTCAAAGAGGTCTGAACCTAAGTAGGAACGATAGTGTGTAGAGAGATGGGTAGAGTTACCCGTTATTGAGTTGTGTTGCGTTATCTTGCATCCCCCTTCCTCTCTCCATGAATAGGAGGGGTATTTATAGGTGGTCCAGTGGGGAGAGATCCCCAAGTAGTTCTGCTAGCTTTGCCATCACGCCAACTCTCGAACTGGAGTGGGGAGAAGCGGACAGACCGAAGTCAATCTCTTTGTCGTGTTATGAGGGTGGTAGCCATCGTTCCCCGACTCCCAAAAGGATTGGGGGCGTTGTTGTTCTGCTTCTTGTCAGATGAGTCAGGGAGGTTTCGTCGATCACATCTCACGCCAATCGAGTGGCGGTCTGGCAACAACCAGTCCTCGGGTAAGCTGTCAAGCCCAGACCCTCGAAGACTCTAGGTCGGCCCCCAGAGGGATGATTTGCTTGATGCGGAAGTCGTGGCCTCAACTTCCTTAGAAAGTGTTGTGTGACGTCAGCGGCTGACCTCATGCTGAGGTAGCCTGTAACATTTATTACTAAATGACAATTAAGTTTTGGGATGACCTACCTCTTATCATAGATCATAATGATAATGATAGCAATTAAAAGCCAACAAATAATAAGCTGGCCGAAGGTGGTGGTTGTCAATCCGTCGGAAAAAGAAAATAACAACAATAATAATTCATAAATAAAATAATATAAGATTTTATTTCCCGACAAAACTTGGTGGAGGTCCATTATGTTAAAGAAAATTTTAAACATATCCAAGTTTTTTTCCTCACCTTTTTTATTTTGGTCAAGCCTAACTCCAATATATTCACATTTCAATCTCTCCTTTCCTCTCTCTCACTTATATGAAATGTGTGGAAGGGATAATGATAGTCATTGTTTTGCCTTTGGCAAAAAGGGACTCCGTGAATTTGCTTTTACACAACTAGGAGGAAAACAAAAACTCGTCTATTAGATTCAATTCCTTCTGATGATTGGGTAAGAGAATTCAAATAACTAGAGATGTATAATTCAAATTTGAAATACTAATGCTAAAGTTAGCTAAGTGGTAATTGACAATCACTCTATTCCACAATAGTTTAATCGTTTCGAAAATTGAATCATTGTTATAATTTATAACAAAATAATTTTTTGTTTTTTGTTTTAAGGTTGAATTGTTATAAGTTAGGGGCTTGGTTGCATAAATAGCAATCAAGCCCAAAATAATGACAAATATAAGAAAATATAAAATATGTTTTAAATATGGCAAAAAATCGGTGACTATCACGGATAGACTGCCATCAGTGATATACGTGGATAAAATGACTCACAAAATTATGTAAAAAACCGAGGTAATAGACTACTATCAGTAATAGACTATTATACGTGATAAAAATTGTCATATTTACCAATTTTTTAAACAAGTAGTATATTTTTAGAAAAATTGTAACAAATGTCAATTTAGAATAAAATAATTAAAAATATAGCATGTTTTTAAAAAATTTGCGGATATGACAATTTCTATCGTTGATATCCTATGGCTGATAGAAGCTTATCGCTGATCACTTCAGCTTTGATCAGCTTTTTATAGATTTTTGTCAGTGATAATAGTCTATCACTAATAGAAGTCTATCAGTGATATGATAAAGTCTATCAGTGATAGAAACAAATTTTTTTGCCATATTAGCAAAATATTTTAAAGTTTGCTAAATTTGCAATTAGTTTGGGCCTGATTGCTATTTGTGCAACCAGCCATATTTTTAATTATTTACAATTTTTTTATAATTCATAACAATTTTTTTTTTATTATTATTATTATTATTATTTTTTTTTTTTTGCGCTTTAATTAATGCCTAATTATCATACTGCAATTAAGCCGGTAATCTCTGTGTTGATGGGTGATTAGGTGAAAGCCTCCAAATTGGACTCTCTTTTCAACTTTGACAATTAGAAACTTGACAAATATATATTACTATCTTAAAAGATGATTGAAACTTCCTGATTAATTTAGTTCAGCATTTGTTTTCAGTGAAACTCTCTCCAGAAAAACACTGAAAATGGAAGGGAAAAAAGCTAATAAAAGGTTTAAATCCTACTTCGATTCATGGATTTGTACAGTGGCGGATCCAGAAATTTACGTTAGGGGGGGCTTAATTTGAGATGTCCATCGGACTGGATGGAGTCGAGATGGCTGCTCCACTCCTGGTCCCGCAAAATTCTTCACTTAATTTTGCGAGGACCGAGGCGGAAATTTCTACGGATACCGAATTTCTCGCGCGGAGAATTATCTTTGTTTATGTTTTTTAGTTTTACTCTTAAATTTAATTAAATAATTTTTTTTTTATATAAAAATTTATATTCAATTTTTCATAATGAAAAAATTATATTTAAAGATTTTTTTTATATATAATTTTCTTGAAAAAAATATTTTGTAAACTTTAGGATTTTTCATATATAAAAATTTTATAAAAAAAATAAAGAAACAGGACCGGGACGACGACAATTTTTTTTTCTCTCCATCCCTAGTCTAAACGATTTTAATTTTATTGTGAACTATATTGTTAGGTACTAAAGTTTAAAATTAAATTGTTATAAAATTGAAAATAAAGAAATTAATCTTTAAAAAATAAAATTTATAGACTAGATTGATATTTTTATAGAAGTTTGAGGACTAAAAGTCAATCCTTTTATATATAAATATACAAGAGAAAGAATAAAATTTAAAATAATAAATATATTTTTGTTTAAAAGAATTGTTGTTGGTATGGAATTAATTTATTAAAATTTAAACTACTTTAACTCCTTTTAATTTATATTTGATTTCATTTAAATTTTAAATGAATAAATTAAAACAAAAACATATAATAAATTTGTAAAAGATTTTTTTAAAAATAGAATGGACAGTTTTGTAGTATTAATAATTAAACCAACAGAAAAATGTTAAACATAATTAAACCAACAGAAAAATGTTAAAAATAATTAAACCAACAGAAAAATGTTAAAAATAATTAAACGTTGCTACAAGATTCGAACACAGGCGGGGGCTTGAAAAATTTACCTTTATTAAGAGAGGGCTTGACATTGAGCCACCAAGCCATTTATCATTTCTTTGTCAATTAGATAAAGTTTATGATACAAATAAGTAAACGTTTTCAAGTTGAGGGGGGGCTCGAGCCCCCCCTCGGCCTACGGTAGATCCGCCCCTGGATTTGTACATATATTTTATTTCTGCTTAAAAACTAATAAGTTTGTTTTAAAGTTCAGTACTTTATCTAATTTATTACGTGAGTGAATGGAAAACCAGGTCATATTTCACGATCAAATTAGATGATTCACCGAAACAATGGATATCAATTACTCAAAAAAAAAAAAAAAAAGATAATAATAATTATGAAATTAAAATTCATAGATCAAAATAAGAAATCCTGTCATTAAAATATTTTAGTGAAGAAAAGAAAAGAAAAATTATATTTTTATTAACTATATAAATAAGATTTTGATATGAATGAGAGACATAGCCTTTTTCCTCTCGATGGTATACATGTACTAATGATCAGTGGGTGAAAATGATTGTTTTTTTTTTGCAACGGTATTTTAATTAAAGCAAAGATTGAACCCATGACCTCATAGTCACATACACAAACTTATGCCAATTGAGCTATGCTGATCGATTTGGCGAAAATGATTGTTTTTGGAGGTAGCCATGAGTAGCTTTCAATATATATAGTTTATAAGCTACTAAAATGTAAAATCTTCATCCCTCACGTCTAAAAGTTTGATCCAGAATATCATAACAAATAGAAAAATTTCCCAATTTAAACAAAAACACAAGAGACAAAGATCTGACCTAAATTGGCTTTAGTTGTGCTCTTGATTGGGAGGTGAGGAGTTCAATCTCCACCTTGCATTAATTAAATATCTTTCCAAAAAAAAGATGTAGTTCAATTCCCCACCTTGCATTAATTAAATACCTTTCTAAAAAAAGATGTGAGCGAAATGCAATAATAATATCAAATAGATTTGCATGGTTCCCACAAATTTGCAGAGATAAAGTTGTAATCCAGCATGGATTCATAAAAAAGCATGTAAAATAATTTCCATAAAAAGAAAAGTTCTCATAAAAATCCCACTTCATAATAAGCAATGAAGCTGACGAATTTCCTCCATGAATCTCCACTTCATATTGCTGATAAGAAGAAAATTCAGCTACTTCATCACTTGTGGTATAATCCAAGTTATTAGACAACCCTAAAGTTTGAAAGAAGAAATAAGAAAGAAAACATATGAGTATCTGCTCCGTAGAAAATCGTTCCCTTTCGAGCCTTCAAGAGAAACTATTAAATCTGGCCGTCACAAAAGGTAGCTGTCGTTTTGAATAATTTCTCCTCGCGCGGCCCAACCGTCAGAGAATGTTTTGTTACTGAGCACAAGCCCGTGATGCGATATGAAACCCTAATGGATATTATAACATGTAATAATAATAATAAGTTAAAGAGGCTATTGAGTGAACTCATCTTCTTGATCAGAGGCAGTGAGGCATTCTAATTTGTGATCTTCAAAGGCATCAAGAGGGGAGCGAGGGGAGTGGGCTTTGCCAAAGGATCTAATGTGATCTTTAAGGGATCGTTTGTGTTTGAAGTCTGAGCCACAGCTGCAATACCAAAGCTTCCCACAATTCTTTTCATGGGTTCTCCAATCTCCTTTCACAGCCAGAGTTTTCCCACATTTTCTACACATAAATGCCTTACATCCATGCTTCCTTTTGTAGTGAGTTTGAAGGGTTCTGAAGTCCTTCAATGGCTTAGCTCTTGGATAGTTGATGTTGTTCTTACATCCCTCAGCGCAGCAATAACATGGAAGCCTCAGCATTGCTGCTGGCTGTGTTCCTCTCAGGGATTCCGGGCCTTTTCGGTACTCCGATCCGTGCCCCCACATGTGCATCTACAAAATCACAATTTTTTTCTCTTCTTTTTAATATATTACATCACAAATACGAGGTGAAGATTTGAACATATAAATCTTTAACACTAATGATCAGGTAAGCAAGCAGGCTAAAAAGATTTCAATCTTTAATTATTGCCTTTGATTTTTTTTTAATGAAACAACCACTTGGTGTAACGGCTCAACGCTTGTCTATCCTCCTACCGATGGTGAGGGTTGGATCCTACACTTGTGCACTCTTTAAAATGCTTTATTACCGACCAATTTTTTTTTTCAGTGTCCTCGCGAGGAAGTTTGCTTTAGCAACCTTAACAGGGTCCTCTTGGTTGCAAACTCACAAAGATAAAAAGAAAGAGAGAGATAAGTATTTCCAGTTTCCATATCCATCTAATTAATCGCTTGATTTTTAACAAAAGAAGGAATTGGAATGATCTTTAAGAAAATTACATTGAAAACTTGAAGACAATAATTTAGTAAACCGCTCAAGCTTAATAAGATAAGTTACTAGTTAACGGAGAATTCGAACCTTTGACTATACGTTACTAATATATTTTAATACTCGATCTTAACTTAAAGTTGCATTTAAAAGAAAATTATGGACATTAATCATTCAAAGTTGCAGAAAGAGGTTAATGAAGATCATAATCACCCAAATAAAAGATATTAAACAAGTTTCTAATTCTAATTACCTGCATGTTATTGTATCTATTAAAGGACTTGTTGCATATGGAGCAAGAAAATTGCATCGGGCCGACAAGGATCTGAGCCGGCGTTGGGATCCAAAACCTTCCTTGAGTGTTAAAATTAGAGAAGCTTTTCTTCAGGCTCCTAATTTCTTCTTTCTTTACACAAACATTCATGTTCCCATCATCCAAATTAGAGACACCCCCAACATTTGGAAGCCCAATGTGCAAACCCACTTCAACTTTCTCCATATCTTCATCCTCCTCTTTAATTCCCAAATATTGCCTTTCACGTTCTCGAACTCGAGCCCCTTCTTCTTCCTTCTTCACTTCGGTCTCGAACAGAGGCAGGCATCGGGAGGACACGAAAAATTCATGTCCAGGAATTAACCCCGTAATGCATTGGACGGTCCGAGAGATCAAATCTCGGTCGGAGGAAGACGACGACGAAGAAGAGAGAGAAATGGAGGGTGTGGGGAAAGAAGAACAAGGGTTGTGTGGTTTAAGCCATTCTATGAAAGTTGGTGACTGAAGACAGAAGATGTTTTCTTGTGCCATGTGATTTCTCAAACCCATATCTTCAAAGGGTGTTTAAAGCTCTCATCTTCATATGTTGAACAAAAAAAAAAACAAAAGAAAAAAGAAAACTTAAGTTTTATAAAGGGTTGATAAATGATGAACAAAAGGTGGTTTTGGTTTGTCTTTTTTTTCCCATCACCTTTCTCCTTTTTTCTCTTTTTGTGGCCTTTTGCTATGAAGGAAAAAGGGGAGATAGTAAATGGTGGGGTTAGGAAAAAAACGACATGCAGGGAAATGAAAGACTCATAAATTAAAAGGGGAAGAATTGAGAATCCAAGAGCTCAAGTCTTGAGGGCCACTGTTGATAATGTAAACTACACGTCGTTTATCCCGTTTTTCTTTTCTCTCTCTAATAAACTATGTAAATTTACTTTGATTTTTTCAAATATCAAGCTTGAGAAATTTGACCCACATGTGCCAATGCTACCAATTACACCAAACTTGGTGAAGCAAGAAGTGGGGGAGCAATATATTCTCAGTCAATACCTAAAAGAAAAGGCAAAACTACATATATTTATATTGTTTGCCAATCTTTTTAGGTTAACTTGCATTTTTAGACCATATGGTTTTGTTAAAAACTAAGGGGCTGTTTGGCCCTAGGACTTGGGAGGAGTGGAGTTGGGGGATAAAACCAAGTTCGTTTGGCCCACGAATATGTTAAATTCAAATAAAAAAAAACAACTTCAAGACTCCTACACATCCCATTTGAAGCCCCGAGCACTTTCCTTTGCAAGTCGGACTCGAACTAGACTGTTGCACATCCCATCTAAAGCCCTACCAAGGAGGGCCAAGCTCTTTCACTTGCAAGTCGGTCTCGGACCAGACTGCTGCACATCCCATCCGAAGCCGTGCCAAGAAGGGTCCAAAATCTTGCATCAACATTTGACATCGTCTATGGGAACGATAGTTCATCAAGCCGCTAGTTCTGCCCTAAGCAACGAGAAGCAAACCCTATATACTCATACAAAGTATGTTGGCATCGACCTCAACCTCACTAAAAAAGGCACCCCAACGTAGGTGTGACCCTCGAAGAACACCCCAACGTAGGTGTGACCCTCTACTGCTACCCAATATGCTTGACCCACAAGGTCAGAGCACAAATGAGAAGAGTTCATCCAATGAAGCTTGACCCACAAGGTTATAACTCAGATGAGCAGACGATAAGAGATCATCCACAGAAGCATACCCCATGAGGTTGGACCTCAAACATGAAAGAGTGCATGCCAACCTCAAACATGAAAGAGTTTCGGCATGCATAGCGGAAGCAACGTTGGATCTAAGTACTCTTATTTTGTTAATTTAAAAGGAAAAAGCATGTAATTTGGAAATGAAAGACAATAATTTAGAAGTTACCTTTGAAGTTCAAATTCTTCTCGATTCCAAATTCGATTTTCGAACATAACGGTCACGAACCACCACGAGAATATTCCCGACTATTCTTCGGCCTTAGAACGGGATTGTGGGATCCTTTTAGTGACTAATTTAAAAGAGAATTGGAGAGAATGATAGAGAAATTGTCTTTACAATTTTTCAAACTTCATCAAAATTCCAAGAAGAAGTCAATCCAATCAACCCTTTGTATATATAGAAGACTACATGCAAAAACATGCAAAATTGAGTTAACAATAGGATGCCATGTAGAATCTACTCAATTTAGTGGGATTAGTGGCTTGATGTGGGATGAACACTTAGCGAAAAAGTTTGATTCATAAAACCACCAACAAATGGTTTTTCCCACTAACTCAAGAATTGGATTTTTCCACTAACTTAAGAATTGAATTTTTCCACTAACTTTAGTCATCAAAATGACTCTTGACTTTCAAGGTTTACTGGAGTCAACATTCGACTTTTGACTTTCAAAGTTTTAGTCAATTGTCTTTAATTTGACTTTGGACTAACTTTGATCAAATTAATTCAATTTAAAAATTAATTCAAATAATTAATTTTAAATTAAATTAAATTAATATTAAATAATTAATTAAAAAATTTAATTAATTAAAATTTAATATCCAATAAATCCAACACTAATCCCGATCATTCCCGATATACATGATTATGAATCCATATTCATATTTTCGATATTTAAATCTTATTTTAAATATCACCATCTCTCTCTATTGTTCAATTCGCAATTGAACGTTATGTCGTTAAATATATCACTTATATTTAACGCTAATTCCCTAATTCGAATTCGAACACTTCGAATTCACTCGTCACACTATTCTAAGGTTTAGTCCGATATGAGGTAGCAGGGGGACCTCATGGACCTAAAGATCATGAGCTCCAACGATCCGAGATTAACTGATTAAACTCTTTAACCCAGCTAATCAACATTCGTTAACTACCAGGACATTCCACTATAGCCTAGTAGTTGCACTCTCCTCACTATAGATATATTTATGTCCACTCGATATAACCATGATTAGTAAGTTGACCCTTCACAGGTTGTTCGTAATTTACGGTCGGGTCAAATATCTGTTTTACCCCAGTAATTACATCTTGCTCTTTAAGTCCCATTGATCCTCTAATGAACAATTGGTTTGTGATCCAATCACTAAACCGATTGGTATGTGATCTAATCACTATACCGAGTCCCTCTATTGCGTGCTCAATGTGTAAATTAAAATGCAATGCAAGAGCACTCAGAAGATGCAAGCATACATGGTCTTGTAGCAAGTAATAAGTATTTTTCCATTCGATTTCCCACAGAGATTTATTCTTAGTTACTAGCGAAGTGAGTTGTTAAATTAGAAAGGATGGTTTAAATGGGGTAGAATTTGGATTAATGTGCCTAACTAATAAAGAACGTGCGAGATATGCAAGCATACACAAAGACAAGGGAAGAGGTTAACTTGAATGTAGAAGAAAAAGAATTGCGGAGAAAGCAATTATCTAGCAATAAAATCGCAAAACAGAAAGTTGAAAAAAAAATGGCTAAGGCAAAATTTAAACTAAGAAAATTGCGCAGACAGCAATATTCTCGCAATGGTACTAACAACGTTTTAAGGGTGAAGTGTGGAAACAAGGGCTACTAACGACTCCTCTATAGGCTTTTTCATACGATTCTTCAGCAGTAGATCAACTCATCATGCATCAATTTAACTCATTCTCATGTATCTCTCGATTTCATGCAGGATTTCAATCAAGATGAAATCGGTTAGTTTGAATGCGTGGCTCAAAATTCTTATTTTTTTGATTTTGATTCGGGCCCGCGAGGTTTTCTTTTTATAAGGGCTAAAATCATTTGGTTGAGAATTCTCGTCACGCTTTTTTATTTAGATCCTTTAGTTTACTCATGTCCAAGTAAGGCTTAAGCATCTATTTTTATAAGCGAGTTAAAGACTTGTGCTAGGAAAACGCCTATTCCTAGGTCGTTTTCTGGCTACCATGAAAGGCTAGCATGAATGGACGACTCTGAACTCTTACTCCTTCCAGAGGTTAGGAGTTCTTTGGACAAAATGGATGGCCAATCGAAATTGCCCGTGAGATGAAGCATACATACATTCAATGCACTTGGAGCTATCCTACATGCTGATTCGCGTATTTCTACCTATAGATTCATCATTAGCAGACCCTTATGTGGTTTAGTTACTCATGGATGATGATGGAGTGGAAAGATTTGATAGATTAAGCATTATTAACAATAAAATGAAAGTAAAGACAGAGACAGGAAGCGATAAAGAGACTGCAACGTGGGTAAACGATCCTTTGATTACGTGAGATTCGAAACTTAATGTGCAACGATTACAACACCAAAAAGACTAAAGGAATGAAGACGAAATGAAAGGCAATAGCCAACAGAAGTGAATAGCAGAAAGCAGTAGAGAAAATAGACGGCAAAGAGCAGTAAAGAGCATATAAATGTGTGCGTAAAGTCCCTCGTCGCAAGCGCCTCGGATGAAAGGAGAAAGAGAGCTTTGTTTGGATGAATCCAATCAGAAGAGAAGAAAGATCTTCTCTTCTTCCTCTCAGATTATCGATTCCAATAGCTAAGTCCTTCACGCCAACAAACGGAAGGGAAAACAGGGAGAAGAAATTGCGTTGAGATGGGAGTTCTACGCTTCCAAGCTTGTTTCTGTCCTTCCCCCTTGACCTCCTTTTATAGTGTTTTGCAGGTACGATTCGGCCAAGGAGAACCATCCATTCTGAACGACGACCTTCCACGTGGCAGCAGGAGAGAAATTGGACGACTGAAAGATCGCTACAAAACAGAAGACGGTTAGAACAACTTAACAGTTTCACTTAAAACATTGTTGAGACAGCAATGTTTTCGTAATGTTTCTGCAATCTGGAAATTTCAACTCTTTAGCTTTGTTTTTGGTTCTTTTTCCTTCCTTTTACACAAAAGTCCTGATTTAGCTTCCTTCTATAAATTCTCATATAAAAGCACATGTTTAAGCTAAATTCTACCAAAAACGCTTAAGAGTTCTTCCGATTCTATAGCAACTAAGTCCCTAAAATATGCACCTTTGGAGACGTAACACACCCCCAAACTTAAGTTATTGCTCGTCCTCGAGCAATATAAGGGCTTACCTGGGCTGCTATTACTCTATCTAACTACTTGCTGACTTCCCCTAAGTTCACTATCTAAGGCATGACTGTCCTGTGACACTCTTCTAAGTTTAAAACTAACTTCTCATTTTGCCTCTTATGATTTCTCTCGCCTTATAAACCCACTGTTTTTATAAACTCCCCACAACTGATCTATCTGCTTTGGTCATCAGGTTCATTGTGCAACTATCCCTAAGTTTTCAAATTCTACCCAGCTTTACCCCAGACTCAGTACATGCTTCTAATGTTTTTCTTTTGAGCTACCTAGGATTCCTTAAAGTCATGCCAGTCTTAGTACACACAAGTAACAGTAGTACATTTCATAGAACAATCTAAACCCTGGCATCACTACATTGGATATACATTCATCTCCCTTAACAAACCTATAAGCTACAACTCTGTGCTTAGCTAATTGAGGATTAGAGTTCATTCACATAGGACACCTAAGCACATAAGCTATAACTCATAGGCATACATTCTTCTTCCTTGGTTTTTCCTTTTTCTTTCCTTCTTTGGTAGGGTCTCTTCCTTTGGTTGCCTTTTGATGCAATGCCACTTGTGGGTTACACACATGGCACTGATTACTCAGCAACCTCAAGAGAGACACTACTCTTTATTCTTTTGTTTTTCATTTTTTTTTTCAGCTCATTATTTTTCAAAGAAGAAGAAGAATGCTTATGTTTAAGAGGGAGAGAGAAATGTTCCTAGGCCTAGGGCTGCCTCCCCCAAACTTAAACTTCTCATTGTCCCCAATGAGAGTCTGAGGTGGCACACTGTTACGTCTCCAAAAGTGACTATTTTAGGACTTATTTGTGTTAGGAAGTTGTGCATTTGTGAGTATTTTTGATAGGATTTAGCTTGAACCTATGCTTATATATGAGAATTAGAAGAAAGAAGCTAAATTAGGACTTGTATGCAAAAGGAAAGAAAAGGAATGAAAAACGAAGTTAGAAGAATGAAAACTGTGCATTGCGGAGACATTGCGGAAACATTGCTAAAACCGCAATGTTTTAAGTGAAATCCGTAAGTTAGCTAACCTTTTTCTATTGTGATCCGATATTTCAGGGATTCGTTCTTTCTCCTCCATCCATGTTGAAGTACGACGTTGAGGATGGATGGTTCTCCTTGGCCCAATCGCACCTGCAGAATACTATAAAAGGAGGTCAAAGAGGAGGGTTGAAACATCATCCGAAAGCGTAGAAGTCTCTTCGCAGCGCAGTCTTTTCCATTCTTTCTCTTCTCCGTCTGTTGGTTTGAGAGGTTCAGCTGTTGGAGTCGACAATCTGATAGAAAGGAGAGAAGATTCATCTTCTCTTCTGATTGGATTCATCCAAGCAAGGCTTACCTTTCTCTCCCTTCAGCCGAGGCGTCTACGACGAGGCGATCAAGCACACCTTTACTGCTTTCTGTCTTTAATTTCCTATTTCCAGCACCGTTTGTTGTTATTTCTTTTCCATTAGTTAATCCATTCCATTTCGTTGCTTTCTGTCTTTATGTCAGTAACTTTAAGTCTTCATCTGTTCATTCAAACAATTGATTAATCAAAGCACAATTCATCATTTCGCACTTTCTCTTTTCATTTCTGCCTACTGTTTTTCCTTTCTGTTTTGTCTTTAATTTTCTTCTAAGCATGTCTACTTCATCTAATATTTATGTTCTCTCTACATCCATGAGTAACTAAGTAACATAGGGGCATGCTAATGACAATACTATAGGCTAAAACACGTGAACCAAGCATGTAGGATAGCTCTCGAATGCATTGATTGTATGTAAGCTTCATCCCACGGGCAATTTCGATTGGCCATCCATTTTGTCCAAAGAACTCCTAACCTCTGGAAGGAGTAAGAGTTCAGAGTCATACACTCATGCTAGCCTCTCAAGGTAGCCAGAAAACGACCTAGGAATAGGCGTTTTCCTAGTACAAATCATAACTTACTGCTTTAACAAGATGCTTAAGACCTTACTTGGACATGAGTAAACTAAAGAATCTAATGCATGGAATCGGAAGATACATGAGAATGAGTTAGTTTGATGCATAGTGAGTTGATCTAATGCTTGAGAATCGTGTGAAAAAGCCAATAGAGGAGTCGTTAGTAGCCCTTGTTTCCACATTTTACACACTTTCGCTGTTAGTAACATTGCGGTAAAATTGCTGTTCTCGCAATTCTGTTAAGTTAACAATTCTGCCTTAGCCATTTTTCTCTTCGTTTATTAATCTCTTCTCTTTACATTTGAGTTTATCATTGACTTGCACTTGTTCATGTTGCTATCCTTTATATATTCATTAGTAAATAGGAACTTTAAAACCAAATCTACCCCCTCAAATCCACCCATTCTTACTTAACAATACACTTCACGAGTAACTAATAATAAATCTCTGTGGGAAAATGAATGAAAAAATACTTATTACTTGCTACAAGATCATGTATGCTTGCATGTTCCGAGTGCTCTCTCTTATTGCATATTTCTTTTACACATTGAGCACGCAACAAGTTTTTGGCGCCGCTACCGGGGATTTAGTTTAGTGAAAACGAAGTTTGTTAAGTTTGAAACACAAAGTTTAATATCTATTGGAACTGATCTTTTTCTCATTTCTTGTGCAGGTACTATTGGGTTAGTTTATGAATGAGCATTCAAGTAGCGATCTAGAGTTCAATCTTGAGCCTGAGAGATTACTTAGGGCCAGAAACAAAGCTAAGAAACGTCTCTTTAACCAACCCTCTATACCTCAAATAATTGTTGATTCTGCGGAGTCTTCGCAATCCCTTCACATAGAAATGGATATACCAGTCCCAAATCCGGTACCTACCGCTCGCAATCCCATCGAAATAGCGAATGATAAGGATAGTGCCATTCTTTCGTACCTAGTACCTATGCCTGGGGAACTAAACCCTAGCATAATCCGCCCTGAAATTACTGCCAACTCATTCGAGTTAAAGCCAGTAATGTTCCAAATGTTGTCCACTGTGGGACAATTCTTTGGAGTGGAAAATGAGGACCCCCACAACCATCTTAGAAACTTCCTAGGAGTAAGTGATACCTTTCTCATCCCTGGAGTTTCCCAAGAAGCCCTGAGGCTCTACCTCTTCCCTTACTCTTTAAGGGATAAAGCAAAGACGTGGTTAAACTCATTACCCTCTGGATCAGTCCTCAATTGGACAGACTTGGCGGAGAAATTCCTAGTAAAATATTTCCCACCTGATAGGAATTCTACCTTTCGTGATGACATAATAAAGTTCAAACAAGCTGAAAATGAGTCTCTTCACGAAGCTTGGACAAGGTTCAAGGACCTTCTACTTAAATGTCCACACCATGGCATTCCATGGTGTATCCAAATAGAGGTCTTTTTCAAAGGATGCAACCCCAGCACCAGACAAGTGCTAAATTCATCTGCTGGAGGTTCCATGCTTTCCAAAAGTTATAACGAAGCCTATGAGATCCTGGAGAAGATCTCAGCATCTCACTGTAGGTGGTCAGATGATCCAATAGAGCCAAGTAGAGCTCAAAATAAGGACGCACTCAATGCCATGAGTAGTCAAATAAGCGCCCTGACCAACCTAGTTAAACAAATGGCTCAAGCCAATCTCCAAACTAGTGTCAACACCGCCACAGCCATGTCAATGGGCACACAACCAAGTCATGGTGAGACACTTATCTGTGGATTCTGTGGGGAAGGGCACCTGTATGAATACTGCCCTGGGAATCCAGCCTCAGTCTGCTATGTTGGAAGCCAACAGCAGCCTAGGAACAACCCCTATTCTAACACTTACAATCCTGGTTGGAGGAACCACCCAAACCTTTCATGGGGTGGCCAACAAAATACTAACCAAGCTCCTAACCAACCAAGACCGAGTGGAACACCTGGTTTCACTCCCCAACATAACCAATCCATGTATCAAAAACCATACAACCAACCAGTAGGGTCATCTGTAGAAAATCTACTCAAAGAGTACATCGCCAAGAATGATGCTACTCTACAAAGCCAGCAAGCTACCCTCAGGAGCCTAGAGAACCAAATAGGGCAACTAGCCAATGAACTCAAAAGTAGGCCTCAAGGTAGACTTCCTGCTGACACTGAGGTGCCAAGGAGAGATGGAAAAGAACAAGTTCAGGCAATTGAACTTAGAAGTGGGAGACCATTGGTGAGCAACACTAAAGAAGCCCCAAAGAGAGTAGAGAACAAATAGTCTAGTGCTCCACTGGAGTCTCTGCCAATCCAAGGTCAACCATCAACAAGCACATCAGGACCAAGGCTGGAGCCAATCATAGAAGTGATAGAAGAAATCCCAAGGCCTCCACCTTTCCTGAGGCGACCTGAAGTGCCTGCATATGTGCCACCACCTCCTTTCCCTCGAAGGCTAAAGAAAAAACAAGAACAGGAAGTGCACTTTAATAAATTCTTAGAAATTCTTAAACAAGTGCATGTTAATATTCCTTTTGTAGAAGTTTTACAGTCTATGCCCTCTTATGTTAAGTTTTTAAAGGATATAATCACTAACAAAAAAATTATTAGCGAATTTGAAACAGTGAATCTCACTGAGGAGTGCAGTGCCATACTCCAGAACAAGCTACCCAAGAAGGAGAACGATCCTGGTTCCTTCACCCTACCAGTAGAGCTAGGAGGCAAGCACGTGGGCAGAGCTCTTTGTGACCTGGGAGCCAGCATAAACCTCATGCCCCTATCACTATTCCGCCAGCTAGGAATAGGAGAAGCACGTCCCACCACTGTCACCTTACAACTTGCAGACAGATCCATAGCATACCCTGAGGGTAAGATTGAGGATATTCTTGTAAAAGTTGACAAGTTTATTTTCCTTGCAGATTTCATCATCCTAGATTATGAAGCAGACAAGAAGGTCCCTATCCTATTAGGCAGACCATTTCTAGCCACAGGTAGGGCCCTGATTGATGTCCAGAAAGGTGAGCTCACTATGAGGGTTCACGATGAGGAGGTTAAATTTAGTGTTTTTAAAGCCTTAAGGTACCCCTCTGACTCTGAATCTTGTGCTAGCATGGACATTGTAGATTCACTGATGGAAGAACAGCTGGAGCATGAATTATTAACTAAGCATGCTAATAATTATGTACAATTAGATTTAACTGATTTGAATGTTTCTGAGATAATGGATATACCTGTAGATAAAATACAGCATGTTTGTATGAATAGTGACTTGACTGACAGATCCATGAATCCATTAAAGCCATCCATTGAGCATCCACCTGTCTTAGAATTGAAACCTTTACCCACTCATCTTAAGTATGCATATCTAGGAAGTAATGATACTCTGCCTATGATTATTTCATCTAAATTGAGTGAGAAGCATGAGGTTGAGCTGATATTATTACTTAAGCAGCATAAAAAGGCTATTGCATGGACTATTGCTGACATTAGAGGCATTAGCCCCTCTTATTGCATGCATAAAATAATATTAGAGGAAGAGCATACACCCCGAGTAGATCACCAACGTAGGTTGAACCCCTCTATGAAAGAGGTAGTAAAAAAAGAAATCATAAAATGGTTAGATGCAGGGGTAATCTTCCCTATAGCTAGTAGTCAGTGGGTGAGCCCTATACAATGTGTACCTAAGAAGGGGGGGATGACTGTAGTAGTGAATGAGAGCAATGAACTGATTCCAACTAGAACTATTACAGGATGGAGAGTCTGTATGGACTATAGGAAATTGAATAAGGAAACAAAAAAGGATCACTTCCCTTTACCATTTATTGACCAGATGTTAGATAGGATAGCTGGTAGAGCTTATTACTGCTTTCTAGACGGTTATTCAGGATATAACCAGATCACTATAGACCCTAAGGACCAGGAGAAGACCACCTTCACTTGCCCTTTTGGAACATTTGCCTTTCGCAGAATGCCTTTTGGCTTATGCAATGCACCAACAACGTTCCAAAGGTGCATGTTGGCAATCTTCTCTGACTTAGATGAATCCATGATAGAGATATTTATGGATGACTTCTCAGTCTTTGGTGATTCATTTACAAACTGTTTAGAGAACTTAGGACAAGTCCTGGCTAGGTGTGAGGAAACTAACCTAGTCCTTAATTGGGAAAAGTGCCACTTCATGGTGGAAGAGGGATAGTCCTAGGTCATAGAGTGTCTAGAGCAGGAGTAGAGGTCGATAGGGCCAAGATTGATATAATAGAGAAGCTAGTGGAACCTCAGAATGTGAAAGCCATTAGAAGTTTCTTAGGACACGCAGGTTTCTATAGAAGGTTCATTAAGAACTTTTCAAAGATCTCCAAACCTTTGTGTGAGCTTCTAGAGCTGAATAAGCCATTCATCTTCTCTAAAGAATGTTCACTAGCCTGGACAACCCTTAAGGAAGCACTAGTCAAAGCACCTATTATAGTAGGACCAAATTGGGACCTTCCATTTGAGATGTTATGTGATGCAAGTGACTATGCTGTAGGGGTTATGCTAGGACAAAAGATTGACAAACTAACACACCCTGTATACTATGCTAGTAAGACACTTAATGAGGCACAATGTAATTACACAACCACGGAAAAGGAGATGCTAGCTGTAGTATTTGCCTGTGAGAAGTTTAGGAATTACATTGTAGGCACTAGGACAATCGTGTACACTGATCATTCTGCCTTAAAATACCTTATGAGGAAGGCTGATGCTAAGCCTAGGTTGATTAGATGGGTGTTGTTGCTGCAGGAATTTGATCTAGACATTAGAGATAAGAAAGGCTGTGAAAATGTGGTTGCGGATCATATTTCCAGATTGCAACATAATTGCGATAACATTGCGGAAACCGCAATTTCTGATGCCTTTATCGATGAGCATGTCTTTGTATTAGCACATCGTGATAACGATGAGGAACCTTGGTTTGCTGACATTGCTAACTTCCTTGCCTCGCAGGTATTACCAACTTTCAAGGGAAGCCAAGAGAAGAAGAGGTTCCTACATGAAGCTAGGAAGTTCATATGGGATGATCCTACACTCTACAAGACATGTGCAGATGGTTTGCTGAGGAAGTGTGTGTCAGCTGCTGAAGCGAAGTCTGTGCTGCAACACTGCCATACAACACCCTATGGTGGACACTTTGGTGGCCAAAGAACAGCTACAAAGGTGTTCCAGAGTGGCTACTACTGGCCCACGATCTTCAAAGATGCCCACGAGTACGCGCACAGCTGTGATGAATGCCAGAGAACAGGTAACCTTAGTCGAAAGGATGAGATGCCTCTCACTTACATCTTAGAGTTGGAGCTCTTTGATGTGTGGGGCATTTATTTCATGGGACCATTTCCCCCATCAGCAGGTAACCTTTACATACTTGTAGCTGTAGACTATGTATCTAAATGGGTAGAAGCCATAGCATGTCCAAACAATGATGCCAAAACAGTCATTAAGTTCCTTAATAGACATATCTTTACTAGGTTTGGAACACCTCGTGCTATAATTAGTGATGAAGGGACACACTTTATTAATAAAGCTATGGAAAAAGTGTTGGCTAAATACAATGTTAGACATAGAGTAGCCACCCCTTATCACCCACATTCGAATGGACAAGCTGAAATATCAAATAGGGAGATTAAAAACATACTCGAAAAAGTGGTCAAACCCAATAGAAAAGATTGGTCGTTTAAACTCGAGGATGCACTTTGGGCATATAGGACTGCATATAAGACACCCCTAGGTATGTCTCCTTATAGACTTGTGTATGGCAAAGCATGTCACTTACCATTCGAATTGGAAATTAAAGCATTTTGGGCCTTGAAAGAACTGAATTATTGCGTGACCGATGCGGGAACATTGCGGTCTCTGCAATTACATGAGCTTGATGAGCTTAGACATATGTCCTATGAAAATGCTAAAATGTATAAGGAGAAGACTAAGATTTGGCATGATAGTAGACTTAGGATTAAGGACTTTAAGAAAGGCCAGCTTGTCTTATTATTTAACTCACGGTTGAGATTATTTCCAGGCAAACTTAAGTCCAGATGGTCAGGTCCTTTTGTGATAACTAACGTGTTTGTTCATGGTGCAATCGAGATTAGGAACCTGCAGCACGGGCAACCGTTCATGGTTAATGGTGCAAGATTGAAGCATTATTATGAGGAAGGAGATGTGAAGACTCTCTCGGCCTTCCTCTTGACTGAAACGTGAAAATAAGAGCGAGAGAGGACGAGTGATCACTGTGCTCGTCCATGCGAGGCTATGCCTTAGTTTATTTTTTGCTATTTTTTCGGTTACGATTTGTGTATATTTTTGTGTGATTTTGATTACGATTTTGATGTTGATTTTATTTATTTTAATAGGGGATCGATAGAGGGTATCAAGGAGATGAATCTAGGATTAAGAATCGGGGAAGATATTGGGCCAAATCAAAGATTGAGTTGAGGAAATATGGGCATTTGAAATGAGGAAATCTCCAACGGCCATTTAATTGCGGTGGATTTGCTGAATCCGCAACAGAAATAGCCGTTGGGATTTCCATCATCACAAATAGCCGTTAGAACCGCCGTGGCCCATACACTTCCCTCATTCACTGAACTCCAGGAAAGCTCTCTCCTTCTTCCTCTACAATCCCTCTTTCCAGATTCTTACTATTCCACCATGGTGCTAACAAGAGCTGAGAGATCTGCGTCCAAAAAGAAGGCCGACGACGCTGAGATTGCTGCGAGAGAGGCACTCCTTGCCTTGGCGGATGCTGAAGCAGCGCGAACCGAACGCCTTCCCAAGCTCCCTGTCCGCAAGAAGAAGTGGAAGGTAGTGACGGAGATCCCTGCTGGGCCATCTGAACCAGCAGGAACGCCCAAGAAAAGAAAGTGGAAGATGGCTGTTGCCGACGCAGCGATCAAGTAGAAGACTCCCTTTGTGGAGAGTCAAGAAAGTGGCCGTCCATCCTACGAGACGGCCAGGCAAAGCCATTCTCCATCTCCACCGGCGCGAAGCCCCGAGCCTTCTCCATCTCCGCAGAGCTCTGAACACTCTCCACCGCCGCAGAGCCCTGAAGCATCACCCATCTCCCAGACGCCTGAACCTGAAATCCCAGATGCAGAGCATCAAGAATCGGCGCAGGGCGGTGAAGAAGCTGAAGAAGAAGAGGTCTTCTCTCCTTTGAGAGAAGTCAGCCCCGACAGCCCAGCAGAAGGGGATGATTCGATGGATGAGACATTGGGGGATTGCCTCCAACAGATCACAACCAAGACGAGATTGAGAAAGAGAGCCACCAAGGTTGTCAAGGCCAAACGGCCAAAAGCTTCGAGGAAGTCCAAGAAAAAGAAAGCCAGGGGTGAGCCTTCATCAAAGAAGGTTAGTGGTGAGCCCTCTCTGAAGAAGCTCAAGATCGAGGCTGCTGAATCAGCAAGGGCAAAGGACAAGGGGAAAGCCAAGCTGTACCCCGAAGATGAGCCTCAATCTGTGAGGTATGTGTCCTCTGATGCTGAGTCAAGAGGCACTGAGTTGAGGAAGAGGGACCTGCTCCATGAGAAGGGGTTCCTTGACGCGTTAGCAGACCTGCCGCAATTCTTGCGCGCAGGGATCACCAATCATGGCTGGGAAGAGCTGTGCAGACCGCCCATCCCCGCCTACTCCAGCATGGTGTACGATTTCTACGCCAACCTGATGAACCCTGAGGATGGCCTATCTGTGGTCAGAGGAATCGAGGTGGATTTCTCAGCTAAGGCAATCAATGAAGCCTATGGCCTCAAGGGGCAAAAACACACTAATTATGCAAGGATCATTGATGCGCCAACTGAGGCGGTCCTGGAGGAAGCGCTGCGGATCATCGGCCAACCTGAGGCAGCTTGGACGGTTTCACGCAATGGAAAGCACACTCTGATGAGTGCTACCCTCACAGCCAAGGCAGCTGTCTGGTTCTCCTTCGTGTGGAGGAGGCTGTCCCCAGTGACCCACGAGACCACCATCAACCAAGGCAGATCGCTGCTAGTTTATGCGATCACGAGGGGCGAGGTCATTGCAGCCTCAATCGCAGACTGCGCCAAAAAGGGTAAGGGTCCACTTTTCTTTCCCAATACAATTACTAAGCTGTGCTTACGTGCAGGGGTTCCAATCGAGAGGATGGAAAGGCAGCTGGCCTACACGGGGCACCTGGAGCTGCCTACAGGCCTGAGGATGCGAAGGAAGGGGAACATGGAGTTCGAGCTAGATGGCCTGGCTGCTGCTCAGTCTCTGTCAATGGCCTGTCTGATGGATCTGCAGAAGAAGATGGCTCAATGGGCTACATATGCACAGGCCAGGGATAAGGATGTTGCTGACCAGTTGGGCTGCATCTTTCCTGAGTTCCCCACGAACCTGCTGACACCATGGGCGCCTCCACGAGCACGGAGGGATGATGATGATGAGGACGTCTGAGTGCTAGGCTGATTAGCACTCAAGGGAGTATTTCTGTTCCCTAAAAGAAAAAAAAAAATGAAACTGCTTTTCGTTGAACTGTGTGAATTCTGCTATTTTGGAATCAATTTTGAACTGTGTTTAGTTCTTTATTTTTGTTGTTTAGATTTGTTTAGTGTAGTCTGATGGTAGCTGAATAGGTAGATTAGTATAGTTTCCGTTTTGTATAGCTAAAATGACTGGAACGAGCATGCATAGGGGCCTTGATCACTGATATATCTGCCCTGTATCCATTGCGAAATCATTGCGGAGTTCGCAATTTTTGTTAGTAATTGCATGTTTGTGACCGACTGTTTAGCTAGGCTGGTTCTGTTTAATTTTGTTCTTTTGCTGCTATCTTGACTACTTTATATAGCCTATCTTTAAGCATGCTGGATGAGTGTCTTAAGGCACCTTTGATAGTTTAAATTAACCTCTTAAAAGTGCTCAGCATGCATAGCTTTAAGTCCTTCCCTGCCTGTTTTTTTATAAATTTCTGCTGCTGTGATGTTTGCTTTGGGAATGTTCTGTCTATCCCTAGGGCTTTTAGATTCTCTTTGTTTTACCTTAGACTAGATGCTTCTAGGACAAGTTTGGGGGTGTGCCACCTCAGACACTCATTGGGGACAATGAGTAGTTTAAGTTTGGGGGAGGCCACCCTAGGCCTAGGAACATTCCTCTCTCCCTTTAAGCATAAGCATTCTTCTTCTCCTTTAGAAAAAATGATGAACTGAAAAAAAAATGAAAAATAGAATAAAGAGGGGTGTCTCTCTTAAAGTTGCTGAGTAATCAGTGCCAAGTGTGTAACCCACAAGTGGCATTGCATCAAAAGGCAACCAAAGGAGAGGCTCCACCAAAATAAGAAAGAAAAAAGGAAGAAATAGGGAAGAAGAATGTATACCTAGGAGTTGCAACTTTGTGGCTTAGATGTCCTGAATAAAAAGAACTTTGATCCTCAATTAGCTGAGCACAAAGTTGTAGCTTGTAGGGTTGTTTAGGGAGATGAATGTATGTCCAATGTAGTGATGCCAAGGTTTAGGTTGTTCTTTAAATGTACTACTGTCACTGTTAATACTAAGACTGGCATGACTCTAAGGAATCCTAGGTAGCTCAAAAGTAAAAACTAGAAGCATGTACTGAGTCTGGGGTAAAGCTAGGTAAAATTTGAAACCTTAGGGATAGTTGCACGATATGACAGAAGCAAGTAGATCAGTCGTAGGGAGTTAATGAAACAGTAGGAGCATTAGGCGTGCGAAGTCAGAAGAAGCAAAATAAAAGGGTAGTTGTAAACTTAGAAGTGTGTCACAGGACAGCACTGCTATAAATAGGAATGTAGGGGAGTCAGCAAGTGGTTAGAGAGGATAAAAAAAGCAGCCTAAGTAAGTCCTTAGTTTGCTCGAGGACGAGCAAAACCTTAAGTTTGGGGGTGTGTTACGTCTCCAAAAGTGACTATTTTAGGACTTATTTGTGTTAGGAAGTTGTGCATTTGTGAGTATTTTTGATAGGATTTAGCTTGAACCTATGCTTATATATGAGAATTAGAAAAAGGAAGCTAAATTAGGACTTGTATGCAAAAGGAAAGAAAAGGAATGAAAAACGAAGTTAGAAGAATGAAAACTGTGCATTGCGGAGACATTGCGGAAACATTGCTAAAACCGCAATGTTTTAAGTGAAATCCGTAAGTTAGCTAACCTTTTTCTGTTGTGATCCGATATTTCAGGGATTCGTTCTTTCTCCTCCATCCATGTTGAAGTACGACGTTGAGGATGGATGGTTCTCCTTGGCCCAATCGCACCTGCAGAATACTATAAAAGGAGGTCAAAGAGGAGGGTTGAAACATCATCCGAAAGCGTAGAAGTCTTCGCAGCGCAGTCTTTTCCATTCTTTCTCTTCTCCGTCTGTTGGTTTGAGAGGTTCAGCTGTTGGGGTCGACAATCTGATAGGAAGGAGAGAAGATTCATCTTCTCTTCTGATTGGATTCATCCAAGCAAGGCTTACCTTTCTCTCCCTTCAGCCGAGGCGTCTGCGACGAGGCGATCAACCACACCTTTACTGCTTTCTGTCTTTAATTTCCTATTTCCAGCACCGTTTGTTGTTATTTCTTTTCCATTAGTTAATCCATTCCATTTCGTTGCTTTCTGTCTTTATGTCAGTAACTTTAAGTCTTCATCTGTTCATTCAAACAATTGATTAATCAAAGCACAATTCATCATTTCGCACTTTCTCTTTTCATTTCTGCCTACTGTTTTTCCTTTCTGTTTTGTCTTTAATTTTCTTCTAAGCATGTCTACTTCATCTAATATTTATGTTCTCTCTACATCCATGAGTAACTAAGTAACATAGGGGCATGCTAATGACAATACTATAGGCTAAAACACGTGAACCAAGCATGTAGGATAGCTCTCGAATGCATTGATTGTATGTAAGCTTCATCCCACGGGCAATTTCGATTGGCCATCCATTTTGTCCAAAGAACTCCTAACCTCTGGAAGGAGTAAGAGTTCAGAGTCATACACTCATGCTAGCCTCTCAAGGTAGCCAGAAAACGACCTAGGAATAGGCGTTTTCCTAGTACAAATCATAACTTACTGCTTTAACAAAATGCTTAAGACCTTACTTGGACATGAGTAAACTAAAGAATCTAATGCATGGAATCGGAAGATACATGAGAATGAGTTAGTTTGATGCATAGTGAGTTGATCTAATGCTTGAGAATCGTGTGAAAAAGCCAATAGAGGAGTCGTTAGTAGCCCTTGTTTCCACATTTTACACACTTTCGCTGTTAGTAACATTGCGGTAAAATTGCTGTTCTCGCAATTCTGTTAAGTTAAAAATTCTGCCTTAGCCATTTTTCTCTTCGTTTATTAATCTCTTCTCTTTACATTTGATTTTATCATTGACTTGCACTTGTTCATGTTGCTATCCTTTATATATTCATTAGTAAATAGGAACTTTAAAACCAAATCTACCCCCTCAAATCCACCCATTCTTACTTAACAATACACTTCACGAGTAACTAATAATAAATCTCTGTGGGAAAACGAATGAAAAAATACTTATTACTTGCTACAAGATCATGTATGCTTGCATGTTCCGAGTGCTCTCTCTTATTGCATATTTCTTTTACACATTGAGCACGCAACACACACCCCCAAACTTGTCCTAGAAGCATCTAGTATAAGGCAAAACAAGTAAAATTTAAAACTCCTAGGCATAGAATGACCTTCCTAAAGCCGATAGGACAGCAGCAGAAATTTCAGAAAAACAACATGTTAAGGGCTTATAGATGTTCATGCTGAGCACTCAAGGAAGCTAATTTAAACTATCAAAGGTGTACTAAAACACTCATCCAGCATGCTTAGCAGATAGATAACACAATGAAGTCCAGAAAGCAGCCAGATATCGAAATTTAAACAGATACAGCCCATAAAAAATTCATCCAATAGCCTGCGAAAAACTAACAAAACATTGCGGACTCCGCACAGAATCCGCAATAAACCTATAGAGCATATTTATCAGTGATCAAGGCTCCTGGCATGCTATTTGCAGTCAATATTCACTACACAAAATAGGTAAACTAGCTACTCTAACTACTCAGAAACCATCAACCTAACTATACTATCCTAAACTAACAACAGAACAAGTAAAACAGATCAAGCATTTTATGAATAACAGGGGTCACAAGTCACAGAAAAGCAGTGTTTTTTTTATTTTTTTATTTCTCAAGAGGGATCAGAAAACTCCCTCGAATGTCGTTCAAGCTGGCATTCAATCCTCCTCATCCTCATTTCTCCTTTCTCTAGGAGGCGCCCATGGCTTCAACAGGTCAGTAGGGAAGGCAGGGAAGATGCACCCCAACTGGTCAGCAACATCCTTGTCCCTAGCTTGTGCATATTCGGCCCATTGAGCCATCTTGTGCTAAAGGTCCATCAAGCAAGCCATGTTCAGCGATTGCGCAGTAGCCAAGCCGTCCAGCTCAAATTCCATGTTGCCCCTCCTTCGCATCCTCAAGACTGTGAGCAGCTCCAGATGACCGGTGTAAGCAAACGGCCTCTCCTTCCTCTCTATAGGCACACCTGCACGTAAGCAGAGTTTAGTAATGGTGTTTGGGTAGAAAAGAGGGCCCTTACCTTTCTTTGCACAGTCGGTGATGGAGGCGACAATGACTTCTCCAACGTCTATGATGAGGCCTCTCATGATGGCATACAACAACAGTGATCTCCCCTGGTTGATAGTCGTCTCATGGGTCACAGGAGAGATGCGTCGACGCACGAAAGAGAACCAGACGGCTGCCTTATCTTTGAGGGTTGCACTCATTAGGGTGTGCTTCCCATTCCTTGAAATTGTCCAAGCCGCCTCAGGTTTGCCTATGATTTGCAGGGCTTCTTCAAGGACAGCCGCAGAGGGAGATTCGACGATTCTCGCATAGTCAGTGTACTTATGCCCTTTGAGAGCATAAGCTTCATTGATCGCCTTGGGCGAGAAGTCGACTTCGATTCCCCTCACCATGGACAAACCATCTTCAGGGTGCGTCAGGTTGGCATAGAAGTCATACACCATGTCGGAGTAGGCGGGGATGGGCGGTCTGCACAGCTCTTCCCAGCCATGATTGGTGATCCCTGCGCGCAAGAATTGCGGCAGGTCCGCCAGCGCATCAAGAAAGCCCCTCTCATGGAGGAAGTCTCTCTTCCTCAATTCGAGGCCCCTAGCCTCTGCTTCTTGTGAGACAAACCTCACGTCTTGAGGTTCATCTTCTGGGTACATTTTTTTCTTGCCCTTCTTTTCTTTGGCTGCTTCAACAGCCTCAACCTTCGCCCTTTTCTCTGAGGACTCAGCGTCCACCCTCTTCCGTTTCTTCTTGGATCGCTTGGAGGCTTTTGGCCGCATGGCCTTTGCAATCTTGGGCGCCTTCTTCTTCAGCCGAGCCCTGGTGGTTATTTGTTGGAGGCAATCCCCCAACGTTTCATCCATGGAATCCTTGCTCTCCTCCTCTATAGGGCTGTCAGGACTGACATCCCTTAAGGGGGAGAAGACCTCTTCCTCCTCTGCTGGTTCGCCCTCTTGCACCGACTCTTGGTGCTCGTCAGATGGAGCCTCAGGTTCTGGCGTCTGTGGAGAAGGATCAGGGCTCTGCTGGGCCGTCTCGTAGGATGGGCGGCCGTCTCGTAGGATGGGCGGCCATCCCCAAGGCTTTCTTCGCTTGGAGTACTTCTCCCGTGGCTCGGGGAGTCAGGCAAAGGAACCTTCCACTTCTTCTTCCTCGGTGTCTTCGTCGGATCAGAGGGTTCAGCCACCTCTTTGGTCGCCACCGTCCACTTCTTCCTCTTCACCTGCAACTTCGGAGGTCGTGAGGGCTGCGCAGTGTCGGCGTCTGCTAAAGAAAGCAGCGCCTCCCTCACAACCTCTTCTGCGTCAGGCGACGCTTTCTTGGGCGTGGAACGTTCCGATCGGGTAATCACCATTGTTGGTTCTTCGGAGATCTGAGTATGGTAATCGGAGGGGAAAAAGAAGACTGAATGCAGGAGTTTCAACGGTTAAAGAATCGTGAGGAACAAAACCCCCAACGACGGCTATTTGCACTCGAGTACCCTCCAACGGCTCTATTCTGTTGCGGACTCTGCAACTTCCTCGCAATTAAACCACAATGTCGTTGAGATTTTCTTGATTTGACTTTCATTATTTTAGCAACCAAATCTTCGATTCTCCCAGATCTTCTTCGCGGATCTTCTCCCTTGATTTATCCCCTTCAATTCCTCTTGAAGATCTCCCGTTAATATCCCTTAATTAACAAAAGAAAACGTAATTAAAATCACAAATAAACACACAAAACATCAACCGAAAATACAAAAGCGACAGAAAAAAAACTAAGGGAGAGCCTTCTGATGGATGAGCACAGTGGTCACTCATCCTCTCTCGATTTGCTTTTCAAGCTTCAGATAAGAGGAAGGCCGAGAGTGTCTTCACACCTCCTTCCTCATAGTAATGCTTCGATCGTGCACCATTGACCATAAACGGCTGCCCGTGGTTGAGGTTGCGAATCTCGATAGCACCATGGACAAACACGTTAGTTATCACAAAAGGACCTGACCATCTGGACTTAAGTTTGCCTGGAAATAACCTTAACCTTGAGTTGAATAATAAGACATGCTGGCCTTTCTTAAAGTCCTTGATCCTAAGTCTACTATCATGCCAAATTTTAGTTTTTTCCTTATACATTTTAGCATTTTCATAGGACATATGTCTCAGCTCATCTAACTCATGTAATTGCAGAGACCGCAATGTTCCCGCATCGGTCACGCAATAATTCAACTCTTTCAAGGCCCAAAAGGCTTTTATTTCTAATTCGAATGGTAGATGACATGCTTTCCCGTACACAAGCCTATAAGGAGACATACCTAGGGGTGTTTTATATGCAGTCTTATATGCCCAAAGTGCATCGTCTAACTTAAAAGACCAATCTTTTCTATTATGTTTGACCACTTTTTCGAGTATGTTCTTAATCTCCCTATCGGATATTTCAGCTTGTCCATTCGAGTGTGGGTGATAAGGGGTTGCTACTCTATGTCTAACATTGTACTTAGCTAACACTTTTTCCATAGCTTTATTAATAAAGTGAGTCCCTTCATCACTAATTATAGCACGTGGTGTACCAAACCTTGTAAAGATATGCCTATTAAGGAACTTAATGACTATTTTGGCATCATTTGATGGACATGCTATGGCTTCTACGCATTTAGATACATAGTCTACAGCTACAAGTATATAGAGATTACCTGCAGAAGGAGGGAACGGTCCCATGAAGTCGATGCCCCATACATCAAAGAGTTCCAACTCCAAGATGTAAGTGAGAGGCATCTCATCTTTCCTACTGAGATTACCTGTCCTTTGACACTCATCGCAGCTGTGGGCATGGTCATGTGCATCCTTAAATATCGTGGGCCAATAGTAGCCACTTTGGAAGACCTTTGCAGCCGTCCTTTGGCCACCAAAATGCCCACCATAGGGAGCCGTGTGGCAGTGCTGCAACACTGACTTCGCCTCAGCAGCTGATACACACTTCCTCAGCAATCCGTCTGCGCAGGTCTTGTAGAGTGTAGGATCGTCCCATATGAACTTCCTAGCTTCTTGTAGGAACCTCTTCTTTTCTTGCCCTCCTTTGAAAGTTGGTAGTACCTGCGAGGCAAGGAAGTTAGCAATATCCGCAAACCAAGGTTCCTCATCGTTATCACGATGTGCTAACACAAAGACACGCTCATCGATAGATGCATCAGAAATTGCTGGCTCAGCAATTTTATCGCAATTATGCCGCAATCTAGAAAGATGGTCAGCAACTACATTCTCGCATCCTTTCTTATCTCTAATGTCTAGATCAAACTCTTGCAACAATAATACCCATCTAAGTAACCTAGGCTTCGCATCAGCCTTCCTCATTAGGTATTTTAGTGCAGAGTGATCAGTGTACACAATGGTTCTAGTGCCTACAATGTAATTCCTAAACTTCTCACAGGCAAACACTACAGCTAGCATTTCCTTCTCCGTAGTTGTGTAATTACATTGTGCTTCATTCAAAGTCTTACTTGCATAGTATACAGGATCTGTTAGTTTATCTATTTTTTGTCCTAGCATGACTCCTACTGCATAGTCACTCGCATCACACATCATCTCAAATGGTAGATCCCAATTTGGCCCTACTATAATTGGTGCTTTGACTAAGGCTTCCTTAAGTGTTGTCCATGCTAAGTGATAGCTCTAAAATAGAGTTATAATTATAGCCTCAAATCTAGCTAAATGCCATGCTTAATTTAGTTAAATTGCCTTATTATAGGTGTTTTCGTGGCGAAGAGCTCGGGAAGTCCATTTATGATTTTCGAGGCTAAAACGGTCATTTAAGAGGTTTCGGGAAGTGTTCGGGTCAACAAGATAGGCCAAACGGAGCTCGCGAGCCAAAACGACCCTAAATTGGGCTTGGACCCGAGAGGGCAGCGCCCAGGCGCCCATCGGAGCCAGACGCCCACGCCCGCGCGCCCGTCATCGAAGGTTTGCGCGCGCGCCGCCTCGCCTCGCCCTCGCCCGTGTCCGCGCGCCCTCGCCCGCTCCGCCTCAGCTCCCAAGCGCCCATCATCGTAAGTCCGCGCGCGCCGCTCGCCCGCTCGCCCGTGTCCGCGCGCGCCCTCGCCCGATCGACCCACGCGCCGCTCGCCCACGCCTCGCCCACGCCCGCGCGCGCACCCCTTCCCTGACGCAAAATGTCCGTTATCTAAAGTCAAAAACGCCCGTCCTTAAAAGTCAAGAAATTCCCAATTTTGTAAATTTTCCAGAGAGCTCAGCGCCTAGGCGCTGTCCCGATTCTGTGCGCGCGCGCCCGCGGCGCCTAGGCGCTGACTTATGGCGCCTAGGCGCTAGTCTGACGCATAAATGGGTATTTAAGTCCGTTTTTGCTGATTTTAGGTCATTCTCTCTCAATTTCTTCCGCCCCCATCTTTTGTAGAGCTCATTTCTTGAGCCAAAACCTATTTCTTACCTTTTCTAATACATTGGAGTTGATTTCTTGTTGATTTCTCTTGATTTTCACAACGGGGAGCTAAGGTAAGTGCTCTAATTCGGGTATTAGGGGTTATCTTGATGCTTATGGAGGGTTTATATGAATTTCTTGCTTGGTTTTGTTAATTTCTTGCATCTCTTGGTCTGTATTAAGAACGAATAACTTGCCTTTCCGATTAGGAGTGACGTCCATAATTAGTTACGCATGCTTAGTTGGCTATTATTGATTTTTGACAAACCTCAATACTTAGTAGCGAAAGTCTAGCTCGTGGCTAATCAATTCGAGCCCAAGTGACGGTTGGGGGTAGGAATTGATTAACGTTCTCACGGCGGGCTTAAGACTAAGAGATAAATCGAATTAGTTCTAGGATTAATTTGTCTCAATGATACCCGTTCTTGTTTGTTAATTGATTTAAGCGTCATGAACTTAGATTAATTAGTGGGCATGTTTAATTAGGATTGCACTTCCCTAATTAATTCTTTGGGGTGCTTTGGACCCGGTTGGGACGAGGCATTTTGTGTGCATGAAATAGAATTACCTTGCTAATTAGAATCCCTATGAACTAAGCGCATCAAGATAAATCCCGACACTCGAATTAGGAGCACGTGTTACATTTAATTGTTTTTCGCTTTTTACTTTTCGCAATTATTTTTTTCGTTAGCTTAGTTTAGTTTTAATTAACTCCCCCTTTATTTGCTTTTGAGTTTTAGTTAAAAGACAAATAGAAATTAGTTAAGAGAGATTGATTTAGGTTCCCTGTGGTTCGACACCCGTTACCACTAGCTGCAAAGCTTAGTAGTTTCGGTATTATAAATGTTATTTTGGCGGGATTCGACACCCCTAAATTTAGTAGGACATTCAAAAATCCTACTACCAAAATTGGCGCCGCTGCCGGGGAACCATTTAATTTCACTTAGTTAAATTTTATTTGTTTAAAAAAACCAAAAATATTTTTCTTTGTCTTGTGTCTTCTCGTTTTGCATGGCAGATTATCCATTTGATTATTGGGGACAAGTTTCAAGTTATGAAGGTGAAAGAGCTCCTCCCAATTCTTGCCAAAGAATGTCATTGGAGCAGATGGTTGATGTTGCGTGCTCAATGTTTAAAATAAAGATGCAAGGATAGAGCACTCAGAACATGCAAGCATACATGGTCTTGTAGCAAGTAATAAGTATTTTTTCATTCGATTTCCCACAGAGATTTATTCTTAGTTACTAACGAAGTGAGAGGTTAAGTGAGAGAGGGTGGTTTAAATGAGGTGGATTTGGGGTTAAAGTGCCTAACTATTAAGGAACGTACGAGATATGAAAGCATAAACAAGTGCAAGTAAATAAGTAAACTCGGGCGAAGAAGGAAAAGAATTGCGGAAACAACAATTTTCTAGCAATGTTACTAACAACGAATCAGGGGTAAAGTAGGGAAACAAGTGCTACTAACGACTCATCTATAGGCTTTTTCATACGATTCTCAAGCAGTAGATCAACTCATCATGCATCAAACTAACTCAATCTCATGTATCTTTCGATTTCATGCATTAGATCATTTAGTTTACTCATGTCCAAGTAAGGCCTTAAGCATCTATTTATAAAAGCAAGTTTAGCGATTTGTACTAGGAAAAAGCCTATTCCTAGGTCGTTTTATGGCTACCATGAAAGGCTAGCATGAATGTACGACTCTGAACTCTTACTCCTTCCAGAGGTTAGGAGTTCTTTGGACAAAATGGATGGCCAATCGAAATTGCCCGTGGGATGAAGCTTACATACATTCAATGCATTTGACGCTAACCTACATGCTAGCACCTATAGTCTTGTCATTAGCATGCCCTTATGTGATTTAGTTACCTCGATGCCGCGCAAGCGTCTCGACGCTGCGCGAGCGTCTAGACGCTACTTCGTGCGCGCGCGCTGCGAACTTAGGGCACAGCGTCGAGACGCTGCCCTAGCGTCTCGACGCTCCGACGGCTTTAAAAGCCTTTCTTCTCCGATTTAAGCCGGACTTCTTCTTGGATTTTGGTTTTTCCACCATTGTTAGGCTCGGGTGGGAGCTCTAAACTCATACTTGTTCTATTATTCCTTCAATAAAGCTCCAACATTGTTAATTTTGCTTGATTCACACTACGGGGAGCTAAGGTAAGTGCTCTAATTCGTGTATTAGGGGTAAATCTTGATGCTTAGTGAGGGTTTGTATGAATGTCTAGCTTAGTTTTATTTATCTCTTGCATCTCCAATCTGTGTTAAGAACGAATAGCATGCCTTTCGAATTAGGATTGACGCCCATAATTTGTTACGCATGTTAGTAGGCTAAGCATTAATTCTTGTAGGCTTTAATGCATCGTAGAGATGGTCTAGCTCGTGGCTAATCAATTCGAGCCCAAGTGACAAGGGGGGTATGAGTTGATTAACGTTTTCACGGTGGGCTCAAGGTTAGGAGAGAAATCGAATTAGTTTTAGGATTAATTCGTCTAAATGATACCCGTCACTGTTTGTTTGTTAATTTAAGAGTCATGACCTTAGATTAATTAAGAAGCATGTTTAATTAGAATTGACGCCTCTAATTAATTCTTTGGGGTGCTTCAGACCCGCTTGGGACGAGGCATTTTGTGTGCATGAAATAAAACAACTTTGCTAATTAGAATCCCTATGAACTAAGCGCATCAAGATGAACCTCGACACTCGAATTAGGAGCACGTGTCACATTTATTTTTCCGCACTTTATTTTTCGCATTTATTTTCCCGTTAGTTTGTATTTAGTCAAAACTCCCCCCTTTTATTTGCTTTTGAGTCTTAGTTTAAAAATAAATAGAAATTAGTTACGAGAAATAAATTTAGGTTCCCTGTGGTTCGACACCCGTTACCACTAGCTGCAAAGCTTTGTAGTTTCGGTATTATAAATGTTATTTTGGCAAGCCTCGACAACTTGAAATTAGAGTACCCCAAAAGTACATCTACCAAAAATTGGCGCCGTTGCCGGGGAACCATTTAGTTTCTCTTAGTTAAATTTTATTTGTTAGAAAACCACAAATATATTTTCCTTTTCTTGTGTCTTCTTGTTTTAGCATGGCAGATCTTCGACAGCAATTTTGGGGGCGAGCTACGAAGAGCAGCGCCGAAGACTTTCTCCGAACCGCTGGGAAGGAGGTCATTATCGAGATGTACCCCGATTTTGATGAAGGAATCGAGGAATTTCTGACATGCGGAGGCAAGAATAGTGAGACCGAGGATGATGAGCTTGACCTCGAGGAGCATCCCGAAGAGATTAGTGATGCGAACGAGCTAATGAGTGGAGCTAAGACTTCTCCAACGTTGGTTACTCTAGAAGAATTTCTAGCAGAATATCTCTCAGATGAAGAGGAGTCCGGAGATTTTTATAAGGTAAGTATATCTCCACCGATTGATTTTGACTTAGAGCATGATTTTTGCATTGAAAATTTATTTGAGAATTCATGCGCTGATGAGCTCGAGCATCTATCTGATAATGAGAATATTTTAGGAAATCTTTTCTTTGAGGATGTAGAACCAACTTATGCTGTAAATGTTGTTGTGATGGATGAGGAAGTGGCAATTGTGCCTTTAGATTGTTTATCTCCTTGTGTTGTGCCTTGTGATAATTCATGTAATCTAGGAGATTTATCTTGCATGCCCCCTTCCATCTGTACCTCTGTTAATGTTGGTTGCCTCGGGAATTTTGATGCGATCCCTCCTTTGGTCGAGTCTTTATTTTCTGTTCAGTTAGTTGAGTCTTTTATTTCTGTTGAGTCAGTTGAGTCTACTTTTATTTTGTTTGAGTCTGTTGAGTCTTTTATTTTCCCATATATCAAAAATACCAAAAAAATAACAACTCTGTCCGGCTGCCTAGAAAAGTCGAAGAGCTTGCTTCTCTTAGCAGGCTTCGTTGATTCAAGGAAGAAGGGGCCGAAGAAGTACGAGAATTTTTATGTACCCTGACAGAGAGGAGGACACGTCGAGCATAACGACGTTAAAAAATTGCGCTTCTTGGGAGGCAACCCATGAGTATTTTTAAATTCATGTTTTTACTTTTAGTTTTTATTTTCCTAGCTTAGCTTTTTCTTGCTTTCTTTTGTAGGTTGTTTTGTGGCTTAAGGATCGGGACAGTGGGCGAATAGTACACCGCTCCAACTGTCAACCTCACAAAATTCAGGGGAGGTTTTCTGTTCCCTTTTATTTTGTGCATTTTAACTGCTTGGTCTGAAGTGTTATACATAGAGGACTATGTATAATCTTAGGTTGAGGGTGGAGTTGTCTGTTGGATGGATTCCATGTGTAGTTTGTTGAGCAGTGCTAATTTGAAATTTGAAGTGCTTGAGACTCTGTTTATATGCTTTCTGATTAGGATGATCTAGGAAGTGTCTTTTTGGAATCTGGGCATTTGCATAATCTAGTTTTTGCATGATGGTGTTTTGCATTTATTAGCTTCATGTGAAAATTTTTAAAAAACATTTTTTGTTGCTCCCTTGCATCTATCGAGCACTTAGCAACCTCATCTTAGACTCCGTAGGCTTAGTTGATTGCATGTAGCGTTAATTCTTGTTGTCACCCCGAAAGGCACCCTTAGGTAGCTTGTTGCACGAGAGTTAGTGGTCGATTAATCGAGTAGCTTGAGCTAAGCCTAAATAATTTTTTTTTTTAGAAAAAACATGTTTGGCTAGAAAATTCTCTCGAGGCGCTCCTCCTTCTTAAGTGCGCACTAAAGAAATGAGCGTTAGTCCTTAAAAATGTGAAGCTTAGGCCTAAGTTTGACATGTTAGGCAACTCGAGATGGGAAAGAAAAAGAAAATAAAAAGTTGGGTTCAAAGAACCTTAACAAAGAGTACAAAGTACTCGAAGAAAAGAAAAAGGAATGAGAAAAATTTTAGGTCTCTTAATTTATCTCTCTCTCTTGTGTTAGTCAAGCTTAGACTGTTCTTAAACGCTAGAAGTAGGGGGAAAACGGGATGACGTGTTGCATGTGGTTTTTCCGAGTTTACGTTGGTTTAGGAAGGGTTGGCTAGCACACACACACGTTAGGGAGCGATAGTTAATTTTTGATGTGATCTTGATTAAATGCATGCGTTGATTGCTTTCGTGATTATGTTCTGTTCAGATTTGTAAAAAGCATCGAGGTTTGAATTGGAAGCATGTATGCATGGTTCTTTAGAGTCAAATTATTTATTAGCCTTGCTCGAGGACTAGCAAGATTTAGGTTGGGGGTATTTTGATAGCTCCAAAATAGAGCTATTATTTACTCCCTAATTATACCTAAAACCATGCTCTATATTGATTAAAATCCCTCTTTGTAGGTAAATTCATGGTTGAGAGCTCGAGGAGTCTGAGGACGTGTTTCGGGGCTAAAAGTAACGTTTTAAAGCTTCATGGACGCATCGGGAGCCAAGGTGCTTGAAGAGTTGAAGAAATGGAAAAATTTGCCATTGGAAGGCAAAAGTTGGCCACCAAAACCGAGAGCTAGCGTCGAGCGACAGCGTCGCGACGCTAGCTCGACGCTGCCAGAGCGTCTCGACGCTCCGAAGTCTGAAGAACAAAATATAATTCGCACCCGAGAGCAAGCGTCGAGTGACAGCGTCTCGACGCTCGCTCGACGCCGCGCAAGCGTCTCGACGCTACCCCGTGCGCGCGCGCTGCCAACTTAGGGCACAGCGTCGAGACGCTGCTCTAGCGTCTCGACGCTCCGACGGCTTTAAAAGCCTATCTTCTCCGATTTTAGCCGGACTTCTTCTTGGATTTTGGTTTTTCCACCATTGTTAGGCTCGGGTGGGAGCTCTAAACTCATACTTGTTCCATTATTCCTTCAATAAAGCTCCAACATTGTTAATTTTGCTTGATTCACACTACGGGGAGCTAAGGTAAGTGCTCTAATTCGTGTATTAGGGGTAAATATTGATGCTTAGTGAGGGTTTGTATGAATGTCTAGCTTAGTTTTATTTATCTCTTGCATCTCCAATCTGTGTTAAGAACGAATAGCATGCCTTTCGAATTAGGATTGACGCCCATAATTTGTTACGCATGTTAGTAGGCTAAGCATTAATTCTTGTAGGCTTTAATGCATCGTAGAGAGTGTCTAGCTCGTGGCTAATCAATTCGAGCCCAAGTGACAGTGGGGGTATGAGTTGATTAACGTTTTCACGGTGGGCTCAAGGTTAGGAGAGAAATCAAATTAGTTTTAGGATTAATTCGTCTCAATGATACTCGTCACTGTTTGTTTGTTAATTTAAGAGTCATGACCTTAGATTAATTAAGAAGCATGTTTAATTAGAATTGACGCCTCTAATTAATTCTTTGGGGTGCTTCACACCCGCTTGGGACGAGGCATTTTGTGTGCATGAAATAGAACAACTCTGCTGATGGAGCGCTCATGGCACGCAGCGGAAGCGGTTTTGGATCATGGACACTCTAATTTCATCAATTTAAACAAACGGAAACATGCAAAAGCAATGAAAAAGAGAAATTAGAACACATACCCTTGTCGTTCGAAATTCTCCAATTTCACCGCCAGAAGCTCCTCACGAGCTCACCGAGCCTTCTCACGAAACGTTCGTGGACCACCCACGGTAGTCCCGCTATCCTCAGGCCGAGAAACGGAGTGGTGGGACTCCTTTTACAAGAGAAAAGAAGGAAGAAGACTCACTGAAGAAAACCAATTTTCTTACACAGAGAGCTACAGACGGAAGAAGAAGAAGAAAAACCAATTGAGAATTCAAATCAAATTTGAATACCCCAATATGCACTATCTATTTCTTTTTCTTTTTTTTTTTTATAAATCAATTGATCTGATGATTCATGAATCACAAAAATATATACTCTGTATATATTTACATGTGTCTTACATTGCATGTAAGACACATGTAAATATATATATATATATATATATATATATTATTATTAAAAATAATAATAATTATTTTTATTAATTAAACTTTTTAATTAATAAAAATATATATATATATTAATTAATATTATTTAATTCAATATCAAATATTAATTAAATAATATAATTAATCCCGGTTTTCCGAAAACCGACTTTTTGCACATGAATCCTATTCATGTTTTCAGACCAAACTCATATTTAAATCATATTTAAATATGTCCATATTTAAATCATATTTAAATATGTCTAGCCTTCTTCCACAAACCCGAATTTGAACGATTCAAATTCTTTTCTTTACTTTTATATTGTTTCACGGCTTTATCCGAGCTAGGCAGGAGAACCGTAAGGACCTACAGATCATGAGCTCCAACGATACGAGATTATCCGGTCAAAACTCTTTCAACCGAACTAATCAACATTCGTTAACCCCCGGAGACTCCACTAAAGTCCAAGGGCTGCACTCTCCTCACTGTAGATATATTGTGTCCTGTTGATATAACTATAATCAGTAAGTCGATCCTTCACAGGTCGTTCATAATCACAACGGGTCATTTATACCGTTTAACCCTTGTATTATATCTTGTTCCTTAAGTACCACTGACACCTCTAATGAACAATTGATTTGTGGTCCAACCATCAAATCAGATTCCTCCCTGATCAGGAGAGGATGGGCCCATTGTTCAAGACCTGGAGTCAGCACTTAAGGGAACAACCTCTCTACTAACCCTTAAAGCGGGTAGGAGTGAACTCCAATCTTGCTACAACTATGTCCCCAGCCACTTATTCAATCTTATCCCCAAGATGGTAGGCATATTGAGTCGGCGATCTGGCCACTCTCACCCGTACAAATCAAAGGATAAGGTCAAATAAACAGGAGTCCATAGTAAGCTCAGGATTGAGATCGAGTTACCTAAGTCATCACATGAAAAAAACCGGTCTTTACAGTAAACGGTGTTATAAAGAAAGAGCGATTTTATTTCTTGGTTCGGTCTTGTGCAAACTCATTGCACAGGACGCCCTCACTCACATGTCTCTACATGAAACGATTCGAATCACATCGTTTTGTACTATACAAAGTGAGCCGCGTCCAATAGTGTCCCCAGGATAAGGTACCCAGCCTTATCCCTATACTATAGACCATTTTGGCTGTCTACTTGAACTTGATTCACAATCATGTCACACATGAAGTTCAAGTACTCACACTACAGCCATGGGTGTTAGTTATTGGTATAGGTTAATACAAACACAATTCACTAAAATTCAATAACAACTTTATTGAAATATAATATTTACATACATTCATTCAGTTTACAAACTACGAGTTTTAGGACATAAAACCCAACAAACTCCCACTTGGACTAAAACGTCAGTGGAGTATATGCTGGTCGAGAGAACTAGAATATCAAATATCTAAAGTTTCTCCCACTGTCCTACTGAGCAGCTCGCAGCCCTAAACTTTTTAGGTGTCTCTCAAACACTTTAGCCGTGAGAGACTTAGTAAACGGATCAGCAATGTTGTGCTCCGAGGCTACCTGTGTGACGATCACATCTCCTCGTTGCACTATCTCCCTGATGAGATGATATTTCCGCTCAATATGCTTTCCACGCTTATGGCTTCTAGGTTCTTTAGAATTTGCCACTGCACCGCTGTTATCACAATAAAGGGTGATTGGCAAGTTCATATTTGGAACAATTTCCAAATCTGTCAAGAACTTCCTAAGCCATACAGCTTCCTTCGCTGCTTCGCAAGCTGCGACATACTCAGCTTCCATGGTGGAGTCAGCAATACAACCTTGCTTTATACTCCTCCATACTATTGCTCCTCCGTTAAGAGTGAACACTGATCCTGATGTAGATTTCCTAGAATCTATATCAGTTTGAAAATCAGAGTCAGTGTATCCTGCAAGGATCAAATCCTTCGCGCCATACACAAGCACATAGTCTCTCGTTCTCCTAAGATACTTGAGGATGTGTTTAACGGCTGTCCAGTGATCATATCCTGGATTAGACTGGTACCTACTGACAATTCCTACTGCATAGCAGATGTCGGGTCTTGTGCACAACATAGCGTACATGAGACTACCAACTGCAGATGCATAGGGAATTCGTCTCATATCCTCAACCTCTTGAGGTGTCTTAGGAGACTGTTCCTTAGACAAGTGAATTCCATGCCTAAAAGGCAGCGAACCTTTCTTGGAATTCTGCATCGAATATCTTGACAACACCTTGTCAATATAAGATGCTTGAGACAGCGCTAGCACTTTGTTCTTACGATTCCTTACGATCTGAATCCCTAGAACAAACTGAGCCTCTCCCAAATCTTTCATTTGGAATTGGGTCGCTAGCCAATTCTTAACGTCAGTTAGGAACCCTACATCATTCCCAATGAGTAGTATATCGTCTACGTACAAGACTAAGAAAGCTACAACAGTATTGACTACTTTCTTGTAAACACAAGGTTCGTCAATATTTTGTTCAAAGCCATAAGATTTGATCGCCGTATCAAACCTTATATTCCAGGATCTAGATGCTTGCTTCAACCCATAAATGGATCGATTAAGCTTGCAAACCTTTTGCTCTTGACCCTGAAGTATGAATCCCTCTGGTTGAGCCATATAGATACTCTCCTCAAGATTACCATTCAGAAAGGCAGTCTTGACATCCATTTGCCAGATTTCATAATCATAAAATGTAGCAATGGATAAGAGTATTCTAATCGACTTTAACATGGCAACAGGAGAAAAGGTTTCTTCATAGTCCACCCCTTCTCTTTGGGAATAACCTTTTGCCACAAGTCGAGCCTTAAAGGTTTGCACCTTACCAGCTTGGTCTCGTTTTCTCTTGTAGATCCACTTGCAACCGATAGGTCTTTCACTATCTGGTTGGTCTACAAGATCCCAGACCGAATTGAAGTACATAGACTCCATTTCGAGATCCATGGCTTTAAGCCACTGGTCCTCTTCTGTATCATTCATTGCCTGTTTAAAGGTCAATGGATCCTCAACGCCATCATCAGGTATGACGACTTGAGTTTCAGACAATCCGATGTAGCGGTCAGGCTGTCTTACATCCCTCCCACTGCGTCGAGGCTTTCTCAACTCTTGAGAAGGACCAGCCTGATCAACAACCTTTGTTGATCCGTCTGTAGCTTTCCTGGAAAATTCGGACAAAACAATTTTGCTCGACGGTTGATGATCTCTCATGTGGTCTTCCTCTAAGAACGTGGCATTAGTCGATACTAGTACCTTGTTCTCATGAGGATCATAAAATAGACCACCTTTCGTTTCCTTGGGGTAACCTACAAATAGGCACAATTTTGAACGATG
The DNA here is from genome assembly GCA_028017165.1 of Herpetospermum pedunculosum. Taxonomy (NCBI): domain Eukaryota; kingdom Viridiplantae; phylum Streptophyta; class Magnoliopsida; order Cucurbitales; family Cucurbitaceae; genus Herpetospermum; species Herpetospermum pedunculosum. The sequence continues at coordinate 13,005,755 of JAPQWQ010000186.1, read as the reverse complement.
TTCCAACTTCTTTGGATTGGGTACTAGCACATGTGCCGGACACCCCCAAATCCTGAAGTGACGTAAACTACCTTTACGCCCTCTCCATAACTCATAAGGTGTTTCAGAAACACTCTTAGAGGGAACCATGTTCAAAATATATACTGCAGTCTCTACTGCATATCCCCAAAACGAACTAGGCAAATGAGCATAACTCATCATAGATCGAACCATGTCTAACAGAGTTCTATTTCTCCTCTCGGACACACCATCCTGCTGTGGTGTTCCTGGCGCTGAGAGTTGAGATACTATTCCATGTTCTATCTTATAGTCCTGGAATCTTAAATCCATATACTCTCCACCTCGATCTGATCGGAGTGTTTTTATCGATTTACCTAATGTGTTCTCAACCTCTGCCTTATACTCTTTGAACTTTTCAAGAGCTTCGGACTTATGATGCATTAGATAAAGATAACCGTACCTCGAATAATCATCAATGAAACTGATGAAATATTCATACCCTCCTCGTGCTTTGACATTCAAAGGACCGCAGAGATCCGAATGCACGATTTCTAGAGGTTCTTTGGACCTATGACCTTTTTCAGAAAAAGATCGTTTGGTCATTTTTCCCTCAAGACAAGACTCACATGGCGGTAAAGAGTTGTCCTCTAAACGATTTAGCAGACCACTCTTAACCAATCTCCCAATCCTATTGAGATTAATGTGACCTAGTCTTAAGTGCCAAAGATAAGTACTTGGAGAAAGTTTCTGCCTTTTAGTTTGAGTCTCAGCTGTTTTAAACATTTCAGTGTTCAAAATAGCTTTGGCTTCGGTTGGTCTTAACACATACAAGTTGTTTTCAAGTTTCGCAGAACAAATACGTACACCTCTTTTGCTAATGAACGCTTCATTATGTACAAAAGATACTTTATACAACTGTTCTAACAAACAAGATATAGATACAAGATTCCTCTGGAAGGTAGGAACCAGGAGTACATTTTCTAGTAAAATGAAACTATCTCTATACAACAACTTTACAGCTCCCACTGCTTCAGCTGAGACAACCTCTCCAGTTCCAACTCTGAGAGTTATCTCACCGCGAGAAAGTGGCTGCCAAGAACTAGTTTCCTGAAAAGAAGAACAAACATGGTTAGTAGCTCCTTGATAGCACTCAAAAAGTGCTAATATTTAGCTCCTAAGTCTTGCGAATTAAGTAATTAATTGTGCTTAATTAATATATTTTGTATAATTTAATTACTTAGGGGTAAATCGGACCATTGAATTAATTAAGAGCTTAAAAGAACGTTTAGAGAATAATTTTGATTAATCATTCTGAGTGTTTATACTATGTATAGTAATTAATCAAATGATGTCTCAATTGTGATAAGTGGTCTGGTGGTGCAGGAGGAATTTGGCAAGTTGATAGGCCTGAGTTCGATTCCAGAGGAGGACAAAATTTCCGTTATTTTTCCTCCAGGCACAGACGTGGCGTCGAGACGCTGGCCTAGCGTCTCGACGCTCCGACGGCTTAAAACGTCAATTTGACGATTTTTCAGCAACTTTTACATCTTCTTCTTCCCTTCGATTTTGCTCTCGGGTCTTCTTCATTTTCTCCGCCATTTGTGGCCTTTTGGAGCTTATTTCTTGTATATTAGCTTGGGGATGATGCCCAAAGCTTCCATGGGAGTGTTGGAACTCCAAACCTCCATGATTGGCTAAGGTACTTGTGCTTGGATTTGGGTTAATTAGGGATTTTTGCTAAGTTTCTAATGTTTTGATAATGTATGCTTAATGGTTCTGATTTGGCTTTGAGTATGTATGCATTTGTCTATCTTGCTTAATCCAACGCGCATGTTAGATTTCGACGATTGACACTCGAGTCATCTTGCATGTTGTGTATGTTTAAGAGTAGCAATGCCGTGCCTCTCACTGCTCGACTAAGTAACACAGATAGACGAAACTAAATCGGAGTATCGAGTCGTGTATGATAGTTGTTGATTGCATACAGCGTTGGCGGGCAATCTACTAGCAATTAAATTACATGTTTGAATGTTCGTCGCGGTATGTTAGTGACTATCTAGAGTCAAATTTGGGGCAGATCACCCTAATGCAACTTTAGATAATGTTTGATTAGAACTGTGTGGTCTAATTAATTTCTATGGAGCCGGTTACCTTGGGGCTTCTCGGGTAACTGACCGTGTGCATATTATAATCAATTAGCCTTGCCTTAGAATTAAATGATAAATGTTAAAATGCTTAGCAAGATCCCGAAAATTCCCCAAATCCAACACTCTTCATTCTCAAGTTTATTACTTTTCCGTTAGCACTTTTCTCTACATTGCATGATTAAAACCCCCCTTTTTGTGACAACCTTACCAACTAACCTAATCACATCTTAAACAATTAATCCTCAATTTTATTCCCTCTTTGTGGTTCGACCCCGTTACCGCTAGCTGCAAAGCTAAAAGCTACGGGTTTATAAATTTATTTTGGCAAGCCTCGACAGCTTGAGTTTATAGCGATAGTTCAAAAATATCGTTACCAAAATTGGCGCCGTTGCCGGGGAGGGCAATTAAAAATGAGATTAATTTTTGTTTTTGATTAAAGTTGATTGGTTGTTTTAAAAAAAAAAAAAAAAAAAAAATGATTTTTAAGTGAATTGTTTTTTGTTTTATTTTATTTTATTTGGATAACGGTCCTCTCTTCCAAGATTTTGAAAGTTCAGGTTACACTCAGAAGAGATGGAGGTCTTGGAGAACGATAATGAGAATCGGAGAACGCTCAAGGAGTGGGCGATGGATGGCCTTCTCTGTCAACCTTTGTGTATATCATTTCCGCCGGTATCAGGTAAGTTTGAGCTAAAATCAAGTTTGCTTAACTCACTTCCTTATTTTTATGGCAAATCAGGTGAAGATCCGATCAAGCACCTTAAGGAATTCCATATGGTGTGCTCTGCGATGAAAACGAGCGAAGTAACTGAAGATCAGTTGTACTTGAGAGCTTTCGTTTTCTCCCTGAAGGATTGATAGCTCCAAAATAGAGCTATCTTAATGTCCCTAATTCTAGCTAAAACCATGATATATATTGATTAAAATGCTTCCTTGTAGGTGATTTCATGGTGAAGAGCTCGGGAAGTCCATTGATGATTTTCGGGGCTAAAAAGGTCATTTAACATGTTTCGGGAAGTGTTCGGGTCAAAACGATAGGCCAAACGGAGCTCGGGAGCCAAAACGACCCAAAAGTGGGCTAAGAGCCGAGAGGGCAGCGCCCAGGCGCCGGCGCCCAGCGCCCAGGCGCCCAACGAACGCAGCACGCGCGCGCGCCCGCGCGCTCCGCTCGCAAGCACCGCACGCCCGCGCCCAGACGGCCAGACGCGCGCGCGCCCGCGCGCGCCGCCTCGCCTCGCGCCCGCGCGCCAGCCCGCTCCGCCTCGCCCATGTCCGCGCGCGCCCGCGCGCCCACGCCCGTGTCCGCCTCGCCCATGCCCGCGCGCCCACGCCCGTGTCCGTCTCGCCCATGCCCGCGCGCCCACGCCCGTGTCCGCCTCGCCGTGTCCGCGCGCGACAGCGTCGAGACGCTGGCCGAGCGTCTCGACGCTCCGAACTCTGAAGCGTGATTTTGAAGATCCACCCGAGAGCAAGCGTCGAGCGCAAGCGTCTCGACGCTCGCTCGACGCCGCGCGCGCGTCTCGACGCCGCGCAGCGTCTCGACGCCGCCCCGCGCGCGCGCGCCTGCAAACTTAGGGCACAGCGTCGAGACGCTGGCCTAGCGTCTCGACGCTACGAGCTTAAAAGGCGTGAAACCTTCGGTTTTGCAGCCATTCTTGGATCCTTCTTCTTCCCCAAGCTTCTCCTCTCGGTTCCAAGACGTTTTTCCGCCATTTTTGTACTTCTTCTCCTTCTTTGTGCATGATTCCAAGCTCTTCCATGGTGGATTGGAGTAATCTAACCTCCATGGAAGGCTAAACCAAGGTAAGTGCTTGATTTTGGGTTTGGATTTGTAAATTATGGATGTTTGGGGAGATTTTCCCCTTTGTGAATGTTAAGCCATTTAGCTTGTTTATGCATTTCTTGCTTGTTCTTCATCCAATTCTAGCATGTGTAGCTAAATTAGTTTGACAATCTAATTCTTATGCATGATAGAGGGCTAAAGGTTGGGACGTATAATTGCCTATACCGCTAGGTAGCACGGGTCTAAGCATGGCTAATTAGTTCGGCCCAAAGTGACATTGGTAAACTGAATTAATTAACGTTTTCATGTTAGGCTTAAGGCAAGAGAGAAACCGGGTTAGTCTTAGGATTAGACCGTCGCAATGTTCCCGTCACTGGCACGTAATCGATTTAGGGATCGCTACCGTAGATAGATTATTGGCCAAGTTTAATTAGAATTGCACGAGTCTAATTAAATCCTTGGGTCATTTGAGTTAGGAATAACTAAATGAATTGTGTGCATGAACATGGCTAACGCGTTAATTGTATCGATGATCCTAACATCCATAACGAGCAATTCCATTTCTCGAAGTTGAGCACAACCGTTTAATTTTTGCACATTTTCATTTAATTTTCCGTTAGTAGCATATTAGGAGCTCCCTTCCCCCAAAACCAAATTACTATTCTTTTATTTGTGCATTCTTTTATTTCTTGCAAATTAGACTTAGTTAGATTAAATTTCTTATTTCCCTGTGGATCGACCCCGTTGCCACTTAGCTACAAATAGCTCGGTGTATTCGGGTTTATAAATTGTATTTTGGCAAGCCTCGACAGCTTGAATTTGGAGTACCCCAAAAGTACCTCTACCAAAATTGGCGCCGTTGCCGGGGAATTAATTAATTTAGTTTAGTTAAGTTTAGTTTGTTGGTTTTAAAATTTTTCTTTATTTCTTTTTGTACAGTTTAATTCTTTTGTATTATTTTACGCGTTTTGTTTGAGTTTTTGGAGCGCAGCATTCTTTGAAAATTCAAAAGAAGCGCCAAGATGGAGGTCGTGGGTAATCTTGAGCATCAAAGGACCATGAGGGAGCTTGCATCATCTGAGCTAAGCCGGAACACATCGAGTATCTTGTATCCGGTAGCTGCAGGTAATTTTGAACTTAAAGCTGGTCTGATTAACTTATTACCTTCTTTTTGTGGTAATACAGATGAGGATCCCGTCAGACACCTCAAGGCATTCCAGACGGTGTGTTCGGCATTCAGGACCGACAGCATCACTGCAGATCAACTCCATCTCAAGGCTTTCCCCTTCACTCTGAAAGAGAAGGCGAGAGATTGGATGCATTACCTACCGACTGGGTCCATCACTTCTTGGGAAGAGCTACAGAGAGCGTTTTATGCGAAGTATTTTCCGCCTCCCAAGGTTGCCTCTCTCAGGAAGCAAATATGCGGTATCTTGCAAGCAGAAGGAGAAAACCTTTATGACTGTTGGGAAAGGTTTAATCGTTTGTGCGAGAGTTGTCCCAACCATCAAATAACAGATCAACTCCTCATTCAGTATTTTTGTGATGGCTTGCTCCCACGTGTTCGGCAGTTTATTGATGCCGCCAGTGGAGGTTCACTCATGGATAAAACACCTGAAGAAGCAAGACAGCTGATCTCAAATATGGCTGAGAATTCGCACCATTACGCAGGTAAAGGGGGTGAGCAAGACCGTTTCTCAGCTGAGTTAAACGCGCTTAATGCTCGAGTGTCAGAATTAGGCAATGCGATGATCCGGTTAGCGGAAAATGTTTCTCAAGCTTCTGTGCAAGCTCAGACATCATTTTCAGGTAATTTTATTGAAAATATTTTGCAAGATTTTGTTTCAGCTAACCGGAAATTTCAGGAGGACACTCGGGAAAGAATGGACGGTTTTGGAATGTTAGTGCAAGATCTGGGCAAGGAAGTGTCTCAGATGGCTAAAAAGGTGACAGTGATGGAGCATAAGAACGCGGAGAGCGCTAGTGCCATCACTTTGAGAAGTGGGAAGCAGCTTCCCACGAGTACCCCGCCAGTGGAAGTCGATCATGGCCACGTCGAGCCACAGACAGAAAATCCCGAACCACGGTGGCATGGGGTAAATTTCGATCCTACGTGCACTAGAGTTTATGTGCCTAAGGCTCCTTTTCCTAGCAGGTTAGCGAGACCGCCCAAGGAAAACTACGAGGAGGAGTTCTTGAACACATTCAAGAAAGTAGAGATCAACATCCCTCTGTTGGATGCCATCAAGCAAATCCCAAGGTACGCTAAGTTCCTGAAGGAATTATGCACCAACAAGAGGAAGACAAAAGAGAAAGAACGCGTCGTGGTAAGTAAGAACGTTTCCGCTTTAATCACGAAGAACTTACCAGAAAAATGCGGCGATCCAGGTATGTTTTCTCTCCCTTGCGCTATTGGAGGTAAGAAAATTAGAAGAGCCATGCTAGATCTAGGAGCCTCCATTAGTGTCATGCCTCACTCTGTTTATCAGGATTTGAATTTAAAAGAAATACAGGAAACCGGTGTCGTTATACAACTTGCTGATAGGTCTTGCGTGCATCCTTTAGGAGTAGTGGAAGATGTATTAGTTAATGTTAACGGGCTGATTTTTCCTGTGGATTTTTATATTCTGAAAATGGATGGAAATTCTGATTCTTCGTCTGCGTCAATCTTATTGGGTAGGCCCTTTATGAAAACTGCTAAAACTAAGATAAATGTAGATAAGGGCACTTTATCTGTTGAGTATCGTGGACAAGTTGTTGAGGTTGATGTGTCTAATGAGTTGGAGCATGATGAGAGCGTCCACTCTCTTTGTCAAGTAGATACAATTGAATCGTTAGTTCAGGAAGAATGCATGTCTGATAGAGATGGGGATGACCCATTATTTTTGACTGATCTTTTTGAGGAATCTGATATGCATGAACCTTCCATGTCTGAACTTTGTGATTCAACTGTCTCTTCTTTGGCAACTGTTCAGGATCATGCTAAAATGCTCCCCTCTACTTTGCAGGCACCTAAATTGGAGTTGAAAGACTTACCTGATCATCTCAAATACGCGTATTTGGGGGATGATGAGACGTTGCCGGTCATCATAGCGAAAGACCTTATGCCGGCTCAGGAAGGGAAATTAATGGAAGTTCTTAAAGAGCACAAGCTGGCGATTGGATGGACATTAGCAGATTTACATGGGCTAAGTCCAGCTACGTGCATGCACAGAATCCTGCTCGAGGATGGAGCGAAACCTTCACGAGAGCCCCAAAGGAGGCTCAATCCCGCGATGAAGGAGGTAGTAGTTTCTGAGATCCTCAAACTCCTCGAAGCAGGTATCATCTATCCTATCTCAGATAGTAAATGGGTTAGTCCTATCCATGTTGTTCCTAAGAAAACTGGCATGACTGTGGTTAGGAATGAGAAAAATGAATTAGTGCCCAAAAGGATTCAAAATGGATGGAGAATGTGCATAGACTTTAGGAAGCTTAATGAGGTCACTAGGAAGGACCATTTTCCCATTCCTTTTATTGATCAGATGGTGGAGCGTTTAGCTGGGAAGCCATTCTTTTATTTTCTCGATGGTTTCTCTGGCTTTTACCAAATCCCCATAGCCATAGAAGACCAAGAGAAAACAACGTTCACGTGCCCCTTTGGCACATTTGCATTTAGAAGGATGCCTTTTGGGCTTTGTAACGCTCCTGGTACATTTCAGAGATGCATGATGAGTATATTTTCTGAGTTTGTAGAAAAATGCATTGAAGTGTTCATGGATGATTTTACAGTTTATGGCAATTCCTTCGATGACTGTTTAGATAATTTATCGCGTGTCCTGAAAAGATGTATTGAGATGAACCTTGTTCTAAATTTTGAAAAATGTCACTTTATGGCTAGTCAAGGTATCGTTTTAGGGCATGTGGTTTCTGCTAAGGGTATAGAGGTAGATAAGGCTAAAATTGATGTTATCTCTAATCTGCCATACCCAACGAATGTTAGGGAGGTTCGATCTTTTCTTGGCCATGCAGGGTTTTATCGCAGATTTATCCAGGACTTCTCCAAGGTTGCCATGCCTATGACGTACCTCCTTCAGAAGGATGTAGCGTTCGATTTTGGGGAGGAGTGCCGAAAAGCCTTCGATTTGCTCAAGGATAGTTTGACGAGCGCGCCCATCATACACCCACCCCAGTGGGACTTGCCGTTCGAAATTATGTGCGACGCCAGCAACTATGCCTTGGGAGCCGTCCTCGGTCAGAGGATCGAGAACAAGAGCCGTGTCATTTACTATGCCTCCAGGACGCTTAATCCAGCGCAGTGCAATTACACGACAACGGAAAAAGAACTTCTTTCTATTGTATTTGCGCTTGATAAATTTCGTCCTTACATTATTGGCTCTCAAGTAACTGTTTTCTCTGATCATGCAGCTGTTCGGTACCTGATGACCAAGAAGGACGCAAAACCGAGGCTACTGTTGCGTGCTCAATGTGTAAAGATAAATATGCAAACAGGAAGAGAGAGCACTTAGAACATGCAAGCATACATGGTCTCACAGCAAGTAGTAAGTATATTTCATTCGTTTTTTCCACAGAGACTCATTTTTAGCTATTCGCGAAGTGTGAATGTTAAGAAAGATGGGATGAATTTGATGGGGTAAAATTGGTTTTTAATTAACTACTTTTTGCTGAATGTGTAGAGGGATATAACATAAACAAATTAAAGTTAAAACTAGACCTAAAGGACAAGAGATGGAATTAATAATCGAGGAAGAAAACAGCTAAACAGAATGATAAAAAGGCAGAATTGCGAGGACCGCAATGTTTCCGCAATTAAATGGCAGCGAATCTGATTAAAATGGGGAATTAAGGGCTACTAATGACTATCCTATAGGCAGTTTATTACGATTATCAAGCTTTGGATCAACTCTCTATACATCAAACTCACTCTATCTCAAGTATCGTCCGATTCCATGCATGAGAGACTCAAGTTTACTCGACTTCAAAGTAAGGTCTTAAGCATCTTGTTAAAACAGGAGTGTTTAGTTTGTACTAGGGAAACGCCTATTCCTAGGCCGTTTCCTGATTACCATGAAAGGCTAGCATGATTATATGACTCTGAACTCTTACTCCTTCCAGAGGTTAGGACTTCTTTGGACAAAATGGATGGCCAATCGAAATTGCCCGTGGGATGAAGCTTACATACAATCAATGTTCGAGTGTTAATCTGCCTACTTGACTCACGTTTTTTAGCCTATAGTTCTGTCATTAGCATGCCCCTAAGCGATTTTAGTTACTCATGGATATGTGAAGAACAGAAAGGGTAGATAAAACAGACATACTTAGAAGAGAAATGTGCTTAAAACAGGAAGCAAAACCCGTAGCAGAAGAAAGTATAAACTGTGAAGTGCAGAAACTTACTTTGATTAACTTGAATGTTTGAATGACAAAGGAAAGCTTTAAAAGGAATGAATCCAAGGCAGACAACAACGAAATGCAATAAGTAAATTACTAAACTAAGAACAACAATGATCAGTAATGGAAATGAGAAGGAAAGAACAGAAAACAGTAAAGGATTGCTGGAAAACTCCGTGGCAGTCGCCTCGAATGATGGTGATGAAAAGTCAGCCGTGCTTGGATGAATCCAATCGAGAGAGAAGAAGAATCTCCTCTCCTTCCTATCAGATTATCGATTCCAAAAGCTTAGACTCTCACTCCAACAGACGGCAAAGGAAAACAGATGGAAATGGTGGACTGCAAGAAGACTTCTGCGCTTCGAATTGATGACTGAACCTCCGACTTTGACCCCCTTTTATAGTGGTTTGCAGGTGCGTTTGGGCCAAGGAGAACCATCAGTCTTCAACGTCATATATCAGAATGGATGGAGGAGAAAGAACGAATCCCTGAAAAGTCGGATCTAAACAGAAAAATGTCAGCCAACTTACGGTTTTAACTTGAATAATTGCGGTCACCGCAATGTTTTCGCAATTCATTCGCAATGCTCATTTTTCCATTCTTTTCTTCGGTTTTCAACCCTTTTTCTACCTATTGTGCATAAGTCCTATATTAGTTACCTTCTTCTAATTCTCCTATTAAAGCATAGGTTTAAGCTAAATGCTAACAAAAACACCTAAATGTGTACATCTTCTTAAGCTAAATGGGTCCTAAATAAGTCACTTTCAGAGACTTAACACACCCCCAAACTTAAGGCTTTGCTTGTCCTCAAGCATACTAAGGACTTACTTAGGCTGCTGTTTCTTCTTCTTTAACTACTCACTAACTCCCTTATATTCTTGTCTATAGCAATGCTGTCCTGTGACACACTTCTAAGTTTAGAACTAACCTCTTGTCTAGCTTCTTCTGACTTCACCTGCCTACTATACCCACTGCTTTTGTTAACCCCCTACTACTGATCTAACTACTTTTATGATATCATGCTATTATCCCTAAGGTTTCAAATTCTACCAAGCTTTACTCTAGACTCAGTACATGCTTCTAGCTTATTTTTAATGTGTCTAGGATTCCTTAGAGTCATGCCAGTCTTAGTATTAACAGTGACAGTAGTGCTTTTAGAGAACAACCTAAGCCCTGGCATCACTACATTGGATATACACTCATCTCCCTAAAACAACCCTACAAGTTACAACTTTTGTGCTTAGCTACTTTGAGGATCAGAATTCTTTTTAAATAGGACATCTAAGCCACAAAGTTATAACTCCTAGGTATACATTCTTCTTCCCTATATTTTTCTCTTTTTTTTTTTTTCTTAGGTGGAGCTTCTCCTTTGGTTGCCTTTTGATGCAACGCCACTTGTGGGTTACACACTTGGCACTGATTACTCAGCAACCTAAGAGAAACTCCCCCCCTTTATTCTTTTTTTTCATTTTGTTCATTTTTTTTTTTTTTTTTTTTTTTTTTTTTTTTTTTTTTTTTTTAGGAGAAGAAGAATGCTTATGTTTCTAAGGGAGAGAGGAATGTTCCTAGGCCTAGGGTGGCCTCCCCCAAACTTCAACTACTCATTGTCCCCAATGAGTGTTTGAGGTGGCACACCCCCAAACTTGTCCTAGAAGCATCTAGTCTAAAGTAAAACAAAGAGAATCTAAACATCCTAGGCATAGGCAAAACATTCTAGAAGCAACTATCCCAGCAGCAGAAAATTTGAACAAAACAGACAGGTTTAAGGACTTATGGTTTATGCATGCTGAGCACTATTCAGAGGCAAATTTAAACTATCAAAGGGTGTCCTATGACACTCATCCAGCATGCTTCAAGATCAGCTATATAAGGTAGTCATGCTAGCAGCAAAAGATAGATTTTAACAGATCACAGCCTAACTAAACAGACAGTCCAAAACATGCTATCAGTCACAAAAATTGCGGGAACCGCAATTATTTCGCAATTCGATCTGGGCAGGTTTAACATTGATGCAGGCCCCTAGCATGCTTTTTCCTGTTACTCATGCATCCTAAAAATAAAACTAAACTATCCTACCTAATCAACTAACATCAGACTAGACTAAGCAAAAGAAAAAGCATATAACTAAACATTAAAAACAGATCAAAAACTGAATCCAAAACAGCATATTATACATTATTCTATCAAAAAGCAGGAAAATTGTTTTGTTTTTCTTAAGGGATCAGTAATACTCCCTCTAGTGCTCTTCAAACCAGCACTCAATTCTCATCATCCTCATCTGGTCGCCTTGGTCGTGGGGGCACCCATGGAGTTAGGAGGTTGGTGGGGAAGTATGGGAAGATGCACCCCAACTGGTCTGCAACTTCTCTGTCCCTCGCCTGCGCATAGTTGGCCCATTGAGCCATTCTCCTCTGCATGTCCATCAAGCAGGCCATGGATAGGGACTGTTCAGCAGCCAGCCTATCCAACTCAAATTCCATGTTGCCCTTTCTTCTCAGCCTTAGGTGTGCAGGCAACTCCAGATGGCCTGTGTAAGGCAGCTGCTGCTCCAAGCGCTCGGTGGGAACTCCTGCAAGCAAACACAACTTTGTTATAGTGTTTGGAAAAAATAATGGTCCCTTACCCTTTTTAGCACACTCGGCTATGGCAGCAGTGATGACTTCTCCCACGTTGATCGTGAGACCTCTCATTATAGCATAAACCAGCAGCGAACGGCTCTGGTTAATTGTAGTCTCGTGAGTCACTGGGGAGAGTCTTCTTCTTACGAATGAAAACCACACAGCTGCCTTAGCCGTGAGGTTGGCACTCATGAGCGTGTGCCGCCCATTGCGTGACACTGTCCAGGAGGCTTCAGGCTGGCCAATTGTGCGAATGGCTTCTTCCAGCACAGCCTCGGTCGGCTCATCAACTATCCGTGCATAATCCGTGTGAGGTTGGCCCCTGAGACCGAATGCTTCATTAATGGCTTTGGCTGAGAAATCAACTTCCACCCCTCTGACCACAGATAGGCCATCCTCAGGGCTGAGCACGTTAGCATAAAAGTCATACACCATGCTCGTGTATGCTGGATTGGGAGGTCGGCAGAATTCCTCCCAGCCATGGTTGATCACCCCTGCTCGCAAGAACTGCGGCAGGTCAGCAAGTCGATCAAGGAACCCCTTCTCGTGCAACAGGTCCCTTTTCCTCAGCTCCATACCCCTGGATTCAGCATCAGATGAGACATACCTCACTGATGGAGGTTCATCTTCAGGGTAGAGTTTAGCCTTCCCCTTATCGGCTGGTTTGGATGATTCAGCAGCCTCCACCTTGAGGCGTTTGAGCGAAGGCTCAGTAGTCTCTTCGTCTGCTGAAGGCACTCGTTTGGCCTTCTTCTTCTTCAGCTTCTTGGACTTCTTGGCCTTGCCCATCTTGGCCTTCTTCTTCTCTTTCTTCATGTTGATCTGTTGGAGGCAAGCCCCCAACGTTTCTTCCATAGAATCGTCCTGCTGTGCAGGAACATCAGGGCTGTCTTCCCTCATAGGAGAGAAGACTTCTTCTTCCCCAGCATCTCCACTGCCTTGCGTGGACTCCTGATAATCCCCATAAGGGAATTCAGGATCAGGCCGTGGAGAATTGTGCTCTGCTGATGGTGTATGTGCAGAACTCCATGGCGAAGATGGCAGCTCAGGGCTCTGTGCTGCTGCAGGCGTCGGATCAGAACTCTGAGGTGCTGGAGACAACTCGGCGCTCTGTGCAGGCGGTGACGACTCTGCGCTTGGCACTGGTTCAGACGAAAGGGGACTGCGCGCAGGTGACAAAGACGGCGACGAACCTTCCTTGGCTGACTCGTGGGCTGCACGATCAGTTTCTTGACTCTCCACAGAGGGAGTCTTGGCGGTGCTTGGTTCGGCAGCTGTCTTGACAGTCCACCGGCGCTTCTTTGGCGTGCCCACTGGCTCAGATGGGCCAGCAGGGATCTCAGTGACCACCCTCCACTTCTTCCTACGAATAGGAAGCTTGGCAAGACGGCCAGTGCGTACAGCACCCTCATCAGCAAGGGTGAGAAGCGCTTCCCTCGCAGCCGCTTCAGCTGCGTCATCGGCCTTCTTCTTGGCGGCGGATCTCTCAGCCCTAGTGGAAACCATCGTCGAGTCTTGAAGATCTTGAGAGAAGAATCACAGATGGAGAGAATCGCAGAAATCTTGGAGATCAAAGAATGAGAGAATCGTATCAACGAGCGCGTTCTAACGGCTATAAATAAAACGGAAAAATCCCAACGGCTCTTTTTGCGGATCCAGCAATTTTTGCGCAATTCTAGGGATAATATTTCATCAAAATTCCAAACTTTGATCGCCCGTATCTTTCATTTGGCTCAACCGTTTCTTGATTTTTAAAGTGGGATTTACTCCCCTTGATCCCCTCTTTCGATTCCTTGCAAAAGCAAACAAAACAAACATTAAACACGTAATTAAAAACACATCACAAAACGTACAAACGATAAGCGAAAAATCAGTAAAAATAAACTAAGGCATTGGCCTTGACTAAACGAGCACAGTAACCACTCGTTCTCTCTCGTTCTCTTTGTCATGCTTCAGTCAAGAGGAAGGCCGAGAGAGTCTTCACATCCCCTTCCTCATAGTAGTGCTTCAACCTAGCACCATTGACCATAAATGGCTGTCCTTGCTGCAAGTTTTTAATCTCTATGGCACCATGAACAAAGACATTAGTAATAATAAATGGACCGGACCATCTAGACTTTAGTTTGCCTGGAAATAGCTTTAATCGTGAGTTAAATAATAATACAAGTTGGCCCTTCTTAAAATCTTTGATCCTGAGTCTACTGTCATGCCATATTTTTGTCTTTTCTTTGTACATTTTGGCATTCTCATAGGCCATGTGCCTAAGCTCGTCAAGTTCATGTAGCTGTAAAGATCTTAATGTCCCCGCATCCTTCACACAAAAATTTAATTCTTTCATGGCCCAAAATGCCTTGTTTTCCAATTCCAGTGGCAAGTGGCAAGCCTTGCCATACACCAACCTATAGGGAGACATTCCTAGAGGTGTCTTATATGCTGTTCTGTAAGCCCAAAGTGCATCCTCAAGCTTGAAAGACCAGTCTTTCCTATTAGGTTTGACTACCTTTTCTAGGATGTTCTTTATTTCCCTATTGGAAATCTCAGCTTGGCCATTTGAGTGTGGGTGGTAGGGAGTAGCTACCCTATGTCTAATGTTATACTTAGCCAATATTTTCTCCATAGCCTTATTGATGAAATGTGACCCCTCATCACTAATGATAGCACGAGGAGTCCCAAATCTAGTGAAAATGTGTCTATGCAAGAAGTGAGTGACTGTTTTAGCATCATTATTAGGACATGCCTTAGCTTCTACCCACTTTGACACGTAGTCTACTGCTACTAAAATGTACAGGTTACCTGATGATGGAGGGAATGGTCCCATGAAATCAATGCCCCACACATCAAAGAGCTCCAACTCTAAGATGTAGGTGAGGGGCATCTCATCCTTACGACTGAGGTTACCTGTCCTTTGGCATTTGTCACAGTTGTGGGCATAATTGTGGGCGTCCTTGAAGATTGTTGGCCAGTAGTAGCCACTCTGAAATACCTTAGCAGCTGTTCTTTGACCACCAAAGTGCCCACCGTAAGGAGATGAGTGACAGTGCTGCAGCACAGACTTCGCTTCAGCAGCTGAAACACACTTCCTCAACAACCCATCAGCACAGGTCCTGTAAAGTATGGGGTCATCCCAGATGAATTTCCTTGCTTCATGGAGGAACCTCTTCTTCTCTTATCCTCCCTTGAACACTGGTAATACCTGTGCTGCACGGAAGTTAGCAATGTCAGCGAACCAAGGTTCCTCATCGTTATCACGATGAGTTAAAGCAAAGATATGTTCATCTATAAAAGCATCAGAAATTGCGGGGTCCGCAATTTTTTCGCAATTGTGCTGCAATCGAGACAGGTGATCTGCAACCACGTTTTCACATCCCTTCTTGTCCCGAATGTCCAAATCGAATTCCTGCAGCAATAACACCCATCTAATCAATCTAGGCTTAGCATCAGCCTTCCTCATCAGATATTTTAAAGCAGAATGGTCAGTATATACAATGGTCCTAGTTCCTACAATATAGTTCCTAAATTTTTCACAAGCAAATACTACAGCAAGCATCTCTTTCTCTGTAGTTGTATAGTTACATTGAGCCTCATTCAAGGTCTTACTAGCATAATAGACAGGATGTGTGAGCTTGTCAATCTTCTGTCCTAACATGACTCCTACAGCATAGTCACTGGCATCACATAGCATCTCAAATGGGAGATCCCAATTTGGTCCTACTATGATTGGTGCTGTGACCAATGCTTCCTTAAGGGCTTTCCAAGCTACTACACATTCTTTAGAGAAGATGAATGGCCTACCTAGCTCTAGAAGCTCACATAGAGGCTTGGCTATCTTAGAAAAGTCCTTGATGAACCTTCTATAGAAGCCAGCATGTCCTAGGAAACTCCTAATAGCTTTGACATTCTGGGGCTCTACCAACTTCTCTATGACCTCTATTTTTGCCCTATCCACTTCTACACCTGCCCTTGACACTCTATGTCCTAAGACAATCCCTTCATCTACCATAAAATGGCACTTTTCCCAATTTAGGACTAGGTTGGTCTCCTCACACCTAGCCAGGACTTGTCCTAGATTCTCTAGACAGGTTTTAAATGAGTCCCCAAAGACTGAGAAGTCATCCATGAATATTTCTATTATGGACTCATCCAACTCAGAGAAGATCGCCATCATGCACCTTTGGAAAGTTGCCGGTGCATTGCATAAGCCAAAAGGCATTCTGCGGAAGGCAAACGTTCCAAAAGGGCAAGTGAAGGTAGTCTTCTCTTGATCCTTCGGGTCTATAGTGATTTGATTATAGCCAGAGTACCCATCTAAAAAACAATAGTAGGCTCTACCAGCTATTCTGTCTAGCATCTGGTCAATAAACGGTAGAGGGAAATGGTCTTTTTTAGTTTCTTTATTTAACTTCCTGTAATCCATACATACCCTCCACCCTGTGACAGTCCTTGTTGGAATCAGTTCGTTGTTCTCATTGACTACCACAGTTATTCCCCCCTTTTTAGGTACACATTGGATGGGGCTCACCCACTGGCTACTAGCTATGGGGAAAATTACTCCTGCATCTAACCACTTTATTATTTCTTTCTTCACTACCTCTTTCATAGAGGGGTTTAACCTACGCTGGTGATCTACCCTAGGTGTGTGCTCTTCCTCTAGAATAATTTTGTGCATGCAATAAGAAGGGCTAATGCCTCGAATATCAGCAATAGTCCATGCTATAGCCTTCCTATGTTGCTTAAGCAGTAAAATTAAATCATCCTCATGCTGTTCACTAAGCTTAGAAGAAATAATTACAGGCAGCGTATCATTATCTCCTAGATATGCATATTTGAGGTGAGTTGGTAGTGGTTTCAGTTCTAAAACAGGTGGATGCTCAATGGAGGGCTTTAACGGATTTACAGTTCTATCAGTCAAGTCTATAGTCATACATACATGCTGAGGTCTATCTACAGGCATATTCATTATGTCAGATACATTTAGATCATCTACATCTAATCCTACATATTCGTTAGCATGCTTGGTTAACAGTACATGCTCTAATTGTTCTTCCATTAGTGAGTCAACAACATCAACGCTAGCACAAGACTCAGAATCAGAGGGATACCTTAAAGCTTTGTAAACACTAAATTTTACCTCTTCATCATGAACCCTCATAGTTAACTCACCTTTTTGCACGTCTATTAGTGCCCTACCTGTGGCTAGAAATGGTCTACCTAGCAGGATGGGAACCTCCTTGTCTGCCTCATAGTCCAGGACAATGAAATCTGCAAGGAAAATAAATTTGTCAACTTTAACTAGAATATCCTCAATCTTACCTTCTGGATATGCGATGGATCTGTCTGCTAGTTGTAAAGTGACAGTAGTTGGACGTGCTTCTCCCATTCCCAACTGGCGGAATAGGGACAGGGGCATGAGATTTATGCTGGCGCCCAGGTCACAAAGCGCTCTGCCCACATGCTTGCCTCCAAGTTCTACAGGTAAGGTGAAGGACCCAGGATCCTTCTCCTTCTTGGGCAGCTTGTTTTGGAGGATGGCACTGCACTCCTCGGTGAGGTTTACTGTTTCAAACTCACCAATTATTTTTTTGTTAGTAATAATGTCCTTCAAAAACTTTACATATGAAGGCATAGACTGTAAAACCTCTACAAAAGGAATATTCACATGCACTTGCTTAAGTATTTCTAAAAATTTATTAAAATGAACTTCCTGTTCCTGCTTCTTCTTAAGCCTTCGAGGGTATGGAGGTGGTGGCACATATGCAGGCACGTCAGGACGCCTTAAGATAGGTGGAGGCCTTGGAATTTCTTCTACGTCCTCAACAATTGGCTCTAGCCTGGCTCCTGATGTGCTAGTCGGTGGTGGACCTTGGCTTGGCAGAGACTCCAGTGGAGCACTAGACTCAGTGTTCTCTACTCTCTTTGGTGTGTCCTTTGTGTTGCTCACCAATGGTCTTCCACTCCTAAGTTCAATGGCTTGAACTTGTTCTTTGCCATCTCTCCTTGGTACCTCGGTATCAGCAGGGAGTCTCCCTTGGGGCCTACTTTTAAGTTCATTGGCTAATTGGCCTATTTGGTTTTCCAGGCTCCTAAGAGTAGCTTGCTGGCTCTGAAGAGTAGCATCATTCTTAGCGATATACTCCTTGAGTAGGTTTTCTACAGAAGATCCTACAGGTTGATTGTAAGGTTTTTGGTACATTGACTGGTTATGTTGGGGAGTGAAACCAGGTGTTCCACTCGGCCTTGGTTGGTTAGAATTTTGGTTAGTGTTTTGTTGGCCACCCCATGACAGGTTAGGGTGGTTTCTCCAACCAGGGTTATAGGTGTTGGAGTAGGGGTTATTCCTAGGCTGCTGCTGGCTTCCAACATAGCAGACTGAAGATGGATTCCCAGGGCAGTATTCATATGGGTGCCCTTCCCCACAGAATCCACAGATAGGTGCCTCGCCTTGATTTGGTTGAGTGCCCATTGACATGGCTGTGGCGGTATTGGCACTGGTTTGGAGATTGGCCTGAGCCATTTGCTTAACTAGGTTGGTCAGGGCATTTATTTGGGTGCTCATGGCGCTTAGAGCATCCTTGTCTTGAGCCCTAGTTGGCTCTACTGGATCATCCGACCACCTACAGTGAGATGCTGAGATCTTCTCCAAGATCTCATAAGCTTCGTTGTAACTCTTGGACAACATGGAACCTCCAGCAGATGAATTTAAGACTTGTCTGGTGCTGGGGTTGCATCCTTTAAAGAAAACTTCTATTTGGATACACCATGGAATGCCATGGTGTGGACATTTAATGAGAAGGCTTTGAATCTAGTCCAAGCTTCGTGAAGAGACTCATTATCAGCTTGTTTAAACTTTATGATATCATCACGAAAGGTTGAATTCCTATCAGGTGGGAAGTATTTGACTAGGAATTTTTCTGCTAAATCTGTCCAATTGCGGACAGATCCTGAGGGTAAAGAATTTAGCCATGTTTTGGCTTTGTCCCTCAAAGAGTAAGGGAAAAGATATAGCCTCAGGGCCTCTTGGGAAACTCCAGGGATTAGGAATGTGTCACTAACGCCTAGGAAGTTCCTAAGGTGGTTATGGGGGTCCTCATTTTCTATTCCAAAGAATTGTCCCACAGTGGACAACATTTGGAACATCACTGGTTTTAACTCGAATGAGTGGGCAGTGATTTCAGGACGGATTATGCTGGGGTTCAGCTCCCCAGGCATAGGTACTAGATATGACAGAATGGCACTATTCTTGTCATTCGCTATTTCGATGGGGTTGCGAATGGCTTGTGCCGGATTTGGAACTAGATCGCCCATTTCTTTAGTTTCAGGTGTGGTTTGAGGTACAGGAGGTTGTTTAAAGAGACGTTTCTTTGCCTTATTCCTAGCTCGAAGTGATCTTTCAGGTTCAGGATCGAACTCTAAATTACTATGTGAACGCTCACTCATAAACTACCTTAATAGCACCTGCAAAAGAAATGAAACAGATTAGTTTCACTCAATGATAAACTTGATTTTTCAAACTTAACAACTTCGTTTTCACTTAAAATAAGTCCCCGGCAGCGGCGCCAAAAACTTGTTGCGTGCTCAATGTGTAAAGATAAATATGCAAACAGGAAGAGAGAGCACTTAGAACATGCAAGCATACATGGTCTCACAGCAAGTAGTAAGTATATTTCATTCGTTTTTTCCACAGAGACTCATTTTTAGCTATTCGCGAAGTGTGAATGTTAAGAAAGATGGGATGAATTTGATGGGGTAAAATTGGTTTTTAATTAACTACTTTTTGCTGAATGTGTAGAGGGATATAACATAAACAAATTAAAGTTAAAACTAGACCTAAAGGACAAGAGATGGAATTAATAATCGAGGAAGAAAACAGCTAAACAGAATGATAAAAAGGCAGAATTGCGAGGACCGCAATGTTTCCGCAATTAAATGGCAGCGAATCTGATTAAAATGGGGAATTAAGGGCTACTAATGACTATCCTATAGGCAGTTTATTACGATTATCAAGCTTTGGATCAACTCTCTATACATCAAACTCACTCTATCTCAAGTATCGTCCGATTCCATGCATGAGAGACTCAAGTTTACTCGACTTCAAAGTAAGGTCTTAAGCATCTTGTTAAAACAGGAGTGTTTAGTTTGTACTAGGGAAACGCCTATTCCTAGGCCGTTTCCTGATTACCATGAAAGGCTAGCATGATTATATGACTCTGAACTCTTACTCCTTCCAGAGGTTAGGAGTTCTTTGGACAAAATGGATGGCCAATCGAAATTGCCCGTGGGATGAAGCTTACATACAATCAATGTTCGAGTGTTAATCTGCCTACTTGACTCACGTTTTTTAGCCTATAGTTCTGTCATTAGCATGCCCCTAAGCGATTTTAGTTACTCATGGATATGTGAAGAACAGAAAGGGTAGATAAAACAGACATACTTAGAAGAGAAATGTGCTTAAAACAGGAAGCAAAACCCGTAGCAGAAGAAAGTATAAACTGTGAAGTGCAGAAACTTACTTTGATTAACTTGAATGTTTGAATGACAAAGGAAAGCTTTAAAAGGAATGAATCCAAGGCAGACAACAACGAAATGCAATAAGTAAATTACTAAACTAAGAACAACAATGATCAGTAATGGAAATGAGAAGGAAAGAACAGAAAACAGTAAAGGATTGCTGGAAAACTCCGTGGCAGTCGCCTCGAATGATGGTGATGAAAAGTCAGCCGTGCTTGGATGAATCCAATCGAGAGAGAAGAAGAATCTCCTCTCCTTCCTATCAGATTATCGATTCCAAAAGCTTAGACTCTCACTCCAAAAGACGGCAAAGGAAAACAGATGGAAATGGTGGACTGCAAGAAGACTTCTGCGCTTCGAATTGATGACTGAACCTCCGACTTTGACCCCCTTTTATAGTGGTTTGCAGGTGCGTTTGGGCCAAGGAGAACCATCAGTCTTCAACGTCATATATCAGAATGGATGGAGGAGAAAGAACGAATCCCTGAAAAGTCGGATCTAAACAGAAAAATGTCAGCCAACTTACGGTTTTAACTTGAATAATTGCGGTCACCGCAATGTTTTCGCAATTCATTCGCAATGCTCATTTTTCCATTCTTTTCTTCGGTTTTCAACCCTTTTTCTACCTATTGTGCATAAGTCCTATATTAGTTACCTTCTTCTAATTCTCCTATTAAAGCATAGGTTTAAGCTAAATGCTAACAAAAACACCTAAATGTGTACATCTTCTTAAGCTAAATGGGTCCTAAATAAGTCACTTTCAGAGACTTAACAGCTACTTCGGTGGATTTTGCTTCTCCAGGACTTCGATGTGAAGATCAAGGATAGGAGAGGAGCAGAAAACCCGGTAGCCGACCATCTGAGCCGCTTGGTCAGAAAGGAAGACCTCCTGCCTCTGAATGAAGATTTCCCCGATGAGACACTCTTCAGACTTGATACAGTCCTTCCCTGGTATGCTGATATGGTAAATTACTTGGCCACAGGTAATTTTCCTTCTGGTTTCTCTCATAGTAGGAAAGCGAAGTTGAAAAGCGACGCTAAGTACTATGTTTGGGAGGATCCCAATTTATGGAAGTTCTGTTCTGATCAAATAATTAGGAGATGTGTCCCTGAGAATGAGCATGCGTCTATTCTTGCTTTCTGTCATGATTATGCATGTGGGGGACATTTCGGGCCTAGGAGGACAGCTAGGAAAGTTTTAGATAGTGGGTTTTACTGGACTTCTCTGTTTAAAGATGCGCATGAATTTTGTAAAACCTGCGATAGATGTCAAAGAATAGGGTCGATATCTGGTAGAAATGAAATGCCTCAAACCCCTGTCTTAGTCTGTGAAATCTTTGACGTTTGGGGCATGGATTTTATGGGACCCTTCCCGCCTTCTTGTGGTTTTTCTTACATATTGCTGGCTGTTGATTATGTTTCCAAGTGGGTTGAGGCGAAAGCCACAAAGACTAACGATGCTAATTCTGTTGTTAGGTTCGTTCAGTCTCGTATTTTTACCAGGTTTGGAATCCCACGAGCCATAATCAGTGACCAGGGAACTCATTTTTGCAACCGATCTGTGGCGGCTTTGCTGAGGAAGTATGGTGTGCATCATCGCGTGTCCACCGCCTACCATCCTCAAGCCAATGGGCAAGCCGAGGTCTCCAATAGAGAGGTAAAGTCAATTCTGGAGAAAACCGTGAGACCGAGTAGGAAGGATTGGAGCGATCGTCTGCAGGATGCTTTGTGGGCCTACCGCACCGCCTACAAAACCCCTATCGGTATGTCCCCATACCGGTTGGTCTTTGGTAAGGCATGCCACTTACCCGTGGAGATTGAGCACAAAGCATTCTGGGCGATCAAGAAGTGTAACATGAGCCCTGACGAAGCTGGCGAGGCACGACTGCTTCAGTTACAGGAGTTGGAGGAACTGCGTTTGGACTCCTATGAGAACTCTAGGATCTATAAAGAGAAGTCCAAACAGTTTCATGACCGAAGGATCTTAAAGAAAGACTTCGAAGTCGGTCAGAAAGTTCTGCTGTTCGATTCCCGTCTGAAGTTCATGCCAGGTAAGCTTCGTTCCCGTTGGAAAGGACCCTATACCATAACTAAAATTTCTCCTTATGGCAGTGTTGAGATTCAGAGCTTGGACTCAGATGAGGTGCAGAAGGTGAATGGGCACCGGTTGAAGATTTTCCACGAGGGAGACGCTGAGTGCTATGACGCCACATTACTTCTAGCGCCGCCCCCGATCGACTATGGATGAGTGGAAGAGTGAATACAGTCGAGCAATCGACTTTAAAAATTTGCGCTTCTCGGAGGCACCCGAGTTTGGACTGTAATTCTGTTCTTTATTGCTTTGTTCTTGTATATATTTGCTTTTGAGTTGTTGTTTGTTTTCTTGTTTTCCTAGGAGAAAAGGTGGAACGGTCGACGATTCGAGAGCACATTGGAGGACGTTGGTGCACATCTTCACCCGTCGACTCCATAAAATTCAGGGGAGGTTTTCTGTTCCCTTAGAATTTTATTGTTTTTATAGTTGAATGCATTGGGGACAATGCATATCTTAAGGTGGGGGGTGGAGTTTGTTGATACATAGAGATGAGACTTCTTAGTAGTTGTCGAGCATTTGTGTACTCTGGCTGTTAGATTAGAATCTGAATGCATGTGTCCGATGAGGACGGTCTGTGATTTGCTTGTGAACACTCCGTATTTGCATGATTCGAAAATTTGACGATGTATGCACATTTTGAGCCTATTTTAAAATTTTTTCTGTTATTTCCCTACATTCACTGAGCACATAGCACTCTTATCCTCAGTTCTGTAGGTCTAGACTGATCTTATTTTGTCTGAAACCTTGTTGTCACTCCGAAAGGTACCATTAGGGAGGCTTGATGTGTAGAAGTAGTAATAACTCATTTGTGTATAGCGAAGCTATTGCCTTAAAAAAAAAGTATGCATGAAAAATAAAACCTCTAGAGTTGCTCCTCCTTCTTGTGTTGCCCGTGTAACCAGGGGCGATCGTGTAACCCACGGTTGTCACTGCATGAAAGGGGAACTAATGGAAGTGAGCAATGGTCCTTAAAAACGTGAAGCTAAATTTGGCTTGACGTGTTAGGCTCTCTAGGAGAAAAATAAAAAAAAAGTTGTTCAAAAGAAAAGAAAATGGGTACAAAGTACTCAAAGAAAAGAATAAAAATTAGGCCTTATGTTTTGTTGCTATTCCTATCACTAAAAGCCGTTAGACTGTTCTTATCGCCATAAGTAGGGGGAAAACGAGTTATAGGACTATATAAGGTTATTCTGGGCTTGCGTGAGCTAGGTTGAGAGGTGCTAAGCACACACACACGTAAGGAAATAGGAGTTTAAATTTTGAAATGATTTCAACGTTTGCATGCTTTTGATGGTTTTGAATTTACTACAAGTACCTTGTTTCACAAGCATTGAGATTAGAGTCCAAGCATGCATTTAATTCTTTGGAGATTATTTAGAGTATACCTTGCTCGAGGACTAGCAAGATTTAGGTCGGGGGTATTTTGATAGCTCCAAAATAGAGCTATCTTAATGTCCCTAATTCTAGCTAAAACCATGATATATATTGATTAAAATGCTTCCTTGTAGGTGATTTCATGGTGAAGAGCTCGGGAAGTCCATTGATGATTTTCGGGGCTAAAAAGGTCATTTAACATGTTTCGGGAAGTGTTCGGGTCAAAACGATAGGCCAAACGGAGCTCGGGAGCCAAAACGACCCAAAAGTGGGCTAAGAGCCGAGAGGGCAGCGCCCAGGCGCCGGCGCCCAGCGCCCAGGCGCCCAACGAACGCAGCACGCGCGCGCCGCTCGCAAGCACCGCACGCCCGCGCCCAGACGGCCAGACGCGCGCTCGCCCGCGCGCGCCGCCTCGCCTCGCGCCCGCGCGCCAGCCCGCTCCGCCTCGCCCATGTCCGCGCGCGCCCGCGCGCCCACGCCCGTGTCCGCCTCGCCCATGCCCGCGCGCCCACGCCCGTGTCCGTCTCGCCCATGCCCGCGCGCCCACGCCCGTGTCCGCCTCGCCGTGTCCGCGCGCGACAGCGTCGAGACGCTGGCCGAGCGTCTCGACGCTCCGAACTCTGAAGCGTGATTTTGAAGATCCACCCGAGAGCAAGCGTCGAGCGCAAGCGTCTCGACGCTCGCTCGACGCCGCGCGCGCGTCTCGACGCCGCCCCGCGCGCGCGCGCCTGCCAACTTAGGGCACAGCGTCGAGACGCTGGCCTAGCGTCTCGACGCTACGAGCTTAAAAGGCGTGAAACCTTCGGTTTTGCAGCCATTCTTGGATCCTTCTTCTTCCCCAAGCTTCTCCTCTCGGTTCCAAGACGTTTTTCCGCCATTTTTGTACTTCTTCTCCTTCTTTGTGCATGATTCCAAGCTCTTCCATGGTGGATTGGAGTAATCTAACCTCCATGGAAGGCTAAACCAAGGTAAGTGCTTGATTTTGGGTTTGGATTTGTAAATTATGGATGTTTGGGGAGATTTTCCCCTTTGTGAATGTTAAGCCATTTAGCTTGTTTATGCATTTCTTGCTTGTTCTTCATCCAATTCTAGCATGTGTAGCTAAATTAGTTTGACAATCTAATTCTTATGCATGATAGAGGGCTAAAGGTTGGGACGTATAATTGCCTATACCGCTAGGTAGCACGGGTCTAAGCATGGCTAATTAGTTCGGCCCAAAGTGACATTGGTAAACTGAATTAATTAACGTTTTCATGTTAGGCTTAAGGCAAGAGAGAAACCGGGTTAGTCTTAGGATTAGATCGTCGCAATGTTCCCGTCACTGGCACGTAATCGATTTAGGGATCGCTACCGTAGATAGATTATTGGCCAAGTTTAATTAGAATTGCACGAGTCTAATTAAATCCTTGGGTCATTTGAGTTAGGAATAACTAAATGAATTGTGTGCATGAACATGGCTAACGCGTTAATTGTATCGATGATCCTAACATCCATAACGAGCAATTCCATTTCTCGAAGTTGAGCACAACCGTTTAATTTTTGCACATTTTCATTTAATTTTCCGTTAGTAGCATATTAGGAGCTCCCTTCCCCCAAAACCAAATTACTATTCTTTTATTTGTGCATTCTTTTATTTCTTGCAAATTAGACTTAGTTAGATTAAATTTCTTATTTCCCTGTGGATCGACCCCGTTGCCACTTAGCTACAAATAGCTCGGTGTATTCGGGTTTATAAATTGTATTTTGGCAAGCCTCGACAGCTTGAATTTGGAGTACCCCAAAAGTACCTCTACCAAAATTGTGGAGCTATCAAAATGTCCCTAATTCTAGCTAAAACCATGATATATATTGATTAAAATGCTTCCTTGTAGGTGATTTCATGGTGAAGAGCTCGGGAAGTCCATTGATGATTTTCGGGGCTAAAAAGGTCATTTAACATGTTTCGGGAAGTGTTCGGGTCAAAACGATAGGCCAAACGGAGCTCGGGAGCCAAAACGACCCAAAAGTGGGCTAAGAGCCGAGAGGGCAGCGCCCAGGCGCCGGCGCCCAGCGCCCAGGCGCCCAACGAACGCAGCACGCGCGCGCGCCCGCGCGCGCCGCTCGCAAGCACCGCACGCCCGCGTCCAGACGGCCAGACGCGCGCGCGCCCGCGCGCGCCGCCTCGCCTCGCGCCCGCGCGCCAGCCCGCTCCGCCTCGCCCATGTCCGCGCGCGCCCGCGCGCCCACGCCCGTGTCCGCCTCGCCCATGCCCGCGCGCCCACGCCCGTGTCCGTCTCGCCCATGCCCGCGCGCCCACGCCCGTGTCCGCCTCGCCGTGTCCGCGCGCGACAGCGTCGAGACGCTGGCCGAGCGTCTCGACGCTCCGAACTCTGAAGCGTGATTTTGAAGATCCACCCGAGAGCAAGCGTCGAGCGCAAGCGTCTCGACGCTCGCTCGACGCCGCGCGCGCGTCTCGACGCCGCGCAGCGTCTCGACGCCGCCCCGCGCGCGCGCGCCTGCCAACTTAGGGCACAGCGTCGAGACGCTGGCCTAGCGTCTCTACGCTACGAGCTTAAAAGGCGTGAAACCTTCGGTTTTGCAGCCATTCTTGGATCCTTCTTCTTCCCCAAGCTTCTCCTCTCGGTTCCAAGACGTTTTTCCGCCATTTTTGTACTTCTTCTCCTTCTTTGTGCATGATTCCAAGCTCTTCCATGGTGGATTGGAGTAATCTAACCTCCATGGAAGGCTAAACCAAGGTAAGTGCTTGATTTTGGGTTTGGATTTGTAAATTATGGATGTTTGGGGAGATTTTCCCCTTTGTGAATGTTAAGCCATTTAGCTTGTTTATGCATTTCTTGCTTGTTCTTCATCCAATTCTAGCATGTGTAGCTAAATTAGTTTGACAATCTAATTCTTATGCATGATAGAGGGCTAAAGGTTGGGACGTATAATTGCCTCAATCGCTAGGTAACAAGGGTCTAAGCGTGACTAATTAATTCTAGCCTAAGTGACAGTAGGAGAATAGCATTAATTATCGTTTGCACGATAGACTTAGGGAAAGAATAGAAATCGCGCCAATTGGTCGAGTTCTCGATCAATCGGTTCGTCGCGATATTACCCGTCACTGTTCTTTGATTGATTTAAGCGTAGCTAACTTAGATTAATTAGCGAGCATGTTTAATTGGAATTGCACTTTTCTAATTAATTCTTTGGGATGTTTGCTACGGAAACGAGCAAACATTTCGCGTGCATGAGATTAAATTACAAGCATGATTAGAATCCCTATGATCTAAGCGCATCAAGATAAATCCCGATCCCTCGAATTAGGAGCACGTGTTCCATTTATTTTTCCGCTCTTTACTTTTCGCATTTATTTTTCCGTTAGCTTAATTTTACTTAGTTTAGTTTTAATTAACTCCCCCTTTTATTTTATTTTGAGTTTTAGTTTAAAAGACAAATAGAAATTAATTAGGAGAGATTGATTAAGGTTCCCTGCGGATCGACCTGTTACCACTAGCTTCAAAGCTTAGTAGTTTCGGTAATTATAAATTTTATTTTGGCGGGATTCGACACCCCGAAAATTAGTTGGACATTCAAAAATCCTTCTACCAAGGATAAAGCGAAGGATTGGCTGCACTACTTACCTGGGATCACCTCTACGTGGAATGGGTTGAAAGGGCTGTTTTTAGACAAATACTTCCCCGCTTCGAGAGCCAAGTTCCTAAGGAAGGAGATCCACAGGATCATGCAAAAAGAAGGGGAGACCTTTGATAAATATTGGGAGCGGTTTACCCGGTTGTGCGAAGACTTCCCCCACCATCGGATTCCACAGGCAGAACTCATTCGCCTCTTCTACGAAGGCTTGTGTGATCATGATTGTTGGTTGCTTGATGCAGCTAGTGGAGGGGCGTTGATTGACAAGACCCCAGTGGAAGCTCGGCGTTTGATCTGTAATATGGCTCAGAATATGCAGCATAATGGAATTGAAGGACGTGAGCAAGCCCGCCTCCAAAGCGAAGTGAAAGAGCTCAAGGGCCAACTGTCAAAGATACACGACGGTTTGCTTAAATTTCAAGGAGACCCATCGCGAAATCGTCCTTCTGTTTCTTCTCAATCCATTGAAGGAATGTTCAAGTCCCTCATGGAAACTTATCAGGATACCAATGCGCAGTTGCGGTCGATGAGAGAAGGGATGACGGAGGCAAAGACCAGAACGAGTGGGATGGAAACTCAGGCAGCTGATTGGCCAGATGGTATTGCACTGAAGAATGGAAGGGATATTCCCTTGATTTCGGCGCCTGAGAATCCTTGGATGCTACCCCCACACGCGAGGATGAATTCCTGTGAGCAGGTCTATTTCATCACCGCTGTTGTGGAGGGAGAGGAAGGCAAGGTTGAGCAAAAGATCGAGGATCTTGAGTCAAGAAGGAAGGAAGCTCAGTTGGGTGCACCCCCGAGCTTGAAAGGCTACATGCCCAAGGCTCCCTTCCCAAGCCGTTTGTTGCCTCCAGTTGAGAAAAAGGGGAAGCCGATTGAATGTTCCCCAAGCCATCTTGAGAATGAAAAGATGGACAAGAATGATGAGAAAAAGAACGACATTGTCTCCGCAATTTTCCAAGGTACGCTTCCACCAAAGTGCGTCGATCCTGGTACGTTTACTATCCCATGCACTATTGGTAATAAGCTGATTGAAAATGCCATGCTAGATCTCGGTTCCTCAATTAACGTCATGTCTGCTGATGTGTTTAAAGAGCTTAAACCATGCAATTTAATTGAGTCTAATGTAGTTGTTCAACTAGCCGATCAATCTTGTGTGCGACCATTAGGGAAAATTGAGGACATTTTGGTTAGAGTGGAAGATTTGTTGTTTCCATGTGATTTCCATGTGCTTAATACGAACAAAAATTCTTTGCATGTTTCCTCTCCTATCTTACTAGGACGCCCATTTATGAAGACCGCTAAGGTCAAGATTGATGTTGATAGGGGTTCCTTTTCTATAGGATTTGATGGAAATGTGCATGAATTTTTTATGAATGAGTCTAAATCTTTTGTGTATGATGAGAATGGAAAAACAAAATCTGTGGGTTGTGTGAAGGAAGAGAATTTTACCTCGCGCTTGAGGGACTATTCTTTTGCTTCTGTTAGGAAAAAAGACTTAGACTTGAATGATAATGGTGCTGTTTTTTATTGCACTAACAATGATGATGTTCGCGTGCTCAAAGCACGACGAGAAAAAATGTGTTTAAATGATGTTTGCAGGAACAGTGTGGATGAGGACATGTCTGGGACGTCCCCCGCGCTGTCGGAGTATGGATGAGTTCGTTGAGTGAATTCAGTCGAGCAAACGACTTTAAAAATTCTGCGCTTCTCGGAGGCACCCGAGTGTTGAACTGTTTTTCTGTCAGTTAGTTTATCATTGTTTTAGTTTAGTTTCGTAGTATACTTTAGCTTAATTTAGCTTGCTGTTTTTTTTTAGGAAATAAGGAGAAGTTGAGGAAATTGGGCTCAGATAAGGGAAGCACCGCCTCTTTCCCCTCGCCAGCTTCACAAAGATCAGGGAAGTGTTGTTTTTCTTTTCCCTTTACTTTTGTGTATCTGATAGAAAAGCATTGAGGACAATGCTATCTTCTGAAGTTGGGGGTGGAGTTGGATGTTTTGGATATGCATGTGTAGTTCGTTGAGCAGTGTTAATTTTGAATTTGAAGTGTTGGGACTCTGTTTATATGCTTTCTAATTATGACGATCTAGGAAGTGTCTTTTTGGAATCTGAGCATTTGCGTAATCTAGTTTTTGCATGATGGTGTTTTGCATTTATTAGGTTCATGTCAAAAATTTTAAAATTTTTTCTATTGCTCCCTTGCATCTATCGAGCACTTAGCAACCTCATCTTAGACTCCGTACGCTTAGTTTGATCACATGTTGCATGATTCTTGTTGTCACCCCGAAAGGCACCCCTAGGGTAGCTTGTTGCATGAGAGTTAGTGGTTGATTAAGCCTAATATAAAAAAAAAAAGCAGAAAAGCGTGTTGGTTAGAAAAATCTCCCGAGGCGTTCCTCCTTTTTAAAGTGCGCACTTAAAAAGTGAACGTTAGTCCTTAAAAATGTGAAGCTTAGGCCTAAGTTTGACATGTTAGGCAACTCGGGATGGGAAAGAAAAAGAAAATAAAAAGTTGGGTTCAAAGAACCTTAACCAAGGGTACAAAGTACTCAAAAAGAAAAGAAAAAAAATGTGTATGAGAAAATTGTTTTAGGCCTCTTAATTTGTTGCTCTCTCTGATGTGATTAAGCTATAGACTGTTCTTCAATGCTAGAAGTAGGGGGAAAACAAGATGAATTGTAGCATGTTGTTTTTCCGAGCTTGCATGGTTTAGGAGAGGTTCGCTATCACACACACACGTAGGGGAGTAGTAGTTAATTTTTGACATGTTCATTGATTAAGTGCATGCGATCGATTGCTTACTTGTTTATGTAAATGTCTTGATTCTTAAAGCATCGAGATTTGAGTTAGAAGCATGCATGTATAGTCCTTAGGAGCTATTTTAGAGTTTTCCTTGCTCGAGGACTAGCAAGATTTAGGTTGGGGGTTTTGATAGCACTCAAAAAGTGCTAATATTTAGCTCCTAAGTCTTGCGAATTAAGTAATTAATTGTGCTTAATTAATATATTTTGTATAATTTAATTACTTAGGGGTAAATCGGACCATTGAATTAATTAAGAGCTTAAAAGAACGTTTAGAGAATAATTTTGATTAATCATTCTGAGTGTTTATACTATGTATATTAATTAATCAAATGATGTCTCAATTGTGATAAGTGGTCTGGTGGTGCAGGAGGAATTTGGCAAGTTGATAGGCCTGAGTTCGATTCCAGAGGAGGACAAAATTTCCGTTATTTTTCCTCCAGGCACAGACGTAGCGTCGAGACGCTGCCTGCAGCGTCTCGACGCCATCACGACGAAAACGCGCGCGGCACTTAGGGCACCAGCGTCGAGACGCTGGCCTAGCGTCTCGACGCTCCGACGGCTTAAAACGTCAATTTGACGATTTTTCAGCAACTTTTACATCTTCTTCTTCCCTTCGATTTTGCTCTCGGGTCTTCTTCATTTTCTCCGCCATTTGTGGCCTTTTGGAGCTTATTTCTTGTATATTAGCTTGGGGATGATGCCCAAAGCTTCCATGGGAGTGTTGGAACTCCAAACCTCCATGATTGGCTAAGGTACTTGTGCTTGGATTTGGGTTAATTAGGGATTTTTGCTAAGTTTCTAATGTTTTGATAATGTATGCTTAATGGTTCTGATTTGGCTTTGAGTATGTATGCATTTGTCTATCTTGCTTAATCCAACGCGCATGTTAGATTTCGACGATTGACACTCGAGTCATCTTGCATGTTGTGTATGTTAAAGAGTAGCGATGCCGTGCCTCTCACTGCTCGACTAAGTAACACAGATAGACGAAACTAAATCGGAGTATCGAGTCGTGTATGATAGTTGTTGATTGCATACAGCGTTGGCGGGCAATCTACTAGCAATTAAATTACATGTTTGAATGTTCGTCGCGGTATGTTAGTGACTATCTAGAGTCAAATTTGGGGCAGATCACCCTAATGCAACTTTAGATAATGTTTGATTAGAACTGTGTGGTCTAATTAATTTCTATGGAGCCGGTTACCTTGGGGCTTCTCGGGTAACTGACCGTGTGCATATTATAATCAATTAGCCTTGCCTTAGAATTAAATGATAAATGTTAAAATGCTTAGCAAGATCCCGAAAATTCCCCAAATCCAACACTCTTCATTCTCAAGTTTATTACTTTTCCGTTAGCACTTTTCTCTACATTGCATGATTAAAACCCCCCTTTTTGTGACAACCTTACCAACTAACCTAATCACATCTTAAACAATTAATCCTCAATTTTATTCCCTCTTTGTGGTTCGACCCCGTTACCGCTAGCTGCAAAGCTAAAAGCTACGGGTTTATAAATTTATTTTGGCAAGCCTCGACAGCTTGAGTTTATAGCGATAGTTCAAAAATATCGTTACCACTCCTGAATCAAGTATCCAGGTATGACAATCATGTTCTACTAAACATGTTTCAACAACAAGTAAATCATATTTACCTTGTCTTTCTTTCTCAGCCTTTTTCTCTGCAAGATACTTTTGGCAATTGCGTTTCCAGTGCCCATCTACACCACAATGGAAACATTTTCCTTTGTCTGTAGATTTACTCTTGCTCTTAGCAGTAGCAGGTGCTTTTCCCTTCCTTTTATCTTTCTTCTTCTTTTGAATACTCTTATTCTTAATAGAAGAAAGTTCAGACCTACTCCCTGAAGACGACCCCTTTTGGAATTTCCTAGAAGTGACAACATTTGCCTCCTTCTCTTTTCCTTTAGAAGTGTGTAGGGACTGATAGGTTTGTAGCTCGCTGAGGAGAGAAGTCAAATTATACTTTATCTTGTTCATTACCAAATTGGTTCTGAACTGAAGGAAACTCTTCGGAAGAGATTCCAAGATAAAGCTTACTTGACTTGACTCATTTATAATAGCTCCGTTTACTTCCGCCACATTGAAGTGGACCATCATGTTAAGGACATGCTCCCTAACAGAGGTTCCCTCCTTCATGCGAGAGTTGTAAACGAATTTGAGGGCTTCATGACAGACCGATGAGGACGGAAGTCCAAACATCTCCTGTAATGAAGACATGATTTCTTTAGCAGAAACCATATCCTCGTGCTTCTTAGCTAACACATCAGATATGCTGGCTAAGATATAGACTCGGGCTTTATCATTAGCCCTTGTCCATCTATCATATGCTTCTCGAACAGTTCGAGTCGCATCCGAGCTAGGAGGGGGAGGACAATCCTCTGATAAGACGAACCTGAGATCATCTAGAACGAGAATCGTATTCAAGTTCGATTTCCAGGTCGCGTAGTTATCGCCCGTTAACTTATCGGAAGCTAGTAAGTGAATAAAAGAGCTAGACATGCTGAAAGGAGAATGTAAAAATATTAGTGAAAAGGTTTTAACCTAATTTACACACCAATCAAGAATTTAGCAAAGAATAATAATGTACCCATAACTCATTATTAAACTGCAACGATACTTCAGTGGGTCAGAATGGTCGCTACCGAGGGGCAGTCAAGCATTCCTTCACTGAATCAAGACATTCTTGACTAAATGCTAATACCAGAATATCTCATATTCCTATAGCATCTTAGTTATCGTTGTTTGGTCAAGATTTACTAACTCCTTAGCAAATCTCGTAAGTGTGACCCTCCATTTTTAGAATTCATAGGGCGGCCCCAACGATGCAACCGAATGGAAATGTCAAAGTTGGGAATGGCTCTATGTTTCTTTATCCATAAATGGTGATTGAGATGTTCCGATTCCTATGAAACGGCCCTCCGAATGGATCGGTACCACTTGTGGGCACCTAGCAGGCGGAACATAGAAATCTCACGGTTCAATCCAATGGAGGAGACCGCGGGATGTATTGACATACTTCCTTCTCCCACTTACTATAAATACTTTCTCCATTCACCTTGCTCTTGAATTATGCAAATACCATCCGAATGGGGATGCCCTATTGACATCACGAGGCCGAGCATAATTCTCACGGTGTGAACTTAACAGAGAACGTAGGAGGAGAGGGACATATCATATATACCTTCTCAACACCTCTACTAAGTATTTTAAGACGGAATGGGTAAATTACTCAGGCATTATCCGGCTAAGACAATAAGGCCTAAGTCTAGGTAAAACAAACTTTTACCTATGATGTCTAGGTGATAAACACTTTATTACCTCACACCACTCACGCATGCTCATAAAGCCGGGTTAACTTTACTCAAGAACCGGATGGTCCCCAGGTAGGAGGTGTTCCGTAAACCGTCAACTTAAATACCTCCAACCTCGAACAGGATGTCCCCGGGTGAGTTTCTTGTAACCTTAGCATTTACAAGATATCGACCTATTCATCTAATGAAACGGAACGATACATTCAACCCTAAGTGAGCATGCCTTTGTCTTTGTTATAGATTTTAAAAGTCTATGCCAATTTTACAACGCTTTGCAAAACTAAGACTTACTACAACAAACTTCTACATGCTTCTCAAACATGCAACACTAAGGCACGACAAGTTGAATATTTAATTTCATAATTAATATAACAATTATATCGATTATGATTTTAAATATACAACTCCTAATTCATAAATTAATATAACACTTATATCAATTCTCATGAATTAAGCATGCATCCTATACATTATAACACTTATAACAAACAAAATGCATCTAATGTTGGATGTTTAATTTCATAATTAATATAACACTTATATCAATTATTCTATTAAGCAAACAACATCTAATTCATGAATTAATATAACTCTTATATTAATACTCATGAATAAACATGCATCCTATACATTATAACACTTATAATATACCATGTGCATAAAACTATGGCAACCTATGTTGTTCATTCAATTTCATAATTAATATAACAATTATATCAATTATTCTATTGAACTAACAACAACTAATTCATGAATTAATATAACTTTTATATCAAAAATCATGAATTGCCAAATATGCATACGATATATTATAACACTTATAACATATTTTCAATGCATGAAGCATGCTTCCTACGGTGGGGTTTTAAATCTATATGGCATACGTTATGCACATACAAACATGGAATTTAATTAAAACATACATTCGCAATGCATAATTAATTAAACATACTAAAGTGGATCGATTTTGGCATTTAGCAAGCAATAACTAATTTATTACAAGCTTGATCAACAAGCCACGTCTTGAGCGGACTTCGAACTCTTCGCACCGCCTTTGACCAACTTGCTTCCTCCGAACGGTTCGGCCAAATTTTCTTCGAATTTCTCCTCGAATTGCCCAGAATGAGTTTGAACTTACACCGAACATTTCGGCGAGTTTCAAACTCAAACTTCTTTCACAAAGAACCCTATATGGACTCTAATGACTCTAAAAATACAGACTCTTTAGCATGCATTAAAGCCCATACATTCTCGGGCAATTACAAATAATGAAATTCAAAAAGAAACTATGCCAAAATCGATATTCACTTTAGAATTCCATTCAGAAATAATTTCTAAAATAAAACCCACCATAATTTAAATTGATTGAAATTGAGTGGCCAAAAACGCTCTGATACCAATTGATGGAGCGCTCATGGCGCGCAGCGGAAGCGATTTTGGATCATGGACACTCTAATTTCATCAATTTAAACAAACGGAAACATGCAAAAGCAATGAAAAAGAGAAATTAGAACACATACCCTTGTCGTTCGAAATTCTCCAATTTCACCGCCAGAAGCTCCTCACGAGCTCACCGAGCCTTCTCACGAAACGTTCGTGGACCACCCACGGTAGTCCCGCTATCCTCAGAGAAAAGAAGGAAGAAGACTCACTGAAGAAAACCAATTTTCTTACACAGAGAGCTACAGACGGAAGAAGAAGAAGAAAAACCAATTGAGAATTCAAATCAAATTTGAATACCCCAATATGCACTATCTATTTCTTTTTTTTTTTTTTTTTTATAAATCAATTGATCTGATGATTCATCTGATGAATCACAAAAATATATACTCTGTATATATTTACATGTGTCTTACATTGCATGTAAGACACATGTAAATATATATATATATATATATATATATTATTATTATTAAAAATAATAATAATTATTTTTATTAATTAAACTTTTTAATTAATAAAAATATATATATATATTAATTAATATTATTTAATTCAATATCAAATATTAATTAAATAATATAATTAATCCCGGTTTTCTGAAAACCGACTTTTTGCACATGAATCCTATTCATGTTTTCAGACCAAACTCATATTTAAATCATATTTAAATATGTCCATATTTAAATCATATTTAAATATGTCCATATTTAAATCATATTTAAATATGTCTAGCCTTCTTCCACAAACCCGAATTTGAACGATTCAAATTCTTTTCTTTTCTTTTATATTGTTTCACGGCTTTATCCGAGCTAGCCAGGAGAACCGTAAGGACCTACAGATCATCAGCTCCAACGATACGAGATTATCCGGTCAAAACTCTTTCAACCGAACTAATCAACATTCGTTAACCCCCGGAGACTCCACTAAAGTCCAAGGGCTGCACTCTCCTCACTGTAGATATATTGTGTCCTGTTGATATAACTATAATCAGTAAGTCGATCCTTCACTGGTCGTTCATAATCACAACGGGTCATTTATACCGTTTAACCCTTGTATTATATCTTGTTCCTTAAGTACCACTGACACCTCTAATGAACAATTGATTTGTGGTCCAACCATCAAATCAGATTCCTCCCTGATCAGGAGAGGATGGGTCCATTGTTCAAGACCTGGAGTCAGCACTTAAGGGAACAACCTCTCTACTAACCCTTAAAGCGGGTAGGAGTGAACTCCAATCTTGCTACAACTATGTCCCCAGCCACTTATTCAATCTTATCCCCAAGATGGTAGGCATATTGAGTCGGCGATCTGGCCACTCTCACCCGTACAAATCAAAGGATAAGGTCAAATAAACAGGAGTCCATAGTAAGCTCAGGATTGAGATCGAGTTACCTAAGTCATCACATGAAAAAAACCGGTCTTTACAGTAAACGGTGTTATAAAGAAAGAGCGATTTTATTTCTTGGTTCGGTCTTGTGCAAACTCATTGCACAGGACGCCCTCACTCACATGTCTCTACATGAAACGATTCGAATCACATCGTTTTGTACTATACAAAGTGAGCCGCGTCCAATAGTGTCCCCAGGATAAGGTACCCAGCCTTATCCCTATACTATAGACCATTTTGGCTATCTACTTGAACTTGATTCACAATCATGTCACACATGAAGTTCAAGTACTCACACTACAGCCATGGGTGTTAGTTATTGGTATAGGTTAATTCAAACACAATTCACTAAAATTCAATAACAACTTTATTGAAATATAATATTTACATACATTCATTCAGTTTACAAACTACGAGTTTTAGGACATAAAACCCAACATCTGCTAATTAGAATCCCTATGAACTAAGCGCATCAAGATGAACCCCGACACTCGAATTAGGAGCACGTGTCACATTTATTTTTCCGCACTTTACTTTTCGCATTTATTTTCCCGTTAGTTTGTATTTAGTCAAAACTCCCCCCTTTTATTTGCTTTTGAGTCTTAGTTTAAAAACAAATAGAAGTTAGTTAAGAGAAAATAATTTAGGTTTCCTGTGGTTCGACACCCGTTACCACTAGCTGCAAAGCTTAGTAGTTTCGGTATTATAAATGTTATTTTGGCAAGCCTCGACAGCTTGAAATTAGAGTACCCCAAAAGTACATCTACCAACGTGGTTCCCCTATTCCAAGCTGACGGAATATTGATAAGGGCATGAGATTTATGCTGGCTCCCAGGTCACAAAGAGCTCTGCCCACGTGCTTGCCTCCCAACTCGACTGGTAAGGTGAAGGAACCAAGATCCTTCTCCTTCTTTGGTAATTTGTTCTGGAGTATAGCACTGCACTCCTCGGTGAGATTCACTGTTTCAAATTCACCAATAATTTTCTTGTTAGTAATAATATCCTTCAAAAACTTAACATAAGAAGGCATAGATTGCAAAACTTCTACAAATGGAATATTCACATGCACTTGCTTTAAAATTTCTAAAATTTTATTAAAGTGCACTTCCTGTTCTGGTTTTTTCTTCAGCCTTCTAGGGAATGGAGGTGGTGGCACATATGTAGGCACTTCAGGTCGCCTAATGACAGGTGGAGGCCTTGGAATTTCTTCTGGTTCCTCAATGATTGGTTCCAGCCTCACCCTTGATGTGCTTATTGGTGGTTGATCATGGTTGAGCAGAGAATCCACTGGAGCACTAGACTCTTCATTCTCTACTCGCTTTGGTGCTTCTCTATTGTTGCTCACCAATGGTCTTCCACTTCGAAGTTCAATTGCTTAAACTTGCTCTTTTCCATCCCTTCTTGGCACTTCAGTGTCTGCAGGCAATCTACCTTGGGGCCTATTTTTCAGTTCATTGGCTAACTGCCCTATTTGGGTCTCTAGGCTCCTAAGGGTGGCTTGCTGACTTTGTAGGGTAGCATCATTCTTTGCAATGTACTCCTTAAGTAAATTCTCTACTGATGACCCTATTGGTTGGTTATATGGCTTTTGGTACATGGATTGGTTATTTTGTTGAGTGAAACCAGGTGTTCCACTCGGTCTTGGTTGGTTTGGAGCTTGGTTAGTGTTTTGTTGTCCACCTCAAGAAAGATTTGGGTGGTTCCTCCAACCAGGATTATAGGTGTTAGAGTAGGGGTTGTTCCTAGGCTGCTGTTGGCTTCCAACATAGCAGACTGAGGCTGGATTCCCAGGGCAAAAATCATACAAGTGCCCTTCCCCACAGAATCCACAGATTAGTGTCTCACCTTGACTATTTGATGCGCCCATTGAAATGGCTGCTGCGGTGTTGACACTGGGTTGGAGATTGGTTTGAGCCATTTATTTGACTAGATTGGTCAGGGCGTTAATTTGACTACTCATTGCACTAAGTGCATCCTTGTCTTGAGCTCTCCTAGGCTCTACAGGATCGTCTGGCCATCTACAATGGGAAGTTGAGAATTTCTCCAAAATCTCGTAGGCTTCATTGTAGCTCTAGAAAGCATGGTACCACCAGCTGAAGAATTCATCAGTTGCCTTGTGCTGGGGTTGCATCCTTTAAAGAACACTTCTATTTGAATACACCATGGAATGCCATGGTGTGGACATTTAAGCAAAAGGTCCTTGAACCTTGTCCAAGCTTCGTGAAAAGATTCGTTTTCGGCTTGTTTGAACTTGATTATGTCATCACGAAAGTTGGAATTCCTATCAGGTGGGAAGTATTTGACTAGGAATTTCTCAGCCAGATCTGTCCAATTGACAATTGATCTGGAGGGTAAGGAATTTAACCACGTTTTGGCTTTATCTCTTAATGAGTAAGGAAAGAGGTAAAGCCTCAAAGCTTCTTGGGAAACTCCAGGGATAAGGAAGGTATCACTAACTCCTAGGAAGTTTCTCAGATGATTGTGGGGATCTTCGTTTTCCACTCCAAAGAATTGTCCCACAGTGGACAGCATTTGGAACATTACAGGCTTTAACTCGAATGAGTTGGCAGTAATCTCAGGGCGTATAATGCTTGGGTTTAGCTCCCCAGGCATGGGAACTAAGTAGGAGAGGATGGCACTATCCTTGTCATTCGCTATTTCAATGGGGTTGCGAATGGTAGGTGCTGGGTTTGGGACTGGTCTATTGTTACGTCTCCAAAAGTGACCTTTTTAGGACTTAATTGGCTTAGAAAGATGTTCACTCTTAGGTGTTTTTGATAGCATTTAGCCTAAACCTATGCTTAAATATGAGAATTAGAAGAAGGTAGCTAAATTAGGACTTATGTACAATAGGAAAGAAAAGGGTTGAAAACCGAAGGAAAAGAATGAAAAACAAGCATTGCGAAAGCATTGCGGAAACATTGCGGTTCCCGCAATGTTTCAAGTGAAAACCGTAAGTTGACTGATCTTTTTCTGTTAATTTCCGTTATTTCAGGGATTCGTTCTTTCTCCTCCATCCATTCTGAAGTACGACGTTGAAGATTGATGGTTCTCCTTGGCCCAAATGCACCTGCAGATTACTATAAATAGGGGTCAAAGTCGAGGGTTCAAGGATCATCCGAAAGCGTAGAAGTCTTCTCGCAGTCCATCTTTTCTCCTGTTTTCCTTTGCCGTCTGCTGGTTTGCGAAGCTCAGCTGTTGGAATCGATAATCTGATAGGAAGGAGAGGAGATTCTTCTTCTCTCCCGATTGGATTCATCCAAGCAAGGCTGACCTTTCTCATCCTTCATTCGAAGCGGCTGCAACGAGACATTCGAGCTGTTTTATTGCTTTCTGTTCTTCATTTCTACTTTACAACTCTGTCTTGTGTTGTTTCTGTTCTTGTGGCTAATTTAGTTCATTTCGTTGTGTTCTGTCTTTCTGTTCTTTACTTTAAGTATCTCTTATGTTCATTCAAACAATCAGTTAATCAAACATAAAGTTCAGTATTTCACAGTTTCTGCCTTTGCATTCTACTGCTTTCCCTCGCTGTTTTAAGCACATTTCCCTTCTAAGCATGTCTATCTTATCCTTTAGTTCTGTTCTCCTTATATCCATGAGTAACTAAGTCACTTAGGGGCATGCTAATGACAACACTATAGGCTAAAAAATATGAATCAAGCATGTAGGATAGCTCTCGAAGCATTGATTGTATGTAAGCTTCATCCCACGGGCAATTTCGATTGGCCATCCATTTTGTCCAAAGAACTCCTAACCTCTGGAAGGAGTAAGAGTTCAGAGTCATACCATCATGCTAGCCTTTCAAGGTAACCAGGAAACGACCTAGGAATAGGCGTTTCCCTAGTACAAACCATATCTTTCTGCTTTAACAAGATGCTTAAGACCTTACTTTGAGTTGAGTAAACTGAAGAATCTAATGCATGGAATCGGACGATACATGAGATTGAGATAGTTTGATGCATAGAGAGTAGATCCAGTGCTTGAGAATCGTATAAAAATGCCTATAGGATAGTCATTAGTAGCCCTTAATTCACCCATTTACACACTTTCGCTGCTATTTAATTGCGGTAGAATTGCTGTCTCCGCAATTCTGCTTAAGTCACAAGTCTGTCTAGCTGTTTTTGTCTTCATTTATTAATCTCGTTTCTTTTCATTTGAGCTTAGATTTCACTTGTTCTCGTTGATGTTACTACCCTTTACACATTCAGCAAAATTTAGACAATTAAAAACCAATTTTACCCCATCAAATCCACCCCTTCTTTCTTAACAAAACACTTTGCGAATAGCTAAAAATAAATCTCTGTGGGAAAACGAATGAAATATACTTACTACTTGCTATAAGATCATGTATGCTTGCATGTTCTGAGTGCTCTATCCCTTTTATTGCCTAATTATTTCAACACATTGAAGCACGCAACAAGTTTTTGGCGCCGCTGCCGGGGATTTATTTAAGTGAAAACGAAGTTTGTTAAGTTTGAAACACCAAGTTTATTGCCTACTGAAGCTGATCTGTTTCATTTCTTTTGCAGGTACTATTGGGGTAGTTTATGAGTGAGCCTTCAAGTAGAGATCTAGAGTTCAATCCTGAGCCTGAGAGACTACTTAGAGCTAGAAACAAAGCAAAGAAACGACTCTTTAAACAACCTCCTATACCTCAAATCATACCTGAGACCGAAGAAATGGACGAGATAGTTCCAAATCAGGTACCTGTCATTCGCAACCCCATCGAAATAGCGAATGACAAGAATAGTGCCATTCTTTCATATTTAGTACCTATGCCTGGGGAGCTGAACCCCAGCATAATCCGTCCTGAAATCACTGCCAACTCATTCGAGTTAAAGCCAGTGATGTTCCAAATGTTGTCCACTGTGGGACAATTCTTTGGAGTGGAAAATGAGGACCCCCACAACCATCTTAGGAACTTCTTAGGAGTTAGTGATACCTTCATCATCCCTGGAGTGTCCCAAGAAGCTTTGAGGCTATACTTGTTCCCTTACTCTTTGAGGGACAAAGCCAAAACATGGTTGAACTCATTACCCTCTGGATCTGTCCTTAATTGGACAGATTTAGCTGAGAAATTCCTAGTCAAATACTTCCCACCTGATAGGAATTCGACCTTTCGTGATTATATAGTTAAGTTCAAACAAGCTGATAATGAATCTCTTCACGAAGCTTGGACAAGGTTCAAAGATCTTCTTCTTAAATGTCCACATCATGGCATCCCATGGTGTATCCAAATTGAGGTCTTTTTCAAAGGATGCAATCCCAGCACTAGACAAGTCTTAAACTCATCCGCTGGAGGCTCCATGTTGTCCAAGAGTTACAACGAAGCCTATGAGATCTTGGAGAAGATCTCAGCATCTCACTGTAGGTGGTCAGATGATCCTGTTGAGCCAACTAGAGCTCAAGACAAGGATGCTCTAAGTGCGATGAGCAGCCAAATAAATGCCCTGACCAACCTAGTTAAGCAAATGGCTCAAGCCAATCTCCAAACAAGTGTCAACACCGCTACCGCCATGTCAATGGGCACCCAACCAAGTCAAGGTGAGACACTTGTATGTGGATTCTGTGGGGAAGGGCACCTGTACGAATACTGCCCTGGGAATCCAGCCTCAGTCTGCTACATTGGAAGTCAGCAGCAGCCTAGGAACAACCCCTATTCCAATACTTACAACCCTGGTTGGAGGAACCACCCAAACCTGTCATGAGGTGGCCAACAAAATGCTAACCAAAATCCTAACCAGCCTAGACCGAGTGGAACACCTGGTTTCACTCCCCAACATAACCAATCCATGTATCAAAAACCATACAACCAACCTGTAGGATCTTCTGTAGAAAACTTACTCAAGGAATACATAGCTAAGAATGATGCTACTCTTCAAAGCCAGCAAGCCACTCTTAGGAGCCTAGAGAACCAAATAGGCCAATTAGCCAATGAACTCAAGAGTAGGCCCCAAGGTAGACTCCCTGCTGACACCGAGGTGCCAAGGAGAGATGGTAAAGAACAAGTTCAAGCAATTGAACTTAGAAGTGGTAGACCCTTGGTGAGCAACACAAAGGACACACCAAAGAGAGTAGAGAACACTGAGTCTAGTGCTCCACTGGAGTCTCTGCCAAACCAAGGTCCACCACCAACTAGCGCATCAGGAGCCAGGCTAGAGCCAATTATTGAGGAGATAGAAGAAATTCCAAGGCCTCCACCTATCCTAAGGCGCCCTGACGTGCCTGCATATGTGCCACCACCTCCATATCCTCGAAGGCTTAAGAAGAAGCAGGAACAGGAAGTGCATTTTAATAAATTCTTAGAAATTCTTAAGCAAGTGCATGTCAACATTCCTTTTGTAGAAGTTTTACAGTCTATGCCTTCCTATGTGAAGTTTTTGAAAGATATTATTACTAACAAAAAAATAATTGGTGAGTTTGAAACAGTAAACCTCACTGAGGAGTGCAGTGCCATACTCCAAAACAAGTTGCCCAAGAAGGAGAAGGATCCTGGTTCCTTCACCTTACCTGTAGAACTTGGAGGCAAGCACGTGGGCAGAGCGCTTTGTGACCTGGGCGCCAGCATAAACCTCATGCCCCTATCACTATTCCGCCAGCTAGGAATAGGAGAAGCACGTCCAACCACTGTCACTTTACAATTAGCAGACAGATCCATTGCATACCCAGAAGGTAAGATTGAGGATATTTTAGTAAAGGTTGACAAGTTTATTTTCCTTGCAGATTTCATTATCCTGGATTATGAAGCAGACAAGGAGGTCCCCATCCTGTTAGGCAGACCATTTCTAGCCACAGGTAGGGCACTGATAGACGTCCAAAAAGGTGAGCTTACTATGAGGGTTCATGATGAAGAGGTGAAATTTAGTGTGTATAAAGCTTTAAGGTACCCCTCTGACCTTGAATCCTGTGCTAGCATGGACGTTGTAGACTCTTTAATGGAAGAACAATTGGAGCATGTATTATTAACCAAGCATGCCAATTAATATGTAGGATTAGAATTAACTGACTTAAACATAGCTGAGATAATGGACATATCTGTAAATAACCCTCAGCATGTTTGTATGAATATTGACTTAACTGATAGAGCCTTAAATCCTTTAAAGCCATCCATTGAGCATCCACCTGTATTAGAATTAAAGCCACTCCCCACTCACCTCAAGTATGCATATTTAGGGAGTAATGAAACTCTGCCTGTTATCATTTCTTCTAAATTAAGTGAAAAGCATGAGGTTGAACTGATATTACTGCTTAAGCAACATAGGAAGGCTATTGCATGGACTATTGCTGATATTAGAGGCATTAGCCCTTCTTATTGTATGCATAAGATTATACTAGAGGAAGAGCACACACCTAGAGTAGATCACCAACGTAGGCTGAATCCCTCTATGAAAGAGGTAGTTAAGAAAGAGATAATTAAATGGTTAGATGCTGGTGTGATCTTTCCAATAGCTAGTAGTCAGTGGGTGAGCCCTATACAGTGTGTACCTAAGAAGGGCAGAATGACTGTGGTAGTCAATGAGAACAATGAACTGATTTCAACTAGGACTGTCACAAGATGGAGAGTATGTATGGATTATAGGAAACTAAATAAAGAAACTAAAAAAGACCACTTCCCTCTACCATTCATTGACCAAATGTTAGACAGAATAGCTGGTAGAGCCTATTACTGTTTCTTAGACGGTTATTCAGGGTACAACCAAATCACTATAGACCCCAAAGACCAAGAAAAGACTACCTTTACTTGCCCTTTTGGAACATTTGCCTTTCGCAGAATGCCTTTTGGCTTATGCAATGCACCGGCAACATTCCAAAGGTGCATGTTGGCAATCTTTTCTGATTTGGATGAGTCCATGATAGAAATATTCATGGAT
Source organism: Herpetospermum pedunculosum (assembly GCA_028017165.1). Lineage (NCBI taxonomy): Eukaryota > Viridiplantae > Streptophyta > Magnoliopsida > Cucurbitales > Cucurbitaceae > Herpetospermum > Herpetospermum pedunculosum. The sequence continues at coordinate 12,961,372 of JAPQWQ010000186.1, read as the reverse complement.
GATTTCTCAGTCTTTGGGGACTCCTTTACCAACTGTCTAGATAATTTAGGACAAGTCCTGGCGAGATGTGAAGAGACTAACTTAGTCCTTAATTGGGAAAAGTGTCACTTCATGGTAGATGAGGGGATTGTCTTAGGTCATAGAGTGTCAAGGGCAGGTGTAGAAGTTGACAGGGCAAAGATAGAAATCATAGAGAAGTTGGTAGAGCCTCAGAATGTCAAGGCCATTAGGAGTTTCTTAGGGCATGCTGGCTTCTACAAAAGGTTCATTAAGGACTTTTCTAAGATAGCCAAGCCTCTGTGTGAGCTTTTAGAACTAAATAGGCCATTCATCTTCTCTAAGGAATGTGTAGTAGCTTGCACAACCCTTAAGAAAGCACTAGTCACAGCACCTGTTATAGTAGGGCCAGATTGGGATCTCCCATTTGAGATGTTATGTGATGCTAGTGACTATGCTGTAGGGGTTATGTTAGGACAGAAGATTGACAAGCTAACACACCCTGTCTATTATGCTAGTAAAACCTTGAATGAGGCTCAATGTAATTATACAACTACTGAGAAAGAGATGCTTGCTGTAGTGTTCGCTTGTGAGAAATTCAGAAACTATATTGTAGGCACTAGGACAATTGTGTACACTGACCACTCTGGCTTGAAATATCTTATGAGGAAGGCTGATGCTAAGCCTAGGTTGATTAGGTGGGTGTTATTGCTGCAGGAATTTGATTTGGACATTCGAGACAAGAAAGGATGTGAAAATGTGGTTGCGGATCACCTTTCTCGATTGCAGCACAATTGCGAAAAAATTGCGGAACCCGCAATTTCTGATGCTTTCATTGATGAACATGTTATTGTTTTGACTCATTGTGATAACGATGAGGAACCTTGGTTTGCTGACATTGCTAACTTCCTTGCATCACAGGTATTACCAGTTTTCAAGGGAGGTCAAGAGAAGAAGAGGTTCCTTCATGAAGCAAGGAAATTCATATGGGATGACCCCACACTTTACAGAACCTGTGCTGACGGCTTGCTAAGGAAGTGTGTTTCAGCTGCTGAAGCGAAGTCTGTGCTGCAGCACTGCCACACAGCTCCTTATGGTGGACACTTTGGTGGCCAAAGAACAGCTGCAAAGGTATTTCAGAGTGGCTACTATTGGCCAACAATCTTCAAGGATGCCCACAACTATGCCCACAGCTGCGATAAATGCCAAAGAACAGGTAACCTCAGTCGAAAGGATGAGATGCCCCTCACCTACATCTTAGAGTTGGAGCTCTTTGATGTGTGGGGCATTGACTTCATGGGGCCATTCCCTCCATCATCAGGTAACCTTTACATTTTGGTAGCAGTAGACTACGTATCCAAGTGGGTAGAGGCCAAAGCATGTCCCAATAATGATGCTAAAACAGTCACCAAATTCTTGCATAGGCACATTTTTACTAGGTTTGGGACACCTCGTGCCATCATTAGTGATGAGGGGTCACATTTCATTAACAAGGCTATGGAGAGAGTGTTGGCTAAGTATAACATTAGACATAGAGTAGCCACTCCCTATCACCCACACTCGAATGGACAGGCTGAAATTTCAAATAGGGAGATTAAGAACATCCTAGAAAAAGTGGTCAAACCTAATAGGAAAGACTGGTCCTTTAAGCTTGAGGATGCACTTTGGGCGTATAGGACAGCATATAAGACACCCCTAGGTATGTCTCCTTATAGGCTGGTATATGGCAAAGCTTGTCATCTTCCACTTGAGTTAGAAATCAAAGCATTTTGGGCCATGAAAGAATTGAATTTTTGCGTAAATGATGCGGGGACATTGCGGTCTTTGCAATTACATGAGCTTGATGAGCTTAGACATATGGCCTATGAAAATGCTAAGATGTATAAGGAAAAGACCAAGATTTGGCACGATAGTAGACTTAGAGTTAAGGACTTTAAGAAGGGTCAACTTGTTTTGTTGTTTAACTCACGGTTGAAACTATTTCCAGGGAAACTTAAGTCTAGGTGGTCTGGTCCATTTGTGATTACTAATGTGTTTGTTCATGGTGCCATAGAGGTAAAGAACTTGCAGCAAGGCCAACCATTCATGGTTAATGGTGCAAGATTGAAGCACTACTATGAGGAAGGAGATGTGAAGACTCTCTCGGCCTTCCTCTTGACTGAAGCGTGACAACGAGAACGAGAGAGGACGAGTGATTACTGTGCTCGTCAACATAAGGCTCATGCCTTAGTTTATTTTTTGTGATTTTCCGGTTATCGTTTGTGTGTTTTGTTGTATGATTTTAATTACGAATTTGATGTTGTTTTTATTTCTTTTTGTAGGGAATCGAAAGAGGGAATCAAGGAGAGTAACTCCAGCTTTAAAAATCAAGAAAAGATTGAGCCAAATAAAAGATACGGACGAGCAAAGATAGACATTTTGATGAAAAAATATCCCTAAAATTGCGCTGGATTTGCAGGATCCGCAAAAATATAGCCGTTGGGATTTAGCCGTTTCCTTTATATCCGTTAGAAGGCGCTTGATCTGTACGATTCTCTCACTCTCTGAATTCCAAGACAGCTGCGATTCTTTTCATCTTTGATTCTTCTCTCCAAACCTCCAAGATTCAACAATGGTGTTCACGAGGGCTAAAAGATCTGCAGCCAAGAAGAAGGCTGACGACGCTGAAACAGCTGCGAGAGACGCACTGCTCGCCTTGGCTACGGCTGACGCTGCGCGGACTGAACGCCTTCCCAAACTTCCGATTCGCAAGAAGAAGTGGAAGGTTGTCACTGAAATCCCTGCTGGACCCTCTGAGCCAGCAGGCACACCCAAGAAGCGTCGATGGAGTATGGCTGTGGCCGATGAAGAAATCAAGAACAAGACTCCCTCTGTGGAGAGTCAAGAACAAAGCCAGCCATCCCATGAGGCAGCCAAGCGCAGCCCCTCGCCAGTGCGAAGCCCAGAGCTCTCTTCATCGCCACCAGCGCAGAGCCCTGAGCAGCCGTCTTCACCACAGAGTTCTGCACAGACACCTACAGCAGAGCAAAGCACCACGCCGTCGCACACTTCCCCACGGCCTGACCCTGAATTCCCATATGGGGAGTACCAAGAATCAACGCAGGGCAGTGGGGAAGGTGAGGACGAGGAGGTTTTCTCGCCTGTGAGGGAAGCTAGCCCGGAGAGTCCTGCGCAGAAGGATGATTCCATGGAAGAGACGCTGGGGGCATGCCTGCAGCAGATCACCATTGAGGCAAAACTCAAGAAGAAGAAGAAGGCCAAGATTCTTAAGGCCAAGCGATCTAAGAAGCTGAAGAAGAAGAAGGCCAAGAAGGCGCCTTCGTCAGAAAAAGAGAGCACCTAGCCATCGCTCAAAAGACTCAAGGTTGAGGCTGCAGAGTCAGCCAAGCCAGCAGACAAAGGGAAGGCCAAGCTCTACCCTGAAGATGAGCCTCAGTCAGTGAGGTATGTTTCCTCTGACGCTGAGTCCAGGGGCGTTGAGCTGAGGAAGAGGGAGTTGCTGCACGAGAAGGGCTTCCTCGACAGACCTGCTGACCTGCCGCAGTTCTTGCGCGCAGGAATCATAAATCATAGCTGGGAGGAGTTGTGCAGGCCACCCAATCCAGCTTATACGAGTATGGTATACGACTTCTACGCTAACCTGCGAAACTCTGAGGAGGGGCTTTCTGTGGTGAGGGGAGTAGAGGTGGACTACTCCGCAAAAGCCATCAACGAAGCTTATGGCCTCAAGGGCCAAAGACACACTGATTATGCGAGGATCGTTGATGAGCCTACTGAGGCAGTGCTGGAGGAGGCCATTCGAACCATTGGCCAGCCTGAAGCAGCGTGGACTGTATCACGCAATGGGAGGCACACCCTCATGAGTGCCAACCTGACAGCAAAGGCAGCTGTATGGTTTGCCTTTGTAAGGAGAAAGCTGTCCCCTGTGACCCATGAGACGACCATCAACCAGAGCAGATCGCTGCTGGTCTATGCCATCATGCGAGGTCTCACGGTCAACGTGGGTGAAATCATGTCAGCCGCCATTGCTGAGTGCGCCAAGAAAGGTAAGGGACCATTGTTTTTCCCTAATACCATTACTAAACTATGTTTGCTTGCAGGAGTTCCCATTGAGCGGATGGAGCAGCAGATGGCTTATACAGGCCACTTGGAGCTGCCTGCTAGCTTGAGGCTAAAGAGGAAGGGGAATATGGAGTTCGAGCTGGATAGGTTGGCTGCTGATCAGTCACTGTCCATGGCGTGCCTGATGGATATGCAAAGGAGGATGGCTCAATGGGCCACTTATGCGCAGGCACGGGACAAGGAAGTTGCAGACCAACTTGGGTGCATCTTCCCTGACTTCCCCACAAATCTCCTGACTCCATGGGTGCCTCCACGACCACGTCAACCTGATGAGGATGAAGACATATGAGTGCTGGTTTGAATTGCACTGAAGGGAGTATTGCTGTTCCCTTGAAAAAAAAAAAAAAACAATTTTCTGCTTTCTGATAGACCATGTGAATTATGCTGTTTTTCGTCCACTTTTGATCTGTTTTAGATGCTTAGTTTTATGTTTTTAATTTTGCTTAGTATAGTCTGATGATAGTTGACTAGGTAGGTTAGTTTTGTTTTATTTTTAGAGAGCTCGAATGACTGGAAAAAGCATGCTTAGGGGCCTTAATCACTGTTTTATCTGCCCTAACTTGATTGCGAAATAATTGCGGTACCCGCAATTTTTATTACTGAAAGCATGTTTTGGACTGTCTGTTTAGCTAGGCTGTGATCTGTTTAAATTCCATCTTTTGCTGCTATCATGACTACCATATATAGCTTATCTAAAAGCATGCTGGATGAGTGTCATAGGACACCCTTTGCTAGTTTAAATCAACCTCTAAAAAGCTCAGCATGCACAGCTTTAAGCCCTTATCTGTCTGTTTTTTTTTAAATTACTGCTGCTGTGATATTTGCCGTTCGAATGTTTTGTCTATGCCTAGGGCTTTAGATTCTCTTTGTTTTACCTTAGACTAGATGCTTCTAGGATAGTTTGGGGGTGTGCCACCTCAGACACTCATTGGGGACAATGAGTAGTTGAAGTTTGGGGGAGGCACCCTAGGCCTAGGAACATTCCTCTCTCCCTTAGAAACATAAGCATTCTTCTTCTCCTTTACAAAAAATGATGAACTGAAAAAAAATGAAGAATAGAATAAAGAGGGGAGTCTCTCTCAGGTTGCTGAGTAATCAGTGCCAAGTGTGTAACCCACAAGTGGCATTGCATCAAAAGGCAACCAAAGGAAAGGCTCCACCTAAGAAAGAAGAAAAAGAAGAAGTAGGGAAGAAGAATGTATACCTAGGAGTTGCAACTTTGTGGCTTAGATGTCCTATTTAAAAAAGAACTCTGATCCTCAAATGAGCTAGGCACAAAGTTGTAACTTGTAGGGTTGTTTAGGGAGATGAGTGTTTATCCAATGTAGTGATGCCAGGGTTTAGGTTGTTCTCTAAAAGTACTACTGTCACCATTAATACTAAGACTGGCATGACTCTAAGGAATCCTAGACATATTAAAAATAAAGCTAGAAGCATGTACTGAGTCTGAGGTAAAGCTAGGCAGAATTTGAAACCTTAGGGATAGTGGCATGATATGACAAAAGCAAATAGATCAGTTGTAGGGAGTTAATGGAATTGCTCGTTATGGATGTTCGGTTCATCGATACATTTTGCTCGCTAGCCAATTCATGCACACAATTCATTTAGTTATCTCTAACTCAAATGACCCAAGGATTTAATTAGATGCGTGCAGTTCTAATTAAACTTGGCCAATAATCTATCCAAGGTAGCGACCCCTAAATCGACTACGTGCCAGTGACGGGAACATCGCGACGGCTTAATCCTAAGACTAACCCGGTTTCTCTCTTGCCTTAAGCCTAACATGAAAACGTTAATTAATTCAGATTACCAACTGTCACTTTGGGCCGAACTAATTAGCCATGCTTAGACCCGTGCTACCTAGCGGTATGGGCAATTATACGTCCCAACCTTTAGCCCTCTATCATGCATAGGAACTAGGGCGTCAACCTAATTTAGCTACACATGCTAGATTTTATGAAGAACAAGCAAGAAGATGCATAAACAAGCTAATCACATCAATAATTACAAAGGGGAAAATCTCCCCAAACACCCATAATTTCACAAATCCAAACTCAAATCAAGCACTAACCTTAGTTTAGCCTTCCATGGAGGATGGATAAATCCAATCCCCCATGGAAGAGCTTAGTAGCATACAAAGAGGAGAAGAAGAAACCCAAAAATGGTGGAAAATCGCCTTAGTTGCCCGTTGTGAATTCCAAGAGAAATCAACAAGAAACCCGCTCTAATCCCTTAGAATGGGTAAGAAATGTGTTTTTGGCTCAAGAATTTAGGTCCACAACAAATGGGGGCGGAAGAATTGGGAGAGAATGGGAAAGAATGAGAGAGGATGCCCTAAAAACAGCAAAAACGGGCTTAAATACCCATTTCTGCGTCAGACTAGCGCCTAGGCGCCATAAGTCAGCGCCTAGGCGCCGCGGGGGCGCGCGCACAGAGTCGGGACAGCGCCTAGGCGCTATAAGTCAGCGCCTAGGCGCTGAGCCCTCTGGAAAAATTACAAAATTGGGAATTTCTTGACTTTTAAGGACGGGCTTCAGGACTTTAGATGACGGGTATTTTGCGTCAGGGAAGGGTGCGCGCGGCTGGGGCGAGGCGAGGCGTGGGCGAGCGGCCGAGCGGCGCGCGCGGGCGCGCGCGCGAGACTTTTGATGACGGGCGCTCGGGCGCTGAGGCGGCCGAGCGACGCGCGCGGACACGGACCGGGCGATGCCGAGCGGCGCGCGCGGGCGCGCGCGCGAGACTTTTGATGACGGGCGCTCGGGCGCTGAGGCGGCCGAGCGACGCGCGCGGACACGGACCGGGCGATGCCGAGCGGCGCGCGCGGGCGCGCGCGCGAGACTTTTGATGACGGGCGCTCGGGCGCTGAGGCGGCCGAGCGACGCGCGCGGACACGGACCGGGCGATGCCGAGCGGCGCGCGCGGGCGCGCGCGCGGACCTTCGATGACGGGCGCTTGGGCGTGGGCGGTCTGGGCGCGGGTGAGGCGAGCGGCGCGCGCGGACCTTCGATGACGGGCGCGCGGGGCGCGCGCGCGTCTGGCCGTCTGGGCGTGGGCGTGCGGCGCGGGCGTGGGCGTGCTGGGCTGTTACCTTCGTTGGGCGCCTGGGCGCTGGGCGCCGGCGCCTGGGCGCTGCCCTCTCGGGTCTAAGCCCAATTTTGGGTCGTTTTGGCTCCCGAACTCCGTTTGGCCTATCTTTTTGACCCGAACACTTCCCGAAACCTCTTAAATGACCGATTTAACCCTGAAATTCATAATTTGACTTCCCGAGCTCTTCACCATGAAATCACCTACAAGGAAGCATTTTAATCAATATATGTCATGGTTTTAGCTAGAATTAGGGACATTAAGATAGCTCTATTTTGGAGCTATCAAAATACCCCCGACCTAAATCTTGCTAGTCCCCGAGCAAGGTATACTCTTAAATAATCTCCAAAGAATTAAACGCATGCTGAAAACTCTAATCTCAATGCTTGTGAAACAAGGTACTTGAAATAAATTCAAAACCATCAAATGCATGCAAACGTTGAAATCATTTCAAAATTTAAACTCCTATTCCCTTACGTGTGTGTGTGTTTAGCACCTCTCAACCTAGCTCACGCAAGCCCGGAATAACCTTATACAGTCATATGACTCGTTTTCCCCCTACTTATGGCGATAAGAACAGTCTAACGGCTTTTAGCGATAGAAAGAGCAACAAAACATAAGGCCTAAATTTTATTCTTTTCTTTGAGTACTTTGTACCCATTTTTCTTTTGAACCATATTTTTTTATTTTTCTCCAAGAGAGCCTAACACGTCAAACCAAATTTAGCTTCACGTTTTTAAGGACTATTGCTCACTTCTATTAGTTCCCCTTTCATGCAGTGACAACCGTGGGTTACACGATCGCCCCTGGTTACACGGGCAACACAAGAAGGAGGAGCAACTCTAGAGTTTTTATTATTTTTTTTTTTTTTTTCATGCTAACACTTTTTTTTAGGCAATAGCTAGGCTATACAACAAATGAGTTATTACCACTTCTAACACGTCAAGCCTCCCTAATGGTACCTTTTGGGGTGACAACAAGGTTTCAGACAAAAATAAGATCAGTCTAGACCTACAGAACTGAGGATAAGAGTGCTATGTGCTCAGTGAATGTAGGGAAATAACAGAAATTTTTTTTTAAAATAGGCTCAAAATGTGCATACACCGTCAAATTTTCGAATCATGCAAATACGGAGTGTTCACAAGCAAATCACAGACCGTCCTCATTGGACAACATGCATTCAGATTCTAATCTAACCATCAGAGTATACATATGCCCGACAACTACTAAGAAGTCGTATTTTTATCAACAAACTCCACCCCCCACCTTAAGACATGCATTGTCCCCAATGCATTCAACTATAAAAACAATAAAATTCTAAGGGAACAGAAAACCTCCCCTGAATTTTATGGAGCTGACGGGTGGAGATGTGCACCATCGTCTTCCCATATACTCTCGAATTGTCGGCCATTCCACCTTTTCTCCTAAGAAAACAAGAAAACAAACAAAAAATTCAAAAGCTAATATAAACAAAAGCAAAGCAGTAAATAACTGAATTACAGTCCAAGCTCGGGTGCCTCCGAGAAGCGCAAATTTTTAAAGTCGATTGCTCGACTGTATTCACTCTTCCACTCATCCATAATCGATCGGGGGCGGCGCTAGAAGTAATGTGGCGTCATAGCACTCAGCGTCCCCCTCGTGGAAAATCTTCAACCGGTGCCCATTCACTTTTTGCACCTCATCCGAGTCCAAGCTCTGAATCTCCACACTGCCATAAGGAAAAATTTTAGTTATGATATAAGGTCCTTTCCAACGGGAACGAAGCTTACCTGGCATGAACTTCAGACGGGAATCGAACAGCAGAACTTTCTGACCGACTTCGAAGTTTTTCTTTAAGATCCTTCGGTCATGAAACTGTTTGGACTTCTCTTTATAGATCCTGGAGTTCTCGTAGGAGTCCAAACGCAGTTCCTCCAATTCCTGTAACTGAAGCAGTCGTGTCTCGCCAGCTTCGTTAGAGCTCATGTTGCACTGCTTGATCGCCCAGAATGCTTTGTGCTCAATCTCCACGGGTAAGTGGCATGCCTTACCAAACACCAACCGGTATGGGGACATACCGATAGGAGTTTTGTAGGCGGTGCGGTAGGCCCACAAAGCATCCTGCAAACGATCGCTCCAATCCTTCCTGCTCGGCCTCACGGTTTTCTCAAGAATTGACTTTACCTCTCTGTTGGAGACTTCAGCTTGCCCATTAGCTTGGGGATGGTAGGCGGTGGACACGCGATGATGCACACCATACTTCCTCAGCAAAGCCTCCACAGATCGGTTGCAAAAATGAGTCCCCTGGTCACTGATTATGGCTCGTGGGATTCCAAACCTGGTAAAAATGTTAGACTGAACGAACCTAACAACAGAGTTAGCATCGTTAGTCTTCGTGGCTTTCGCCTCAACCCACTTAGAAACATAATCAACAGCCAGCAAAATATAAGAAAAACCACAAGAAGGCGGAAAGGGTCCCATAAAATCCATGCCCCAAACGTCAAAGATTTCACAGACTAAGACAGAGGTTTGAGGCATTTCATTTCTACCAGATATCGACCCTATTCTTTGACATCTATTGCAGGTTTTACAAAATTCATACGAATCCTTAAACAGAGAAGTCCAGTAAAACCCACTATCTAAAACTTTCCTAGCTGTCCTCCTAGGCCCAAAATGTCCCCCACATGCATAATCATGACAGAAAGTAAGAATAGACGCATGCTCATTCTCAGGGACACATCTCCTAATTATCTGATCAGAACAGAACTTCCATAGATGGGGGTCCTCCCAAACATAGGACTTAGCGTCGCTTTTCAACTTCGCTTTCCTAGCATGAGAGAAACCAGAAGGAAAATTACCTGTGACCAAGTAATTTACCATATCAGCATACCAGGGAAGGACTGTATCAAGTCTGAAGAGTGTCTCATCGGGGAAATCTTCATTCAGAGGCAGGAGGTCTTCCTTTCTGACCAAGCGGCTCAGATGGTCGGCTACCGGGTTCTCTGCTCCTCTCCTATCCTTAATCTTCACATCGAAGTCCTGGAGGAGCAAAATCCACCGAAGTAGCCTCGGTTTCGCGTCCTTCTTGGTCATCAGGTACCGAACAGCTGCATGATCAGAGAAAACAGTTACTTGAGAGCCAATAATATAAGGACGAAACTTATCAAGCGCAAATACAATAGAAAGAAGTTCTTTTTCTGTTGTCGTGTAATTGCACTGCGCTGGATTGAGCGTCCTGGAGGCATAGTAAATGACACGGCTCTTGTTCTCGATCCTCTGACCAAGCACGGCTCCCAAGGCATAGTTGCTGGCGTCGCACATAATCTCGAAAGGCAAGTCCCACTGAGGTGGGTGTATGATGGGCGCGCTCGTCAAACTATCCTTAAGCAAATCGAAGGCTTTTCTGCACTCCTCCCCAAAATCGAACGTGACATACTTCTGAAGGAGGTACGTCATAGGCATGGCAACCTTGGAGAAGTCCTTGATAAACCTGCGATAAAACCCTGCATGGCCAAGAAAAGACCGAACCTCCCTAACATTCGTTGGGTATGGTAGATTAGAGATAACATCGATTTTAGCCTTATCTACCTCTATACCCTTAGCAGAGACCACATGACCTAAAACGATACCTTGACTAGCCATAAAATTACATTTTTCAAAATTCAGCACAAGGTTCATTTCAATACATCTTTTCAGGACATGCGATAAATTAATTAAACAGTCATCGAAGGAATTGCCATAAACTGTAAAATCATCCATGAACACTTCAATGCATTTTTCAACAAACTCAGAAAAAATACTCATCATGCATCTCTGAAATGTACCAGGAGCGTTACAAAGCCCAAAAGGCATCCTTCTAAATGCAAATGTGCCAAAGGGGCACGTGAACGTTGTTTTCTCTTGGTCTTCTATGGCTATGGGGATTTGGTAAAAGCCAGAGAAACCATCGAGAAAACAAAAGAATGGCTTCCCAGCTAAACGCTCCACCATCTGATCAATAAAAGGAATGGGAAAATGGTCCTTCCTAGTGACCTCATTAAGCTTCCTAAAGTCGATGCACATTCTCCATCCATTTTGAATCCTCTTGGGCACTAATTCATTTTTCTCATTCCTAACCACAGTTATGCCAGTTTTCTTAGGAACAACATGAATAGGACTAACCCATTTACTATCTGAGATAGGATAGATGATACCTGCTTCGAGGAGTTTGAGGATCTCAGAAACTACTACCTCCTTCATCGCGGGATTGAGCCTCCTTTGGGGCTCTCGTGAAGGTTTCGCTCCATCCTCGAGCAGGATTCTGTGCATGCACGTAGCTGGACTTAGCCCATGTAAATCTGCTAATGTCCATCCAATTGCCAGCTTGTGCTCTTTAAGAACTTCCATTAATTTCCCTTCCTGAGCCGGCATAAGGTCTTTCGCTATGATGACCGGCAACGTCTCATCATCCCCCAAATACGCGTATTTGAGATGATTAGGTAAGTCTTTCAACTCCAATTTAGGTGCCTGCAAAGTAGAGGGGAGCATCTTAACATGATCTTGAGCAATTGCCAAAGAAGAGACAGTTGAATCACAAGGTTCAGAAATAGATGGTTCATGCACATCAGATTCATCAAAAAGATCAGTAAAAAAACAATGGGTCATCCCCATCTCTATCAGACATGCATTCATCCTGAACTAACGATTCAATTGTATCTACTTGACAAAGAGAGTGGACGCTCTCATCATGCTCCAACTCATTAGACACATCGACCTCAACAACTTGTCCACGATACTCAACAGATAAAGTGCCCTTATCTACATTTATCTTAGTCTTAGCAGTTTTCATAAAGGGCCTTCCTAATAAGATCGACGCAGACGAAGAAGCAGAATTTCCATCCATTTTCAGAATATAAAAATCCACAGGAAAAATCAGCCCGTTAACATTAACTAATACATCTTCCACTACCCCTAAAGGATGCACGAAAGACCTATCAGCAAGTTGTATAACAACACCAGTTTCCTGTATTTCTTTTAAATTCAAATCCTGATAAACAGAGTGAGGCATGACACTAATGGAGGCTCCTAGATCTAGCATGGCTCTTCTAAATTTCTGACCTCCAATAGCGCAAGGGAGAGAAAACATACCTGGATCGTCGCATTTTTCTGGTAAGTTCTTCGTGATTAAAGCGGAGACATTTTTACTTACCACGACGCGCTCTTTCTCTTTTGTCGTCCTCTTGTTGGTGCATAACTCCTTCAGGAACTTAGCGTACCTTGGGATTTGCTTGATGGCATCCAACAGAGGGATGTTGATCTCTACTTTCTTGAATGTGTTTAAGAACTCCTCCTCGAAGTTCTCCTTGGGCGGTCTTGCTAACCTGCTAGGAAAAGGAGCCTTAGGCACATAAACTCTAGTGCATGTAGGATCGAAGTTTACCCCATGCCACCGTGGTTCGGGATTTTCTATCTGTGGCTCGACGTGGCCATGATCGACTTCCACCGGCGGGGTACTCGTGGGAAGATGCTTCCCACTTCTCAGAGTGATGGCACTAGCGCTCTCCGCGTTCTGGTGCTCAATCACTGTCAACCTCTTACTCACTTGAATCACTGCATCGCTCAGAGTTTGAAACTGCTCTCGAGTTTCCTTATGTTGTGATTCAAGCATTTCTTCCAAGGATCTACCTGAAACAGAAGGACAGGGTTGTGAGTTATTTTTCAAAGCAAGAATAGCACTACTTACTTCAAAAAGTTGAGCCTTAAGCTCGTCCACGTCCCTGATCAGGCGATCTTTCTCCTTGTCTCCATCTCCACTCCGCTCCAAGCTTCTAGCCAAGTTGGAAATTAAAGCTCTAGCTTCAGCGGGTGTTTTATCCATGAGACATCCTCCACTTGCGACATCAACTAACTGTCGGTTTGGCGGTAAGAGACCTTCGTAGAAGTTCTGAATGAGTTGTTGTTCAGCTACTTGGTGGTTGGGACAATCCTCACACAACCGACCAAATCTCTCCCAACACTCAAGAACGGTCTCTTTTTCTCCTTGCTCAATTCTATTTATCATTCTTCTAAGGGCGGCGACCTTGGGAGGCGGAAAATACTTCGCATAAAACGCTCCCTGCAGCTCTGCCCAAGAAGTGATGGACCCAGTCGGTAAGTAATGCATCCAATCTCTCGCCTCTTCCTTCAAGGTGAAGGGAAAGGCTCTGAGATGGAGTTGATCTTCGGTGATTCCATCGGTCCTAAATGACGAACACACCATCTTGAATGCCTTGAGGTGTCTGACTGGATTCTCATCTGTATTACCATAAAAAGAAGGTAATAAGTTAACCAGACCAGCTTTAAGTTCAAAATTACCTGCAGCTACCGGATACATGATACTCGATGTGTTCCGGCCTAGCTCAGATGATGCAAGCTCCCTCATGGTTCTTCGATGCTCATAATTACCCCCGACCTCCATCTTGGCGCTTCTTTTGAATTTTCAAAGAATGACTGCGCTCCAAAAACTCAAACAAAACGCGTAAAATAATACAAAAGAATTAAAACTGTACAAAAAAGAAATAAAGAAAATTTTTAAAACTAACAAACTAAACTTAACTAAACTAAATTAATTAATTCCCCGGCAACGGCGCCAATTTTGGTAGAGGTACTTTTGGGGTACTCCAAATTCAAGCTGTCGAGGCTTGCCAAAATACAATTTATAAACCCGAGTACACCGAGCTATTTGTAGCTAAGTGGTAACGGGGTCGATCCACAGGGAAATAAGAAATTTAATCTAACTAAGCCTAGTTTGCTAATGATAAAAAGCATGCACAAATTAAAATGAAAGAATGGTAATTTGGTTTGGGGGGAAGGGAGCTCCTAATATGCAAGCTAACGGAAAATTAAATGACAACGTGCAAAAATTAAACGGTCGTGCTTAACTTCGAGAAATGGAATTGCTCGTTATGGATGTTCGGTTCATCGATACATTTTGCTCGCTAGCCAATTCATGCACACAATTCATTTAGTTATCTCTAACTCAAATGACCCAAGGATTTAATTAGATGCGTGCAGTTCTAATTAAACTTGGCCAATAATCTATCCAAGGTAGCGACCCCTAAATCGACTACGTGCCAGTGACGGGAACATCGCGACGGCTTAATCCTAAGACTAACCCGGTTTCTCTCTTGCCTTAAGCCTAACATGAAAACGTTAATTAATTCAGATTACCAACTGTCACTTTGGGCCGAACTAATTAGCCATGCTTAGACCCGTGCTACCTAGCGGTATGGGCAATTATACGTCCCAACCTTTAGCCCTCTATCATGCATAGGAACTAGGGCGTCAACCTAATTTAGCTACACATGCTAGATTTTATGAAGAACAAGCAAGAAGATGCATAAACAAGCTAATCACATCAATAATTACAAAGGGGAAAATCTCCCCAAACACCCATAATTTCACAAATCCAAACTCAAATCAAGCACTAACCTTAGTTTAGCCTTCCATGGAGGATGGATAAATCCAATCCCCCATGGAAGAGCTTAGTAGCATACAAAGAGGAGAAGAAGAAACCCAAAAATGGTGGAAAATCGCCTTAGTTGCCCGTTGTGAATTCCAAGAGAAATCAACAAGAAACCCGCTCTAATCCCTTAGAATGGGTAAGAAATGTGTTTTTGGCTCAAGAATTTAGGTCCACAACAAATGGGGGCGGAAGAATTGGGAGAGAATGGGAAAGAATGAGAGAGGATGCCCTAAAAACAGCAAAAACGGGCTTAAATACCCATTTCTGCGTCAGACTAGCGCCTAGGCGCCATAAGTCAGCGCCTAGGCGCCGCGGGGGCGCGCGCACAGAGTCGGGACAGCGCCTAGGCGCTATAAGTCAGCGCCTAGGCGCTGAGCCCTCTGGAAAAATTACAAAATTGGGAATTTCTTGACTTTTAAGGACGGGCTTCAGGACTTTAGATGACGGGTATTTTGCGTCAGGGAAGGGTGCGCGCGGCTGGGGCGAGGCGAGGCGTGGGCGAGCGGCCGAGCGGCGCGCGCGGGCGCGCGCGCGAGACTTTTGATGACGGGCGCTCGGGCGCTGAGGCGGCCGAGCGACGCGCGCGGACACGGACCGGGCGATGCCGAGCGGCGCGCGTGGGCGCGCGCGCGGACCTTCGATGACGGGCGCGCGGGCGTGGGCGGTCTGGGCGCGGGTGAGGCGAGCGGCGCGCGCGGGCGCGCGCGCGGACCTTCGATGACGGGCGCGCGGGGCGCGCGCGCGTCTGGCCGTCTGGGCGTGGGCGTGGGCGTGCTGGGCTGTTACCTTCGTTGGGCGCCTGGGCGCTGGGCGCCGGCGCCTGGGCGCTGCCCTCTCGGGTCTAAGCCCAATTTTGGGTCGTTTTGGCTCCCGAACTCCGTTTGGCCTATCTTTTTGACCCGAACACTTCCCGAAACCTCTTAAATGACCGATTTAACCCTGAAATTCATAATTTGACTTCCCGAGCTCTTCACCATGAAATCACCTACAAGGAAGCATTTTAATCAATATATGTCATGGTTTTAGCTAGAATTAGGGACATTAAGATAGCTCTATTTTGGAGCTATCAATATGACAAAAGCAAATAGATCAGTTGTAGGGAGTTAATGGAAACAGAAGGAGTGTTAGGCAGGCGAAGTCAGAAGAAGCTAGATAAGAGGGTAGTTTTAAGCTTAGAAGTGTGTCACAGGACAGCAGTGCTATAGATAGGGATATAGGGGAGTTAGTAAGTGGTTAAAGAAGAAGAAACAGCAGCCTAGGAAAGTCCTTAGATTGCTTGAGGACAAGCAAAACCTTAAGTTTGGGGGTGTGTTACGTCTCCAAAAGTGACCTTTTTAGGACTTAATTGGCTTAGAAAGATGTTCACTCTTAGGTGTTTTTGATAGCATTTAGCCTAAACCTATGCTTAAATATGAGAATTAGAAGAAGGTAGCTAAATTAGGACTTATGTACAATAGGAAAGAAAAGGGTTGAAAACCGAAGGAAAAGAATGAAAAACAAGCATTGCGAAAGCATTGCGGAAACATTGCGGTTCCCGCAATGTTTCAAGTGAAAACCGTAAGTTGACTGATCTTTTTCTGTTAATTTCCGTTATTTCAGGGATTCGTTCTTTCTCCTCCATCCATTCTGAAGTACGACGTTGAAGATTGATGGTTCTCCTTGGCCCAAATGCACCTGCAGATTACTATAAATAGGGGTCAAAGTCGAGGGTTCAAGGATCATCCGAAAGCGTAGAAGTCTTCTCGCAGTCCATCTTTTCTCCTGTTTTCCTTTGCCGTCTACTGGTTTGCGAAGCTCAGCTGTTGGAATCGATAATCTGATAGGAAGGAGAGGAGATTCTTCTTCTCTCCCGATTGGATTCATCCAAGCAAGGCTGACCTTTCTCATCCTTCATTCGAAGCGGCTGCAACGAGACATTCGAGCTGTTTTATTGCTTTCTGTTCTTCATTTCTACTTTACAACTCTGTCTTGTGTTGTTTCTGTTCTTGTGGCTAATTTAGTTCATTTCGTTGTGTTCTGTCTTTCTGTTCTTTACTTTAAGTATCTCTTATGTTCATTCAAACAATCAGTTAATCAAACATAAAGTTCAGTATTTCACAGTTTCTGCCTTTGCATTCTACTGCTTTCCCTCGCTGTTTTAAGCACATTTTCCTTCTAAGCATGTCTATCTTATCCTTTAGTTCTGTTCTCCTTATATCCATGAGTAACTAAGTCACTTAGGGGCATGCTAATGACAACACTATAGGCTAAAAAATGTGAATCAAGCATGTAGGATAGCTCTCGAAGCATTGATTGTATGTAAGCTTCATCCCACGGGCAATTTCGATTGGCCATCCATTTTGTCCAAAGAACTCCTAACCTCTGGAAGGAGTAAGAGTTCAGAGTCATACCATCATGCTAGCCTTTCAAGGTAACCAGGAAACGACCTAGGAATAGGCGTTTCCCTAGTACAAACCATATCTTTCTGCTTTAACAAGATGCTTAAGACCTTACTTTGAGTTGAGTAAACTGAAGAATCTAATGCATGGAATCGGACGATACATGAGATTGAGATAATTTGATGCATAGAGAGTAGATCCAGTGCTTGAGCATCGTATAAAAATGCCTATAGGATAGTCATTAGTAGCCCTTAATTCACCCATTTACACACTTTCGCTGCTATTTAATTGCGGTAGAATTGCTGTCTCCGCAATTCTGCTTAAGTCACAAGTCTGTCTAGCTGTTTTTGTCTTCATTTATTAATCTCGTTTCTTTTCATTTGAGCTTAGATTTCACTTGTTCTCGTTGATGTTACTACCCTTTACACATTCAGCAAAATTTAGACAATTAAAAACCAATTTTACCCCATCAAATCCACCCCTTCTTTCTTAACAAAACACTTTGCGAATAGCTAAAAATAAATCTCTGTGGGAAAACGAATGAAATATACTTACTACTTGCTATAAGATCATGTATGCTTGCATGTTCTGAGTGCTCTATCCCTTTTATTGCCTAATTATTTCAACACATTGAAGCACGCAACATCTATCCATTTCGATTTTTTGGGATTGCGATGACTCCGCGGAGTCAGCAATGTTTTGAGTTACAGGGGGTTGTTTAAAGAGGCGTTTCTTAGCTCTGTTTCTGCCCTAAGTAATCTTTCAGGCTCAGGATTGAACTCTAGATCGCTACTTGAATGCTCATTCATAAACTAACCCAATGGTACCTGTAAAAGAATTGAAAGAAGATCAGCTCCAATAGATATTAAGATTTTTGTTTCTAACTTAACAAACTTCGTGTTTACTAAAAAAATTCCCCGGCAGCGGCGCCAAAAACTTGTTGCGTGCTCAATGTGTAAATTAAAATGCAATGGTAGAGCACTCAGAACATGCAAGCATACATGGTCTTGTAGCAAGTAATAAGTATTTTTTCATTCGATTTCCCACAGAGATTTATTCTTAGTTACTAGCGAAGTGAGATGTTAAATTACAAGGGTGGTTTAAATGGGGTAGAGTTGGGATTAATGTGCCTAACTATTAAAGAACATGCGAGATATGAAAGCATAAACAAAGACAAGGGAAGAGGGTAACTTGAATGTAGAAGAGAAAGAATTGCAGAGAAAGCAATTATCTAGCAACAAAATCGCAAAACAGAAAGTTGAAAAAAATGGCTAAGACAAAATTTAAACTAAGAAAATTGCGCAGATAGCAATTTTCTAGCAATGGTACTAACAGCGTTTTAAGGGTAAAGTGTGGAAACAAGGGCTACTAACGACTCCTCTATAGGCTTTTTCATACGATTCTTCAGCAGTAGATCAACTCATCATGCATCAAATTAACTCATTCTCATGTATCTCTCGATTTCATGCATTAGATCCTTTAGTTCACTCATGTCCAAGTGAGGCTTAAGCATCTATTTATATAAGCAAGTTAATGACTTGTGCTAGGAAAACGCCTATTCCTAGGTCGTTTTCTGGCTACCATGAAAGACTAGCATGAATGGACGACTCTGAACTCTTACTCCTTCCAGAGGTTAGGAGTTCTTTGGACAAAATGGATGGCCAATCGAAATTGCCCGTGGGATGAAGCACACATACATTCAATGCATTTGAAGCTAACCTACATGCTGATTCACGTATTTCTACCTATAGATTCATCATTAGCAGACCCTTATGTGGTTTAGTTACTCATGGGTGATGATGGAGTGGAAAGATTAGATAGATTAAGCATCATTTAACAATAAAATGAAAGTAAAGACAGAGACAGGGAGCGATAAAGAGACTGCAACGTGGTTAAACGATCCTTTGATTACGTGAGATTTAAAACTTAATGTGCAATGATTACAACACAAGAAAGACTAAAGGAATGAAGACGAATTGAAAGGCAATAGCCAACAAAAGTGAATAGCAGGAAGCAGTAGAGAAAATAGTCAGCAAAAAGCAGTAAAAAGCATATAAATGTGTGCGTAAAGCCCCTCGTCGCAAGCGCCTCGGATGAAGGGAGAAGGGGAGCTTTGTTTGGATGAATCCAATCAGAAGAGAAGAAAGATCTTCTCTTCTTTCTCTCAGATTATCGACTCCAACAGCTGAGTCCTTCACGCCAACACACGGAAGAGAAAACAGGAAGAAAAAACTGCGTTGTGATGGGAGTTCTACGCTTCCAAGCTTGTTTCTGTCCTTCCCCCTTGACCTCCTTTTATAGTGTTTTGCAGGTACGATTCGGCCAAGGAGAACCATCCATTCTGAACGACGACCCTCCACGTGGCAGCAGGAGAACAAATGGGCTGCTGAAAGATCGTAACAAAATGGCAAACGGTTAGACAACTTAACAATTTTCACTTAAAACATTGCTGAGACAGCAATGTTTTCGCAATGTTTCAGCAGTATGGAAATTTCAACTCTTTAGCTTTGTTTTTGATTCTTTTTCCTTCCTTTTACACATAAGTCCTGATTTAGCTACATTCTATAAATTCTCATATATAAGCACATGTTTAGACTCATTTCCATAAAAAACGCTTAAGAGTGTACACCATTCTATAGCAAATAAGTCCCTAAAATAGTCACTTTTGGAGATGTAACAATTGTCCTTGTCATTCGCAATTTCAATGGGATTGCGAGTGTTAGGTGCTCGGTTTGGTGCTTCTTCTGCTCGATCCATTTCAGCTTGTTCGAATTGCACTGACTCTGTGTGGTCAGCAATAGGCTGAAATACAGGTTGATTTTGAGTTTGCTGCTTAAAAAGTAGTTTCCTAGTTCTATTTCTGTTCCTTAGAGTCCTTTCAGGCTCAGGATCAAACTCTAGATTGTGGTTTGGAAACTCATTCATAAACCACCTTTGTTGGTACCTGCAAAATAAACGCAAAAGATTAGCTCCAATTAATTAAGCTCTTCTAAAATAACACAAATCGTTTTTACTAAACAATGTCCCCGGCAGCGGCGCCAACAACTTGTTGCGTGCTCAGTGTGTATGTAAAATTAAATGCGAAGAGCACTCAGAGCATGCAAGTATACATGGTCTGCAGCAAGTGATAAGTATAATTTAATTCGTTTTCCCACAGAGACTGAGTTTAGTGACTAGCGATTTGGTGTGTTAGATTAGATAAGGTAACTTAAATTGGATAGATTTTGGGTTGAGGTACGGAATTATAAAATATGCAAGAAGAATGCAAACATAAATGCAAAGCAAATTAAGTGATGAAGTTATAATGTGGAAAATGAGTATTGCGGGTCTCGCAATACTTTCGCAATGAATTCGCAATGGATTAAAAGCTAATAAAAAGACTAAGGCACTAGCAGAAATCGATATTGCGGTTCTCGCAATATTCTCGCAATACTCTAACAACGATTTAAAATCTAAAGTAAGACAGCAAGGTCGGCTTAAGAGTCCTCTATAGGCATTTAACTATGATCATTCAACAGCAAATTAACATCTCATGCATCGTTAGAATAGCAATGTCTTGCCTCTCCTTTTCGCCATAGTAACACAGAATAACAAAACAAATCGAAGTATTGATTTATGCATGATAAATGTTGGGTACTTCAGCGTTGGCGGGTAGCCAGTTAGCATTAAGATTGCATGGTCGAATGTTCGTCGCGGTTAGCTAGTAACTGTTTAGGGTCAATTTGAGGCTGATCACTCTAATGAGGCTTTGAATAATGTTTAGTTAGGACCTTAGTTCTAATTAATTAATATGGAGCCGGTTACACAAGGGGTTCCCAGGTAACCGACCGCGTGCATGTCAAAGTATTAGCCTTAGATTTGAATTAAATGATAAATGTTAGAATGTCTAGCAAAAATCCCGACATCCCCCGAATCGATCACTCTTCATTCTCTTTCTCTTTAATTCTTCCGTTAGCAATTAATTTCTCTCGTTGCATGCTTAAATCCCCCCGCTTGTTACAAAAACCCAATTGATCAATTAATTTCCATTCCAAACTTTAATTTCAATTTGATTATTCCTTCTCTGTGGATCGACCCTATTGCCGCTAGCTGCAAAGCTAAGGTTAATAGGCTTATAAATTTATTTTGGCGGGTCTCGACAACCCGAGATTTAGAGAGGATATTCAAAATTCGTCTCACCAATAAGGTAACTTAAATTGGATAGATTTTGGGTTGAGGTACGAAATTATAAAATATGCAAGAAGAATGCAAACATAAATGCAAAGCAAATTAAGTGATGAAGTTATAATGTGGAAAATGAGTATTGCGGGTCTCACAATACTTTCGCAATGAATTCGCAATGGATTAAAAGCTAATAAAAAGACTAAGGCACTAGCAGAAATCGATATTGCGGTTCTCGCAATACTTTAACAACGATTTAAAATCTAAAATAAGACAGCAAGGTCGACTTAAGAGTCCTCTATAGGCATTTAACTATGATCATTCAACAGCAAATTAACATCTCATGCATCGTTTTAACTAGGTCTCATGCATCTTTCGATTACATGCATTAGATCTTTAGTTTACTCATATCCATGTAAGACTTAAGAACCTATTTATACACACATGCTAACAAACGTGCTAGGAGAATGCCTATTCCTAGGCCACTCTCTGGTTACCATGAAAGGCTAACATGAATGGATGACTCTGAATTCTTACTCCTTCCAGAGGTTAGGAATTCTTTAGACAAAATGGATGGCCAGTCAGAATTGCCCATGGGATGAAGATCACATACATTCAATGCATTCATGCTACTTTACATGCTGAATTCACATACTTTTATCCTATAGATTCATCTTTAGCAACCCTCTATTAAGTTAGTTACTCATGGTTTTCGAAGAACTAAAGGAAATAAATTAATTAAGCATAGAATGGAGAACTCAGTAAAACTAATTGATTAAGAAATGATAAGATGAAGAACTCAACAAAACTAATTGATTACTCTAAAAAGACAAATTACATAACACTTCGTAAAGCAAGCGTGCGTTGATCCGGAAGCAATAAGTAACGAAGAAAGTAGTAAATGGTTCAGAACAGCATTTCAATAGACAGTAAGTAGTTTAGAAAGCAGTAAAGGAAAGCAGTAAGGTGCGTAAGGATCCTCCAAGTCGTGAATCGCCTCGAATGAAGGGGAAGATTAGCTGATCTTGGGGATAATTTCATTTAGAAGAGAAGAAGGATCTTCTCTTCTTCCTCTCGAATTATCAACGCCAAGGGCTTGCTTCTTCGATCCAACAAACGGGGGAAAAGGTTTTGTCTTTGGGATTCTTCACGATCGAAAGCTCCTCACTATCAGATTGTGTTTCTTCCATCTTCATCCGGCTCCTTTTATAGCCTCCATAGGTACCTTCAGCTGTGGATCTCCATCCATTCTGGAGTAACAACTTCCCACGTGGCAGCAGTAGAGAGGTTTGGCGGCTGGAAAAGCGCAGCAGCAAAGACTGACGGCTGGAAAAATCGCAGCAGCAGAGACTGGCGTTGCGGTTGCATTGCGAGGGCCGCAATGCTCTGTTCATCTGATCCTATTGCGAGCTCCGCAATATTTCCGCAATGCACCTGCAATGTACAAATTAGTCGTTTTTTCACCAATTTGCATCCTTTTTCGTTCCTTTTTCAAATAAGCCTTAAATTAGCATCATTTCTCAAATTCTCACTTTTAAGCGCACATTATGCTAACTTCTAACTAAAATACTCAAGAACTTCCATGATTTTTAGATAATTAAGGTCCTAAATAACACACTTTTGGAGAGGTAACACTAGGCTTTGAGTCCTTCTTGTTCATCAAATATCGAACTGCTGCATGATCAGAAAATACAACCACTTTAGATCCAAGTATATAAGGTCAAAATTTATCAAGAGCGAAAACAATGGAAAGCAGCTCCTTCTCTCTGGTGGTGTAACCGATCTGCGCGGAGATGAGCTTCCTAGAGGCATAATAAATCACGTGGCTCTTCTTGTCTATCCTCTGATCTAGCACAGCACCAACAACGTAATTACTTGCATCGCACATAATCTCGAAGGGGGTCCCCCACTGCGGTGGATGAATAATGGGTGCATTGGTCAGACACTTCTTCAGCACATCAAAGGCAAGCTTGCACTCTTTGTCAAAGCAGAATGATACGTCTTTTTTCAGCAAGCTCGTCATCGACGTCACTATCTTTGAGAAGTCCTTGATAAACCTGCGGTAGAAACCTGCATGACCAAGAAAAGAACGCACTTCCCGAAGATTTGTGGGGTAAGGTAAATCAGATATAACATCAATTTTCGCTTTATCCACCTCTATACCCTTAGCTGACACAACGTGACCTAAGACTATGCCCTGACTAGGCATGAAATGACACTTTTCGAAATTTAAAACAAGATTAGTGTCAATGCATCTTTCCATGACTCTAGACAAGTTAATCAGGCAATCCTCAAATGAACTCCCATACACTGTAAAATCATCCATAAAGACCTCGATGCATTTTTCTACGAATTCAGTAAATATGCTCATCATGCATCGTTGAAAAGTCCCTGGGGCATTACAAAGCCCAAAGGGAACTCTCCTATATGCGTAAGTTCCAAATGGACATGTAAAAGTAGTCTATTCCTGGTCTTCTTGAGCTATGGGGATTTGAGAAAACCCAGAAAAACCATCTAGAAAACAGAAATATTGTTTCCCAGCTAAACGCTCCACCATTTGATCTATGAAGGTGTTGCGTGCTCAATGTGTTAAAATAAATAAGCAATAAGATAGAAGGAGCACTCAGAACATGCAAGCATACATGATCTTATAGCAAGTAGTAAGTATTTTTTCATTCGTTTTCCCACAGAGATTTATTATAAGCTATTCGTGAAGTGTAAAGTTAAGAAAGAAAGGGTGGATTTGA
Source organism: Herpetospermum pedunculosum (assembly GCA_028017165.1). Taxonomy (NCBI): domain Eukaryota; kingdom Viridiplantae; phylum Streptophyta; class Magnoliopsida; order Cucurbitales; family Cucurbitaceae; genus Herpetospermum; species Herpetospermum pedunculosum. Next base: position 12,937,421 of record JAPQWQ010000186.1, on the reverse strand, counting down.
TGGGGTAGAATTGGTTTTAAATTGTCTATTTCCTACTGAATACGTAGAGGGTAGCAACATAAACAAGTGCAAGTCAAAGCTAAACTCAAATGAAAAGAAACGAGATTAATAAACGAAGGCAAAAACAGCTAGACAGAGTTGTAACTTAAGCAGAATTGCGGAAACAGCAATTCTACCGCAATTCTAACAACAGCGAAAGTGTGTAAAATGGTGAATTAAGGGCTACTAACGACTATCCTATAGGTTTTTTCATACGATTCTCAAGCACTGGATCAACTCACTATGCATCAAACTATCTCAATCTCATGTATCTTCCGATTTCATGCATTAGATTCTTTAGTTTACTCATGTCCAAGTAAGGTCTTAAGCATCTTGTTAAGGCAGAAGGATACGGTTTGTACTAGGGAAACGCCTATTCCTAGGTCGTTTTCTGGCTACCTTGAAAGGCTAGCATGAGTGTACGACTCTGAACTCTTACTCCTTCCAGAGGTTAGGAGTTCTTTGGACAAAATGGATGGCCAATCGAAATTGCTCGTGGGATGAAGCTTACATACAATCAATGCTTCGAGAGCTATCCTACATGCTTGGTTCACGTTTTTTAGCCTATAGTGTTGTCATTAGCGTGCCCCTAAGTGACTTAGTTACTCATGGATATAGGGTAAACAGAAATAAAAGATGAAAGAGACATGCTTAGAAGAGAAATAAGCTTAATACAGCAAGGTAAGACAGTAAGTTGCAAAGATAAGAAATTAAGAAATGAAGAACTATGCTTTAATTACTTGAGCGTTTGAATGAACAGACGAGCAACTTGAAGTAAATAACAGAAGACAGAACACTACGAAATGAAATAAACTAGCTATTGGAAGAAAAACAGCAACTAAACAGAACTGAAATTTAGAATTGAAAGACAGAAAGCAGTAAATGATGCTTGAAAGCCTCGTTGCAACCGCCTCGGCTGAAGGGGATGAAAGAATAGCTTTGCTTGGATGAATCCAATCGGGAGAGAAAGCAGTAAATCTTCTCTCCTTCCTATCAGATTGTCGATTCCAACAGCTGAGACTCTCACACCAACAGACGGCAAAGGAAAACACGAAGAAAGATGGAGCTGCGAGAAGACTTCTACGCTTTCGGATGATGCTTGAACCCTCGACTTTGACCCCTATTTATAGTAGTCTGCAGGTGCATTTGGGCCAAGGAGAACCATCAATCTTCAACGTCGTACTTCAGAATGGATGGAGGAGAAAGAACGAATCCCTGAAATAACGGAAATTAACAGAAAAAGATCAGTCAACTTACGGTTTTCACTTGAAACATTGCGGTTTCAGCAATGTTTCCGCAATTCTGTCGCAATGCTTGTTTTTCATTCTTTTCCTTCGGTTTTCAACCCTTTTCTTTCCTATTGTACATAAGTCCTAATTTAGCTACCTTCTTCTAATTCTCATATTTAAGCATAGGTTTAGGCTAAATGCTATCAAAAACACCTAAGAGTGAACATCTTTCTAAGATAATTAAATCCTAAAAAGGTCACTTTTGGAGACGTAACACACCCCCAAACTTAAGGTTTTGCTTGTCCTCGAGCAATCTAAGGACTTTCCTAGGCTGCTGTTTCTTCTTCTTTAACCACTTACTAACTCCCCTATATTCTTATTTATAGCAATGCTGTCCTGTGACACGCTTCTAAGTCCAAAACTATCCTCTTATCTAGCTTCTTCTGACTTCGCCTGCCTAATACTCCTGCTGTTTTATTAACTCACTACAACTGATCTACTTGCTTTTGTCACATCATGCCACTATCCCTAAGGTTTCAAATTCTACCTAGCTTTACCCAGACTCAGTACATGCTTCTAGCTTTATTTTTAAATTGTCTAGGATTCCTTAGAGTCATGCCAGTCTTAGTATTAACGGTGACAGTAGTACTTTTAGAGAACAACCTAAACCCTGGCATCACTACATTGGATATACATTCATCTCCCTAAACAACCCTACAAGTTACAACTTCATGCTTAGCTAATTGAGGATCAGAGTTCTTTTTATTCAGGACATCTAAGCCACAAAGTTGCAACTCCTAGGTATACATTCTTCTTCCCTATTTCTTCTTTTTCTTTCTTTCTTACTTTGGTGGAGCCTCTCCTTTGGTTGCCTTTTGATGCAACGCCACTTGTGGGTTACACACTTGGCACTGATTACTCAGCAACCTAAGAGAGACTCCCCCCTTTATTCTTTTTTCATTTTCTCTTTTCAGCTCATTTCCTTTTTTTTTTCTTTTTTTTTTTTTAAAGGAGAAGAAGAATGTTCCTAGGCCTAGGGTGGCCTCCTGATAGCTCCATTTTGGAGCTATAATTATGTCCTTAATTCACGTTTATTATTGGCTTAATCTTGCTTTTATGTGATTATTGCAGGTGTTCTCGGTGATTCGCTCTCGAGAGCGTTTCGGCGCTTTTCGGAGCCTAATATCGCATTTTAAAGGCCTAAGAACACTTCCGGGGAAGGTCCATGCAAAGGAATGAGAGTTGAGCGCTTTGGGGAAATTGAAGGCAGAAATCCAAGAAAAAAACCCGAGAGCTAGCGTCGAGCGACAGCGTCGCGACGCTAGCTCGACGCTGCCCAGCGTCGAGACGCTGCCATAGCGTCTCGACGCTCCGAAGTCTGAAGCGCTGAATTGAAGAAAAACCCGAGAGCAAGCGTCGAACGATAGCGTCTCGACGCTCGCTCGACGCCGACAGCGTCTCGACGCTGGTCGAGCGTCTCGACGCCACCCCGACTCCGCGCGCGCGGATTATTTAGGGCGCAGCGTCGAGACGCTGCCCTAGCGTCTCGACGCTACGACGGATTACTTAAGTTTCTGTCCGATTTTAGCCGCCATTATTACCTTTCACCTCGAGCTTCGCGCCTGATTTGACGTCCAGCAGCTGTTTTCCACCATGGGAGGGGCTAGGAAGCTCGGTTTGAAACCGTCCCACACCATACACGTCATGAGTGAGTAGATTTTATTGTTTTTGGCTCGGGATTGTAAGGATAAATGTAGTATGAACTCTTGGTGAGGTTGTAGGATTGAAATTCTGAATTGGTTGGATATTTTATTGAATTGAATTCTATTTCTTAGCTTAATCTATGAGCACGTTTGAATGATTTAGGACTAGGCACCCTTGATTTTGAGCATGTTCATTTGTTAAAGGATTTGATGCCGTGCCTCTCGTTTCCGCCAAGTAACAAGGAATTACGGCACCTTGAGCGTATTGGCGTCCTTACGCTCTTGGTGTTCATTCTTCCCGAATTAGAATTCCAAATCGACATACTAATTTCGCGTCCAAATTAGATAGTTGTCACAGTTAGCTTGTTGCTACCGTTCGGTCTTGGGAGAGCGTTGGCCGCCAATGTCCGAACGGTATGCTTGATTAGCATGATTATTTATGTCTAATTAACTCCATGGAGCATGTCTGGGTTATTTATTAATTTTAGACGAGTTGTGCATTCATTAAATTATTTAACCATTATACTCGTCAACCTGTGATCCAAGAGGCACGCTAAATTTATCCCCGATCGTCCCGAGTCGGAAACTCCGTTAGCTAAATTTTCCCATTTGCTTTGTTCCATTTTAATTACTTGAAAACCAACAATTACCCCTTATTTCACTTACATTAATAGTTTGCAAATTTAATTAAGATTAAGTCAAAATACCTTAATTCCCTGTGGATCGACCCCGTTACTACTATTCTACAAATAGTTTAGTGATTTCGGGCACATATAAATTTATTTTGGCGGGTCTCGACAACCCGATGATTGGCGATAGTTCAATAATATCGTTACCAAAATTGGCGCCGTTGCCGGGGAATCAAGTGTAATTCGGCCTAATTTAAATTTGATTTGTAAACTTTTAATTTTTACTTTAAAAATTCTGTTTATTCTTTTATTATTTGCAATTTTGATCTGTTTGTTTAAGTGTGCTAGAAGTGCCAAATTTTTATTGAGAAAATGGAGATTGATGATGAGATTGGAGCCCCAAAAACGCTCAGACAGTGGACATCATTTGCTATGGGCCATCAACCCTCTTGTATTTCCTACCCGGAAATTTCAGGTGAGTTTGTGCTTAAATCGGGTTTAATTGACCATTTACCCTCTTTTTGTGGTGAAGCAGATGAGGATCCTTATAAACATCTCAAGGCTTTTCAAATGACAAGTTCTGCGATGAAGCCAGGCGGCATTACTGAAGATCAGCTATACCTGAGAGCTTTTCCATTCACCTTGAGAGGTGAAGCTCGAGATTGGCTGCATTACTTGCCATCGGGGATCATTTTCACTTGGGAGAAGTTGCAGAGTCTATTCTTGGAAAGGTACTTTGTTGCGTGCTCAATGTGTTGAAATAATTAAGCAATAAAAGAGATAGAGCACTCAGAACATGCAAGCATACATGATCTTATAGCAAGTAGTAAGTATATTTCATTCGTTTTCCCACAGAGATTTATTTTTAGCTATTCGCGAAGTGTTTTGTTAAGAAAGAAGGGGTGGATTTGATGGGGTAAAATTGGTTTTTAATTATCTAATTTTTGCTGAATGTGTAAAGGGTAGTAACATAAACAAGGACAAGTTAAAGCTAAGCTCAAATGAAAAGAGACTAGATTAATAAATGAAGATAAAAACAGCTAGACAGAATTGTAACTTAAGCAGAATTGCGGAGACAGCAATTCTATCGCAATTAAATAGCAGCGAAAGTGTGTGAATGGGTGAATTAAGGGCTACTAATGACTATCCTATAGGCATTTTTATACGATTCTCAAGCACTGGATCTATTCTCTATGCATCAAACTATCTCAATCTCATGTATCGTCCGATTCCATGCATTAGATTCTTTAGTTTACTCAACTCAAAGTAAGGTCTTAAGCATCTTGTTAAGGCAGAAAGATATGGTTTGTACTAGGGAAACGCCTATTCCTAGGCCGTTTCCTGGTTACCTTGAAAGGCTAGCATGATGGTATGACTCTGAACTCTTACTCCTTCCAGAGGTTAGGAGTTCTTTGGACAAAATGGATGGCCAATCGAAATTGCCCGTGGGATGAAGCTTACATACAATCAATGCTTCGAGAGCTATCCTACATGCTTGATTCACATTTTTTAGCCTATAGCGTTGTCATTAGCATGCCCCTAAGTGACTTAGTTACTCATGGATATAAGGAGAACAGAACTAAAGGATAAAATAGACATGCTTAGAAGGGAAATGTGTTTAAAACAGCAAGGGAAAGCAGTAGAATGCAAAGGCGAGAGACTGTGAAATACTGAATTTTGTGTTTGATTAATTGATTGTTTGAATGAACATAAGAGATACTTAAAGTAAAGAACAGCAAGACAGAACACAACGAAATGAACTAAATTAGCCACACGAACAGAAACAACACAAGACAGAGTTGTAAAGTAGAAATGAAGAACAGAAAGCAGTAAAACAACTCGAATGACTCGTTGCAGCCGCTTCGAATGAAGGATGAGAAAGGTCAGCCTTGCTTGGATGAATCCAATCGGGAGAGAAGAAGAATCTCCTCTCCTTCCTATCAGATTATCGATTCCAACAGCTGAGCTTCGCAAACCAGCAGACGGCAAAGGAAAACAGGAGAAAAGATGGACTGCGAGAAGACTTCTACGCTTTCGGATGATGCTTGAACCCTCGACTTTGACCCCTATTTATAGTAATCTGCAGGTGCATTTGGGCCAAGGAGAACCATCAATCTTCAACGTCGTACTTCAGAATGGATGGAGGAGAAAGAACGAATCCCTGAAATAACGGAAATTAACAGAAAAAGATCAGTCAACTTACGGTTTTCACTTGAAACATTGCGGTGACCGCAATGTTTCCGCAATGCGTTCGCAATGCTTGTTTTTCATTCTTTTCCTTCGGTTTTCAACTCTTTTCTTTCCTATTGTACATAAGTCCTAATTTAGCCACCTTCTTCTAATTCTCATATTTAAGCATAGGTTTAGGCTAAATGCTATCAAAAACACCTAAGAGTGAACATCTTTCTAAGCCAATTAAGTCCTAAAAAGGTCACTTTTGGAGACGTAACATACTTCCCAGCTTCAAAAGCCAGAGCCGTAAAAAAAGATATCCGCCAATTCGAGCAAGGAAAGGACGAGGCATTTCACGAATGCTGGGAGAGGTTCATTAAACTCTGTGAGAAATGCCCGAACCACCTGATAGCAGAAGCCGAGCTTATCGAATTCTTCTATGAAGGGTTGCTTCCGCATGACTGCCAGATGCTTGATGCAGCAAGTGGAGGAGCCCTTTGGGAGAAAACACCTGCAGAAGCCAGACAGTTGATTTCTAATATGGCTGAGAACCGTCGCCAATACGGAGGAAGGAACGAGTACGCTAAAATGTCTACCGACGTATCAGAGCTCAAGGAACAAGTATCTCAGGTATTTGGTTTAGTTCATGCGATGCAAGAAAAATCATCTCAGGTTGTTTCTTCTATTTCAGGTCAAACCATTGAAGGCATGTTCAAATCGCTTATGGAAGCTAGCAATGAGACAAGGTCGCAGATAAGATCTCTAAGAGATGAGTTCTCGGAGGTGAAGGAAAGAATGAGCAAGATTGAATCCAAAGCGGAAGGTGTTAATGCGATAAATCTCAGAAGTGGTAAAGAAGTACCATCCCGTACCACTCCCGAGAGTCCTCCAAAAGATTCAGAGATATCTCCAGATAAGTGTTCTCAAGCACCCTCTGAAACTGTTGTAACTCCTTCTATTATTTCTATGAAGTCTTACACTCCCGTTGCTTCTTTTCCTAGTAGGCTGGCAAGGCCATCTAAGGAGGTCGAAGACGCGGATGTTCTTGAGACACTGAGAAAAGTTGGGATCAATATACCGCTGCTTGATGCAATTCAGCAAATCCCAAGGTACGCCAAATTTCTAAAGGAGATGTGCACCATGAAGAGGAAGACTAAAAGTGCTGAGAGAGTCGTGGTAAGCAAGAATGTTTCTGCCCTGATAACCCAATGTATTCCAAACAAATGCCAGGACCCAGGTATGTTCCTCTTGCCATGTACTATTGGGGATAGAGAAATCGAGCACGCTATGTTAGACTTAGGAGCTTCAATTAATGTTATGCCATACTCAGTCTACAAGAGCCTCGGTTTAGATGGTATGCAGGAAACCAGTATAATTATCCAGTTAGCTAATAGGTCTTCTATTCGTCCTTTAGGATTGATTGAGGATGTGTTGGTTAAAGTTAAGGATTTGATCTTCCCTGCTGATTTTTATGTGATAAAAATGGAAGAAAATACATCCACCACTTCTGTTTTACTTGGTAGACCATTCATGAAAACCGCTAAAACAAAAATTAATGTGCATGATGGTACCTTATCTGTTGAGTATGAAGGGGATGTATTCGAATTTAATGTATTTGATGCCATGAAACAACGTGCTGATGTGCATTCTGTCTGTAAAATTGATCTGATAGATACTTTAGAACAAGAAGAATGCATGACTGTTGTTGTTGATGGGGATGACCCACTCGTTTTTACTGAAATTGTTGGCGAAGTTGAAAGTAGTGTTCCCATATTGACTGATTCTTCTGAGCAACCTACTTTTGCTTTAGAGACATGTGAAAAGCCAACTAAAATATTACCCTCTCTTTTGCAGGCTCCCAAGTTGGAATTGAAGGAGTTGCCGGGCCATCTCAAGTACGTGTACTTGGGTGAGGTGGAGACACTCCCGGTAATTATTTCCAAGGAGCTTACGTCGGAGCAAGAAGGCGAGTTGATCGAGGTTTTGAAAAAGAACAAAAGAGCCATGGGATGGACATTGGCAGACTTGCACGGGTTGAGTCCAGTGCTGTGCATGCACAAGATTCGGCTGGATGAGGGAGCAAAACCATCCCGAGAGCCTCAGCGAAGACTGAACCCTGCAATGAAAGAGGTAGTGTTGTCTGAGATACACAAACTCCTGGATGCAGGTATTATCTTTCCCATTTCTGATAGCCAATGGGTTAGCCCTATTCATGTTGTACCTAAAAAGACGGGCATAACTGTTATTAGAAATGATAAGGGAGAGTTAGTACCTAAGAGAGTACAAAATGGGTGGAGAATGTATATTGATTTTAGAAAACTGAATGATGTGACTAAGAAGGACCACTTTCCTATTCCCTTCATAGATCAAATGGTGGAGCGTTTAGCTGGGAAACCATTCTTCTGTTTTCTTGATGGTTTTTCTGGGTTTTATCAAATTCCCATAGCCCAGGAAGACCAAGAAAAGACTACTTTTACCTGTCCATTCGGAACTTACGCATATAGGAGAATGCCCTTTGGGCTTTGTAATGCTCCAGGGACTTTTCAGCGATGCATGATGAGCATATTTTCTGAATTTGTAGAAAATTGCATCGAAGTCTTTATGGATGATTTTACTGTATATGGAAGTTCATTTAAAGATTGCCTGTTTAAATTGTCTAGAGTCATGGAAAGATGCATCGAAACTAATCTTGTTTTGAATTTTGAAAAGTGTCATTTCATGGCCAGTCAGGGCATAGTATTGGGTCACGTTGTGTCTGCTAAGGGGATAGAGGTTGATAAAGCAAAAATTGATGTCATATCTGATTTACCTTACCCCACGAATCTTCGGGAAGTACGTTCTTTTCTTGGTCACGCAGGATTTTACCGCAGGTTCATTAAAGACTTCTCGAAGATAGTGACTCCGATGACAAGCTTGCTGAAAAAGGATGTTCCATTTTGCTTTGACAAACAGTGCAAGCTTGCCTTCGATGTTCTGAAGAAGTGCTTGACCAACGCACCCATCATTCATCCACCGCAGTGGGGGACTCCTTTCGAGATCATGTGCGATGCAAGCAATTATGCCGTAGGCGCTGTGTTGGGCCAGAGGATAGACAAGAAGAGTCATGTGATTTATTATGCCTCCAGGACGCTCAATTCCGCGCAGATCGGTTACACAACAACAGAGAAGGAGCTGCTTTCCATAGTTTTCGCTCTTGATAAATTTCGGCCATATATTCTTGGATCTAAAGTAATTGTTTTTTCTGATCATGCAGTAGTTCGATACTTGATGAACAAGAAAGACTCGAAGCCTAGACTGCTCAGATGGGTATTATTACTCCAGGAGTTCGACGTCTCTGTTCAGGACAGAAAAGGATCAGAAAATACCGTTGCTGACCACTTGAGCCGCATCGTGCGTAGCGAAGATGACTTGCCTCTGAATGATGAGTTCCCTGATGAAGTTCTCTTCCAGGTAAGTGTGGAGACACCATGGTACGCCGACATCGTCAACTACTTGGTCACAGGTACGTTCCCATTCGACTTTTCATATAATCAAAGAGCTAAGCTGAAAAGCGAAGCCAAGACGTATGTTTGGGAAGAGCCCGTTTTATGGAAATTTTGTGCTGACCAGGTAATTAGGAAGTGCGTCCCTAAGTCTGAACATAGGTCCATCCTTACCTTTTGCCATGAATTTGCATGTGGGGGACACTTTGGGCAAAATAGGACTGCGAGAAAAATTTTAGATTGTGGGTTTTTCTGGCCATCACTGTTTAAGGACTATTATGAGTTTTGTAAATCTTGTGATCAGTGTCAGAGAAAAGGGACCATCACTAGTAGGAATGAAATGCTCCAAAACCCCATTTTAAGTTGTGAAATTTTCGAGGTTTGGGGTATGGACTTTATGGGACCCTTTCCCCCTTCATTTGGTTTTGTCTATATCTTATTGGCTGTGGACTACGTGTCTAAATGGGTGGAAGCTAAAGCCACCAAAGTTGATACCGCTAATGTTGTTTCTAGTTTTGTCAAATCTAACATTTTTAGCAGGTATGGAGTTCCACGAGCCATCATAAGTGACCAGGGGAGCCACTTCTGCAACAAAACGATCCAAGCCTTGATGAGGAAGTATGGGGTCAATCACAAAATCTCTACCCCGTATCATCCTCAGACCAATGGCCAAGCAGAAGTTTCCAATCGAGAAGTGAAAAGCATCCTCGAGAAAACAGTAAGTCCAGGAAGGAAGGATTGGAGTCTGAGGCTGGACGATGCTTTGTGGGCCTACCGTACGGCTTACAAAACCCCCATAGGGATGTCTCCCTACCGGATGGTTTATGGTAAAGCCTGTCATCTCCCCGTGGAGATCGAACACAAAGCTTACTGGGCCGTGAAGAAGTGCAACATGGACTTTGACTTGGCAGGCGAAGAAAGACTCCTCAAATTGCAAGAACTAGAGGAGCTTCGCCTGGATGCATATGAGAACTCGAAGACCTACAAGGAAAAGACCAAAATGTTCCACGACAGACGAGTCGTCAGAAAACACTTCGAAGTTGGTCAGAAGGTCCTCTTGTTCAACTCCCGCCTGAAGTTCATGCCAGGTAAACTTCGTTCCAGGTGGCTTGGTCCTTTCATTATCACTGATGTTCATCACTATGGTGCAGTCAAGATTCAGAGCTTGGATACGGAGAAGGAGTACACAGTGAATGGCCAGAGACTGAAGATCTTTCATGAGGGAATGTCAGAGGACTTCGACGATCATGCCTACTTGAAAGAGCCTGAATACGAGAAAGGATAAATTGAGTTTTGGTAAAGTCGAGCAATCGACTCTAAAAATTTGCGCTACTCGGAGGCACCCGAGCTTGAACTGTACATGCTTTTTGTTTACTTACCGTCTTTAGGATTAGTTTAGATTTCTACTCTGATGTTGTGAATTTCCAGGTGAAACAATGGCTCATCCTTGCGGTTTATTGGCTAAGGTTAAAGCGCACTCTCCAACCCTCTAAGTCACAATTCAGGGAAGGTTTTCTTTCCTTTTGTTTTGACTGTGCATATTTGGTCCAATGAGGACATTGTCAATTTCTGAGTTGGGGGTGGTGGGTTGTGCCTTATAAAGGATTGTTGAGCTTTGTTGTGGAATCCTGATTAACTTGTTGAGCTATGGAGAAAGCATGCTTTTCCGATTATGAAATTCTGTGATGTACTGCTAAGGTCTTCGTATGCGTGTTTGTTGTGAAATCAAGTATAATTGCATATGTTAAGGCCGTCTTGAAAAAATTTTCAAGTTATTTCCCTGTTTAAGCTTCGCATGTTAGCACTCTATCTTGGATCTGTGAGTTTAGGGTAGCTCTGTTTGTTTTGAAATTCGTTGTCACCTCGAAAGGCAACCTTAGGATGGGCTAAGATTCGCTCTTGTTTGTAATCCGTGCGCTTAAAATTCTACCATGATTTTTAGACTAAAAGAAAAATGGATGCAAGTTTATAAAAAGAAAATAATCTCATGAGGCGTTCCTCCTTCTTGAGTTGCCTTAGTAGCCAAGGGCGGTCGTGTAACCCACGGTCACCACTGCATGAAAAGGAAGCATTAAGAAGTGAACGCTAGTCCTTAAAAATGTGAATTTTGCCCGTAGTCAGATGCACTGTGCAATGAAATTGCAGGCAAGCTGAAACGAAAGTAAGATTGACATGTTAGGCGCTCATGAAGATCGAAGCAAAAGAGAGAAAAGATGCTTTGCGATATATTACTTGCATAAACGATGAATTGCCCTTAGACTGTTCTGTTAAGCCATAAGTAGGGGGAAAGCGAAGTTTTAGGATAGATAGAGCTGTTCTAAGCCTGTTGAAATCTAAGATCGAGGAGCTAAGTCTGAAGCATAAATAGGGAAGCATCTTTAAATTTTTCGAATTGTTCTTAACCAATGCATGCATGCGCTTGTTTCCTTCAACTGCAAATGCCCTGTCCTTTCCAGTACTGAGAATCGAGTCCCTAGCATGTATTCTCGTTTTATTTGATTAATTAGAATTCCACCTTGCTCGAGGACTAGCAAGAATTAAGTTGGGGGTGTTTGATAGCTTCATTTTGGAGCTATAATTATGTCCTTAATTCACGTTTATTATTGGCTTAATCTTGCTTTTATGTGATTATTGCAGGTGTTCTCAGTGATTCGCTCTCGAGAGCGTTTCGGCGCTTTTCGGAGCCTAATATCGCATTTTAAAGGCCTAAGAACACTTCCGGGGAAGGTCCATGCAAAGGAATGAGAGTTGAGCGCTTTGGGGAAATTGAAGGCAGAAATCCAAGAAAAAAACCCGAGAGCTAGCGTCGAGCGACAGCGTCGCGACGCTAGCTCGACGCTCCGAAGTCTGAAGCGCTGAATTGAAGAAAAACCCGAGAGCAAGCGTCGAGCGATAGCGTTTCGACGCTCGCTCGACGCCGACAGCGTCTCGACGCTGGTCGAGCGTCTCGACGCCACCCCGACTCCGCGCGCGCGGATTATTTAGGGCGCAGCGTCGAGACGCTGCCCTAGCGTCTCGACGCTACGACGGATTACTTAAGTTTCTGTCCGATTTTAGCCGCCATTATCACCTTCCACCTCGAGCTCCGCGCCTGATTTGACGTCCAGCAGCTGTTTTCCACCATGGGAGGGGCTAGGAAGCTCGGTTTGAAACCGACCCACACCATACACGTCATGAGTGAGTAGATTTACTGTTTTTGGCTCGGGATTGTAAGGATAAATGTAGTATGAACTCTTGGTGAGGTTGTAGGATTGAAATTCTGAATTGGTTGGATATTTTATTGAATTGAATTCTATTTCTTAGCTTAATCTATGAGCACGTTTGAATGATTTAGGACTAGACACCCTTGATTTTGAGCATGTTCATTTGTTAAAGGATTTGATGCCGTGCCTCTCGTTTCCGCCAAGTAACAAGGAATTACGGCACCTTGAGCGTATTGGCGTCCTTACGCTCTTGGTGTTCATTCTTCCCGAATTAGAATTCCAAATCGACATACTAATTTCGCGTCCAAATTAGATAGTTGTCACAGTTAGCTTGTTGCTACCGTTCGGTCTTGGGAGAGCGTTGGCCGCCAATGTCCGAACGGTATGCTTGATTAGCATGATTATTTATGTCTAATTAACTCCATGGAGCATGTCTGGGTTATTTATTAATTTTAGACGAGCTGTGCATTCATTAAATTATTTAACCATTATACTCGTCAACCTGTGATCCAAGAGGCACGCTAAATTTATCCCCGATCGTCCCGAGTCGGAAACTCCGTTAGCTAAATTTTCCCATTTGCTTTGTTCCATTTTAATTACTTGAAAACCAACAATTACCCCTTATTTCACTTACATTAATAGTTTGCAAATTTAATTAAGATTAAGTCAAAATACCTTAATTCGCTGTGGATCGACCCCGTTACTACTATTCTACAAATAGTTTAGTGATTTCGGGCACATATAAATTTATTTTGGCGGGTCTCGACAACCCGATGATTGGCGATAGTTCAATAATATCGTTACCACCTCCCCCAAACTTCAACTACTCATTGTCCCCAATGAGTGTCTGAGGTGGCACACCCCCAAACTTGTCCTAGAAGCATCTAGTCTAAGGTAAAACAAAGAGAATCTAAAAGCCCTAGGCATAGACAGAACATTCTAAAAGAAAATATCACAGCAGCAGGAAATTGAAGAAAAAAAAAAAACAGACAGGCAAGGACTTACAGCTATGCATGCTGAGCTATTTAGAGGTTAAGTTAAACTATCAAAGGGTGTCCTATGACACTCATCCAGCATGCTTTAAGATAGGCTATATAAGGTAGTCATGATAGCAGCAAAAGATAGAATTTAAACAGATCACAGCCTAGCTAAACAGACAGTCCAAAACATGCATTCTGTAATAAAAATTGCGGGTTCCGCAATTATTTCGCAATCAAGTCAGGGCAGATATATCAATGTTTAGGGCCCCTACGCATGCTTTTTCCAGTCACTCAAGCTCTACATAAAACTAAGCAATTTAACCTACCTAGTCAGCTATCATCAGCCTACACTAAACAATTTAAAAACGTAAAACTAAGCAACTAAAACAGATCAAAATTTTAACTAAAAACAGCATAATTCACATGGTCTATCAGAAAGCAGATTTTTTTTTTTTTTTTTCTAAGGGAACAGTAATACTCCCTTGAGTGCAATTCAAACCAGCACTCAAATGTCTTCATCCTCATCAGGTCGTCGTGGTCGTGGAGGCACCCATGGATTCAGGAGATTCGTGGGAAAATCAGGGAAGATGCATCCAAGCTGGTCAGCAACTTCTTTGTCCCGTGCCTGCGCGTAAGTGGCCCATTGAGCCATCCTTTTCTGTATATCCATCAAGCAAGCCATGGACAGCGACTGATCAGCAGCCAACCTATCCAGCTCGAATTCCATGTTCCCCTTCCTTTTTAGCCTCAAGCCAGCAGGCAGCTCCAAGTGGCCTGTGTAAGCCATCTGCTGCTCCATTCGCTCAATGGGAACCCCTGCAAGCAAATCGAGTTTAGTTATAGTATTAGGGAAAAATAATGGACCCTTACCTTTCTTTGCGCACTCAGAAATGGCAGCTGACATGACTTCACCCACGTTGATCGTGAGACCTCGCATGATTGCATAGACCAGCAGCGATCTGCTCTGGTTGATGGTGGTCTCATGAGTCACTGGGGATAGTTTCCTTCTCACAAAGGAAAACCATACAGCCGCCTTAGCTGTGAGGTTGGCACTCATGAGAGTGTGTCTCCCATTGCGTGACACAGTCCAGGATGCTTCAGGCTGGCCAATGGTCCGAATGGCCTCTTCCAGGACTGCCTCAGTAGGCTCATCAACAATCCTCGCATAGTCAGTATGTTTTTGGCCCTTGAGGCCATAGGCTTCGTTGATGGCTTTTGCTGAGAAGTCCACTTCTACTCCCCTGACCACAGACAACCCCTCTTCAGAATTTCTCAGGTTAGCGTAGAAGTCATACACCATGCTTGTGTAAGCCGGATTGGGTGGTCTGCACAACTCCTCCCAGCTGTGATTCGAAATGCCTGCGCGCAAGAATTGCGGCAGGTCAGCAGGTCTGTCGAGGAAGCCCTTCTCGTGCAGCAGCTCTCGCTTCCTCAGCTCCATGCCTCTAGACTCAGCGTCAGAAGACACATACCTCACTGACTGAGGTTCATCTTCAGGGTAAAGCTTGGCCTTCCCTTTGTCCTTTGGTTTGGCTGATTCAGCAGCCTCAATCTTGAGCTTCTTGAGCGATGGCTCAGCACTTTCTCCCTCTGATGCCAGCGCCCTCTTGGCTTTCTTTTTCTTTGATTTCTTGGACCGTTTGGCTTTGATACTCTTGGCAGCCTTCTTCTTCTTCAGCCTCGCCTTGGTGGTGATCTGCTGGAGGCAAGCCCCCAGTGTTTCTTCCATAGAGTCATCCTCCTGTGTAGGACTCTCAAGGCTGGCTTCCCTCAACGGAGAGAAGACCTCTTCTTCCTCAGCTTCCCCACTGCCCTGCGTTGATTCTTGGTACTCCCCATATGGGAATTCAGGGTCAGGCCGTGGAGAAGTGGACGACGGATTGGTGCTTTGTGCGGCTGTAGGGGTCTGTGCAGAACTCTGCGGTGACGAAGGCAGCTCAGGGCTCTGCGCTGGTGGCGATGAGGAAAGCTCAAGGCTTTGAGCCGGTGGAGATGGTGAAGGGCTGCGCTCGGCTGTCTCGTGGGATGGCTGGCCTCGTTCTTGACTCTCCACAGAGGGAGTCTTGTTCTTGATTCTTTCCTCGGCCACAGCCATACTCCACTTACGCTTCTTGGGTGTGCCTGCTGGTTCAGAGGGTCCAGCAGGTATCTCTGTGACAACCTTCCACTTCTTCTTGCGAATCAGAAGTTTGGGGAGTCGTTCAGTTCGCGCAGCATCAGCCTCAGCCAAGGCAAGCAGTGCGTCTCTCGCAGCCGTTTCAGCGTCGTCAGCCTTCTTCTTGGCCGCAGATCTTTCAGCCCTTGTGAGCACCATTGTTGAATCGTGGAGGTTTGGAGAGAAGAATCACAGATGAAGAGAATCGCAGCTTTCTTGGAGTTCAGATACTTGGGAAATCGTATAGATCAACGCGCGTCTCAACGGATATAAAGAAAACGGAAAAATCCCAACGGCTATATTTTTGCGGATCCTGCAAATCCAGCGCAATTCTAGTGACCGTTGGAGATTTTTTCCATTTAAATGTCAATCTTTGCTCAACCGTATCTTTGATTTGGCCCAATATTTTCTTGATTTTTAAAGCTGGATTTAATCTCCTTGATTCCCTCTATTGATTCCCTACAAAAAGAAATAAAATCAACATCAAATTCGCAATTAAAATCATACAAACTTATACACAAATGATAACCGGAAAATCGCAAAAAAAATAAACTAAGGCATGAGCCTCATGTTGACGAGCACAGTAATCACTCGTCCTCTCTCGATCTCAATTTCACGCTTCAGTCAAGAGGAAGGCCGAGAGAGTCTTCACATCTCCTTCCTCATAGTAGTGCTTCAACCTTGCACCATTAACCATGAATGGTTGACCTTGCTGCAGGTTCTTTATCTCGATGGCACCATGAACAAACACATTAATAATTACAAACGGACCTGACCATCTAGACTTAAGTTTGCCTGGAAATAATTTCAATCGTGAGTTAAATAATAAAACAAGTTGGCCTTTCTTAAAGTCCTTGATCCTAAGTCTACTGTCGTGCCAAATCTTGGTCTTTTCCTTATACATTTTGGCATTTTCATAAGACATATGTCTAAGCTCATCAAGCTCATGTAATTGCAGAGACCGCAACGTTCCCGCATCGGTCACGCAATAATTCAACTCTTTTAGCGCCCAAAATGCCTTGATTTCTAACTCAAATGGAAGATGACAAGCTTTACCATATACAAGTCTGTAAGGAGACATACCTAGGGGTGTCTTATATGCAGTCCTATATGCCCAAAGTGCATCCTCGAGTTTAAATGACCAGTCCTTTCTATTAGGTTTGACCACTTTTTCTAGGATGTTCTTAATCTCCCTATTTGAAATTTCAGCCTGACCATTCGAGTGTGGGTGATAAGGAGTGGCTACTCTATGTCTAATGTTATACTTAGCCAACACTCTCTCCATAGCCTTATTAATGAAATGTGTCCCCTCATCACTAATGATAGCACGAGGTGTTCCAAACCTAGTAAAAATGTGCCTATGCAAGAATTTTATTACTGTTTTGGCATCATTATTGGGACATGCTATGGCCTCTACCCACTTGGATACATAATCTACTGCCACTAATATGTAAAGGTTACCTGAGGATGGGGGAAATGGTCCCATGAAGTCAATGCCCCATACATCAAAGAGCTCCAACTCTAAGATGTAGGTGAGAGGCATTTCATCCTTGCGACTGAGGTTACCTGTTCTTTGACATTCATCACAGCTGTGGGCATAGTTGTGGGCATCTTTGAAGATCGTTGGCCAATAGTAGCCACTCTGAAATACCTTTGCAGCTGTTCTTTGGCCACCAAAGTGTCCACCATAAGGAGCTGTGTGGCAGTGCTGCAGCACAGACTTCGCCTCAGCAGCTGAAACACACTTCCTTAGCAAGCCGTCAGCACATGTTTTGTAAAGTGTGGGGTCATCCCATATGAATTTCCTTGCTTCATGAAGGAACCTCTTCTTCTCTTGTCCTCCCTTGAAAACTGGCAGTACCTGTGATGCAAGGAAGTTAGCAATGTCAGCAAACCAAGGTTCCTCATCGTTATCACGATGAGTCAATACAAAGACATGTTCATCAATAAAAGCATCAGAAATTGCGGGTTCCGCAATTTTTTCGCAATTATGCTGCAATCTAGAAAGATGATCCGCAACCACATTTTCACTTCCTTTCTTATCTCTAATGTCTAGATCAAACTCTTGCAATAACAGTACCCACCTAATCAACCTAGGCTTAGCATCAGCCTTCCTCATAAGGTACTTTAAAGCAGAATGGTCAGTGTACACTATTGTCCTAGTGCCTACAATGTAATTCCTGAATTTCTCACAAGCAAACACTACAGCTAGCATCTCCTTCTCAGTGGTTGTGTAGTTTCATTGTGCCTCATTAAGTGTCTTACTAGCATAATAGACAGGGTGTGTTAACTTGTCAATCTTCTGTCCTAACATAACCCCTACAGCATAGTCACTAGCATCACATAACATCTCAAATGGGAGATCCCAGTTTGGCCCTACTATAATAGGTGTTGTGACTAGTGCTTTCTTAAGGGTTTTCCAAGCTAGGACACACTCTTTAGAGAAAATGAATGGCTTGTTTAGCTCTAGAAGCTCACATAGAGGCTTGGAGATCTTAGAAAAGTCCTTAATGAACCTTCTATAGAAACCAGCATGTCCTAGGAAACTTCTAATGGCCTTGACATTTTGAGGCTCTACCAATTTCTCTATTATCTCAATTTTTGCCCTGTCAACTTCTACACCTGCCCTTGACACTCTATGACCTAAGACAATCCCTTCATCCACCATGAAGTGGCACTTTTCCCAATTTAGGACTAGGTTGGTCTCCTCACACCTAGCCAAGACTTGTCCTAGGTTCTCTAGACAGTTTGTAAATGAATCCCCAAAGACTG
This sequence comes from Herpetospermum pedunculosum, assembly GCA_028017165.1. Taxonomy (NCBI): domain Eukaryota; kingdom Viridiplantae; phylum Streptophyta; class Magnoliopsida; order Cucurbitales; family Cucurbitaceae; genus Herpetospermum; species Herpetospermum pedunculosum. The sequence goes on along the minus strand of JAPQWQ010000186.1, from coordinate 12,919,057 downwards.
AAAAGTCATCCATGAATATCTCTATCATGGACTCATTCAAATCAGAGAAGATTGCCAACATGCACCTTTGGAAAGTTGCCGGTGCATTGCATAAGCCAAAAGGCATTCTGCGAAAGGCAAAAGTTCCAAAAGGGCAAGTGAAGGTGGTCTTCTCTTGATCCTTAGGGTCTATAGTGATCTGGTTATAACCTGAATAACCGTCTAAGAAGCAGTAATAGGCTCTACCAGCTATTCTGTCTAACATTTGGTCAATAAATGGTAGAGGGAAATGGTCTTTTTTAGTTTCTTTATTTAGTTTCCTATAATCCATACATACTCTCCACCCTGTGACAGTCCTAGTTGGAATCAGTTCATTGTTCTCATTGACTACCACAGTCATCCCCCCCTTCTTAGGTACACATTGTATAGGGCTCACCCACTGACTACTAGCTATGGGGAAGATCACACCAGCATCTAACCATTTAATTATTTCTTTCTTAACTACCTCTTTCATAGAGGGATTCAGCCTACGTTGGTGATCTACTCTAGGTGTATGCTCTTCCTCTAGTATAATCTTATGCATGCAATAAGAAGGGCTAATGCCTCTAATATCAGCAATAGACCATGCAATAGCCTTCCTATGTTGCTTAAGTAGTAATATCAGTTCAACCTCATGCTTTTCACTTAATTTAGAGGAAATAATCACAGGCAAAGTGTCATTACTCCCTAGATATGCATACTTGAGGTGAGTGGGGAGAGGTTTCAATTCTAATACAGGTGGATGCTCAATGGATGGCTTTAATGGATTCAAACATTTTTCAGTCAAGTCAATATTCATACAAACATGCTGAGGGTTATTTACAGATATGTCCATTATCTCAGCTATGTTTAAGTCATTTAATTCTAATCCTACATATTCATGAGCATGCTTAGTCAATAATTCATGCTCCAATTGTTCTTCCATTAAAGAATCTACAACGTCCATGCTAGCACAGGATTCAAGGTCAGAGGGGTACCTTAAAGCTTTATACACACTAAATTTCACCTCTTCATCATGAACCCTAATAGTGAGCTCACCTTTTTGGACGTCTATTAGTGCCCTACCTGTGGCTAGAAATGGTCTGCCTAACAGGATGGGGACCTCCTTGTCTGCTTCATAATCCAGGATAATGAAATCTGCAAGGAAAATAAACTTGTCAACATTTACTAAAATATCCTCAATCTTACCTTCAGGGTATGCAATGGATCTGTCTGCTAGTTGTAAAGTGACAGTGGTTGGTCGTGCTTCTCCTATTCCTAGCTGGCGGAATAGTGATAGGGGCATGAGGTTTATGCTGGCTCCCAGGTCACAAAGAGCTCTGCCCACGTGCTTGCCTCCTAGCTCTACAGGTAAGGTGAAGGAACCAGGATCCTTCTCCTTCTTGGGTAGCTTGTTCTGGAGTATGGCACTGCACTCCTCAGTGAGATTGACTGTTTCAAACTCACCAATTATTTTCTTGTTAGTTATAATATCCTTCAAAAACTTTACATAAGAAGGCATAGACTGTAAAACCTCTACAAAAGGAATATTAACATGCACTTGCTTAAGAATTTCTAGAAATTTATTAAAGTGCACTTCCTGTTCTTGTTTTTTCTTTAGCCTTCTTGGAAATGGAGGTGGTGGTACATATGCAGGCACTTTAGGTCGCCTCAGGATAGGTGGAGGTCTTGGAATTTCTTCTATCTCCTCTATGATTGGCTCCAGCCTTGCTCTTGATGTGCTTGTTGGTGGTGAACCGTGGTCTGGCAGAGACTCCAGTGGAGCACTAGACTCAGTGTTCTCTACTCTCTTTGGTGTGTCCTTGGTGTTGCTTACCAACGGTCTACCACTTCTAAGTTCAATTGCTTGAACTTGCTCTTTACCATCTCTCCTTGGCACTTCAGTATCAGCAGGAAGTCTACCTTGGGGCCTACTCTTGAGTTCGTTGGCTAGTTGCCCTACTTGGTTCTCTAGGCTCCTAAGAGTAGCTTGCTGGCTCTGTAAAGTGGCATCATTCTTGGCTATGTATTCCTTGAGTAAGTTTTCTACAGAAGATCCTACAGGTTGGTTGTATGGTTTTTGATACATGGATTGGTTATGTTGGGGAGTGAAACCAGGTGTTCCACTCGGTCTTGGTTGGTTAGGATTTTGGTTAGCATTTTGTTGGCCTCCCCATGACAGGTTTGGGTGGTTCCTCCAACCAGGGTTGTAAGTATTGGAATAGGGGTTGTTCCTAGGCTGCTGCTGACTTCCAACGTAGCAGACTGAGGCTGGATTCCTAGGGCAGTATTCATACAGGTGCCCTTCCCCACAGAATCCACATATAAGTGTCTCACCTTGACTTGGTTGGGTGCCCATTGACATGGCTGTGGCGGTGTTGACACTTGTTTGGAGATTGGCTTGAGCCATTTGCTTAACTAAGTTGGTAAGGGCATTTATTTGGCTGCTCATTGCACTTAGAGCATCCTTGTCTTGAGCTCTAGTTGGCTCAACTGGATCATCTGACCACCTACAGTGAGATGCTGAGATCTTCTCCAAGATCTCATAGGCTTCGTTGTAACTCTTGGACAACATGGAACCTCCAGCAGATGAATTTAAGACTTGCCTAGTGCTGGGGTTGCATCCTTTGAAAAAGACCTCTATTTGGATACACCATGGGATGCCATGATGTGGACATTTAAGAAGAAGGTCCTTGAACCTTGTCCAAGCTTCGTGAAGAGACTCATTCTCAGCTTGTTTGAATTTAACTATGTCATCACGAAAGGTAGAATTCCTATCAGGTGGGAAGTATTTGACTAGGAATTTCTCTGCTAAGTCTGTCCAATTAAGGACAGATCCAGAGGGTAATGAGTTCAACCTCGTTTTGGCTTTGTCCCTCAAAGAGTAAGGGAAAAGGTATAGCCTCAAGGCTTCTTGGGAAACTCCAGGGATGATGAAGGTATCACTGACTCCTAAGAAGTTTCTAAGATGGTTGTGGGGGTCCTCATTTTCCACTCCAAAGAATTGTCCCACAGTGGACAACATTTGGAACATCACTGGCTTTAACTCGAATGAGTTGGCAGTGATCTCAGGGCGGATTATGCTGGGGTTCAGCTCCCCAGGCATAGGTACTAGGTATGAGAGAATGGCACTATTCTTATCATTCGCTATTTCGATGGGATTGCGAGTGATAGGTACCGGATTTGGAATTATTCCAGCCATTTCTTCTTGAGACAATTGCGGAGGAATTGCGGTTCCCGCAATTGTTTGAGGTAAAGGGGGTTGTTTAAAGAGACGTTTCTTGGCTCTATTTCTGGCCCTAAGTAACCTCTCAAGTTCAGGATTGAACTCTAGATCACTACTTGAAGGCTCACTCATAAACTAACCCGACTGTACCTGTAAAAGAAATGAACTAGATTAGTTACAATAGATGGTAAACTTGGTGTTTCAAACTTAACAAACTTCGTTTTCACTTAAATAAATCCCCGGCAGCGGCGCCAAAAACTTGTTGCGTGCTCAATGTGTTAAAATAAATAAGCAATAAGATAGAAGGAGCACTCAGAACATGCAAGCATACATGATCTTATAGCAAGTAGTAAGTATTTTTTCATTCGTTTTCCCACAGAGATTTATTATAAGCTATTCGTGAAGTGTAAAGTTAGGAAAGAAAGGGTGGATTTGATGGGGTAGAATTGGTTTTAAATTGTCTATTTCCTACTGAATACGTAGAGGGTAGCAACATAAACAAGTGCAAGTCAAAGCTAAACTCAAATGAAAAGAAACGAGATTAATAAACGAAGGCAAAAACAGCTAGACAGAGTTGTAACTTAAGCAGAATTGCGGAAACAGCAATTCTACCGCAATTCTAACAACAGCGAAAGTGTGTAAAATGGTGAATTAAGGGCTACTAACGACTATCCTATAGGCTTTTTCATACGATTCTCAAGCACTGGATCAACTCACTATGCATCAAACTATCTCAATCTCATGTATCTTCCGATTTCATGCATTAGATTCTTTAGTTTACTCATGTCCAAGTAAGGTCTTAAGCATCTTGTTAAGGCAGAAGGATACGGTTTGTACTAGGGAAACGCCTATTCCTAGGTCGTTTTCTGGCTACCTTGAAAGGCTAGCATGAGTGTACGACTCTGAACTCTTACTCCTTCCAGAGGTTAGGAGTTCTTTGGACAAAATGGATGGCCAATCGAAATTGCCCGTGGGATGAAGCTTACATACAATCAATGCTTCGAGAGCTATCCTACATGCTTGGTTCACGTTTTTTAGCCTATAGTGTTGTCATTAGCGTGCCCCTAAGTGACTTAGTTACTCATGGATATAGGGTAAACAGAAATAAAAGATGAAAGAGACATGCTTAGAAGAGAAATAAGCTTAATACAGCAAGGTAAGACAGTAAGTTGCAAAGATAAGAAATTAAGAAATGAAGAACTATGCTTTAATTACTTGAGCGTTTGAATGAACAGACGAGCAACTTGAAGGAAATAACAGAAGACAGAACACTACGAAATGAAATAAACTAGCTATTGGAAGAAAAACAACAACTAAACAGAACTGAAATTTAGAATTGAAAGACAGAAAGCAGTAAATGATGCTTGAAAGCCTCGTTGCAACCGCCTCGGCTGAAGGGGATGAAAGAATAGCTTTGCTTGGATGAATCCAATCGGGAGAGAAGATGAATCTTCTCTCCTTCCTATCAGATTGTCGATTCCAACAGCTGAGACTCTCACACCAACAGACGGCAAAGGAAAACACGAAGAAAGATGGAGCTGCGAGAAGACTTCTACGCTTTCGGATGATGCTTGAACCCTCGACTTTGACCCCTATTTATAGTAGTCTGCAGGTGCATTTGGGCCAAGGAGAACCATCAATCTTCAACGTCGTACTTCAGAATGGATGGAGGAGAAAGAACGAATCCCTGAAATAACGGAAATTAACAGAAAAAGATCAGTCAACTTACGGTTTTCACTTGAAACATTGCGGTTTCAGCAATGTTTCCGCAATTCTGTCGCAATGCTTGTTTTTCATTCTTTTCCTTCGGTTTTCAACCCTTTTCTTTCCTATTGTACATAAGTCCTAATTTAGCTACCTTCTTCTAATTCTCATATTTAAGCATAGGTTTAGGCTAAATGCTATCAAAAACACCTAAGAGTGAACATCTTTCTAAGATAATTAAATCCTAAAAAGGTCACTTTTGGAGACGTAACAGAAGGGAATAGGAAAATGATCCTTCTTAGTCACATCGTTCAATTTTCTAAAATCTATACACATCCTCCACCCATTTTGCACTCGTTTAGGCACTAACTCACCCTTCTCATTTCTAATAACAGTTATGCCCGTCTTTTTAGGTACAACATGAATTGGGCTAACCCACTGGCTATCAGAAATGGGATAGATAATACCTGCATCAAAGAGTTTTTGTATCTCAGACAACACTACCTCTTTCATGGCTGGGTTCTGTCTCCTCTGAGGCTCTCGGGATGGCTTTGCTCCCTCATTCAGCCTAATCTTGTGCATACACAGAACTGGACTTAACCCATGCAAATCCGCCAAAGTCCATCCTATCGCTCTTTTGTCCTTCTTCAATATCTCAACCAACTTGCTCTCTTGCTATGATGTAAGCTCCTTGGAGATAATTACCGGGAGTGTCTCCAACTCACCCAAGTACACGTACTTGAGGTGACCCGGCAACTCTTTAAGTTCCAACCTGGGAGCCTGCAAAAGAGATGGTAACATCTTAGAGGGCTTTTCACATGCCTCTAAAGCAAGGGTAACTTGCTCACATGAATCAGATAAAATGGGCATGCTACATTCAATATCGCCAACAGGTTCATTGAAAACGAATGGGTCATCCCCATCAACATCAGTCATGCATTCCTCTTGTTCTAAAGTGTCGATCAAATCAATTTTACAGATAGAATGCACATCAGCATGGTGTTTCATGGCATTAAAGACATTGAATTCAAACACCTCTCCTCCATACTCAACAGACAAGGTACCATCATGCACATTAATCTTAGTCCTAGCAGTTTTCATGAAAGGTCTACCCAACAGGACTGAAGCAGCAGATGATGCATTATCTTCCATTTTTAGCAAATAAAAATCAGCAGAAAAAATAAGATCCTTAACCCGAACTAACACATCCTCAATTACTCCTAAAGGATGAACGGAGGATCTGTCCGCTAATTGGATTATGATACTAGTTTCCTGCATCCCTTCCAAATCAAGACTCTTAGAGACTAAGTACGGCATAACATTAATCGAAGCCCTTCTAAATCTAGCATGGCATGCTTGTTTCCTTATCTCCTATGGTACATGGTAAGAGAAACATACCTGGGTCCTGACATTTATCTGGCATGTTTTGTGTGATCAGGGCATAAACATTCTTACTTACCACTATTCTCTCAATGCTCTTTGCTTTCCTCTTATTAGTGTACATCTCCTTGAGAAATTTCGCGTACCTTGGAATTTGCTGAATGGCGTCAAGCAGCAGTATATTGATTCCAACTTTCTTCAGCGAATCGAGGATGTCCGCGTCCTTATCTTCCTTGGGTGGCCTCACCAACCTGCTAGGAAAAGGAGCAACGGGAATGTAAGACTTCATGGGAATAGAGGGAGTAGCAACTACCGTGTTCTCAGGGGCTTTTTTATGACACTTATCTTGAGGTATCTCTGAACTCTTGCTGAGATCTTCAAGCACAGGCCGCGATGGTACCTCTTTACCACTTCACAGGGCGATGGCGTTAATGCCTTCTGCTTCCCGCGTCTCTCCCTTTCTCATTCCATCCTTCATTTTTGCGATCTCTCTCCTCAATAACTCAAACTGTGCTTTGGACTCCTCGCGACTCTCCTTTCTTGACAACTCAAACCGCGCTTTGGACTCTTCGCAACGATACACGTCCCTTTCCATAAAGGACTTTAACATTCCTTCAAAGGATTTACATACTTGAGACACTTGAGTCTTAAGCTCTTCCACGTCAGTTGCCAACCGAGCTTGCGCATTTCCTCCTCTGTACTGCAGCAGGTTCCCTGCCATGCTGGAGATCAACTGTCTAGCCTTCGCAAGTGTCTTCTCCCTAAGATCTCCTCCGCTCGAAGCATCGAGCATCTGACGATCATATGGTTGCAATCCGTTATAGAAAAAATGAATCAACTCAGCCTCTAAGATCTGGTGGTTTGGGCAGCTCTCGCATAACTGAATGTAACGCTCCCAACACTCATGAAATGCCTCTTCAACTGATTGAGCAAACCCGAAGATCTGCTTCCTTAGAAATACTACTCTCGAGGCTGGGAAATATTTATCGAAAAACAAGCTCTTCAACTTTTCCCAAGTGAAAACGATTCCCGAAGGCAAATAATGCAGCCAGTCTCGAGCTTTCCCTTTCAAGGTGAAGGGAAACGCCCTCAAGTTGAGTTGGTCTTCAGTCACTTCGTCCGGCTTCATAGCAGAACTAACCATTTGGAATTTTTTCACATGTTTGATAGGATCTTCGCCTGCTTCACCACAGAAAGAAGGCAATTGATCAATTAAACCAGACTTAAGCTCAAAGTCACCTGTGATTTCCGGATAGGAAATACATGAAGGTTGGCAGTCCAAATCAACCGACGCCCACTGTCTGAGTGTTTTCTGAACTTCCGCTTCATTGACATCCATAGTGACTTCCAAATCCTTAATTCAAATTTAGCACTCTAGCACCCTTAACAAACAAATCAAATTTTGCAAATAATAAAAGAATAAACAAATCGACAAAAAATAAAAAATAAAGAATTTAAAAAAGTCTACAAATTAAATCCAAACTAGGCCGATTTAACCTTAACTCCCCGGCAACGGCGCAATTTTTGGTAGGGATATTTTTGAACAATCGCCAAACATCGGGTTGTCGAGACCCGCCAAAATAAATTTGTAATTACCCGAATTCACCGAGCGATTAGTAGCTAGAGATAACGGGGTCGGTCCACAGGGAACTTAATTCTGATTAAATTTGCACACTATAAAATCAAACGAAAAGGGGGAAATTTTGGGTGAAACGTGCTAACGGAAAAATTACGCAAAGAGGGAGAACTGAACTAACGGAGCGTTCGAAACGGGACGTTCGGGACTAAAAATTAGCGAATTAATGGATCACAGGCTAACGGAAAATTTTAGCTAAACATACGGATGAATGCGCAGCTCGTCTCAATCGATTAATCAATTCAAACACGCCGCATGGATAATAATTAGACACAATTAATTATGCTAATTAAGCATATCGAGTGGACATTGGGGGCCAACGCTCTCCCAAGACCAATCGATAGCAACGAGCTAACTACGACGATTATCTAACGTGGAAGCCAAATTAGTGTATCGATTTTAGTTTCAACTTCGAGAAGAACGAACACCAAGAACGCAAGGAAGCCTATACGCTCTATGGTATCGTTAATCCACGTTACTTGGCGATTTAGAGAGGCACGACATCAAAATATTTAATTAACAAATCATGCTTGAAATCGAAGTTGTCTAATCCTATCAATCAAACACAATCATGGAATATGCATAGAAGGAGAAACTATCTCAACCAAATATTCTAGCCAAATCAGAAATGGAAAACATAAACCTCACAAAAAAAAATGCTAATTACATTAATCCCTTAAAATCCCGAGCCAAAACGCTATAATCTACTCACTCATGATGTAGGTGACTTGAATTAGCTCCCATCCGAGCTCCATGGCTTCTCCAATGGCGGAAATGGCTTCAAGACGTCAAAAATGGTGCGGAGCCCGAGGTAGGAGGTGATGTTCGGCGCTGGAAATCGGACAAAATATTATATATTTCATCGGAGCGTCGAGACACTACGGCAGCGTCTCGACGCTGCGCCCTAAATTTCCAGCGCGCTGAGTCGGGGTGGCGTCGAGACGCTGTGCAGCATTGAGCGAGCGTCTCGACGCTGTGCAGTCGACGCTTGGTCTCGGGTGGGATTTCTGAATGACGCTTCTGACTTTGGAGCGTCGGGACGCTCCCTGCTCAACGCTTGCTCTCGGGTTTTTGCATGGAATTTAACCTTTGAACTTCCCATAACGCCAATTCTTCATATTTTTGCATGGTTCCTTCCCCGAGGTGTTCTTAGGACCTTAAAACACGATATTACGCCTCAAAGGACGTCAAACGTGCCCGTGAACGAATTACCGAGAACACCTATAATTAACACATATAAACAAGATTAAGCACATAATTAACATGAATTAGGGACATAAATATAGCTCCAAAATGGAGCTATCACATTTGCATCAAAACTCACAAAATCACTAGGGGCATAGGCAATAAATCAAGAGAAGTGAGGGGATTAAAACCATAAACAATTTCAAATGGAGTACATTTAGTAGTGATATGAACAGCCCTATTATATGCAAATTCAATGAATGGCTGTTACGTCTCCAAAAGTGACTATTTTAGGACTTATTTGCTATAGGAAGTTGTACATCCTTAAGCGTTTTTTGTAGAATTTAGCTTAAACTTATGCTTATATATGAGAATTAGTAGAATGAAGCTAAATTAGGACTTATGTGTAAAAGGAAAGAAAAAGAAACAAAAACAAAGTTAAAGACTTGGAATTTGCACATTGCTGAAGCATTGCGAAAACATTGCGGTTTCAGCAATGTTTTAAGTGAAATCCGTAAGTTGTCTAACTAATTTATGTTTTGTTCCGATCTTTCAGGGGCCCATTCTTTCTCCTGCTGCCACGTAGAAGAACGACGTTCAGAATGGATGGTTCTCCTTGACCCAATCGTACCTGCAGAACACTATAAAAGGAGGTCAAGATGGAAGGTTGAAAACACACTCGAAAGGCGTAGACTCTCCAGTACAACGCAGTCTTTTCTACTCTTTTTCTCTCTTCCGTCTGTTGGTTTGAAGGGATCAGCTGTTGGAGTCGACAATCTGTTAGGAAGAAGAGAAGATTTGTCTTCTCTTCTTATTAGATTCATCCAAGCAAGGCTCTCCTTCTCCCTTCAGCCGAGGCGTTCGCGACGAGGGATTCTACGCACGGATCTACTTGCTTTACTGTTTTCTGTTTCTGTTTTCATTACTGGTGTTGTTATTTCCCTTTTGTTTGCGACTCTACTTCATTTCGTTTCTTTCTGTTTAGCTTTTCTTGTTCAAGGTTGTCATTTGTTTAGTTCAAACTGTGGTTAATCGAAGCATCATTTCATCACTTCGCAAGCTCTCCCTATCTTCTGTTTACTGTTTTCTTCTTCTGTTTTACCCTTTATATTCTATCAAGCATGTCGTCTTCATCTATTCTTCTCATTCCATCTTCATCCATGAGTAACTAAATCACATAAGGGCATGCTAATGACAAGACTATAGGTAGAAATACGTGAATCAAGCATGTAGGTTAGCTTCGAATGCATTGAGTGTATGTAAGCTTCATCCCACGGGCAATTTCGATTGGCCATCCATTTTGTCTAAAGAACTCCTAACCTCTGGAAGGAGTAAGAGTTCAGAGTCGTACATTCATGCTAGCCTTTCATGGTAGCAAGAAAACGACCTAGGAATAGGCGTTTTCCTAGTACAAAACACTAAAACTCGCTTTTATAAAAAGATGCTTAAGGCCTTACTTGGACATGAGTAAACTAAAGGATCTAATGCATGAAATCGGAAGATACATGAGAATGAGTTAGTTTGATGCATGATGAGTTGATCTACTGCTTGAGAGTCGTATGGAAAAACCTATAGAGGAGTCGTTAGTAGCCCTCGTTTCCCTACTTTACCCCTGATTCGTTGTTAGTAACATTGCTAGATAATTTCGTTCTCCGCAATTCTTTTCCTTCTACATTCGAGTTAACCTCTTTACTTGCATTTGTTTATGCTTTCATATCTTGCATGTTCCTTAATAGTTAGGCACTTTAAACCCAAATCTACCCCATTTAAACCACCCTTTCTTACTTAACCTCTCACTTCGTTAGTAACTAAGAATAAATCTCTGTGGGAAATCGAATGCAAAAATACTTATTACTTGCTACAAGATCATGTATGCTTGCATGTTCTGAGTGCTCTATTCTTGCATCTTTATTTTAAAACATTGAGCACGCAACAAGTTTTTGGCGCCGCTGCCGGGGATTTTGTTTAGTAAATACGAAGTCTGTTAAGTTAGAAAAACCAATTCTTCATATCAATTGGAACTGATCCATTCTCATTTCTTTTGCAGGTACCATTGGGTTAGTTTATGAATGAGCATTCAAGTAGCGATCTAGAGTTCAATCCTGAGCCTAAAAGATTACTTAGGGCCAGAAACAAAGCTAAGAAACGCCTCTTTAAACAACCCTCTGTAACTCAAAACTTTGCTGACTCCGCGGAGTCTTCGCAATTCCTACACATCGAAATGGAAAGACCAGTCCCAAATCCGGTACCTACCACTCGCAACCCCATCGAAATAGCGAATGACAAGGATAGTGCCATCCTCTCCTACTTAGTTCCCATGCCTGGGGAGCTAAACCCCAGCATCATACGCCCTGAAATTACTGCCAACTCATTCGAGTTAATGCCAGTAATGTTCCAAATGCTGTCCACTGTGGGACAATTCTTTGGAGTGGAAAATGAAGATCCCCACAATCATCTAAGAAACTTCCTAGGTGTTAGTGATACCTTCCTTATCCCTGGAGTTTCCAAAGAAGCTTTGAGGCTTTACCTCTTTCCCTACTCATTAAGAGATAAAGCCAAAACGTGGTTAAACTCATTACCCTTCAGATCAATTGTCAATTGGACAGATCTGGCTGAGAAATTCCTAGTCAAATACTTCCCACCTGATAGGAATTCCAACTTTCGTGATGACATAATTAAGTTCAAACAAGCCGAAAATGAGTCTCTTCACGAAGCTTGGACAAGGTTCAAGGACCTTTTGCTTAAATGTCCACACCATGGCATTCCATGGTGTATTCAAATACAAGTGTTCTTTAAAGGATGCAACCCCAGCACAAGGCAAGTATTGAATTCTTCAGCTGGGGGTTCCATGCTTTCAAAGAGCTACAATGAAGCCTATGAGATTCTGGAGAAAATCTCAACTTCTCACTGTAGGTGGTCAGATGATCCAGTAGAGCCAAGTAGAGCTCAAGACAAGGATGCACTCAGTGCCATGAGTAGCCAAATAAACGCCCTGACCAACCTAGTCAAACAAATGGCTCAAACCAATCTCCAACCAAGTGTCAACACCGCAGCAGCCATCTCAATGGGCGCATCAAATGGTCAAGGTGAGACACTGATCTGTGGATTCTGTTGGGAAGGGCACCTGTATGAATTTTGCCCTGGGAATCCAGCCTCAGTCTGCTATGTAGGAAGTCAACAACAGCCTAGGAACAACCCCTACTCTAACACTTACAATCCTGGTTGGAGGAACCACCCAAATCTTTCTTGGGGTGGGCAACAAAATACTAACCAAGCTCCAAACCAGCCAAGACCGAGTGGAACACCTGGTTTCACTCCTCAAAATAACCAATCCATGTACCAAAAACCATATAACCAACCAATAGGGTCATCAGTAGAAAATCTACTTGAGGAATACATTGCAAAGAATGATGCTACCCTACAAAGTCAGCAAGCTACACTTAGGAGCCTAGAGAACCAAATAGGGCAATTAGCCAATGAACTGAAAAGTAGGCCCCAAGGTAGGTTGCTGGCTGACACTGAAGTACACAGAAGGGATGGAAAAGAGCAAGTTCAAGCAATTGAACTTCGAAGTGGGAGACCATTGGTGAGCAACACTAGAGAAATACCAAAGAGAGTAGAGAATGAAGAGTCCAGTGCTCCACTGGATTCTCTGCCAAACCATGGTCAACCATCAACAAGCACATCAAGGGTGAGGCTGGAACCTTTCATAGAGGAACCATAAGAAATTCCAAGGCCTCCACCTATCATTAGGCGACCTGAAGTGCCTGCATATGTGCCACCACCTCCATTCCCTAGAAGGCTGAAGAAAAAAATAAGAACAGGAAGTGCACTTTAATAAATTTTTAGAAATTTTAAAGCAACTGCATGTGAATATTCCATTTGTAGAGGTTTTGCAATCAATGCCTTCTTATGTTAAATTTCTGAAAGATATTATTACTAACAAAAATATCATTGGTGAATTTGAAACAGTGAATCTTACTGAGGAGTGCAGTGCTATACTCCAGAACAAACTTCCAAAGAAGGAGAAGGATCCTGGTTCCTTCACCTTACCAGTTGAGTTGGGAGGCAAGCACGTGGGCAGAGTTCTTTGTGACCTGGGAGCCAGCATAAATCTCATGCCCTTATCCATATTCCGTCAGCTAGGCATAGGAGAAGCACGTCCCACTACTGTCACCTTGCAGCTTGCAGACAGATCCATAGCATACCCTGAGGGTAAGATTGAGGATATTCTTGTCAAGGTTGACAAATTCATTTTTCTTGCAGACTTCATCATTCTGGATTATGAAGCAGACAAGAAGGTCCCCATCCTATTAGGCAGACCATTTCTAGCCACAGGTAGGGCCCTGATCGATGTCCAGAAAGGTGAGCTCACCATGAGGGTTCATGATGAGGAGGTTAAGTTTAGTGTCTTTAAAGCTCTAAGGTATCCTTCTGACTCTGAATCTTGTGCAAGTGTAGATATAGTAGATTCACTAATGGAAGAACAGCTTGAGCATGAATTATTGATTAAACATGCCAATGACTATGTACAAATAGATGTAACTAACTTAAATATTTCTGAAATAATGGATATACATGTGGATAAACCTCAGAATGTTTGTATGACTAATGACTTGACTGAAAGATCCATGAATCCATTGAAACCATCCATTGAGCATCCACCATTATTAGAATTGAAACCATTGCCTGATCATCTTAAGTATGCATATCTAGGAGAGCATGATACCTTGCATGTTATTATTTCGTCCAAGTTAAGTGAAAAGCATGAAATTGCGCTAATATTGCTTCTTAAGCAACATAAAAAAGCTATTGCATGGACGATTGCTGACATTAGAGGTATTAGTCCTTCCTACTGCATGCATAAGATATTATTGGAAGAGGAACATACACCTAGAGTAGATCACCAACGTAGGTTGCACCCCTCCATGAAGGAGGTAGTTAAAAAAGAAATAATCAAATGGTTAGATGCAGGTGTAATCTTCCCTATCGCCAATAGTCAATGGGTAAGTCCAATCCAGTGTGTGCCTAAGAAGGGTGGGATGACTGTAGTAGTGAATGAGAGTAATGAACTAATTCCAACTAGAACTATTACAGGATGGAGAGTCTGTATGGACTATAGAAAATTAAATAAAGAAACAAAAAAAGATCACTTTCCTTTACCGTTTATAGATCAAATGTTAGATAGGATAGCTGGTAGAGCTTATTACTGCTTTTTAGATGGTTATTCTGGATATAATCAAATCACCATAGACCCTGTGGACCAGGAGAAAACAACCTTCACATGTCCCTTTGGAACATTTGCTTTTCGCAGAATGCCTTTTGGCTTATGCAATGCACCAGCAACATTCCAAAGGTGCATGTTGGCCATTTTCTCTGACTTAGATGAATCCATGATAGAAATATTTATGGATGATTTCTCAGTCTTTGGTGATTCTTTTACAAATTGTTTAGAGAACTTAGGACAAGTCCTAGCTAGGTGTGAGGAGACCAACCTAGTCCTAAATTGGGAGAAATGCCACTTCATGGTGGAAGAAGGGATAGTCCTAGGTCATAGAGTGTCTAGAGCAGGAGTAGAGGTCGATAGGGCCAAGATAGAGATAATAGAGAAGCTAGTGGAACCTCAGAATGTAAAAGCTATTAGAAGTTTCCTAGGACACGCAGGTTTCTATAGAAGGTTCATTAAGAACTTTTCAAAGATCTCTAAACCTCTGTGTGAGCTTCTAGAGCTAAATAAGCCATTTATCTTCTCAAAAGAATGTTTTTTAGCTTGGACAACCCTTAAGGAAGCCTTAGTCAAAGCACCTATTATAGTGGGGCCAAATTGGGACCTACCATTTGAGATGTTGTGTGATGCGAGTGACTATGCAGTAGGGGTTATGCTAGGACAAAAGATTGACAAACTAACACATCCTGTATATTATGCAAGTAAGACACTGAATAAGGCACAATGTAATTACACAACCACGGAGAAGGAAATGTTAGCTGTAGTATTTGCCTGTGAGAAGTTTAGGAATTACATTGTAGGCACTAAGACCATTGTGTATACTGATCATTCTGCATTAAAATACCTAATGAGGAAGGCTGATGCTAAGCCTAGGTTAATTAGATGGGTATTGTTGTTGCAAGAGTTTGATCTAGACATTAGAGATAAGAAAGGATGCGAAAATGTAGTTGCGGATCATCTTTCTCGATTGCAGCATAATTGCGATAAAATTGCGGAAGCCGCAATTTCTGATGCCTTTGTCGATGACCATGTCTTTGTGTTAGCACATCGTGATAACGATGAGGAACCTTGGTTTGCTGATATTGCTAACTTCCTTGCATCCCAGGTACTTCCAACTTTCAAGGGAGGGCAAGAAAAGAAGAGGTTTCTACATGAAGCTAGGAAGTTGATCTCGGACGATCCTACACTTTACAAGACGTGTGTTAAGTCTCTGAAAGTGACTTATTTAGGACCCATTTAGCTTAGGAAGATGTACACTTTTAGGTGTTTTTGTTAGCATTTAGCCTAAACCTATGCTTAAATATGAGAATGAGAAGAAGGTAGCTAAATTAGGACTTATGCACAATAGGAAAGAAAAGGGTTCAAAACCGAAGGAAAAGAATGAAAAAACTGCATTGCGACAGCATTGCGAAAACATTGCTGAGGCCGCAATTATTCAAGTGAAAACCGTAAGTTGACTGATCCTTTTCTGTTAATTTCCGTAATTTCAGGGATTCGTTCTTTCTCCTCCATCCATTCTGATATATGACGTTGAAGATTGATGGTTCTCCTTGGCCCAAACGCACCTGCAAACTACTATAAAAGGGGGCCAAAGTCGGAGGTTTGATAATGATCCGAAGCGCAGAAGTCTTCTCGCAGTCCATCATTTCTCTCTGTTTTCCTTTGCCGTCTGTTGGAGTGAGAGTCTCAGCTGTTGGAATCGATAATCTGATAGGAAGGAGAGAAGATTCTTCTTCTCTCTCGATTGGATTCATCCAAGCAAGGCTGACCTTTCATCCCCTTCATTCGAGGCGTCTGCAACGAAGCTTTTCAGCACCCTTTTACTGTTTTCTGTCGTTCTTCCTCTTATTTCCAGTTTGATTATTGTTGTTCTTAGTTTAGTATTTTACTTACTGCATTTCGTTGTTGTCTGTCTTGGATTCATTTCTTCAAAGCTTTCCTTTGTCATTCAAACACTCAAAGTAATCAAAGTACAATTCTGCATTTTACAGTTTCCACCTTGTTCTGCTACGGTTTTGTCTTGCTATTTTACACACATTTCTCTTCTAAGCATGTCTGTTTTATCTACCCTTTCTGTTCTCCATATATCCATGAGTAGCTAAATCACTTAGGGGCATGCTAATGACAGAACTATAGGCTTAAAAAAACGTGAATCAAGCATGTAGGATCGCCTTCGAACATTGATTATATGTAAGCTTCATCCCACGGGCAATTTCGATTGGCCATCCATTTTGTCCAAAGAACTCCTAACCTCTGGAGGGAGTAAGAGTTCAGAGTCATATAATCATGCTAGCCTTTCATGGTAATCAGGAAACGGCCTAGGAATAGGAGTTTCCCTAGTACAAACTAAACACTCCTGTTTTAACAAGATGCTTAAGACCTTACTTTGAAGTCGAGTAAACTTAAGTCTCTAATGCATGGAATCGGACGATACTTGAGATAGAGTGAGTTTGATGTATAGAGAGTAGATCCAGTGCTTGAGAATCGTATAAAAAGGCCTATAGGATAGTTATTAGTAGCCCTTAATTCACCCATCTACACACTTTCGCTGCTGTTTAATTGCGGAAACATTGCGGTCCCCGCAATTTCTGCTAAGTTTTTATTCTGTTAGCTGCTTTCTCCTTTGTTTATCAATTCCATCTCTTGTCCTTTGAGTCTAATTTCAACTTCCATTTGTTTATGTTATATTCCTTTACACATTCAGCAAAACTTAGATAATTAAAAACCAATTTTACCCCATCAAATCCACCCCATCTTTCTTAACAAAAACACTTCGAGAATAGCTAAAAACAAGTCTCTGTGGGAAAACGAATGAAATATACTTACTACTTGCTATAAGATCATGTGTGCTTGCATGTTCTGAGTGCTCTCTCTCTCTTATTCATCATTTTTATTAACACATTGAGCACGCAACAAGTTTTTGGCGCCGCTGCCGGGGATTTAGTTTAGTGAAAACGAAGTTTGTTAAGTTAGAAAACCAACTCTTAATATCTATTGGAGCTAATCTTCTTTCATTTCCTTTACAGGTACTATCAAGCTAGTTTATGAAAGAGTTTCCAAACCTCAACTCGCAACAGAGAGAAACTTTGCAGGTGGAAAACGTATGGGTACGACAAAGTAAATGAATACGCTGCAGAACTTAATTGGAGGACGAGTTTGCCCACAACAGTTTGAAGGATTTTACCAGCCATGTGCTTATTGTGGGGATAATCATAACTTGGAGAATTGCCCAACATTGAATTATCAAGAGAGGCAATATCAACAAAGCTATGACAACCATTATTCATACATGTGTGAACATGATCAGTGGCAACTCTCAAATAATCCTTGGGAAGAGCATGTGCAAATTGCTCATTATGAAGAGTTCCCCCAACATGAAAACTATCAACATTATGCCCCAACTCCAAGTGAAGAATTATCACCCACTTTGGAGGCACTATGGATAGAATTCATGGAAAGGAATGATGCATCCATGAGGAGAATGGATGTGCAATTAGCTCAGCTCACAAATGACTTACAAGAGCTACTTGCTATAGCAAAATCACTACCACCATGCCCTCAGATGTTCGATTTTTATGATGATGAATCTTTTGTTACCTTCGAATCTGAGAAGAGTGATCCAATGGAATCTCCATATGAAATGGGGGAGTTGGTGACAGTTGAGAAAAATGAAATTGTGCTGGATGAGGCCAAAGAGACTAATGCGCTGCTTGAGGAACAAGAATTTGAAATGTTTGAGGTTGTAGCAAGCTTCTCCACCAATGAAAGAGTTGAGCCACCACCACCACAAATGCTCCAGCTGAAGGAGTTAGAAAGAGTTGTGCCAGAAAAAGAAGTCTCATCGCATCAAAGCTATGTTGTAGCAAATATTGTAGAAACAAAACCAACGCACAGAAAGTACAAACCTTGGGATGTTATAACATGCAGTCTCTTTGAAAGAATCAACAAATTCAAGGTGTGGCAGAATGTCCGACCCCGTAAATCAAGACTTAAGTATCTTAAAGGAGCAAAAGTGATGCCTCGAAACATTGAAGAATATCCATATGAGGCAGATTGACAAGGGAGTATTTCTGTTCCTTAAAAGAAAAAAAATATAATAATCAAACTGCTTTTCGTCGAACCATGTGAATTCTGTTGTTTTGAGTTAATATTTGGTCTGTCTTTAATTCTTTATTTTTGCTGTTTAAATTTGTTTAGTGTAGTCTGATGGTAGCTGAATAGGTAGATTAGTTTAGTTTCATTTTTGTATAGCTTGAATGACTGGAAAAAGCATGCATAGGGGCCCTGATCACTGATATATCTGCCCTGTATCTATTGCGAAATAATTGCAGAATCCGCAATTTTTATTAGTAAATGCATGTTTTTGACTGACTGTTTAGCTAGGCTGGTTCTGTTTAAATTCTGTCTTTTGCTGCTATCTTGACTACCTTATATAGCTTATCTAAATGCATGCTGGATGAGTGTCATAGGACAGCCTTTGATAGTTTAAATTAACCTCTAAATAGCTCAGCATGCATAGCTGTAAGTCCTTGCCTGTCTGTTTTTCAAATTCCTGCTGCTGTGATATTTTCTTTTAGAATGTTCTGTCTATGCCTAGGGCTTTTAGATTCTCTTTGTTTTACCTTAGACTAGATGCTTCTAGAAAGTTTGGGGGTGTGCCACCTCAGACACTCATTGGGGACAATGAGTAGTTGAAGTTTGGGGGAGGCCACCCTAGGCCTAGGAACATTCCTCTCTCCCTTAAAACATAAGCATTCTTCTTCTCCTTGACAAAAATAATGAACTGAAAAAAAAAAAAATGAAAAATAGAATAAGGAGGGGAGTCTCTCTTAGGTTGCTGAGTAATCAGTGCCAAGTGTGTAACCCACAAGTGGCATTGCATCAAAAGGCAACCAAAGGAAAGGCTCCACCTGAGAAAGGAAAAAAGGAAAAAGTAGGGAGGAAGAATGTATACCTAGGAGTTGCAACTTTGTGGCTTTGATGTCCTATTTAAAAAGAACTCTGATCCTCAATTAGCTAAGCACAAAGTTATAACTTGTAGGGTTGTTTAGGGAGATGAGTGTTTATCCAATGTAGTGATGCCAGGGTTTAGGTTGTTCTTTAAAAGTACCACTGTCACCGTTAATACTAAGACTGGCATGACTCTAAGGAATCCTAGACACATTAAAAATAAAGCTAGAAGCATGTACTGAGTCTGAGGTAAAGCTAGGCAGAATTTGAAACCTTAGGGATAGTGGCATGATATGACAAAAGCAAATAGATCAGTTGTAGGGAGTTAATAGAAGCAGGTGAGTGTTAGGCAGGCAAAGTCAGAAGAAGCAAGGGGAGTTTTAAACTGAGAAGTGTGTCACAGGACAGCAGTGCTATAGATAGGGGTATAAGGGAGTCAGTAGGTGGTTAAACAAGGAGAAACAGCAGCCTAGGGAAGTCCTTAGTATGCTTGAGGACAAGCAAAGCCTTAAGTTTGGGGGTGTGTTAAGTCTCTGAAAGTGACTTATTTAGGACCCATTTAGCTTAGGAAGATGTACACTTTTAGGTGTTTTTGTTAGCATTTAGCCTAAACCTATGCTTAAATATGAGAATGAGAAGAAGGTAGCTAAATTAGGACTTATGCACAATAGGAAAGAAAAGGGTTCAAAACCGAAGGAAAAGAATGAAAAAACTGCATTGCGACAGCATTGCGAAAACATTGCTGAGGCCGCAATTATTCAAGTGAAAACCGTAAGTTGACTGATCCTTTTCTGTTAATTTCCGTAATTTCAGGGATTCGTTCTTTCTCCTCCATCCATTCTGATATATGACGTTGAAGATTGATGGTTCTCCTTGGCCCAAACGCACCTGCAAACTACTATAAAAGGGGGCCAAAGTCGGAGGTTTGATAATGATCCGAAGCGCAGAAGTCTTCTCGCAGTCCATCATTTCTCTCTGTTTTCCTTTGCCGTCTGTTGGAGTGAGAGTCTCAGCTGTTGGAATCGATAATCTGATAGGAAGGAGAGAAGATTCTTCTTCTCTCTCGATTGGATTCATCCAAGCAAGGCTGACCTTTCATCCCCTTCATTCGAGGCGTCTGCAACGAAGCTTTTCAGCACCCTTTTACTGTTTTCTGTCGTTCTTCCTCTTATTTCCAGTTTGATTATTGTTGTTCTTAGTTTAGTATTTTACTTACTGCATTTCGTTGTTGTCTGTCTTGGATTCATTTCTTCAAAGCTTTCCTTTGTCATTCAAACACTCAAAGTAATCAAAGTACAATTCTGCATTTTACAGTTTCCACCTTGTTCTGCTACGGTTTTGTCTTGCTATTTTACACACATTTCTCTTCTAAGCATGTCTGTTTTATCTACCCTTTCTGTTCTCCATATATCCATGAGTAGCTAAATCACTTAGGGGCATGCTAATGACAGAACTATAGGCTTAAAAAAACGTGAATCAAGCATGTAGGATCGCCTTCGAACATTGATTATATGTAAGCTTCATCCCACGGGCAATTTCGATTGGCCATCCATTTTGTCCAAAGAACTCCTAACCTCTGGAGGGAGTAAGAGTTCAGAGTCATATAATCATGCTAGCCTTTCATGGTAATCAGGAAACGGCCTAGGAATAGGAGTTTCCCTAGTACAAACTAAACACTCTTGTTTTAACAAGATGCTTAAGACCTTACTTTGAAGTCGAGTAAACTTAAGTCTCTAATGCATGGAATCGGACGATACTTGAGATAGAGTGAGTTTGATGTATAGAGAGTAGATCCAGTGCTTGAGAATCGTATAAAAAGGCCTATAGGATAGTTATTAGTAGCCCTTAATTCACCCATCTACACACTTTCGCTGCTGTTTAATTGCGGAAACATTGCGGTCCCCGCAATTTCTGCTAAGTTTTTATTCTGTTAGCTGCTTTCTCCTTTGTTTATCAATTCCATCTCTTGTCCTTTGAGTCTAATTTCAACTTCCATTTGTTTATGTTATATTCCTTTACACATTCAGCAAAACTTAGATAATTAAAAACCAATTTTACCCCATCAAATCCACCCCATCTTTCTTAACAAAAACACTTCGAGAATAGCTAAAAACAAGTCTCTGTGGGAAAACGAATGAAATATACTTACTACTTGCTATAAGATCATGTATGCTTGCATGTTCTGAGTGCTCTCTCTCTCTTATTCATCATTTTTATTAACACATTGAGCACGCAACAACGTGCGCAGACGGATTGCTGAGGAAGTGTGTCTCAACTGCTGAGGCGAAGTCAGTGTTGCAGCACTGCCATACGTCTCCATATGGTGGCCATTTTGGTGGCCAAAGGACAGCTGCGAAGGTGTTCCAGAGTGGCTACTACTGGCCCACAATATTCAAGGATGCACAGATCATGCGCACAACTGCGACGAATGTCAAAGAACAGGTAATCTCAGTAGGAAAGATGAGATGCCTCTCACTTACATCTTGAAGTTGGAGCTCTTTGATGTGTGGGGCATCGACTTCATGGGACCATTCCCTCCTTCAGCAGGTAATCTCTACATACTTGTAGTTGTAGACTATGTATCTAAGTGGGTAGAAGCCATAGCATGTCCATCCAACGATGCCAAAACGATCATTAAGTTTCTTAATAGGCACATCTTTACAAGGTTTGGTACACCACGGGCTATAATTAGTGATGAGGGGACTCACTTTATTAATAAGGCTATGGAAAAAGTGTTAGCTAAGTACAATGTTAGACATAGAGTAGCGACCCCTTATCACCCACATTCGAATGGACAAGCTGAAATATGAAATAGGGAGATTAAAAACATACTCGAAAAAGTGGTCAAACCTAATAGAAAAGATTGGTCGTTTAAGTTAGAGGATGCACTTTGGGCATATAGGACTGCATATAAGACACCCCTAGGTATGTCTCCTTATAGACTTGTGTATGGAAAAGCTTGTCATTTACCCTTCGAATTGGAAATCAAAGCCTTTTGGGCCTTAAAAGAGCTGAATTATTGCGTGACCGATGCGGGAACATTGCGGTCCCTGCAATTACATGAGTTAGATGAGCTTAGACATATGTCCTATGAAAATGCCAAAATGTATAAGGAAAAAACTAAAATTTGGCATGATAGTAGACTCCGGATTAAGGACTTCAAGAAGGGCCAGCATGTCTTGTTATTTAACTCAAGGTTGAGATTATTTCCAGGCAAACTTAAGTCCAGATGGTCAGGTCCTTTTGTTATAACTAACGTGTTTGTTCATGGTGCAATTGAGATTAGGAACCTGCAGAATGGGCAACCATTCATGGTCAATGGTGCACGTTTGAAGCATTACTACGAGGAAGGAGATGTGAAGACTCTCTCGGCCTTCCTCTTATCTGAAGCTTGAAAATAAAACCGAGAGGGGACGAGTGATTACTGTGCTCGTCCATGCGAGGCTATGCCTTAGTTTTTTTTTTGTGTTTTGTATTTCTTCGATTTTTATTTTTTGTGTTTAGGTGTGATTTTTATTACGAATTTGATGTTAATTTTGTACGTTTTCATAGGGGATCGAAAGAGGAAATCAAGGAGATGAATCAAGGGAAAAGAAACGATGAAGAAATCGGGCCGAATCAAAGATTTAGTCGTTTGAATCTTGGGATTCAAATCAAGAAAATCTCCAACGGCCAGCCCATTTAATTGCGGCAGATTTGCAAAAACCAGAAAAGAAAGAGCCGTTGGGATCCACTCGATTACAAATAGCCGTCAAATCAGCTGTGCCCTCTTCGCTTTCTTCATTCGTTGGACTTCAAGAATCACTCCTCTTCTTCCTCTGCATCTCCTACCTTCAGATCTCTCCAAACCAACCATGGTGCTTACACGAGCTGAGCGATCTGCCTCCAAGAAAAAGTCACCTGACGCAGAGGCAGCTGCGAGGGAGGCATTGCTCTCCTTGGCAGAGGCCGAAGCTGCGCAGCCCGCACGACCGCCTAAGCTTCCAGTACGCAAGAAGAAGTGGAAGGTTGTGACTGAGATCCCTGCTGGTCCATCTGCGCCAGCAGGTGCGCCAAAGAAAAGAAAGTGGACGGTGGAGGTGGAGGATTCACCCGTCAAAGGAAAAACTCCCAGCGAGGGGAGTCAAGGGAGTGGCCGCCCATCCTACGAGACGGCCAGACAAAGCCCCGAGCCATCTCCACCTTCACCGAGCCCTGAGCCATCTCCACCTTCCCAGAGCCCTGAGCCGTCTCCTTCCTCACCAACACCGGAGCCTGAAGCTTCACCTGAAGAGCACCACGATTCGGTGCCGAGCGATGAACCGGTGGAGGAGGATGAAGTCTTTTCTCCCTTAAGGGAAGGCAGCCATGACAGCCCTGCGGAAGGGGGACGGAGCGACTCCATGGATGAAACGTTGGGGGATTGCCTCTAGCAAATGACCACCAGGGCGCGGCTGAGGAAGAAGGCGCCCAAGATTGTAAAGGCCAAGCGGCCGAAAGCGTCTAAGCGTTCCAAGAAGAAGAAGGTCAGTGGTGAGCCTTCTTTAAAGAAGCTGAAGGTTGAGGCCGCTGAATCGGCCAAGGCAAAGGATAAGGGGAAGGCAAAACTGTACCCCGAAGACGATCCTCAAGACGTGCGGTATGTCTCTCAAGATGCAGAGACCAGGGGCACTGAATTGAGGAAGAGAGACCTGCTCCATGAGAAGGGGTTTCTTGATGCATTGTCGGACCTGCCGCAATTCTTGCGCGCAGGGATCGCCAACCACGGCTGGGAAGAGCTGTGCAGACCACCCATCCCTGCTTACTCCAACATGGTGTACGATTTCTACGCCAATCTAACGCACCCCGAGGATGGTCTGCCCATGGTGAGGGGGATTGAGGTCGATTTTTCGGCCAAGGCTATCAATGAGGCCTATGGCCACAAGGGGCAGAAGTATACTAACTACGCGAGGATCATCGACGCACCATCTGAGGCTGTCTTGGAAGAGGCCCTGCGCATCATCGGCCAACCTGAGGCGGCCTGGACAATCTCAAGGAATGGGAAGCACACTCTGATGAGTGCGACCCTCAATGCCAAGGCGGCCGTCTGGTTTTCCTTTGGGCGAAGCCTGACTGATAGCTAGGCTGGTTCTGTTTAATTTTTGCTCTCTTGCTGGTTGCTTGACTGCCATATATGACCTATCTGTGAGCATGCTGGATGAGTGTCTTAGGACACCTTTGATAGTTTAAATTAGCTCTCTTACAATGCTCATTATGCATTTCTTTAAGTCCTTCACATTTCTGTTTTTGCAAAATTCTGCTGCTGTAGTATGTGCTTTAGGAAAGTTCATTCTATGCCTAGGACTTTTAGATTCTCTTTGTTTTGCCCTAGACTAGATGCTTCTAGGACAAGTTTGGGGGTGTGCCACCTCAGACTCTCATTGGGGACAATGAGAAGTTTTAGTTTGGGGGAGGCAGCCCTAGGCCGAGGAACATTCCTCTCTCCCTTCTAAACATAAGCATTCTTCTTCTCCTTTAAAAAAGTGATGAACTGGAAAAAAAAAAATGAAAATAGAATAAAGAGTGGTGTCTCTTTTGAAGTTGCTGAGTAATCAGTGTCATGTGTGTAACCCACAAGTGGCATTGCATCAAAAGGCAACCAAAGGAGAGGCTCCACCAAAGAAAGAAAGGGAAAAAGGAAAAACTAAGGAAGAAGAATGTATGCCTATGAGTTTTAGCTCTGTGCTTAGGTGTCCTCAATAAAAGAACTATGATCCTCAATTAGCTAAGCACAGGGTTGTAGCTTATAGGTTTGTTAAAGGGAGATGAATGTATATCCAATGTAGTGATGCCAGGGTTTAGGTTGTTCTATGAATGTACTACTGACACTGGTTTATACTAAGACTGGCATGACTCTAAGGAATCCTAGGTAGTTCAAAGAAAAGCATTAGAAGCATGTACTGAGTCTAGGGTAAAGCTAGGTAGAATTTGAAAACTTAGGGATAGTTGCACAATGAACTTAATGACAGAAGCAGATGGATCAGTTGTAGGGAGTTAATAAAACAGTAGGATTATAAGGCAAGAGAAATCAGAAGAAGCAAAATAAAGAGTTGGTTTTAAACTTAGAAGCGTGTCACAGGACAGCTTGGCCATAGATAGTGAATTTAAGGGAGTCAGCAAGTGGTTAGAGAGGTTAAACAGCGGCCTAAGTAAGACCTTATATTGCTCGAGGACGAGCAAAACCTTAAGTTTGGGGGTGTGTTACGTCTCCAAAAGTGACTATTTTAGGACTTATTTGCTATAGGAAGTTGTACATCCTTAAGCGTTTTTTGTAGAATTTAGCTTAAACTTATGCTTATATATGAGAATTAGTAGAATGAAGCTAAATTAGGACTTATGTGTAAAAGGAAAGAAAAAGAAACAAAAACAAAGTTATAGACTTGGAATTTGCACATTGCTGAAGCATTGCGAAAACATTGCGGTTTCAGCAATGTTTTAAGTGAAATCTGTAAGTTGTCTAACTAATTTCTGTTTTGTTCCGATCTTTCAGGGGCCCATTCTTTCTCCTGCTGCCACGTAGAAGAACGACGTTCAGAATGGATGGTTCTCCTTGACCCAATCGTACCTGCAGAACACTATAAAAGGAGGTCAAGATGGAAGGTTGAAAACACACTCGAAAGGCGTAGACTCTCCAGTTCAACGCAGTCTTTTCTACTCTTTTTCTCTCTTCCGTCTGTTGGTTTGAAGGGATCAGCTGTTGGAGTCGACAATCTGATAGGAAGAAGAGAAGATTTGTCTTCTCTTCTGATTAGATTCATCCAAGCAAGGCTCCCCTTCTCCCTTCAGCCGAGGCGTTCGCGACGAGGGATTCTACGCACGGATCTACTTGCTTTACTGTTTTCTG
The DNA here is from genome assembly GCA_028017165.1 of Herpetospermum pedunculosum. Classification (NCBI taxonomy): domain Eukaryota; kingdom Viridiplantae; phylum Streptophyta; class Magnoliopsida; order Cucurbitales; family Cucurbitaceae; genus Herpetospermum; species Herpetospermum pedunculosum. The sequence continues at coordinate 12,892,890 of JAPQWQ010000186.1, read as the reverse complement.
TTTCTGTTTTCATTACTGGTGTTGTTATTTCCCTTTTGTTTGCGACTCTACTTCATTTCATTTCTTTCTGTTTAGCTTTAGTTGTTCAAGGTTGTCATTTGTTTAGTTCAAACTGTGGTTAATCGAAGCATCATTTCATCACTTCGCAAGCTCTCCCTATCTTCTGTTTACTGTTTTCTTCTTCTGTTTTACCCTTTATATTCTATCAAGCATGTCGTCTTCATCTATTCTTCTCATTCCATCTTCATCCATGAGTAACTAAATCACATAAGGGCATGCTAATGACAAGACTATAGGTAGAAATACGTGAATCAAGCATGTAGGTTAGCTTCGAATGCATTGAGTGTATGTAAGCTTCATCCCACGGGCAATTTCGATTGGCCATCCATTTTGTCTAAAGAACTCCTAACCTCTGGAAGGAGTAAGAGTTCAGAGTCGTACATTCATGCTAGCCTTTCATGGTAGCAAGAAAACGACCTAGGAATAGGCGTTTTCCTAGTACAAAACACTAAAACTCGCTTTTATAAAAAGATGCTTAAGGCCTTACTTGGACATGAGTAAACTAAAGGATCTAATGCATGAAATCAGAAGATACATGAGAATGAGTTAGTTTGATGCATGATGAGTTGATCTACTGCTTGAGAGTCGTATGGAAAAACCTATAGAGGAGTCGTTAGTAGCCCTCGTTTCCCTACTTTACCCCTGATTTGTTGTTAGTAACATTGCTAGATAATTGCGTTCTCCGCAATTCTTTTCCTTCTACATTCGAGTTAACCTCTTTACTTGCATTTGTTTATGCTTTCATATCTTGCATGTTCCTTAATAGTTAGGCACTGGTAACGATATTTTTGAACTATCGCTATAAACTCAAGCTGTCGAGGCTTGCCAAAATAAATTTATAATGCCTATTGCCAAGGCTTTGCAGCCAGTGGTAACAGGGTCGATCCAAGGAATAGGAGAATGAATTTACTAGTGAAATTGGGATTTAATTGATTGATTGGTAACAGGGGGGTTTTAATCATGCAGAGGTAAAACAATAAGAAAGCTAACGGAAGAAAGGAATAATATGTAGAGAACGTGTGCACGGTTTGGGGAGTCTCGGGATCAATTGTTAGACTAATTCGGTTTATCCTTTAATGCTAAAATCATGGTATTCAGTTCATTATACACGCGGACGACTACCAGAGATGCCCCAAAGTAGCCGACTCCATGGATTTTAATTAGACCACACAGTTCTAATTACACGTTATCTAAGCTTACATCAAGGTGATCAGCCCTAAGGTAAATCTAGACAGTCACTAGCTAACCGCGACGAACATTTAAGCGTGAATTCAAATTGCTAGTAGATTGCCCGCAAACGCTGTATGCAATCAACAACTATCCTACACGGCTTAATACTTCGATTTAATTTCATCTACCTGTGTTACTTAGTCGAGCAGTGAGAGGCACGGCATCGCTACTCTTTAACATACACAACATGCATAATTACTCGAGTGTCAATCGTCGAAATTAAACATGCGCGTTGGATTAAGCAAAGTAGACAAATGCAAATAAACAGAACCCAATATGCATAAATCAAAACTCAGATTATCAAAACCAGATCGTCTAACAAAATCCTCCTAAACCATTCCCAAACCGTTCACCCTTACCTTAGCCGCTCATGGCGCGGTTTGTCAATCCCGCTCCAACAACGACCACGGAGGAGTTCATTTATCTATTACAAAAGGGAAGTGGAGCTCGCTCGCATGCCAACAATGGCGGAGCTCCACGAAAAGTAGAGAGAAAATGGGGAAGAAGGGAAGAAGAATCGCCCAAATCGGTTGAGAGATGAAGAAGATAGAGCTTGGAGAAGATGATGCAAAAATCTGCAGAAAAATCGTCCTTAAGCTGCTGTAATCGTCGTAGCGTCGAGACGCTAGGCCAGCGTCTCGACGCTGTGCCCTAAGTGATCCGCGCGCGCGCGCGCTGGCGTCGCGACGCAAGGCCAGCGTCGCGACGCTGCCCCGATGAAATTCCTGCGCGCGCCTCCTCCGGAGCGTCTCGACGCCAAGCAGGGTCTCGACGCCAGGGCAGCGTCGAGCTAGCGTCTCGACGCTATCACTCGACGCTTGCTCTCGGGTTTTTCCAGCGTCGAGCCAGCGTCTCGACGCTATAGCTCGACGCTGGCTCTCGGGTTTGGGGCTGATGCAATGCCTCTTCAAGGCTGTTTTGGCCCGTTTCTTCACGAGACAAACTCCCCTCTTCCCGATGCATTCCCGGGGCGCTAAAACTCTGCTTTACGCGCTCGAACATGCCCAATGGACGCACGAGCTCTTTGCCGCTTTTCTCCTACAAAAGAGATACATTTAATCAATTGAAAGCGGACTTAAGCTATGATTAGGACGTATTTAATAGCTCCAAAATGGAGTTATCAAACACCCCCAACTTAAACATTGCTAGTCCTCGAGCAAGCACTACAAAGACATTGACTCTAAGGACGCTATTACATGCATTCTAACTCAAACCTCCATGCATATTGAAATTTAAACACGAGCATAATCATGGAAGCATTTTGTTCATGTAATAACTAGGACATATCAAAAATTAACTCTTGCCCCCTAACGTGTGTGTGTGCTAGACAACTACTCCTAAACTCACGTAAACCCGGAAAACCAACATGCAACGCACATCCCGTTTTCCCCCTACTTCTAGCGTTTAAGAACAGCTACACTTGACTTACACGAGAGAGAGAAGTAAATTAAGAGACCTAATTATTTTCTCATTCTTTTTCTTTCTTTTTTTTTTCAAAAGTACTTTGTACTCTTTTATTTTGGGTTCTTTGAACCAACCTTCCATTTCTTTTTCTTTCCAACTCGAGTTGCCTAACACGTCAAATTCATGCATAAAACTTCACGTTTTTAAGGACTAACGCTCACTTCTTTTAAGCGCAAATAAGAAGGAGGAGCGCCTCGAGAGGAACTTTTCTACCAAACATGCTTTTCTATTTTTTTTTTTTTTACATTAGGCTAAGCACATGCTTTCTCAATTAATTAGCTACTAAATCTCATGCAACAAGCTACCTAAGGGTGCCTTTCGAGGTGACAACGAGAATTAGCTAAGCATGCGATAAACTAAGCTTACGGAATCTAGGGAGAAGTTGCTAAGTGCGCGATGAGTGCAAGGGAGCAACAGAAAAAATTTTAAAATTTTTGACATGAACCTAATAAACACAAAACTCATGCAAAAACTCGATTATGAACATGCTCAGAATTCCAACATGCATTTCCTAGGCTATCACAGTCAGAAAACAGTAAACAGAGTCCCAAGCACTTCAATATCTTTATAACACTTCTCAACAAACTACACATGCACATCCATCGGACTACTCCACCCCCAACTTCAAAATTTGGCATTGTCCTCAATGTCAAACAGTCAGATACAAGAAGTAAAAGGGAAGAAGAAATACACTTCCCTGACTCTTTGTGAAGCTGGCGAGGGCGAGGAAGCGGCGCACGAACGCATTAGAGCCCAAAATTGTCTTCTCTTCCTCGATTCCCCTTAAAAAAAAAACAGCAAGCTAAATTAATACTAAAAAGCGATAAAACTAAACTAAAGCATAAAAACAGTTCAACACTCGGGTGCCTCCGAGAAGCGCAGAATTTTTAAAGTCGGTTGCTCGACTGTATTCTCTCAACAGACTCATCCATAGTCTGTAGGTGCGGGGGACGATCCATACTTGTCCAAGGCCACACCTTTTCCACCATCATCCACCTGAAAAATGTTTTGCACTCTTCGTGCCTCGGGCACGTGAATATTAGACATGTTAGTGCAAAAACCAGCAGTATCATCCAAAAAATTCAAATCAGAAATTTTAACGGAGACATGGGAACCATCCCTCAAGCGCGAGGGTAGACTCCCACTCTCAACATTCTTACAAACAACAGAAACATTCGCAACAGATTTCCCATCAAATAAAGAAAACTCATGCAAAGTATCATCAAACTCTAACGACACGACGCCCTTATACACATCGATTTTGACCCTAGCGGTCTTAAGAAAAGGGCGTCCTAACAGCATAGAGGACGAAGCATGCAGTGAACTTTCTTTCATATCTAAAACAAGGAAATCGGCGGGAAACGTCATATTCCCAACTCTAACTAAAACATCCTCTACCTTCCCCCTAGGACAGATGCTCGACCCATTAGCCAACTGAACAGAAACATTACATTCATGCATTTCATTTAAATTCAACTCACGATACAATGCATAAGACATAACATTTACAGAGGCTCCAAGGTCTAACATGGCATTATGAACAATTTTACTACCTATGGTGCAAGGGATAGTAAAGGTACCTGGATCGTTGCACTTGGCAGGCAACGTACCTGGGAGTAAGGCAGAGACGTTCTCTTTCTTTTTCTCAGTCCCTCTGGACTTCCTCTTCGTAGTGCACCAGCTCCTCAGGAATTTTGCATATTTGGGCACCTGACTGACTGCCTCTAGGAGCGGGATATTCACCATCACCTTCTGGAAGGTTCGAAGGACCTCCTCGTCATCGGATTCCAAAGTAGGCTTCGCAAGCCTACTCGGGAATGGTGCTTTGGCAACATCCACAGGTACACTGACCTTCTCATTTCTTTTCTCATTCTGAGTCTCAAGGGCAATCGGGGCGGACTCGTTCAGGCTGTCCGTGGCTTCCTTCGCAGCTCTGGTGGAAAGTGACTTCCCACTGCGCAGCTGAATGGCACTCACGTTTTCACATGAGTTAACTGTAGTTTGGGAAGGAAGCTTCCCCGAGCTCTTGCTCTCGATCTTACTAATAGACACCGCCATCTGTGTCAGCTGCTTGTTCAAATTCTGCAGCTCTGCCTTATGAGAATTAAGCTCCTCGCGAGCCTCTTTCTGGAACTGGCTGGTGCTAGTCACGATGGTCCTGACCATCTCTTCAAGTGAGCTGGAGGAGCTCGAAGCTTGAGCCTGGGTGGAAGAGTTAGGCCTATCCTGGGACTGGCCTTGGAAACGATTTTGTCCTTCCCTGTTCCCATAGCTGAAGTTAGGATGGTCACGCCAACCGGGGTTGTAAGTGCTAGCATATGGATCATACTTCCTTGGGTTGGAAGCATATCCCCCGATTGCATTGACCTCCGCCTCTTCGCGGTGTCCTCCAACAAATTTTTTCAACATACTCCCTATCTCGGCCACCTGGGCCCTCATTTCAGACATTTCATGGCTCTGAGCCACGCTGTGCACTTGTCCTTGCCCCCTGATCCCAAACTGCTGCGAGTTGGTAGCCATATTTGCAATGAGCTGCTTGGCCTCAACTGGGGTCTTGTCAATCAGTGCCCCTCCACTCGCTGCATCGATCATCTGCCTGTCGTGGGGCGTCATCCCCTCATAGAAATACTGTATGAGCAGTTGATCGGCGATCTGGTGGTGTGGGAAACTCGCGCACAAGCGCCCAAAGCGTTCCCAATACTCATGCAGGGACTCACCTACATCCTGGGTGATCCCATATATCCTCTTCCGCAGTGTAGTGGCCAAGGATGCGGGAAAGTATTTCTCCAAAAATACCCGCTTCATATCCTGCCACGTGTTGATCGATCCGGAGGGCAAGTAATACAGCCAGTCTCTGGCTTTGTCCTTGAGCGTGAAGGGGAATGCCCTCATATTCAGTTGCTCCTCCGTGACCCCTGCGGGCTTCATTCCCGCGCAGACGCAATGGAATTCCATCAAATGCTTGTTCGCGTCCTCACCTGCGTTTCCATGGAAAGAAGGTAACTGGTGAATTAAACCAGATTTCAACTCGAAGTTACCTGCTACCACGGGGTAGTTAATGCACAAGGGCTGCAGGTTCAGGTCTGGCGCTGCCAGTTGCTTCAGCGTCCGTGGCGCTTCACCTTGCGCCATCTCGTCAAATAAGAAGGGATTGCCTTCTTCTCTTTCAAACGTTCCTTGCCCCTCCCGGGCTTCTCTACGTAACCTCCGCTCCTCTCTGTCAATCTCAGGAATATACTGCAAACTACCCTCAGAGGAACGGGTCATACACAAACAAAAATTTAAACATACAACATACAAACAGAAAAAATTTTCAGTCAACCATCAATAAATCAAATTCAAACTTCAATCATAAATTCAAACAATTGCCTACTCCCCGGCAACGGCGCCAATTTTGGCAACGATATTTTTGAACTATCGCTATAAACTCAAGCTGTCGAGGCTTGCCAAAATAAATTTATAATGCCTATTGCCAAGGCTTTGCAGCCAGTGGTAACAGGGTCGATCCAAGGAATAGGAGAATGAATTTACTAGTGAAATTGGGATTTAATTGATTGATTGGTAACGGGGGGGTTTTAATCATGCAGAGGTAAAACAATAAGAAAGCTAACGGAAGAAAGGAATAATATGTAGAGAACGTGTGCACGGTTTGGGGAGTCTCGGGATCAATTGTTAGACTAATTCGGTTTATCCTTTAATGCTAAAATCATGGTATTCAGTTCATTATACACGCGGACGACTACCAGAGATGCCCCAAAGTAGCCGACTCCATGGATTTTAATTAGACCACACAGTTCTAATTACACGTTATCTAAGCTTACATCAAGGTGATCAGCCCTAAGGTAAATCTAGACAGTCACTAGCTAACCGCGACGAACATTTAAGCGTGAATTCAAATTGCTAGTAGATTGCCCGCAAACGCTGTATGCAATCAACAACTATCCTACACGGCTTAATACTTCGATTTAATTTCATCTACCTGTGTTACTTAGTCGAGCAGTGAGAGGCACGGCATCGCTACTCTTTAACATACACAACATGCATAATTACTCGAGTGTCAATCGTCGAAATTAAACATGCGCGTTGGATTAAGCAAAGTAGACAAATGCAAATAAACAGAACCCAATATGCATAAATCAAAACTCAGATTATCAAAACCAGATCGTCTAACAAAATCCTCCTAAACCATTCCCAAACCGTTCACCCTTACCTTAGCCGCTCATGGCGCGGTTTGTCAATCCCGCTCCAACAACGACCACGGAGGAGTTCATCTATCTATTACAAAAGGGAAGTGGAGCTCGCTCGCATGCCAACAATGGCGGAGCTCCACGAAAAGTAGAGAGAAAATGGGGAAGAAGGGAAGAAGAATCGCCCAAATCGGTTGAGAGATGAAGAAGATAGAGCTTGGAGAAGATGATGCAAAAATCTGCAGAAAAATCGTCCTTAAGCTGCTGTAATCGTCGTAGCGTCGAGACGCTAGGCCAGCGTCTCGACGCTGTGCCCTAAGTGATCCGCGCGCGCGCGCGCTGGCGTCGCGACGCAAGGCCAGCGTCGCGACGCTGCCCCGATGAAATTCCTGCGCGCGCCTCCTCCGGAGCGTCTCGACGCCAAGCAGGGTCTCGACGCCAGGGCAGCGTCGAGCTAGCGTCTCGACGCTATCACTCGACGCTTGCTCTCGGGTTTTTCCAGCGTCGAGCCAGCGTCTCGACGCTATAGCTCGACGCTGGCTCTCGGGTTTGGGGCTGATGCAATGCCTCTTCAAGGCTGTTTTGGCCCGTTTCTTCACGAGACAAACTCCCCTCTTCCCGATGCATTCCCGGGGCGCTAAAACTCTGCTTTACGCGCTCGAACATGCCCAATGGACGCACGAGCTCTTTGCCGCTTTTCTCCTACAAAAGAGATACATTTAATCAATTGAAAGCGGACTTAAGCTATGATTAGGACGTATTTAATAGCTCCAAAATGGAGTTATCAGGCACTTTAAACCCAAATCTACCCCATTTAAACCACTCTTTCTTACTTAACCTCTCACTTCGTTAGTAACTAAGAATAAATCTCTGTGGGAAATCGAATGAAAAAATACTTATTACTTGCTACAAGATCATGTATGCTTGCATGTTCTGAGTGCTCTATTCTTGCATCTTTATTTTAAAACATTGAGCACGCAACAATGGCAAACAATCCTCCCAAGACTTAAGATTCTTATCAAGAACAGCCCTAAGCATAGTAGTCATGGTTCTATTAACAACCTCGGTTTGACCATCCGTTTGAGGATGACATGTAGTGGAATACACTAGCTTAGTGTTGCGTGCTCAGTGTGTGTGTAAATTAGATGCGAAGAGCACTCAGATCATGCAAGTATACACGGTCTGCAGCAAGTGATAAGTATATTTTATATCGTTTTCCCACAGAGATTTGATTAAGTTTATGCTAAGCACAAATTGATTGACGGAAAATGTAACCGGTGACAAAATGTTGTTGGTTGGGTTGCTGAAATAACGACAGAACATACAAAATGCAGAAACAAGTAAATAACGAAAATGCTGAGATAATAACAACTTAGCGAAATAAATAAAGACAGAAGACAGTCAGAGATCAAAAAAAGTAATGCGAAGAAAATACTGACTAGCAACAACTTAAATTTACACTAGCGAATAGACAGCAACAGAAATGCGTAAACAGATAGGGTAAGCTAGGACTCATGTAATAACTCATAGATCGGGTAGTTTCAGCTGCGAATAAGCATGCATATGCACCGTTCTAACAATTACCCAAAAGATCTCTCGATCTTGAGCATTAGGAATCAAGTTCATTCATATCCAAATGAGGCTATCAACCTATTCATACAAACACGCTATCTAACGTGCTAGGAGAGTGACTACGATTAGACTCCTCTCTGGCTACCATGAAAGGATAGCAAAAACATATGACTCAGACTTCCTACTCCTCTCGGAGGTTCAGAAATCAGTAACACATAATGGATGGCTGGTCGAAAATGCATTGTTGGAATAAAAACACACATGCTTTGAACATTTCATGCTAAACAATTGTTGAAATCTCAATCTACTTTATTATTAAATCATCCTAGCCATACCTTCGGGAAATTAGTTCAACATGCTAAAAACAACAAACAAAACAGTAGAGAAGTTCATTACAACACTAAGCTAAACAATGGTATAAAAGAAAAGAGTAAAGATGAAGAGAAAATTGTTGAAGAAGCTTTAGAGGGTTGAAGAAGATGATAATGAGCTCCACGGATTCCTCTTGGTTTTTTCAAGGAACAACTATATTTTTCCTCCAAGGATCCTTCCTCCAAGAAGCTTTTCTCCAGATTTTTCCTTCTTCTTCACCTTGTGGGTGATGGAGCTTTCTTCAATGGAGGTCTCTCCTCCCAAAAAACGATTTTCTAAGACTTTTTTCTATGAATTCACTCTCCTCCCTTTTCTCTTTCCATCATTTTCTTTAAATATCATAAGGGTTTCCCCAAAATATGCCCAAAAATGGCCATATTCTTCTCATTGGTTGCCAAAAAGCAGATTTGTTTTTCTGTGTGTACGGAAGGGGACAAAGTCTGCCAACCCATGTTCTCGGGTACAGGTTTTGCTGATGCTTTGCGTCCGCAAAGCTTTATCAAGATGTCACCTTTGTTGTTCTATTGCGACTGCAAAGCCCAATATAGTCGTTACACTCTATTTCTGCATTCTGCGAGCCACGCAAAATTTGAACAACACCAGAGGAGATGAGGATATAGTTATTTATGTACAAAAGAGCTCAAATAAGCACAATATTTACACGATGCTCAAATGCTAGATTCTCCTAAGTTACTTGCTACTTCAACACACTTTGGCTCACAATGCATGCTAGTGCTTCCTAAGGGCTCTATATTTTCATCCCTTTTTTCCACTAATTAACTCTCATTTAGAAAGTTAACACTTAGTTCCCAACTTACCCCACAAAACACGCCTAAAGTGGCTTAAACACTTTACATCACGATCACTAACTATACTTTTAAGAACACCATGCAATCTCACAACCTCTCTAAAGAATAAGTCAGCAATATGTTTTGCATCATCAGTTTTGTGACAAGAAATAAAATGAGCCATATTACTGAATCTAACGACAACAACAAAGATGCTATCTCGACCTTTCCTAGTCCTAGGTAAGCCTAAAACAAAATCCATTGATATATCAATCCCAGGACCACTAGGAACGGGTAAAGGAGAATACAATCCACGTGGTTGAAGCCTAGACTTAGCTTGTTTACATGCTATGCATCGAATACACACTTTATGAACACCAAGTCGCATTTTAGGCCAATAAAAGTGTTCAACAAGCATATCATAAGTTTTAGAAACTCCAAAATGCGCCATTAAACCACCACCATGTGTTTTCCTTACAAGTAACTCACGAATGGAACAAGATTGTATGCAAAGTTTCCCTTTTTCTAAACAAAAATCCATCAAACAACATGTAATTATCCACAACAAGACCTTTCTCACAAGATTCGACAAAAGGAGCAAACAACTCATCATGATGATACAAAGACGTTATAGTTTCAAAACCTAACAACTTAGCATTCAAAGCATTGAGTAAGGTATACCTTCGTGATAAAGCATCTGCAACAATGTTCCCCATTACCTTGTTTATACTTAACCACATAAGGAAATTTTTCGATAAATTCTAACCACTTGGCATGTCGTCGATGGAGTTTTTTTTGTCCTCTCAAGTGTTTTAAACTCTCGTGGTCCGTATAAATAACAAACTCCTTAGGCCAAAGATAATGTTGCCATGTTTGTAAAGCACGAACCAAAGAATAAATTTCTTTGTCATAAGTTGGATAGTTCAAAGATGCACCATTGAACTTCTCACTAAAGAACATTAATGGTCTTTGATTTTGCAGTAAAACAACACCTATCCCTACTCCGCTAGCATCACACTCAATTTCAAAAGTTAACTCAAAATTAGGTAATGCAAGTAATGGGGCAGAACTAAATTTTTCTTTCAAAGTGTTAAAAGCAAGTTCTTGGTCTTTACCCCAGACAAAAGAAACATTTTTTCTTAACAAGTTCATTCAAAGGTGAAGCAATTGTAATAAAATCCTTAATGAAAATACGATAGAAACCCGCAAGACCATGAAAAATTCGTACCTCACTTACAGTCTTAGGTGTAGGCCAATCTTTTATAGCATTGACCTTCTCCTCATAAACCTTAACACCATTAGATGAAACTACAAATCCAAGAAAATTAACTTTTTCCATGCAAAAGCTACATTTCTTTAAATTTGCATATAAGCATTCTTTTCTCAAAGTATTAAAAAATGAACGGACATGTTGAACATGCTCATCTAATGATTTAGAGTAAACAAGAATATCCTCAAAATAAACAACCACAAATTTCCCTAAGTATTCTCGCAAGACATGATTCATTAACCTCATGAATGTATGTTGCGTGCTCCATGTGTTAAAATAAATAAGCAATAAGATAGGGAGAGCACTCAGAACATGCAAGCATACATGATCTTATAGCAAGTAGTAAGTATTTTTTCATTCGTTTTCCCACAGAGATTTATTATAAGTTATTCATGAAGTGTTTTGTTAAGAAAGAATGGATGGGTTTAATGGGGTGAAATTGGTTTTGAATTGTCTATTTTCTAAGGAATGTGTAGAGGGTAGCAACATAAACAAGTGCAAATCAAAATTAAACTCAAAGGAAAAGAGATGAGATTAATAAACGAATAAGAAAACAGCTAAACAGAAGTGTGAACTTAGCAGAATTGCGGAAACAACAATTCTACCGCAATTTTCCTAACAGCGAAAGTGTGTAAAATGGAGAAACAAGGGCTACTAACGACTCCTCTATAGGCATTTTCTCACGATTCTCAAGCTTTGGATCAACTCTCTATGCATCAAACTCACTCAATCTCATGTATCGTCCGATTCCATGCATTAGATTCTTTAGTTTACTCATGTCCAAGTAAGGTCTTAAGCATCTTGTTAAAGCAGAAAGTTATGGTTTGTACTAGGAAAACGCCTATTCCTAGGTCGTTTTCTGGCTACCTTGAAAGGCTAGCATGAGTGTATGACTCTGAACTCTTACTCCTTCCAGAGGTTAGGAGTTCTTTGGACAAAATGGATGGCCAATCGAAATTGCCCGTGGGATGAAGCTTACATACAATCAATGCTTCGAGAGCTATCCTACATGCTTGGTTCACGTTTTTTAGCCTATAGTATTGTCATTAGCATGCCCCTATGTGACTTAGTTACTCATGGATGTGGGGAGAACAGAAGTAAGAGAAGAAGTAGACATGCTTAGAAGGAATTTAAAGACAAAACAGTGAGGAAAAGCAGTAGATCGCAAAAGCAAGAATTGTGAAATGACGAATTGTGATTTGATTACTCGATTGTTTGAATGAACAAAGGAACGCTTAAAGTAAATAATTTAAAGACAGAAAGCAACGCAATGAGATGAACTAGTCACTAGAACAGAAGCAACAACTAAACAATGCTGGAAATTAGAAAGGGAAAACAGAAAGCATGTAAATGAGCTTGGACGCCTTGTCGCAACCGCCTCGACTGAAGGATGAGAAAGATCAGCTTTGCTTGGATGAATCCAATCGGGAGAGAAGACAAATCTCCTCTCCTTCCTATCAGATTATCGATTCCAACAGCTGAGCTTCGCAAACCAACAGACGGCAAAGGAAAACAGGAGAAAAGATGGAGCTGCGAGAAGACTTCTACGCTTCCGGATGATGATTGAACCCTCGACTTTGACCCCCTTTTATAGCAATCTGCAGATGCGTTTGGGCCAAGGAGAACCATCAATATTTAACGTCGTACTTCAAAATGGATGGAGGAGAAAGATCGAATCCCTGAAATAACGGAAATTAACAGAAAAAGATCAGTCAACTTACGGTTTTCACTTGAAACATTGCGGTTTCAGCAATGTTTCCGCAATGCTGTCGCAATGTAGTTTTTTCTTTCTTTTACTTCGGTTTTCAATCCTTTTCTTTCCTTTTGCACACAAGTCCTAATTTAGCTACCTTCTTTTAATTCTCACAAATAAGCATAGGTTTAAGCTAAATCCTATCAAAAACACCTAAGAGTGTGCATCTTTCTAAGCTAAATAAGTCCTAAATAAGTCACTTTTGGAGACATAACACACCCCCAAACTTAAGGTTTTGCTTGTCCTCAAGCAACTAAGGACTTGCCTAGGCTACTGTTTCACCTTCTTTAACCACTTACTGACTCCCCTATATCCCTATCTATAGCAGTGCTGTCCTGTGACACACTTCTAAGCTTAAAACTACCCTCTCATCTAGCTTCTTCTGACTTCGCATGCCTAATACTCCTGCTGTTTTTTTTTTTAACTTACTACAACTGATCTACTTGCTTTTGTCATATCATGCCACTACCCCTAATGTTTCAAATTCTACCTAGCTTTACCCCAGACTCAGTACATGCTTCTAGCTTTATTTTTAAATTGTCTAGGATTCCTTAGAGTCATGCCAGTCTTAGTATTAACGGTGACAGTAGTACTTTTAGAGAACAACCTAAACCCTGGCATCACTACATTGGATATACATTCATCTCCCTAAACAACCCTACAAGCTACAACTTTGCTCTTAGGTAATTGAGGATCAGAGTTCTTTTTATTCAGGACATCTAAGCCACAAAGTTGCAACTCCTAGGTATACATTCTTCTTCCCTATTTCTTCTTTTTCTTTCTTTCTTACTTTGGTGGAGCCTCTCCTTTGGTTGCCTTTTTTCATTTTCTCTTTTCAGCTCATTTTTTTTTTAAAGGAGAAGAAGAATGCTTATGTTTTAAGGGAGAGAGGAATGTTCTTAGGCCTAGGGTGGCCTCCCCCAAACTTCAACTACTCATCGTCCCCAATGAGTGTCTGAGGTGGCACACCCCCAAACTTGTCCTAGAAGCATCTAGTCTAAGGTAAAACAAAGAGAATCTAAAAGCCCTAGGCATAGACAGAACATCCTAAAAGAAAATATCACAGCAGCAGAAAATTGAAAAAAACAGACAGGCAAGGACTTACAGCTATGCATGCTGAGCTTTTTAGAGGTGAATTTAAACTATCAAAGGGTGTCCTATGACACTCATCCAGCATGCTTTAAGATAAGCTATATAAGGTAGTCATGATAGCAGCAAAAGATAGAATTTAACAGATCACAGCCTAGCTAAACAGACAGTCCAAAACATGCATTCAGTAATAAAAATTGCGGTTTCCGCAATTATTTCGCAATAAAGCCAGAGCAGATATAACAGTGATTAAGGCCCCTAAGCATGCTTTTTTTTTTTCCGTCACTCAAGCTCTACAAAAATAAAACCAAACTAACCTACCTATTCAGCTATCATCAGACTACACTAAACAATTTAAAAACTTAAAACTAAGCAACTAAAACAGATCAAAATATTAACTAAAAACAGCATAATTCACATGGTTCACAAAAAGCAGTTTGATTTTTTTTTTTTTTCTTGTTTATTCTAAGGGAACAGCAATACTCCCTTTAGTGCAATTCAAACCAGCACTCAGATGTCTTCATCCTCATCATCAGTCCCTCGTGGTCGTGGGGGCACCCATGGAGATAGTAGGTTCGTGGGGAAGTCAGGGAAAAGGCACCCCAGCTGGTCAGCAACCTCTTTGTCTCTTGCCTGTGCATATGTGGCCCACTGAGCCATCCTCTTTTGTAGATCCATCAGGCACGCCATGGACAATGACTGAGCAGCAGCCAATCTATCCAGCTCGAACTCCATGTTCCCCTTCCTTTTCAGCCTCAAGCCTGTAGGCAGCTCCAAGTGGCCTGTGTAAGCCATCTGCTGTTCCATCCGCTCAATGGGGACTCCTGCACGCAAGCATAGTTTAGTAATAGTATTAGGGAAGAACAATGGACCCTTACCCTTCTTGGCGCAGTCAGCAATGGCGGCTGACATGACTTCACCCACGTTGATCGTGAGACCTCGCATGATTGCATAGACCAGCAGCGATCTGCTCTGGTTGATGGTGGTCTCATGAGTCACTGGGATAGTTTCCTTCTCACGAAAGAAAACCATACAGCCGCCTTAGCTGTGAGGTTGGCACTCATGAGAGTGTGCCTCCCATTGCGTGACACGGTCCAGGATGCTTCAGGCTGGCCAATGGTCCGAATGGCCTCTTCCAGGACGGCTTCAGTAGGCTCATCAACAATCCTCGCATAGTCAGTATGTTTTTGGCCCTTGAGGCCATAGGCTTCGTTGATGGCTTTTGCTGAGAAGTCCACTTCTACTCCCCTGACCACAGACAACCCCTCCTCAGAATTCCTCAAATTGGCGTAGAAGTCATACACCATGCTTGTGTAAGCTGGATTGGGTGGTCTGCACAACTCCTCCCAGCCGTGATTCGTAATTCCTGCGAGCAAGAATTGCGGCAAGTCAGCAGGTCTGTCGAGGAAGCCCTTCTCGTGCAGCAGCTCTCGTTTCCTCAGCTCCATGCCTCTAGACTCAGCGTCAGAAGACACGTACCTCACTGACTGAGGCTCATCTTCAGGGTAAAGCTTGGCCTTCCCTTTGTCTTTTGGTTTGGCTGACTCAGCAGCCTCAATCTTAAGCTTCTTGAGCGATGGCTCAGCACTCTTCTCCTCTGATGCAAGCGCCCTCTTGGCTTTCTTTTCCTTTGCTTTCTTGGACCGTTTGGCCTTGATAATCTTGGCAGCCTTCTTCTTCTTCAGCTTCGCCTTGGTTGTGATCGCATGGAGGCAAGCCCCCAGTGTTTCTTCCATAGAATCATCCTTCTGCGCAGGACTCTCAGGGCTGGCTTCCCTCAACGGAGAGAAGACCTCTTCTTCCTCAGCTTCCCCACTGCCCTGCGTCGATTCTTGGTACTCCCCATATGGGAATTCAGGGTCAGGCCGTGGAGAAGTGTGCGAAGGAGTGGTGCTTTGTGCTGCTGTAGGGGTCTGTGCAGAACTCTGCGGTGATGAAGGCAGCTCAGGGCTCTGCGCTGGTGGCGATGAGGAGAGCTCAGGGCTTTGAACCGGTGGAGATGGTGAAGGGCTGCGCTCGGCTGTCTCGTGAGATGGCTGGCCCAATTCTTGACTCTCCACAGAGGGAGTCTTTTTCTTGATTTCTTCTTCGGCCATAGCCATACTCCATTTACGCTTCTTGGGCGTGCCTGCTGGTTCAGAGGGTCCAGCAGGTATCTCCGTGACAACCTTCCACTTCTTCTTGCGGATAGGCAGTTTGGGCAGGCGTTCAGTGCGCGCAGCCTCAGCATCAGCCAAGGCAAGCAGTGCTTCCCTCGCAGCCGTTTCAGCTTCATCAGCCCTTTTCTTGGACGCAGATCGTTCGGCTCTTGTTAGCACCATTGTTGAATTGTGGAGATTTGGAGAGAGGAATCACAGATGAAGAGAAAAGCAGCTTTCTTGGAGTTCAGATAATGGGAGAATCGTACGGATCAACGCGCCTTCTAACGGATATAAAGAAACCCAAAAAATCCCAACGGCTATATTTTTGCGGATTCTGCAAATCCAGCGCAATTCTAGTGACCGTTGGAGATTTTCTGCATTTAAATGTCAATCTTTGCTCAACCATATCTTTGATTTGGCCCAATATCTTCTTGATTTTTTTAGCTGGATTTAATCTCCTTGATTCCCTCTATTGATTCCCTACAAAAAGAAATAAAATCAACATCAACATCGTAATTAAAATCATACAAACATATACACAAATGATAACCGGAAAAATGGAAAAAATAAACTAAGGCATGAGCCTCATATTGTTGAGCACAGCAATCACTCGTCCTCTCTCGTTCTTAATTTCACGCTTCAGTCAAGAGGAAGGCCGAGAGAGTCTTCACATCTCCTTCCTCATAGTAGTGCTTCAATCTTGCACCATTAACCATGAATGGTTGACCTTGCTGCAGGTTCTTTATCTCAATGGCACCATGAACAAACACATTAGTTATTATGAAATGACCTGACCATCTGGACTTTAGTTTGCCTGGAAATAATCTCAATCGTGAGTTAAATAATAAAACAAGTTGGCCTTTCTTAAAGTCCTTAATCCTAAGTCTACTGTCGTGCCAAATCTTGGTCTTTTCCTTATACATTTTGGCATTTTCATAAGACATATGCCTAAGCTCATCAAGCTCATGTAATTGCAAAGACCGCAACGTTCCCGCATCGGTCACGCAATAATTCAACTCTTTTAGTGCCCAAAATGCCTTAATTTCTAACTCGAATGGAAGATGACAAGCTTTACCATACACAAGTCTGTAAGGAGACATACCTAGGGGTGTCTTATATGCAGTCCTATATGCCCAAAGTGCATCCTCGAGTTTAAACGCCCAATCCTTTCTGTTGGGTTTGACCACTTTTTCTAGGATGTTCTTAATCTCCCTATTTGAAATTTCAGCCTGACCATTCGAGTGTGGGTGATAAGGAGTGGCTACTCTATGTCTAATGTTATACTTAGCCAACACTCTCTCCATAACCTTATTAATGAAATGTGTCCCCTCATCACTGATGATAGAACGAGGTGTCCCAAACCTAGTAAAAATGTGCCTATGCAAGAATTTTATGACTGTTTTAGCATCATTATTAGGACATGCTATGGCCTCTACCCACTTGGATACATAGTCTACTGCCACTAATATGTAAAGGTTACCTGAGGATGGGGGAAATGGTCCCATGAAGTCAATGCCCCACACATCAAAGAGCTCCAACTCCAAGATGTAAGTGAGAGGCATTTCATCCTTGCGACTAAGGTTACCTGTTCTTTGGCATTCATCACAGCTGTGGGCATAGTTGTGGGCATCTTTGAAGATCGTTAGCCAGTAGTAGCCACTCTGAAATACCTTTGCAGCTGTTCTTTGGCCACCAAAGTGTCCACCATAAGGAGCTGTGTGGCAGTGCTGCAGCACAGACTTCGCCTCAGCAGCTGAAACACACTTCCTTAGCAAACCGTCAGCACATGTTTTGTAAAGTGTGGGGTCATCCCATATGAATTTCCTTGCTTCATGAAGGAACCTCTTCTTCTCTTGGCCTCCCTTGAAGGTTGGTAGTACCTGCGATGCAAGGAAGTTGGCAATGTCAGCAAACCAAGGTTCCTCATCGTTATCACGATGAGTTAATACAAAGACATGTTCATCAATAAAAGCATCAGAAATTGCGGTTTCCGCAATTTTTTCGCAATTATGCTGCAATCTAGAAAGATGATCCGCAACCACATTTTCACATCCTTTCTTATCTCTAATGTCTAGATCAAACTCTTGCAGCAGCAGTACCCACCTAATCAACCTAGGCTTAGCATCAGCCTTCCTCATAAGGTACTTCAAAGCAGAATGGTCAGTGTACACGATTGTCCTAGTGCCTACAATGTAATTCCTAAACTTCTCACACGCAAACACTACAGCTAGCATCTCTTTCTCAGTAGTTGTGTAATTACATTGTGCCTCATTAAGTGTCTTACTGGCATAGTATACAGGGTGTGTTAACTTGTCAATCTTCTGTCCTAACATAACCCCTACAGCATAGTCACTGGCATCACATAACATCTCAAAGGGAAGATCCCAATTAGGCCCTACTATAATAGGTGATGTGACTAGTGCTTTCTTAAGGGTTTTCCAAGCTAGGACACACTCTTTAGAGAAAATGAATGGTTTGTTTAGCTCCAGAAGCTCACATAAAGGCTTGGAGATCTTAGAAAAGTCCTTAATGAACCTTCTATAGAAACCAGCATGCCCTAAGAAACTTCTAATGGCCTTGACATTTTGGGGTTCTACCAATTTCTCTATTACTTCAATTTTTGCCCTGTCAACTTCTACACCTGCCCTTGACACTCTATGACCTAAGACAATCCCTTCATCCACCATGAAGTGGCACTTTTCCCAATTTAGGACTAGGTTGGTCTCCTCACACCTAGCCAAGACTTGTCCTAGGTTCTCTAGACAGTTTGTAAATGAATCCCCAAAGACTGAGAAATCATCCATGAATATCTCTATCATGGACTCATCCAAATCGGAGAAGATTGCCAACATGCACCTTTGGAAAGTTGTCGGTGCATTGCATAAGCCAAAAGGCATTCTGCGAAAGGCAAAAGTTCCAAAAGGGCAAGTGAAGGTAGTCTTCTCTTGATCCTTAGGGTCTATAGTAATCTGATTATACCCTGAGTAACCGTCTAAGAAACAGTAGTAAGCTCTACCAGCTATTCTGTCTAACATTTGGTCAATGAATGGTAGAGGGAAGTGGTCCTTTTTGGTCTCTTTATTTAGTTTCCTATAATCCATGCAAACTCTCCACCCTGTGATAGTCCTAGTTGGAATCAGTTCATTGTTCTCATTGACTACCACAGTCATCCCCCCCTTCTTAGGTACACATTGTATAGGGCTCACCCACTAGCTACTAGCTATGGGGAAGATCACACCAGCATCTAACCATTTAATTATTTCTTTCTTAACTACCTCTTTCATAGAGGGATTCAGCCTACGTTGGTGATCTACTCTAGGTGTATGCTCTTCCTCTAGTATAATCTTATGCATGCAATAAGAAGGGCTAATGCCTCTAATATCAGCAATAGTCCATGCAATAGCCTTCCTATGTTGCTTAAGTAATAAAATCAGTTCAACCTCATGCTTTTCACTTAATTTAGAAGAAATAATCACAGGCAAAGTATCATTACTTCCTAGATATGCATACTTGAGGTGAGTGGGGAGAGGTTTTAATTCCAAGACAGGTGGATGCTCAATGGATGGTTTTAATGGATTCACAGATTTTTCAGTTAAGTCAATATTCATACAAACATGCTGAGGGTTATTTACAGGTATGTCCATTATCTCAGCTATGTTTAAGTCAGTTAATTCTAATCCTACATAGTTATTAGCATGCTTAGTCAACAATTCATGCTCCAATTGTTCTTCCATTAATGAATCAACAATGTCCATGCTAGCACAAGATTCAGAGTCAGAGGGGTACCTTAAGGCTTTATAAACACTAAATTTCACCTCTTCATCATGAACCCTCATAGTGAGCTCACCTTTTTGGACATCTATTAGTGCCCTACCTGTGGCTAGAAATGGTCTGCCTAACAGGATGGGGACCTCCTTGTCTGCTTCATAATCCAGGATAATGAAATCTGCAAGGAAAATTAACTTGTCAACCTTTACAAGAATATCCTCAATCTTACCTTCAGGGTATGCAATGGATCTGTCTGCTAGTTGTAAAGTGACAGTGGTTGGACGTGCTTCTCCTATTCCTAGCTGGCGGAATAGTGATAGGGGCATGAGGTTTATGCTGGCTCCCAGGTCACAAAGAGCTCTGCCCACGTGCTTGCCTCCTAGCTCTACAGGTAAGGTGAAGGAACCAGGATCCTTCTCCTTCTTGGGTAGCTTGTTCTGGAGTATGGCACTGCACTCCTCAGTGAGATTGACTGTTTCAAACTCACCAATTATTTTTTTGTTAGTTATAATATCCTTCAAAAACTTTACATAAGAAGGCATAGACTGTAAAACCTCTACAAAAGGAATATTAACATGCACTTGCTTAAGAATTTCTAAAAATTTATTAAAGTGCACTTCCTGTTCTTGTTTTTTCTTTAGCCGTCTAGGAAATGGAGGTGGTGGCACATATGCAGGCACTTCAGGTCGCCTTAGGATAGATGGAGGCCTTGGAATTTCTTCTATCTCCTCTATGATTGGCTCCAGCCTTGCTCCTGGTGTGCTAGTTGATGGTTGACCTTGGTTTGGCAGAGACTCCAGTGGAGCACTAGACTCAGTGTTCTCTACTCTCTTTGGTGTTTCTTTTGTGTTACTTACCAATGGTCTACCACTTCTAAGCTCAATTGCTTGAACTTGCTCTTTACCATCTCTCCTTGGTACCTCAGTGTCAGCTGGTAATCTACCTTGGGGCCTACTTTTGAGTTCATTGGCTAGTTGCCCTATTTGGTTCTCTAGGCTCCTAAGAGTAGCTTGCTGGCTCTTTAGAGTGGCATCATTCTTGGCTATGTATTCCTTGAGTAAGTTTTCTACAGAAGACCCTACAGGTTGGTTGTATGGTTTTTGATATATTGACTGGTTATGTTGGGGAGTGAAACCAGGTGTTCCACTCGGTCTTGGTTGGTTAGCATTTTGTTGGCCACCCCATGACAGGTTTGGGTGGTTCCTCCAACCAGGGTTGTAAGTATTGGAATAGGGGTTGTTCCTAGGCTGCTGCTGGCTTCCAACATAGCAGACTGAGGCTGGATTCCCAGGGCAGTATTCATACAGGTGCCCTTCCCCACAGAATCCACAGATAAGTGTCTCACCTTGACTTGGTTGGGTGCCCATTGACATGGCTGTGGCGGTGTTGACACTTGTTTGGAGATTGGCTTGACCCATTTGCTTAACTAGGTTGGTCAGGGCATTTATTTGGCTGCTCATTGCACTTAGAGCATCCTTGTCTTGAGCTCTAGTTGGCTCAACTGGATCATCTGACCACCTACAGTGAGATGCTGAGATCTTCTCCAAGATCTCATAGGCCTCGTCGTAACTCTTGGACAACATGGAACCACCAGCAGATGAATTTAAGACTTGTCTAGTGCTGGGGTTGCATCCTTTGAAAAAGACCTCTATTTGGATACACCATGGGATGCCATGATGTGGACATTTGAGAAGAAGGTCCTTGAACCTTGTCCAAGCTTCGTGAAGAGACTCATTCTCAACTTGTTTGAATTTAACTATGTCATCACGAAAGGTAGAATTCCTATCAGGTGGGAAGTATTTGACTAGGAATTTCTCTGCTAAGTCTGTCCAATTAAGGACAGATCCAGAGGGTAATGAGTTTAACCACGTTTTGGCTTTGTCCCTCAAAGAGTAAGGGAACAGATATAGCCTCAAGGCTTCTTGGGAAACTCCAGGGATGATAAAGGTATCACTGACTCCTAAGAAGTTTCTAAGATGGTTGTGGGGGTCCTCATTTTCCACTCCAAAGAATTGTCCCACAGTGGACAACATTTGGAACATCACTGGCTTTAACTCGAATGAGTTGGCAGTGATTTCAGGACGAATTATGCTGGGGTTCAGCTCCCCAGGCATAGGTACTAAGTATGAGAGAATGGCACTATTCTTGTCATTCGCTATTTCGATGGGATTGCGAGTGACAGGTACCGGATTTGGAACTATTCCAGCCATTTCTTCTTGAGACAATTGCGGAGGAATTGTGGTTCCCGCAATTATTTGAGGTATAAAGGGTTGGTTAGAGAGACGTTTCTTGGCTTTATTTCTGGCTCTAAATAGTCTCTCGGGCTCAGGATTGAACTCTAGATCACTACTTGAAGGCTCACTCATAAACTAACCCGATGGTACCTGTAAAAGAAATGAAACTAGATTAGTTACAATAGACAGTAAACTTGGTGTTTCAAACTTAACAAACTTCGTTTTCACTTAAATAAATCCCCGGCAGCGGCGCCAAAAACTTGTTGCGTGCTCCATGTGTTAAAATAAATAAGCAATAAGATAGGGAGAGCACTCAGAACATGCAAGCATACATGATCTTATAGCAAGTAGTAAGGTTTTTTTCATTCGTTTTCCCACAGAGATTTATTATAAGTTATTCATGAAGTGTTTTGTTAAGAAAGAATGGATGGGTTTAATTGGGTGAAATTGGTTTTGAATTGTCTATTTTCTAAGGAATGTGTAGAGGGTAGCAACATAAACAAGTGCAAATCAAAATTAAACTCAAAGGAAAAGAGATGAGATTAATAAACGAATAAGAAAACAGCTAAACAGAAGTGTGAACTTAGCAGAATTGCGGAAACAACAATTCTACCGCAATTTTCCTAACAGCGAAAGTGTGTAAAATGGAGAAACAAGGGCTACTAACGACTCCTCTATAGGCATTTTCTCACGATTCTCAAGCTTTGGATCAACTCTCTATGCATGAAACTCACTCAATCTCATGTATCGTCCGATTCCATGCATTAGATTCTTTAGTTTACTCATGTCCAAGTAAGGTCTTAAGCATCTTGTTAAAGCAGAAAGTTATGGTTTGTACTAGGAAAACGCCTATTCCTAGGTCGTTTTCTGGCTACCTTGAAAGGCTAGCATGAGTGTATGACTCTGAACTCTTACTCCTTCCAGAGGTTAGGAGTTCTTTGGACAAAATGGATGGCCAATCGAAATTGCCCGTGGGATGAAGCTTACATACAATCAATGCTTCGAGAGCTATCCTACATGCTTGGTTCACGTTTTTTAGCCTATAGTATTGTCATTAGCATGCCCCTATGTGACTTAGTTACTCATGGATGTGGGGAGAACAAAAGTAAGAGAAGAAGTAGACATGCTTAGAAGGAATTTAAAGACAAAACAGTGAGGAAAAGCAGTAGATCGCAAAAGCAAAAATTGTGAAATGACGAATTGTGATTTGATTACTCGATTGTTTGAATGAACAAAGGAACGCTTAAAGTAAATAATTTAAAGACAGAAAGCAACGCAATGAGATGAACTAGTCACTAGAACAGAAGCAACAACTAAACAATGCTGGAAATTAGAAAGGGAAAACAGAAAGCATGTAAATGAGCTTGGACGCCTTGTCGCAACCGCCTCGACTGAAGGATGAGAAAGATCAGCTTTGCTTGGATGAATCCAATCGGGAGAGAAGACAAATCTCCTCTCCTTCCTATCAGATTATCGATTCCAACAGCTGAGCTTCGCAAACCAACAGACGGCAAAGGAAAACAGGAGAAAAGATGGAGCTGCGAGAAGACTTCTACGCTTACGAATGATGATTGAACCCTCGACTTTGACCCCCTTTTATAGCAATCTGCAGGTGCGTTTGGGCCAAGGAGAACCATCAATCTTTAACGTCGTACTTCAAAATGGATGGAGGAGAAAGATCGAATCCCTGAAATAACGGAAATTAACAGAAAAAGATCAGTCAACTTACGGTTTTCACTTGAAACATTGCGGTTTCAGCAATGTTTCCGCAATGCTGTCGCAATGTAGTTTTTTCTTTCTTTTACTTCGGTTTTCAATCCTTTTCTTTCCTTTTGCACACAAGTCCTAATTTAGCTACCTTCTTTTAATTCTCACAAATAAGCATAGGTTTCAGCTAAATCCTATCAAAAACACCTAAGAGTGTGCATCTTTCTAAGCTAAATAAGTCCTAAATAAGTCACTTTTGGAGACATAACAATGTACTAGGTGCATTAGTCAAACCAAAAGGCATAACTAACAATTCATAAAGACGATACTTAGTTTTGAAAGCGGTTTTACATTCAACATGCATGCGAATTTGATGATATCCCGATTTCAAATCAATCTTAGTAAAGAGACTACATCCATGCAACTCATCAAGCATATCATCTAATCTAGGAATTGGATGTCTATACTTAATAGTTATCTTATTTATTGCCCTACAATCAATACACATACGCCATGACCCATCATTCTTAGGCACAAGAATAACCGGAACAGAACAAGGACTCAAACTCTAACGTAAATAGCCATTTGTAAGGAGTTCACTCACCTGCCTTTGTATCTCCTCGGCCTCTTTTGGATTAGTCCTATATGCTGGACGGTTTGGAATGGAAGCTCCCAGAAGGAAATCAATTTTGTGCTCTATCCCTTTTAGTGGTGGCAAACCACTAGGCATCTCCTTAGGAAACAAATCTTCAAATTCCTGCAAAAGTACAACAAAAGCACTAGACAAAGAAGGGTTAAGTTCGTTAGTAAGGTAACAAGACCCTTTGCACATAAGTACAAGAATAGTCTGGTTAGAGAGCAAAACATTCCTAGCCTCACTTTATCTAGCATACAAACTCACTGTTTTGGCTTTTCTCTCATTTTTCTCTCTAGGTCGATTGCTACTCTCTTGCTTTTCACTCAAACTCTTTTTTTCGCGCAGTTCTTTTTCTTTCACTTTGTTTTCACATTTTGCTTTTGCATCGACCTCTTGCCTTTTCTTTTCAAGTTTGCATTGATCAATACACTCATCCTTTGGAGACAATGGTAGTAGAGTAGTTTTTCTACCATTATGAGTAAAAGAGTAACGATTAGCATAACCATCATACACGACCCGACGATCAAATTGCCAAGGTCTTTCCAACAATAAATCTCCAGCATGCATGGATACTGTTGGGTTTTGTGTCCTGAAACTCGTGGTTTGTAAACTGAATGTACATTCTATTTTGCAATAAAGTTGTTATTGAGATTTATTCAGTAAAGTTGTTATTGAATAAAGTGAATTGTGTTTAATTTTAACCTAACTCCAATAAACTAAGAACCCATGGCTATTTGATGTATACTTGAACTTCATGCGGTGACATGATTGTGGATCAAGTTCGAGTGATAGCCAGAATATTCTATAGTA
Source organism: Herpetospermum pedunculosum (assembly GCA_028017165.1). Taxonomy (NCBI): domain Eukaryota; kingdom Viridiplantae; phylum Streptophyta; class Magnoliopsida; order Cucurbitales; family Cucurbitaceae; genus Herpetospermum; species Herpetospermum pedunculosum. Next base: position 12,867,808 of record JAPQWQ010000186.1, on the reverse strand, counting down.
AAGGGATAAGGTTGGGTATCTTGTCCTGGGAAACTATTGGACGCGACCCACTTTGTATAGTACAAACAATGTGCTCTGAAATCGTTCATGTGGAGTCATGTGAGTGGGGGCGTCCTATGCAATGAGTTTGCATAAGACTGAACCGCGAAAAAAGTCGCTCTTTCTTTATAACTCCGTTTACTGTAAAGATCGATTTTTTCATATGATGACCTAGGTAACTCGATCTGAATCCTGAGCTCACTATGAACTCCTGTTTATTCGGGCTTATCCTTTGACTTGTATGGGTGAGAGTGGCCCGAGATCGCCGACTCAATAAGCCTACCATCTTGGGGATAAGACCGGGTAGGTAGTTGGGAACATAGTCCTGCGAGATGGAATTCACTCCTACCCGCCTTGAGAGATTAGTAGATAGGTTGTTCCCTTAAGTGCTGACTCCGGGTCTTGAACTATGGATCCCACCCTCTCATTGGCCCGAGAGGGACTTGGTATAGTGATGAGATCACATACCAATCGGTTTGGTGGTTGGACCACAAACCAATAGTTCATTAGAGGATTAGTGAGACTTAAGGAACAAAATGTAATTACGGGGGTAAAACGGTTATTTTGACCCAGCTATAATTACGAACAACCTTTGAAGGATCGACTTAATGGTGATGGTTATATCAAGAGGACATAAATATATCTACGGTGAGGAGAGTACAACCCTTGGACTTTAGTGGAGTCTCCGGGGGTTAACGAATGTTGGTTAACTTGGCTAAAGAGTTTGGCCGGTTAATCTCGTATCATTAGAGCTCATGATCTGTAGGCCCTTTAGGTTCTCCTGGCTAGCTCGGATTAAGCATGAATAGTGATTTATCAAAGTTGAGTGTATTTATTTAGCCAAGTTGAGTGGCTAGCTGGAAGAATGATGGACATATTTAAATATAATTTAAATATGGGATCTGTCTAAAACATGAATAGTTATTCATGTGTGATGATTCGGTTTAAGAAACCGGGATTAGTCTTATTATTTAATTAATATTTTATATTGAATTAAATAATAATATTAATTAATTAAAAAGTTTAATTAATTAAAATTTATTTTGTTTATTAAAATTAATTATGAATTAATTTTAAAATGACAAAATATTACAAGTGGGATTATCCAAGTCAAAGTGGATTTATCCAAGTTGAGTGGATTTATCCAAGTTGGGAAGTGGATTGTGAATCACCAACAACATGCATAAACTCATCAATCTTGGAACCCTTGGTTGAAGACTAATCCATCATATTTGAGGTGTCATGCTAAGTGTTACGTCTCCAAAAGTGACTATTTTAGGGACTTATTTGCTATAGAAAGATGTACACTCTTAAGCGTTTTTTGTAGAATTTAGCCTAAACATGTGCTTATATATGAGAATTTGTAGAATGAAGCTAAATTAGGACTTATGTGTAAAAGGAAGGAAAAAGAACCAAAAACAAAGCTAAAGAGTTGAAATTTCCATACTGCTGAAACATTGCGAAAACATTGTTGTCTCAGCAATGTTTTAAGTGAAATTTGTTAAGTTGTCTAACTGTTTGCCATTTTGTTACGACTTTTAAGCCGCCCATTCTTTCTCCTGCTGCCACGTGGAAGGTCGTCGTTCAGAATGGATAGTTTTCCTTGGCCGAATCGTACCTGCATAACACTATAAAAGGAGGTCAAGGTGGATGGACAAATATCAGCTGGAAGCGTAGAACTCCCATCTCAACGCAGTCTTTTCTCCCTGTTTTCTCTCTTCCGTTTGTTGGTTTGAAGGACTCAGCTGTTGGAGTCGATAATCTGAGAGGAAGAAGAGAAGATCTCTCTTCTCTTCTGATTGGATTCATCCAAACAAAGCTCTCCTTCTTCCTTCATCCGAGCGCTTGCGGCGAGGGTTCACGCACACGTTTACTGCTTTCTGCCATTTGTTTGTCGTCTGTTTTCGCTACTGCTTTCTGCTATTTGTTTAAGTTTGCTACATTAGTTCATTTCGTCTTCTTCTGTTTAGTTTTCATCAGTTTAGAGTTGTTGCTTTGTAATTTTTGAACGTTGGTAAATCGAAGAAGTGTTTTGATTAGTCCACGAATTCCTTGTGCTTTTATCGTTTCTGTTTTCTTTTATTTCAACTTCATTACTGCTAAGCATGTCTACACCATCTATTCTTTCCATTCCATCTTCATCCATGAGTAACTAAACCACATAAGGGTATGCTAATGACAAGTCTATAGGTAGAAATACGTGAATCAAGCATGTAGGTTAGCTCCAAATGCATTGAATGTATGTGTGATTCATCCCACAGGACATTTCGATTGGCCATCCATTTTGTCCAAAGAACTCCTAACCTCTGGAAGGAGTAAGAGTTCAGAGTCGTACATTCATGCTAGCCTTTCATGGTAGCCAGAAAACGACCTAGGAATAGGCGTTTTCCTAGTACAAATCATTAACTTGCTTTTATAAATAGATGCTTAAGGCCTTACTTGGACATGAGTAAACTAAAGGATCTAATGCATGAAATCGAGAGATACATGAAAATGAGTTAATTTGATGCATGATGAGTTGATCTACTGCTGAAGAATCGTATGAAAAAGCCTATAGAGGAGTCGTTAGTAGCCCTTGTTTCCCCACTTTACCCTTAAGTCGCTGTTGTAACATTGCTAGAAAATTGTTGTCTGCGCAATTTTCGTAGTTCAAATTTTTGCCTTAGCCATTTTTCTTAGCTTTCTGCTTTGCTATTTTATTGCTAGATAATTGCTTTCTCCGCAATTCTTTTTCTTCTACATTCGAGTTAACCTCTTTACTTGTCCTTGTTTATGCTTTCATACCTCGCACGTTCCTCCATAGTTAGGCACTTTAAACCCAAATCTACCCCATTTAAACCACCCTCTCTCACTTAACATCTCACTTCGTTAGTAACTAAGGATAAATCTCTGTGGGAAATCGAATGAAAAAATACTTATTACTTGCTACAAGACCATGTATGCTTGCATGTTCTGAGTGCTCTACCATTGCATTTTAGTTTACACATTGAGCACGCAACACTAAGCAAAGAGTTTGTTGCATGTGAATTGCCTATAAATTGGATGAAGTTCAAATGGTTTGAGGTTGATGAATTTTCAAAGAGTTTGAATATTTCGATGAGCATGAAGAGTTCATGTTACTTCAGAAATTAGAAAGCTAAGTGTTAGATTTTTTGTCACAAAATCCTCATCATTTTCATCTTCCCATCTTCTTCTTCCAAACTTTTTCTTTCATAAAGGAGTCCCACCACTCCGTTGCTCGGCCCGAGGATAGCGGGACTACCGGACGTTGTTCTCGGAGAGTTCGAGAGAAGCTTTGAAGGGTTCGTGAAGAGATTCGAGCATCGGAATACAAGTCCTTAGAAATACAAGAGGTATGTGTTCTAATTCCTTTTATTTCAAAGCTTTGAGCATGTTTCTTATTTAGCTAAATTGATGAAATTTGAGTGTCATTGATCCGTCTCGCTTCCGCTGCGCTACATGCGCTCCATCAGATACAACATCACATAAAATATCATCAACATACTTTCCAATGGTAAAAGAAACAAGAACTTGCCTACTCACCCTTACTTCCCCACACTCATTCAACCATTGAAGCTTATATGGTAAAAGAAACAAGAACTTGCTTTTTCCATGAAGAATTAGAATTGGAAAAGTTGTTAGAAGAATACCGTCGAGACCTCCATTGGTTTTGCCTCTCGATCTTGATTGCAATATGCAACATTTCCTCAATGTCAAAGTAAGGTTGGAGATAAACCTTGTCGGCATTCTCCATGTTTAGCCCATTAAGAAACCGTGCCATGAGATTCTCCATGTCCTCATCTAGATCAAGTCAATCCATCAATGTATCCATCTCCTTGTAATAATCCTCCACAGACTTGCATCCTTGTTTCAATGCTTGAAGCTTTTGTGCCATGTCCCTTTGGAAGTGTTTTGGAACAAAACGCTTCCTCATTGACTCATTGAACTCGTACGAAGAATCAATTGGTGCTTCAAGATTCCTTCTCCTACTTGACATCAACTTATCTCACCACGTTTGAGCATATTGTTTAAATTAACACATTATTTTACCTTCTTATCATCGCTAAAATTTTGGCAATTGAACACCGACTCCACTGTTTTCTCCCATTGAAGGTACTCCTCCGGATCGTTTTTGCCATAAAACTTTGGAAGTTTCAATTTGATGCTTCCCACATTAGGATAAACTCCCTCTTCTTGTGTAGCTCTTCTATGAAAATTATTGTATCGTCGCCCACGGCCTCTTCCTCTTCCAAACCATGACGAACACGTCTTTCTCCTCATGGATCCGCTACCGATGTAACTTGGTCATCCTTATGTTCATCGGCACTATCTCCCTCATAGTCATCCTCGTGAGGAATAACATGGTCATCCACTACACGTGGTGGTCGAATTCTCTCTCGAGTTTGGTATCGAGCCTTCAACCTCTCCATACGATCATTCAGTTCTTCCATTCCACGAATCATTCTCTCCATGGTTCCTTATTGAGCCTCTCTCATCCGGGCATCAGAAATATTAGGATCAACTTCAGAATTTCCCATGGTGTAAAAAAACAAAAGTAACCAAAAATTGGACACCACAAGCGCTCCCTCACATGTTTCACTCATTAATGAAGATCACTCGTGTTTAACACTCAACACTCAAATTGGTGTATCACTCCCTTACAAACTCACTCTCACAATTTAGCAAGCACAGAACACACTCCAAAACAAATTGGTAAGTGAGCCCAGCAATGTTAAAGAGTTATGTGCAATTCAAGTGATTTAGATAACACACGTTGATCACAAAAGAATGGATCAAAGGAGTAATCTGAATAACAATAAAGAAACAAGTTCAAGAAAAAAAAATTAACGAAAGGAAAATGAATCGAGAAAAAAAAAAGAAACAAGCTTAAAACAAATGAAAAACAACGAATCTGGACAGCCTATAAATGACCAACGATTTTTTTTATTTTTTTGAAGGAATTCTATATGCAATATGATTGGATGTCAAATTGTCAAATGTCATCTCAAATAAGAGTATTATTCAAAGAATAACATATAGATTGACATGCATTCAAACAATGAACAACAATAATTAACAAGAAGTGATGAATTCTCTGATGGTGTAGGATGTCTTTAGCATTTCAATGATCTAGAGTTCAAATCTATGCAAGGACAACAATTTCACAGAAACTTGTTTCTAAACTCGTGATTCGAACTACTCCACAAGAGGTATGATCAACACCGCTTGAATGATTCTAGCATGCAATATCTAAACACAAGTTAAAGGAGAAACTCACAAACTCACAGTACAAAGACTCTATAAAGAGGTATTTATAGCCCTTGGAAATTAAAGCCACTAACTCCCCCATAACTCCCCCACTAACAAGAGTAATTTTAGCCACTAACTCTTGTAACTTACATCCACTAATTCAATTAAAAAAATTCAAAATGCATTAATGTCATAATATCCATTAATAAAATATAACATATGATATGAAATAACATAAAAACAAAGTATTAAATCTGGAAAATATATCAACTTAAAGTTCTTTTAATGTAACTCCTTCCTTTAGTTCTACTTGAAAAATACTAAGTAGAAAAGCTTCATCTCTCATTGGGCCATCCCTAGTTTACCTCACCAAGTGTTGAACATTAGAAACTAAAGCTTGTGATGGAGCGCATGTAGCGCAGCGGAAGTGAGTCGGATCATTGGCACTCTAATTTCATCAATTTAGCGAAACTAAAAACATGGTCAAAGCTTTGAAATAAAAGGAATTAGAACACATACCTCTTGTAGTTCTAAGGACTTCTATTTCGATGCTCGAATTTCCTCACGAACCCTTCAAAGCTTCTCTCGAACTCTCCGAGAACCACCTCCGGTAGTCCCGCTATCCTCGGGCCGAGCAACAGAGTGGTGGGACTCCTTTATGAAAGAAAAAAGTTTGGAAGAAGAAGATGGGAAGATGAAAGTGATGAGGATTTTCTGAGAAATATCTAACACTTAGCTTTCTAATTTCTCAAGTAACATGAACTCTTCATGCTCATCCAAATATTCAAACTCTTTTAAAATTCATCAACCTCCAACCATTTGAACTTCCTCCAATTTATAGGAAATTCACATGCAACAAACTCTTTGCTTAGCATGACACATCAAATTGGATGGATTAGTCTTCAACCAAGTGTTCCAAAATTGATGAGTTTATGCATGTTGTTGGTGATTCACAATCCACTTCACAACTTGGATAAATCCACTCAACTTGGATAAATCTACTCAACTTGGATAAATCCATTCAACTTGGATAAATCCACTTTGACTTGGATAATCCCACTTGTAATATTTTGTCATTTTAAAATTAATTCATAATTAATTTTAATAAACAAAATAAATTTTAATTAATTAAACTTTTTCATTAATTATTATTATTATTTAATTCAATATCAAATATTAATTAAATAATAAGACTAATCCCGATTTCTTAAACCGAATCATCACACATGAATCACTATTCATGTTTTTGACCGATCCCATATTTAAATCATATTTAAATATGTCCATCATTCTTCCAAAAATGAATTTGAATAAATTCAAATTCTTTTTCTCTCATATTGTTACACGACTTAATCCGATCTAGCCAAGAGAACCTAAAGGACCTACAGATCATGAGCTCTAAGGATACGAGATTAACCGACCAAACTCTTTAGCCAAGCTAACCAACATTCGTTAACCCCCGGAGACTCCACTAAAGTCCAAGGGTTGCACTCTCCTCACCGTAGATATATTTCTGTCCTCTAGATATAACCATCATCAGTAAGTCGATCCTTCACAGGTTGTTCGTAATTATAGCTGGGTCAAAAGAACCGTTTTACCCCCGTAATTATATCTTGTTCCTTAAGTCCCATTGATCCTCTAATGAACTATTTGTTTGTGGTCCAACCACCAAACCGATTGGAATGTGATCTCATCACTATACCAAGTCCCTCTCGGGCCAATGAGAGGGTGGGGTCCCTAGTTCAATACCCGGAGTCAGCACTTAAGGGAACAACCTCTCTACTAATTTCCTCAAGGCGGGTAGGAGTGAATTCCATCTCGCAGGACTATGTTCCCAGCTACCTACCCGGTCTTATCCCCAAGATGGAAGGCTTATTGAGTCGGCGATCTCGGGCCACTCTCACCCATACAAGTCAAAGGATAAGCCCGAATAAACAGGAGTTCATAGTGTGCTCAGGATTCAGATCGAGTTACCTAGGTCATCATATGACAAAATTGGTCTTTATAGTAAACAAAGCTATAAAGAAAGAGCCACTTGTTTCGCGGTTCAGTCTTATGCAAACTCATTGCATAGGAGGCCCCCACTCACATGTCTCCAGATGAACGATTTCGGATCACATCGTTTGTACTATACAAAGTGGGTCGCGTCCAATAGTGTCCCCATGATAAGGTACCCAACCATATCCCTGTACTATAGACCGTTCTGGCTATTACTTGAACATGATCCAGCATCATGTCACACATGAAGTTCAAGTATACAACCTATAGCCATGGGTTCTTGGTTTATTGGAGTTAGGTTAAAAGTAAACACAATTCACTTTATTCCTGGTAGCGATATTTTTGAACAATCGCCAAATATCGGGTTGTCGAAACCCGCCAAAATAAATTTGTAAATACTCGATTTCACCAAGCGATTAGTAGCCTAGTGATAACAGGGTCGGTCCACAGGGAATTATGCCAATTCAACTTAATTTTAATTAAACTTGCAAACAAAAGAAATGAACGAATTGGGGAATTTTTGTGGGAAAATTGGTTTGAAATAAGCTAACGGAAAATTCGCACAATAGATGAAAAATTAATCTAACGAAGCGTTCGACTTGGGGTGCTCGGAACTACGAATTAACGAATAATTGGATCACTAATTAACGGAAGATTTAGCTAAACATGTAAATGAACACGCCGCATGGATAATAATTAGGCAAAATAAATTATGCTAATTAAGCATACCGATTGGACATTGGGGGCCAACGCTCTCTCAAGACCAATCGATAGCAACGGGCTAATTACGGCGATTATCTAAATTGGAAGCCAAATTAGTGTATCGATTTTAATTGCTTCTTCAAGAATGACGAAAGCCAAGAACACAAGGAAGCCTATGCATTCTATGGCATCATCAATCCACGTTACTTGGCGATTAAGAGAGGAACGACATCATAATCTTTAACTAATGAATCATGCTTGAAATCAAAGTCGTCTACTCCTATCAATCAAACATGCTCATATAATATGCATAAAAGAAGAAATTAATTCATCCAATGTTCTAACCAAAACAGAATTTAAAGCATAAATCTCACCAAAATTGCTAATTACATTAGTCCCTTACAATCCCGAGCCAAAACACTAAAAACTACTCACTCATGATGGATGTGACTTGAAGTGGCTTCAATCCAAGCTCCATGGCTTCTCAAATGGTGGAAATTAGCTTGAAAACGCCTACAATGGTGCGGAGCCCGAGGAGAAAGACGAAGTTGTCCCCTGAAAAACGGACTTTTCAATTTATATTTCGTCGTAGCGTCGAGACGCTAGGGTAGCGTCTCGACGCTGCGCCCTAAAACTCTAGCGCGCTGATGTCGGGGTGGCGTCGAGACGCTTGCGCAGGGTCGCGACGCTATGCGACGTTGAGCGTGAAGGGAATGAACTCTTCATTCCCCGCAGCGGAAGCGTTTGGAGTCGTTACTTTGGTTTATTTAGAATTAAATTACCATACAAGTTAAGCATATGTGAAATTACCTTTGATGAACAATCATCTTCTTGTGTTCCTTTTTCCACGAGATCTTCCTCGTTATGACTCGAACACGGGATCAAGGCTTGTGGGAGCTCTTTGAAAGAATGAGAGAACAATTCTCTGTAGAATGTGAGTAGTGTGTTTGGCCAACCTTTTGGCTAAACCTAAATGTCTTATTTATAATAAGGCTTTTAGGAATTAATTTTATTTTATAAAATACATTTTAATATCTAATATATTAAAATATGTATTTTATATTTATTTGAATCTTATTCAAATATTATAAAATTAATCTTTTATAATATCCTTTAAACCAATTTGAATCACATTCAAATAACATAAGTATATAGTTTTTAATATTAATGTATCATATACATAAACTATTTCCTCTAATATTTAATGTATCAAATACAATAAATATATTTTACTCTTCTACATTTAATATATCAAATATATTAAATATTAATTTGAATATTTCAAATTTTCTTTCAACTAAATTGATCCTTTTAGTGTTACTATGAGCTAGCAAGGGGACCTTATGGACCTACAGATTTATAAGCTCCAATGCTACAAAATTAATTAATTAAACTCTTTAATTAATTGACTTTCATTCATTAACTCTAGGTCACTCCACTATAGGCCTAGAGTTGCACTCTTATGCACTGTAGGACAAGTTGTGTCCATGGATATAACCATTACATGCAAGTCGATCCTTCACGAGTTGTTCGTAATTACAGTTGGGTCAAAAGTCCGTTTTACCCCTGTAATTACATCTTACACCTTAAGTACCACTGATTCTCTAATGAACAACTTGTTTATGATCCAACCATAAACCAAGTCCCTCTCGGGCCAGTGAGAGGGTGGGGCCCCATTGTTCAAGTCCCGAAATCAGCACTTAAGGGAACTACTCATCTACTTTCCCTATATGGGAAGAAGTGAATTCCATCTTGTGAAACTTATGTTCCCAACTCCCTATTTGGTCAAGTCCCCAAAATGGTAGGCTTATTGAATCGGCTATAAAGGCCATTCTCACCCATACAAATCAAAAGACGAGCCCTAACAGGCAGGAGTTCATAACTCACTCAGGATTAAGATCGAGTCACATATGATCATCCTGTGAAATACTAATCTTCTCAAATAACGGATTTATAAAGATAGATTATATATTTCGTGGTCCAGTCTTATACAAACTCATTGTATAGGATACCCCCACTCACATGTCTCTACATGAATGATTTGGATCAAATCATTTGTAACAATTACAAAGTGGGCCGTATCAATAGTGTTACCAGGATAAGGCACCCAACCTTATCCATATACTATAGACCCTTTAGGTTATTACTTGAACATGATCCTCCCGTATGTCAACTACATACAGTTCAAGATTACACTAATAACCTTGGATTTTATTTATATAATGAATATTATAAATTGCAAATATTAATAATAAAATAATTATCAAATAATTATTAATTAATTACGAGGCTTTAGGGCATAAATCCCAACAGAGCGGGCGTCTCGACGCTTGCTCTCGGGTGGAAAAAAGCGGGGGACGCTTCAGACTTCGGAGCGTCGAGACGCTAGGCAGCGTTGAGCCAGCATCTAGACGCTCCCTGCTCAACGCTTGCTCTCGGGTTTTTGCATGGAATTTTGCCTTTGAGCTCCCCAAATTGTCAATTCTTCATATTTTTGCATCATTCTTTCCCGAGGAGTTCTTAGGGCCTTTGATAGCTCCAAAATAGAGCTATTATTTACTCCCTAATTATAGCTAAAACCATGCTCAATATTGATTAAAATGCCTTTTTGTAGGTGAACTCATGGTAGAGAGATCGAGAAATCCGATGACGTGTTTAGGGGCTAAAAGCGACGTTTTAGAGCTTCATAGACGCATCGAGAGTGAAGGGGCTTGAAGAAGTGAATAAATGGCAAAAATTGCCATGGAAAGGCATGTGTTGGCCAACAAACCCGAGAGCATGCATGCATTAGAAGCAGCGTCGAGATGCTGGCCGAGCGTCTCGACGCCGCCCCGACACCAACCGAACATTGACGCGCCCCAGCGTCGAACGCGCGCGCTCCACGCTGACATCGTCGAGACGCTGTCCTAGCGTCTCGACACTACCCCGTGCGTGCACGCTGCCAACTTAGGGCACAGCGTCGAGACGCTACCCTAGCGTCTCGACGCTCCGACGGCTTTAAAGCCTTCTTCTCCGATTTTAGCCGCAAGTTTTATCCCATTTTCCAATTCCACCATTGTTTAAGCTCGGGTGGGAGCTCCAAATTGACATTTCTTCCATTTTCTCTTCAATAAAGCTTCAACATTAAGTATTTCGCTTGATTTGCACAACGGGGAGCTAAGGTAAGGGCTCTAATTCGAGTTTAGGGGTGTCTTCATGCATTATGGAGGTAGCTTTAATTTTCCAGCTTGTGGTTCTGAATTTCTTGCATGATTCTTCCTTTGTTTGATTCCAAAGAGCATGTATGACTGATTAGGAGTGACGTCCGAGTCCTCACGCATGTTTTACCGTTAAAGGTTAGGACGTATAATTGCCTCAATCGCTAGGTAACAAGGGTCTAAGCGTGACTAATTAATTCTAGCCTAAGTGACAGTAGGAGAATAACATTAATTACCGTGTGCACGATGTTGACACCGTATTTCGTCCGGCCTTATTTATCATCATTTTGGATTTTTCACATAATTTTATGTTTTTTCGCTTATTTTTCAGTTTTTTTAGTTTTTCTTTAATTTCGTCATTTTTCTGTTATTTTCGAAGTTTTCAAGAAAATCACCAAAAAAATTGTTTTCCGTTAGTGGGTCGTTCAAAGCCTCCCGGGTTTTGTTTTAGGGTTTAACGCTTCGATCCCGGTTTCCTGCTGTGTTCGTTTTTTAGATTTTTAGTTTTGGGTATTTCATTTTTTAGGGTTTCGTGTTTTATGTTTTCAGGGTTAGGTGTGTTGGTTTTCAATATTCAATTTTAGGGTTTTATGGTGTTTGGTTTAGTGCTTGGTCTAGTACTTCGTTAGTGTTTCGATTTAGTGCCTCGGTTCGGTTCTTGGATTTGTAGGTCATGAAATTTAAAGAAAAAAAACCAAATCAAAGCCCCATTTGTGACCTAATGCTTCCTATAAATAGTAAGGATAAGACATTTAGGAGAAGAGGACAAATTTTGGGTGGATCCCAAAAAGATAAAAGATATTTTTCTTTCTCCACTATTCATCATCTTCTTCCCCATTCCTCTCTTTGATCCAACTCCACCATCTCCTACCTTACTCCGGCAAGACTCAAGGCGGCGCGCACGGTGGTGCGGCGGAGGGCTCGCGGCGGAGAACCACCGCGCACGGCATATCTCCGGCAAGTCCAAGGCGGCGTTTTCTTCATCTTCAACCCACACCGGCGTAGCTCCACCGCGACAGCGCGGGTCTTCATCTTCTCAACCTCCAGACGACGGCCAATTCTTTCTCTCTCAGGATACCCTATGTATTGATGTTATCTAAGTTTCTTAAGTTTAGCCATTACATAAAACGTTTTAGGCTTAACTATATCTGAAACATCTTTCAGACCAATAAGAAATTATTTGAGTTATGCAAGTTCTTTACTTCATAAGTAAGAACATTGAACTTGCATACCATACTCCATCATCTAGGGTAAACATAGATTTTCATAAATCTTTGTTAAAACCAGTGCATCTCGTAAAGATCAAATCTTTAACCTCATACACAAAAATATAATTTCTCAATTTATCCATAGATATTTTGAGAAAAGTTTTTATGTTTTCGTGCAATGGTCATACCATTGGGTTAACTAATAAATGTTAACCAATTTTACTGTCAAATGTCATGTCTCAAGTGTACATTAGATTTTCTCCCACTCAAACGTAGATAGTCAATCTTATGTTCTCAACATTTTGAAATGTCTTAGGACACTATTCCTTAGACAATCTAAACTTCATGTAAGAATGATACATTATCATTTTTTGAAGTACTACATCATATACTTGACAACAAATTTGTCAATATAAGATGTGTGAGACATAAATAACATTTTGTCCTCGAAAACTCTATTTTAGGACATACCCAGTAATTTAAATCATTCATTTGGAATTGGTTAGGTAGTCAACATTTTATGTTGGATTCAAATCTTACAGCATTCACAATGGGTAATAAGTCATCCACATAAAATATGAGAAAATTCCACTAAGTAATTAATGATTTTCTTGTCTATACAATATCATTAATATTTATTCAAAGTCATAGTTTTTGATACTTTTATCAAACCTTACATTCAAAAATCTAGTGATCAAATTCATTTCATAAATGAATCTTTACTGCTTGCAAACCTTTTGCTTTTGATTTTTGAAATTGAACTCATGTAATGGATTTGTAAATGCATTCTTTAAGATTTCTTTTCAAAAAAGATTTCTTAAACCTTCACTCGACATATCTCATATGCAACTAGGAAATGCTTATATACTCTAATATGACAACAAATGAGAAAGTTTATCCATAATTTACTTTCTCCCACTATATTTGCCATTAGTCTTATTTTGAAGGTCTGTACCTTCTTATTTACAAATCTTTTACTTTTGTAGATATATTCAAAACCTATGGGTTTTACCCCATCACGAATATCTACAAGTTCTAGATAAAGATGAGTACATCTACTCTATCTCGAGATTTATGGCTTTGGTCTACTAGTCTTTGTCATTGACCCTCATTTCAACTTTGAGGTCAAGAAGCCCTACATTTTGTCATCTAATACAACAACTTAGGCTTCATATAAGCTCTTGTAACGGCCGGGTCATCTCATAACTCTCCCACTACGATGAGGCTTATCCAATTCATGACTAGGATCCATTTGACTATCAAATGTAATTAAATTGTTAACAACTTTTGTTAACTATTTAGTGGCTTCACTTGGAACCAACTTTTCAACACTATTGAACATATTCAAGTTTCAGCATGTATGCTTAAAACTCTCAAAACTCGAAGGGTTGTAAACTAACTTTACTACTCTTATATAATCTCAAAGTTGTCTCATGGACACCTTTTAGATAGAATCATGTTCACTATACAATCTATATTGTATATCCTAACAAGAGTCTTATAATGGCGTGTAATTCTTTATTGTTCTGACCATGTCTAACAAGGTCTTGTTTCTCCTCTTACAGCACAATTTCACACAATAGTTGAGATAAAATCTCACTTTCTATCAATTAGTCTTAGTACATAACGTTCCTGTACTTTTCACTGTGATCTGATCATAGTGTTTTGATAGATTTACCTAATTGACCTTCAACTTGAGTCTTATATTCCTTGAACTTTTCAAAATATTCAGACTTATGTTGCATTAGGTTACGATACTTATTTCTTGAATAATCATTCGCTAGAGTGCTATGAAATATTCATCAGTGTTCTTTGGCCTGTAGGCTTTTCCAACAAAAACCTATTAATTATCTTGCATGAAAGGCAAGATCTTAAGACATATAAAGTAATTAACTCTAACATTTAGAGAATCACTTCGTAGTAGTCTTTTTATTCAAATTGATCAGAATCAATCTTGAATGCCAAAGACGGGTATCATATTTTAGGAGAATATAAATTGTCTTTATATTATGGATTCTATAATCCTGAATATCTCACCGTGTAGTATTTTATATGTTAACAATTTAACACATACAAATTATTCTTATTTTTGGTTGAACTTTTCAAACAATTTTGAAAATAAAAATTTAGTACTAAAATATTCATACTATATGAACATTTTATTAGTAATAAAGTTAGAGAAATTGAATTTCTCCTATGGTACTAAAAACACCATATTCAGCATTAAATAACAATTATTTCTTATGGACATCTTAATGTTTCCCACTACATTAATTGAGATGGATTTTCTGGTGCCAACAAGTAGAGATCATTCTACATAATTAAGTATCTGAATCTACTATATAGGTGGTAATGAAAAAATCTAGTAAATCAAATTTACTTTTATCCATGTTATTCTTATAGAGGTATTTCATAAATTCCTCTTATTATGACTACTTTGCTAATTTAGAAACTATTTTCTTTTAGCTACAGTCATATGGTTTCTTTTCTTGGATTTTGGTAATACTTAATTTTTTAGATTATTTAGATAAATATCTAAATCTAGCTTTTATTGACTTCAACAATATCTCATATGTTGTTGTCATCTTCTTTATCTTCTTAGCTTGACATCTAATATGTCAAATAGAAAATTTGTATAAGCCATCTCGTTATATTGATTTATTAATCATGTGCTTTACGAACAATTCGATTAGCATTGGCAACAGGTTTTTGAGAACATTTCTCAATAAAGACAAATTAAAGAAAAAATTTACACGGTCATTATATAGTGTTAACATTATTTTTCCAAGTGATATTATTTTCTCAATTTGACAAATTAGTAACGAAAATTAAAATTGAGAGAAATAGACATAATATTGAAATATATAAAAAATATATATATTTATCTAATAACATGCAATCAATATTCATTCAATTTCAGCATAGAAAACAAACAATTTGATAAATGAACCCTGAAACATTATTTTTTAATGCTATGATACTTTAGTGAGTTAGAACAAGTGTCGCCGTAGGGTAGGTCAAATACCCCTTCACTAAACCGAGACAATCTCAACCAAGTGTTATCCCAAAATAACTCTTATTTCTATAACATTTAGTTACCATTAGTTTTGTCAAGAAAATCATTAACAACCTTAATGATATCTTTGTAAGTGTAACCCATCATTTTAGATTCTATAATTTTATCCCAACAAGTGCCGCCGTAGGGTAGGTCAAGTATTGGAAATAAAATTACAATCCTATCCTTCTCAGGAGATTCACCCTGATATTGACCCATGTAAACACCTTCCGTAGGGGGACGGTCCAAAAGCCGCCGCGAGGCCCCACATGAATCTCACGTTATGAACCAATGATAGAGACCGTAGGATATGTTGACACATTTCCTTCTCCCACTTACTATTTAAAAATACTTTCTCAAGAGATTCACCCTGATATTGACCCATGTAAACACCTTCCGTAGGGGGACGGTCCAAAGCCGCCTCGAGGCCTCACATGAATCTCACGTTGTGAATCTATGGTAGAGACCGTAGGGTTATTTTGACATATGTCTTTCTCCCACTAAGTATTTTGAAATAGGGTTTTCTATTACTTAGACAAATTAGGCTAATCTCATTTATCTAAGTTTTTCAATCTACCCTTTCATAACCCTTATGTTGGTTAGATTGATTTTAATGTGAATTATCAAGTATATTAAACTATTTAAAACTAATCACATTATGAGTCTGCTTAATGAAATAAAATAAAATTTGACTAATTCAACCCCCAGGCCAGTTCTTAGGTAGAGGTGTTCCTTTTCAGTCAACTTAAGTACCTCACCCGAGTAACCTTTCTTAGACAGGGTTCCCTTATAGTCAATTTTTATTTCAAATTCATTAATCTTTAATTACCTATTAATTACTAGATCAATGAACTTCAGTTGATTTTAAGCAATGTTTTTAATCCTATTAAAAACCAATTCACCTTATGGATAATCTTGAATTTTTAACAATTTTAAACCCTTTAAAATAAAATTAAAGATTATCATATATTCTAATCTTATTAGAATAAAAGATAAACTAAACTCAAATATTTAAACTATTTAAAAAATGAATTAAATTATCTTTTAAATATGGAAAGAAAATATCCTAAGCTCATTTGGAAAATATCCCTAATACTTATTGGGAAAATATATCTCAATCTTATTGGGAAAAGATATCTCAATCTTATTGGAAAAGATATCTCAATCTTATTGGGAAAAGATATCTCAATCTTATTGGGAAAAGATATCTCAATCTTATTCGGAAAAGATATCTCAAAGATATCTCAATCTTATTGGAAAATATATCTCAATCTTATTGGAAAAGATTTATCAAGATTTCTCAATCTTATTAGGAAAAGATTTCCCAATCTTATTAGGAAAAGATTTTCCTGATATCACCCAATCTTATTAGGAAAAGATTTACTGATATCACTATATCTAGGAAAAGATATCCTAATCAATATTAGAAAAATATGGATTCCTATTATAAAAGGAAGTATCCTAATTTAAAATTTCCAAATATAACAATTATATTGAAAATATGGAAATATAAACATATTAGGAAATCATCTAATCAAATTAGAGAGCATTTTAATCCTGATATTCCAAATATAACACTTATATTAAAAATAATTAAAATGCATGATCATGCTTAACCTATGGTGGGATTTTAATCTAGATGACATACTCTATGCAATCAATTAAAATTTAAAACATACATCAACATGCATAATTAAATTAAAAACACAGCAAAATTGACCGACATATTTGGCATATCCTAATTTAAAGCAATTTAAATTACAATAATTTAAATTCAAGACATATCTTGGTCTTCAATCCCCCTATTTGATTCTTCCACCTTTGAATCCAATTTCCATAACTCAATTTGGACATTCCAAATCAAATCAAATCCATAGACATTCCAAATCTGAATTTAAATTTCCATATTTTATTTTGGACATTCCAAATTCCAAATATGAATCTAAATCTCCAGAATTGATTTTGGACATTCCAAATCAAATCTATAGAAATTCCAAATTTGAATCTAAATTTCCAGATTTTATGTTGGACATTCCAAACATTCCAAATATGAATCTAAATCTCCAGAATTGATTTTGGACATTCCAAATCAAATCTATAGAAATTCCAAATTTGAATCTAAATTTCCAGATTTTATGTTGGACATTCCAAACATTCCAAATCTGAAATTCGGTAGGATTCACACAAATTGAATCTTCAATTTCATAATGGCTTCATGGCTTCAATTCCACCTCGTTTTACACCATCTTCAATTCCGTAATGGCTTCAAAAAATGATACAGAGAATACAGAGAATTCCTATCTAATCAAAGCAATAAAACTAATGCCAAAATATGCCTAAACAATCAATTTGCAAACCACATATATCACATATATGAAAAATAAATTAAAATACCCACCATGAATTTTTAATTCTAAACAAAACTCAAAGAAAGCTCTGATACCAATTGAAGGGAATGAACTCTTCATTCCCCGCTGCGGAAGCGTTTGGAGTCGTTACTTTGGTTTATTTAGAATTAAATTAACATGCAAGTTAAGCATATGTGAAATTACCTTTGATGAACAATCATCTTCTTGTGTTCCTTTTTCCACGAGATCTTCCTCGCTATGACTCGAACACGGGATCAAGGCTTGTGGGAGCTCTTTGAAAGAATGAGAGAACAATTCTCTGTAGAATGTAAGTAGTGTGTTTGGCCAACCTTTTGGCTAAACCTAAATGTCTTATTTATAATAAGGCTTTTAGGAATTAATTTTATTTTATAAAATACATTTTAATATCTAATATATTAAAATATGTATTTTATATTTATTTGAATCTTATTCAAATATTATAAAATTAATCTTTTATAATATCCTTTAAACCAATTTGAATCACATTCAAATAACATAAGTATATAGTTTTTAATATTAGTGTATCATATACATAAACTATTTCCTCTAATATTTAATGTATCAAATACAATAAATATATTTTACTCTTCTACATTTAATATATCAAATATATTAAATATTAATTTGAATATTTCAAATTTTCTTTCAACTAAATTGATCCTTTTAGTGTTACTATGAGCTAGCAAGGGGACCTTATGGACCTACAGATTTATAAGCTCCAATGCTACAAAATTAATTAATTAAACTCTTTAATTAATTGACTTTCATTCATTAACTCTAGGTCACTCCACTATAGGCCTAGAGTTGCACTCTTATGCACTGTAGGACAAGTTGTGTCCATGGATATAACCATTACATGCAAGTCGATCCTTCACGAGTTGTTCGTAATTACAGCTGGGTCAAAAGTCCGTTTTACCCCTGTAATTACATCTTACACCTTAAGTACCACTGATTCTCTAATGAACAACTTGTTTATGATCCAACCATAAACCAAGTCCCTCTCGGGCCAATGAGAGGGTGGGGCCCCATTGTTCAAGTCCCGAAATCAGCACTTAAGGGAACTACTCATCTACTTTCCCTATATGGGAAGAAGTGAATTCCATCTTGTGAAACTTATGTTCCCAACTCCCTATTTGGTCAAGTCCCCAAAATGGTAGGCTTATTGAATCGGCTATAAAGGTCATTCTCACCCATACAAATCAAAAGACGAGCCCTAACAGGCAGGAGTTCATAACTCACTCAGGATTAAGATCGAGTCACATATGATCATCCTGTGAAATACTAATCTTCTCAAATAACGGATTTATAAAGATAGATTATATATTTCGTGGTCCAGTCTTATACAAACTCATTGTATAGGATACCCCCACTCACATGTCTCTACATGAATGATTTGGATCAAATCATTTGTAACAATTACAAAGTGGGCCGTATCAATAGTGTTACCAGGATAAGGCACCCAACCTTATCCATATACTATAGACCCTTTAGGTTATTACTTGAACATGATCCTCCCGTATGTCAACTACATACAGTTCAAGATTACACTAATAACCTTGGATTTTATTTATATAATGAATATTATAAATTGCAAATATTAATAATAAAATAATTATCAAATAATTATTAATTAATTACGAGGCTTTAGGGCATAAATCCCAACAGAGCGGGCGTCTCGACGCTTGCTCTCGGGTGGAAAAAAGCGGGGGACGCTTCAGACTTCGGAGCGTCGAGACGCTAGGCAGCGTTGAGCCAGCATCTAGACGCTCCCTGCTCAACGCTTGCTCTCGGGTTTTTGCATGGAATTTTGCCTTTGAGCTCCCCAAATTGTCAATTCTTCATATTTTTGCATCATTCTTTCCCGAGGAGTTCTTAGGGCCTTTGATAGCTCCAAAATAGAGCTATTATTTACTCCCTAATTATAGCTAAAACCATGCTCAATATTGATTAAAATGCCTTTTTGTAGGTGAACTCATGGTAGAGAGATCGAGAAATCCGATGACGTGTTTAGGGGCTAAAAGCGACGTTTTAGAGCTTCATAGACGCATCGAGAGTGAAGGGGCTTGAAGAAGTGAATAAATGGCAAAAATTGCCATGGAAAGGCATGTGTTGGCCAACAAACCCGAGAGCATGCATGCATTAGAAGCAGCGTCGAGATGCTGGCCGAGCGTCTCGACGCCGCCCCGACACCAACCGAACATTGACGCGCCCCAGCGTCGAACGCGCGCGCTCCACGCTGACATCGTCGAGACGCTGTCCTAGCGTCTCGACACTACCCCGTGCGCGCACGCTGCCAACTTAGGGCACAGCGTCGAGACGCTACCCTAGCGTCTCGACGCTCCGACGGCTTTAAAGCCTTCTTCTCCGATTTTAGCCGCAAGTTTTATCCCATTTTCCAATTCCACCATTGTTTAAGCTCGGGTGGGAGCTCCAAATTGACATTTCTTCCATTTTCTCTTCAATAAAGCTTCAACATTAAGTATTTCGCTTGATTTGCACAACGGGGAGCTAAGGTAAGGGCTCTAATTCGAGTTTAGGGGTGTCTTCATGCATTATGGAGGGTTTAGCTTTAATTTTCCAGCTTGTGGTTCTGAATTTCTTGCATGATTCTTCCTTTGTTTGATTCCAAAGAGCATGTATGACTGATTAGGAGTGACGTCCGAGTCCTCACGCATGTTTTACCGTTAAAGGTTAGGACGTATAATTGCCTCAATCGCTAGGTAACAAGGGTCTAAGCGTGACTAATTAATTCTAGCCTAAGTGACAGTAGGAGAATAACATTAATTACCGTGTGCACGATGTTGACACCGTATTTCGTCCGGCCTTATTTATCATCATTTTGGATTTTTCACATAATTTTATGTTTTTTCGCTTATTTTTCAGTTTTTTTAGTTTTTCTTTAATTTCGTCATTTTTCTGTTATTTTCGAAGTTTTCAAGAAAATCACCAAAAAAATTGTTTTCCGTTAGTGGGTCGTTCAAAGCCTCCCGGGTTTTGTTTTAGGGTTTAACGCTTCGATCCCGGTTTCCTGCTGTGTTCGTTTTTTAGATTTTTAGTTTTGGGTATTTCATTTTTTAGGGTTTCGTGTTTTATGTTTTCAGGGTTAGGTGTGTTGGTTTTCAATATTCAATTTTAGGGTTTTATGGTGTTTGGTTTAGTGCTTGGTCTAGTACTTCGTTAGTGTTTCGATTTAGTGCCTCGGTTCGGTTCTTGGATTTGTAGGTCATGAAATTTAAAGAAAAAAAACCAAATCAAAGCCCCATTTGTGACCTAATGCTTCCTATAAATAGTAAGGATAAGACATTTAGGAGAAGAGGACAAATTTTGGGTGGATCCCAAAAAGATAAAAGATATTTTTCTTTCTCCACTATTCATCATCTTCTTCCCCATTCCTCTCTTTGATCCAACTCCACCATCTCCTACCTTACTCCGGCAAGACTCAAGGCGGCGCGCACGGTGGTGCGGCGGAGGGCTCGCGGCGGAGAACCACCGCGCACGGCATATCTCCGGCAAGTCCAAGGCGGCGTTTTCTTCATCTTCAACCCACACCGGCGTAGCTCCACCGCGACAGCGCGGGTCTTCATCTTCTCAACCTCCAGACGACGGCCAACCCTTACTCCCTGACGGCGTCTCTACGAACCAGCTGCAGACGTCGACCTCGACGGAGCCCCACGAATTCGATCTCGGACCACGGCGGGCTTTGTCTTCGACCTCCTCCAGACGCACGGCGGTGAACCACTCCCAGATCCAAACGACGACGGTGATGCACGGCGATGCACGGCGCCGCAACCTCGGGTGGACGAATCTTGAACTTCGACGAGCGGAGACCGGTGCACTTCATCTTCTCCGCAGATCTACGAGCGAACCCAGACCGCAGTTGAACTCTTCACCACAAACCAGACGGCGGCGCAGCTTCAACAACCCAGATCTTGATTTCCTTCACGGCGTGCGGCGACCTCGAAGCTCAAAAACTCAGACGACGACGGCGCAACTTCAGATCTTGAACCACGGCGGACCTCACTTCGCAGCCCATATTTGAGCTCAGACGACGATGGCGTGTGCGCAACTCGGATGTTCCAGCTGCAGATCGGCAAGGCGACTTCGATCGTCTTCCTCAGCAAACCACAACGGAGAACAGTAGCAGACCTCGAGTTCCAGACGGCGGCGTTCGCTCGCTCGTCTTCGTCCTCTGAGCGGCGGCTGACGGCGAAGTTCGCGGCAGATCTCCGACAGCAGCTGCAGACCTCACGGCGGCGAACCGATCTGAACCTCGACTTCATGCGCTGAGAATGCGTGGGTAATCTTTTTTTAGTTTTATTGAAATTACAATTTTGCCCCTCCATTATTTATGTAAGACATGTATCCCTATTGTTGTGTGTTCCATATATACTTAGGCTATATACATATATACCCATGCTTATTTGATATATGCATGCCTGTTTGATTTATAAACGTGGGATATATCGTATATGCATGTTAGTTTGTTATTCGTTTCGGTTTAATTTTTAGGTTTATTTTCGGGATTACTTACATTAATTTGATCATTTATTCGCTCTATTTCATCGTCTTCGTTATTTTATGCGCGTTTGTTTAGTTTTGATTTGTAACCCCGAGAGAGATGAAGGATTGTTCCTTTCATCTCGAGGGTATTTTAAATTTAAGTTGTCACCCCGGGAGAGATGAAGGACTGTTCCTTTCATCTCGAGGGTATTTTAAACTTAATTTGTAACCCCGGGAGAGATGAAGGACTGTTCCTTTCATCTCGAGGGTATTTTAATTTTATTCAAATCCCGGGATAAATAGGGTTTCCCTATCTTTGAGGATTTATTATCACATGCCATTATCCGCTAATTACAGGAATCACCCTATTTTAAAAGTTTTTATTTAATTTTAAAATTGAGTTTTAAAATTGAATTTCAAATTGTTTTCGATTTCAAATCAAAAGAGTTTTCAATTCCAAATTGAGTTTTAAATCGAATTTCAAGCCAAAAGAATTTGATTTTTCAAACCAAGTTTTAAATTAAAATTTCAAAATTTGTTTTGATTTGTAAATAAAAGAAGGGTTGATTTCAAAATGAGTTTTTAAATTAAATCCCAAAATTGCTTTTGATTTCAAAACAAAAAGAATCGTTTGATTTAAAATTGGGGTTTTAAATTAATTTTAAAAATTATTTTGATTTCAAAACAAAAAGAATTTTTTATTATTGATTTCAAAATTCTTTTTTTTGTTGTACGATCCCGGTAAATGGGATTAAGGCAACTAATGGCAAAATTAATAATCTCGCTCACAAAATCAAATTCCTACTTTCTTTAAAGTTAGGATATGATTAGTTGAGACATTGTATTATTTTTAATTGTTTATTTTATTTATTAAGGACCATTTGAAATTAGTTAGATAATTAGGATAAAAATGTTTTGGCTACCGTTTTAAACGGGATGTTGTAGGGTGCTAGCACCTTCCCTACACTCAACCGACCCCCGAACTTCGTTTTTTTACTTCGTAGACCGTATTTTTAAGGTGACCAATCACACCCTAAATGATTGGTGGCGACTCCATTTTTTGTGAAAACCCCTGTTTAACAGAAGGTTGTCGGCCGCTCCGCGTCGCAAAAACGTTGCGACAGCATGGCGACTCCACTGGGGAAATTTTTTAGTGGGTCTAGGTCATTGCATTTTATCTTACATATAGCTAATCTTCTTTTTTGGTCTTTGTTTGTCTTTGTTTTATTTATTCAATTATGTGTTGTTTTATTTATCGCAATTTACTGTTTATTGCATTATCATGCATTTCACACAAATTCACGAGTCTCCTACCCGGGCTCTACCTTTTAGGATTAGATTTGAGAATCGAGTAATGTCGACCTTCAAGGGGATATAATTGCCCCTGTATGGCGCACGAAAGATTCTCGCTCAGATTAATTCGTTCGCTAATCTTTAGCTTTCAAATTAATTTGGGGGCCTTTGTCCTTAGATTTAGAATCTTACCCTCACGTCATTTTTATTATTCAAGTTATCTCGTGATTATGCTTTGATTAAACTTGTTTCATTTAGCGTAATTTACTGTTTATTGCATTAATATGCATTTCACACACATTCACGAGCCTCCTACCCGGGCTCTACCTTTTAGGATTAGATTTGAGAATCGAGTAATGTCGACCTTCAAGGGGATATAATTGCCCCTGTATGGCGCACGAAAGATTCTCGCTCAGATTAATTCGTTAGCTAATCTTTAGCTTTCAAATTAATTTGGGGGCCTTTATCCTTATATTTAGAGTCTTACCCTCACATCATTTTATTATTCAAGTCGTCTCGTGATTATGCTTTGATTAAACTTGTTTCATTTATTGTAATTTAAATTGTTTGCGTTATCATGCATTTCACACACATTCACGAGCCTCCTACCCGGGCTCTACCTTTTAGGATTATATTTGAGAATCGAGTAATGTCGACCTTCAAGGGGATATAATTGCCCCTGTATGGCGCACGAAAGATTCTCGCTCAGATTAATTCGTTAGTTAATCTTTAGCTTTCAAATTAATTTGGGGGCATTTATCCTTATGTTTAGAGTCTTACCCTCACACAATGTTTATTATTAAATTCATTGCGTTGTTATGCATTGTTTTGTTTAATTTATTTCATTTATCGTAATTTAAATTGTTTGCATTATCATGCATTTCGCACACACGTTCACGAGCCTCCTACCCGGGCTCTACCATTTAGGATTAGATTCGGAGATTGAGTAGTGTGACCTTCGTGGAACTTCGGTTCTCGTGCAGGCGCATAAAATTCTTCACTCGAGCTATTCGCGCTGTTTAATCAGTTGGAAAGCTTGGGGACCGTTTTTATTTAGGATTGTTTAGAACCTAAATCACACTCATACACATCCTAGGGCTAACCGTTAATTTTTTTAAAAACTCTGAATTGTAGGATACACTTACTTTGTCGCATGTTCACGCCTGTATCATATTGCTTGTTTCATTCACGTTGCGTGTGTTGTTTTCATTTTGTGTTTTATTTTATTTTTACAAAAAAAAAAAAAAAAAAAAATCGAGTCGTCCTCCTTAGGTTTATAACTGAAAATCAAGTAATGTTGGCCTTAAAATGGGACATAATCGCCCTTGTATGGCGCACGAAAGATTCACGTTCAAATTAATTCGTTTGCTAATTTTTAGCATTCAATTATAATTGGGGACCTCTTGGTTTAGGTTTGGAATGGAGAGTCGAGTAATGTCGACCTGCGGGAGGATGTAACCTGCCCCCATAAAGGCGCACGAAAAGTCTTCGTTCATTTTTCATTTTTTCGTTTTCAGAAAATTTTCTTCTAGTGATATTCGTTCTACACGTCGTTTTTTATTTTTATTTTTTAAAAAAAAAATAAATAAATAAATAATTTGTATTTCCACATTTTAGAATTTAAGGATCATGCATTTTTTTTACGAGTCATCGCGTTCTCATCCAAATAAAGTCTTTCGTTTAGGGTTTAGAGACGTGCAAAAAAAAAACAAAAAATAAGTCTTTTTCGTTAATTGCATCTCGTTTATGCATCGCAAAAAAATCGAGTCTCATTTCATCATTCATACATAAGTAAAAATTCATGAATTGTTTCATTTTTGCATGACATACACAAAATCTAAAAAAAAAAATCATTTGCATGCATAAATGTTCATTCAAAAAATATTCATCATTTCTCATCCATCATTTGCACAATATCATGCGTACATAAAAAAATTCATGCATAACATGCATTGTCTTATGTTTGTATGGTGTTATTTCACACATGCATATGTAGTAAAAACATCAATTCATGCATTTTGCATGTAAAAATCATTTCATCAATTGCATAGTGTCATCTCACTCATGCATAATAAAATGTGCATTTTTTTGCATGTAAAGATCATTTCATTAATTGCAAGGTGTCACTTCACACGAGCACATGTAATAAAAATCATTCATAAATTGCATTTTGCATCTCAAGTTACATTGTGTCATTTCACACGTGCACCTGTAATAAAAATCATTCATAAATTGCATTTTGCATCTCAAATTGCATGGTGTCATTTCACACGTGCACACACATAATAAAAGCATCAATTCACGCATTTTAAATGAAAAAAATCATCTCATATTGCATTGTGTCATTTCACACGTGCACGTGTAATAAAAGCATAAATTCATGCATTTCGCATTTCAAAAAAATCATCTCATTTTGCATGTCGTTTGATCATTTGTTTATCAATCCATTGCATGTCATCATGCATAATAAAAAAAATGTTCATGCATCATAAATTCATTTTGCATGTCGAATTATCATTCAGTTGCATATTATCATTCAAAGAAAAAAAAAATATGTGTTCATGCATCATACACTCATTTCGCATGGCGAATTATCATTTAGTTGCATAACTTCATACATTCACAAAAAAATGTCCATACATCGTTAATTCATTAAGCATGCATCAAAGTTCATCACATCATAAAAAAATGTTGCATAAAAAAAATTCACACATAAAACAAAAAAAATATGCATTAGCTTATCTTGCATAACATGTAATAACATCCCAATTTATTTTTTTTTAAAAAAAAAAAAAAAAAAAAAAACATTAATCCTTTGCATAACGTTGCATTGTGCATTCGTCGGCTCATCTTGCATGTCAAGTCATAACATCTCAAAAAGGCAAAAAAAATCATTTTTGCATCATATCATGCATTTAATAGCTCATTTGCATGGTTATCTCTATCATTTCAAAACAAAACAAAAAAACATTTTGCATAATATCATGCATAAAATAAAAAGGGTGTCTATGCATGTGTCGTTTCATTTTACATGATAGAAAAATCAAAATCGTTGCATAACACCACGTTATCACATCATAAAAATTGTTCATGCATTTATAAATAAATAAATCAGTTGGATTACATCATGTCATTCATGCATACATTATCGCATTTCGTTTGTTCTTAATTGCATAAAATTGCATACAAGAATAATTTCATGCATCGTCTCATTTCGCATGTCATAACATAAAAATCATATTTTTCGAAAATTGCATCTCGTGCATATTTTGAAATTAAAAAAACTCATCAAAAAAAAAAAAAATCAAAAAAAGTCTTTTGTGTATTTACTTGATCATTCTTGTGATTGTTTTAGTCGTTCTTATTAGCTAAAACTTTAGCGAGAATTGAATACAAATCATGGTGAATCATCATCAAAAAAAAAAAAAAAAAAAAAAAATGGTTGCTTTTACTGCTTTTCTCTGAGGAATTTGTCGGTCTCAACCATCTCATTACCTTTTCAAATACTCTTCTCAAACTTAATTGTTAAGCCAAACTCGGAAATTGAGAAGAACTTTATTTTGACCATTATTATCCCTTATGTGCTAAAATTCATATCATCATACCCCACTGAGCAGTGTTTAAATTATCACACTGGGGCAAACCCATCTTGCAGTGACTGTTCAAAATTACTCACTGTAAAATCTTGTACCTGCATGCCACACATAATTTTGAGACAATCTTCTAAATTCGTAGATCCACCGCAAAATAGTTGGTTCATTTCACCATCTACATTTATACGGTGTATCTCTACATCTACCTATCCACCAAGCCTTTTGCAAGCATGTCACACTCAATTATGTGGCGAACCTCTCAAAATTATCCACCGGACCAAGAGAGCTTCAAATGTAATGAAATAATGTTGAATGCTTGTGATTTACTGCTTCATAATTAAGACTTGTAATTTCTCATTTCAATTTCATCTCTATAAATTCATTCCCCTTTACTCATTTAAGACCCTGAGGTAATTTCCAAAGTTACTACCTCTTTAACTCTCAAAACCAACATCTTTAGTCCTGGAATCAATTTCTACTCGAGGAAAGAGATAGCTCAGGGTTAAAGAGGATGTGTGCTAGAGTGACATCAGAGTCTGGTTGCCGTAAAAAAAAAAAAAAAAAAAAAAAAAATGATGCAATAAAAGCTATATCTTGAAGATGCTGAAAGGTCTCCGTGGTAAATCAATAAACTGGGGCAAAGCCTTCGCCTTTGCCACATTAGAAAAAGTCTATGTCTGAGGCACGCTAGATCTCGTCTTCGCAACACTGGGGCAAAGCCTATGCCTTTGCCACGCGCTGCAACATCATATACTGGGGCAAAGCCCTCATCTTCGCAACATTGGGGCAAAGTCTACGCATTTGCTGCTTGGAATCAATATCATCAATACTAGGGCAAAGCCCTCGTCTTTGCAGCACTGGGGCAAAGCCCTCGTCTTTGCAGCACTGGGGCAAAGCCCACGTCTTTGCCGCATAAGAGCGAAGTCACCATCATCCAACTGGGGCAAAGCCCTCATCTTCGCAACATTGGGGCAAAGTCTACGCCTTTGCTGCTCGGAATCAATATCATTAATACTGGGGCAAAGCCCTCGTCTTTGCAACACTGGGGCAAAGCCCACGTCTTTGCCACAAATAGAGCGAAGCCACCGTCTACAAGTTGGAACACGTTATTGCATCATGGCTCAAAAAAAAAAAAAAAAAAAAAAAAAAAAGAAAGATTGGTGCAATCAATTGATCAAGAATTTCTCACAAAGCTTGTTGGACATCAGCAAAACTGGGGCAAAGCCCTCGTCTTTGCGACACTGGGGAAAAGCTCACGTCTTTGCCTCAAATAGAGCGAAGTCATCATCAAGTTGGGGCATTTTATTGCATCATCCCAAAAAAAAAAAAAAACGGGTGCAATCAGTAGATCAAGAGGTTACGTCTCGCCAAGCTAGGGTATCTCAGTCACACATCATCAATACTGGGGCAAAGCCTGCGCCTTTGCCACGCTAGATCAAATATCATCAAAGATCTCGAGCTTACTCAAAGGAAAAGGAGAATTTCTCAAAAAGCTACTTTTAGCTCTCAAAACCCTTGTCCGAGGAAATGGAGTCATATCGCTCATCTTTCCATCTAACCAATTTCCAATTTCTCACTCAAATGTGAAAAGACATTTTCAATCTCTTATTGTCCAAGAGATCTTTGGAAAACATGCGAGTACTACATCTTTTTTCGCATTTCTTTCTGCATTTGCGCCAAAAATTCCAATATTGACTGACTGTCATCTCGTATTTCAAATCTAAATTCACTGTCTTGTACTCCAACATTCTTGTTCATTACAAGGTTAATTTATGAAGCAGTTTAATCAGAAGATGTTCAACATTATCAATTACTTTTGATAAGTTCTCTAATCTAGCACATGAGAATCTACCCAACAACCCACATTGTCTAATATGGTTGAGTGATCTAGGACTGACACATTTAATTTCTCTCGGGTGAAAGCATTTCAAAAAATAAAAAAAATAAAAAAAATAAAAAAAAAATCATAATGATGACACCATTATTTTCATTTGATTCTCCGCTAAGTATTGGCTGATAAGATCAATGAACTTAAGCAAGAGTGATCATTTCAATAACACAAAAGTCATTTTTGATTAAGCATTTGTTTTCACAAATCCTGCATTCCATCATGTAAGTTGATATCATTTACATCATCATTAAAAAAAAAAAAAATAAATAAATATTTTCACATATCATGGTTAGTTGGTAGATCATATGATTCGTGCATACACGTTGCATTCTACAGTTTTCTACCCTCAGCATGATACATTCAATCATTCATCACCTTTAACATATTATGCATGTGTTGCATTCAATCATTCTTCTACCCTCGACAAGCATGTGCACACATGTTGCATTCATGACATTATTTTATCCATAGGATGCATGTGCATCAGTATCATGCATACATACTGCATTCATGACATCCGTCATCCTACTCCTAGCATGCTCATGCATACATGCTGCATTAGGACATTTTGTTAATGCACATGCACACATGTTGCATTCTTGACATTCATTACCCTTAACATCTTATGCACATAATGCATTCATGACATTATCCTATCCTCAGGATGCATATGCATCAGTATCATGCATACATACTGCATTCATGACATCCGTCATTCTACTCCTAGCATGCTCATGCATACATGCTACAACTATGACATTTTGTTAATGCACGTGCATACATGTTGCATTCATGACATTCATTATCTTTAACATATTATGCACACATGTTGCATTCATAAACAATCATCTTCTACCATTAGCATGCATATGCATCATCTTTGCGTCATGCTTTCAAAGTCAAATCCATTGGTCAAGCCAACCAAATCAAGACATATTTTGACAATTGTCAAATGCATTGCCATTTCCCAAAATTAATGAGCATTGTTTTATCATTGACATTGTACATCAACGCATGCACTCATGTTCTGTGCTACATTCGAGTCACATTTTGCAACTCGCATTTGCGTCATATTCTCACTTGAAGGTCAGTCTCATCAATATTTCAAAAAAAAAAAAAAAAAAAATCATGCATTTAGGACTTCTTCATATTCATGAGAGTTTCTAATGCTTTCCAAAGAGTTTTTTTCAAGTTTTGTGTTGGCAACTAAGTTTTGAAATAAAAACCGTTGTCTTTTGTTTTGCAGCTAAGTTTTGAAATAAAAACCGCTATCTTTTGTTTTGCAGCTAAGTTTTGAAATAAAAACCGCTGTCTTTTGTTTTGCAGCTAAGTTTTGAAATAAAAACCGTTGTCTTTTGTTCGGCACCTAAGTTTTGAAATAAAAACCGTTGTCTTTTGTTTTCCAGCTAAGTTTTGAAATAAAAACCGCTGTCTTTTGTTTTGCAGCTAAGTTTTGAAATAAAAACCGCTGTCTTTTGTCTTTTGTTTTGCAGCTAAGTTTTGAAATAAAAAACCGCTGTCTTTTGTTTTGACAACTAAGTTTTGAAAAAAAAAACCGTTGTCTCTCTCTCTCTCTCACACACCCACACACACACACAAAAAAAAAAAAAAAATATCGACTCATCTCATTCTGCTTTTAAATTTCTGTTGGTTAAATCGAACCCTATGTCTGTGGTTCTGTCCCGGTAGCTGGTCGAAGCCTGGCAAAAC